>CM075650.1:105283705-107783705 GCA_037953625.1 Crotalaria pallida
TTTTTTTCATCATTCACTTTTTCAATTTTTTTTTTCATTGCAGAACTTCATGAACGAAAGGAAAGAAGAAACAACAAAAATGGCATAATGAGATAAAGCCATAATTACATCACCGACCATAGAGGCAAAACCCAGAACTCACAAGAGATGAAGAACAAAGCACCCTCGCTTACTTAATACCCATTCCCAAAACAATTATAAAGCTCCAACATTCCCTAAGGTTAGGACAATCATGGTTTTTCAGTCATAGGCTTGTAATGAGTTAAAGAACAAAGAAAAGGGATATAAAGGCTCAAAGGGGCTATCAAAGGATAAATTCATTCAAGGTAGGCTCATATGGCTAGTGGCTTATTCAAGAAAAAACAATGCCTAAATCATTTCAAAATGTGCATGGGAATATCAAGTATCAACAAGAGTCAAGTCAAGTTCTAGAGTGCAAGTAATCCAGAGTGCAATCACACATGAAAGAAAAATTAGGTGGCATATATAGCAATCCACCCACAATTAAGGCTCAAATCCTCACAAAAGGGACAATTCTATCACAGTGTTACCACCTCTTAATTATCAAAAGCAACTTTACACACAGAAATGCATGAATTCAGACACAAGATACCAAGACTCTACTAAAATGAAGCAAAAACATGCAAGAAAATGCCCAAAACTTAGCAAAACCTAAAAAATCAAAGCAAAAATATGCAACCTAAACTACTCTGCCCCCCCACACTTAAATCACACATTGTCCTCAATGGAACACAAATAGCAGAATCAGACTGATATAGACAAGTGCAATAAAAAGAGTAAGGAAGGAGAAAAGAAGACTCCCGAAATCATGGTGGGTCAAAAATGGGGTCGACCAATGAGGCTTCCTCCACAGGTGCATCATCCAAAGAAGGGGTAGTGAGGAAAGGCTTGAGTCGGTGGCCATTGACTTTGAAGCTCTTGTTTATGGACTCACTCTTGATCTCCACAGTGCTATAAGGAAACACCTGGGTGACTACAAACGGTCCAATCCATTTAGAGCGGAGCTTTCCACTCATGATTCCAAGCCTAGAGTTGTAGAGCAACACTTTTTGACCAACCAAGAACTCCTTTCTGCAAATTGAGCTATCATGGAGCTTCTTGGTCTTCTCTTTGTAGAACTTGGAATTCTCATAGGCCTCCAAACGGATCTCATCTAGCTCACTCAACTGCAGCTTCCTCTCCTCACCCGCTTGATCAATAGCTAAGTTACATTGCTTCACAGCCCAATATGCACGGTGCTCTATCTCCACAGGCAGGTGGCACGCCTTACCAAAGACAACCCGATAGGGTGACATCCCTATGGGTGCCTTGTAAGCAGTCCGATGGGCCCATAGAGCATCCTCCAATCGTGTGCTCCAATCCTTTCTATTAGGCTTCACCATCTTCTCCAAAATCCGCTTGATCTCTCTGTTTGAAATCTCAGCTTGCCCATTGGTTTGGGGGTGATATGGTGTAGAAACTTTGTGCACAACCCCATACTTCTTGAGCAAAGCTTGCATGGATCTATTGCAGAAGTGTGTGCCTTGATCACTGACTATGGCTCTAGGTATGCCAAACCTGCAAAGGATATTAGTCCTGACAAAATCTACAACAACCTGAGCATCATTAGTCCTGGTGGCCTTATCTTCCACCCATTTGGATACATAATCCACAGCAAGTAAGATATAATAAAAACCAAAAGAAACAGGAAAGGGCCCCATGAAATCTATACCCCAGACATCAAACACCTCACAGAACAACATAGGTTGTTGCGGCATCTGTTGCCTCCAAGATAGGGTGCCTCCTGCCCTTTGACATTGCTCACATGAGCTGCAGATTTTGCTTGCATCCTTGAAGATGGTAGGCCAATAAAATCCAGAATCCAGCACCTTTCGTGCTGTCCTTTGAGTGCCAAGGTGGCCTCCAACTGGTGAAGCATGGCAAAATTGGAGAACCGATTGGATCTCCTGGTCTGGAATGCACCTGCGAAAGACCTGATCACTGCAAAAACGCCACAAATAGGGGTCATCCCATACATAATACTTGGCATCGCTCTTCAATTTGTCTCTTTGAGCTTTGGATGCCAAGGGTGGAAAACAGATGCAACTATATAATTTACAATATCAGCAAACCAAGGAATAAGGGGAGGGGGATGTGAAACATGCAAAACTAAAAGCTGCTCATTCGGGAAGTCATCCCGGATAGGAAATGCATCCTCCTCTCTCTCTATTCTACTCAAGTGGTCTGCGACAAGGTTATGCGCACCACTCCGATCCTGAATCTCAAGATCAAACTCCTGGAGGAGCAACATCCACCTAATCAACCTAGGTTTGAAATCTGTCTTTTTCAAAAGATACTTCAGGGCAGCATGATCAGTATACACCACAACCTTAGAACCTAACAGATATGATTTAAACTTATCAAGTGCAAAGACAATGGCTAGCAGCTCTTTTTCAGTTGTGGTGTAATTAACTTGTGCTGAATCTAAAGTCCTAGATGCATAATAAATCACATGAGACATCTTACCAACCCTTTGGGAGAGAACTGCTCCCAAAGCATAATTCGAGGCATCGGTCATGAGCTCAAATGGGAGAGTCCAGTCAGGTGGTTGGATGATGGGAGTGGTGGTGAGTGCTCTCTTTAGCTCATCAAATGCCTTCTTGCATTGGTCTCCAAACTCAAATGTGGTATCCTTTTGAAGCAAGTTGGATAGTGGAAGGGCTATCTTGCTAAAGTTCTGAATAAACCTGTGATAGAAACCTGCATGGCCAAGAAAAGAATGCACCTCTCGCACGCAAGAGGGGTAAGGCAAATGTGATATTACATGCAGCTTAGCAGGGTCAACCTCTATGCCCTTATGCGAAATAATGTGCCCTAAGACTATGCCTTGTTCTACCATAAAATGACATTTTTCAAAATTCAAGACAAGGTTAGTCTCAATGCATCTATTAAGCACCTTAGACAAACTATCAAGACATGCATCAAAAGAGGAACCATATACACTAAAATCATCCATGAAGACCTTTATGCAATGCTCAAGTAAGTCATTAAAAATACTCATCATACATCTTTGAAAAGTGCCAGGAGCATTACATAGGCCAAAAGGCATCTTCCTATAAGCAAATGTACCAAAAGGACAGGTAAATGTGGTCTTATGTTGGTCCTCTGGTGCAATACAGATTTGGAAATAACCAGAGAAACCATCTAAGAAGCAATAGTGAGATTTACCTGCCAGGCGCTCCAACATCTGATCAATGAAGGGAAGAGGAAAGTGATCCTTGCGGGTCGCCTGGTTGAGCTTCCTATAATCAATGCAGACTCTCCAACTGTTCTGCACTCTAGTGGGAATCAGCTCATCCTTCTCATTTTTGACAACTGTCACCCCAGACTTCTTGGGAACTACTTGAACCGGGCTTACCCAAGTGCTGTCTGAAATGGGGTAGATAATGCCATCTTGCAGCAGCTTGGTGACCTCTTTCTTCACCACATCAAGAATCTGGGGGTTCAACCGTCTCTGGGGTTGTCTCACTGGTTTAGCCCCATCCTCCAATAAAATCCGATGCATGCACATGGAGGGGCTAATACCAGGTATGTCTGCCAAAGTCCATCCTATTGCCCTTTTGTTTGCTCTAATCACATCCAGCAGCTTCTTCTCTTGATCAACAGAAAGGGAGGTAGAGATGATCACTGGAAGTTTCTGCTCAGCCTCCAAGTAAGCATATTTGAGATGAGGAGGAAGGGGCTTCAGGTCCAATAAAGGTGCCTGCATCACAGATGGAACTAAAGGAGCAGCAGAATTGGATTCTGCCGCCTGCACCTGAACAAGTGAATTAGACTCATGCAAAACAGAAATGGGGTTAGCATGATCTGAATCTATATCATATGAATCAACAGATGCAGTAGCAGAATTTAAAAACTGGTCAATTTCAATGCATGCAGTGCACATTTCGGAATCAGAACATGCAGAACAAGTAAATGAGCTAGTGAAAGATGGCAAATCATAATCATGCAAAAAGTCTAGAACATGCTCATCAATCAGATCATCAATCAAGTCAACATGAAAAACAGAGTGGTCATCAGAAAAATGTTTCATAGCATCAAAAATATTGAATCGAACCACACTGTCATCAAATTCCATGGAAAGTGTACCTGCATGCACATCTATCTTGGTTCGGGCTGTTTTCAAAAATGGTCTCCCTAATATGATAGGGACAGCACTACGAGAGGTGTCCTCTTCCATATCAAGAATATAAAAATCAGCAGGAAAGATAAGCTCTTCAACCCGAACCAGGACATCCTCTATCAAACCTGCGGGGTAGGCAGTAGATCTATTTGCCAAGTGAATAACCACACCCGTAGGTTGAAGGGGTCCAAGTGAAAGAGACTTGAAAACAGACATAGGCATAACATTAATAGATGCTCCTAAATCTAGCAAAGCATTCTCAAATTTAGTATTACCTATGATACAAGGCACAGAGAAAGTTCCAGGATCCTTACACTTTTCAGGAATATGAGGGACGGGTTTACCTATAAGAGCAGAGACATTTCTTCCCATGCTGATCCTCTCATTGCCCTTGAGCTTCCGTTTGTGTGTGCATAGATCCTTCAAGAACTTTACATACCTTGGAATCTACTTGATTGCATCAAGAAGGGGTATGTTGACTTCCACCTTCCTGAATGTGTCAAGTATCTCTTTGTCAATCTCTTCCATTTTCTTGCTTTGAGTCACCCCCCTTGGTGGGAAAGGAAGAGGAATGGGGGGTGGTTGTTGGGCAGCAGCAAGTGTTGTGCTTGTGGAAGGCTGAGCTGGATGGGATTTTCTGGTACTTGTGTGCTCACTCTCCTCAACCATTTGGCTCTTCTTGTAGGTTGAAACTAGATCATCTTTGTTGAGGTCAGATTCTGGTGTGGGTGTGACAATCTGCTTCCCTGACCTTAGACTAATGGCATTCACATTCTGGTTTGGATTGATCACTGTTTGGGATGGCAACTTGTTAGAATTCTGAGATTGCATAGTGTTGATTGTTGTTGCCATCTGTCCCATCTGATTGGTCAAAGATTGAATGGAGGCCTCTTGTCTTTGAATGGATGCTCTAGTTTCCTGTTGAAATTGGAGATTTTGCATGGTCATCTGTTTCATCAGCTCTTCCAATGAATGCTGCTGCTCAGTACTAGGAGCTGGTGGTGCAGAATTAGCCTGTTGTTGTCTCTGTTGCTGGACTGGAGGAGGTACATATGGTGGTCTAGAATTGTTCTGAAATTGAACCTGTGAAGGTTGCTGCTGATCAGACCATCTCAGGTTGGGATGGTTCCTCCAACCAGGGTTGTATCTATTGGTAGAGAGATCAAAGTTCTGTGGCTGCTGATTTCTACTGTTGAAGATGTTGGCGGCATATGCCTCAGGTTGGTCAGCACCAGTCGTGGGCTGCTACTGCACAGAAGGGCATGCATCTGTGGGGTGCTCAGCGGATGTGCATATGCCACATAATCTAGCAGGCAGAGACAACTTCTTTTGGTTGATGGCCAATTGAGTGACCAAAGTTGTAAGTTGATCTATCTTCTGTTCAAGCTTCTCAACCTTACCAGAACTTGTGCCAACATCATTCACTCCTCTCACTATGATTGCATCGCTGTTGCCCCTTGCATGGAATTGTTGACAATTGGAAGCCATCTTCTCAATCTTGACTCTGGCTTCTAAAGGTGTCATGTCTCCTAGGGCACCACCACTTGCAGCATCAAGCATGTTTCTCTCCATGAGGTTGAGACCTTCATAGAAATATTGAATAAGCAGCTGCTCTGAGATCTGATGGTGGGGGCAGCTCGCACACAGTCTCTTGAATCTCTCCCAATACTCATAGAGACTTTCTCCACTTTGTTGCCTGATGCCTGATATATCCTTTCGGATTGCTGTTGTTCTGCATGCAGGGAAGAATTTCTCCAAAAATGCCCTCTTCAGGTCATCCCAGACTGTGATAGAACCAGGGGCCAGATCGTACAACCAATCCTTGGCTAGCCCCTCTAGGGAGTGTGGGAATGCCTTAAGACAAACATGATCCTCTTGCACATCATGTGGTTTCATAGTAGCACAGACAATATGGAACTGCTTGAGATGTTTATGAGGATCCTCACGTGCAAGACCATTAAACTTGGGCAACAAATGAATTAGTCCAGACCTTAGCTCATACGGGTCATCGGGATACTGGATGCACAAATCTTCAATAGTGAAATCAGGTGCAGCCAGATCCCTCAATGTCCTCTCACGTGGTGGAGGTTGAGCCATATTTTCAGAATAATCAGAATAAGAATCAGAATTTATAGGAATAGAAGAAAAAGAAGCAGACTCACTATGTAAAGACTCAATAGACTCACTACCTATGGACTGGTTCCTATTTTGTCTAACTAGTCTGTGATAAGTTCTATCAATTTCAGGGTTATATGGATGCAAGTAGCTTGGGTTGCCCCTAGTCATGTACTGAACAGAACACCATGTAGCATAGCAAACTGTCACTAATATACATGACCAAAATAGGCAACAAAATTTTTTTATTTTTTAAAATTTTTTTCTTTATTTTTTTCAGCACCCTAAAATCATGAAAACATACCACAAAAAGTTTGAGGACAAAATTCAAAAGGGAACCAAGGCAAACAATTAAATCAGAGACCAAAAACAAAGAAAATAAAACTTGTAAAATAAAAAAGAAATAGTAAAACGGCTTTTTCAGGATCCAGACGAAGGAGTTTTCTGACAAAGTGAGAAAAATCAGATTATTCAGAAAATTCCCTTCGATTTGATATAAAATTCGTCAAATTCCGAGTTACGGGTCAAAAGTTGCGACGATTTGAAGAAAGTGCTGCTAAAACTTGGAAAAATTTTCTGGAACTCACAACCAGTGATGATCTGAGTGATCGTGGTGCCTCAAAACCTTTTTATATGATAAAAGTAGTGTGGATATAAATTTTCGTGCAAAAATTCGACCCACTACTATGTGAACTAGCAACCACAGAATCAATCAAATACACTAATTGCAACAAAATAGCAAAACAGCAAACAGTGCAACTTCAACCGGTTATCAGAATTGACTACTAGACCCTAAATCAGACACGACACACTATAATAACTATACTAACTACGACACTAACTAACTACTAATGACCTTTGGCAAGAACCGATATTCCCCGGCAACGGCGCCAAATTTCATCGAGGTCGTACCCGATACAAATAAAAAACAGTTTAAGTATAGTACTAGGAAGTGACTCCTAGGTCGTCTCCCAAGGAATATCTTATCAAGCAAAAGGTCGAACACATAGTATGCATAGAAAACAGGGGGGTTTTTTTTTGTATTGAATATTGAATAATTGAAATCAAAACAGAATTAAGTCAAAACGAAGAAACAGATAAGGAAAAGCGGATAAACCCCTTTGGCTCGCGTTCACAACTCTATCATCGGTCACAAAAGATCAATTTCTTTCCTCTTCACTGTCCAACTCGTGAGAATTAAATACTAAGCGAAAATTCAATTCACCCCAAAACCCAAACCTCTAATTAAGCATTAAAAGCCAAAGCATGGAGTTTTTACGAGTTTGCATAAATTGAGCATTCATACACATGGATTATCTCTATACAATGGAACTAAGCGAACCATAACATATCAATAAGCATGAAAACAGTGAATAAAAACGAAATAGCATTAAGAACAAAACCTCAAGAGTATGTGATACATTACCAAAGGGATTTAACCTAAGAGTTTAGCCTTCCATGAAGAAAAATACCAAAAACGTGTAGAAAAGGGAAGAGAGAGAAACCCTAGCAGCCTCCACAAGCTTGGAGAGCAAAACTAAGCCTTCTCTATGAGAGAGAATGTAAAAAACGTGAATGGAAGCTCTCCCCCGGGTTTACACGAATTTGGCTTTTTAAATCACAAAACGGGCCTAAATCATGGGCCCAAATCCTAAGGAAAGCTTATCTCTAAATTAAATCTAAAAATATCTTATAGATAAAATCTAAATCTTAAAAGATATAAACTAAATCTCAAATAATCCTAAAGATAGATTACAATCTTCACTTCATCATATATCTTCTCTTCCAACATTAAATCTTCATTCCCAAAATGTCCAAAAAGCCCTTGTGCCAAATATGACCTGAAAATAGAAATAGAATTAATTAGGCTAAATAATCCCAAATTAAACAATATTCAGAATAGTAGTCCAATAAACTCTAAATCACTAAATCAAGCTAAACAATGTCAAATAGGCAACAAGTATCAATAATAGGAGTAAAATAATGCAAGGAAAAATGGGAAATAAAATGCTCATCAACGAGCAACAGCCTTGTTTTCCTTAGCCATTTTTTCTGCAAAACCAAGAATCCAAACGTTAAAAAAAAATATATATATATATATATATATGTACCAAGCTCGGCTTTTATAAGCTCTTGGAGAAAAAGAATGATCTTCCTGATATCTACTGGACCATTCCGCCTAAGATAGGAAAAGAAGGTATCACAAGTGATCCTCTCGGCTACCGATAGCTCGGACTCATATTGATACTGGTAAAGTTTGGGGTTGCGGTTAAAAAAATCGGGCGACCAAGACAACGGAAACCGAGGTTGATCACCCTCCATAAACCAACAGTCCCCATTTCCGACGAATTGATACTTAAAGTATAAAGGCTTAAAAGTCTTCCATGAATCTGTGAATTTATCAAAGAGTGCATGACCGTTGCGTGCTTTCAACGACACCCACAATCTCTTGTGTGACCCCTTCTCAAAGATGTTCACCTGCGGTATATACAACCATAGAAACGCTCGGAGCGAGCAAGTCAACTTTTGAGCTTCGCAAAACTTTTGAAAGGCTCGAATGAAGGCCCAACCACTAGGGTGTAGTTGAGTAGGAGCCAAGCGTAACCGACGCAACAGCTCTATTTCTATTTCAGTGAAGGGCAACTTCACCCCCAGCCGAATGACAACTTCTTCATACATGAAAAACTCTTTACGATCCGCGGCGATCGCCGTGCATACTCGGTCGTTGGCTGCCGGTGAACTTATCACATAAGACGTCCCAGTTTTATCCGTGGGGCAGGGGAGTATGTGGGCTCGTATATGACTTAGATTGCTATTGACCAAAGCTGACGGGGTTCCAAGCACCTCCAAGTCAACCCAGTCATAATCTCCAGAGTTCGGAGGCACAAGGAACTCCTGAGGATGTGTGATGCACCTTCGAACCATACCTGGGGAAAGGGAATACTCGGCGTCAGAGTCTATGAAATCAAAATTTTTAAACAACCTAACCCTAGGTTTATTAGTCCTATAGCCGAGCCTACTACACCTTCCCCTAACCCTAACAGCTTTTCCCCAGAAGGGTTTCTCCCAGGAACGGTTCGAAGGGCGGCGGGATAGTTGGGCCCGCTCTTCCGCCGCATGATACAGCAGTTTCCTACTTTCCTCCTCCTCGGAATTCCGAGGGTAATCTACTGATAATGGTACTTCCGCCATCGGATCTGCCATGCGATGGCGGAAACGTGAGGGCAGGGAGTCCAGCACCTCCAGATCGGAAGAAGAAGAAGAAGAAGAAGAAGAGGAAGAATCCTCAAGATCACTCAAACCCAGAATCCTAGACCACTCCTCATACTGAATCCAATTGATACTCATAATGAAATCTAACTTACCAAGAAATAAACCCAGAAAACTAGCAAACACAGAAACAAAATCTTCAACCAAAAACCCAGAACCTATGGAGAATACGGTTCAGCAGAGAAGGAAAGAAAAACGAAAAACAGGAACAGAAGAAGAAAATCAAAATACCTGAGATTTGAAGATGAGAACTGGCACGAACGAACTGAGGAATCAAGAACAGAAGAGTAATGGAGTAGAGAAATTATAATCCAAAAGCCAAGGAGACGAATTTCAGAGAGAAGAGGAATGTCAGAAGTCTGAGTTTGAAGGAAAGTATGAAAAAAGGGGGAAAGAAGAGTAGTTGAGGGGGTTACTTCCCCCCACGTTTGAAAAGTTGGGCTTAATCGCAAAAGCCCAAAAGCCTACATCGAGCCACGAAAAAGCCACGTGGCGCGCAATTACTGGAATGAAACATTTCGAAAACCCAAAAGGCAACATGCACCATCATGACCCCTCTGACACACGGCAGCACGTGTCAGGAGAAGGACATCCAAACGTCCTTTCAGTCAGTCAATGGGACAGCGAGGCAGCGTGAGCTGTCCTGAACTCGTTATCCCCTGCCGAGCTTAACCCTCGGCACCTTGAAGGTCACATACGAAGAACTCTCAGCTCGGCTCAAGACTCAAAAAGTCTTACCAAGCTGGGGGGCTTATGTGGTAGACCGACCCTCGGTCTACCCTAAAACACCCTTGGCCGACCAAAATACTCATTGGCCGACCAGAATACTCATTCTACCAGGTCACACATCTTTGGGCCGAGCGCATGCCATAGGACCCACCCTAGCGACTCTGGACCGAGCACAGGGACCTCTTCCCTTGAAGAGTCCAAGCTAAGGGCGCGTGAGCCTAGCTCGCTAACCAGATAAGACTAACCGCTAACAGGATAAGCATGTATGACTCATCTTTTATCCTATAAAGGGACACGTCAGCCCTACTGGACCTCCGTACAGGCCCATAGGGTACAACACCGCTCCCCCTATAAATAGCTGTCTCCAGCTAGGGGCTCAGGTACGTTCTCTCTCTCCCTAATTGCACAACTGCACACACTGTGATTAGGGAAACCCTAGTTGTCCCAACTGGACCTCTAGTATACCTAGATAATCATACACTAACTTCAGTCTATCCGCTAGTTCTTGGGTCTCCCTATACCTTAGAGCTAGGGGAGCATCTGATACACCGTGTCCCAGACACAACAAATCATATGTTGGCTAGAAATTGGAGAAAAATCTTTATTAGGACCTGAATTAGTACAAGTGTACAACAAACCAGAGAACAAATTAAAAAGATTAGAGACAAGCAATATAAAAATTGCTCAGAGTCGACATAAAAGTTATGCAGACCAAAGAAGAAAACCACTTGAATTTCAAGAAGGTGAACATGTATTTCCGAAGATTACCCCCGTTACTGGAATAGCTAGGTAAAGCTATGAAAACCGAAAAGCTAAATCCTCGGTTTATGGACCATTTCAAATTTTAAAACGCACTGCACCTGTTGCCTACCAAATTGCCTTACCTCCAACTCTTTCTAATGTCCATAATTTTTTCACATATCCCAGCTCAAAAAATATCAACCAGATCCTTCTCACATACATCCTAGCACCCGAATCTATAACTCTCAAAGAAAATTTCACATATGTTGGATGCCCTATAAGGATTAGTGACAGCCGTATAAAACAACTGAAAGGGAAACAAATTCCTTTAGTCTAAGGTATGTTGGGAAGAGGAATCAATTGCCCATAATTCACATGGGAGCTGGAATCAACTATGAAGAAATAATTTCTTGAATTATTTGACCAAAGGTAAGCCAAATTTTGAGGACAATTTTTTTTTAGGAGAATAATAATGTAACATCTCAATGTACATGTACACATATCATTATTTAGTTAACCTGCAAGTATATTTTTACGATACAAACTTGTAGAATAGATAGGTATTTAAATAAATAAATAAACAAATAAAAATTAAATAAATAATAAAAAAAATCACCGAAGCATGCAGTAATAATAATGAAGGTAAATGTATATAGTAGACCATGTGGAAAGAAGATAATACATGCAAATGAGTGATAGTATTTAACTTGCACGTGGATAGTAAGATCGGCGAGGGAGCATCAGTATAAATAAGAAGACAAGGAGACAGGGAAATTAAAAGATACAAAACAAAGAGGAATTGAAGGTTGAAAGTACGGTCAAATTTATCATTTATTCTAAGCACATGAGTTCATGCAAAATTTTAGACACGTAAAGCCACCACAAAAACAACTCAATAAAACTGTTATAAACGGAGGGAGTAAAAGCCAACGAAGTCGACAAAACTGTTATAAACAGGAAGCTAAGAAAGAAGAAAGGTAGGAAAAAGAGGGAGAAATTTCTTATTATCTCATACTGTCCTTATTTTATTTTCACTATGGATTATATTGTTCTAATTATTATTGTTCTAGAATGTATGATAAGAATTACTAGTGAAGGTTCGTACACTTATCTATAACGAATTATAACTATATATATACATTTTGCAAACTAACAAATTTTAGGTTATCATTTTCTTTTCCTTACTAGTTATGCAGTTACATATACGTTCCACTACAAAACAAGAAGCATCAAGATGTTCACCTTCCACCTTTTAAACAACTTATACTTAAATATAATTATGCTTTTCTTATTATATATATATATATATATATATATATATATATATATATTATGCTCATAAATAGATTAAAATTTGATGGCTATCGCAGCCCAACAATTATATAATTCTATACGCATGGCCATCGCAGCCTAACATATCTTAAAATCCTATATTTATGGCTTTTGCAGCCTAACACATTATATAAATTTATATGCATGGTTGTCGGAGCCTAACATATTTTCAAATTTTGTATTTATGGCTGCTGCAGCCTATCGCATTATTTAAATTTATATGCGTGGTTGTCACATCCTAACATATTATAAAATTTTATACACATGGTTGTCATTGCCTAATACATTATAAATAAATCAAATAAATATATATATATATATATATATATATATATAATAAATATATGTATATAATCATCTGTTAATGTGTGATGAAATATCAATTGCTTTATGGAGTAGGAAACAGTGAGGAGGGTCATCATAGACCCTATGGGAATTAGTCCTAGGTAATTTTCATTGGGTATATGATATGTGGATAACCCTATTCATCACCTCCAGAATGGGATTATTCCGACGGGCCCTCAAAAATTACCCAAGACGGTGGCAGAGCATGTTGAGCATGTGTACTCTTGTGTATTAAATATCATAGGAAAACTTAACATTGAAAAACATGTTGGAAAACATAATACCTTCACAATCTTAATTAATAATTTACTTATATAACTCTTATCCCATTCATTCAATAATTCAATTTAAAATTATAATATTTTGATTACAAAATTTCTTTCAATTTTATGTATGGAATTAGAACTATCATTTTCTTATCATACGAAAATTTGTAAAAACACCTGATTCACTGAAATGTCATTAGTTCCTGTTTTCACCTACCGAGAATTATTCTCACCTTCTTAGTATTTCGTGACGTTTCAAATGACAGCAAATGGCTTTTTAGTACCTCCAAATAATCTGACTTGAATTCTAATGCAAGCTGGAAGAGTGCTCTTTTCTGAAAATGAAAGTTTTTTTGGAAGTAACTACTACCGACCAGAGTGATGATAGTGTTATTGTGAGAACCTAGAATGCAAATTATAACCTACTCTCAACTCCACCGGTATCACCACCTTCCCAGCATAGTAGAACCTATGTAACCTCGGAGAACTACCCTATATTTGACTCCAAATATTCTAAAAATAAGGAGACCCTCTTGTGGTGTAACGAGAATAATTAGAATATAATAATAAAATGCATCTTTCTCATCTTCATTAGCATATTTAATCTTTATATCTATGAAGAGATAGTCATGAGAATTTATATATATATATATATGTGTGTGTATTTAATTTCAGTCCTCCATTTAATGCGTAAAAGATTGAGTTATTACATTATTTATGCGGAAAGTTGTTTAAATTTGTTGTGCCAGCAACATTAGTCTTTTTCTTTTGTTAGACTTGGAAAATAAACACAAATTATGATGTGCCACATGAAGGAGAGTACCTGAGGACCTTGCTCTACGCCTTTCTTGAAAGGATCACCAACAACACGACTCAAAGCAGTTGCCTTCGCTTTCTCTAGGAACTCATCATATATTTGCTCATGAACATATGTACGTGACCCGGCACAACAACATTGACCCTAAAAATAACCTTATAGTTATCTTATTTGCATGTGCTGATATAGATCCCAGTGAATTGAAAGGATATATTATCATAGATGGAATCATGGAATTAACCTGATTAACAGTGCTCCTCACACACTATGAAGGTGATTTTCCTCCAAGCTCTTATGTCACTGGCTTAAGAAGTTAAGATTGCTTTTTGCAGCCAATTGGTATATAATTTTTCCTGTTTTGGTTGATCCAGTAAAAGCTATCTGCAAAGATCAAACAGAATTATGTATTATATTCTGATGCATTCATTTTCTTATGCATCACATGTTAAAATCAATCCCTGATGGCATATGGACTCAAAACTCATAAGGTTTTGTTTCTATAGTTCCCCTGAATAATTTAAGGAGAAAGGAAGGATACTTTACGAACAAAAGAAGTTCATTTTGTTCATTTTTTATGGATTACCTTATCAACATCCATATGACTGGCAAGAGCAGAACCAGCAACTGGACCATACCAGACACAACATTTAGAACCCCTGGGGGAAGACCAGCCTGTCATAAAGTATGCATTTTAGATCAAAGACAGTTCAGTGCAACAATATCAACATTCCTTTGATCTATCCATCATGAAGACTAACCTCATCAAAATAGCTGTGCTGCAAATAAACCAGTCAAAGGTGTTTGCTCAGCTGTCTTTACTACTATAGTATTACCATATGCTAGTGCAGGGCCAACTTTCCATGCAAACAACAATAGAGGAAAGTTCCAAGGTATGATGTGCCCTGCAACCCCAATTGATTCATGCAATGTTTGTACATGATAATTTCCATCGGCTGGAACTGTTAGTCCATTAATTTTATCCACCCAACCTGATTTAATAACAGGTGGAAGGTACATCAGAAAAATGTATAAAAGATAAAAGATTAATTGCATACTATGTCGCATGATGCGGCTACAATATTGTGGTTGTGGACTTGCAGTTAGCACAATAATTGAACCACCCCGCAATTGCGTTGTAACTCTAAACCGCATTGTGGCAGCATCTGGCCTTAATGGACCATGATAAAAATCTAAAATATATCTTCAGCCACAAAAATATTCATGTTGCAACAGGTGCAACGGCATTGTGATAATTGGAATGTCCATAATCATAGCATCCTAAACCACAATCACGACGGCGACCACAACCACAATTTAGAGCCATAATATCCAAATAAACAACTTATTCATCCGGTGGTCACTCTCACCAGCATAGTAGTGAAGCAGACGTACAAACATTGGTAATTCAATTTTGGCAGCCTGTTCATAAGGCTTGCCATTATTCCAGGTTTCCAATGCTGCAAGCTCATCCATGTGGTTCTCGACCAAATCAGCAACTCGCAATAGTATCCGTGATCTTTCCTGCAGGGTTAGGGATATTAATAATTTTCACAAATTATTGGGTAAGGTCAAAAATTCAAAATCACATAGTTGATTACAGTAAAGGAGCTGACTAGCAAAAGAATAAAACTATTGAATATAATATTGCATAGGACTAGGAGGAAGTGAAAATTTTTACATAAGAAGTCATCTTCGGCCATGGTCCTTCATCAAAAGCCTTTCGAGCTGCGGATACCGCACGGTTGATATCCTCTGGGTCTCCCTCAGAAACATGAGCAATCACTTAGCTTCCCCAGTTCTTGGGTCATATGCAGGAAAATTTTTTCCTAGTGACAAACAAAATGTCCCTCATCAGGATTCACAATTTGTCAACTATGCAACACCAGATAACATTTTTGTATAGCAGAAGTATTAAACCACATGAACCTGATGCAGCATCCACAAATTTCCCATTTATTAGATGCTTGGTGTATCTTATTTCAACAGGTGGTGTAATTAATTCATCAACTTCTGCACCAGCAGTGCTGAACCTGATGACATTTCTCCTCGTTTTGGTTTTTCTTCCTTCAGAAGACAATAAATTACTAAAATTACATAGGTGGAGTAAATTTATTTTGTCTACATTTAGTAGCAAGACTTTCATAAATTTCCTTTGCTTCTTGGATTTATTTTAAACGTTTTAGTTTACCTTTTTTTACTGGCACAGGTAGAATTCAATAATAAGGAAACTACATAGTAGATGAGCAATTTTCTATGATTGCACAACATTAGTATGTTTGGAAAGGATTATTTTTTTCGAAAATAAAAGACCTAAATTGATCCCTACCATGGACAGAAAGTTATCCCAGGAAGAAATTTTGAAAATTCTGTTCACCAAAAAAAAAGAATTTTGAAAATTCTAATTTAGTACTAAAATGTTTCATCAAATGTTGGCCAAATTGACCCCCAATAATTCCGGCAAATTTCATTTTTAAAAAGAATCAATATGAAATTTTAGTACGTGAGATTCTATTAAACTTTTATAGTACTAGTTTTTTTGGCTTAATTATGTCACAAGTCAATGAAGTTTGGGATACTTATGCCAAATACTCTTATTTTTTTTTTTCAATGTCTTACTCCCCAAAGTTTCTTATATGTTTGTCAGATACCCTATTACCAATTTTGACCAATTTTATTGAAATGTAACATCGGAATCCTGATTGCAGAAAGTTAAAGTTGAGCATCTGGTGCCCCATGGGCGAATATCCTTTTTTTTATATAAAATTTACAACACTAAAAAACTTAATATTTTTATATTTTTAGTTAAATAAAAAGGGAAAAAACAGTGAAGAGAGAGGTCGTCTTCGCCCATGTGATATCACACGGCACCACATGACCAACCTCTTGCGTCAGACTATGATTATGATGTTACATGTCATCAAAATTGGCCAGAATTGGTAGTAGGGATATATGACAAACCCAGAAGTAACTTTGGGGAGTCAGGCATTAAAAAAAAGTATAAGATATCTGGCAAAAGTACCCCAAACTTCAGGGACTTGTGACATAATTAAGTCTTTTTTTTTATAAACATATATCCTTTTTTTGGTAAATAAAAAATATTATTAATACCAACTTGCAACTTTTACACTGAACTATCAAAAAACCAATGTCACCTTCTAGGAAGGGTTCATTGGTAATAAACTAAAACAAGAAATAATCCAAAAGCATCTAACTAAGGCTGATTAATCTATGAACCAACAACACATTCCTACATCCTGTAAAGTCCCTAACTCTACTCATAATTCTTGAAGCTAACTCTCGACCAAGTACCCTCCATCGAGCCTCTGGAGATTGTCTCTTCTCCTGGAAGATCCGGCGACAACGCTCTGTCCAGATCTCATACACAACCGCTGCCATGAAAGCACTCATGATCTTCTGGTAAGTTCTCTCCTTCGTTCCATATTGTAGCCATTTTCATCCATGCATTACTGTCAAAGCTTCCAATCTGCATGCACATCCAATTAGCAAGTAGAGTGAGTAGCTCCTTGCTCCAATCGCACTTAAAGAACAAGTGTTCATGCGATTCTGGTTGTTGCCCACACAGAGGACAGATTATTGAAATTAGGTTAAGAAATTTCCCCAATCTATCCCGAGTATTAAGTCTCTTCAATAGCATCAACCACATAATAAAACAACGTTTAGGAACCGATACAGAATTCCAAACTATTTTGTGATACTTGAATTTTTCATGCTGCCCACAAAGATACCTGTACCCTGAAGCAATCGAGTAATCTTGATTTAGCCACACCCCATTAGAAACACCAGGAACCAACCTATCTCTGACTTTAAGGATCTGTTTGAAGTGCCATCCCTGGTCCTGTCTAGGCTGAGCTTCCCAAATAGTCTCATCCTTTAAATAAATCTGATTAATCCATTTAACCCACAAAATATCTTCCTTCTTTGATAATTGCCAAACCTGTTTTCCAAGAGCAGCTTGATTCCATAATATAGAGTTCTTAAAGCCAAGACCACCAAATCTCTTCTCTTTGCACACGCTAGCCCAAGCTACATTTCCAGTAGATTTATCACCCCATAAGAACTTCCTACACACCTTCTCAACACCCTTCAAGACTGCTTTAGGAATTATGAAGGCTGAGGCCCAATAAACATGCAATGTAAGCAACACAACATTTATAAGAACACACCTTGCCTGATAGGATAAATTCCTAGTCTTCCAGCTATTCAACCTAGAAGAAACCTTATCAATAAGAACTTTGCAAGTAGCTATGGACCATTTCTTTGTTGATATTGGAAACCCCAAATATCTGAAAGGAAATGAGCCCTCCTTGAACCCAGTACAACCCACAATCTCACTTCTAAACACATCCTTCACCCCTGCAAGATAGATCTGAGACTTATCCTGATTAGCATACATCCCTGAATTATGAGAAAACTCCTGCAGAGCCTGCATAATGATTCTGACACTTTTAGGATGACCCTTGCAAAAGGTCATTAGATCATCTGCAAAAATGAGATTCACAAGATTCAACTCTTTCCACAAAGGGTGAAATCTGAACCCATTCTCCTTAGTTGCAACCAATAACCTTCTTGAAAGCCCTTCCATAGCTATAACAAAAAGCATAGGAGAAATAGGATCTCCTTGCCTTATACCACTATAGCTTCTAAATTGCTGAGAATTCTGCCCATTAACCACAATACTAAATGTCACTGTTGATATGCATTCCATTATCCAACTCACAAACTTACTAGGAAATTTTAAAGCCTCCAGCATGTCTCTTATAAAATTCCAGTTAAGGGAGTCATAAGCCTTCCTTAAATCAATCTTAAGTAAGCATCTAGCTGACACATTCTTCCTCCTGTAGAGCCTCATAAGATCCTGCACAATAAGCACATTGTGGACTATGCTTCTCCCCTTCACAAAAGCTGCTTGATTAAAATTTATAACCTTTGGCAGAACCTCTTTTAGTCTCATACAAAGCAGTTTAGAAATACACTTATACAATGTATTACAACAAGCTATTGGTCTATAGTCTTTTACTGCTGTAGCATTCTCACATTTAGGAATCATAACTAAATTAGTGCAATTCCAAGCTTTTAGAAGCTTACCTGAAGAGAAAAACTCTTCAATTGCCAAACAACAATCATCTCCAACCACATCCCATGCTGCTTGAAAAAAGCCTGAGCCATAGCCATCAGGACCAGAAGATCTGTCCTTATCTATAGACCACATGCACTCCTTAATTTCCTCCCTAGAGAAAGGTTTAATCAATGCTAGCTGCTCCTCTACATTAAGCACTGGACCATTGCTGGCTAACTGCTTCCTCTATAGACCACCTTACATTCTTCCTTCCAAACAATCTAGTGTACTGATTCACAAACTCATCCATAATACCCTGCTGCTCCTGAACACACTGACCATCTTCCTTAACAATACTTAGAATACGATTCCTATATTGTCTGGACTTAATTGCATTGTGAAAGTAAGCTGTGTTTTGATCCCCCTCTTGTATCCATTTCTCCTTTGCCTTCTGCTTCAGTATTGAAATCGAATCATTTAAAGCTTTCATGTAGGTGCCAAATAAGTTCTTCTCCTTCTTATGTAATTCTAAATCCTGAGGCCTCATCCTCAATTCTGATTGAATTGCATCTAACTCCTGCCTTAGTAACTGCTCCTGCTTCACTGAATGCATATACTCCCTAGAGTTAAGATTTTTTAAAGGTTGTTTCAAAATCTTTAACTTCTCCATAACCCTATATTGAGCATATCCCTTAACATCACACCCCCAATTCTCCTTCACTATGCTCAAGAAATCCTGATTCTGTGCACAAACATTGAAAAATTTGAATTCCCCAACAAATCTAGGCAAAATCATAGAGTTCTTTATCAAAGCTGGAGAGTGGTCTGAGATTCCATTATTAAGAAACTGAGTGTATAGATGAGGCCACACTGTCAGCCAATCTTCATTCACAAGATTCCTATCCAGCTTACTATAGATTCTTTGACCATCAATCTGCCTGTTACACCAAGTAAACAGATTCCCACAATATCTCATGTCTTGCAATCTACAATCCTGAACACATGTTCTAAAATCTTCCATGGCATCCCAATCCACATGGTTCCCTCCCAACTTCTCTGATGGATCCAAGCAACAATTGAAATCCCCTGAAATTAACCAAGGAATGCTCACAGTAGCATGAATTCTCCTTAGATCATCCCATAACTCCTTTCTCAAACCTTGGTCATTAGCACCATAGACAAAAGTAGCATTCCATTGAATTGAACCGATAGGCATTGAGATTAGGCAGTGAATCATCTGGCTAGACTTTTCCAGAACATTGACCTTAAACATGTCTGGCTTCCATAAAACACAAATCCTCCCTACTGGATGATGCTCAATGTTAGAAGCATGATGCCAGCCAGGAGCAAACTTCTCTAGAGTAGCTTCAATAGAATTAGATCTCAGATTATTTTCTACTATAGCTAACAAACCTACATTATTCAAACCACAAAGAGATTTTAGTTCTCTTTGCTTTTGAGGGTTGTTAAACCCTCTAACATTCCATGTTAAGATATTATCCATTGGCCTTAGAGGCCAAGTCTCTGATCACAATCCCCTTGTTACCTTCTTGCCTCTTCTGTGCTTTACTCCTTGTTACCACTGGGATCCATGGTTCTGCACTTTCAGACTCTGAATCATCTTGCACTACCTCAACTAGTTTGCCTTTTCCTTTATCCTCCTTCCTGGTAGTATCACACCCCTTTGAAGCAGAATCTGACTTTGCCTGATTATTTTCATCAACAAAAGAAGAAGCTTGACCAACCTCATTTGCTTGCTGAATAACATTTTCTAAAGCCTTCTCATCATTTGCTTTTAAACAATCATCTATTTTTTCAGTCTCCTCTCTAGAAGGTTTCTTTTTTTCCACCCATTTTTCAATCTTGGCATCATGCCCATATTTTGAGCACTTACCACAAAGCACAGGTTTCCACTCATAAGTCACCTTCTGATTCACCACATTCCCCTTCTCATCTTCAAAGAAAATCTCCTCAGACAGTGTATTAGGATTAACCTCAATCAGGATTCTTGCATAGCTTAGCCTATTCCTCTCCTTTGTTACCTTATCCACCATAATTGGAGTACCAACCAGGCTAGCAATTTTGCTTAAAGCAGATTGGCTCCAGAATTTTGGGCTAAGATTAGGTAACTGAATCCAGACAGGGAATCTGTCTAGATGATCCTTCATTCCTGTTCTTCCAGTCCAAGGTCCCAGAATAATTGGCTTTTTATCAAAATGATAAATTCCAATTTCTAGTACTTCGTTCCTTGCCTCAATCGAATTAAACCTAACCACCATAGATCCTTCATTAGTCATTAGGATTTTGTCAATCCCTAAATGACCCCAAACCTTCTTTATAAATCCACTAAACACAGAGTAGGGTGGCCTAGCCCCTAATACATAGCACACAATGGCATTTTGCCAATAAGATAATTCTGCCTCCACATCTTCCAGCACAATTTTAGTAATAGCCATTCCTTCCTTAAGCACTGGTTCAACAAAATTGAGTTTTTCCCCTGCATTCCTCAATTTCGAAATATCGAAATTCGCCCAAACAGAGTGAATAGCATGTTCTACCTTTTCTGTTGTTTTTTCCACTGCTTTCGTCTGATCATCTTGATGTTTATTAGACTCTACACCCTTGATGTTGTCTTGATGGCTATTATTCCGTCCTTCCTTATTGATATCACTGTGTTGATGAACTGCAGGAATCTTGCTTTGTACTTTTTGACGTAGAAGATCAATACTTTGCAACAACTCAGCAGCTTTCTTGGGGGTCAAGCTATCGATATCTTCAAGTGCCTCTTCATCAGAAAGGCTGAACTCAACCGAAGAAGAAGCCACTGCCTCTTTCTCTGCACTTGGAGATTTCTTGTTAGAGGATGATGGAGTTTTCGGGGGTCTTCCCCTCTTCCTACCCATGGAGGCTCACGGCGAAAACCGTGAAGGAGGAGAGAGAAGAGAGAAAACTAGGATTAGTAAAAACATATATCCTTGTTAATTAAACATTTTTTATATTATTTAAATGTTTTAAATGTTTAGTATTCATTTACCAATACCAATAATTAATACTACCTTTGTCTTTAAATATAAGCACTATTCCCTCCAGTTTCATTTTTAACCAAATATAACTAACTTCACACTTATTAATAGGGACGGACCCAGAAATCTTTGAATGTGAGGGCGACAAATATAAAGGAATATGCATATTGAAATTTTATGTTAAACTTGTATTGAAATACTGAAATTTCAAAATAAGGTAACATGCATACAAACTTTTGTAATTATTGTTTACGATATTGTTTATTCTTGACAAGATACTACAAGATTTTTTTTTTACACTAAAATTATTTATTTATTTTTTCATCTTGAACTTTCCTCAATATTAACCTACAATTTTACGAGGCAATTCATCACAGTCGCGAGTCACCAATTTATGGACTTCAAGGTTTGGACTTTAAGAAATTAAAAACTCAAATTTCATTAAACTTTTATTACAAATCTAGAAATATATACACCCCCTCCTGGCTTAAATGTAAATTTCCTTTGAACTTTTTTTGTCCTTAGTTCCTTCTCGATTTTCAATGACATAAACACTTCTATTTACTAAACACTTTTTAGACTCCTAATAATAATTATAAAGGTAATTTTGAAAAAGTATATCAAATATTTACATTTCCAACATCATTAATATACTAACTAATATTTTTAAAAGATATGTTTTTAGTCAAAATAAAATTACATTTAAGACAAAAAATGTATTCCCTTCGTCCCTATATATAAGACCGCATTCGGAGATTTCCAGTTCATTAAGAAAGATGATTAATTTAGTTAATGATATTGAAAATGTGAATATTTGATATGTATTTTCAAAATTACCTCTATTAATATTATTGAGAATCTAAAAAGTGTTAAAAAAAATAAGGGTGTTTGTGGAAAGAAGTAGTTAATGATCATTGAAAATTGGTATTGGGTCTTATAAATAAGAACAAAATAAAAGTGTCAAAATGGTCTTATATTTAAGGATGAAGATAATACAGTAATATTTATATATATGTATATTAAAAAAATAGTAAAAACTAAGAACAACGTAGGTCTGTCACTGCTTATTAAAGAAGAAGTTAGTTGAGTGTATTTAATTTTATCAAATTTATATAAAAAAAAGACTATTTTAGTAAATTTACATGGGAAATGAAAAAAAATTAAATGACTTAACCACATCATGATGATATTTTAAGAATGATTGTATTGAGAATAGAAAGTTAGTTAAATTTTGTTTATATTAGTGAAATGTATTATTTTGCTTATAAATGAGACCGGAGGGAGTAGATAGTGATGAATTTCTTTTGTCTTTAAATATAAGCACATATTTCAATTTCCAATGAAATTTAATACTTCTTTTTCACAAACACTCATGTTTAGTCAACACATTTAAGAATCTCACTAATAATTATAGAGATAATTTTAAAAAGGTATACATAATATTACTATTTCCAAAACCTCTAACAATATTAACTAATTTTCTTAATCAACGTAAAAGTTCACTTCAAGTGCTTACATCTAGAGACGGTTGAAATATATTTTTTTTTATTGTTATATGTATCGCCCCCACCAATAAAAATTTCTGGATCCGTCACAGTAGCTAATTGAATAAAAGGATCAAAAGCTGAACGACAAAACAAGTTGTAGCACTAGCTAAAATTTGTTGAATGACTAAAACGAACGTGTAATATTATATTTAATTATTAAGTTATTTAGTTGTTTAGTTTTTCATTGATTAATTATTTCATTATTAATTTCTTACTTAATTAATCAATAATAAACTAAAATATAATAAATTAATTATTTAATTAATTCACAATAAATGGATTTTATATTAATGTTTTTTATTCACAAGTTTAATATGTATTTTAGTTTAGGATAGTCAATATAATTTGGTATAATTGACTTATAAATTATTTATTGAAAGTTGTATTAGTTGTTCAAAAACTGCTTCAAGTATATGGATGAAGTAGCTTTGTGAATACCTAATTTTTAAAAGTTACAAGTTCTCTTTTAAAAACTACAGTAGTCTATATTTGTCGAACGACACTATTAGCTTATCGATCGAGTAGCCACAAGCTACCAAAAAAGACATAGGCTCTATTATTTGACGTACTTATTAGTTAGGAGTTTTTTTAGCTAACTAGGAATTTTTAGATTAAGTCAATAAACTACTAGTCTCATCCGATAAATACAAATTAGAAAGAGCTTATAACTTTAAGAAAAAAGAGTTTATAGCTTTATTTGAAAGCTAGTTTTTAGAAAGTTACTTCAAGCAGCTTTTAAAAAATAAATTAGCTTTCAATAATTCATATATCAATTATATCCTCAAAAAATTTTCAAAATTATTTACCTACCATGGTGACAATTTAATTTTTAATTAATTGTTAATTTAATAGTTATTAATTGTACTTTAATAAAAAAATTAATTAATTACATAATTAATAAATAAAGAAAAGAAACGAAATTCATTAATTATAATTTAATAATTTTTACACTTTATCAACTAACTAATTAACTATCTATTTAATAAAAAAATAAATTAAAATAATAAAATATAAATAATATAATTTTGCATGTCCTTTTCGGTCATTTAATAATTTTTAATTATTTTAGAAAACTAGTTTTGTCAAACAACACTATTTCAACCAGTCAGCTAAAAGCTCTCAGCTCACTGCTTGCTTCACATACAATCTACAAGCTCAAATTTATAAGCTAGTAATTTTGCCAAATAGACCCATAAATTGGCTATGGTTGTTAAGGCACACTTATAGCTTATCTAGTAACTTTTAACTTATTGACTCGATCAATAAACTACTAGAGTTATTTGGTGAACAAAAAATAAAAGGAGCTTATAGCTTTAAAAAAAAAAGCTTATAACTTTTGAAAACTAGCTTTTCGGAAAGCTATGTGAAGTAGCTTTAAAAAAATGAAAGAGCTTTTAATAAATTATATCTCAATTTCGCCTTTATTTTTCCTAATTATTATCATATATTTTGGCCAATATTTTTTTTTAAGTTATTTAACAAATTTCAGCTAGTTATGCAGCTAGTTTTGCCAAACAACTCTACTTTAATAAGTTGAACATACATCTATAATAAGATTTCAACTATAATTCCACAGCTTTCAGCTTGATTCACAGCTTTCAGCTATAAGTTCACAGCTATCAATTATAAGCTTACAACTATAAGCTAGTTTTGCCAAACAGGTCAAATGTCTGTTTGACAAAACTAACTTATAGCTGTGAGATTGTAACTGGTAACCTAGCTCAAAGCTAAGCTATGGAATTGTAATTGAAAACTTGTATTGTATAACTAACTTATTGGATTAGAGCTACTCCCTCTGTCCCTTAATATAGTAGATTTCTTGTCCCTTTTTATAAGTCGTTTTGGAATATCTAGGTAGCATTAAAGAGTTTATTCCAAATACACCCCTCATAATTACATAGGGGTGATAGGGTAATAATTATAATAGAGAGATAAATGAATAGAGTTGTAAAGTTTTAATAATAGGGGTAAATTTGGAATAATAACATATTTTTTGATAAATTTGAGAGTAATAATTACTTTTCTTAATATGTGTAAATTAGATAAAAACGACTTATATTAAGGGACGGAGGGAGTATTTAACAAAACTAGCAAAGCAACTCGCTAAAATTTGTTAAATGACATAAAAGACATAATTTAGGTCTCATAATATGATTATAATTAGGAAAAAAATAAAAAGCGAAATTGAGACATAATTTATTGAAAGCTTTTATTTTTTTAAAAAGTTAATTCACGTCTTTCAAAGTTAAAGCTCCTCTTTTTTTTAAAAAATACATAACTTTTTTTTTATTTTTTTTTCATCAAATAGCTCTATTAACTTATTGAATTAACAAACTAAATGCTAGATATAAGATAAACTATGAGCTTGTCTTGCCAAACGTAATCATCTAGACTTGCCAAACAATGCTCAAGACTTTAGTATCTGACGGATCTCTGCGTTTTTTTAGAACTAATTTGAGTTTTCATTTCTTTCCAAAAAGCTTTATTTTCTATTACTTATGTGATTTGGACAATGGACATTGAATTTCTTTTTAATAAAAGTCTGTCCTACCCAGCAACTATACAGCGATAGAAAGAAACCAAATCGAACAGAAAATAACAAGCAGAGCTATCAATGATTAAATTATTCACAGATAATAGAAGCTAAAAGCCTGCTAGAAAAGCTAGATCATGGTTTTAACTTCAAAATTTTGGTTATTATTTTAGAAGTCCCCATAATCATATTGCAATCGCATGCATTCATGCCACAATTTCGAAAGATGTGGTAACAGCTCAATGGTTGTAACTCAGCCACATTTTATTGCATGCAGAAGATAAGTGAGTTTTGATTTTGGTTACCTAATGTCTGAAGCAGAGAAGTAGCGAAGCCAGGATTAGGCCCGGAGGAAGATAGAGAGCGAGAAACTAAGGAGGAAAGTCTGCATGCAGCCATTGTCTTGTCGATCTACTACTCCAACTTATGCTCTCAGCCTTGTTGAACTTAGCATCAGCAGAGGCTACGGTTTTATTTGACACTTCGGGCTAGGGAGTAACTCCACAATCACATTTCCCAATGACTAAAACAAAAAAACAAAACAGCCTTGCATATTGTTTCCATGTGTTTTCATTGTCATCATCCTTTATTTCTATGTCTCAACACGTTGCGTTTCAGTGTTTTAATATCCTTGGATTTGTCTACTGCTCGGACCGTGCCACAGTTAAAATATTCCGAAGTTAAAAAAATTAAGCAGATGTGTATTTAATGGTTTGTCTAACACATCAATCAATTATTAAACAATTAATTTAATTCGTTTTGCATGGATCAACCAATCACAATTATTCAAAGTTTACAATTTCTAGACTTTTCATTAATTATTTTAACTATAATTTGGGACAAAATATTAGTCATTTTTTACTATCCTTGTAGGATAGAGGGAGTATAAACATTTATTTTTTTTCATTTCTTTCTTAAATCGGATATCCATTTATGCAATTAGGTGATTGGTCATTTCGAATATTAAGCGATTTATAAGAGTGACTCTCCTAATAAGACAATTTTACATTTATTAAAGTCGGGATCAAATTCTTAATCAATTGCTTAACTAGGGACACATCTTACCATTAGGAACAGGCCCAAGAATATTCAGATGTGAAAGCGAGAAATATAAATTAACAACATTATTGTATTTTTATATAAAAAAAATTCATTATTAAGGGGTACTCCACCCTCATTACAAATTGTAAACCATAAATCAAAATTTTATAACAAGAAGCTCTATTTTATTAATAATGAAATTTCAAAATAAAAAGAACATTATTCCTACAAACTTTCGTAATTGTTGTTTACGATATTGTTTATTTGTAATGAGAATACTGCAATGGTTTTTTTCATATTGATATTGTTTATTTCTTCGTCCTAAACTTGCCTCGTCCTTATCCTACAATTTTACTTGGCACTCCATCATAGTCATCGATCACCAACAACTTATGGGCTACAAGGCTTGTGTAAGATCCATGAAGAATGTTTTGATAAATGCCAAAAGGTTTTGAACAAGCTTAAATGTGTTGATCAAGTTCAAGCTCAACAAGCAACAACAAACATCAAGTGATAAAGAGAGAGCCAACTCATGAAGACTTAGTTTGGTAGTTTATGTTTTATTGTTTTATCTTTAGCCTCTCAAGTCTCTTAGTTTATGAGTTTGGGTTGAGTCTCTTAGAGGGTAGTGAATCTCTTTTGATTGCATGATTTTATCATATTTTGAGTATTCACTTTGTCTAAAATCAATAGGTGGCTTAAAGGTTTGAAAGAAAAGGTTTAGTTTTTGAGAAAACAAGTTTTAAGTGATTTTTAATCAAAATAATAGATTAACAGGTTTTGATAATCGATTAACAGTATATTTGGAACAGATAATCGATTAACAACTTTTGATAATCGATTATCTTGACTTTTACTTGAGAAAAATTTACAGGCTTGCGGCATTACTCGATTAAGGCATGGTTACTCGATTAGCACTTATTTTACTCGAGTAACACGCACAGATCTGGTTTTTAAAATGCGTTTTTCACTTCTCAAAAGCACTTCTAACCATTCCTAACTTTTGGGTATTCTATATAAACCTATTTCTAACCTTTGTGATCATATTCCATCATTTTGATATTCATTTTACAAAGAATCAAGCCACTCTATTCTCTCTCACTTTCTCAAGATCAAATTTCTCATTTTTACATTCTTTGATCAAGAACCTTGAATCTCTCATGTTGATATTTTCATAGCTTTTGAAAGAGATTCATAGGATTGTTATTTTGTTTTCATTTGAGTTGTAATCATTGAAAAGAAGGCAAACACTCTACAACAAAGGAAGTCTTGAAGAAGTTATTCATCAAGCAAAGTTATTTGGAAGCCTTGGTGTGGCATATCATCAAGCATTTGGAAGTCTTGGTTGTGAATCAAGCAATTGGAAGTCTTAGTGTGAGGCATCATCAAGCAAGTGAAAGCCTTTGAAGAATCTCAAAGTATTGGAAGTCTTGTTGTGGGGTATCGGCAAGCAAGAGAAGAGGTTAGATTAGATATCAATAGGGTTACAAGGCAAGGGTGTGGTATCTCTTGTAGGCTAGCAAGAAGGGAGTCTTGTGAGGCATTTACTTGTAATTTGAGAAACTCTAATTCCTCATAGTGAAGAATCTCTCTTGGTTGAAGAGGGGACTAGATGTAGCTTTCAAGTGGATGAAAGTGAACCAGGATAAATCACTGTGTCGTATCTCTAAACTCTTAACTCTTTACATTCTTGTTATTCATTGTGTTCTTGGCTGAAAACCTAGAAAAAGTGATTTTTCATAATTGATTGAATTGAATCTTAATTGTGCAAAATTGATTTTGGGAAAATCATTTTCATAACCTAGGTAATCAATAAGAATATTGGTGTTAATCAATTCCGCTTTATCTCTGATCATATGTGTTAATTGATTGATTTTCGTATTTGATTGAAAAGTGATTTTTCAATTTTAACATTGATTAATCGAGTAATTGGTTTCATTAATCGATTAGTTTGAATTGATCATTCGGCATTAATCGATTAGTTGACTTGTTAATCGATTAATAGAAGAAAATTTCAAGAAAATCATTTGTTTTAATCGTTTTGATTTGTTTCTTTTGAAAATCTTTCAAGGTTTATCTAACACCTATTCAACCCCCCCTTCTAGGTGCTCTCCTAGTGTATCCTAGTTATTTCAACCACCGATTGTAGGTTCTCACAGCTTGGACTTTAAGAAACTAAATATTCAAAACTCATTAAACTTTTATTTCAAACTTGGAAACATATATACATATATAGGATCTCTTCGGCAAAACTAGTTTATAGCTGTGAACTTGTAACTTGTAGCTGTGAGCTGTGAACTTATTGTTGTTTAACTGACTTTTTGAAATAGTGTTGTTTGGTAAAACTACCTTTTAAAGTAGTTGAAAATTATTAAATGACCGAACGAAAAAACATGCACCATTATATTATTTATATATTATTATTTTAATTTATTCATTTTTTATTTATCAAATAAATATTTAATTAATTAATTAATTAAGTAAAAAAATTATTAAATTATAATTAATTAAATTCGTTTATTAATTAATTAATTAATTATGTAGTTAATTAATTAATTATAACATAATTATTAAATTATAATTAATAATTAATTAAATACACAATTAACTAAAAATTAAATTATCATCACGGTAGATAAATAATTTTAAATTTTTTGAGCGTATAATTGATATATGAATTATTGAAAACGAGTTTAGTTTCTTGAAAGTTAGTTGAAATAGCTTTCTAAAAACTAACTTTCAAAAACTACAAACTCTCTTTTTAAAAGCTATATATAGGGTCTGTTTGGCAAAACTAGTTTATAGCTGTGAGTTTATAACTGATAGTTGTGAGCTAATACTTTCTAAAAACATGCAAAGTACGACATAAAGTCAAAAAAAAACCTAGCGTTGTCTACGTTGACTTTTCTCTCTTTCTCGTGGCTGTGACCTACCTGGTCGCCGTCGCCGTTTTCCGCCGTAATGGCTAAAAGGAGAGGAAGACCTCCAAAGTCTCCGCTGCCTTCGACTAAAAAAAACAATGTTGAGATTACAATTGAGACTAGCACGCCTTTCCAAAGATGATGCAACTCAGTTGGATGAGGAAGACCTTACTTATATAGAAAACTTGAGCCCCAAGCAAGCGGCTTTATGGATCCAAAAGATAGATGCTATGCGTGAAAAGATCTTGGCTAGTACTGATGCGAATGTAGACAAGGAGATAGCAGTTGTGACTAAGCCCACTGTGGAAATTGGTGCGGGAAGTAATCCTAATAATGGATCTACATCTGATGCGACCGATCTGAATCAGAAACAACCGAATGTTTGGGATAGTTTTGACATAACTAAATTAAGGAATGCAGGGGAGAAGTTAAATTATTTTAATGATGTCTATTTCACAATTGATCCTTAAGTACTATTTTTATTCTGCGCACTCTGATTTTGGTAAAAAGTGAATTCGGCAATTGTTATAAATTAATGATATCTAACCTCGCAAGACAACGATAAGTTTGTAATTACCAAGGGTTTACCCTTTTATTTATAGTAAGGAAAACATTGTCTTGAGGTAATTTCTACGACTTGATATGATATAAATTTATTAAGCCGAATTTATTATATGCTCAAACGATAAGGTCTAATGTTTAAATACAAGTCCAAGTGTTTTCGAGAAATGATAATTAATCATAATGAAAATTGTATACGAGATATTTCTTTTGATAAAAAGTAACTTGGAAATATTCAATATTTTCAATATTATAAAGAAGGGTGTGTAAATTGGCGACTCCATTTTGCCTGACTCTGTCACCAACACTGAGCTAACGACGTGTTCCCATACTGAGAGGTATAGATAAAGGATTTCTCCTTCATCCGGGCTCGTCAGTACGGGGGGTGTCGACAGGTACTCCTTGAGTTCGAGAAAGGTGGTTTCACATCGCTCATCCCACAGGAACTCCTTGTTTTTTCTAAGGAGCTGATACCATGGGAGGGCCTTCTTGTCGGATTGAGATAGGAATCTTGAAAGTGCAACTACCCTTCCGGTTAGCTGTTGCACTTGCTTCACATCGGCGGGGCTTTTCATGTCCAGGATTGCTTGGCACTTTTCAGGGTTTGCTTCGATCCCCCTCTCAGTGAGCATGAGTCCGAGGAATGAGCCCGCTGGTACCCCGAAAGTGCATTTCTCGGGGTTCAGACGCATATTGTGTTGTTTAACATGATCTAAGATGGTTGTCAAGTCCTGTGGATGGTTTTCTTTTTTCTTTGATTTTGCAATCATTTCATCCACATAGACTTCCATCTTGTCGCCGATGAGCCTGTCGAACACTGTGTTCATCATCCTTTGGTAGGTTGTGCCTGCGTTTTTTAGGCCAAAGGGCATGACGTTGTAACAGTAAGTTGTTTTCTCTGTGATGAAAGTTGTTTTTTCCTGGTCCCGGGGGTACATCGTGATCTGGTTGTAACCCGAATATGTGTCGAGGAAGGAGAGAAGCTGGTATCCAGCCGAGTTATCAACTAACTTGTTGATGAAGGGAAGTGGGTATTGGTCTTTGGGACAGACCTTGTTGAGGCCGGTGTAATCCGCGCACATCCTCCATTTCCCATTTGACTTTTTGACTAACACGGTGTTCGCTAGCTAGTCGGTGTAGTTGATTTCTTGGATAAAGCCTGCTTCTTCGAGCTCGGCCACTTTTTCGCCTCCCACTTCTCTCCTTTTTTGAACCACCAGTTTTGCGTCGGGATATATGCTTAATCGGTGAGAGATGAAGTTTGGATCTATCCCTGGCATGTCCGCCGACGTCCAGGTGAATAACTCCTTATGGGTGCGGAGTAGGTTTGCCAGCTCCTCCTTAACAGGTTAGGGAAGTCCTGCACCGATCTTGATTCAATGCTTCGGGTTGTCATCTAAAAGCACATACTCTCACTCCCCCTCGGGAGTGGGACGAGTTTCGTCCTCCTCGTTGTGGACGTCTAGGTCAGTAAGGTTAACCTTACCCTTACCGAGCTGGGGCTTCTCCAACTGTAGCGGTTCTTCTGCCTTTCTCTTCCCCAAACTGGAGCTGTAGCACTTTCGTGCTTCTGCCTGGTCAGCTCGAACTGTGACCACTTGTCCATCGGTGCCAGGGAACTTCATGACTAGGTGTATGGTAGATACCACTGCGCCGAATGTAACATCCCAAATTTAGTTCCTAGTATAATTGATGATGGGTCAAGCCTAAAGTGAAGGAAGTAATGATATGGAGTTGAAACTAGTGGTTTGAAGGCTTGATTTAGGATTGATAACATAGGATATTAGGAAATTCAAAATAAAAGATTTACAACTCTAAACACAAATTCCACCGTTGGATGTGAAGATTAGTATGTAGAGAAGCTTGCTTTAAAATTTGAGGAAGATCCAACGGGTCAGGAAGAAGTTATGGCCTTTCAAAGTTTGGATACTGCAAAATTGTGCAGCTTAATCGCCTCTTAATTGCCTCTTAATCGATTAAGCTGCAATTTAATCGATTAAATCGTGCTGCTGCTGAAAAAAATAAAAGCAAAACACACACTCTTTCTTTCCCAAATTCGTTTCTCTCTTCCTCTCTCCCCTAGGGTTCCATTCTCTATCATCAAATCCTCAAAGAACAAGTGGGATTTCTTCATTTCATCATCACATCTCTTCCTCCTTGCTCCAAGTAAGTATTCAAGCCTTTGAATTCCTTCCCTTTCTCTCTCCTCCCTCTCATGGAGGTTTTCGTTTCTAAGCATGGAACCTTCAAGTTTTCCATGGGGTTTAGTTTGAGAATCATGGAATGAGCAATAACCCTCATTTTTTGTGGCTTTATAATAGGTTCTATCACTCTCTTGTGGATTTTGAGCTCTTGGTGGGCAAACTCAAGTATAGGACACTTGGACTCTCCTCATCCTTAAGTGTTTGAGGTAAGGGGGTGGATATAGTGAGCTTTGCCTTGTTCTTGGGAGTGGGCTCTAGTTAGTATATAATGCTTGTTAGGATTATGTGTTAGGGGAGAAAATTAGACTATAAATCCCTATGTTATTGAATATGAAATTCTAATTAATTAAATATGCATGATGAATGGATGTTAAGACTAGGAAAAGAAAATCCAATAATATAAGAATGAATTATTTGATAAATGAAATTTGGTTAATGACTATATTGAAGTACATGAGGAATTGGGTAATGTGATAGTGAATTTGACATAAATGATAGCTATGATTAGTGACTTTATTTGTAAAGTTGTGAATTAAATGATAAATAATTGTTGTAGAAAATATATGTATGTGTTGTGGAGTAAATTGATAGAGGAAGAAAATGGAATGGAAACGAATATATGTGTTGTTAAAGCAAAAATATGAGAAGGTGATAATATGCATGTTTCGGTTGAATATGTTTGTACACTAAATGTTAAATATGTATAAAGGTGAAAATGGAAGTAAAATGGTTATGTGTAAACAAAAGTAAAAGGTGATGTATGTAAATTAAAATGAAAGGCAATCTGAATGTTGGGCTATAAAAGAGAATACTACTTGGTATGATTGTGATAACTGAGAAAGGAAATGAATAAGGAAATTGCATGAATGATTAGATCTTGAATGTGTGTAGTTGAATTTAAATGTGATATAATTGTTTACGTGAAAATATGAAAGTATGTTTTGGCCTCTGATGTGAGGTAATGAATATGGAAATGTAATTAAGTGTGTTGGCCTCTGATTTGAGGTAACGATTAATGAATTAGAGCAATGAGTGTTGACCTCTGACCTGAGGGACACAAGGTGAAATGAATGTTATTAAGTGTTGACCTCTGACCTGAGGGACACCGGTTGAATTACAATGAAAGTGTGTGTTGACCTTTGACCTGAGGGACACGATATGAATTGAAATGAATTAGTGTTGACCTCTGACCTGAGGGACACCGGATGAAATGTGCATTGGTGTGTTGACCTCTGACCTGAGAGACACACCGTGAATTAAGGGATTGAAGTGTTGACCTCTGACCTGAGGGACACCGGATGAAATGTGCATTGGTGTGTTGATCTCTGACCTGAGAGACACACCGTGAATTAAGGGATTGAAGTGTTGACCTCTGACCTGAGGGACACAAAATGAATCATAATGAATGGGTGTTGACCTCTGACCTGAGGGACACATAATTTAAATAAGGAAAAGTATGAGGGCCTCTGACTTGAGGTGATAATTGTGGTGAATGAAACTGTGCATTGGCCTCTGATTTGAGGTGATGTACCTAAATGATGAAGTATGTGTGTGAAAAGAAATAAAAGTAAAGGAAAGGGGTATTGAAATGAATAATGGAAATGGATGCTGAATGAATAATGAAACTGGAAATCTGGAATGAATAATGAATATGGAAATAATGAAATGAGTATATTGTGTAATATGTGAATATATGCTTATCTGCTAAATGTTTTTGACCTAGTGGGTTGTTATGTCTAGTTAGAAACTGCTTTCTATTTCATGTGCAATGCTCACTCCCTTACAGTTTCAGGTACGGAGATTGAGCTGGCACAGCCCCCGGCCAAGCAGGAGTACTTTCCCTTACAGGGAGAGTAGGGTTATTATGGGATATGGAAGAATATTATGAACTTAAGCCTCCTACACTATTTTGATGTAAAATTTGTTATTCATATTTTAAGTGAGGCTTAGGATGTTTTATTTTGACAAAGTTATATGTTTTGGTTATGACACTCAAACTTAGTATTTTCCGCTATTACTCTGATATATTTGGAGCCCATGGGGCCTTGATATGATTTAGAAATATAATCTGAAGCCCTGCTGGCTATTAGTTGTTTATTTGAAAATCGTTTATACAGGTTAAATTTTGGAAAGTCCGAAAAACAGACAAAACTCCGTCCGTTTGACGGGTGATTTTTATTAAACTAAAAAGAAATTTCAAGTTCACATTTTTAATAGTGGGGTTTTAAGGGTAATATTTATTAGGGTTTATATTTATGGTATCAGAGCAGTTTCTCCTCGGCCATGGAGTTGTACAAACTCCAAATGATTACTCACCTAGCGAGTAATTGATGCTCATAGTAATAGTTTAGGATTATAATAAGATAGTTATAGTACTATGTATTTACTTAGTATTTGAGTCTTATTGGTCTGTTCACTCTGGCTAAGCAGTTGATATGGTTGCAGGTAACTAACGTTTGGCAAGTCCATACGAAGTGCTTTTAAATTCGAAGTTGTGAAGTTAGATTGCTCTTCTGTTAGCTAAATATTGAACTAGTAATGTTTTAGGATAGAAGTGTTTAAAACACTTTGGATTTGCCTTTCCAAATACAATCCTGTTCTTATAGAGAACGTATGAAAGACCTTATCAAGAATTCTTCAGTTTGAGAATTCTAGTATCAAGTAACCAATATTATGTTGTGATGTTGTTATTTGATGTAATGTAAGGTTAGAATTGATCACTCTAATCCTTGCATTTGTTAAATGATGACATTACTGATAGAACCCGACAGTGATGTGTTGTTGGTAGACGTGAGGATGGGATTGATCACCTCAATTCTTGCATCTATCAATAAATGCTATCATTGTAACCTTTAAAGTGAAAGTAGACACCCAAAGTAGTGACTTCCAAGGAAAATAATTCTTGTAAGTGAAGCCAACCTAACCCAGAAACATTCGTTCAAAAGCTTCTTATAGAGTTAGGGAGTAGATAGAAAATAGTTCCAAAGAAAGGAAGTCTTGGTGTATGCTACTTGTTCGAAAGTAGTATAACTAAGTGCTAAACCCTTGGATGAGTTAAGAAAACTCTCCAGAAATTATTCTCAATCATCATATCAACTAAACCAATCATTGAGCAATTTGACAATTGCTTCGAATCTTTTCCCGTTCCTAGATAACCATTCGTAAGAATAGCCGGTTGTGCCAAATTTGTGAAATCCCTGCGTTAAGACCAAACCACCTTAATAATTGACCCAGCCAACGGCAAGCTTGTTGTACCCTTCACCTTTGGTAGTTGGGTAAATCTTGGAACTAATGTGGACTTCTTCCTTCCTATTCTTTTTAATCGATTCATGGAAGAAGTTGATTGTGGAGCATTTAGTAGGAATTGTGTTTGCTCTAATCAACTAAGCATTGGGGGGATACTCTTAACCTTTTGGGGTGCTTCTTGTTCATGAATGCTTGTGTTTTTGAAAGGTTCTAAATCTTACCGGTGCTAGTCAATCCTTGTGAGGAGACAAAATCTAAGGCGTTCTATCCTACAAAAACCTTCGCATGCCACGATCCCCAGGGTATCTATTCTGGGAAAGATTCTAAAACTATTCCGGAAATGTTAAATATTTCGAGTTTTCCCGTATCTAGCTAGTGCAACATCTGCCCTGCAACTATCCGAAGGACGATCGGAAGCGGATTCATCCGATCCCACATCCTTTAGCATAGCGGTAATTGGGTAAGTCGAAGCCAAGTGGGGGAGCACTTCCTACCCTAATTTAAATTCTTCTTAGGTAAAGACAAATCGAAAGAGTGGCAGAAGAAACCAAAGGGAATTAAAGATAAGAATTGCAAGTCCTATCACCGGGATGATTCTCCATTTACTAAACTTAACGGAATTTCGGGGATGAAATTCCAATAAGTGGGGGAGAATTGTAACATCCCAAATTTAATTCCTAGTATAATTGATGATGGGTCAAGCCTAAAGTGAAGGAAGTAATGATATGGAGTTGAAACTAGTGGTTTGAAGGCTTGATTTAGGATTGATAACATAGGATATTAGGAAATTCAAAATAAAAGATTTACAACTCTAAACACAAATTCCACCGTTGGATGTGAAGATTAGTATGTAGAGAAGCTTGCTTTAAAATTTGAGGAAGTTATGGCCTTTCAAAGTTTGGATACTGCAAAATTGTGCAGCTTAATCGCCTCTTAATCGATTAAGCTGCAATTTAATCGATTAAATCGTGCTGCTGCTGAAAAAAATAAAAGCAAAACACACACTCTTTCTTTCCCAAATTCGTTTCTCTCTTCCTCTCTCCCTTAGGGTTCCATTCTCTATCATCAAATCCTCCAAGAACAAGTGGGATTTCTTCATTTCATCATCACATCTCTTCCTCCTTGCTCCAAGTAAGTATTCAAGCCTTTGAATTCCTTCCCTTTCTCTCTCTAATTCGAGTTTTCTCTCTCCTCCCTCTCATGGAGGTTTTCGTTTCTAAGCATGGAACCTTCAAGTTTTCCATGGGGTTTAGTTTGAGAATCATGGAATGAGCAATAACCCTCATTTTTTGTGGCTTTATAATAGGTTCTATCACTCTCTTGTGGATTTTGAGCTCTTGGTGGGCAAACTCAAGTATAGGACACTTGGACTCTCCTCATCCTTAAGTGTTTGAGGTAAGGGGGTGGATATAGTGAGCTTTGCCTTGTTCTAGGGAGTGGGCTCTAGTTAGTATATAATGCTTTTTAGGATTATGTGTTAGGGGAGAAAATTAGACTATAAATCCCTATGTTATTGAATATGAAATTCTAATTAATTAAATATGCATGATGAATGGATGTTAAGACTAGGAAAAGGAAACCCAATAATATAAGAATGAATTATTTGATAAATGGAATTTGGTTAATGACTATATTGAAGTACATGAGGAATTGGGTAATGTGATAGTGAATTTGACATAAATGATAGCTATGATTAGTGACTTTATTTGTAAAGTTGTGAATTAAATGATAAATAATTGTTGTAGCAAATATATGTATGTGTTGTGGAGTAAATTGATAGAGGAAGAAAATGGAATGGAAACGAATATATGTGTTGTTAAAGCAAAAATATGAGAAGGTGATAATATGTATGTTTCGGTTGAATATGTTTGTACACTAAATGTTAAATATGTATAAAGGTGAAAATGGAAGTAAAATGGTTATGTGTAAACAAAAGTAAAAGGTGATGTATGTAAATTAAAATGAAAGGCAATCTGAATGTTGGGCTATAAAAGAAAATACTACTTGGTATGATTGTGATAACTGAGAAAGGAAATGAATAAGGAAATTGCATGAATGATTAGATGTTGAATGTGTGTAGTTGAATTTAAATGTGATATAATTGTTTACGTGAAAATATGAAAGTATGTTTTGGCCTTTGATGTGAGGTAATGAATATGGAAATGTAATTAAGTGCGTTGGCCTCTGATTTGAGGTGACGATTAATGAATTAGAGCAATGAGTGTTGACCTCTGACCTGAGGGACACAAGGTGAAATGAATGTTATTAAGTGTTGACCTCTGACCTGAGGGACACCGGTTGAATTACAATGAAAGTGTGTGTTGACCTTTGACCTGAGGGACACGATATGAATTGAAATGAATTAGTGTTGACCTCTGACCTGAGGGACACCGGATGAAATGTGCATTGGTGTGTTAACCTCTGACCTGAGAGACACACCGTGAATTAAGGGATTGAAGTGTTGACCTCTGACCTGAGGGACACAAAATGAATCATAATGAATGGGTGTTGACCTCTGACCTGAGGGACACATAATTTAAATAAGGAAAAGTATGAGGGCTTCTGACTTGAGGTGATAATTGTGGTGAATGAAACTGTGCATTGGCCTCTGATTTGAGGTGATGTACCTAAATGATGAAGTAAGTGTGTGAAAAGAAATAAAAGTAAAGGAAAGGGGTATTGAAATGAATAATGGAAATGGATGCTGAATGAATAATGAAACTGGAAATCTGGAATGAATAATGAATATGGAAATAATGAAATGAGTATATTGTGTAATATGTGAATATATGCTTATCTGCTAAATGTTTTTGACCTAGTGGGTTGTTATGTCTAGTTAGAAACTGCTTTCTATTTCATGTGCAATGTTCACTCCCTTACAGTTTCAGGTACGGAGATTGAGCTGGCACAGCCCCCGGCCAAGCAGGAGTACTTTCCCTTACAGGGAGAGTAGGGTTATTATGGGATATGGAAGAATATTATGAACTTAAGCCTCCTACACTATTTTGATGTAAAATTTGTTATTCATATTTTAAGTGAGGCTTAGGATGTTTTATTTTGACAAAGTTATATGTTTTGGTTATGACACTCAAACTTAGTATTTTCCGCTATTACTCTGATATATTTGGAGCCCATGGGGCCTTGATATGATTTAGAAATATAATCTGAAGCCCTGCTGGCTATTAGTTGTTTATTTGAAAATCGTTTATACAGGTTAAATTTTGGAAAGTCCGAAAAACAGACAAAACTCCGTCCGTTTGACGGGTGATTTTTATTAAACTAAAAAGAAATTTCAAGTTCACATTTTTAATAGTGGGGTTTTAAGGGTAATATTTATTAGGGTTTGTATTTATGGTATCAGAGCAGTTTCTCCTCGGCCATGGAGTTGTACAAACTCCAAATGATTACTCACCTAGCGAGTAATTGATGCTCATAGTAATAGTTTAGGATTATAATAAGTTAGTTATAGTACTATGTATTTACTTAGTATTTGAGTCTTATTGGTCTGTTCACTCTGGCTAAGCAGTTGATGTGGTTGCAGGTAACTAACGTTTGGCAAGTCCATACAAAGTGCTTTTAAATTCGAAGTTGTGAAGTTAGATTGCTCTTCTGTTAGCTAAATATTGAACTAGTAATGTTTTAGGATAGAAGTGTTTAAAACACTTTGGATTTGCCTTTCCAAATACAATCCTGTTCTTATAGAGAACGTATGAAAGACCTTATCAAGAATTCTTCAGTTTGAGAATTCTAGTATCAAGTAACCAATATTATGTTGTGATGTTGTTATTTGATGTAATGTAAGGTTAGAATTGATCACTCTAATCCTTGCATTTGTTAAATGATGACATTACTGATAGAACCCGACAGTGATGTGTTGTTGGTAGACGTGAGGATGGGATTGATCACCTCAATTCTTGCATCTATCAATAAATGCTATCATTGTAACCTTTAAAGTGAAAGTAGACACCCAAAGTAGTGACTTCCAAGGAAAATAATTCTTGTAAGTGAAGCCAACCTAACCCAGAAACATTCGTTCAAAAGCTTCTTATAGAGTTAGGGAGTAGATAGAAAATAATTCCAAAGAAAGGAAGTCTTGGTGTATGCTACTTGTTCGAAAGTAGTATAACAAAGTGCTAAACCCTTGGATGAGTTAAGAAAACTCTCCAGAAATTGTTCTCAATCATCATATCAACTAAACCAATCATTGAGCAATTTGACAATTGCTTCGAATCTTTTCCCGTTCCTAGATAACCATTCGTAAGAATAGCCGGTTGTGCCAAATTTGTGAAATCCCTGCGTTAAGACCAAACCACCTTAATAATTGACCCAGCCAACGGCAAGCTTGTTGTACCCTTCACCTTTGGTAGTTGGGTAAATCTTGGAACTAATGTGGACTTCTTCCTTCCTATTCTTTTTAATCGATTCATGGAAGAAGTTGATTGTGGAGCATTTAGTAGGAATTGTGTTTGCTCTAATCAACTAAGCATTGGGGGGATACTCTTAACCTTTTGGGGTGCTTCTTGTTCATGAATGCTTGTGTTTTTGAAAGGTTCTAAATCTTACCGGTGCTAGTCAATCCTTGTGAGGAGACAAAATCTAAGGCGTTCTATCCTACAAAAACCTTCGCATGCCACGATCCCCAGGGTATCTATTCTGGGAAAGATTCTAAAACTATTCCGGAAATGTTAAATATTTCGAGTTTTCCCGTATCTAGCTAGTGCAACATCTGCCCTGCAACTATCCGAAGGACGATCGGAAGCGGATTCATCCGATCCCACATCCTTTAGCATAGCGGTAATTGGGTAAGTCGAAGCCAAGTGGGGGAGCACTTCCTACCCTAATTTAAATTCTGTTTAGGTAAAGACAAATCGAAAGAGTGGCAGAAGAAACCAAAGGGAATTAAAGATAAGAATTGCAAGTCCTATCACCGGGATGATTCTCCATTTACTAAACTTAACGGAATTTCGGGGACGAAATTCCAATAAGTGGGGGAGAATTGTAACATCCCAAATTTAATTCCTAGTATAATTGATGATGGGTCAATCCTAAAGTGAAGGAAGTAATGATATGGAGTTGAAACTAGTGGTTTGAAGGCTTGATTTAGGATTGATAACATAGGATATTAGGAAATTCAAAATAAAAGATTTACAACTCTAAACACAAATTCCACCGTTGGATGTGAAGATTAGTATGTAGAGAAGCTTGCTTTAAAATTTGAGGAAGTTATGGCCTTTCAAAGTTTGGATACTGCAAAATTGTGCAGCTTAATCGCCTCTTAATCGATTAAGCTGCAATTTAATCGATTAAATCGTGCTGCTGCTGAAAAAAATAAAAGCAAAACACACACTCTTTCTTTCCCAAATTCGTTTCTCTCTTCCTCTCTCCCTTAGGGTTCCATTCTCTATCATCAAATCCTCCAAGAACAAGTGGGATTTCTTCATTTCATCATCACATCTCTTCCTCCTTGCTCCAAGTAAGTATTCAAGCCTTTGAATTCCTTCCCTTTCTCTCTCTAATTCGAGTTTTCTCTCTCCTCCCTCTCATGGAGGTTTTCGTTTCTAAGCATGGAACCTTCAAGTTTTCCATGGGGTTTAGTTTGAGAATCATGGAATGAGCAATAACCCTCATTTTTTGTGGCTTTATAATAGGTTCTATCACTCTCTTGTGGATTTTGAGCTCTTGGTGGGCAAACTCAAGTATAGGACACTTGGACTCTCCTCATCCTTAAGTGTTTGAGGTAAGGGGGTGGATATAGTGAGCTTTGCCTTGTTCTAGGGAGTGGGCTCTAGTTAGTATATAATGCTTGTTAGGATTATGTGTTAGGGGAGAAAATTAGACTATAAATCCCTATGTTATTGAATATGAAATTCTAATTAATTAAATATGCATGATGAATGGATGTTAAGACTAGGAAAAGGAAACCCAATAATATAAGAATGAATTATTTGATAAATGGAATTTGGTTAATGACTATATTGAAGTACATGAGGAATTGGGTAATGTGATAGTGAATTTGACATAAATGATAGCTATGATTAGTGACTTTATTTGTAAAGTTGTGAATTAAATGATAAATAATTGTTGTAGCAAATATATGTATGTGTTGTGGAGTAAATTGATAGAGGAAGAAAATGGAATGGAAACGAATATATGTGTTGTTAAAGCAAAAATATGAGAAGGTGATAATATGTATGTTTCGGTTGAATATGTTTGTACACTAAATGTTAAATATGTATAAAGGTGAAAATGGAAGTAAAATGGTTATGTGTAAACAAAAGTAAAAGGTGATGTATGTAAATTAAAATGAAAGGCAATCTGAATGTTGGGCTATAAAAGAAAATACTACTTGGTATGATTGTGATAACTGAGAAAGGAAATGAATAAGGAAATTGCATGAATGATTAGATGTTGAATGTGTGTAGTTGAATTTAAATGTGATATAATTGTTTACGTGAAAATATGAAAGTATGTTTTGGCCTCTGATGTGAGGTAATGAATATGGAAATGTAATTAAGTGCGTTGGCCTCTGATTTGAGGTGACGATTAATGAATTAGAGCAATGAGTGTTGACCTCTGACCTGAGGGACACAAGGTGAAATGAATGTTATTAAGTGTTGACCTCTGACCTGAGGGACACCGGTTCAATTACAATGAAAGTGTGTGTTGACCTTTGACCTGAGGGACACGATATGAATTGAAATGAATTAGTGTTGACCTCTGACCTGAGGGACACCGGATGAAATGTGCATTGGTGTGTTGACCTCTGACCTGAGAGACACACCGTGAATTAAGGGATTGAAGTGTTGACCTCTGACCTGAGGGACACAAAATGAATCATAATGAATGGGTGTTGACCTCTGACCTGAGGGACACATAATTTAAATAAGGAAAAGTATGAGGGCTTCTGACTTGAGGTGATAATTGTGGTGAATGAAACTGTGCATTGGCCTCTGATTTGAGGTGATGTACCTAAATGATGAAGTAAGTGTGTGAAAAGAAATAAAAGTAAAGGAAAGGGGTATTGAAATGAATAATGGAAATGGATGCTGAATGAATAATGAAACTGGAAATCTGGAATGAATAATGAATATGGAAATAATGAAATGAGTATATTGTGTAATATGTGAATATATGCTTATCTGCTAAATGTGTTTGACCTAGTGGGTTGTTATGTCTAGTTAGAAACTGCTTTCTATTTCATGTGCAATGTTCACTCCCTTACAGTTTCAGGTACGGAGATTGAGCTGACACAGCCCCCGGCCGAGCAGGAGTACTTTCCCTTACAGGGAGAGTAGGGTTATTATGGGATATGGAAGAATATTATGAACTTAAGCCTCCTACACTATGTTGATGTAAAATTTGTTATTCATATTTTAAGTGAGGCTTAGGATGTTTTATTTTGACAAAGTTATATGTTTTGGTTATGACACTCAAACTTAGTATTTTCCGCTATTACTCTGATATATTTGGAGCCCATGGAGCCTTGATATGATTTAGAAATATAATCTGAAGCCCTGCTGGCTATTAGTTGTTTATTTGAAAATCGTTTATACAGGTTAAATTTTGGAAAGTCCGAAAAACAGACAAAACTCCGTCCGTTTGACGGGTGATTTTTATTAAACTAAAAAGAAATTTCAAGTTCACATTTTTAATAGTGGGGTTTTAAGGGTAATATTTATTAGGGTGTTACACCGAAAGCATGTATACATGGTCTGCCCAATATACCGTTGTATGATGATGGACAGTCGACCACGTGGAAGTTAACCGTCTGCGTTTGAGCAGACGGTTCTGCTCCCATACTCACAGGAAAGCGGATCCGACCCAGGGGGAATATTACGTCCCCTGCGAACCCTATCAGAGGTCCTAACACTGGGGATAGATCTGACCTTTTCAGGCCTAAGGATTCCAACAGGGGCTCAAATATCACATCCACTGAACTACCCTGGTCCACCAGCATCCTGTGGACTGAGTAGTTTCCTACCGCGGCGGTGATGACCATGGGGTCATCATGGTCCCTTAGCATGTTGTTGTAGTCACTGTTGTCGAAGCTAAGCAAGGTGGTGGCCTCTCGCTTAACCCTTTTTGCGGCATTTCGACCATGGATCTAGCCAACGTAACGCTGTCGTTCAGCCTGTTTCTCGCCTCCACTCGCGAGACCTCCAGCGATCGTGAGGATCTCAGGCGCGCCTGGGTCCTGATGCTGTTTCGGAGGGTGCTGGACAGGGGTATTGTCAACGTTCAGCTCGAGTTTAGTCATCTTCTGACGGTGGTTGGGAATTGAAGTTTAACGTTCCCACGGACGGCGTCAATGTAGTGGATCTGGAAAATGGGAAATGTCCCTAACCTAGGGGACCTCAAGACCAATGACTAGTGGTCCTGAAATCTGAGTGAGATCAGGGATTTATGTGTGACGATAGTGGAATGTTTCTGAATATCCAATTGGGATACCCAGGTTCTCCCTCTGTCAACCAAGAGTGTGTGTAGAGTGTCAACATAGGGATGAGAAAACCGTATCTGACCCTAAGGCATGAGGATGCCTTTTATAGGGTGTGCGGGTGTTGGGCTTGTATTGCGGTCCATTAGGGTTACCACGCTGATGTCAGGTCCTGTAAATATCTGGTAAATATCTGTGGCTGTCTAGGAGATAGATCAGACTACTAAGTACTGTGTACCAGAGGACCTGGATCGTTCAGTTGGTCTCAAGTCTAGCCTGTATTAAGGATGTAGGATGCGTGGCTCGACCTATACGGCGTCCCGAGGTCGGATGAGTGCCTACCCATTCCTAGTTGGGCCACTCGGTGTGCTCCTAAAGGAGGCTGAGTGTATGGTCTGTCAGCGACCATGTAGGGGGTCCGACCTGGTCTTATGGAATGCTCTCAACTTGTAGAAGGTCGGTTAGAGTTTAGCCGATTCTGGTCCATCCAAGGTTGTGTTAATTGATAGAGTTCCGACCTGTGCAGAGGCCAGGTGAGCTTTGATGATGAAGCGTCGATCTTGCGTTCGGTCTTGATTTGTCCAGCAGCGACTTGGCGGCGCTGGTTGACCTTCGTGGTGAGTTCGAGTAATAGGCGGCAAGCCTTTGAACTGTCATGGTGTTAAGACTGGTGTGAGTGGACCTAGGTTGGTCAAGGAAGATCTCAGTTCGGTTAATCCTACAAAAACATACCTTAAATAGTTTAATGACCAAAATTTTCAACTTTATTTTTCTCTGTTAGATCAAATTTGATTATGCAAAAATTTCAGCATCAACTTGTGTGTAGTTAAAAACACACGCACACGCAAGAGTCTTTCTTTGTTTGAATTACATAACAAAATTAAAAAAAGTTAACGACGTCGTTTTAAGTTTCCATCCGTATAAGTTCAGGTGTTCACCTTTCTCCGGAATAAACCAGGAAGTCTAAACACTCGATTACGTTACTTCTTCAAAAGCAGAAGATTCCGTCTGCAGGCACTCCACGTTTGTTGTTAATTTGTTCCCACAGCTGAGACCTGTAATTATTTCTTGCATTCCAATCTCTTATTATCTGCAATTTCTTACAATTCCTGCTGACTTAGGGTTTTGATTTCCCCTCTTTCTTTCTTTCTTAATTGATCAAATTAATGCACTCTTGGCTTGGAATTGACTGCAGATTTAGGTTTACTTATGGCAACTGAAACAAAGGCAGCCGCTGAGGACGTCAAGATCGATCTCTTTGAAGATGATGATGAGTTTGAAGAGTTTGAAATCAATGAAGGTAACTCAATTTAAATATTCTCATCCTTTCTTGCGATCGCTGATTCTATTTATTTGTTTCTGTTTCAATTCCACTTTCTGAGTTCCTTTTTTTTATGGCTGCTTGTGATTATTTGTTGATGTTTATTATTATAATTATTATTAATTATTAATCAGATTCAGACATTTTTTTCGCTAGTTACATTCGTTGGCTAGATTCCATGCGGGGCAGGGATAACGTATAAATGCAAATATACCATTCAAATGCAAAATACATGAATGAAATTAATAAATATATATCATATAATAGAAAATCCCCCAATTTTAGTTTGGGCAAGCACTTTCACAAGGTCTCTCCTAGGTGACAGTTGTTTAACAATTTAGTGATTTCGTTGTTGGGTAGGGTTTGGTAATGGTTGGTTGGATATATCTTAACCGCAGCAACAGTGATTTCATCTTGTGAGGCTTCTTTGAATCCATTATTTTCACTTTTGGTTCTAACAAATGACCCTCCCTTCACATGTTGTTGCACCTTCGACTCTTCGAGTGATACTGAGGTAGTATTTGGTACCATGGTGGCCTGTTTTTGGTTCTCTTTGGTTCTGACCTTTTGGTGCAACCTAATTGTCTTACTTTTAGCTCTTATGTTCTATTTTGTTTTCTTTATAAAATACACCAAATTCATAACTTGCATTCTCTTGTTCTGTCCTATTCTAGCACATCTACCAAATAACTCATATCGTCTTGTTCTGTCCTATTCCAGCACATCTGAATGAATTTTTTTTTAGAGGCAATCATTTTTTATTTTTTTTTACTTTTTTTAGGGGAGGAGGGGGGAGAAAGAGCAGTCAATAGGGTTTGAGCTCGGGCTCTAACACCTATGTTTCGCAGCTCTACCAACTGATCTAGCTCTTGGGGACATCACATCTTTTAGAAAATGTTACTTTAAATAGTGTTTGGTGCTTAGATAGAACAAAAGGGAATAAAGTGTCATTCCACTCTTTTATTAGAGATAAAGTGTTCCACTTTTGAACCCTCCTTTTTGCTTTATTTATAAAAAGAAAAATAAAAAACACATCAAACAGAACAAAACTCGTGTTTTATTTTGTTCTGTTCTAGTACTCTACCAAAGCTGCCTTAGTACATTCCAAATTAGCCATTTTTATGTCATGAGTTGCTATGCTGAATAGTTACTTCTTCATGGCGTTGATCTTATCTCATTAGATATAAACTCTCTCAGGGTGTACGTAATAGGATTCATTTTGTTGCTTATCTTTTTTGGTATTTGAAAGTTCTTTTGGTATTGGAGAGTATAGAAACTGTAATTCCACTTGATTAGTTTGGAGATTTTAAGTTAGGAGCTTTAGACTTTCACAACTCGTTGTTTTGCTTACGTTCTAATGTTTATTTCTATTTATTTTGTCCTGTATTGTTATCCAACTTACATCTACCAAATTCTACTTGCGCAGTGCTTGGCAGTTGGCACTTAGATAAGATGAAATGGAACCAAGTGTATTTTCACTATCAATCCTGCTTGTTTAACCCTCTTTTCCTATTTCGCTCTACTTATATAAATGTCAAACATAGAACAAAACTCATGTTCTATTTCGTCCTGTTGTATTGCTCTACCAAAGCTAAGTTAGTACATTCCAAATTAGTCATTGTGTTGTCATGAGTCACTATGCTGAATAGTTATTTCTTGATGGTGTTGATCTTGTCTCATTAGTTATTACACTTTTAGGGTGCATGTAATTGGATTCATTTAATTGCTTTTTTTTTTTTGAAGTATTTGAAGTTCTTTGGTATTGGAGAGTTTAGAGATTGCTTATCCAACTCGAATTGTTTGTTGACTTAAAATAAGGGTCTTTCTGCTTTCACAACTCTGTCTTTCTGCTTACATTGTAATGTTTGTTTCTATTTCTTTTGTCCTGTATTGGTATACAACTTACAGAATGGGATGACAAGGAGGGAGGGAAAGAAGTGACTCAACAGTGGGAGGATGATTGGGATGATGATGATGTCAGTGATGATTTCTCCCTTCAGTTGAAGAGGGAGCTGGAGAACAATACTGAAAAGAATTAAATTGCTGGTTATCATTGCTTGATATAACGTTTGCATTATGATTAGGTATTTGAGTTCTAGGTGTTTTCTTGCCCGCAATAGCAACGAAAACGAAGTCTCTTTCTTAAGGAAATGTAATACAGCATTATAACTTGCTCTTTTTCAAAGAACGTCTGCATGGAAGCTATTGTGGCCGTACTTGAACTGAATTCTGCCGCATTAGTTGGCATTTATCTTTAAGATTTGGCTTACAACCTCAAATTATTCAGTCTCATTTACATTTGAGCGGGTGTGTTTTTCTCTAGACAATCGTGGTGAAAAGTGCACCTGCATTGCACTATTTTTTGTGCCATACAATGGTTCGAAAGACCGATCTTGATCTTTCATTGTTGATTGTGATGATGGGATGAAATTTTGATTTGTGGGTATCCGCCCCCCCACCGATTGGATGATAACGTGTGTTTAGTGTACAGATTTTAAAATTGATTTTTAATGATTACTTTGTTGCATTATACAAAATTCAAATAGTTTTAAATCGATTATTGAAAGTAGTGTAATCGATTATTTTGCTGCATCATACAATTACTCGAGGAGTTGATTGATTATTTTTTCATGGTGAATCAATTACTTTTGTTTAAAATATTGATAACTTCAAGGCAGAAATCTTTTACTTTTTTTTTAAAGAGATCAATGGGTATGCATTGACGGTGTAAAGTTTTTTACACCATCAGTTCATCATTCACCGTTCATTTGTATTATTTTAATCTAAAAGTTAACAACCATAAACGGATGAAGGGTGGATGATGTACTGATGGTATAAAAAAAAAAAACCTTTACACTGTCAGTGCATTTTCCATTTTCTCTTTTGAAAATTAGCATATTGGCTCTAAATCAATTTTATTTATTACTTGGATTATTTTTTTATTTTCTCTATTCGAATTTCTAATTAAAAATGCCAAGATCAAGTCTTTCAAATCACTCTATCACTCACTCATTAACTTTTCAAATCTTAATCCTGTTTTTGTGAAAAACTCATAAAACACCTTTCTTCTTCCCCATGGCCATATTCCCTTAAGAGCTTGAATTCTCCAATATACTCTTGTCATTAGAGCTTGAATTTGTTATTTGCACTTCATATTGAGTGATACATATTATTATGTAATAACCATTGTTATACGAGTATATCCCTTAGGTATTAAGGAGATGCAATCTTACTGAAAGAAGGTGTGACACATTCATTGTGAGAGGGTGAGTCATCTTATTGAGTGTATTCGAGGTCCCTTACGAATGATCGAATTTTAGTAGTTTGCGGGGCGCTCTGATATTGCATTAGTGTTTAGAACTTCAATTGATCAATACAACAAATCTGAAGCAGATTGTTGAGGGTATGAACGTAAGAGCGTCTCCAACCCAAGAGCTTAGCTCTTGGTTTTGGTGAAGAACGCCCGTGAAGAACCAAGCCAATGTTGAAAAGGTTGAAAAGGGGAGCATGAGATTGAGTAATGTGAGGGGCAACTTGATCAAGAACGAGAGGAATGGAAAGTGGAGTGTGTTGTAGGGTTCATTCAAGAATCATTATTGGTTTTTTGGGTTGAAGTAAAATTGTGGTAGAACTGTTTGGTGTATTGAAAAATGTGAGAAAATACTATAAAATACATATCAAGGACCATCCAAGAACCAATAGTGGTTCTTAGGATTGAAGATGCTCTAATCCTTTCTCGAACCCGAACATAGGACTAACCGAGGAGGCCGAATTAGGATGAAAATCTGGTTTTCAATTTTCTCTATCTCTTACTTCTTTATTTACCGTTTTGCTTATTTTTATTGTTATAAATTATCGCTTCCGCAGAATTACCATTTATCGTTATTTATATATGAATGTTGATAACAAGTGTCATTAGTTAAGGTTTCTACGAATGGAAAAAACATCCCAAATGTCAATTTCTCTTCTCTGGCAAAAATAAAAAACTACATTTTCCAATAAACTTTTACTCCATTTAATTTCTTAACAAGTGGCCATTTGTTAGCATTTTTCTTTATATATTTATTTAATCTAGCATTTATGTTTTCATACTTATTCATCAAATTGCTTCTACGCGTAGTCGTTTTCATAATCATATGCATTTTTGTTGCATATATTGTTAAAAATATTTGAAAACGATTTAATTTCATAAATTATAAATGTTTTTTAAAATACCCAATTCACCATAAGGAGGAGTGATGATGGGCAATTCCAACATTTTACTGGTAGTTACTTTGTTGATAGCGCTAGTTAAATCAGGGATGAACATGGGATCATGATATGTCCGTTGAAATTTTTTATTGCTCCCTTCGTTTCATATGTAGTGTTTATAAAGGTTTTGTCTCATATTTTATATGTATTGTTTTTTTTTTATAAAACCTTATACACAATTAATGCTATTTTTCCCAACACATCCCTATTTATTATTACTCTCTTTTTCACTTCCAATATCTTTCTCTCTCTCTTCAATAATGATTATATAGAGGCATTACAGTTGAAATACACCAAATTCTTACATCATTTAATAATTTATTAAAACCTGTGCATAACCTTAAAATGCACTAATATGAAACGAAGGGAGTACCAAAGAGTATCAGCCATTAGATATAAATGTTGTTGTATTTTTTGGTTAAAGAATTGACTGTCCCAAAAAAAGTTACACTAGATGCATCATCCTTAATTGGATCAGCCATCGAGTTTGAAGGATGACTGTATATTATAGACTATTCAACTCCCACTTTCTCAATATTTACAACTTGTTTGCCCGAGGGATCCATCTTGTTTAAATAACTGAGTATCCCAAAATGAGTTAGGCCCCTAAGTGGCTAACATGTGACGGACCCAAGTTTTAACCACTTAGTGAAAAGAGTAATAAAAAATCAAATAGGTCAAGTTTGAATTATTAAATTCAAACACTAATAAAAATATGTAAGTAATTATTCTCTTGACACATTTCATGAACATAGAACAAAACGGAAAAGATGGACTTCCATCATTCAAAATTCTAATGAGCATCCGACACAAAACCAAGACTCGTTTCAAGAACCAGCTTTGGCTTGGGGGCTACTGTTATGGACCAAAATAATGCACTTATTATGATCGGTCCATGCATTCATAAAAGGTCATCATGTAGACCATGTAGGTAGACATCAAATAACAAGAAATTGGCCTCAACTCTGACATGATCGGCCTTACACTAGACTACCTACGGACATCTAGGACCACATAAATCACACATATTAGGCTCATAATGGTATTCAAGTGTAACATCCTGATTTTAATTTCAAGCTTAATGATAGTAAATATAAGTTAGGATTAATGGAATTATCAATAGCAAACCATGTCTAGGAGTTAAGAGGGATGTCTTAAAGCTAGAAACACTTAATATATGAAAATCAAGCAAAGTAATCGGTTATTTTGGTGAAATAATCGATTATCAGCATTCTGTGAAGGAAGTAATCGATTACTTTTGGAGAAGTAATCGATTACCTGCTCTCTGTGAGGAACCAAATAATTGATAAATTAAGGAAGTAATCGATTACCATCACGTCAGACATGAAAAAAAAAATAAAGTTATGGGAACCACATGTTACAAAGCTTCTTGGAGAAGCTTCTCCTCATAACCACAAATTGTTAAGCTTCTTGGAGAAGCTTTTCATGATAGCCACACATTCCCGTTCCATACAAACACTCTTCTTCAGCAAAAAATAAAACAAACACAACACACCATTCATTCATTTGCTTCATAATACAAGCAAGAACACCATCACCACCCACACCACACGACCTCCACCATCACCAACACAAGCAAGAACACCATCACCACGTAGCACCATACGACATCACCATCACCAACATCAACCTTGGAGCTTTCTCATTATAAGATCCATAACCATGGAAACCATTTCTCTCTCATGTCTCTCTCTTTCTCTCTAGAGCAAGTGAAAGAAAGCTCTACTTCTCCATCTTACTCTCCTTGCTAGACAAGACTTCCACTCACTTGATAGTATTTTTGTTGAGGGTGTAAAGTGTAACATCCCTGGCAGGAAAATGAATTGCGACTATCCCCACATACCAACACGAGTCTTTTCAGCGTGATTTGTTCTCACTCGCACACTTCCCGGGAAAACTTTCCAAGAGGTCACCCATCCCAGAATTACCCCAAGTCAAGCACGCTTAATCATGAAGTTCTTATGTGATGGTCTACCGAAAAGAAGATGCATCTTGTTGATATGGGTAGTACTAATCAATTCATTTAAGCCTTCCTGTACTGTGTAGTCCCATTCCTACACAGTCTCAGGATCGCCCTCTCATTCTGGTGTGTCGGTTCATCCATGTACCCCTTCCTTAGAAGCCTGCCAGGAGTCGCTCCTTGTCCGTGCCTCTTTGCATCGGCGATCACTCCCCGCCCTCATCAGCCCGGGTCTTACATGCCCACCAGCTTCGCCTGGTTCGTCCTCGAACCACACTGTTCTGGGAGAGGAGCCGCTCTGATACCATTTGTAACATCCCTGGTAGGCAAATGGATTGCGACAGTCCCCACATACCAACACGAGTCTTTTCAGCTTGCTTTGTCCTCACTCGCACACTTCTCGGAAAAGCTTCCCAGGAGGTCACCCATCCCAGAATTACCCCAAGTCAAGCACGCTTAACCATGAAGTTCAACAAATTCAAGTTCTAAGGAGCTAGGGCAAGGCTAAAAGATGGGGTTTGTGAAGGTTCATAATATTTCTTCTTGTTTGAGGTAAGGAGTGAGTGTTACCTTAACTTAGGGAATGATTTCTAGTTTGTTCATAGTGATTGCTAAGGATGTATGAGTAGACATGATATTGAACCTTAGGGTAGTTGATATAGACAATATCTAGAGTATGAGAATAAAGGAATTGAACCCATGTTGATATTGTGAACATATGTTGATATGAATTGTTGATATGCATGTTGGACGATGAGATGAGATATGTTTGTGTCTGCATGAACTGCATGTTTGATAAGCGATGAATTAAATGAATAAAAGAAAGAGTATAAGCTAAAGAAATTGAGTATGTAATATATGAAGGTTAGTATGAGTATATGTGTGATAATAAACCATGGAATAAAGAAAGAATGATGAGTAAAGATAATAATTGAGCAGCTGATCCTTTGGGGGACACTGACCTACTAGGTGCCCTGTTAGGTGCCAAATGCCCCATTAGTTGAAACGCCCCATCAGGTACAAACGCTCCATTAGGCCCAAACGCCCCGTTAGGCGCTTGTATACCCAATGGATTAGTGTGCTGCAAATAAAACGAAATGAAAATGTGAAATAGAGAAAAGGAAAAGAATAAGATGAGAATGAGCGAAGTAAAAAGAGAATGGACCTAACAGGTGTATTAAGGCTAATGGGTGGAAAAGGACCTGATGGGTGTAAAATGTGTAACATCCTAAGTTTTATATGTGTATAGAAATGTTAGAAATTAATAATTTAGTGTTTATGGCCATGCATATAAGTAACTTAGAAACAATTAGAATGCATTAGAAAAATATAATGAAGTTTTCCAGGAAATACTCGAGTATTCAATTAATCAAACAATTAGCAGCTCTCAGGCAATACTCGAGTATTATGCCAACAAATCAATCAGACATTTCGAATTTTATTTGAATACTTGAGTATTATGCAAAATACTCGAGTATTCGGGGAAAATTCAGAATTTAAATATGCGAATGGAACTCATTTAGCTCATATTTTTCCTTCCCCAAAGTCACGACTTCCACCCCTTTAATGCCCTAAAATCTTCAAATCATCAAATTAACACCAAAAACCAATAAATCATTAACCCATACTCACTCCCCATCACAAATCCATCACTTTCCCTCTCTTCAAACCCCATATCACTCCCTCTCCTGTCACCTCCATAAAACCCTCATGAACCCTAACCCCAAATCATGGTAAGATCTCCACCTAGAAGACATGTAATAAGAGATTAAAGGCTAGACGAGTAAGAGAAACTTAGAGAAAAGAAAAGGGAACAAGGATTAAAGGGGCTCGAAGCTTAGATAGGAGCTTTCTCTCTCTACCTCTTTCCCTTTCCTTTAACCCAAGGTAAGAGGAGAGATATTTGCATAAATTAGGGAAAGGATATAATAATGATAGTAGGAATATAATTATATGCATGTTTAAATTATGTATTGGTTATGAATGAATACATTTCTAAACATAGGGTTTTATGTTAATTAGTGATGATGATGTTGCTTGAGTGATAACGAAATGTATGAATGTTTATTAATTTGGATGAATGAATGTTGTTGTCACTATTATTGATAGCTTTATGCTTAAATGTTAATTATTTTATTGTTATACTCAATTACCTTAAGTTAAGAAACTCATCCAAATTGTTATATTTATTTAAAGGCTTGACTATCAAACACCCACTAAAATGAACTAGAAACACATATAATTATGAAGTGAGGTGGATGTTAGGGATTAGGAAAGATGTCGTGAAGATTCTATGAATTGATGGACGTTTTCGTGAAGATTCATAGAATTGATGGACGAGAGTATTATAGTGGTTTGATTGTGCTAATGAAAAAAATCACGGGAACTATTATAGAGGACTTCAATCTACCCAAGAAAACACCAGTATGATGGACGTTTTCACGAAGTACTGGCTAATCGGTGATTGGTCCTGTGCACAATATAATGGTTCTATCGGTCACTTAAATACTTCGTGACTAGTTGAGGATGGTCCTTGCTATAACACTGTAGGATGGACGTTCTCGTGAAGTATAGTGTAAGCATCGGTAGAGGAACATTTACTCCTAGTTGGTCTTTCCTAAAGTGTGGAGGGCGATGTGAGGAAAAGGAAAAAGGGAAAAGAAAAAGAAAGGAAAATGGTAAGTGGTGATTTCTACTTTTCAAGGAAAATGGAATGCAGTAATAGCTGCATTAAAATGGAAATGTAACACCCCAATTTTCGTCTTCTGAATATTAAATAAATTAATTTAAGTTGATTCAAAAGCTTCATTTTTGTACAATATGTACTTTAAGATATATAAGAATAGGTAATATATTTTTATATATTAAATTTGTACAAAAATATTAGTTTTGCTATTCAGTCCTTGGGGTAGGACCTAATTGCAATATTGAAAAGGTTTTTGAGGGAAGTTATTTAAAATATAAATTTTTGGAAATTTTTATCGTGGTAATCGACTTGGTAATCGACTACCAAAGTGAAGAACAGCTAGGGATGAGTGCATATGGTGAGTCATTTCCCTTGGATCCCAGAATTGACACGAATCAAGCTCCAAGACACGTCCTTGGACTCGTGTCGCACTGCATGAACATCAAATTTATCTATAAAAGGCTTATGGTTGAAGGATTTGTGTCTTTTTGCCTAAGTTTGGGGTTGAAACTCTGTTTAGGGTTCTTAACTTTGAACCTTCGATTCTCCTTCGATTTTGAGAGTTAGATCATGAGTTATACACTTTTGTAAAGCTTGAATCACGAACTTTACATAGCTACCGAATTTGTGAATTGAAAGTGAGTGTAGAGCAAGTTGTGAGCTTGGGAAGTTGGGTGTTCGAATCTGTCAAACCAGATTTCAGAGTTGAGGAGCTGACTTAGAGCTTTGATTATGGTAAGCCCAAGTTTCCTCTTGATCTGAAACTTGTTTGATTTCAAAGTTTATGTTGCATAGAATGTAATTTAACCTTTTTCCCAAAATGTTATGCATGTTTGATGGATCAATTTCTCTGGTCTTGTGACCTTGCTGAGACTGCTCTGCATGCATGAAGCTGAAAAGGGATTTTGTGGAAATTGGAGTTTGACAATTTCTCTGAGTCAAGCCTCTGTCCAAACACAAACCTAAGGTATGGGGGAATCTTACCATTTGCTAGAATGAGAATGAAATGCAGTGGGACATAGGATGAGCCACCATGAGGCTTTAAGGGCTTAGTTCGAAATAGGACTTTGGCTTTGAGGCCAATCTGAGCCCTAAGACTTGTTTGAATAAGTTTGAATTGATGCATGTGAAATTAATTGATGCTAAAACCATGTTAAAAATGAGTATATGTGAAATTGATACCTGAAGTTTTTGAATTTCATGTTTTTATGCATAATGAAATGAATTTGGGTAATTTCTGAGAATTGATGTGTTCTTTGTACTTGAGCAAGTTCTATTTGATGCATGCATGCTGTATAAACATTGAATCCATGAATTAATTGAGTATTTTGTGTTTTGACACTATGAGTTGTTGATTTACATGTTTTAATGCATAATTATGTGAATTTATGTAATCTCTGTGGATTAATGTGATTTCAGTACTTGAACATGCTCCAAATGTGTTTTGTCAACTCTGTGAATGTTTGGTAAGTTAATTTTGGTTAGAAATGAAAATGGTATGTTAAAACCCATTTTTCAGTGTTCTACTGTCATGAATAATCGATTACCACAACCTGGCAATCGATTATCATGCTGAGTTCTGACATATCATGTGAAAATACACGTGATAATCGATTACCCGATTCTGATAATCGATTATCAATGCTGAAAATGCTTAAAAATGCCATTTTAATTTCTGAACCATTATTGTTTAACTTAAATTAAATTTCTGGACATGATAAATGACCGAAATATGTCTGATCGGGTATTCTCTAATTTTCCTGAATTTATTCATGGAATATGTTTAAATTACTTCAAGATAATGTTGGATATTATCAATTAATTCAAATACCAATCAATGAATTTAACTGTGATGCATTCATGCATGGAGTTTGGACGATAGATCGAATTGTCATGTGTAACATCCCTAATTTAATTCCAAACGATAATTAATGAATTAATAGTATTAAAGTGTAGGAAATGGGTAGATTAATTGCTTAAAGAATTTTGGGAGCAAGGTGAGTAGTAATTATAAGTATTAAGGGTTGTGTAGGAGACATTGGTAGCAAGGGGCAAAATTATCTAAGTGAAATCGGGAGTTAAATCGGTGTTTTAAATGTTAAAAATCAGCCGTAAAGAGAAAATTGGGAATTTATTATAGGATGCTAAGAAATTAAATTCCACCGTAGGATATGAAGTTTAAGAGATTAAGAAGCTTGTCTCCAAATTTGGGCAAGATCCAACGGTTAACGAAGAAGTTATGATACGGTCAACTCAGAGTCAACAGACTCTCGCCCAGGCGGGAGAAGTCCTCGCCCAGGCGAGCAGCGGAACAAAACAGCACCAGACAGCCAATTTCTCGCCCAGGCGCACGGAAGCCTCGCCCAGGCGCGCGGGCACGAACCTGATGCGTATCAGCACCATAAATGGTGCGCCAAACCCCCCAAAACCCCATTTTCTTCCACCCCTTCTCCCTCCTTCTCTCTCCCTCCTCCTCCACAGCCACCACCACCACCGGAGCCGCCCAAGAGCCACCATCCCACCTCCTTGCTCTTCCTCCTCCCCATAGATCCACTCCCTCTCCTCCCTCTTGATCTCTTTCTCTCTCACCTTCATGACCCATTCTCTCTCTCCACCACCATACCCTCCATCATCCACCATGAACCACCACCCACCACCACCACTATGAGCACCTCTTCCTCTCTCTTTCCCTATTGATTTTGAGTTCTCTTTCCCTCTCTCTCTTTCCCCAATTGGATCTCTCCTTCCACCGGATCTCACCGGCGTTGTTACCGATCGTGTTCGCACCGGGCTCGTATCGGGAACCTCGAAGCTTGAAGCTTTGGCCTCGATCCGGCCGCGATCGTTCTCACTAACGAAGAGCAACACCGTCACCGTGATCGAGATCGATTGTCCCCACCGTGCTTGGAATCAAAGATTGGGGAAGCTTAGGATCAAGTGGGAGCCGAGCTAAAGCGTGAGTCAGGGAGTAAAGGGCCAGATTAAGGTTACCCCTCACTATCACCGATTGAGGTAAGGGGTTTCATTACCAGTCCTTAAGGGGTGTATTTCTGGGTAGTTATATCTATCGCTAGGACCGGGGGAAATGTTAATTGTTAAGGAACCTTAGAGTAATCCGCTAATAATGAAGAAAGATAGATGGAGTAAATAGGGAAACCAAATAGTGATGAATAAAAGATAGGTAACAAAATAACTAATCAATTAGATCGGTAGGGTGTGGCAAAAGAATAGAAATGGTGAATAGGGAAATAAATTTAGAAATGAACAAATGAGAGTAAAGAGATAAATAAACGGAATTATAAGAACGAGTGAGTAGCGTAAGTAAGAAAAGGGAGAAATTAGAGATTAACTATGGAGAGCCGATATTAAATGAAGAAAGTGTAGGAATGAGTTGAGAACTAAATTAGGATAAAATAAGGTTAATAGAAATAAATGGAGTGAATGAGTAATTAGCCATTAGAGGAAAGGAATAAACGAAAAATAAGAAAGAGAGAGTTAACGAAAAAAAAGAAATAATATAATTGGTTCTAAATGCATGAGCTAGGTATTATTAAATATGAGTGATGTAGGAAAAAGAAACAAAGGAAGAGAAGAAGAAAAAGAAAAGAAAGGGAATGGAATTAATTAAGAGTTAGTAACAAGAGTTAAAATATAAAGCATATGACCAAGCTAGGTAGAGTTAAATAAAAGTAAGAATAAACTAGTAAAGAGAAATATTGGAAATAGTGGAAAATAAGTAATGTGATAATAAGTTCCTAAGTAACGGAACGAGAGAAAAGAGAATGATATATCAAACCAGAAAAGAGGCTAAGAAAAAGCAAAAGAGAAAGAAAAAGTAAGAGAAAGAAAGGTAAAAGATAAAAGTCCGATGCGTGCCTGAGAAGGCGTATCGGCATCGATGCGAGCCTGTGAGGGCGTGTCGATTAAAAGGGAGAAATGAAAGTCCGATGCGGGCCTGAGAAGGCGTATCGGCATCGATGCGAGCCTGTGAGGGCGTGTCGATTAAAAGGAAAAGTGGAAGCCCGATGCGGGCCTGAGAAGGCGTATCGGCATCGATGCGAGCCTGTGAGGGCGTGTCGATTAGAAAGGAAAGATGGAAGTCCGATGCAGGCCTGTGAAGGCGTATCGGCATCGATGCGAGCCTGTGAGGGCGTGTCAATTAAAAAGAATATGAATGGAAAATGGGGATAAAAAGGAAAGAGCGAAAGTAATGAGGAACAAGAATTATTAGAGGTTAGGGATTATCTAAAAGTAAACAATTAGAAAGAAAAAGAATTGGGAAACAGTTAGGAGGTAAAAAGGAAAAGAAGAGCATAAATTAAGTAGTATAGCATAGGCTTGAATGGTCTTGGTGTGTCGTATATATCTACTTAGAAATCTCTCTTTTAAGTTCTGTGTGATGCTTCCCTTGTGTGGTTAATATTTTTCAGGTACACAAGTGGAGCATACACCAGTGCTGGCCGAGCAGGATTACAAGTTCCACTACGTGGAATGTATTTTACTTATTTTGGAGTGGATAATTACTTTTTGTGAATTATTTATGAATTAGTAGCTTGCCCTGAAATTTGTATCCATCGGGCGTTAGGATCTGTTACAATTATTAAACTATTGTTGTTTACGTTTTTAAACAATTCTGGACTGACAGGTTTTTAGAAGAAAATTTTTGGGAAGTCCGGAAAACAGAGGAAATTCTGCCGGATTTTCGTAAAACCTTCTAAAGAAATTTAAGTATTAAAAAGAAATTTTCAAACTCCGATTTTAATAAAACCTAAAATTTACTAATAAAAGTGAGAGTGTTACATTTTGGTATCAGAGCAGTTTTTCCTCGGCCTTTGGAGTGTGGACTCACATCTCCGATGGTTGCTCACCAAGCGAGTAACTGATTCGTTTAGTAAGAGTCTAAGTTTAGGAATAGGATATTTAGGTTAGTGGTTAAGTATTCAGTCTTTAACTGACTGTTCCCTTCATGACCTAACAGTATGGCTGGGCGACGTGCCGAAAATGAGCGGATGGCTGCTATATTGGAGAATCTGATTCAAATGAATCAGAATCAGGCCCGAATGCAACAGAACCAAGCTGTAAACATCGCAGCAGCCGCAGTCGCAGCAGCCGCAGCAGCCGCAGCATTGAATCCACCTCCCATTCCTGTCGAAGTTGATTGGATGGCTCGATTTAGGAAATGCGAACCGCCTAGGTTCGAAGGAGGGTATAATCCTGATGGAGCTCAGCGATGGCTCAAGGAAATTGAGAAGATCCTTCGCACCATGGCTCGACCTGCTAAACAAACTGTGTTGTTAGTGCAGTATATGTTGACTGATGAAGCAGAGTATTGGTGGGAACGAGTGCGAAGAGAATTGGAGGCAGCTAACCAGGATATCACTTTTGACCTGTTTAAGGCTCACTTCCTGGGGAAGTATTTTCCTGAGGATGTTCGTAGGGAAAAGGAGATCGCTTTTCTGCATCTGGAGCAAGGAAGTATGAGTGTCGGTGAGTATGCGACACAATTTGAAGATCTGATTCGCTATTCTGGCAGTTATCGGGATGCAGACGAACGCACCAAGTGTATTAAATTTGAAGCAGGTCTCAATGCCAAGATTCGGACTATCTTTGTTCACCAGGGTATAGCTAACCTCTCTCAGCTGGTGAATATGACTAGCACTTATGAGAAGAGTTTGAATCAGCATGAAGCAGAGAAAAGGAGCAAGAATATACCGAATGAAGTAGGTCTTAACAGGGGTAAGGAATTGGCTCATGAATCAGACCCACGCTTTGACATCAACACTATGGAAGTAGTACCGAGGGACGTGGCCTTTAATGTGAATGCCCCGAGAGCCAGGCCACCATGCACACTATGTGGGGGAGTCCATCGGAAACTGTGCCTGATGTTGAAACAACACAGAAAACAGGGTCTCTGCTATATGTGCGGACAACCGGGACACATTGGGGCGAACTGTCCGAGACGTATCGGAGAAGGGAGCGAATAAACTAATCCAAGGTACTTTTCATATTAATGCTGCATCAACTAGTTACTTTAGCGTCTTTGCCTAGAGTAAGTGTGAGTAGTGTGATCTAGAAGGAGTCGATAAGTGTTAATTCCTTAGTTAGAAATTCCACCAAGCTCAATTATGATAGTGTCATCCTCTGATAGAGTGTGAGGTCAGGATTGGTCGTCCTTTCTCTTGCACCTGTTAAAAGATAAAGCTATCATCCAATAACGCAGTGATGTACAGTTAATAAATGTGAGATTGGGACTGACCACCTCGGTCTTCGCGTTTATTGACATGCTATATTATTGCAATCATCTAGTTGAAAATCCGAATCAACCATCAAGGAATTCTATCTCTGTCGAAAGCCCGATTAAACTTTAATCCTATAGGATCTTTCCTTAGACTCAAGAACAGTAATTCACAAACCAACCCCATTCAAGACACTTTTATTCTATATTTCACCGGGAACATTCAACTCAGTAATTGAACCACCCTTCTAACCCGTATGAGAACTTAGTCGTATGCGTAGGTGTGAAGAGTCGTCATATCATAGAAAATTCGAAACCACACCGATTAGACCGATTAACGGTCAACTTAATTCCATGTACCACCTCGCCAATCAATTAAGAACCCAGTTAATCAATTCTTGGAATTAGCTTAGTTTCCTCCTTGCCTTCAACCTACTTAGGTATGTTGATAATAAGTGGGGGAGACTTGACGACTCGATTCGGATCCTATCCGAGCGACAATAACTCGTAACCATATCAAAGGCTATAGGACTACCAAATAGATAATTCCAAACGCTCTGCGGATGATCGAATGAGGGTTAAACTAGAGGAAAAACTAGACCTTGACCTTGACCCTCAAGTGGAATCGATCTCTAGGAATTCTTTTACCGAATTGGAATTGTCAAACGAATGAGAATGAAGTAGCATCGGAGTAGAATGCGAACGTGGTGAAGATTGATTCTAAAATGGACTTTGCTAGACTCACTTGAAAGAGTAGAAGGTGAACGGGATAAAAGTGAAGTCGCGAAGTGGAATCTCAATCCAGACGTTATGTCGGAACACCGCAAGTGAATATCTAAGTCTGTTGGGGACTCTGTACATTTGATAGGATCCCCGGGTGACCGAAACCAATCAATTAACCGCAGGTCCATAGAAACGCATCCTTCGACGGCTCTCTGCTGAAAATGCACTCTTTGGAGATAATCTCCATTGTTTTCTTGCTTGACATGTATCCAGTCTGTCCTGGGTCATCTTGCAAAGACCATGAGGCTCATTCTTGAGTTCTTCATGCTTCTTCTTTTCATCTTCACTCTCTTCAACCTTCAAGCATCCCAGATGCATAGGTGAGAATTTGTCAAGTCGTAGAAACCCAGCACAGTGCAATGCCTACCGATAGATAGTCACCTACGTGTCCTCTTTTCAGCCTTGGATACCGGACGGGAACCGGTGTACTCTATTCTGAGCAACAAACGAGCATGCCCCCTAGCGTGGATAAAATCAAGTATGTCAATGCTAAGTGGGGGAGGATTTCAATCCAAGGAATGTGAGATGGAACTTCAATAAAAAAAAACAGGCGATCCTGTGCAGATAGAGATAGTACTTAGTGCCAGAAGATAGACGTTGAAATGAGCATGGCCCTAACCACATATGGAGCGGAAAGTAAAAGCCGAAGGAAAGCGAAAACTGTGGTCAGGAGCTCACTAGTGGGATGGTTCTCCATTTGAAGGAATTGAACGGAATTTCGGGGACGAAATTCTAATAAGTGGGGGAGAATTGTAACATCCCTAATTTAATTCCAAACGATAATTAATGAATTAATAGAATTAAAGTGTAGGAAATGGGTAGATTAATTGATTAAAGAATTTTGGGAGCAAGGTGAGTAGTAATTATAAGTATTAAGGGTTGTGTAGGAGACATTGGTAGCAAGGGGCAAAATTATCTAAGTGAAATCGGGAGTTAAATCGGTGTTTTAAATGTTAAAAATCAGCCGTAAAGAGAAAATTAGGAATTTATTATAGGATGCTAAGAAATTAAATTCCACCGTTGGATATGAAGTTTAAGAGATTAAGAAGCTTGTCTCCAAATTTGGGCAAGATCCGACGGCTAACGAAGAAGTTATGATACGGTCAACTCAGAGTCAACAGACTCTCGCCCAGGCGGGAGAAGTCCTCGCCCAGGCGAGCAGCGGAACAAAACAGCACCAGACAGCCAATTTCTCGCCCAGGCACACGGAAGCCTCGCCCAGGCGCGCGGGCACGAACCTGATGCGTATCAGCACCATAAATGGTGCGCCAAACCCCCCAAAACCCCATTTTCTTCCACCCCTTCTCCCTCCTTCTCTCTCCCTCCTCCTCCACAGCCACCACCACCACAGGAGCCGCCCAAGAGCCACCACCCCACCTCCTTTCTCTTCCTCCTCCCCATAGATCCACTCCCTCTCCTCCCTCTTGATCTCTTTCTCTCTCACCTTCATGACCCATTCTCTCTCTCCACCACCATACCCTCCATCATCCACCATGAACCACCACCCACCACCACCACTATGAGCACCTCTTCCTCTCTCTTTCCCTATTGATTTTGAGTTCTCTTTCCCTCTCTCTCTTTCCCCAATTGGATCTCTCTCTCTCCTTCCACCGGATCTCACCGGCGTTGTTACCGATCGTGTTCGCACCGGGCTCGTATCGGGAACCTCGAAGCTTGAAGCTTTGGCCTCGATCCGGCCGCGATCGTTCTCACTAACGAAGAGCAACACCGTCACCGTGATCGAGATCGATTGTCCCCACCGTGCTTGGAATCGAAGATTGGGGAAGCTTAGGATCAAGTGGGAGCCGAGCTAAAGCGTGAGTCGGGGAGTAAAGCGCCAGATTAAGGTTACCCCTCACTATCACCGATTGAGGTAAGGGGTTTCATTACCAGTCCTTAAGGGGTGTATTTCTGGGTAGTTATATCTATCGCTAGGACCGGGGGAAATGTTAATTGTTAAGGAACCTTAGAGTAATCCGCTAATAATGAAGAAAGATAGATGGAGTAAATAGGGAAACCAAATAGTGATGAATAAAAGGTAGGTAACAAAATAACTAATCAATTAGATCGGTAGGGTGTGGCAAAAGAATAGAAATGGTGAATAGGGAAATAAATTTAGAAATGAACATATGAGAGTAAAGAGATAAATAAACGGAATTATAAGAACGAGTGAGTAGCGTAAGTAAGAAAAGGGAGAAATTAGAGATTAACTATGGAGAGCCGGAATTAAATAAAGAAAGTGTAGGAATGAGTTGAGAACTAAATTAGGATAAAATAAGGTTAATAGAAATAAATGGAGTGAATGAGTAATTAGCCATTAGAGGAAAGGAATAAACGAAAAATAAGAAAGAGAGAGTTAACGAAAAAAAAGAAATAATATAATTGGTTCTAAATGCATGAGCTAGGTATTATTAAATATGAGTGATGTAGGAAAAAGAAACAAAGGAAGAGAAGAAGAAAAAGAAAAGAAAGGGAATGGAATTAATTAAGAGTTAGTAACAAGAGTTAAAATATAAAGCATATGACCAAGCTAGGTAGAGTTAAATAAAAGTAAGAATAAACTAGTAAAGAGAAATATTGGAAATAGTGGAAAATAAGTAATGTGATAATAAGTTCCTAAGTAACGGAACGAGAGAAAAGAGAATGATATAGCAAACCAGAAAATAGGCTAAGAAAAAGCAAAAGAGAAAGAAAAAGTAAGAGAAAGAAAGGTAAAAGATAAAAGTCCGATGCGTGCCTGAGAAGGCGTATCGGCATCGATGCGAGCCTGTGAGGGCGTGTCAATTAAAAGGGAGAAATGAAAGTCCGATGCGGGCCTGAGAAGGCGTATCGGCATCGATGCGAGCCTGTGAGGGCGTGTCGATTAAAAGGAAAAGTGGAAGCCCGATGCGGGCCTGAGAAGGCGTATCGGCATCGATGCGAGCCTGTGAGGGCGTGTCAATTAAAAAGAATATGAATGGAAAATGGGGATAAAAAGGAAAGAGAGAAAGTAATGAGGAACAAGAATTATTAGAGGTTAGGGATTATCTAAAAGTAAACAATTAGAAAGAAAAAGAATTGGGAAACAGTTAGGAGGTAAAAAGGAAAAGAAGAGCATAAATTAAGTAGTATAGCATAGGCTTGAATGGTCTTGGTGTGTCGTATATATCTGCTTAGAAATCTCTCTTTTAAGTTCTGTGTGATGCTTCCCCTGTGTGGTTAATATTTTTCAGGTACACAAGTGGAGCATACACCAGTGCTGGCCGAGCAGGATTACAAGTTCCACTACGTGGAATGTATTTTACTTATTTTGGAGTGGATAATTACTTTTTGTGAATTATTTATGAATTAGTAGCTTGCCCTGAAATTTGTATCCATCGGGCGTTAGGATCTGTTACAATTATTAAACTATTGTTGTTTACGTTTTTAAACAATTCTGGACTGACAGGTTTTTAGAAGAAAATTTTTGGGAAGTCCGGAAAACAGAGGAAACTCTGCCGGATTTTCGTAAAACCTTCTAAAGAAATTTAAGTATTAAAAAGAAATTTTCAAACTCCGATTTTAAAAAAACATAAAATTTACTAATAAAAGTGAGAGTGTTACATCATGGTTATTTTGTATAACCTGAGGAGGGCCTCTGGGAGCGTCAAACACGTCCTGCTTGATGACACGTTTATTTGTAATAAATGGAAACGTGGCCAGTGTGAGGATACTAATGATGTGATTATTACGTTGGAGCATGACGTCTGCGAGATTGCGGCGTTTTGAATCCCTACCAAGCTTGAGCGTAATACATTTCCAAGGAATTGTATTTAATTGTGCCCCGCAAAGGTACCGAGTACACAAATTATACATGAAGTTATAAGGTGGCTATCCCAGAGATTGGGAAATAGTTTCTATGGGAGCTAGGACTGATGATAGGTCATTCATGCATCATACATCTTGCATTGAAAGTAAAATAAACAGGTGTATGCTCATGTGTAGATGCATTTCTTTCATGCTGGATTGCCTAACTGTGATCGTTAGAAATTTTATTCCCATTTGATAATGCAAATGTGTATAGCTTACCCCTGCCCTTATAGGTATTGGTTCGATACCTTGTCGAGTTAGAATTCAGTGGGAGTGGATGACCCTAAGGCACAGGCAGTTTATAGAAAGTATAGATTAGGAACTCTTGATACAGCTCTTGAAGACCCGACCCAATAATGGAATGGACGAAGGGCCAGTGATCAGCTCTGGAACATCATTATTTTGATAATACTTATAATACACAAGTTTTGAAAATTTATATTAGAGATGGGATTTGGTTTCATATATTGATATTACTGTGGTACTTGAAAATTTAAGGTGCTCAATTTTATAGACAAGAGTTCATCTTACATTTTGTAAACCTTGAATAATTAATATAAATCATCACGATATATTTTTGCTAAACTCTGATTTTAGTATTCAAACTCGGTATGAAGAAAGCGTGATTTAAGTTAATCTCCTGAGATAACTATACTTATTAATCAAGCTATTTTCTAGGAAAGCATAAGTTTGCGAAAGCTATTCCCCGCCATCAAAGTTATCTAGGAATGATTTTAATTACTTAATGTTGGAGTCTTTATTCTACCGAACCCAGTTTCAAGTCAAGTACCACAACTTAATGTATCCAGAACGGAAATTTTTATGTCCAGATTTTCTAGCTATCAATTTACATAATATGAAATTAATGAAATTCTTTTTAAGTAAATAAAGCAAACATTGGGTGTTACAGGAAACAAATGGAATGCATTAGTATATGCATTGAAAAGAAAAGAAAAGAAAGAAAATGATATATGGAGAATTTGCATTGCATTGCTTATGTTTATGTATTATTGACAATGGTTGATAATTATGGTTAGAATTGTATATGTACAGAATTATGGAATAGAATAATGTGTATATTCTTATATCTTATTATTGTTATTATGTGTTTTCTTTAATTTATGAATAAATATCTCGCCCTCTTAGTTGTTATTTTTAGGTACAATGACAGGGGAGTTCATGCTTCTTTATGCCGAGAAAGACTACACTCTCATTAGTAGAGTGTAAGCTACTTCACATGACTTTAGAGTCATGCAATTGCAACCATTTTCAGATGCTAAGATGTATAGACTTTATTATACAAGCAGTTATTTATAAAGTAGAGTTTTACTAATGCAAGAGTAATGATTTTAAATTATCAAGTTTTCGAAATTCGATATTTGATTATTCTATAAAGTGTGCTTTTCGAAAGAATGTGGTAATAATTGTATAGGATATTCATATATCCTATCTTTTTATGATAAATACTTCTACATGTTTCTATAAATTAATCTGGTTCTGATTGGTACATGTTTATAAATAAAGGAAACGTCTATATTTTAAAGCAAACTCCGTCAAATTTTTCCTAAAATTTTCTTGATTTTAAATTTAATAAAGGAAATAAAAGGTAGGATCTTACAAAATGACCTAATGGGTGACAAATGACCTAACAGATGCGTCAAATTCTAGTGTTGTAGATTAATATGTACGGTTGGTGTGGGTGCCTAGTCAAGTAAGACGCGTAAGGATTTACGTGCAATGATTGTGTAAGACACATGTTAATTCATGTGCAAATGTAAGACGCACATGGAATTGTGCGCAATGATGGAGACACACAAGACCTAAAAGACTTATAAAATGTGAAAGAGAAGTAAGAAAGGAACACATGAAAGGAAAAGTAAAGAAAGCAACCAAGAAAGATAGCTAAGCAATGGAATGAGAATAATACTAATTGAATGCATAGTGTTTGAATGAGCATGACTTAAATGTGGATGAAATTATATGAATGCATATGAGTATTATGTAATGCTCACCTCCTTATTGTTTTTATACAGGTACTGAGCCCGAGCACGAGCAGGAGTACTCTCCCTCCCAGGGAGAGTACATAGTTGTAGCATAGGACTTATTGCTTGTCCTAATTATTTTTGGGTTTGAGTATGATGCTAGGTTTTTGTATGCGAATTGTAAAGAATTGTTTTTGGGGATTAGCCTGGATCACTCCTCATTGGAAAGGAGTATTATTTTTGGGAAATTTAAACAATTCCAAGACTTGTTAATACTGTATATAACTCTGATGGTTGATGCATTTTGATGAAAGATGATATGTTTGGCCTTGTTGGCTTTCTGAATTATGTGATTATTGTTTATAATAGGTTCACAGGAAAAGTGATATTTTCAAATGACCGTAAAACAAAGGAAACTCCGTCAAATTTTACAAAGACTTTTTATAAGTTAAAGAGTTTTGAAACGAAAACTTTAAGTTCACTAATTCCTAAGGGTAATAATGGGTAATATTAAACTAGGGTGTTACATCAGGCATCATTATTTCCTATAGCCTCTACCCTGACATTAATGGCAAAACTGCCACAACGACTATAATGGCCATAGACGACCCATGCATCACGGCTAATCATGACCGATACCCTATAAATGTCGGGTAATTGTCAAGGTATGGACAACACTCTCAACTCCCATTTTATCCATGACACACACACCACCCCAAATACCTTGACTTGGCTGGGAAAGCTCTCTTGATCGAGAACCTATTACCATCGTCATAGATCTACAAACTGACTTACCAGTATATGTGGGATAACACATCACAATAGTGGCCTAATTATTTTTTTAATGATTGGATCAATATATTATCTCTCTCTTTTGTTTTAGGGAATATGGGAGAAAGTGCAATCACCTAGATTCAACCCAGAACCAGACACTTAATGTACCACAACCTTATTAACTAATGAGCTGACTCTTGAGCACTAATCAACATATTATAAAATAGGAGAAGCTTGAGGGAAAAAAGATTTCCCTCCTAATGATAGTTTTTCCCTCCTAAGATTGTGATTAATGCAAACATACATAATTAATTAAGTGTTTCCTTATCTTTGATCTCAGCCGTCCATGATGTGGGTTTAAAATTCAATCTCAACCGTTACCAATGTTCCATAATGTCACTCATTTCACTCACCGAGCTTCCTTGAGAAGCTTTTGTCTCCTCAGCTTCTATCTTCTCTTCATTATCTTCCTCAAAAACGAAAAACTCAAAATCAACCTGTTTTTCAATGCAAAGGCTCACTCACCACTCAGAACATAGCTAACCCCTTCTTCTTCCTTCCTTCTTTCCTTCACTATTCACACAGCTTCACTTCCACAAACACACAATAATAATGGACCTCCTCCAAACACCCACCATCACCGTTAATGATGTACAAGATGAACCATCTCCTTTCTTTGAAGATTATGATAGAACATGTTCCACTACTTACATCAACACTGTAATAACCACAATTTTCCCCATTTTAATAAATTGATTTTTGAGAATTTCTGATTGGGCATTTCTTTTTGAATTGAGATAAATATATTATTTGATTTATAAATATACGTGAAAATGAGGAAATTATTTTAAATTGATTAAATACTTGATTCTTGTGATTTATTGATTTAAAGGACTTATTTCGTAATGATAAATCATTTTATTTTGTGTTTCGGAGAAATTGTTATTCCTGGGTTTCTTTGATTTATTTAACTTTAAAAATTCATAAATTTTGACTGGTAAATCGGAATTAGACGAATTTACGGTCAAAATGATCGATCGTATTAAAATGTAGAATTTATTTTTGTGAAGATTGGTCCTTAAACATGCTGTCACAAAATTCTTATTATTTTTGGGAAAATTATAACGATATATTATTTATGAAAATTGAGTATGGTTTTAAGTGTTATTTACTGTATTGGAAAAATATTATTTTCTACTGTATAAAGGTGTTGCACGGTTTTGATATGTACTTTATGCCATCTGAATTTTGAATTGTTAGACATCCATTTATTAGTGCACAAGACCATAGGGTAACCTTATTAAATGCACCTTATCTCTAAAGCACATTATTTAAGAATCACATTTAATGGCCCTATCATAATGTAGATTTCCCACCAATGGGTGACCTTATCTCCCATTACATACTCTCTCACTCTAATTTATTTTAAACCCCCCATTTTTATAAAATAAACCCCAAAGCCCCTAATCCCTATAAATACCCCACACCCCCACATACCCACACACTCTTAACACTCATTTACAAAAAAAAAAAAAGAAGAAGAAGAAGATAGAGGGAGAAGAAGGGGTGAGCCGTGAGGGAGCTTGGGAGGAGGAGGAAGTACTTCTCCAACCCAAGGTAAGCTTCCACCCATTTTCCTTTGTTCTACCCCTTTGCTTATGTATATTAACATACCCTTAAAACACAAAACCCTAACCCCACAAGGAGAGGAGGTCGTGAGGTGAAGGAGAGGGAGGAGGAAGAGGAACTTTGATTTCTTACCCATTTTTATTCTCCATCTAGAAGGTGTCAGTTGAGGACGCGTGTCGGAGGACCGCACCCGTAATGACTCTTTGGATTTCTGTCGGCGCTCGAGGTGAGAGAGCAGCTTTCCTAAGTGATTTGGGTCCAATATATGATGTTTTGAGCATGAATTAGACTCCCTTTTACTATGGATTTGGCTTGTTTCTCATGTAAATTTAGGACTTTTTGTATTGTTTTTAGGAAGTTAGGTAATTTAGAATCCTTTGAACGTTTTGATCCATTTTGTGTATGTTTCAGGTACTTTCGGAGCTTAATTGAAGAAAATAATTATGGAGCCTGAAAGAGGGCGAAAAGACCTTGAAAATGGCGCAAGAACGGAGCGAAATGGAGCTGGAAGCAGTATCACATGCCTAGGCGTGGAGCTCCCCACGCCCAGGAGTGGGCACCCCGCTGATGCACACCAATCAGACCTGGTGCGCCCAGGCGCGCGAGCGACGCAAAAGCCCAATTGGGCTGATTTCTGATCAGTTTGCTTCCTATCAATTGGGATTAGTTTTAGACTTTAAATATAGGTTTTTCCTTTAGGGTTAGGTAGAATTTTCAGAGCCAAATAAGAGATTAGAATAGAATTAGGATTAGAGAAGAGAGGTTGTTATGCAAATGAGAGTAAGGAGGCAAGGCACAAGGATTGAAGATTGGAAGACTGAAGATCTCTTGTGGGTAAATTGATTATTGTCTATGATTATTAGTTTTTCCCGTTCCTTGTATTTCTTCTTCCAATATGTATAATTGAACCTCTTGTTAGGAATAAGGTGGATTTGTAAGGATCTTAATTTGGCTGTTTATTTATGAATTAATGTGTTTCCTTTCAAATCAATTGTTTGGTTGTGTTTTAATTACAATTCATAGAATTAGCTACTTTATGTTTTGCTTTGGTAATCTGAACTTAATTGGAAAATTAGGATTAAGATTAGGCCTTTCAACCAAACAATATAATTATTCAATTTGTAGGAATACTTTTGGGTAATTGTATAACTTTTATAAATTAGAACTCACTTAAGGGATTAAGGGGTAAGAAACATAATTGCCATGAGAGTTCTAGCTTTTATTGTTTCTGGAGTTTTTGATTTATTGGAAAACATATTTTCATAATTATTAACCTGATCCTACAATGAAACCAAGTTCCTAACCTTTTGCATATTTGCTTCTAAATCCTTTTTAGTTATTGAATTGTTTCATTCCTTTAATTCTACATTCTATAACAACCCGATTTTCACTTCCAAAACCTTAACTGATTTATTGTTAAATTGTTGCAAAATGAGGCCAATTTTTTTTTTAAAACATGAGTTCATCAGTTGCTATTAACACCTACTTGAAAATCGAGTTGTCACTTTCGAAACTTCTCGGAACCAAACACCATGAACATATCATAACATCATTTTCATTACAATTAAAACATAAGCCATAAGCACTGGAGTCTCACTCCAAGAGTTTTCCAAAAGCAGGCCATGGTTACAAAAAGATTACAAACCAAAGTTAAAAAGTTGCTGAATTACATCCATGGTACTTCACAAAGTAATCCTAGATTGGGAACTTAGATCCTAGAAACACTAGAACATCTAGACACAGAACGCCAGACATCACTCTTCAGCCAAACTAGCGTCCGTCTCCATCTCCTCGCTAGAGTCCGTCTCCGCTTCGTGACCAGAGTCACTTGCGACTTCCTCCTCTATCGGTTGAGGAATCACTGCAGCCAAAGGTGCAGGATCTTCATCGTACTCATGATGTTCTCTCGGTCCGCCATCCTAATAGTCACGAAGAGTGACCTGCCCTACGTGCACGTCCAGACTCGTCCCTCGCAGAATATGCCTTGGATCATCAATCTCCAACCGAGTTTCACCTCTCCAAATCCAACCATCAGGGACAACCTCCCATGCTCCTCCCTGAAGAGGCCACATGTGGATTGCTACACGATACGCCATCTACCCTTGCAATACCGGCGAATGCCAATACGACAACCAGGTAGGAGAGAGTCAGTGTTCCGAATACTAACGAGTTGACCATGGGGTTTCAGGGTAGACTCCATAGGAAGAAAGACAAATGACACACATATATATAAAACAAAACGAGATAACCAGAGTAGAGAAGATAAACTGGACATAATAGGTAACCAGAACAGGATAGATAAACAGAACAGAATAGTTAACCAGAACAGGATAAATATAAGCCGATAATACACATAACATAAAGGAATGAAGTATAACATAGCAAATAATATTTCAAACATGGTAAAATCATAATTTAATGTCACATAGTTCAATGCACATAATATCATACTTCTTCAATGCACATAATATCATACTTCTCTTCAATATTACAGTCTCATCACAATCTTTTTCAATGTTTCCAACATTCACTTATACTCTTCTTCTTTGAATCTTTCTTATTAATCTTAAGTTTTATCATGATCGGTTCACTCAATGAGGTGGGGAAAACCATCACTGAGTAAAAAGAACACGTCTACATCTCCTCGGTCTCCTTCCAATCCTAGTCGGAAGCTAACAGGAGTACAGGACCTTTACCACGCGGGCACGACAGCTGTCTCAACACTTGGCTCCAAGCCAGGAGAACTGTAAAACTCTCGGTACAGCCTCAAATCATTTCATTTCAATTCATATAATATCATTTAATTAAGGCTCACTGTAGAAAATCTCGGGTACAGTGGCAATTCACAATGCCCCGTTCCAGTCCCTCTCACTGTTCTAGACTTGCAATCAAGGGGGTGACAGTATCATTTCTAGTTAGCTGTGCAGAACTTACCACGGCTTAGGACCCAGTCCCTACCACGTTCGTATGCCACTTGTGGGATTCGTTCCGCCTAGAAATATACTCCAGGCTTCTTGACGTTCACCGTCCTTGCCCTCCCCTCATGCAATCTCCACCTGATTATCCGCAGATACCCATGGTATCTTCCTCTCCACTACTTCGCACTCTCATACCTCACCGCTTATATTAAAGTCTTTTAATTCTTTTAATTAACCTACGGTCGGCTTGCCCTTAGTTTATCCCTTCGACAAGTCCCGACCACTAAGGGTTATCTCCGTTCCCCAAACTTTCAATATCTCTTTCTCTTTCACAAGCCACTTGGCAACAATTCCATCATACGTTCCCGTAGGAATTCTCATAGCTCTCTTGCCATCTCTTAATCCTTCTCAATAGCTGCTTGACAATCATCCTCCGTCTTGAATCCGCCAGCACGATCTCATCTCCACGAGTACGATCTCCACATCTGGTGCATTATTGCTCCATGAAACCTCCTTGAATCTCATCACTTATCACTTTCCCACTTACTTCAAGTCTTACTCTTTTCATGATTCTCATTAGCATATATCATAACACCCAACTTTCCAAACAGCATGTAATGTATTCAATAATATAATCATGAAGAGAACCAGTACATTACAGAAATAAGCATGCATTGAATTTAATAAAACAGATAAACATATAGCACATAATATATCACATCGGTCTCATTTTATCACCACCCGGGCAACCACGTTACGGGCTCACCGCACTCTCACTCACCTCTTATCCCAGCAAACGAAACGCTCTGTCCTCGGAAATCTCTAGCTTCTCCTTGCAATTCGTTCCCAACGTCTAGAGAATACCTCATAATAAAACACGTTTTTGTCAAAAATCTATTTCAATTAAAAATCATCACTTGGTCTCTTTACTTGAAATAGGAAATATCTTATTTTCTTTATTCTTTTCTTTAAAACACAATTGTTTTTCCAAAACAAATCACAATCTTTTCTTATACTTGAAATCCTTCAAAATCATTTGAAAACTCACATTAAAACAAACTAAATAATTAATTTATGTGGCTGTATGAAATAAGTCCAGCCACCTTTTTATTTCTTAAAACACCGAAAAACTGATAATTTTCAATCCAACTTTTGTTATTTCAAATAGCATTTGAAATCCACATTTTTCATAAATCAAAAACACTTTTAAAATTGATATACTTCACAAATAAATCTTGGACAGCAAAGAATTAAAAATCAAAGCCATGAAAATACTTTTGGAAATAACCAAATTCACTCACACATTTTCTTTCACAGAACTGAATTGAATAAAAACCACCACAACACAATTCAAATAATTTTTCTTAAAATCAAACCACAATACACACTCATTACATCATATCAATTCACATGAAAAGGAATCTACCCTACTAAACCTAGTCTAGGCCGTATCATCATCATGGCAAAAACATGGTTTTTGATGCATTTTTCAACATGCAAAACCTTAAAATCAACAAATCAAGTCATGCACTTCAAACACATGGTTTTAAAAATACCACTCCCTTTTTCAATCATAAAACCGTGACCTCTTTGTCACTTCAAACCAAATTTTCATTTTCATTTTCCTTGCATGTACTTTTAAAAATAGTTAGAGCAAAAGAGAATCACATGCAAGTACCTTTTTATGAAAAACAAATCATGATCTTTTTGTTTCAAAGCTTGGCCGAATATTCATCAACAAAATCAAGGGAAAAACTTAAATCTTTAACTTACAAATACAAATAAACTTAGATCAAAACAAAACCATTTTTCAAAAGTTGATTTCCTTTACTTTCTCACCAAAACCGTGACATGGAAACACAAAATCAAGACTTTTTGGTTCAAAAATCACATGCAAGCTTCAAGATCAAAACTATTTAAAGATCAAAGCAAAGATCAAAGCCTTTTAAAGATAAAAACCAAAGATTAAAGCTTTATCAAAATCAAAACCAAATCAAAGCATTTCAACCACTTAGATCAACTTTCATAAGCATAAAACTAACATGCAAGAACTTAGATCAAAACAAAAATCATCATGACCTAGTTTTCTAAACATGGCCGAATGATAGAGTCCAAAGTTTAGGGTTCTACAAGTTTGTTTGGCTCTTGAAACTCAAGATCTAAGCTAAGAAATTACACACAAGCATAGATCTATTAGAAAAATTAACATGCAAGAAGAAAGATGAAGATTACAAGGCTTAGAAATTAAAACTACTCTAATAACTCTAATATCTTCGAAATACATCAAGGAAAAGAGATGATCTACAACCTTCTTCACTTGATCTTCAAGGAAAACCTAAGTTTTTTTGGTCTTGATCTCCTCTTTCTTCTCCTCCAAGCTCTCGGCCTCACTCTCTCTCTATCTCTCTCTATCTCTTTCTAAGAGCTTAAGGGAACTCTTAGAATGGTGTTTAAGGAAATGAAATGAAAATGTGAAGGAAATGAATGGAAATGAACTAAGGCCTTGGGCTTAAATAGACAACTCGTGGGCTTACCAATTTGCCCTTGGAAATTCGGTCAAGAGTGAAAAGGGTGAGGGGCAATTTTGGTCTTACAAAAAGTTGCATGGCATAAGGTCATGTCACTAGACAAAGAGAGTAAAATTAGGTTCTAATCTCACTTCCTATTGGTTGGTCAATTCCCTTAACTACACTTTCCACTAAACTAATCCTATATGATGCTAGTCTACTACTTTAGGCTTCTAGAAAAATTAACTCCTATCATGCATGCACATACATACATGGCCGAACACATACATGCACACACACACACATAGAAAATAATTTGATTTTCTTTCCACAAAATAACTCTTGCACCAAAAATCATAATTTCCTTAAAATATAAAATATCAAACACTTAATTATTTCTTCAAAAACTCAACTCAAAAACCCATAATATTTTCTCATAAAAACCATTTTCTTTGAAATCATTCATCACTTGAAATCATAAAATAGAATTTCATTTCAAGAAATACTCTTTTCAAATACTCTTTCAAAAACAAAATCCTTTTATTGCTTAAAACAAATATGAGGTTCTAGACGGGGTGTTACATTCTCCCCAACTTGAAGATTTCTCGTCCCCGAGAAATGCAGTACCTGAAGCAAACAGGTGTGGGAAAGAATTTCTCATCTTGCTCTCAAGCTCCCATGTCGCATCTTCTCCATTGTTCCGACTCCATACTACCTTAACTAAGGGAATATCCTTCCCTCTCAACCTCTTGACACTACTACCATTTATCCTTAGGGGTAAAGCCTCAAATGTAAGATTTTCCTTTAGTTGTACCGAATCGGGTTAAATGATGTGTGAAGGGTTATGAACATATTTTCTCAATTGAGACACATGAAAAACATTATGCAGGTTAGAAAGAAAAGGAGGTAAAGCAATTTGATAGGCTAAAGGTCCGATTCTTTTAAGAATTAGGTAAGGTCCAATGAAACGAGGTGTAAGTTTTCGGGTTTTGAGCATTCTGCCGATTCCGGTAGTTGGCACTACCTTCATAAACACAAAATCTCCTTCATTGAATTCCAGCGGACTTCTCCTCTTATCCTGATAACTCTTCTGTCGGCTCTGAGCAGTTCTCATCCTTTCCTGAATCAGCCTCACCTTCTCATTCGTCTGCTGCACTATATCCGGTCCTATTATCAGATGATCACCAGTCTCGAACCAACACAAGGGTGTTCTGCACTTCCTACCATATAAAGCTTCATACGGCGCCATTCCAATGCTTGAGTGAAAACTGTTGTTGTAGGTGAACTCAATCTGATGCAGAAAAGAATCCCAATCGCCAGCACTCTCAATCACATAGGCTCTCAACAGATCTTCCAACGTTTGAATTGTTCACTCTGACTGTCCATCAGTCCGTGGATGATATGCGGAACTTAAATCCAACTTTGTCCCGACTGCTGCTTGCAAACTAACCCAAAATTTTGAAGTAAAACGCGGATCTCTGTCTGATACTATACTTGAGGGTACTCCATGCAATCTCACAACTTCCTTCAAATATAGCTCAGCCAGCCTATCCATTGAATACTTCATGTTGATCGGAATAAACCGTGCGATCTTCGTCAATCGATCCACGATTACCCATATAGCATCATATCCCTTCTGAGTCCTCGGAAAACCAGAGATAAAATATGCCATAGTCACACAATCTCATTTCCATACTGGCACTTCCAACGGTATTAGTTCACCACCAGGCTTCTTATGCTCCACCTTCGCTTTTTGACACGTCAAGCATCGCCATACGTATTCCGCAACTTCCCTCTTCATTCCAGGCCACCAAAATACCTTCTTGAGATCTTGTCTTCTGAGAACCAGGGTGTAAACTCCGCTTACTCTTGTGAGCTTCTTCCAATATCATTCCATCACTACCACACCAGTGTTGGTTCAACATTATCCGGCACACAGACTCGATCCTTGTTCCTTAACACTCCATCACTACCCACTTTGAATTCCACTTCTTTCCCTTTGTCCGAAAGCTCCTTCTTAGCTTGAAGTTCCTCATCCTTTAGTTGATGTTCCTTTATCCTCTCCATAAATCCACTTGAAACAATCAGCTGTCCCAATACCGTGCCCTTAGGTCTTAGCTCCACTCCTAAATTCAGATCTCGAAACTCCTCAATCAACTTCAACTCCTTGATCATCAATGCAGAGACATGCAATGACTTCCTACTTAAGGCATCAGCAACCACATTCGCCTTTCCAGGATGATATTGTAGCTCGATATCGTAATCCTTCAGAAATTGCATCCACCTTCTTTGACGCATGTTCAGCTCCTTTTGTTCAAACAAGTACTTCAAACTCTTGAGATCACTGAAGACTTCAACCCTTACACCATACAAGTAGTGTCTCCAAATCTTCAAAGCAAACACTACTGCCACTAGCTCCAAGTCATGAGTCGGGTAATTGAGCTCATGAATCTTCAGTTGCCGCGAAGCATAGGCTACTACCTTCCGTTCTTGCATCAACACGCATCCTAACCCTTGCTTCGAAGCGTCACAGTACACACAGAAAGACTTTGTCGTATCCGGTAGAACCAACACTGGTGTGGTTGTCAACCTCTTCTTCAGCTCTTGAAAATTCTCCTCGCACTTCGCCGACCATTCGAATTGTTGACCTTTCCTTGTCAACTTCGTCAAAGGCAAAGACAAACGAGAAAATCCTTCGATAAACCGACGATAATACCCTGCTAATCCCAAGAAGCTACGTATCTCCGTCACATATGTCGGTGTTTTCCACTCCAACACAACTTCCACTTTTGCAGGGTCCACTGCAATTCCGTCCTTTGAGATCACATGCCCCAAGAAATGCACTGAGTCCAACCAAAAATCGCACTTTGACAACTTAGTATAGAGCTGCTTGTCCTTCAGCATTGTCAACACTGTCCTTAAATGCTCAGCGTGTTCCTCCTTAGTCTTGGAATAGATCAAAATATCGTCGATAAATACGACAACAAATGAATCCAAGTAAGGATGAAAAATTCTATTCATGTAGTCCATGAATATCGCAGGAGCATTTGTTACACCGAAAGGCATAACCAGATACTCGTAATGACCATAACGAGTTCTGAAAGTAGTCTTGGGAATATCTTCCTCCTTTACTCTTATCTGATGATATCCCGATCTAAGGTCGATCTTGGAGAATACGGTCGCTCCCTTCAATTGATCCAACAAGTCGTCAATTCTGGGAAGAGGGTACTTGTTCTTGATCGTCACCTTGTTCAGTTGGCGATAATCCGTACACAAACGCATACTACCATCCTTCTTCTTGACGAACAAAACCGGTGCTCCCCAGGGTGAAACACTAGACCGTATCATCTTCTTCTCCAACATCTCTTCCAATTGCTTCTTTAGCTCAGCTAACTCCACCGGAGCCATCCTATAAGGTGCTTTAGAAATTGGTCCAGTTCCAGGGATTACGTCAATTGAGAATTCCACTTCTCGAATTGGCGGTAAACCAGGTATCTCTTCCGGAAAAACTTCAGGAAAGTCTCGAACTACGGGCAATTCGTGCAGTTCCTTGTCCTTCTTGACCTCCAATGAAGCTAAAAACATGTAGGCCACCGCGCCATCCTTCAATGAAGTTTGAATTTGCTTGGCAGATAAATGCTCAGGGTCTTTGGGTTTAGGCAAAGAAGATTGCGTTTCACTAAAAACTAATGACTTTTCGGAACAGTTCAGAAGAACATGATTCCTCATAAGCCAGTCCATTCCTAAGATAACATCTATTTGAGAAAGGGGTAGTTGAATCAAATCAACAAAATAGATGTTACCTTCTATCTCTAAGGGACAATTAGAACAGTAAGTAGATACTATCACAGGCTTATCAGTAGGGGTAGAAACAATCAGATTATAGGGTAAAGCATCTACTTTCAAATTTAATCTATTCACCACATCATGAGAAATAAACGAATGAGTAGCACCCGAATCATACAACACACAAGGAATTCTTATGAATGAAACATTCACCTTGGATAAGATTGGTAGCATTCGCAGCTTCAGCTCCGCTCATCGTGAACACTCTCCCTTGCAGAGTAGGACGATTAGCATTCCCCGAATTAGCCGCTCACTTAGGCTCCCTGCAGTCCCTCGCAATGTGACCAGGCTTGTCACAGTTGAAGCAATTCGGATTCCTTGGTGGACACATCGAACTAAAATGACCGCGACCACACTTGTTGCAACGAGGAGGTGCATTCCCTGATCTCATTCCACCGAAGCTACTGCGACTACTACCGCTACGATCCATGCGATTTCCCCCATAGCTGCTGCCCCCACGGTTTCCACCGCGATTACCGCTGCTTCCGAAGCTTCCACCTTGTCCGCTTCCTCCAAAGCGTAGATCTCTCCTTCCGCTCGAACCAGAATACGGATGCGGAGTCCTATACCTCCCACCAGAATCTCTATGAAAAGGAAGATGACGAATCGGTCCATGAGATGAAGATGGGTTCGTTACCCTCTCAGCTGCTCCCCTTGCTTTCAAACCTCCCTCATACATACGACACCTATTCACTAAACTAGCAAAATTATCTATTTCTAGATGAGAAAAAGCTAACTTAATCTCCGGCTTCAGACCATCCCTAAACTTAGCACACTTCGATCGCTCATTCTCCCCTCCAGCGTACTGGGGTACATACTTAACTAGCTCTTCGAATTTCGAAGCGTACTCATCAACCGATAAATTCCCTTGACTCAACCTTAAAAATTCCATTTCTTTCTCTGTTCTCAGATATACTGGAAAATACTTTTCAAGAAACTTCTGTTTAAAGGCTTCCCACGTCAACACTTCTCCCAAATTCATCATCACTTGCTTAGTAACTCGCCACCATGCCGCAACCTCCCTTGTCAGCATAAACCCAGCATAAGCTAACTTCTGCTCATTGTTACACTGCACCATACCTCCGAAAATGCGCTCTAAATCCTCTATCCATTCCATAGCCACGTCCGGAGCGAAACCTCCCGCAAACTCCTTCGGGTTGCGACTACAGAATTCGTCCAATCCCTTATATCCTTGAGCTTCCAGGTTCTGAGCTTGCTGCTGGTTGTTGAAATTCTGCTGCGCTTGCCGATGCAACGCTTGAAGATTATCGTTGACGCCCGTCATCACTGCCGTCATCCAAGCCATAAAATCCGCCAAATCCGGGTTATCAGCATCCTCAACAGGGTTTCTCGAATTCGAACCAGAAGGTCTCCCACACGTACGACTCATCTTGAAAACGAAACAGAAAGGGGGGTTCAACACACGACAACGCAAAACCTATACTCTAGACACACAGAGTTACACAGAGTAAGCATATAAGGCTATGCTTAAGGCCACTGAGGATTACCATTGCTCTAACACCACTTTTGTAACAGCCCGATTTTCACTTCCAAAACCTTAACTGATTTATTGTTAAATTGTTGCAAAATGTGGCCAATTTTTTTTTTTTTTTTAAAACATGAGTTCATCAGTTGCTATTAACACCTACTTGAAAATCGAGTTGTCACTTTCGAAACTTCTCGGAACCAAACACCATGAACATATTATAACATCATTTTCATTACAATTAAAACATAAGCCATAAGCACTGGAGTCTCATTCCAAGAGTTTTCCAAAAGCAGGCCATGGTTACAAAAAGATTACAAACCAAAGTTAAAAAGTAGCTGAATTACATCCATGGTACTTCACAAAGTAATCCTCGATTGGGAACTTAGATCCTAGACACACTAGAACATCTAGACACAGAACGCCGGACATCACTCTTCAGCCAAACTAGCGTCCGTCTCCATCTCCTCGCTAGAGTCTGTCTCCGCTTCGTGACCAGAGTCACTTGCGACTTCCTCCTCTATCGGTTGAGGAATCACTGCAGCCAAAGATGCAGGATCGTCATCGTACTCATGATGTTCTCTCGGTCCGCCATCCTGATAGTCACGAAGAGTGACCTGCCCTACGTGCACGTCCAGACTCGTCCCTCGCAGAATATGCCTTGGATCATCAATCTCCAATCGAGTTTCACCTCTCCGAATCCAACCATCAGGGACAACCTCCCATGCTCCTCCCTGAAGAGGCCACATGTGGATTGCTACACGATACGCCATCTACCCGTTGCAATACCGGCGAATGCCATTACGACAACCAGGTAGGAGAGAGTCAGTGTTCCGAACACTAACGAGTTGACCATGGGGTCTCAGGGTAGATTTCATAGGAAGAAAGACAGATGACACACATATATATAAAACAAGACGAGATAACCAGAGTAGAGAAGATAAACTGGACATAATAGGTAACCAGAACAGGATAGATAAACAGAACAGAATAGTTAACCAGAACAGGATAAATATAAGCCGGTAATACACATAACATAAAGGAATGAAGTATAACCAAGCAAATAATATTTCAAACATGGTAAAATCATAATTTAATGTCACATAGTTCAATGCACATAATATCATACTTCTCTTCAACATTACAGTCTCATCACAATCTTTCTCAATGTTTCCAACATTCACTTATACTCTTCTTCTTTGAATCTTTCTTATTAATATTAAGTTTTATCATAATCAGTTCACTCAATGAGGTGGGGAAAACCATCACTGAGGAAAACGCACACGTCTACATCTCCTCAGTCTCCATCCAATCCTAGTCGGAAGCTGACAGGAGTACAGGACCTTTATCACGCGGGCACGACAGCTGTCTCAACACTTGGCTCCAAGCCAGGAGAACTGTAAAACTCTCGGTACAGCCTCAAATCATTTCATTTCAATTCATATAATATCATTTAATTAAGGCTCACTGTAGAAAATCTCGGGTACAGTGGCAATTCACAATGCCCCGTTCCAGTCCCTCTCACTGTTCTAGACTTGCAATCAAGGGGGTGACAATATCATTTCTAGTTAGCTGTGCAGAACTTACCACGGCTTAGGACCCATTCCCTACCACGTTCGTATGCCACTTGTGGGATTCGTTCCGCCTAGAAATATACTCCAGGCTTCTTGACGTTCATCATCCTTGCCCTCCCCTCATGCAATCTCCACCTGAGTATCCGCAGATACCCATGGTATCTTCCTCTCCACTACTTCGCACTCTCATACCTCACCGCGTATATTAAAGTCTTTTAATTCTTTTAATTAACCTACGGTCGGCTTTCCCTTAGTTCATCCCTTCGACAAGTCTCGACCACTAAGGGTTATCTCCGTTCCCCAAACTTTCAATATCTCTTTCTCTTTCACAAGCCACTTGGCAACAATTCCATCATCCGTTCCCGTAGGAATTCTCATAGCTCTCTTGCCATCTCTTAATCCTTCTCAATAGCCGTTTGACAATCATCCTCCGTCTTGAATCCGCCAGCACGATCTTAGCTCCACGAGTACGATCTCCACATCTGGTGCATTATTGCTCCATGAAACCTCCTTGAATCTCATCACTTATCACTTTTCCACTTACTTCAAGTCTTACTCTTTTCATGATTCTCATTAGCATATATCATAACACCCAACTTTCCAAACAACATGTAATGTATTCAATAATATAATCATGAAGAGAACCAGTACATAACAGAAATAAGCATGCATCGAATTTAATAAAACAGAACATATAGCACATAATATATCACGTAGGTCTCATTTTATCACCACCCGGGCAACCACGTTACGAGCTCATCGCACTCTCACTCACCTCTTATCCCAGCAAACGAAACGCTTTGTCCTCGGAAATCTCTAGCTTCTCCTTGCAATTCGTTCCCAACGTCTAGAGAATACCTCATAATAAAACACGTTTTGTCAAAAATCTATTTTAATTAAAAATCATCACTTGGTCTCTTTACTTGAAATAGGAAATATCTTATTTTCTTTATTCTTTTCTTTAAAACACAATTGTTTTTCCAAAACAAATCACAATCTTTTCTTGTACTTGAAATCCTTCAAAATCATTTGAAAACTCACATTAAAACAAACTAAATAATTAATTTATGTGGCTGTGTGAAATAAGTCCAGGCACCTTTTTATTTCTTAAAACACCGAAAAACTGATAATTTTCAATCCAACTTTTGTTATTTCAAATAGCATTTGAAATCCACATTTTTCATAAATCAAAAACACTTTTAAAATTGATATACTTCACAAATAAATCTTGGACAGCAAAGAATTAAAAATCAAAGCCATGAAAATACTTTTGGAAATAACCAAATTCACTCACTCATTTTCTTTCACAAAACCGAATTGAATAAAAACCACCACAACAAAATTCAAATAATTTTTCTTAAAATCAAACCACAAAACACACTCATTACATCATATCAATTCACATGAAAAGGAATCTAGCTTACTAAACCTAGTCTAGGTCGAATCATCATCATGGCAAAAACATGGTTGTTGAGGCATTTTTCAACATGCAAAACCTTAAAATCAACAAATCAAGTCATGCACTTCAAACACATGGTTTTAAAAATACCACTCCCTTTTTCAATCATAAAACCGTGACCTCTTTGTCACTTCAAACCAAATTTTCATTTTCATTTTCCTTGCATGTACTTTTAAAAATAGTTAGAGCAAAAGAGAATCACATGCAAGTACTTTTTTATGAAAAACAAATCATGATCTTTTTGTTTCAAAGCTTGGCCGAATATTCATCAACAAAATCAAGGGAAAAACTTAAATATTTAACTTACAAATACAAATAAACTTATATCAAAACAAAACCATTTTTCAAAAGTTGATTTCCTTTACTTTCTCACCAAAACCGTGACATGCAAACACAAAATCAATACTTTTTGGTTCAAAAATCACATGCAAGCTTCAAGATCAAAAATATTTAAAGATCAAAGCAAAGATCAAAGCCTTTTGAAGATAAAAACCAAAGATTAAAGCTTTATCAAAATCAAAACCAAATCAAAGCATTTCAACCACTTAGATCAACTTTCATAAGCATAAAGCTAACATGCAAGAACTTAGATCAAAACAAAAATCATCATGACCTAGTTTTCTAAACATGGCCGAATGATAGAGTCCAAAGTTTAGGGTTCTACAAGTTTGTTTGGCTCTTGAAACTCAAGATCTAAGCTAAGAAATTACACACAAGCATAGATCTACTAGAAAAATTAACATGCAAGAAGAAAGATGAAGATTACAAGGCTTAGAAATTAAAACTACTCTAATAACTCTAAGATCTTCGAAATACATCAAGGAAAAGAGATGATCTACAACCTTCTTCACTTGATCTTCAAGGAAAACCTAAGTTTTTTTGGTCTTGATCTCTTCTCTTTCTTCTCCTCCAAGCTCTCAACTTCACTCTCTCTCTATCTCTCTCTATCTCTTTCTAAGAGCTTAAGGGAACTCTTAGAATAGTGTTTAAGGAAATGAAATGAAAATGTGAAGGAAATGAACTAAGGCCTTGGGGTTAAATAGACAACTCGTGGGCTTACCAATTTGCCCTTGGAAATTCGGTCAAGAGTGAAAAGGGTGAGGGGCAATTTTGGTCTTACAAAAAGTTGCATGGCTTAAGGTCATGTCACTAGACAAAGAGAGTAAAATTAGGTTCTAATCTCACTTCCTATTGGTTGGTCAATTCCCTTAACTACACTTTCTACTAAACTAATCCTATATGATGCTAGTCTACTACTTTAGGCTTCTAGAAAAATCAACTCTTATCATGCATGCACATACATACATGGCCGAACACATACATGCACACACACACACATAGAAAATAATTTGATTTTCTTTCCACAAAATAACTCTTGCACCAAAAATCATAATTTCCTTAAAATATAAAATATCAAACACTTAATTATTTCTTCAAAAACTCAACTCAAAAACCCATAATATTTTCTCATAAAAACCATTTCTTTGAAATCATTCATCACTTGAAATCATAAAATAGAATTTCATTTCAAGAAATACTCTTTTCAAATACTCTTTCAAAAACAAAATCTTTTTATTGCTTAAAACAAATATGAGGTTCTAGACGGGGTGTTACACATTCCTCTTTCCAAAATCTAAACCAATACAAGTTATACATAGTAATCGCAATTAGGTGAAAGAAATTAGAAACAATTTGCAATCCTCGAGTGGAACGATAATTATACTTACTCTTTATTACTTGTGCGATCGGTACACTTGTCGAATTGCCAACATGGTTTTGGCGCCGTTGCCGGGGATTGAAATTCGATTCTAATTTTTTCGGTACCTTATTTGTAATTATTTGTGTAACTTGTCCCTTTTCATGTATAACTATAGTTTTAATAACGATTTTGATTGTGATAGATTTATTTCGGATCCTTATTCTCCATACTATTATGAAAAAAACATAAGTGATAGGAAAACTTCATCGGAAAGAGCTTTAGAGAAATTAGAAGCTACAACTAATAAAAAATTTTATGTGGAGCCAATTTCTGTGGAGAAAGCTTCATGGGAAATAACTTTAGAGAAATGTGCTCAAAGCACTAAAGATTTTGTTGAACAAGTTAGAAACGATGGTAAAATCTTAAGTGCTAGTAGAAAGAACCTTCAAATGCAAGTTGAACACATTTTAAAGCAATTAGATGAAGAGTCACAAGCATCACCGATAATTTTTTACTCTCTTCAAAGAGAGGAAAAAGTGGTGGTGATGGATGTGACAAATGATGAAACCCCTATGGAGGAGCAAATAGAGAAAAATGTGCATAATGAGTTTGAGAAAGTGGACCGAGATAAAACAATAGAAGGTGTAAATATGGTAGAAAAATTTGATCCACCCTTGCATGATGAATTTCTAGCAATTAAAAATTTGGTCAAATCTATTGCATGTTTGGATGACTCAATATTTTTCCACTATACTCAACCTTTGTGCTTTCATGAAAAATCTAAAAATCAATCTAAATCATTGTTGAATAATAGGGAGCCTGAAAAAGTAGTTTTCCTAATTCATGGAATTAACACTTTCATGAATGGAAAAGAAATGACTTGTCTGAGATGATGCATGGAGTAAGGAATGCACCTTTTGACCCTGGTGGGATTGAACTCATTTTTAAAACTTCCTTACTCCACCATCATCCAAGGATTGTCCCATGGGATGTGGGAATAACTTGTTATTGTTGCATCACATGGGATATAACCCATAGAATTTGGGATCCTGGTGGATTCTTTGTAATTATGTAGTTAGTGAATAAAGAGTTGGAGCTTCCTATGTAACCGCTAATGAGGTGCTTCTAGCACTATTTTTAGTTGTTCATGTGACACAGGTGAATAAGTTTAGGGGAGTCTCCTCCATGGTGCATCAAGAGAGAATGTTGTGCTACAAAGGGAAGTTTTCTAACTCCTTGCTTTTGTTTTTAATTTTTATTTTTTAGTTTTAGTTTAGATTAGTTTGCTTGAGGACAAGCCAACCTCTAAGTTTGGGGGAGTGGACAAAATAAAATTTTTTCAGATCTGAATTTTCTCCCATTTTTGGTGTTGGTTTGTGTCTTGGGTAGTAGTAGGTAATTATTCTAGACTTATGACTGTTTTTCTGATGATAGGTGTAAATACTTGGTTTAGGATTAGACTCATTGATTTACGACACTAATTGATTGAGCTGTAAATATTTTTGAGATCTAGTTATTTTGACAAACTGTTTAGGAACAAGTGATTAGTGAACTGACGTTAGCCTAGTGAGATTTTGAGCCCAAACACTGAAGGGGTATGTGCTTATTGAAATATTTGATTTGAAACCCCTATTTCTTTTATGAGTGTGTTCTCTTTGGATTTGTGTTCTAGAACTTGATCTTTGACCATTTCAAAATTGATATTTGTTTGCATGCATGAAAATGATTAAGGCACTTTGTGTTTTTGTGGCCTTCAACTGTTTTGTATTGATAATGTTCCCTTGGTTGCCCATTTTGAGCCTTATGAGATATTATGATTTTTCTTTGGTACCCTGCATCTATTGAAATATTTTTGTGAGTACCTTGGAAATTTTGAATGAGCAATTGAGAGGAATGACGAAAGAAAAAGTGAAAGTAATTGGTGAAAAGTGTTATGAGTTCTATTTCTCTTCCAAGTAGAAAAAAAAAAGAAATTGAAAAAGAAATAAATATAAAAAGAAGAGAATAGAAGGAAAAATAGTGAAAAAGTAAAGAAGGATAATAATGATTTTGGAGTTGAGTGTGCATTGTATTCATTGCTCATTCATAATTTTTAAGAGAAATTTGTTTTTGCATTTTAGCCCTTAGTTTTGTCTCTTCTTTCTTTTATCCCACCCTACACTTTTAGCCATGGCCTCATTACAACCAAATATAAGACCTTTTGATTTTTGTGTGCATTCAATAATTTCAGTGGAGATTTTGGTCTATGATTAAGCATATGGTAACACATTGTCATTGTATGAACTTGAGTGAATTACATATATATAACCCTTGATACACATGAGAGATACACACTGTGAGGTTGAGTGTGTTCACTAATCATTGGTTCTTGTCGAGTTTGTGTCTCTAACCAGGTTTTAATTGTATAAATTGCTTGTAAAAATAAGTGTCTGAGTCTGTGAGTCGAAGTCCTAGATTAGGTGTATACATTTTTATTTAGAGGGTAGTCTTGTGTTCTAGAGTTTTTATTTTACTTTTGCCGGGGACATGCAAAATACTAAGTTTGGGGGAGTGATTTGGGTCCAATATATGATGTTTTGAGCATGAATTAGACTCCCTTTTACTATGGATTTAGCTTGTTTCTCTTGTAAATTTAGGACTTTTTGTATAGTTTTTAAGAAGTTAGGTAATTTAGAATCCTTTGAGCGTTTTGATCCGTTTTGTGTATGTCTCAGGTACTTTCAGAGCTTAATTGAAGAAAATAATTATGGAGCCTGAAAGAGGACGAAAAGACCTTGATAATGGCGCAAGAACGGAGCGAAACGGAGTCGGAAGCAGTACAACATGTCCAGGCGTGGAGCTCCCCATGCCCAGGCGTGGGCACCCCGCTGATGCACACCCATCAGACCTGGTGCGCCCAGGCGTGAGGTCCTAGGCGCGCGAGCGACGCAAAAGCCCAATTGGGCTGATTTCTGACCAGTTTTGCTTCCTATCAATTGGGATTAGTTTTAGACTTTGAATATAGGTTTTTCCTTTAGGGTTAGGTAGACTTTTCAGAGCCAAATAAGAGATTAGAATAGAATTAGGATTAGAGAAGAGAGGTTGTTCTGCAATTGAGAGTAAGGAGGCAAGGCACAAGGATTGGAGATTGGAAGATTGAAGATCTCTTGTGGGTAAATTGATTATTGTTTATGATTATTAGTTTTTCCCATTCCTTGTATTTCTTCTTCCAATATGTATAATTGAACCTCTTGTTAGGAATAAGGTGGATTTGTATGGATCTTAATTTGGCTGTTTATTTATGAATTAATGTTTTTCCTTTCACATCAATTGCTTGGTTGTGTTTTAATTACAATTCATAGAATTAGCTACTTTATGTTTTGCTTTGGTAATCTGAACTTAATTGGAAAATTAGGATTAAGATTAGGCCTTTCAACCAAACAATATAATTATTCAATTTGTAGGAATACTTTTGGGTAATTGTATAACTCTTATAAATTAGAAACCACTTAAGGGATTAAGGGGTAAGAAACATAATTGCCACGAGGGATCAGCTTTTATTTTTTCTGAATTTTTTGATTTATTGGAAAACATATTTTCATAATTAATAACCTGATCCTACAATGAAACCAAGTTCCTAACCTTTTCCATATTTGCTTCTAAATCCTTTTTAGTTATTGAATTGTTTCATTCCTTTAATTCTACATTCTTCTTTCCAAATTCTAAACCAATACAAGTAATATATATAATCACAATTAAGTGAAAGAAATTAGAGACAATTTGCAATCCCCGAGTGAAACGGTAATTTTACTTACTCTTTATTACTTGTGTGATCGGTACACTTGCCGAATTGCCAACATTAAGACATAGTGGCCTGGTGTGTAGGTAACATGTTAAGATGTTCCTGGCTATCTCAAAAGCCGAAACGTGGGGTCTAAGAGTCAGCCGTATGGTGGCAATTGGATGTGTGTGTATGGCCACTCATACGCAGGACTAAGACATCCCCTTTTGTTATAATAATATGACATGATGCTATCTATTTTTGATGATAGTACAATATGATCTGATGAATTATGTCTGTTGAATTTTATCTGAAATTGAAAGTATTCATGCTATATACATTATGCTGCTCTGTTTGATTAATTATGCTGATAAAGTGATGTGGAAATGTTGAAATATCATGATGAGTATTGAAAAGTTAAATAAAGTCAAGATTCAGCTATAATGAAAAGATTGTCGAAATGAGAAGTAATGAAAGTAAAGTGGACTTGTACAGAAAGTGTAATTGGAAAAAATGAGTGTGGTGGATATGATGGACCATAAAATAATAAATCTCCCTGATGTGCACCTAGGTAGATTTTGTGTTTTTCAGGTTGAGTTTGTGCTGGCCACGTGTGCAGTATGCCCGTGTGTCCGAGCCCTGATATGTTAACCAAAGTACTGTTGGAAAAGATTAATGTGAAAGATGAATAATTAGAGGTCGACGATCATCGAAGGGGTGTATAAGGGTGACTTGTCCTAACCTTAGGGTTAATCAAATATTAATAAAACCTTGATAAGACATTAACAGACTTTAAATAATGCGGTAAAATGAGTGTGAAGTAGTGGAGAGGAAGATACCCTGCTTATCTGCGGATATTCAGGTGTGAGATTGTGATAGGGGAGGGTGATGACTGTGACTCGTCAAGTAGCCCTAGAGTGTTTTTCTGGGCAGAACTAGTCTATAAGTGATCGGGCCTTAAGACCCAAGGGATCGTAGCACGTTCTGTACTCGAGACTAGAAAAGTACTGTCGCCCCCTTGATCAAATTTTAAACGGTGAGAGGGAACCTGAACGAGGCGGGTTGTCGAATGGTTGTTGGGCCCTTGTCATATCACGTAAAAATGAGATATTTATTGTCATGATGGCCGACCCGTATGGTTGTGGCCTTGACATATTGTTGGCAATTCGACACGTGTACCGATCGCACAAGTAATAAAGAGTAAGTAAATTATCGTTCCACTTGGGGATTGCAAATTGTTTCTAATTTCTTTCACCTAATTGCAATTACTATGTATAACTTGTATGGGTTTAGAGTTTAAGAGATAGGAATGTAGAATTAAGGTATGAAACAATTCAGAAACTAAAAGGAATTAGAAGCAAATATGGAAAAGGTTAGAAACTTGGTTTCGTTGTAGGATCTGGTTATTAATTATGAAATAAGTTTTCCAATAAATCAAAAACTTCAGAAACAATAAAATCAAGATCCCTCATGACAGCTATGTTTCTTACTAAACTTTACCCCTTAATGTAACACCCTAATAATTACTACCCTTAATTCCCAAGTTTAAAAAAATGTGTACTCAAAAATTTCTTTTTAATATAATAAAATCACCCATCAAACGGACGGAGTTTTGCTTGTTTTTCGGACTAATCCAAAATTCAACCTGTGATAAACAATTTCAAATAAACAACCAATAGCCAGCAGGGCTTCAGATTATATCTCTAAAACATATCAAGGCCCAAAGGGCTCCAAATACATAAGAGTGCATTAATTAATCGGAGTAATAGCGGAAAATACTAAGTTTGAGTGTCATAATCAAAACATATAACTTTGTTAAAACAAAATACACTAAGTCTCAATCAAAATATACATATTAAATTTACATCCAAATATTATAATAGACTTAGGTCCATATTATATTTTAAACCCAAAACACCCTACTCTCCCTGTAAGGGAAAGTACTCCTGCTCGGCCGGGGGCTGTGCCTGCTCAATCTCAGCACCTGTAAATGTAAGGGAGTGAGCATTGCACATGAATAGAAAAGCAGTTTCTAGATAGACATAACAACTAACCAGACCAAACACAATTAGCAATTTATTCACATAAATACAAATTCATCGCCAGCATACCATATTTTCCAATTCCATTATTTTATAATGTCGGTTCCCTTTATAGTTAGTTCATTTCCACCATTTGATTCCCTTTTATTCATTTTCTCTGTTCCCAAAGAAATCCCTTTTTAAACCCTTACCTTTTCCTTATTTTTACGGTGTATGTATGTCTCCACCAAATCGAAGGCCTACATACATACACCAATCACGATGTATGTTTCCACCAAATCGAAGGCCTACATACATCGCGTTTCCATTACCGTTACCTTGTCCAATTTTATCCCCTTACCTCTGTCCTTATTTTTACGGTGTATGTATGTCTCCACCAAATCGAAGGCCTACATACATACACCAATCACGATGTATGTCTCCACCAAATCGAAGGCCTACATACATCGCGTTTCCATTACCATATCTTGTCCAATTTTATTCCCTTACCTCTTTCCTTATTTTTACGGTGTATGTATGTCTCCACCAAATCGAAGGCCTACATACATACACCAATCACGATGTATGTCTCCACCAAATCGAAGGCCTACATACATCGCGTTTCCATTACCATTACCTTGTTCAATTTTATTCCCTGTTTCCTTTATTCATTTCCTTTTATTTACGGTGTATGTATGTCTCCACCAAATCGAAGGCCTACATACATACACCAATCACGATGTATGTCTCCACCAAATCGAAGGCCTACATACATCGCTTTTCCTTTACCGTTTACCTTATTTTATCCATTGTCCTTTCCTTTTTCCTTTTTATTTAGGGTGTATGTATGTCTCCACCAAATCGAAGGCCTACATACATACACCATCGACGATGTATGTCTCCACCAAATCGAAGGCCTACATACATCGCCCCTTTTACGTTGTATTGTCTCCCCCAAATCGAAGGCCTACAATACAACCCAAATTTTTACGATGTATCGTCTCCCCCAAATCGAAGGCCTACGATACACCACCATATTTATGCATTTTTAATTGTCCATATTATATGCCATTACTTTGCCTACAAATTCCATTTAATATTTACCAAGTCATTCCAATCACAAAAACCATCATAATTATAACCAAATAGCCACAATTCACATTTCACATAAACAATTAGAGTGCAAACATTAACCAAACTTCAACTTTTCATATAATCATACAATAACCACATTTTGTTCACATGTCCCAATTATTGATTCAAAGTCCTAAATTAGGGGTTTATGCCATTTATTATCCTCAATTAAAACCTAACCTCATTCTTTACTTCCTAAAGTTCCATAATTGCCAATTAAGCCTATTTCCAACATTTTCCTTAGTTCCTAAATTGAGATTTCTAATTTTCTACCCTAACACGTAAACTCCTAGCCAACCATTATATCTAAATACAAACCCTTTCCTAGAACAAGCCAATGCTCACTATAACCACTCCCTTACCTTAACCTTGTAGAGAGAGAAGGGAGTACCAAACCCTAACTCTTTGAAATCTTCCCCTTTTGAGTTTCAATCAAATAGCCTCCAAGTGTGTAGTGAGAGTGAGGAGGAGAGCTTGATCCTACTTAGCCATGGTGTAGAGAGAGAAAGCTTCAAGGCTATGGAGGAGAGAGGAACTATACCCACAATGACCAAACAAAGCAAGAACGATTAGAGATTGATGATAGTTTGTGTAAGTTGAAGGATAAAGGAATGAAACTCAAATCAACTTACTTAGATGTGATGATTCTCCATGGTGGGTGTTCTTGAAGCTTCAAGGATGGAGAGAGAAAATTGGGGATTGAAGTGGGTGAGAGGAAATAGAAGAGATTGATGAATGATTATGTGTTAGTGTGTAATGGGGATTGATTTTTGGTAGTTTATTATGGATCTAAGGGAGGATTTGAGGATGAAATTAGAGAGATAGAAGAGAGAGCTTCGTTCCCTAGAGAGAGAAAGACAAAGGAATGAATGAGGAAGAAGACCCCAAGCACGTTTTATTTCTGATGCAGTACGCACTACTCGAGTAGTCAGTGGACTACTCGAGTAGTCCATGTTTTCTGGACTTTCTGTTTCTCCCAACTACTCGATTACCCAGTGAACTAATCGATTAGTTGGTGAACTACTCGATTAATTCAGGTACTACTCGAGTAGTCTGGCCAGTTCTCTTTTTCCTTGGCATTTCAAAATGCCATAACTTCTTCGTTACCCGTCGGATCTCGCTCAAACTTGAAAGCAAGCTTCCTCACATATTACCCTTCACATCCAACGGTGGAATTTACCTTTTGAGTTGTAAATATTTTATTTTTAATTTCCTAATATAGGGTGTTTACAACACCGAAAACATTGCTTCTAACGCTCTTTTGTTCATCTTTCAACCTCCTTTCTGATGCCAATACTTCTTGACTTCCTTATGGCATTCAAAGAACTCCTAATCCATAATTTTAAATCCTTTTTACAATAATCCTTACTTCCAAATCTTATCATTATTCTAATTACTCTTAGAATTAAAATTCGGGATGTTACACTTAATCCCTTAAGTGAGTAAAATTTATAAAAGTTAAACAATTACCCAAAAGTATCCCTACGAGTTGAATAATTATATTGTTTGGTTGAATGGCCTAATCTTAATCCTAATTTTTCAATTAAGGTTCAGATTACCAAAGCAAAATATAAAGTGATCAATTCTATGAATTGTAATTAATACACAACCAAGCAATTGATTTGAAAGGACATTAATTCATAAATAAACAGCAAAATAAAGATCCATACAAATCCACTTTATTCCTAATAAGAGGTTCAATTATACATATTGGAAGAAGAAGAAGTAGAAGAAGGAATGGGAAAAACTAATAATCATAGACAATAATCAGATTACCCCCAAGAGATCTTCAATCATCAATTGGATCCCTCCAGCAATGTTGATCTCCAATCCTTGTGCCTTGACTCCTTGCTCTCAATTTTATAACAACCTCTCTTCTCTAATCCTAATTTTATTGTAATCTCTTATTTGGCTCTGAAAAGTCTACCAAATCTAATGGAAAAACCTATATTTAAAGTCTACAACTAATCCCAATTGATATAATATGATAATATCCTATTAGAATAAATTAATCTTTAAGAATCTTATCTACAAATAGAATTTATCATCAAAATCCTTTTAGAATCCTGTATTTGTGTCTGACAGCAACTTCGGCACTGATTTTGACCCCCAATATGGATGAATTTGAGCAATGCTATTTCTGGAAAGTTGTAGATATTTTCCTTATCTTAAAATGATACCTTGATCGCCTCATTTGGATAAGCGTAGCTCAAGTTATGATTAAAATAGCGAACAATGTCACTTTCTCGCATTTTGCCCGCCTGGGTGCCCAGGGCCTCACGCCTGGGCGTGCGTCACCTGCTCCGGCTCCATTTCGCTTTGTTCTTGCGCCATTTTCAAGGTCTTTTCATCCTCTTTCATGCTCCATATTTATTTTCTTTATTTAAGCTCTGAAAGTACCTGAAACAAACCCAAAACGGATCAAAACGTTTAAAGGATTCTAAATTACCTGACTTCCTAAAAACTATACAAAAAGTCCTAAATTTACAAGAGAAACAAGCCATATCCTTAGTAAAAGGGAGTTTAAATCATGCTCAAAACATCATATGTTAGACCCAAATCACTCCCCCAAATGTAGTATTTTGCATGTCCCAGGCAAAAGTAAAATAAAAATTATAGAACACAAAACCAATTTCTAAATTAATATGCAAACACCTAATCTAAGACTTCAGACTCATGACTCGTACACTTTTCTTCACAAGCAATAAATTAAATCAACAATTGGTTAAAATCACAAACAATCAAAGAACCAGGAACTAGTGAACACTCTCAACCTCACTGTGTGTATCTCTCATGCGTATCAAAGGTTATAACAATTCACACAAGTTCATCTAATGACAATGTGTTACCATATGCTTGACCATAGACCCAAATCTTCACTGAAATTCTTGAATACATGAAAAAATCAAAAGGTCTTTATATTGGTTGTAACGTGACCATGGTTAAAGATGAAAGGTGGGATAAAATAAAGAAGGGATAAAACTAAGGGCTAAAATGAAATAACAAATTTCCCTCAAAAAATTATGAATGAGCAATGAATACTACATAAACACAACTCAACTCACAATCAATTTCATACTTCTTTTGTTTTTCACTATTTTTCCTTCTATTCTCTTCCTTTCACATTTATATTTTTCAATTTCTTTTTTTTTTGTTTGGAAGAGAAATAGAACTCATAACACTTTTCACCAATTACTTTCACTTTTTCTTATTATTCCTCTCAATTGCTCATTCAAAAATTTCCAAGGTACTCACAAAAATATTTCAATAGATGCAGGGTACCAAAGAAAAATCATAATATCTCATAAGACTCAAAATGGGCAACTAAGGGAACATTATCAATACAAAACAGTTGAAGGCCACAAAAACACATCCTAAGTGCCTTAATCATCTTAATGCATGCAATCAATTATCAATCTCAAAATGGTCACGGTCAAGTTCTAGAACACAAAATCAAAGTGAACACACTCATGAAAGAAATATGGGTCTCAATCACAAAATAAAATCAATATAAGTCACATTCCCCTGTCAAATGTATAGGCTCAAAAATCTCACAGGCTAATAGTCAGTTCTCTAATACTTATTCCAAAACAGTTTATAAAAATAACTAGTTCTCAACAAAACTTAAAACTCAATCCAAAACAGTGTTATACAATCAATGAGTCATCATCCTAAATCAAGTATTTACATATATAATCAGAAAAATAGTCCTAAGCCTAGAATAATCATCGACTTCTACCCAAGACACAAACCAACACCAAATATGGGAGGACAATTCAAGTCTGAAAAATTAATTTTTATTTTGTCCACTCCCCCAACTTAGAGGTTAGCTTGTCCTCAAGCAAACTATCTAAACGAAAACTACAAAATAAAAATTAAAAACAAAAGCAAGGAGTTAGGAACTTCCCTTTGTAGCACAACATTCTCTCTTGATGCATCATGGAGGAGACTCCCCCAAACTTATTCACCTGTGTCACATGAACAACTAAAAATAGTGCTAGAAGCACCTCATTAGCAGTTACATATAGAAAGCTCTAAACTCTTTATTAACTAACTAAAAAAACAAAAACCTACACTACTACATAATTACAAAGAATCCACCAGGATCCCAAATTCTATAGGTTAATTCCCATGTGATGCAACAATAACAAGTTATTCCCACATCCCATGGGACAAACATTGGATGATAGTGGAGTAAGGAAGTTTCAAAAATAAGTTCAATCCCATCAGGGTCAAAAGGTGCATTCCTTACTCCATGCATCATCTCAGACAAGTCATTTCTTTTCCCATTCATGAAAGTGTTAATTCCATGAATTAGGAAAACTACCTTTTCATTTTCCTTATAGTTCAATAATGATTTAGATTGATTTTTAGATTTTTCATGACAGCACAGAGGTTGAATATAATGGAAAAATTTTGAGTCATCCAAGCATGCAATAGATTTGACCAAATTGCTAGAAATTCATAATGCAACGGTGGATCAAATTTTTCTACCATATTCAAACCTTCTAAAGTTTTATTTCGGTCCTCTTCCTCAAACTCGTTATGCACATTTTTATCAATTTGCTCCTCCATAGGAGTTTCATCATTGGTCACATCCATCACCACCACTTTTTCCTCTCTTTGAAGAGAGTCAAAAATTGTTGGTGATGCTTGTGACTCTTCATCTAATTGCTTTGAAATATGTTCAACTTTGATTTCAAGGTTCCTTGAATTGGAACCTTTAATCGGGGTAATAGGTTTAGACTTCTTCAATAAAATCTTTAGTGTTTTGAGCACATTTCTCTAAAGCTATTTTCCATGGAGCTTTCTCCACGGGAATTGGCTCTACAAAAATTGGTTTCTTAGCTGTAGCTTCTAATTCCTCTAAAGCTATTTCTAATGAAGTTTTCCTATAAGTTATGTTTTGTGCATAATAGTTTGGAGAATAGGGATCCGAAATAAATCTATCACAATCAAAATCATTATTAAAACTATAGTTATACATGAAAAGGGACAAGTTACACAAGTAATTACAAATAAGTACCGGAAAAATTAGAATCGAATTTCAATCCCCGGCAACGACGCCAAAAACTTGTTAGCAATTCGGCAAGTGTACCGATTGCACAAGTAATAAAGAGTAAATAAATTATCGTTCCACTCGGGGATTGCAAATTGTTTCTAATTTCTTTCACCTAATTGCAATTACTATGTATAACTTGTATGGGTTTAGAGTTTAAGAGATAGGAATGTAGAATTAAGGTATGAAACAATTCAAAAACTAAAAAGGAATTAGAAGGAAATATTGAAAAGGTTAGAAACTTGGTTTCATTGTAGGATCAGGTTATTAATTATGAAAATATCTTTTCCAATAAATCAAAAACTCCAGGAACAGTAAAAGCTAGATCCCTCATGGCAATTATGTTTCTTACTAAACTTTACCCCTTAATCCCTTAAGTGAGTAAAATTTATAAAAGTTATACAATTACCCAAAAGTATCCCTACGAGTTGAATAATTATATTGTTTGGTTGAAAGGTCTAATCTTAATCCTAATTTTCCAATTAAGGTTCAGATTACCAAAGCAAAACATAAAGTGATAAATTCTATGAATTGTAATTAATACACACCTAGCAATTGATTTGAAAGGAAAAACATTAATTCATAAATAAACAGCCAAATTAAGATCCATACAAATCCACCTAATTCCTAACAAGAGGTTCAATTATACATACTGGATGAAGAAGAAGAAGGAATGGGAAAAACTAATAATCATAGACAATAATCAGATTACCCCCAAGAGATCTTCAATCATCAAGTGGATCCCTCCAGCAATGTTGATCTCCAATCCTTGTGCCTTGCCTCCTTGCTCTCAATTTCATAACAACGTCTTTTCTCTAATCCTAATTTTATTCTAATCTCTTATTTGGCTCTGAAAAGTCTACCAAATCTAATGGAAAAACCTATATTTAAAGTCTACAACTAATCCCAATTGATATAATATGATAATATCCTATTAGAATAAACTAATCTTTAATAATCATATCCACAAATAGAATTTATCATCAAAATCCTTTTAGAATCCCGTATTTGTGTCTGATAGCAACTTCGGCACTGATTTTGACCCCCAATATGGACTAATTTGAGCAAGGCTATTTCTGTCAAAGTTGTAGATCTTTTCTTTAGTTTTAAAATGATACCTAGATCGCATCATTTGGATAAGCGTAGCTCAAGTTATGATCAAAACAGCGAATAATGTCACTTTCTCGCATTTTGGGCGCCTGGGCGCCCAAGGGCTCATGCCTGGGCGTGCGTCACCTGCTCCGGCTCCGTTTCGCTTCGTTCTTGCGTCCTTTCCAAGGTCTTTTCATCTTACTTCATGCTTCATATTTATTTTCTTTATTTAAGCTCCGAAATTACCTGAAACAAACCCAAAATAGATCAAAACGTTCAAAGGATTCTAAATTACCTAACTTCCTAAAAACTATACAAAAAGTCCTAAATTTACAAGAGAAACAAGCCAAATCCTTAGTAAAAGGGAGTTTAAATCATGCTCAAAACACCATATATTAGACCCAAATCACATATATATACTGTTGGATTTTCTCGGTTGTTCGACCCGCGTAGGTTAAAGTTCATGTACGTCCCGTTTGCTTCCGACTAGGTTTAGGAGGATGTAGAGGATATGTATGTGTGCTAAGCAAACTCCTCGATGAATTTTCCTTAACTCCTCTGTCACCGAAGGATGCGCTTCAATAAGACTTAATAAGGAAAGTGTATTAATATGATAAGACAAATTGATTAATAGTGATAAAAGAATTGTGAAAGCATTGTGGTACTAAGGGAGCCTTTGAGCATGGAATCGAGGTGAAATATTGGTTGAGGAAAAGATTAGGAAGAGATGATGGATATCCATGGAAATGATAAGTTATAATGAAGGGAATGACAAATGATAATAATGGAAGTGATAATTGTGATAATAATAAGGATATTCATTTGTAGTTGGTGTGTGTTGTTATTTATTGGTTATATCTTGATATATTGCCTATTGTAATTCCACACTATCGATCGGCTTTCCTCCCAGAAGAGCTGACTCTCTATTCTATGCTATCTGTTTCCATCGGTCTTTGGTCGACCAATTAGATGGTGGACCTACGGACGGGAAAGGATCGTCTTCAAAGGAGGCGCCAACTGCAACTTCAAAGGATGAAGGCCATTTGTTCTCTTCAGTGTTCATCATGTTCTGCTGTGGTGCTGTATTTTTGGTTCAGGTAGACTCTGATAACTTTACTCGGATATTATGTAAGCTCGTACTGACAATAACGTACGAACTTGATATTTGAAATGGTATTTTGATGATTCATGATTATGATAAGTTGGGTTTCAAAGCGCGATGTTGGTGACATCTCAATTTGGAACTTGACGCGTGATGAGGGACATGAATGATTTAATTGATAATGAAAATGTTTTCAAACAGGAAATGTTCTACAAAATGATTTCATGCCCACGTCACCAATGTAAAAAAAAATTCTCAGATTTTTACTAAATAAAAAGAAAATCAAGTTACTAAATCGAGGTGTTACACACACTCCTTCAAGCCCGGGCCACCACGAATCGCGACGGCCACCACCAGGGGCGGCCGCCTAGGGCCCGGGGTCAAAAGCGACCCCAAAAAAATAAAAGAATTAGTACTATTTACTTTGTAATTTAAAATTTTTAATAGCCAACAATAATTGAATAAGAAAAAAATATATTTTACAAGGTTATAATTTGAATGTGTTCTTATATTTGTTTAAATTTTGATGTATAAATTTTACATTTATTTTATTTTATATTGAGAATTCTCATATTTACTTCGCTCTTATAATTTTTATGACTCTAATTTTTAATCAAATCTTAGCTTGAAAATTCCACATACTTAACTTTTTTTAATATATTAGGGGCCTCATATTTTTTTATTTCGCCCAGGGCCCAGAAAGCTACCACCCGCTCAGCGTCACCCATTTCATCCTCCTCTTTCTCTCATCAATAGTCAAGAACGCGATTGACTACGATTTTGGAACACTAACATATCAAGTTTGCTCTGTAAGTATGGTGATCTACCGTGAAAGAATGGATTTGGGTATTTTAAATTTTTCATTTTCATCCTTAAATCCCTATCTCATTGCATTTTTTCTTGGTTTAAGTGTAGGTTACGGTTTTTATTGGAACATAAGGATGGATATCTGACATGGTGTTGTTGGATTTATGGTGCTTCACCATCACTCACGGTAACAAGACGCATTTTTTTTCATCTTTTATGGATTTTGGGATGATTAAAGTTAGTAACTGGGGAACCGGGTGGGCAAAAAAAAAAGTTAGTAACTTTAAGGGTTTCTTCTATTATTATTTTTTATTATATTATTATTTGACTTCATGTTTTATGGTTTTAGGGTTGTTTTATGTCTATAATTGTTATTTGTCTTTCTTATTAAAAAGAAATCACGTTTTAAACACAAGAATCATCTGAGAACATGTATTGGATGCTTCACATTTTTTTTTTAAACACAAGAATAACTGTTATTTGATGCTTCACGTTGTTTTAAATTTTTTTTTGAAACAAGAATCATTTGTGATGGTTTATTTTACTTGCTTAGTCAACCTAGATGCTTATTTTCCATGGCTGATTCCATAACTTTCTTATTGACCTTCATTCTTGATTATGTAGGGTTCATTGTGATCAGTTCCATTAAAGTATTTAGAGAACTATTTTAAGTGTATTTAAGCAGCTGACTAATTTTGTATTGAATTGATGGCGGACGTATGTTAAACTAATGTTCTTTGTCATTTTAGTTCATTCTTTGCCATTTAATATCCTCTGTTTGTGCATTGCAATTTCTAGGCCATTTATTTAGTCACTCTAATTGGTTGCAGGAAGGTCACAAGGTAACTCTAAATATTTATGACTTAAGCTAAGGACTTGCTCAATAGCTTTCAACATCATTTTTGTGGAAACTATCGAGGGCATATGGTGAGTGTGACACCCTCAATTATAAACCCCGAGTAATTATAGAAATTAATAACGATTACTCGAAAAAAGTATGGACTTGTTAAAATATTAGAATTATAGGAAATAAATTTTTCTTTTCCTTTGAAATTCTAAATGGTCGGGTGCACAATCACAAACCATTGGACCTCGGAAAATAGAGTATACATTGACTAAACATTGGATTCAGCATTTGTTAACGTTAATAAAATAAAACTTAGATTCTTAGAAATAAAGGCTGAGATAGCATATATTCTCTTGACATTAAATGAGTAGTATAGTTTCGTAGTTAAAATTAATATAATGGTGAAGCTATCTCTCAACATTTTAGAAAATAAGATAATATTTTTTTGTTAAAATAAGAAATCTTATTACCACATAGCAAAAGAATAACATCTACCAAGGTCATGAGTATCTCTTTGCCACCATCTAGGAAGGGTTCAAAGATACTACTCATGCAAAAACCAAATAATCTTTGACACCTTCTATGGAGGGTTCAAAGAATTACTTGGCAAGCAAGGAATAATTAAAGTTCAATACATATCCACTCAACCAAGGCCTTATTCGGCCAACTTCTAAAATGAGGAAAAATAAAATTAATTCTGTGAGCAATCTCTTTTCAAACTGTCTTCATTATGTGTACCATAGAGTTCCTTTGATCCATGAAAGTCCTTGAGTTCCTTTCCTTCCAAATAGCATATATAACCGCAGCTAACACAACACCAACACATTGCCTTCTTTTCTTGTCTTTGAAAGCATGAAGCAACCATCTTGACCAATTAGCATATTTCAAAGGGCTGTGAAAACATAAGATAGTATTTTTTATAGATTGCATAGCCAAATCCCTGTGAAAATATTATAAGAGTAAGCGGAAAATCATTGGACTATTAATAGTGAGTATAAACATAATATATATCCGTGATAAGAAGTACATAGTCCAAGTAGTCAGAAGTAACCAAGTCCAAATACAAGTCCATAAAACTGAAATATAAAAGCTCAAAAGATAGATCACACTCTAGAGTTCTCTAAAAAATATATACAATATATAACAACTCAAAATAATGGCTCCAGAGCTGATCCAAAAGTAGTAGTAGCAATCCAAGTCACCAACAGGTCGTCCATCCATCCATCAAAAAGATCCATAGCAGCTGCAGAACGGGTCCCTGACCCTCACTCCCTATACTCTGCACATACCTAGGGGTCATCATCCCTCCACTGGCTCCCAGTAGAATGTTCAATTGGCTCGTCTTCGCTCCCTGCCTCGACAGGATCCTCCTCCATCTCATCCGACGGGGATGGTACCCTAACACTGGGCACGGGGTCAGGTAATGATGCAACCCTGACTGGACTCATTGGATCAGGTGTAGGAGTATCCTCTCGGACAACTCGAGAGGTAAAAGGGTGAGAGCGGTAAACAGATCTAAAACGAAAACTATGATAAGAACAGGCAGGTCGAGCTGGAGGAGGTCCATGGTAAGTATAAAATAGGGGTACTGCATAGTATAGATAATGGGGATCCCGAATCTACGAGGACGAACACGAACTAGTGGATTAGGGTGATAAAAAGGTCAACTCCACCTCACCCTCATACACTGCTCTATGGTCCTCATAAATCCACACTCCACTAGGGAGAGGGCGTATCTCAATGCAGACGAGATAGCGAGACATCACCTACAAGGGCATGAGGATAAGCAGAACGTACACATAATCGATTGAGAAAAAGATTTAATAATTAACATGTGTATGACATATATCAACCAAGCATGTCATCAGATACAACTTAATACACATATAAGCCAATGACAGATAATAATGCACATCATATGCCCAAAATCAAGTTACCAGTCAATTCTCATTATTTAAATATGAGTGACATGATGCATGATGTCTTAACACTCAAGGCCTAGCTTCCATAAAAACTATTTCCACTCTTGGACGTCCTTCCTCAAACTCCGGTGTACAATTCCTGTACTATGTACTTTTCGTAGTAAAATTCAATACATTCCCCGAATGTATTACGAACAAGCTTGGTAGTGATACAAACCGTCGCATCTCCGGCAAACGTCACATTCTAAACGTAATAATCACATCATCAATATCTACCTGTACTGGCCATGTCTTTAACTCATAAACGTGTCATCAAGCGAGACGTTATTTGGCACTCCCAGAGGCCCTCTTCATGTTACATAATCATGAAATTGGTTCTATCATCCAATCACCATGTATGAATGCATCGATGTTAATTCACTTGATTGGTATTTGATTTATTTAATAATATTCAACATTATAATTAAATAATCAAAGTGCATTTCATGATTTATTTTTAAAAAATCATAAAATATTAAATAAGACATTTTCTGACATATTTACTTCCCATGTAATTAATTAAGGCATAATTTAAAGAATTAAAATTAAAAATGGTATTTTTCAGAATTTTTAATTCTGATCGTGATAATCAATTGTCTATGACAGCAGAACACTAAAAATGAGGTTTTCACATACCATTTAGGATTCCACTTCAAATTAACCCAAACTAAGTTAAAACAGAACAATATCATCATCAAATAGACATGTACAATCACTGAAATCAACACATTTCATAGGGATTTCATTTACATACTCAATTATGCATAAAAACCACTAAATCAATAACTCATGATATCAAATCATTACATACTCAATTATTTCATGATTTCAGCATCTAAACACCTTGCATGCATCCAAAGAAACTTGCTCAAATCAAACATAGAGCACAATTTGGTCTCAAAACCAAAAATCTATTTCAACTAAGCCCTTTAGAATTTGTTGATGGCTCTCTATATAAAATCGCATGCTTTAAACTCTAACTAATGTACGAATAGATTTCCCCTTACCTCACAGACGTGTTTTAACATAAACTTGTGAAAGATTTGCTCCAAAACTCTCAGACCACTAAAGAGCATCACATGCAGAACCATTTCAACAAGGGTTCAAAACCAGAGTTTTTGACCAATCAAACATGCATAAGAATTAGGGAAAATGGTTAGGTTTTATTCTCTGCAACATGCACAAGAGAATGGAACACGTTTGAAATCAAAAGGGTTCATGAGCTTACCAAAATCAAGGCTTAAAGTAAGCTCCAGAACTCAAATTTTCGTTTATGCAGAATTGGTGCACTGACTTTGAAGACTCGATTCTCCTAGAACACACACTCCTGGCTCACAATTTTTATAGCACTACAAAGCTTGAAATCTAAGCTTTGCAATGGTGTATAATAATATGTGGGTTGTGGTTTAGAATTAAAAGAGAACGAGAGAGGGAAAATTAAGAACCTTAACTCAAACAAAACGCATGCAGTTCTTCAGAACATGGCCAAAATGAACTTCAATCCCCCTCCAACAAGGTTTATATATCAAGTTCAGGCACTCATGCAGATCGACACGCGTTCTAGGACGTGTCTATTGTAGAATCAAGTCTCCAATGAGGGGGATTTATTTTGATGATGACAATATAATTAGATCATGGATTTAAAGGAAGAATTCAAGCTCACCAAGTCAAGAAGATCAAGTGCATCAAATTAGCTAGTCATTCTCTATTTTATTTTAATTGTAATTTTATTTCTATAATTGAGAGTGGGTAGCTTAGGAAATAATCTCATCCTAGGATAAATAATTTTAATGCATGAAAAAGGTTGGGATTACATAAAATTATTCCTTGAGAAGAGAATTGAAATTAATCTTTGAAAAACTTAATTTTTATCATCTCTGGGCAAAAGACTCGAGTAGTCTGAAAATTACTCGAGTATCAAATGACTCGAGTAATCTGAAAGTTACTCGAGTATCAAAAGACTCGAGTAGTTTCCAAAAGACTCGAGTATTTCAGCCTCAATCAGAGATTTGACCGTTAGTTCAGTACATGGGCATTTCTATTGAAAGATGGGCAAAAGACTCGAGTAGTGTCAAAAATACTCGAGTATTTTGGTTCTGACAGCAAATTTTAAACCGTTGGAAGAGGGAAAAAATGGCATGAAAAAGTTTTTCTTACTCTCTCATTCCCTCTTCCATATATCAGAATTGATTGCCCTTGTACCAAAAAAAAAGAAGAACATTAACAAGACTTAAGCCAAACATTCTCTTTCCTCATTCTCTCTCTCAAGTGAAAATTCTCTAACTCAACAAATTCATTCATTGTCATTATTTGTTCAAAGAGTTAGAGATTGTGCTTAATTGGTGTAGAAATCATTTGTTGTATTTCTCTACACACACTTTCATACCTTGTTCCAAAATCTTGGTTGGGAACCAAGTGTACCTAAGTGGGTCTTAGGTTCATCCAAGTCTTGAGAGGTTCTCAAGCAAAGTCTAAGAGGTTCTTAGCTTGGTGGAGCACTTGAAGGTTTCAAGGAGCTTGAGAAGAAGGAGTCTTCATCACCAAACTTCAAATTGGGGTAGAAATTCAAGAGTTTGGTACACTCTTGGAAGGGTTAGGTTGAGTGAGGCATCTCAATATCCCTTGTAATATTTCTAACAATTTGATTTTAGTAGACACTCCTAATGTTCTTAGGGGGACTGGATTAGCTCTCTTAAAAGAGAGTGAACCAGTATAAAATTGGTGGAGTCCTCTTTTTATTGCTTTCTTTTCATTCAAGTAAAAACCAAACCTAAGTTTCTCAAAAAGGGGCTTTTTAATTAGAGTAGTAATTCCGCAGCAATTAGGGTGTTTTTAAGTTGTTTTAGCTTTATTAATTGCTTACCACTCTTCTATTAATCTGCTCTGGACTGGTTTTACTCGTATTGATTTAAAGTGCAAATTTCACAAAAACTGTTTTCTGCACTCTGCACGATTTACTCGAGTATTCTTCAGAAGACTCGAGTGTTCTTGCTATTTTACTCGAGTAATCTTTAAAACACTCGAGTGTTCTTGCTCTGTTTCTGTAAAATCTGCACAAAATCAATTACATCTTAATTGCATTCAAAAATTAGTCATTGTTGCATTCAGATTACTATTCACCCCCATCTAGTAATTGCTAAGCCCGCTTGTTGGTTTCCAACAAGTGGTATCAGAGCTCAGTCGAAAGATCGAGCGTAAAAGCTTTTTCGAAAAAGATCCTTTTGGGAACAATGGGCTCTAGCAATCAACAAGAAGGGTCTATGTCACTTAACCGACCTCCATTCTTCAATGGTGAAGATTATTCTTATTGGAAGGTTAGGATGAGAGTCTTTGTAGAAGCAATAGACACCGATATTTGGGATGCAATTGAAAAAGGTCCTCATATTCCTAGAAGAGTGGTTAATGGTGAAGCCGTTGTTATTCCTAGAACAAGTTGGAATGAAGATGATAAAAAGAAAGCTTCATATGATTTAAAAGCTAAAAATATCATCTTCTCCGCTTTGTCCAAAAATGAATTTCATAGGATTTCACAATGTAAATCGGCTAAAGAAATGTGGGATACCTTGCAAATTACTCATGAGGGAACTAGTGAAGTTAGAGACTCAAGATTAAATGCTTTAACTCATGAATATGAGCTCTTTCATATGTTCCCTAATGAGTCCATCAATAATATGCAAACAAGGTTCACACATATCGTTAACCAATTGATTGGCCTAGGAAAAGAATTTAGAGATGGTGAAACTACTAACAAAGTCTTGAGATGTCTTGATAGGAGATGGCAACCAAAGGTAACCGCCATCAAGGAAGCTAAGGATATAAAATCTATGGACTTGACCACCTTGTTTGGGAAGCTCCAAGAACCTGAGATGGAACTATCAAGACTTCACTTAAATGAAGATTCAGACAAGAAAAAGAAAAGCATCTCTCTAAAAGCCTCAACCAAAATGCCAAAAGAGGATGAAGATGAATCTTCAAGTGAAAGCTCCGATCGTACTCTAAATGAGGAAGACATTAGTTTATTTGCCAAGAGGTTCAACAAATTCCTCAAAGGCAAAAAGGGTAGTTCATCATTCTCTAAGGACAAGAGACCTCAAGACAAAAGATTCAAGGATAACAAACCAAGAAACAAGAGCTCAAGTGAAAGTGTGAAATGTCATGAGTGTGGTGGGATAGGACACATAAAAATGGAATGTCCCACCTACTTGAGAAAGAATGAGAAGAAGACCCAAGATGGCAAGGGGAGGAGAGCTTACATTATTTGGGATGAACCGGAAAAGGATTCCAAGTCAACCGCAAGTAGTTCAGATGATGAGGAAGCCAAGCTATGTCTCATGGCCAAGAATGACAATGAAGCCTCCTCAAGTAGTGAAAGAAAAGACAATGTGAGTGAGGATGAGGTATCATCTAATTATTCTTACACCTCTTCTCATACTATTTCTTATGATGATTTGCTAAATGAATATAATGAAATGCTAACTCAATTTGAAAGACTTGCTAAAGTTAACAAGGAAAAAGGAAAGAAACTTTTGGAGTATCAAAAGGAAATCAATGAATTGGAAAAATCTATTAATGATTTGAAACACCAAAATGCATCCTTAGAACTTGCTAACTCTAGTCATGTTTGTGAGAATGCAAATCAATTATATACCATCACTCATTGTGAAAAGTGTTGTGAGCTTGAAATGGAAGTAAATGATTTGAAAATCAAACTCAACACTTTTAACAAAAGTGATAGAAACCCAGATCGGTTAATTGGTTCTCTTAGACACAATTCAAACAAAACCGGTTTAGGATATGTCCACAAGAAAAAGAAAAATAAAGTGGTTGGTTCATTCTCAAAAATTGATTTTACAAAGAAACCAACTTGCTTTTATTGTGGAAAATTTGGACATACAAACAATAAGTGCCATATCAAAACTTTTGGAATTCAAAATGGTACTTATGTTTGGATTAAGAAGGGAGAATCATCCAAGACTAACAAAAAGGGACCCAACATAATTTTGGTACCCAAAATGAGCAAGTGATTGTGTCTTGTAGGTGTGCCTAAGAACCGGAAAGCAACTTTGGATACTTGATAGTGGATGTTCTAGGCACATGACAGGAGATAAGCAACACTTCATTGAGCTTACTCCTAAAGAAAAAGGATATGTCACATATGGAGACAACAACAAAGGCAAAATACTTGGTATAGGTAAAATTGGTAATTCTTCCAACTTGGTTATTGATAATGTACTTTATGTTCAAGGATTAGAACATAATCTTTTGAGCATTAGTCAATTATGTGATATTGGTAACCATGTATTATTTACCTCCACTCATTGTCTCATAAAAAGTGACAAAGATGAATCTATCAAATTTGTTGGAAAAAGGTCTAATAACACTTACATGGTTGAATTGAATAATATCACTTCTTTAGTTTCAAAATGTTTAATTAGCAAAGAAAGTGATACTTGGTTATGGCATCGTAGGACCGCTCACATTAATGTAAATCAACTTAATAAACTTCAATCCAAAGACTTAGTAGTTGGTTTACCAAAGCTCAATTTTCAAATTAAAGGTGATTGCAGTCCTTGCAAGAAGTGCAAACAAACTAAAAATCATTTTGGTTCCAAAAATGATGTGTCCACAACAAGACCATTGGAAATGCTTCACATGGACTTGTTTGGACCTTCTCAAGTAAAAAGCTTTGGTGGCAACTACTAAGCCTTGGTGATTGTTGATGATTTTTCAAGATTTACATGGATATTATTTTTAAGTGCTAAGAGTGAGACCTACAAGTCTTTTAAACGCCATATTAAGCTTGCACAAAACCAAGTAAACCAAAAAGTGATTATAATTCGAACCGACCATGGAGGTGAATTTGAAAACTATAAATTTGATAGATTTTGTGATAAGCATGGAATTGAGCACCAATATTCGGCACCTAGAACTCCGGAACAAAATGGAGTTGTTGAGAGGAAAAATAGGGTGCTAGAGGAACTTGCTAGAACCATGTTAAATGATTCTTAAGTACCTCAATACTTTTGGGCCGATGCCGTTAATACGGCTTGTTATGTAATGAATAGAATTTTAATTAGGCCCATGATAAAGAAAACCCCCTATGAGCTTTACAAAGGTAGAAAACCCAATATATCCCATTTCCATGTTTTTGGATGCAAAGTTTACATTTTAAACAATGGAAAAGATCAACTTGGAAAATTTGATTCTAAATCGGATGAGGGAATATTTTTGGGTTACTCTTCTCATAGTAAAGCTTTTAGAGTTTATAATAAACGAACTATGACTATTGAAGAATCTATTCATGTTGTTTTTAATGAGTCTTCGAAAGAAGATAGTGTGTTGTGTGATGGTAGTGATGATGGACTTGAGATTTCAAATGTTGACAAAGAGATGGAAAAATCTAAGGATGAAGGAGAAGTCAAAGATGAACTTGATCCGGCTTGGAAAACGGTGAAAGCTCACCCTATTGACAATGTCATAGGAGACCTTTCAAAGGGAATATTAACTCGTAGGTCAATTCAAAATATTTGTCATTTTGTTTCCTTTATTTCTCAAATCGAACCAAATTCAATTAAGGAAGCAATTATGGATGAACATTGGGTTATAGCCATGCAAGAAAAACTAAATCAATTTATTAGAAATGATGTTTGGGAATTAGTGCCTATACCCGATGATCATACCATAATTGGTTTAAAATGGATTTATAGAAATAAACTTGATGAATCCGGTTTGATTATAAGAAACAAAGCGAGACTTGTTGCCCAAGGGTACAACCAAGAGGAAGGTGTTGATTATGATGAGACCTTTGCTCCGGTTGCACGCCTTGAGGCAATCCGAATCTTGCTTGCCTTTGCATCAATTATGAATTTTACTCTTTATCAAATGGATGTCAAGAGTGCTTTCTTGAATGGTTTCATAAATGAAGAAGTGTATGTTAAGCAACCACCCGGTTTTGAAAGTCATGAGTTTCCAAACCATGTTTACAAATTGAAAAAGGCACTTTATGGATTAAAACAAGCTCCTAGAGCTTGGTATGATCGATTAAGTACCTTCTTATTAGAAAATGGCTTTCAAAGGGGAAAGGTTGATAATACCCTATTCATCTATAAAACCAAAGAGGACATTTTGTTAGTGCAAATATATGTAGATGATATTATCTTTGGAGCCACTAACGTGTCCTTGTGTAGAAAGTTCTCTAATTTGATGAAAAAGGAATTTGAAATGTCCATGATGGGGGAGCTCAAGTTCTTCCTAGGACTTCAAATCAAGCAAGTCAAGGAGGGGATTTTTGTGCATCAAGGAAAAATATTGCAAGGAGCTCCTTGGAAAATTCGGAATGGACAAATGCAAAGAAGCATACACTCCCATGAGCACATCATGCTACCTAGACAAGGATGACAAAGGTAAACCGGTTGATGTTAGTAAATATAGGGGCATGATAGGTAGTCTTCTATATCTTACCGCATCTAGACCGGATATTATGTTTAGTGTATGCATGTGTGCCCGTTTCCAAGCTAATCCTAAAGAATCACACCTATCCTCAGTTAAACATATTTTTAAATATCTTAAAGGAACAATTAACACCGGATTATGGTATCCTAGAGATGCTAGTCTTAGTTTAGTTGGTTATGCGGATTCCGACTTTGCGGGATGCAAGCTTGATCGCAAAAGTACTAGTGGTACTTGCCATTTATTGGGAAGTTCATTAGTGTCATGGTTTTCTAAAAATCAAGCTTGTGTTGCTCTTTCCACCGCCGAAGCGGAATATATCGCCGCCGGTAATTGTTGTGCTCAACTCTTGTGGATGAAACAACAATTATCGGATTTTGGTTTAAAATTAGAAAGTGTTCCAATAAAATGCGATAATACGAGTGCCATAAACTTAACTAAGAATCTGGTTTATCATTCAAGAACCAAGCATATTGAAATTAGACATCATTTTCTTAGAGATCATGTGCAAAAAGGTGATTGTACCATAGAATTTTTTAGCACATCAAATCAATTAGTCGATATTTTCACAAAACCCTTGCCAAGAGATACCTTCTATCATATAAGAATGGAACTTGGAATTTTAGATGAGTCAAGCATTAGCTAATTGATTTGTGCTTTTATTGAGAAATCACCAAACATGTCTAATTAAATGTGCATTGATGCTTGATGAATAATTGGACCTTGAGATATTGTGAAATATATGATTTTGATTGTGAGTGATTTTAATTCCAAGTTTATGTTGATGTTCAATATGTTGAATTTGTGCAAATGTGTTCAAAATGCATTTAAATCTGTCTGTCTGATAAATTCACTCGAGTATTTTTTCATGTTACTCGAGTATTTTAATTCCAATTTAAATCGTTTTAAAATAGAAAAAGTTTTTGGGCATGTGTGATGGTTTCACTCGAGTATTTTCAATTTTACTCGAGTAATTTTCATTTTACTCGAGTCTTTTAAACTACACTCGAGTGATTCGGATTTCTAAAAATTGATGCTTTCAGGAAACTCCAAAACACTCGAGTAAAATACAGTTTACTTGAGTAAATTTCAGATCTGAGACTTTGAACTTTCGGGCTAGGCGTATTACTCGAGTACTTTCACCAAGACTCGAGTCTTAGGCCTTAGAACACTCGAGTGTTTTCAAAAACACTCGAGTAATGCGATCAGTTCATAAGCACCAGCAGCGTTTCTTCCTCTCATTTTTCACGAACCCTTCTCTCTCATACTCGAGTTCTCTCAACCTCTTTCATCAAAAATTCGATTTCAACTCAAATCTTTCACTCATTTCAACTCCAAATCATCTTCTCATCATTCTTCATCACTTATTTCACTTCAAATCTCCATTTTTCACACTTTAATTCAAAAACCCTTTCTAAACCCTAACTCCCAATCACCCAAAATTCTTCAATCTTTCTTCAAATTGGTGCAAAATGTCTTCTAGTAGAGGTCCCAAGCACCCAAGGAAGCAAAGGAAGGAGCCCACTCCTTCACCCTCTTCATCTTCATCAGAGGAGGAAGAGGATTTCTTCTCTGCTGTTGAGTGTGCCAGGAGGGAGGCCCTGTTTGTAACTCGTTCTTATGGTGTACAAAGTTGGACTACTGAGGCATTTCTTGAGGGTAATGGTTTTTCTTTTGTTCAAAAACTTAGAGACCAACAACTTATGCAGTTTATATCTTTTCATGGTCCCATCTATCTTAGGCTAGTTCACCAGTTTTATGCCAATATTAAGGAGATAGATAAGACTAGGTATGAAACCAGTGTAGAGGGCATCCATTTTCAGATTTGCCCTAGGGATTTAGAGACTGTCTTCGGTTAAACACGAACGGGGATGAACACTTACACGGCTAATACTGATGATATCTTTAGAAACTTGCTTCGCCCCGATCGTGTATATGACGGACATGAAAAGAAAGCTGTGCACATGACCGCTTCAAACCGACTCCTTCATCATATAGTCTGTCACCAACTTGTGCCCCAAACCTCTCCCAATTACTCAAAGCCCACCCAATTAGAACTTCGAATTATGGATGCTATTCTTAATGACAATCTGCTGAATTGGGCTGCTATTATTCTTTCTCGAATGGTGAAGGCAGGGAGCTCCAAAGCCTCCCAAAATTTTCCTTACCCGATGCATGTTTGTAAACTCCTCCAGCACTTCAATGTGCCTATTCCTGATGATGAGGAGTCCTTTACTCCTTCGGAGGAGTTGCATGCGATTCATGATGGGCTACTACGCCAGATGAAGATGAGGTTGCGTGGTGGGAGGTATCATTGGCAGGATGAGGTGGCAGCCATGGAGGCTCAGGAGGCCGCTGAGCGTGCTGCAGCTCAGCAAGGTGTGGATGCTGAGCAGTTGGCTCAGGAGCAGGCTGAGTTTGACCAGGCTGCTGGTGGTGGTGCAGATGAGGATGACCCTGCTGATCATATCGATTTTAGCAGCCCTGCATTCCAGGGTTATATGACTCATTTTGATGCTCGATTGGATAGTTTCGAGCATCGACTAACTGAGCAGCAGGACAGTATTAGCAGACTTGAGTCACAGATGGGTGTTCAGTCAGCCATGATCTACTCTAGGTTGGACCAGCATTCAGCTCAGGTGAATGCTCGGTTTGATGATATGATGACTGCACTGACCCTCCTGCACCGGACATGTTTTGAGCTGTTGCGGACTTTGCACTCCATTTGGGATCTTTCATGTCTTTATGTCATGTCGTTTATGGATTTTCAGTTTTTTTATTTTGGGAGTTAGTTTGCTTTCTGTAACACCTTCGTGGGTATTTCTCAGCTTTTATGATGTTGACCTTTTCATTTCAAACTCGGATTTAGTCTTTATGATGTTTTATGCTATGATGACTTTTGATTTATTTTATGCTCTGATTTTCATTGGTGTTCACATGTTTTATGTTCTCCGATAGTCATGATTTTTTATCTTGCTTATATTTCGGGGGAGTTTTCGTTATTGGTATCCTTCTTATCTCCTCCGTTTCCAAATGCTATCTTTTTGATTATGACAAAAAGGGGGAGAAAAGAGGCATGAGAGCAAGCACATTTTTTTTTACTCTGATATTATATATGCTCTCGCTCTGATACCAAGTATATAGTGTGCACTTGACTATGATTATTATGATATTATGTTGTGCTTGGAATTCTCTGGATTGACAGGTTTTATAGGTTCCTATATTGAGGGGGAGCTCTCAAAAGTGATGGAACGGTTTAATTATTTTGTCATCATCAAAAAGGGGGAGATTGTAGAATCAAGTCTCCAATGAGGTGGATTTATTTTGATGATGACAATATAATTAGATCATGGATTTAAAGGAAGAATTCAAGCTCACCAAGTCAAGAAGATCAAGTGCATCAAATTAGCTAGTCATTCTCTATTTTATTTTAATTGTAATTTTATTTCTATAATTGAGAGTGGGTAGCTTAGGAAATAATCTCATCCTAGGATAAATAATTTTAATGCATGAAAAAGGTTGGGATTACATAAAATTATTCCTTGAGAAGAGAATTGAAATTAATCTTTGAAAAACTTAATTTTTATCATCTCTGGGCAAAAGACTCGAGTAGTCTGAAAATTACTCGAGTATCAAAAGACTCGAGTAACTTTCAGATTACTCGAGTATCAAAAGACTCGAGTAGTTTCCAAAAGACTCGAGTATTTCAGCCTCAATCAGAGATTTGACCATTAGTTCAGTACATGGGCATTTCTATTGAAAGATGGGAAAAAGACTCGAGTAGTGTCAAAAATACTCGAGTATTTTGGTTCTGACATCAAATTTTAAACCGTTGGAAGAGGGAAAAAATGGCATGAAAAAGTTTGTCTTACTCTCTCATTCCCTCTTCCATATATCAGAATTGATTGCCCTTGTACTAAAAAAAAGAAGAACATTAACAAGACTTAAGCCAAACATTCTCTTTGCTCATTCTCTCTCTCAATTGAAAATTCTCTAACTCAACAAATTCATTCATTGTCATTATTTGTTCAAAGAGTTAGAGATTGTGCTTAATTGGTGTAGAAATCATTTGTTGTATTTCTCTACCCACACTTTCATACCATGTTCCAAAATCTTGGTTGGGAACCAAGTGTACCTAAGTGGGTCTGATGAGCATTTTATTTCCCATATTTTATTTCCCATTATTCCTTGCATTATTTTACTCTTATTATTGATACTTGTTGCCCATTTGACATTGGTAAGCTTGATTTAGTGATTTAGAGTTTATTGGACTAATATTCCGAATATTGTTTAATTTGGGATTATTTGGCCTAATTAATTCTATTTCTATTTTCAGGGACACTATGGGCATTTTTGGAAATGAAGAAGATTGAAGTATTGAAGTGAAGATTGTAATTTGCATTTAGGTCCCTTTTTAATTGTAATTTTCAGAATAGTGTTTCTTAGGACTTGGGCCCATGTTTTAGGCCCATTTTCATGACTAAAGAGGGGAAATTCGTGTAACCCCCATGAACAGACTCCCATTTTTAGATTTCTCACTCTCTCTCTAGGTTAGAACTTCTCTCTTGGCTCTCCCAAGTGGTGGTGGCTGCTAGGGTTTTGTTCTTCCCCATTTCTACTCGTTTTTCTTCATTTATGGCCATGGAAGGCTAGACTTCAAGGGTTAATCCCTTTGGTATTGTATTATCTACTCTTGAGCTCTTGTTATTAATGCAATTTCGTTTTCTCTTCTCTGTTTTCATGTTTATCAATGTGTAGTGGTTTGCTTAATTCCATTTCGTAGAGATAATACATGAATATAAATGCTTAATTTGTATTAACTCGTAAAAACTCCAATTCTAGTTTCTGATGCTTAATTAGAAGTTAGGGTTTGGAGTGACAACTAGATTTTCTCTTAGTATCTGATTGTCACGAGTTGGACAGAGGAGAGGAGAGGAATCTATCTTTAGTGAGCTAGGATTGAGTAGTGTACGTAGCCAAAGGGGTTTGCCCGCTTTTGTTTCTGATTTTCTTAGTTTTTATATTCTGTTTATGTTTTGTTCTTCACATTTGTCACACACAAAAACCCCCTCATTTTACTGCACACTACGTGTTTGATACTTTGCCTAGACCGATATTCGCTGGGAAACGACCTAGGATCACCTTCCTAGTACTACAGAATAAACACCTTTTATTTTGATCGGGTACGGCCTCGATCAAAATTTGGCGCCGTTGCCGGGGATTATCGGTTCTTGCCAAAGATCATACAGTAGTTAGTTAGATTAGTTAGTGTAGTTAGTGTGTGAATAAGCATTCTGATAACTGATTGAAAGTTGCCCTGTTTGCTGATTTGCTGTTCTGCACAACTGATGTTATTCTAGTGATTCTATGAGTGCCATTCAACATAGTTGTGGGTGGAATTTTTGCACGAAAATTGGTATCCACACATGTTTCATCATATATTAGTGTGTTGATGCATCACAGACACTCAGATAGGCACTGGTTGTGAGTTCCATAAAAATTTTCCAAGTTTCAGCAGTACGTACTATAAATAGGCGTAACTTTTGATCCGTAACTCGGAATTTGACAAATTTTATATCAAATCGAAGGGAATTTTATGAATAATCTGATTTTTCTCACTTTGTCAGAAAACCCCTTCGTTTGGATCCCGAAAAAGCCTGTTTACTATTTCTTTTTTATTTTACAAGTTCTATTTTCTTAGTTTTTGGTCACTGTTTTAATTCTTTGACATGGTTCCCTTTTGAATTTTGTCCTCAAACTTTCTGTGATATGTTTTCATGATTTTAGGGTGCTTAAAAAAATAAATAAAAAATTTTAAAAAATAAAAAATTTTGTTGCCGATTTTGGTCATGCATATCTGTTACAGTATGCTATGGTTGATGTTGTTCTGTTCAGTACATGACTAGGGGCAACCCAAGTTATTTGCCTCCTTACAACCCTGAAATTGATAGAACTTATCACAGATTAGTTAGACAAAATAGGAATCAGTCATTAGGTAGTGAGTCAGAGTCATCTTATAGTCCATCTAATTCTGATTCTGTTTCTATTTCTTCTATTCCTTCTACTTTTATTCAATCTGATTCTATACATTGTGATAACATGGCTCAACACCCACCAAGGGAAAGGACACTTAGGGAGCTGGCTGCACCTGACTTCAGTATTGAAGACTCGTGTATCCGCTATCCTGATGAGGATGTTCCTTTTGAGCTTAGAACAGGACTAATCCATTTGTTGCCCAAGTTTCATGGTCTTACAGGTGAGGATCCTCATAAGCATCTCAAGAAATTCCATATAGTGTGCACCACAATGAAACCAATTGATGTGCAAGAGGATCATGTCTGTCTCAGAGCATTCCCACATTCCTTAGAGGGTCTAGCACAAGATTGGTTATCTGACTTGGCCCCTGGTTCCATCACAAGCTGGGATGACTTGAAGAGGGCATTTCTGGAAAAATTCTTCCCTGCAAATAGGACCACTGCAATCAGAAAGGAAATCTCTGGTATCAGGCAACAACATGGAGAGAGTCTCTATGAATATTGGGAGAGATTCAAGAGGTTGTGTGCTTCCTGCCCCCACCATCAGATCTTAGAGCAGCTAGCTGCTTATTCAATATTTCTATGAAGGTCTCAACTTCATGGAGAGAAACATGGTAGATGCTGCAAGTGGTGGTACATTGGGAGATATGACACCCTTACAAGCCAGGAGCAAAATTGAGAAGATGGCTTCCAACTTTCAACAATTCCATGCAAGAAGCAACAGTGATGCAATAGTTGTGAGGGATGTAAATGATGTTGGTGCAGACTCGGGCAAGGTTGAGAAGCTTGAGCAGAAAATTGATTCTCTTACAACATTGGTCACACAATTGGCTGTCAATCAGAAAAAGGTGATACTTCCTGCTAGAGTGTGTGGCATATGCACATCCATTGAGCACCCCACAGATGCATGCCCTTCCCTTCAGCAGCAACAACCGATGACAAGTGGTGACCAACCCGAGGCCTATGCAGCAAACATATACAACAATAGAGGCCCACAACAACACAATCATGACCTCTCTTCCAATAGATACAACCCTGGATGGAGGAACCATCCCAATCTGAAGTGGTCTGATCAACAACAACAACCTCCTCCTAATGTTCCATTTCAGAACACCGCTGGACCGAGCAGACCACCATATGTACCTCCTCCAATCCAGCAGCAAAGGCAACAACAACAGCAGCAAGTGGTTCATCCTGCACCATCAGCCCCTCCATCCAACCAACCTACCTTGGAGGAGTTGGTGAGGCAAATGACCATGCAAAACCTCCAATTTCAACAAGAGACTAGAGCATCCATTCAGAGACAAGAGGCATCCATTCAGACTTTGACAAATCAGATGGGTGAAATGGCAACTTCTCTCAACAACTTGCAATCTCAAAATTCTGACAAGTTGCCATCCCAAACTGTGATCAACCCTCAGAATCAGAATGTGAGTGCCATCAACCTGAGGTCGGGAAAGCAGATTGTCACACCCACACCACAACCTCACCTCAACAATGATGCTCTAGCTTCCTCTAAAGGGAAGAGCCAAGTGGTAGATGAAGGTGAGCATGCTAGCACCAAGGAGAATCATCCAACTCAACCTTCCTCAACTTCAACCACAAGCCCTGCTGTTGTCCTACAACCTCCTCCTGTTCCTGTTCCTCTTCCATTCCCACCAAGAGTGCCTCAAAACAAAAGGGTGGAAGAGGTGGCTGGACAAGGACATTCTTGACACATTCAGGAAGGTGGAAGTCAACATACCCCTTCTTGATGCAATAAAACAGATTCCAAGGTATGCAAAGTTCCTTAAGGAGTTGTGCACTCATAAGAGAAGACTCAAGGGCAATGAGAGGATAAGCATGAGAAGGAATGTCTCTGCTCTCATAGGTAAACCTATCCCTCACATTCCTGAAAAATGTAAGGATCCTGGAACTTTCTCTATACCTTGCATAATAGGCAATGTTAAGTTTGAAAATGCTAAGCTAGATTTAGGAGCATCCATAAATGTCATGCCTATGTCTGTTTTTAAGTCTCTTTCTCTTGGACCTCTTCAACCTACGGGTGTGGTGATTCAATTGGCAAATAGAAGTACTGCCCACCCCGCAGGTTTGATAGAGGATGTCTTGGTTAGGGTTGAAGAGTTGATCTTCCCCGCTGATTTTTACATACTTGATATGGAAGATGACTCTCCCCGTAATGCTGTTCCTATTATTTTGGGGAGGCCATTTTTGAAAACAGCCCGAACCAAGATAGATGTGCATTCAGGTTCACTTTCCATGGAGTTTGATGGCAGTGTGATCCGATTTGACATATTCCATGCTATGAAACATTTTCCTGAGGATCACTCTGTTTTCCATGTGGACTTGCTTGATGATTTGATAGATGAGCATATGCTTGACTTTTTGCATCATGATTTTGAATTGCCATCTTTCACTGATTCATTTACTTGTCCATCATGCACTAACTCTGGATGGTGCACCGCATGCACCGAAATAGCCCAGTTTTTAGACTCTGCTACTGCATCTGATGATTCATATGTTATAGATTCAGATTATGCTAACCCTAACCCCATATCTGTTATGCATGAGTCTGATTTACTTGTTCAGGTGCAGGCAGCAGAATCCATTTCTGCTGTCCCTTTAGTTCCATCTATTATGCAGGCACCCTCATTGGACCTGAAGCCCCTCCCTCCTCATCTCAAATATGCTTATTTGGAGGATGAGCAGAAACTCCCAGTGATCATCTCTACCTCACTTTCTGTTGATCAAGAGGAGAAACTGCTGGATGTGATAAGAAAGAACAAGAGGGCAATTGGATGGACTTTAGCGGATATTCCTGGAATTAGCCCCTCCATGTGCATGCACCGCATTTTGTTGAAGGATGGGGCTAAACCAGTGAGACAACCCCAAAGACGATTGAAACCCCAGATTCTTGATGTGGTTAAGAAAGAGGTCACCAAGCTGCTCCAAGCGGGTATCATCTACCCAATTTCAGATAGCACTTGGGTGAGCCCGGTGCAAGTTGTCCCCAAGAAGTCTAGTGTCACAGTTGTCAAAAATGAGAAGGATGAGCTGATTCCCACTAGAGTGCAGAACAGTTGGAGAGTCTGCATTGATTACAGAAAGCTCAACCAGGCGACTCGCAAGGATCATTTCCCTCTCCCCTTCATTGATCAGATGTTGGAGCGCCTGGCAGGTAAATCTCATTATTGCTTCTTAGATGGATTCTCTGGTTATTTTCAAATTTGCATTGCACCAGAGGACCAACATAAGACCACATTTACCTGTCCTTTTGGCACATTTGCATATAGAAAGATGCCTTTTGGCCTATGCAATGCTCCTGCCACATTTCAAAGATGTATGATGAGTATTTTTGCTGACTTGCTCGAGCATTGCATAGAGGTCTTCATGGATGATTTTAGTGTTTATGGCTCCTCATTTGATGCATGTCTTGATAATTTGACTAAGGTGCTTAACAGGTGCATTGAGACTAACCTTGTCTTGAATTTTGAAAAATGCCACTTCATGGTAGAACAAGGCATAGTCTTAGGGAACATTCTTTCGCACAATGGTATAGAAGTTGACCCTGCTAAGATGCATGTAATATCACATTTGCCTTACCCCTCTTGCGTGCGAGAGGTGCGTTCTTTTCTTGGTCATGCAGGTTTCTATCGCAGGTTTGTTCAGAACTTTAGCAACATTGCTCTTCCTCTTTCCATGTTGCTTCAAAAGGATGCCCCATGGGAATTTGGAGACCAATGCAAGAGGGCATTTGATGAATTGAAGAAAGCACTGACCACCACTCCCATCATCCAACCACCTGATTGGACCCTCCCATTTGAGCTCATGACTGATGCTTCAAATTATGCTTTGGGAGCAGTTCTCTCCCAAAGGGTTGGTAAGCTGTCGCATGTGATTTATTATGCTTCTAGGACATTAGATGCAGCACAGGTTAATTACACAACAACTGAAAAAGAACTTTTGGCTATTGTTTTTGCATTTGACAAGTTTAGATCATATTTGCTTGGTTCTAAGGTTGTAGTGTACACTGATCATGCTGCTCTGAAGTATCTTTTGAAAAAGACAGATTCCAAACCTAGGTTGATTAGGTGGATGTTGCTCCTCCAGGAGTTTGATCTTGAGATTCAGGATCGGAGTGTTGCGCATAACCTTGTCGCAGACCACTTGAGCAGGATAGAGAGAGAGGAGGATGCATTTCCTATCCGGGATGACTTCCCGGATGAGCAGCTTTTATCTTTACATGTTTCCCATCCCCCTCCCCAAACCCCTTGGTTTGCAGACATTGTTAATTATCTGGTTGCTTCTGTTTTTCCTGCCTTGGCATCCAAAGCTCAAAGAGACAAATTAAAGAGCGATGCCAAGTATTATGTATGGGATGACCCCTATTTATGGCGTTTTTGCAGTGATCAGGTCATTCGCAGGTGCATTCCAGACCAGGAGATCCAATCGGTTCTCCAATTTTGCCATGCTTCACCAGTGGGAGGCCACCTTGGTACTCAAAGGACAGCACGAAAGGTGCTGGATTCTGGATTTTATTGGCCTACCATTTTCAAGGATGCGAGCAACATCTGCAGCTCGTGTGAGCAGTGTCAAAGAGCAGGAGGCGCCCTATCTTGGAGGCAACAGATGCCGCAACAACCTATGTTGTTTTGTGAGGTGTTTGACGTCTGGGGTATAGATTTCATGGGCCCCTTTCCTGTTTCTTTTGGTTTTTATTATATCTTACTTGTTGTGGATTACGTATCCAAATGGGTGGAAGCTAAGGCCACCAGGACTAATGATGCTCAGGTTGTTGTAGATTTTGTCAGGTCTAATATCCTTTGCAGGTTTGGCATACCTAGAGCCATAGTCAGTGATCAAGGCACACACTTCTGCAATAGATCCATGCAAGCTTTGCTCAAGAAGTATGGGCTTGTGCACAAAGTTTCTACACCCTATCACCCCCAAACCAACGGGCAAGCTGAGATTTCAAATAGAGAGATCAAGCGGATTTTGGAGAAGATGGTGAAGCCTAATAGAAAGGATTGAAGCACACGATTGGAGGATGCTCTGTGGGCCCATCGGACCGCTTACAAGGCACCCATAGGGATGTCACCCTATCGGGTTGTCTTCGGTAAGGCGTGCCACCTGCCTGTGGAGATAGAGCACCGTGCATATTGGGCTGTGAAGCAATGTAACTTAGCTCTTGATCAAGCGGGTGAGGAGAGGAAGCTGCAGTTGAGTGAGCTAGATGAGATCCGCTTTGAGGCCTATGAGAACTCCAAATTTTACAAAGAGAAGACCAAGAAGCTTCATGATAACTCCATTTCCAGAAACGAGTTCTTGGTTGGTCAAAAAGTTTTGCTCTATAACTCTAGGCTTGGACTCATGAGTGGAAAGCTCCGCTCTAAATGGATTGGACCGTTTGCAGTCACCCAGGTGTTTCCTTATGGCACTGTGGAGATCAAGAGTGAGTCCACGAACAAGAGCTTCAAAGTCAATGGCCACCGACTCAAACCTTTCCTAACCACCCCTTCTTTGGATGATGCACCTGTGGAGGAGGCCTCATTGGTCGACCCCACTTTTGAACAACCATGACTTAGGGAGTCTCCTTTTCTCCTTCCTTACTCTTTTTATTACACTTGTCTATATCTGTCTGATTCTGCTATTTGTGTTCCATTGAGGACAATGTGTGATTTAAGTGTGGGGGGAGAGTAGTTTAGGTTGCATATTTTGCTTTGATTTTTTTTAGGTTTTGCTTAGTTTTGGGCATTTTCTTGCATGTTTTTGCTTCATTTTAGTAGAGTTTTGGTATCTTGTGTCTGAATTCATGCATTTCTGTGTGTAAAGTTGCTTTTGATAATTTAGAGGTGGTAACACTATGATAGAATTGTCCCTTTTGTGAGGATTTGAGCCTTAATTGTGGGTGGATTGCAATATATGCTACCTAATTTTCTTTCATGTGTGATTGCACTCTGGATTACTTGCACTCTAGAACTTGACTTGACTCTTGTTGATACTTGATTGCTCATGCACATTTTGAAATGATTTAGGCACTTTCTTTCTTGAATAAGCTACTAGCCATATGAGCCTACCTTGAATGAATGTATCCTTTGCTAGCCCCTTTGAGCCTTTTTATCCCTTTCATTGTTCTTTAGCTCATTACAAGCCTATGACTGAAAAACCATGATTGTCCTAACCTTAGGGAATTTTGGAGCTTTGGAATTGTTTTGGGAATGGGTATTAGGTAAGAAGTGTGCTCTATGCTTCAATTGGTTGAGTTCTTGGTTTTGCCTCTTTGGTTGTTGTAGCTATGGCTTCATCTTCATGCCATTTGTGTTGTTTCTTCTTTTCTTTTTTGTATATCTCTCAAAAACAAAAAAATAAAAAAAAATGCAAAAATAAAAAGAAAAAAAAAGTGAATAAAAGGTTGTTGAGGCAAAGAGGATTGGAATTAGTGGTTGTTGATTTTGGGGTGGATTTTGCTTACTTTTTACTTATTCCCCATTGCTCCTCTATTCCCTTGGTTTTAGCTACATTCCCATATTTTTATCCTACCTTGTCCTTGGCCCCATTACAACCCTTAAAAGACCTTTTGATCATTTTGTGCATGTGTGTTGATGGTTGATGTTAGAGGCTTGTCAAGCTTATGGTTGTGTTTGTTTTTCATGATGTGCCTTGAGTGTAAATAATGATTAACCCCAAACACTTGAGTGTAAACACTTTTGAGTGATCCTTGTGAGTTTCTATCATCTTTGTGACTATCCTCTTGTTGTCATTGGTTTCTTTGCATACTTGAAGTAATTGGATGATGTTCGCGGATGCTTTGACTCTTTGATCCTTAACCATTTTGTGTGCTTGAGTTTGCCCATTTATTTGCATTTCCTAGAATTCATTGTGAAGTATGTAATCTCTTAGGTTTGCATTTCTTAGTTGTAGTCATCTTGTTGCATGATTCACTTTGGTGCATATTGATCTTCATAGTCCTATCTTTTGGTTTTGCCCAGGAGTGCAAAAGGATAAGTGTGGGGGTATTTGATGAGCATTTTATTTCCCATTATTCCTTGCATTATTTTACTCTTATTATTGATACTTGTTGCCCATTTGACATTGGTTAGCTTGATTTAGTGATTTAGAGTTTATTGGACTAATATTTCGAATATTGTTTAATTTGGGATTATTTGGCCTAATTAATTCTATTTCTATTTTCAGGTCATATGTGGCACAAGGACACTATGGGCATTTTTGGAAATGAAGAAGATTGAAGTATTGAAGTGAAGATTGTAATTTGCATTTAGGTCCCTTTTTAATTGTAATTTTCAGAATAGTGTTTCTTAGGACTTGGGCCCATGTTTTAGGCCCATTTTCATGACTAAAGAGGGGAAATTCGTGTAACCCCCATGAACAGACTCCCATTTTCAGATTTCTCACTCTCTCTCTAGGTTAGAACTTCTCTCTTGGCTCTCCCAAGTGGTGGTGGCTGCTAGGGTTTTGTTCTTCCCCATTTCTACTCGTTTTTCTTCATTTATGGCCATGGAAGGCTAGACTTCAAGGGTTAATCCCTTTGGTATTGTATTATCTACTCTTGAGCTCTTGTTATTAATGCAATTTCGTTTTCTCTTCTCTGTTTTCATGTTTATCAATGTGTAGTGGTTTGCTTAATTCCATTTCGTAGAGATAATACATGAATATAAATGCTTAATTTGTATTAACTCGTAAAAACTCCAATTCTAGTTTCTGATGCTTAATTAGAAGTTAGGGTTTGGAGTGACAACTAGATTTTCGCTTAGTATCTGATTGTCACGAGTTGGACAGAGGAGAGGAGAGGAATCTATCTTTGGTGAGCTAGGATTGAGTAGTGTACGTAGCCAAAGGGGTTTGCCCGCTTTTGTTTATGATTTTCTTAGTTTTTATATTCTGTTTATGTTTTGTTCTTCACATTTGTCACACACAAAAACCCCCTCATTTTACTGCACACTACGTGTTTGATACTTTGCCTAGACCGATATTCGCTGGGAAACGACCTAGGATCACCTTCCTAGTACTACAGAATAAACACCTTTTATTTTGATCGGGTACGGCCTCGATCAGGGTCTTAGGTTCATCCAAGTGATGAGAGGTTCTCAAGACAAGTCTAAGAGGTTCTTAGCTTGGTGGAGCACTTGAAGGTTTCAAGGAGCTTGAGAAGAAGGAGTCTTCATCACCAAACTTCAAATTGGGGTAGAAATTCAAGAGTTTGGTACACTCTTGGAAGGGTTAGGTTGAGTGAGGCATCTCAATATCCCTTGTAATATTTCTAACAATTTGATTTTAGTAGACACTCCTAAGGTTCTTAGGGGGACTGGATTAGCTCTCTTAAAAGAAAGTGAACCAGTATAAAATAGGTGGAGTCCTCTTTTTATTGCTTTCTTTTCATTCAAGTAAAAACCAAACCTAAGTTTCTCAAAAAGGGGCTTTTTAATTAGAGTAGTAATTCTGCAGCAATTAGGGTGTTTTTAAGTTGTTTTAGCTTTATTAATTGCTTACTACTCTTCTATTAATCTGCTCTGGACTGGTTTTACTCGTATTGATTTAAAGTGCAAATTTCACAAAAACTGTTTTCTGCACTCTGCACGATTTACTCGAGTATTCTTCAGAAGACTCGAGTGTTCTTACTATTTTACTCGAGTAATCTTTAAAACACTCGAGTGTTCTTGCTCTGTTTCTGTAAAATCTGCACAAAATCAATTACATCTTAATTGCATTCGAAAATTAGTCACTGTTGCATTCAGATTACTATTCACCCCCCCTCTAGTAATTGTTAAGCCCGCTTGTTGGTTTCCAACATCTATGGCGTGATTTCATGTCAAGGTTGGGTGATTTGGGTTTATTACTCATCAAACGCACTAAAAACTGGTGCTGCTGCACTATGACAATCGATTGTCATATCCTGATAATCGATTGTCACGACTAAAATTTTCAAAAATCCATATTTTATTTCATTTCCCTCGAAAACCTTTCTAATATTACTTTTAGGTCCTTAAACAAGGACTAACATGCAAAACACACATTTTTAGAAAAAAATAAATATAAATATATTTTTCACCTATTTTCTTTTATCAAATACATACATAACACGAAAAAAAATTTGGTGGTCTTGGCTCTAAGAATACGGTAGTGTGGAACAAGGCTGCATTGGGCAAGCAAATCTGGCACATAGCATATAAGGCTTATATTCTTTGGGTAAAATGGGTTAACACCATTTATCTAAAAGGAGATAGCATTTGGTCTTTCAATCCAGTTTCAGATCATGGGTGGCACATAAGGCAGTTGATTAAGATCAGGGACAGGATTCAAATTGGAGTTAGAAATGGAAATTGGATTCATAGCCCTGATGGACATTATACCATCCAATCGGGTTACAATTTGTTAATGGGGCAGCAAGAGGTTTTCAAATTTCACCGTGAAGTTTGGAATTCAACCTCTATTCAAAAACACAATTTCATATTTTGGCTAGCTATTCAAGATAGGCTTAAGACAAAGGAGAGGATTAGAAGATTCACTGACCTTGACTCTATGCTCTGTCCTCTCTGCAACTTACACATTGAAACCAGGGACCACCTTTTCTTCAATTGCGCTTGGAGTAGGCAACTTCTGGATTTGCTTGCAAATTGGTTGTGTCTATCTTCGGTGTACTACAGATTCAGCAATTGGAGCCGTTGGCTAAAGCATGGAATGAAGAAATCAGTTGAGAAGCGTCTTCGTTGTGCGTTGATGGCTGCTGCAGTGTATCAAGTTTGGATTGAAAGGAACCGGCGTGTGTTTTCCCAGCTTCATCAGTCACCTTATCAGATCTACAAGGACACTATTCGTGCCTTATCTCTTAGAATAGCTGTGGTGCACCCAAGATTTAGTGAATGGAAAAATAGGACATTAGTGAATAGAATTTTAGCTGAGATTTGATACTTTTCAATTTATTTTGTTAATTTGTTTTTAGACTTTTTTACCCTTTATTGTCCATAAGAACCCTTCCTAGAAGGTGGCTTAGGATTTAAAGGGTTGGCTTTGTTGTGTATTTTGTAAGTTTGGTAATAAATTATTTATTTTTTACCAAAAAAAATACATACATAACACACATAATTAATCAAAGATTAAAATAAAAGCAATTAATTATAAAATAACTTTATAATTAACTTTTATTAATCAAGGATTAAAAATTTGGAGTGTTACAGTGAGTGCTTCTCATGTGCAGTTAAAATCAAATGAATCATGATGCTCTTTTTGCCACTTTCATGTCAAAATTGTTGTTGTTTACCTTAAGGTGTTGTTGTTTGTATTTTAAAATATTTTTGTTTATTAGGTACCAATTCTTTTTCTTTTTTTAACTCTAATTTGCTCTTGATTCATGTGTTTATTTGAAGAAATTAGTGATTGCAACTTTGTGATTTTGAGTTACTCATTGATTATGATATTCTGAAACGAACTTTGGATATTTCAATCTCTGAAAATCCAATGATAATGAAAACATCATTCAATCTATTCCAACTTGCATTACTTTAAGCATCAGGTTTTACTCCATATTTATGAGTTGACCACTACTGTTTGCATGCCTCTCAAATCCAAAATTAGAAAATCATCAACATTTTTTAATTGTTTTGAAGAGTATTTGACTCAATTTTGTGATCCAAAGTACAAAATTAAATTTAAACTCTTCTAAAAATGCAAAGTATTTTCAGTGAGGTAAATTGATCGCACCTTTGCTTTGGTATAGAATAGTTTTTCTCCAACCGAACTTGAACCTGGCCTCTTGGGAGTTTACCCTAATTCTTGAAATGCTTCCATATGACTCATTCATGCTTATAAGTGAATTTTATTATTTCATTATGTGTAATTTTTTTCTGTCATCATTATTTCTTTCCAATTGTAGGAGTTTTTTTTTGTGAAAAATGATGATAAAGTTGAACTTATTATGGCAAGCTCGGTCTCTTTGGTGCCATTGCCAGTTCAATTATATGTATCTTTGAAATTGATTTTATTATGAATCAAAACTAAGATCATTCAGCATAAAAAATTTTGTTAGCTTGCGGTAGCAACATGGATTTAGTAGTTTGTCACATATTATAGGCGTTTTTTTTTCATTTCAAATTGAAGTTTTTATCTTTTTCACAAAGGATAAAATTTTTTTATATTGAATTTTTCTTTGAAAAGTGCTAAGAGTAATTTTTTGTTCATTGCATACTAATTTTAAAATAAAGGAATTTTGTGTGGATGTGAAAAGAAGCCCACCTTCGGTGGGAATGAAATATTGGAGATGCTAGAGGTATGTCTTGAAGAATGCATATGATTATACTATAATTACTCTGCATTACTAACTAGAGAAAGTTTGGCAGTTTAGTATGAAAACCTAGTTGTGCACTATGTTCTTTTTTACCTTCATGTTCATGTTCCTGGATAGCATTGAATACCTGCAACAATGATGTGTACTTTTCCTCCGTTGTCTTCTTTTATATAATCTCCCGCTGGTGTATACTATTTTTGTTGTGGCCAAGGTTTCTGTATTGATGTTGGACTGTGGTTCATTCATGCAGATATTTCAGAATGTTGATTGGACTTGGCTACTGGAATGAGACTCTAATACTATCTAGAATCATAATACCATGTTTTTAATTTATATTAAACTTCAACCACTTATAAGCTTGCATCATTGGATACATTTGATACTCATAAATGTTAACCTATATCCATTTTCAACTTCAACATGTTATTAATTATCAACCTATTATTAATTTTTAAAATTTTTCCATTTGACTTTATATTAGCACAAGATAGTTTTCATTTGTTTTTAGCATTTGATTTTTATGTTTGTCATTTGCCTTTATTAGGAGACTATTTGTAGTAGTCCCTTTGTCTGTCATTACGGTATAATTTTAATAGTTTCCATCTTATCCTGTTTGTAGAATAGAAATGATCTCAATTAAAGTCACTAGCATGTTTGCCTTTTTATCTTTTCAACTGATCCTGTTTGTTGAAGAAAATCGCTCTTGCTATGTTATTCCAGTTTGTTGCTAGTATTATAATTATTTGGTCTATTTTCATTTCTATAAGATAAACTGATTTTATTGTCTCGATTGTAAGTTTACACAAGAATCTGTGAAAAAACTATATGCAAAAGATATGGCCAAGAAAACTTTCATAACACAAAAGAAAGTTTCGAGGAAGTTTTTGGTGATTTTTAATACAACTCAGCTTTGATAATTTTCATATTTTTATGTTGTTTGGGCATGCATCCCATTAATTTATGTAAGTCAGTGGGTAAATATATTTTTAAAAAAATCTGAAAATTTATTTTTTCGTTTTTTTATAATCTAAAAAGTAATAAAAAATTCTTAAAAATAATTAAAAAATTCTAAAAATTATTAAATTTTTGTAAAATATTATTAAAAATTCAGAGAAATAATTAAAAAAATAAGAAAAGTTTTTGAAAGCCATTTAACTATTTTAAAATTTTTAAAAGCAGATTTAGTTTATAAAATTTTTAAAATAAAAATAAAATTTTCAGATTTATTTATAAAATGTTTACTGTAACATCCCGAATTTTAAACCCAAAGACGAATAAGTAAATAATAATTAGAATAAAGGAAATAAGGATGATAAGTTACAAATAGTTATTCAAAAGAAGTATTTTAACATTAGGAAAGGATAACAATAATAATAATAAGATTAGAAAAGAATGGAGCAGTAAGTTGAAGTTAGGAACAGGCCAAGAAAATAGATAATTCGGTACTAAAACATAACAAAGGGTAGAAAATTAAAATAAAAGATTTACGACTCAAAACACAATTCCCACCGTTGGATATGAAGGTATGAATTTTAGGAAGTTGCTCGTCAAATTTGAGCAAGATCCGATGGTGAACGAAGAAGTTATGATACGGTCAACCCGGAGTCAACAGACTCGCGCCCCAGGCGCGCGTGACTTGTATTAGACCTGCCACAGCCCCCTTCCCGCCCTAGGCGCGCGTGCGCTTATTTGAGACGCAGCAGCACCACTTGTGGTGCTCAAACCCTCCCTTCTCCCTCATTCTCTCTCTAGCGTCTCTCACGCCCTTCCGGCCAACCACCACCACCACCGTCGACCTGCACCAGAACCGCCCCATGCCGCCGCCGTAGTCCATCCTCCCTCCACCCATAGATCCGCTTTCTCTCTCCTCCCTCTTGGTTTCCCTCTCTCTCTCCATCTTCCCACCGTCGTTTCTCTCTCCGGCCGCCACGAACCGCCAGCACGAGCCGCACCACCACCACCGCCTCTCTCTCCCTACCATAGTCTCCCTCTCCTCCTCCTCGGCTCACCCTTTCCTTTCTCTCTCTTGAGAGCAGCACCGGCGCCGTTACCGGCTCGTGACCGTGCCGGGCTTTTGTCGAGTACACCGAAGCTTGAAGCTCTTGCCTAGGACCAGCCGTGATCGTGCTAGCACCGACGTCGACCGTCATCGACCCGTTCATCACCTCGGGTCGCTAAAGCTTCACGGATCGCCGCTCCCTCTCCGGAGTTGAGGTTATCTCTTTACTTTCATCAACCGAGGTAAGAAGGGTCGTATTACCTCTACTTAGAGAGTAAATTCTAGGATTCTATAGTGGTGACTAAGAATAGGATAATTAAGAAATAAGTTAATGAACCTAAGGGTAGTCCCTGATAATATAAATTATGTATTTAAAATTGATAATGGAATAAATTGGATGTGCATAGAATGAGTTCCGGAGTGAATGAATGTTATAGGATATTAAAAGAGTTAATATAGAATGAAAGTGTAACGCCCCGATTTTCGCCATCCGAAAATAATCAGTATTAAATTGAAAAGTTGCCAAAAATGAGGCCACTTTTTTTTTTAAAAAAAAACGATGTGGGTTGCAACATCCCTCGTTTATGAAAAAGAATTTCATTTATTATTGAAACGTGTTGGAAAAGTCTGAGTATGAAAATTTTTCCTTGAATGTGGTACTCAAATTTAAACCATGTATTGGAACTAAATTCGGTAGAAGGAGTAATTATTTGTTGAACATTTTAGAATGCTTTTGAGATAACTTTTATAGTACAAAATAGCTTTCGAAAAATAACTTAGTTTTTAGGTCATCCCAGGAAATCAACTTTAACAAATCTTCCTTCGTGCTGAACGATAAAATCAGAGTGAGCGGAATATATTAAAATAGTTCATTGACTCATAAAATCAGGTATACAAATTCGATGTGTACCACAATTATATTAAAGTGTGAAAACTAGGTTCCCTCTTGGATACATCTCTCAAAATATATATATTGTTTCCATTATCGAAAATAGAGACGTTCCATAGCTGGTCACTGGTTCTTCATCCATTCGTTCATCTGGTTGAGTCCTCAGAGTTGTACAAAAGAGTCTCTATCCCATGATGACTTAGTACTTCATGAACTTAAGGGTCATCCAATTCCTTTAATCTCTAGGTAGTCTAGGTACCTGGTCAAAACCTATTAAGGGTAGGGGGTAAGCTTAAACATTCACATTATCAAATAAGAATAAAGTCCTAACATCCACAAGTAAGCACCCATCATGATAGAAATTCATAAACATGAGCACCCGCCATTTCATTTATTTCTCTTCCCAAATAGGTGGCATGATGCATGCTTCCCTCTCTCGATTCCTGAGATTCTTCAACTAATCACTCAGATGAACGTCCTTCCATAACACCATTGTATTCCCAGAATACAAATAATACGTTATCAAACGTTCGGCGTACTTGCTCGGAAGTGATAAAAACGTCACACTATCTGGTGAACGTCACGTCGCCCAAGGACGTAAACCTATCACTTATCAACATACAACGGGTGTGATAAAAAAACGTCACCACATCTGATGAACGTCACGTCGCCTAAGGACGTAAACCTTATCACTTGTGATACACAACAGAGGTGATAAACAACGTCACCATGTCTGATGAACGTCACGTCGCCAAAACGTAAACCTTACCACTTGTGTGTAACACACCGTTGAACCATCAAACCAACAGTATACCACATACTGTCCACATTGTCCATCTTAATGTGTCATCGAGCAAGCAGCAACATTTGGCACTCCCAGAGGCCCTCCTCATGCTCCATGAACATGACACAACGATAACTCATCACCGTTCATTGTGCATGAATGCATGCAAGTATTCCCTTAAGATATTCATTAATCTCATTATATACAATATGTAATGAATTCATCAATGAGATATATCAACTTCCATGCTTAGGATGATGAGACTTATCAAAGGAAGTATCACATTATTCCCTTTGAGTGTCATTAGGTTTAAATGGAAGTGGTTAGATTAAAAATGGTGTTTTCTCCACATTTTAGTAAAAAGACTCGAGTAGTAGCTTCAATACTCGAGTAGTTCTTCAATTTCCTGAAAATGTGTATCAGACTGCCCAGAATACTCGAGTATTTCACAAAATACTCGAGTAGTTTACAGATCAGAATACTTGAGTATTTCACAAAATACTAGAGTATTTTTCAGCCCAGAATACTTGAGTGTTTCACAAAATACTAGAGTATTTTTCAGCCCAAAATACTCGAGTATTTCACAAAATACTAGAGTATTTTGCAGCCCAGAATACTAGAGTATTTTACAAAATACTAGAGTATTTCGTGATCTTCTGGGAAGCTTGTATCATAAAATACTCGAGTGTTTTACCAAATACTCGAGTATTTTTGACAGCAGATGCACCACAACTTGGTTTTAACATACCATTTTCAATTCTAATCAATTCCAACTTAAACCAATGATCAACAAAGCTTTACATACACAAATTAAACATGTCTCAACACAGAGATCGCATCAATTCACAGAAAATCATAATCATTCATCAATTATGCATGAAAATCACATATTATGCAACTTAAAGTACCAATTTCAATTCTATTCATTTTTGGCATAATTTCAGCATTGATTAAGCTCATATGCAACCAAATAAACTTGCCTTAGCATGTAGCATGCCTCAGATTGGCCTCCAAGCCATATTCCTATTTCAATCTATGCCCTTAGAGTCTCATGGTGACTCCTCCTACTTTCTAATGCAATTTACTCTTATTCTAGCAAATGGTAAGCTTCCCCCATACCTTAGGGTCATTCTTGAACAAAAACTCTACAGAGAACAGCAACCAATTGCTCTAACCACTTCCCACCCGAGCTTGCATAACAGCTTCAGCAGGGGTTCAAAACCACATCAATCGACAATCGAGTCATGCATAAAAATTGGGGAAATTGGTTAGACTATGTTCTCTATAACATGAACTTTGAAAACCAATAAGTTTCAGACCAAGAGAAGGCTTGAGCTTACCACAATCGAAGCTCAAAGTCGGCTCTCTGAATCTGAAAATCTAGTTTGGCAGATTTCAACCCCTAACTTTGCAGGCCCATAACTTTTCATCCAGGAACTCAAATCTAACAAACTTGGTATCAAATCAAAGCTCGTTGAAAGAGCTTTCCAATGGTATATCACACGTGAGGTAACTCTCAAGGAGGAGAGAGAATCGAAGGCAAGAAGGTGACGGGTCTGAACAACATTCTGGTTCTTGGCAGATTTGAATCTCTATCTTGCAGCACTCACTACTCCTCACACACTCAGCCTTAGCTCACGATTTATGACTCTTTTCAAAGCTCTGGATGTGAGCTTCGAAATGGTGTATGATTTGTTCTAGGAGACTCAGGGACGAAGACGAATTGAGAGCTCGAAGTTTAGAACCCTAAAAACTCGATTTTCAGATCAGCTTCAGCAAAAATCCCTCAATTCTCTCAACCATGGCGTTATATGGATTGATTGAGTGCCCATGCACAGAGACACGAGTCCATGGACGTGTTGCTGAGTTGCTAACGTGTCAACTCGTGAGGTATTCGAGTGGGTGACTCACCAAACGCACCAACTCGTGCAATGCTGTCCAGAATACTCGAGTATTTTCAAAAAATACTCGAGTATTTTGACCAGTTTTCACTAAAAACTTTGTTTAATTAATTTTAACTCCAAAAGACCTTCCATTATTGTTTTTAGGTCCTTCCCAAGGACTTAATTGCAAAATTTAATATTTTATGGGAAAACCACATCATAAAATATTTTCTCATAATATATGTAGCTATACATATATTGCAAACCAAAAATCAAATATGGAACTATTATTTATTTAAAAAAAACATTTTACTAACATATTTATTCGGAAGACGAAATTAGGGGTGTTACACTACTCCCCCACTTAAAAGGAATTTCGTCCCCGAAATTCATTCTTTTAAAATTCCACATTTTCATAACAAATTGTTTTGATGTTATTATTTTGCAAAACATAATTAGGGAGAACTCTCCCCCACTTAAAAGGAATTTTTCTTATGTACATATTTTCCTTTTAAACTCTCTTCCCCCAAAATTTTTCAAATAAAACTTTCTCGGATAAACCTTTGCGTTTCCAACACACATCAAAATCCTTCAAAAAGGTTTGCCTTATGCTTCCTTGAAATTATTTCACAATGAAACCCTTTTATTAAAACTTTTCTAAAACCCATGCCCCAAGTACATATTGAAATATTTGCAACAAACCTTTCAAAGAAAATTTTCTCCGCTGCGCACTCAGATCACTCGAGCACGAGTAAGGAATTATCTGTATGACTTTATTCCTTAACAGTATAAATATCAGGGTGATCAGTCCTAACATTTAAACTATTAGTAATAAAATCATCCCTTTCAGATATAATCTTTCTCAAGAAAGACTATACGATCTATCTTTAAGTTAGATGAACTCAAAGATAAGGAACTTTATCGTCGCCATCAGACTTAGTCAGATCATCAAGTTCTAGAGACATTTCCGTTGGGGAGACAAATGCTCGTCCTATCCCGGTGGTTGTTAATCTCTCTAGTCTTAACTGATCTTTCCCTTTCTGTAGCGCCCAAAGACATTTATCACATCCAACTGCGATAAGGGTTTTGATCACAGAAACTCAAGTTAAAGACCTGCTCAGATTTTCAGATCACAGAACGATTTAATTAACGCAATCGAAATCATTGATTACGTTAATCTAGATCAGAGGAAGAATAAGATCAGATTACCTATATCCGAATCTAACTCGCATCCTAGCTGGATGGAAAACTCTTCCACTCTTGGTTTGCTGGTTGACCATTCCCTTCTTGCATCTCTTCTTCAATTAATCCGGCGAATAAGACTTAATTTTTCATGCGACTGAAATCAAATATCCCTTTTAGTATATCACCACTCAGTCCATGATGATGCGCCTCACCTTCCCACCTTAAAGTTGACAAATGATTTCTTTCCATTTGCTTTTCATTTACCTTCATGCAATTGAGATTTCTCTAACCCCTTATGCATGAAATTCTGGTTCCCAAAGTTAGTTCACTTATTCCTCAATAGTTGATATCTGGTTTGGAATTCAGACATTATTCATTCCAGACTCCGTATGTTTGATTCTTCCATCAAAATTGCAATGAAATATACTTCCTCAATCTTTTGAACTTGGTAATGTTTTCCCCGAGATTCATATTACCCTACCTTATTTACAATAATTCAATCTCCTTTCTCTAATTTTTCAAAGATTTCATCCTCGAATAATTCTCAAGTGACATGCCATTCTTTTGCTTCCAATATCAGATTTACATAGTTCCACTATGTTTTAGCTTCACCACTTAGCATATTCGTATATAACCTTTACTCACCCATTTACCTTAATTCCATAATTAACCTTCAATTTCCAAATCATCCGTACTCCAAATTCTTGTCCCTAAAACGTCCCCTATGGAACCTAGGTTTCTTCCCTTTCGAAATCAATCTCTTATTTGTCCTTAGCTCTTCAGTTCTTTGTTGCAATTCATGAATTCGAATTAGGAATTCTATTGTGATTTGCAACCTTCCTTTCTTACTTATCGTCGGTCTACTTGTATCCTCAAACTCGTATCTATTAGACTTCTTAAAACCACTTTCTTAATCCCCGTAGAGCTCACATAAATTGCCTTTCGGTCCATTGTAATTGCTTTCGTCTTATACTTCGTTACGACGACGACAGAGTTTCCAATCACGAGCCTTTAAAATTCTGTCCGTCGGCGTTGTCCCTTGTTCAACTCCTTTTGATTGAACAATTACTTCGACTTTCCATGGTCATTAACACTTAAAGCAGAGTGACACGGGAAAAAGGCCTCAAGCCCTCAGAGCAACCACGATCATTACAAAACTTAAGTCATGCATTGAGTGAATCACCTTGTGTGTATTCCATCGCTTTGATGCATAGACATCTACCTTCCTTTCTTAAAACTACCTCTTTCCAAGTCCTAGCCTCAACACATGAAAATGCACTTCAATACTTTTGCATGAATCGAGTAGGAGTAGCACAGGAGGAAATGCTAACTTTCCCTAAAATCACATCCTAATGTGATAAAGGATGATAGATCTATTCTAACTTAGTGTCGTGATCGAATACCTCGACACTAATTTGGGGAATTTTATAGAGTCTCTAATTCTAAAACAATTAGGTAAATCCGACTTCAACCTAATCTCACATATACAATGAGCAAAAGAATGGGTAACTCCCGAATCGAACACAATCATGCAAAGTTGGTTTTGAAATAAATGGTTACCTTGCGCGAGATCAGGTGATTGGTTAACTTCTACTCTATTCGGGGTAAACACTTTTCATTGAGTCATTGGTTTGCTAGCAAGTCCGATATGGTTACTTTTCACAGATTTTCTGCAGTAACGTGCAATATGACCCAGCTTCCCACAGTTGAAGCAAGTACTTGTTGCCCAGCAGATTCTTCCATAATGATGATGTTTACACTTCTCACAGTAAGGGGTATTGCTGCGAGTCTTAACCCCATTCCCGTCTTCAACTCTACTTTTGCCTCGTTTTTGGTTGAAATATGGATCCGTTTTCCGATGATTAAATCCTTTCTTTCTTTGTGGTCCATAACTCTGTTGGCTACTCTTTGCCTGATCAGTTGCTACTTCAGCCTTCTTGTCATCCTCATACATCCGTCACATGTCAACCAACTTAGGAAAACTTTGGATCTTCTGATAACTGAAAACAGATTTCAGTTCAGGTCTCAGGCCACCTTCAAATTTGATGCATTTTCTTCTCTCATCCGGATTGTTTTGATAGTATGGAGAGTACTTCATCAATTCCTCAAACTTAGCTGCGTACTTGCCCACACTCATATCTCCTTGTTTTAATTGTAGGAATTCAACTTCCTTCTTCCTTCTCAAGTCCTCTGGGAAATATTTCTTGATAAATGTTTCCATAAACATCTCCCAATTGACGTCCTTTCCCTCATAGTGTAAAAGTTGAACCGTGTGATTCCACCAATTCTCAGCCTCTCCTTCTAACATATAAACTGCATATGCCACCTTTTGAGCTTCCGTGAAGCCTAATGTTCTAAAAATCTTATCCATAGTATGAATCCACTTGTTAGCCTCCTCTGGCTTAAATCCTTCTTCAAACTTAGGTGGATTACAATTTCGAAAATCCGCTAAACTCTTAGCCTCAACATTACCGACATTACATTGATGTGGCAGATTAACTGGTTGTGGTGGTTGCTGATGTTGTTGTTGTTGCCATTGCTGCATTGATTCCAACACAGCCGTGATCCTCCCCAGCATCGCATTAGTATGATTTCGGTTTCTTGTCGTCATATCAGACCTGCACTATGGACGTGTGGTCATATATGGTGGACTTAAGAAACACTCATCACACAACTTATACTAAAGTTGTAGCTTCAAACGCTACATCCAACTCGTATCCATTACTTGATCAAAGTAGAATACTAATATAAATCTCATCTTGTGGATACTTTGCTTGATGCTGATAACTACCTTTCTACAACTACGTTAGCCATTACAGGATCTGACTTTTGCTCGAACCCGACACTTCACGAGAGAATATCCGGGAGATTCTTCGTAACCATAATCTCTTTAATTCCCCTCTTCCTTTATCCCACTATGAGAACAACACTCAAACATCTTGGGTTTCGAATTCTCGCCCCTCTATCACAATTAATTATCACTTGATTCTTGGGTATCCAATCCAAGTCCAAGATCACACCTAATTGTGAAAAATGAGTAGACCAAGTTCACTCTAAAGAGATAGCTCAATAGAATAGCTCAATCATACGAGAGAAACAACTACAAGAAAACTTGTAGGAGTTTGATCTTGAGGTAGCAGGGTAGATCAAACACAAGAAAACGCAATCGATTCTCGTCCTCACCAAGGGTTAATTAACTTCAGAGTTACAACTCTGTAAAGCAAACCACTAGGGAAAATAACCTCCTCGTACTAACTTCGGGGTTTGTTAGTTTTCATACTAGAGGAAAATACCCTCCCTAGAGGATATTAGCTCGCCTTTAGATCCTTTGGAATCACCCCTTGTTGATTCCTTGATGCCATAATGGGTCAGCACTATGAGCTTAAGGTTGGAATTGACCTAAAAGAAGTACATCACTATCATACTTCAACTTAAGCTACTATAAACACTATAGACAGGTACATGGTCACATACCCAGGGTCAAGGGATAGAACCTTTTACTCCAATTAGAAGTATGTAAGAGCATACTTCACAAGAAACTCTACAGTTCTTGAGGACCAGCGTATTGAACCACACACCCAAGGACCAAGAGTCAGGACCATGGCTCTGATACCATAAAATGCAACATCCCTCGTTTCTGAAAAAGAATTTCATTTATTATTGAAACGTGTTGGAAAAGTCTGAGTATGAAAATTTTTCCTTGAATGTGGTACTCAAATTTAAACCATGTATTGGAACTAAATTCGGTAGAAGGAGTAATTATTTGCTGAACATTTTAGAATCCTTTTGAGATAACTTTTGTAGTAAAAAATAGCTTTCGAAAAGTAAATTAGTTTTTAGGTCATCCCAGGAAATCAACTTTAACAAATCTTCCTTCGTGCCGAACGATAAAATCAGAGTGAGCGGAATATATTAAAATAGTTCATTGACTCATAAAATCAGGTATACAAATTCGATGTGTACCACAATTATATTAAAGTGTGAAAACTAGGTTCCCTCTTGGATACATCTCTCAAAATATATACATTGTTTCCATTATCGAAAATAGAGAAGTTCCAGAGCTGGTCATTGGTTCTTCATCCATTCGTTCATCTGGTTGAGTCCTCAGAGTTGTACAAAAGAGTCTCTATCCCATGATGACTTAGTACTTCATGAACTTAAGGGTCATCCAATTCCTTTAATCTCTAGGTAGTCTAGGTACCTGGTCAAAACCTATTAAGGGCAGGGGGTAAGCTTAAACATTCTCATTATCAAATAAGAATAAAGTCCTAACATCCACAAGTAAGCACCCATCATGATAGAAATGCATAAACATGAGCACCCGCCATTTCATTTATTTCTCTTCCCAAATAGGTGGCATGATGCATGCTTCCCTCTCTCGATTCCTGAGATTCTTCAACTATTCACTCAGATGAATGTCCTTCCATAACACCATTGTATTCCCAGAATACAAATAATACGTTATCAAACGTATGGCGTACTTGCTCGGAAGTGATAAAAACGTCACACTATCTGGTGAACGTCACGTCGCCGAAGGACGTAAACCTATCACTTATCAACATACAACGGGTGTGATAAAAAACGTCACCACATCTGATGAACGTCACGTCGCCTAAGGACGTAAACCTTATCACTTGTGATACACAACGGAGGTGATAAACAACGTCACCATGTCTGATGAACGTCACGTCGCCAAAACGTAAACCTTACCACTTGTGTGTAACACACCGTTGAACCATCAAACCAACAGTATACCACATACTGTCCACATTGTCCATCTTAATGTGTCATCGAGCAAGCAGCAACATTTGGCACTCCCAGAGGCCCTCCTCATGCTCCATGAACATGACACAACGATAACTCATCACCGTTCATTGTGCATGAATGCATGCAAATATTCCCTTAAGATTATTCATTAATCTCATTATATACAATATGTAATGAATTCATCAATGAGATATATCAACTTCCATGCTTAGGATGATGAGACTTATCAAAGGAAGTATCACATTATTCCCTTTGAGTGTCATTAGGTTTAAATGGAAGTGGTTAGATTAAAAATGGTGTTTTCTCCACATTTTAGTAAAAAGACTCGAGTAGTAGCTTCAATACTCGAGTAGTTCTTCAATTTCCTGAAAATGTGTATCAGACTGCCCAGAATACTCGAGTATTTCACAAAATACTCGAGTAGTTTACAGATCAGAATACTTGAGTATTTCACAAAATACTAGAGTATTTTTCAGCCCAGAATACTTGAGTGTTTCACAAAATACTTGAGTATTTTTCAGCCCAAAATACTCGAGTATTTCACAAAATACTAGAGTATTTTGCAGCCCAGAATACTAGAGTATTTTACAAAATACTAGAGTATTTCGTGATCTTCTGGGAAGCTTGTATCATAAAATACTCGAGTGTTTTACCAAATACTCGAGTATTTTTGACAGCAGATGCACCACAACTTGGTTTTAACATACCATTTTCAATTCTAATCAATTCCAACTTAAACCAATGATCAACAAAGCTTTACATACACAAATTAAACATGTCTCAACACAGAGATCGCATCAATTCACAGAAAATCATAATCATTCATCAATTATGCATGAAAATCACATATTATGCAACTTAAAGTACCAATTTCAATTCTATTCATTTTTGGCATAATTTCAGCATTGATTAAGCTCATATACAACCAAATAAACTTGCCTTAGCATGTAGCATGCCTCAGATTGGCCTCCAAGCCATATTCCTATTTCAATCTATGCCCTTAGAGTCTCATGGTGACTCCTCCTACTTTCTAATGCAATTTACTCTTATTCTAGCAAATGGTAAGCTTCCCCCATACCTTAGGGTCATTCTTGAACAAAAACTCTACAGAGAACAGCAACCAATTGCTCTAACCACTTCCCACCCGAGCTTGCATAACAGCTTCAGCAGGGGTTCAAAACCACATCAATCGACATTCGAGTCATGCATAAAAATTGGAGAAATTGGTTAGAATATGTTCTCTATAACATGAACTTTGAAAACCAATAAGTTTCAGACCAAGAGAAGGCTTGAGCTTACCACAATCGAAGCTCAAAGTCGGCTCTCTGAATATGAAAATCTAGTTTGGCAGATTTCAACCCCTAACTTTGAAGGCCCATAACTTTTTATCCAGGAACTCAAATCTAACAAACTTGGTATCAAATCAAAGCTCGTTGAAAGAGCTTTCCAATGGTATATCACACGTGAGGTAACTCTCAAGGAGGAGATAGAATCGAAGGCAAGAAGGTGACGGGTCTGAACAACATTCTGGTTCTTGGCAGATTTGAATCTCTATCTTGCAGCACTCACTACTCCTCACACATTCAGCCTTAGCTCACGATTTATGACTCTTTTCAAAGCTCTGGATGTGAGCTTCGAAACGGTGTATGATTTGTTCTAGGCGACTCAGGGACGAAGACGAATTGAGAGCTCGAAGTTTAGAACCCTAAAAACTCGATTTTCAGATCAGCTTCAGCAAAAATCCCTCAATTCTCTCAACCATGGCGTTATATGGATTGATTGAGTGCCCATGCACAGAGACACGAGTCCATGGACGTGTTGCTGAGTTGCTAACGTGTCAACTCGTGAGGTATTCGAGTGGGTGACTCACCAAACGCACCAACTCGTGCAATGCTGTCCAGAATACTCGAGTATTTTAAAAAATACTCGAGTATTTTGACCAGTTTTCACTAAAAACTTTGTTTAATTAATTTTAATTCCAAAAGACCTTCCATTATTGTTTTTAGGTCCTTCCCAAGGACTTAATTGCAAAATTTAATATTTTATGGAAAAACCACATCATAAAATATTTTCTCATAATATATGTAGCTATACATATATTGCAAACCAAAAATCAAATATGGAACTATTATTTATTTAAAAAAAACATTTTACTAACATATTTATTCGGAAGACGAAATTAGGGGTGTTACAGGGGTGCACGTTCATGCTCCTACCTGAAAACCGGGTCGTTACGTAAAACCTACTTCCACATCTTTCAAAACGATTTCATTGTTCTTGCCAAAACAAAAGAATTCGGTCAGTTCACAAAATAAAAGTAGGGCAATATTACATAGGTGGTACTTCACTCAGATAATCCTTGACATAAACATACATCACTTAACTAGTCACCCTACCTACGACTTTGCCTAATGAAAACTATGGGATGAAGATCCCGATCCTCCTTGGGTTCTTTCTTAACTCCAGAAGATGAAGCGAACTCCCTTGGTGCTAGTCCACCATACTTTGGCACCCACTGCATCCTAGCTGGAGCAGGATGAGTCTTCGGAGCTTCACAGCGCAGCTTCTCCTCATAATCCGTGTATCCACGAACATAAACTTGTCCTAGAAGCGATCCTAGATTCGCTCCGCAAAGTCGATGCTCTGGATCCGGAATCACGATCTGAGTGTCGCCAATCCATACCCAACCAGATGGGGTACGCTTCCAGCCACATCCATGTCTCATCCAAGTTGAAATCTCCATGCGATACTCCATCTGCACGTTGGAATACCAAAAACACCGATACGCCAACGGGCAGGAGAGAGTTAGCGAACCGAACGACATGTCATCGACGTTGTGGATTTACCGCAGGCGGAATATTAAGACAGAACACACAATACAAACAATACACACACAACACAGCACTCAAGCATAACGTCATCACAAATCTTCATTATCATCTTATTATTATTAGTTCTCTCTCATTATCAACATCTTTCATTCTCAATTCCTTTCTCATTCTCACATCCAAACTTTCAATTCTTTCCTTTCCCTTCTCAAGGGGGTTCAGCTCTTCCTTCCTTCACACTTCCCATCCTCAACTCAACTATTCTCAAACTTTTCTTTTCTTACTTATAAATTTTCTTATCGAGTCTTATTAAATTATAACCATCGATGATTAAGGGGAATTGAAGAATCATCGAGGCACGCGTCCGTTCGTAGTTAGCACTCACATCTCAAGGCTACATCTCCTCGGTATCCATCCACCTAGTCGGAAGCAAACAGGAGTACAGAACCTTTACCGTGCGGGCACGACAGCTGTCACACACAAATGTTCCCTGACCAGGAGGTCTCAGCCTCAAATCATAACATATATAAACAAGGCACACTGTCTCACTACAGTGGCAAACAAATGCCCCACTCCAGTTCCTCTCACTGTTCTAGATTTGCATCTAGGGGGCGACAGTACTGTTTCTAGTTGATCCTGCAGGACGTGCCACGGCATTAGACCTAGTCCCCACCACGTTAGTGCGCCACTTGTGGAATTGTCCCGCCTAGAAAAGTACTCTAGACTTCTTGACGTATCACCGTCATCGTCCTCCCCTACTGCAATCTCCACCTGAGTATCCGCAGGTACCCATAGTATCTTCCTGTCCACTACTTCGGGTTAACTCTCATACCTCACCGCGTTCGCTGTTAATGTCTTTTAAAAGCTTTTATCTTTAATTAACCTATTGGTCAGCTCACCCTTCGTACATCCCTTCAATGAGTCCTGACCGCTAACTTTGCATCACTTTTCAGTTCATCAAACTTGGCACAGAGCGGAATCACATTCACAACTCGTATCTCATCACAAGAACTTTTCTCCAACAACCTTTATCAACTTTCTCAAGAATCTCTTTTCATAAACTTTCGCCAAAAATCTCCTTTTCACCAAACCTTTTCAAAAATTTCTTTTCTAAAAATTTCTTTTCATAAATCCTTTCAAAAATCTCCTTTCCACAATCTCTTTCAGAAAATCCGTTTGGAAAATTTTTCTCATTTTGGGAACCCCTTTTTAAAATTCCAAAATTCCTTTCAAAAATTTTCACTTCTGGGAACCCCTTTTCAAAGTTTCTTTTTGAAAACTCATTTTCAAAAGTCTCATTTTTGTAAAACCGTTTCAAAAATTCTTTTCAAGGGTTTTCTCAAAGACTTTTCTCTTCTTGAGAACTAGTGGAGGAGCAAGCTCAACTCAGACCAGTCTCAATCCAAGAAAACAAAACCAAAAGATTCACACCTCACTCCCCATCACATTGCACTTTCAATATCACCTCAACTTTCTTTCCTCGCTCTGGCTCATTCACATCGCATCATGAAATCTTTTCCCAATCTCATCTTACTACCTTTTCCCAACCATCATCTTAAACCCCTTATCATTATCTCCACTCTCAATGTCTTATCAGGGTAAGGCTGCCTTGTTCCACAAGGACTTAAGCCCAACAGGAATTATCTCTTCTCTTGGTGTCTTTTACTTCTAATCTCTTTTATCTTCATTATCAATTATCTCACATTATCATATAATCAACAATCTATAACATTAACATACATAAATAAGTAAACATAAATAGCACATCAGCAACACACAACATCACACACAACAATGTGGTCTTTGTCCTATTCGTATGAGTGGCCACACAAAGCACACAATTGCCACTATACTACTGACGCAGAACCACTTAGTTCCGATCTTTGAGCTGATACGGAACGCCTTAATATAACACCTACTACCACGGTGTCTTAGGAAAGCTACTCTCTCACCTGAGGTCCAGCAATTAAATGAGCACAGTCTCCTCTGATCTTGGTTGCTACCACTGCCTTAGTCCCTCATCTGTAACATTCCTCGGATTAATTAAAACACATTTTCATTAAAAAAATTTCTTAACTTAGAACGTTTTTCATTTCTCGTTGGAAAAGCGTGATCGTTTTCTAAAAATGACTCAAACGTTTCTTAGGACTTCAAATATTTAAAAATCATTTTGAAAACATCAATTAAAACAATTTAAATCGATTGGTTAGGTGGCTAGTCCGTCTTGGACAGCACCTAAACCTCATTCCAAAAACACCGAAAATTCACCGGTTTCAATCCGGGTTTTCTCAAATCAATTTCCCTTTGAAAACCAAACTTAGAGTCTCGTGAACTCAATTTTTGAAATCCAAAAACAATTTTAAACAAACTTGGGCAGCAAAGAAATCAATTAAATAAAAATCCAAAACAACTCAAAAACTCTTTTTATTTCAAATTCTCTTGAAAACTCAAGTTTTGTAAAATCAGAAACACATTCTCACAACTCAATTAAACCAAATCAAATTATCTATAAAACTAAACATACACACGGTCCACAACACATTTTGGATCACTCAAGACATACAAACAATTAATCAAATATTAAATTAAACATTTCACAAATCAAATACTTAATTCAATTACTTTCAAAAACATTTCATTTTTATAAAAAAAAACATTTGAGCAAGAATAAACTCCTAACCCGAATATGCACATACAGGATTTCAAGTAGACACAAAACTTATTCTTAATCAATTAGCTTAACATCGTTTCTATATCACCTCATGAAAAGAATGCTAACCTAATTTTACATGCATAAACCGAAAATCTCACAAATCAAAACAAGATTCTTGCATCATCAACACACACATATTTATTCGGAAGACGAAATTAGGGGTGTTACATGGGTGCACGTTCACGCTCCTACCTGAAAACTGGGTCATTACGTAAAACATACTTCCACATCTTTCAAAACGATTTCATAGTTCTTGCCAAAACAAAAGAATTCGGTTAGTTCACAAAATAAAAGTAGGGAAATATTACAGAGGTGGTACTTCACTCAGATAATCCTTGACATAAACATACATCACTTAACTAGTCACCCTACCTACGACTTTGCCTAATGAAAACTATGGGATGAAGATCCCGATCCTGCTTGGGTTCTTTCTTAACTCCAGAAGATGAAGCGAACTCCCTTGGTGCTAGTCCACCGTACTTTGGCACCCACTGCATCCTAGCTGGAGCAGGATGAGTCTTCGGAGCTTCACAGCGCAGCTTCTCCTCATAATCCGTGTATCCACGAACAGAAACTTGTCCTAAAAGCGGTCCTAGATTCGCTTCGCAAATTCGATGCTCTGGATCCGGAATCACGATCTGAGTGTCGCCAATCCATACCCAACCAGACGGGGTACGCTTCCAGCCACATCCATGTCTCATCCAAGTTGAAATCTCCATGCGATACTCCATCTGCACGTTGGAATACCAGAAACACCGATACGCCAACGGGCAGGAGAGAGTTAGCGAACCGAACGACAAGTCATCGACGTTGTCGATTTACCGCACGCGGAATATTAAGACAGAACACACAATACAAACAATACACACACAACACAGCACTCAAGCATAACGTCATCACAAATCTTCATTATCATCTTATTATTATTAGTTCTCTCTCATTATCAACATCTTTCATTCTCAATTCCTTTCTCATTCTCACATCCAAACTTTCAATTCTTTCCTTTCCCTTCTCAAGGGGGTTCAGCTCTTCCTTCCTTCACACTTCCCATCCTCAACTCAACTATTCTCAAACTTTTCTTTTCTTACTTATAAATTTTCTTATCGAGTCTTATTAAATTATAACCATCGATGATTAAGGGGAATTGAAGAATCATCGAGGCACGCGTCCGTTCGTAGTTAGCACTCACATCTCAAGGCTACATCTCCTCGGTATCCATCCACCTAGTCGGAAGCAAACAGGAGTACAGAACCTTTACCGTGCGGGCACGACAGCTGTCACACACAAATGGTCCCTGACCAGGAGGTCTCAGCCTCAAATCATTACATATATAAACAAGGCACACTGTCTCACTACAGTGGCAAACAAATGCCCCACTCCAGTTCCTCTCACTGTTCTAGATTTGCATCTAGGGGGTGACAATACTATTTCTAGTTGATCATGCAGGACGTGCCACGGCATTAGACCCAGTCCCCACCACGTTAGTGCGCCACTTGTGGAATTGTCCCGCCTAGAAAAGTACTCTAGACTTCTTGACGTATCACCGTCATCCTCCTCCCCTACTGCAATCTCCACCTGAGTATCCGCAGATATCCATTGTAACATCCCAAAATTTAATTCCAAGTTAATTAGGAAAAACCTAAGCTAGAAGTTATGAGGAAAACCATAGGAAACCATGGATAGGAGTTATGGGTAGTGTCTTAGAGTTAGAATTGGCCAGAATAGGAGTTTCCACCAGAATAATCGATTACTTTGTAGGGGTTAATCGATTACAGGGCCTCTGGTGAAAACACTTAAATGTTGCAGCATTTTTAATCGATTACTCTTAAGGAAGTAATCGATTATCTCAGGTGTTAATCGATTATTTGGGGGCCATTAATCGATTATCAGTGCTCTGGTTTTTTTATGATGCTGCAAAAATAATCGATTAATTGGAGGAAATAATCGATTATTGTTGTAAAATAATCGATTACTCTTTGTAAGTAATCGATTATTTCAGGTCTGATGCAGAAAATAAAAATAAAGTTTGGGGGCAGAAACGTAATTTCCACCCCCTTATCCTCTATTTCAGCCACACACCCTTCTCCTTTCTCATTTTTCTCGATCCTCTCTCTCTCTTCGTCATCTTCTCCTTCTTCTCTCCCTCATTTTTCTCTCTTCTTCCTCCCTCCCCCATACGAGTTTCCCTTTCCTCCACCAAGAGCAAGTTGAGCTCTTTCTCCTCCTCAAACTCCTAAGGTGTTGTTATCCATTATCAACAAGCTCCATCTCCCTCTCTAATCTCTTTATTTTGGTTTTTCCCTCTCCTCCACACAAAACCACCATCACCCACCATAAACCAACCAAATCCACCCTTCCAAACCTTCACCCATGAGGATCATCTCCTTCCTCATGACTTTGCCCTCATCTCCTCCCTTGGTGGTCTTCTCTCTCTTCATGAAGCCCTTTCTCTCTCCTAGGGCTCCCTTCTCTCTCCTCCAATCTCAAGACTCAAGTGGAATTTGGGCCTAAGGAGTTGGAATCAAGGTAGATCCGGAGTAGATTCATGGTCCTTGGAGCTTTGTGTGGGCTCTCTCCCTCTCTAAGGTAAGGGGAGTCACTTTTCCACACTTTGAGTTAAGGATAGTTGGGGTATATACTAGGATTTGGGCTAAGTAGTTGAATTGGGTTGTGGGTAGCAAAATAGCACCAGTTATAAATTGGTTTAAGAAGAATGAAAGTGATTTGGATTAATTTAATGATTTAATTTAAGTGTCATAAAATTGCTAACAATCCCCTTATGTATGTTGTAAATGTAGGAAGTGAAGAACCCTAGGGAGTTGACTTATATTTAAGCATGCTGAGACATACCTGAGTATGTCGATTGACTCTGTGAATGTATGTTGTTTGTTGATTGTTGTTATGTTTGCAAAGTGTGTAAATGAATACATCCAGGGCTAAGAGTTCACTAAGGTGATAAATTACTAATGTGGGCCAAGTGGTGGAGTAATAATTAATGGACATAGGAATAATACATGAAGGCTTAAATAAGGAGTGTAGTATAATCGTTTATCTAGGTTGTTAATGATTATTGGGAATGCAAGAGAATGATTTCTTGTTTGAATTGGTAATATGGTAACAGGATGACGAATAATTGTGATTATGTGATGTTTGTAAATCCGAGTGATATATATATACTTGAACGTGAATATCTGCTAATTGATGTAAAAGACAAAATGAAGGATATTGATTATTTTTTGATTGTGTGATGTGAAAAATTGGAACGATGTAAGTGTTTGAATGTAAATCCTTGTTGCTTGATGTAAATGGATATTTGAAATGTATGCATTATGGTGAACGTGTGTAGATTGAAAGGACGGTTGAATTGATCATTGGGACATTGGGACACTAGGTGTTCCTGCTAGGTGTACAAACGCCCCATTAGGGCCTAGGTACTCATCAGGCTAAAACGGCCCACTATGTATAAATGCCCCGTTAGGAGTCAATGTCCCAAAATGATCAATTCAACGAAAACTAAAAGACTGGAAAAGGTGAAAAGGACGAAAGTATGTAAATTGATTATGCTAAGGAATTTAATGAGTATGAGCAAAGATTATATGTATCAGTCCTAACGGGTGAGGCCTAGTGGGTGAAAGTCCTGATGGGTGAATAAAGTCCTTAATGGGTGTACAAACGCCCTAGCAGGAGCAACCAAATTACCTAGTGGTACAAACTAAAAGAATAAAGGTCAATGGTAAATATAAGTAAGTGTCCCGGTGCTCACTTAAGCTACGACAATGTGAGGTCACGGGCAAAATATAAGTAAGGGTCCCGGTGCTCACTTAAGCTACGGCAATGTGAGATCTCGGGCAAAGTATAAGGTTGCAGCTTGGTGCTCACTTAAGCTACGGCAATGTGAAACCAAGATAAAATAATGGGAAATGAAAATAATTTTGGAAAATGTAAAGTGAAGCATTTTGCTAGTCATAGCTTGATTTGATTATGATGCTTAAGTTGCTATTATGTGCTCTTTATTATCTTCTAATTCACTGTGTTGTGAAAAGGTCTCACCCTTATGTGGTTAACATTTTAGGTGAATGATGAGGAGCTTGAGGATCAGAGAGTGTCGCAACAGAAGTCATGGAAAGAAGGAAAATTTTATGTTGCGCTACTCTTGTTGTATTTGAAATACCCATTTTAGAATGTAAATTTAATTTATGAAAAGGAATTTTTAAGTTCCCCATTTCAGAGTATTAAACCTTTTAAATGATATTTTTAAATAAAAGTTGGGTGTTACATTTATGGTATCAGAGCAGTTCCTTCCTTTCCGACCTGAGGGAAAGTGGTCCCGATCTCGCTGCGAACACTCTCATCTCAAGCTTCTCCTCCAGAGGTGAGACCCTTTTAAGTGAAAATGTTTGATAGTAAAAGAGAATAGAATGTGATTCTTTGGGAACTTAAGCCGGATCCCTTAGGGAATTCAAAGAACTACATCCTATAAGTATGGCACGTTTGTAAGTAGAAAAACTTCAAAAGTGCAATTGATTATTGTTTAAGGGATGCAAAGTCTAAGTTGAGTTAAAGTAAAAGTTAGAGTTTCTTACAAAGGAAATCTCACTAATTAATAACGGAGTGCATAAACTTAAGCTGGATAGCGAAGGCTATTACCACTGATGGAATGTAGTGTCGGAACTGGCCAATCCGATGTTGCATTTATCGAGAGGTGATGTCATCGGAATCTAGAAGTTTGTGCATCATCGTGAATTAGTATTTGGTTCCCTATGTATCAAACTTATGTGTTGATTCTTTTATGTATGTTTGTTTTGCTAAGTGCTTTGTGTGTAACCTTAATGTTTGTTTGTTGAGTAATTTGGTGTCAAAGTAATTGAATCGGGATTAGAAATGGAACTGCATGGAATAAATAAATTATGAATCTCAAATGCTAATCCAACTATGTGATGAAGTCACGTTGGTTTGATTAGTATTTAAGAGATCAAAAAACTAAGGTTTATACTAAATAATTAAGCGGTTCTGTAACTAAACTTGATTCAACCGATTGTGGCATCAAATGAATATAGACATCGGGAACTAATAGATCGGATTTAAATCACTGACTCGTATTCATTTGAATTACAAATAAAAATAAGCTTTCTGCCCAATGTGAGAAGTGGTTTGAATTCAATCAAAAGAGTTCTCTAAATATGCTTACATGTGGAATGGTGTAGTGTTAAAGTAAGCGGACAAAAATTAGAAGTGGAATCATGAGAATCAAAACGATTTACTACCTCGATTATAATCTATCCGAATGACTCCGTTTACATCGGTTAGATTAAAATCCATAAAAACAACAAAAAAAACATTTTTTATGAACTCGTGATGGATTCCACCACTAGTTTGGTTTCCGGTGACTTTAATATTAATCGAAAGTCAAGTTGAAGCTTCTAATGATTGGATTTGAACCCCGAGTTATTATAATAAAATTTTGTAACGAAACGAGTTTATTTAATTGAGAATGGGGTTAAAATTCAACGTAGAAGTTCTTACCTCACTTTTGATTACATCATTGGTAGTGCATAGGTGTATATGAAAAGTCTATGTTTGTGTGGATGTAAACCAAACCTTTTGAACATGTTTTTAAAATAATTTGGGATTAATAAATTTTCAGTTGCCTCTCTATGTTTGAAATCCCAAGTTACTTTCCACTAAGCATTGACAAAAAGTGTTGTTTTTGAAAATTGTGTTCTTGATGAACTGCTTTTTGTTTGTGTATGTTTGGTTGATATGTGTGCTTGTTATGTCTTTGTGCCGAGTGAAATTGTGTTTGCTGCTTGTGAGTGTTTAAAATGAATTTCAAAAATTTCCACCAAACCACAATCATTCTAAATGGATCGTGAGATCGCACAACAAATTTTCAAGAACTAGTTAGAAGAACAAGGATTTCTAAGTGATCGAATAGTGAATTTGGTAACCAAGTCACACATCGAGCAAATAGGAACCCTTCATATGCGACTCAAATCAATTCGGAACGAAAACTCGATTTTTAAATTTGAAGTAAAAAGGGAATGTAATTGTTTCAATTCTCGCAGAATGAACTAAACTTTTTCAAGTCCAAGACACATTCCCTCTTTCTTTGAGTTTATCCATCTTGTGTAATTTGCCACTCCTTCATCTAGAATCTTATGAAATTAGATGAAGGCAGCTCATCATGGTAAGGTGCATAACTAAAAGTTTTAGTGAATTTTCAAAATGAAATTAATTATTCCTCATTAAGAGAGGAACCTAAATTGCAAAAGAATTTTGTTTTTATAAATGTGTTATTGTTTCCTAAATAAACCAATAGTATGGGATCCTTTTCTTAAATTTTGAATCCCCATACTTAGTGATTTTTAAAACCAAAGGTTTTAAAAGGTGTATGTGTTTAGTTAAATGTTTTCTTTTGGGTAACCAGGGTTTTTACATGAAATGAAAACCGAGCCTTTGGGCTTAGGCTATTTGTTTGACTTGGAAGAATTAATATAAGCTACCTAAGGTTGAATCCTTGTTTCGTGTAATATTTCAAGCCAGTTGGAGCAAGCTAGTATTTTAAACAAAACAATGTTAATGTGCTCTAATCGGTTTGACAATTTTACACAACTTTGGGCTAAGTATAGGTGATGTCCCATCAAATTTTGAAGCCAATTGGAGTTTGTTTGCTATTTTAAATAGATTTGACATAGATTCACCCCGACCAATTACAAATCTCTTACAAAGTGGTCATAGGGTCAAAAGTGAATCTAATGAACTCTGATTGAACTTGAAGATTTGCTATAATGTTCTTTTAAGTACAGGGACACTGTCTTCCAATTCATCACAAACCTTGGGAAATTGAATTTATAAAATGAATTTTTGGTTGCAAACTATGTAAGTCCTATTCCCCGAACCCCTTTTATAAACGTTTTTGTTTAAAATGTGTGATGATGATTGTGAATGTGTTTGTAGAAGTAAGTATTAGCCTAAGTTAAGCTAGGAATAGTAAGGAAGAAAGCTAAGTCAAGTCATGTTTCGGTTTAAGGTGTAAGATATTGTGGATTGTTGTTGTGAATGTTTGCCCTGGAATGATGCTTACATGATTTATGTTTGTGCAAATAATGGATGTGTCTGATTAGAGTTTAGGTTAAGACATGAGTGTTAAATTTTGGAATTAGAGTATACCCAACCTTTTAGGGTAATAGTGCTTAGAGTTATTTGTGCCCTGTCTAGCCTTTGAAAGAGTTTCGGAGGAAACTCAGCTGACCTTAGAAATATGTTAGAATCGTAGTTTAGAAGTTGACCCAAATTAAACCATAATCGGTGCTCTTCAATGAGTGCAAGAATCTTGTGGCACATTCATGTTCAATGGTATGCCAATCCCAAGTGGAGGAGTAAACCTAAGATAAGTTAGATGTGTAGTTTAAAAACCCTTTTCCGGGATGGTTCTCCAATTAAGGAAGTTGAACGGAATTTCGGGGACAAAATTCCAATAAGTGGGGTAGAATTGTAACATCCCAAAATTTAATTCCAAGTTAATTAGGAAAAACCTAAGCTAGAAGTTATGAGGAAAACCATAGGAAACCATGGATAGGAGTTAAGGGTAGTGTCTTAGAGTTAGAATTGGCCAGAATAGGAGTTTCCACCAGAATAATCGATTACTTTGTAGGGTTAATCGATTACAGGGCCTCTGGTGAAAACACTTAAATGTTGCAGCATTTTTAATCGATTACTCTTAAGGAAGTAATCGATTATCTCAGGTGTTAATCGATTATTTGGGGGCCATTAATCGATTATCAGTGCTCTGGTTTTTGTATGATGCTGCAAAAATAATCGATTAATTGGAGGAAATAATCGATTATTGGGGTAAAATAATCGATTACTCTTTGTAAGTAATCGATTATTTCAGGTCTGATGCAGAAAATAAAAATAAAGTTTGGGGGCAGAAACGTAATTTCCACCCCCTTATCCTCTATTTCAGCCACACACCCTTCTCCTTTCTCATTTTGCTCGATCCTCTCTCTCTCTTCCTCATCTTCTCCTTCTTCTCTCCCTCGTTTTTCTCTCTTCTTCCTCCCTCCCCCATACGAGTTTCCCTTTCCTCCACCAAGAGCAAGTTGAGCTCTTTCTCCTCCTCAAACTCCTAAGGTGTTGTTATCCATTATCAACAAGCTCCATCTCCCTCTCTAATCTCTTTATTTTGGTTTTTCCCTCTCCTCCACACAAAACCACCATCACCCACCATAAACCAACCAAATCCACCCTTCCAAACCTTCACCCATGAGGATCATCTCCTTCCTCATGACTTTGCCCTCATCTCCTCCCTTGGTGGTCTTCTCTCTCTTCATGAAGCCCTTTCTCTCTCCTAGGGCTCCCTTCTCTCTCCTCCAATCTCAAGACTCAAGTGGAATTTGGGCCTAAGGAGTTGGAATCAAGGTAGATCCGGAGTAGATTCATGGTCCTTGGAGCTTTGTGTGGGCTCTCTCCCTCTCTAAGGTAAGGGGAGTCACTTTTCCACACTTTGAGTTAGGGATAGTTGGGGTATATACTAGGATTTGGGCTAAGTAGTTGAATTGGGTTGTGGGTAGCAAAATAGCACCAGTTATAAATTGGTTTAAGAAGAATGAAAGTGATTTGGATTAATTTAATGATTTAATTTAAGTGTCATAAAATTGCTAACAATCCCCTTATGTATGTTGTAAATGTAGGAAGTGAAGAACCCTAGGGAGTTGACTTATATTTAAGCATGCTGAGACATACCTGAGTATGTCGATTGACTCTGTGAATGTATGTTGTTTTTTGATCGTTGTTATGTTTGCAAAGTGTGTAAAATGAATACATCCAGGGCTAAGAGTTAACTAAGGTGATAAATTACTAATGTGGGCCAAGTGGTGGAGTAATAATTAATGGACATAGGAATAATACGTGAAGGCTTAAATAAGGAGTGTAGTATAATCGTTTATCTAGGTTGTTAATGATTATTGGGAATGCAAGAGAATGATTTCTTGTTTGAATTGGTAATATGGTAACAGGATGACGAATAATTGTGATTATGTGATGTTTGTAAATTCGAGTGATATATATATACTTGAATGCGAATATCTGCTAATTGATGTAAAAGACAAAATGAAGGATATTGATTATTTGTTGATTGTGTGATGTGAAAAATTGGAATGATGTAAGTGTTTGAATGTAAATCCTTGCTGCTTGATGTAAATGGATATTTGAAATGTATGCATTATGGTGAACGTGTGTAGATTGAAAGGACGGTTGAATTGATCATTGGAACATTGGGACACTAGGTGTTCCTGCTAGGTGTACAAACGCCCCATTAGGGCCTAGGTACTCATCAGGCTAAAACGCCCCACTAGGTATAAATGCCCCGTTAGGAGTCAATGTCCCAAAATGATCAATTCAACGAAAACTAAAAGACTGGAAAAGGTGAAAAGGACTAAAGTATGTAAATTGATTATGCTAAGGAATTTAATGAGTATGAGCAAAGATTATATGTATCAGTCCTAACGGGTGAGGCCTAGTGGGTGAAAATCCTGATGGGTGAATAAAGTCCCTAATGGGTGTACAAACGCCCTAGCAGGAGCAACCAAATTACCTAGTGGTACAAACTAAAAGAATAAAGGTCAATGGTAAATATAAGTAAGTGTCCCGGTGCTCACTTAAGCTACGGCAATGTGAGGTCACGGGCAAAATATAAGTAAGGGTCCCGGTGCTCACTTAAGCTACGGCAATGTGAGATCTCAGGCAAAGTATAAGGTTGCAGCTTGGTGCTCACTTAAGCTACGGCAATGTGAGACCAAGATAAAATAATGGGAAATGAAAATGATTTTGGAAAATGTAAAGTGAAGCATTTTTCTAGTCATAGCTTGATTTGATTATGATGCTTAAGTTGCTATTATGTGCTCTTTATTATCTTCTAATTCAATGTGTTGTGAAAAGGTCTCACCCTTATGTGGTTAACATTTTAGGTGAATGATGAGGAGCTTGAGGATCAGAGAGTGTCGCAACAGAAGTCATGGAAAGAAGGAAAATTTTATGTTGCGCTACTCTTGTTGTATTTGAAATACCCATTTTAGAATGTAAATTTAATTTATGAAAAGGAATTTTTAAGTTCCCCATTTCAGAGTATTAAACCTTTTAAATGATATTTTTAAATAAAAGTTGGGTGTTACACCCATAGTATCTTCCTCTCCACTACTTCGGGTTAACTCTCATACCTCATCGCGTTCGCTGTTAATGTCTTTTAAAAGCTTTTATCTTTAATTAACCTAATGGTCAGCTCACTCTTCGTACATCCCTTCAATGAGTCCTGACCGCTAACTTTGCATCACTTTTCAGTTCATCAAACTTGGCACAGAGCGGAATCACATTCACAACTCGAATCTCATCACAAGAACTTTTCTCCAACAACCTTTATCAACTTTCTCAAGAATCTCTTTTCATAAACTTTCGCCAAAAATCTGCTTTTCACCAAACCTTTTCAAAAATTTCTTTTCTAAAAATTTCTTTTCATAAATCCTTTCAAAAATCTCCTTTCCACAATCTCTTTTAGAAAATCCGTTTGGAAAATTTTTCTCATTTTGGGAACCCCTTTTTAAAATTCCAAAATTCCTTTCAAAAATTTTCACTTATGGGAACCCCTTTTCAAAGTTTCTTTTTGAAAACTCATTTTCAAAAATCTCATTTTTGTAAAACCGTTTCAAAAATTCTTTTCAAGGGTTTTCTCAAAGACTTTTCTCTTCTTGAGAACTAGTGGAGGAGCAAGCTCAACTCAAACCAGTCTCAATCCAAGAAAACAAAACCAAAAGATTCACACCTCACTCCCCATCACATTGCACTTTCAATATCACCTCAACTTTCTTTCCTCGCTCTGGCTCATTCACATCGCATCATGAAATCTTTTCCCAATCTCATCTTACTACCTTTTCCCAACCATCATCTTAAACCCCTTATCATTATCTCCACTCTCAATGTCTTATAAGGGTACGGCTGCCTTGTTCCACAAGGACTTAAGCCCAACAGGAATTATCTCTTCTCTTGGTGTCTTTTACTTCTAATCTCTTTTATCTTCATTATCAATTATCTCACATTATCATATAATCAACAATCTATAACATTAACATACATAAATAAGTAAACATAAATAGCACATCATCAGCACACAACATCACACACAACAATGTGGTCTTTGTCCTATTCGTATGAGTGGCCACACAAAGCACACAATTGCCACTATACTACTGACGCAGAACCACTTAGTTCCGATCTTTGAGCTGATACGAAACGCCTTAATATAACACCTACTACCACGGTGTCTTAGGAAAGCTACTCTCTCACCTGAGGTCCAACGATTAAATGAGCACAGTCTCCTCTGATCTTGGTTGCTACCACTGTCTTAGTCCCTCGTCTGTAACATTCCTCGGATTAATTAAAACACATTTTCATTAAAAACTTTTCTTAACTTAGAACGTTTTTCATTTCTCGTTGGAAAAGCGTGATTGTTTTCTAAAAATGACTCAAACGTTTCTTAGGACTTCAAATATTAAAAATCATTTTGAAAACATCAATTAAAACAATTTAAATCAATTGGTTAGGTGGTTGGTCCGTCTTGGTCAGCACCAAAACCTCATTCCAAAAACACCGAAAATTCACCGGTTTCAATCCGGGTTTTCTCAAATCAATTTCCCTTTGAAAACCAAACTTTGAGTCTCATGAACTCAATTTTTGAAATCCAAAAACAATTTTAAACAAACTTGGTCAGCAAAGAAATCAATTAAATAAAAATCCAAAACAACTCAAAAACTCTTTTTATTTCAAATTCTCTTGAAAACTCAAGTTTTGTAAAATCATAAACACATTCTCACAACTCAATTAAACCAAATCAAATTATCTATAAAACTAAACATACACACGGTCCACAACACATTTTGGATCACTCAAGACATACAAACAATTAATCAATTATTAAATTAAACATTTCACAAATCAAATACTTAATTCAATTACTTTCAAAAACATTTCATTTTTATAAAACAAAAACATTTGAGCATGCATAAACTCCTAAACCGAATATTCACATACAGGATTTCAAGTAGACACAAAACTTATTCTTAATCAATTAGCTTAACATCGTTTCTATATCACCTCATGAAAAGAATGCTAACCTAATTTTACATGCATAAACCGAAAATCTCACAAATCAAAACAAGATTCATGCATCATCAACACACACAAATTCATGCAATTATTCCTCCTTTTTCTTAGCAAACCGTAAGCTACATCTTGGAAAATAATCAATAAAAATTATACAAAGACATAGAGCACATACCAAGTTCTCATAAAAGCATGGATTTAATATAAGCAAACCCGAATACAACATGCACAAAATAAACACCTAGTTTAGATCAAGAATCACATAAGAACATAGAACATAATTCAATTTAGGAAAAATCATTTTGTTCTCCCTAATTTTCTTCTAAAACCGAGACATACACAAAAGAAAACATGGTCTTTTAATGGAATTTAACATGCAAAGATGGATCTTAAGCTTCTCTAACAAACATGTGACAATCCTAGATCAACATGAACATTTCCAATTTATTTTCCAAGGAATCATAAAAATAACTTTTTAAAGTCAAACACTCACATACATGCACATCATTCATGTAGATCAAGTCATGAATTTAAACATATTAGCACAACTCAAGACAAAAATAATTTTAAATGAAAAAGAGGTTAAAACCGAGGCACACTTAAAGAAATATAAAGGTTTTATTCAAAAATCATTTACAAAACCCAAAACAAAAATCAAGATCCATAAAAAATCAAGGATCAAAACACAATTCAAAGCTTTTACCAAGATCAACTCAAAACCGAAACATGCAAGGATTCAAAACCATGAAAATCATTTGAAAACAACATGCAAAACCAAAAATCATCAAACAAATTTAGATCAACCATTGATTAAACAAATAAACACACAAACACTCAAGGATCTACGATTTTAATCATGAAAATCAAACATGCAAAGAGATCTACTTCTAATTCACATAGACCATGTACAAAACTTTAGATCTAGGAGAAAAACTTCTAGATCTATCATGAGAGCATTAAGATCTACCATAAAAACATCAAGATCCATCACAAACAACACCAACCGAATTATCACACATAAACTACACTTATTACAAATTAAAATTGAGTTCTTGAAAGTCCATGGTTAAAAGAAATATTACACATAAGTGCATAAAATTAAACATGCAAAGGAAGAATAGAAAATAAAATTACAAGATCAAGAACTAGTTCTAAAACTTTCTAGGTCTTCGGTTTATACCAAAAAGAAAAGGTCTCCAACACTTCTAAGCACTTGATCTTCAAGGATTCCTAAGTTTTGGCTTTGGGTTCTCCTTCTCCTTCCTCCTAGCCTCACGGTTTCTCCTACTTCTTTCTCTCTATTTTCTAATTCTTTGTCTAAGAGTTTGAGGAGCTCTTAGAACACGTGTTTGTGTTGGTGTTTAGACGAAGGAAGTGAAGAAATGAAGAGTGAATGGGTGAAACAAAGCTAAGGCCAAGGCTTATATAAAAATTCATGGCTTCCTATTTTAGCCTTCATGCAATTCGGCCAAGGCTCAAGAAAGAGGGGTAATTTCGGCTTCCTCTAAAATTGCATGGGTGGAGGTTAACAAAATCCAAAGGAGACAATGTAGGGGACATAAGGCTTAGGGTCATTCTAGGCTTTTGACTTTTGGCTCTCCATTAGGGTTTCCATCTCCTAGTTAGGGTTTAGTTAAGGACTTGGTTGGGACTTAGTTAGGCTTAGTTGCTTGCCCATTACTTAAGGGAAATTCTAGGTTTTCCTACACTCACTCACACACGGAACTCTCACACACTTACACATATTCACACATACACCTACTCAGGCACACACACACACACACTTATACGACACATACACACACATCTTCATGCACATACACACTCATTCACGTCACACACATATATGCACATATAATCACCATTAAATAATTAAATTTCACATACTCTTAAACATACATACACATACATGCAAATACATTCACTTATTTTCACGCCTAGCTCCTACACATATCCTTCTAACACATACATTCATTCACTAATTAAATCCTAAGCATACATGCATGTAAAAACCGTACATGCACATATAGAAAACAATAAAATTACTCATGCATAGAAATTATAATTGCACCCAAAAATATTGAAGCACAACAAAACACATTTCATAAAACAATTCCTTGCTAAAAGAAATTCACCATTTCAAAATAAATTTCACAATTAATAACTTTATTTCATTTACCACTTGGAAAACAGGGATTAAAAGACTTATTTAAGAAAATTACTCTTTAAAAAATACTTTTCTCAAAAATAATCTCTTTTTAGAATTTAAAACCATGCGAGGAAATTGAGGGGTGTTACAGAAAGTGTAGAAAAACATAAAATAAAACCAAGGGAAATTAGTTAAGGAAAAACCAGCTAAACTTGGGAGTAACAGAATAAAAAGGGCAAATGTAATAGGTATAAAGAGGAGAACTAATAAGCTGAATAATAATAAGTAAAATATTAAGTGAAGATTTAAATGGGAGAAAAGAGGGATTAGAATGTGGAATCAGGAATACTTGTGGAGTCGAATATGGGAACAGAAACAAAGTGGTGAATTAGATGTAAAAGAAAATAGATAACCGGTAAAAGAAATTAATAAAAAGATACTAAAGCAAAGAGAGAGTGAGTTGTTAGGGAAATTAAATAAAATGTTGTATTAGGATAGGGAAACTAAGCTAAGTCAAAAAGGGTATTTAATTAAAACAGAGTAATGAAATAGGAATAATAAGTAAATAAAAGTGTGAGACAAAGGTATCATTGGAATAACTAAGAATTTGAAACGGGAATCTAAAATATAACGACTATATCAAAGCTAAGGGGAGTTAGATGTAAACTAGAGAAATTAATAAAAAGAATAGGGAAAAAGGAAAAGGAAGAGAAGAAGAAAAGAAAAGAAAGAGGAAGCAAAGAAATCACTAAGAACTAGTAACGAGAGGTAAAAATATAAAGTATATGACCAGGCTCAGTAGAGTTAATTAAAAGGTAAGAATAAATTAGTAAAGAGAAACATTTAAATATAAGAAGATAAAAGAAGGGTTAAGAAATTGAAAGAATTAAAGAGAACTAAGGAACTAAAAGTAAAGAGAAAAGACTAAGACGAATTAATGATGGGAAAGAAAATAAATGATAATCGGCGCAGGATGGTCGTGGTGACCCTGTGGCCTAATAAAAATAAATGTTAATCGCCGCAGGATGGTCGTGGTGACCCTGTGGCCTAATAAATATAAATTATAATCGGCGCAGGATGGTCGTGATGACCCTGTGGCCTAATAAATATAAATGATAATTGTCACAGGATGGTCGTGGTGACCCTGTGGCCTAATAAATATAAATGATAATTGGCGCAGGATGGTCGTGGTGACCCTGTGGCCTAATAAATATAAATTATAATCGGCGCAGGATGGTCATGGTGACCCTATGGCCTAATAAATATAAATGATAATATTCACAAGATGGTCGTGGTGACCCTGTGGCCTAATAAATATAAATGAACTAATAAATATAAATAATAATTGTCACAGGATGGTTGTGGTGACCTTGTGGCCTAATAAATATAAATGATAATGGTCACAGGATGGTCGTGGTGACCCTGTGGCCTAATAAATATAAATTATAATCGGCGCAGGATGGTCGTGGTGACCCTGTGGCCTAATAAATATAAATTATAATCGGCGCAGGATGGTCGTGGTGACCCTGTGGCCTAATGAATATAAATTACAATCGTCGCAGGATGGTCATGGTGGCCCTGTGGCCTAATAAATATAAATTATAATCATCGCAGGATGGTCGTGGTGACCGTGTGGCCAATTGATAAATGTAAAAGAAAAAGAAAAGACAAAGTAAAAGAAAAAGAGTAGGAAAGGAAAGTGACTAAGAAATGAGATAAAATGAATTTGAAGGCTAAGAGTGGAAGTGTGAGAATAATTGGAGAACTAAAAGTAAAACAATTATATGGATATTTATGAGTAACTGATATCAATAATAGGGTAGGCTTAGTTTATTGCTATGTCTCTTGTAGAATTTATCTTTTTAAGTTCTGTGTAATGCTACCCTTCTTGCTATATTTTTGCAGGTATTGAAGTGGAGCTTACATAGGACATGGCCGAGCAGGATTTTCATTCCACTACGTGGAATATATACTATTTAATATGAGTAGACAACTAATTTTGTAATTTTAGAATATGTAATAGTCGTGCCCTGAAGCTTGTACTAATCGGGCGTTAGGAGCTGATCTGTTTATTGCACTGTTGTGTTTTATATTTTTAAATATTTCTGAACTGACAGGTTTTAAGAAGAAAAATTTTGGGAAGTCCGGAAAATAGAGGAAACTCTGCCGGATTTCCGTAAAACCTTTTAAAGAAATTAAGTTTTTAAAAAGAATTTTCTAACTCTGATTTTGTTTAAAAACCTATAAATTAACTAATTAATGTGAGGGTGTTACATTTTGGTATCAGAGCAGTTTTTCCTCGGCCTTGGAGTTATATTACTCCAATGATTACCCACCCAGCGAGTAATTGGTGTACCTAGTAAGAGTCTAGAGGTATTAATAGGATACTTGATATGGAAGATGACTCTCCCCGTAACGCTGTTCCTATTATTTTGGGGAGGCCATTTTTGAAAACTGCCCGAACCAAGATAGATGTGCATTCAGGTTCACTTTCCATGGAGTTTGATGGCAGTGTGATCTGATTTGACATATTCCATGCTATGAAACATTTTCCTGAGGATCACTCTGTTTTCCATGTGGACTTGCTTGATGATTTGATAGATGAGCATATGCTTGACTTTTTGCATCATGATTTTGAATTGCCATCTTTCACTGATTCATTTACTTGTCCATCATGCACTAACTCTGGATGGTGCACCGCATGCACCGAAATAGCCCAGTTTTTAGACTCTGCTACTGCATCTGATGATTCATATGTTATAGTTTCAGATTATGCTAACCCTAACCCCATATCTGTTATGCATGAGTCTGATTTACTTGTTCAGGTGCAGGCAGCAGAATCCATTTCTGCTGTCCCTTTAGTTCCATCTATTATGCAGGCACCCTCATTGGACCTGAAGCCCCTCCCTCCTCATCTCAAATATGCTTATTTGGAGGATGAGCAGAAACTCCCAGTGATCATCTCTACCTCACTTTCTGTTGATCAAGAGGAGAAACTGCTGGATGTGATAAGAAAGAACAAGAGGGCAATTGGATGGACTTTAGCGAATATTTCTGGAATTAGCCCCTCCATGTGCATGCACCGCATTTTGTTGGAGGATGGGGCTAAACCAGCGAGACAACCCCAAAGACGATTGAACCCCCAGATTCTTGATGTGGTTAAGAAAGAGGTCACCAAGCTGCTCCAAGCGGGTATCATCTACCCAATTTCAGATAGCACTTGGGTGAGCCCGGTGCAAGTTGTCCCCAAGAAGTCTAGTGTCACAGTTGTCAAAAATGAGAAGGATGAGCTGATTCCCACTAGAGTGCAGAACAGTTGGAGAGTCTGCATTGATTACAGAAAGCTCAATCAGGCTACTCGCAAGGATCATTTCCCTCTCCCCTTCATTTATCAGATGTTGGAGCGCCTGGCAGGTAAATCTCATTATTGCTTCTTAGATGGATTCTCTGGTTATTTTCAAATTTGCATTGCACCAGAGGACCAACATAAGACCACATTTACCTGTCCTTTTGGCACATTTGCATATAGAAAGATGCCTTTTGGCCTATGCAATGCTCCTGCCACATTTCAAAGATATATGATGAGTATTTTTGCTGACTTGCTCGAGCATTGCATAGAGGTCTTCATGGATGATTTTAGTGTTTATGGCTCTTCATTTGATGCATGTCTTGATAATTTGACTAAGGTGCTTAACAGGTGCATTGAGACTAACCTTGTCTTGAATTTTGAAAAATGCCACTTCATGGTAGAACAAGGCATAGTCTTAGGAAACATTGTTTCGCACAAGGGTATAGAAGTTGACCCTGCTAAGCTGCATGTAATATCACATTTTCCTTACCCCTCTTGCGTGCGAGAGGTGCGTTCTTTTCTTGGTCATGCAGGTTTCTATCGCAGGTTTATTCAGAACTTTAGCAACATTGCCCTTCCTCTTTCCATGTTGCTTCAAAAGGATGCCCCATGGGAATTTGGAGACCAATGCAAGAGGGCATTTGATGAATTGAAGAAAGCACTGACCACCACTCCCATCATCCAACCACCTGATTGGACCCTCCCATTTGAGCTCATGACTGATGCTTCAAATTATGCTTTGGGAGCAGTTCTCTCCCAAAGGGTTGGTAAGCTGTCGCATGTGATTTATTATGCTTCTAGAACTTTAGATGCAGCGCAGGTTAATTACACAACAACTGAAAAAGAACTTTTGGCTATTGTTTTTGCACTTGACAAGTTTAGATCATATTTGCTTGGTTCTAAGGTTGTAGTGTACACTGATCATGCTGCTCTGAAGTATCTTTTGAAAAAGACAGATTCCAAACCTAGGTTGATTAGGTGGATGTTGCTCCTCCAGGAGTTTGATCTTGAGATTCAGGATCGGAGTGTTGCGCATAACCTTGTCGCAGACCACTTGAGCAGGATAGAGAGAGAGGAGGATGCATTTCCTATCCGGGATGACTTCCCGAATGAGCAGCTTTTATCTTTACATGTTTCCCATCCCCCTCCCCAAACCCCTTGGTTTGCAGACATTGTTAATTATCTGGTTGCTTCTGTTTTTCCTACCTTGGCATCCAAAGCTCAAAGAGACAAATTAAAGAGCGATGCCAAGTATTATGTATGGGATGACCCCTATTTATGGCGTTTTTGCAGTGATCAGGTCATTCGCAGGTGCATTCCAGACCAGGAGATCCAATCGGTTCTCCAATTTTGCCATGCTTCACCAGTGGGAGGCCACCTTGGTACTCAAAGGACAGCACGAAAGGTGCTGGATTCTGGATTTTATTGGCCTACCATTTTCAAGGATGCGAGCAACATCTGCAGCTCGTGTGAGCAGTGTCAAAGAGCAGGAGGCGCCCTATCTTGGAGGCAACAGATGCCGCAACAACCTATGTTGTTTTGTGAGGTGTTTGACGTCTGGGGTATAGATTTCATGGGCCCCTTTCCTGTTTCTTTTGGTTTTTATTATATCTTACTTGCTGTGGATTACGTATCCAAATGGGTGGAAGCTAAGGCCACCAGGACTAATGATGCTCAGGTTGTTGTAGATTTTGTCAGGTCTAATATCCTTTGCAGGTTTGGCATACCTAGAGCCATAGTCAGTGATCAAGGCACACACTTCTGCAATAGATCCATGCAAGCTTTGCTCAAGAAGTATGGGCTTGTGCACAAAGTTTCTACACCCTATCACCCCCAAACCAACGGGCAAGCTGAGATTTCAAATAGAGAGATCAAGCGGATTTTGGAGAAGATGGTGAAGCCTAATAGAAAGGATTGAAGCACACGATTGGAGGATGCTCTGTGGGCCCATCGGACCGCTTACAAGGCACCCATAGGGATGTCACCCTATCGGGTTGTCTTCGGTAAGGCGTGCCACCTGCCTGTGGAGATAGAGCACCGTGCATATTGGGCTGTGAAGCAATGTAACTTAGCTCTTGATCAAGCGGGTGAGGAGAGGAAGCTGCAGTTGAGTGAGCTAGATGAGATCCGCTTTGAGGCCTATGAGAACTCCAAATTTTAAAAAGAGAAGACCAAGAAGCTTCATGATAACTCCATTTCCAGAAACGAGTTCTTGGTTGGTCAAAAAGTTTTGCTCTATAACTCTAGGCTTGGACTCATGAGTGGAAAGCTCCACTCTAAATGGATTGGACCGTTTGTAGTCACCCAGGTGTTTCCTTATGGCACTGTGGAGATCAAGAGTGAGTCCACGAACAAGAGCTTCAAAGTCAATGGCCACCGACTCAAACCTTTCCTCACCACCCCTTCTTTGGATGATGCACCTGTGGAGGAGGCCTCATTGGTCGACCCCACTTTTGAACAACCATGACTTAGGGAGTCTCCTTTTCTCCTTCCTTACTCTTTTTATTACACTTGTCTATATCTGTCTGATTCTGCTATTTGTGTTCCATTGAGGACAATGTGTGATTTAAGTGTAGGGGGAGAGTAGTTTAGGTTGCATATTTTGCTTTGATTTTTTTTAGGTTTTGCTTAGTTTTGGGCATTTTCTTGCATGTTTTTGCTTCATTTTAGTAGAGTTTTGGTATCTTGTGTCTGAATTCATGCATTTCTGTGTGTAAAGTTGCTTTTGATAATTTAGAGGTGGTAACACTATGATAGAATTGTCCCTTTTGTGAGGATTTGAGCCTTAATTGTGGGTGGATTGCAATATATGCTACCTAATTTTCTTTCATGTGTGATTGCACTCTGGATTACTTGCACTCTAGAACTTGACTTGACTCTTGTTGATACTTGATTGCTCATGCACATTTTGAAATGATTTAGGCACTTTCTTTCTTGAATAAGCTACTAGCCATATGAGCCTACTTTGAATGAATGTATCCTTTGCTAGCCCCTTTGAGCCTTTTTATCCCTTTCATTGTTCTTTAGCTCATTACAAGCCTATGACTGAAAAACCATGATTGTCCTAACCTTAGGGAATTTTGGAGCTTTGGAATTGTTTTGGGAATGGGTATTAGGTAAGAAGTGTGCTCTATGCTTCAATTGGTTGAGTTCTTGGTTTTGCCTCTTTGGTTGTTGTAGCTATGGCTTCATCTTCATGCCATTTGTGTTGTTTCTTCTTTTCTTTTTTGTATATCTCTCAAAAACAAAAAAATAAAAATAAATGCAAAAATAAAAAGAAAAAAAAAGAAGAGAAAAAAAGAAAAAAAAAGTGAATAAAAGGTTGTTGAGGCAAAGAGGATTGGAATTAGTGGTTGTTGATTTTGGGGTGGATTTTGCTTACTTTTTACTTATTCCCCATTGCTCCTCTATTCCCTTGGTTTTAGCTACATTCCCATATTTTTATCCTACCTTGTCCTTGGCCCCATTACAACCCTTAAAAGACCTTTTGATCATTTTGTGCATGTGTGTTGATGGTTGATGTTAGAGGCTTGTCAAGCTTATGGTTGTGTTTGTTTTTCATGATGTGCCTTGAGTGTAAATAATGATTAACCCCAAACACTTGAGTGTAAACACTTTTGAGTGATCCTTGTGAGTTTCTATCATCTTTGTGACTATCCACTTGTTGTCATTGGTTTCTTTGCATACTTGAAGTAATTGGATGATGTTCGCGGATGCTTTGACTCTTTGATCCTTAACCATTTTGTGTGCTTGAGTTTGCCCATTTATTTGCATTTCCTAGAATTCATTGTGAAGTATGTAATCTCTTAGGTTTGCATTTCTTAGTTGTAGTCATCTTGTTGCATGATTCACTTTGGTGCATATTGATCTTCATAGTCCTATCTTTTGGTTTTGCCCAGGAGTGCAAAAGGATAAGTGTGGGGGTATTTGATGAGCATTTTATTTCCCATTATTCCTTGCATTATTTTACTCTTATTATTGATACTTGTTGCCCATTTGACATTGGTTAGCTTGATTTAGTGATTTAGAGTTTATTGGACTAATATTTCGAATATTGTTTAATTTGCGATTATTTGGCCTAATTAATTCTATTTCTATTTTCAGGTCATATGTGGCACAAGGACACTATGGGCATTTTTGGAAATGAAGAAGATTGAAGTATTGAAGTGAAGATTGTAATTTGCATTTAGGTCCCTTTTTAATTGTAATTTTCAGAATAGTGTTTCTTAGGACTTGGGCCCATGTTTTAGGCCCATTTTCATGACTAAAGAGGGGAAATTCGTGTAACCCCCATGAACAGACTCCCATTTTCAGATTTCTCACTCTCTCTCTAGGTTAGAACTTCTCTCTTGGCTCTCCCAAGTGGTGGTGGCTGCTAGGGTTTTGTTCTTCCCCATTTCTACTCGTTTTTCTTCATTTTTGGCCATGGAAGGCTAGACTTCAAGGGTTAATCCCTTTGGTATTGTATTATCTACTCTTGAGCTCTTGTTATTAATGCAATTTCATTTTCTCTTCTCTGTTTTCATGTTTATCAATGTGTAGTGGTTTGCTTAATTCCATTTCGTAGAGATAATACATGAATATAAATGCTTAATTTGTATTAACTCTTAAAAACTCCAATTCTAATTTCTAATGCTTAATTAGAAGTTAGGGTTTGGAGTGATAACTAGATTTTCGCTTAGTATCTGATTGTCACGAGTTGGACAGAGGAGAGGAGAGGAATCTATCTTTAGTGAGCTAGGATTGAGTAGTGTACATAGCCAAAGGGGTTTTCCCGCTTTTGTTTCTGATTTTCTTAGTTTTTATATTCTGTTTATGTTTTGTTCTTCACATTTGTCACACACAAAAACCCCCCCCATTTTACTGCACACTACGTGTTTGATACTTTGCCTAGACCGATATTCGCTGGGAAACGACCTAGGATCACCTTCCTAGTACTACAGAATAAACACCTTTTATTTTGATCGGGTACAGTCTCGATCAGGGTCTTAGGTTCATCCAAGTCATGAGAGGTTCTCAAGACAAGTCTAAGAGGTTCTTAGCTTGGTGGAGCACTTGAAGGTTTCAAGGAGCTTGAGAAGAAGGAGTCTTCATCACCAAACTTCAAATTGGGGTAGAAATTCAAGAGTTTGGTACACTCTTGGAAGGGTTAGGTTGAGTGAGGCATCTCAATATCCCTTGTAATATTTCTAACAATTTGATTTTAGTAGACACTCCTAAGGTTCTTAGGGGGACTGGATTAGCTCTCTTAAAAGAAAGTGAACCAGTATAAAATTGGTGGAGTCCTCTTTTTATTGCTTTCTTTTCATTCAAGTAAAAACCAAACCTAAGTTTCTCAAAAAGGGGCTTTTTAATTAGAGTAGTAATTCTGCAGCAATTAGGGTGTTTTTAAGTTGTTTTAGCTTTATTAATTGCTTACTACTCTTCTATTAATCTGCTCTGGAGTGGTTTTACTCGTATTGGTTTAAAGTGAAAATTTCACAAAAACTGTTTTCTGCACTCTGCACGATTTACTCGAGTATTCTTCAGAAGACTCGAGTGTTCTTACTATTTTACTCGAGTAATCTTTAAAACACTCGAGTGTTCTTGCTCTGTTTCTGTAAAATCTGCACAAAATCAATTACATCTTAATTGCATTCGAAAATTAGTCACTGTTGCATTCAGATTACTATTCACCCCCCCTCTAGTAATTGTTAAGCCCGCTTGTTGGTTTCCAACATCTATGGCGTGATTTCATGTAAAGGTTGGGTGATTTGGGTTTATTACTCATCAAACGCACTAAAAACTGGTGCTGCTGCACTATGACAATCGATTGTCATATCCTGATAATCGATTGTCACGACTAAAATTTTCAAAAATCCATATTTTATTTCATTTCCCTCCAAAACCTTTCTAATATTACTTTTAGGTCCTTAAACAAGGACTAACATGCAAAACACACATTTTTAGAAAAAAATAAATATAAATATATTTTTCACCTATTTTCTTTTATCAAATACATACATAACACGAAAAAAAATTTGGTGGTCTTGGCTTTAAGAATACGGTAGTGTAGAACAAGGCTGCATTGGGCAAGCAAATCTGGCACATAGCATCTAAGGCTTATATTCTTTGGGTAAAATGGTTAACACCATTTATCTAAAAGGAGATAGCATTTGGTCTTTCAATCCAGTTTCAGATCATGGGTGGCACATAAGGCAGTTGATTAAGATCAGGGACAGGATTCAAATTGGAGTTAGAAATGGAAATTGGATTCATAGCCCTGATGGACATTATACCATCCAATCGGGTTACAATTTGTTAATGGGGCAGCAAGAGGTTTTCAAATTTCACCGTGAAGTTTGGAATTCAACCTCTATTCAAAAACACAATTTCATATTTTGGCTAGCTATTCAAGATAGGCTTAAGACAAAGGAGAGGATTAGCAGATTCACTGACCTTGACTCTATGCTCTGTCCTCTCTGCAACTTACACATTGAAACCAGGGACCACCTTTTCTTCAATTGCGCTTGGAGTAGGCAACTTCTGGATTTGCTTGCAAATTGGTTGTGTCTATCTTCGGTGTACTATAGATTCAGCAATTGGAGCCGTTGGCTAAAGCATGGAATGAAGAAATCAGTTGAGAAGCGTCTTCGTTGTGCGTTGATGGCTGCTGCAGTGTATCAAGTTTGGATTGAAAGGAACCGGCGTGTGTTTTCCCAGCTTCATCAGTCACCTTATCAGATCTACAAGGACACTATTCGTGCCTTATCTCTTAGAATAGCTGTGGTGCACCCAAGATTTAGTGAATGGAAAAATAGGACATTAGTGAATAGAATTTTAGCTGAGATTTGATACTTTTCAATTTATTTTGTTAATTTGTTTTTAGACTTTTTTACCCTTTATTGTCCATAAGAACCCTTCCTAGAAGGTGGCTTAGGATTTAAAGGGTTGGCTTTGTTGTGTATTTTGTTAGTTTGGTAATAAATTATTTATTTTTTACCAAAAAAATACATACATAACACACATAATTAATCAAATATTAAAATAAAAGCAATTAATTATAAAATAACTTTATAATTAATTTTTATTAATCAAGGATTAAAAATTTGGAGTGTTACAGTGAGTGCTTCTCATGTGCAGTTAAAATCAAATGAATCATGATGCTCTTTTTGCCACTTTCATGTCCAAATTGTTTTTGTTTACCTTAAGGTGTTGTTGTTTGTATTTTAAAATATTTTTGTTTATTAGGTACCAATTCTTTTTCTTTTTTTAACTCTAATTTGCTCTTGATTCATGTGTTTATTTGAAGAAATTAGTGGTTGCAACTTTGTGATTTTGAGTTACTCATTGATTATGATATTCTGAAACGAACTTTGGATATTTCAATCTCTGAAAATCCAATGATAATGAAAACATCATTCAATCTATTCCAACTTGCATTACTTTAAGCATCAGGTTTTACTCCATATTTATGAGTTGACCACTACTGTTTGCATGCCTCTCAAATCCAAAATTAGAAAATCATCAACATTTTTTAATTGTTTTGAAGAGTACTTGACTCAATTTTGTGATCCAAAGTACAAAATTAAATTTAAACTCTTCTAAAAATGCAAAGTATTTTCAGTGAGGTAAATTGATCGCACCTTTGCTTTGGTATAGAATAGTTTTTCTCCAACCGAACTTGAACCTGGCCTCTTGGGAGTTTACCCTAATTCTTGAAATGCTTCCATATGACTCATTCATGCTTATAAGTGAATTTTATTATTTCATTATGTGTAATTTTTTTCTGTCATCATTATTTCTTTCCAATTGTAGGAGTTTTTTTTTTGTGAAAAATGATGATAAAGTTGAACTTATTATGGCAAGCTCGGTCTCTTTGGTGCCATTGTCAGTTCAATCATATGTATCTTTGAAATTGATTTTATTATGAATCAAAACTAAGATCATTCAGCATAAAAAATTTTGTTAGCTTGCGGTAGCAACATGGATTTAGTAGTTTGTCACATATTATAGGCGTTTTTTTTTTCATTTCAAATTGAAGTTTTTATCTTTTTCACAAAGGATAAAATTTTTTTATATTGAATTTTTCTTTGAAAAGTGCTAAGAGTAATTTTTTGTTAATTGCATACTAATTTTAAAATAAAGGAATTTTGTGTGGATGTGAAAAGAAGCCCACCTTCGGTGGGAATGAAATATTGGAGATGCTAGAGGTATGTCTTGAAGAATGCATATGATTATACTATAATTACTCTGCATTACTAACTAGAGAAAGTTTGGCAGTTTAGTATGAAATCCTAGTTGTGCACTATGTTCTTTTTTACCTTCATGTTCATGTTCCTGCATAGCATTGAATACCTGCAACAATGATGTGTACTTTTCCTCCGTTGTCTTCTTTTATATAATCTCCCGCTGGTGTATACTATTTTTGTTGTGGCCAAGGTTTCTGTATTGATGTTGGACTGTGGTTCATTCATGCAGATATTTCAGCTTAGACAACTTGTTAATGGAACAGGTAACATGAGAATGTTGATTGGACTTGGCTAGTGGAATGAGACTCTAATACTATCTAGAATCATAATACCATGTTTTTAATTTATATTAAACTTCAACCACTTATAAGCTTGCATCATTGGATACATTTGATACTCATAAATGTTAACCTATATCCATTTTCAACTTCAACATGTTATTAATTATCAACCTATTATTAATTTTTAAATTTTTTCCATTTGACTTTATATTAGCACAAGATAGTTTTCATTTGTTTTTAGCATTTGATTTTTATGTTTGTCATTTGCCTTTATTAGGAGACTGTTTGTAGTAGTCCCTTTGTCTGTCATTACGGTATAATTTTAATAGTTTCCATCTTATCCTGTTTGTAGAATAGAAATGATCTCAATTAAAGTCACTAGCATGTTTGCCTTTTTATCTTTTCAACTGATCCTGTTTGTTGAAGAAAATCGCTCTTGCTATGTTATTCCAGTTTGTTGCTAGTATTATAATTATTTGGTGTATTTTCATTTCTATATGATAAACTGATTTTATTGTCTCGATTGTAAGTTTACACAAGAAACTGTGAAAAAACTATATGCAAAAGATATGGCCAAGAAAACTTTCATAACACAAAAGAAAGTTTCGAGGAAGTTTTTGGTGATTTTTAATACAACTAAGCTTTGATAATTTTCATATTTTTATGTTGTTTGGGCATGCATCCCATTAATTTATGTAAGTCAGTGGGTAAATATATTTTTAAAAAAATCTGAAAATTTATTTTTTCGTTTTTTTATAATCTAAAAAGTAATAAAAAATTCTTAAAAATAATTAAAAAATTCTAAAAATTATTAAATTTTTGTAAAATATTATTAAAAATTCAGAGAAATAATTAAAAAAATAAGAAAAGTTTTTGAAAGCCATTTAACTATTTTAAAATTTTTAAAAGCAGATTTAGTTTATAAAATTTTTAAAATAAAAATAAAATTTTCAGATATATTTATAAAATGTTTACTGTAACATCCCGAATTTTAAACCCAAAGACGAATAAGTAAATAATAATTAGAATAAAGGAAATAAGGATGATAAGTTACAAATAGTTATTCAAAAGAAGTATTTTAACATTAGGAAAGGATAACAATAATAATAATAAGATTAGAAAAGAATGGAGCAGTAAGTTGAAGTTAGGAACAGGCCAGGAAAATAGATAATTCGGTACTAAAACATAACAAAGGGTAGAAAATTAAAATAAAAGATTTACGACTCAAAACACAATTCCCACCGTTGGATATGAAGGTATGAATTTTAGGAAGTTGCTCGTCAAATTTGAGCAAGATCCGATGGTGAACAAAGAAGTTATGATACGGTCAACCTGGAGTCAACAGACTCGCGCCCCAGGCGCGCGTGACTTGTATCAGACCTGCCACAGCCCCCTTCCTGCCCCGGGCGCACGAGGCACCGCGCCCCAGGCGCGCGTGCGCTTATTTGAGAAGCAGCAGCACCACTTGTGGTGCTCAAACCCTCCCTTCTCCCTCATTCTCTCTCTAGCGTCTCTCACGCCCTTCCGGCCAACCACCACCACCACCGTCGACCTGCACCAGAACCGCCCCAAGCCGCCGCCGTAGTCCATCCTCCCTCCACCCATAGATTCGATTTCTCTCTCCTCCCTCTTGGTTTCCCTCTCTCTCTCCACCTTCCCACCGCCGTTTCTCTCTCCGGCCGCGACGAACCGCCAGCACGAGCCGCACCACCACCACCGCCTCTCTCTCCCTACCATAGTCTCCCTCTCCTCCTCCTCGGGTCACCCTTTCCTTTCTCTCTCTTGAGAGTATCACCGGCGCTGTTACCGGCTCGTGACCGTGCCGGGCTTTTGTCGAGTACACCGAAGCTTGAAGCTCTTGCCTAGGACCAGCCGTGATCGTGCTAGCACCGGCGTCGACCGTCATCGACCCGTTCATCACCCCGGGTCGCTAAAGCTTCACGGATCGCCGCTCCCTCTCCGGAGTTGAGGTTATCTCTTTACTTTCGTCAACCGAGGTAAGAAGGGTCGTATTACCTCCACTTAGAGAGTAAATTCTAGGATTCTATAGTGGTGACTAAGAATAGGATAATTAAGAAATAAGTTAATGAACCTTAGGGTAGTCCCTGCTAATATAAATTATGTATTTAAAATTGATAATGGAATAAATTGGATGTGCATAGAATGAGTTCCGGAGTGAATGAATGTGATAGGATATTAAAAGAGTTAATATAGAATGAAAGTGTAACGCCCCGATTTTCGCCATCCGAAAATAATCAGTATTAAATTGAAAAGTTGCCAAAAATGAGGCCACTTTTTTTTAAAAAAAAAACGATGTGGGTTGCAACATCCCTCGTTTCTGAAAAAGAATTTCATTTATTATTGAAACGTGTTGGAAAAGTCAGAGTATGAAAATTTTTCCTTGAATGTGGTACTCAAATTTAAACCATGTATTGGAACTAAATTCGGTAGAAGGAGTAATTATTTGCTGAACATTTTAGAATCCTTTTGAGATAACTTTTGTAGTACAAAATAGCTTTCGAAAAATAACTTAGTTTTTAGGTCATCCCAGGAAATCAACTTTAACAAATCTTCCTTCGTGCCGAACGATAAAATCAGAGTGAGCGGAATATATTAAAATAGTTCATTGACTCATAAAATCAGGTATACAAATTCGATGTGTACCACAATTATATTAAAGTGTGAAAACTAGGTTCCCTCTTGGATACATCTCTCAAAATATATATATTGTTTCCATTATCAAAAATAGAGACGTTCCAGAGCTGGTCACTGGTTCTTCATCCATTCGTTCATCTGGTTGAGTCCTCAGAGTTGTACAAAAGAGTCTCTATCCCATGATGACTTAGTACTTGATGAACTTAAGGGTCATCCAATTCCTTTAATCTCTAGGTAGTCTAGGTACCTGGTCAAAACCTATTAAGGGTAGGGGGTAAGCTTATACATTCACATTATCAAATAAGAATAAAGTCCTAACATCCACAAGTAAGCACCCATCATGATAGAAATGCATAAACATGAGCACCCGCCATTTCATTTATTTCTCTTCCCAAATAGGTGGCATGATGCATGCTTCCCTCTCTCGATTCCTGAGATTCTTCAACTAATCACTCAGATGAACGTCCTTCCATAACACCATTGTATTCCCAGAATACAAATAATACGTTATCAAACGTATGGCGTACTTGCTCGGAAGTGATAAAAACGTCACACTATCTGGTGAACGTCACGTCGCCCAAGGACGTAAACCTATCACTTATCAACATACAACGGGTGTGATAAAAAAACGTCACCACATCTGATGAACGTCACGTCGCCTAAGGACGTAAACCTTATCACTTGTGATACACAACAGAGGTGATAAACAACGTCACCATGTCTGATGAACGTCACGTCGCCAAAACGTAAACCTTACCACTTGTGTGTAACACACCGTTGAACCATCAAACCAACAGTATACCACATACTGTCCACATTGTCCATCTTAATGTGTCATCGCGCAAGCAGCAACATTTGGCACTCCCAGAGGCCCTCCTCATGCTCCATGAACATGACACAACGATAACTCATCACCGTTCATTGTGCATGAATGCATGCAAGTATTCCCTTAAGATTATTCATTAATCTCATTATATACAATATGTAATGAATTCATCAATGAGATATATCAACTTCCATGCTTAGGATGATGAGACTTATCAAAGGAAGTATCACATTATTCCCTTTGAGTGTCATTAGGTTTAAATGGAAGTGGTTAGATTAAAAATGGTGTTTTCTCCACATTTTAGTAAAAAGACTCGAGTAGTAGCTTCAATACTCGAGTAGTTCTTCAATTTCCTGAAAATGTGTATCAGACTGCCTAGAATACTCGAGTATTTCACAAAATACTCGAGTAGTTTACAGATCAGAATACTTGAGTATTTCACAAAATACTAGAGTATTTTTCAGCCCAGAATACTTGAGTGTTTCACAAAATACTAGAGTATTTTTCAGCCCAAAATACTCGAGTATTTCACAAAATACTAGAGTATTTTGCAGCCCAGAATATTAGAGTATTTTACAAAATACTAGAGTATTTCGTGATCTTCTGGGAAGCTTGTATCATAAAATACTCGAGTGTCTTACCAAATACTCGAGTATTTTTGACAGCAGATGCACCACAACTTGGTTTTAACATACCATTTTCAATTCTAATCAATTCCAACTTAAACCAATGATCAACAAAGCTTTACATACACAAATTAAACATGTCTCAACACAGAGATCGCATCAATTCACAGAAAATCATAATCATTCATCAATTATGCATGAAAATCACATATTATGCAACTTAAAGTACCAATTTCAATTCTATTCATTTTTGGCATAATTTCAGCATTGATTAAGCTCATATGCAACCAAATAAACTTGCCTTAGCATGTAGCATGCCTCAGATTGGCCTCCAAGCCATATTCCTATTTCAATCTATGCCCTTAGAGTCTCATGGTGACTCCTCCTACTTTCTAATGCAATTTACTCTTATTCTAGCAAATGGTAAGCTTCCCCCATACCTTAGGGTCATTCTTGAACAAAAACTCTACAGAGAACAGCAACCAATTGCTCTAACCACTTCCCACCCGAGCTTGCATAACAGCTTCAGCAGGGGTTCAAAACCACATCAATCGACATTCGAGTCATGCATAAAAATTGGGGAAATTGGTTAGACTATGTTCTCTATAACATGAACTTTGAAAACCAATAAGTTTCAGACCAAGAGAAGGCTTGAGCTTACCACAATCGAAGCTCAAAGTCGGCTCTCTGAATCTGAAAATCTAGTTTGGCAGATTTCAACCCCTAACTTTGCAGGCCCATAACTTTTCATCCAGGAACTCAAATCTAACAAACTTGGTATCAAATCAAAGCTCGTTGAAAGAGCTTTCCAGTGGTATATCACACGTGAGGTAACTCTCAAGGAGGAGAGAGAAACGAAGGCAAGAAGGTGACGGGTCAGAACAACATTCTGGTTCTTGGCAGATTTGAATCTCTATCTTGCAGCACTCACTACTCCTCACACACTCAGCCTTAGCTCACGATTTATGACTCTTTTCAAAGCTCTGGATGTGAGCTTCGAAACGGTGTATGATTTGTTCTAGAAGACTCAGGGACGAAGACGAATTGAGAGCTCGAAGTTTAGAACCCTAAAAACTCGATTTTCTGATCAGCTTCAGCAAAAATCCCTCAATTCTCTCAACCATGGCGTTATATGGATTGATTGATTGCCCATGCACAGAGACACGAGTCCATGGACGTGTTGCTGAGTTGCTAACGTGTCAACTCGTGAGGTATTCGAGTGGGTGACTCACCAAACGCACCAACTCGTGCAATGCTGTCCAGAATACTCGAGTATTTTCAAAAATACTCGAGTATTTTGACCAGTTTTCACTAAAAACTTTGTTTAATTAATTTTAACTCCAAAAGACCTTCCATTATTGTTTTTAGGTCCTTCCCAAGGACTTAATTGCAAAATTTAATATTTTATGGAAAAACCACATCATAAAATATTTTCTCATAATATATGTAGCTATACATATATTGCAAACCAAAAATAAAATATGGAACTATTATTTATTTAAAAAAAACATTTTACTAACATATTTATTCGGAAGACGAAATTAGGGGTGTTACACTATTCCCCCACTTAAAAGGAATTTCGTCCCCGAAATTCATTCTTTTAAAATTCCACATTTTCATAACAAATTGTTTTGATGTTATTATTTTGCAAAACATAATTAGGGAGAACTCTCCCCCACTTAAAAGGAATTTTTCTTATGTACATATTTTCCTTTTAAACTCTCTGCCCCCAAAATTTTTCAAATAAAACTTTCTCGGATAAACCTTTGCGTTTCCAACACACATCAAAATCCTTCAAAAAGGTTTGCCTTATGCTTCCTTGAAATTATTTCACAATGAAACCCTTTTATTAAAACTTTTCTAAAACCCATGCCCCAAGTACATATTGAAATATTTGCAACAAACCTTTCAAAGAAAATTTTCTCCGCTGCGCACTCAGATCACTCGAGCACGAGTAAGGAATTATCTGTATGACTTTATTCCGTAACAGTATAAATATCAGGGTGATCAGTCCTAACATTTAAACTATTAGTAATAAAATCATCCCTTTCAGATATAATCTTTCTCAAGAAAGACTATACGATCTATCTTTAAGTTAGATGAACTCAAAGATAAGGAACTTTATCGTCGCCATCAGACTTAGTCAGATCATCAAGTTCTAGAGACATTTCCGTTGGGGAGACAAATGCTCGTCCTATCCCAGTGGTTGTTAATCTCTCTAGTCTTAACTGATCTTTCCTTTTCTGTAGCGCCCAAAGACATTTATCACATCCAACTGTGATAAGGGTTTTGATCACAGAAACTCAAGTTAAAGACCTGCTCAGATTTTCAGATCACAGAATGATTTAATTAACGCAATCGAAATCATTGATTACGTTAATCTAGATCAGAGGAAGAATAAGATCAGATTACCTATATCCGAATCTAACTCGCATCCTAGCAGGATGGAAAACTCTTCCACTCTTGATTTGCTGGTTGACCATTCCCTTCTTGCATCTCTTCTTCAATTAATCCGGCGAATAAGACTTAATTTTTCATGCGACTAAAATCAAATATCCCTTTTAGTATATCACCACTCAGTCCATGATGATGCGCCTCACCTTCCCACCTTAAAGTTGACAAATGATTTCTTTCCATTTGCTTTTCATTTACCTTCATGCAATTGAGATTTCTCTAACCCCTTATGCATTAAATTCTGGTTCCCATAGTTAGTTCACTTATTCCTCAATAGTTGATATCTGGTTTGGAATTCAGACATTATTTATTCCAGACTCCGCATGTTTGATCCTTCCATCAAAATTGCAATGAAATAGACTTCCTCAATCTTTTGAACTTGGTAATGTTTTCCCCGAGATTCATATTACCCTACCTGTGACACCCTTCTTTATTATCCAAAAATAATATAGTACTTAAGCTATAATATTGGATAATATATGGACTTGTGATCTTTAAGAAAATGTGAAAATACAATTTTCTTTGAAAAGCGGGTGCACAAACTAAAACTTGGAATTCTTGGAGAAGAAATTCGAAATCATTTTAAACAATTATATCGAGTTCGACAAGTTCTAAAACCTTTTAGTGAATTGGGTAACCTTCGTATCTTGAAATCATATTTATGTAATAGAAAATGAATGAAGCTACCCCTTGCTTTAATTGATAAATGGATACCATCGGATACTTTTCACAGCCGAACTCTTAAATAGATTAAATCAGAGTAAGCGGAAATTATAGGACTATGCAACTAGTAATAATATCAAACATAGATTTTATATATGAAAAGAGCCATGTCTACATAGTCCCATCATCAGTCTCCAAGAACCATATACAAGTCCATCACAGATCTACATCCTCATATAACCATAGCCTAGAGTACTCAAAAGTATATCTACATAATATATACATAACAAAATATGGACTCTAGGAGTGGTCACGTAGATCCGGCAGCATCAGATGTAGTAGTAGTGATAGCAGTAGTCTCCAAGGAACATAAGTAGTAAGGTAGTAGTAGCATTATCATCAAAGCATCAGCAGCAGCAAATTATCCTCCACAACCTCCACACATCGGATCCACTGATCCTCATCACATACCATATGCACATACCTAGGGGTCATCGTCCCTCCCATCACTCCCAGTAGAATGCACGACAGGCTCGCCTCCGCTCTCGTCCTCCACCGGATCCTCCTCGATCTCATCCGAGGGGGAGTGTACCCTACCACTGCGTACAGGGTCAGGTGATGGTGAGACCCTGACTGGGCTCCTCGAATCAGAAGGGGGAGTCTCCTCGCGGACGACTCTAGAAGAAAAAGGGTGTGAGCGGGTAGGTTGAAAATAAAACTATGATATGAGCGAGCTGGTCGTGTGGGAGGTGGTCCATGGTAAGTATAAAAGAGGGGTACGTGCATAGTGTACATGATGGGAATCCTAAATCTACGAGGATGAAACCGGACCATCGAGTTGGGATGGTAGAAGATAACCTCTACCTCTCCCTCGAGGACCGCTCGGTGATCCTCGTAGATCCATATGCCACTAAAAAGTGGCCGGATCTCGACGCAAGCGATGTAACGTGACATCACCTACAAGGGCATAGGGGTAAGCATTTCTATACACATAATCAACAGAGTATAAATTTGCACAATATGAATATGTAAATATGCAACAATGAACAACAATCACATTTAGCACTTAGCAGTTATTGAATGCAATTAGGATGCTCATACTTGTTTCATTTATCACACTTAATTCAAATGAGTGGCATGATGCATGAATCTAGCTCTTATGCCTATCTCCATCATTCTATGTCACTCTTTGACGTCCATCCCTGACAGCCCAACACTCACCAGTGCGTTGTATTTCTAGGTATACAACAGTTCGTACATTCACCAAGAATGTACACGACAAGCTTGGAATCAATGCCACCCGAGCAATGTTATAACGTGCCACCCGAGCAACGTACCATCATCCAAACGGCCCATCATCCAAATGGTATAACCGTATCGGCATCCACTCAGCCGACCACGTCAACGACGTGTCATCAAGCAAGCGTATTGGCACTCCCAGAGGCCCTCCTCATGTTACCAAAACATGATAAATGACTTACCATCCAAACTCCAAATGAATGCATCACTTTTAAGATTGAAGGAAATTGATTAATATATTACATGCCACCTAGGCACATTCCGTCATCCAAACGGTGTATCCATATTAATCAATTCCTCTTAAGTTCAGATCCCTTGGATTATGGTTATGAAATCCTTAACCAATTGAGTTAGAATTGAAAATGGTGTTTCTCAGGTTCTGGGTAAATTACTCGAGTATAATTCAGCATACTCGAGTGTTTTTCAACTTTTCCAGATTACTCGAGTGTACTTAGGGTTACTCGAGTGTTCATGACTTTCTGAGGATTTGGGTTTCAAATTCAATAAATTACTCGAGTAGTTCATGGGTTACTCAAGTGTTCATCATGATTTCCAGAATACTCGAGTCACCCCTGCATTACTCGAGTGGTTTGCCTTAACATGTCCTCAGGTCTTGCTCGATACTCGAGTACCAAACACAATACTCGAGTGTTCTTGCTCAAATTACATTGTTTTACAAACATTTTACTCGAGTACCTGGTCTAATACTCGAGTGTTTCGCAGCAGAAAACACTGAAATCTTAGTTTCAATATACCATTTTCATTTCTACTCATTTCCAGTCCATTCCAAGGATCAACAGAGTTAACATATCATAATTTGAACATGCGACAACATTCATTTCATATCAAATAACAGATTTGACAGAGAATCTAGTAATCATGCCTTAAAACACATTTTCACAACTCAATACCTCCATTCGTAGAATAAGCTCAATACTCATGAATTAAAGTTCATTTAAGCTTGCATGCATGATTTAGAACTTGCTCAACACAGTTTTAGAGCATGACTTGGTCTCCAAACCAAAATTCCTATTCAATCTAAGCCCTTAGAGCCTCTTGGTGGCTCTATAATGCATTTAATGGAATTTAAACTCTATCTAGTGTACGAAATTTACTTCCCCTTACCTCTCAGACGTGAATCAAACAGAGAATTCCAAAGAAAAGCTCCACAACACCAAAAATCACTTTAAGCACCAACATGCAGAGCAGTTTTGAGTGCACCACCAAAATCGAATTGGTTCACCCATGAAACAAAGATAAGAATTGGGGAAAATTAGATTTCTAGACTCTATACAACATAATCTAACTAAAGGAATCGAATTTGAGAGTCAGGGATTCGTGAGCTTACCACAATCAATGATCAAAGTGAGCTCCCAGAACCACTTTGACAGATAACAGTCTCAACTTCCAAGCTCCAAATCTTCCACCACACTCACTCAATCCTTACGATTTTAGTGTCTATACAAAGCTCGTGATGTGAACTTTGTATTGGTGTATAATTTATCACTCAGATCAGCACACAGAGGAAGAATCGAATGAAACGATTCAAGAACCCTAACACACTAACTCTTCTTCAATTTGGCAAAATGGGTCGCTTAATCCGTCAACCACGGCTTAAATACTTGGCCAAAACCTTCATGCAGCTCGACACGAAGGCATTGAAGTGTTGAGGAAGACGATTTCGTGTCAACACACGAGAATCGTTGTTGGTGACTCACTAAACGCACTAACTCGTGCAACTCTGTCCAGAATACTCGAGTATTCTAGAAAATACTCGAGTAGTTTGCCCAGTTTTTTGAAAAATAATTATTTTACTTTCCCTCCAAAATCTTTCCTATATTTGCTTCTAGGTCCCAACCCAGGGACTAATATGCAAAAATACCTATTTCATGCATAAATATATTTATTAAAATAAATTCTAATAATATAAACACAGGTTTTAATCAAAGATTAAAAATAGAAATAATTAATTATAATAAACTTTATAATTAATATTCCATTAATCCAGGATTAAAATTTTGGGGTGTTACACTACTTCCCCACTTAAAAGGAATTTCGTCCCCGAAATTCACTCTTCAAAATTACACTTTCTTAAAATTAAATAAAGACTATCTTATCATTTCTCAAAATATCCTTTTGGAAAATTCTTCCCCACTTAAAAGAATTTTCTTATGTTCCTTTAAATTTCCCGTCTCAAAATGTTTCACTAAACATTTAAAAATAAAACTTTCCTCGAATAATACCTTTGTGTTTGAAAGCATGTCGCAACTTTTCCACAGAAAGAGTTTTCTTAAATTTCCTCGAAAATTATTTCATAATCAGTTCAAAGAAAAACCTTAGGCTAAACCTTTCCGGATAACATACATATTTTTTAAAAAAAACATTTCTGCATAAGCTTTTTGAGGGAAAACTTTTCTGAAAAACACATTTCAACTACATATCTTAAATTTAAAACATTTTGCAATACATGCGTCGATGAAAAACTTTTCCCACTGCGCACTCTGATCACTCACGCATGATCAACGAATCATTTATATGACTTTATTCCTTAATAGTTACAAACATTAGGGTGATCAGTCCTAATATTCAAACCATTAATAATAAAATCATTCCTTAGAGATATAATCTTTCTCAAGAAAGATTATACGATATATCTTTAAGTTGGATGAACTTACAGATAAGGAGTGTTATTGCCACTATCAGACTTAGACAGATTGTCAATTCTAGAGAAATTTCCGTTGGGGAGACAAATACTTGTCCTATCCCGGTGGTTGTTAATCCCTCTAGTCTTAACTAATCTTCCTCTTTCTGTAGTGCCCAAAGATATTTATCACATCCAACTGTGATAAGCGTTTTGATCACCGAAATTCCAGTTAAAGATCTGCTCAGGTTTCCAGATTACAAACGATTTAATTAACGCAATCGAAAACATTGATTACGTTAATTCCGATCAGAGAAAGGATAACTCAGATTACCTATACGTAGATCTAACTCTCATCCTAAAAGGTTGGACACCCGTCCAAACTCAACTCGTTTGACGACCATTCCCTTCTTACTCTTAACCCTTGCTGAATCTAGTGAATTAAACTCGCAGTCTTTTACAGCTGCAACCGAATGTCCCAGGTATACCACTATCTAGTCCAAAGTAACACACTTCATTTCCTACACACGGAGTTGGGCAAACTCTTACTTCTCATTAACATACTTTATAATTCTCACGATCGGGGTTCCCTTAATTTTGTCATTCCTCCATAATTAATTTTCTTAACTACCTTTCACTTCCTTTTTCCCAAGTCCCTCTTATACTGGTTTTGGTCACTCATTCTACCAACCTCTTATGCTCATCCATTGTACTTATAAATTCCACATACGTTGTCCAATATTGAGAAAATTCCTTATGCATTAATACTTGATAGCTGGTTAGAGGTTCGGACCTAATCCATTCTAAACTTCACATGTTTGAACCTTCCGCCGGGTCGTACTGCAGCATACTTCCTTGATCCTTTGAACTTGGCAAAGCCTTTTCTGAGACTAACACTTTCTCGTTCTACGTTTAGCAATTCAACCCCTTACATCCTTCTCATGCCTCTTGAGAATTTTCTTCAGTTCCCCAAGTCGTCTTTTCGAATGCTATTCAAACGATGTATCAATCTTTGGTTCCAACATTCATCTTACACGGTTCCCACAAGTTCCTTGCTACATCACTTAATATAGAAGTAGCATAACATTTTATCTACTCATCTCTTGTGTGTGTGAATCCAAAGTTTTCACTCCCAATTCATGAATCGTTCAAGATATAAATTCTTGTATAAAGAAGAATTTCTTTCGTCCACTGATGTAAATTGGTTCTTTTATCTTCTATCAGTCAATCTCTTACTTCCTTTCAACTTCCCTACTTAGGATAGCCTCTTGATCACCTTAAATTTTCCATGAATCGTTCTTCGACTCAATATTTGTCATTACCTTTCACTTTACTGATTAAGTATTGAGACTCGAAATCAAAACTTTTCAGACCCAACCATTGATGATAACTCCAATTCAACCTCTTCTTTTAGTCGAGTTAATTCCTTCATACTCCTTTGATCTCCGAATTCCCAAGACAAAGAGCCCTAAAGACAAAAACCTTTGAATCTTTTAGAGTGAACATACTTGTTGCAAGTTTCAAGTCATACAACAAGAGTTCACCCCGGGTGTATTCGATCACTTAGATGCATACACCCCCACCTTCCTTCCTTAAGACTACTCTCTCTTCCGAGTCCTTGTCTTGACACAGGAAATTGTTCTTTAATACTCCCGTATGAATCGAGTAAGAGTAATGTAAGAGAGGTTGTTAACCTTCACTTCACTGACTGAAAATCCTCGTTGCATTCTTATTTCATATGAAAGGCTAATCTTTTCGGGTTACTTTGGTTACAGGTACTTGACTTAAGGGAGTATATTGATGGTCCTATATTAGCGCTTAATCAGCCCACTCCCAAAATCGTGTCTCAATACGATAAAGGTAGACAAATCAATTCGTTTCTAAAGACTCATCCCAACACTTCCATACAATCGATAAGGATTGCCTTAGAAACAACTACAGGAACGCTCGTAGGGGTTTCTATATAGAATACTTCAGATACAGTCAAGGTCAAACGATTCACACATTCATAATAAACAAATGAATGCGTAGCACCACAACCAGGCAACGCATCACAAAGCTGACCATTTAGCAAGTAATTACCTTGCACAAGATCGAAGGATTGGCTTGCTTCTCCACCTCTAAGCGTGAAAACCCTCCCTTGCACCATGGGTTTGTCAGTTGCCCCTCTGGAACTAGCCTTGGTCGGTTCCTGGCAATCCTTCGCAAAGTGTCCCGGTTTTCCACAATTGAAGCAGTTATTTGTTCCCCAACAAAAACGGCCATGATGACGACGCTTGCACTTGTCACAGAAAGGAGCCTTACTTCGGAAGTTACCTCCATCACTACTTCCAACTTTTCCTTTGCCCTTCCTCCGGCGATCATACGGACCCTTGCCTCGATTATTGAAACCTTTGTGCCTTTGAGGTCCATAATTTTGACTATCTTTCCTCTCTAATGCTTGCAGTTTTTCTGCCTTCTTGTCATCCTCGTACATTCTACACATGTCCACCAATGTAGGAAAACTTTGGATCCTTTGATAACTGAAAGTAGACTTCAACTTGGGCCTTAAGCCTCCCTCAAACTTGATACACTTACTCCTTTCATCGGGGTTGTTCTGATAATATGGAGAGTACTTCATCAATTCCTCGAACTTGGCTGTGTACTCTCCCACACTCATGTCTCCTTGCTTCAGCTGCAAGAACTCCACTTCCTTCTTTCTCCTCAAATCCTCAGGGAAGTATTTATTGAGGAACTTCTCCATAAATACATCCCAATTAACCTCCCTTCCTTCATAATGCAGGAGCTGAACCGTATGGTTCCACCAGTTCTCAGCCTCATCTTCTAACATGTAGACTGCATACGCCACCTTCTGAGCTTCTACGCAGCCCAACATTCTGAAGATCTTATCCATGGTGTGAATCCACTTATTAGCCTCCTCAGGTTTAAATCCTCCTTCAAACTTGGGTGGATTACAACTCCTAAAATCCGCCAAACTCTTAGCCTCGATAATACCCACATTACACTGATGAGGTGGGTTAACCGATTGCGGTGGTTGCTGAGATTGCCGTTGCTGCATAGCCTCCAGCACCGCGGTAATTTTCTCTAACATCGCTTTGGTGTGATTTTGGTTTCTAGTTGCCATAATGGACCTGCGCTATGGACTTATGGTCACATATGTTGAACTAAAGAAACTTTCATCACACCACCTATACTAAGACCATAGCTTATACCTTTAAATCCACAATTAATTGGGTCTTGTGCTCAAAAGAGACAAGATACAAACAAATCAAGGATGTTTAAACCTCAACAAACAAAATAAAAACATTCAAAGTAATGTAATTGCCTTGGAGATACCTGCTTGATGTTGATGGCTACCTTTCTGAACTACTTCCACTACTACAGGATCTGACTTTTGCTCTGATACCACTCAGTGTGACACCCTTCTTTATTATCCAAAAATAATATAGTACTTAAGCTATAATATTGGATAATATATGGACTTGTGATCTTTAAGAAAATGTGAAAATACAATTTTCTTTGAAAAGCGGGTGCACAAACTAAAACTTGGAATTCTTGGAGAAGAAATTCGAAATCATTTTAAACAATTATATCGAGTTCGACAAGTTCTAAAAACTTTTAGTGAATTGGGTAACCTTCGTATCTTGAAATCATATTTATGTAATAGAAAATGAATGAAGCTACCCCTTGCTTTAATTGATAAACGGATACCATCGGATACTTTTCACAGCCGAACTCTTAAATAGATTAAATCAGAGTAAGCGGAAATTATAGGACTATGCAACTAGTAATAATATAAAACATAGATTTTATATATGAAAAGAGCCATGTCTACATAGTCCCATCATCAGTCTCCAAGAACCATATACAAGTCCATCACAGATCTACATCCTCATATAACCATAGCCTAGAGTACTCAAAAGTATATCTACATAATATATACATAACAAAATATGGACTCTAGGAGTGGTCACGTAGATCCGGCAGCATCAGATGTAGTAGTAATGATAGCAGTAGTCTCCAAGGAACATAAGTAGTAAGGTAGTAGTAGCATCATCATCAAAGCATCAGCAGCAGCAAAGTATCCTCCACAACCTCCACACATCGGATCCACTGATCCTCATCACATACCATATGCACATACCTAGGGGTCATCGTCCCTCCCATCACTCCCAGTAGAATGCACGACAGGCTCGCCTCTGCTCTCGTCCTCCACCGGATCCTCCTCGATCTCATCCGAGGGGGAGTGTACCCTACCACTGCGTACAGGGTCAGGTGATGGTGAGACCCTGACTGGGCTCCTCGAATCAGAAGGGGGAGTCTCCTCGCGGACGACTCTAGAAGAAAAAGGGTGTGAGCGGGTAGGTTGAAAATAAAACTATGATATGAGCGAGCTGGTCGTGTGGGAGGTGGTCCATGGTAAGTATAAAAGAGGGGTACGTGCATAGTGTACATGATGGGAATCCTAAACCTACGAGGATGAAACCGGACCATCGAGTTGGGATGGTAGAAGATAACCTCTACCTCTCCCTCGAGGATCGCTCGGTGATCCTCGTAGATCCATATACCACTAAAAAGTGGCCGGATCTCGACGCAAGCGATGTAACGTGACATCACCTACAAGGGCATAGGGGTAAGCATTTCTATACACATAATCAACAGAGTATAAATTTGCACAATATGAATATGTAAATATGCAACAATGAACAACAATCACATTTAGCACTTAGCAGTTATTGAATGCAATTAGGATTTTGACGTCCTCACTTTAATTAGTTAATTTTTAGGTTTTAATAAAATTGGTGATTTAAAATTTCTTTTTTAAAAACTTAAATACTTGTAAAAATCCTTAGGAAGAATCCGACAGAGTTTCCTCTGTTTATCGGACTTTCCAAAGTTTTCTTCTAATTAAACCTGTCAAACCAAAATTATTTAAAAGCATAAAACACAAAAATATTACAAACGACTTAAATGATCCTACGCCCGATTATAACTAGTCTCAGGGCATAAAACTATTACATATTCAGTTTTACAAAATAACAGTCCACTCAAAACAAAATATATATATATATATCCCACGTAGTGGACCATAAATCTGCTCGGCCATGACCCATGTAAACTCCGCTTCTGTACCTGTAAAAGTATAGCAAGAAGGGTAGCATTACACAGGACATAGGAAGATAAATTCTAAAAGATGACATAGCAAATAACTAAGCCTACACTATTCTGAATCTTCCTTATTCATAAATTTTCATATATAATTAAGTTCTTCTAATTTTTCTCTTATATTTACATTCTTTTAATATATATTTCTTCACTTCTTTTCATTCCATTAATATACATTTATTCATAAAGCTTGCATGTAATTTATTTCTTCTAATTCTTTTAATCTTTGGTTTTCCTTTCTTTCTTTCATTCTTATTAGCATACTTATACATGAAGATTCATGTGCTTGCTTCCTTTTAATTCCATTCTTTATTTCATTTTACAGTATTCATTATGTAGTCCAACCTCAGCCAGCCGTACGGTACTGAGCGCCGACTAATTCTTTTAATGCCGATACGCCTCGTCAGGATCGCATCGAACTTTTATCTTGTCTTTTGCTTTAATAGAAAAATAATAATTCCATTAGGTATTCTTGTTGCACAATTGGTTAGGATGGTATCTTCACCCAATAGGACTTCTTCTCACTCAGGACTTCTTGACCCATAAGACCTTTCCCTCGTTAGGGCTTTTTCTTTATATTCTTTTCTTCACTCACTTTCATATATTCTCAATTATTCATGATTCATGCTTATATTTGGTGCTGCAGCTATTAATCGTCGTGTAGGATCCACGTAACCTAACGAGCCTTTGATCTTATGGGGATTTTTCCTGAGCGAGGTTTGTACCTATTGGGGCTAATTCGGGCCTACTTTGCTAGTAGGACCCTGTCCTAACCGTGTGCACCTAATGGGTGTGGATCCCAAAACGCGATTAATAGCTGCAGACCCAATTGCTTTTCTTTTACTTTACATTACATTTCCATTTCAGAAAATAACACATATACATGATTTGTATTAAAACATTTCGTTTATGTTTGTATCATATCTTGGATCTGTATTTTCATTTATGTCTTATCATGTGACTTGTTATCATTTTCTTTATCATCACTTAAAGGTGTTAGCATACAAAACTAACATTCACAACATTTGCACATTCACAATCATTTTTCCAATATAAACCCCTTACCCCTTCCTTATCTTTTCGATTAATTAATTGATTACTATTCTTGTTTAACTATCTTTATTAATTTCCCACACATACCCAATATTCTGATTCTTTCATTAGTTTGTGATACCTCTAATCTTACTAAGTCCTAGGTTCATTTTTAAGACCCATTATGTCACATATAAGCATTCAAGCATAACAACACAATTCACTTACACATAGCATTACAAACAATGTGGCGGGTTTATTTTATTTATTCACCTACTCGATTTATTACCTTTATTTCCCTATAGTTTCCTCATTCATTATCCGTTCATTTAACATTTCCATACTAAATTCACACATTACAAACATCATCATATACTACATATATTCGCAATTTATCTAATGAGTTCATTTCCTTTATTCCTAAGCTTTGTTTATTGTCTATTGAACTTACCCTATTGTATATTATTTCTAACTAATCTTTTATATTCTCAGTTACCACTATAGCATCCTAGAATTTACTCTCTAAGTAAAGGTAATGTGAACAACCCTTCTTACCTCTTTGAAGAGCAAGAACCAAAAAGGGGGTTTTGAGGGAGCATCCTCACCAAGCTCTAATCCATGCCTCTTAGCTTCCTATTCCTTGCCCTTAATCCCTTCCTAAGCTTCCTTGCATGATTAGAAAACCCTATGCCTCCGATTACACAAATTGGGGTTTGATAGGGAATCGGAATTTCATGAGAAAGAGGAAGTAATATGTGTTTTTGGAGAGGAAAATTCATGAGGAATTGATTTGGAAGTGATTTGTGGCACTAATTTTTGATAACTTTGAGTGATTATGGGGATTGGAAGGATTTAGGGTTTTGAATTGGGAATTGGGGATTTGAGAGATTGAGAATGAAATTGGGGTTTTTGTTGATAGAAAATCATGGGGATTTGATGGGGAATGATTATGGGATGTTAATTTGATTTGATTTGGTGTTATTTTAACATTGGAGAGGGATTGGGGATGAAAACCCTAGAGAGAAGCCGGAGAAAAGAAGAGTGAGAAAGTGATTTTTGGGGTTAAAATGACCCCAACTCGTGCTTTTATTTTTTGCTGATATGATAAAAACACTCGAGTCTTTTCCAAATCACTCGAGTGAATTCATGAAAATTACTTGAGTCTTTTCTAAAAGACTCGAGTGAATCTGAGGGTTTTGCCTTTCCCTGATTCAGGATCTGTAAAACACTCGAGTCTTTTCACAAAGACTCGAGTCTTTTACAAAACACTCGAGTCTTTTCCAAAAGACTCCAATGTTTTGCCCAGTACCCCATTTATTCATTTTCCTATTTTCCTCCTATTTTCTTCCTGCTTCAATTGGAGATAACTTCTTCGGTACCCGTTGGATCTTGCTCAAATTTGAAAGCAAGCTTCCTAAAAATCATACCTTCATATCCAACGGTGGAAATTGTGTTTTGAGTCCTAAATCTTTTATTTTGAATTTCCTAACGTCTGGTGTTTATAACACCGAAAAATCGATTTTTAACACTCGTTTGGGTTATCTTTAAATTTGCTTCTCGATGCCAATGCTCCTAGACTCCTATATGGCACTCAAAGTATTCCTAATCCATCATTTTAAATCCCTTCTATGATAATCCTCACTTCCAAATCTTACTATTATCCTAATTATTATTAGAATAAAAATTCAGGATGTTACATTTCTCCCCCACTTATTAGAATTTCGTCCCCGAAATTCCGCTCGATTCCTTAAATGGAGAATCATCCCATTGGTAAATCTTTTAACTATGGTCTTCACTTCCCGCTCTAGGTGTGGTTAGGTTCATGCCTATTTCAATGCTTGTCTTCTAAGACCACGTATTAACTCCATCTGCACCAGATCATCGGCTTTCTTATTATTAAAGTTCCATCTCCCAATCGTTTGGATTGAAATCCTCCCCCACTTAGCATCGACATACTTGATTATATCAATGTTAGGAGTAGGTCCGGTCGCTACTAAGCATGGAGTGTATGGATTTCCCAAGCGTTCTTCGGAAGTGGGAGTGAAGGGGGGTTTGACTACTTGTGGTGGCATTGAATCATACTAGATTCCTACAATTTGGCAAACTCCTGCATACACATCCGAGTTCTATCACTAGATACCTGAAACTCGAAGAAAGTGAAGATGAAAAGAAGATACTAGAAGCATTTAAGGGAATGCTTAATGGGCTTTGCAAGATGACCAAAGACGTGAGAGGTGATGAGAGTGTAGAAATTTTAGCATCTTATCGTATCGTGGCTTTTTCCATAATGTTCGGTGACTAGCGAGTATCGGTCGGCTGCCAACATAAAAGAATCGTGCAGAACCGACATTGTGGGGTAGCAACATGACTGGTTACATGTCGCCCCTGAAGATAATAGAGATTTATCCCAGAGAATGCATCTTCGTTGGAAAATCAACGAAAGATGTGTTTTCTACAGAGCGATAGTTGACTTGATCGATCTCGATAAGGGTACCTGGTAAAAGGGTCCAGCATTCGTCATACGAGGTGACTGAATTGAGTAGTCAAGACGAGAACTCCATGAACGTTTGATATTTACCAATGAAAACAAAGAGAAGGATTCAAGAGTTCACCAACCTTAGTTGGTTGAAACAAGGACACATTTGATTAGGATTGAAATTGTTGCATCAGGATTGGTTCAGAACCAAGAAGGTCAGAACAAGAAGACAGAGGTTTACTTGCACAAATTAAACCATTATCCATGGTTCAACGGAAACACAAATAAAGTCTTGAACGATACTTGGCGGCCATGGATTGAGGTATACCAGCACTCTTGAAATTTAGACGCTTTATTGGGCAGTATCAGAGATCTACGAAACTTAAATCTCACGTTGAGTGCATGCCAGCAACCCGGTTTCAGCTTATCCCAAACTGGATCTTAAAGGAGATACGTTGTGAATTTGGTATGGACTAAAAGTGCTAATGAGATTAGCCTCTAGGTCCCTACTTGTCCTCCATTGTTCTTGAACAAAAGGGTTTGTATCACTTGAAATTGTGGTCCACTTTTCCCTTGTGTCACTCTTGAGTGTTTCACCACTTTCGAGATTGAAGTTGAGCTAACAACCTATTGTTGATCGACGGGTTGGATTAAATTCCTAAGGTTTGCGAAGGCTTGTGTTCCACGCATCCAGGTTCTTATACTGAATGAGGAGTACAGATTAATAGTTTAACCTTGTCGGTCTTGATGTGGAGACCCACTAAGTCGTTAAGGTTTACCCCTTCTCGCGGTGTCTTTTCAGAAACCATGATAAGATTCCCGTTAAAACTTGAACTCCCGGAATCTGGTTTGGCTTTTCGTAGAATTTAGAAGTGATTCCTATAGGGTTGGTTATATTTTCAAAGATTAGGCATTCGGCTATGCCATTCCTAAACTGATGAAATAGCTTAAGACTCTTCTCTTCTAATTTCGCTTTGGGATCTACTTTTCGGTTCTATGTAAAGAGTTCGGAAAGAACACCATTCGGTTGGTTTCCTTGCATTTCAAGGGATCTATTTCCTTGGAGAGTTCCTATTTTGATTGTTTCAACTTCATTAATAAGATTGCAATGATATCATCTGTTAATAGCTGCAAAGGTTGAGGTGATCAATCCCAACTTCACGTCTATCAACAGCGCACCAATGTCGGGTTCTTACTTTTACCAGAGACCATGGTTCAATGGTTCAGTCTTGGTTGATCTCGACGTGGATACTTTGTAAGGTTGACAAGATTTTGGCTTTTCTCACAGGCGACCGTTCATAAATCTTAGTGGGAAGACTCCCAACAGATCACGGACTACCAGTGTCTGGCTTGGATTTTCGGAAAAGCTGGAGATGGTTTCTAGGGTGAGCTTGATTCCCTTCCTTATGAGAGAGATACTTCTCGGGGAACTTGAATGCCTGGTTGGAGTTTGTGCTACTTCGAAGTCTTCAATGACATTGACTGTTGACAAGTGCGAAGATCGAGATGGTCAGTCTCAATCTCACATGTATCGATAGCAACAACATCATCGGGTTTGTTGATGATAGCATCATTTAATAGTTGAAAGAGTAAGGACGACCAATCCTACCCTTACACTCTATTTAAACGATAACACCATCGAGGGAATTAGTTAAGCTTAAACTAGCGTCCTATCGTCTTTGTCACTACTTAATCCTGGTTAAGATAGCAATTGAACACATATATGCATAAATAGCTATATATATATGCATCCCATTCGTCTAACTTAGACACTTGACTTATACATATCGGTTACTCGCTTGGTGAGTAAACCACAGGAGTTGTGACTCCAAACTCCAAGGCCGAGGAAAAACTGCTCTGATACCATAAATTTGACGTCCTCACTTTAATTAGTTAATTTTTAGGTTTTAATAAAATTGGTGATTTAAAATTTCTTTTTTTAAAACTTAAATACTTGTAAAAATCCTTAGGAAGAATCCGACAGAGATTCCTCTGTTTATCGGACTTTCCAAAGTTTTCTTCTAATTAAACCTGTGAAACCAAAATTATTTAAAAACATAAAACACAAAAATATTACAAACGACTTAAATGATCCTACGCCTGATTATAACTAGTCTCAGGGCATAAAACTATTACATATTCAGTTTTACAAAATAACAGTCCACTCAAAACAAAATATATATATATATCCCACGTTGTGGAACATAAATCTGCTCGGCCATGACCCATGTAAACTCCGCTTTTGTACCTGTAAAAGTATAGCAAGAAGGGTAGCATTACACAGGACATAGGAAGATAAATTCTAAAAGATGACATAGCAAATAACTAAGCCTACACTATTCTGAATCTTCCTTATTCATAAATTTTCATATATAATTAAGTTCTTCTAATTTTTCTCTTATATTTACATTCTTTTAATATATATTTCTTCACTTCTTTTCATTCCATTAATATACATTTATTCATAAAGCTTGCATGTAATTTATTTCTTCTAATTCTTTTAATCTTTGGTTTTCCTTTCTTTCTTTCATTCTTATTAGCATACTTATACATGAAGATTCATGTGCTTGCTTCCTTTTAATTCCATTCTTTATTTCATTTTACAGTATTCATTATGTAGTCCAACCTCAGTCAGCCGTACGGTACTGAGCGCTGACTAATTCTTTTAATGCCGATACGCCTCGTCAGGATCGCATCGAACTTTTATCTTGTCTTTTGCTTTACTAGCAAAATAATAATTCCATTAGGTATTCTTGCTGCACAATTGGTTAGGATGGTATCTTCACCCAATAGGACTTCTTCTCACTCAGGACTTCTTGACCCATAAGACCTTTCCCTCGTTAGGGCCTTTTCTTTATATTCTTTTCTTCACTCACTTTCATATATTCTCAATTATTCATGATTCATGCTTATATTTGGTGCTGCAGCTATTAATCGTCGCGTAGGATCCACGTAACCTAACGAGCCTTTGATCTTATGGGGATTTTTCCTAAGCGAGGTTTGTACCTATTGGGGCTAATTCGGGCCTACTTTGCTAGTAGGACCCTGTCCTAACCGTGTGCACCTAATGGGTGTGGATCCCAAAACGCGATTAATAGCTGCAGACCCAATTGCTTTTCTTTTACTTTGCATTACATTTCCATTTCAGAAAATAACACATATACATGATTTGTATTAAAACATTTCGTTTATGTTTGTATCATATCATGGATCTGTATTTTCATTTATGTCTTATCATGTGACTTGTTATCATTTTCTTTATCTTCACTTAAAGGTGTTAGCATACAAAACTAACATTCACAAGATTTGCACATTCACAATCATTTTTCCAATATAAACCCCTTACCCCTTCCTTATCTTTTCGATTAATTAATTGATTACTATTCTTGTTTAACTATCTTTATTAATTTCCCACACATACCCAATATTCTGATTCTTTCATTAGCTTGTGATACCTCTAATCTTACTAAGTCCTAGGTTCATTTTTAAGACCCATTATGTCACATATAAGCATTCAAGCATAACAACACAATTCACTTACACATAGCATTACAAACAATGTGGCGGGTTTATTTTATTTATTCACCTACTCGATTTATTACCTTTATTTCCCTATAGTTTCCTCATTCATTATCCGTTCATTTAACATTTCCATACTAAATTCACACATTACAAACATCATCATATACTACATATATTCGCAATTTATCTAATGAGTTCATTTCCTTTATTCCTAAGCTTTGTTTATTGTCTATTGCACTTACCCTATTGTATATTATTTCTAACTAATCTTTTCTATTCTCAGCTACCACTATAGCATCCTAGAATTTACTCTCTAAGTAAAGGTAATGTGAACAACCCTTCTCACCTCTTTGAAGAGCAAGAACCAAAATGGGGGTTTTGAGGGAGCATCCTCACCAAGCTCTAATCCATGCCTCTTAGCTTCCTATTCTTTTCCCTTAATCCCTTCCTAAGCTTCCTTGCATGATTAGAAAACCCTATGCCTCCGATTACACAAATTGGGGTTTGATAGGGAATTGGAATTTCATGAGAAAGAGGAAGTAATATGTGTTTTTGGAGAGGAAAATTCATGTGGAATTGATTTGGAAGTGATTTGTGGCACTAATTTTTGATAACTTTGAGTGATTATGGGGATTGGAAGGATTTAGGGTTTTGAATTGGGAATTGGGGATTTGAGGGATTGAGAATGAAATTGGGGTTTTTGTTGATAGAAAATCATGGGGATTTGATGGGGAATGATTATGGGATGTTAATTTGATTTGATTTGGTGTTATTTTAACATTGGAGAGGGATTGGGGATGAAAACCCTAGAGAGAAGCCGGAGAAAAGAAGAGTGAGAAAGTGATTTTTGGGGTTAAAATGACCCCAACTCGTGCTTTTATTTTTTGCTGATCTGATAAAAACACTCGAGTCTTTTCCAAATCACTCGAGCGAATTCATGAAAATTACTCGAGTCTTTTCTAAAAGACTCGAGTGAATCTGAGGGTTTTGCCTTTCCCTGATTCAGGATCTGTAAAGCACTCGAGTCTTTTCACAAAGACTCGAGTCTTTTACAAAACACTCGAGTCTTTTCCAAAAGACTCCAGTGTTTTGCCCAGTACCCCATTTATTCATTTTCCTACTTTCCTCCTATTTTCTTCCTGCTTCAATTAGAGATAACTTCTTCGGTACCCGTTGGATCTTGCTCAAATTTGAAAGCAAGCTTCCTAAAAATCATACCTTCATATCCAACGGTGGAAATTGTGTTGAGTCCTAAATCTTTTATTTTGAATTTCCTAACGTCGGGTGTTTATAACACCGAAAAATCGATTTTTAACACTCGTTTGGGTCTTCTTTAAATTTGCTTCTCGATGCCAATGCTCCTAGACTCCTATATGGCACTCAAAGTATTCCTAATCCATCATTTTAAATCCCTTCTATGATAATCCTCACTTCCAAATCTTACTATTATCCTAATTATTATTAGAATAAAATTTCGGGATGTTACAAGGATGCTCATACTTGTTTCATTTATCACACTTAATTCAAATGAGTGGCATGATGCATGAATCTAGCTCTCATGCCTATCTCCATCATTCTATGTCACTCTTTGACGTCCATCCCTGACATCCCAGCACTCACCAGTGCGTTGTATTCCTAGGTATACAACAGTTTGTACATTCACCAAGAATGTACACGACAAGCTTGGAATCAATGCCACCCGAGCAATGTTATAACGTGCCACCCGAGCAACGTACCATCATCCAAACGGCCCATCATCCAAATGGTATAACCGTATCGGCATCCACTCAGCCGACCACGTCAACGACGTGTCATTAAGTAAGCGTATTAGCACTCCCAGAGGCCCTCCTCATGTTACCAAAACATGATAAACGACTTACCATCCAAACTCCAAATGAATGCATCACTTTTAAGATTGAAGGAAATTGATTAATATATTACATGCCACCTAGGCACATTCCGTCATCCAAACGGTGTATCCATATTAATCAATTCCTCTTAAGTTCAGATCCCTTGGATTATGGTTATGAAATCCTTAACCAATTGAGTTAGAATTGAAAATGGTGTTTCTCAGGTTCTGGGTAAATTACTCGAGTATAATTCAGCATACTCGAGTGTTTTTCAACTTTTCCAGATTACTCGAGTGTACTTAGGGTTACTCGAGTGTTCATGACTTTCTAAGGATTTGGGTTTCAAATTCAATAAATTACTCGAGTAGTTCATGGGTTACTCGAGTGTTCATCATGATTTCCAGAATACTCGAGTCACCCCTGCATTACTCGAGTGGTTTGCCTTAACATGTCCTCAGGTCTTGCTCGATACTCGAGTACCAAACACAATACTCGAGTGTTCTTGCTCAAATTACATTGTTTTACAAACATTTTACTCGAGTACCTGGTCTAATACTCGAGTGTTTCGCAGCAGAAAACACTGAAATCTTAGTTTCAATATACCATTTTCATTTCTACTCATTTCCAGTCCATTCCAAGGATCAACAGAGTTAACATATCATAATTTGAACATGCGACAACATTCATTTCATATCAAATAACAGATTTGACAGAGAATCTAGTAATCATGCATTAAAACACATTTTCACAACTCAATACCTCAATTCGCAGAATAAGCTCAATACTCATGAATTAAAGTTCATTTAAGCTTGCATGCATGATTTAGAACTTGCTCAACACAGTTTTAGAGCATGACTTGGTCTCCAAACCAAAATTCCTATTCAATCTAAGCCCTTAGAGCCTCTTGGTGGCTCTCTAATGCATTTAATGGAATTTAAACTCTATCTAGTGTACGAAATTTACTTCCCCTTACCTCTCAAACGTGAATCAAACAGAGAATTCCAAAGAAAAGCTCCACAGCACCAAAAATCACTTTAAGCACCAACATGCAGAGCAGTTTTGAGTGCACCACCAAAATCGAATTGGTTCAACCATGAAACAAAGATAAGAATTGGGGAAAATTAGATTTCTAGACTCTATACAACATAATCTAACTAAAGGAATCGAATTTGAGACTCAGGGATTCGTGAGCTTACCACAATCAATGATCAAAGTGAGCTCCCAGAACCACTTTGACAGATAACAGTCTCAACTTCCAAGCTCCAAATCTTCCACCACACTCACTCAATCCTTACAATTTTAATGTCTATACAAAGCTCGTGATGTGAGCTTTGTATTGGTGTATAATTTATCAATCAGATCAGCACACAGAGGAAGAATCGAATGAAACGATTCAAGAACCCTAACACACTAACTCTTCTTCAATTTGGCAAAATGGGTCGCTTAATCCGTCAACCACGGCTTAAATACTTGGCCAAAACCTTCATGCAGCTCGACACGAAGGCATTGAAGTGTTGAGGAAGACGATTTCGTGTCAACACACGAGAATCGTTGTTGGTGACTCACCAAACGCACTAACTCGTGCAACTCTGTCCAGAATACTTGAGTATTCCAGAAAATACTCGAGTACTTTGCCCAGTTTTTTGAAAAATAATTATTTTACTTTCCCTCCAAAATATTTCCTATATTTGCTTCTAGGTCCCAACCCAGGGACTAATATGCAAAAATACCTATTTCATGCATAAATATATTTATTAAAATAAATTCTAATAATATAAACACAGGTTTTAATCAAAGATTAAAAATAGAAATAATTAATTATAATAAACTTTATAATTAATATTCCATTAATCCAGGATTAAAATTTTGGGGTGTTACACTACCTTATTTACAATAATTCAATCTCCTTTCTCTAATTTTTCAAAGATTTCATCCTCGAATAATTCTCAAGTGACATGCCATTCCTTTGCTTCCAATATCAGATTTACATAGTTCCACTATGTTTTAGCTTCACCACTTAGCATATTCGTATATAACCTTTACTCACCCATTTAGCTTAATTCCATAATTAACCTTCAATTTCCAAATCATCCGTACTCCAAATTCTTGTCCCTAAAACGTCCCCTATGGAACCTAGGTTTCTTCCCTTTCGAAATCAATCTCTTATTTGTCCTTAGCTCTTCAGTTCTTTGTTGCAATTCATGAATTCGAATTAGGAATTCTATTGTGATTTACAACCTTCCTTTCTTACTTATCGTTGGTCTACTTGTTTCCTCAAAATCGTATCTATTAGACTTCTTAAAACCACTTTCTGAATCCCCGTAGAGCTCACATAAATTGCCTTTCGGTCCATTGTAATTGCTTTCGTCTTATACTTCGTTACGACGACGACAGAGTTTCCAATCATGAGCCTTTAAAATTCTGTCCGTCGGCTTTGTCCCTTGTTCAACTCCTTTTGATTGAACAATTACTTCGACTTTCCATGGTCATTAACACTTAAAGCAGAGTGACACGGGAAAAAGGCCTCAAGCCCTCAGAGCAACCATGATCATTACAAAACTTAAGTCATGCATCGAGTGAATCACCTTGTGTGTATTCCATCGCTTTGATGCATACACATCTACCTTCCTTTCTTAAAACTACCTCTTTCCATGTCCTAGCCTCGACACATGAAAATGCACTTCAATACTTTTGCATGAATCGAGTAGGAGTAGCACAGGAGGAAATGCTAACTTTCCCTAAAATCACATCCTAATGTGATAAAGGATGATAGATCTATTCTAACTTAGTGTCGTGATCGAATACCTCGACACTAATTTGGGGAATTTTATAGAGTCTCTAATTCTAAAACAATTAGGTAAATCCGACTTCAACCTAATCTCACATATACAATGAGCAAAAGAATGGGTAACTCCCGAATCGAACACAATCATGCAAAGTTGGTTTTGAAATAAATGGTTACCTTGCGCGAGATCAGGTGATTGGTTAACTTCTACTCTATTCGGGGTAAACACTTTTCATTGAGTCATTGGTTTGCTAGCAAGTCCGATATGGTTACTTTTCACAGATTTTCTGCAGTAACGTGCAATATGACCCAGCTTCCCACAGTTGAAGCAAGTACTTGTTTCCCAGCAGATTCTTCCATAATGATGATGTTTACACTTCTCACAGTAAGGGGTATTGTTGCGAGTCTTAACCCCATTCCCATCTTCAACTCTACTTTTGCCTCGTTTCTGGTTGAAATATGGATCTGTTTTCCGATGATTAAATACTTTCTTTCTTTGTGGTCCATAACTCTGTTGGTTACTCTTTGCCTGATCAGTTGCTACTTCAGCCTTCTTGTCATCCTCATACATCCGACACATGTCAACCAACTTAGGAAAACTTTGGATCTTCTGATAACTGAAAACAGATTTCAGTTCAGGTCTCAGGCCACCTTCAAATTTGATGCATTTGCTTCTCTCATCCGGATTGTTTTGATAGTATGGAGAGTACTTCATCAATTCCTCAAACTTAGCTGCGTACTCGCCCACACTCATATCTCCTTGTTTTAATTGTAGGAACTCAACTTCCTTCTTCCTTCTCAAGTCCTCTGGGAAAAATTTCTTGAGAAATGTTTCCATAAACATCTCCCAATTGACGTCCTTTCCCTCATAGTGTAAAAGTTGAACCGTGTGATTCCACCAATTCTCAGCCTCTCCTTCTAACATATAAACTGCATATGCCACCTTTTGAGCTTCCGTGAAGCCTAATGTTCTAAAAATCTTATCCATAGTATGAATCCACTTGTTAGCCTCCTCTGGCTTAAATCCTCCTTCAAACTTAGGTGGATTACAATTTCGAAAATCCGCTAAACTCTTAGCCTCAACATTACCGACATTACATTGATGTGGCAGATTAACTGGTTGTGGTGGTTGCTGATGATGTTGTTGTTGCCATTGCTGCATTGATTCCAACACAGCCGTGATCCTCCCCAGCATCGCATTAGTATGATTTCGGTTTCTTGTCGTCATATCAGACCTGCACTATGCACGTGTGGTCATATATGGTGGACTTAAGAAACACTCATCACACAACTTATACTAAAGCTGTAGCTTCAAACGGTACATCCAACTCGTATCCATTACTTGATCAAAGTAGAATACTAATATAAATCTCATCTTGTGGATACTTTGCTTGATGCTGATAACTACCTTTCTAGAACTACGTTAGCCATTACAGGATCTGACTTTTGCTCGAACCCGACACTTCACGAGAGAATATCCGGGAGATTCTTCGTAACCATAATCTCTTTAATTCCCCTCTTCCTTTATCCCACTATGAGAACAACACTCAAACATCTTGGGTTTCGGATTCTCGCCCCTCTATCACAATTAATTATCACTTGATTCTTGGGTATCCAATCCAATTCCAAGATCACACCTAATTGTGAAAAATGAGTAGACCAAGTTCACTCTAAAGAGATAGCTCAATAGAATAGCTCAATCATACGAGAGAAACAACTACAAGAAAACTTGTAGGAGTTTGATCTTGAGGTAGAAGGGTAGATCAAACACAAGAAAACGCAATTGATTCTCGTCCTCACCAAGGGTTAATTAACTTCAGAGTTACAACTCTGTAAAGCAAACCACTAGGGAAAATAACCTCCTCGTACTAACTTCGGGGTTTGTTAGTTTTCATACTAGAGGAAAATACCCTCCCTAAAGGATATTAGCTCGCCTTTAGATCCTTTGGAATCACCCCTTGTTGATTCCTCGATGCCATAATGGGTCAGCACTATGAGCTTAAGGTTGGAATTGACCTAAAAGAAGTACATCACTATCATACTTCAACTTAAGCTACTATAAACACTATAGACAGGTACATGGTCACATACCCAGGGTCAAGGGATAGAACCTTTTACTCCAATTAGAAGTATGTAAGAGCATACTTCACAAGAAACTCTACAGTTCTTGAGGACCAGCGTATTGAACCACACACCCAAGGACAAAGAGTCAGGACCATGGCTCTGATACCATAAAATGCAACATCCCTCGTTTCTGAAAAAGAATTTCATTTATTATTGAAACGTGTTGGAAAAGTCTGAGTATGAAAATTTTTCCTTGAATGTGGTACTCAAATTTAAACCATGTATTGGAACTAAATTCGGTAGAAGGAGTAATTATTTGCTGAACATTTTAGAATCCTTTTGAGATAACTTTTGTAGTACAAAATAGCTTTCGAAAAATAACTTAGTTTTTAGGTCATCCCAGGAAATCAACTTTAACAAATCTTCCTTCGTGCCGAACGATAAAATCAGAGTGAGCGGAATATATTAAAATAGTTCATTGACTCATAAAATCAGGTATACAAATTCGATGTGTACCACAATTATATTAAAGTGTGAAAACTAGGTTCCCTCTTGGATACATCTCTCAAAATATATATATTGTTTCCATTATCGAAAATAGAGACGTTCCAGAGCTGGTCACTGGTTCTTCATCCATTCGTTCATCTGGTTGAGTCCTCAAAGTTGTACAAAAGAGTCTCTATCCCATGATGACTTAGTACTTGATGAACTTAAGGGTCATCCAATTCCTTTAATGTCTAGGTAGTCTAGGTACCTGGTCAAAACCTATTAAGGGTAGGGGGTAAGCTTATACATTCACATTATCAAATAAGAATAAAGTCCTAACATCCACAAGTAAGCACCCATCATGATAGAAATGCATAAACATGAGCACCCGCCATTTCATTTATTTCTCTTCCCAAATAGGTGGCATGATACATGCTTCCCTCTCTCGATTCCTGAGATTCTTCAACTAATCACTCAGATGAACGTCCTTCCATAACACCATTGTATTCCCAGAATACAAATAATACGTTATCAAACGTATGGCGTACATGCTCGGAAGTGATAAAAACGTCACACTATCTGGTGAACGTCACGTCGCCCAAGGACGTAAACCTATCACTTATCAACATACAACGGGTGTGATAAAAAAACGTCACCACATCTGATGAACGTCACGTCGCCTAAGGACGTAAACCTTATCACTTGTGATACACAACAGAGGTGATAAACAACGTCACCATGTCTGATGAACGTCACGTCGCCAAAACGTAAACCTTACCACTTGTGTGTAACACACCGTTGAACCATCAAACCAACAGTATACCACATACTGTCCACATTGTCCATCTTAATGTGTCATCGCGCAAGCAGCAACATTTGGCACTCCCAGAGGCCCTCCTCATGCTCCATGAACATGACACAACGATAACTCATCACCGTTCATTGTGCATGAATGCATGCAAGTATTCCCTTAAGATTATTCATTAATCTCATTATATACAATATGTAATGAATTCATCAATGAGATATATCAACTTCCATGCTTAGGATGATGACACTTATCAAAGGAAGTATCACATTATTCCCTTTGAGTGTCATTAGGTTTAAATGGAAGTGGTTAGATTAAAAATGGTGTTTTCTCCACATTTTAGTAAAAAGACTCGAGTAGTAGCTTCAATACTCGAGTAGTTCTTCAATTTCCTGAAAATGTGTATCAGACTGCCCAGAATACTCGAGTAGTTTACAGATCAGAATACTTGAGTATTTCACAAAATACTAGAGTATTTTTCAGCCCAGAATACTTGAGTGTTTCACAAAATACTAGAGTATTTTTCAGCCCAAAATACTCGAGTATTTCACAAAATACTAGAGTATTTTGCAGCCCAGAATATTAGAGTATTTTACAAAATACTAGAGTATTTCGTGATCTTCTGGGAAGCTTGTATCATAAAATACTCGAGTGTCTTACCAAATACTCGAGTATTTTTGACAACAGATGCACCACAACTTGGTTTTAACATACCATTTTCAATTCTAATCAATTCCAACTTAAACCAATGATCAACAAAGCTTTACATACACAAATTAAACATGTCTCAACACAGAGATCGCATCAATTCACAGAAAATCATAATCATTCATCAATTATGCATGAAAATCACATATTATGCAACTTAAAGTACCAATTTCAATTCTATTCATTTTTGGCATAATTTCAACATTGATTAAGCTCATATGCAACCAAATAAACTTGGCTTAGCATGTAGCATGCCTCAAATTGGCCTCCAAGCCATATTCCTATTTCAATCTATGCCCTTAGAGTCTCATGGTGACTCCTCCTACTTTCTAATGCAATTTACTCTTATTCTAGCAAATGGTAAGCTTCCCCCATACCTTAGGGTCATTCTTGAACAAAAACTCTACAGAGAACAGCAACCAATTGCTCTAACCACTTCCCACCCGAGCTTGCATAACAGCTTCAGCAGGGGTTCAAAACCACATCAATCGACATTCGAGTCATGCATAAAAATTGGGGAAATTGGTTAGACTATGTTCTCTATAACATGAACTTTGAAAACCAATAAGTTTCAGACCAAGAGAAGGCTTGAGCTTACCAAAATCGAAGCTCAAAGTCGGCTCTCTGAATCTGAAAATCTAGTTTGGCAGATTTCAACCCCTAACTTTGCAGGCCCATAACTTTTCATCCAGGAACTCAAATCTAACAAACTTGGTATCAAATCAAAGCTCGTTTAAAGAGCTTTCCAATGGTATATCACACGTGAGGTAACTCTCAAGGAGGAGAGAGAATCGAAGGCAAGAAGGTGACGTGTCTGAACAACATTCTGGTTCGTGGCAGATTTGAATCTCTATCTTGCAGCACTCACTACTCCTCACACTCTCAGCCTTAGCTCACGATTTATGACTCTTTTCAAAGCTCTGGATGTGAGCTTTGAAACGGTGTATGTTTTGTTCTAGGAGACTCAGGGACGAAGACGAATTGAGAGCTCAAAGTTTAGAACCCTAAAAACTCGATTTTCAGATCAGCTTCAGCAAAAATCCCTCAATTCTCTCAACCATGGCGTTATATGGATTGATTGAGTGCCCATGCACAGCGACACGAGTCCATGGACGTGTTGCTGAGTTGCTAACGTGTCAACTCGTGAGGTATTCGAGTGGGTGACTCACCAAACGCACCAACTCGTGCAATGCTGTCCAGAATACTCGAGTATTTTCAAAAATACTCGAGTATTTTGACCAGTTTTCACTAAAAACTTGGTTTAATTAATTTTAACTCCAAAAGACCTTCCACTATTGTTTTTAGGTCCTTCCGAAGGACTTAATTGCAAAATTTAATATTTTATGGAAAAACCACATCATAAAATATTTTCTCATAATATATGTAGCTATACATATATTGCAAACCAAAAATCAAATATGGAACTATTATTTATTTAAAAAAAACATTTTACTAACATATTTATTCGGAAGACGAAATTAGGGGTGTTACATGGGTGCACGTTCACGCTCCTACCTGAAAACCGGGTCGTTACGTAAAACCTACTTCCACATCTTTCAAAACGATTTCATTGTTCTTGCCAAAACAAAAGAATTCGGTCAGTTCACAAAATAAAAGTAGGGCAATATTACAGAGGTGGTACTTCACTCAGATAATCCTTGACATAAACATACATCACTTAACTAGTCACCCTACCTACGACTTTGCCTAATGAAAACTATGGGATGAAGATCCCGATCCTCCTTGGGTTCTTTCTTAACTCCAGAAGATGAAGCGAACTCCCTTGGTGCTAGTCCACCGTACTTTGGCACCCACTGCATCCTAGCTGGAGCAGGATGAGTCTTCGGAGCTTCACAGCGCAGCTTCTCCTCATAATCCGTGTATCCACGAACAGAAACTTGTCCTAGAAGCGGTCCTAGATTCTCTCCGCAAAGTCGATGCTCTGGATCCGGAATCACGATCTGAGTGTCGCCAATCCATACCCAACCAGACGGGGTACGCTTCCAGCCACATCCATGTCTCATCCAAGTTGAAATCTCCATGCGATACTCCATCTGCACGTTGGAATACCAGAAACACCGATACGCCAACGGGCAGGAGAGAGTTAGCGAACCGAACGACAAGTCATCGACGTTGTGGATTTACCGCAGGCGAAATATTAAGACAGAACACACACAACACAACACTCAAGCATAACGTCATCACAAATCTTCATTATCATCTTATTATTATTAGTTCTCTCTCATTATCAACATCTTTCATTCTCAATTCCTTTCTCATTCTCACATCCAAACTTTCAATTCTTTCCTTTCCCTTCTCAAGGGGGTTCAGCTCTTCCTTCCTTCACACTTCCCATCCTCAACTCAACTATTCTCAAACTTTTCTTTTCTTACTTATAAATTTTCTTATCGAGTCTTATTAAATTATAACCATCCATGATTAAGGGGAATTGAAGAATCATCGAGGCACGCGTCCGTTCGTAGTTAGCACTCACATCTCAAGGCTACATCTCCTCGGTAACCATCCACCTAGTCGGAAGCAAACAGGAATACAAAACCTTTACCGTGCGGGCACGACAGCTGTCACACACAAATGTTCCCTGACCAGGAGGTCTCAGCCTCAAATCATAACATATATAAACAAGGCACACTGTCTCACTACAGTGGCAAACAAATGCCCCACTCCAGTTCCTCTCACTGTTCTAGATTTGCATCTAGGGGCCGACAGTACTGTTTCTAGTTGATCATGCAGGACGTGCCACGACATTAGACCCAGTCCCCACCACGTTAGTGCGCCACTTGTGGAATTGTCCCGCCTAGAAAAGTACTCTAGACTTCTTGACGTATCACCGTCATCGTCCTCCCCTACTGCAATCTCCACCTGAGTATCCGCATATACCCATAGTATCTTCCTGTCCACTACTTCGGGTTAACTCTCATACCTCACCGCGTTCGCTGTTAATGTCTTTTAAAAGCTTTTATCTTTAATTAACCTAATGGTCAGCTCACCCTTCGTACATCCCTTCAATGAGTCCTGACCGCTAACTTTGCATCACTTTTCAGTTCATCAAACTTGGCACAGAGCGGAATCACATTCACAACTCGAATCTCATCACAAGAACTTTTCTCCAACAACCTTTATCAACTTTCTCAAGAATCTCTTTTCATAAAATTTCGCCAAAAATCTCCTTTTCACCAAACCTTTTCATAAATTTCTTTTCTAAAAATTTCTTTTCATAAATCCTTTCAAAAATCTCCTTTCCACAATCTCTTTTAGACAATCCGTTTGGAAAATTTTTCTCATTTTGGGAACCCCTTTTTAAAATTCCAAAATTCCTTTCAAAAATTTTCACTTCTGGGAACCCCTTTTCAAAGTTTCTTTTTGAAAACTCATTTTCAAAAGTCTCATTTTTGTAAAACCGTTTCAAAAATTCTTTTCAAGGGTTTTCTCAAAGACTTTTCTCTTCTTGAGAACTAGCGGAGGAGCAAGCTCAACTCAGACCAGTCTCAATCCAAGAAAACAAAACCAAAAGATTCACACCTTACTCCCCATCACATTGCACTTTCAATATCACCTCAACTTTCTTTCCTCGCTCTGGCTCATTCACATCGCATCATGAAATCTTTTCCCAATCTCATCTTACTACCTTTTCCCAACCATCATCTTAAACCCCTTATCATTATCTCCACTCTCAATGTCTTATCAGGGTAAGGCTGCCTTGTTCCACAAGGACTTAAGCCCAACAGGAATTATCTCTTCTCTTGGTGTCTTTTACTTCTAATCTCTTTTATCTTCATTATCAATTATCTCACATTATCATATAATCAACAATCTATAACATTAACATACATAAATAAGTAAACATAAATAGCACATCAGCAACACACAACATCACACACAACAATGTGGTCTTTGTCCTATTCGTATGAGTGGCCACACAAAGCACACAATTGCCACTATACTACTGACGCAGAACCACTTAGTTCCGATGTTTGAGCTGATACGGAACGCCTTAATATAACACCTACTACCACGGTGTCTTAGGAAAGCTACTCTCTCACCTGAGGTCCAGCGATTAAATGAGCACAGTCTCCTCTGATCTTGGTTGCTACCACTGCCTTAGTCCCTCGTCTGTAACATTCCTCGGATTAATTAAAACACATTTTCATTAAAAACTTTTCTTAACTTAGAACATTTTTCATTTCTCGTTGGAAAAGCGTGATCGTTTTCTAAAAATGACTCAAACGTTTCTTAGGACTTCAAATATTTAAAAATCATTTTGAAAACATCAATTAAAACAATTTAAATCAATTGGTTAGGTGGCTGGTCCGTCTTGGACAGCACCTAAACCTCATTCCAAAAACACCGAAAATTCACCGGTTTCAATCCGGGTTTTCTCAAATCAATTTCCCTTTGAAAACCAAACTTCGAGTCTCATGAACTCAATTTTTGAAATCCAAAAACAATTTTAAACAAACTTGGGCAGCAAAGAAATCAATTAAATAAAAATCCAAAACAACTCAAAAACTCTTTTTATTTCAAATTCTCTTGAAAACTCAAGTTTTGTAAAATCATAAACACATTCTCACAACTCAATTAAACCAAATCAAATTATCTATAAAACTAAACATACACACGGTCCACAACACATTTTGGATCACTCAAGACATACAAACAATTAATCAAATATTAAATTAAACATTTCACAAATCAAATAATTAATTCAATTACTTTCAAAAACATTTCATTTTTATAAAACAAAAACATTTGAGCATGCATAAACTCCTAAACCGAATATGCACATACAGGATTTCAAGTAGACACAAAACTTATTCTTAATCAATTAGCTTAACAGCATTTCTATATCACCTCATGAAAAGAATGCTAACCTAATTTTACATGCATAAATCGAAAATCTCACAAATCAAAACAAGATTCATGCATCATCAACACACACATATTTATTCGGAAGACAAAATTAGGGGTGTTACATGGGTGCACGTTCACGCTCCTACCTGAAAACCGGGTCGTTACGTAAAACATACTTCCACATCTTTCAAAACGATTTCATAGTTCTAGCCAAAACAAAAGAATTCGGTTAGTTCACAAAATAAAAGTAGGGCAAGATTACAGAGGTGGTACTTCACTCAGATAATCCTTGACATAAACATACATCACTTAACTAGTCACCCTACCTACGACTTTGCCTAATGAAAACTATGGGATGAAGATCCCGATCCTGCTTGGGTTCTTTCTTAACTCCAGAAGATGAAGCGAACTCCCTTGGTTCTAGTCCACCGTACATTGGCACCCACTGCATCCTAGCTGGAGCAGGATGAGTCTTCGGAGCTTCACAGCGCAGCTTCTCCTCATAATCCGTGTATCCACGAACAGAAACTTGTCCTAGAAGCGGTCCTAGATTCGCTCCGCAAAGTCGATGCTCTGGATCCGGAATCACGATCTGAGTGTCGCCAATCCATACCCAACCAGACGGGGTACGCTTCCAGCCACATCCATGTCTCATCCAAGTTGAAATCTCCATGCGATACTCCATCTGCACGTTGGAATACCAGAAACACCGATACGCCAACGGGCAGGAGAGAGTTAGCGAACCGAACGACAAGTCATCGACGTTGTGGATTTACCGCAGGCGGAATATTAAGACAGAACACACAATACAAACAATACACACACAACACAACACTCAAGCATAACGTCATCACAAATCTTCATTATCATCTTATTATAATTAGTTCTCTCTCATTATCAACATCTTTCATTCTCAATTCCTTTCTCATTCTCACATCCAAACTTTCAATTCTTTCCTTTCCCTTCTCAAGGGGGTTCAGCTCTTCCTTCCTTCACACTTCCCATCCTCAACTCAACTATTCTCAAACTTTTCATTTCTTACTTATAAATTTTCTTATCGAGTCTTATTAAATTATAACCATCGATGATTAAGGGGAATTGAAGAATCATCGAGGCACGCGTCCGTTCGTAGTTAGAACTCACATCTCAAGGCTACATCTCCTCGGTATCCATCCACCTAGTCGGAAGCAAACAGGAGTACAGAACCTTTACCGTGCGGGCACGACAACTGTCACACACAAATGGTCCCTGACCAGGAGGTCTCAGCCTCAAATCATTACATATATAAACAAGGCACACAGTCTCACTACAGTGGCAAACAAATACCCCACTCCAGTTCCTATCACTGTTCTAGATTTGCATCTAGGGGGTGACAATACTATTTCTAGTTGATCATGCAGGACGTGCCACGGCATTAGACCCAGTCCCCACCACGTTAGTGCGCCACTTGTGGAATTGTCCCGCCTAGAAAAGTACTCTAGATATCTTGACGTATCACCGTCATCGTCCTCCCCTACTGCAATCTCCACCTGAGTATCCGCAGATACCCATTGTAACATCCCAAAATTTAATTCCAAGTTAATTAGCAAAAACCTAAGCTAGAAGTTATGAGGAAAACCATAGGAAACCATGGATAGGAGTTAAGGGTAGTGTATTAGAGTTAGAATTGGCCAGAATAGGAGTTTCCACCAGAATAATCAATTACTTTGTAGGGGTTAATCGATTACAGGGCCTCTGGTGAAAACACTTAAATGTTGCAGCATTTTTAATCGATTACTCTTAAGGAAGTAATCGATTATCTCAGGTGTTAATCGATTATTTGGGGGCCATTAATCGATTATCAGTGCTCTGGTTTTTGTATGATGCTGCAAAAATAATCGATTAATTGGAGGAAATAATCGATTATTGGGGTAAAATAATTGATTACTCTTTGTACGTAATCGATTATTTTAGGTCTAATGCAGAAAATAAAAATAAAGTTTGGGGGCAGAAACGTAATTTCCACCCCCTTATCCTCTATTTCAGCCACACACCCTTCTCCTTTCTCATTTTGCTCGATCCTCTCTCTCTCTTCCTCATCTTCTCCTTCTTCTCTCCCTCGTTTTTCTCTCTTCTTCCTCCCTCCCCCATACGAGTTTCCCTTTCCTCCACCAAGAGCAAGTTGAGCTCTTTCTCCTCCTCAAACTCCTAAGGTGTTGTTATCCATTATCAACAAGCTCCATCTCCCTCTCTAATCTCTTTATTTTGGTTTTTCCCTCTCCTCCACACAAAACCACCATCACCCACCATAAACCACCCAAATCCACCCTTCCAAACCTTCACTTATGAGGATCATCTCCTTCCTCATGACTTTGCCCTCATCTCCTCCCTTGGTGGTCTTCTCTCTCTTCATGAAGCCCTTTCTCTCTCCTAGGGCTCCCTTCTCTCTCCTCCAATCTCAAGACTCAAGTGGAATTTGGGCCTAAGGAGTTGGAATCAAGGTAGATCCGGAGTAGATTCATGGTCCTTGGAGCTTTGTGTGGGCTCTCTCCCTCTCTAAGGTAAGGGGAGTCACTTTTCCACACTTTGAGTTAGGGATAGTTGGGGTATATACTAGGATTTGGGCTAAGTAGTTGAATTGGGTTGTGGGTAGCAAAATAGCACCAGTTATAAATTGGTTTAAGAAGAATGAAAGTGATTTGGATTAATTTAATGATTTAATTTAAGTGTCATAAAATTGCTAACAATCCCCTTATGTATGTTGTAAATGTAGGAAGTGAAGAACCCTAGGGAGTTGACTTATATTTAAGCATGCTGAGACATACCTGAGTATGTCGATTGACTCTGTAAATGTATGTTGTTTGTTGATTGTTGTTATGTTTGCAAAGTGTGTAAAATGAATACATCCAGGGCTAAGAGTTAACTAAGGTGATAAATTACTAATGTGGGCCAAGTGGTGGAGTAATAATTAATGGACATAGGAATAATACGTGAAGGCTTAAATAAGGAGTGTAGTATAATCGTTTATCTAGGTTGTTAATGATTATTGGGAATGCAAGAGAATGATTTCTTGTTTGAATTGGTAATATGGTAACAGGATGACGAATAATTGTGATTATGTGATGTTTGTAAATCCGAGTGATATATATATACTTGAACGCGAATATCTGCTAATTGATGTAAAAGACAAAATGAAGGATATTGATTATTTGTTGATTGTGTGATGTGAAAAATTGGAATGATGTAAGTGTTTGAATGTAAATCCTTGTTGCTTGATGTAAATGGATATTTGAAATGTATGCATTATGGTGAACGTGTGTAGATTGAAAGGACGGTTGAATTGATCATTGGGACATTGGGACACTAGGTGTTCCTGCTAGGTGTACAAATGCCCCATTAGGGCCTAGGTACTCATCAGGCTAAAATGCCCCACTAGGTATAAATGCCCCGTTAGGAGTCAATGTCCCAAAATGATCAATTCAATGAAAACTAAAAGACTGGAAAAGGTGAAAAGGACTAAAGTATTTAAATTGATTATGCTAAGGAATTTAATGAGTATGAGAAAAGATTATATGTATCAGTCCTAACGGGTGAGGCCTAGTGGGTGAAAGTCCTGATGGGTGAATAAAGTCCCTAATGGGTGTACAAACGCCCTAGCAGGAGCAACCAAATTACCTAGTGGTACAAACTAAAAGAATAAAGGTCAATGGTAAATATAAGTAAGTGTCCCGGTGCTCACTTAAGCTACGGCAATGTGAGGTCACGGGAAAAGTATAAGTAAGGGTCCCGGTCCTCACTTAAGCTACGACAATGTGAGATCTCGGGCAAAGTATAAGGTTGCAGCTTGGTGCTCACTTAAGCTACGGCAATGTGAGACCAAGATAAAATAATGGGAAATGAAAATGATTTTGGAAAATGTAAAGTGAAGCATTTTGCTAGTCATAGCTTGATTTGATTATGATGCTTAAGTTGCTATTATGTGCTCTTTATTATCTTCTAATTCACTGTGTTGTGAAAAGGTCTCACCCTTATGTGGTTAACATTTTAGGTGAATGATGAGGATCTTGAGGATCAGAGAGTGTCGCAGTAGAAGTCATGGAAAGAAGGAAAATTTTATGTTGCGCTACTCTTGTTGTATTTGAAATACCCATTTTAGAATGTAAATTTAATTTATGAAAAGGAATTTTTAAGTTCCCCATTTCAGAGTATTAAACCTTTTAAATGATATTTTTAAATAAAAGTTGGGTGTTACATTTATGTTATCAGAGCAGTTCCTTCCTTTCCGACCTGAGGGAAAGTGGTCCCGATCTCGCTGCGAACACTCTCATCTCAAGCTTCTCCTCCAGAGGTGAGACCCTCTTAAGTGAAAATGTTTGATAGTAAAAGAGAATAGAATGTGATTCTTTGGGAACTTAAGCTGGATCCCTTAGGGAATTCAAAGAACTACATCCTATAAGTATGGCACGTTTGTAAGTAGAAAAACTTCATAAGTGCAATTGATTATTGTTTAAGGGATGCAAAGTCTAAGTTGAGTTAAAGTAAAAGTTAGAGTTTCTTACAAAGGAAATCTTACTAATTAATAACGGAGTGCATAAACTTAAGCTGGATAGCGAAGGCTATTACCACTGATGGAATGTAGTGTCGGAACTGGCCAATCCGATGTTGCATTTATCGGGAGGTGATGTCATCGGAATCTAGAAGTTTGTGCATCATCGTGAATTAGTATTTGGTTCCCTATGTATCAAACTTATGTGTTGATTCTTTTATGTATGTTTGTTTTGCTAAGTGCTTTGTGTGTAACCTTAATGTTTGTTTGTTGAGTAATTTGGTGTCAAAGTAATTGAATCGGGATTAGAAATGGAACCGCATGGAATAAATAAATTATGAATCTCAAATGCTAATCCAACTATGTGATGAAGTCACGTTGGTTTGATTAGTATTTAAGAGAACGAAAAACTAAGGTTTATACTAAATAATTAAGCGGTTCTGTAACTAAACTTGATTCAACCGATTGTGGCATCAAATGAATGTAGACATCGGGAACTAATAGATCGGATTTAAATCACTGACTCGTATTCATTTGAATTAAAAATAAAAATAAGCTTTCTGCCCAATGTGAGAAGTGGTTTGAATTCAATCAAAAGAGTTCTCTAAATATGCTTACATGTGGAATGGTGTAGTGTTAAAGTAAGCGGACAAAAATTAGAAGTGGAATCATGAGAATCAAAACGATTTACTACCTCGATTATAATCTATCCGAATGACTCCGTTTACATCGGTTAGATTAAAATCCATAAAAACAACAAAAAAAACATTTTTTATGAACTTGTGATGGATTCCACCACTAGTTTGGTTTCCGGTGACATTAATATTAATCGAAAGTCAAGTTGAAGCTTCTAATGATTGGATTTGAACCCCGAGTTATTATAATAAAATTTTGTAACGAAACGAGTTTATTTAATTGAGAATGGGGTTAAAATTCAACGTAGAAGTTCTTACCTCACTTTTGATTACATCATTGGTAGTGCATAGGTGTATATGAAAAGTCTATGTTTGTGTGGAAGTAAACCAAACCTTTTGAACATGTTTTTAAAATAATTTGGGATTAATAAATTTTCAGTTGCCTCTCTATGTTTGAAATCCCAAGTTACTTTCCACTAAGCATTGACAAAAAGTGTTGTTTTTGAAAATTGTGTTCTTGATGAACTGCTTTTTGTTTGTGTATGTTTGGTTGATATGTGTGCTTGTTATGTCTTTGTGCCGAGTGAAATTGTGTTTGCTGCTTGTGAGTGTTTAAAATGAATTTCAAAAATTTGCACCAAACCACAATCATTCTAAATGGATCGTGAGATCGCACAACAAATTTTCAAGAACTAGTTAGAAGAACAAGGATTTCTAAGTGATCGAATAGTGAATTTGGTAACCAAGTCACACATCGAGCAAATAGGAACCCTTCATATGCGACTCAAATCAATTCGGAACGAAAACTCGATTTTTAAATTTGAAGTAAAAAGGGAATGTAATTGTTTCAATTCTCGCAGAATGAACTAAACTTTTTCAAGTCCAAGACACATTCCCTCTTTCTTTGAGTTTATCCATCTTGTGTAATTTGCCACTCCTTCATCTAGAATCTTATGAAATTAGATGAAGGCAGCTCATCATGGTAAGGTGCATAACTAAAAGTTTTAGTGAATTTTCAAAATGAAATTAATTATTCCTCATTAAGAGAGGAACCTAAATTGCAAAAGAATTTTGTTTTTATAAATGTGTTATTGTTTCCTAAATAAACCAATAGTATGGGATCCTTTTCTTAAATTTTGAATCCCCATACTTAGTGATTTTTAAAACCAAAGGTTTTAAAAGGTGTATGTGTTTAGTTAAATGTTTTCTTTTGGGTAACCAGGGTTTTTACATGAAATGAAAACCGAGCCTTTGGGCTTAGGCTATTTGTTTGACTTGGAAGAATTAATATAAGCTACCTAAGGTTGAATCCTTGTTTCGTGTAATATTTCAAGCCAGTTGGAGCAAGCTAGTATTTTAAACAAAACAATGTTAATGTGCTCTAATCGGTTTGACAATTTTACACAACTTTGGGCTAAGTATAGGTGATGTCCCATCAAATTTTGAAGCCAATTGGAGTTTGTTTGCTATTTTAAATAGATTTGACATAGATTCACCCCGACCAATTACAAATCTCTTACAAAGTGGTCATAGGGTCAAAAGTGAATCTAATGAACTCTGATTGAACTTGAAGATTTGCTATAATGTTCTTTTAAGTACAGGGACACTGTCTTCCAATTCATCACAAACCTTGGGAAATTGAATTTATAAAATGAATTTTTGGTTTCAAACTATGTAAGTCCTATTCCCCGAACCCCTTTTATAAACGTTTTTGTTTAAAATGTGTGATGATGATTGTGAATGTGTTTGTAGAAGTAAGTATTAGCCTAAGTTAAGCTAGGAATAGTAAGGAAGAAAGCTAAGTCAAGTCATGTTTAGGTTTAAGGTGTAAGATGTTGTGGATTGTTGTTGTGAATGTTTGCCCTGGAATGATGCTTACATGATTTATGTTTGTGCAAATAATGGATGTGTCTGATTAGAGTTTAGGTTAAGACATGAGTGTTAAATTTTGGAATTAGAGTATACCCAACCTTTTAGGGTAATAGTGCTTAGAGTTATTTGTGCCCTGTCTAGCCTTTGAAAGAGTTTCGGAGGAAACTCAGCTGACCTTAGAAATCTGTTAGAATCGTAGTTTAGAAGTTGACCCAAATTAAACCATAATCGGTGCTCTTCAATGAGTGCAAGAATCTTGTGGCACATTCATGTTGAATGGTATGCCAATCCCAAGTGGGGGAGTAAACCTAAGATAAGTTAGATGTGTAGTTTAAAAACCCTTTTCCGGGATGGTTCTCCAATTAAGGAAGTTGAACGGAATTTCGGGGACGAAATTCCAATAAGTGGGGGAGAATTGTAACATCCCAAAATTTAATTCAAAGTTAATTAGGAAAAACCTAAGCTATAAGTTATGAGGAAAACCATAGGAAACCATGGATAGGAGTTAAGGGTAGTGTCTTAGAGTTAGAATTGGCTAGAATAGGAGTTTCCACCAGAATAATCGATTACTTTGTAGGGTTAATCGATTACAGGGCCTCTGGTGAAAACACTTAAATGTTGCAGCATTTTTAATCGATTACTCTTAAGGAAGTAATCGATTATCTCAGGTGTTAATCGATTATTTGGGGGCCATTAATCGATTATCAGTGCTCTGGTTTTTGTATGATGCTGCAAAAATAATCGATTAATTGGAGGAAATAATCGATTATTGGGGTAAAATAATCGATTACTCTTTGTAAGTAATCGATTATTTCAGGTCTGATGCAGAAAATTAAAATAAAGTTTGGGGGCAGAAACGTAATTTCCACCCCCTTATCCTCTATTTCAGCCACACACCCTTCTCCTTTCTCATTTTGCTCGATCCTCTCTCTCTCTTCCTCATCTTCTCCTTCTTCTCTCCCTCGTTTTTCTCTCTTCTTCCTCCCTCCCCCATACGAGTTTCCCTTTCCTCCACCAAGAGCAAGTTGAGCTCTTTCTCCTCCTCAAACTCCTAAGGTGTTGTTATCCATTATCAACAAGCTCCATCTCCCTCTCTAATCTCTTTATTTTGGTTTTTCCCTCTCCTCCACACAAAACCACCATCACCCACCATAAACCACCCAAATCCACCCTTCCAAACCTTCACCCATGAGGATCATCTCCTTCCTCATGACTTTGCCCTCATCTCTCCCTTGGTGGTCTTCTCTCTCTTCATGAAGCCCTTTCTCTCTCCTAGGGCTCCCTTCTCTCTCCTCCAATCTCAAGACTCAAGTGGAATTTGGGCCTAAGGAGTTGGAATCAAGGTAGATCCGGAGTAGATTCATGGTCCTTGGAGCTTTGTGTGGGCTCTCTCCCACTCTAAGGTAAGGGGAGTCACTTTTCCACACTTTGAGTTAGGGATAGTTTGGGTATATACTAGGATTTGGGCTAAGTAGTTGAATTGGGTTGTGGGTAGCAAAATAGCACCAGTTATAAATTGGTTTAAGAAGAATGAAAGTGATTTGGATTAATTTAATGATTTAATTTAAGTGTCATAAAATTGCTAACAATCCCCTTATGTATGTTGTAAATGTAGGAAGTGAAGAACCTTAGGGAGTTGACTTATATTTAAGCATGCTGAGACATACCTGAGTATGTCGATTGACTCTGTGAATATATGTTGTTTGTTGATTGTTGTTATGTTTGCAAAGTGTGTAAAATGAATACATCCAGGGCTAAGAGTTAACTAAGGTGATAAATTACTAATGTGGGCCAAGTGGTGGAGTAATAATTAATGGACATAGGAATAATACGTGAAGGCTTAAATAAGGAGTGTAGTATAATCGTTTATCTAGGTTGTTAATGATTATTGGGAATGCAAGAGAATGATTTCTTGTTTGAATTGGTAATATGGTAACAGGATGACGAATAATTGTGATTATGTGATGTTTGTAAATCCGAGTGATATATATATACTTGAACGCGAATATATGCTAATTGATGTAAAAGACAAAATGAAGGATATTGATTATTTGTTGATTGTGTGATGTGAAAAATTGGAATGATGTAAGTGTTTGAATGTAAATCCTTGCTGCTTGATGTAAATGGATATTTGAAATGTATGCATTATGGTGAACCTGTGTAGATTGAAAGGACGGTTGAATTGATCATTGGGACATTGGGACACTAGGTGTTCCTGCTAGGTGTACAAATGCCCCATTAGGGCCTAGGTACTCATCAGGCTAAAACCCCCCACTAGGTATAAATGCCCCGTTAGGAGTCAATGTCCCAAAATGATCAATTCAACGAAAACTAAAAGACTGGAAAAGGTGAAAAGGACTAAAGTATGTAAATTGATTATGCTAAGGAATTTAATGAGTATGAGCAAAGATTATATGTATCAGTCCTAACGGGTGAGGCCTAGTGGGTGAAAGTCCTGATGGGTGAATAAAGTCCCTAATGGGTGTACAAACGCCCTAGCAGGAGCAACCAAATTACCTAGTGGTACAAACTAAAAGAATAAAGGTCAATGGTAAATATAAGTAAGTGTCCCGGTGCTCACTTAAGCTACGGCAATGTGAGGTCACGGGCAAAATATAAGTAAGGGTCCCGGTGCTCACTTAAGCTACGGCAATGTGAGATCTCGGGCAAAGTATAAGGTTGCAGCTTGGTGCTCACTTAAGCTACGACAATGTGAGACCAAGATAAAATAATGGGAAATGAAAATGATTTTGGAAAATGTAAAGTGAAGCATTTTGCTAGTCATAGCTTGATTTGATTATGATGCTTAAGTTGCTATTATGTGCTCTTTATTATCTTCTAATTCACTGTGTTGTGAAAAGGTCTCACCCTTATGTGGTTAACATTTTAGGTGAATGATGAGGAGCTTGAGGATCAGAGAGTGTCGCAGCAGAAGTCATGGAAAGAAGGAAAATTTTATGTTGCGCTACTCTTGTTGTATTTGAAATACCCATTTTAGAATGTAAATTTAATTTATGAAAAGGAATTTTTAAGTTCCCCATTTCAGAGTATTAAACCTTTTAAATGATATTTAATTTATGTAAATTTAATTTATACCCATTTTAGATAAAAGTTGGGTGTTACACCCATAGTATCTTCCTCTCCACTACTTCGGGTTAACTCTCATACCTCATCGCGTTCGCTATTAATGTCTTTTAAAAGCTTTTATCTTTAATTAACCTAATGGTCAGCTCACCCTTCGTACATCCCTTCAATGAGTCCTGACCGCTAACTTTGCATCACTTTTCAGTTCATCAAACTTGGCACAGAGCGGAATCACATTCACAACTCGAATCTCATCACAAGAACTTTTCTCCAACAACCTTTATCAACTTTCTCAAGAATCTCTTTTCATAAACTTTCGCCAAAAATCACCTTTTCACCAAACCTTTTCAAAAATTTCTTTTCTAAAAATTTCTTTTCATAAATCCTTTCAAAAATCTCCTTTCCACAATATCTTTTAGAAAATCCGTTTGAAAAATTTTTCTCATTTTGGGAACCCCTTTTTAAAATTCCAAAATTCCTTTCAAAAATTTTCACTTCTGGGAACCTTTTTCAAAGTTTCTTTTTGAAAACTCATTTTCAAAAATCTCATTTTTGTAAAACCGTTTCAAAAATTCTTTTCAAGGGTTTTCTCAAAGACTTTTCTCTTCTTGAGAACTAGTGGAGGATCAAGCTCAACTCAGACCAGTCTCAATCCAAGAAAACAAAACCAAAAGATTCACACCTCACTCCCCATCACATTGCACTTTCAATATCACCTCAACTTTCTTTCCTCGCTCTGGCTCATTCACATCGCATCATGAAATCTTTTCCCAATCTCATCTTACTACCTTTTCCCAACCATCATCTTAAACCCCTTATCATTATCTCCACTCTCAATGTCTTATAAGGGTAAGGCTGCCTTGTTCCACAAGGACTTAAGCCCAACAGGAATTATCTCTTCTCTTGGTGTCTTTTACTTCTAATCTCTTTTATCTTCATTATCAATTATCTCACATTATCATATAATCAACAATCTATAACATTAACATACATAAATAAGTAAACATAAATAGCACATCATCAGCACACAACATCACACACAACAATGTGGTCTTTGTCCTATTCGTATGAGTGGCCACACAAAGCACACAATTGCCACTATACTACTGACGCAGAACCACTTAGTTCCGATCTTTGAGCTGATACGGAACGCCTTAATATAACACCTACTACCACGGTGTCTTAGGAAAGCTACTCTCTCACCTGAGGTCCAACGATTAAATGAGCACAGTCTCCTCTGATCTTGGTTGCTACCACTGTCTTAGTCCCTCGTCTGTAACATTCCTCGGATTAATTAAAACACATTTTCATTAAAAACTTTTCTTAACGTAGAACGTTTTTCATTTCTCGTTGGAAAAGCGTGATTGTTTTCTAAAAATGATTCAAACGTTTCTTAGGACTTCAAATATTAAAAATCATTTTGAAAACATCAATTAAAACAATTTAAATCAATTGGTTAGGTGGTTGGTCCGTCTTGGTCAGCACCTAAACCTCATTCCAAAAACACCGAAAATTCACCGGTTTCAATCCGGGTTTTCTCAAATCAATTTCCCTTTGAAAACCAAACTTTGAGTCTCATGAACTCAATTTTTGAAATCCAAAAACAATTTTAAACAAACTTGGTCAGCAAAGAAATCAATTAAATAAAAATCCAAAACAACTCAAAAACTCTTTTTATTTCAAATTCTCTTGAAAACTCAAGTTTTGTAAAATCATAAACACATTCTCACAACTCAATTAAACCAAATCAAATTATTTATAAAACTAAACATACACACGGTCCACAACTCATTTTGGATCACTCAAGACATACAAACAATTAATCAATTATTAAATTAAACATTTCACAAATCAAATACTTAATTCAATTACTTTCAAAAACATTTCATTTTTATAAAACAAAAACATTTGAGCATGCATAAACTCCTAAACCGAATATGCACATACAGGATTTCAAGTAGACACAAAAATTATTCTTAATCAATTAGCTTAACATCGTTTCTATATCACCTCATGAAAAGAATGCTAACCTAATTTTACATGCATAAACCGAAAATCTCACAAATCAAAACAAGATTCATGCATCATCAACACACACAAATTCATGCAATTATTCCTCCTTTTTCTTAGCAAACCGTAAGCTACATCTTGGAAAATAATCAATAAAAATTATACAAAGACATAGAGCACATACCAAGTTCTCATAAAAGCATGGATTTAATCTAAGCAAACCCGAATACAACATGCACAAAATAAACACCTAGTTTAGATCAAGAATCACATAAGAACATAGAACATAATTCAATTTAGGAAAAATCATTTTGTTCTCCCTAATTTTCTTCTAAAACCGAGACATACACAAAAGAAAACATGGTCTTTTAATGGAATTTAACATGCAAAGATGGATCTTAAGCTTCTCTAACAAACATGTGACAATCCTAGATCAACATGAACATTTCCAATTTATTTTCCAAGGAATCATAAAAATAACTTTTTAAAGTCAAACACTCACATACATGCACATCATTCATGTAGATCAAGTCATGAATTTAAACATATTAGCACAACTCAAGACAAAAATAATTTTAAATGAAAAAGAGGTTAAAACCGAGGCACACTTAAAGAAATATAAAGGTTTTTATTCAAAAATCATTTACAAAACCCAAAACAAAAATCAAGATCCATAAAAAATCAAGGATCAAAACACAATTCAAAGCTTTTACCAAGATCAACTCAAAACCGAAACATGCAAGGATTCAAAACCATGAAAATCATTTGAAAACAACATGCAAAACCAAAAATCATCAAACAAATTTAGATCAACCATTGATTAAACAAATAAACACACAAACACTCAAGGATCTACGATTTTAATCATGAAAATCAAACATGCAAAGAGATCTACTTCTAATTCACATAGACCATGTACAAAACTTTAGATCTAGGAGAAAAACTTCTAGATCTATCATGAGAGCATTAAGATCTACCATAAAAACATCAAGATCCATCACAAACAACACCAACCGAATTATCACACATAAACTACACTTATTACAAATTAAAATTGAGTTCTTGAAAGTCCATGGTTAAAAGAAATATTACACATAAGTGCATAAAATTAAACATGCAAAGGAAGAATAGAAAATAAAATTACAAGATCAAGAACTAGTTCTAAAACTTTCTAGGTCTTCGGTTTATACCAAAAAGAAAAGGTCTCCAACACTTCTAAGCACTTGATCTTCAAGGATTCCTAAGTTTTGGCTTTGGGTTCTCCTTCTCCTTCCTCCTAGCCTCACGGTTTCTCCTACTTCTTTCTCTCTATTTTCTAATTCTTTGTCTAAGAGTTTGAGGAGCTCTTAGAACACGTGTTTGTGTTGGTGTTTAGACGAAGGAAGTGAAGAAATGAAGAGTGAATGGGTGAAACAAAGCTAAGGCCAAGGCTTATATAAAAATTCATGGCTTCCTATTTTAGCCTTCATGCAATTCGGCCAAGGCTCAAGAAAGAGGGGTAATTTCGGCTTCCTCTAAAATTGCATGGGTGGAGGTTAACAAAATCCAAAGGAGACAATGTAGGGGACATAAGGCTTAGGGTCATTCTAGGCTTTTGACTTTTGGCTCTCCATTAGGGTTTCCATCTCCTAGTTAGGGTTTAGTTAAGGACTTGGTTGGGACTTAGTTAGGCTTAGTTGCTTGCCCATTACTTAAGGGAAATTCTAGGTTTTCCTACACTCACTCACACACGGAACTCTCACACACTTACACATATTCACACATACACCTACTCATGCACACACACACACACACTTATACGACACATACACACACATCTTCATGCACATACACACTCATTCACGTCACACACATATATGCACATATAATCACCATTAAATAATTAAATTTCACATACTCTTAAACATACATACACATACATGCAAATACATTCACTTATTTTCACGCCTAGCTCCTACACATATCCTTCTAACACATACATTCATTCACTAATTAAATCCTAAGCATACATGCATGTAAAAACCGTACATGCACATATAGAAAACAATAAAATTACTCATGCATAGAAATTATAATTGCACCCAAAAATATTCAAGCACAACAAAACACATTTCCTAAAACAATTCCTTGCTAAAAGAAATTCACCATTTCAAAATAAATTTCACAATTCATAACTTTATTTCATTTACCACTTGGAAAACAGGGATTAAAAGACTTATTTAAGAAAATTACTCTTTGAAAAATACTTTTCTCAAAAATAATCTCTTTTTAGAATTTAAAACCATGCGAGGAAATTGAGGGGTGTTACAGAAAGTGTAGAAAAACATAAAATAAAACCAAGGGAAATTAGTTAAGGAAAAACCAGCTAAACATGGGAGTAACAGAATAAAAAGGGCAAATGTAATAGGTATAAAGAGGAGAACTAATAAGCTGAATAATAATAAGTAAAATATTAAGTGAAGATTTAAATGGGAGAAAAGAGGGATTAGAATGTGGAATCAGGAATACTTGTGGAGTCGAATATGGGAACAGAAACAAAGTGGTGAATTAGATGTAAAAGAAAATAGATAACCGGTAAAAGAAATTAATAAAAAGATACTAAAGCAAAGAGAGAGAGAGAGTTGTTAGGGAAATTAAATAAAATGTTGTATTAGGATAGGGAAACTAAGCTAAGTCAAAAAGGGTATTTAATTAAAACAGAGTAATGAAATAGGAATAATAAGTAAATAAAAGTGTGAGACAAAGGTATCATTGGAATAACTAAGAATTTGAAACGGGAATCTAAAATATAACGACTATATCAAAGCTAAGGGGAGTTAGATGTAAACTAGAGAAATTAATAAAAAGAATAGGGAAAAAGGAAAAGGAAGAGAAGAAGAAAAGAAAAGAAAGAGGAAGCAAAGAAATCACTAAGAACTAGTAACGAGAGGTAAAAATATAAAGTATATGACCAGGCTCAGTAGAGTTAATTAAAAGGTAAGAATAAATTAGTAAATTTGAAACATTTAAATATAAGAAGATAAAAGAAGGGTTAAGAAATTGAAAGAATTAAAGAGAACTAAAGAACTAAAAGTAAAGAGAAAAGACTAAGACGAATTAATGATGGGAAAGAAAATAAATGATAATCGGCGCAGGATGGTCGTGGTGACCCTATGGCCTAATAAAAATAAATGTTAATCGCAGCAGGATGGTCGTGGTGACCCTGTGGCCTAATAAATATAAATTATAATCGCCGCAGGATGGTCGTGATGACCCTGTGGCCTAATAAATATAAATGATAATTGTCACAGGATGGTCGTGGTGACCCTTTGGCCTAATAAATATAAATGATAATTGTCACAGGATGGTCGTGGTGACCCTGTGGCCTAATAAATATAAATTATAATCGGCGCAGGATGGTCATGGTGACCCTGTGGCCTAATAAATATAAATGATAATATTCACAGGATGGTCGTGGTGACCCTGTGGCCTAATAAATATAAATAATAATTGTCACAGGATGGTCGTGGTGACCCTGTGGCCTAATAAATATAAATGATAATGGTCACAGGATGGTCGTGGTGACCCTGTGGCCTAATAAATATAAATTATAATCGGCGCAGGATGGTCGTGGTGACCTGGTGGCCTAATAAATATAAATTATAATCGGCGCAGGATGGTCGTGGTGACCCTGTGGCCTAATAAATATAAATGATAATCGTCGCAGGATGGTCGTGGTGACCCTGTGGCCTAATGAATATAAATTACAATCGTCGCAGGATGGTCGTGGTGGCCCTGTGGCCTAATAAATATAAATTATAATCGTCGCAGGATGGTCGTGGTGACCCTGTGGCCAATTGATAAATGTAAAAGAAAAAGAAAAGACAAAGTAAAAGAAAAAGAGTAGGAAAGGAAAGTGACTAAGAAATGAGATAAAATGAATTTGAAGGCTAAGAGTGGAAGTGTGAGAATAATTGGAGAACTAAAAGAAAAACAATTATATGGATATTTATGAGTAACTGATATCAATAATAAGGTAGGCTTAGTTTATTTCTATGTCTCTTGTAGAATTTATCTTTTTAAGTTCTGTGTAATGCTACCCTTCTTGCTATATTTTTGCAGGTATTGAAGTGGAGCTTACATAGGACATGGCCGAGCAGGATTTTCATTCCACTACGTGGAATGTATACTATTTAATATGAGTAGACAACTAATTTTTATAATTTTAGAATATGTAATAGTCGTGCCCTGAAGCTTGTACTAATCGGGCGTTAGGAGCTGATCTGTTTATTGCACTGTTGTGTTTCATATTTTTAAATATTTCTGAACTGACAGGTTTTAAGAAGAAATATTTTGGGAAGTCCGGAAAACAGAGGAAACTCTGCCTGATTTCCGTAAAACCTTTTAAAGAAATTAAGTTTTTAAAAAGAATTTTCAAACTCTGATTTTGTTTAAAAACCTATAAATTAACTAATTAATGTGAGGGTATTACATTTACCGATTTTTTAAAAATATATTTATGAATTTTTTATTATTTTGAAAAATATTTAAAAAAATATGCGCATGTTACCGATTTATAAATATATTTAAATTTTTTTTATTATTTTCAAAAATATTTTAAAAACTTTTACCGAATTTTTTTTGAAAATTTTATGAATTTTTTGATTAGTTTCTGAATTTTTATTAATTTTTTAAATATAAAAAAATTTCATTATTTTTTTAAAAAATATTTTACAGATTTTTTAATAATTTATGAATTTTTTAATTATTTTCTGAATTTTTTATTAATTTTTAAAATATAAAAAAAAATTCAGTATTTTTTAAAAAATATTTTACATTTTTTTTAATTTTCTGATTTTTTATTATTTTCTGAATTTTTTATTAATTTTAAAATATAAAAAAATTTAGTATTTTTTTAAAAAAAATATTTTTCGGAATTTTCAATAATTTTTTCTGAATTATTTAATATATTTTCGAATTTTTAATAATATTAAATATAGTTTTATTATTTTATTTTTCATTTTTAAATTTGGACCGTCAGATATATGCAACGGTTGAGATTTTACGATGGAATAATCTTGTGGTTCGTGTCTAAATATGTGCACCGGAAATAACCAATGAGAATGTGAGACGTGGCACTAAAAAGGTTGACTAACGGATTTATGGACGGAGGGACTAACGAGATGTCATTCTGATCTTTGGGGACTAAATTTATTCTTAAAATCTTTCAAGGACTAAATGAATGCCAGGTTTATCTTTGGTAATTGGTAGACCAAATAAACCATTTTTAGTTTTCAATTTTATAGTCCTGGACTACTGGAAAGCCACAACAATATCATCAACAGTGTTACGGAAGCCATGGCAGCAGTAGCCTCTTCCTCTCCTCTCCGCCATCGCTTCCTCTCCCTTCAATGACGGCGCTCTCTTCCTTGCCTCCTTCGATGGTGGCGGATGGTATGCTCGGTTTCTCTTCCTCTCCACCGTTGATGGCAGCCTTCAGTGGCGGCTAAGGTTTCTCTTTGTCTCCACCTTCGATGGCGGCGGCGGCCGCCGACTCCATTCTCATTGGCTTGTTCGAGTAACCGTTCATCTCTCTCATATCCTTTTGTCTCCCTCGTACCCATTGGTCTCCTTTGTGCCAGTCATATGTTTTGGCACCATATTTTTATCATATCTCTCTCATTGCTGCAATCTCATTCACAGTAGTAACATTCTTCTTCCAATTTTATTGTTAATTTATCTTTAATTTTATTTTTAATTTGTCTTCAATTGTTAATTCATCTCACCTTCCTTTATATTGTTGAAGGAATTGAAATTGGAATTGGAATGTAGTGTGAACTGTGAAGCAAATTGGAATTGGAACTGGAATCGTGTAACACCCTAAATATAATTACCCTTAATTAACCCATTTTAAAAATAGCGACTTAAAATTTCTTTTTAAAACTATTTGAAATATGAAATTCATCTGTCAAATCGGACAGAGTTTCCTTTGTTTATCGGATATTCCAAAAACTTAGTTTTTCCTGTAACCTGTGCAAATCCAATATATTCAGTTCATCCTGAGCCAACAGGGCCAAAATACAATTGTGTGATATCCAACCAAGTCATAAGTATAATTACATCAGAGATAGCAGCAAAGAACAAGTTGTGGAACTATAAAAGTTTTCCCAAAAAAATATGTATACTTCCTATCCATAGGAAGTGTCCTGGATGACCCAGAAGAAATAAGCTTTACAATTCATTTTCAAGAACAAATATGCCAACATGTATACCATATGCCAAAAATAAATCCAGGACTATACAAAATCCCCAAAAACCCACTACTATCTACTCTCCCTGGGAGGGAGAGTGCACCTGCTCGGCCGGGGGCTGTGCAGGCTCAATCTCTGTACCTGTAAAAATAGTAAGGGAGTGAGCATTGCACATGAAATAGGAAAGCAGTTTCTCATTAGACATAATTACCCACTAAGCCAAGAACAATTATCAATTAGATCATATAGCACAATTTATTCACATACACACATCGTGCATTCCCATTTTAGCAATCCATTTCATTTTTCATTTACATTTCTCGTTACTTATCATTTTGTTTCACTTTTCATCTCTTTCATTCTTGACATCTTTTCATCTTTTCAACATTTTCATTTCTTTATCACTTTCATCATTCACGTCACTTTCATCTTTTTATTTCCATTAGGGATTAGCGCACCAGTTAGGTCATTTCTCACCCACTAGGATTTTCACCCAATCCAGGTCATTTTCACCTATTAGGCCACGGTTGACACCCGTTAGGACTAAAACATAATTTTAACTTTTACATTCCACATATACTCTCTCTTTTATATTCCTTTATTATTTGTGCAGCATGATTGATCCATTGGGTACACCCGCCTAACGGGTCATTTACGGGGCCTAATAGGTCATTTTCACCTGGATGGGTAACTTGTACCTAATGGGTAACTTTTCACCTAACAGGGCACCTAATGGGTCGGTGTGTTCCAAGGATCAATCATAGCTGCAACCTTAACCATTTTTATAATTCAATTTAGTTACATTCGAGCTATTTATCATACTCAGCATTATTGGCTACATTACTTGCATTATCACATAAAAGCAGAATATACATACACTCCAAATAGTTCACAAATTATATCCATTACTCACATTAACAAATATTCACAAACTAAATCAACATTTAATATCAAGAACATTTAGCACATACATAGCTCATATGCATTTCTCTAAATTTTCTATTTAATGTCCTTTCCTAAAATCGAATATCCTATTTCTTCACAACCTAGGGTTCTTAATAATACCATAAAAACAATTAACTCCTAGCAAGCTCTTATATACTAATTAGAACCTCTTCCCTAGGACAAGCCAATGCTCACAATATCCACCCCCTTACCTCAGCCAAGTAGAGGTAAAAATAAACCTTCCAAGCCCTAGCTTCAACACTTCAACAAATGAACTCCAATGGCAAGAGAGTGATTGTGATCTTCCCTAAGCCAAAGGAATGGAATGATGATGAGATTGTTGCCCAATTTCAAGAGAAATTCGAATTCCTCAAGGAGGGGAAAGAGAGAGAGAGAAAATCCAAACTAGAAAGAAAGAGGATAACTCAAGATTGGAATACTTACTTGGAGAAAAAGGGAAAGAGATTAGGTGATGGGAATGGGTGCCACACCCTTGAATCCTTGATAAATTGAAGTGGGGAGAGTGGCGCCCTAGAGGAGGGAGAGAAATTCGTGCATTTTGGGCAAGAAACAAAGCGTGCTACCTTTATTTTTTTCCCCAGCTACAACCTTTAATCGATTAAGCCCTTTCTAATTTTCTGACCTTAATCGATGAAGTTGCAGCTTAATCGATTAAGGTGCAGCTTAATCGATTAAGCTGCACAATTTTGCAGTATCCAGACTTTGAAAGGCCATAACTTCTTCGTTACCCGTTGGATCTTCCTCAAATTTTAAAGCAAGCTTCCTCACCTATCCTACTTTACATCCAACGGTGGAATTTGTGTTTTAAGCTACCAATCTTGTTATTCCTATTTCCCAAAGTCCTATGTTTTAAACTTGAATTTGCATGTTTAATTGGCCAATTTCTAACTTATATCATAATTGCTTCTATCCTATGACTATCAAAACATAATTTACACTAAAAACTAATTTGGGATGTTACAATCCTCTCCCACTTAACGGAATTTCGTCCTCGAAATTCAATTGTCCTGAAACAACTGAGGATAAGACTCCTTCATCTTGCTCTCCAGCTCCCAAGTAGCTTATTCTACGTTGTTTCTACTCCAAATCACCTTCACCAATGGAATTTCCTTGCCCCGGAGTTGCTTAATCTGCCTGTCCTCAATCCTGATCGGAGGACCTCAAAAGTAAGATTCTCCTTCAAGGGCAAATCGTCAGCTGCTACCACATAAGAGGGATCATGAATGTACTTCCTCAGCTGGGAAACATGAAATACACCATGAAGCCTAGACAAATGTGGAGGCAAAGCAATCCTGTACGCCAAAGGTCCAACTCTCTCCAGAATCTCATAAGGTCCAACAAACCTCAGAGTCACCTTCTTTGACTTGATTGCCCGACCAATGCCAGTGGTAGGGGATACCCTCAGGAATACATGATCACCCACCTCAAACTCTAGGGGCCGCCTACGCTTATCTGCATAGCTTTTCTGCCTATCTTGAAAAGTCTTCATCTTATTCTTTATCATAGTGATCTTCTCAGTGGTTTCTTGCACCAATTCCGGTCCCGTCAACAAGTTCTCTCCAATCTGGAACCAACAAAGAGGCGTTCTACACTTTCTCCCATAGAGTGCCCCAAAAGGTGCCATGCCAATGCTAGAATGGAAGCTGTTATTATACGTGAACTCCATCAATGGCAACAACTGCTCCCAGCTACCAGCCTGCTCTAGAACACAAGCCCTCAACAGATCCTCCATGGTCTGAATAGTACGCTCAGACTGCCCATCAGTTTGAGGATGATAGGCTATACTATACTTCAACTTAGTACCCAAGGCCTGCTGAAGACTCTGCCAAAATCTGGATAGAAACCGTGGATTGCGATCAGACACAATGCTAGAAGGCACACCATGAAGCTTCACTATGTCCCGAATATACAACTGTGTCAGCTTCTCAAGTGTGTACTTCTTATTGGTCGGGATAAAGTGGGCACACTTTGTTAAACGGTCTACAACCACCCATACACCGTCACAACCTGCAGCAGTTCTAGGTAGACCCGTCACAAAGTCCATGGCTATGCTATCCTACTTCCATTCAGGGATGTCAAGTGATCACAACGGACCACCTGGCTTTTGATGCTCAATCTTCACCTTCTGACAAGTCAAGCAGTGGGACACATGGTCAACCACATCAGACTTCAACCCTGGCCACCAATAGATCTTCTTCAAATCATGATACATCTTTGTTGTACCGGGATGGAAACTCATTTTCGTTTGGTGAGCTTCCCACAATATGTCTCTTCGAATCTGGAAGTCCATTGGAACACATATTCTACCTCTAAATCTGATGATTCCATCTGCTCCCTTGATGAAATCAGGTTCCTCTTTACTTGCTGCTCCTTCCAACAACTTCTGGAGCTCTTCGTCATCTACTTGCCTTTCCTTAATCAAGCCCATCTACTCACTAGTGACCTGCAACTTTTCCAGAACAATACTTTTCTCTTTCACCAGCATGTTCAAGTTGAGATCACTGAACTCCTGAATCAGCTGCATCTCTTTCACCAACATGTTACTAACATGCAAAGTCTTGCGACTTAGCGCATCAGCTACCACATTCGCTTTTCCCGGATGGTACTGAAGATGGAAATCATAATCTTTCAGAAACTCCATCCATCTCCTCTTTCTCATATTCAATTCCTTCTGATCAAAGAGATAGTGGAGACTCTTGTGATCACTGAAGACTTCAAACTTCGTGCCATACAAATAATGTCTCCAGATTTTCAATGAAAAAACAACCGCGGCTAGCTCCAGATCGTGAGTTGGGTAATTCTGTTCATGCTGTCTCAACTGTCTAGACGCATACGCTATGACTTTGCCCTGCTGCATGAGCACACAACCCAAACCTTGCTTTGAGGCATCACAATAAACATCAAAAGGTTGGATCGGATCCGGTAAAACTAAAACCGGTGAGCTAGTCAGTCTCTTCTTCGACTCTTGGAAACTGTCTTCACATTGCTGGGACCACTGATAGGGAACATCTTTTCGGGTCAGCATAGTCAATGGAAGAGCCAGCTTGGAGAATCCTTCAATGAATCTCCGATAATACCCTGCCATTCCAAGAAAACTCCTGATTTCTGTCACTGATGTGGGTTTCTCCCACTTCAACACTGCTTCCACCTTGGAGAGATCTACTGCAACTCCCTGTGCAGAAATAACATGACCAAGGAAATGAACTTCATCCAACCAAAAGCTACACTTGGAAAGCTTTGCATACAATTGCTTTTCTTTGAGAACCTGTAGCACAATCCTCAAATGTTCCTCATGCTCACTTGGACTCTTAGAATAGATGAGAATATCATCAATGAACACTATTACAAAAGAATCCAAATAAGGCATGAAGATTCTATTCATATAGTCCATAAACACTGCAGGGGCGTTAGTCAAACCAAATGGCATCACAACATATTCAAAATTCCCATACCGCGTCCTAAATGCAGTTTTAGGAACATCCTCCTCACGGATACGAATTTGATGGTATCCCGATCGGAGATCAATTTTTGAAAATACTGCTGCACCCCGTAGCTGGTCAAGCAAATCATCAATGCGAGGGAGCGGATACTTATTCTTCACCGTCACTGCATTCAGCTGCCTGTAATCAGTGCACATCCGGAGGCTACCGTCCTTTTTCTTGACAAAAAGAATCGGAGCGCCCCAAGGTGATACACTTGGTCTAACTAACTTCTTGGCCAACAATTCCTCTAGCTGCTTCTTCAACTCCTCTAATTCAGGAGGTGCCATTCTGTATGGTGCTATAGAAATTGGGCCGGCACCGGGCTTTATGTCGATACCGAACTCTACTTCTCTTTTCGGGGGTAATCCAGGAATCTCGGCAGGAAAGACTTTCGGAAATTTGCAGACAATTGGAATTTGACTAACATCAGAGACTTCCTCAACATCCATGGCAGATAAAGAAGGATCACCAAAGACAACGGCCTTTTGATGACAATTAATCAACACATGATGTTGAGTCATCCAATCCATCCCCAAGATGATATCTAACTTTTTCAGAGGCAAACAAATCAAATTCACCTTGAAATCCCGCTCTAAGACTCGGAGTGGACATTCTAAACACATCTGAGTAGTCTCAACAGACGAGTTAGTAGGCGTAGAAACTGACAACTTAAAAGGCATTTCTACTGCTGACATCCCTAACCTCTTCATGCAGCTAATAGAAATAAAAGAATGTGATGCTCCACAATCAAACAATACTCCACATGTGTTACCATGAATAGAACATGTACCTCTGATCAGCTCGTCCTCCTCTGTCACTTCTTCGCCATCCAAGGTATAAACCTTGCCCTTTTGCATGGGCAGGCTTGCACCAGCTTTCTGTGCCTGTGCAACATTAACTTCTTTCTTCAAAGTGCTCTTGGGACAGCGAGAAGCAAAATGACCAGGCTGCCCACACTGGAAACAAAGCCCCTCTCCTCGACCTGGGCCAAGACTCCAGCATACTCCTCTGTGATACCTCCCACAATGTTGACAAAGAGGGGGAGGACCGATAGCAACTGCTGGCTGCCCAATACCTCTTGGTGCTGCAGTAGTAGGGTTGGAATAAGGACTAGATCTCTGAACAGGGCCCTTGCCTCTGATGGGACCAGCCCGCTGAGCTGCCTTACTCTTCTTCTCTGCCCTTTTTTGTTTCAATGCCTTTTCATATGCACTGGTCATATTCACTAACTGGGCCAAGTTTGCAATGCCCTGGTAAGTGAACATGGTCCTAATATCGGCATCCAAACCTGCGTCACACTTGATACACTTGGTCCGCTCGTCAGCATCCCTATAGCTTCCCGAGTATCTGATCAAATCTTCAAACTGTGCGGCGTATTCCCCAACACTCATGCTTCCCTGCTCTAGCTTCAGAAACGCCAATTCTTTCTCCCTCCGAACATCCTCCGGAAAATACTTACCCAAGTTACCACCTCATTCTCAGCCTCTAAATTCCTCCTCTGGTGCTCCCACCAGTGTTCCGCCTCACTCATCAGAACATACTCCACCAATCTGACTTGCTGATCTGCCGGTGGCTGTAATGAACGAAGGATCTTCTCCATTTCTTGGAGCCATTTCTGAGCCCCATCTGGATTAAATCCTCCTTCAAAGCGAGGGGGATCATTCTTCCGGAATCTAGACATCCAATCTATATCCACAGGAGCTGGTGGAGGGTTCAGTGTAACGCCCCGATTTTCACCATCCGAAAACCATCATCGTTAATTAAAGGTTGCTAAAAATTGAGGCCATTTTTTTTTAAAATAAAACGTTTTGGGAAGCCATTGGTGCATCTTTACACCCACTCTCAAAAACCGGGGTGTTACGTAAAACCTTTCCACACTTTCACTTCCACATCTTTCAAAACGAGTTTATATTTCTTATCAAAACAAAAGTTTGGCCAGTTCACAAAATAAAAGTAGGGCGCAATCACCAGAGTGATACATTGCTAAGAGAATCCTTTGTCTCACACTTACAAGCAACTTTAAAATAATCTACCCTACCTTTGGCTCTTCCTAATGAAAACTATAGGGTGCAATTTATAACCCTCCTTCTTGTGTCCTTGCTTGACACCAGAAGATGACGCTATCCCAGTTGCAGTTTGTCCACGATTCTTTGGCATCCATTGCATCCTCATCGGTGCAAAAAATTTCCTCAGAGCTTCACAGTGCAGCTTCTCCTCATAGTCTCCATATCCTCGGACAGAAACATGTCCTAGCAGCGGTCCTAGGTCAGCTCCGCAAAGTCGATGTTCAGGATCTGGAATCACAATCTGCGACTCACTAGTCCATACCCAACCAGATGGGGTACGCTTCCAGCCACATCCATGTTTCATCCAGGTTGTAATTTCCATGCGATAATCCATCTGCGCGTTGGAGTACCAGAAACACCGATATACCAACGGGCAGGAGAGAGTTAGCGAACCGAACGACAAGTCGTCGACGTTGTGGATTTAACGCAGGCGGAATATCAAGATAAACACACACAATACAAACAAGGCACACACAACACAACACTCAAACATAACATCACAATTCATTATTATTATCATTATTTCCTTATTCATTACTTATCATCATTCTTACATAATCTTCCTTTCTTTCATACTGTTTCATTCTCATCTTCCAATCCTTTACTTCTTTCCTTCCCTTTTCCAGGGTCTCATTACTTCCTTTCTTTCCATCTCATCAATCAATCATTCACAACTTCACTTTTCTTAATTACACTCGTTTTCTTTAGCGAGTCTTATTGAGTTATAACCATCGATGATTAAGGGGAATTAAAGAATCATTGAGGCACGCATCCGTTCGTAGTTAGCACTCACGTCTTAAGTCTACATCTCCTCGGCCACCATCCACCTAGTCGGAAGCAAACAGGAGTATAGAACCTTTACCGTGCGGGCACGACAGCTGTCACACAACAAATGGTCCCTGACCAGGAGGCCCAGCCTCAAATCATATCAATTCATATATAACATGGCACGCTCTTAGCGGCAAACAAAATTCCCCACTCAAGTTCCTCTCGCTGTTCTCGATTTGCAATCTAGGGGGCGACAGTACTAATTCTAGTTGATCATGCAGAACTTGCCACGGCATTAGACCCAGTCCCCACCATGTTAGTGCGCCACTTGTGGAGTTGTTCCGCCTAGAATAGTACTCTAGACTTCTTGACGTTTCACCGTCATCGTCCTCCCCTAATGCAATCTCCTCTTAAGTATCCGAAGATACCTATGGTTCCTTCCTCTCCACTACTTCGGGTTAACTCTCATACCTCACCGCATTCGCTGTTAAGGTCTTTTAAAGGCTTTTATCTTTTTAATTAACCTAATGGTCAGCTCACCCTTCGTACATCTCTTCAATGAGTCCTGACCGCTAACTTTGCATCACTTTTCAAAATTCAAACTGGCACGGAGCGGGATCACATTCACAACTTAAATCTCATCACAAACCTTCCTCAAAACAACCTTTGCATAACAGTCTCTCTTCGGAAACTTTCCAAGAAAACACCTCACTTCACAAACTCCTTCCCCAATCATCTCCATTTCATAAATCTCTTCCAAAAATTCAGTTCACAAATCCTTTTCCAAAAATTTCATTTCACAAATCATTTCCAAGATCTCCTTTAGGAAACTCATTTCAAACTTTTTCCTTTCTAAATCCTTTTTCAAAACCTCTTTTCAAGATCACTTTCAGAAAATCTATTTTGGAAAATTTTCTCATTTTGGGAACCCCTTCAAGATATATTTTGTAAACTCTTTTAAAAAATCTCAGTTTTGGTGTGACACCCTTCCGAATTACCCAAATTATAATATAGTACTTAAACTATTCTATTGGATAATATATGGACTTGTGAGTATTAAGAAAATATGGAAATAAAATTTTTCTTTTTAAAGCGGGTGCACAAATCAACACTTGGAATTCTTGGATAATAAATTCTAAAGCATTTCGAAACAGTTGTATCGAATTCGGCGATTTCTAAAACCTTTTCAAAAGTTGGGTAACATTCGTCTTTTGAAATCGTTTTTATATCATAGAAAATAACTAAAGCTACCCTTGCTTTATTTGATAAAACTGATACCTTCGAATAGTTTTCACAGCCGAACTCTCAAATAGATTAAATCAGAGTAAGCGGAAATTATAGGACTATGCAACTAATAGTAATATAACCATAGGTATATACATATATATGAAAAGAGTTATAAGTACATAGTCCCAACATAGTGTCTCCAAGATCCATAATACAAGTCGATAAACAGATCTACATAGCAGTGCAACCAAAACCCTAGAGTACTCCAAAAGTATATCTACAACATATATACATAACCAAAATATAACTCTAAGGGTGGTCACGTAGATCTGGCAGCATCAGATGTAGTAGTAGTGATAGCAGCAGTCTCCAAGGAACATAAGTAGTAAGGTAGTAGCATCATCATCAACACAGCAGCAGCAGCAAAGTATCCTCCACAGCAACTCCACATCGGATCCTCCATCCACATCATACACCATATACATATACCTAGGGATCATCGTCCCTCCAATCGCTCTCAGTAGAATGCACGACAGGCTCGCTCCCACTCTCGTCCTCCACTGGATCCTCCTCGATCTCATCCGAGGGAGAGTGTACCCTACCACTGGGTACCGGGTCAGGTGTTGGTGAAACCCTGACTGGGCTCCTCGGATCAGAAGGGGGAGTCTCCTCGCGGACGACTCTAGAAGAAAAAGGGTGTGAGCAGGTAGGTCGAAAGCGGAAACTGTGATAAGAGCGAGCTAGTCGTGTGGGAGGTGGTCCATGGTATGTGTAAAACGGGGGTACATGCATAGTGTATATGATGGGAATCCTAAATCTACGAGGACGGAATCGAATTAACGGGTTCGGGTGGTAGAAGGTAATCTCTACCTCTCCCTCGAACACCGCGCGATGGTCCTCATAGATCCATGTGCCACTAGGAAGTGGCCAGATCTCGATGCAAGTAATGTAACGAGACATCACCTACAAGGGCATAGGGGTAAGCATGTCTATACACATAATCAACAGAGAATAAATTGTACAATGTGAATATGTAAATATGCAATCATAAATAACAATCACATTTAGCACTTAGCAAGTATTGAATGCAAGTAGGATGCTCACACTTGTTTCATTTATCACAATTAATGCAAATGACTGGCATGATGCATGAATTTAGCTCTCAAGCCTATCTCCATCATTCTATGTCACTCTCTGACGTCCATCCCTGACAACCCAGCACTCAACAGTGCGTTGTATTCCTAGGTATACAACAATTCGTACATTCACCTAGAATGTACACGACAAGCTTGGAATCCATGCCACCCGAGCATATCCCGTCATCCAAACGGACCGTCATCCAAATGGTATAACCATATCGACATCCACTCAGCCGACCACGTCAACGACGTGTCATCAAGCAAGCGTATTGGCACTCCCAGAGGCCCTCCACATGTTTACCAAAAACATGATATACGTCCTACCATCCAAACTCCAGAATGAATGCATTACTTTACTTAAAGGGAATTGACTGATGTTTTATCCTTTTATTAATACATTACGTGCCTCCCGAGCAACATGTCATAATTCAAATAAAAACATCATGACGTCAATCAATTTCCTTTAAGTCCAGGATCACTTGGTTTATTGTCCTTTAAGTGTTACAAAATAAATTAGAATTGAAAGTGGTATTTTTAAGTATTTGACTAAAAATACTCGAGTGTTTTCCATAATACTCGAGTAGTTTATCAGTTTCCAGATTTTACTCGAGTGGTTCATAATTATACTCGAGTCGTTCATGTCTTTTTAGAGATTTAAGTTTTCAGATCTTCATAAATATACTCGAGTAATTCATGAGATACTCGAGTAGTTCATTACCTAGAATACTCGAGTAGTTCATGTATCACTCGAGTTGTTCATCAATTTTTACTCTTGTTGCATCTGAAATACTCGAGTGCCAAGCCTGACTCTCAAGTTGGTGCGCCAATTTTCACACTGGTGCACCACGAAATACTCGAGTGTTAAGCCATATACTCGAGTATTTGCAGGCAGAACAGACTGAAAACTTGGTTTTTACATACCATTTCAATTTCTAAACATTTTTAACCCAAACCAGTGATCACAGTAGTTCATATACCATATATTGAACATGTTACAATACTCATTTCATATCAAATAACAAATTTGACAGAGAATTAATCATTTATGCATAAAATACACAATTTAGCAACTCAACACCTCAAATTGCAAAATAAACGTCACACTCATAAAACAATGGTCATTTAAGCTTGCATGCATGATTTAGAACTTGCTCAACACAGTCATAGAGCATGGATTGGTCTCCAAACCAAAGTTCCTATTCAAACTAAGCCCTTAGAGCCTCTTGTTGGCTCTCTAACACAATTAATGGAATTTAAACTCTATCTAGTGTAAGAAATTACTTCCCCTTACCTCTCAGACGTGAATCATCAAAGGATTGACAAAGAAAAGGCTCCACAACTCCCAGAACAACTTCAAGCATCACATGCAGAGCAGTTTGAGTGCAACACCAAAATGGAATTGGTTCACACATGAAACAGAGAATAAAATTGGGGAAATTAGATTTGATAGATTCTATGCAACATCAACTAACTAAAGGAACCGAATTTGAGACTCAGGGATTCATGAGCTTACCAGAAATCGAAATTGAAGTAAGCTCCCAGAACTGAAAACAGCAACCCAACCTCAACTTCTCAGCTTCGATTCTAACAGCACACTTACTCTCAGCTCACAATCTTTATATCTATACAAAGCTCGTGATGTGAGCTTTGTATTGGTGTATGATTTGTGTTTCAATTTGACACAGAGACGGAGAATTGATCTCTTGAACTCAGGAACCTTAACTCAACACTCAACTTCGAATTTGACAAAGAATCTCAACAATTTGGTGTTGGTTGGCTTAAATAGGATGGGAGAATGCTCATGCAGGTCGACACGACCTCCATGGACGTGGAATGGAGATGATTTCGTGTCACCAACGCGAAATCGTTGGTGCTGACTCACCATACGCACTAACTCGTGCAACTCTGTCCAGAATACTCGAGTTTTCCGAGAAATACTCGAGTATTTTGCCCCATTTTTGAAAAATAAATATTTTATTTACTTTCCCTCCAAATTCTTTCGTATAATTGCTTCTAGGTCCCAACCCAGGGACTAATATGCAAAACATTTATTTTATGCATTATAATATTTATTAAATAATTTCACACACATAAACTAGTTACATGAATATGTATTTTAATCAAGGATTAATATAGAAATCATTAATTATAATTCAATTATAATTAACATTTCATTAATCGAGGATTAAAATTTTGGGGTGTTACACTACTCCCCCACTTACAAGGAATTTCGTCCCCGAAATTCAACTCATACAAACAACTCAGGATAATCCTGACGCATCTTATCCTCTAATTCCCAAGATGCTTCTATCACATCACCACAAACCCAGACGACTTTGACCAGACGAATATCCTTCCCTCTAAGCTGCTTGATCCTTCGGTCTTCAATGCGCACAGGCTTAGCTTCGAAGGTTAAGTTTTCATGAATTTCTAAGTCATCCGGTTGGATTCTAAGGACAATGGTGGGGTCATGGACATATCTTTTCAATTGCGACACATGGAATACATTATGAAGGTTAGCTAGCGACGGAGGCAGGGCTAACTGATAAGCTACTGGGCCGACTCTTTTGAGGATTTGATAGGGACCAATAAACTTAGGTGATAGTTTCTGGGATTTCAGGGCTCTACTAACACCTTTGGTTGGTACTATTCTAATGAATACATGGTCTCCTTCGGCAAACTCTAAAGGTTTTCTTCTTTTATCAGCATAGCTTTTCTGCCTACTTTGAGCTGCCCTCATCTTCTCTTGTACCATCTTGATCTTCTCAGTCGTCTCTTGCACAAAATCTGGCCCAACCAGAGAGTTCTCCCCCACTTGAAACCAGCATAACGGCGTCCGACACTTTCTTCCATACAAAGCTTCAAATGGTGCCATTCCAATACTCGTGTGGTAACTGTTGTTATATGTAAACTCCACGAGTGGCAACATCTGTTCCCAGTTCCCTTGACCTTCCAAAACACAGGCTCGTAGGATGTCCTCCAATGACTGAATAGTCCTCTCCGTTTGACCATCAGTCTGAGGGTGGTATGCAGAACTCAGCTTCAGTCTTGAACCCAAGGCTCTATGCAGATCTTCCCAAAACTTCGATGTAAACCTCGGATCGCAATCTAACACAATGCTTGACGGTACCCCATGCAGACGAACAACTTCCTTGATATACAACTGGGTGAACTTCTCCAAAGAGTAGCGCATGTTAACAGGAATAAAATGCGCCGACTTGGTTAGACGATCCACGATCACCCAAATTGCATCATGACCAATGGCTGTCCTTGGCAATCCCGACACAAAATCCATCGAGATACCATCCCATTTCCACAACGGAATTTCCAAAGGAAGTAATTCTCCTCCTGGCCTTTGGTGTTCCACCTTGGCCTTCTGACATACCAAACAACATGCCACATACTCAGCCACGTCCTTTTTCAAACCAGGCCACCAGAATATCCTTTTCAGGTCTCGATACATTTTGGTCGCTCCCGGGTGCATACTCATCTTGCTCTCATGTGCTTCATCCAGAATCATCCTTCTTACTTCCGGATCATCAGGCTCACATATCCTTGTTCTAAAACGAAGGATTCCGTCCTTCCCCTCTTGAAATTCCAACTCCTTACCTTCTTGCGTCAACTTCTTTCTTTCCATCAGCTTCTCATCCTTGTGTTGTAATTCCCGAATCCTTTGCAGAAACTCATTAGCAATCTGCTTCATCCCCATTTTAATACTTGTCGGCTCTACTTGCATTGTCAGGCTCAGATCCCGGAACTCCTTTATCAATGCAGCTTCTTTGACCATCATCGCACTGATGTGCATTGCCTTTCTACTTAATGCGTCCACCACGACATTTGCCTTCCCAGGATGGTAATAGAGCTCGAACTCATAATCCTTCAAAAACTCCATCCATCGATGCTGTCTCATATTCAACTCTTTCTGATCGAATAGGTACTTTAAACTCTTATGGTCACTAAATACCCGGAACGTAGTGCCATAGAGGTAGTGCCTCCAAATCTTTAGAGCGAAAACAACCGCTGCCAACTCGAGATCATGAGTTGGATAGTTCATTTCATGAACTTTTAGCTGTCTCGAGGCGTAGACGACAACTTGCCCCTCTTGCATCAAAACACTCCCAAGACCTTGTTTCGATGCGTCACAATACACATCAAAACTCTTTTGTGTATCGGGCAGAACCAATACAGGAGATGATGTCAACCTTTCCTTCAACTCTTGAAAACTCCTTTCACATTTCTCATCCCATAGAAATGCTTGATCTTTCCGAGTCAATTTCGTCAAAGGCAGTGCGATCTTCGAGAAACCTTCTATGAATCTTCTGTAGTAACCAGCCAAACCCAGAAAGCTTCTCACCTCCGTGACTGACTTCGGTTGCTCCCATTGCAAAACCGAGCTCACTTTCGTCGGATCAACGGCTATTCCCTTGTCCGAAATCACATGCCCCAAGAACTTAACCTCCTTCAGCCAGAACTCACATTTTGTAAGTTTGGCGTACAACTGCTTCTCCTTCAGGATACTCAACACTATCCTCAAGTGTTCAACATGCTCCTCCGGGCTCTTGGAGTAAATAAGGATATCATCAATGAACACAACCACGAACGATTCTAAATAAGGTCTAAAGATCCGATTCATGTAGTCCATGAAAATAGCTGGTGCATTAGTCAATCCGAACGGCATCACGACATACTCATAATGTCCGTATCGAGATCGAAATGCAGTCTTAGGGATATCCTCTTCTCTTATCCTGATCTGATGGTATCCTGACCTCAAATCAATCTTGGAAAATACTGAAGCTCCACGAACTTGATCCATAAGGTCATCTATTCTCGGCAATGGATACTTGTTCTTGATCGTGACCTTATTCAACTATCTGTAGTCGATGCACATCCTCATGCTGCCATCCTTCTTCTTGACAAACAAAACCGGAGCACCCCAAGGTGACACGCTTGGTCGACTCATCTGCTTCTGCAACAACTCCTCAATCTCCTTCTTTATTTCAGCCATTTCCGGTGGTGCCATTCTATAAGGAGCAATAGAAATGGGACCAGCTCCCGGAACTAGATCGATACCGAATTCAATCTCTCTTCTTGGTGGCAGACCAGGGATCTCGTCAGCAAATACTTCCAGAAAATCTCTGACAATAGGGATCTCTTCCATCCTTGGACCATTCTCTTCTACCTCAGAGTTGAACAAACACACGTAGTCGGAGGGTTTTGAATTTCTATAGGTCACTACTTTTCTATCACAATCAATGATTACTTGGTTTTGACTTAACCAGTCCATTCCCAAGATCACATCTAATTGTGCCAAGGGTAAGCAGATCAAATCTACTTTAGAGGTTTGTCCTAACACTTCTATATAACAGTTAAGACATGCTCTAGAAACAACTACAGGAGCATTAGTAGGGGTTTCTACTTTGAGGGTACAGGGCATCTCAGACATACTCAAACCCAAATGTTCTACACATTCACATGAAACAAATGAATGCGTTGCACCAGAATCAAACAAAACAAGACAAGGCTGACCATTAAGCAAGTATTTACCTTGCACCAGATCAGAAGACCGACTTGCTTCCACACCATTAAGGGTGAAAACCCTTCCTTGAGCCATAGGCCTCTCTGCAGCCCCTCTTGAGTTGGCTTTGGCCGGTTCCTTGCAGTCTCTTGCAAAATGTCCCGGATTTCCACAGTTGAAGCATCCACTTGTTCCCCAACAAACACGGCCATAGTGGTTGCGCTTGCACTTATCACAGAATGGAGCATCGCCCCGAAAATTCTATCCATCCGAACCACCAGCTTTTCCCTTGCCTTTCCCTCAGCGATCATACGGACCTTTGCCTCGATTATTGAAACCTTTACGTCTTTGAGGTCCATAGTTCTGATTGTCCTTCTTTTCTAAAACTTGCACCTCCTCAGCCTTTGTGTCATCTTCATACATCCTACACATGTCCACAAGTGCAGGAAAGATTTGAATCCGTTGATAACTGAATATCGACTTCAACTTGGGCCTCAAGCCTCCCTCAAACTTAATGCATTTGCTTCTTTCATCCGGATTGTTCTGATAATATGGAGAGTACTTCATAAGTTCCTCAAACTTGGCCGCGTACTCACCCACACTCATATTACCTTGCTTCAGCTGCAAGAATTCTACCTCCTTCTTTCTCCTTAGATCCTCAGGGAAATACTTATGGAGAAACTTCTCCATGAATATACCCCAACTCACTTCCCTTCCCTCATATTGCAGAAGTTGCACCGTGTGATTCCACCAATTCTCAGCTTCATCCTCCAACATGTATGTTGCATATGCCACCTTCTGAGTATCAGAACACTCCAATGTTCTCAGAATCTTATCCATGGTGTGAATCCACTTATTGGCCTCTTCCGGTTTTAATCCTCCTTCAAACTTTGGCGGATTGCAACTCCTGAAATCAGCCCGAGTCTTCGCCTCAGCGTTACCCACATTACACTGATGAGACGGGTTAACCGGTTGAGATGATTGTTGAGACTGTCGCTGCATGGCTTCCAGCACCGTGGTGATTCGTTCTAACATCGCATTGGTGTGATTTTGGTTTCTAGTTGCCATATTAGACCTGCGCTATGGGCTTATGGTCACATATGTTGAACTAAAGAAACTTCCATTACACCACCTATACTAAGACTATTACCTAAACGTCTAAATCTACAATCAATTTTGTCTTGTACTCAAAAGAGACAAGATGCAAACAAATCAAGGGTATCTAAAGCTCAACAAGCAAAATAATAACATTCAGAAGAGTGTACATGCCCTGGAGATACCTGCTTGATGTTGATGGCTACCTTTCTGAAACTACTTCCACTACTACAGGATCTGGCTTTTGCTCTGATACCACTCAGTGTGACACCCTTCCGAATTACCCAAATTATAATATAGTACTTAAACTATTCTATTGGATAATATATGGACTTGTGAGTATTAAGAAAATATGGAAATAAAATTTTTCTTTTTAAAGCGGGTGCACAAATCAACACTTGGAATTCTTGGAGAATAAACTCTAAAGCATTTCGAAACAGTTGTATCGAATTCGGCGATTTCTAAAACCTTTTCAAAAGTTGGGTAACATTCGTCTTTTGAAATCGTTTTTATATCATAGAAAATAACTAAAGCTACCCTTGCTTTATTTGATAAAACTGATACCTTCGAATAGTTTTCACAGCCGAACTCTCAAATAGATTAAATCAGAGTAAGCGGAAATTATAGGACTATGCAACTAATAGTAATATAACCATAGGTATATACATATATATGAAAAGAGTTATAAGTACATAGTCCCAACATCAAGTCTCCAAGATCCAAAATACAAGTCCATAAACAGATCTACATAGCAGTGCAACCAAAACCCTAGAGTACTCCAAAAGTATATCTACAACATATATACATAACCAAAATATAACTCTAAGGGTGGTCACGTAGATCTGGCAGCATCAGATGTAGTAGTAGTGATAGCAGCAGTATCCAAGGAACATAAGTAGTAAGGTAGTAGCATCATCATCAACACAACAGCAGCAACAAAGTATCCTCCACAACAACTCCACATCGGATCCTCCATCCCCATCATACACCATATACATATACCTAGGGATCATCGTCCCTCCAATCGCTCTCAGTAGAATGCACGACAGGCTCGCTCCCACTCTCGTCCTCCACCGGATCCTCCTCGATCTCATCCGAGGGAGAGTGTACCCTACCACTAGGTACCGGGTCAGGTGTTGGTGAAACCCTGACTGGGCTCCTCGGATCAGAAGGGGGAGTCTCCTCACGGACGACTCTAGAAGAAAAAGGGTGTGAGCAGGTAGGTCGAAAGCGGAAACTGTGATAAGAGCGAGCTGGTCGTGTGGGAGGTGGTCCATGGTATGTGTAAAACGGGGGTACATGCATAGTGTATATGATGGGAATCCTAAATCTACGAGGACGGAATCGAATTAACGGGTTCGGGTGGTAGAAGGTAATCTCTACCTCTCCCTCGAACACCGCGCGATGGTCCTCATAGATCCATGTGCCACTAGGAAGTGGCCGGATCTCGATGCAAGCAATGTAACGAGACATCACCTACAAGGGCATAGGGGTAAGCATGTCTATACACATAATCAACAGAGAATAAATTGTACAATGTGAATATGTAAATATGCAATCATAAATAACAATCACATTTAGCACTTAGCAAGTAGTGAATGCAAGTAGGATGCTCACACTTGTTTCATTTATCACAATTAATGCAAATGACTGGCATGATGCATGAATTTAGCTCTCAAGCCTATCTCCATCATTCTATGTCGCTCTCTGACGTCCATCCCTGACAACCCAGCACTCAACAGTGCGTTGTATTCCTAGGTATACAACAATTCGTACATTCACCTAGAATGTACACGACAAGCTTGGAATCCATGCCACCCGAGCATATCCCGTCATCCAAACGGACCGTCATCCAAACGGTATAACCATATCGGCATCCACTCAGCCGACCACGTCAACGACGTGTCATCAAGCAAGCGTATTGGCACTCCCAGAGGCCCTCCACATGTTTACCAAAAACATGATATACGTCCTACCATCCAAACTCCAGAATGAATGCATTACTTTACTTAAAGGGAATTGACTGATGTTTTATCCTTTTATTAATACATTACGTGCCTCCCGAGCAACATGTCATAATTCAAATAAAAACATCATGACGTCAATCAATTTCCTTTAAGTCCAGGATCACTTGGTTTATTGTCCTTTAAGTGTTACAAAATAAATTAGAATTGAAAATGGTATTTTTAAGTATCTGACTAAAAATACTCGAGTGTTTTCCATAATACTCGAGTAGTTTATCAGTTTCCAGATTTTACTCGAGTGGTTCATAATTATACTCGAGTCGTTCATGTCTTTTTAGAGATTTAAGTTTTCAGATCTTCATAAATATACTCGAGTAATTCATGAGATACTCGAGTAGTTCATTACCCAGAATACTCGAGTAGTTCATGTATCACTCGAGTTGTTCATCAATTTTTACTCTTGTTGCATCTGAAATACTCGAGTGCCAAGCCTGACTCTCAAGTTGGTGCGCCAATTTTCACACTGGTGCACCACGAAATACTCGAGTGTTAAGCCATATACTCGAGTATTTGCAGGCAGAACAGACTGAAAACTTGGTTTTTACATACCATTTCAATTTCTAAACATTTTTAACCCAAACCAGTGATCACAGTAGTTCATATACCATATATTGAACATGTTACAATACTCATTTCATATCAAATTACAAATTTGACAGAGAATTAATCATTTATGCATAAAATACACAATTTAGCAACTCAACACCTCAAATTGCAAAATAAACGTCACACTCATAAAACAATGGTCGTTTAAGCTTGCATGCATGATTTAGAACTTGCTCAACACAGCCATAGAGCATGGATTGGTCTCCAAACCAAAGTTCCTATTCAAACTAAGCCCTTAGAGCCTCTTGTTGGCTCTCTAACACAATTAATGGAATTTAAACTCTATCTAGTGTAAGAAATTACTTCCCCTTACCTCTCCGACGTGAATCATCAAAGGATTGACAAAGAAAAGGCTCCAAAACTCCCAGAACAACATCAAGCATCACATGCAGAGCAGTTTGAGTGCAACACCAAAATGGAATTGGTTCACACATGAAACAGAGAATAAAATTGGGGAAATTAGATTTTCTAGACTCTATGCAACATCAACTAACTAAAGGAACCGAATTTGAGACTTAGGGATTCATGAGCTTACCAGAAATCGAAATTGAAGTAAGCTCCCAGAACTGAAAACAGCAACCCAACCTCAACTTCTCAGCTTCGATTCTAACAGCACACTTACTCTCAGCTCACAATCTTTATATCTATACAAAGCTCATGATGTGAGCTTTGTATTGGTGTATGATTTGTGTTTCAATATGACACAGAGACGGAGAATTGATCTCTTGAACTCAGGAACCCTAACTCAACACTCAACTTCGAATTTGACAAAGAATCTCAACAATTTGGTGTTGGTTGGCTTAAATAGGATGGGAGAATGCTCATGCAGGTCGACACGACCTCCATGGACGTGGAATGGAGATGATTTCGTGTCACCAACGCGAAATCGTTGGTGCTGACTCACCAAACGCACTAACTCGTGCAACTCTGTCCAGAATACTCGAGTTTTCCGAGAAATACTCGAGTATTTTGCCCCATTTTTGAAAAATAAATATTTTATTTACTTTCCCTCCAAAACCTTTCCTATAATTGCTTCTAGGTCCCAACCCAGGGACTAATATGCAAAACATTTATTTTATGCATTATAATATTTATTAAATAATTTCACACACATAAACTAGTTACATGAATACGTATTTTAATCAAGGATTAATATAGAAATCATTCATTATAATTCAATTATAATTAACATTTCATTAATCGGGGATTAAAATTTTGGGGTGTTACATTTGGGAATCCCTTTTCAAAACTACATTTCGTAAATTCATTTCAAAAATTCAGTTCGCAAACTCCTTTCAAAAATTCGTTTTATAATTCCGTTTCAAAAATCTCATTTTCGAAAACCTTTTCAAAACTTTCATTTTAAAAGTTTTCACAAAAACTTTCTCTTCTTGAGAACTAGTGGAGGAGCAAGCTCAACTCAACACTAGCCTCAGTCCAAGAAAACAAAACCGAAGAATCAAGCTCCACTCTCAACACCTTTTATTTTCCAAACACATCAACATTCCGTCCTCGCTCTGGCTCATTCGCATCATCATCAAACAAACATCCCAATCTCATCTCTTTATCTTTTCCAATCATTCTCAAATCTTTTGTCATTGTCTCTACTCTCAATGTCTTATCATGCTAAGGCTGCCTTGCTCCACAAGTACTTAAGCCAAACAAGGGTCATCTCTTTTCTTGATGTCTTTTAATTCTAATCTCTCTTGCTATCATCATCAATCATCTTGTATTAATTCACTTCAACACTTAAAATATCAACATGCATGAGCAAACAAATATAAACAACACACTATCACACATCACAACAATGTGGTCTTTGTCCTATTCGTATAAGTGGTCACACAAAGCAAACAATTGCCACTATACTACTGACTCAGAACCACTAAGTTCCGATCTTTGAGCTGATACGAAACGTCTTAATATAACACCTACTACCACGGTGTCTTAGGAAAGCTACTCTCTCACCTGAGGTCCAGCTATTAGATGCACACAGTCTCCTCTGATCTTGGTTGCTGCCACTGTCTTAATCCCTCGTCTGTAACATTCCTCGAATTAATTAAAACACATTTTCATTAAAAACTTTTCTTAATCTTAGAACGTTTTTCATTCCTCGTCGGAAACCTTAAAAATAAGATTACTTTCTCAAAACACTCTTAACTTTCTTAGTTCTTTAAACACTTTGAAATCATTTGGAAAACATTAATTAAAACAATTTAAATCAATTGGTTAGGTTGCTGGTCCGTCTTGGACAGCACCATAACCTCATTCAAAAACACCGAAAAGTTCACCGGTTTCAATCCGGGTTTTGCTCAAATCAATTACCTTTTGAAAACCAAACTTTGAGTCTCATGAACTCAATTTAGAAATCAAGAAAACAATTTTAAATAAACTTGGACAGCAAAGAAAATCTTTACAAAAATCAATTTTATAAATCCCGAAAACATCGTGAAAACTCTTTTTGTTTCAAAAACTCTTTAGATCAATATTAACACTTTGAAAACTCAACAAATCACAAACATAACTTCACAAATTCAAATGAATCTAACCAAATAAATTTCCAAAATCGAGCATACACACACACGGTCAATAAGACACTTTGGTAAATCAAGGCACATAAACAATTAATCAATTATTCAAGTTAATCACAAACAAGCATTCATTCTCAAGTAAACATTTTCAAAGTTAAACACCTAACTCAATCATGCAACACATAATTGACTTCAAAAACATTTTATCTTTATGAAACAAAAACACTTAGGCACCTTCAAACCCACAAACCGAATAGATACATATAAATTCAAGTAAATACAAAACTCATTCCTACTCAATCATTTAACAAGATACATTGATTATTCTATTTTATTTCGTGGAAAGAATACTAACCTAATTTACATGCATAGACCGAAACACTTCACACAAATCAAAACAAGATTCATGCATCATCAACATACAAATTCAAGCAATTATTTTCTTCTTTCTTTAACAAAACCGTAAGCTCAATCATGGAGAATAATCAAACTTTAATTCATTTTTCCTTAGCTCAACCGAATCAAAATCATGCAAAGACATAGAACATATAGCAAGTTTTCACAAAATAAAAAGCATGGATTTTAATCTAATTATAGCCGAATGCATCATGCACCAATAAACACTTAGATTAAATCATGTTTATGCAAGGAAAATTATTTTAAAGCTTATTTTTCTTAGTTTTCTTCTAAAAATCCGTGACATGCAACACAAGAAAATATAGTCTTTTTCATTTAAAACCAACATGTAAGAATGAATCTTAAAACATATAAAAACCATAGATCAACATAAACATTTTTAATTCATTTTCCAAGAAATCATAGAAGAAATCTTTCAAGGCCCAACATCAACATGCATGCACTCAAATCATATAGATCAAGTCATGAAATTAAACATAGCAACACAAACCAAGACAAAAATTATTTTAAGTAAGAAAAGGGTAAAACCGAGACATGCATAAGAAGAAAATATACTCCTTTTATTTAAGATTAACATGCAAACACTTAGATCAAGTAGATCAAGTTATGAATCCAAACATAAGAACACATATAGAAGACAAAATCATTTTAAATAAAAAGGGACCGAAACCGAGGCACATCTAAAGAAAATACCAAAGCTTTGGTTTCAAGAATCACATGCAAAGCCTAAAATTAAAACAAAACTAAAGATCAAAACACAAAGCAAAGCTTTCATCAAACTTAAATCAAAACCGAGACATGCAAGGGTTCAAAGTCACACAAATCATTTTCAAACAACATGCAAGACCAAAAATCATCAAACAAGTCTAGATCAAACATTTATTTAACCAATAAACACTAAAACACTTCATAATTCACGGTTTCAAGCATAAAAATTAGACATGCAAAGAGATCTTCTTCAAACTCACCTAGATCATAAACAAAACTTTAGATCAAGGAAATTTAACTTGAAAATAATAAGATCTACCATGGGAACATCAAGATCTAACATGAAGAGCACAAACATATTCATTTAAGTCTTTAAAAGTCCATGATTATGAAAAAGATTACACATAAGTGCACAAAAATAAACATGCAAGAGAAGAAAAGAAAAGAAAATTACAAGATCAAGAACTAATTCTAAGACTTCTAGGTCTTTGGTTTATACCAAGAAAGGAAAGATCTCCAACACTCTTAAGCACTTAATCTTCAAGAATTTCCTAGGTTTGCGGTTGATCTCCTTCCTTCTTCTTCTTCTCACGGTTCCTCTTCTTTTTTTTCCTAATTTCTATTTCTTAATCTAAGAGTTTAAGAGACTCTTAGAATTGTGTTTGTGTTTGTGTTTGGGGTGGGTGTTGAACGAAAGAGTGGAATGGGAAACGAAGTGAAGAATGAAGCTAAGGCCAAGGCTTATATAAAATCTCATGGCTTCCTATTTTAGCCTTCATGCAATTCGGCCAAGAGTAAAAAGAGAGGGGTAAATTCGACTTCCTCTAAAATTGCATGGGTGGAGGTTAGTATTTCTCAAGGAGACAAAGTGGGAGACATTAGAGTTTAGGGTCATTCTAGGTGCAAGACTTTTTGGTCTCCTTTAGGGTCTCTTCCAACTAGTTAGGGTTTGGTTAGGAGTTTAGTTGGGATTTAGTTACACTTAGTTGCTTGGCTAGTTGCTTAGGAAAGTTCTAGGTTTCCTTCCACACACACACGGCACACACACATACCTACACATATTCACTTACATGCACATACTCACACACACACACTTACACGTTGCACTCTCACATACACATACCTACACATATTCACTTACATGCACATACTCACACACACACACACACTAACATGTTGTACTCCCACATACACACCCAATCATATTCATCTACTAATTAAATTCTCATACATACACCAAAACCGTATATACCTATTCATGCACACACATAGAAAATAATTCATTCATACATAAAAATTATAATGACACCAAAACACCAAGCACATATTTTCATAGGAAACAAAACACCTTTTCATCAAATAATTTCTTGTTGAAAATTCACATATGTAACACCCCGATTTGGCCACTTGAAAATCACAATTGTTTATAATTAAATTTAGTGAAAATTAGGGCAAATTTTTTATTCAACAAGTGTTATGCAAGATGAGAACACTTGGGTTTTCAAAACACAGTTATAATTTAAAAATCATGTTCTCACATTGCATAAACCTTTCAAGTTCCAAACCGAGATGTCACAAGACACCGCACTTTGAAACTCGTTTTCAAAAACATTGTTTAAAACACGGCCCGTTACTCATTTCAAAAACATTAGTACTAAAATAAACTTTAGTTGGGGTTAGAGCACTATAGAGCCAGGATTTCTAAGTACTGCAATGGAATTACAAAACTCTGAATGGGAATTACCTAGCTGCTAGTTCTCGACACTAACGCTTCCGCTGCGCTACTCTGATTCTTGGTACGTCAAGTCCTCAGGTCGCCATCAGTGTCACTCTCAGCCGTCTCCTTAGTGATACTTTCCATAGTAGCTTCTCGTGTTTCCTTTTCTTCCTCGTAACGAGCTAGCAGTCTCTCCATGTTTTCCTTTCTAAGGACCATACAAAATTTTCCCAATACAAGCAGAAGTACGAGAGAGTGAGCTACCCACAACATGTAATGTCGACTATGTGGATTTATGATAGGCAATTATTAAGATAAAAGAATAAATAGCATACAAAACACATAAACAACATAATCATCATCCTCATAATCATTATCACATAAACACAATATCATTCTCACTTCTCAAGACTCATTCCATACTCAATGCTTCATACTATTATCATTCTTTTTCTTTCTTAATTCTTTAGGTTTGTTCAGTCTTATCATCACAGTTCACTCAATGACTTGGGGAACCATCATTGAGGAAAATGGCTCTCACGTCTACATCTCCTCGGTCATCCATCCAAACCTAGTCGGAAGCAAACAGTAGTACAGGACCTTTACCACGCGGGCACGACAGCTGTCACACAACAAATGGTCCCAGACCAGGAGGCCTTGCCTCAAATCATAATCATAATCAACAGTGCACGCTCTTAGCGGCAATCACAAATGCCCCATTCAAGTCCCTCTCACTGTTCTCGATTTGCAATCTAGGAGGCGACAATACAGTTCTAGTCTCGAGTGCAGAACTTACCACGATATTAGACCCAGTCCCCACGACGTTAGTGCACCACTTATGGAGTTCGTTCTGCCTAGAACAGTACTCTAGACTTCTTGACGTTTCACCGTCATCGTCCTCCCCTAATGCAATCTCGTCCTAAGTATCCGCAGATACTTATCGTTTCTTCCTCTCCACTACTTCGACACACTCTCATGCCTCACCGCGTTATTCATGTCTTTTAATAATCTTTTAAAGTTTTGAAGATTTTAAAGTTTTATTAACGACTTAATCCTAACGGTCGGCTCGTCCTTAGTGCATCCCTTCAACGAAGCCCGACCACTAATCGTTCAAACTGTTCCCCAATTCACCACATAACATTTCAGCATCTCATATCACAATCTTTCTCCTCTCATTTCATCACTTTCTCAAAGCTCATTAACCTTCACAAAACTCATTTCCAAAATACCTTTTCGCAAATCTTTTTCCAAACTATAATTTCACAAAACTTTCACTTCACCAAAACAATTTCAAAAATATCCTTTCATAAATTTTCTCAAAAAGATCTTTTCACCAAAACTTTCCTCAAAAATAATATTTCCAAAAACTGTCACATATCTGTTTCCACAAACTTTCTTCAAAAAATATTGTTTCAGAAAGCCTTTCTTAAAATGTCGTTTCAAAAAGAATTTCTCAAAATATCACTTTAAAACTTTACCAGAAGATTGGTTTCGAAAACTTTTCTCAAAAATATATCTTTTCACAAAACCTTTTCAAAAAGAATGTTTCATAAAACTCTTTCGAAAATATTGTTTCACACCTCCTCAAAATATCTTTTCGAAAACCTTTTTCCAAAAATTTATTTTCACAAATCTCTCCAAAATTCTCTTTTTGAAAACCGTTTTCAAAAACCATATTTTTGGATGAGTGCTAATGGAGGAGCAAGCTCAACTCAACACTAGGCTCTTTCCAAAAACATAAATAAATTCACATTTTTGCTGGGCGCTAATGGAGGAGCAAGCTCAACTCAACACTAGTCCCAGACTAAAACCAAAAACAACAAGAGCCAAACCACCTCTCAATCCCATATCTCAACTCACTTCCATAACTCATCTCCATCTCATATCTTTATCTCTTTGCCATTACATTCCAACTTCTCATCATTATCCCTTACTTACACAATCTTTATCATCACTCTTCTTTCTCTCAATTACACTTTCTTACTTCCACAATTTATTTCTTATCCACACATTATTCCGCACACAAAATTTCTCAAACAACAACATAATTACTTAATCAGTCAATAGATCATTTATATGGCAGAACAATAAATGGCTCAAACATACGCAAACAGGAAACATAATATCATAATTAATTAACCAATCTCAGTCGTTCGGGTGGATAGCCAAACACATAATCAAACAATTGCTATCACATACACCACTACGCTAAATGAGATTGGAGTCCAACCTTTGAGATGATTGGACCTCTTAATAAGTTACCTACTACCACGACGTCTTAAGGGAAACCCCTCTCTCACCTCAAATACCGTAAGCTCCCGCAAGCTTTCCAAGATCCGTCGATCACTAATTCCGCCTTGTTTCCTTTGCGTCCGTCGTTCGAACTATAGCATTTTTCCCCGTGCGTTAGAAACGTTTTAACGAATTCATTCAATTTGTTTTAAAACACTTTGAAATCATTCCCTTTTTGAAAACACATGGTTCACCTTTCAAATCCAGAGAATGTTTTCAAGAAAACTTTGAAATAGTTCTAAATTAATTTCTTTAAAACAGAATTCATTTGTCTTGAAGAGAACTCACTTTAAAATGTTTAGGTTATAAAAATCATTATTCTTTAGTTATTAAACAAAATTCAGAACTTAAGAAAATTCCAAAATCATATTAAATCAATTTAAGTTTCTTAAATCATATTTTCAGTAAAACATTTTTCAATCCTTTGGAAATTCAAATATAGAAAATACATCATTAAAACATTCACAACTTCACATAAACAAGCCACATTAAACATAAAAATTCCTTTTTTAATTATTAATTCAACTTATTTATTTTATTCTTAGCAAACCGAAAAGATCAAAACAAATAATACATCACACACATAGTATCATGCACACAAAATATAGTCATTTACAAAGATCATTTCATAAAGGCAAATTTTCTAGCCACATTAGCATGTATGGACCGAATTATTTAGATGCAACTTTGCAAAGATTGAAACATACATAAAAGCACAAAGCGATTGGGATTATTTTCTTTTCTTTTTAAATTGGAAACCGAGAGCATTTAAAAGAAAATTCAACAAATTTGAACCAACAACAATTTAAATCACAATCATTATAAAGTCACACATATATTTTATTTTAAATGCCATTAATTCATGCATGCACATTCTAAGCCTTTAAATTAAATTAATTTTATTATATATGCACTTAAACAATGATCAAATAAAATTTCCTATTTCTTTCCTTCACGGCCGAATACCAGCATGCAAGGAAAACAAGATTTTTGATTCAATTTTTAACATACAAAAGTCACAAAGTTAAATCATACATCACACCACATCATTTATGCACATCACATACACAATTAACTCAAGTTCATCACCTAGTTTTAAATAAAAATTAAGATTACATTTTAAACTCCTAAACATAACATGCATGCACCTAAAATCACTAGATCTAGTCTTTACATGCACATGCATCGACTCTTCACATAAAAGAAAACATGGAATCCATTTTTATTAAATATGGCCGAATGGCCTTTTACAAAGGTTATCACACACAAAAATCAAATACTTAGCTAAATCAAGTTCATACATCAAAAATTATTTTAAAACTTGTTTCTTAAATTTTCTTCTTCAAAAACCGTGACATGCATAGAGTAAAAACATGCTTTTTCTTCTTAAAATTATCATGCATACTTTAAAAACTTGGATCATAAAGTGCTTGCACATAAATCAACAAGAACATCATGAACTCAACATGTAAAGTACAAAATCCCAACTTTATTTTCAAGTAAATTTAAGTCATGTATTTGTTCATGAAAGGATCACACAAACACATCATAGATCACCATTTTAAACAAGAAAATTTGGCATGCAATACTAAAGATCTTAGATCAAGTTCAAGCATAAATTTATTTATCAAATCTTTTCTTAAAAACAATATAGCTCACGGTTTCAACAAGAAATTCCACATGCAAAGCCAAATAATTTATTTTACCATCCATTAAACTTGGATCAAATAAGCACACAAACACACATAGATCATAGTTTAGAACAAGAAAACATGCACATGCAAGAAGGATCTAGGTTAGACTTCACAAAATATTAAACAAAACCTTAGATCTTCAAGGTTTAGTGAGAAAAACATTTAGATCAAACAAGAAACATAAACCGAACCACAAACATAATGTTATACATATTACAAATAATGTTTAGTCCATGAAAGTCCAAGATCAAGAAGAAATAGCACATAAATTCACTTTACAAATCATAAAAAAAATACGAAAAAGAAAGGGTTCTACAAACTAGAAAGGAAAAGCTAGACTATTAAATTCTTCCTCTTGATCTTCGGATTTCCTAGTAAAAGGGTTGGTTCTTTAAGCTCCTAGCACTTAGATCTTCAAAGGGTAAGGCTTGATCTAGCTCGAAATCTCCTTCTTCTTCTCCTAAGGCTCACGGCCTCTTCTCTTTCTCTCTTCCTCTATTTCTTTTCTATTTCTCTCTAAGGGTTGAATGAGTCCTTAGAGTGTGTTGGTGTTTGGAGGGTGGAAATGAAATGAGTTGGAATGAAATGCACCAAGGTTCACTTCTATATGTAGGCAAGCTCGCAATTTCCCATTTTGGCCTTGTAAAATTCGGCCTAAGCACAACTAAGGAGGACGAATTGGTCTTCCCAAAAGTTTGCATGGCTAAGGTCACCAAATTCAAGGGGACAAGGTGAAGTGGTCTAGGTCTTAGGGGTCAACTAGGTTCTAATGGGTAATTAGCTCTAGTTAGGGTTTTGCTAACTAGTTGGCTTATAGTTCTAGTTTTTGGTTTCTTTGATTTCTTACCCTTTAAGTCTCTAGGATCTTAAGCTTAGGCACACACATGCTCACACACACGCATGACACATACACACACCTACATGCACACACAACCGTGGCACTCACTCTTGCACACCCATGTCCTTTATTTTTATTTCCTAAATCATTTATTCATTTCTAATCATTTTTACTTAGAAATAAATCATGAATTCACACAATCATGCAACCAATTTAAGAAATCATATTCACAACCATTTTCATGCAGCACATATTACACACATTAAATTAATCACACAACACATAAGAATTCATGCCAAAACAACATCACAAAACACATTTTTCTTCAAAAATTCATTTTTCTTTTATTCTGAAAATAAATTTTTATAAAACAGCCCAGAAAATTCTAGAAATTACATTTTCAAATTCTAGGTTTCAAAACGATCGTTTTCATATAAAGATCATCAAATTCCGAGTTACGGTTTAAAAGTTATGGAATTTTAAAGGTAACAGACCCAAAAATGTTCATTTCTAGCAAAAATCATCTCTTGATAAAAATCACAATTTAAACAAATCATTTTCAAACTCAACAAAATCATCCACTTTTCTTATATAAAATATTTTGTTTGTAAAAATCCATAGAAATTAACAGTTTATTTCCTTCTTACGAAAAATACTTTTTGTAAAAATCATCATTTCAAGGTTTCTTTCGTTAAAAATCGTTTACGCACGTACGGGAAAAATGCGGGGTGTTACAACATAATCATTTCCAAAGACTTAAGCTTCAAAGTTCATCACATTATTTCATGAAAAATTATTCATTTAAAATCATTTATCATTTTGAAAACGTGAATAAGGGAAATTTATTTAAGAAAATATCCTTTCAAAAATACTTTTCTCAAAAATAATTCTTTTTATAAATAAAAACAGTTCGAGGATTTTGAGGGGTGTTACATTCAGTGCCGCCGCTGCTGCCGCTGCTGCTGCTGCTGCAATGTTGTTGGCTTGGTTCTGTTGCAACTGCGCCATAGCTGCTGCATGATCTTGCTGCATTTGTGCCTGCGCCTGCTGCATTTGCACTTGATTTTGCTGCATTTGGGCCATGGAAGCGGCCTGATTCTGATTCATTTGCACGAGATTTTCCAAGATATCAGCCATACGGTCAGGATCTCCACGACGTCCCGCCATACTGCTAAGTCAGGGAGGAAGGATCTCGTTAAGTTACTAATACCAAAAATTAAATAAACTCCCTATTCCTGAACCTAGACTCTTAACTAACACATTAGTCACTCGCTTGGTGAGTAACTATTGGAGATGTGAGTCCACACTCCAAGGGCAGAGGGAAACTGCTCTGATACCATAAATGTAACACCCTAAATATAATTACCCTTAATTACCCCATTTTAAAAATAGCGACTTAAAATTTCTTTTTAAAACTATTTGAAATATGAAATTCATCTGTAAAATCGGATAAAGTTTCCTTTGTTTATCGGATATTCCAAAAACTTAGTTTTTCCTGTAACCTGTGCAAATCCAATATATTCAGTTCATCCAGAGCCAACAGGGCCAAAATACAATTGTGTGATATCCAACCAAGTCATAAGTATAATTACATCAGAGATAGCAGCAAAGAACAAGTTGTGGAACTATAAAAGTTTTCCCAAAAAAATATGTATACTTCCTATCCATAGGAAGTGTCCTGGATGACCCAGAAGAAATAAGCTTTACAATTCATTTTCAAGAACAAATATGCCAACATGTATACCATATGCCAAAAATAAATCCAGGACTATACAAAATCCCCAAAAACCCACTACTATCTACTCTCCCTGGGAGGGAGAATGCACCTGCTCGGCCGGGGGCTGTGCAAGCTCAATATCTGTACCTGTAAAAATAGTAAGGGAGTGAGCATTGCACATGAAATAGGAGAGCAGTTTCTCATTAGACATAATTACCCACTAAGCCAAGCACAATTATCAATTAGATCATATAGCACAATTTATTCACATACACACATCATGCATTCCCATTTTAGCAATCCATTTCATTTTTCATTTACATTTCTCGTTACTTATCATTTTGTTTCACTTTTCATCTCTTTCATTCTTGACATCTTTTCATCTTTTCAACATTTTCATTTCTTTATCACTTTCATCATTCACATCACTTTCATCTTTTTATTTCCATTAGGGATTAGCCCACCTGTTAGGTCATTTCTCACCCACTAGGATTTTCACCCAATCCAGGTTATTTTCACCTATTAGGCCACGGTTGACACCCGTTAGGACTAAAACATAATTTTAACTTTTACATTCCACTTATACTCTTTCTCTTTTATATTCCTTTATTATTTGTGCAGCATGATTGATCCATTGGGTACACCCGCCTAACGGGTCATTTACGGGGCCTAATAGGTCATTTTCACCTGGATGGGTAACTTGTACCTAATGGGTAACTTTTCACCTAACAGGGCACCTAATGGGTCGGTGTGTTCCAAGGATCAATCATAGCTGCAACCTTAACCATTTTTATAATTCAATTTAGTTACATTCGAGCTATTTATCATACTCAGCATTATTGGCTACATTACTTGCATTATCACATAAAAGCAGAATATACATACACTCCAAATAGTTCAGAAATTAAATCCATTACTCACATTAACAAATATTCACAAACTAAATCAACATTTAATATCAAGAACATGTAGCACATACATAGCTCATATGCATTTCTCTAAATTTTCTATTTAATGTCCTTTCCTAAAATCGAATATCCTATTTCTTCACAACCTAGGGTTCTTAATAATACCATAAAAACAATTAACTCCTAGAAAGCTCTTATATACTAATTAGAACCTCTTCCCTAGGACAAGCCAATGCTCACAATATCCACCCCCTTACCTCAACCAAGTAGAGGTAAGAATAAACCTTCCAAGCCCTAGCTTCAACACTTCAACAAATGAACTCCAATGGCAAGAGAGTGATTGTGATCTTCCCTAAGCCAAAGGAATGGAATGATGATGAGATTGTTGCCCAATTTCAAGAGAAATTCGAATTCCTCAAGGAGGGGAAAGAGAGAGAGAGAAAATCCAAACTAGAGAGAAAGAGGAGAACTCAAGATTGGAATACTTACTTGGAGCAAGAGGGAAAGAGATTAGGTGATGGGAATGGGTGCCACACCCTTGAATCCTTGATAAATTGAAGTGGGGAGAGTGGTTCCCTAGAGGAGGGAGAGAAATTCGTGCATTTTGGGCAAGAAACAAAGCGTGCTACCTTTATTTTTTTCCCCAACTACAGCCTTTAATCGATTATTAATCGATTAAGCCCTTTCTAATTTTCTGACCTTAATCGATTAAGTTGCAGCTTAATCGATTAAGCTGCACAATTTTGCAGTATCCAGACTTTGAAAGGCCATAACTTCTTCGTTACCCGTTGGATCTTCCTCAAATTTTAAAGCAAGCTTCCTCACCTATCCTAATTCACATCCAACGGTGGAATTTGTGTTTTAAGCTACCAATCTTGTTATTCCTATTTCCCAAAGTCCTATGTTTTAAACTTGAATTTGCATGTCTAATTGGCCAATTTCTAACTTATATCATATTTGCTTTTATCCTATGACTATCAAAACATAATTTACACTAAAAACTAAATTTGGGATGTTACAAATTGCAGAGAGATAGCTTTGCTTTCATAAATATTGTTATGTATTAGGTGTAATTTCTATTAAAGTTGTTGTAATTGGAATTGGAATTTATTGTTAAAATTGTAATTTTTGTTAAAGTCGTTGCTTTCATAAAAACTGTGAAGGAATTGGAATCGGAATGTATTTCGAGTTGGAACTGGAATAGTTATGTATTATTGAAGGAATTGGAATTGGAATTGGAATGTATTGTCGAAATGGAATTGGAACTGCAGAGAGATAGCTTTGCTTTCATAAAAATTACAGAGTTATTATTTCTTTTTAAGTTTATTGTTATGTATTAGGTGTAATTTCCTGTGTTTTGTTCTCTGTTATGGTGGGGTATTATTGAACATTGGCTCCATTGTTTTGATGTTCATGAGTACCACCAGTACTCTTTCATTAATCAATTGCATTTTTGTGTTGATAAAAAAAATTGCAGAGATAAAAATGTTCTTTAATAATAGTTTCATATGTCAATGTCCTGCAAGTTGAATCATGCTTTTTAATTAATTATCCTCTTTCTATTGTATTTGTAGCTTCTCCAGCATTTTCAGTGGCACCAAATCCAACATGATGGGATTTGGATTTGGAACAAGCCAGGCCATTAGTTTGAAGGCAGAGGATAAAATCGAAGCACTTGTGGCTATGGCAATTGTATTGCTCACATTAGTGTCATGCTAATTTAAGTTGATGTTATATTTTCGGTCTATACAGTGATCATTAGGATACTAGGACCAACCATCTCATCAAAGTCTCATCAAAGTCTACTTGTTATGTTATTTCTCTTTTAAAATTTGTAAATGAGAATTATCTTTTGATCTTTAGGAGTTTTCTAAATAAAACTTTATACAGTACTTGGTCTTCTAACTATTTCATGGGACCTAGTGACATTTGAATAGCCTATGCATATCAAACTTGTTTTAATCTTGATAAGTTAGTGCATTGGAATGTTGTTAAATTATAATTAGTCTTCTCCAATTGTACAAGCAACAACAAGAATAGATAATAAATTCTCGAAAAACTAGAAGAATTATAGCAAACTAATGATGAAACATACACCGATATTCTAATTAATTAAAATCAAAAATAAAGAAATCTCAAAAATAAAAATGAAAGAGAAAGTTATTTTGGTAGCATTTTCAGAATCTTTTAATAGGATTCGCACATTTGATTTTACTCGACTAGTTTCTATATAGGGCTCAGACTTCACCTTTCCTTGGAAAGATATCATAATTTTTATTCTTGTCAACAAGCTCAGCATGCACTAGATGTGAAATAGAATAGGCGCTGATATAAAAACTGCGATATGCACCTGCTTTATTAAGTTTAAATCTGCCACAAGAAAAAAGCATGTCTTCATCTACCCATTTAATAGTATTCTCTGGCAGTCGGTAGCAAATAAGCCAAGTAACATGCAACTGAATCTCAGGGCTAGTTACAATCCTATTAATTTGACCATAGTATTTAGGCAATCCATCCTCATTAGAGTAAAATGCCCAAATCTGATCAATCTGAAACTTTTCAAGTGACCTTCCATTATAAATATTATAGAATTGAGAATATGGAATTTCAATAAGAATTTTGCAACTCACCAACCTGAACAAAATAAGAATTTTGAGGCCAAGTTTTGTGATACCCCGAATTTTTGTTTCCCAAATAAATAAAAAGAAAAATTTAAATAAAACTAATTATATGGAATTAATTAGTTTTGTTTATTAAATTTTGATTATACTAAAAGGATAATCAAGGGAAAAATATAAGAAAAATATTTTGGTTATGAAATAAGGTGTTTTTACAGTTTGGTCCTTGGAAAGGACCTAGGAGTCAATATTGAAAAGATATTTGGAGGGAAAGTGAATAAAATAGTGATTTTTGAAAAACTGGTCGTGTTAATCGATTAACCCGACCGTTAATCGATTAACGATAGTGCAGAAGCTGAAGATAGTGCGTTTGATGACTCAGTAAGCTGATTAATTCAAAAATTAACACATAGCACCGACTGGGATTAGTGGATAACACGTGTTGTGATGCATGGAGGTCGAGTTTGGCTATAATTAGTGGTTTGGTTGATGAAAATGATAGAGAAATTGGGAAGAAGAAGGGAAACTCTATCCAATTTTCCATCTCTAACACCCTCTGTTCTTCGTCTTCGTTCTCAATCCTTACCCACACACTGATTGTAAGCTTTACACCATTTTAAAGCTTGCAAAAAGACCTTCAATTCAAGACAAGAATCGTGCATTTTGGTGGCTTGTGCAAGGAGAACAAATTCACTAAAGATTGGTCCAAGAAACTGAATTCTGCAGTTTCAGTTTTGAGGTGCCAAATTCAAGCCTTCGATTTTGGTAGGTAGAGGCCCTCAAATTGTGTCATTTCAGTTTCTAATTAAAGTTTGCAATGTCTAGTGTCTATATTGACCAAGTTTATTCGTTTTCATGCATGTTTGCTATGTCAAATCCTCTGCCAAACTTGCTCTCTTTAACCTGTGTTGAAACCGAAAACAGAGCAAGAGGTGATTTTAGAATCTGGGGTTTTTCTTGTTGTCTTTGCATCCAAAAAGCTTCATTGAGGTAAGGGAGAAGCTTTACTAATGCTAGAATAGATTATGGGATTGAATTGAATATTGGTTGAACCTCTATATGGTTCAAAGGGCACTAGGTTAGTGGACAATGGCTTGGAGGCCAATTTGAAATGAAACAAGAATTGGAACATGTTAGATTATAGTATTAGAAACTAAATGAATCCTCAATTTGATCTGAAATGGTGTGAATCAAAAATTGATATGTAAATTGAGTTTTAGGTTAAATTTGGGGGAAAACAACATGATTCTATGAAATTGATGTTATTTGGTGTAATTGATGTTATGGACAAGTCTATCATGTTGTATTTAAGTTGTACTTGAGGTTGGTTTTGATCAAAATTGAGTTGGTATGAATTTGGTATTCAAAAACCAGTTTCAGCACTGTTTTACTGATATATTAATCGATTAACCCGACTGTTAATCGATTAATACAAGTAAATTCTGATCAGTTTGAAGTGTTATGAATGAATAATCGATTAATAGGATGGATAATCGATTATCAATGCAATTTTGTAATAAAAAAAATCAGAATTTAACTCATTAATCGATTAACCAGGCATTTTACTCGATTAAAGGCTGAAGTTGGAACCTATTGACAAAGGTTTATGGAAATAGTAATTGGGAATACCAAATGTTTATGTTAAATGACCTCAAGTAAACTTAAAATACACTTATGCTTGCGGAGTCATGCATGGCATTTTCATTCTGGATTCCCACATTGGTGGAGACACATCCGTGAGGCGTGGGCATATCCCTTATGGTCATTTATTTTGGACTCGAGGGACACTAGTGAAAGTGTCTGCTCCAAAGGGTCGTTTGGACTCGAGGGACACTCGTGAAGGTGTCTGCTCCAAAGGGTCGTTATGCGGGATGTAAGGGAATGTCGGTGACCGGGGTTGCACCCTTATTTCCGGAAATACACACGTGGGTGTGGGCATGTCTTCAAACGTCGGGCTCGAGAGACGTAGTCTTGTGGGATACGTCGGCGTCACTTCTATGAGCTCTAGGGGTGTCGTTTAAGGTTGGCCGAGTCCGAGAGGTACTCGTTGAGGAGTACCGGGCATGTTTTAAAGGTTTCACGGGAGCCTATTTGTTGTGTTGGCCAACGATCATGCATTGATAGATGAGTTGCATTGTCAGTACATATATTATTGATTATTCGTTATTATGGTTGGATGTTTATGATGGAATGAGAATTGAGTTATGTAAGTGATTATTAAGAAATTTTAATTGATTATCAAAGGATTATAATTGATTATTAGCAAATGATAATTGATTAGAAAGGAAATTAGTGGTTAATGATAAATGAAGATTTGATTATTTAATTATTTGTTATCCTATCTATTTGATTATGCGTTAGTACTTGCTGACTCCCTATGCCCTTGTAGGTGATGGCTCGCTACATGACATTCCTGGAGCTACGCCCACTCCGTAGGGGAGTGTGGGATTACGAGGAGCACATGGCTGTTTTCGAGGGTGAGGTTGACGTGATCTTTCGTCACCCTAACCCCCTTGCCCGGGTGCGACCTCGTAGGCTTCGCATCCCTATGATTTACATACTGCACATTCCTCCAGCTTATACTTATCGTTTTGGTACTCCTCCACCACGTCCTGGCCGTCGTTTTTATAATTTACATGCCAGACGTCCGGCTACCCGTACTCGTCCTTCTACTTCTTCTGAGGCTACTGCTACGGCCACTCCTCGTCCTGGTCCGACCACCAGGGTACGTTTTACACCTTCACCTGAGCCAGTGCGTCGCACTGCTGCTCCTCTAGTGTCGGATGAGGAGGAGGATGAGGACCCCGTAGAGGACGTGGATGGGACAGCTGCTGACAGCCAGTGATGTAGTGACTTTATTTTGGTATTTGCAGTATGGGGACCATAGTAGGATGTAGTGTTTCAGCTTTTGGAGGATCCAGGGATCAGGCATCAGTGTGGGTGGTCTTGACACAGCTTTCGATGGCTCTCTTATTTTGATTTGTAGTATATTGCATATATTTTGATGAGAGCATTTGAGAGCTAATATTTTATGCTTACTGGTCTGTATCCCTAAAACTTTGCTACCTCAACTTTCACTATCTGGTTATCTGGTGTACTTGGGTTTTATGATATATATATATATATATATATATATATGAATGGGCTATGGTTGCATGATCATTCTGATATTTATTTTCTAGCAACCATATTAACACTTTCAAATCGTTTCCGCTGAATTCAAAACAAGTACACAATTATTTTATCAAACTTGAAAGTATTTCAAGATATAAACTTATTATGTAAAAAGTAAAAAGTTTTTCATGAAATTCTCTAATAGTTTCTGAATAAACTATTTACGTACTTTATTTTGATATAAATAAAGTAATATTTCGAGAGCGTCACAAGTTTCAATCATGCAAATAAAATAGTTGCATCAAAACTGAACAAAATATTCACATGTGTTGTACAATTTAAGTACTTCATATCACCTGCTTTGTTTCCAAATATTCACATGTTGATGAAGGACAGCCCAAGGACCTTCAAAACCAAGCATGGTGAGGACTTCAAGTCCTAACCAAGAAAAGGATGAGGATGACTTGTAAAAGATTGAATCTAAATCTTTCAAGTTTTAGTTTTTTGTGTTCAAACTTTGTTTATGATTAAGCTTTGGTTTGTAATAAGGGCTTAGGAGTTTTCCCACAAACTTTTATGTTTATGTTAAACCTTGTTAGTTGTCCTATAAGTGTAATCCTAGGTGAACACCTTTGAAGATTCCAGCCAAGTGAAAGATGAAGAGCTTCCTTGTTGTGCAAGAACGAAGCTCAAGAAGATCAACCCTTGAAGTCCATATGACCACGTTTTGAAGGCCATAAAAGAGTAGGGAATAATCAAGGCTTTAATGCTTTCTTAGTGGTAATTAAAATGATCACTCAAGTTGCATTAAATTCAATGGTTATAATTTGATAATAGGAAGAGAGGCGTAAATGGAAGGTTACAAAACTGAGACTCCATTAATCCAACCATTAAAGTCAAGGAGGTTACAAATTGAAACACCAATTCATGAGGCAATCATGTTCGCAATAAGAACAAGAAGGGAGTTACAAAGTTAATGTAAGAACTACAATCGGTGGGTGAATTAACTAAGGAACACTAGGAGAACATCTAGAAGGGGAGGTTGAATAGGTGTTTAGGAAACCTTGAAAATTTTTCGAAAGAAACAAATCGAAACAATTAAAACGAATGATTTTTACAAAATTCTGCAGCCCTTAATCGATTAAGCAAAGCTGTTTAATCGATTAACCTTTGAAAAACTTGAGTTAATCGATGAAGCTGACCAGTTAATCGATCAGATTTTTGCTTAATTGATTAACACCTTCAGTTAATCGATTAACCACTGTTAAAACTGAAAAATCACTTTTCAAACAAAAACGAAAATCAATCAATTAACACATATGATCAGAGATAAAGCGGAATTGATTAACACCAATATTCTTATTGATTACCTAGGTTATGAAAATGATTTTCCCCAATTCAATTTGCACAATTAAAAGCTAATTCAACCAATTATGGAAAATCAATCTTTTCTAAGTTTTCAAACAAGAACAATATGAAATGACAAAATCTAACGAGTTAAGGGAATAGAGATACTGCACAGTGATTTATCCTGGTTCACTCACAACCACCGTGAGCTACATCCAGTCCCCTCTTCAACCAAGAGGGATTCTTCACTAAGGAATTGGAATTCTCAAATTACAAGTAAATGCCTCTCAAAACTCCCTTCTTGATAGCTTCCAAGAGATACCTCACTCTTGTCTTGCAATCCTATTGAAATCTTATCTAACCTCTTCCCTTGCTTGTTGATAACCTCACAACAAGTCTTCCTCTCTCTCTTGTTGATTCCTCACAACAAGACTTCCAATTGCTTGATAACACACCAAGACTTCCAACTTGATTTTCTTGATGAACAACCACCAAGACTTCCTTTGTTGTAGAATGTTTGCCTCCTTGCAATGATTACAACACAATAGAAAACAATAAAAATCCTATGAATCTCTTTCAAGAACTATGAAAATATCAACATGAGATTCAAAGATTCTTGATCAAAGAATGTGAAAATGAAAGCTCTGATCTTTGAGAAAGTGAGAGAGAAAATTGAGAGAATAGTGTGGCTTTGATCTTTCTAAAATGATATGAAAATGAAATTGATTTGTTCTAATTATTCACAAAGGTTAGTAAAAGGTTTATATAGAATACCCAAAAGTTAGGAAACTTAAAAATTGATTTTGAGAAGTGAAAAACGTATTTTAAAAACCAGTACAATAGGTGTTAATCGATTAACATATAGCCTTAATCGATTAAGCACTGTTAAATGTGTGTTAATCGATTAGCTTATCCCATTAATCAATTAAGCCCTGTAAAACACTTCTAAAAACTTGTTTTCTCAAATCTAAACCTTTTCTTTCAAACCTTTAAGCCACCTATTGATTTTAGGTTAAGTGAATACTCAAAATATAATATGATCATGCACTTGATAGAGATTCACTACCCTCTAATAACTCTACCCAAACTCATCAAACTGTAAGACTCAAAATAAAGATATTACAATACAATACACAAAATGAATCTTCATAAGCTTTCTCTCTCTTCATCATTTGTTGTTTGTTGATCTTGTTGAACTTTGGTGAGCTTTTCCATGACTTGAGCTTGATCAAAACATTTGTCATTATCAAAGCCATCACACTGGATCTAACAATCTCCCCCTTTTTGATTATGACAAACATGTTTTGAAGTTGTTGATTGTTAAACCATTTGATCATCACTTGGTGAGACTTATGTTCCCCCTCAATAAATTCTTTTGACATTTGAAATCCAATTGAGTTAAGCTTGATTCTCCCCCTATCTTCAACAACTTTTGCTCCACCTATATAAAAACAACAAAACAACATTTTCTCCCCCTTTTGGTGTGACAACCCAACTTTCATTCCAAAGTAAAATATTTATATTCAGAAAATACGACCATTTTTTTTTCTTTGAAACTAAAAGTCAAGTCATCATCCATTATCAAATCTTGCGGAATTATGTAAACATCGAGTCATGAAGACAAGTGATGTAACATCATATTTCATTCATACTAAAAAGGGTACATACCACATTCTTCATTTAAACAAAATACATAATTACTTGACTTAACACTCTAGGCCATTACATTATATTATATATATTACAACAAAATTCATAATAACCTAGAGTATATGGTTCATGACTCAAAATATAAAACAGTATAGATAAGAGAAAACCTGATGGATTATATCATTCACATTCCACCCCACAACTTAACTCAGTCGTCAGTTCCCCACTGACTTCCAGTTGAGTTTTCCATATAGTCATCCACCATCCGATTCGCATTATCCACCGGATCCTCATCCTCGATTGGATCCTCCTCCTCCTCCTCTTACTCCTCCTCTTGTGTCGGATCATCAGGCACGTATATCGGAGTTCGGGATCGAACTCGAGGGGAAGGGCTAGGATGAGCAGGAACCTCTAAAATGATTCTTTCTGAGGAGGGTGCTGGACTCGGTGGGATAATGCGTCTCGAAAAACGTCTTGGTGGTGGTGGAGGGGTTCCAGTTCGCACAACAAAATTTGGCGGAATGTACATGATGTAAACCATTGGGATTATCGATCTTAGCGGACGCATACGGGAATATAGGTTAGGATGGCGGAAGGTGACTTCCACATCCCCCTCATAAGTAGCCCTATGGTCCTCAAAATTCCACTCCCCATTAGGGAGCGGCCTCATCTCCACGCAGAACATGTTTCTCGCCATCACCTACACAAGGGACTGGGGGTGAGTCATAGCTAAAAGCAATAACAAATGAGCATAACAGTGGCTAGAAATAACATGCACAAATTATCAAATAGCAAAAATAGATGCCAGTACATATGCTCAAACTGTCTTTTATAATATCTCAATTAGTGTCATGATGCATGCCTACTCCTCATTCATGCTGTGCGGTTTGGCATCCGAGTATCTCAGGCTCGGGATATTCTCAATCCTATGTTTCATCAAACCGGAGCGATTCATATTCAAGCATCACGATCGATTGGGAAATAGGTCTTCCTAGCATCCTTGTGCTAGGGATATTCTAATTTAACCTATACCAATGTTCCGAATCTAGATCGGAGCAACTCCATCTCCATGCATGATAATGCCGCACAAACTTCTTGTCTTCTTTCTTTTTATTATTTAATCACATCCTTGAACATCATGTCTCCAATATAGAGACCCAGAGTTCATAATCCTTCTTAGTCTCAATTTGCAATATAGAGACCCAAAGTTCATAATCCTTCTTAATCTCAAGCCTATCTTTTCTTTTAGCATTAACTAGTGCTAGTGCTTTCTAAAAATTCCATCAGCGGCCTAGCCACTTTGTGATGGTTTTATATAATAGGAGTTAATCATTTTGTTATTAGTTAATGCAACGACCCCATTTAGGACTCCCAAAATATCAACCAAGTGGGTGAAGACTTCCATTGGGACGTGGGAAAAATGATCAACCAAATGGGTGTACGCACTTCCATTGGGACGTCCTGTCCGAATATATCAACCACTGAATAAAATTCCAGTGGGACTCATCCAGGATTAAAAATCCACCAATGGGAATCAAATAAACTTATACATTTATCCATTGGGACTCCTGTCCGAATATATCAACCACTGGATAAAATTCCAGTAGGACTCTTTCAGGATAATAATCGACCAATGGAAAAACATATAAGAATTAGGTATTTAATATTCTTGAGAAAAGTAAGTATTTTCTTCAGTTTTGGTCAAAAATACTCGAGTGTTTTATAAAAGACTCGAGTGTTCTTCATTTTTTCCAGAATAATTGAAGTCTTTGAAGAAAGACTCGAGTTGTTCTTCATTTTCCCAAAATACTCGAGTGTTTCTCAAAAGACTCGAGTGTTTTTACTGCAACAGCACCAGTTTCTGCATTTTAAGTTCCAATTCAAATTCTATGCATTGTTTTTCCATTATTATGCAAAACAGAGACATAAACACATATAATGAACAGGTTAGAACACATAAACAAGTACATAATAACATAAATCAACATCAAATCACAGAATCAATACAAACTTGGAAAATAACCATTTCAAGATATGAAATTCAGTTCCACTTGATTTTAACTTCAAAAATTAATCCAGTAAGCATTATTAGGTCCATTTAAACTTGTTTGAATCAGAAAACCTTAGGTTTATGACCTCCAAGTCATATCCCCAATTCCAACTTCATCCCTTGATGAACATCGTGAGGTTCCTACATCTCTAGCTTGAGATTCCTCATTCTAGCAATTAGATAACTGCTCCCTTACCTCAGAGAAGCTAAACAACAGATTTACAACAACAAGGAAATTGGCTGGATCAAAAATTCGAATTCTGGACTTGTGAAAAAGGGGTTGAACAGGCTGACTTTGGCCACAGATTTCACCACGGATTTGGCATGAAAAAGAGTGAAACAAGTTAGTTTAACAAACTAGGATATACTAACTCCAATCAGGAACAAGTTTGACACAAAAAGGGTCCCTGAAATTACCAAACGAATTCAATGAAGATGAATACTTGATGCTGAAAACTACTCTGTTTTCACAGCTTTGAACTTCAAATTTTGATGATCTAGAACTCGAACTACAGGGGCTTATTTTATGTGATTCTTGGTTTTAATTCAAGATTGGAACTAGAACTTTGATTTGTGTTTTGGTTTCGAAGGATTTGATTGAGAAATGAAGGAGAAATCAGAGATCAAAGTGTGCTCTGAAAAACTGAAAGTCTGAAACTAAAATTCGGTTTTTGGATGATTAAAGGTGTTGGATGCTTCAGCTAAGCACTTATTTATAGCCTAGGAATGCTTCAAATCGAAGTAAAGTCCAGCTCTATGCTTGAAGACTCGAGAAACCGCGTTTTGGTGCGAAAATTAAATGAAAACCGACTTATACACTTTCAGGTCTGCATAAAATACTCGAGTGTTTTCCAAAATACTCGAGTGTTTATTTAAAAATTGAAATTTCTAAACAACTACTTAAAATACTCGAGTCTTTCCTAAAATACTCAAGTGTTTTTGCTAAAATAGGAAAAATTAACTATTTTAATGATACTAATATTGATAAAACACTTTTATTTCATATATTAAAATATAGGACCTTACATTTGGCATTATCAAAAATTAATATGACAATAAAATCTTAAGCCAAAATAAGAGAATTCAATAATCATTTCTTCACAACATTGATACCAATTAATCAATGATACCAATTGTTAAACTAAAGAACTATACTTTGAAATGTGATACCAATTGGAAAGAAATATGACAATGAAATATGGTACCAATTGGAACCAAAAAGTCATCATATCACTTGACAAAGTAAGATATCAATTGTAAAGAAAAATCACAATAACCACAATAGCATGATAAACATCTAATGATCACACATAGATACCAATTGTAGAAAATATATCATGACAATACTTGTGAATTTTCAACACCAATTGTAAATATCAATGGTAAAAGACTAATAATAAGATTAGAAGATACCAAATGTAAATCCAATTGTGAATACTTGCTATCTCTTGCGAGAAATTCACTTGATACCAAATGTGAGCCTTGTAGAAGTAATACCAATTTTAAAAATCCAACAATACCAATTGTAGGACTTTCTCTTTGATACTTGAAGAAGCAAATTAAAGAATAACACTTGTAAGCCCTTTTGCTCTTCAATCATACCTACAAAACAATCATGCTTTGCTTTTTGGTATCCAAATAGTTTTGGACCCATTTTTGTTAGTTAAGGAATTTTCACCCTTCTTAACCCAAAAAAAATTTCCTCTAGGTATACCATACACTTTAATATAACACACATTTGAAGTATGTCCATGAGTGCCACAATAGAAACATGTTGGAGCATTTGAAAAATCAACCTTAGAAAAATCAACAACATTTCTATGAGACTTACTCTTAGCATTAGTATAACACAAACCAAACTTGTTCGAATTTTCTCTTTGAAAATTTAACAATGTGCGCAATTTAATATCATCACTTGTGAAACTTGCAAGCTTATTTTTCAAAATAGCAGTTTCATCTTTAAGCAACTTGCAAGTCTCACAATCAACCACAACATTCAATCTACTAGCACAATCACAAGAAGAACTAGCATAAATGAGATCAAGAGTTTCATTTTGAAGATAAAGCTCATCAACTTGTTTTTGAAGTTCTAAAATCTCTTGTTGATGGTTCAAAATGAGCTTCTTTCTTTCTAAATTTTTCAAAACTAGTTTCTTAAGTTCTTAATGCACTTCTTCATAAGCATTATATAAAATTTCATATTTGGAAGAAATTTCGGATTTAGTATCACTTACATGGCTATCCTCGCTTTGTTCATTTGATTCATCATTTGAACTTTCTTCTTCATCTACTTGAACTAGCAAGTTGAGTGTAGCGATTTCTTCATCATCCGAAGAACTACTTGATGTGCTTTCCTTTTCTTCTTCATCATCCCAAACAATGTATGCCTTTTATGCTTTGGATGTTTCTTCTCTTTCTCCATCTTTTTGAGATACTTTGAGCACGAGTACTTGATATGACCGGGTTTTCCGCATTCATGGCAAACTACTCCTTCTTTTGTTGTCTTGGTCTTGTAGTGTGGAGAATTCTTCTCTTTTCTTTTGTCTTTGTTCAACCTTCCTTTTCTCCTTAGAAGCTTGCTAAACTTTCTTAGTAGAAGTTTCATAGACTCTTCATCAATGTCTGAATCGGAATCTTCATCATCATCGGAACTCTCTTCCTTTTTATATGAACTTTTGGCTTTAAGAGCAATTCCTTTTCTTTCTTTGTTCTTATCCGATTCTTCATGCATATGCAAACGTCGAAGCTCCATTTCATGTTCTTGAAGCTTTGCGAAAAGTGTAGCAAAGTCCTTGTTGTCCAAGTCCTTTGATTCAACAATTGCGGTAACCTTAGGTTGCCATTCCCTACTTAGACATCTTAAAACTTTGTTAACAAGTTAACAATTCATGAAAGTTTTTCCAAGAGCAATGAGATGATTAATAATATGAGTAAAACGTTTTTTCATAATACATATAGATTCATTTATGCAACATACGAAACAATTCATATTCATGCATCAAAGAATTTAATCTAGCACGCCTAACTTCACTAGTGCCTTCATGTGTGACTTGCAAGGTGTCCCACATTTGTTTGGCATTTTGATATTGGGAGACTATAAAGAACTCATCATAAGATAGAGCCGAGGTGATGATATTCTTAGCTTTTAAATCATATTGAATTTTCTTTTTATCATCATCGGTCCACTTATCTTTGGGAACCAATTGAGATGCACCATCTACTTGTTTTGAGGGAATGTGAGGACCATTCTCAGTGGCTTCCCAAATATTCATGTCTATGGCTTCTATAAAGATTCTCATTCTAACTTTCCAATAAGCATAACCCTCTCCACCAAACATAGGAGGGCGACTTATTAAAGCACCTTCACCACCAAAGGGATTCGTAGAACCCATTGTAGTTTCCTCAAGGATCTTTACGAAAATAGCTATATGCTCGTGTCTTTCGACCGAGCTCTTATACCAACTGTAAGAACTACAATGGTGGGTGAATTAACTAAGGAACACTAGGAGAACACCTAGAAGGGGGGTTGAATAGGTGTTTAGGAAACCTTGAAAGATTTTCGAAAGAAACAAATCGAAACAATTAAAACGAATGAGTTTTACAAAATTCCGAAGCCCTTAATCGATTAAGCAAAGCTGTTTAATCAATTAACCTTTGAAAAACTTGAGTTAATTGTTCACTATCTAGCAAGTATACTAGATCGAATAGTAATATAGTCGGTTAAGACCAGATATCGTCCCACAGGGATTGTAAATTGTGTTCAAAAATTTCTAACTTATTCCTAACTATTAATGAAATCTGAAAAATCTAATTAAATTATGAATGTGAATGGATTTAGAACAACTAAATACTAATTTAAAAATAAAACTAAATCTGAATTAATTAAGTGAAATTAAGATGGGAAAAGGCGTTAGGAATATGATTTCATTGCAGGACCTAGTTTATTAATTATGAATTTCTGTTTTCCTAATTTATTCAACAACATTCAAGCAGTAACAATTACCAAATCCGTTTGATAATTGTGTTTCCTATTCAATTGGAACCCCTTAATTCCTTAAGAAATTACCAACCAATTAGTCATTAATTAAGATCTCTGAAATTAATTAGTTATATAATCCCCAAAAGTATCCCTACAAATTGGATGATTATAATGTTTGATTGCAAGGTCTATTCTAATCCTAATTTTTCAATTGAAGAACTAGAAACCCAAAACAAAACATAAAGTGGCCAATTCTATGATTTGTAATTAAAACTCAATCAAACAAATGAATAAAAGGGAAAACATCAATTCATAATTTCATAAACTAATCATGATCCATGCAAATCCATCAAATTCCTAACAAAGGGTTTAGGTACACATAATTAAATTTGAAAAACAAGGAATAGAAGAAGAACCCATGATCATAGCAAATCTGAATTTCTTCAACCTTTAACCGGATCCCTCCGTTGTTGATCTCCAATGCTCTTCTCAATGCAATTTCTCTCTGTAAATTCGTGTGTAATCTCCCTATCTAATCTAAATCCTAATTAACAACCTAAAAACTAAGCAAATCCCCTCAGAAATCAGGAAATTAAGTCAATTTGGGCCTGGACTGGGTGATGCGCGCCTGGGCGCGCCAAGCTCCACGCCTGGGCTCGCTAGGTCTGATGCGTTAATTTTCAGCCCCGGGCGCGCAAACTTTGATGATTATTCTTCTTCGCTGCTAGTGCGCTTGGCCGTGCTGTTTGCACGCCTGGGCGTGTGACACCTGATGTGGCTCCGTTTTTCTCCGTTCTTGTGACATCTTCAAGGTCCTTTTATGCTCTTTTCAGTTCCAATGTTATTTTATCCAATTTAGCTCCCCAAAAGTACCTGAAACATACCCAAAACGGATCAAAACATTCAAGGGAATAAAATTTCCTAAACTAATTAAAAACTAAACAAAATCTACCTAAAACACTTACGAAACAAGCCAAAACTAAGCAAAAGGGAGTCAAATTAAGCTCTAAAACATCATATGTTAGACCCAAATCACACCCCCAAACTTAGCATTTTGCATGTCCCAGGCAAAAGTAAAATAGAAATTCTAAAACAAAAGACTACCATTCAAATTAAAATGTACAACACCTAATTTAAGACTTCGACTCATCAACACAGCCACATATTTATACAAGCTGAACATATCAAAACTTGGTTAAAGAAACAAAACCAATCAGAACTCAGAACTAGTGAACACTCTCAACCTTTCAGTGTATATCTCTCATGTGTATCAAAGGTATTAGCAATTCACTCAAGTTCATACAATAGTAAAGTGTTATCATATGCTTGACCATAGACCCAAATCTCCACTGAAATTATTGAAAACATGCACAAATCAAAAGGTCTTTATTTTGGTTGTAATGAGGTCATGGTTAAAAGTGTTAAGGTAGGATAAAAGAAAGAAAGGATGAAGCTAAGGGCTAAAATGCAAAAACAAATTTCCCTCAAAAATTATGAATGAGCAATGAATACTATGAGGACTCACACTCAAACACAACTATTTCAAACTTTCTCTTTTTCTAATTTTACCCTACTACTTCTTCCAAACAGATTTCTTTTCTCTTTTCATTCAACAATGGTCACTTTTTCTCAACTTCTCTTTTCTTTTGGAAGAAGAGTAACTCAATCAACACTTTCACAATTTTCATACTTTTTGAAATGTTCCTCTCTCAATTGCTCATTCAAAATTCCTAAGGTACTCACAAAAATATACAATCAATGCAGGGTACCAAAGAAAAATCATATTTATATTAGGCTCAAATGGGCAACTAAGGGAAAAACAAATCCACAAACTCTGAGGCTGCAAAAACACCATCCTAAATTCCTTAATCATTTTCATGCATGTAATCAATTATCAATCTCAAAAAGGTCACCGGTCAAGTTCTAGAACACAAAACTAAAGTGAACACACTCATGAAAGAAATAGGGGTCTCAAATCAAAATAATTCAACAAAATAATACCCCATCAAATAGGCTCAAATCTCACTAAGCTAAAGTCAGTTCACTAATCTCAAGTTCTGAAAAACTTTGTCAAAATAACCAAATTTCAAAAGTATTTATGTAGGTTTGATGATGTTTTGATGCTAACAAACCAAAGTCAAGCAACAACATTCAACAACAATTCAAGCACCACTCATGGAGAATTAGATTTAAGTTTATGTCTATTTGTAAATCAAAAGTAATATTTTAATTTTCCATTTCATGAGAGTGGGTGGTAGCTTAGGAATCTCAATATAAGTTTTAATATTGTTTGATTAATAGTGAAGAAAGGTTATCTTGATAAAAATAGCTCTAATTAAAGATTAGATCAAAGTACATTTGAAAAGCTTAATTTTTAATCACTTTTTATAGTGGTTAATCGATTAGCACGATAGGCTTAATCGATTAACACGTTAAAACTGTACAACACTGATTGTTTAACAAAGGTTAATCGATTAGTGACTTGTTCATTAATCGATTAATTACTGTTGTATCATAAAAAATAATATTTTGTTTAAAAGCTTTTCATTTCTACTTTGACAAGGTTACACACACTTTCATATTTTTCTATAGAGAATCATACTTTCACAATCTTTCAAGAGCTATTACTATTTTCAAATTGTTCTATCAAGATTTTACAATTTTTCAATCTTCTGCACTTTCAATCATTCAATATTCTTAGATTCATTGAGATTCAAATTTCGAGAGTTTAGTACTTTGTGTTGAAGCATTCTACAAAAAGAGGTTGTAACTTCAAGCATTCAACAACAACAAGTGAAGAATTCACAACTTGAAAGTCTTTGAAGCATCTCAAAGAAAGAGGAAAGGAATTGTGTGGAGAGCATCCTTCAACAATTCAAGAGGACAGGATACAAGAAACAATTGGGTAGATTTTCAAGAGATTGGTACTCTCTTGAAGGGGTTAAGATAGGAGAGCTAGAGTGAGCTGCATCTTTAACCATTGTAATCTAACAATTGCGTATCTAGTAGAAACTCTCTATCTTTGGTAGAGGGGACTGGATGTAGCTCTCAAGTGGTAGAGAGTGAACCAGGATAAAATCTTGTCTTCTTTGTTTTCTTTCTTCAAGCTTTCATTAATCAAGAACAAACCAATTGATTAGGTTAATTTTGGGGCTTTTTCAATTCCTAGATAATCAACCTAAATTGACTTGGTAAATTCACGTAGTTTTGTTCATTCATTCATAAATCATTTGTTAGTGCATCATTGAATTGTAATCTCCATTGAATTCTGAATAAGGCTGAATTTCTGTCAGTTTTTACGAGCATTAATCGATTAAGTGATTGATTAATCGATTAGTTTTAGAGCACCATTCGGGTCTTAATCGAGTAACGCCTAGTTAATCGATTAGTACTTGAGTGATCTTCTGGCATTAATCGATTAAGTCTGATATTAATCGATTAATCAGTACATTTTTTGTTAGAAAACTTGTTTTCTGAAATCCATTCTCTTTAGCAATCGAAAAGTTTGTATTGAGGCTTCAAAATACTATTCACCCCCCCTCTAGTCTATTTTGAGCCGCTTGTTGGTTTCCAACAAGTGGTATCAGAGCTCGGTCGAAAGTCCGAGCATTAAAACGCTTTTTCGCAAAGATCCTATTTTGGAAATCATGGGCTCAAATATTAATCGTTTTGGTGGTGAAGGAGCTTCCATTAATCGTCCTCCACTATTCAATGGTGAGGGTTACGCTTATTAGAAGATCCGAATGAAAATTTTTATAGAAGCTATTGATATAGAAATTTGGAATGCCATAGAGAATGGGCCTTTTATTCCGCAAACAAAAGTAAATGATACTGTTGCTTTGAAACCAAAATCAAGCTGGAATGATGATGATAAGAAGAAAGTTCAATATGATTTAAAAGCCAAAAACATCATCACTTCGGTACTTTCTTATGACGAATTCTTTAGAGTATCACAATGCACTGATGCTAAACAAATGTGGGACACACTACAAGTCACACATGAGGGCACTAATGAGGTTAGAAGGGCTAGGCTTAACACTCTCATGCATGAATATGAGCTCTTTCGTATGTTTCCAAATGAAAACATAGGCGACATGCAAAAGCGCTTTACGCATATCATTAATCATCTTTCTGCTCTTGGCAAAATTCTAACTAATGGTGAAGTTGTTAATAAAGTGTTGAGATGTCTTAGAAGGGAATGGCAACCTAAAGTCACTGCCATCATGGAGTCTAAGGATCTAGACGAGATGGATTTAGCAACACTATTTGGGAAGCTTCAAGAGCATGAAATGGACCTAGGAAGATTATCCATGAACGAGGATGCCGATAAAAAGAAGAAGGGGATAGCTCTTAAAACTAATTCAAAATCCCTAAAGGCACATGAAGAACCATCTCTAGTGGATGATTCCGACTCCGACATCGATGATGAGACACTCGGGTTGTTGGTCAAAAAACATGGACGTTTCCTTAAGAAGAAGAGTAATTTCAATAGAAATAGATCAAGAGACTCTAAGGACGCTCAACCAAGGAACAAGACCAATAAAGACAACATCATATGTCATGGGTGTGGGAAGCCGAGCCATTATAGATCAAATTGTCCAACAAACTCAAAGAAGCCCGAAAGTGGCAAGTGGAAGCCCAATCAATCTAAAGGAAAAAGGGCGTATATAGTGTGGGATGAACCGGAAAAACAATCTTCAACTAGTTCATCGGAAGATGAAGAACTTGCTAACCTTTTCTTGATGAACAAGTTTGATGAAGAAGCATCTTCAAGCATGAAATCAAGTGATAACGCAAATGAGGTAGATTGTCTTTCCGATGCTAGTTCTAATTCTGCCTCTCCCTCCTTTAATGAACTATATAGTGTGTATGTGGAAATGCATAAAGAGTTGAAGAAATTAGCAAAAATAAATGTTGAAAGAAAGAATTTCATTTTGAAACAACAAGAAAAAATTTTGGAATTACAAAATTCTCTTGAGGAGCTAAAGCTTCAAAATGAAACCCTTGAACTCATTTATGAAAATTCCACATGCAATTTTGATTTGAAAACAAATGATATCTCAACTTGTGATAATTGCAAATCTCTTGAAAAAGAAGTTTTTAATTTGAATGATAGAATTGCAAGGCTCACAAGAGGAGACACTTGCTTGGATCATTTGCTTTCTAATCAAAGGAATAATAGTAATAGAACCGGACATGGGTATACCAAACCCAAAAATTGCAATTTTCGCAAAGTTGGTACATTCTCTAAAATTGATTTTTCAAAAACTCCAACTTGTCATTATTGTGGTATTTTTGGGCATACTTCAAATAAATGCAATATTAAGAAATTTGGTATACCAAGTGGAAAGTATGTATGGATTGTGAAGGGGACGACACCCCAAACTAACATCAAAGGACCCAAGATAACTTGGGTACCTAAGTCAAGTAAATGACATTGTTTTGTAGATGTGCCTTCGAACAAAGGAGCGAAGATGGTACTTGGATAGTGGATGTTCGAGGCATGTGACGGGAGACAAATCGCATTTCATCGAACTTACTACAAAAGGTGGTGGTCATGTCACCTATGGCGATAACAACAAAGGCAAAATTCTAGGAGTGGGTAAAATTGGTAACGTATCTAACCTTATCATTTAAAATGTCCTATTCGTAGAAGGCTTAGAACACAACTTGCTTAGTATAAGTCAACTATGTGATATGGGCAACAATGTGACCTTTACTTCGGAATTTTGTTTTATTAAGAGTTGTATTGATGATAGTGTTAAGTTCGTAGGTCGACGTTCTAATAACACCTATTTAATCGATTTGGATGAGATAACTTCATTGTTTTCAACATGTTTTAAATCTTTTCATGATGAAGTTCATCTTTGGCACCGTCGCATTGCTCATGTAAATGTGAATCAATTAAATAAACTACTACGTAAAGACTTAGTGATTGGTTTACCTAAACTTAATTTTAAACTTGATAGTGTTTGTGACTCATGTCAAAAATGCAAGCAAGTTAAAAATGCTTTTAAACCCAAAAATGTGGTAAGCACAACAAAGCCATTGGAATTAATCCACATGGATTTGTTTGGCCCATCACAAGTTCGGAGTTTAGGTGGCAATTACTACGTCTTTGTTATGGTAGATGACTTTACTCGATTCACATGGACTTTGTTTTTATCCGCCAAAAGCGACACTTATAAAAGTTTTAAAAAATTTGCCAAACTCATCCAAAATCAATTAAATTTGAAAATAGTGTCTATTAGAAGTGATCACGGTGGTGAGTTTGAAAACTCAAAGTTTGATGTGTTTTGTGAAAAGTATGGAATAAGTCACCAATTTTCAGCCCCTAGGACTCCGGAACAAAACGGAGTTGTAGAAAGGAAAAATAGAGTCTTAGAGGAACTTGCACGAACTATGCTTAAGGAATCTAGAGTTCCCTCTTACTTTTGGGCTGATGCGGTTAATACCGCGTGTTATGTCATTAATAGGGTTCTTATCCGTCCGCATTTGAATAAAACACCATATGAGTTGTTAAAAGGGCGAAAGCCAAATATCTCTTATTTTCATGTTTTTGGTTGTAAGGTGTTTATTTTAAATAACGTTAAGAACCCGGTCGGCAAATTTGATTCAAAAGCCGATGAAGGTATTTTCATTGGATATTCAACTCATAGCAAGGCTTATCGTATTTTTTATAAAAGAACCTTAACCGTAGAAGAATCAGTTCATGTCGTGTTTGATGAATCTCCGAAAGGAGAGTGTGTTTTTTCTTGTGATGATGAGAATGTAGGTACATTTATGGATCATGAGAAGCCAACACAACAACAAATAGTAGAAAATCAAGTTGAGAATGGAGAAATGCAAGCACAAGAGAAGGACTTAGCACATGAGCCGCATACCGATCTACCAATTTCTTGGAAAACGAACAAAAATCACCCGGTCTCAAATATTCTAGGTGACATTGCTAAGGGAGTGGTAACCCGAAGCACTTTGAATAATTTTTGTTATTATGGTTCTTTTGTTTCACAACTAGAACCTAAGAATATTAATGAGGCACTTCAAGACGAACATTGGGTTATGGCCATGAAAGAGGAATTAAATCAATTTGAAAGAAACCAAGTTTGGGAGCTTGTGCCAAAACCCGATGATCATCCTGAAATCGGTACTCGTTGGGTTTATAGAAATAAACTAGATGAGTCGGGTATTATTATTAGGAATAAGGCTAGGTTGGTAGCTAAGGGTTATAGTCAAGAGGAAGGGATAGACTATGATGAAACGTATGCTCCCGTAGCTAGATTAGAAGCCATAAGAATCTTACTCGCTTTTGCATCTATTATGAACTTTAAATTGTATCAAATGGATGTCAAAAGTGCGTTTCTTAACGGTTACATTCAAGAAGAAGTGTATGTTTCACAACCTCCCGGATTTGAAAATTTTGAACATCCGGATTATGTTTTTAAATTGAAAAAGGCTTTGTATGGTCTTAAACAAGCTCCTAAAGCTTGGTATGATCGTCTAAGTTATTTTCTAATTGAAAAAGGTTTTAAACGAGGTGCCATGGACAATACGCTTTTTATTGAAAGATCCGGTAAGGACATACTTTTAGTCCAAATATATGTTGATGATATTATTTTTGGTGCAACTAATGAAAAATTGTGCAAGAAATTTTCAGAAATTATGCAAAGTGAGTTCGACATGTCTATGATGGGAGAGCTTACTTTCTTCCTTGGACTACAAATCAAGCAACTTGATGATGGGATTTACATTCATCAAGGGAAGTATTGTAGAGAACTACTTAAAAGGTTTGGCATGGAGTCATGCAAGGTAGCTTCAACTCCTATGAGCGTCACATGTTACTTGGACAAGGATGACATCGGAAAACCCGTAGAGGTAACAAAGTATCGTGGTATGATAGGTAGTTTATTATACTTAACTGCTTCTCGTCCTGATATTATGTTTAGTGTGTGCATGTGTGCTCATTTTCAATCCAATCCAAAAGAATCACATTTAACTGCTGTTAAGAGGATTATGAAATATTTGAAAGGAACCACCAATACCGGATTATGGTATCCTAGAGATGCCCTTTTAAATTTAATAGGCTATTCGGATTCTGGTTTTGCGGGTTGTAAATTTGAACGAAAAAGTACAAGTGGAACATGCCATTTAATTGGAAGTTCTCTTGTATCATGGTTTTCAAAAAAGCAAAATTGTGTAGCTTTATCAACCGTGGAAGCCGAATATATTGCGGCCGGGAGTTGTTGTTCTCAAATCCTTTGGATGAAGCAACAACTTTCGGATTTTGGTTTAAACTTGTCAAAAATTCCTATTAAATGTGACAATACATCCGCAATAAATTTAACTAAAAACCCGGTATTGCACTCTAGAACAAAACATATCCAAAAAGGTGATTATGTTATAGAATTTGTTCAAACTTCAAACCAATTAGCTGACATTTTTACAAAACCTTTACCAAGGGATAATTTCTATCGTATTAGAAGGGAACTTGGTATTTTTGATGAATCCACTATTAGCTAATTGTTTTTGAAATCATTTTATTTCATCACCTTAAGCCTATTTCATTATGTATTGTTGTTTGAGTATTATTTGAAAAGCCTTTCATAATTCTCTAAATTAGTAGTTATGTGTGTGTTTTTCTATAATATGTTTGCTTGTATAAATGTGTGTGCTAAATGCTAAATGTCTATATGTGTTTGTGTGCATGAAATTTTTTATTTCAAAATTTCAAAAATTTGAGTTTTGTGCACATTAATCATTAACAGTCATTCATTAATCGATTAATTTTAAACCACTTTCGGACTTACTCGATTAATGAAGCTTTAACTCGATTAATTTTTAAACCACCTTCGGCCTTAATCGATTAATGCCTTCGCTAATCGATTAAGGGTACTGTACACGGAAATATAAAAACGCGTTATCTGCACAGTTGCTCATTTTTTCGTCTTTTTCTTCTCTCTCTTCTCCGATTCTCTCTACTCTTCTCTCTACTCGAAAATCATTCATGGATCATAAGGGCTATTGATTTGTATTTTAAACCCAATTTCTTCCCTCAAATCACCTTCTTAACATAATATCTACCAAAAATTCCATCAATTTCAACCCAAATCCCCCAAAATCCGAAAAACCCCCAAATTCCTCAAAACCCTAACCATAACTTTCTCTCTCCTTGGAAAATGGCCTCCTCCTCCTCCAATCCGAATCCTCCTCCACGAAAGAAGCGTCCAGCACATAAGGATCGCAACAATGTGTGGTTCTATCAAGCAGAACGCGAAGAATGTGCACCGAAGTTTGATAACAGGACCTTTGGAGTCATTCGATATCTTTACTTTCCATGGTTGAAGAAGGAAATGTTTGGTTTTCATGACTTGCTTGTGTCACAGCACTTGCAAAGGTTTTTGGAATTCAATACTCACTATTACCCTAAGCTTGTTAGGCAATTTTATGCTAATTTCACTAAAATTGATGGGGTTTATCAAAGCCAAGTGAGGGGTCATCACTTTGTCATTAATCCTAATGATATGAAAATTCTGTTTGGATTGAAAGATGAGGGTACTTTCTTTGGTGATGATGAATCGGTTGAACTAAATATTGATCCTGTTACTGTTTATTCTGAGGCTGTTAGACCAGAATTTAATTGGGACAAAGGTACTAACAAGGTTTCCTTGTTACATGCTGAAGATAGGGTCTTGTTATACAATATTGCTTATTGTCTAATTCCGAAAGGTTCTCAAAATTATGCTCAAGTCCCGGTGGATGAGTTGACACTGTTTTATGGAATTAAGAACAATGTTAAGATCAATTGGAATAGGATAATTTTTTCTAGAATGTATACTGCTGCACAGTCTACTTCCACTCAGTATTTACCATATCCTATGCATGTGACCAAACTCCTTCGTCATTATGGTGTGCCAATTCCGGAAGGTGAACCGTGTGAGAAAGATCCGGAGGGTAAGTTGTGTTTGAACATTCATCACATTCATCTAATGCGGATTGGTTTTCATAAGCCAACAATATATTGGATGTGGAATTCGCAAATTAAGGCTTTAGAGCAAGCTGCACAATCGGCTCCTCAAGCTCCTCAAGCTCCACAAGCTGCTCCACCGGCTGGTGATGCAATGGAAACTGATCAAGAGGTCAATGTTGAAGATTTCATCGACTTTGACAACTTAGAGGCACCATTTGATGCTCAAGCTGCACATGCTTCACTCATTCAGCACATAGATCATCGGTTTGATGCAATGGAGCAAAAAATTGATATTCAGAATCGGGCAATGGAGCAGAGGATCATGGACCACATTTCTTGTTTCTTTAACCACCCTCCACCCAACCCTTAGTCCACTATGATCTTATGATGTTTTTCACTATTTTTTGCTGCACTTTTCTTATACTCTGATGCTGCATATTTCTGGTTTTCTGGTTTTGGAACTTATTTTGGCTGTTGTCCTGCTAGTACTTTGCTGACTATTTAGTACTTTTCTGGACTGTTTTGGTTTTTGCTATGGTTGGTATGTTTTAGGGTCTATGTATGGCCTTAGAATCTTTATCTTATGCTGCTGAACAATGGTATGTACTATGACTTTTGGTGTATGAACTATGTGTTTTCAATGCTTTCTGGACTTATTATGTGGTGTGTGATATGGTCTTGGTTATGGGCAACTTGTGTATGTTTTTCCCGCCTATTATTGTCTTTATATTGAGTTTATCCATATATATACAATTGTCTAGTACTTACCTCTCACTTTTGGCAAAAGTTCTTTTCTAAATTCACTACTTTTTAATGATGCCAAAAGGGGGAGAAATGTTTGTTGATGTTGTCGCTTTAGGTTAAGTTTTTATGTATTTTTCCTAAATGTAACACATTTAGGAGGAGTATTTAAAAACTTGGTACTTCATTATGAAGAGGGTTTGTCATCATCAAAAAGGGGGAGTTTGTAGGTTTGATGATGTTTTGATGCTAACAAACCAAAGTCAAGCAACAACATTCAACAACAATTCAAGCACCACTCATGGAGAATTAGATTTAAGTTTATGTTTATTTGTAAATCAAATGTAATATTTTAATTTTCCATTTCATGAGAGTGGGTGGTAGCTTAGGAATCTCAATATAAGTTTTAATATTGTTTGATTAATAGTGAAGAAAGGTTATCTTGATAAAAATAGCTCTAATTAAAGATTAGATCAAAGTACATTTGAAAAGCTTAATTTTTAATCACTTTTTACAGTGGTTAATCGATTAGCACGATAGGCTTAATCGATTAACACGTTAAAACTGTACAACACTGATTGTTTAACAAAGTTAATCGATTAGTGACTTGTTCATTAATCGATTAATTACTTTTGTATCAGAAAAATAATATTTTTGTTTAAAAGCTTTTCATTTCTACTTTGACAAGGTTACACACACTTTCATATTTTTCTATAGAGAATCATACTTTCACAATCTTCCAAGAGCTATTACTATTTTCAAATTGTTCTATTAAGATTTTACAATTTTTCAATCTTCTTCACTTTCAATCATTCAATATTCTTAGATTCATTGAGATTCAAATTTCTAGAGTTTAGTACTTTGTGTTGAAGCATTCTACAACAAGAGGTTGTAACTTCAAGCATTCAACAACAACAAGTGAAGAATTCACAACTTGAAAGTCTTTGAAGCATCTCAAAGCAAGAGGAAAGGAATTATGTGGAGAGCATCCTTCAACAATTCAAGAGGACAAGATACAAGAAACAATTGGGTAGATTTTCAAGAGATTGGTACTCTCTTGAAGGGGTTAAGATAGGAGAGCTAGAGTGAGCTGCATCTTAAACCATTGTAATCTAACAATTGTGTATCTAGTAGAAACTATCTATCTTTGGTAGAGGGGACTGGATGTAGCTCTCAAGTGGTAGAGAGTGAACCAGGATAAAATCTTGTCTTCTTTGTTTTCTTTCTTCAAGCTTTCATTAATCAAGAACAAACCAATTGATTAGGTTAATTTTGGGGCTTTTTCAATTCCTGGATAATCAACCTAAATTGACTTGGTATATTTACGTAGTTTTGTTCATTCATTCAGAAATCATTTGTTAGTGCATCATTGAATTGTAATCTCCATTGAATTCTGAATAAGGCTGTATTTCTGTCAGTTTTTACAAGCATTAATCGATTAAGTGATTGATTAATCGATTAGTTTTAGAGCACCATTTGGGTCTTAATCGAGTAACACCTAGTTAATCGATTAGTACTTGAGTGATCTTCTGGCATTAATCGATTAAGTCTGATATTAATCGATTAATCAGTACATTTTTTGTTAGAAAACTTGTTTTCTGAAATCCATTCTCTTTAGCAATCGAAAAGTTTGTATTGAGGCTTCAAAATACTATTCACCCCCCTCTAGTCTATTTTGAGCCGCTTGTTGGTTTCCAACAATTTATAGCTCAACAAATAAGTAACATGAATCAATGAGTCTAATCCTAAACTAAGTATATACACCTATCATCAGAACAATAATCCTAAGTCTAGAATAATTACAAAACCTCTGCCTAAGACACAAACCAACACCAAAAATGGGGAAATAATTCAGATCTGAAAAATTAATTTTTATTTTGTCCACTCCCCCAAACTTAGAGGTTGGCTTGTCCTCAAGCTAACTAAACTAACCTACACTACAAAATAAAAAATTAAAAGAAAACTTACCAAAACCATGGGTTGCCTCCCAGCAAGCGCTTGTTTAACGTCACGAGCCTGACGGGTCACCTCCTTTCGGAGGATAAGGGAAATCACATAGAAACTAGGGGTTAAGGAGCTTAGCGATGGTTTTGCATCTCTCCACCGCTCCTCCTAAATAAATTTTCAGTCTCTGGCCATTAACTTTAAAAGTCCGATCATCCTTGGGATCTTTCACCTCAACTGCCCCATAAGGGAATACCTGTTCAACAACAAAACGACCAGACCACCTAGACTTAAGCTTTCCAGGGAAAAGCCTTAGCCTAGAGTTATACAACAAAACCAGCTGACCTTTTTCAAAATTTTTAGGGATTATTTTCTTATCATGGTAGTATTTATTTTTTGCTTTTAAAGCTCTAGACCAATTATAAGCTTGTTCCCTAAACTCATCTAATTCAGTCATTTGTAACATTCTTTTCTCACCTGCTTGTTGCATATCCATGTTCAGAAATCCGGTTGCTCAATAAGCCTTGTGAACTAGCTCAACAGGCAAATGGAAATTCTTCCCATACACCACCTGATAAGGTGACATACCCAAGGGGCTCTTAAAAGCAGTTCTGTATGCCCATAGAGCGTCATCTAGTTTCCTAGACCAATCTTTTCGTGAGCTATTTACAATTTTCTCTAGACTCATCTTAAGCTCTCAATTGGAAACCTCTACTTGGTGTAGAAATTTTATGATGCACCTCATACTTGGCCAAAACTTTCTCTAGAACTCTATTGCAAAAGTGGGTACCATTATCACTATTAAGCACCCTGGGCACACCAAATCTATTGAAAATGTTTTTCTTAACAAAGTTAATAACCACTGTAGCATCATTGGTGGGGCTTGCAATCGCCTCCACCAATTTGGACACATAGTCCACTGCAACCAAGATGTACCTGTTACCAAATGAGGGTGGGAAAGGACCCACAAAATCAATCCCCTAAACATCAAAAATTTCCACCTCCAAAATATTATGGAGAGGCATTTCATCTCTTCGGGAGATATTACCTATTCTCTGGCATCTATCACACTGCATTACAAAATTCCTAGCATCTTTAATGATAGTAGGCCAATAATAGCCACATTGAAAAATCTTAGATGCCGTTTTATCAAAACTATAATGTCCAGCATAATGTGAAACATGACAATGCCATAAAATATCAGGGATTTCCTCATTAGGAACACACCTCCTAAGAACTCCATCTACCCCTCTTCTAAACAGGAAAGGTTCATCCCAAACATAGAACTTGACATCATGTAAAAAAAATTTCTTTTGTTGCCATGTCATGTCTTTTGGGATTAACTTAGCTGCATGGAAGTTAGCTATATCCGCAAACCATGGTTGCGCCACAGATACAGCCAAAAGTTTCTCATCAGGGAATTCATCTTTAATGGGCACTTCTACATTCCCATCACTACCCTCTAAAGGAAGTCTAGACAAGTGATCTGCAATAACGTTCTGAACCCCCTTTTTATCCCTGATCTCTATGTCGAACTCTTGTAGTAACAAGATCCACCTTATCAGTCTTGGCTTAGCATCTTTCTTAGCCAAAAGGTGCCTTAAAGCTGCATGGTCAGTATAAACTATAACTTTCGACCCTATCAAATAGGAACGAAACTTATCCATTGCAAATATCACAGCTAATAATTCTTTTTCTGTAGTCGTATAATTAATCTGAGCATCATTTAGCACACGACTAGCATAATAAATTACATGAAAGACTTTCTCTTTTCTCTGTCCTAGCACTGCACCTATCGCAAAATCACTAGCATCACACATCAATTCAAAAGGTTTATTCCTGTCAGGTGGAATTACCACAGGAGCAGATACTAGTTTCTTTCTCAAATCATGGAAAGCTCTCATGCAATCATTATCAAATTTAAACTCCACATCTTTCTCCAACAAATTACAAAGGGGTTTGGCTATTTTTGAAAAATCTTTTATGAACCACCGGTAAAAACCGGCATGTCCGAGAAAACTCCTAATCCCATTGACATTTGTAGGAGGAGGTAAATTTGCAATTACATCAATTTTAGCTCTATCTACCTCAATACCCCTCTCTGAAATTAGATGCCCCAAAACTATCCCTTCCTTAACCATAAATTGACATTTCTCCCAGTTAAGTACAAGGTTAGTTTCCTGACATCTTTTTAGGACCTGTTCCAAATTATTTAAACAAGATTCAAATGAGGATCCAAAGACTGAGAAGTCATCCATAAAAACCTCAATGAACTTTTCAACCATATCGGAGAAGATAGATAACATGCACCTTTGAAAAGTCGCAGATGCATTACATAAACCAAAATGCATTCTCCGATAAGCGAAAACTCCAAAGGGACAAGTAAAAGCTGTTTGTTCTTGGTCTCTTGGATCCACAGGAATCAGGTTATAGCCGGAATAACCAACTAGAAAACAATAATATTCATGTCCGGCTAACCTCTCTAACATTTGGTCCATAAAAGGTAGTGGAAAGTGGTCCTTTCGGGTGGCACTATTAAGTCTCCTATAATCAATGCAAACTCTTCACCCAGAAACAGTATGGGTTGGTATCAATTCATTATTTTCATTTTTAATCACTGTGACACCACCCTTTTTAGGGACCACTTGCACTGGGCTGACCCAAGTGCTGTCTGAGATGGGGTAAATGATCCCAGCATCCAACAATTTTACTATTTCTTTTCTCACAACCTCTTGCAGAGTGGGGCTCAATCTCCTCTGAGGTTGTATCATAGGTTTATAATTCTCTTCCAGGAGAATCTTGTGCATACAAAAGGAGGGACTAATTCCCTTCAGATATGATACATTCCATCCTATAGCAGACTTATAATGCCTTAAAACTCTTAATAGTTTTTCAGTTTCCAATTCATTTAAAGCACTATTTATGATAATAGGAAAGTATTCAGAGTCATCTAGGAACACATACCTTAGGCCCGGCTGTAGCACTTTTTGTTCAGGTTTGGGTCTGGCCTCCTTCTCCTCCAACCTCAGATCCTCTGGCTTTCTATCATTTTTGACCTCTGTAGCTCCATCCAGCAAGGATTTGATCTGTTGAGACTCAGTTCCTTCCTCTCCCTCAGTCACCAAAGCTGCTTCCACAGCATCATCATCATAGTACATCTCTTCAAAGACCGAGTCCACTATAGACTCAATCACATCCAGCCTCAGACACTGGTCATCTCCCATAGAATGCTTCATAGAGTCATAAACATTAAACGTGACCTTCTCATTATGCACCCGGAGCATGAGTTCACTGTTTTGCACATCAATCAAGGCTCTGCCTGTTGCTAGGAAAGGTCTGCCCAGGAGTAATGGAATGTCCTGGTCTTCGTCCATGTCCAGAATTACGAAGTCTGCTGGGAAAATGAACTTGTCCACCTTGACAAGAACAACTTCCACCTTCCCATATGGTCTCTTGATGGAGCGGTCCGCAAGCTGAAGAGAGATCATTGTAGGCTTGATCTCTCCAATGCCCAGTCTCTTGAAAATGGAAAGTGGCATCAAGTTGATGCTAGCTCCCAGATCACATAGTGATTTCCCAACACCCATCCCACCAATGTTGCATGGAATGGTGAAGCTGCCCGGATCTTTCAGTTTTTGTGGAAGCTTCTTCTGAAGGATGGCACTGCACTCCTCAGTCAACATCACTGTCTCATTGTCTCTCAGCCTCCTCTTGTTAGTCAGCAACTCCTTCATAAACTTTGCATATGTGGGCATTTGCTCAAGAGCTTCAGCAAACGGGATGTTTATCTGAAGTTTCTTGAAAACTTCCATGAATCTTGCAAACTGCCTCTGATTTTCTTCTTTCTTCGACCTCTAAGGATATGGAACTCGTGATAGATCTAGTTGATTCTGCGGCTTCTCTGAAGTAGTTTCTGGACTCTTTTCTGTAGACTCAGGCTGTTGCACCACTGGGATCTGTTCCTCTGAATTCTGAACTTGTTGTTGATCCTTACCAACTACCTTGTCATCACTCCTCTTCAGTGGCTTATCATAAGCTCTGCCACTTCGAAGAGTAATGGCCTAGCAATTAGTGTTTGTGTCAGGAAAGTGGCCCGAATGCAACCGTGACAAACTCTGAGTAATGTGCTCTATTCTCTTCTCCAAGTTGCAAATGCTTTCTCCTTGAGAACTAAAATCAGCTCGAACTTCATCCACAAATAGATTTTTAGTCTGTGCCATATTTTCTAATGCTGACTCCCAAGATTGTTTCACTGGTTGAGGGCTCTGTGGAGGACTTGGTGAAGGACTGCGAGAACGCTCAGAACATGAATGATAAGTGTAACACCCCAAATTTTTAATTCCTGATTAATGAAGATTAATTATAAAGGTTTATTTGTAATTAATTATTTTTATAAAATCCTTGATTATAAAGTAATTTATTATGCATAAAAATATTAGATAATTTCTAATATGTGAGGATAATGTTTTTGCTCATCAGTCCCTATTTTGGGACCTAGAAATAATTTTAGAAAGGATTTAGAGAAAAAGAAAATAAAATAAATATTTTTGAAAAACTGGTCAAAATACTCGAGTATTTTTGAGAGTACTCGAGTATTCTGGTCAGAGTTGAACGAGTTAGTGCGTTTTGGTGAGTCACCATTAATGATTCTCGTGTGTTGACACGAGATCGTCTTCCTCAACACGTCTTTGGCTTCGTGTCGACTTGCATGAGTGATCAACCTTGCTATATAAACCCATGGAATTGATGAATCGAACCATTTTGCCAGGTTAGGGTTCTTGATTTCTCTGGTTTCATTCTCCTTCCTTGAGTAGAGTTAGGTCACAAATCATACACCAATACGAAGCTCACATCTAGAGCTTTGTATAGACACCAAAATTGTGAGCTGAGGGTTTGAGTGTTAGAAGAATCGAAGCTCAAAAGTGGGGGTTTGGTTACTGTCAACTGGTTCTTGGAGGTCACTTTGATCTTCAATTGTGGTAAGCTCATGAACCCTCTTGATTCCAATTTGGTTTTAATCTCTCGTGCATGTTGTAGAGAGTAGATTCTAACCTTTTTCCCCAATTTTTGTGCACGATTACTCACTCAAACAATGTGGTTTTTGGACTCTGCTCACACTGTTCTGCATTTTGGTGGGTGAAGTGATTTGAGCTGGTGTTGGTGGCTGCTGTGTGGCTGCTGCTGTTCTTTGGTGTTTTTAAGTTTGTCAAAGTGTTTTCTAAGGTATGGGAGAAGTCATTCATATTGTTAGGATTATAGATTGTGAATTTTGATTTGTGTATGCTATGTGAATTGGACCAAGACATGCTTGCTGGACTTGGAGGTTCAGACAATCACTTGGTCCCTTGTTTTAAAACATGAATACTGCCTGAAATGAATTGATGATATTAAGCTAAAGGAATTCATGAGTTTGGTTAAGTTATAAGTGATAAGTATGTTAAAATATGACCTTGATGTAGTATGCTTATGGTAAGCCATTAATGGACATTGAATAAGTTTGGAGTAAGTTCTAAATACTGCATTTGTCCTGTACAAACTCAGTTTCTATGTTAATTGTGGGTAAATGTGATATTGTTATGTTGAGTTGCATAATATGTGGTTTATGCATAAATAGGAGCATGATAGGGTCCTCTGTGAATTGTTGGGATCTTTGTGTTGAGACAAGTCCTAAATATGTAGATAAAGTTCATTTGATCATTATATGGAGTTAGAATTGCTCAGAGTTGAATTTGGCCTATCAAGTTGTTGAAAATGTGATTTAATGCATAATCGGTGCTCAAATTCAATTCTGTGTAATTTGTGGAGTTCTAAGTGTTTGAATATACTTGTTATATGTTATATGAACTTTATTGATCATTGGATTTGATTAGAAATGATTAGAATTGAAAATGGTATATTAAACCAAGATTTCAGTCTGTTCTGCAATAAAACACTCGAGTATTAGTCTGGTTACTCGAGTAAAATTTTGGTAAAACAATGTATTTTGAGCAAGAACACTCGAGTACCATGCCCAGAACTCGAGTAATCGAGTGATGAATGGGATTTGTTAAGGTAAACCACTCGAGTAATGCAGGGGTCACTCGAGTATTCTAGAAATGCTGAAGAACACTCGAGTAACTCATGAACTACTCGAGTATCTTAATGAAGCTGAAACCCAAATCCCCAGAAAGACATGAACACTCGAGTATCCTGAAGAATACTCGAGTAATCTGGAAATAAGTGTAGAACACTCGAGTCTTCTGAAGAACACTCGAGTAGTTCACCCAGAATATTGAAAATACCATTTTTAATTCTAAATCATTTGGTTAATAACTAAATAATGATAATCCAAGTGATCTAAGACTTAAAAGAAATTGATTGGTGGTGGTAGGAAAGTGATGATTTAGTAATATGGGATATTAAGAATGATGATATACCAATCAATTCTTTTAAGTTAAGGAATTGCATTCATTCTGGAATTAGGATTGAGAGTTTGACTCATGCATCATGCCGATAACTTAAATTGAAAACTTGTAAATGAAATAGGTATAAGCATCTTACTTGCATTAGATGCTTGCCTAGTGCCAAATATGATTGTTGAAGATTGCATATAGGGAACGAGCCATTATTTGAGTTTAACCTCTAGATAAGTTGGTTCATATAGTATGAGTTGTGAAATAATTACCATGTCCTCTTTGGATTAAAAATGATCATGTCTAATTTGAAGATATAGAATGTGATTAGTAGTCCATGATCTGGGTAGGATATTGATAAAGGATTTGATAAGCATGATCATGTCAACTGGGTAATTAATGTCCTAGAACATAAGAAGTTAATGGCTTAAAGGACATAAGGAAGAAATTATTACCTTATGATGATAAATGGAGTAAGTCCAATACCTTGGAACATAACTAGACAATGACTTAAGAAGTATTAATGATAATGCAAGAGTAGTGATGCTTGTTGAGTATGAGGATTCAATCCAAATGCGTTAGGGATTGTTGCCTCGATTCGGTTATGTGAACGCTGGATAAGTAGGATCACCCTGATCTTCATATGTTATGGATTAACTCCTGCAAGAAGTCATTATGCTTAAAGGATTCCGTATAGTACGGTGTGGCCGCTATACAAAGACATGTGGAACGGTGTGGCTGCCATATGTGTGTGATTCTGTATAGAACGGTGTGGCCGCTATACGAAGACATGTGGAACGGTGTAGCCGCCATATGTGTGTGATTCCGTATAGAACGGTGTGGCCGCTATACGAAGACATGTGGAACGGTGTGGCCGCCATATGTGTGTGATTCCATATAGTACGGTGTGGCCTCTATATGAAGGCATGGAACGGTGTGGCCGCCATGTGTGTGATGTGATGATTAATATATGTGTGATGCATCTCATTCATGGTGTACAGGGGATCGTTCGGTGAGGTGCATGCGGGATTGGAAACCATGTAGTACGGTGTGGCCGCTACATGAAACGGTTGGAACGGTGTGGCCGCCACCGTAGAAATGACAAGGACCTAGAACTATTGGTGGACAATGGTTTAGGGATCATCCCCTTGTATCATTTTAAGATCGTGGTCGATGGGGTTCTAGTATAGAACGGTGTGGCCGCTATACAGGTTGTGGAAACATCGAGCGCATGATTGCCTATCCCAGAGTGTTGTTTTCTGGAAGAGTTGATTATGGAGAAATGATTTGAGAGACGTGCATGCATTGCATGGAAGATTAGTGGTCATAGCTTATGTGGTTGAATAAGACTCATGCACATACATTTTCTATATTGAACTGATATCTGTTATGATTGTGTTTGACCAATCATATAATCTGCTTAGGCGATATGACAAGTGACTTACTCCAATCTACCATGTTTGTGGTGGTAGGTTCTTTCAAAGGACAGGATTGAAGTCACTCCGGTAGGAGTGGAAGTGTCTAGAAGAAATAGCCAGGATGATGTCTCGTCATCTGAATCCTTGTGCAGAAGGATCGAGTTGTGAAGACCAATGCTCTGGGTGTAAAAAGGGTTTTTGGGATCTTGTATTATATAATTATTTTACACTCAGAATACTTTGTAAAAGAAATATTACTTTATGAAAAAGTACTTTTGGTTTTCACACTCCTGATAGAAAAAGTTTTTGTTAACCCGTATCTTTAAATGGTCTGGATTTTGGGGCGTTACAATAAGTCTCAGTTGTTGTCACTGAAAGTACAGTATCACCTCTGAAGAGCTTAGTAGTAGGTTGCACCATTTGAACTTGACCCATATGCTGAGTTAACACTGCTATCTATTGTTGCATTTCCTGATTATACTCAATGATAGTCTGGAATTGTGAAGAATATACATCATCTGGCGGGGTCATTATCTCTGGGGCCTCCTGACTACTGTTGTTTTCCATTGCTGCTAGAATCCCTCTGGCTTCCTCAACTGTTTTCTTTGTGAGAGATCCACCAGCTGCTACATCTACTAGATCTTTGTCAGGCTTCATCAAACCATCATAGAACACTCTGATTTGTGACCATTCTGGCATTGAATTAGTCGGGCACTTCTTCAGCATCTTATTGAACCTTCCCCAAGCCTTTCCTAATGTCTCCTCATCTTGTTGCACAAATGAAGTGATGTTCTTCCGCAGCTTAGCTTGTGTGGCTGATGGAATATACTTGTCCAAAAATTTGTGGGCAAGTATATCCCACGAATTCAAACTCCCCGGTGGCTGGTCTTGGAGCCAGAGCTTAGCTTTATCCTTCAGAGACAAAGGAAATAGCCTCATGTGAATGGCTTCTTCAGAGGGTCCTTCAATCTTGAAGAACCCCAACATAGAAAGGAAGTGTGAGATGTGCTCCATTGGATCCTCTTGTGGATTGCCGCTGAATTGATCTTGCTTGATTAAGTGTATGTACCCTGGATCAATTTTGAATTGCGGTGCTGTGATGGCTGGATACACAATGCTAGTTGCACATGCATCCAGGCTGATAGTGGCATAATCCGCAAGATTGTTTGGCTTGACATCCCCTTCTTCAGCCATCTTCTTAGCCAATTTCTTTCTCTCCTTTTGCGCTTGCTTCCTCCTCTTCTTCACACTCAACTGGAGGTTAGATTCACTACCTGTAGACGAGCAACTCATAACAAGAGTTAGTAGCACCTGCTAAGATAAAACTCCTGAAGCAAATTTCACTAAATAACTAAAAATAAGTACCAAAAATTATTGAAAACGAATTTAAATCCCCGGCAACGGCGCCAAAAACTTGCTCACTATCTAGCAAGTATACTAGATCGAATAGTAATATAGTCGGTTAAGACCAGATATCGTCCCACAGGGATTGTAAATTGTGTTCGATAATTTCTACCTTATTCCTAACTATTAATGAAATCTGAAAAATCTAATTAAATTAAGAATGTGAATGGATTTAGAACAACTAAATACTGATTTAAAAATAAAACTAAATCTGAATTAATTAAGTGAAATTAAGATGGGAAAAGGCGTTAGGAATATGATTTCATTGCAAGACCTAGTTTATTAATTATGAATTCTGTTTTCCTAATTTATTCAACATCATTCCAGTAGTAACAATTACCAAATCCCTTTGATAATTGTGTTTCCTATTCAATTGGAACCCCTTAATTCCTTAAGAAATTACCAACCAATTAGTCCTTAATTAAGATCTCTGAAATTAATTAGTTATATAATCCCCAAAAGTATCGCTACAAATTGGATGATTATAATGTTTGATTGCAAGGTCTATTCTAATCCTAATTTTTCAATTGAAGAACTAGAAACCCAAAACAAAACATAAAGTGGCCAATTCTATGATTTGTAATTAAAACTCAATCAAACAATTGAATAAAAGGGAAAACATCAATTCATAATTTCAAAAACTAATCATGATCCATGCAAATCCATCAAATTCCTAACAAAGGGTTTAGTTACACATAATAAAACTGAAAAACAATGAATAGAAGAAGAACCCATGATCATAGCAAATCTGAATTTCTTCAACCTTCAACCGGATCCCTCCGTTGTTGATCTCCAATATTCTTCTCAATGCAATTTCTCTCTATAAATTCGTGTGTAATCTCCCTATCTAATCTAAATCCTAATTAATAACCTAAAAACTAAGCAAATCCCCTCAGAAATCAGGAAATTAAGTCAATTTGGGCCTGGACCGGGTGACGCGTGCCTGGGCGCGCCAAGCTCCACGCCTGGGCGCGCCAGGTCTGATGCGTTAATTTTCAGCGATGCAAGCGCGCTTGGTGTAACACCCTCACTTTTATTTAGTTAAATTAGGATTTTATAAAAATTGTAATTGCAAATTTATTTTTAAATTAAAATACTTAAGAATATTTTTCCGGAAAAAAGGACAGAGTTTCCTCTATTTTTCGGACTTTCCCAAAATTTCCTGTTTGTACCTATTCAGGCCAGAACATTTTAAAATATAAACATGCACATTATATATTCGATTATATCCTAATGCCCTTACCAATACAAGTTTCGGGCGCACAACTACTACATATTTTAAATTACAAAAATAACAGTTTATCACATCAGTCCACTCATAAAATAATGAACGAGCACATTCCACGTGGTGGAGTGCTATTCCTGCTCGGCCTGAAATTGTGTCTGCTCAAACTTTGAACCTGTAAAAATGGTTGCAAGGGTGAGCTTTACACATGAAATAGAGAAGTAGTTTCTAACTAGGCATAATGACCTACCAAGTCAAACACAATTAGCACGTAGCACATATAATTTCATTTAGGCAAACCCAACATGCATCATACACAACCAACAGTCTTATAAGTATCCATTCGTTTATTCCAATCATATTACCTTTCCAATATCTTCGTTAAGTCTCATTCTTTTCCATTTCCATTCTAGTCATTTTCCATTTACTTTTCTTTCTTGTTTTCTTTCTTTATTTTCTAATGCATTTCTCTTTTCATTTTCTCTTTTCTTTCTTTCATTTCCATTCTTTTCCTTTTAATGCCGATACGCCTTCACAGGCTCGCATCGGACTTCCATTTTCTTTTTAAAGCGACACGCCTTGACAGGCTCGCATCGATGCCGATACGCCTTCTCAGGCCCGCATCGGACTTCCATTTTTCCTTTCAAATCGACACGCCTTCACAGGCTCGCATCGATGCCGATACGCCTTCTCAGGCCCGCATCGGACTTCCATTTTTCCTTTCTAATCGACACGCCTTCACAGGCTCGCATCGATGCCGATACGCCTTCTCAGGCCCGCATCGGACTTCCATTTTTCCTTTTTAATCGACATGCCTTCACAGGCTCACATCGATGCCGATACGCCTTCTCAGGCCCGCATCGGACTTCCATTTTTCCTTTTTAATCGACACGCCTTCACAGGCTCGCATTGATGCCGATACGCCTTCTCAGGCCCGCATCGGACTTTTATCTTTTACCTTTCTCTCTTTTTCTTTTTCTCTTCCATACATATATATAAATTTCCGCACATTTCCACCTTATATAATTATCATTCTCTTTTTGTGTCAACTTTTATTAATTCCACAATCTCCTTTAATCTTTTCATATTTTTTTCCAAATACACCATCAAATTAAAAACCAATAAATAAATACGTACAACTTCTAATCATCACAATAAATTCACAAAATAATCCAATTCAACGCTCTACATTTATGCTCTTATTCTAATTCATTTTATTCTTTCACTTATGAATTACGTACTTCAACACATAATTCACCAATATCAACCAAGGTTTCATATTCTTCAATTAAGTACTCATGACATCATTTAGCAATTAACATACACCTTTAATCACAAACTTATTAGTGGTTTTATTTCCTTTATTCTCATTCTAGTTTACATCTCATACAAAAATACTCTTCTTTTATTTATTATCCAATTCATCATGCGATACACCTTTAGCACACTAACATCACAATTCAACCATTCAATTAACCAAGTTCCTACTTTTCCTTTTTAGTTGTTCTCTTCCTCAATTACCACTTATATTATACACATATATTTCTTTAAATCGACCAGGCATACAAACAATAATCAGTTATAATCGTTCCCAATTAACAACCAGAGTTTATGTCCTTCTATAAACATACATGATAACATATAGCATTTAGCATGCATATTCATTCACAAGTATCCATTTATGGCTCATTTCATTTATTTTCCTACTTTCTATTTAATCTAAATTAATTACCCGAATAATCAATCGCAAGCATACCCACATATTCTTAGCAAGTATTATAAACTAATCATAAAATACTCTCTAGAGCAAGGTAAAACACCCCTTACCTTTAGACGCTTTAAGTCTTTAACTCTTAATTTCGTCAAATACCTACTCATTCCGCATGATGACGTCCATTGATTTCCACGCTGCGACTGGTCCTGAATTTCTTTCATCATCCTCAGCAGGGAAGACAACCGCCTCAAGTCACGACGATCCGGTTTACCCCGATCCAACCACGGTTGCACCAGTCCAATACGGTTCATGGCCGAATCGGTTTAAACCACACCCACACAGCCCTAAAAGCTTCAAGTTCCTTCATGGCAGCAACGGTGTCCACGATCGGCGTCGGTGGTGAAAACGGCCACCAAACTGATGCAACACGTTGATGCACAGCAGTACGCATGAAGCATAATCCACGGCGGCGACACAGTGACGGCAACAGCGATCCCGTGACAGAGATGGCGGCTTGGAACTCGAAAGTTGTCTCTGGTTCACGAATCAAGTGCAAGGAGTGAGCATGATCGCGAGTGTTGATAGAAGGGTTGTGGCTCACGATTCGCGAGTCTCCCCCAACCGCAGAGATGGTGGCGGTGCGAGGAAGACGAGTCGAGCAGTGGAGGTGCCCTTGGGTTGGCGTTGCGGCTTGTGCGCCTTCTCCCACAACGGTGGTGATGGCGGCGCGAAGGGAGAAGACGAGGATGGGGGGTGGTCGCGAGCTCTGGGACAGCGAGTGGTGGCGGCGAGTGGCGGTCCAGGGAGAAGAATGTGTGACGATGGAGAGAGAGAGAGGGACCAAGCCATAAGATGGAGAAGCGGCGGTGGCGATGGTGGCTTGAGTGGCGGCATGTGGCGGCGACGCAAACGGGCCAACAGAGGAGGAGGAACGAGGTGAGGAGGAGAAATGAGGAAATAGGGCCGACGGTCCTTCTCCCCTTGTTAGAGAAGGAGCTGGGGATGAAGTGTTCGAAACCCCCCCCCCCCCTTCCTCTTTTTTTTTTAATTATTTTAATTATTATTATTATTATTTTTAGCAGTAGTAGTGTTAGTATTATTTTAAAATTGCTACTATCTATTTTCCTTTATTTATTTATTTATTTTAAACAACACAAAGTACTAAGAACAAAATGTAGCCATTAACTAATTATATGTATAAAATCTTGAAGTTAAAGATCTCGAAGTTCTTAAAACAATTTTAATATTAAATATGTCAAAAGCAAATTAAAATATAGTAAGTACATTTTTCAGATAGGATAATTGTTTTAAACCAAATTACTTTGAAATGTATAAATAATATATACTTTCGTAAATTTCGTAGAATATTATAAGAAAATGCTCAATGCTTTAACGGTTAATTTTAAGGGTTAATCCTTTAATTTAGTAAAACTCGAAATTCATAATACAAACGAAAATTCGGAATGTTACACCTGGGTGCGCTAGGTCCCGAGCCTGGGTGCGCAAACTCTGATGATTATTCTTCTTCGCTGCTAGCGCGCCTGGGCGTGCTGTTTGTACGCCTGGGCGTGTGACACCTGATGTGGCTCCGTTTTTCTCCGTTCTTGTGACATCTTCAAGGTCCTTTTATGCTATTTTCTGTTCCAATGTTATTTTATCCAATTTAGCTCCCAAAAGTACCTGAAACATACCCAAAACGGATCAAAACGTTCAAGGGAATAAAATTTCCTAAACTAATTAAAAACTAAACAAAATCTACCTAAAACACTTACGAAACAAGCAAAAACTAAGCAAAAGGGAGTCAAATTAAGCTCTAAAACATCATATGTTAGACCCAAATCATTAATCGATTAAGCTGACCAGTTAATCGATTAATGCCTGACAGCAGATTTTTGCTTAATCGATTAACACCTTCAGTTAATCGATTAACCACTGTTAAAACTGAAAAATCACTTTTCAAACAAAAACGAAAAATCAATCAATTAACACATATGATCAGAGATAAAGGGGAATTGATTAACACCAATATTCTTATTGATTACCTAGGTTATGAAAATGATTTTCCCCAATTCAATTTGCACAATTAAAAGCTACATCCAGTCCCCTCTTCAACCAAGAGAGATTCTTCACTAAGGAATTAGAATTCTCAAATTACAAATAAATGCCTCTCAAAACTCCCTTCTTGATAGCTTCCAAGAGATACCTCACTCTTGTCTTGCAATCCTATTGAAATCTAATCTAACATCTTCCCTTGCTGGTTGATAACCTCACAACAAGTCTTCCTCTTGCTTGTTGATTCCTCACAACAAGACTTCCAATTGTTGGATAACACACCAAGACTTCCAACTTGATTTGCTTGATGAACAACCTCCAAGACTTCCTTTGTTGTAGAATGTTTGCCTCCTTGCAATGATTACAACACAATAGAAAACAATAAAAATCCTATGAATCTCTTTCAAGAACTATGAAAATATCAACATGAGATTCAAAGATTCTTGATCAAAGAATGTGAAAATGAAAGCTTTGATCTTTGAGAAAGTGAGAGAAAAAATTGAGAGAATAGTGTGACTTTGATCTTTCTAAAATGATATGAAAATGAAATTGATTTGTTCTAATTATTCACAAAGGTTAGTAAAAGGTTTATATAGAATACCCAAAAGTTACGAAACTTAAAAACTGATTTTGAGAAGTGAAAAACGTATTTTAATAACCAGTACAATAGGTGTTAATCGATTAACATATAGCCTTAATCGATTAAGCACTGTTAAATGTGTGTTATTCGATTAGCTTATCCCATTAATCGATTAAACCCTGTAAAACACTTCTAAAAACTTGTTTTCTCAAATCTAAACCTTTTCTTTCAAACCTTTAAGCCACCTATTGATTTTAGGTTAAGTGAATACTCAAAATATAATATGATCATGCACTTGATAGAGATTCACTACCCTCTAATAACTCTACCCAAACTCATCAAACTCTAAGACTCAAAATAAAGATATTACAATACAATACACAAAATGAATCTTCATAAGCTTGCTCTCTCTTCATCATTTGTTGTTTGTTGATCTTGCTGAACTTTGGTGAGCTTCTCCATGACTTGAGTTTGATCAAAAAATTTGTCATTCTCAAAACCATCACACTGGATCTAACAGTTAAATCTCCATCATGATGGAGATAATGATTTTGGTTACACAATTAATGGCCATAAAGGTAATCATCACTGCAATCATCAAGTCCATCAATTAGGTGCATCAATAAGGTAAAGGTTACAAAGGTTCAAAACATTATCATCATAGCAAGCCATCCTCCTCAGGCCAAGGTTACAAAGGATCATCATCATCGCAATCCATCATCCTCACGGCCAAGTCAACCATTTAAGAGTAGGAATAATTCGTTTTAATTACTCATCATTTGTAATCAATGTGTAACTCCCATAGTTTAGTGTAATCATGTTTAGGCTTTAATTTATACTTCCCAACTCCTATTCCCTAGTGATCATTGTACGACCATGATAAGGCTTGGATTGGTGTGTGTTAACTCCTTATAAAAGGAGTCTTGTTTCATGAACTAAGATAGCTTGGATCTTTTGCCAAAGACATCACACGTTTTGCTTAGAGAGTAATTCTCTATCTATTGATTGGACGAAGGGACTCAATTTGTGTGATGCAACTTGAGTTAACCAAGACTTATCCTTGAATCATTTCAAGAATGGCGCCTCCCTTCCTTATCTTTGTTCCTTATTTCCTCTTCACAATTCAGCCTTCCTTCCTTTTCCCTTGTTTCATTTCCATTCCTTTTTACATAACACATACTAATTAAGAAAAGGGATCGAACTCATACATCCAAATCCTTGGGTGTATCTCATGTGTTGTACAATTTAAGTACTTCATACTTAATAATTTATTGAAAACAATACAAATTGTGATCTTAGAAAAGATTGACCACCGAATAAAAATGCAACTTTATTTCTTCTTCAAAGAGTCATTGTCAAAATTAAAATGAACACAAGTCCCGAGCAATCCAAACATAAGAAACTTAGAATAAATGAGAAAGTTCAAAGAAAAAAATAGCAACAATTCAACAATATTGCCAAAACAATGAAATTACACATAAATCAGTCTTGAAATCCCTTCTTCACTAAATTCTTCCTTCTTGTATTAGGTCCTCCCAGTTATGTATTGCTTTTGGAATAACTTCTTCCCTCATTTTGTTGTAAGGACTCAGGACCAAGTCGATGGTGATACGCATCCTTTGTAACACCCGATTTAGAAACTTTTAATCTATAAAAATATGGGTCAAAATTTTTTTAAAAAAACAAATACAGGTTGCTGGTCCGCCTTGGACAACACCTTAAAACAACTCCGAAACACCAAAAAATTCACCGTTTTCAATCCGACTTTTTCCTAAATCAAATGTCACTTAAAAGTTTTGCTTTAAATCACTTAAACATATTTTTAAAGTTGAAAAACAAACTTAAACAATTCTGGACAGCAAGGTACTGTTTCCAAAATGACTTTTCAAAATTTTCGAAAACAACGTAAAAGTATTTTTCGCTCCCAAACAATCCTTAATAGAAAACCAACACTTCAACACTTTAAAATTCAAACTTTTTATCACAAAATAAAACTTGGACAGCCACCAAACAAGTCCATCGAATCCAAATAAATCAAAGAAATCAAACTTAAAATCAATTAATTTCAAAGCTACTTTCATACCCGAACATTTTCCAAACATTGTTTAAAAATTCAAATGACAACAATACTTTAGCAAATCAATCCACTCAAGTCATACACTTTTCAAATATCAAACAACACTTAACAAAATAAATTCCTATTCCATTAAACTAGTCTTGGCCGAATCACACACAAAGACAAAACAATGTTCATAAATTTTTTTTTCTAACAAACCTTAAAGCATCAAAACAACACTTTATCAATTGAATTCAAGCAGATAAGCATTTATCGAACACTTAATTATTCCCAAAATAATTCATTTTCATATTTACCTACTTAAATTAAATAATACCGAATTGGATAAATGAAATAAACCAAAGATTACAAGTTCAAATACTTTAAATCAACTAAGGCAACTTGATACCAAACAAAACCACTTAAACATACATATACTCACCAACCAATTTGAACTAAAGAAATAAACCAAACACATTTTATTTTTCTCACTTAAAACAACTTAATTCCTTTCAAGAATCATTATACAAATTTGTTTTTGTGTGACAAAACTTCCTAAGTACATTTCCTATACATAGCCGAGTGGAATCAAAGAAAACAAGCCAAAGATTTCAAACCTAAAACACATAACCAACTTAATTCAATTCAAGTATTCAAACACCAATTTAATTTTCATGAAACTTAATCATTTTGTAACACCCCTAATTTTTGTCTCCAAAATAACAAAGAAATTAGTTATAACAATTATTTTATAATTGATTTATATTAGTTTTGAAAGTTTTAGTTTTGTACATTATGTGTTTTTGTATATAAAAATATGAGATATATTTTTATATGGTTATTTTGTACAAAAATATGAATATTGTAATTTAGTCCTTGGGTTGGGACCTAATTGCAATATTAGAAAGGTTTTTGAAGAAAGAGTAATTAAATTATTAATTTTTGAAGTTTTATCGGTATGTAACCAGTTAGAAGGGCTCTGTTACCGGTTACACGATGAACTCAAAAAACTGGGTTAGTGCGTTTGATGAGTATTCACGCATTTTAACCCAGAATTCGCCACGAAATCATCTTAATCGTAGTGGGAGCTACGTGTCTTGATGCATGTTAGCTTGATTGCTCTATAAATAGCCCAATTGATCGAGATTTTTGGCTCATTTTGTTGATCTGAAGTGCTGAAGCTCTGTTTAGGGTTCCATAGTTTTTCTGTTTGATTCTCAGTCTGTGTTGAGAGTTAGAAGACGAGTGATACACTGTTACAAAGCTCACATCAAGGGCTTTGTATTGATATAAAGTTTGTGAGTTGGGAGTCTCTGTGGAGGGAGTTTCGAACCTGCAAAGTTGAGGTTGCAAACCTGTCAAACTCTGCTGCAGATTTGTGAAGCCCTCTTTTAGCTTCGATTTTGGTAAGCTCCTTCTATCCTTTGGTCCCAAATATTTCCTAATCTCTTTAGCATGTTGCAGAGATTAAGTCCTAACTATTTTCCCCAATTTTGATACATGTTTTCTATGTTGAATTCTCTGATTTTGGGAACCCACCGAAGCTGTGTTGCATGTCGAGCAAAGAAGGGGAATTAGTGGATTTTGGTGTTCAAACTCATTTCTCTGTGAATTCTTTGTTCTCAATCGATCTAGAGGTAAGGGGGAAGCTTACTATTTGCTAGAGTGAGGATAAATATGTTTGGTAAATAGGATGAGTCACCAAGAGACTCTAAGGGCATAGCTTGAATTAGTTTTATGGCTTGGAGGCCAACTTTAGCTCATTTCTGATTTTGAGCAATTATAATATGATGCATGCAAGCTAATGTGATGACAATTTCATGACTTATTTGGATATTATGTGAATTGATGCATTAAGTTGTGAAATATGTGATTTATGCACTTTTGGTGTATGATGATTTTGCATGCATGAATTTGTGATATGTTTAAGTGTTTAAACATGTGTACTTTAAGGTATTGAACCTTGGGTAATGATGAAAATAGGTTAGATTTGAGTACAATTGAAAATGGTGCTGAAAAATCAGTTTTAGTATTATGTGCTGCATAATCTAACCGGTTAGAGCTTGTTTGTAACCGGTTAGTACCTGACAAAAATGAAAATATACAATTCTGGTTTTGTTAAGTAATTCTCACCATTTTTAATTGATACTTAAGGTTTATTATCACTGTTATTACCCTCTGATTGTTGGATATGGATTCCAAACTTGATAATTGGTTTATACCTTAAAGTGAATGACAAATTCAATTGAAAATTGTGAAGTTATATGCAATTTGATGCTCATAATGTTAATGCATGCAAGATGAATGTGATTCAGTGGGTAAGCATATTAATATTAAGGTATTGTAACTCTGTGTATGGTTGAAATTGGTTAGATTTGAGTATTGGAAAGAATGGTATGCAAAACCTCACCTTTCAGTGTATTTTCTGCATAATCTAACCGGTTAGTCTGAAGCTGTAACCGACACTGTCAGTTTTCAAAAGAAAAAGGTTTATGAAATTGGCTAAGTGTTCATACCATTTATACTCAAGTTTAAGCTAGAATTTCATATAAAAACCAATCTGACACTATTTGATTGAGCACTGTTTGGTTTAGATTGGAGGTGATGAGTTAATACCTTAATATTAAATGATAATTTCAAGAGGAAATTATGCATAAATGAAATTGGAATATGACTTAGATCTTTTGAATGATAATATGTGTTGAACTTGAGGTATTCTGTTATGCTAAGACCCTGTTATTGGATTGAGTAGAGAATTCAAGAAAAGATTCTTTGAAAATCAGTGGTTTCAAGTTCAGATCTGTAATTCTAATCGGTTACGTTGTGATGTAATTGGTTAGTACCTGAAACTTAAAAATAAAAGTTAAGTTTTTTAAGTAAGGATTGTTAATACCAATGATTATATTCTCTCAATCCAGGTCTATGAGCATATGTTTAACTTAAATTCAAAGGTGAATTTTATGAGTAAAGTTATACCTCAAGACATCATTCAGAAGTTGTGTTTTTCTAAGTCATAATAATGAAATTAATGGAAAGACCAACCTTAGTAATTATGTGTGCATTCATGCATGGATAAAGGTGATGAAATGGGTTGGCAAGGATTGTTTGTCATGTTCTGGGAACATGAGGAGGGTACTCTGGGAGTACCATATTGATGCAACCTACTTGATGACACATTCTGGGAATGTGGCCAGTGTCTGGGACATGGTTTTTTTTACGCGTTCTGGGAACGTAATGCACACTCTGGGAGTGGTGCTTGTTTTCCAAGTATGGTTTGCCATACGTTCTGGGAACGTATGTTTGTGCGTGCATTCATTCATAGAGAATGGAGATTAAGTTGGCAAGGATTGTTGTCATGTTCTGGGAACATGAGGAGGGTACTCTGGGAGTACCATATTGATACAACCTACTTGATGACACATTCTGGGAATGTGGCCAGTGTCTGGGACATGGTTTCTTTAGAACACATTGGTGTGCAACCTACTTGATGACACATTCTGGGAATGTGGCCAGTGTCTAGGACATGGTTTCTTTGATACGTTCTGGGAACGTGATGCACACTCTGGGAGTGGTGCTTGTTTATATTCCAAGTATGGTTTGATATACGTTCTGGGAAGGTGATGCACACTCTGGGAGTGGTGCTTGTTATATTCCAAGTATGGTTTGCTATACGTTCTGGGAACGTATATTACTGTTCTGGGAACACACTGGTGTAATGGATGGACGTCCGAGATTGATTAATATGGAGGCCTCAGGATTGTGAGATAGAAAGTATGCATCATGCCATCTGCATTGAAAGACTTATTATAATTAACCGGGTGTGCTCATATGGTTATGCATTCTGATTTGCTACATGATTACTTGTGTACGTTAGTTTTATTCTCATTTGATTATGCGAATATGTTTAGCTAACCCCCATACCCTTATTAGGTGTTGATCGTATATCTAGCTTGCACAAAAGTCAGTGAAGGGAGATGTCCCTTAGGTGCATGCAGGGTGTAGAAAGTGTGGGTTGGAAACCCTTTGTGCAGATATCGAGTATCCGACCAGATGGATGTTTGGACAGATGACCAGTGACCAGCTCTATAACATCTCTATTTTTAATAGTATTTATATGATACACATTTTGAAAGAGGTATCATAAGATGAATTTGGTTTCATAATAATACTTATTTGGTATCTATGGACTTGTTACGCTTGATATATTTTGAGACTATAATGTGATTATTTTACTATGTTTCCGCAAACTCTGATTTTATTAGTCAACTTCATTATTAATCAAATGTTTGTGAAAAGGAATTTTCAAGGGAAGGGAAAATTCTTATTTTCAGATTTTTTTTCCAACAATAACAAGTCCAAGTAATCATAAACTTATTACTTTTCTTATAAAGTAAGATGATATACAAGGAGTGTTACACATTTATTCTTCTTTTCTCTCTTAACCGAATACACATACATATACACATTTATGCACAAAATTTCACCAAACAATTTGATTCATTTATATTTTTTTTTTATAAAAATCAAGAATACTCTTAGGAAATCATTAAACTTAACAAATCATTAACATACACATAAAATAAACTCATTTACATAATTTTTCATATCAAAACCGAATACAACCGAATGTACACATACATATAAGAACAAAACCTAAACTTTTGAAAATCAAAAATCATTTTATTCCTTTTCTTTGGTTTTGCCGAATTACACCTATAGGAGCATACACATTTTTTTGTCAAACAAGCACATAAGCAAACTTAAATTAATCACTTTCTTAAACACAATCATACAATAAAAATTATCAAACTCATTTGCATGTTTTCCTCTTCAAAAACGTATAGCCCAAAATAAAACAAATTATCGCAAAAATTCATTCTTTCATGTATTCCTTGATGAGAGCTTAAAAATACACTTAACACATATCAATATTCATCAATCCATGACATGCAAGTAAAAACAAATTCAATTACCTTATACTCTTGCTTAGGTCGTGACATGCAACAAGGAAACAAAGGGAATTTTTGCAAATCAAACACACAAAACTCATAAACAACATTATCACACTTATATCCAAGCATTATAATTTAAGAATCAAAGAACATAAATTATTTCTCAACTTTAAAGGAAGTACAAAATAAAAATCTAGTTTAAATAAAATAATATACTCCACGTTTTTTAAATAAAATAAAACACAAAATTTCACAATTAAATAAATCCATGAAAAATCAAATCAAATACTAGTTAAATTAAATTATGGAATTAGAATTTCATTCAATAAATCAAATAAATAATTTCTATATCATTTTTAATTACTGAAAATAATTGAGGAAAATACGGGTGTTACATCCTTGATTTAGGCAACACCTATCAATTAGAAAACACAACCAATACCTTTATATTAATGATTAATAACAAACAACATATTTAAATTTGGTAGTAAAATACATTTCCTAAAAATTATAAAGTGAAATTACATATATATTGTAATCATCAAACATAACACAGTCCGTCATCCAATGAGCAACCCAAATGCCACAGTCCTAGACATAGCAAAAAAATATTCGCCAATTTAAGCAAACATGTCATAACTTAATTGGAAGCATAACTTTTTATTGAATATAAATGCTTTTTTTCTTTACATCCCATCACGTTGTTCCCCAATATAATCAGGCTCGATGAGAGTAAAGTTTGATACTAATGGTGTGTTATATGTGGCACTATCATAGAATGAAGGATCCATCAACATTTCTGGTAAAAAAAATTGCTTGTGAAAATTGGGTTATTTTTTCAGTATACAATTTTTGCTGAGTACGCAAATGTGAAAAAGATCAATGCAAGTTACCATCTTTTGCACATAGAGCCTCCTCCACATGCTTCTTTTTCGATCTGGTTTGGAGTCCAACAAGATAAGTTGTTGCTTGGTCATATCAATGACTAAAAGGTACCAATGCTTCTCATCATTGATAGGCAAGAAAACCTACGAAGGTAGACAATAAAAAAATTAACTTATGTACCCTTGAAAATCAACGATTCGTCTTTACAAAAGATTTTTATGTCAAAATTACCAACCTTCCTTAACACTTCCACTGTCTCCATGAAATCCTTTTTGTAGTACTCCATGATTGCTTTTGGCGGTTCATTTGGTGCACCTAGCCCCAAAGCAAGTTGCTAACGTAATAAAAAAAAGTCAAATGCGTATTAAAGAATCCTAGTGGAAAAATTGTCGGTGATTAAATAATTTTTTTACTATAACAGTTGCTGGTAAATACCAAGTTGTCGAATAACATGAAATCGACCTTTCCTGATATGATAGGTTAGAAGCAAGCAAGTTCAGGACCTGCACATTGTATTTATTATTTATTTATTAAGAATAACTTAAGCAATTTTGTGTTTAGTAAAATTACAATTTAGTACGCTAAAACATTATAAGCTTACTTCCTAGTCCACCTCTTTGTTTGGCATTAGACTCTTGAGTGTTGCGCGATTTCCTTGACCCCAACAAGTGTAATTGATCAATACTTCTTCCTAAAATGGACAAAAATAGACCGAATTTAATACAGTGAAATAACTTTTGCACAAAACGTCTCAATTGGTTGTTGTTTATACAAATATAATATTATTTAAGAAACCACACACCCAGATTTTTGGTCATCCTTGTATGACCCAAATATATAAAGTGAAACTGCAGCCTCAATCTCATCTAAAATCATACTAGCTGGTATAGGAAATAAAGTTGGCATCCATTGAAATAAAGCATATAGGACTATTAGGAATATCATGTCTATTTACATTCAAATGCATATAAAATGACCTCACCTCAGGAATATCAATGCCAGTTGTTCTTCGGATGCTTGCAGCTATTAAGGGGCTCATAATTGAGGAATGAAAAATGGTTGCCTTCTTCATCTTTAGAGAAGAGTTTTTTTTTACAAAGTTGGGGCAAATGTTTCCATCTTCAGTTGATCCTCTCACAAGAGGTGGGGATCCCACAAGTGTTTCAAAGGAAGCCAATTTTTCCATTATATTATCTACTTGAGACTGATTTGTGACCGATGAGGTCATTGGTGAGACGAGATTGTTGAGCAATAATGATAATCTAGAATGAGTGTGTGGACTGATGTCATGATTGCTATTTACCATCTTGCTCAGATTGATTATAATATGAGTTATTGCTTCATTCAACACTACCTATAAAAAAATGCAATAAAAGAATTGTCACTTAAAATATGTAGAATGATGCAACACCACATTTGAAAATCACACCACTCTAACAAAATAGAAAAACTGAAAGTTCTAATGAGAAAGAAGGGAGGCTCATACCTTATCCATTTTAGAGTTGTTGTCCATATTGGACCTTAGAGAGCACTTGTCATTTTTATGCACATTTATTGGCGAAACGTGCTTCGTTTCACCATTGTCTTCCATACTTACATTGTTATTGTTAAATGAGTTAAAAAAATATAGTCATTTAAACATTACAAAACTAAGATATAGTGCAAAATTAAGGTAGTGTAAAATTAAGGTAGTGATTTATTTGAAATAAACCTTGAGGAGATCTTAATGAAATCAATGACCCTCTTCCTTTTACATGTTGACGGGGGTCGACCTCGTCCACGAGGAGTGTCCTTCGAAGCAATAGGTGTTCCCCAGTTACGGCTTGTCCTGCCACCACCAACCATTGGCACTGATTAAGGAGGTTGTTGGATATTTTGAGGGTAACTGCATGAGTTCACTGCCTATCAGTCTTTTATAGTGTTGAATAGGCATCCTCTTTGCGTTGATAGAGGACAAAAAAATCTTCAATAACCGATTCCATGATTGAAAAAAAAATACTCCCTCCGGTCCCTAATATAAGCACCATTTGATCAATTTCAGTCCCTTTAAGAAAGTAAAGTTAGTTAATATTGTTAGTGGTACTGAAAATGTAAATATTTGGTATACTTTTTCAAAGGTACCACTATATAATTATTATTGGAAATCTAAAAAGTGTTGAGTAAATAGGGATATTTGTGGAAAAGAAGTAATTACTGCTATTGGAAATTGGAAATTGGAAATGAGGCTTATATTAAGGAAAAAAATGCTTATATATAAAACCGGAGGAAGTATATCAAAAGATGAACCTTCCTCACAAAATTACGACCAAGCAAAGAGAGAAAGAAACCCCCAATTGATTTCTTCGCATAAAACTATAATCTTCTTCGGAAGTTGCGACGCATCAGAGATTGTTTTGATGTATAGTTTTGTTTGTCAGTTTCGATACGGTTAAGTTTGACAATTGATTGTGTTTTGAGATTTGCTAAATTTATGGAGCAACTGATATGGTTGAGTTTTGAGCAGGAAGACACAATACTCCTTGGGCTTTATCTTTCATTAATTGTACTTCATTTGCTCCGAAACCATATTTCGAAATGCTAAAATCTCCTTTAATGAATTCATTTAAAATAGTTTTTTAATCAACATCTTTTTATTTAGACTTAACTGCATTTTTATCCTTTATCTTATTCTCAAGATTCACTTTAGTTTTTTATTATTTTTTGAATAATTTTGGTCCTTTATTTTTTTTAAAAAGGTTCAGTTTGGTCTTCTATCACAAAAAAGTTAGATTTCACCAGAATATTCCGGAATATTCTCTCTGATTCACGGAATATTTCGAAATATTCTGGTGAAATCTAACATTTTTTCAACGGAAGGACCAAAATGAATCTTTTCAAAAAAAAAATAAAGGACCAAAATTACTCAAAAAATAATAAAGGATTAGACCAAATTAAATCTTGAAAATAAGATAAAGGACAAAAATATAATTAAGCCTTTTATTTATGTTATGACCTAAAAATCTCTCTTGTTAAGATAAAACATGTAGAAGAGAGACAACAAACTTGGTTTCAAAATTTAGATTAATAGTGTGTGTATATACATATAGGGATTTGCTAACATGCGTAAAGTGATTTTTCAGTTGGAACACTTTAGCATCATGTACCGGATTTTAGTAAACAAAAATACCCTCCATAATAAAAAAGACTTAGTCTTAAGAGTAAGGACATTTTAATAATTTCAATTTTCAAAATAAAAAAAAAAATCAAAACCCAAAATTTTCCCAGTTCTCTCATCTCCCCTCTCTCTCTAGTCTATCCTCAACCTCTGTCACCGGCCAACCCCACTGCCAGCCCCGCCGTCGACCCAACAGTTGGAACCACACCCACACGATTTCAGCCACTGGCATCGCACCCCAGCCGTCGATACCGCACCGCACCACCACAGCCAGCACATCACCCCTTCGTCTCTCTCCCCTTCTCCCTCTACCCGTTAGATCCTCCCCCACACCACAGCAACAACTCCGTCCCATTCCATTTACCCCACAGCCCCGTCCTGCACAACCCGCACCCCCACCACACGCAACCAGTTACCCACCATGACCCGGTCCAACCCACTTCTTCCCCATCCAAACCGCAGAGCCTCTTAACCCGACAAACCATCACCCAGCTCCGGTCCAACCCCCGTCACCCCTCTTCTTCGCCCCAAGCCATCATCGCCCCGCCATGGGAGAAATGAGAATGGAATTGGTTTTTTTTTTTTTTTAAATTTTAGAAAAGGAAATTATTTAAATACCCTTTCTCATTAAAACTTGCTTTCACAAAATATACGAGGGCATTTTTGTCTACAATAATTTGGTACATCATGCTAAAATGTTCCAATTGAAAAACTACTTTACGCATGTTAGCAAATCCCATATATATATATATATATATATATATATATATATATAAATTAACTCTTATCGCATGCAATGCTGGGTCCATTTAATTTGTTCCTCCCAAAAAGTGGAGCATTTTGTGCTCCCCATAAAAAACAAGTTTCCTTAAAATGCTCCTCCTTGTGAATATCATTGGATCAATGCCAAAAAGTATCAACGGTCCAAATTAAATATAGGCAGCCTGAAGTATAGGTTATAGTATTTTAACTTCAAAATTTCATAACTTTCAAATCATAAGTCCGAAAATTGTAAATTTTATATCAAAACGATCCTATTGAAACGTAGCATTTGAAAACGTAAAAAATTTATTTTTTGGGTTAGTCTACGAAATTTTTTTGGTATTTAAATAAACGAATTTCTTTCTCTGATCCTATTTTCAATGACATTATTACTTCTTTTTCACAAACACCCTTTTTTACTCAACACTTTTTAGATTCCAAATAATAATTAATGCACAAAAAAATAGTTTTTTTTCGATAAAAACAGGTTTTTTTTCAATATGTTAGAAAAAAATAGTTTCAGTTAAAAAAGTCACAATTAAAAAAATAGTTTCAGTAAAAGAAATATAATTATTGCAATAACATTTAATTAATTTTTTTTATATGCACCATAACAACTTCGCACTCTTTATACTTCCAACAAAAATTATTGCGGATCTTTTGAAAATGTATATAAAATTTTCACATTTCCACTACCATTCAATATTTTCAACATTCCTCGGTGGAAGACTAAAACCGCAAAAAAAATGTTATAAGACCGGGGAGTTGTGAAAAACATACTCCCTCTGATCCCTGTTAAAAGCATCATTTGACCAATTTCACTAACTCCGCACTCTTTATACTCCCAACAAAAATTATTGCAGTCCTTTTGAAAATGTATATCAAATTTTCAACATTCGTCGGTGGTAGACTAAAACCGCAAAAAAAATGTTATAATTAAGACCGGGGAGTTGTGAAAAAGCACCATTTGACCAATTTCACTCCTTTTAAGAAAGTTAATTAATATTGTTAGTGGTATTGAAAATGTAAATATTCGATATACTTTTTCAAAAGTACCCCTATAATTATTATTGGGAATCTAAAAAGTGTTGAGTAGAAGAGGGTGTTTGTGAAAAAGAAATAATTAATGTCATTGAAATAAGGACCAAAGAAAAAATTCGTTTATTTAAACACCCAAAAAAATTCGTGGACTAACCTAGATAAATAAAATTTTACGTTTTCAAATGCTACGTTTCAATACGATCGTTTTGATATAAAATTTATAAATTTTGGACTTATAATTTGAAAGTTATGAATTTTTGAAGTTAAAATACTATAACTTATACTTCGGGTTGACTGTATTTAATTTGGACCGCTTTTTGGTTTTGATCCAACGACTTTCACAAAGGGGAGCATTTTAACAAAACTTGGTTTTTGCCGGGAGCATTTTAACAATAACTTGGGACGGAGCAAACTAGCCTTACCCTGCAATGCATTTTTTTTGGTAAACAAAAAAAATTCATTAACCACAGAGACAAAATTATACATCAAATCCTGAAAGTGAATGCCCAACTTCCCCACCTACTATGTAGGGTTGAAAGAGGAGCAGTCACAAAAATCAAAGTTCAGCTAAAATCCTATGAGCTATTACATTATTGCAAACTCTATTAAATGAATCAAAATACACATAAAATCTAGATGCAATCTCCTTCTTAATCAAGCTGAAAACATGGTTAGGAGAACGAGCTTTCCCAATGAATAATCTTCGGTTCCTTTCCCTCCAAACATAATAAATACAAGCATGCATAGAAGCATATATCATCTGCCTTCTTTTCTTGACCGTGAAGCCATAAACCAACCAGTGCAGCCATGATTGAACATTGGTGCGCCATGAACTCAAGCCAATCCAGTTAGAAACAAGCTCCAATAACTCCCTACTCCATGTACAATCAAAAAACAAATGATCTCTATCTTCATAGTTATCATTGCAAAGGAAACATGTTGGGTCCGAATCATCAAACACAGCAAGATTGGCCTTAGTTTTAAGCTTATTATTAACAGCCAACCAAAAAATAAAGCAATGCTTTGGTATAGATGCAGGATTCCATACTGCCTTGTACCAGAAAACCTTGGCTTGATCACCAATCAAAAAATGGTACCCCTGCAATGCATTAGGTTGTTAATAAAGTATATAATTATTCCCTCTGTCAAAAAGTTAGTAAATTTTTGAAAATTCAAGAAAAATAAGGGAACAACATGCTTTTAATGCATTGTCTCTCAAATCAATCAAGCCTACTATGAGCGGCAGCTACAGCTCCCAAACGTGCCACCTTGTTGAAATCAAAATCTTCTTGCTCTGAGCCAATTGAGGAAATGTAAACACTCTTTGCGATCTTTGCCCACCGCTTGCAAATCAAACTAGCATGAATATAGTCCACATGCTCATTTTTCAAGGTGAAAATAATATGAGAACACGGAATGCCACGTGATTCAAAAAGTCGACAGTCACATGAAAACTGATTTTCTTTTGGATCAAAATCAACAGTAACTACACAACCAAGTTTGCAATACTTGCTAAGACTGATAATCAACTTGTCTCCATTTTCTGTTCTCTCAGAAACAACATATGTGTCGGCATTCACAATCTCATCTTTAACTTATTTGAAAATCTCCAGTGTGTAAATTTTAAAAGCCTCACACTCGATCTTCTTTAAGGATGGAGTCAACACAGGTTCTGTAAACAATGACTTATAATCGGCTTCCATCTCATTGTATCTGTACTCTCTCAAAACTTGCTCAAATTTGTAGATAAATTGTGTAATGGTGCTTTTCTTCAAAACATATGTCTTTATTACTGAACACTACAAGAAATACCCCTGATTTCCGACAGATGTTTTCCGACGTTTTTTTTCGACAGATTTTTTTCTGTCGCAAATCATGAATTTTCCGACAGAAATATCCGTCTGTAGTTTCATTTCCGACAGATTTTATTTGTTGTCTTTTGCGACGGATTTATTGACGGATAATCCGTCAGTAAGGTTGTTTTTTTTTAAATTAAAAAAAAACAATTTATTTTTTCCGACGGAATTTGCGACGAATATTTCCAACGGAATTTTCGACGGATTTTTCCACTGATAATGCATGTAGTGGACCGAACCTATAAGCCGACCACATGCCCTCAATGTCGACCAACGAATCAACGGATAAGCTTAAAACTCCCTAGTACATGATAAGGATGAATGACTCACCCTTCTTATCCTCTAAGAGCCACGTCAGCCCTATTGGGCCCGACAGGCCCATAAGGTATCACAACACACCTAACAGGTAATCCCCTATAAGAACCACCATGCTATAGGGGCTAAGGTATGTCTCTCATCCCTACTCTCAAGAACTACGTGTGGCTTGATCCCCTTATCACTAGGGGTACATAGGACCGAGGTCACCCTCGTCAGCTGCAACAACCCCAAACACACATCGTGGTGTATCCCTAACAATGGATCACTACATTGGCGCCGTCTGTGGGGATCGATAAACTTCGATTCACATCCACTAAAAAAATGAAAGGAAGAAGGAACGGGGTGGCAGCGGAAGAAGCCATATCGCTGCTGCAAGGGCTCATCATCACGGTCCTTTCTTCACTCACCACCGCTGCTGGTGCCGTCAACCACCCTCCACCGTTTCTGGCAGATCTGGAAAAATGAAGGAAGAAGGCTTCTCAGTTCTCACTACATTGCTAAGAAACCACGGCGGTGACACCATTCTTGACAAGCATCATTTCTTCATCTTTGTTAAGCAACCACCAGGCCATCAAACTCAACCCACCGTCAACGTTGTTTGGTGAGGACAAAGCTACAACCAAAGGACGCCGCCACAAGGCTGGTATGCCCACCGGCGAATTCACGAGCCATCGGCGCCGTTTCTCCCTCCTTCCACTGCATCGCTCTCTACCTCTCTTTCCTAGTCGTCGTTCCTCTCTCCACCAACACGTGAAGAACCGCCGCCACACCGTGTTCGAACTCGAAGTCACGGTACCATCAATCACGCCCTCACTCCCTGGGAACGGTGGTGAGAAATCAAAGCCCTCAGCCACGATCTCCACCATCCTCTTCAACGCCCAATGACTGCGAAAGTGGCTTGTTCTTCTTCGCCACCACTGAAACCACGAAGATCGTGTTCAGTTCTTCTCGCCGCCTCTATTTGCTGTAGCCACAATCACCGCACCGTTGCGGTTGAGCTCTTCCAAGGAGAGGTGCTTGCGCCGCCACCTCATCTCGCTCCTCCTTACTCGCCGTCGTTTCATCTGCTATTACCGCTGCCACCATCCATAGTGGTCTCTGCTTCCCGGTTCCTGGCGCCGCTGGAGTCCATCGCAGCATCATCATAGTGCGTGCAGCGCAGCTACTGCCTTAGGGTTTCAACACTAATGGGCTGTTGGCCCAATTCCCAAAAAAAAAGGCAAAGGGCCAACAGGCCCAAAATAACAAAAAAAACAACAACAACAACAACAAAAGCTCCACAATCAGGGAAGTGACATCTTTTTCATATCACTCATAACTACTATAATTATATATCAAATGACTGCTGATTTTATATTTTATTGATTTACATGACTATTAGTTAGCGGCAAAAATAATTTATATTTTTGCTATTTAGTTTGATTACATGTCGCTTATTGTTTATTATTTAATGATTATAAATTGTCAATCTTGAACGACAATAACTAATTAATTATTATTTTTGTGCGCATATGCGAGGTACACGTATGATGGCCCGAGCGGCTGAATAACCCATTCCGAGATCTCAATTAATGGACAAATAATTTTTTGAGTATCGCGAATACAATAATGTTACTCTATTTGGAATCTAGTGGTGATCACGAGAACCCCCGCGCCGAGTTCTCCTCTTAAAGCTTGTGCTCCGAGCGAAGAGAGAGGACCCCGCGCCGAGTTCCCCTCTTGAAGCTCGTGTTCCGAGCATAGAGAAAATCATATTTAAGGAAAACAGAGGTCAGTCCTCAATGCTCAACAAAGTACATTTTGAAAGGAATGACAGAAGACTTCAATCCAACATTCTTCAGTCCGACGTTCCTCAATCTGGCATACCTCACCGCACTGAATCAGGGAAGGAATTCTCGTTCCCGTATTATTTTCATACTTACTTGGCATTTTACGTGATTACTTTGCACACATGTTGATATTAACTCAACTAACGCAATATTTTTGACATGTGCTTTTAATACTTAATTCCTTATAATTTCATTACATGTCACTCCTTGTTTGATATTCTCTAATTATGATTTTTCGGTATACCTGTCGATACCTGATGTATTGTTAGGCAAATTTCTTTGTTGCTGAATGTTTTTAAATGTCTGACTTTCTCGTTGTGATAGGATAATAATATTTGATATACATTGCCTTTCGAATGACATTAGGCAGTTTCCGGCAATCGCACATTGTCATTTTTCATGAATTAATGCTTTCATTATTTGATTTGTTGTCATTAAATGCTCTAACATATTTATAAATGTCATTCATTACAATTATTGAGCGTGATATACCTGAAATCATGCATCTTTTCATGGGCAATCCTGTCTGGTTGCACGATATTTAATTATTGTCATTATTATATTTGTCACGTGTGATCTTTTTAGAATCATGCCGCTTTTGTTTTGATACTTTATATTCACTTACCAATAATTTTCATTGTTGCTATTCAATTATAATAGATTGTCAAATTAACGACGATCATTGATTATTGTTCTTAAACATGTAATGTAAGGTTCAAGAAAGGATGGTCGGACCTATTGAAAAGGAAGGCCGAGCAGCTAGGATTCTCTCTAGAGTTGACAGGATCGTCACGACCCCATGATAGAGAACAGTCCAAAAGTCAAAACGGTTATCGTAAAAACATGTCGTGGCACGGATTACTGTCATCATCACTCCAAGATAATTACAAAGGTTTTGTGGCCATGGCCCACGCAAGCATGTGCTCCTGTAACAACCCATCATGAGGCTAGCCTAGAACGGGTGCTACACACCCACCACAGTCAAATTGTTATGAGTCTTGCTGTCGGGGCCTCCGTCCACAATGAACTCTCAATCAACAAAACAACAACATGTGAAGCCACAAGTTATGCTTAATTAAGGGCATTACCATGACCAATCCAGGGGAGTTAATTTCTTTTACTTAAGTCATTTCAATGGTATTTATTATGTACACCATCGCATGCCAATGATACTGTTAATTATTATACTTATTAACATTATTTGGTTTAATACCACTAATTGCTCCAACACATTTTTGATACACGTATCGTTTATTATTATTATTATTATTATTATTACATATGATATTTTTAGAATCATACTATTTATATACCGATATTTTATTCTTTAAACTTGGCAATAATTCTCATTATTGCAATTTAATTATTATACATTGTCAGTTCAAATGACGATTACTAATTATTAATTTTGTATACATATACGAGGTACAAATACGGGTAAACAGTCCATTTCAAGGTTTTCATCAATAGCCAATAGCTTTTTTGAGTGCTGGGAGCACCTCAACATGTTCGAAATCAGTTGACGGTGGAGACGATACTAGATACTAGCCTTCTCCTTTCGGATTCATTACATGATTGTCACCACTTCTCTACCGGTTTCCTACCAAATTCTTACACCCGCAGTAGAATATCACGCTATGATGTCAACCGACCAATGACATCCTCGAATTGATCGGTCCCTTCTGCCACGACACCCTTGCCTCTCATGGTCACTAAAAGCCAAAAGACAATCCTTGTCAACATCTCTTCTCGAGATCCTAGCATTGCTCACAAGGGCGCTATACAATGGTTCGCCCATAACGGCATACAGGGTGTTTTGGGAGGAAGAAGATGAAGAGTACCAAGCAAGCACACGATCTAGCAGTAGAAGAAGAAATGTCTCTATGCCAAAATGACGCCGAGCATATCAACGTTCATGCCAAAAAGGATGTCGAACGCATCAAAATTCAAAATAGTCTAACTATAAAGGCAAACAGGGAAGGATCTTTCTCGTTATCTCATTCATTACATGGTTTAAGCTTCACATTCATTATTATTGAATCACTTGCTGCACAACACTATATTATCTTAGATAATACTCATAATTAACAGTGAAATAGCTCATACTTCGCTATTAATATCATTACATATCATTTACTACTTGATATTCTAATAGTTGTTTTCATACATCATGTAAAGGTACAAATTTGATGGTAGGAATTACCGGGCGTGATAGCCCGAGCACGATGGCCAAAAATGATTCGAGTGTTTTGCGCATAACCCAAGTCAGGATTCCTATCATCCGAAAGCATGCACAAGCCGACCACAGATCTCATGCCTCTCAGACGTTTTCTCTGGTACGTGCAACATCGCGACCCTACCTAGTAGTAGAACGGTTTGCGATGCCACCCCTCAGTGCTCTAATGAAATCATGTTGGCTCCGATCAAACACACAATGAAGACCCCGCCCTCACAACTTGCAAACATTCAACCCCGTCACAATGCACTCCTTCACAGGTCTAAATCCGCAAGCCTTTCACACAAGTTTGGATGAATTTGATCTAATTGGCAGAGCATTCTCGGAGGGGGAATCCGATTAAGTTGGGGAAGTACAGTCAGATAAGGCAATTCTGCTACACATTCATTCTCTCAATCACCAATCCTTCTGATGTTTCCTCGGATAATACTCCTGTTATCGGGTTAAAGGTTTTGAAAAGAAAAATGACGAAGGCATGTCCGACAACTCAGAGAATAGTAGATCCAAATGCAAGGATATAACACTCCTCTCACTTGATTAGGGAATTAATCTTTCTTTATCCTAAATTTAATTCATTGCTCTTTATTACGTTTATGTTTTATATCTTAATTACACATATTGGCTTTCATGAGATGGTTGTAATTATTGGCCATGAGTGGTACACATGGTCGCTTTATTTATGCTACGAGTATCATACTACCTACATAGTCTCTGAATATGATTCATTGTTTACGAAGTGAATGCATCACTCTTGTCTCATTTCTAATTTAATATTCTAATTCCTATCTCTGTACATGTGATGAAAGGTACAACTATGGAGATACAAGCGACTCAGGATCTCTAAAAAAGTCTCACATTATTCGTCCACACTCATGTTCTGACAATTGAGAAGATCGTGTTTTATTCAACATTCATGCATCTACCGAATGCAACAGGGCCTTATCAAACATCCTTCTTTGATATTATGCCAGCAAGCTCCATTTCGGCTTTGTTGTTCCGAGCTTCCATTTCGGCTCTGCCACATCGTCCGCTGCAACGTACTCTAAGTCCCCATGCTCGCCATACGCCAAGTATCATCGTAACCGATCAGTATCTTTGGAAACTTCCCGCCGAACGTCTCAATTCTTATGAACTCGGCACAAGCCCCTTCAAGCTTTACCGCTTTTCTCACTCTTTGCCTTCTCGACATCCCCGACATACTCCTTCTGCTCGTCAAGAATCCGATCATGTTCTCCTATGTGTCAGCATATTTCCGCCAGCTGGGGAATGAGGACTGTAACGCCCCGATTTTCGCCATCCGAAAATAATCTGTATTAAATTAAAAAGTTGCCAAAAATGAGGCCATTTTGTTTTTACGATGTGGGTGCAAGTTCACGCTCCTACCTGAAAACCGGGTCGTTACGTAAAACCTACTCCCACAATCCTCCAAAAAGATTTCATAGTTCACGAAAAAAAAGGTTTGGCCAGTTCACAAAATAAAAGTAGGGCATAGTTACAAGAGCGATACATTGCTTAGATAATCCTTGACATAGATATTCACTACTTAACTAATTACCCTACCTACGACTTTGCCTAATGAAAACTATAGGGTACAGCTCATGATCCTCTTTCTTATGTCCTTGCTTGACACCAGAAGATGAAGCTATCCCAGCTGCCGCTTGTCCACGATTCTTTGGCACCCACTGCATCCTTGTCGTTGTAGAAAGATTCCTCAGAGCTTCACAGCGCAGCTTCTCCTCATAGTCTCCATATCCTCGGACAGATACTTGTCCTAACAGCGGTCCTAAGTCAGCTCCGCATAGTCGATGCTCAGGGTCCGGAATCACGATATGCGACTCACCAGTCCATACCCAGCCAGATGGGGTACGCCTCCAGCCGCATCCATGTTTCATCCAGGTTGAAATCTCCATGCGATAATCCATCTGCACGTTGGAGTACCGGAGACACCGATATACCAACGGGCAGGAGAGAGTTAGCGAACCGAACGACAAGTCGTCGACGTTGTGGATTTACCGCAGGCAAAATATCAAGACAAATACACACAGTACAACAAGGCACACACAACATAGCACTCGAACATATCATCACAATTCATCATTATTATTTCTTTATTCATCACTCATCTTTACTTCTCAATCTCTTTCTCATTATCAGTTCTCAACCCATCACTTTCTTCCCTTTTCCGAGGGTCTCAACCTTTCTTCCCTTTCACACTTTCCATCTTCCATCAATCATTCACAATTTCATTTTTCTTAATTATGCTCGTTTTCTTTAGCAAGTCTTATTGAATTATAACCATCGATGATTAAGGGGGATATAAGAATCATCGAGGTACGCGTCCGTTCGTAGTTAGCACTCACGTCTCAAGTCTACATCTCCTCGGTCACCTTCCACCTAGTCGGAAGCAAACAGGAGTACAGAACCTTTACCGTGCGGGCACGACAGCTGTCACACACAAATGGTCCCTGACCAGAAGGCCCAGCCTCAAATAATATCATATATAACATGGCACGCTCTTAGCGGCAAACACAATGCCCCACTCCAGTTCCTCTCACTGTTCTCGATTTGCAATCTAGGGGGCGACAGTACTATTTCTAGTTGATCATGCAGGACGTGCCACGACATTAGACCCAGTCCCCACCACGTTAGTGTGCCACTCGTGGAATTGTCCCGCCTAGAAAAGTACTCTAGACTTCTTGACATTTCACCGTCATCGTCCTCCCCAAATGCAATCTCGTCCTAAGTATCCGCAGATACTTATCGTTCCTTCCTCTCCACTACTTCGGGTTAACTCTCATACCTCACCGCGTTCGCTGTTAATGTCTTTTAAAAGCTTTTATCTTGTTAATTAACCTAATGGTCAGCTCACCCTTCGTACATCCCTTCAATGAGTCCTGACCGCTAACTTTGCATCACTTTTCATTTCATCAAACTTGGCACAGAGCGGAATCACATCCACAACTCGAATCTCATCACAACTTTCCTCAAAACAACCTTTTCGTAACAATCTCTCTTCCGAAAATTTCAACGAAAACACCTCACTTCACAAACTCCTTCCCCAATCATTTCCATTTCAGAAATCTCTTCCAAAAATTCAGTTCACAAATCCTTTTCCAAAAATTTCATTTCATAAATCATTTCAAAAATCTCCTTCAGAAAGTCTATCTTGGAAAATTTTTCTCATTTTGGGAACCCCTTCTAAAATTCAAACTCTTTTCAAAAAATTTCACTTCTGGGAATCCCTTTCCAAAATTTCTTTTTGAAAACTACTCATTTTCAAAAATCTCCTTTTTGTAAAACCATTTCAAAAATCCTTTTCAAAGGTTTTCTCAAAGACTCTTCTTTTCTCTTAGAACTAGTGGAGGAGCAAGCTCAACTCAGACCAGTCTCAATCCAAGAAACAAAACCAAAAGATTCACACCTCACTCCCCATCACATTGCACTTTCAATATCACCTCAACTTTCTTTCCTCGCTCTGGCTCACTCACACCGTTAACATAATCTCCTTTCAACTCTCATCTCTTATCTTAACTCAACCGTCAACACAATCCTCTCATCATTATTTATATTATCAATGTCTTATCATGCTAAGGCGGCCTTGCTCCACAAGGACTTATGCCACATAAGGGTTATCTCATCTCTTGGTGTCTTTTACTTTAATTTCTTTAATCTTCATTATCAATTATCTCATATAACAATCTATAACATTAATCATGCATAAATAAACAAACACAAACAACACATCATCAACACACAACAATGTGGTCTTTGTCCTATTCGTATGAGTGGCCACACAATTGCCACTATACTACTGACGCAGAACCACTTGGTTCCGATCTTTGAGCTGATACGGAATGTCTCAATATAACACCTACTACCACGGTGTCTTAGGAAAGCTACTCTCTCACCTGAGGTCCAGCAATCTGATGAACACGGTCTCCTCTGATCTTGTTTGCTGCCATTGCCTTAAGCCCTCGTCTGTAACGTTCCTCGAATTAATTAAAACATGTTTTCATTAAAAACTTTCCTTAAGAAATTTATTTTCCATTCCTCGTTGGAAAAACATATTCGTTTTCTTAAAATAACTCAAACATTTCTTAGTTCTGTAAACATTCCAAAATCATTTTTGAAAACACCCGATAAAACAATTTAAATCAAATGGTTAGGTAGCTGGTCCGTCTTGGATAACACCTTAACCGCTTTCAAAAACACCGAAAAATTCACCGGTTTCAATCCGGGTTTTCTTAAAATCAAGTACCTTTTGAAAACCAAACTTTGAGTCGCATGACCTCAATTTTAGAAATCCAAAAACAATTTTAAACAAACTTGGGCAGCAAGGAACTCAATTAAATAAAAATCCAAAACAACTCGAAAACTCTTTTTATTTCAAATTCTCTTGAAAACTCAAGTTTTGTAAAGTCATAAACACATTCTCACAACTCAAATAAACCAAATCAAATTATCTATAAAACTAAACATATACACGGTCAACTTTAATAAATCAAGACACATAAATATTTAATCAATTATTAAATTAAACATTTCACAAATCAAATACTTAATTCAATTACCTTCAAAAACATTTCATTTTTATAGAACAAAATCATCTAGGCATACTTACACTTATCAACCGAATGCATACACACATAAATCATTCAAACACAACGCTTATTCCTAATCAATTATATCACAAATTACATGCATTATCCCTAAGTTCTTTCCTAATTATCATGCATAGACTCCTAAACCGAATGCATACGCATAATTTAACTTATGCATAAAACTTATTCTTAATCAATTAGTTTGACATGCATAGACCGAAAATCTCACAAATCAAAACATGATTCATGCATCATCAAACATTCAAAATCACACAATCATTTTCTTCTTTTTCTTAACAAAACCGTAAGCTCAAACTTGGCAAATAATCAAACTTTAATTTATTTTTCCTTAACTAAAATCAAATCAATTCATGCAAGAACATAAAGCATATACCATGTTCTCACAACAACAAAACATAGATCATGGCCGAATGTGACATGCACAAATTTAAACACTTAAATCAAGTTTTGTTCATGCAAATAAAATTGTTTTAAATCTTATCTTCCTAATTTCTTTCAAAACCGAGGCATACAATACAGGAAATCATGATCTTTTCATTTAAATTTGTCATGCAAGAATGGATCTAAGGCTTTTCCTAACGAAGCATGCAAGAACCATAGATCACATAAACATTTTCAATTCATTTTCAAAGGAATCATAAAAATAACTTTTCTAAGTCAAACACTCACATATATGCACATCATTCATGTAGGTCAAGTCATGAATTTAAACATATTAGCACAACTCAAGACAAAATAATTTTAAATGAAAAGAGGTTAAAACCGAGGCACACTTAAAGAAATATAAAGGTTTTTATTCAAAAGTCATTTACAAAACTCAAAACAAAATCAAGATCTACACAAAATTCAAAGATCAAAGCACAAATTAAAGCTTTTACCAAGATCAACTCAAAACCGAAACATGCAAGGATTTAAAGCCATGAAAATCATTTGCAAACAACATGCAAAACCAAAAATCATCAAACAAATTTAAATCAACCATTGATTAAACAAATAAACACACAAACACTCAAGGATCTATGGTTTTAATCATGACAATTAGACATGCAAGAAGATCCACTTCAAGTTTTTAAAGATCATGAACAAGACTTTAGATCTAAGAAATTTAACTTGAAAACAAGAAGATCTACCATGGAAAACATCAAGATTTATCATGCAAAGCACAAACCGAACCATCAAACATAACTACAAATATTACAAATCAATTTAAGTCTTGAAAAGTCTTTAGTTAAGAAAAATATTACACATAAATGCATCAAAAGAACATGCAAGAGAAGAAAAGAAAATAAAGTTACAAGATCAAGAACTAATTCTAAGACTTCTAGGTCTTCGGTTTATACCAAGGCGAAAAGGTCTTCAACACTTGATCTTCAAGGATTCTTAAGTTTTGGCTTTGGGTTCTCCTTCTCCTTCCTCCTAGCCTCATGGTTTCTCCTCCTTCTTTCTCTCTATTTTCTAATTCTTTGTCTAAGAGTTTGAGGAGCTCTTAGAACATGGGTTTGTGTTGGTGTTTGGACGAAGGAAGTGAAGAAATGAAGAGAAGAATGGGTGAAATGAAGCAAAGGCCAATGCTTATATAAAAAGTCATGGCTTCCTATTTTGCCATTTAAGTAATTCGACCAAGGCTTTGGAAAAGAGGGGTAAATTCGGCCTTCAAGATTATTGCATGGGTGGAGGTTAGTATTCCTCAAGGAGACAAAGTGGGAGACATAAGGGCTTAGGGTTCATCCTAGGTTGTTGACGTTTGGTTCTCCTTAGGGTTTCTTCCAACTAGTTAGGGTTTAGTTAAGGGCTTGGTTGGGAGCTTGGTTCATTTGGTTACATCTTGGGAAATTCCTAGGCTTCCACTTACTCACTCACACACGCGACACACTCACACACTTACACATATTCACTTACATGCACACACACACACACACTTACACGATGCACATACACACATACACATATACCTACTCCTACATTCATGTATTTGCATCATAATTCCACACACATATACCATACACATTCATGCATACATTCACTTATTTTCACGCCTAGCTCCTACACATATCCTCCTAACACATACATTCATTCACTAATTAAATCCTAAGCATACATACATGTAAAAACCGTACATACACTCATAGAAAATAATGAAATTACTCATGCATAGAAATTATATTTGCACCCAAAAATATCAAGCACAACAAAACACATTTTCATAAAACCATTCCTTGCTAAAAGAAATCCACCATTTCAAAATAAATTTCACAATTCATAACTTTATTTCAATTACCACTTGGAAAACAGAGATTAAAAGACTTATTTAAGAAAATTACTCTTTGAAAAATACTTTTATCAAAAATAATCTCTTTTTAGAATTTAAAACCATACGAGGAAATTGAGGGGTGTTACAAGGACTTCCTCCCGAGCGGCCACATTCTGTCTCATTGCCCGCTGCTCGGGATCAGCAACGTACTCCAAGGCCTTGGAGTCATTTGGGAAGAACTTTAACAAGGAGGTTTCTATGCTCGCCATACGCTGACGATCATTATTGTCGACCAGTACCTTTGGAGATCTCCCATTGAGTTTTTGGGCTTATACCGAGTTTGAGGGTGCCTCGGACATCAGCATCAAGCATCTCAATTCTTATGAATTGAACACAAGCCTCTTCAAGCTTTATGGAGTGGGGGGCTTACGTTGTAATGGAATAGATACATAGCCGACATAGGCTGACCTAGATACTGACAGCATATGATCATCTCCCTATAAAGGATGTTACAACATTTCTGACTATCGCCATCAGATTTGGTATCCACCTCTCTCATTGAGGACTTACTTTAATTCAATCACTCACTTTGGATTATGTTCCTACACACTTGCATGCCCACGATCTCGGTTAGCCGACCAGGTCGGCATTGCTACAAGTGGAAAGGAGGATTGTGACCCGATAGCTTGACCACCGGTCGAATACATTGCGGGCAGAGGAATACGCCTCAGCTAAGGTGCTCATTCTGACAGCATGAACCCGTAAAGCTTACGATCCAATTGGTGATGGGAATCTTGACACACCTCAATACAACGGGGTGTAAGAGTCTCCTATAGGTTTATTCTTTCCGTGTCATTATTTGAGCACAAAGAATGCTATCAACCATTTGCGATACTCTTCCAGGAAAAGTGTCTTGGCTTCAAACAGTCTTCTATGTCACCTCTAACCCTCGAAAATCGGACGTCTGATCTGCCCAACACAGAAAAGATCTAAACTCGGCGCAGAGTCTATATGACACTTCCCGAGCTGGGGGCGCTTATGTAGGGGACCGGACCTATAAGCCGACCACATGCCCTCAATGTCGACCAACGATGCAACGGATAAGCTTAAAACTCCCTAGTATATGATAAGGATGAATGACTCATCCTTCTTATCCTCTAAGAGCCACGTCAGCCCTGTTGGGCCCAACAGGCCCATAAGGTATCACAACACACCTAACAGGTAATCCCCTATAAGAACCACCATGCTATAGGGGCTAAGGTATGTCTCTCATCCCTACTCTCAAGAACTACGTGTGGCTTGATCCCCTTATCACTGGGGGTACGTAGGACCGGGGTCACCTTCGTTAGCTGCAACAACCCCAAACACACATCGTGGTGTATCCCTAACAATGGATCACTACAATGCATAAGTTTTAAAAAAAGACAAAAAGTTATCGACGAAATTATCCGTCGGAAAATTATTTCCCTAATTTCAAAAAATAAAATATTTAAATAAATTGTAACAGGTAGTATTTGAATAGGTGATCCCTTACATATATAAAGCTTAAGCCACCAACCACTAGGCTAGACATTATCATGTTGTTGTTTTTACAACATAAATATTTTAAATGAATCTATATTTGTTAACTTTTAGAAATTAAATAAAAAATAAAAAGAAGGGTTCAACATATCACTCCTAAGAGCATCTCCACCCGTGAACGAATTTTTCGTTCTTAAATGTGTAACACCCTGCAAATTCCTCGTACTATTTTAAATACTTAAAAGATCTAAATGGAGAATAATTTTGGAAGAAATAATTATGTGTTAGACATTTTTGGTGTTTTAAAGAAATTGTGATTTTATCAAAGAATGATTTTTATTTTTGGGTTTGTTAACTTTGAAAATCCATATCTTTTCAACCGTAACTCCGAATTTTATGATCTTTATATGAAAACGATCGTATTAAAATATAGATTTCAAAAATATAACTTTTTTAATTTTCTGGGTTGGTTTGCAAAAAATTTATTTTGAGGTATTTAAAGGACGAATTTTGAGGAAATAAATTAGTAAAAATAGTTAAGAACTTCAAATGAATTTTTCCTTTTGGGAATGTCTTCAATATACTAAAATATGACTTTTGAAAATGAAATGAGGGTTATAATTATAGCCAAATGGTACAGTTTATTATATGTGTGTATGTATATATGGCCTAACTATGTATGTGTGTGCTTAGGAATTAAATTAGTGTAAGGATGTGATGATACATGTACATGTGTCTATATGTGTAATACGTGTGTGTATGATGTATGTTTATGTTATTCCATGATTTCATGCTATGTGTTGTTATGATAAACATGAAAAGAAATTGCATGTGTATGAGTGCATGGGTGTGGTTCGGCCAAGCATAAGATTAGGAGGACCAAGTGGAATAGATTCTCTTAATTAGTAAGAAAGTGAAAATTAAATAGAAAATGAGTAGGAAGACTAGGTTGTGTGAGTCATGAGGCCTAGGAAAGACTTTCTTCAACATTGTCTCCCCTTGATAAGACTCATCCCATGCAACCAATGGGCTAGACCAAATTACCCTTAGGCTTGCACATGGAACCAAGGACAAGAGAGGAAAATTCCATCCCTTGTTTTGCTTACAAAACCCCGTGTGTGTGTGAGTATTGGCCTTAGTTCATTCTTCATTTCCTTCATTCATTTTCTTTTCACACAAACACAAACACCTTTTGGTCTAAGAGCAACACAAAACCTTTGAGACCCAAAGAGAAAGAGAGAAACCGTGAGGAAGAAGAGAAGAAGGAGAGGAGATCAAACCAAAACCTAGAGCTCTCCCTTGAAGATCCAAGAACCTAGAGCTAGAAGACTTTGATTTGGTGGGTGATTTGAAGAATCCAAGAAGTTTAGAGTAGCTTTTATTTTTCTAAGCCTTTTTGATTTTCATTTCTTCTTTGCATGTCTAGTTTTATGGTTGATCTATGGTTGTGTGTAATGTTTAAGCTTTAATTTTGAATTTCAAGAAACAAATGAATTTGTAATAAACTAAACTAAGGACTTTATGTTTCGGTTAAGACTTTTCTTGATAGATCTTAAAGTTTTTCAAACTAAATCTTCTAGATCTAAAGGTTTGATTATGATCTTGATGTTTGATGTACATGCATGTGTTATTTGTGCCTTGATCTTGAAATTTTAAGAGTAAATGAACTTATAAAACACCAAACTAAGGACTATGTAATTCGGCCATGAATGGAAGATTAGATCTTGATGCTTTTAAACTTATTCTAAGTCCTTGCATGTTAACTTTAGGTTCATAAAGGTTGATTTGAGTTGTGGTTATGCTTGATTTTGATTTATTTTTGAAAAAGCCTTTGATTTTGTCTTGATCTTTGAAAAAGTTTGATCATAAGTCATGCATGTGATCTTCAAAACAAAAAGCTTTGATCTTGTATTGATTTTGGTACATGCATGCTGTGTTGAGTAAATAGATCTAGTCTTCCTTCATTTCCAAGTCACGGTTTTGGTCCTTTTTACCCAAAGTGATTTTCATCTTTGATTTGTACTATGGTAATTGATTTTATGACTTGATCTACAAGATTTAAGAACATGCATGTTAATTTCTATGTGATTCAAGAATTTCTAAAAAGTACATTTAAGAAAATTAAAATAAAAACTTGGTTTATGTGGTAATCATGATTCGGTTTTATGCTTAGATATTTTTTTTAGAATTTTGTGTGAGGAAGTGCATGATTTAAAACCCATGAATCTTAAACTTTGTATGTTGAAAAATGAATCCAAGAATCTTGTTTTGTCATAATGAAATTCGGCCTATACATATAAATTAGACTAGGCTTCTTTTTCATGAAATGACACCAAAGTAATGAGTATGTCTTGAGAATTCATGCTAAATTAATTTGTTTGAAATTGTATTATGGCTATTTTTCTTCAATTTGGTTTGGGTTAGAAAGATAAAAGAAACTATATTTGATTTGATAAATCAATTTAAGTTGAGAAAATGAATTAAAGTTTGTTTAATTTTTTTAAGAAGGGCTCACGGTTTTAAATATAAAAGGAAGAAATAATTTCTCTATCTTGTGTTTAGATGATGAACATGATTTATGTGACGAATGTTGTGTTTGAGTGGGAATAATAAGCTGTTTTCTTAAATCCTATTCGGTTTAGTATAATAAGAGTATCTAAGATGGTTTAAAATAAGTTGATGTATGAAATTTTGATTGAATACTTGAACTAAACTAAGTTGATGTATGTGTTTTGGATTGTAATTTTTAACTTGTTCCTTTAATTTCATTCGGCCATATAGTATAATTAAGCCTAGGAGATTTAGTTGCATGAAAATGAACTTACATAGTGAATTTTGAAAGAAATTAAGTGGTTTAAAGTAAGAAAACAAATGTGCTTAAGTTATAATTTAGACTCAATTCGGTTTGTGAGTATATGCATGTTTGAGTGATTTGTTTTATGAAAATAAATACTTTGGAAATTCAAGGTAGCCATTCTTCATGCTAATTGATGTTCGTTGTGATTGTGTGTTAGGTTGATGTTTGGAAAATAATTGAATTTGAAAATTAATTGATTTTAAAATAATTTGATTTGATTTATTTGGATTGTCGGATTGTATTTTGTGGTTGTCCAAGATTTATTTTATGATAAAAATTTGAGTTATAAAGTATTAGTTTGAACTAAAAAATTGTTTAAAGTAAAAAGTGTTTTACGATATTTTCGGATTTTTATTAAAATGATTTTGTGAAATAAACCTTTGCTGTCCAGAATTATTTAAAGATGTTTCTTAAATATAAAGATGTGTTCACATAATTTAAAGTATGGTTTTCAAGTATTGAACGATTTAAGAAAAAGTCGGAGTGAAAACGATGTATTTTTTGGTTTTTCCGAACGTGTTTTAGGTGCTGTCCAAAACGGACCAGCAACTAACCCAAACAAATTAAATTATTTTATAGAATGTTTTCAAATGATTTTGGAGAATTTAAAATGCTAGAAATATTAGAGTTGTTTTAAGAAAACAATCATGTTTTATGTTTTTCCGACGAAGAACAAAATGTGAAATGAGTTAAGAAAATATTTTCTTAATACAAGTTAATGACGTAAACATATTTTATTTAGTACGAGGAATTTTAAAGACGAGGGATTGGGGCAGCTGGCAGAGACAAGGATCCGAGGAGAGCGTACGCATTTAATTGCTGGACCTCAGGTGAGAGAGAAGCTTTCTTACGACACCGTGGTGTTTAGGTGATATATTAGGACGTTCCGTATCATCTCAAAGATCGGAACTTAGTGGTCTGGAGTCAGTAGTATAAGTGACAATTGTTTGATTGTGTGGCCACTTATACGAATGTGACAAAGACCACATTGTTGTTGTGTGATGGTTGTGTGAAATAGCATGCTTGCGTGTTTATTTATTTATTTATGCGTGATGATAATTATATTGTGAATCAACATGGATAATATGCTTTGTCCCGAAAATAGAAATGAAATAAATAAGATTGTGAAGTAAAGACATAATGAGAAAGAAATAAAAATAAAGAATATGAGATTTATTGGAAAAGAGATAAAGTGTTGAGATTGGGGACAGACTTGATGATGAGGATGAGCTTAAGCCGGAGCTGGGAAAGTGATGGGGTGTTGATTATGAAATGAAAGGTGATGTGAGTGGAGCTGGGCTCCTTTGTGATATGGTTAAAATGAGACTGGTGTTGAGTTGAGCTTGCTCCTCCACTAGTACTCATTGAAACAATATGTTTTCAAAAAGTTTTGAAATAAGATTTTTGAAAAGGGTTTATGAAAAGTGATTTTGAAAAGGTTTGTGGAAAGAAATAAAAAAAAAGGGTTTTTGAAAATGAGAATTTTCGAAAAGAGTTTTTGAAGCAAGACTTTTGGTAGAATTTGTGAAAAGATATTTTTGAAAAGATTTTGAGAAAATTTGTAAAAGTTTGTGATTTGAGATTTTAAGAAAAAGTTTGGTGAGTTGAGATCTTGAGAAAGAGGATGATATGAGATTGTTGAGACAAGTTGTGTAATGAAATGCAAGTGTGATGATGAGAACCCAGCTCTGTGCTCTGATGAGAAAAGATTGTGCAAAGTTAGTGGTCGGGACTCATTGAAGGGATGCACGAAGGATGGGCCGACCTTAGGTTAATTAACAAAGATAAAAGACTTTAAAAGACATTAACGCGGTGAGGTATGAGAGTGCGAAGTAGTGGAGAGGAAGGTACCCCGGATATCAGGGATATTCATTTTGTGAATGCAATAGGGTAGGCTCGGGCGGTAAAACGTCACGTTGCCTTGAGTACTATTCTGGGCGGAATGAATCCCACATGTGGCGTACTAACGTGGTAGGGACTGGGTCTAATGTCGTGGTAAGTTCTGCACCCGGGACCGGAATAGTGCTGTCACCCCTATGGCATTTCGAGAACAGTGGAGAGGGACTGGAACGGGGCATTGTGTTTTGCCACTGCGTGGACAGTGAGCCTTGATATTATGTGAATTGATTTGAGGCTGGGCCTCCTGGTCTGGGACCATTTGTTGTGAGACAGCTGTCGTGTCCGCATGGTAAAGGTCCTGTACTCCTGTTTGCTTTCGACTAGGCTGGGTGGATGACCGAGGAGATGTAGACGTGAGAGACGATGGTGACAAAGGGAGTACCTCGATGATATTATAATTTCTTCCCCAATCATCGAAGGTTATGATTTGATAAGACATAAAACTGAAAATTGAAAAGTAATGAAAAGATTGATAATAGTATGTTTGAAGTTCCCTGGAATGTTGATGGCAGGAATGAAATTGAATTATGAACGTGAAAGATTTGTAAGAGAGATGGAGAAAGTAATTGAGAAAGAAGGAATGTGTATAAGTTTGGGTAAAACAAGGAAAATAGTAATAATAATAATGATAATAATGATATGCTTGATTGTTCTGTGGTATGTTGGTTGTGTGTTGTATGCTTGTATGGTCTTGATATCTAGCCTACTGTAATCCCACACCGTCGACGATTCGTCATTCGGAACGCTTACTCTCTCCTGTTCGTTGGCATATCGGTGCTGCTGATATCTCAACGGGCAGACGGAGCATCACGTGGAGATCATCACTTTAGATGAATTGGTGCTGGAGTTTAACGACAACGGGGAAGCAGCAGCAGAGGTGGCTTCATCCTCGGAAGCGAAGAAAGGGCGCAAGAAGGAAAGGAAACCGTATCCGGTTGTCTTCATCAGAAGGAAGCGAGAGTAGTGTGTCTAGTTTAAGTTTGTTGTTTGTGTTTTGAGTCAAGGATTACCAAGCAATGTGCCACTTATGTAATTCAGCTAAGTTTTTAATTATGTAATGTGGAATACTTTATTTTGGAAGATCGAACAATGTAAGCCTTTGGAAAAACTATCATGATACTTTTAAAATATGTCATGTTGTGAAAATAAAGTTTTTATGAATTGAACTGTTTTAGTAACAACTCGGTTTTCAAGTAAAGATGTTGGAATACATCAAGAACACTTCAACAATGTTTTAAAAAAAAAAATTGGCCTCATTTTTGGTAACTTTAATACATAAAAGTTATTTACTTTGAGTTATGAAAATCGGGCTGTTACAAAATGGCTCACACACATCATTTTATTATTCTTCACATCTTTCTATACTTTACGAACAGGGAAAATGCGTTCGTTAACCATTGAACGAACGAGGCTGGAGGCCCGCTGGAGGTGCTCTAACTCTCAACAAAAAGAACTTATCAACGTTGCAGACTATAAGGGTTCACCATTGCAAATTTTATCCCGGTTTAAATATATATATATATATTTATGAATTTTAGGTTTTTTTTTAATTTCTAGGTTATGGATGCACAACAAATGTTTGTTGAGATGCTATTTATAATCTTGCTGTTAAATGTTAATCATCTCATATGAGTTTGATCACTCTTATTCAATTAAATGTGCACAGTGTTTTAAAACTATGTGGGTTTGGTGTATTTTTAATTTTCTTTTAATTTTCTCTCTACGTATCTGCTACTATATATATATATATATGTATGTATGTTAATTTGGTATAATTTTCTTATCTTCATTCTATAAGTTAATTATTTGGGTATAAAAAAATAACTTTTTACACCATCTTTGTGTTTTGATTAAATCAGGTAATTACTCTAAAAATATAAATAAGAATTTTCATTATACCTCATGGTTTGAGTACCTAGTAGGGTTGCTGAGTTGTTAGTTGAACTTCTTCGTAGATTCTTTGATTTTTCATTTGGAGACATCTCTTCAAGTTCATTTTTAAGATGATCATTTTGTGGTGCATTGTTAGTAGGATTCATAGGTCAGTGAATGAATGGTTGATGTTCTTAGCAAAGTTTATTCATCAGCTAGTAATAGTTACTGGCTAGTAGTAGTTATTAATTAGTTATTATAGTTAGAAAATGCTAACAAGTTCCCTTAGAGATTTGTGGTGTATCGAGAATTTAAAGAGTTGGGAAAATGCTAACAAATGCCCTTAGGGATTTGTGATGTTTTTTTCCCATTAAGGCTTTGTTTGATTTCACAAAAGAAAATGGGAAAAGAGAAATAGGGAGAAGAGATTATGGTGATAAAATGAGCAAATTTTTTTGTTGTTTGGTATGAGAGAAATTGTGGAGAAATAGGAAAGAGAGAAAAGTTGAGTTTTATTTCCTTTTGTTTGATTGAAGAGAAAAATGAGAAGAGCGAAAACAAAAAATTCATCAAAATAGAACTATACTCTTGTTTTACATAATGGAAATGAATATATTCTTTTTCACATGTATATATATTAAACATAGCCAAAAAAAATTTATTTGCTTCAATTATTTATCACATAATAAAACTTCCGAGTCAAGAATATAAATAAAACAATTTTTATTATTCAAATAATTTTTTTTTCAATTAAAAAAATAAAACCAAACAAATAGATAGTTTAGTGGCCTCCTCTCCTCATCTTCCATCCATGTTCTCTCTCTCTCTCTACTTCTCATCAGTTTTGTGCTCAAACCCTAGCTAGCCCCCACTCCTCTAGAGCCAATCCTCTTCTCGCCCTCTCTCGTCGCTCCCGTTCCAACGTCACTTTTACCGACGGATTTTGTTCGTCAAAAAATTCATCGGAAAAGTTGAATTTCCGACGGATTTTGGCCGTCAGAAATAGCAACATTTCTTGTAGTGGAATTTATGGCTTCACATTGAGACGTTCTTATACGACCAAAAAAATACTCACGCAAATATGCAGTGGCCCACAACATCTTATTTTCATTTGTTGTACGAACCCAAATCTTATTTTCAACGCCATGTTTCTTGACCATCTTCTGCCAATACTCTTCAAACTGATCCGGGGTAAAATTAGAGTACATTGCTTTCTTGAATTCCTTCAAAAACGAAGAATCCTTGACATGTTCAAAGGAATTATTATGCAAGTGCCATGCGCAAAATCGATGTGATGCACCCGGAAACACATGCTTGATAGCCTCCCTCATAGCATGATCACTGTCAGTCAGTCATAATTGCTTTTGGATGTTCATGGCACATTGCATCAAGAAAAGTTTCTAACATCCACTTATACGTTTCGGTACTTTCATTTGTCATCAAAGCACAACCAAATACGACAATTTGCGAATGGTGATTACACCCCGAAAAAATAACAAGAGGATTGTTGTATTTGTTCCTCTTGTAAGTGGTGTCAAAAGCTAAAACATCACCAAAACATTGAAAATCATATCTTCTGCCTCCATCTGCCCAAAAAAGATGCTTCTGTCTACCATCTTCAACTACAAACTTTGAATATAACATAGGATCACTGTTTGCTTTGCCTTCTAGATAACTCAAGGCAGTGCGTGCATCCTCGTATTTAACCTAAACGTGTTTCTTCATGTCAAGATAGTTGTACAGGTCCTTCTTCACAAAACCAACATTAGCATGTCCACCCTTTTGTGCCACCATGTATCCCATTATGTGAAACGTTCTAACCCCATAAGAGTGCAAGCTATCTATCTGAGCTTTATCTGCAGCAGTCATGACGCGGTAATGAGGAATTAAGCGCACATATTGGCTCGGTGTTAGTTCATGGTTATAAGACTCAACAAAGGAACCAACTTTCCATTTTAATGTCCCATACACTAAACGTATCCGAAGCTTAGCTAGGCATTTGGTACGGGTGAGTGGTCAAGGTGCCATTTTTCTGTCTACCCTCGTCAAGTATTTCGAATTCCTCAATCTATGTCTGCACCATGCATACAAACGCCTGTTACGGTTCCCTGTAGAATCTTGGCCTATTGCTTCTTTCCTCACATAAAATCCAATACATCTTGCGTACCTACTATAAAATTGATAAGTTGCCGCTTCACTGACCCCAAATATCATCGGATATCAAGTCTATAATCCTTTTATATTGATTACCACTTACATTTACCTATGCAGACCCATTCTTATCACCCAACTCATCATGTTCTTCACCACCACTTTCATCAAAAGTGGAATTATCATCATCCAAATTAATAACAGGATCCTCAACAAATTTATCCATCAGCGTCATAGTTAAAATATTTACTTTGTAATACCATCAACGATATTAATCAAAGATTAAATAAATAATATCAAGGATTAATTGATTTAATTCATGCCTAAGAAAAAATTAAATAAATAATATCAATCAAACAATTAGAGCCCTCTTTAATCAAACAATTAAATAAATAATATCATATAGTTGGGACAAAGCTAATGTCTTGTAACAACTTCCATATGCATGTGGCAGCATAGGCTATAGAATATCATTTTATGTGTTCACAGTATGAAAGACCTGTGAAGAGACTCAAACTAATGCCTTCATTTAATATTTTGAGACCACATGCCTTTCATAGTGTCCCTTATTTCAATAAGTGAAGAACCAGAGTCAAAGGCCCCTAAAAAGCTACTATCAAGCTGCAGTATAAACACACAGCCAACAAATATAAATACATTGCCAACAAAGAAGTTCTAGGCTATGTATTGCATTTCTCATCAATAAGACAAATAATGGGGCCATGGTGATTTGAGATGTCTTGCATTTCTCATCAATAAGACAAATAAAGTGTTCTTAATTAATTTGTTCCAATTTTATAATATGGAGTTGGAAGGGACTATAGTGACAATGGATTTCAGGTGCACCAAAGTTTGGGTTTAGGGCAACAAACGTGGGGTGGTCACTCAAGCGTCAAGTATAGGCTTGTTCGCTATCTAACCACATTATAATATTGGAACAAATTTAGCATCTTTATCATCAACAACCAAAAATGGGTAGTATGCAAGAATATATCATCAAAAATGGGTAGTATGCATGAATATATCAACAAACGGCAAGAAAATTACATTTGAATAGACCTTGACATTTCATTGAATAGGTAGTATGCATGAATATATCCATAAAAAATTCCAATAATCACCCTCAATTGCCCATAAAAAATAACACATTTGAAGGAGAAGGAACAATGGCAAGAAAATTTACATTCGGATTGACTCTAACATTTCAACAAATAGGTAGTATGCATGAATATATCCAAGAAAAATATCAATAATTACCAAAGAACATAAAACGTATTTCTTAAAGTTTCAAGATAATGGAGAAATAGAGAGTAAGAACACTAACCTACTCAAATCTAGAATGAGAAAGTGGTCCTCGGGAACAATGGCGGACCGGTGCTTGCTTTGAAGGATCTTGGCAATTCCGATAGCCTCACACGGCTACTGCTTCGATAGGGAAATGGGAGGGTAAATTTCGATTAGGGTTCTACACTAAGAGAAAGAGAGGTTGGGTGTTTGACTGGGATTAGAGAAATGGGAGGCTATTGCTTTGATGGAGATGAAAGGTGAGTGTGGTTGTGCTGTGCTTCAATGGAGTTGCTGCTTGATGAAGGGCAGTCCCTATGCCATAAAGATTTAAGCCACATTCCATTTGACCCTGGACCAAGTAAGCTTAAGGAGTCCTTACCTTTCCAAAAAAAGGTTAAAGAGAGGACTTAATTTTGCTTTATGACCATCTTGTGATGATGTAATAAGGGCTTGGTGTGTTGGAAGCCCAAGAACTCTATATTGTTTTCCTTTGTTTGTTAGTCAGTTTTTCCTGAAGCTGCAAAATGAGCCTTGGATGTGCAATCCAGAAGATCCAAGAAGAAGAAGATTTTCAGAAGTTTGTCTCTTGGATTTCCCTTCATCAATCACGTTTTCAAGCCCAAGATTCCAAGGAATAAATGCCAAACAATAAAGCCATTAATTCAAGTTCATGAAAGGAGTTATGGCTTGGCAGTTACAAACTTAATGAAGAAAGGAGTTACAAATTCAAGAGCCAATCATTAATGGGGGAGTTACAAACTTCAAGAGCTCATTAATGATTGATTCCTCCATCATCATTACTCACGGCTATGAAAGGTCAAGAGTCTAGGTTTTGATTCTCTTCATTTAAGTTGATTTAATGCACTTCTCCATGTTTTTCTTAGTATTCACGTCCAAAGTCTTAGGCTAGAGTTAAGAAGATTCCCTTTCATTTATGTCTTTTCCAAGTAGCTTAGTTTGTACGTCCAAGAAGAGTTTGGCTTCGCCTATATATTGTAATGCTTTCCATGAATGAAAGGTAGAATGAGTTTGGTTAAGACAAAGAGACATGTTTCCTTTTCCTTGGAGTGTGATACTCTCTTGGTGAGAAACTTTGGTTCATAGCAAGTGTGATTCTTGTGTGAAGAACCTTGACTTATCATTCCTTGAATGTGGCGCCACCCTATCTTGTAAGTAGTTTCCTTAGTTTTCTCTTTTCCTTGTTCAATTTGCTTCTTTCATAGTTTTGAGTCTTTCAATCTTTTAATCACTTTTCAATTCGGTTCTGGTTTGATGCAACAATCTTCCTTTTGTTTTCACTTTCTAGTTTGCATACTTAAACTTGTTTTGGCCTAAATCTTTTCTTTGATTGCATCACATCAAAACCATGGAGACTTGAAATAGTTAAAGCAATTCTACTTCTCTTAAGGAATAGAAACTATTGTCTCTTGAACCCTAGGTTACCTTTACCTATAATAATTGATAGTATTTGGTTTTCTTTTGTTAGATAATGTAGAACTCATTGAATCCTTACCTTAGAGAATTTTAATTTGTTGAAACCTATGCCTCTTGGCTTGATTCTATCATTGTTATTGCCTCCTTCAAACGTAGTAAGGATTAGTAGATGGGAGGGGTGTTACAGTGAAAGAGAAGATGGTCATATTGCAAATAAAAATATTTTGAATAAAAATTAAAAAGTGTAATGATGTGGAAAATTAAAGTAGGTGTGAACGTTTTATTGGGCCACATATACAAGGAATCAAAACCTTGCAAGTTTTGCATGTGTGTTAGAAATTGCCTAATAAATAAGTTATCTATGACATTGAAAACAATGTTCAATTATTAGTTTATAACTTCAAATATACTTCGTAAATATGTTCGGTACAATTTGAAATAAGTAAGTTGATTAAAGTTATATCCCTATTAAAAAACCGTATATAAAGAAAGGAAAATGTTAAAGAGTGCCTTTAGGGCACTTGTAAGTGATTAAATGTGGTTAAAAGTTATGGAAAATGCAATTTTTGGATTCTCGAGAGAGTAAATACCTTGAACTTATGAATTTTTTCCACCTTTAGTGTCCTTAACAAGTGCTCTTAGCAAGACCCATAAAAAAAATAGGGTTTATTTAACCTCAACCCTTATAAGAGATTAAAATAAAGGGTATAAATACATTGGAAAACTAAGTTTATTTTCTTTAAAGTATTAAATCTTTATTTTTTCAATACAATGTTACTTTATTAAGTTAGGGCTGAGGACCTGAGGTTAAGAAAATCCAAAAATATATCATCACAAAAATATAATCCACAAATAACATTGTAATAAAATAAAAATAAAAATGTTATGTCTCATATAATACATATGTATGTGCATCACACGGGGCAGGTTACAAGTTAAAACAAAGAGTAATGATATTTTTGAAACTTTTTCTCATACACATTCATTAACACCCTTTTCTTTTCTTTATCTTTCTTTCTATCATTCCAATCATTAATAATTTCTCTCTTTTCTTTTTATCTCTCTATTCACTACACCTCCTACACTTAAATACAAAATGTAGAAGTTAAATTTTCCTAAAACAGAATGTTATTTCAGTTTTTGTTTCTCTTGTTATCCTTGCACAATTTTGGAAGCAATTGTATGGTTGTATCTTATTCTTATTTGATTCTTTTGACTTTTCATCATTGTCAAACTCGAGATTTGAAATAAATTCATGAAGTTTTGGTATGCTCGAATTGTGAACTCGACTCGTAAATATGTATGAGATTACATAATTCAAACATATCAGTTAATTAAATATTTTTGGATAAGGGAATGAGTCATTCATCCTTATCCTATCCTAGAGCCTTATCCCTAATCCATTAAGCGCGTGGGGGCACGCTCGGGTCCTTATGGATAAGGGATTCGGACGGTCCAAGCCCCCCAGCACTGTACTATGATGTGATAGTTGGCCAGTAAGTGTAGTGGTTGGCTGAGATCTTTGCGTGTAGGTGGAAGACCCTTGGGGCACTAGCCAAGGGTATGTCCACTACATAAGCCCCCCAGGTCGGTAAGACTGGTAAGTCTTGTACCGAGCTTCCTGTGTCTTAAGGCTGGGTTGGGGTGGAGATTACTTTTTCCGTTGGTGAGTCAATCTTGAGTTTTTGGTCCAACTGGGTGAGTGAGGGTATTGTCCTTTCGTCTGTCCCATCGTCCTTTCCTCTGACTCGGGTGACGTTTCTTCTTACGCATGAGGCCACGTGTGAGGTGGCTCTTTAATGTTGTCAGGAGCCGTTTCTTTTCTCGAGGTAACTTCCCAATAACTGCTTGCCACGTTTCCTTTCGTGCGTCTTGAACTTGGGCTTTTCAGTTTTGCTGGCCCATTTTGACAGGATTGTGGAGGAAATGGGGGGAAACCGTATTTAAACTTCCCCCTCTTGTTGTTTCTTTTCCTCTTTTGCGTTTCACGACTCCTCACTTTCTCTCCCCAAATTTGCAGAAACTAGATATTGTGCTTCGTCTTCCTCAGCTGCTTTCTCCTTTTTGTTGCCATCCTCTTCCTTTCTCCTTCATTATCCTACACATACAGGTATTGCTTCTCTTTTCCTGTGGGTTTATCATTTTCCCCTTGTTCTGATCTTCTGTTTTATGTGCAACTGTTTCGGAATCTGGGTTTCTTTTGATTTTTCTTTTTGAGAATTATTTCCTGGATTTTCTGTAGGATTTATGAGCCTTAGTAATGTCTAGATTGGTAGGTTTACTGGTTTCCTAATGTGTTGGGGTTTGCGGGTTTTCTTTGTAAAGGTTGGCTTTTTGGCTTTTTCCGGTGGCTTTTACGGTGATGGATGAATGGTCTGGGAAAGAGGGTTGGGAAAAATGGAAACGGTGGGTTGATGTTTTGGGGTTGAGTGATGAGAGTGATTCTTCTTCCTCCTCTTCATCTTCCAACTCCGGTACGGATGCTTCCTTCTCACTGGAGCCTTTTTCGTATCAAAATTTGGGAGAGCCTATAGAAGAAATTCCTTTAGCAGTTGTTTATCCCAAAAGTCTCAAGGAGAGGGTGGCTTGGGGTTTATCCCACCGAGAGGCTGAGCGTAAGACGCGTAGGGAAGCGCGTGCCAACTGTTATACTCGGGTTGGGCCTTTCTAGGTCCCTGTAGAGATTGGGAGGTGTTCTAGACTCGGCTATAGGGGAAGGGGTCGTAGGTCTTTATCTATTAACACTGCCCCCACGGGTGCTAACGCCGAGTCTTCTTCCCTTTCCTCAAGTATGGCGCCGCGTCGTTGCGTTACTCATCCAGATGAATTTCCCCTTCCACTTGATGCAGCAGATTATGACTACGTAGATCGGGATGTCCTCGGATCTCGCTCGACACTTACCGAGGAAAGTGCTGATCGCTTGAGAGCATTGCTCCTTCCTTGCCCTGGGGACGATACTCGAAGAGCGTATAGGGTATCGACCGTAGGGGTCGATGAAAGGATATGCTCCAAAGTGGCCGAGGGACAACGGTATTTTTACATGTATGCCGAGGTGTTGACAGCGCTCGGCATTACACTGCCTTTTACGGAGATTGAAATGCAGCTGCTTCGACGTTTGGGTATAGCACCAAGCCAGCTTCATCCTAATGGTTGGGCCTTTATTCGGGCCTTTCAAAAATTTTGTGAAGCTCTGAACATTTCTTGCACCATCCGAGCTTTTCTTTGTATATTTGTGCCACAAGCCACTGTTTTGGAGAAGGGGTCGACGAAACGATTATGGGTTTCCCTCAAGGCCAAGGACAGGGCCCTTTTCACGAAGTTCTCGGATTCTTGGAAAAACTTTAAGCCGCAATTTTTCAAGTATAGACATGTCGGTGATGGAGCTTGCTGGTTTTTCGAGAATGACCAGCCTCGGTTCCCACTCTCCTGGTCACCGGCATTTTACAATAGGAATGTTAGCCGATACCAGTTCAACTATATGACCAAGTTGAATGACGCCGAGAAACATACATGTGATCGGTTTGCTAGTTATCTAGATACTAATGGTCAAGTGGATATTAAGAAAATTGCGAAAGCATCTCTTACAAAAGTTTGGTCCGAGCTTGGTATATGTGTTCTTTCTTTATTTTTTTTTTGACTAACTCTTACTCGTTCTTTTTGTAGTGGAAATGGCTCGGAAGAATGCAAGGGTTGCTGCCATGGCTGCTTCTCATCGTGCGAGAGAACCCGTGGTACAAGTTGCTGTAAATTCCCCAAGTACTCAAACCTCGACCCAAGCTTCGAGCGAGGCTACGGCCCAAAATGTCATGCTACCACCTGTTGTTACCGTTACCGAGGTCCCCGTGGTGACTAGTCAGCCTCAAGTCGAGGGGAGTGTTTCTGCTCCTGTGCTTTTATATGATGAGGATGAAGAAGATCGTAGTCCTCTTGCAAAGAGGCAGAGGTTGGATAAAGGTAAAGGTCCGATGACTGAGGAAGGACCCACTCGTACTCCTACTCGGATTCAAGCACAACCATTTGACCCTACTGTTCCTTCTGTCTGGACTTGTCCTATTTCTGAGCAGATTCTAGGTGCCATATTTACAGATCAAGATGACACTCGGCTTCTGACTCAATCAACTGATAATCTTGAGGCTAATTTTCGAGCGTTGGGGCGTTCCTCTCTCCAAGCCGCCAACATGTCTTACTTCATGGCCCACCACACACAAGAGTTTGGTCTAACAGGTGGTGAACGAGAAAGGAAAGCTGTTGTGGCACAGCAGATCCAGGCTTATAAAGATGCCAACAAAACATTGATGGAGAGCAATAGTTCCTTGGCCAAAGAGAAGGATTTACTTGAGAAGGCGAAGGATGAAGCGATTCACTCGAGGGATGAGGCAATTCGGGAGAAGGCCGAGGTGGTTAAAAAAAAGTGAAGTTGACTCGGGAAAGGGATGAAGCTGTTAGGGTTAAGGAGGTGCTGGAAAAAGGAAAAGAGGATGCCAAGGCACAGCTGGATGTTTCTCGGAAATCCCTTGGAGAGTCCGAGGGGAAGAGAGCGGAAGACCGTTGGGAAATGCAAAGGCTTCGGGAACAATTGGAGGGGATGAAGGCCAAGGCGCTGAAGCACAAGGTTGAGTCTACTAGAAATTATTTTAATTGGGATCATGCTGTGGATGAGTCATTCCATAATGCAATAAGGCAGCTGAGGGTCCTTAATCCTAATCTGCAGATCAATGGAGCTCACCCTTTGTTTGGAGTGAAGCAAGGTCGGATAATGGACTACAGGGATGGTGAAGTTGCAGTGGATCTCCAATATTCGAACCTACCAAATCCCTTGGAAGGGGTTAATGAAGACGACGAAGAGGAAGAGGAAGAGTTTGATGAATCTACTGTTGTTCACTCTGACTTGGAATGATTTGTTTTTTAATTTTGATGTTGTTTTTACTTTTTGGGTTTGTTTCATGAAGACACGTTGCTTATTGTGAATTGTAATGTCTTTCATTTTCAGTCCATCGCCTTTATGTTTTCACATTTTTTCTTCTTGTACTCGTGTTTATTTACAAGTGTTTTGTTCCATTTGAAAGATTTCGAACCGTCAACCTTTAGCCGAGGTGAGGTTCTCGATCCGCAATCTTAGGTTACCGCCGAGGGTTCCATGGTTGGGAATCTTAATGTGCTTTGTCGTTAAAGACTTATTTAAGTGACCGGGGTTGGCCCGGTGGCAAGCCGGGCGGAGAGGGTCACAGCACGTAAACGGAGTAATAAAGATATGAAAATGTGCTCAGAGAAATAGATGGTTGCAAAAACATTTCATTAATTTTGAAGCTGGTCAGTACATTTCATTGAAAATGGTAAAAGACAACATAAACTAAAACCACATAACATAGAATAACATGAACTGAAATTTGAAAATGACTTAAAGTTATGGTTCAACTGTAGTAGCATCTTAGTTTGGCAGCATTCCAACTATTGTTTATTTCAACTCCTGTTAAGGTTTCAAGTCTGTATCCACCCAATCCCGAACGGGACTTCACCCGATAAGGGCCTTCCCAATTCCTTGCAAGCTTTCCTTCATGAGCATTCTTCAATCTGATGTCTGCCCTTCAGAGCACTAAATCCCCTATAGCAAAGGATCTGGGAACCACCGATTTGTTGTACCATCTAGCCTGTCTTTCTTTGGCTTTCTTTTCCCTCTCTGCCGCAGCAGCTCGGATTTCTTCCGCCATGATTAGTTCTTCTCTCAGCAGATCATCATTTTCTGTTAGCAAAAAGTTTTTGGTTCTGAAGGTTGGGAGTTCAGTCTCTATGGGGATGACAGCGTCACATCCATAAGTCAGGCGGAATGGCGTTTCCCCTGTCGAGGTGTGTGTAGTCGTTCGCAGCGACCATAGTGCCTCGGAGACTATGTTAGCCCAGGTTCCGCCTGCTTCAAGTAACCTCCTTTTGAGACCTTCAATTATTCCTTTATTGGCGGCCTCGGCCTGACCATTACTTTGAGGATGTTCCACTGAGGAGAACCGGTGGTTGATGTGGAGATACTCAGCAAGATTCTTGAAAGTGTTTGCAGTAAATTGGGGTCCGTTGTCGGTCACGAGTGTGTGAGGGACACCAAACCGAGCGATTACCTGTCTCATGAACAATTTCTGCACCTTGACAGTTGATATGGTGGCTAGAGCCTCTGCCTCTATCCACTTGGTGAAGTAATCAACCGCCACCACCACATACTTTAATTGTCCTGGAGCTGTTGGGAATTTCCCAATGAGGTCCATCCCCCACTGACAGAATGGCCACGGGGCCGAGAGAGAGTGAAGTTCTTCAGGCGGCTTTTGGTATAAGTCAGAGTGAAACTGGCATGACTGACACCTCTTCACGTGGTCGGCAGCGTCGGCTTGGAGCGTGGGCCAGTAGTACCCAGCTCTGAGTACCTTTCTTGCCAACGCCCTTCCACCCAAGTGGTGACTTGCTATGCCTCCATGGACCTCAGTTAGAACCAATTCTGCCTCCTTGGGATTGAGGCATCTAAGCATTGAAGATCCGACCCCCCTTCGGTATAGGACTCCGTCAATTACAGCAAAGAGGGATGCTTTTCTGATTAACTTTTTAGCTTCCACTGGGTTTGTTGGTAGAGTTTGATTTTGCAGATATTCTAGAATTGGTGCATCCAGTCCGAAGCCAGGGAGATTGCGAGGACTACGCTCGGTCCATGCACAGTCTCCTGGATCAGACTTTTGTTATTTTCAGAACCCTGAGTACTCGCTAGCTTAGACAAAATGTCGGCTCGAGAGTTGGGTTCCCTTGGGATGTGGTTAATTGAAAATTTAGAAAGTAATAAAGATAGCGCTTTGACTTTGTTAAGATATTTTTGGAGTATGAGTTCCTTTGCCTGGTAATCACCATTGACCTGAGAGACAACCAGTTGTGAGTCACTAAAGATCTGTACCTCGGATGCCCCCAATTGATTGGCCATTTTGAGACCTGCAATTATCGCCTTGTACTCAGCCTAATTGTTTGATGTTGAGAAATCGAACTTCAGAGAGTACTCGATGCTGAGGCCTTGATCGTTATCCAGAATGATCCTGGCTCCGGCCCCTTTTTTGTGACTCGAGCCATCTACAAACACCTTCCAAATAACTGAGCTTGAGTTCAAAGTAGAGTCCGTAAATTCTGTCACAAAGTCTGCCAGCACCTGAGACTTCAAGGCCTTGCGCGGCTCATAAGATATTTCGAACTCGGAGAGCTCGACCGACCATGATACCATTCTTCCTGCTAAATCAGGCCGGTGGAGCACCTGTCTGATGGGCTGTGAGGTTCTTACTATGATGGAGTGCCCATGAAAGTACTGCCTGAGTCTTCTAGCGGATATGACGAGAGAAAAATCCAACTTATCAATGTTGTTGTATCTGGTTTCCGGCCCTTGGAGAGCTCTGCTCACAAAGTATACTAGACTCTCCGACCCCCCATCGTCTCTGACTAAAACCAAGCTAACAGCTGTTTCCCCGACTGACAAGTATAGGTACATAATTTCTCCTGCCGAAGGACTAGTTAGTACGGGAGGGGAGGACAGATAGTCCTTCAACTCCTGAAAGGCCTTATCACAAGATTCATCCCAATGGAAGTCTCTGTTCTTTTTCAGTAGTTGATACCAAGGAAACACCCTTCTGGCTGCTTGGGGAGGAAGTGGGACAATGCTATCATTCGACCAGTAAGTTGTTGAATTCCATTGCTGTCACTCGGACTGCCCATATTCATGATGGCTCAGCATTGATCGGGGTTGGCCTCAATACCCCTTTCTGTCAACATGAATCCGAAGAACGCTCCTGCCGGAACCCCGAAGGTGCACTTCTCGGGATTCGGCCTCATGTTATGTTGCCTCACCCTCAACAGGATGGCTCGGAGGTCATTGGGATGATCTTCTTGTGAGAACCTACAATCGGTGGTTGAAATAACTAGGATACACTAGGAGAACACCTAGAAGGGGGGTTGAATAGGTGTTAAAGAAACTTTGAAAGATTTTCGCAAGAAACAAATCTAAACGATTAAAACCAATGAAAATCAATCAATTAACAAATATTATATGATCAGAGATTAAGCGGAAACAATCAACACCAATATTCTTATTGATTAACCTAGTTATGAAAATGATTTTCCCCAAATTAATTTGAACAATAAAGATTCAATTCAATCAAATATAGAAAAATCACTTTTTCTAGATTTTCAATCAAGAACACAATTAAAGACTTGAATTGTAAAGAGTAGAGAGTTTAGAGATACGACACAGTGATTTATCCTGGTTCACTTTCATCCACTTGAAAGCTACTCCAGTCCCCTCTTCAACCAAGAGAGATTCTTCACTATGAGGAATTAGAGTTTCTCAAATTACAAGTAAATGCCTCACAAGACTTCCTTCTTGCTAGCCTACAAGAGATACCACACCCTTGCCTTGTAATCCTATTGATGATCTAATCTAACCTCTTCTCTTGCTTGCCAAATCCCCTCAACAAGACTTCCAATGCTTGCTTTACTACAAGACTTCCAATTGCTTGTTAACAGAACAAGGCTTCCAAGTGCTTGATGAAATGCCTCACCAAGGCTTCCAATAACTTTGCTTGATTCACAAAATCAAGTCTTCCTTTGTTGTAGATAGCTTGCCTTTTTCAAAGATTACAACTCAAATGAAAACAAAATAACAATCCTATGAATCTCTTTCAAAAGCTATGAAAAGATCAACATGAGAGATTCAAGGTTCTTGATCAAAGAATATGAAAATGAGAGCTTTGATCTTGAGATAGTGAGAGAGAATAGTGTGGCTTTGATTCTTTGTAAAATTGTGTATTAAAAATGATTCTAGTTGATAGAAATGATTAGGAAAAGGTTTATATAGAATACCCAAAAGTTGGAGCAACTTAGAATAGCTTTTGAGAAGTGAAAAACGTATTTAAAACAGTTACAGACCCTGTTTACTCGAGTAAAATAAGTGTTAATCGAGTAATACGAAAGCAAGATAATTTTCACTCGAGTGAGACCAAAAATACTCGAGCAAAGGTGCAGATAATCGATTATCAAAAGTTTGTTAATCGATTATCAGTTCAAAATACACTGTTAATCAATTATCAAAATCTGTTAATCGATTATTAACATTAAAAATCACTTAAAACTTGTTTTCTCAAAAACTAAACCTTTTCTTTCAAAACTTTAAGCCACCTATTGATTTTAGGCAAAGTGAATACTCAAAATATGATATAATCATGCAATCAAAAGAGATTCACTACCCTCTAATAAACTCTACCCAAACTCATAAACTAAAAGACTTGTGAGGCAAAATATAAAACAATAAAACACAAACTACCAAACTAAGTCTTCATGAGCTTGCTCTCTCTTCATCACTTGATGTTTGTTGTTGCTTGTTGAGCTTGATCTTGATCAACACATTTGAAGCTTGTTCAAAACCTTTTGTAGCTTGTTCAAAACCTTTTGTCATTATCAAAACATTCTTCATGGATCTTACACTTCTCTCTTCTTACTCTTTATTATCATGTCATCGACATAAACTTCTAAAGTTGGTCCGATGAAGCCTTCAAACACCTTGTTCATCATTCTTTGGTAGGTTGCCCCGACATTTTTCAATCCGAAGGGCATCACTGTAAAGCAATACGTCCCTTTGTCGGTGATAAAAGTTGTCTTTTCCTGGTCTGAGGGGTACATGGGGATATGATTATACCCCGAGTAAGCATCTGTAAACGACAAGAGCTGGTATCCTGCTGAGTTATCCACATACATCCTCCATTTTTCATTGAACTTTTTTACCAGGACCGTATTTGAAAGCCAATCCGAGTAGCTGTCTTCTCTTACAAACCCTACTGCCAGAAGTTCTTCAACCTTTTCTTCAATTACTGCTGCCTTTTCTGTCCCCACTCTTCTTTTCTTTTGTGCTACTGGTTTTGTTCCTGGGCGGATACTGAGTTTATGGCAGATGAAATTGGGGTCTATTCCTGGCATGTCTGCTGACGTCCAAGCGAATAGGTCCTTATTTTCCACTAGTATGTTTATTAGCTCCGCCCTGAGCTCTGGTCGGATCTCTGTACCCGCTTTAATCTTGCGGTTTGGGTCTGTAGAGTCAATCTCAACAAAATCCCATCCTCCTTGTGGAATCGGCCTGGTCTCATCTTGCTCGGACCGAACATCCAGGTCAGTCAATAGAACACTCCCTTTGCTTAGGGTGGGGCCGGAAAGGGTGCTGCTTTCTTATTTTTTAAATTTCCCTAAACTGACATTATAACAAATTCTTGCTCTTTCCTGCTCTCCTCTGACTGTTACTACTTTTCCATCTAATCCTTCGAATTTCATTGCAAGGTGGATCGTGGAGACCACCGCTCCAAAAGACTGAAGACACGTCCTGCCTAATATGACATTATAGGATGAGGGACATTCCACTACCAAGAATCTGATGATCTCGGTCCTGGCCGAGGGAAGTTTACCGAGAGTCATTGGTAACTGGATGTATCCGTAGGGAACGACAGTGTCCCCTATGAAACTTACAAGTTTTCCATCAAAAGGGGTGAGTTCCGCCTCCCTCAACCTGAGGGCCTTAAAAACATCCAAGAACATGATGTCTGCCGAGCTACCCTAGTCCACAAACACCATAGCCACCTCATCGTTACCGATTAAAGCTGAGATGACCATCGGGTCGTTATGCCCTGGAATAATTCCTTCTAAATCTTCATCGGAAAAACATATCGGCACACTCTTCACTGGTTGCTTTTGGATGGGGTGATGCTGGACTGCTAGTATTTGGTTTATGTACTTTTTTCTGTAGCCTCTTCTCTCTCCGCCCCCTACAAATCCTCCGACTATGGTGTTGATCCGAAGGTTTTGGGGAGACCTATCTGAATTTGTGATTTCTATTGCATTCACTCTTTGTTGACTGGAGTTCTGTTTTCCTGGGGATGGGGATCTATGGCGGGGGTTCTTTTCAGGAGATGGGGATCTTCTTCTGGGTCTTCTGTCGAGTGCCTCTCTAACGTACTGTTGAAGTTTACCTTCTTTGATCATTTGCTTGATAATGTCCCTCAGCCAGACACACTCATCGTCATATGACCATAACCTCCATGGTAATCACAGTACTTAGAGCGATCCCTCTGTGCGCTTCTTTTTAAAGTCGGGGGTCTTTGGCTCATCCTTAGGTCGGTTTGCATTGTTTCCTTCAGAATCTGGCTTCTCGGAACTGTTAGTGGGGTATAGTCATGGAATTTTGTCCTCCTGGGGAACCTCCTGTCAGATCTCTGTTCAGTCCTCATGTTACTTCCTGGTCTCTCTTCTCTTCTTCCTCTTCCTTGGGAGGACTCCCCTTTTTCCCCTGCCTCTCGGTTCTTCTGCCATTTATAAAACTCTTCAAGGTTTATAAACTTGGTAGATCTCTGACGAAGCTCGGCCATGTCTCTTGGGGGTTTCCCTACGAGAGAATTTTTGAAATCTCCATTTCTTAGCCCTTGTGTGAAAAGAAAGACTGCAAAGCTAGGCTCCAAGTTCGGGACCTGTCCTGCTTCAAAATGGAAACATGACAAGTAACCTCCCAGAGGTTCATCAGGTTTTTGCAGGACTCCAGCTAAAGCATGGTTTGACTGAGGCTGTATACAGCTCGCCGTGTATCTATTCATAAACATTCTTTTGAGGTCGGCCCAGGAATTTACTGAATTCCTAGGGAGGGCCGCATACCATCTGAGTATAGCAGGTTGCAGGGTCATCGAGAAAGCCCTACATTTCATTGAATCTCCTCCTCCATAATAAGTCATGGATCCCTCGTAGGCCAAGAGATGTTCTGATGGATCAGTGAGTCCACTGTACTTTGGTAAGTTAGTTGGGCCGAGGAAACCTGGTGGGGTTTGGTATGACATGATATGGGGTGTAAAAGGATGACCTGGATGGGAATCCCCCTCGGTTGATCCGACTTCCATTACCTGATTCAAGGGCGGAGGGGGTGGTAGCATCGGTTGTTGCTGCGAGGCTGGTGTTGTGTTCGGGGTAGCGAGATTGTCGGTAATCGCAGCCATATGAATTTGTTGTAGGTCGGCTATTGCCTTCTCTTGTCGCTCCAACATCTCGGTCTGTCGTTTCAAGAGTTCCTCTAACTCTTTTTCCCTTTGCGAACGTCGATCCGACTCTCCCGATAACCGTGCATCGATGGACCTTCCGGATCCATGATTCCCGGGATTATGCGGTGGTTGAGGTGGGACGGTACTCCTCACTCTGGCTCCAACTGACCGCACGTGTTTCCCCGAGTATTCAGTGTAAGGACCACTGTGAGTCCTGTCGCCCCTTGAGGCCCGACGCTGATCAGGCTCTGGTTGTACCAATCTTACTGACGATCTACTTCTTGCCCCAGCCAGTTGTCTTTCCAATTCTCTAGCATTGTCTGCGCTTCCTTCTTGTTCTTCGTGACGGTTTTCACCCCGTTGACCGCGGGGTGGTCGAGTATTTCTGGTGTTGTCCATGATGATGGTGTTGGTGGGAATATCGTGCTATTTCATCCCCACAGATGGCGCCAGTGTAATGTCTGGTTCCAGAGAGTCCTTAAAGCTATGAGGAAGCCTTAAATATCTTGGGGTCCAGGGTTAATATGTGATGTTCTGGGGTACTGAATACCCAGTTGGGGTATTCAGGGTTCTCCTAATCACTGTGTGTGTGTGCATAATGGGAGTTTTTGGGATAGGAGTGCGTACCTGAGCCCCTAGCTGGAGACAACTATTTATAGGGGAAGGAGAATTGTACCTTATGGGCCTGTACGAAGGTCCATAGAGGGTGACGTGGCCCTAAGTGGATAAGGGAATGAGTCATTCATCCTTATCCTGTCCTAGAGCCTTATCCCTAATCCGTTAAGCACGTGGGGGCACGCTCGGGTCCTTGTGGATAAGGGATTTAGACGGTCCGAGCCCCCCAGCACTGTACTATGATGTGATAGTCGACCAGTGAGTGTAGTGGTCGGTTGAGATCTTTGTGTGTCGGTGGAAGACCCTTGGGGCACTAGCCGAGGGTCAGTCCACTACACCTCCTAAAGATGTTTTTTCCTCCTAAGTGCACCATTGATGTGTTTAGTGTATTTTAATCTGAGTCGTTCATGATGTTTTTTCTGAACAAATCATGACCGTTCTTCTCTTTGTGAGTTGAAACCCATATTTGCTAATGTTATTCTCAGGGAGTTTCTCTTAGAAGCAAACGTCTCTTCATTTTCTCTTAGAAGCATAACTAATAGATAGTTACTCTAAGTTTGTTATATTGAATAGTAATTAAAAGAAAGGAAGCATAATCGTTCAATTATTACTGTAAGTTTTGTAATATTGAATAATTAAAAACTCCTCTTTTGTCGGCTTTCAAGTTTGTAACCCCCATGTGCCCCCTTAAAATAATAGGATGGATCTACTTTTGGTTATGGGTGATTGTTTCGCTTTCCTCGTTACATGTTCTGCAATGTATCTTCATTTTTACGAATAGGTATGAAGTGCACTATTTAATGCTATTGTTTTTTATTTGCCCATGGGAATTTTATTTGTGCTATATAGTTATTATGGAGAAAGTGGTTTAGTTATGCTAATGGTTGATGTTTTTCTCATATTTGTGAAGAAGGTTGGTTTGTAAGTTACGTTTTTACATTGGGAGCAAGCAAATGAGCCAATTTTTATGAGTTTATCATTAATTATACACGGGCCAAACTATTTACCTGTTTCTTGACAAGGTTGAAATTTATTTTATTATCCTGTGTGCTAAAATATGTGGAGTCAAAAGTGCTATATATTTAATTTCTATGCTCATTTTACTCTGCAATTTATATTGGTTTATTTGTCTAATGTATTTTTTTTCAAAATCTAATGCTAATGTTTTGTTACATGACTACTAGAAAATTTTGATTTCAGGAAATCATAGATGAACTCTCATTTCAAGGTATTGTACTCTCATTTCTCTCTTTTGTAAAGGTCATGTTTTAATTCAAGGTATTGATGTCTTACTTTTCACATTTCAGATTTAAAAGATGTATTCAAGTTTTTTATTTTGAATACACAAATTGTTTATGAAAATTCTTATATTTACCATGCACAGAGGACGGTCAATGTCCAGTGGACATTGGCAAATTGGATTTTGAAGAACAAAGCAAAGTCTGTAACATGAACTAACATAAATTCCATATTAGTATATCGATTATTAGTATTTATATATTATGCTGATGATTAGTATTTCTGTATTAATGTTTCTTGACAAGTAAATTATATTTTCAATTAACATGACTTAAATCGTTAATAATATTATCATTAAATCAGTAAAAAAAAACTAGATAAGCATTTATTATTTTCATTCAACATGTTTTTTTATAAATTTGAGGAATAAATATTTTTTTGATTTGCGTAAATTAGGTAAAAATGACTTATAATAAAAAAAATAGAGAGATAAGTAGTTGCATGACATTACCACTTAAATAAAATACATGTAAATCATCTTTATATATAAAAAAAGGTTTGCTTAACCTCAGTCCTTAAGAAGTTAAAAATAGTAAATAAACCTAAAAAAACTAAGTTCACTATCACTTGAATCATTAAATGTTTAGTTTTTCTATAAAAATGCACTTCTTTTAGTCTCTTATCCTCAACCCAATAAGAAAATCCTATAAAAAAAGTCCCCATTAATTTATTATCTAAAAAATACACATTTTCAAAATCCATACTTGAATCAATGTAAAAAAAAACAAAATTAAACCCATGTAATGCACGGGTAAAATTACTAGTTATAATAAAGAATATATATATATATATATATTGCTTATAATAAAACTCAATATTTACCTATAATTGCTATTTGATTTTTAGTCGAGTATGTAGCTTGATACAACAATACATATACAATACTATAATTAAAATTAGCTTTATAATTCTATTATATATTGAAAGATATAGGTAATTTAACCTAAATATTAAACAATAACGAGAGATTAAAAAAAATAGGCCGAACTGCTCATTTGGTCCCTTAACTTATTTTTTTATTTCAATTTGGTCTCTTACTTTTATTTGGTGTCAATTTGGTCTCTTACGTTTCAAATCGTTAACAATGTTAATCTCAACCGTTAGTATTCTTTGTTGATTTGAAATTGTCTTCCTTCTACTCGATACTAGTGAAAAGCTAAGCTCAACTCACGTTTTTGTTTCTTCAGTTTGTGCCCTAACAGAGGAAACGTTTCCCTCCAAAAGGCTTTGAATGAGTTTCCCCTCCCTCCCTTTAGAAGACGTGAAACATAGGCTGCAAAATGATAACGTTTTGGGCCACAAATTATGTGGACACAGAAGGACACGTGTTCATAGTCACGTGTATAATTAATGGTCACGTAGGATTAAAATTGACAACGTTAATAGCAACTGACGGATATAAATGCGACGTCCTCACTTTAATTAGTTAATTTTTAGGTTTTAATAAAATTGGTGATTTAAAATTTCATTTTTTAAAACTTAAATACTTGTAAAAATCCTTAGGAAGAATCCGACAGAGTTTCCTCTGTTTAACGGACTTTCCAAAGTTTTCTTCTTTTAAACCTGTCAAACCAAAATTATTTAAAAACATAAAAACACAAAAATATTACAAACAACTTAAATGATCCTACGCCCGATTAGAACTAGTCTCATGGCATAAAACTATTACATATTCAGTTGTACAAAATAACAGTCCACTCTAAACAAAATATATATATATATATATATATATATATATATATATATATATATATCCCACGTAGTGGAACATAAATCTGCTCGGCCATGACCCATGTAAACTCCGCTTCTGTACCTGTAAAAGTATAGCAAGAAGGGTAGCATTACACAGGACTTAGGAAGATAAATTCTAAAAGAAGACATAGCAAATAACTAAGCCTACACTATTCTGAATCTTCCTTATTCATAAATTTTCATATATAATTAAGTTCTTCTAATTTTTCTCTTATATTTACATTCTTTTAATATACATTCTTCACTTATTTTTTTATTCCATTAATATACATTTATTCATAAAGCTTGCATATAATTTATTTCTTCTAATTCTTTTAAGCTTTGGTTTTCTTTTCTTTCTTTCATTTTATTAGCATACTTATACATGAAGATTCATGTGCTTTCTCCCTTTAAATTCCATTCTTTATTTCATTTTACAGTATTCATTATGTAGTCCAACCTCAACCAGCCGTACGGTACTGAGCGCCGACTAATTCTTTTAACGCCGATACGCCTCGTCAGGATCGCATCGAACTTTTATCTTGTCTTTTGCTTTACTAGCAAAATAATAATTCCATTAGGTATTCTTGCTGCACAATTGGTTAGGATGGTATCTTCACCCAATAGGACTTCTTCTCACTCAGGACTTCTTGACCCATAAGACCTTTCCCTCGTTAGGGCCTTTTCTTTATTTTCTTTTTTTCACTCACTTTCATATATTCTCAATTATTCATGATTCATGCTTATATTTGGTGTTGCAGCTATTAATCATCGCGTAGGATCCACGTAACCTAACGAGCCTTTGATCTTATGGGGATTTTTCCTGAGCGAGCTTTGTACCTATTGGGGCTAATTCGGGCCTACTTTGCTAGTAGGACCCTGTCCTAACCGTGTGCACCTAATGGGTGTGGATCCCAAAACGCGATTAATAGCTGCAGACCCAATTTCTTTTCTTTTACTTTACATTACATTTCCATTTCAGAAAATAACACATATACATGATTTGTATTAAAACATTTCGTTTATGTTTGTATCATATCTTGGATCTGTATTTTCATTTATGCCTTATCATGTGACTTGTTATCATTTTCTTTATCTTCACTTAAAGGTGTTAGCATACAAAACTAACATTCACAACATTCGCACATTCACAATCATTTTCCAATATAAACCCCTTACCCCTTCCTTATCTTTTCGATTAATTAATTGATCACTATTCTTGTTTAACTATCTTTATTAATTTCCCACACATACCCAATATTCTGATTCTTTCATGAACTTGTGATACCTCTAATCTTACTAAGTCCTAGGTTCATTTTTAAGACCCATTCTCTCACGTATAAGCATTCAAGCATAACAACACAATTCACTTACACATAGCATTACAAACAATTTGGCGGGTTTATTTTATTTATTCACCTACTCGATTTATTACCTTTATTTCCCTATAGTTTCCTCATTCATTATCCGTTCATTTCACACTTCCATACTAAATTCACACATTACAAACATCATCATATACTACATATATTCGCAATTTATCTAATGAGTTCATTTCCTTTATTCTTAAGCTTTGTTTATTGTCTATTGCAATTACCCTATTGTATATTATTCTAACTAATCTTTTCTATTCTCAGCTACCACTATAGCATCCTAGAATTTACTCTCTAAGTAAAGGTAATGTGAACAACCCTTCTTACCTCTTTGAAGAGCAAGAACCACAATGGGGTTTTGAGGGAGCATCCTTACCAAGCTCTAATCCATGCCTCTTAGCTTCCTATTCCTTGCCCTTAATCACTTCCTAAGCTTCCTTGCATGATTAGAAGACCCTATGCCACCGATTACACAAATTGGGGTTTGATAGGGAATTGGGATTTCATGAGAAAGAGGAAGTAATATGTGTTTTTGGAGAGGGAAATTCATGAAGAATTGATTTGGAGGTGATTTGTGGCACTAATTTTTGATTACTATGAGTGATTATGGGGATTGGAAGGATTTAGGGTTTTGAATTGGGAATTTGGGGATTTGAGGGATTGAGAATGAAATTGGGGTTTTTGTTGATAGAAAATCATGGGGATTTGATGGGGAATGATTATGGGATGTTAATTTGATTTGATTTGGTGTTATTTTAACATTGGAGAGGGATTGGGGATGAAAACCCTAGAGAGAAGCCGGAGAAAAGAAGAGTGAGAAAGTGATTTTTGGGGTTAAAATGACCCCAACTCGTGCTTTTATTTTTTGCTGATCTGATAAAAACACTCGAGTCTTTTCCAAATCACTCGAGTGAATTCATGAAAATTACTCGAGTCTTTTCTAAAAGACTCGAGTGAATCTGAGGGTTTTGCCTTTCCCTGATTCAGGATCTGTAAAACACTCGAGTCTTTTCACAAAGACTCGAGTCTTTTCCAAAACACTCGAGTCTTTTACAAAAGACTCCAGTGTTTTGCCCAGTACCCCATTTATTCATTTTCCTATTTTCCTCCTATTTTTTTCCTGCTTCAATTCGAGATAACGTTTTCGTTACCCGTTGGATCTTGCTCAAATTTGAAAGCAAGCTTCCTAAAAATCATACCTTCATATCCAACGGTGGAAATTGTGTTTTGAGTCCTAAATCTTTTATTTTGAATTTCCTAGTCTTCTTTAATATGGCACTCAAAGTATTCCTAATCCATCATTTTAAATCCCTTCTATGATAATCCTCACTTCCAAATCTTACTATTATTCTAATTATTATTAGAATAAAAATTCGGGATGTTACATTTCTCCCCCACTTATTAGAATTTCGTCCCCGAAATTCCGCTCGATTCCTTAAATGGAGAATCATCCCATTGGTAAAGCTTTTAACTATGGTCTTCACTTCCCGCTCTAGGTGTGGTTAGGTTCATGCCTATTTCAATGCTTGTCTTCTAAGACCACATATTAACTCCATCTGCACCAGATCATCGGCTTTCTTATTATTAAAGTTCCATCTCCCAATCGTTTGGATTGAAATCCTCCCCCACTTAGCATCGACATACTTGATTATATCAATGTTAGGAGTAGGTTCGGTCGCTACTAAGCATGAAGTGTATGGATTTCCCAAGCGTTCTTCGAAAGTGGGAGTGAAGGGGGGTTTGACTACTTGTGGTGGCATTGAATCATACTAGATTCCTACAATTTGGCAAACTCCTGCATACACATCCGAGTTCTATCACTAGATACCTGAAACTCGAAGAGAGTGAAGATGAAAAGAAGAAACTAGAAGCATTCAAGGGAATGCTTAATGGGCTTTGCAAGATGACCAAAGACGTGGGAGGTGATGAGAGTGTAGAAACTTCAGCATCTTATCGTATCGTGGCTTTTTCCATAATGTTCGGTGATTAGCGAGTATCGGTCGGCTGCCAACATAAAAGAATCATGCAGCACCGACATTGTGGGGTAGCAACATGACTGGTTACGTGTCGCCCCTGAAGATAATAGAGATTTATCCCAGAGAATGCATCTTCGTTGGAAAATCAACGAAAGATGTGTTTTCTACAGAGCGATGGTTGACTTGATCGATCTCGGTAAGGGTACCTGGTAAAGGTGTCCAACATTCGTCATACGAGGTGACTGAATTGAGTAGTCAAGGCGAGAACTACATGAACGTTTGATATTTACCAATTAAAACAAAGAGAAGGATTCAAGAGTTCACCAACCTTAGTTGGTTGAAACAAGGACACATTTAATTAGGATTGAAATTGTTGCATCAAGATTGGTTCGGAACCAAGAAGGTCAGAGCAAGAAGACAGAGGTTTACTTGCACAAATTAAACCATTATCCATGGTTCAACGGAAACACAAATAAAGTCTTGAACGATACTTGGCGGCCATGGATTGAGGTATACCAGCACTCTTGAAATTTAGACGCTTTATTGGGAAGTATCAGAGATCTACGAAACTTAAATCTCACGTTGAGTGCATGCCAACAACCCGGTTTCAGCTTATCCCAAACTGGATCTTAAAGGAGATACGTTGTGAATTTGGTATGGACTAAAAGTGCTAATGAGATTAGCCTCGAGGTCCCTACTTGTCCTCCATTGTCCTTGAACAAAAAGGTTTGTATCACTTGAAGTTGTGGTCCACCTTTCCCTTGTGTCACTCTAGAGTGTTTCATCACTTTCGAGATTGAAGTTGAGCTAACAACCTATTGTTGATCGACGGGTTGGGTTAAATTCCTAAGGTTTGCGAAGGCTTGTGTTCGCACGCATCCAGGTTCTTATACTGAATGAGGAGTACAGATTAATAGTTTAACCTTGTCGGTCTTGATGTGGAGACCCAATAAGTCGTTAAGGTTTACCCCTTCTCGCGGTGTCTTTTCAGAAACCATGATAAGATTCCCGTTAAAACTTGAACTCCCGGAATCTGGTTTGGCTTTTCGTAGAATTTAGAAGTGATTCCTATAGGGTTGGTTATATTTTCAAAGATTAGGCATTCGGCTATGCCATTCCTAAACTGATGAAATAGCTTAAGACTCTTCTCTTCTAATTTCGCTTTGGGATCTACTTTCCGGTTCTATGTAAAGAGTTCGGAAAGAACACCATTCGGTTGGTTTCCTTGCTTTCAAGGGATCTATTTCCTTGGAGAGTTCCTATTTTGATTGTTTCAACTTCATTAAGAAGATTGCAATGATATCATCTGTTAATAGTTGCAAAGGTTGAGGTGATCAATCCCAACTTCACGTCTATCAACAGCGCACCAATGTCGGGTTCTTACTTTTACCAGAGACCATGGTTCAATGGTTCAGTCTTGGTTGATCTCGGCGTGGATACATTGTAAGGCTGACAAGATTTTGGCTTTTCTCACAGGCGACCGTTCAGAAATCTTAGTGGGAAGACTCCCAACAGATCACGGACTACCAGTGTCTGGCTTGGCTTTTCGGAAAAGCTGGAGATGGTTTCTAGGGTGAACTTGATTCCCTTCCTTCTGAAAGAGATACTTCTCGGGGAAATTGAATGCCTGGTTGGAGTTTGTGCTACTTCGAAGTCTTCAATGACATTGACTGTTGACAAGTGCGAAGATCGAGATGGTCAGTCTCAATCCCACATGTATCAATAGCAACAACATCATCGGGTTTGTTGATGATAGCATCATTTAATAGTTGAAAGAGTAAGGACGACCAATCCTACCCTTACACTCTATTTAAACGATAACATCATCGAGGTAATTAGTTAAGCTTAAACTAGCGTCCTATCGTCTTTGTCACTACTTAATCCTGGTTAAGATAGTAATTGAACACATATATGCATAGATAGCTATATATATATGCATCCCATTTGCCTAACTTAGACACTTGACTATACATATCGGTTACTCGCTTGGTGAGTAAACCACAGGAGTTGTGACTCCAAACTCCAAGGCCGAGGAAAAACTGCTCTGATACCATAAATGCGACGTCCTCACTTTAATTAGTTAATTTTTAGGTTTTAATAAAATTGGTGATTTAAAATTTCTTTTTTTAAAACTTAAATACTTGTAAAAATCCTTAGGAAGAATCCGACAGAGTTTCCTCTATTTAACGGACTTTCCAAAGTTTTCTTCTTTTAAACCTGTCAAACCAAAATTATTTAAAAACATAAAAACACAAAAATATTACAAACAACTTAAATGATCCTACGCCCGATTAGAACTAGTCTCAGGGCATAAAACTATTACATATTCAGTTTTACAAAATAACAGTCCACTCTAAACAAAATATATATATATATATCCCACGTAGTGGAACATAAATCTGCTCGGCCATGATCCATGTAAACTCCGCTTCTGTACCTGTAAAAGTATAGCAAGAAGGGTAGCATTACACAGGACTTAGGAAGATAAATTCTAAAAGAAGACATAGCAAATAACTAAGCCTACACTATTCTGAATCTTCCTTATTCATAAATTTTCATATATAATTAAGTTCTTCTAATTTTTCTCTTATATTTACATTCTTTTAATATACATTCTTCACTTATTTTTTTATTCCATTAATATACATTTATTCATAAAGCTTGCATATAATTTATTTCTTCTAATTCTTTTAAGCTTTGGTTTTCTTTTCTTTCTTTCATTTTATTAGCATACTTATACATGAAGATTCATGTGCTTGCTCCCTTTTAATTCCATTCTTTATTTCATTTTACAGTATTCATTATGTAGTCCAACCTCAGTCAGCCGTACGGTACTGAGCGCCGACTAATTCTTTTAATGCCGATACGCCTCGTCAGGATCGCATCGAACTTTTATCTTGTCTTTTGCTTTACTAGCAAAATAATAATTCCATTAGGTATTCTTGCTTCACAATTGGTTAGGATGGTATCTTCACCCAATAGGACTTCTTCTCACTCAGGACTTCTTGACCCATAAGACCTTTCCCTCGTTAGGGCCTTTTCTTTATTTTCTTTTCTTCACTCACTTTCATATATTCTCAATTATTCATGATTCATGCTTATATTTGGTGCTGCAGCTATTAATCATCGCGTAGGATCCACGTAACCTAACGAGCCTTTGATCTTATGGGGATTTTTCCTGAGCGAGCTTTGTACCTATTGGGGCTAATTCGGGCCTACTTTGCTAGTAGGACCCTGTCCTAACCGTGTGCACCTAATGGGTGTGGATCCCAAAACGCGATTAATAGCTGCAGACCCAATTTCTTTTCTTTTACTTTACATTACATTTCCATTTCAGAAAATAACACATATACATGATTTGTATTAAAACATTTCGTTTATGTTTGTATCATATCTTGGATCTGTATTTTCATTTATGCCTTATCATGTGACTTGTTATCATTTTCTTTATCTTCACTTAAAGGTGTTAGCATACAAAACTAACATTCACAACATTCGCACATTCAAAATCATTTTCCAATATAAACCCCTTACCCCTTCCTTATCTTTTCGATTAATTAATTGATCACTATTCTTGTTTAACTATCTTTATTAATTTCCCACACATACCCAATATTCTGATTCTTTCATGAACTTGTGATACCTCTAATCTTACTAAGTCCTAGGTTCATTTTTAAGACCCATTCTCTCACGTATAAGCATTCAAGCATAACAACACAATTCACTTACACATAGCATTACAAACAATTTGGCGGGTTTATTTTATTTATTCACCTACTCGATTTATTACCTTTATTTCCCTATAGTTTCCTCATTCATTATCCGTTCATTTCACACTTCCATACTAAATTCACACATTACAAACATCATCATATACTACATATATTCGCAATTTATCTAATGAGTTCATTTCCTTTATTCTTAAGCTTTGTTTATTGTCTATTGCAATTACCCTATTGTATATTATTCTAACTAATCTTTTCTATTCTCAGCTACCACTATAGCATCCTAGAATTTACTCTCTAAGTAAAGGTAATGTGAACAACCCTTCTTACCTCTTTGAAGAGCAAGAACCACAATGGGGTTTTGAGGGAGCATCCTTACCAAGCTCTAATCCATGCCTCTTAGCTTCCTATTCCTTGCCCTTAATCACTTCCTAAGCTTCCTTGCATGATTAGAAGACCCTATGCCACCGATTACACAAATTGGGGTTTGATAGGGAATTGGGATTTCATGAGAAAGAGGAAGTAATATGTGTTTTTGGAGAGGGAAATTCATGAAGAATTGATTTGGAGGTGATTTGTGGCACTAATTTTTGATTACTATGAGTGATTATGGGGATTGGAAGGATTTAGGGTTTTGAATTGGGAATTTGGGGATTTGAGGGATTGAGAATGAAATTGGGGTTTTTGTTGATAGAAAATCATGGGGATTTGATGGAGAATGATTATGGGATGTTAATTTGATTTGATTTGGTGTTATTTTAACATTGGAGAGGGATTGGGGATGAAAACCCTAGAGAGAAGCCGGAGAAAAGAAGAGTGAGAAAGTGATTTTTGGGGTTAAAATGACCCCAACTCGTGCTTTTATTTTTTGCTGATCTGATAAAAACACTCGAGTCTTTTCCAAATCACTCGAGTGAATTCATGAAAATTACTCGAGTCTTTTCTAAAAGACTCGAGTGAATCTGAGGGTTTTGCCTTTCCCTGATTCAGGATCTGTAAAACACTCGAGTCTTTTCACAAAGACTCGAGTCTTTTCCAAAACACTCGAGTCTTTTACAAAAGACTCCAGTGTTTTGCCCAGTACCCCATTTATTCATTTTCCTATTTTCCTCCTATTTTCTTCCTGCTTCAATTCGAGATAACTTTTTCGTTACCCGTTGGATCTTGCTCAAATTTGAAAGCAAGCTTCCTAAAAATCATACCTTCATATCCAACGGTGGAAGTTGTGTTTTGAGTCCTAAATCTTATATTTTGAATTTCCTAACGTCGGGTGTTTATAATACCGAAAAATCGATTTTTAACACTCGTTTGGGTCTTCTTTAAATTTGCTTCTCGATGCCAATGCTCCTAGACTCCTATATGGCACTCAAAGTATTCCTAATCCATCATTTTAAATCCCTTCTATGATAATCCTCACTTCCAAAGCTTACTATTATTCTAATTATTATTAGAATAAAAATTCGGGATGTTACAGTTGAGACTAATGATGTTAACGGTTTGAAACGTTAGGGACCAAATTGACACCAAATAAAGGTAAGGGACCAAATTGAAATCAAATAATAAGGTAAGAGACCAAATGAGCAGTTTAATCAAAAAAATACTTTTTGACACGAGATAAATGTGTATATGTAAGATTGCAAATTCAAAGACGACCAGAGACTTTACTGATTTTGAAAGGGTTTGCTTAAACTCGTAAGAATTTATCAAAAATAAAGTTTACAAGAGAATTAACTCGTTTTTGTGACTTAAGATCATAATCTCTTAAGAATTTAAGAGCTAACCCAAGAAGTTAAGAATAATTATAAGAACATCACACATTGATTAAAATCCAATCAAAGAAGAGTGTTGTGAAGCATTATTTGATACCATTTTCATTCTAGCAATATTCATGCCTAAAATAGTTTTTCAACGAAACATACTTAATCAAATAGTACACATAAAAGAACACATAGAAAACAGATCCAATTTAATCTCATCAATCATGATTGTAATAGTGTAATGAAGATCTTACAGGGTTAAATGGCCAGCAGGGTAACATTGACAAGCTATAAGCAGTACTCTTACCCACAAAAACATGAGGAAAAAAGGTAAGGAAAAAGGAAAAAAAGTGACACAGCATTACATAAGTACACATTATCACCTCCTCCCTGCTATACCCTATACTTGAATACCTCAGACATTGGCATCCAAATCCTGTTTTCTCACCATAGATGCATTGATTCTTTATATAGTGAAACACAATTGTCTGCTGCACTAAATATAACCATCAAGGCCCTCTGTACTTACGGAAGCAAAGACAACCCTGCTGCTGATCAACAGGGATCATACCTCCACCTTTGGACGTGTCGATGGCCTCGAGCATGGAAACTACCTCGTCCATCTCAGGCCGTTTATCTGGATTGGCATCCCAGCATCTCTTCATTACATTTGCAAGAGAACTTGGGCAACACCTTGGTATTTCTGGTCTCACATTCTAAAATTTCAATAGAAAATAATAAAATCACAACTACTTTGGATTCATTTTAAATTTGAATCAACGAAGGCAAACATGCACGGCTCAAATGAGACAAACAATCAAAACCATAAGAAGATATACCTGTCGAACAACGGCTGAAGTAATCTCGGCGAAACTTAGATCGGGATATGGCATGTCACAACAATATATTTCCCATAGACAGATGCCATAACTGTACACATCGCACTTCCGGTTATAGGGGTTACCATTTAATACCTGTAATAAGCCACCACCCATTTTGCCAATAAGGGACACTCCATGCTTCAGCACTAATGCTAAGAGACAAGCTAAGAGATTTGTGCATGTTTCTAATTGTAAATGTTTTTAGGGGAACTGGTTACTCACCTCAGGAGCCATGTAACCAAGTGTACCAGTCTCGCCAGTCATGTCATTAGGATTTGATGCTTCAACACGAGCAACCCCAAAATCAGCAATTTTAACAGTACGCGTTTTATCCAATAACATGTTCTCTGTCTTTACATCTCTATGGACAATCTTCTGAGAGTGAAGGTAACTCAGCCTGCAAAACAACGCGAATTCAATTTGAGGGGTTATCCAAATAAGGTACTAGACAATCCTTCCATGCTCTCAATCTGCTAAACCATTATTACATATTGAGGAATTAAGTTCAAAAATAAAAATACCCTCTTGCAAGATCAAGTGCCAGCTGGATGACAACCATGAAAGCTAACTTCCTCCTCCTATTCTTTATTAGGAAAGATTTCAAAGTACCTCCTTGAAGATACTCCACAACAACACAACAGATATTGCTTGGCATGCTGATAAGACCATTATCAGTTTGTATCTGTAATTCTGAAGACCCCATAGTTGCCCCTACAAACTAAACAAAACATAGAGAAAGAAATTTTATCGAGAAACTTGGGCTGAAAAACATGCAGAAAGTGCAAAATACCATCTGAAAAGATGGGGCGAAATTAACTTGGAATATCACAAGAACATGGAAGAACAAATGTCATGGCGAAAAAGAGCAGGGAGGGCCACTGTGGTCAGCCATGTTATAGAATAATAGAACAAAGAACAAGAAACCACAGCTGAGCATACAAGTGAATGAACTTGCATGAAATGAAGATATAGAATAGTGTTTTTCACTGTCAGAAGAAAATGTTGTAGTTGATTAAGAGGAGGATAATAAACATATCAGTTGTTTCGGAGAACAGGTTAAGCGTAAATAATGGAGACAGGACAACTAGAAGCTTCCATGATAAGCAGATTTAAAAAAAAGTTGCATTCTTGTTTATTTATTAACAATTTTTTTCAACATAAATATCCATGCAGAACCGAGTAGAGAAGACATGTTCACAAAGTCTATGAGGCTTAAAGTGCTTTGAAGTTGAAATGCACAATGCAAAGATGATATAGCCGCTAAACCAATTCTTTTTTAAATGAAGTTGGCAGTATCTATTCTTAGTTCTTAGTTCTTACATAGGTAGAGCATCTACACTGTGTAAGATAGAAGTTCTAATTGTGCACATTTATCAGATAGGACAGAGTCCTCTTCAAAAACTAATTTGTCATCTAAAAACTTAAGAACTTAAGCTGTGCATGATGATTCAGTAAGTCTCTAACTAACTATTTCAACTTAAAGCAATAAGCTCCCCCACAAAATCCTTATCTTTAAATTATTCCAAATTTCTTGTCCTTCAGAAAATTAGAGGTTAAATTAAGCATAGTTTTTGCTGGTTTTTAATACGGTCCCTGAGTTCTTATAGTTATAAACATCTTTAAATAAGTCTTTCTTCGTTACTTGCAGCTTTATACCATCCCTATTTTTTGGGACGGAAAGCATCTAGATGACATGGAACGTTGCTATTCTATGTCAAATGCCAAATAGAAACTCCATTTCCCAATTTCCAGCAAATTCAAGTTTAACATGGTCAAGCAAATGCAGGAAGGAAAGGGAGGAGAGGGTGCAGATGGGGAAAGCAATTCACAAACCTTTACCATTCAATCTCATAACATAAACATAGAACCAACTCTCTTTCCACAGATAAAAATCATAGAACGAACTCTCTTTCCACCGAAAAAAAAATAAATCAGATCATATACTACATTGAAGCCACAAACGCAACTAACAAAAACAACAAAACAAACAAGTTGAAGCTGAAGAAATGAAATTGACCTTGGTAACATTAGGATGGTCAAGTTTATGCCAAACCGCTACTTCTTGTGTAAAAGCTGACCTGAGGGCAGCAATTTCAGCTTCAGTCCGTTGCCCTTCTTCACCCCAGTCCAGCATTTTAACTGCTCATTATATAAATAAGCACAACAAGGATCCTCAGTTAAAAGCAGAAAAACCAAACCACTAATCCCATCAGAACGATATCCAACCTAACAATAACATTGTACTTAAATTGCATTCACCATAAGACCACCAACTGATGTCACATGATTTTTCAGATACAGAACACCCAATTACCAAGTACTCAATTACCAATTTCCCATTACTCATTAGCCAGCCTCAATTACTAATATCAGTTATCCTAGCAAGCTAAGACCACAATGTTTTTCCCAATAAGGCCATCCTCTGCCCCATCTACCGGCATTTGCAACTAAGCCATTGCATTTACCAACTCTAGTTAAGTTTTCGATTGTACATATAGTCATATACTTGTACATAGCTAGTTCTTTTGGGAAAAGTCGTGTGTAATTGGGCGTATCGTAGTATCTGTGCCTATAATGGATCCAAAACGACCCATCACCAAATAATTGCACAAGTTACTAAATGTTTATTTATGTAAGACATAAGTTAATTGACAAACTGATTAGTTCATTTTGAAGAGAAAAAGAGAAAGAGAAATTAGGAGTGGTTGTTTTAAATGAAACTTGCACTCTAAGCTTTAATGTAAAGTGAAATTCAGCATTTGATCATGAAAATTGATCCGAAACAGAAAAAGGAAAAAACAAAAAGTCAAAAAGAGAAAGAAAAGGGTGGGAATGGAAGTTACCAGCAACATCTTGACCATCATAGACACCACGGTGGACAGTTGCAAAAGTGCCCCTAGCTATGACACTTTTGATGATAAGATTAGAAGGGTCAATCTCCCATTCATGACTTCGTTTCTTGAAGTTAACAGCACCAGCACCAGCAACTGCCACAGTTTTTAATTTAATGCCACTAGTTAAAGAACCATCATCCCCCTCCTCTTTTTGCTTCTTCTCTATAATCATTGCCTTGTTCATGTGCCTCTCAAGCTGCTCATCTATGTTCTTCAGATCAAACTGATCAGCCCTCACAAACACATCACTGCCTTCCTTCATCATTATTTGCTCTTACCTTCACTTCACTCTATCTTCTGTGTGTGTTAGAGAGAGCTTGTATTATTGTGGTTATTTATTGGTGTAGTGTAACTAAGTAACTGTAAACATAGGGAACAATGAGGATGATTTTGGGTAAGGTTATGTAATACTAAGCTACGTAGTAGTTTGTTAGATATGGCTGATGTTGTTTCAGTTGTCGTTTGATGTTGTTGCTATTGCTATTGCTGTTTTTGTTCATGTTGTTCCTCTTTCCCTCAGCAAATTTGCCACGGTTACTTCAATTATATATGTGGGAACATGGAATTGCCTGTGCATTAACGTGTGCCTGTGGTCCACTTGGTCGCTTACTCCTTCTCCTCTTCCTCCTCCTCTCTTCCTTAATTTATTACAGTACTGTTTTGCATTTATTGCTTTAGGAGTAGTTATTAAAATTCAATGAGTTTCATTTTCTTTACACTTTTCTACTCCACATTGCAACATAGTTTTACTTTCTTCCTTGAAACTTTGAAAATTACTATTTAAATTTTGACATGGTAAAATGTTACTCAATGTTAGTCACTTACTCCCTGGTATTGTTTCTCTTTCAATTTAATCATAACTTATAATTATTTAATTCAATTTTATTCTTGGGATTATTCAATCTATTTTATTTATATTCTTGAGATGACTCCTTGTTGAAATTGCTCAAATCAATAAAAAGATATGCATGCTCTGTTGAGAGAAAATTAAGGAAGCGTATTCTTTAGTTTCGTAAGAGTAGGAAACCAATAATATTATAGAAACCTTAAAAATAGGAAAACAAAATGAACGGAGGAAATTCTTACATACACTTATAAATACATGTTTTGTATTTCTTCTCATTCATTCCAACCGTGCGAGAGAAAAAGAGAGGGAGAAAAAAATATATTAGAGTAATATTTTATTTTCTCACGAATATTTAAGTTGTGGGCTGAGTGTTCGTAAACACTTTGTATTTTCTCCTTTTTACTGTTAATATATCTACATCACAATTAAAAGAGCTTTATTGTTATTATTATTATTCCGGATTTATATTGTTTCTCACAGATCTGATAAAGAGAAATTTTGCGTAATTTCTCAACAACTTGTATCAGAGCCGGTTGTTATTCTTACAATAAACAGTTCAAAGGGAGTCGGATTTGAGTGGGAGAAATGGCTGCAGAGGAAGAAAAGGTCAAAAGTGATTAGTCAGATTTGAGTGAGAACTTTGATTACCACGGCAAGTCTTCTGGCGGCTATTTCTAATATGTATGAAAAGTTGTCATCAGACTCAAACAAAGTTCTTTTAATAAGGCGGCTATTTAATTTGCGGATGATAGAAGGTGCATCGGTGGCGCAACATATCAATGAACTCAATATAGTCACAACCCAATTGAGTTCAGTTGGAATCGAATTTGATGAGGAAGTACAAGCGTTGATACTTTTGTCTTCCCTACCAGAAAGTTGGAACGCTACTGTCACAACTGTGAGAAGCACGTCGAGAAGCACTATGTTGAAATTCAACGATGTTTGTGATCTGGTTCTCTTAGTGAAGAAATTCGATGAAGAGAGTCGTGTGAATCTTCAACCTCTTCAGTTTTAAATACAGAGTCAAGAAGGAGAAACTTAACCAGAGGATATGGACGCGATAAATCCAAGGACAGAAAGTCCAGGTCCAAGAATCATCGAAGTTTTCATAGCTCAAAGACAATTGAGTGTTGGAATTGTGGAAAGACCGAGCACTACAAGAATCAGTGCAAGAGTGCAACGAAGAATCAAGTGATGAAAAGAGAGGCAAATGTTGCTTCTACCTCAGGAGGAGATGATGTGTTGATATGTTCTTTAGAGAACAAGGAAGAGTCTTGGGTAATGGACTCTGGAGTTTCATGGCACTTCACAGAAAAAATTATTCGAGAATTATGTCCCCGGTAACCTTGGTAAAGTGTACCTTGGTAATGAACAATCTTGTGAGATTGTAGGTAAAGGTGTAGTGAAGATTAAGTTAAATGGGTCTGTATGGGAATTGAAAAATGTTAGACATATTTCCTAGTTGACAAAGAACTTAATCTCAGTAGGCCAGTTGGCCATGGAAGGCTATACAACAATCTTCATGGAGATCATTGGAAAATTTCAAAGGGTGTAATGACAATTGCTCGTGGTAGAAAGAGTGGTACTCTTTACAAGATAGTTGGAGCATGTCATTTGATTGCAGTTGCAACAAATGAAAATCCTAATCTATGGCACCAAAGGTTAGGCCATATGAGTGAGAAAGGGATGAAGATCATGCACTCAAAGCGTAAACTACCAAGTCTTTGGTCAATAAAAATTGACATGTGTGAAGACTAAAGCAGAAACGAGTTAGCTTTCAGACAAGTGGAAGAACCCCGAAGAAGGAGAGACTCGAGCTAGTTCACTCTGATGTTTGGGGACCAACGATTGTTCCATCCTTTGGTGGTAAACTATACTTCGTGACTTTTATTGATGATCACTCTAGGAAGGTATGGGTATACTTTTTGAAACATAAGTCTGAAGTATTTGAGACTTTCAAGCTTTGGAAAGCCATGGTTGAAAATCAAAAAGCTTAGAACCGATAATGGTGGTGAATATGAAGACACCATATTTACGAAGATTTGTTATGTGTGCGGGATTAGAATGGAGAGGACTGTGTCCGATACGCCTCAATGTAACATCTGCCCATTTGACTCACTTCTACAAGTCCCTAATCAAGAAATTATTTTAACCTAATTGAATTAAGAAATTGATTTTGAAGAGATTTGATTTCATGATGAGTTTTATGCTTTGAAATTTGAATTACTTGTGTGCTTAATTGTTTAAGGTTTTAATTAAAATTTTGTTTTATTGATTCATATGATTTCATGGAAAATTATTTTCTAAGTTTCAAAGAATCAAAGTCCAATCACCTTTGGAAACCCTAATTGATGCCCTAATCGAGCTCTTAATCCTTGATTAAGAACTTAATTACTCTCTTAAACCCTAAACCCTTTTTGGTTAGTGAGCTAATCTGGAATTAGTTTTCCTTAAACCTATGATTAAGTTTTTGATTAGTACCTTAATCCTTGATTAAGCCCTAATCACTAAGGATTAGTGGACTAAACCTAGATTAATTAACCTAATCCTACCCTAATTATGATTAGAACCCTAATTAGTGCCTTAAACCTAATTAAGCTAATCTAACCTACCCTAACCTCCATGTGGCCGAATGCATGTACTTGGCTTGGCCACCAAGCTCATTTACATGGTTAACAAGTGGCATGCCCAAAAGTCAAGCTAATGACATCATCCCCATGACCAAGCATGACATAAGAGAAGAAAAAGTGAAGAAAAGGAAGGAACAAGGAAGGAGGTCGTGGGGGACTTTAGAGCAAAACTTGGCCTCCAAGTTTTGTGACTTAGTCCCCAAGTATTTGCAAGCTAGCCCTCCATGCAAGCCCTTGATGGCAATTAGGAAAAAGTGAGAAAGAATAAAAGAAAGGGGCCAAACCGTGTGGAGAGAAAGAGAGTTCATTTTCATTCTACATTCTTCCATCTTCATCCTTTCTCTCAAACAACACCAACACCCACACACACACCAACCCTAAAACCGTGAGGGAGTGAGTGAATTCTCCTCCATTCTTTCATCAACACACACACTTTCTTCCACTTCCTTTCCCAAAAGCCAAACACATAGCACTAAGATAAAAATCAAAGTCTTAGTAAAAGGGAGAGAGAGTGGCCGAACCTTGAGAGAATGGGAACCAAACTTTGGACTCTTCATAACCTAAGCTAGATCAAGCCAAGCTAGTGAAGAAGAGAAGGAGAAAGATCATGGACTAGGAAGATGAGTGTTGAACTGTGAGGAAATAGGAAAGAAATCAAGGAATTGGACTTGATTTTTGAAAGTTTTGATTAAGTAAGAAATTTGTTTCACGATCTAAAAATTTTAAACCTTTTTCTTTGATTCTTCTTTGTTTTTCATGATCTTCTTCTAAAGCTTGATTTTGTTTGAAAAAGTGTTGATGCATGTTTGTTCTATGATTAGATGTAGTGATTTCCTTCACATGCATGTTAATTTCTAAACATGATTCTAAAAGTTTTGTCAAGAAAGTGTTTTCTCTCTTGATCTTGAGTTTTCTTCCTTGATTTCTTAAAAGTGTTTTTTGAAAAGGACTTGATTTTGAGTTTCATGAAGAATTCTTCAAAGATCTAATATTTTTGATTGCATGCATGTTTAGATCCATGCCTAAATCATGACATGTTTGATGATTGAGTTCTCTTGATGATTTCCTTTGTGTTGGTTGTAACACCCTATGAAATAATTACCCTTAATTACCCCAAAATTAGGATTTAAAATTTCTTTTAAGATGGATATGATATTTGCCAAAATAATATTTCCTTTCATTAATAACAAAAACATCAGAGTTAATAAAGCGGAAGACTTAAATGCATCAAATACATAAAGTATAAGTTTAGGTACATTCAGTTTGGTCATTCAAAATACAATCAGTGTTTTAGCTCGGCCCGACGGGCCGAGACCCAATACAAAAACAATGTTCTAGCTCGGCCAAACTGGCCGAGACCCATCCACCTATCTGACTCTAAATAACTTACTCTCCATGTGAGGGAGAGTGATCCTGCTCGGCCGGGGACTGCGTCTGCTCGGGCTCAGTACCTGAAAAATGGTAAGGAGGTGAGCATTACACAGAACTTAAGTAAGCAGTTTCTAAAATGACATACCGAACTACCAAGCCACACACAAGTAGTCAATTAGCAAATAAATCACAAGTAATCAAACCCTACATCATGCATACTATCTCATTTAGCTCGGTTACATACACACAATCTCATCTAGCTCAGTTCACATCATACACTCTAATTTAGCTCGGCTCACATGATTATCCAACCGCTCTATTACCTATTAATTATACCTCGGTTCACACTTTCTTACCTCGGATTATCATCTCTATCTCGGATTCATTTCTCATTATTTCACTTTCACATAGCTTACAGTCTTTTACTCTTCTCGGATGCATACACCCAGTGTATGTCTTACACCATTTACCGTCGGATATCGGAGTGTCATCCATAACTGCGAGTACCCAGTACCCGTCTTACAGCTGCGCATACCCGGTATGCGTCTGACGCGATCAATGCACGCACCCAGTACGCGTCTTCTATGACCAGGAGCACTACCGCCGATCATTCTATGGAGTAAGGAGTGTCCATAACTGCGAGTACCACAATACTCGTCTTACAGCTGCGAGCACCACAATGCTCGGCTTACGCGATCAATGCACGCACCCAGTACGCGTCTGCTAGGACCAGGAACACATCCCACCGATTCCGTTCTCGGAACCTTGTGTGAATCATAACTGCGAGTACCCAGTACCCGTCTTACAGCTGCACATACCCAGTATGCGTCTGACGCGATCAATGCACGCACCCGGTACGCGTCTGCTATGACCCGATCACACAACCATTTCTCTTTAATTTCTCTTATCATGTTAACCATCTTTTAGCTTGGCCTCTCTCGGCTCCACTCTTTAATTTATTCCTCTTTACATTAATCTCATTATTTGCTTAGCTCGGCCTCTCGCTCGGCTAAATTCGGTAACCATTCCCTCTTTCCATTAACCTTACTCATTTTCTGTCTTGCTACTTTATCTCTCCTACCTTGCCTCTCTACCATTTCCTCGCACCCATTACCGAAGTCACTCAGCTTGGCCACACACATGAATCATAAATATCAAAGCTCAGTAGACATTTATACCACAACAACAACAATAAGAATAAAACATTCAACCAATCCATCATGTAAATACCAACATATAGCATACAACAATACTCATCCCTACTTCAAATTCATGTTGCTAATTCATTTATTAGTTCCCTTTTTACCCTTTTTACCATTTTCTTTCTACATTACCCTAGATCCCTTCCCTAATCTAACACCCACTCTTAGTACCCTTTATGAACACCCTAGAAACCCAAACTCAAGTAGAGGTAACACTCACTCCTTACCTCAAACCATGTGAGATAAGAGTTGAGAGCTTGAGGATGACTTCCTTGACCTAGACCTTGTCCTTGTGAGCTTCACACCACTCGAATCCCTTCTTCTTAGCTGCACGCCGGCTGCCACACAGTCCAGGGACGCCGGAACAGAACGGGGACGGAGAGAAGGTGGGTCTCCGGTTTGTGAGACTTGGAGGAGGAGAGGGAGATGTGTGAGTGAGAAGAGGGAAAGAAGGTGTGTTGAGGGTTTGTTGTTGCTGGAACTTGAAAGAGAAAAAGAAAGAGAGATTTGTAGGAGGAAGAGAATGAGAAATGCAAAGTGTGTTATGGGGTGTTTGGGTTTTCTTTTATTCATTTAGGGAAAATATTTGTGTGGCTAGGATTCATTGGCTTCTTGAGGAAGCTTGAATATGTGGACAGGATTCATTGGCTTCTTGAGGAAGCCATGAACAGTACATTGAAAAGGACATAAGGCAGTGATAGTGACATAAAGTGAATGATAGTACAAAAGTGAATGACAAGGACAAAGTACGGATGGTACGAATCCCAAAGGGCTACAGCTCAACATGAGCTGGCATGGAGGAGCTAGGATGTATCGGCTAGGGTAAGTCGGCTCGGCACTTAGGAACAGCAAATAGTCCGAGCTTCCTTCTCGGATAGGAGTGTGAGGTGCGCTGAGGTCGGCTAATCGGTCTGGGCAACAGGTTCCACGTTTGGTTTCCATCCAGCTCGGTTCATATGCGCACAATCCTATCTAGCTCGGCCGGGATCGGGCCGAGGCCTTAATCTCACATCCTAGATCGGCCTATGTTCATGCCACCCTTCTAACCTTGTACAATTTCTAAGGCTTAATCCTATCCTTAAATAGATATTTATATACTAAAGTTATATTATTTAATATTAATTTTCGGGATGTTACATTCCTCTCCCACTTACAGGAATTTCGTCCTCGAAATTCAGTCAGCATCGAACAGTTGCGGATATGACTGCTTCATCTTCTCCTCGAGTTCCCAAGTAGCTTCCTCCACACCATTTCGATTCCATACTACCTTGACCAAGGGGATTTCCTTTCCTCTGAGTCGTCTGACTTGTCTATCTCCAACTCGGGCTGGTAGGACTTTGAAGGTCAGATTGTCTCTTAGCGGCAGTTCGTCCACTGCTATCACATGCGAGGGATCGTGAATGTATCTCCTAAGTTGCGAGACATGGAACACATCGTGGAGCTTAGACAAGTGCGGAGGTAGAGCGATTCTGTACGCTACAGGTCCGACCTTCTCCGATATCTGGTATGGTCTGTAACACTCTCACTTTATTTAGTGTTATTAAGTTTTATTAAAAAGTGGACTTGAAAATTTCTTTTAAACACCTAAATTTATTTAGAAGGTTTTACGAAAATCCGACAGAGTTTCCTCTGTTTTTCGGACTTTCATAAAATTCCTTCTTAAAACCTGTCAGTCCAGAATTGTTTAAAAACATAAACAACAACAGTTTAATAGTTATAACAGATCTTAATGCCCAAATAATACAAGTTGCGGGGCAAGCTACTAATTCATATTATAATTTACAAAAAAAAGTAATTATCCACTCAAAATATGTAAAATACATTCCACGTAGTGGAACTTGAAATCCTGCTCGGCCGGCACTGGTGTATGCTCCACTTGTGTACCTGAAAAATATTAACCACACAGGGGAAGCATCACACAGAACTTAAAAGAGAGATTTCTAAGCAGATATATACGACACACCAAGACCATTAAAGCCTATGCTCTACTACTTAATTCATGCTCTTCTTTTCCTCTTTACTTCCTAACTGTTTCCCAATTCTTTTTCTTTTTAATTGTTTCCTTTTAAATAATCCCTAACCTCTAATTATTCTTATTCCTCATTACTTTCGCTCTATCCTGTTTACTCCTTTTTCCTAATCACCCTAATTTCACTATTTCCCCTCTTTCCAGCTAACCTATTTCTTTTCTTCTTTTCCCATAACCACTCTATTAGCCATTTTTCCTTTCCATTATCATTTTAATTTCCTTCCCCATTTTTATTCCATTTTCATTACCCTTTTCCCTTAATCAATGATATGTCCCTATCCGTTTCCGTTATCCCTTTTTCCTTTTCCTAACTCTTTCCATTACCTTGACCATTATTCATTCCCTTTAATTCCTTTACCGCTTTCCATTTTTTATTTATTTCCTTCATTCATTTTCCATTATGTGTAACCTCAATCAGAGATCTACACACCGTGTCTGCAACCACAAACAGTGATCTGCAAACGCTGTATATGCAACCACAGATAGTGATCTGCATACGTGTATACAACCACAAACAGCGATCTGTATACACCCATCTCGTTTATGTAACCTCAAACAGTGATCTACATCAACTTCCCTTACCTTGTTATTATTTGGCCACAGGGTCAATACAACCACCTGCGCCGTGCCACAGGGTCAATACAACCACCTGTGACATGTACCATATTTATTTGGCCACAGGGTCAATGCAACCACCTGCACCGTGCCACAGGGTCAATACAACCACCTGTGACATATACCATTTTTATTTGGCTACAGGGTCAATACAACCACCTGCGCCGTGCCACAGGGTCAATACAACCACCTGCGACATTTACCATTCTTATTATCTCTTTATTATCGTATTAGTTTTATCCCTTTACTTTTAGTTCCTTAATTCTATCTAATACTTTTAGTTTCCTAACACTTCCTTATCCTCTATTATTGTCTCACTTAGCTCACGCCTTCCCTTAACGACTTATTATTATTTCCTTGCCATCTTATACTTAAGTACTTTTCGTTACTAATTACTCTCATACTAACTCTTAGTTGTTTACCTATTCTTTTTCTTTTCTTTTTCTTCTTTTCTTCCTTATAATTCTGTTTATTTATTTCTTTCTTGTTATTCCGTTTATTTCGTTACTAATTGCTTTAACTCTTCTTTATCTAACTTTTCTTTTCCTAATTGTCTTCCTTATTACATATCCTATTATTACATCATTAGTCCTATTCTACTCGGTGGTCACATTATATTCTCTTTACTCTCATTTGTTCGTTTCTAAATTTATTTCCCTATTCACCATTTCTATTCTTTTGCCACACCCTACCGATCTAATTGAGTAGTTACTCTATTACCTATCTTTTTATTCATCACTATTTGTTTCCCCTATTTACTCCATCTATCTTTCTTCATTATTAGCGGGTTACTCTAAGGTTCACTAGCAATTAACATTTCCCCCGGTCCTAGCGATAGATATAACTACCCAGAAATACACCCCTTAAGGACTGGTAATGAAACCCCTTACCTTTAAAATAAATGAGATAGAATGAACCTTAACCGGGTTGGGAGCCCTAATGCAGGAGGGTTGTCGATTGAGCTTGGCCACAATCACTACTCCGAGGGGTACTGGAATTCGTCAAGATTTGGAATGAAATGGGTTGATGAACTCCCCTTTTTCTCTCTTGTGCTGGCCAAAAACTTCAAGGGCCAAGGGAATCCATGTTTTTGTTTTGGATTGCCAAAGAGAGTAACAATAAGTAAAAATAAAACTAATACTAAAATAAAAAATGAAATTGAGAGAGAAAGCTTGGTTATTGCTTACCCCAAATACTTGGAGGAGAGAGAATAGAGAAGTAAGAGTTGATGATGATGATGTTGCTAATTGGAAGAAAGAAGTAGAGAGCTTGATGGTGCCTTAATGGGGTTGAGAGTTATCAATCTTGAAGACAAAAGGGGAATTTGATTTGGTGCCCTAGGTCTTGAAATGGGAAAGAAAGGGAGAGTGAGGGTTGATGTTGGTGGATTCAATTAATAGAGGAGGATGGGTGTTTGATGATGCTCCCTAAGCTTGAAACTTAAAGCTTGGACATCAATGGAGGTTGGGAGGGGAGAGAATGGAGACCTTGCTCCATGGAGAAGAAGAAGATGAGTGGAGGAAGGGAGGGGTTCGAATGAATGAGTGAGGGAGTGTTTGGGGTTGATAAAATGGGGTTTGGGGTGGAAATACCGAAAACACCCTTAAAAACGCGTTCTCGGTGTTGCAGATCGCAGCATTTTCGCTTAAGCGAAGCATTTTCGCTTAAGCGAAGCCCTTACAGTGTTGCCATGGGACCTATTCTATTTCGCTTAAGCGAAATATACTCGCTTAAGCGAGCTCCTTAGGTGTTGAAACTGTGACATTTTCGCTTAAGCGAAATAATTTTCGCTTAAGCGAAATCATCAGGTACTGCTACTTCATTTTTCTATTTTGCAGCTATTTTCTCCAAACTTCAAACAGCCATAACGTTTTCGTTCACCGTCGGATCTTGCTCAAATTTGAGGAGCAACTTCCTAAAAATCATATCTTAATATCCAACGGTGGAAATTTTGTTTTGAGTCCTAAATCTTTTATTTTGATTTTCTAACCTACGTTATGTTTTAACACCGAATTATCTATTTTTCTGGCCTGTTCCTAATTCCAATTTAATGCTCCTTTCTTTTCTAAATCATTATTATTATTATTAATCTTTTCTAATGCTTGTGCACTTATTTTAATACCTATTTATGGCTTTATTTATATTATCCCTATTATCCCAGATTATTATTAATTCATTTGTATCTGGGTTTAAAATTTGGGATGTTACATTTCTCCCCAACTTATTAGAATTTCGTCCCCGAAATTCTGTTCAATTCCTTCAAATGGAGAACCATCCCATTGGTAAGATTCGGACCACGGTTTTCACTTCCCTTCGGTTTTTACTTTCCGCTCCGTATGCGATTAGGGTCATGCCTATTCCAACGTCTGCCTTCTAGCACCACGTACTAACTCTATCGGTGTAGCATCGTCAGTTTTCTTATTATTAAAGTTCCATCTCCCATTCCTTGGATTGAAATCCTCCCCCACTTAGCATTGTCATACTTGATTATATCCATGCTAAGGGGTTTGCTCATTTGCAGCTCAGAATTGGGTACACAAGTTCCTGACCGGTATCCAAGGCTGAGAAGAGGACGCGTGGGTGACTATCTATCGGTAGGCATAGAACTACGCCGGGCTTCTACGACTTGGCCAATTCTCACCTTTGCATCTGAGATGCTTGAAGCTTGAAGGGAGTGAAGATGAAAAGAAGAAACATGAAGTACTCAAGAATGAATCTCATGGTCTTTGCAAGATGACCCAAGATGGACTGGATACATGTCAAGCAAAAAGACAATGGAGATTATCCCCAAAGTGTGCCTTTTCAGCAGATAGCCATCGAAGGATGCGTTTTCTATGGATTTGCGGTTAATTGATTGGTCTCGGTCACTCGGGGTCCTATCAAATGCACCGATCCCAAAAGACTTAGAATATCACTTGCGGTGTTCCAACGTAACGTCTTGATTGAGATTCCCACTTTGTGACTTCACTTTTATCCCGTTCACCTTTTACTCCTTCAAGTGAGTCTAACAAAGTCACTCTTAAAATCAATCTTCACCGCGTTTGCATTCTACTTCGATGCTACTTCCTTCTCATTCGTTTAATAATTCCAATTCGGTTAAAGAATTCCTAGAGATCGATTCCACTTGAGGGTCAAGGTCAAGGTCTAGTTGTTGCTTCTCAATTCGGTGTTATTTTGGGGGGGGGGTCTTGTTTTATCTCTAGTGTAACCCTCATTCGATTCTCCGCGAAATGTTTGGAATTATCTGTTTAGTAGTCCTATGGCTTACGGTATGATTACGAGTTATTGCCGCTCGTGTAGGATCCGAAATTAAGTCGTCAAGTCTCCCCCACTTAGTATCAACATACCTGAGTAAGTCGAAAGCAGGGAGGAAACTGGGTTGATTCCAAGAATTGACTAGCTAGGCTCTTCATACTTACGCATACGACTAAGTTCTCATACGAGTTAGAAGGGTGGTTCGATCATTTAGTTGGATGTTCTTGGTAGAAATATAAAATAAGAGTGTCTTGAAGGAGGTTGGTTTGTGAATCACTGTTCACGAGTCTTGGCAAAGATCCTATAGGATTAGAGTTCAATCGGGCTTTTGACAGAGATAGAATTCCCAGATGGTTTATTCGGATCTCAACTAGATGATTGCAATAATATAACATGTCAACAAACGCGAAGACCAAGGTGGTCAGTCCCAATCTCACATTTATTAACTGTACATCACTGCGTTATTGAATGATAGCATTATCTTTTAATAGATGCAAGAGAAAGGATGACCAATCCTGACCTTACACTCTATTAGAGGACGACACTATCACAATTGAGCTTGGTGGGATTTCTAACTAAGGCTTTAACACTTATCTACTCCTTCTAGATTACACTACTCACACTTACTCTAGGAAAAGACGCTAAAGTAATCAGTTGATGCAGCATTAACATGAAAAGTACCTTGGATAAGTTTATTCCTCGTTCTACGTGCCCATAGGACAGTCTGTAGCACGGTGTCCGGGTTGTCCGCATTGGAAGCAGAGACCTTCCTTTCTACGCTGCTCCAGCATCCAACACATACGAGTATGGGATTCTCCACAATGTGGACATGGTGGCCTGGTCCTTGAAGCGGTCGCACTCTGACCCACATTCTCTAGCACTACTGCTCTGGTGCGGTTAACGGCGTGCGGATCTGATCCTTGAGCCAGTCCCTTACCCTTGTTGAGACCTGCTTCATTCGATATATTCTTGCTCCTTTCCTCTGCTACCTGCTGATTCAAACTCTTCTCATAAGCGCTAGTCATATTCACCAGCTGAGAGAGGTTAGCCAGACCCTGGTGCACAAAGATAGTCCGAATTCTGGCATTGAGACCTGTTTCAAATTTAATACACTTGGTGCGTTCGTCTGCGTCCCGATAACTGCCAGAATAGCGAATCAGATCTTCAAATTGTGCCGCATACTCACCGACATTCATACTTCCCTGCTCCAGCTGCAGAAAAGCGATCTCCTTTTCCCTACGAACATCCTCAGGAAAATACTTTCCCAGGAAGTGAGCCTTAAACAGATCAAAAGTGATATCCTGATTGGCTGCCTCCAATTCTCTTCGCACTCGTTCCCACCAATACTCTGCTTCATCAGTCAACATATACTGCGCTAGCAACACGGTTTGCTCAACAGGTGGCGCCATGGTGCGAAGGATCTTCTCAATTTCCTTGAGCCATCGCTGAGCTCCATCAGGATTATACCCTCCTTCGAACCTAGGCGGTTCGCATTTCCTAAATCGAGTGATCCAATCAATTTCGATAGGAATGGATGGTGGATTCAATGCTGCTGCTGCTGCTGCGGCTGCGGCTGCTGCGATGTTTTCAGCTTGGTTCTGCTGCATTCGGGCCTGATTCTGATTCAGTTGAATCAGGTTCTCCAATATAGCAGCCATCCGAGAATTTTCGGCACGTCGCCCAGCCATACTGTTAGGTCATGAAGGGAATAGCCAGTTAAGGACTGAATACTTAATCAATGACCTAAATATCCTATTCCTAGACTTAGACTCTTACTGAACGAATCAGTTACTCGCTTGGTGAGTAACCATCGGAGATGTGAGTCCACACTCCAAAGGCCGAGGAAAAACTGTTCTGATACCAAAATTTATCACTCTCACTTTATTTAGTGTTATTAAGTTTTATTAAAAAGTGGACTTGAAAATTTCTTTTAAACACCTAAATTTCTTTAGAAGGTTTTACGAAAATCCAGCAGAGTTTCCTCAGTTTTTCGGACTTTCATAAAATTCCTTCTTAAAACCTGTCAGTCCAGAATTGTTTAAAAACATAAACAACAACAGTTTAATAGTTATAACAGATCTTAATGCCCAAATAATACAAGTTGCGGGGCAAGCTACTAATTCATATTATAATTTACAAAAAAAAGTAATTATCCACTCAAAATATGTAAAATACATTCCACGTAGTGGAACTTGAAATCCTGCTCGGCCGGCACTGGTGTATGCTCCACTTGTGTACCTGAAAAATATTAACCACACAGGGGAAGCATCACACAGAACTTAAAAGAGAGATTTCTAAGCAGATATATACGACACACCAAGACCATTAAATCCTATGCTCTACTACTTAATTCATGCTCTTCTTTTCCTCTTTACTTCCTAACTGTTTCCCAATTCTTTTTCTTTTTAATTGTTTCCTTTTAAATAATCCCTAACCTCTAATTATTCTTATTCCTCATTACTTTCGCTCTATCCTGTTTACTCCTTTTTCCTAATCACCCTAATTTCCCTATTTCCCCTCTTTCCAGCTAACCTATTTCTTTTCTTCTTTTCCCATAACCACTCTATTAGCCATTTTTCCTTTCCATTATCATTTTCATTTCCTTCCCCATTTTTATTCCCTTTTTATTCCATTTTCATTACCCATTACCCTTTTCCCTTAATCAATGATATGTCCCTATCCGTTTCCGTTATCCCTTTTTCCTTTTCCTAACTCTTTCCATTACCTTGACCATTATTCATTCCCTTTAATTCCTTTACCGCTTTCCATTTTTTATTTATTTCCTTCATTCATTTTCCATTATGTGTAACCTCAATCAGAGATGTACACAACGTGTCTGCAACCACAAACAGTGATCTGCAAACGCTGTGTATGCAACCACAGACAGTGATCTGCATACGTGTATACAACCACAAACAGCGATCTATATACACCCATCTCGTTTATGTAACCTCAAACAGTGATCTACATAAACTTCCCTTACCTTGTTATTATTTGGCCACAGGGTCAATACAACCACCTGCGCCGTGCCACAGGGTCAATACAACCACCTGTGACATGTACCATATTTATTTGGCCACAGGGTCAATACAACCACCTGCGCCGTGCCACAGGGTCAATACAACCACTTGTGACATATACCATTTTTATTTGGCCACAGGGTCAATACAACCACCTGCGCCGTGCCACAGGGTCAATACAACCACCTGCGACATTTACCATTCTTATTATCTCTTTATTATCGTATTAGTTTTATCCCTTTACTTTTAGTTCCTTAATTCTATCTAATACTTTTAGTTTCCTAACACTTCCTTATCCTCTATTATTGTCTCACTTAGCTCACGCCTTCCCTTAACGACTTATTATTATTTCCTTGCCATCTTATACTTAAGTACTTTTCGTTACTAATTACTCTCATACTAACTCTTAGTTGTTTACCTATTCTTTTTCTTTTCTTTTTCTTCTTTTCTTCCTTATAATTCTGTTTATTTATTTCTTTCTTGTTATTCCGTTTATTTCGTTACTAATTGCTTTAACTCTTCTTTATCTAACTTTTCTTTTCCTAATTGTCTTCCTTATTACATATCCTATTATTACATCATTAGTCCTATTCTACTCGGTGGTCACATTATATTCTCTTTACTCTCATTTGTTCGTTTCTAAATTTATTTCCCTATTCACCATTTCTATTCTTTTGCCACACCCTACCGATCTAATTGAGTAGTTACTCTATTACCTATCTTTTTATTCATCACTATTTGTTTCCCCTATTTACTCCATCTATCTTTCTTCATTATTAGCGGGTTACTCTAAGGTTCACTAGCAATTATCATTTCCCCCGGTCCTAGCGATAGATATAATTACCCAAAAATACACCCCTTAAGGACTGGTAATGAAACCCCTTACCTTTAAAATAAATGAGATAGAATGAACCTTAACCGGGTTAGGAGCCCTAATGCAGGAGGGTTGTCGATTGAGCTTAGTGGCCACAATCACTACTCCGAGGGGTACTGGAATTCGTCAAGATTTGGAATGAAATGGGTTGATGAACTCCCCTTTTTCTCTCTTGTGCTGGCCGAAAACTTCAAGGGCCAAGGGAATCCATGTTTTTGTTTTGGATTGCCAAAGAGAGTAACAATAAGTAAAAATAAAACTAATACTAAAATTAAAAATGAAATTGAGAGAGAAAGCTTGGTTATTGCTTATCCCAAATGCTTGGAGGAGAGAGAATAGAGAAGTAAGAGTTGATGATGATGATGTTGCTAATTGGAAGAAAGAAGTAGAGAGCTTGATGGTGCCTTAATGGGGTTGAGAGTTATCAACCTTGAAGACAAAAGGGGAATTTGATTTGGTGCCCTAGGTCTTGAAATGGGAAAGAAAGGGAGAGTGAGGGTTGATGTTGGTGGATTCAATTAATAGAGGAGGATGGGTGTTTGATGATGCTCCCTAAGCTTGAAACTTAAAGCTTGGACATCAATGGATGTTGGGAGGGGAGAGAATGGACACCTTGCTCCATGGAGAAGAAGAAGATGAGTGGAGGAAGGGAGGGGTTCGAATGAATGAGTGAGGGAGTGTTTGGGGTTGATAAAATGGGGTTTGGAGTGGAAATACCGAAAATACCCTTAAAAACGCCTTCTCGGTGTTGCAGATCGCAGCATTTTCGCTTAAGCGAAGCCCTCACAGTGTTGCCATGGGACCTATTTCGCTTAAGCGAAATTTACTCGCTTAAGCGAGCTCCTTAGGTGTTGAAACTGTGACATTTTTAAGCGAAATCATCAGGTACTGCTGAAATTTCGCTTAAGCGAAATCATCAGGTACTGCTACTTCATTTTTCTATTTTTCAGCTATTTTCTCCAAACTTCAAACAGCCATAACTTTTTCGTTCACCGTCGGATCTTGCTCAAATTTGAGGAGCAACTTCCTAAAATTCATATCTTAATATCCAACGGTGGAAATTTTGTTTTGAGTCCTAAATATTTTATTTTGATTTTCTAACCTACGTTATGTTTTAACACCGAATTATCTATTTTTCTGGCCTGTTCCTAATTCCAATTTAATGCTCCTTTCTTTTCTAAATCATTATTATTATTATTAATCTTTTCTAATGCTTGTGCACTTATTTTAATACCTATTTATGGCTTTATTTATATTATCCCTATTATCCCAGATTATTATTAATTCATTTGTATCTGGGTTTAAAATTTGGGATGTTACACGGTCCGACAAACCTAGGGGTCAACTTCTTTGATTTGATAGCTCGGCCGATACCCGTTATAGGGGATACCCGAAGAAATACATGATCTCCCTCGAGGAAGTTCAAGGGTTTCCTTCTCTTGTCGGCATAGCTCTTCTGTCGGTCCTGAGCGGCTTTCATCTTCCCTTGTATCATTCGGATCTTCTCAGTTGTCTCATGAATAATGTCGGGACCAATCAACAAGTTTTCACCTATCTGGAACTAGCATAGCGGCGTTCGACATTTCCGACCATACAAGGCTTCGAAAGGAGCCATTCCGATACTTGAATGGAAGCTGTTGTTGTAGGTGAATTCGACCAAAGGCAACAGTGTTTCCCAGCTTTCCGACTGTTCAAGCACGCATGTTCTCAGCAAGTCCTCAAGAGTCTGAATGGTGCGCTCGGATTGTCCATATGTTTGGGGATGATAAGCAGTGCTAAACCTCAACTTTGTACCCATGGCTTCTTGCAGACTCTGCCAGAATCGAGATAAGAAATGAGGATCACGGTCCGACACTATGCTGATCGGCACACCGTGAAGTCGAACAATGTCCTTGATGTACAGTTGCGTCAGCTTCTCTAGGCTGTACTTCATGCTGATCGGCAGGAAATGAGCACACTTTGTAAGTCGGTCCACCACCACCCAAATGGCTTCCTTCCCTGATCTCGTCTTTGGTAGACCTGATACAAAATCCATCGAAATGCTGTCCCACTTCCATTGAGGGATCTCCAATGACTTGAGTAATCCTCCTGGTTTCTGATGCTCGATCTTGGCTTTCTGACATGTCAAGCATCGAGACACATAATCGGCCACATCGGTCTTCAACTTCGGCCACCAAAACAACCTCTTCAGATCCTGGTACATCTTTGTGGTACCAGGATGAAGACTCATCTTCGTCTTGTGGGCTTCTTCCATCAACTCTCTTCGGACTTCAAATTCCATGGGAATGCAAACTCTGCCTCGAAATCGTACAAGACCATCAGGTCCTTTAGTGAAGTAGGGTTCATCCTTGTCTCCGGCTCTTTCTAATAGCTTTTGGAGTTCTAGGTCGGCAGCCTGTCTTTCCTTGATGAAACCCACAAACTCATTTGTTACTTGCAACATCTCCAGCACCACACTATTTTCCTTCTTCTATATGCCGAGGTTAGGGTCACCGAACTCCTGCATCAACTGCATCTCTCGGACCATCATGTTGCTCAGATGAAGACTTTTCCTACTCAGTGCGTCGGCCACCACGTTAGCTTTTCCAGGATGGTAGTGCAGGTTGAAATCGTAGTCTTTCAAAAATTCCACCCATCTGTGCTGCCTCATATTCAGTTCCTTCTGGCCGAACAGGTAGCCGAGACTCTTGTGGTCACTGAACACTTCAAACTTCGTTCCATACAGGTAATGTCTCCAAATCTTAAGGGCGAACACTACTGCTGCCAATTCGAGATCATGCGTAGGGTAGTTCTGCTCGTGTTGCCGAAGTTGTCGAGAAGCATAAGCCACCACTTTTCCCTGCTGCATCAACACACAGCCGAGGCCCTGCTTCGAGGCGTCACAAAATACGTCAAAGGTTTTGGTTGGATCGGGCAAGATCAATATGGGCGAGCTCGTCAACCTTTTCTTTAGCTCTTGGAAGCTCTGTTCGCACACTTCAGACCACTAGTAAGGTGCATCCTTTCTGGTTAACGAGGTCAACGGTAGAGCCAGTTTATAAAATCCTTCAATGAATCTCCTGTAGTACCCTGCAAGACCGAGGAAACTCCTGATCTCGGTCACCGAGTTAGGTCTCGCCCACTTAAGTACCGCTTCCACTTTGGAGGGATCAACCGCAACTCCGTGCTCGGATATCACATGCCCGAGGAAGTGAACCTCGTTGAGCCAAAAGCTGCACTTAGAGAGCTTAGCGTAAAGATTCTTATCCTTCAAAACCTGCAACACCGTTCTCAGATGTTGCTCGTGCTCGCTCGGACTCGGAGAGTAGATGAGGATGTCGTCTATGAAGACTATCACGAACGAGTCCAGATAAGGTCGGAAGATTCTATTCATATAGTCCATAAAGATGGCAGGAGCGTTGGTAAGTCCGAAGGGCATAACCACATACTCAAAATGCCCATACCTTTTTCGGAAGGCTATCTTTGGAATGTCTTCTTCTCGGACTCGGATCTGGTGGTATCCCGATCGGAGGTCTATCTTTGAGAACACCGACGCTCCCTTGAGTTGGTCCAATAAGTCGTCAATCTGAGGGAGGGGATATTTATTCTTCACCGTTACCGCGTTGAGCTTCCGATAATCAGTGCACATTTTGAGGCTACCATCTTTCTTTTTAACAAATAAAATCGGGGCTCCCCAAGGTGAGACGCTTGGTCGGATTAGTTTCTTGGCCAAAAGCTCTTCCAGCTGCTTCTTAAGCTCTTCTAGCTCGGGAGGCGCCATTCTGTACGGAGCAATTGAGATCGGGCCAGTTCTCGAAAGGAGGTCTATACTGAACTCTACTTCTCTATTCGGCGGTAAGCCAGGCATTTCGTCCGAGAAAACCTCAGGGAATTCTCCGACCACAGGAACTTGGTCTAAGGCCGGTTCCTCTGTTGTCTCTAACTTCGCAACAGACGGGCCACTAAAGATTATGGTCTTTTCTCGGCAATCGAGTAAGACACGGTGTTGAGACATCCAGTCCATGCCAAGGATAATATCTAGCTTGGTTAAGGGTAGACAAATCAAATTGACTTTAAATTCTTTGCCTAATACTTGGATAGGACACTCTAGACACATTTTAGATGTGATTACAGAAGAATTGGTTGGGGTAGAAATGGATAGTTTGTAAGGCATTTCTACTGGGGATAGTTTCAGTCTATTCATACAGTCAAGGGAAATGAAAGAATGTGTGGCTCCACAATCAAATAGCACGGCACAAGGAATACTGTTTACTTGACAAGTACCTCGGATCAGTTCGTCAGCATCAGTCACTTCTTCTCCATCCATAGTGTAAACTTTGCCTCTCTACATAGGTCGGTTAATACCAGTCTGATGAGCCTTGGTCACATTGACCTCTTCCTTCACAATATTATCGGTACACCGAGCTGCAAAATGGCCAGACTTGCCACATCGGAAACAGGATCCTCTGGTTTTGCTCGGATCCAGATTCCAGCATTCCCCCCGATGCTGCCTTCCACAATGTTGGCATATCGGATACGGGCCAGGAACAGCCACCATTTGACCACTACTCCTCGGAGCTGTTGACATTCTGGAGTTCGGATTCACATATGGGGCAGATCTCTGGACAGCTCCTTTTCCTCTGATCGGACCCACTCCTTTATGTGCCGACTTGCTCCTCTTTCCATCAGCTTTCCTCTTAAGCCCTTTCTCATAGGTGCTAGCCATGTTCACCAGTTGCGAGAGATTGGCCACGTTCTGGTATTCGAATGCGAGTCGAATATCGTCACGGAGACCAGCCTCAAACTTGATGCACTTGGTACGCTCATCAGCATCTCGGTAGCTTCCTGAATAACGGATCAAATCTTCGAACTGAGCGGCATACTCCCCAACGCTCAAGTTCCTCTGTTCCAACTTGAGAAAAGCGAGCTCCTTCTCTCTCCTGACATCCTCGGGAAAGTACTTTCCGAGGAATCGAGCTCGGAACAAATTCCAAGTGATGACCTCATTAGCCGCTTCCAGTCCTCGGCTCTGTTGATCCCACCAGTGCTCGGCTTCACTAGCCAGCACAAACTCAGCCAACCTCACCCTGTACTCATAGGGAGGTTGCAGAGATCGGAAAATCTTCTCAATATCCTGGAGCCATCTCTGAGCTCCATCTGGATTATATCCTCCTTCGAACCTAGGTGGTTCGTTCTTCTGAAATCGGCTCATCCAGTCTATCTCGACCGGAGCCGGAGGTTGGGGCTGAAGGGCTGCAGCTGCAGCTGCTGCGGCTGCGGCGATGTTTTGAGCGAGGTTCTCAGCCTGATTCTGCTGAGCCTGCGCTTGGTTCTGCTGTAGTTGAACCAGAGTTTCCAACACAACATGTATTTCGGTCGTTATCAGCTCGTCTCCCAGCCATGCTGTTCGGTCATGGAGAGAAAGCCAATTAACTTCCGATTAATCAAGTAATTATATATATATATAAACATATATGCCTATGAGCTCTATTGTCTAACTTAGACTTCTAGAATTTACTTATTTGTCACTCTCTTGGTGAGTAACCACTGGAGTCCTTTGTAACTCCAATAGGCCGAGGAGAAACTGCTCTTATACCAAAAATGTAACACCCTATGAAATAATTACCCTTAATTACCCCAAAATTAGGATTTAAAATTTCTTTTAAGATGGATATGATATTTGCCAAAATAATATTTCCTTTCATTAATAACAAAAACATCAGAGTTAATAAAGCAGAAGACTTAAATGCATCAAATACATAAAGTATAAGTTTAGGTACATTCAGTTTGGTCATTCAAAATACAATCAGTGTTTTAGCTCGGCCCGACGGGCCGAGACACAATACAAAAACAATGTTCTAGCTCGGCCAAACTGGCCGAGACCCATCCACCCATCTGACTCTAAATAACTTACTCTCCCTGTGAGGGAGAGTGATCCTGCTCGGCCGGGGACTGCGTCTGCTCGGGCTCAGTACCTGAAAAATGGTAAGGAGGTGAGCATTACACAGAACTTAAGTAAGCAGTTTCTAAAATGACATACCGAACTACCAAGCCACACACAAGTAGTCAATTAGCAAATAAATCACAAGTAATCAAACCCTACATCATGCATACTATCTCATTTAGCTCGGTTACATACACACAATCTCATCTAGCTCAGTTCACATCATACACTCTAATTTAGCTGGGCTCACATGATTATCCAACCGCTCTATTACCTATTAATTATACCTCGGTTCACACTTTCTTACCTCGGATTATCATCTCTATCTCGGATTCATTTCTCATTATTTCACTTTCACATAGCTTACAGTCTTTTACTCTTCTCGGATGCATACACCCAGTGCATGTCTTACACCATTTACCGTCGGATATCGGAGTGTCATCCATAACTGCGAGTACCCAGTACCCGTCTTACAGCTGCGCATACCCGGTATGCGTCTGACGCGATCAATGCACGCACCCAGTATGCGTCTTCTATGACCAGGAGCACTACCGCCGATCATTCTATGGAGTAAGGAGTGTCCATAACTGCGAGTACCACAATACTCGTCTTACAGCTGCGAGCACCACAATGCTCGGCTTACGCGATCAATGCACGCACCCAGTACGCGTCTGCTAGGACCCGGAACACATCCCACCAATTCCGTTCTTGGAACCTTGTGTGAATCATAACTGCGAGTACCCAGTACCCGTCTTACAGCTGCACATACCCAGTATGCGTCTGACGCGATCAATGCACGCACCCGGTACGCGTCTGCTATGACCCGATCACACAACCATTTCTCTTTAATTTCTCTTATCATGTTAACCATCTTTTAGCTTGGCCTCTCTCGGCTCCACTCTTTAATTTATTCCTCTTTACATTAATCTCATTATTTGCTTAGCTCGGCCTCTCTCTCGGCTAAATTCGGTAACCATTCCCTCTTTCCATTAACCTTACTCATTTTCTGTCTTGCTACTTTATCTCTCCTACCTTGCCTCTCTACCATTTCCTCGCACCCATTACCGAAGTCACTCAGCTCGGCCACAGACATGAATCATAAATATCAAAGCTCAGTAGACATTTATACCACAGCAACAACAATAAGAATAAAACATTCAACCAATCCATCATGTAAATACCAACATATAGCATACAACAATACTCATCCTTACTTCAAATTCATGTTGCTAATTCATTTGTTAGTTCCCTTTTTACCCTTTTTACCATTTTCTTTCTACATTAACCTAGATCCCTTCCCTAATCTAACACCCACTCTTAGTACCCTTTATGAACACCCTAGAAAACCAAACTCAAGCAGAGGTAACACTCACTCCTTACCTCAAACCATGTGAGATAAGAGTTGGGAGCTTGAGGATGACTTCCTTGACCTAGACCTTGGCCTTGTGAGCTTCACACCACTCGAATCCCTTCTTCTTAGCTGCACGCCGGCTGCCACACGGTCCAGGGACGCCGTAACAGAACGGGGAAGGAGAGAAGGTGGGTCTCCGGTTTGTGAGACTTGGAGGAGGAGAGGGAGATGTGTGAGTGAGAAGAGGGAAAGAAGGTGTGTTGAGGGTTTGTTGTTGCTGGAACTTGAAAGAGAAAAAGAGAGAGAGATTCGTAGGAGGAAGAGAATGAGAAATGCAAAGTGTGTTATGGGGTGTTTGGGTTTTCTTTTATTCATTTAGGGAAAATATTTGTGTGGCTAGGATTCATTGGCTTCTTGAGGAAGCCATGAACAGTACATTGAAAAGGACATAAGGCAGTGATAGTGACATAAAGTGAATGATAGTACAAAAGTGAATGACAAGGACAAAGTATGGATGGTACGAATCCCAAAGGGCTACAGCTCAACATGAGCTGGCACGGAGGAGCTAGGATGTATCGGCTAGGGTAAGTCGGCTCGGCACTTAGGAACAGCAATAGTCCGAGCTTCCTTCTCGGATAGGAGTGTGAGGTGCGCTGGGGTCGGCTAATCGGTCTGGGCAACAGGTTCCACGTTTGGTTCCCATCCAGCTCGGTTCATATGCGCACAATCCTATTTAGCTCGGTCGGGATAGGGCCGAGGCCTTAATCTCACATCCTAGGTCGGCCAATGTTCATGCCACCCTTCTAACCTTGTACAATTTCTAAGGCTTAATCCTATCCTTAAATAGATATTTATATACTAAAGTTATATTATTTAATATTAATTTTCGGGATGTTACATTCCTCTTCCACTTACAGGAATTTCGTCCTCGAAATTCAGTCAGCATCGAACAGTTGCGAATATGACTGCTTCATCTTCTCCTCGAGTTCCCAAGTAGCTTCCTCCACACCATTTCGATTCCATACTACCTTGACCAAGGGGATTTCCTTTCCTCTGAGTCGTCTGACTTGTCTATCTCCAACTCGGGCTGGTAGGACTTCGAAGGTCAGATTGTCTCTTAGCGGCAGTTCGTCCACTGCTATCACATGCGAGGGATCGTGAATGTATCTCCTAAGTCGCGAGACATGGAACACATCGTGGAGCTTAGACAAGTGCGGAGGTAGAGCGATTCTGTATGCTACAGGTCCGACCTTCTCCGATATCTGGTACGGTCCAACAAACCTAGGGGTCAACTTCTTTGATTTGATAGCTCGCCAATACCCGTTATAGGGGATACCCGAAGAAATACATGATCTCCCTCGAGGAAGTTCAAGGGTTTCCTTCTCTTGTCGGCATAGCTCTTCTGTCGGTCCTGAGCGGCTTTCATCTTCCCTTGTATCATTTGGATCTTCTCAGTTGTCTCATGAATAATGTCGGGACCAATCAACAAGTTTTCACCTCTCTAGAACCAGCATAGCGGCGTTCGACATTTCCGACCATACAAGGCTTCGAAAGGAGCCATTCCGATACTTGAATGGAAGCTGTTGTTGTAGGTGAATTCGACCAACGGCAACAGTGTTTCCCAGCTTTCCGACTGTTCAAGCACGCATGTTCTCAGCAAGTCCTCAAGAGTCTGAATGGTGCGCTCGGATTGTCCATAAGTTTGGGGATGATAAGCAGTGCTAAACCTCAACTTTGTACCCATGGCTTCTTGCAGACTCTGCCATAATCGAGATAAGAAACGAGGATCACGATCCGACAATATGCTGATCGGCACACCGTGAAGTCGGACAATGTCCTTGATGTACAGTTGCGTCAGCTTCTCTAGGCTGTACTTCATGCTGATCGGCAGGAAATGAGCACACTTTGTAAGTCGGTCCACCACCACCCAAATGGCTTCCTGCCCTGATCTCGTCTTTGGTAGACCTGATACAAAATCCATCGAAATGCTGTCCCACTTCCATTGAGGGATCTCCAATGACTTGAGTAATCCTCCTGGTTTCTTATGCTCGATCTTGGCTTTCTGACATGTCAAGCATCGAGACACATAATCGGCCACATCGGTCTTCAACTTCGGCCACCAAAACAACCTCTTCAGATCCTGGTACATCTTTGTGGCACCAGGATGAAGACTCATCTTCGTCTTGTGGGCTTCTTCCATCAACTCTCTTCGGACTTCAAAGTCCATGGGAATGCAAACTCTGCCTCGAAATCGTACAAGACCATCAGGTCCTTTAGTGAAGTAGGGTTCATCCTTGTCTCCGGCTCTTTCTAATAGCTTTTGGAGTTCTAGGTCTGCAGCCTGTCTTTCCTTGATGAAACCCACAAACTCATTTGTTACTTGCAACATCTCAAGCACCACACTATTTTCCTTCTTCTGTATGCCGAGGTTAGGGTCACTGAACTCCTGCATCAACTGCATCTCTCGGACCATCATGTTGCTCAGATGAAGACTTTTCCTGCTCAGTGCGTCGGCCACCACGTTAGCTTTTCCAGGATGGTAGTGCATGTTGAAATCGTAGTCTTTCAAAAATTCCACCCATCTGCGCTGCCTCATATTCAGTTCCTACTGGTCGAATAGGTAGCCGAGACTCTTGTGATCACTGAAAACTTCAAACTTCATGCCATACAGGTAATGTCTCCAAATCTTAAGGGCGAACACTACTGCTGCCAATTCGAGATCATGCGTAGGGTAGTTCTGCTCGTGTTGCCGAAGTTGCCGAGAAGCATAAGCCACCACTTTTCCCTGCTGCATCAACACACAGCCGAGGCCCTGCTTCGAGGCGTCACAAAATACGTCAAAGGTTTTGGTTGGATCAGGCAAGATCAATACGGGCGAGCTCGTCAACCTTTTCTTTAGCTCTTGGAAGCTCTGTTCGCACACTTCAGACCACTAGTAAGGTGCATCCTTTCTGGTTAACGAGGTCAACGGTAGAGCCAGTTTATAAAATCCTTCAATGAATCTCCTGTAGTACCCTGCAAGACCGAGGAAACTCCTGATCTCGGTCACCGAGTTAGGTCTCGCCCACTTAAGTACCGCTTCCACCTTGGAGGGATCAACCGCAACTCCGTGCTCGGATATCACATGCCCGAGGAAGTGAACCTCGTTGAGCCTAAAGCTGCACTTAGAGAGCTTAGCGTAAAGATTCTTATCCTTCAAAACCTGCAACACCGTTCTCATGCTGCTCGTGCTCGCTCGAATTCCGAGAGTAGATGAGGATGTCATCTATGAAGACTATCACGAACGAGTCCAGATAAGGTCGGAAGATTCTATTCATATAGTCCATAAAGATGGCAGGAGCGTTCGTAAGTCCGAAGGGCATAACCACATACTCAAAATGCCCACACCTTGTTCGGAAGGCTGTCTTCGGAATGTCTTCTTCTCGGACTCGGATCTGGTGGTATCCCGATCAGAGGTCTATCTGTGAGAACACCGACGCTCCCTTGAGTTGGTCCAATAAGTCGTCAATCCGAGGGAGGGGATATTTATTCTTCACCGTTACCGCGTTGAGCTTCCGATAATCAGTGCACATTCTGAGGCTACCATCTTTCTTTTTAACAAATAAAATCGGGGCTCCCCAAGGTGAGACGCTTGGTCGGATTAGTTTCTTGGCCAAAAGCTCTTCCAGCTGCTTCTTAAGCTCTTCTAGCTCGGGAGGCGCCATTCTGTACGGAGCAATTGAGATCGGGCCAGTTCCCGGAAGGAGGTCTATACTGAACTCTACTTCTCTATTCGGCAGTAAGCCAGGCATTTCGTCCGAGAAAACCTCAGGGAATTCTCCGACCACAGGAACTTGGTCTAAGGCCGGTTCCTCTGTTGTCTCTAACTTCGCAACAGACGGGCCACTAAAGATTACAGTCTTTTCTCGGCAATCGAGTAAGACACGGTGTTGAGACATCCAGTCCATGCCAAGGATAATATCTAGCTTGGTTAAGGGTAGACAAATCAAATTGACTTTAAATTCTTTGCCTAATACTTGGATAGGACACTCTAGACACATTTTAGATGTGATTACAGAAGAATTGGTTGGGGTAGAAATGGATAGTTTGTAAGGCATTTCTACTGGGGATAGTTTCAGTCTATTCATACAGTCAAGGGAAATGAAAGAATGTGTGGCTCCACAGTCAAATAGCACGACACAAGGAATACTGTTTACTTGACAAGTACCTCGGATCAGTTCGTCAGCATCAGTCACTTCTTCTCCATCCATAGTGTAAACTTTGCCTCTCTGCATAGGTAGGTTAATACCAGTCTGATGAGCCTTGGTCACATTGGCCTCTTCCTTCACAATATTCTCGGTACACCGAGTTGCAAAATGGCCAGGCTTGCCACATCGGAAACAGGATCCTCTGGTTTTGCTCGGATCCAGATTCCAGTATTCCTCCCGGTGCTGCCTTCCACAATGTTGGCGTATCGGATACGGGCCAGGAACAGCCACCATTTGACCACTACTCCTCGGAGCTGTTGACATTCTGGAGTTCGGATTCACATATGGGGCAGATCTCTGGACAGCTCCTTTTCCTCTGATCGGACCCACTCCTTTATGTGCCGACTTGCTCCTCTTTCCATCAGCTTTCCTCTTAAGCCCTTTCTCGTAGGTGCTAGCCATGTTCACCAGTTGCGAGAGATTGGCCACGTTCTGGTATTCGAATGCGAGTCGAATATCGTCACGGAGACCAGCCTCAAACTTGATGCACTTGGTACGCTCATCAGCATCTCGGTAGCTTCCTGAATAACGGATCAAATCTTCGAACTGAGCGGCATACTCCCCAACGCTCAAGTTCCTCTGTTCCAACTTGAGAAAAGCGAGCTCCTTCTCTCTCCTGACATCCTCGGGAAAGTACTTTCCGAGGAATCGAGCTCGGAACAAATTCCAAGTGATGACCTCATTAGCCGCTTCCAGTCCTCGGCTCTGTTGATCCCACCAGTGCTCGGCTTCACTAGCCAGCACAAACTCAGCCAACCTCACCCTGTACTCATAGGGAGGTTGCAGAGATCGGAAAATCTTCTCAATATCCTGGAGCCATCTCTGAGCTCCATCTGGATTATATCCTCCTTCGAACCTAGGTGGTTCGTTCTTCCGAAATCGGCTCATCCAGTCTATCTCGACCGGAGCCGGAGGTTGGGGCTGAAGGGCTGCAGCTGCAGCTGCTGCGGCTGCGGCGATGTTTTGAGCGAGGTTCTCAGCCTGATTCTGCTGAGCCTGCGCTTGGTTCTGCTGTAGTTGAACCAGAGTTTCCAACACAGCAGTAATTCAGTCGTTATCAGCTCGTCTCTCAGCCATGCTGTTCGGTCATGGAGAGAAAGCCAATTAACTTCCGATTAATCAAGTAATTATATATATATAAACATATATGCCTATGAGCTCTATTGTCTAACTTAGACTTCTAGACTTTACTTATTTGTCACTCTCTTGGTGAGTAACCACTGGAGTCCTTTGTAACTCCAATAGGCCGAGGAGAAACTGCTCTGATACCAAAAATGTAACACCCTATGAAATAATTACCCTTAATTACCCCAAAATTAGGATTTAAAATTTCTTTTAAGATGGATATGATATTTGCCAAAATAATATTTCCTTTCATTAATAACAAAAACATCAGAGTTAATAAAGCGGAAGACTTAAATGCATCAAATACATAAAGTATAAGTTTAGGTACATTCAGTTTGGTCATTAAAAATACAATCAGTGTTTTAGCTTGGCCCGACGGGCCGAGACCCAATACAAAAACAATGTTCTTGCTCGGCCAAACTGGCCGAGACCCATCCACCCATCTGACTCTAAATAACTTACTCTCCCTGTGAGGGAGAGTGATCCTGCTCGGCCGGGGACTGCGTCTGCTCGGGCTCAGTACCTGAAAAATGGTAAGGAGGTGAGCATTACACAGAACTTAAGTAAGCAGTTTCTAAAATGACATACCGAACTACCAAGCCACACACAAGTAGTCAATTAGCAAATAAATCACAAGTAATCAAACCCTACATCATGCATACTATCTCATTTAGCTCGGTTACATACACACAATCTCCTCTAGCTCAGTTCACATCATACACTCTAATTTTGCTCGGCTCACATGATTATCCAACCGCTCTATTACCTATTAATTATACCTCGGTTCACACTTTCTTACCTCGGATTATCATCTCTATCTCGGATTCATTTCTCATTATTTCACTTTCACATAGCTTACAGTCTTTTATTCTTCTCGGATGCATACACCCAGTGCATGTCTTACACCATTTACCATTGGATATCGGAGTGTCATCCATAACTGCGAGTACCCAGTACCCGTCTTACAGCTGCGCATACCCGGTATGCGTCTAACGCGATCAATGCACGCACCCAGTACGCGTCTTCTATGACCAGGAGCACTACAGCCAATCATTCTATGGAGTAAGGAGTGACTTAGTCCCCAAGTATTTGCAAGCTAGCCCTCCATGCAAGCCCTTGATGGCAATTAGGAAAAAGTGAGAAAGAATAAAAGAAAGGGGCCAAACCGTGTGGAGAGAGAGAGAGTTCATTTTCATTCTACATTCTTCCATCTTCATCCTTTCTCTCAAACAACACCAACACCCACACACACACCAACCCTAAAACCGTGAGGGAGTGAGTGAATTCTCCTCCATTCTTCCAGAAACACACACACTTTCTTCCACTTCCTTTCCCAAAAGCCAAACACATAGCACTAAGAGAAAAATCAAACTCTTAGTAAAAGGGAGAGAGAGTGGCCGAACCTTGAGAGAATGGGAACCAAACTTTGGACTCTTCATAACCTAAGCTAGATCAAGCCAAGCTAGTGAAGAAGAGAAGGAGAAAGACCATGGACTAGGAATATGAGTGTTGAACCGTGAGGAAATAGGAAAGAAACCAAGGAATTGGACTTGATTTTTGAAAGTTTTGATTAAGTAAGAAATTTGTTTCATGATCTAAAAATTTTAAACAATTTTCTTTGATTCTTCTTTGTTTTTCATGATCTTCTTCTAAAGCTTGATTTTGTTTGAAAAAGTGTTGATGCATGTTTGTTCTATGATTAGATCTAGTGATTTCCTTCACATGCATGTTAATTTCTAAACATGATTCTAAAAGTTTTGTCAAGAAAGTGTTTTCTCTCTTGATCTTGAGTTTTCTTCCTTGATTTCTTAAAAGTGTTTTTGAAAAGGACTTGATTTTGAGTTTCATGAAGAATTCTTTAAAGATCTAATATTTTTGATTGCATGCATGTTTAGATCCATGCCTAAATCATGACATGTTTGATGATTGAGTTCTCTTGATGATTTCCTTTGTGTTGGTCACGGTTTTGCATGCCTAATAGAAAGGATTAGAATTTTCTTGAGTTTAAGTGATGAATATGTGATTTCCATGAACTATGAGTTGATTTTATGTGTTAAAAGTGAGATCTAAATTGTTTAAGAACCTAGGCATGCCCACGGTTTTATGAAGGAAGTGCATGCTAGGGTTGTGTTTTTATTTGCTTGGTGAATCATGTGGAATTTTTGAGAAAACTCGGTCAAGGTCACGGCTTGGACCTTAACTTTGGAGTTAAATTTCCTTGAGTGTGTATATGTATTCATGACATGAAAATATGTGTTGATTGTGAAGTTGATCTTTGAAGAAAATAAATTTTTAAACAACCCTTGATGCATACGGTTTTGACATGTATATATGATGCATGATTCGGTTCATGTGTACTTAAGAGTTTGATTTTCCTTATTTGATTGAGTCACATATGTGGATGAGTATGTGAGTATGCTATGTTTGACTTAACTTGATGAATTGTGATTATGTGATGTTTGAAATAAATGAATGATTGTTTGATTTATTCTATTTGAATACTATGCTGTCCACAATTGGTTTTAAGTGTTTGAACTTGATGAATTATCGATCAAAGTGTCTATTTGATTGTTTTCATGATTCTTGGTTGTTTGTGCTTTTGAATTTGGTTTTAAACAATGGAAAATGAATTTAAAACTTAGGACATGATGCTGTCCAGAATTATCTAAGTCACATTTCCTATTTAAAAGTATTTTCAAAGTGTTTTAAAGTTAAGTTTTTATGGGTATTTGACCTAAGACAAAGTTGGTTTCAAAAGTGCAATTTTTCGGTGTTTTGGGAATTGATTTCAATGCTGTCAAGAGGGACCAGCAAAGGAACTTTTAATTAAATTAATTTAATTGATTATTTTCTCATGATTTTAAAGTATAAGAGTTAGCGTTTGATTTTGGACGAGTTCGAGCAAGAGAGTTAATGTTTTGATAAAGACGATGTTTGAATTTTCTTAAGTTGTCCTGAGAATAATTTTAAGGATGATAATTAAATAAAGTTTAATACTAATATATTTACTTTCTAGGACTTGAAAGAAGTTGGAGTCGGGCGGACGAGGAAGGAAGCGAATCACTCGGAACTTGTAGATTCGGTAACTGCGAATCCAGGTGAGAGAGAAGTTATCCTAAGACGCTTTGGTGTCTAGTGAGTATGCTAGGACACTCCGTACTCTCTCAAAGTCGGAGTAAAGGTCTAACGTAGCTAGTAGTATACCCGATAAAATTGTGTGATTGTCTGTATCGAGGTATACGAAGACTCAGACCTATACCATTACATGGTATCGATTGATTGATATATTTATTTATGTTGAGATATATTGTGTTATATTATCATTGCATGTGCATAATGCATCATTCCGCGAAAATAGATAAGACATAGAAAATTATAAGAAATTCCCCAACGATTAGAGCGAGACTCTAAGGGATGAAACACGCGGCGGAACCGGATGATGCTGATGCGCCAAGCACGTGGATCGAGCTGATGATATAATGAAGACGGTGATGTCTTTGGGCCAGACGCAACGATTGCTGAATTTTACGAGAGTGTATCTATGTGATGAAAGTGTATCCATATGGTTGTAGCCATATGTTGAAAGTGCATCTATGTGATGAAAGTGTATCCATATGGTTGTAGCCATATAATTGAGAGTGTATCTATGTGGTCGTAGCCACCTGATGAGAGTGTATCTAAGTGGTTGTAACCACTTGTTGAAAGTGTATCTGTATGGTTGTTGCCATATGTTGAAAGTGTATCTGTACGGCTGTTGCCATATGTTGAAAGTGTATCTATATGGCTGTTTCCATATGATGAAAGTGTATCAATATGATTGTGGCTACGCGTTGAGAATGACTCAGGATGGGTCGAAGCTGTCAAATATAGTAGTCGAGTCCCACAAGAAGTAACCCGAATATGGTTGGTGCTATATGGCGGAGGTGACTTAGGATGGGTTGACATTAGGATAATCGAGTATAACCTTTACGACTCAAAGCCTTTACCCGAAGTAGTGGAGAGGAAGACACGGTGCTTACCTGCGTGGTAATCACTTGATGATTAGGATAGGGGAAGGCAATGACGGTGACTCATCAAGAAGCCTAAGAGGAGTCTGTCTAGGCGGGGAAAAGCTACAGTGACCTGGGTTGACCATCCGAGGTTGGGTAGGTAGTTTGGTGTCGTAGCTGAAGTACTGCATGATCACTAGACAGATGACTGACGCCCCCTTGACTAAATCAGGATCAGAAGAGGGATGCTTGAACACGGTGGAGGTTGACAACCTTTGTCATGACATTTTTATTCCCGGGCATTTTATAGTGTATCTTGGTGTAGTCTCCAGGAGCCGGTGTGGTAGAGATCCTGTACTTCTGATTGCTTCCGACTAGGTGGATGGAATACGAGGAGATGTAGACCTGAACACGAACCCTAAAGCTTGAATTCCGATACGATGGACTCGAGATATGTGAACTAAGAGACTTCGACTTTGAGAAATGAATTGCTGAGAAATTCAACCCTGGCGCCGACGAGAGGGCTACTGATGGATGATAAAGATTGCTTTTGAAGACTTACGTTGTGGATCGAGAAAGAGCTTCTGCTAGTAGTTATAACTAGGTTCCCGGTGGACCCTTGCTGTTAAGCTTACCAAGTGTACCCCTTTTCTTTTGAAATGTTTTGGTAAGAACAATGTTATGTAAGAATGGCACCGCTGAACTATGGTGGCCACTTTTGTAAGAACCTTTATGATCTGTTTTCAAATTGTTTACTTGAAGGACTGTCACACCAAGACAGGTAAACTCTTCTTAAGCAAGTCGAACATATTTTCTAAATGATCCAAACGTTTTCCTCACTTGTTGAAAGCGAGTTTCCAAATGTCAAACTGCTTTCAGAAATTTCCGCAAACATTTTTGAGAAAAAGGATTTTTAAAAAATAATACCTTGTTTTGGAAAGCTTGACAGTAGAGTTTTATTCTTGTTTGCTTTCACAAAAAAACAATTTCACCCTATTTTTCCAAAAAGAATTAATTAATATCTGATGAGTGTTTATTTCGAGTTTTCCAAATCGGGGTGTGACACTTGGTGGTATTAGAGCAATGGTTGTCCATGCCGCCTGAACATGGCCTTACATGTTCTCTGTTGGGTGCTCTCTAGATATATTTAGGTTGTGTGATTAGATGCGATATTAGGTATATTAAATCGTTAGTGCGTTAATGAATATAGTTCACGATGTCTGGAAGAGGAAGAGGTAGACATGCTCTTGAAGCAGCTCGGAACACCGAGGACATGCTGAACGAACTGAATGCTGCAGTTCTAGGCATGAATGAGAATCTTAACGCGATACATGAGCAAGCCCAGCAGAACAACCAGAACCAAAACTTAGGACCTCGGGAATATAGGGGATTAGATGAGTTTTGCAAGAGGAACCGTAAGGAATTCGCCGGTGGATACGCTTCGGAGAATGCTAATGAGTGGATTAGGGAGTTGGAAAAGATCTTCACCGCTATGCAGTGCACCGATGCTCAGAAGGTAACCTACGCGGTCTACATGCTAACCAAGGAGGCGTCTGACTGGTGGGAAAATACTAGGCAAGTTATGGAGGTTCAGCAAGAGGCTATCACTTGGGACTCCTTCAAGCAAAGGTTCTTAGAGAAGTATTTTCCTATTGACATGAAACTGAAGAAGGAGATTGAGTTCATGCACTTGACTCAAGGGAATATGTCGGTCGACGAGTATGCTGCTACGTTTGAGGAACTGGTGAAGTACGTGCCGCACTACAATCAGCCCGGAAACAACCAGTCGAAGTGCGCAAAGTTTCTCGATGGACTTAAGACTGAGATTAAGATGGCTTTTATACATATGGGGATCGATAGCTTTCCGCTCTTAGTGAGAAGATGCAGAATCTATGAGGATGGACTCAAGGCGAAGAACATGGGCAATAAGACTGCCGTACCCTCGAGTTCCCATGGACCAATAAGGAATACCCCTAATTACCAGAATGTGAGGCAAGGAACCCAGCATGGGCGAGGACCCTATGATCGATTCGGAGGAAGAAGGGACAATCAGCATAGAGGATCGTGGTTCCGAGGGAACAACAATCGCAACAATGGCAATCGGGGTAATAGGAACGCCAACACTTGGAGCAACAATAGAAGTAGGAATCGTCCCAATAATGTTGATAGGAACTCTGGAACTTCAGCTCCGTACTATGCTCAGTGTCGTCGACACCACTTCGGTCAATGTCGCTCCAAGATAGTTTGTTGCAACTGCCAAGGGACCGGTCACTATGCAAACCAGTGCACCAAGCCAAGACAAGAGAGAAATGTTTCGACTGCTGCTAAGCCTCAGGAGAAAGGAAGAGTTTTCACGATGAGTGGTGTAGAGGCTTCAAACCACGATGGTCTTATCCAAGGTACATGTCTTATACGAGAGAATTCCTTGAATGTGTTGTATGATTCGGGTGCCACACACTCTTTTATATCGAATGATGTTGTGAGTAGGTTGCACTTAATGGTAGCTTCTTTACCATATGATTTGATTGTGTTTACCCCTACTAGTGACCCAGTCACAGTTTCGACTTTTTGCCCTAAGTGCCCTATAATGATAAATGATAGGACTTTTCCCACTGACCTGATAACGTTACCCTTATCCCAAATTGATGTTATCTTAGGAATGGACTGGTTATCCGTTAACCATGTTCAGTTGAATTGTTTCACTAAGACCCTATTTTTTGAAAACCCTGACGAATCCTTACCCAAGCACGTATCTGCCAATCAAGTCATGGCTTCTCTAAAAGAGGGAGCCCATGTATACATGATCTCAACTTCTTTGGACGTCGATGTGGACAATCACATTCACGAACTGCCTGTAGTTCGAGACTTCCCTGAAGTTTTCCTTGACGACATTCCTGGATTACTACCTGTTCGAGACGTCGAGTTTTCAATCGATGTGATAACGGGAACTGGACCAATCTCTAGAGCGCCCTATCGAATGGCACTAGTGGAGTTAGCTGAGCTGAAGAAGCAAATCGAGGAGTTGATGGAGAAGCAACTCATCAGACCCAGTGTGTCGCCGTGGGGAGCTCCAGGTTTGCTAGTGAAGAAGAAGGACGGTATTATGAGGTTATGTGTCGACTACCGCCAGTTGAATAAGGTAACAATCAAGAATAAATATCCTCTACCTAGGATAGATGACCTGATGGATCAGTTGAGGGGAGCTGCGGTGTTTTCAAAGATCGATCTTCGATCGGGTTATCACCAGATTCGAGTGAAGGAAGATGATATTCCGAAGACTGCTTTTAGGACCCTATATGGACATTTCGAGTACGTAGTCATGCCTTTCGGAGTGACTAATGCTCCTGCAGTGTTTATGGATTACATGAACAGAATCTTTCAACCCTACTTAGATTCGTTCGTGGTAGTATTCATAGACGATATCCTCATTTATTCCAAGGACAAGGAGGAACATGAGGAACATTTGAGGATAGTTCTGCAAATTTTGAAGGAGAAGCAGTTATATGCGAAGCTCTCGAAGTGCGAATTTTGGTTAGAGGAAGTGAATTTCTTGGGTCACGTGATCTCGAAGGAAGGAATAGCAGTAGATCCGGCCAAGGTAAAGGCGGTTTTGGACTGGAAAGTGCCAACGACGGTGACGGAGATTCGAAGTTTTCTCGGTTTGGCAGGATATTACAGGCGTTTTATCGAAGGATTTTCAAGACTATCCTTGCCGATGACGAAGTTAACAAGGAAGGGACAACCGTTCGTGTGGACAACGAAGTGCGAGGAGAGTTTTCAAGAGCTTAAGAGGAGGTTAACCACAGCCCCAGTGCTTGTTTTGCCTGACCCGGAGAAGAGTTTCAGTGTCTACTGTGATGCGTCAAAGCAAGGTTTAGGTTGCGTCCTGATGCAAGAGCGAAAGGTCGTAGCTTATGCCTCTAGACAACTGAAAGTTCACGAGCAAAATTACCCAACTCACGACTTGGAGTTAGCTGCGGTAGTTTTTGCTCTGAAGATATGGCGACATTACCTCTATGGAGCAAGGATCGAGGTATTCAGCGATCATAAGAGTCTTAAATATCTCTTTGATCAGAAGGAGTTGAACATGAGACAAAGGCGATGGATGGAGTTTCTGAAGGATTACGACTTCGAGCTACAGTACCACCCGGGGAAAGCGAACGTAGTAGCAGATGCTTTGAGTAGGAAATCTTTGCATGTGTCTGCAATGATGGTGAAAGAGATGGAGTTAATCGAGCAATTCAGAGATATGAACCTGGAAGTTAGGATGAATCCGAGAAGTATGATTTTGGGAATGTTGGTCGTATCGAATGAGTTTATGGAACGAGTCAAGAAAGGACAGTTGGACGATCCGGAGTTGCTAATAAAGAAGTAGATGGTTTCAGAAGGAAAAGAGACTGAATTCCAAGTAAGAGCTGACGGAGTGCTGAAGCGTAAAGGACGGATTTGTGTGCCACGAGACAAGGAAATAAGGGGAATGATTTTGGAGGAGGCTCACAAGAGTAAGCTGAGTATCCATCCCGGGGCAACCAAGATGTACCAAGACTTGAAGAAGGTGTTTTGGTGGTCTAGTATGAAAAGAGAAGTAGCGGAGTATGTTTCGAAGTGTCTGGTGTGTCAGAAGGCTAAGATTGAGCACAAGAAACCCGGTGGAGTGTTACAACCATTGGAAATTCCAAGTTGGAAGTGGGACAGTATTTCCATGGATTTTGTAACTGCTTTGCCTAAGACCCGAAGAGGATTTGACGCTATTTGGGTAATTGTCGATCGATTAACCAAAAGCACTCATTTCTTACCTATCAATGTGAAGTATTCGTTGGAGAAGCTGGCAACCGTATATGTTAATGAGATAGTGAGACTTCATGGAGTGCCAAAAAGCATCATCTCAGACAGAGATCCGAGATTCGTTTCGATGTTTTGGAATAGTTTACATGCTGCACTCGGAACAAGACTTCAGTTGAGTTCGGCTTATCATCCTCAGACGGACGGACAGTCGGAAAGGACCATTCAATCGCTAGAGGATCTTCTTAGAGCTTGTGTTTTGGAACAAGCAGGAGAATGGGATGCCCTATTGACACTGATTGAATTCACTTACAACAACAGCTACCACTCGAGCATAGGGATGGCTCCTTATGAAGCTTTGTATGGAAGGAAATGCAGAACGCCATTATGTTGGTTTGAAACTGGAGAGAATCTTATTTTGGGTACAGAAATGGTTCAACAAACGACAGAAAAGATTAAGATGATTCAGGAGAAGATGAGGAGTGCTCAAAGCCGGCAGAAAAGTTACTATGATCAGAGAAGGAATTCTATCGAGTTTAATGAAGGTGACCATGTATTCATGCGAGTAGTACCCACTACTGGGATTGGCAGAGTGCTTAAAACCCGAAAACTTACCCCAAAATTCATAGGACCTTACCAAATCCTGAAACGTGTAGGACCAGTAGCTTATGAAATTGCCTTACCCCCAATGTTTTCTAACCTACACAATGTCTTTCATGTATCACAACTTCGAAAATACATTGGTGATTCTTCTCACATCATCGAACCCGATTCTATTCAACTCAAGGAAAATCTTACGTACGAGACCTCACCTTTGAGGATAGACGGTCAAAGTGTAAAGACTCTCCGAGGGAAGGATATTCCTTTAGTTAAGGTTGTTTGGAATTCGGTGCATGGTGAGAATGCTACGTGGGAGCGTGAAAGTAGCATGAGGGACTCGTACCCTCATTTGTTTGAAACAGGTACGTGATTTCTCGAGGACGAGAAATTTCTAAGTTGGGGAGGATGTAACATCTGCCCATTTGACTCACTTCTACAAGTCCCTAATCAAGAAATTATTTTAACCTAATTGAATTAAGAAATTGATTTTGAAGAGATTTGATTTCATGATGAGTTTTTTGCTTTGAAATTTGAATTACTTGTGTGTGTGACCTTGTGTGCTTAATTGTTTAAGGTTTTAATTAAAATTTTGTTTTATTGATTCATATGATTTCATGGAAAATTATTTTCTAAGTTTCAAAGAATCAAAGTCCAATCACCTCTGGAAACCCTAATTGATGCCCTAATCGAGCTCTTAATCCTTGATTAAGAACTTAATTACTCTCTTAAACCCTAAACCCTTTTTGGTTAGTGAGCTAATCTGGAATTAGTTTTCCTTAAACCTATGATTAAGTTTTTGATTAGTACCTTAATCCTTGATTAAGCCCTAATCACTAAGGATTAGTGGACTAAACCTAGATTAATTAACCTAATCCTACCCTAATTATGATTAGAACCCTAATTAGTGCCTTAAACCTAATTAAGCTAATCTAACCTACCCTAACCTCCATGTGGCCGAATGCATGTACTTGGCTTGGCCACCAAGCTCATTTACTTGGTTAACAAGTGGCATGCCCAAAAGTCAAGCTAATGACATCATCCCCATGACCAAGCATGACATAAGAGAAGAAAAAGTGAAGAAAAGGAAGGAACAAAGAAGGAGGCCGTGGGGGACTTTAGAGCAAAACTTGGCCTCCAAGTTTTGTGACTTAGTCCCCAAGTATTTGCAAGCTAGCCCTCCATGCAAGCCCTTGATGGCAATTAGGAAAAAGTGAGAAAGAATAAAAGAAAGGGGCCAAACCGTGTGGAGAGAGAGAGAGAGAGTTCATTTTCATTCTACATTCTTCCATCTTCATCCTTTCTCTCAAACAACACCAACACCCACACACACACCAACCCTAAAACCGTGAGGGAGTGAGTGAATTCTCCTCCGTTCTTTCATCAACACACACACTTTCTTCCACTTCCTTTCCCAAAAGCCAAACACATAGCACTAAGAGAAAAATCAAACTCTTAGTAAAAGGGAGAGAGAGTGGCCGAACCTTGAGATAATGGGAACCAAACTTTGGACTCTTCATAACCTAAGCTAGATCAAGCCAAGCTAGTGAAGAAGAGAAGGAGAAAGACCATGGACTAGGAATATGAGTGTTGAACCGTGAGGAAATAGGAAAGAAACCAAGGAATTGGACTTGATTTTTGAAAGTTTTGATTAAGTAAGAAATTTGTTTCATGATCTACAAATTTTAAACCTTTTTCTTTGATTCTTCTTTGTTTTTCATGATCTTCTTCTAAAGCTTGATTTTGTTTGAAAAAGTGTTGATGCATGTTTGTTCTATGATTAGATCTAGTGATTTCCTTCACATGCATGTTAATTTCTAAACATGATTCTAAAAGTTTTGTCAAGAAAGTGATTTCTCTCTTGATCTTGAGTTTTCTTCCTTGATTTCTTAAAAGTGTTTTTGAAAAGGACTTGATTTTGAGTTTCATGAAGAATTCTTTAAAGATCTAATATTTTTGATTGCATGCATGTTTAGATCCATGCCTAAATCATGACATGTTTGATGATTGAGTTCTCTTGATGATTTCCTTTGTGTTGGTCACGGTTTTGCATGCCTAATAGAAAGGATTAGAATTTTCTTGAGTTTAAGTGATGAATATGTGATTTCCATGAACTATGAGTTGATTTTATGTGTTAAAAGTGAGATCTAAATTGTTTAAGAACCTAGGCATGCCCACGGTTTTATGAAGGAAGTGCATTCTAGGGTTGTGTTTTTATTTGCTTGATGAATCATGTGGAATTGTTGTTGGATTTGGAGTTGTTTTAGAAGTTTTGAATCTTTGAAAATATTTTTAAGAAAACTCGGTCAAGGTCACGACTTGGACCTTAACTTTGGAGTTAAATTTCCTTGAGTGTGTATATGTGTTCATGACATGAAAATATGTGTTGATTGTGAAGTTGATCCTTGAAGAAAATAAATTTTTAAACAACCCTTGATGCATACGGTTTTGACATGTATATATGATGCATGATTCGGTTCATGTGTACTTAAGAGTTTGATTTTCCTTATTTGATTGAGTCACATATGTGGATGAGTATGTGAGTATGCTATGTTTGACTTAACTTGATGAATTGTGATTATGTGATGTTTGAAATAAATGAATGATTGTTTGATTTATTCTATTTGAATACTATGTTGTCCACAATTGGTTTTAAGTGTTTGAACTTGATGAATTATCGATCAAAGTGTCTATTTGATTGTTTTCATGATTCTTGGTTGTTTGTGATTTTGAATTTGGTTTTAAACAATGGAAAATGAATTTAAAACTTAGGACATGATGCCGTCCAGAATTTTCTAAGTCACATTTCCTATTTAAAAGTATTTTCAAAGTGTTTTAAAGTTAAGTTTTTATGGGTATTTGACCTAAGACAAAGTTGGTTTCAAAAGTGCAATTTTTCGGTGTTTTGGGAATTGATTTCAATGCTGTCAAGAGGGACCAGCAAAGGAACTTTTAATTAAATTAATTTAATTGATTATTTTCTCATGATTTTAAAGTATAAGAGTTAGTGTTTGATTTTGGACGAGTTCGAGCAAGAGAGTTAATGTTTTGATAAAGACGATGTTTGAATTTTCTTAAGTTGTCCTGAGAATAATTTTAAGGATGATAATTAAATAAAGTTTAATACTAATATATTTACTTTCTAGGACTTGAAAGAAGTTGGAGTCGGGCGGACGAGGAAGGAAGCGAATCACTCGGAACTTGTAGATTCGGTAACTGCGAATCCAGGTGAGAGAGAAGTTATCCTAAGACGCTTTGGTGTCTAGTGAGTATGCTAGGACACTCCGTACTCTCTCAAAGTCGGAGTAAAGGTCTAACGTAGCTAGTAGTATACCCGATAAAATTGTGTGATTGTCTGTATCGAGGTATACGAAGACTCAGACCTATACCATTACATGGTATCGATTGATTGATATATTTATTTATGTTGAGATATATTGTGTTATATTATCATTGCATGTGCATAATGCATCATTCCGCGAAAATAGATAAGACATAGAAAGACATAGAAAATTATAAGAAATTTCCCAACGATTAGAGCGAGACTCTAAGGGATGAAACACGCGGCGGAACCAGATGATGCTGATGCGCCAAGCACGTGGATCGAGCTGATGATATAATGAAGACGGTGATGTCTTTGGGCCAGACGCAACGATTGCTGAATTTTACGAGAGTGTATCTATGTGATGAAAGTGTATCCATATGGTTGTAGCCATATGTTGAAAGTGCATCTATGTGATGAAAGTGTATCCATATGGTTGTAGCCATATAATTGAGAGTGTATCTATGTGGTCGTAGCCACCTGATGAGAGTGTATCTAAGTGGTTGTAACCACTTGTTGAAAGTGTATCTGTATGGTTGTTGCCATATGTTGAAAGTGTATCTGTACGGCTGTTGCCATATGTTGAAAGTGTATCTATATGGCTGTTTCCATATGATGAAAGTGTATCAATATGATTGTGGCTACGCGTTGAGAATGACTCAGGATGGGTCGAAGCTGTCAAATATAGTAGTCGAGTCCCACAAGAAGTAACCCGAATATGGTTGGTGCTATATGGCGGAGGTGACTTAGGATGGGTCGACATTAGGATAATCGAGTATAACCTTTACGACTCAAAGCCTTTACCCGAAGTAGTGGAGAGGAAGACACGGTGCTTACCTGCGTGGTAATCACTTGATGATTAGGATAGGGGAAGGCAATGATGGTGACTCGTCAAGAAGCCTAAGAGGAGTCTGTCTAGGCGGGGAAAATCTACAGTGACCTGGGTTGACCATCCGAGGTTGGGTAGGTAGTCTGGTGTCGTAGCTGAAGTACTGCATGATCAATAGACAGATGACTGACGCCCCCTTGACTAAATCAGGATCAGAAGAGGGATGCTTGAACACGGTGGAGGTTGACACCCTTTGTCATGACATTTTTATTCCCGGGAATTTTATAGTGTATCTTGGTGTAGTCTCCAGGAGCCGGTGTGGTAGAGATCCTGTACTTCTGATTACTTCCGACTAGGTGGATGGAATACGAGGAGATGTAGACCTGGACCCGAACCCTAAAGCTTGAATTCCGATACGATGGACTCGAGATATGTGAACTAAGAGACTTCGACTTTGAGAAATGAATTGCTGAAAAATTCAACTCTGCGAGATAACTAATTAAAAGGATTCCCTTAAGTGAAAGATAAAGAGTTAGTTAATGCGATGATTGCATTGCATCCTCATGCATTTTGCATAATTATCTGTTTGTACTGTTGGTATTGTTTGTTATGTTCTGGTATGCGTCGCTAGTGTAATTCCAAGAAGTCGATGGGAGTAATTCCATTCGGATAACTTACTCTCTCAACTTCTTGTGCACATGTGACTATGAATCTTCGATTCTAAAAGACGGTGGAGCTGGTGATGCTACTCCCGGAGGGAGGACCTACTGATCGTGATGCGCCGACGAGAGGGCTACTGATGGATGATAAAGATTGCTTTTGAAGACTTACGTTGTGGATCGAGAAAGAGCTTCTGCTAGTAGTTATAACTAGGTTCCCGATGGACCCTTGCTGTTATGCTTACCAAGTGTACCCCTTTTCTTTTGAAATGTTTTGGTAAGAAAAATGTTATGTAAGAATGGCACCGCTGAACTATGGTGGCCACTTTTGTAAGAACCTTTATGATCTGTTTTCAAACTGTTTACTTGAAGGACTGTCACAGCCAGACAGGTAAACTCTTCTTAAGCAAGTCGAACATATTTTCTAAATGATCCAAACGTTTTCCTCACTTGTTGAAAGCGAGTTTCCAAATGTCAAACTGCATTCAGAAATTTCCGCAAACGTTTTTGAGAAAAAGGATTTTTAAAAAGTAATACCATGTTTTGGAAAGCTTGAGAGTCGAGTTTTATTCTTGTTTGCTTTCACAAAAAAAAAATTTCACCCTATTTTTCCAAAAAGAAGTAATTAATATCTGATGAGTGTTTATTTCGAGTTTTCCAAATCGGGGTGTGACACTCAACACAATGGTGTGGCAGACCGTTTGAATCGAACTTTGACGGAAAGAGCTAGAAGCTTGCGTTTGTATTCAAGCTTACCAATGCAGTTCTGGGCAGAAGCAATCAACACAGCAACTTAATCAACCGAGGTCCATCGGTTCCATTGGATCACAAAATACCAGAAGAGGTATGGAGTAGAAAAGAGGTAACACTCTCACATCATAGAGTTTTCGGTTGTATAGCATATGTGCACATTAGTGATCAAGGCAGAAATAAGCTTGATCCTAAATCGAAGAAGTGCACTTTCATCGGTTATGGTGAATGTAACATCCCTGATTTTTAATCCCTGATTAATTAAAAGTTAATTATAAATTTATTTATAATTAATTAATCTTATTTAATCTTTGATTAAAAATATGTGTGTATGTATGTGTTTGGTAAAAGAAAAATCAGAAATGGTTTTGATAATTAATTTGAAGTGAAAATGTTAGTTTTGCAGTGAAGTCCTTGGGGAAGGACCTAAATGAAATATTAGAAAGGTTTTTGGAGGAAAATAAAATAAAATATAAATTTTTGGAAATTTCAGTCGTGGTAATCAATTACCACGATATAGTAATTGATTACCATAGTGCAGAACGACCAAGGATAGTGCGTTTGATGAGTAATCAACCACAAATCGTCGTTTAATCGCCACGAAATCACCATGGACACGTCCTAATGCACGCGTCGCCTTGCATGGATGCTTGATTTCGCTATATAAACCCTTGAATTCGTTGATTCAACCTCATTTGGCCAATTTTCTGCTTTGTGTTGATCAGTCTAGGGTTCTTGATTTCGAGCCTTTCATTCTCCTTGATTCCTCAGTGTTAAGTCACAAAATATACACCATTGCAAAGCTTAAATCTCAAGCTTTGCATAGACACTGAAATTGTGAGCTGAGAGTGTGTGTGGAGGAAGAATCGAGCTATCAAAGTTAGTGCATCAATTTTGCAGAAAATAAATTCTGATTCCTGGAGCTTACTTTAGGAGTTGATTTTGGTAAGCTCATGAGCCCTATTGATCCCAAACTTGTTCCATTCTTTTGTCCATGTTGCAAAGAATAAAGCTTAACCATTTTCCCTAAATTTTATGCATGATTGATTTGTCAAAATCTCTGGTTTTGAACCCCTGCTCAAAACTGTTCTACATGTGCTGCTCTTTAAGGGTCTGAGAGTTTTAGAGCAAATCTCTTGCAAGTTTCTGTTTGAGCACGTCTGCTTAGGTAAGGGCAAGCTGATTATACACTAGATAGAGATTAAAATCATGTATTTTGATTAGAGAGTCACCAAGAGACTCTAAGGGCTTAGTATGTTATTGAACTTTGGTTTGGAGACCAACACTCACTGTTTCAGGACTTGGAGCAGATTTTATATGATGATTGTGAACTATTTGAAAGATAAAATTGATAGATTAATGTATGATTCACAATTTGATATGTTATGTTGCTTAATATGTGAATTTATGCATAATTATGAGAACTCCTATGAATTTTGTAAATTGGTTATGTTTCTGATTTGGAACATGTTTAAAATGTGATTCTGGAGGTGTATGAATGATTGGAATAAGACAGAAATGGTTAGAAATGAAAATGGTATGTTAAAACCCCAATTTTTAGTGTTCTGCTGTCATGGATAATCGATTACCACAATCGGATAATCGATTACCCATTTGCATTTTGTACAGACTGGGTAAAATACACATAGTAATCGATTACCAGACTCTGATAATCGATTACCATTGCTGAAAATACTTAAAAATACCATTTTTAATTCTGAATCATTGTGTTTATACTTAAGTACTAATCATTCATATGACCTGAGACTTAAAGGAACTGATTAATTTGGAGTCTTAAATCTTTTATTTTTAATTTCCCTAGTTAGCGAATTTAAAACACCGAAAACACCGATTTTGACCCTCGTTTGGTCTTCTTTAAATTCGCTTTTCGATGCCAATGCTCCTTGACTCCTTTATGGCACTCAAAGAACTCCTAATCCATCATTTTAAATCCCTTTTAGAATAATCCTTACTTCCAAATCTTAATATTATTCTAATTATTATTAGAATTAAATTCGGGATGTTACATTTCTCCCCCACTTATTTAGAATTTCGTCCCCGAAATTCCGTTCAATTCCTTATTTGGAAGGAGTATCCCTTGACATAGCTTCCGAACATGTCATTTTAATTTCTTCGGTTCCAATCATCCCTTTGAGGAATTTCTAAATTAAGGGTTCTGCTGTACAATTACTCGTCTCATGTATGGTTTTTCTCAGTCACTCAGGTATCCGCGTAATACATGGAGTCTGAAGAGACTGAGACAATTATCGATGGTGCTCCGACATAACTCTTAAGTGAGACTCCACTTCGCGACTCCACTCTTTCTCTGTTCGTTCTTACTCCTTCAAGTGAGTCTAGTGAGGTCGCCCTTCGAATCCACCTTAGCCATATCTGTATTCTACTACGGTGGTACTTCCCTTCCGTTCGTTTAACGATTTCAATTTGGTATAGGGGTTCCTACGGGTCGATTTCACTTAAGGGTCGAGGTCAGGGTCTAAATTTATTTCCCAATTGTCTGATGGTCCGAGAAGGTATTGATTAGTTTAATTCTCGTTCCATTCTCCGCAAACCTCTTCGACATTTAATGCGGAACGTTTGGGGTGAGGTATTCATTAGCCCTACGGGTTATGGTTTGATCATCGGACATTGAGTCCGGCATCGATACAATCTTCCTTACTCTTCGTTACCATTCTGCATTCCACCTTGTTACTCGGATAGGATCCACAATTTTCTTGTTGTTAAAGTTTCATCTTCCATTCCTTGGATTGAAATCCTCCCCCACTTAGCATCAACATATTTGGTTATATCAATGCTTAGGGTATGCTCATTCGTTATTCAGAATCGTGTACATAGGTTCTCGATCGGTGTCCAAGGTTAGAAGGGACACGTGGATGGTTATCCATCGGTAGGCATAGAACTATATTGGGTTCCTACGTCTTGGTGAGTTCTCATGTATACATCTAAGACGCTTAAAACTTGAAGAGAGTGAAGATGAAAAGAAGAAACACGAAGCACTCAAGGATGGGCTTCATAGTCCTCGTACGACGACCCAGGATGTACTGGATACATGTCAAGCAAGAAGACAATGGAGATTATCCTCAAGTGTGCATTTTCAGCAGAGAGCTGTCAAAGGATGCGTTTTCTATGAATCTGCGGCTAATTGATTGGTTTCGGTCAAAGCCTAGATGTTACTCCTCAATTCGGTGTTATTTTGGGGAGGTATGGTTTTACCTCTAATTTAACTCTCATTCGATCCTCCGTGAAGCATTTGGAATTATCTATTTAGTAGTCCTATGGCTTATGGTACGATCACTAGTTTTTGTCGCTCGGATAGGATCCGAATCGAATCGTTAAGTCTCCTCCACTTATTATCAACTTACCTGATTATGCCGGTGTCCGTAAGCAGGGAATCGAACGTGTCGGCTCCTGATTGCCTTTCATACGACTTTCAATGAAGAAGGTAATAATCTAACAACAACAGGAAGCGTAATCTTTGGAATTCATAAGGAATTTGCTCTTTCGCTTTAAGGAAAATAGCCTAAGATTATGTAATCCAAGGACTTTTCGCAGAATGTAGCAGCTTATGACTAGAAATTTCCTCGTCCACGAGGAATCGGATCGAATACATAAGACTGGAACTCCAGGAACGATGGGTATTCCAAGATAAGAAACAAGGAGAAAATCGTAAGTTCACAATGTTCAGTAGATTAGAGCGAGTAATCTTTGATCCGTGATCAAAAGTCGCTACTTCAAGGTAAAGTCAAACCAAGAAGAGTGAGGAGGAAGAGATCTACTTGCACGAATTGAGGTACTAACTAAGCTTTTCAGAATTACTATTAAAGTCTTAAACGATTTTTGATGGTCACAAATTGTGGTTGACAGACATTCTTGAATTCTGAATGCTCTATTAAGCACTATTTTAGATCAGTGACACTCTAGACATATCTTGGGTGTATGTCAGCAATCCCTTACAACCTGTTTCAAATTGGATCTTAAGGAAAGCTTGAATGAATTTGATATAGAACAAGAAAGCTAATGGAATCTGACCTTTCTGTCACCTTAAGACTTGCACTACTCTCGAAATCGAGATTCGTGTTGGGTGGACGACCCGTGGGTGGTCATTCATTCAATTTGTTTGGTCTCTGTGTAGAGACTTCAAGAGGTTACCAATTAAGCTTTTCTAATGGATAACCATTCAGGAACCTGGGTAAGATTCCCGATAAAACTTGGGTTACATAAGTTCTAGTTTGGCTTTTTTGATGGTTAGGGGTGGTTCTTATGCTTTGGTTTTGTTTTGGGCCTACTATCCGCTTCCGTTTAGGGAACTTGGAAAGAACATCATTCGGGTTGGTTTCTTTGCTTCCAAAGGATCTACTCCCTTGGAGAGTTTCCATTTCTATTTTTTCAATTTCATTAAGAGGATTGCAATGATATCATCCGTTAATAGTTGCAAAGATTGAGGTGATCAATCTCAACCTCACATCTATCAACAGCGCACCATTGTCGGGTTCTTATTTTCACCGAAGACCATTGTTCAGTTGTTCAATCTTGGTTGATCTCGGCGTGGATACTTGGTTAGGTTGTCAAGATTTGCTTTTCTCATGGGCGACCGTTCAGAAGTCTGGTTAATAAGACTCCTAGTAGGTTTCGGACTGCCAAAGTCTGGTTTAACTTTTCAGGGAAGCTGGAGATGGTTTCCAGGGTGAACTTTATTCCGTCAAGAACTTCGTGTGAAGGATCCGAAGAAGGTACCGTTCAAGTCGACTTACTTTCTTCTAATGGTGGTACTTCTCATAAAATCTTATGTCGGATTGGTTTTTGTGCTACTTCGAAGCTTTCGACGACATTGACAATCGACAAGTGCGAAGATTGAGATGGTCAGTCTCAATCTCACATTTATCAATAACAACTTTTACTCGAGTATCAAGCCAAGTACTCGAGTCTTTTCTAACAGAACAGACTGGAAACTTGGTTTTAACATACCATTTTCAATTCTAATCATTTTTAGTCCAATCCAATGATCAACAGAGTTCATATACCATATATTAAACATGTTACAACACTTAGCACATATCAAATTACAGATTTGACAGAGAATCGATCGTTAATGCATAAAACATACAATTTCACAACTTAACACCTCAAATTGCAAAATAATCAACAAACTTATGAAATGAGACTCAATACAGCTTGCATGCACCTTATAAAACTTGCTCCAAACAACCATAGAGCATGATTTGGTCTCCAAACCAAAGTTCCTATTCAATCTAAGCCCTTAGAGCCTCTTGGTGGCTCTCTAATGAAAATAATGGAATTTAAACTCTATCTAGTGCATAAAACAACTTCCCCTTACCTCTTAGACGTGTACCAACAGAAGATTCCCAAGAAAAATCTCTCCAACACCAAAAACAACTTTGAGCACCACATGCAAGACAGTTTTGAGTGAAGCACCAAGATTGAATTGGTTGACATATGAAACATAGATAAGAATTGGGGAAATTAGAATTTCTAAACTCTATGAAACCTCTACTAACTATAGTAATCAATTGGAGACTTAAAGAATTCGTGAGCTTACCAAAAATCGAAATCAAAGTAAGCTCCAGACAAAGGCTTGACAGAAAATAGCTCCACTTCCAAGCTCCAATTCTTCCACCACACTCACTCTCTACTCACAAATTTTATGTCTATACAAAGCTCGTGATGTGAGCTTTGTATTGGTGTATGTTTTGTGGTTTGAATCAGAACACAGAGGATGAATCGAAGGAAACGAGTTCGGAACCCTAACTCAAGCAACACACTCGAATTTTGCCAAAATGGTTGATTTCCAGCAACCATTGAGCTTAAATACTTGAACCTAACGATCATGCATGGCGACACGAAAGCTGGGACGTGTTGAGGAAGACGATTTCGTGTCAACACACGAGAATCGTTGGTGGTGACTCACCAAACGCACTAACTCGTGCAACTCTGTCCAGAATACTCGAGTAGTTGAGAAAATACTCGAGTGTTTTGTCCAGTTTTTGAAAAATAATAATTTTATTTATTTTCCCTCCAAAACCTTTCCTATATTTGCTTCTAGGTCCCAACCCAGGGACTAATATGCAAAATACTTATTTCATGCATAATTATACTTATTAAATAAATGCAAACACATCTCCTAAATACATAACACAGAATTTTAATCAAGGATTAAAATAGAAATAATTAATTATAATAAATTTTATTATTAACATTTCATTAATCGGGGATTAAAATTTTGGGGTGTTACAATATATATTACACTTAAGATTATGTGTCATGGATATGGAAAAAAAAACTTTGTTAATAGAGGCAAAATCACTTCGGTGATCTCTACGCTTCGAAAGAGATTAGTTTTCAATAGTCGACAAAAAAAAGATTATGCAAAGCAAAAAGAACAGTTTGAATAAATAATTTTATTTTTAAAATTTAAAGTAAGAGTTATCATTTCCATGTACCGATATTGAATGAAGCGGAAAATTGATGAAATTTACAAATTTTGATGGTAAGAAAAATCAACCACACATGTTCAATAAGATATAGTAAATGGTACTCATTTGTTAGCATAACTATGTTTTAATGATAAGCCTAATAAAAAGAGAACAATATAAGCATATCATGTCTTTTTTAAAAATTTCATTTTGATTCACAAATTACCAATGTGATACCATCGAGTGAGTGGCTAGTTGATAACCTCTTGCTTAACACTATATATTTATCTACTTTTTTCATAATTCATAAAAATGATTGTTTAATAAAGAGAAATGGTACAAATGCAAGAGCAAGGTATGTCATGATTATTTCTTATTTCTTAAACCATGCCTATCATACAAGTAAAATATCTTAACAATGGAAGTAATATTTGAAATAATTGGTTATATGGAGAGTCTTATAAGTGGTATGTTTCAAATTGAAATCTAAAGTTATGAATTGTCACCCTTGATGCTAACACCAAAAAAAAAAAAGAAAGAAAGAAAGATTTTCCAAGAGTGGGAACAGATTGGTCAAAGCAATTTAGTACAACTTTCATAAGTATTATTAGTTTGAATGCATATCGAGAACACATGCGATCTCTGAAGCGTCTGCTCAATGTAGCCTCAAAATGTGAACACATAACATGTTTAACTAAAGTAGACAACATTTAGCATATCATTGAAACCAGGAAATTAATAAACCATATTTAATTATTAAGAAAATCAAATGTTGAAGATAAATCTTACTCTGTGCTAAACACCGAAACTTGTAAATTTTTCTCAATCACTTGCAATTTTGTGTGAAGAAAAAATTTAATTAAGTTAAACCCCACTAGTTTTTCAAAACATGAAGCTTGAACTCAGTATATGAAGGCTCATAACTAAGGAGACTTCAAAAGATGAAGCTTCAATTCATGATGTCCTTGAAACATATTTCTAATTAAGTCATAACTTTTATCAAACACCTAAAGTAGGAGAACACCAACAGAGTGTCAAACTCCAAATGTGCTTTCCCCTTAAAAGTTGACATCAACAAGCATAGAACACCAACAGAGGTCGATTCAAACTGTTCAATAAATCAAATGTTCAACCCTAAAATCTTACTTATATTTCCATTTTCTAAAGCAGATTATTGGAAAACAAAGGGAAAAAGAGCACTGCATTTTCTAACGTAGATGACCTTGGTTAAAACTGAGAATGATCTGAGAACCATAACTTTAAACCATTTAAGTCAACTTGCAAGGGAAAATCCAGATACAGGAAATCATTTTAATTTTTCAAAGAAAAACAAATGAAAAGAGAGTGGTAAAAGGATATGCGGCTATAAATAAAGAAAGAAACAAACAAGTTAGGCCCCGTTCGGGGTGGTTTTTAGTTTTTAGTTTTGAAATTTTTAAAAACCCAAACTAGTTTTTAGTTTTATAAATTCTAGTTTCAAAACTTCTTGTTTTCAAATTATGTAATTATTGCCAAATTTAATAATATCATTACTATAATGCATCTACTACCATCATCTTTATCACATGACACTTTTTGCTATTATAATATGATGATAATAATAGTAATAGTAATTATATTTTTTCCAGTCCCTATTAGTTGCATTTCACAGTCGTTGATCCAAACGATCTCAAAATGCAGCATGCAGACACTTGTGGTGGCACATATTCCTCTGCATTAGTGTTTTCATTTGATTCTTCAACATCAACATTTTCATTAGCATATTGTGTGAATAGAGGATCATCTTGCATCTCCATTTTAATAAAATTGTGAACAACACAACATGCAAGTGGTATATACTTTTGCCTTTTGAGAGAATATGGTAGCATGGACTTGAGAATAGGAAAGTGTAACATCCTCAATTTTTTATACTTTAAAATATATTACTTTTATAGGACTTAATATTAAAATACTTGGGGTTTTATAAAAATTTTGGCGGAGTTTACACTAAAATATGGACTTTCCCCCAAGTTAATTTTTCACCTGTCAGTCCAGAACAGTTCATAACAATTGCAAACTATATTTACATCGTAAGTGGTTGTGACTTACTTAGAAACAATTTAGAAAAGGATATTTGTATATCCTTCACAACCTTAAATACTTTTATTCAAAACAAATACATTTATAAAGTCCGTTTTACAAAATAGAAGAATCATTAATTGGAGATAAGTAATTCAAAATTTAATACAACTTTAATTAATAAAACATTTTACAGTTCAATATCCTAGAATGGTTGCAACAACATAATGTGACCAAGGAGGTCACTATAATGATATACTCTCCATAAGTGAGAGTATACTTTCTCGGTGCGGAAGCAATGAACGTCTTTCTCCGATGGTACCTAAAATGGTCAACTTAAGGGGTGAGTAATTTGAGAAATAATTAAGGAAAACACTTAAACAACAGTAATAAAGCATAACTAGACATATCCACGCACATATATACATATTCATTTTTCCTTTACCCTATTAGACACTATCATTTGAGTTCCTTGACATTTAACTATTCCTTACACTCTGCATACACTTTTCATTGATTCAATAACAATACATAACAATGCTTTTATGCTCAATCATATGAGTATGTCATGCACTATATCCCACTATGGTTTAATTCCTGAATCCGATGTACACTGCACTTTCAACTTTATTCACTTTAACACTTTATCACTATCATCGGATCCAGTGAATTAAACCCCTCACGATAATGAATGCACTTCTCCTTTTCCAATACAATAACACTTTTAACATTTTTTACAATAACAACACAACCTCCTCACATACCCACCCTCCACTCTGGGGAAAAACCGACCAGGAGTAAGTATTTCTCAACCTCTATTTTGGTACTTCACCCCTATAGGGTTTGTCATACTCGCTTGCACAACGCTTCACCCCTCTAGGGTTCGTCACACAATTTGGATTGATTCGCCCAAATTGGCTCTAGCAGAAATCACCCTCTCTGGCCAAAACGAGCCAAAGTGATGGGATTACCCCGGTTTGCGTGGAACCAATCCCCAAACGGGAAGCGAACCCGTGTCCTTTGCAGGATCAAAGTTCCCCAAGATAACCCCATAATTCACTCTTGCCCTCATCAATCGTAAACGACGTGTGTTTTTCCCCGTACACCTAAGGTCCACCTTACTCCGTAATGCACGTGTTTCTAATTCATTTTATGTGGTTTTCATTAGTTGAACCTTTAATAATTTATATCCAATTGGTCGGGTCTCTAACTTAGAACTTTCGACCATAATATATATATATATATACATATTCAATCCAACAATGATTTCTATAACCAAATCATTCATTCAATCATTAAATTCCATGACAATAATATTAATTCATTTCTAGCATAAACCCTAAGTCCAAAGCATATATACTCATAGTCAACATATAGAACATACCAATTACACCACAACAATAATCATAATATATATATCATTCATTTTATCATTTAATTCAATAACAATTATTACAATCATTAGCTAACAACACCCTAAGTCATTACACATGCATTTTTATTCACAGTCATAATAATATCAACATACAATTCAAACATACACATATAAAATACATCTAATTATAACCTTATTACTATTATTAAATCCCTTCCTTAATTAGAACCAAAGTACTCCCCCTTACCTCTTGAAGAGAAGAGGAGACAATGGGGTTTTCATGGAACCCGCACACCACTCCAATTCCTAGCTCCTTAGCACTCCAATCCTTTATTTCCTATTCTTTAATATCTCACACAATTTAATAAATTGTGGCTGCGTCATTCGAAAGTGTTCATAACAAGTCATTGGATGACCATTTAATACATCAACCACCCATTCATGTCCAGTCAATTTCAAAGTCCTTTGAGGTCGAGGTATTGGCTTCAACCAACTATTATACTCATAGTTCATATAAAGACTTGTAAGCGATAAAAACTCTTCTTCATCAGAATCGTCCATTAAGCTCCTAATAGTCACATCCATCACAACTATCCTGCAATTTGGTAGCTTTTGGCATCAAAGACATAAATAGATATGGAGTGCACATTGGGTAAGCACTAAAGGATAGCATAAATAAATAATATTGATAATTTCAACAATCCATGACACATAATTGGAAAAAAAAAACAATAGAAATTTAAACAAGGTTATATAATCCAAGCTTCAAATATTATTTGAATATCCAAAAATCAAAGACAGATAAACGTGTTATAAATAGCGAGGTATACTAAGTAAGACTAAGAATCCAATCTTTCTATCTCTCATCTGATAACTTCAAAAAAAAAAACATCTCTCCATAGTGGATCTTCTTTCAATAATGTCAAAGCCTTTTCAAAAGAAGCACGATCGATGCCTTCGAGTTCTTGAAGTACATTTAAACAAGTCATTAATGTTTCCTTATCTTGGACATTGTTACTTTGTTCAGCTTGTTCTTGAGCAACATTTGGCATTGTGACATTGCTTGTACTCATCTTCTCCAAAATTTCTTTTTCTTAGCATTTTCTCCAAAATTTGTTAAGGCATGAGCAAAAGCTAATTGAATATTCTCTCTTGCTTTCCTTTTCTTGACGTCTTTACTAACACTTGTTTTCTTTTTTGAGGGATGACTATCTTCCTCATCATCATAATTATTGTCTCCTTCACTATTATCATCATTACTAATTGAATGACTGTTGGTAGAAGGATGTTTTTTTTTGCACAAGAGGCTGTTGTGTCCCCAAAGATAACACACAATTTATCATAATGCGGGAAACCCTTCTTCCTAAACTGCTTTGCAAACTTATACTTCTGCAAAAATAAGTTGCATCATTACTATTTGGTAAATATTATCTTAATAATGCATTGTATTGCAATCACAAATTGGAGCATACCTCACTTATCTTTTTCCATTGGTCATTTGTAGCGATACTTTGTCCATTACTTGAATTATACCCTAGCCCAGTCTCCGCTTTCAACAGAGCAGAAAAATCCTTATATCTTCCTCTCAATTGATGAATTTGTTCTTAAATTGATCAGGCGTGTACTCCTTACCAAATGACCTTTTCAACTCTTCTTTAATATGCCTTCATGCAGCCTTTGTAAGGGTAGTGGTTTGCCTATTACCCTTCTTAACTTCCTCCTCCATTAACCCTATAAAATATGATTCAACAGTTGCAGGCCATATGTCTTTTTTAGATCCTTTAATTTCAACCCCCTCATCTCCAACACCTTCATTCGCATTTGCCATTTAAAAGAGCACCCTTGAAAAAACCAAGCCTATGGCACTATAGACATTATATTCAACCCTTGAGAAAGTTTAAGAGCTTTTTATTATGATGACCCAGAGTAACATATATATAATTCTTCTCCTTTATGTAAATAAATCTCAATTTTAAAAGCTGAGTAATATAAATATAACAAAAAAAATAAAACATATATAATTACAGCTTTTTTATCACATATATAAATAGAATGGGAAGCTGGGATAAAATTACAGCATTTTTATCACAAACTGAATAACATGTGTATAATACAAAAATTTTAAAAAATATATATAACACTGTTGATACCCCACTATTTGGAAGCCCAACACCGCAAGGCCCAATACATAAAGAGGCCCGAAATCACCAAACAAAATAAAAATACCAAGAGAAGGCGTACGAACACCAGGAACCACCCGAGGCGTCGCGCTCAAAGCGACGGCCATCAAGGCGTCGCGCTCAAAGCGACGGCCATCAAGGCGTCACATTCTGACGTCACAGCTAATAAGTGGAGTAAGGCGTGCCGATGCCAATGGACATGGAGAGCTCCCCCAGAACGCCTCAGGTATCACGGAAACTTTAGGAAAAAGTCTTGATAAGTGAAAGCGAACAGGAAATAGGGTCCGGGAAGGCGTACATGTGCAAACAAAAGAATCCGGTTCCCCAGGCTATTAGGAACGTGCATGAGAAGCCAGAGCATCTTGGCTCACGTCATGCAGCCCCTCGTTTGAGGAAAGACAAAAAAGGGAAGCCTTGCAAAGCTCCCACTGTGAAAAATCAATGGCAAAGCTAAAAGAAGTAAAGGAGACAAAACGGTCTCTGAAGATAACAGCTGCAAAGAAGGGGAAAAGAGGACAGACCGGTGGACCAAGTGAAGAGAAGGGAAAGACCAATGAGCAAGAGAGATCTTATAAGAGAGAGATCTCTTCCAACGTACAGGGCAATCTGAACCGAGGGAAGGGGAGACTAAGACTCCATTCAAATTAACTGAAATCCCAAGAGAACGTAAGAAAGAGGAGAGGATAGAAGCTTCTGTAAAAGCTTGAGTTTCAGAATACAGAGGAGAGTGGGAAAAGCTGAAGGCGCACACTCCCTCACTTTGCGTAAACACCATAAAGTGTGAACCTCTCGCTCTTGTATTTTTCTCCCCAAGTCCCATTTCAAAGTAATAAAAGCCAAATGCTTCACTAAGCTTACGAACCCATTATCTTTGCACTGATTATTTACTTATCGCACAAAGCGGTCCGAAACAATTGGCGACTCCACTGGGGAAGCTATGGCTTCCAATCACGAAGGAAAAGGGGCTCATGTCGTGCAACAAACACCTACAGGAGACACTATCCCAAAGGTGACGCCGGTGATCACTGTTCAGAACCCGGCGACCAGTCACGCAAGTCGTGGGACGGGACAAGGCTCAAGGAGGCTGAGTTTCAGCCCAGCCAACCCAAGAAGCGATAACACTCGTTCTCCCTCCGACGTTCCAGAAGATGACCAAGAGCCTCAAGAAGAAGAGCTCGGCGGCGAGAAAGAAACGCCGAGTCACATCAAAATCCCCCATATAGAAGGCGATTCCAACACTCAAGTTGTAATATCGGTTGTGCTACTCAACTCTCTGGTGGCGAACCAAGGCGCTCTGTCTGAAATAGTGGCTGAATACAAAGCTCAGTCCGCCAAAGCAAAGGAAGAAAGGGAAGCCTTGAGCGCGAGGCTAAGGGAAGAAGAAGAGGCGTGCAGAGAGGCAGAACTAGCAAGGGCAAGAGCGAAATCAGAGGAGGAATTCCAGCACGAGACAAGTGGAAGGAGAGAAAGCACAGAGGACGCTCTGGTCACGCAAGCGAAGCTGAAGCGCATCAAACAGGCGCACAAGGAAGGACAAAATATGGTAATAAATCTAAACCCTTCTTTTACCGCTGATGTAGCTGCCTATCGCTACCCACAAGGGTATGCGCCTCCAACGTTCCGAAAGTTTGATGGAACCGGGAGCGCACGTGAACACTTGATGACGTACGTGGATGATCTGGGGGTATACAGTGCAGACCACTGTTTAAGGCTGAGAGAGTTCTCGAAGTCCCTGGTTGGGCGCGCTTTCACTTGGTACTCTAAGTTGCGCCCAGCGTCAATCCGGACTTGAGAGGAAATGACTATAGAGTTTTGTAACAAGTTTCTGGAAGAGGAAGGTGCTATCCATATCATGGGCCTTGGTCGTGTAAGGCAACGAGTAGGGGAGAGCTTGACCGCCTTCATCAAAAGGTACAGGGACAGGGCGCTGCACTGCAAAGAGACTCTCCCCGAAGCAGACCTGGTCTATGGGTGCATCAAAAGCATTGAAGACGGCTCGCAAATATTCCTGGCACTTAGCAAGATCACTACTTTCTCTGAGCTGCTCGGAAGAGAAATGAATGTTACCAAGGCCATGAAGAAACAGGGAAAAAGAACCAAAGACCAGATCGCTTTTGACGTGAACGTCGTGGATGACAAGAGGAGGAAAAGCTACAGAACCATGCCGTCTCCCAGGAGCTATGAAAGGAAGGAGCCCCCACCAAAGCTCCCGATTTCCAAGGAACTCACCTACTAGTTGGTGGAGGAGTGGCTTAAGGAAGGCATTCTCACCAAAAGGGCGACAAGACCCCCTTTGACGCGTGAGGAGTATGATAATCCAGAATATTGCATTCTACACAGACAAAAGAGTCATGGCACCATGGAATGCTATGTCATCAGAGGTGTGTTACAGAAGCAATACGCGGCTGGGAAGATATTGTTGCCAGAAGGAGAAGGCGAAGAAAGCCTAGGCGACCATCCTTTGCCTAGACACAATGTGAATGTCATCCTCTACCACGGCGACAACTTGCTGGAGGAGATTGAGGAAGAGGAGCTGGTGGAAAATGAGCTGAGAAAGGGACTTGTGAAGACTAGAGGGTTCAGAGCTTTGTTTGACCAGCTGAGGCTGGGAGCTGATGTCAGAGAAGAAGCGGCACACGCTCTAGCTGACGTGATAGTCAGGAAAGGGGGGAACACCAGCGCCGCCTATGCGCCAGCAACCAGGATAGCAAGGGCGCACGCCTCGGCAGTCATGTTCAGGGAGCCGCAGCGAGCACACCCAGGCTTTTGTCACAACAGGCCGCTGTTTATAGAGGCAACCGTCGAAGGCGTACATGTCCGGCGCACCCTCGTAGACAACGGATCAGGAGTAAACATCATCCCAACTCATATATTCGTAAAGCTGGGAGTTGCTAAAGAAAGGCTCAAGAAAGCGGAAGCAACGCTGGGAACCTTCAACGGAGGAACAGTCACAGCAAGGGCATGCGTAGTGCTCAACTTGGAGGTAGGGCCCATAAAAACCCTGAACACTTTTCACATCGTTGATGGAGAGCCTAGTTATCATATCTTGCTGGGGCGCCCATGGATTCATCTGCATGGGTGTGTTCCTTCCACGTTACACCAATGTGTGAAATCGATGTATAGAGGGCAGGATATTGAGATCCCAGCAACAAAGGCGCCGTTCGACGCCTCGGAGTTACACTTAATTGACGCTACGGTGTTTGACGAGCTGGCTCCCCCTGGGACCAACAAGATTGGGAGAGAGCCCAAAATCCCAATCAAGGGAAAGGAGAAAGTGAGGGAACCAGAAAAGAGGCAGTCGGTATTCAAGAGACTTCGCTTGCCAGAAGAAGAAGAAAACACACAGCAGCGAGTAACCAAGCCAAGATACAAACTGCAAAAGCAACGCCTTCCTGGAGGAGGGGCCAGGTGGGCCATCCTCTAGGAATTCGCGGGGCCAGTCAAGCCAAAACTTAGCGACTTGGCTAGCCCCACACTCATGGGCGTCATAAAAGGGGAAGCATGGTTTGCTTCGACGGAGGGGGTTATGCACGCCCAGCAAAATGGGAATGAAGCCAATGGTCCAGAAGGTTTGGAGGAAGTCAATGTAGGAGGAGCAGGCGAACACAAGCCTCTCTTCATCGCCTCTTCACTCACCCCGTCTGACAAGGCGGACTTGGTCGCCTTGCTGAGAGAGTTCAGAGAAGTATTCGCCTGGAGCTACGAAGAAATGCCAGGTCTCAGCCCGAAGCTGGTCACTCATAACTCTGCCGTCAAAGCTGATACGGTACCCATGAAGCAACACCCTAGAAAGTTCAGCCCTGAGATTGAAAAGGCAATTAAAGATGAAGTAGAGAAATTGTTGGAGGCACGTTTCATCAGGCCCATACAACACCCCGTTTGGTTGGCCAACATAGTTCCCGTGAAGAAAAAGAATGGCCAGATTAGATGTTGCGCGGATTTCAGAGATTTAAACAGGGCGTGCCCCAAGGATGACTTCCCCCTGCCACACATAGACTGCATGGTGGATGCAACTGCCATGCACGAACGCTTTTCCTTCATGGACGGGTTCAGCGGCTACAATCAAATAAAAATGGCGGAGGGCGACGAAGAGAAAACCGCTTTCAGAACTCCGGTGGGAAACTTTTATTATCTGGTGATGCCGTTCGGTCTCAAGAACGCCGGAGCAACATACCAAAGAGCAATGACAGCAGTCTTCCACGACATGATGCATGACATAGTAGAGGACTACGTTGATGACATAGTAGTCAAATCAAGGAAGAAGGAACAACACTTGGCACATCTAAGAGCTGTCTTTTCTAGATGCAAGAAGTACAAACTCAGAATGAACCCGCTCAAGTGTAAATTCGGAGTCTCTTCTGGTGAATTCCTGGGGTTCAGAGTCCATAAGGAAGGCGTCTCAGCAGAGGGAAGGAAAGTCAAAGCAGTCAGAGAAATGAAGGCGCCCCGAAACAAGAAAGAACTACAGCAAATGATGGGGAAACTTGGTTACATCCGAAGATTCATACCAGCCATGGGGGAGTTGTTAGGACCCATGAGGAAGCTCCTCAAGGGTAAGGAAATTTTCAAATGGGAAAAGGAACATCAAGACGCTTTTGATAATGTGAAAAAGACTTTGGCAACGTCACCAGTGATGATTCCGCCTCAGAAGGGGGTGCCACTCAGAGTATACCTGGCCGCTACCCAGACGGCGATTAGTGGACTTCTTGCACAAGAAGTTGAAGGTTCAGAACGACCCGTGGCCTACTGGAGCAGAATGTTAAAGGAGGTAGAGTCTAGGTACGCCAACCAAGAAAGACAATGCCTCGCTCTGGCGTATGCTGCCCAGAAATATCGTCACTACTTTCAAGCACACACCATTCATGTGATGACTAAGGCTGAAGGAATCAAGTATTTGTTACAAGGCGCTGTTCTGACAGGACGAATAAGCAAGTGGGCGCTCACGTTAACAGAATATGAAATAATCCTGAAGACACCCATAGCGCTCAAAAGCCAGGCTTTAGCCGATCTGATGGCCATCTGCTCAAATCAAGAAGAAGAAGAGGTGATGGAGCCTGTCAACGCGTGCGAGGAGCCCGAAGTGTGGACTTTGATGTTTGACGGTTCGCCCTCAGCACCCAAGGGTGGAGCGGGAGTCACTCTGACAAACGGAAGGGGAGAAGAGCTCGCATTCGCCTTCCAATTGGAGTTCCAATGCACTAACAATGAAGCAGAGTATGAAGCTCTTCTCCTGGGACTCGATGTGGCTGAAGAAATCGGGGTCCAAAGGCTCATTGTCAAAGGGGATTCCAACCTAGTAGTAAAATAGCTGAAAGGAGAATATGGAGTGAAAGAAATGTCTTTGGCGTTATGCAGGGAAAAGGCACACCAAGCATTGGCGAAATTCAAGTTAGAATCTCTCGAGCATGTGCCACGGGCCGAAAACAGGAAAGCTGACGCCCTTGCAACTATGGGGAGCAAAGCAGGCATAGCAGAAGGCGAACACTTGGTACATTTCAGGAAGGCGTACCAACCCAAGATCCAAAGGGATGTGCAAGGAGAGCAGGCGAGGAAAGATTGGAGGATCCCGAACATGTGGGAGCTCCACAGCAAAGCATTAACAAAGGCATCCAGAGACTTCTGCCTTCTAAAGGGGGCATTGTATAAGAGAAGTGCTGAAGGGTTGCTCATGAAATGCGTCGCGAAGGAAGAAGGGGAACGAAAGATGGCAAGCCTCCATGACAGCATATGCGGACAGGTTGGCCCTAGCCTATATAGGAGAATGCAAAGGTTAGGAGTATATTGGCCGGACATGAAGGCGCGCTGCGATGCATCTCAGAAGGCGTGCAGTCAATGTCAGGAAGTAAAGGAAGAGCTGGAGGTCCATCTAGTGGATGAAGATTGGGCTAGGCCAATACAGGCGTACTTGGAAAACGGTACCTTACCGGAAAATCACATGGAGGCGGAGAGGATCAGAAAGAGGTCAGAATACTACTTCATTGAGAAAGGCGAGTTGTTCAAAAGGAGCTTCGCCGGAGAGGTCCTCAGATGTATCGGGAGAGAAGAAAGAAACAAAGTCATGAAGGAGGTCCACGGGGGATCTTGTGGAAGGCACCAAGGGGGCAGATCGCTCCGGAGCGAGCTGTTGAAAATCGGCTATTATTGGCCGAACATGAAAGGCGACGCCCTCGATTTCGTGCGAAAATGCGAACAATGCCAAAAGCACGATAACAGAATCCATGCGCCCTCTCTCTCCATGAAAGGCCTCAGCTCCCCCTACCCTTTCCACACTTGGTCAATGGACTTCATCGGTCCAATTGACCCACCTTCTAAAGGAAAGAGGTGGATCCTGGGGGCAACAGAACACTCCACCAAGTGGGTCCAAGCGGCAGCATTCAAGAAAGGTGATGCTGACGCCACCGCACAATTTATCAAAGAGCACATCATTTGTCGCTTTGGACTACCCAGGAGGATAGTATCTGACAACGGCACTCACTTCATCAACAAGAAGGTGGAACAAGTAATGGAGGAATATGGGATCACACATCATAGATCCACCCCATACTACCCGCAGTCCAATGGCCAAGCTGAATCCACAAACAAAACATTGATCAAAATCCTGGCCAAGACGGTGGAAGATGCACCCACGACCTGGAGTGAATACTTGCCACTCGCCCTCTGGGCGTATCGCGTGACCAAACATAGTGCAACAAAGGTGAAGCCTTTCTCCCTAGTGTATGGGGCGGAGGCTACATTACCAGCAGAAGTGGCGGTTCCCTCAGCAAGGATGATCGCCTAGAATGAAGGAGGGCCAGAAGAGCGGATACTGTCCCTAGAAAGCGCCAGAGATAAAGCGCACGAGGAATTGCTCAAACACCAAAGGCGCATAATGTTGTCATATGAGAAGATGGTGAGGCCAAGGATGTTTGCCGAAGGCGAGCTTGTGCTGAAGGCGACGGACGCGGTCATGAGGAACCTGCACACGAGCAAATGGATGCCAAAATGGGAAGGACCCTACATCGTGCAAGAAGCACATCCTAATGGGTATTGTTTCTTACTTGAACCAGACACTAAAAGGAAAATAGGGCCTTTAAATTTCAAGTATGTTAAGAAATATTATGCCTAGCTCACTGTATGATATAATGAAAGAGCAGTAGTCTTCGCTTTCTGTTAAAACCTAGGAAGTAATTCGTTTTGTATGGCCCTAACTAATGAATGAAAATCTGAAGATGTTCCCTCATGAACTATCTCCCCTTAAAATATGTTAATATAAAGTATGCATGCTAGAAGTAAATACGCTTCAAACAAATAAGCAATAAAATGACAAGACGCTCTCAAAGAAAAGAGCCAAAATGCCAAACGCGAGGTCCAACACTAAAAAAAAAAAGAAGAGAAGGAAAGGGGAAAAAGAGATGAACCCACATGGAAAACTGAAGACAAAGTGTTGGGCCGTACCACGGGCACAAGCGCCTTATCGCGGTACCCAGATAGACCTCCTGAAAAAATTTCTGGGACAGACGCGGGCGAAGTACGCCATATCGCGAGGCTAGAAAAGGTCCCGGGAAACAAGGGCGCTAGTCTAAAACGCGGGCGGAAAAATCTGTACAAGAGGTTGGCTAACGTAAGATCCAAAGCGGTCCGTTAGTTCATGATGCCCAAAAGTGGCAAACTGAAAAGTCCGAAGTGATGCTCAAAAAGATAAAGCCCAAAGAGGCAAAATCTTCAAAGCGTGCCCAATGTGCACCTTGAAAAAAAATTGGCACCGATGACATGAGGGGCCACTGTTCAAAAAAAAAAAAGTGTGCCCAATGTGCACCTTGAAAAAAAAATTGGCACCGATGACATGAGGGGCCACTGTTCAAAAAAAATGTGCCCAATGTGCACCTTGAAAAAGAAAATTTTTTGGCACCGATGACATGAGGGGCCACTGTTCAAAAAAAAAAATGTGCCCAATGTGCACCTTGAAGAAAAAATTTGGCACCAATAACATGAGGGGCCACTATTCCAAAGACAAGGGAAAAGAAGGAGTGTACGCTGCCAAATTGTGCGAAACATGGAAGGCGTGCTGGAAGAATGACAAATGCAAACAGTACCAGATAAAACAAAGACATCATGCAAGTTGCAAGAATGAAAAACGACGAAATCAACAAAGCATACAAGAGTGAAAAGCATCAGACCTGTGTACAAATACAGGGAACAAAGCAAACGAAACAGCAAAACAGAATTAAAATGTCTGTTGTCAAAGTGTCGACCAACGCCCAAAGCAAAGCCTAAAGCTCGAAGAGCGCACAAAAGAAGCCATTACAAGAAGTTACAACCACAACATCAAAGTTCAACAAATAAATCTCAAATCACAAGTCCAAAGCAGCAAATCATAACATGGCAACGACTGTCAAACATTAAATAAGGCATTCAAGCTGATGAGTCTACAAGCTTCTTCATGGGAACGCTCCTGGGCGACTAAATCATTAAGCTCCTTGTCAACATTCTCCAAGTCAGCGGTCACCTGCGCGAGTTGGGCTGAAAGCTCCTTTGAACGAACGGCCAAGGTGGTACGGCGCTCCTGCAAGGTGCGTTTGGTCTCAGCCAAGCCAGTCGCATAAAAAGGGGGGCGCAGCTTCTCCAATTTGGCAATCGCCTCATCAAGCCAAACACCGGAGTAGTGCTGAATCTTCAAAGAATGAAGGCAATCCAGGAGCTCAACTTTTTCTTCCCACGGCAGTGCATCAACGTCAACAGAGCTTACCAAACCCAGCATTTGTACCATGGTACGTGCAGCAGACTCTCTGAAAAAGCGTGGGAATGAAGCACTTGGTGGCACCAAATCAGGATGGGCAAGGAGGAAAGACTCAACCATAGATTGCTCCTCCGCATCAAGAGAGTCGCGCGACTTAGCAGAAAATACAGCTGTAACACAACAAAAAAAAAGGAGGCAAACATAGTAGATATAAATGAGCAAAACAGGAGTATCCACAGACTCGATAAAAACATAGACACATAGCGAAGGAAACCCAACTTGATGAATGAGTAAAAGAACACTCACAAACCGAAGAGGAGGCTGGGGACGCTGCGACCTGGGCAACCTTGACAGGGGCAAGCCGAACAGAGGGAATATCACCAACGGGGCGCCCCCTGGAGGAATTCGCAGTATCTTTCGAAATTTCAACCTGATTAGCAAAGCTTGGGGAAGGAACGACGTCACCCTCATTAACAACATGCTCCTCAAATGGTATTTCAGCAGCAGCATCAACTTGGCTTTCCTTGGGGGCAGGGGTGTCTACCACCTCAACATCCAAGCTGTCAAAAACAGCATCAACAAGAACGCCTTCGCCTATGACAATATTGGAAACATTCGCAGCAGCAGCAGCACTTGCAGCAATATGATCCGAAGAAACATCGACAGGAACGCCTTCGGAAACAATAGGAACGCCCTTCGAAACCTCAGCAGGGGGCAAAGAAAAATCACCGACAGCAACAATTTCCAGGCCAGAACCAACATTACCAACAATTTCGGAAGCAACGCCAGAATGAACAGAAACACCAACAGTAACAGCCTCCAAAGCGGAAACGGCTGACAAGGGTTGTACACACAAAGGACTGCTGATCCGACCAAAAGGCACATGGGTAGCAAACCCGGTGGGTGCAGCGCCTCCACTAGCGGTTGGTTGGCAGCGAAAGTCCGAGGCATCCACGCGATCAAAAGGTGGAATTGTCGGAGAACCAACAGAGACGCTAAGGGGAGTCGGAAAGCTCTCAGAAGCCTGGGGCGAAGGCAAAGCCAAACCACATCCGCCAGAGCCACCTACAGTAAAGCAAACAAATAGAATAATGAAAAATGAAAATGTGCATTAATGCTGAAAACTTGAAAAATGCAGCTATAGTAAAGGGTAGAAGGGCCGAAAGGAAAAGAAAAGAGCCACGGCGAAAATGGGAAGCAAGAGGCGGAACCTAAGGGGTGTCCCTCGTCAGCAGCGTCGCTCTCACCCTCGGAGGAACCATCATCTCCTTTCGAAGTGTCATAATAAGCCAAGAGAGCGTCACCCGATTGAGCTTCATTGTCGCTCTCAGCTTCAGCCAAATCAACACGGGAAGAAGAAACAGGGGCAGAAGGAGTATTGTGAAGCTGCAAGCGAGAAGACCGTCGAGAAGGCACGGCTGGGACAGCCTTCTTCCCTTTCTGAGAAGGTGCAGCACTCTTACCTCCGCCCTGAGAAGAAGATTTAGGAGCAGAAGGAGCTGGAGAGGAAGCCTATTTCTTACCTCGCTTTGATACCACAACAGCAGAAGGAGAGGATGCAGTAGCCTTGCGCTTGCGCATGGAAGAAACCGCCTCAGCTGAAACAAACAAGTCAAAGTGTGAAAGCAGGGTTAAACGGATGAATCAGTAATCGATAAAGCAAACAAGAATAGTAAAGAAACTACCTTTTCCTTTCTTCACAGAAGTGGCGTAGTATGGGTCATTGTGTACAATGGACAGAAGAGCAGGGATGGTACGCTTCGGAGTAGACTCGAAACTCTGAAGATGTTGTAGAATATCCTTATGGGATGCCACCCAACTACGAAGAACGCCTCCGACATGAAGAGGAGGGATGTAAACCAAAAGAGCACTTGAGACATCAGGATCAGCATCAAAAAGAACAACAGGAATGGTTTCGTGCAGGGAAACTTGATCAATCAAAAGAACACACAGAGGTTGATCGCGCTTAAACTACCTCGCAACCCGATCAGGGCGATACGCAAAAGGCCACAAAGCACCCCCGTTGGCGCTCTTGTTATCCAAAGGGACAAAACCAGGATGGCAGCGAGCAGTCAGAATCAACTTCCACAAGTCATACATACCCTCAGTATAATTTTGAGCATTATTCCTGGAGGTAAGACGCTCCTCAATATACAGGGGATGCAAGGGATCACACCCCTCCCAAATATGGTCCAGGTAAGGACGAAAAACAAACTGTTCCTCTAAGTCAATAATAGCAACCAAAGGTTCCCTGGGACAGCCCTTGGTCCAACACCAAGCACGAGGCTCAAGGCCAGTAGCGTCACCAGAAGGGGCCAGTCTAACCGGACCATACTCCGGAAAGCGCTCAAACAAAAAGTATTGCCGAAAAGCCAAATCAACGAAAGAATTGACAGGAAAATGACCGTGAGAAATCCGCATTTGTTCAGAAACTTGGTCAAGGCGAGCATACAAGCCACCCAAATATAATGAAGAAAGGGGAAGGCGTGTTCCCTCAGCTAAAAGACAAGCTAGCAGAAAGACAAAAGGACTAACGGATTTCCATGGAGGACCCGGAAATACATACCTGCTTAACCAAAAAGCAACGAAAGCAGCACGGCGGAGCCTTTGATCCTTCACAGGACCAGGGTAAAACTTGCCATCATGAAGGTCGCCGTAAAAATACCGGACCCAGCTGGCAAACGTGTACTTGAGCGAAGAGCGTTGCCTTGCCTTCTGTTCCTTGGGTACCAAATTCCCTGTACCTCTGACCTTCTGGGAAGAAGAACCCTCAGCAAGCGAGGCGCGCCTCTGTTGGAGCAACTCGTGAGAATGTTTGGCGCTAGCAATGGAAGCCGCTTTCAATTCCAGAGCCAAGTCAGAGAGATTCTCACCCACTTTTGTTATGTTTAAATCAATGCTCCCAAAAGAAGGAAGCTTCAGTAGAACAACCACGTCCTCCAGCGTTGGAGTAAACTCACCCCAGGATGTCAGAAAGGTGTGTGTCGAGGAACACCAGCGCTAGATCAAAGCGAACAAATCATCTGGCTTGCGGTTAGCGCTGATGCGAGGGGACACCTTGATCGCTTCCTCTATTCCAACCTTCTTGAGAACTTCCACGAAGGGAGGGTCACTCGCAAACACCTGGTCGATCCAATCCTGCCAACCAGTGGTCCTGCCTATGCGAATATTGAAGTTCAAGTCAACCCAAGGAAACTCTGCACGACGAAGGCGAGAACGGAGCAGCGAAGGACCCAGTTCACGATGGTCCTTGTGGTAGGAAGGAGAAGAGATAAGCTTGGCGGCGTCGTCCGAAATCACCATCGCTTTAGAAGGGGGACCATTGAGCAAGTCGCCGGACTAGGGAAATGGGCCAAAGGAAAGCTTCGCCTTCACCCCCGTCGCCCAGCGGCGGTGACCAGGGTTTATGGGGTAAGAACGAGGGCAGGGAAGGCTCTGCATGAAGCAATAAGTGACGGGGTTTGGGAGAGAAATTTCTTCCTTAGTTTCCTCAAGAGAGACATCATCCTCAACTTCAACAGCGGGAGTAGATTTCGACTTCCCCATGAGAAAAGAAGGCAGCGACAAGGAAAGAGGTTCAAAGTTAAGAGGAATCTAAACGAAGAAAGAAGTTCTAGAAGAAGTTCTTCGCAGTTGAGAAGAAACAAGGAAGTAGAAGGAGTTTTGAAGGAATGAACGAAAGGGAGTGGTTGAGGAAAAAGAGGAACTGAAGAGTTGAGAAGAGGGAATTTTGAACTTCAGAAGAAGTGGGAGAACGTGCGAAGAAGTTGATGGGTATCCCTCAACTGGCACGTGGAATAACAAGTAAGGAAAGAGGAACAGGCGACAGGGCAACAAAAACAAAGTTTGCACTAAAAAGGAAAATCCCTTCCTTTTCACTGCAAAGGGGGCAATTGTTGATACCCCACTATTTGGAAGCCCAACATCGCAAGGCCTAATACATAAAGAGGCCCGAAATCACCAAACAAAATAAAAATACCAAGAGAAGGCGTACGAACACTAGGAACCACCCGAGGCGTCGCGCTCAAAGCGACGGCCATCAAGGCGTCACATTCTGACGTCACAGCTAATAAGTGGAGTAAGGCGTGCCGATGCCAATGGACACGGCGAGCTCCCCCAGAACGCCTCAGGTATCACGGAAACTTGAGGAAAAAGTCTTGATAAGTGAAAGCGAACAGGAAACAGGGTCCGGGAAGGCGTACATGTGCAAACAAAAGAATCCGGTTCCCCAGGCTATGAGGAACGTGCATGAGAAGCCAGAGCATCTTGGCTCACGTCATGCAGCCCCTCGTTTGAGGAAAGACGAAAAAGGGAAGCTTTGCAAAGCTCCCACTGTGAACAATCAATGGCAAAGCTAAAAGAAGTAAAGGAGACAAAATGGTCTCTGAAGATAACAGCTGCAAAGAAGGGGAAAAGAGGACAGACCGGTGGACCAAGTGAAGAGAAGGGAAAGACCAATGAGCAAGAGAGATCTTATAAGAGAGAGATCTCTTCCAACGTACAGGGCAATCTGAACCGAGGGAAGGGGAGACTAAGACTCCATTCAAATTAACTGAAATCCCAAGAGAGCGTAAGAAAGAGGAGAGGATAGAAGCTTCTGTAAAAGCTTGAGTTTCAGAATACAGAGGAGAGTGTGAAAAGCTGAAGGCGCACACTCCCTCACTTTGCGTAAACACCATAAAGTGTGAACCTCTCGCTCTTGTATTTTTCTCCCCAAGTCCCATTTCAAAGTAATAAAAGCCAAATGCTTCACTAAGCTTACGAACCCATTATCTTTGCACTGATTATTTACTTATCGCACAAAGCGGTCCGAAACAACAAACAAGGATTTTTTTAATATAATAACAAGGGGTGGAAAGATGAAAATCATGCTTCCTGGAAATATATAATGATAGTGATTGAGGGAATCCTAATATAATAATAGTAATATATATAATGATAGTGTTATGAAAATAAGAAGACATAAGAGATTGAGGGAGAAAAGAGAAGTAGGGAGAAATTGTATTTCACTTCTTGGGGCAAAGTTTACAATATATATGAGTCCTATTTTATAGGAAAAGATGAAACCCTATCATTAATATGTTTCAAATAAAGATAAACATAAAGTAGGGATAAACTCAAACTATGATAGAGTCATCCACTTATTAGATAAATACAAATTGTTCATAACACTCCCCCTTGGATGACTATTAAGAGAATATGCCTCTTTAAAAAATCTTCCTAAGAAAAACCCTATAAGAAAAAGTAGTGGAGGAAAAGAGTACACAATTCTTCTTACGCAATTGGATGCTGCCTCATTAAAAACCTTGCCAGGAAAACCCATCGGGAAAAAAATGTGACTAAGGGAAAAAGAGTGCAGTGCGTATTTATTTCTCCCCCTGATGCGAACAATTATCTCTGAGATATTACACTATTACCTTCGCAGCATAGGTTTCATGATGTACCAAAATTTCATTAAATATTCCATTTGTAATTCAAGACAAAATTTTGTTTTTTCCAAATCCTTCATTTCAAACTCTTTCTTTAAGTAATTTACAACATTTGGAAGCTCTTCAGGAATTCTAATAGTATTCAATTTATCATACTAAAATGTGTGCTTAGCTTCATTCCAACATCTTCCTGTGAATGAATAACAATATCTTGCTAATAAATTAATATCAGATGACATATTAAGTCACGTATGACATTTAACAATCTAATAGAGATTAGCATATAAATTAGTTGTTATTTATCAAAGCAAATCACTTTAGAAGTTGTTTTCCCCAACTTGATAGACATAAATTTAATTTGCTAAATGCTCGATCTTCAGGCCGAGGTATTTCATTTTGAAATGTTTCCTTTAACTTTAGGTAATTCAAACAATATTAAAATAAAACTACATAAATACTAAAATAAACACATAACATGAACCATAATCATATAAGTATTATCAAACAATTGCAATAAACATATCCATGATTGCATGACATGACATCATATATATAAGTCAAACAATATATAACTAAAAAACATAAATTATTAGCTAAATCTAAATAGATATATACCTGTATATATCAATATCCTTAATTCTTCTGCGATTTCTCATATTGATATAATGTTATCATTCTCAGGTGAACCATAATAATGACTATAAATGTAACAGCCTAGCCCCAACCAGCCGTATGGTACTGGGCATTGGGGCCCAGCGCACCGCCACGTGGATATTGTCCGCTTTGGGTTACACTCACCCTCACAGTTTTGCTCCTGGTCTCACCTTCCGTGAGCCCCAAAACGCGTCCACGTGAGGTAAGGTGTCCACACCCTATATAAGGCATGCTTCGTTAATTCACCTTACCAGCCGATGTGGGACTAAGGCTTGCCCTTACAATAAACATATAATGCATTTTATGTTTGCTAGAATTATAACTTCGAGTCTGTTAAATATCTCTTGGAGTTTGAACTATAGGTTCAAAATTATTGCATTTTGCAATTTAACTAATTAAAGAGCACATGTCGACATTTTACACTTTATGCTTCAAACATTTTAATTATCCATGGATATGGTTCAACCATATTAAATTGTTCAAGCATATGCTTCGAGCATATTGAATCCTTAAGGGATATTCATATATATGTTATTAATCAAGTTAGCCATAAAAAATAGGCTATAACATCATTTGACACATACAAATTGAATCCTTTATATATTGCCAGACTAATCAAGTATCGAAAAATACTTACATCCACCACAGGGAAGTATTATTACTCATAATCAATGCCATGTCTTTGTGAAATTCTTTTGGCAATCAATCTTGCTTTATATCTCATAATTTATTCTTTACAATTTCGCTTATGTACAAAAACACATTTTATCCATCTGACTTTACACCTTTAGGTGTACAGACTATAGGTCCAAATACCTGACGCTTTTCAAACAAATTCAATTATGCCTCAATTGTGTCTTTCCATTTTGGCTAATCATTTCTTTATCTATATTCTTTAATAGACTTTGATGCATGATCCTCATTTTATATCATTTAAGCGCTATATCATATGTAAAAGCATCGTCAACGTTGACTTCATTTTGGTTCCATTGTATTTCAGTCATCACATAATTTGTTAAGATCTCTTTGTTTTCACACTTTCCAAGTACCTGAGTTTCTTCTTGAATTGAACTATTAATTATGTCTAAGGACTCTTCAGGAGTCTCTACATCCTCGAATTGACCATCTTATTTCTTTGCTCCTTTTCTTTTTTTGAGGATTTTTGTAATTTTTTTATTTTGGTACCGATGGATCTGCCACGCTTCAAGCATGCCTTATACCCATTTGCAATTTTAATTTGTCCAAGGGACATCAATTTCATTGGAGCATTAGCAGCTGGAATATGTGAGTCACTCTTTTTAGGTCAGTAAATGCGTCTGGCAATTGGTTATCTAAATTTTGCAAATGAATTATCTTTTGAACTTGAGTTCAAATCGTTTTGTTTGAGGATCAAGATAATATAACGACAACTCTTTCCAAATAATTTATTTTCCAACTACTTATTTTCTCCCCCTAATGTTGGGAAAACAAATTCATCAAAACGATGATCGAAAATCAATCCATGAATGACTATCTTATTGTTGGTTTGAGTTATTTTACCATGGATGAATATTCATATCCAACATATATTCCCAACCTTCTTTGAGGTCCCATCTTAGTGCATTGTGGTGGAAAATATACTGTATATCCAAAAGTTCTTAGATGGGAAATATTAGGTTTCTGACCAAAAATCATTTGTAAAAGGGAAAACTCATGATAATTTTAATGACTTTTTTTTATAAACGAAAAGTTCATTAACCATATAGAAACAAATTTATACATCAAATCCCATGAAAAAAATAAAACGCATTTGTTCTTGATACCCACCTACTATGTAGGGTTGCATTAAGAACAAACACAAAAGCTAAAGTTCACCTAAAATTCTAGTAGCTATTACATTGTTGCAACAAGAATTTAAACTAGGGAAATAAATACTAAGTCTAATAGCAATATCCCTCTTCACTACATTAAAAACATGAAACGACGCTCTAGCCTTGTCTGAAAAGATCCTGCGATTTCTTTCCATCCAAACGTGGTACAGAGTTGCAGCCATAGTTGCTTGAACAAATTGCCTTCTCTTCTTGTGTCTAAAGCCATATATCAACCAATGGGTCCATGAGTTAAAGTTGTGTCGCCACCCTTCCACTCCAATCCAGATGCAAACCAACTCCAGGAGATCTCTACTCCAAGCACAATCAAAGAACAAGTGATCCCTGTCCTCATAGTTATCATTACACAAGATGCAAGTGGGGTCAGAATCATAAAATGCTGCCATGTTTGCTTTAGTTCTCCGTTTATCCTGAATAGCCAACCAAAAAATGAAACAATGTTAAGGAATAGAAGCTGAATTCCACACTGTGTTATGCCAGATTACAGTGCCCTGGTTACCAAGAAGCCACTGATACCCTTTTTTAATTGTATACTCCACCCCTGCCCAGACGTCATGCACATAGGATTGTCTGAAGCTGTTTCTGACTTTTATAAGCTGTTTCCAATGCCAACTGTCCTGATTGCTAGCCTGATAATCCCAGAAATCAATATCCTTCAGATAAACATAGCTAATCCATTTAACCCAGAGGATATCCTTCTTAAGAGGAAGATGCCACACCTGCTTGCCTAAAGCAGCTTGATTCCAAATGATGATATTTTTAAAACCCAAGCCGCCAGCTTTCTTAGGCCTACGACAAATATCCCAAGCCACAACAGATCTAGCTCTTCCAGCCCGATTAGAACCCCAAAGGAACAATCTGCATTGCTGCTCAATTTTGTGCATCATAGATTTTGGGATAATGAAAACACTAGCCCAATAGACATGAAGTGAAAGAAGCACAGAATTAATCAGCTGAACTCTCCCCATATAAGAGAGATGCCTGGTCTTCCAAGAGTTAATCCTCTTTGTTACCTTATCCACAAGCAAGTGGCATGTATGAGGAGTCCATTTCCTTGTAGATATAGGCAAGCCTAAATACCTAAAAGGAAAAGTCCCCTTAGTGAAACCAGTAAGCCGCTGCAAAGCATCCTGATTAGTCTCAGAAATCCCAGCCATATAAATCTGAGATTTAGCATTATTTGCAAACAAACCAGAACTAGTGGAAAACTGATGAAAAGCATTCATAAGGATCCTCACACTAGTCTCGCTGCCATTACAAAAAAGAATAATATCATCTGCAAAAGCTAGATTAACCAACTTCAAATTCCTACAAAGGGGGTGAAACCTGAAATCTTAGGAATTAGAGGCAACCTGTAGCTTTCTAGTAAGCATCTCCATGGCCAAGACAAACAAGAGAGGCGACATTGGATCACCCTGTCTAATGCAACCAAAGAATTTGCCATTCAAAACCAATTTAAAGGTAACAGAGGATATACAAGTCATAATCCAATCCACAAATTTCATGGGAAATTTCAAAGCAATAAGCATGTTCTTCACAAAAGACCAATCAAGGACATCATATGCTTTTCTAAAATCAATTTTCAAAAGGCATCTAGGCGAAACATGTCTTCTACCATTCAATCTAAGCAGCTCTTGAGTAATAAGAATATTTTGAATAATACTCCTACCACTAACAAAAGCAGTTTGATTGTCCTGAACCAAGCTAGGCAGCACAGATTGCATTCTATTTGACAAGATTTTTGTTATGCACTTGTAAATAGAATTACAACAAGCTATGGGTCTAAAATCAGATGCATAGTTTGAACAATCAAGTTTGGGAATTAACACCAGAGAAGTGTTGTTTACCTCTTTCAAAAGTTGACCATTGGTGAAAAAGTCCCTGATAGCTTCACAGATCTCAGAACCAATAATACCCCACGCAGCCTTGTAAAATTCAGCACCATAACCATCAGGACCCGGGGATTTGTTGCTACCCATACTCATGAACCCATCTCTAATCTCATCATCAGTCACCATTTTAATGACTTGATGCGAATCAGTGTCATACATGTTCCCAATTAGTAATGACAATAGACATACAATAGTTAATAACTAGATTTTGGTTGATACAATTGCACAAGTAATCTCGCAAACTTCTGGTTGGGAATTGCCAATGAAGAATCACGTGACCATTCAGTTGATGCATCAATTAAAAATATAAAATACCTAAATGATCCACATGATGGAAGTAATGGCACATGAGTATCACCTTGTATTCATTCCAGATTCAATTCAAATTTTATGGTGATGGCCGAACAAACTTTCTTTGGAACAATTATTAGCACATTGAAATAATCAGATTGAAGAAACTTCAGTTTCTTCATTGGATATCACATTAGTTTTAATTTTTTTCGCATCACATAGTTGATCCGAAATGGTCTAACCAGTCAAGCCAAACAAAAAAATTATATTATAATTTATAAACTTCTAGTTTATAAACTTTTGGTTTTACGATATGAGGTATTTCAATTGTACTATATAAGTGTAAACTAAAAAATTTTCCAATACCTCAGGATAAAAAATCTTTTAGAGCTCTAAATTATCATCGTACACGAGTATAGTGTTAACAACGGCTTCTAGCAATACTAAATAGAAGAAAAATTTTGTATAACTAATAGAGTATGGAAGAAACATTTTGCAGAACATTTCGAATAAACTATTTCCACCATAAAAATACTCTATTAAAGTTAATATTGCAAATTAATGTAAAACAAGTATAAAAAGGTTACATCATAAACTATGTTTTGATTTTTATTTCTTTAATTGAGTCTATTATATACATACTTGTATAGTGTAACACCCCTAATTTTCATCTCCCAAATAACAAAGAAATTAGTTATAACAGTTATTTTATAATTGATTTATATTAGTTTTGAAAGTTTTAGTTTTTGTACATTATATGTTTTTATATATAAAAATATGAGATATATTTTTATATGGTTATTTTGTACAAAAATATGAGTATTGAAATTTAATCCTTGGGTTGGGACCTAATTGCAATATTAGAAAGGTTTTGAAGAAAGAGCAATTAAAATATTAAATTTTGGCATTTTATCAGTATCTAACCTGTAACATCCCAAATTTTAATTCCAAGTTTAATTAGGAAGACCTAAGTTAGAATTTATGAGGAAAACCATAGGAAACCATGGATAGGAGTTAAGGGTAGTGTTTTAGAGTTAGAATTTGTCAAAATAGGAGTTTTCAGAGGAGTAATCGATTATCTGCAGGGTGTAATCGATTACATGCTCTCTGGTGAAATCATACAAAAGTTGCATTAAAAGTAATGGATTACTTGGGCAAAGTAATGGATTACTTGGGCAAAGTAATCGATTGCCAGTGCTCTGGTGATTGTATGATGCTGCAAAAATAATCGATTAATTGGAGGAAGTAATCGATTATTTTGGCAAAGTAATGGATTACTTTGGGAAAGTAATCGATTACTTCAGGTCTGATGCAGAAAAAAAATAAAGTAAGGGCAGAAACGTAATTTCCACCCCCTCATCTCCTTATTTCAGCCACACCCTCCTTCTCCCTTATCCAAAATCGACCCTCTTTCTCTTCTCCTCCACTTCCACGCCTTTCTCTCCCTCTCCTCTCACTCTCAACTCACCATCAACATCCATCACCACCCAAATCTCCCCACCAATCCTTCTCCCATGTGAAACCCACCCTCTCCTTCATGTTTTCTTCTTCTCTTCCTTGTCCATGGTGCTTATCTTTCTCTCTCACCTCCATGGCTCTTTCTCTCTCCTCACCCAATCTCCATCAACAACCACCAAGTACCCACAAAACCACCTTCAATCCTTCCCCCCATGAGTATCTATTTCCTTTCCCATGACTAATGCCTCATTCCTTGCCCTTGGTGTCTCTTTCTCTCTCTTGGAAGTTCTTTCTCTCTCCTAGGGCTACTCTCTCTCTCTCTCCTCCAATTAATGAGGAACGGAGTGGAAATCGGTCAAGAGAATTAGAGTCAAGGTAGATCCGGAGTAAATTCAAGGTCCTTGGAGCTTTGTGTGGGCTCTCTCCCTCTCCAAGGTAAGGGGAGTCTCTTTTCCACACCTTGGGTTAGGGATAGTTGGGGTATATAATAGGACTTGGGTTAAGTAGTTAAATTGGGTTGTGGGTAGCAAAATAGCACCTGTTTAAAGTTGGTTTAGGGAGACTGAATGTATTTTGATTTAATTTAAACATGTAATTTAATTGATTTTAATTTGCTAAAAACCCCTTTATGTATGCTGTAAATGTAGGAAGTGAAGAACCCTAGGGAGTTGACTTATATTTAAGAACTTTGAGACATACCTGAGTATGTCGATTGATCTGTTATGTATGTTGTTTGTTGAGAGTTGCTATGTTCTTTATGTGTATTAAAAGGGTATAATTAAGAATAAGTAATTAATTGTGAGAAAATAAATAATGCAATCTAGTAGGTGGTAAGAGGATTAGTGGTCATAAGGATATTTCATGGCTAATGATAATTGTTTACTTGATGATGAATATGTTTAATTAGGATGTTCTGAAGTTGGGTTTTAGTTGTAGTTTGAAATATATGCGTTTTGTGAATTATGTTGGCGAATAGCATTGGAGTATAAATGATGTTAATTATTTGTTGTTATGTGATGTGGAAATTAAGAATGATGTGAATGCATGAATGTGGATGATTATTACCTGTTATAAATGGCTATTTGAAATGTGTGCTTTGTGGTGAAGGTGTTTGTGTTGTAAGGACGGTTGAATTGATCATTGGGACATTGGGACACTAGGTGTTCCTGCTAGGTGTACAAATGCCCCATTAGGGCCAAATGCCCCATCAGGCTAAAATGCCCCATTAGGTGAAAATGCCTCGTTAGGAGTCAATGTACCCAAATGATCAATTCAACGAAAACTAAAAAAATGGAAAATGTGAAAAAGACTAAAGTATGTAAATTAAATATGCTAAAAAATGTGATAACTATGAGTATAAAATTATATGTATTAGTCCGAATGGGTGAGGCCTAGTGGGTGATAGTCCTGATGGGTGTCAAAGTCCCTAATGGGTGTACAAATGCCCTAGCAGGAGCAACTAATTTCCTAGTGGAACAAACTAAAAGATAAGTGGGTATGTTGTCCTCTGACCGTGAGGAGACATGCGATGTTATGTTCGGTATGTTGTCTTCTGACCATGAGGAGACATGCGGTTTTATGTTGGGTGTGTTGTTCTCTGACCGTGAGGAGACACACGTTATATGGTTTTTAATGGAAAATGAAAATGATTTTTGGAAAATGAGAAAGTGAAGCATTTTGTTATTCATGGCTTGGTTTGACTATGATGCTTGAGTTTCTAGTATGTGCCTTTTTATTATCTTCTAATTCACTATGTTGTGAAAAGGTCTCACCCTTAGTGGTTATCATTTTAGGTTTATGCTGAAGGAGCTTGAGGATCAATGTGTCGCAGCAGAAGAATTGGAAAGAAGGAAATCCTAATGTTGCGCTACTCATATTATAATTGAAATACCCAATTTTATTTGTAAATTTAATTGATGAAAAGAAAATTTTGAGTTTCTGATTTTTATTACAAACACTTTAAGTTGTTATTTTGTATAAAACTATGGGGTGTTACATTATGGTATGAGAGCTGTGACACCCTTCGTTGTTACCCAAATTGAAAAATAAAAGTATATCGTATTGGGTAATATATATGGACTTGTGAGTGTTAAGAAAATATGGTAAATAAAAATTTCCTTTAGATCGGGTGCACAAATCGACAGATGAAGTTCTTGGAGAATAAACTATATCTTTTTCAAAACTTTTGTATCGAGTTCGGTGTCGTACTAAAACCTTTTCACAAATAGGGTAATCTTCGTCTTTTGAAATTGTACATACATTATTGAAAGTAATTGTAGTTACCCTTGCTTTTCTTAATAAAGCTGATACCATTGAGTTAATGGGTGTATCTGAACCCTTAAGTAATCTAAATCAGAGTAAGCGAAAAGTGCTGGACTATGCAATAGTTTGAACCTAAGATTTATATTTATATATATAGATAATAAAAGTGGTAAGTACATAGTCCATCATCATGTCTCCAAGTTTCAGAATATACAAGTCCATAGTAGATCTACATAGTCATGTAACCCCAACCCTAGAGTACTACAAGAGTATATCTACAATATATACATAACCAAAATACAATTCCAGGGATAGTCACGTAGATCCATCAGCATCAGATGCAGTAGTAGTAGCAGTAGTAGTCTCCCAAAAGTAAAGTGAGTAAGGTAGTAGCATCATCATCACAGCAGCAGCAGCAAATCTCCTCCACACACCGGATCCTCAGATCCACACCATACACCATATACATGTACCTAGGGATCGTCGTCCCTCCAGTCACTCCCAGTAGAATGCACGACAGGCTCGCTCCCACTCTCGTCCTCCACCGGATCCTCCTCGATCTCATCCGAGGGAGAGTGTACCCTATCACTGGGTACCGGGTCAGGTGATGGTGAAACCCTGACTGGGCTCCCCGGATCAGATAGGGGAGTCTCCTCGCGGACGACTCTCGAAGTAAAAGGGTGAGAGCGGGTAGGTTGAAAACGAAAACTATGGTAAGAGCGAGCTGGTCGCATGGGAGGTGGTCCATGGTAAGTGTAAAATGGGGGTACATGCATAGTGTATATGGTGGGAATCCTAAACCTACGAGGACGAAATCGCATCAGCGGGTTCGGTTGGTAGAAGGTAATCTCTATCTCCCCCTCAAACACCGCGCGATGGTCCTCATAGATCCATATGCCACTAGGAAGTGGCCGGATCTCGATGCAAGCAATGTAGCGAGACATCACCTACAAGGGCATAGGGGTAAGCAATTCTAAACACATAATCAATAGAGAATAAATTATGCAACATAAATATGTAACATGCATCAATTAGTATCAATCACACTTAACACTTAGCAAGTAGGTTATGCACATAGGATGCTCACACTTAATTCAGGTATATCAATTACATTAAATGAATGACATGATGCATGATTTTAGCTCTCAAGCCTATCTCCATCATAATACTATGTCACTCTCTGACGTCCATCCCTGACAACCCAGCACTCAACAGTGCGTTGTATTCCTAGGTATACAACCATTCGTACATTCACCTAGAATGTACACGACAAGCTTGGTATCCATGCCACCCGAGCATATCCCGTCATCCAAACGGATCGTCCTCCAAACGATATATCCATTATCGGCATCCACTAAGCCGACCACGTCAACGACGTGTCATCAAGCAAGCATATTGGCACTCCCAGAGGCCCTCCACATGTTTATCAAAACATGAATACGTCTTACCATCCGAACTCTAGGATGAATGCAATTTATCTTCTAGACTTAAGGGAAGTTGATTAATACTTTACAGGCCACCTAGGCTTATTTTCTTTATCAAAAAGGACCGTCACCAAACGATCTTTTTGTATTAATCAATTTCTCTAAGTCTTGATCCCTTGGACTATTATTAATAATTCCTTAATTTAATAAGTTAGAATTGAAAATGGTGTTTTCAGGTTTTGAACAATTTACTCGAGTAAACTTCAGGACACTCGAGTGTTACTCAACTTTTCCAGATTACTCGAGTATTCTTAAGACTACTCGAGTGTTCATGACTTTCTGAGGATTTGGGTTTTCAATTCAACAATTTACTCGAGTGGTTCATGGGTTACTCGAGTGTTCTTGAACATTTCCAGAATACTCGAGTGACCTTGACTGACTCGAGTGTTTGGCCTATAATGGTCCTCAGGTCATGCTCGATACTCGAGTACCAGACGAAATACTCGAGTGTTCTTGTTCATTTTACATTGTTTTGAAAGCATTTTACTCGAGTACCCTGCCTTTTACTCGAATTTTTCGTAGCAGATAACACTGAAACCTGGTTTTAACATAACATTTTCATTTCTACTTAATTCCAGTCCATTCCAGGGATCCACAGAGTTCATACAACATAATTTGAACATGTTACAACATTCATTCCATATCAAAACACAGATTTGACAGAGAATTCAGTAATCATGCATTAAAACACATTTTCACAACTCAATACCTCAATTTGCAGAATAAGCTCAATACTCATGAATTAAAGTTCATTTAAGCTTGCATGCATGATACATAACTTGCTCAACACAGTTTTAGAGCATGGATTGGTCTCCAAACCAAAGTTCCTATTCAATCTAAGCCCTTAGAGCCTCTTGGTGGCTCTCTAACACAATTAATGGAATTTAAACTCTATCTAGTGAATGTAATTGCTTCCCCTTACCTCTCAGACGTGAATCAACAGAATGAAATCCAAGAAAAGTGCTCCAACCCCAGAAATCACTTTGAGCTTCACATGCATGACAGTTTTGAGTGCACCACCAAAACCGAATTGGTTCACCCATGAAATAGAGATAAGAATTGGGGAAAATTAGATTTCTAAACTCTATACAACATGTTCTAACTAAAGGAATTGAGTTTGAGACTCAGGAGCTCGAGAGCTTACCAGAAATCAATCTCCAAGTAAGCTCCAGAAACCAACTTTGACAGAATAACTCAAACTTCCAAGCTGTCGTTCTCCCAACGCACTCGCTCAATCCTCACGATTTTGGTGTTTATACAAAGCTCGTGATGTGAGCTTTATATTCGTGTATCACTCCAACCTTAACACTCAGAACTGACAGAGAATCGAAGAGAATGAATTCAAAACCCTAGCTTCAACAACACCAACAAGAATGAGCAAAATTCGTAGCTTAGGGAGGTTGAAGAGCTTAAATAGACATGGAGGGGCATCATGCATCACGACACGACACCCTTGGTGTTGGCATGGAGGCGATTTTGTGTCAACTAAGGAAAACCGTTGGCTGTGACTCACCAAACGCACTAACTCGTGCAGTTTGACCCAGAATACTCGAGTATTCTGAATAATACTCGAGTGTTTTGCCCAGATTTTGAAAAATAATTATTTTATTTACTTTCCCTCCAAAATATTTCCTATAATTGCTTCTAGGTCCCAACCCAGGGACTAATATGCAAAATACACATTTTATGCATTTACATTATTTATTAAATAATTTCCACACATAGGCTAGTCATATAAACACATATTTTAATCAAGGATTAATATAGAAACTATTAATTATAATTAAATTATAATTAACATTTCATTAATCGGGGATTAAAATTTTGGGGTGTTACACTACTCCCCCACTTACAAGAAATTTCGTCCCCGAAATTCAACTCATACAAACAAGTCAGGATAATCCTGACGGATCTTATCCTCTAATTCCCATGATGCTTCTATCACATCTCCATAAGTCCTGACGACTTTGACCAAACTAATGTCCTTCCCTCTAAGCTGCTTGATTCTTCGATCTTCAATACGAACTGGCACAGCTTTGAAGGTCAGGTTCTCATGGACTTCTAAGTTATCCGGTTGGATTCTAAGAACAATGGTGGGGTCATGGACATATTTCTTCAATTGAGACACATGGAATACATTATGGAGGTTAGCTAATGACGGAGGCAAAGCTAATTGATAGGCTACTGGGCCGATCCTTTTGAGAATTTGATAGGGACCAATAAACTTAGGTGATAGTTTCTGGGTTTTCAAGGCTCTACTAACACCTTTGGTTGGTACTATTCTAATGAACATGTGGTCTCCTTCAGCAAATTCTAAGGGTTTTCTCCTTCTATCAGCATAGCTTTTCTGCCTACTCTGAGCTGCCCTCATCTTCTCTTGTATCATCTTGATCTGCTCCGTGGTCTCTTGCACAATATCTGGTCCAATCAGAGAACTCTCCCCCACTTGAAACCAGCATAACGGCGTCTGACACTTTCTCCCATACAAAGCTTCAAATGGTGCCATTCCAATGCTCGTGTGATAGCTGTTGTTGTAAGTGAACTCCACGAGTGGCAACATTTGCTCCCAATTTCTTTGTCCTTCCAATGCACAAGCTCTTAAGATGTCTTCCAACGACTGAATAGTCCTTTCTGTTTGACCATCGGTCTGAGGATGGTATGCAGAACTTAGCTTCAATTTTGAACCCAAGGCTCTATGCAGATCTTCCCAAAACTTTGATGTAAACCTCGGATCGCGATCAGACACAATGCTTGATGGTACTCCGTGCAGACGAACAACTTCCTTGATGTACAACTGAGTGAGCTTTTCCAATGAGTAGCGCATATTCACGGGAATGAAATGCGCTGACTTGGTCAAACGGTCCACGATCACCCAGATTGCATCATGACCAGTAGATGTCTTTGGCAATCCCGACACAAAATCCATAGAGATGCTATCCCATTTCCACAACGGGATCTCTAAAGGAAGTAACTCTCCTCCTGGCCTTTGATGTTCCACCTTGGCCTTTTGACATACCAAACAACATGCCACATATTCAGCTACATCTCTCTTCAAACCAGGCCACCAAAATAGCTTCTTTAAGTCCTGGTACATTTTAGTAGCTCCCGGATGCATACTCATCTTACTCTTATGCGCTTCATCCAAAATCATCCTTCTTACTCCCAAATCATCAGGCACACCAATCCTCGTTTTAAAGCGAAGGATTCCATCCTTCCCTTCTTGAAATTCCAACTCCTTACCTTCTTGCATCAACTTCCTCTTTTCCATGAGTTTCCCATCCTTGTGTTGCAATTCCCGTATCCTTTGCAGAAACTCGTTAGCAATCTGCAGCATCCCCAACTTGATACTTGTCGGCTCCACTTGCATCGTCAGACTCAAATCTCGAAATTCCTCTATCAGTGCAGCTTCTCTGACCATCATCGCACTGATGTGCATTGCCTTTCTACTCAATGCATCCGTCACAGCGTTTGCCTTCCCAGGATGATAATGGAGCTCAAACTCATAATCCTTCAAAAACTCCATCCATCGGCGTTGCCTCATATTCAACTCCTTTTGATCAAAGAGGTATTTTAAACTCTTATGGTCACTAAACACCCGAAACGTAGTGCCATAGAGATAGTGTCTCCAAATCTTTAAGGCAAACACCACAGCTGCCAACTCCAGATCGTGAGTTGGATAGTTCATCTCATGCACCTTTAACTGTCTCGAAGCGTAAGCGACGACTTGTCCATCTTGCATCAAGACACACCCAAGACCTTGTTTCGACGCGTCACAGTACACATCAAAACTCTTCTGTGTATCGGGTAACACCAATACAGGAGACGATGTCAACCTTTCCTTCAGCTCTTGAAAACTACTTTCACATTTCTCATCCCACAGAAATGGTTGATCTTTCCTAGTCAACTTCGTCAGAGGCAGTGCAATCTTCGAGAAACCTTCGATGAACCTTCTATAATACCCAGCCAAACCGAGAAAGCTTCTAACCTCCGTAACCGACTTCGGTTGCTCCCATTGCAAAACCGAACTTACTTTCGTTGGATCAACTGCTATCCCTTTATCTGAAATCACATGCCCCAAAAATTTAACCTCCTTCAGCCAGAACTCACACTTTGTAAGTTTGGCGTACAGCTGCTTCTCCTTCAAGATGCTTAACACTATCTTCAAGTGTTCAGCATGCTCTTCCGGGCTCTTAGAGTAAATCAGAATATCATCAATGAACACAACCACGAATGAATCTAAATAAGGTCTAAATATTCGATTCATGTAGTCCATGAAGATAGCTGGTGCATTAGTCAATCCGAACGGCATTACGACATACTCATAATGTCCGTATCGAGATCGAAATGCAGTCTTAGAGATGTCCTCCTCTCTAATCCTGATCTGATGGTACCCCGACCTCAAATCAATCTTGGAAAATATTGAAGCCCCACGTACTTGATCCATAAGGTCATCTATCCGTGGCAACGGATACTTGTTCTTGATGGTGACCTTATTCAACTGTCGGTAGTCGATGCACATCCTCATGCTACCATCTTTCTTCTTGACGAACAAGACAGGAGCACCCCAAGGTGACACGCTTGGTCGAATCATCTGTTTCTGCAGCAACTCCTCAATCTGCTTCTTCATCTCTGCCATTTCCGGTGGTGCCATTCTATAGGGAGCGATAGAAATGGGACCAGCTCTCGGAACTAGATCAATGCCAAATTCTATCTCTCTTCTTGGTGGCAGACCAGGAATCTCATTAGCAAAAACTTCCGGGAAATCTCTGACAACAGGGATCTCTTCCATCCTCGGACCACTCTCCCCCACCTCAGTGTTGAACAGACATATGTAACCAGAGGGTTTTGGGTTTCTATAGGTCACGAGTCTTCTATCACAATCAATGATCACTTGGTTTTGACTTAACCAGTCCATTCCCAAGATCACATCCAATTGTGCTAAGGGTAAGCAGATCAAATCTACTTTAAAGGTTTGTCCCAACACTTCTATACAACAGTTAAGACATGCTCTAGAAACAATTACAGGAGCATTGGTAGGAGTTTCTACTTTGAGAGTATAAGGCATCTCAGACACAATCAAGTCTAAACGGTCTACACATTCATGCGAAACGAATGAATGCGTTGCACCAGAGTCAAACAAAACATGGCAAAACTGACCATTAAGCAAGTATTTACCTTGCACCAGATCAGAGGATCGATTCGCTTCCACACCGCTAAGGGTGAAGACCCTTCCTTGAGCCATTGGTCTATCCGCAGTTCCTCTTGAGTTGGCCTTGGCTGGTTCCTTGCAATCTCTTGCAAAATGCCCCGGCTTCCCACAGTTAAAACATCCACTTGTCCCCCAACACACACGACCATAGTGGTTGCGCTTGCACTTGTCACGGAATGGAGCCTCGCTCCGATAATTCCTTCCCTCAGAACCACCAACCTTGCCCTTGCCTTTCCCCCTGCGATCATATGGACCTTTTCCTCGATTGTTGAAACCCTTACGCCTTTGAGATCCATAGCCTTGATTGTCCTTCTTTTCCAAGACTTGCACCTCCTCGGCCTTTGTATCATCTTCATACATCCTACACATGTCCACGAGTGCAGGAAAACTTTGAATCCGCTGGTAACTGAAGATCGACTTCAACTTTGGCCTCAAACCTCATTCAAACTTAATGCATTTACTCCTCTCATCTGGATTGTTCTAATAGTATGGAGAGTACTTCATCAGCTCCTCAAACTTTGCCGCGTACTCACCCACACTCATGTTTCCTTGTTTCAGTTGCAAGAATTCCACCTCTTTCTTCCTCCTTAGATCCTCAGGGAAATACTTTTGGAGAAACTTCTCCATGAATACACCCCAACTTATCTCCCTTCCTTCATATTGCAAAAGCTGCATGGTGTGATTCCACCAATTCTCCGCTTCATCCTCCAACATATAGGTTGCATACGCCACCTTCTGAACATCAGAACACTCCAAGGTCCTCAAAATCTTGTCCATAGTATGAATCCATTTGTTGGCTTCCTCCGGTTTAAATCCTCCTTCAAACTTTGGCGGATTGCAGCTCCTAAAATCAGCCAGAGTCTTCGCCTCAGTGTTACCCACATTACACTGCTGAGGCGGATTTGCCGGTTGAGAGGGTTGCTGAGACTGCCTTTGCATCGCTTCCAGTACCGTGGTGATTCGCTCCAACATCGCATTGGTGTGATTTTGGTTTCTAGTTGCCATATTAGACCTGCGCTATGGGCTTATGGTCACATATGTTGAACTAGAGAAACTTCTATTACACCACCTATACTACGGCTCTATCCTAAACTTATTGAATCTACAATCAATTGCGTCTTGTACTCAAAAGAGACAAGAGACAAACAAATCAGGGGTAATACAAAATTCAATAAGTAATTTAATAACATTCAAAGTACTAAATACTTTGGAGATACCTGCTGGATGTTGATGGCTACCTTTCTGGAACCACTTCTACTACTACAGGATCTGACTTTTGCTCTGATACCACTAAGTGTGACACCCTTCGTTGTTACCCAAATTGAAAAATAAAAGTATATCGTATTGGGTAATATATATGGACTTGTGAGTGTTAAGAAAATATGGTAAATAAAAATTTCCTTTAGATCGGGTGCACAAATCGACAGATGAAGTTCTTGGAGAATAAACTATATCTTTTTCAAAACTTTTGTATCGAGTTCGGTGTCGTACTAAAACCTTTTCACAAATAGGGTAATCTTCGTCTTTTGAAATTGTACATACATTATTGAAAGTAATTGTAGTTACCCTTGCTTTTCTTAATAAAGCTGATACCATTGAGTTAATGGGTGTATCTGAACCCTTAAGTAATCTAAATCAGAGTAAGCGGAAAGTGCTGGACTATGCAATAGTTTGAACCTAAGATTTATATTTATATATATAGATAATAAAAGTGGTAAGTACATAGTCCATCATCATGTCTCCAAGTTTCAGAATATACAAGTCCATAGTAGATCTACATAGTCATGTAACCCCAACCCTAGAGTACTACAAGAGTATATCTACAATATATACATAACCAAAATACAATTCCAGGGATAGTCACGTAGATCCATCAGCATCAGATGCAGTAGTAGTAGCAGTAGTAGTCTCCCAAAAGTAAAGTGAGTAAGGTAGTAGCATCATCATCACAGCAGCAGCAGCAAATCTCCTCCACACACCGGATCCTCAGATCCACACCATACACCATATACATGTACCTAGGGATCGTCGTCCCTCCAGTCACTCCCAGTAGAATGCACGACAGGCTCGCTCCCACTCTCGTCCTCCACCGGATCCTCCTCGATCTCATCCGAGGGAGAGTGTACCCTATCACTGGGTACCGGGTCAGGTGATGGTGAAACCCTGACTGGGCTCCTCGGATCAGATAGGGGAGTCTCCTCGCGGACGACTCTCGAAGTAAAAGGGTGAGAGCGGGTAGGTTGAAAACGAAAACTATGGTAAGAGCGAGCTGGTCGCGTGGGAGGTGGTCCATGGTAAGTGTAAAATGGGGGTACATGCATAGTGTATATGGTGGGAATCCTAAACCTACGAGGACGAAATCGCATCAGCGGGTTCGGGTGGTAGAAGGTAATCTCTATCTCCCCCTCAAACACCGCGCGATGGTCCTCATAGATCCATATGCCACTAGGAAGTGGACGGATCTCGATGCAAGCAATGTAGCGAGACATCACCTACAAGGGCATAGGGGTAAGCAATTCTAAACACATAATCAATAGAGAATAAATTATGCAACATAAATATGTAACATGCATCAATTAATATCAATCACACTTAACACTTAGCAAGTAGGTTATGCACATAGGATGCTCACACTTAATTCAGATATATCAATTACATTAAATGAATGACATGATGCATGATTTTAGCTCTCAAGCCTATCTCCATCATAATACTATGTCACTCTCTGACGTCCATCCCTGACAACCCAGCACTCAACAGTGCGTTGTATTCCTAGGTATACAACCATTCATACATTCACCTAGAATGTACACGACAAGCTTGGTATCCATGCCACCCGAGCATATCCCGTCATCCAAACGGATCGTCCTCCAAACGATATATCCATTATCGGCATTCACTAAGCCGACCACGTCAACGACGTGTCATCAAGCAAGCGTATTGGCACTCCCAGAGGCCCTCCACATGTTTATCAAAACATGAATACGTCCTACCATCCGAACTCCAGGATGAATGCAATTTATCTTTTAGACTTAAGGGAAGTTGATTAATACTTTACAGGCCACCTAGGCTTATTTTCTTTATCAAAAAGGACCGTCACCAAACGATCTTTTTGTATTAATCAATTTCTCTAAGTCTTGATCCCTTGGACTATTATTAATAATTCCTTAATTTAATAAGTTAGAATTGAAAATGGTGTTTTCAGGTTCTGAACAATTTACTCGAGTAAACTTCAGGACACTCGAGTGTTACTCAACTTTTCCAAATTACTCGAGTGTTCTTAAGACTACTCGAGTGTTCATGACTTTCTGAGGATTTGGGTTTTCAATTCAATAATTTACTCGAGTAGTTCATGGGTTAGTCGAGTGTTCTTGAACATTTCCAGAATATTCGAGTGACCTTGACTGACTCGAGTGTTTGGCCTATAATGGTCCTCAGGTCATGCTCAATACTCGAGTACCAGACGAAAAACTCGAGTGTTCTTGTTCATTTTACATTGTTTTGAAAGCATTTTACTCGAGTACCCTGCCTTTTACTCGAGTGTTTCGTAGCAGATAACACTGAAACCTGGTTTTAACATAACATTTTCATTTCTACTTAATTCCAGTCCATTCCAGGGATCCACAGAGTTCATACAACATAATTTGAACATGTTACAACATTCATTCCATATCAAAACACAGATTTGACAGAGAATTCAGTAATCATGCATTAAAACACATTTTCACAACTCAATACCTCAATTTGCAGAATAAGCTCAATACTCATGAATTAAAGTTCATTTAAGCTTGCATGCATGATACATAACTTGCTCAACACAGTTTTAGAGCATTGATTGGTCTCCAAACCAAAGTTCCTATTCAATCTAAGCCCTTAGAGCCTCTTGGTGGCTCTCTAACACAATTAATGGAATTTAAACTCTATCTAGTGAATGTAATTGCTTCCCCTTACCTCTCAGACGTGAATCAACAGAAAGAAATCCAAGAAAAGTGCTCCAACCCCAGAAATCACTTTGAGCTTCACATGCATGACAGTTTTGAGTGCACCACCAAAACCGAATTGGTTCACCCATGAAATAGAGATAAGAATTGGGGAAAATTAGATTTCTAAACTCTATACAACATGTTCTAACTAAAGGAATTGAGTTTGAGACTCAGGAGCTCGAGAGCTTACCAGAAATCAATCTCCAAGTAAGCTCCAGAAACCAACTTTGACAGAATAACTCCAACTTCCAAGCTGTCGTTCTCCCAACGCACTCGCTCAATCCTCACGATTTTGGTGTTTATACAAAGCTCGTGATGTGAGCTTTATATTCGTGTATCACTCCAACCTTAACACTCAGAACTGACAGAGAATCGAAGAGAATGAATTCAAAACCCTAGCTTCAACAACACCAAAAAGAATGAGCAAAATTCGTAGCTTAGGGAGGTTGAAGAGCGTAAATAGACATGGAGGGGCATCATGCATCACGACACGACACCCTTGGTGTTGGCATGGAGGCGATTTCGTGTCAACTAAGGAAAATCGTTGGCTGTGACTCACCAAACGCACTAACTCGTGCAGTTTGACCCAGAATACTCGAGTATTCTGAATAATACTCGAGTGTTTTGCCCAGTTTTTGAAAAATAATTATTTTATTTACTTTCCCTCCAAAATATTTCCTATAATTGCTTCTAGGTCCCAACCCAGGGACTAATATGCAAAATACACATTTTATGCATTTACATTATTTATTAAATAATTTCCACACATAGGCTAGTCATATAAACACATATTTTAATCAAGGATTAATATAGAAACTATTAATTATAATTAAATTATAATTAAATTATAATTAACATTTCATTAATCGGGGATTAAAATTTTGGGGTGTTACAAGAGCAGTTCCTTCCTTCCGACCTGAGGGAAAGTGGTCCCGATCTCGCTGCGAACACTCTCATCTCAAGCTTCTTCTCCAGAGGTGAGACTCTTTTAAGTGATAATTTTAGTGTTTGGTAATTGGTGAAAATGATTGATGTTAAGTTTTCAATTGAAAATTTGTGATTTGTTGATGTTTGATTTTGGATTATGAAATGTGTGTTAATGGTTAAGTCGCAGCAAAGATTGATCCTTTGGAAACACCGACCCATTAGGTGCCCTGTTAGGTGACAAGTTACCCATTAGGTACAAATGACCCATCCAGGTGAAAATGACCTATTAGGCCCCGTAAATGACCCGTTAGGCGGGTCTACCCAATGGATCAATCTGCTGCACAAATGGTATGAATTATGAAAGTGAAATGTATCTTGTAGAAGTAACATAATTAAAATTTTATTTTAGTCCTAATGGGTGTCAACCGTGGCCTAATAGGTGGAAATGACCTGGATTGGGTGAAAATCCTAGTGGGTGAGAAATGACCTAACAGGTGCGCGAATTTCCTAATGGAGAACTACTAATTTTTGATAACAGAAATGACCAAAGAGAATAGAATGTGATTCTTTGGGAACCTAAGCCGGATCCCTTAGGAATTCAAATAATTGCATCCTATAAGTGTGGCACATCTGTAAGCAGAAAACTTCAAAGGTGCAATTGATTCTTGTTTAAGGGATGCAAATTCCAAGTTGAGTTAATTAAAAGTCAAAGTTTCTTACAAAGGAAATCTTGCTAATTAACAATGAAGTACAGAAACTTAAGCTGGATGACGAGGGCTATGACCACTGATGGAATGTAGTATCGGAACTGGCCAATCCGACGTTGCATTTATCGGGAGGTGATGTTGTCGAAATCTAGGAGTTGTGCATCATCATGAATTAGTATTTGATCTCCTATGTATAAAACTTATGTGTTAATTCTTTTATGTTTGTTTGCTTTGCTAAGTGCTTTGTGTGTGATCTTAATGTATGTTTGTTGAGTAATTTGGTGTCAAAGTAATTGAATCGGGATTAGAAATGGAACCGCATGGAATAAATAAATTATGAATATCGAATACTAATCCAACCAAGTGATTAAGGTCACGTTGATTCGACTAGTATTTAAGAAAACGAAAAATAATGTTTATACTAAATTAATAAGCGGTTCTGTAACTAAACTTGATTCAAGTGATTGTGGCATCAAATGAAAATAGGCATTGAGAACTAATCGATCAGATTTAAACCACTGAATCATATTAATTTGAGTTACAAATAAAAACAAACTTTTTATCCAATTTAAGAAGCGTTTTGAATTCAATCCAAAGGGTTCTCGAAACATGCTTATATGCGGAATAGTGTAGTGTTAAAGTAAGCGGAAAAAAATTAGAAGTGGAACCATGAGAATCAAAATGATTTACTACCTCGATTCTAATCTATCCGAATGACTCAGCTTGCATCGGTTAGACTAAAATCCATAAAAAACAACCAAAACATTTCTGTTGAACTCGTAGTTGATTCCACCCCTAATTTGATTTCCGGTGACTTTAACACTAAACGAAAGTTAAGTTGGAGCTTCTAATGATTGAACTTGAACCCCGTACAATAATAAAATTTTGTAACGAAAAGAGGTTTATCTAATTGAGGATAGGGTTAAAATTCAACATAGAGGTTCTTACCTCACTTTTGATTACATCATCGGTAGTGTATTTGGTATATATATGAAAACGTCTATGTCTATGTGGAAATGAATTTAAACTTTCGAAAATGTTTCCAAAAAGATTTGGGATTAATAACTTTTCAACTGCCCTCTTTATTTTTGAAGTCCCAAATTACTTTCGACTAAGCATTGACTAAAAATGTTGTTTTTGAAAAGTGTGTTCAAGATAAAACTGAATTTTGTTTGTGTATGTTTGATTGATATATGTGTTTGATATTCCTATGTACAAAGTGAAATTTTGCCTGATGCTTGTGAGCGTTCAAAATGAATTTCAAAAGTTGCACCGAACTACAATCATTCCAAATGGATCGTGATGTCGCATGGCAAATTTTTAAGAAATAGTAAGAAAACAAGGATTTCTAAGTGACCTAGTAGTGAATTTTGTAACCAAGTCACACATCGGTCAAATAGGAACCCTTCTTATGCGAATCAAATCAATTCGGAATGAAAACTCAAATTTTAAACTTGAAGTAAAAAGGGAATATAATTGTTGTAACTCTCACAGAATGAACTAAACTAAACTTTACCAAGTTCAAGGCACATTCCCTCTTTCTTTGAGTTTATCCATTTTAAGTGACTTGTCACTCCTTCATCTAGGATCTCATGAAATTAGATGAAGGTAGCTCTTCATGGTAAGGTGCATGATTAATAGTTTTAGTGAATTTTCAAATGAAATTAATTGTTCCTCATCAAGAGAGGAACCTAATTTGCAAACAAATTTGGTTTCTATAAATGTCTCATTGTTTTCTAAGTGTTCCTCTAGTATGGGATCTTTTTCCTAAATTTTAAATCCTCATACCTAGTGATTTTTTCAAACCAAAGGTTTTAAAAATGTATGTGTTTGTAGTTAAGTGTTTGTTGGGTAATCAGGGTTTTCATATTAAATGAAAAACCAAGTTTTTTGGTTTAGGCTATTTGTTTGACTTGGAAGAATTGATGTAAGCACCCTAAGGTCGAATTATTGTTTTATATAACACTTCAAGCCAATTGGAGCAAGTTAGCGTTTTTAAACAAAATGAATTTAATGTGCTCTAATCGGTTTGACAATCTTACACAACCTTGGGGTAACTTCAGGTGTTGTCTCCTCAAATTTTGAGGCCAATTGGAGTTTGCCTACTAATTTTTAAGTGAATTTGACATAGGTTCACCCCGACCATTACAAATCTTTTACAAGCGGTCGTAGGGTCAAAAGAGAACCTAAGGAACTCTGATTGACTTGAAAATTTACCATAATGTTCTATTATATTCAGGGACGCTATCTTCCAATTCTTCAAAAACCTTGGGAAATTGAATTTATAAAAACGCATCTTGGTTGCAAACTATGTAAGTCATATTTCCCGAACCTTTTTTTTAAAAAAAAATGCTTTTTAGAATATGTGATAATATTTGTGAATGTGTTTGTAGAGGTAAGAGTTAGCCCTAAGTTAGACTAGGAATAGTTAGGAAGGAATCCAAGTTGAGTAGTGTTTAGGTTTGAGGTATGTGATGTTGTGGATTGTTGTTGTGTATGATTGAACCTTGTATGAATTTACATGATCTATGTCTATTTGAATGATGTTTGTTGCTAGCTAGGGCCTAGATATAGGACATAAGTGGTAGGTTTTAGAGTTAGAGCATAATCAACCCTTTAGGGTAATAGTGTTTAGAGTGTTTTAGTGCCCTGTCCAACCTTCAAGGTAGAATTTCGAAAGAAACCCGGTTGATCTTAGAAATTATTCCCAACTTCCTTGTAAAGCTAAACCTGAGTTTAGAATCCAAGATCCTTTGGGAGTCTTGCTAGAGGGACTCCTGAAATAGTTAATCGAGAGAAATGTAAACCTTAGCAAATCTGATAGAGCCTCCACCTCGAGTCAGACCGAATCAAATCGTAGTTGGTGCTCTTCAATGAGTGCAAGGGTCTGGTGGCGCATTCATGACTGAATGGTATGCCAATCCCAAGTGGGGGAGTAGAACTAAGTTGAGTAAGTTGCTTAGCTTAGAAAACCTTTTCCGGGATGGTTCTCCAATTAATGATTTTGAGCGGAATTTCGGGGACGAAATAACAATAAGTGGGGGAGAATTGTAACATCCCAAATTTTAATTCCAAGTTTAATTAGGAAGACCTAAGTTAGAATTTATGAGGAAAACCATAGGAAACCATGGATAGGAGTTAAGGGTAGTGTTTTAGAGTTAGAATTTGTCAAAATAGGAGTTTTCAGAGGAGTAATCGATTATCTGCAGAGTGTAATCGATTACATGCTCTCTGGTGAAATCATACAAAAGTTGCATTAAAAGTAATGGATTACTTGGGCAAAGTAATCGATTACTTGGGCAAAGTAATGGATTACTTAGGCAAAGTAATCGATTACCAGTGCTCTGGTGATTGTATGATGCTGCAAAAATAATCGATTAATTGGAGGAAGTAATCGATTATTTTGGCAAAGTAATGGATTACTTTAGGAAAGTAATCGATTACTTCAGGTCTGATGCAGAAAAAAATAAAGTAAGGGCAGAAACGTAATTTCCACCCCCTCATCTCCTTATTTCAGCCACACCCTCCTTCTCCCTTATCCAAAATCGACCCTCTTTCTCTTCTCCTCCACTTCCACGCCTTTCTCTCCCTCTCTTCTCACTCTCAACTCACCATCAACATCCATCACCACCCAAATCTCCCCACCAATCCTTCTCCCATGTAAAACCCACCCTCTCCTTCATGTTTTCTTCTTCTCTTCCTTGTCCATGGTGCTTATCTTTCTCTCTCACCTCCATGGCTCTTTCTCTCTCCTTCACCCAATCTGCATCAACAACCACCAAGTACCCACAAAACCACCTTCAATCCTTCCCCCCATGAGTATCTATTTCCTTTCCCATGACTAATGCCTCATTCCTTGCCCTTGGTGTCTCTTTCTCTCTCTTGGAAGTTCTTTCTCTCTCCTAGGGCTACTCTCTCTCTCCTCCAATTAATGAGGAACGGAGTGGAAACCGGTCAAGAGAATTGGAGTCAAGGTAGATCCGGAGTAAATTCAAGGTCCTTGGAGCTTTGTGTGGGCTCTCTCCCTCTCCAAGGTAAGGGGAGTCTCTTTTCCACACCTTGGGTTAGGGATAGTTGGGGTATATAATAGGACTTGGGTTAAGTAGTTAAATTGGGTTGTGGGTAGCAAAATAGCACCTGTTTAAAGTTGGTTTAGGGAGACTGAATGTATTTTGATTTAATTTAAACATGTAATTTAATTGATTTTAATTTGCTAAAAACCCCTTTATGTATGTTGTAAATGTAGGAAGTGAAGAACCCTAGGGAGTTGACTTATATTTAAGCACTTTGAGAGATACCTGAGTATGTCGATTGATCTGTTATGTATGTTGTTTGTTGAGAGTTGCTATGTTCTTTATGTGTATTAAAAGGGTATAATTAAGAATAAGTAATTAATTGTGAGAAAATAAATAATGCAATCTAGTAGGTGGTAAGAGGATTAGTGGTCATAAGGATATTTCATGGCTAATGATAATTGTTTACTTGATGATGAATATGTTTAATTAGGATGTTCTGAAGTTGGGTTTTAGTCGTAGTTTGGAATATATGCGTTTTGTGAATTATGTTGGCGAATAGTATTGGAGTATAAATGATGTTAATTATTTGTTGTTATGTGATGTGGAAATTAAGAATGATGTGAATGCATGAATGTGGATGATTATTACCTATTATAAATGGCTATTTGAAATGTGTGCTTTGTGGTGAAGGTGTTTGTGTTGTAAGGATGGTTGAATTGATCATTGGGACATTGGGACACTAGGTGTTCCTGCTAGGTGTACAAATGCCCCATTAGGGCCAAATGCCCCATCAGGCTAAAATGCCCCATTAGGTGAAAATGCCCCGTTAGGAGTCAATGTACCCAAATGATCAATTAAACTAAAACTAAAAAAATTGAAAATGTGAAAAAGACTAAAGTATGTAAATTAAATATGCTAAAAAAATGTGATAAGTATGAGTATAAAATTATATGTATTAGTCCTAACGGGTAAGGCCTAGTGGGTGATAGTCCTGATGGGTGTCAAAGTCCCTAATGGGTGTACAAATGCCCTAGCAAGAGCAACTAATTTCCTAGTGGTACAAACTAAAAGATAAGTGGGTATGTTGTCCTCTAACCGTGAGGAGACATGCGATGTTATGTTCGGTATGTTGTCCTCTAACCGTGAGGAGACATGCGGTTTTATGTTGGGTGTGTTGTTCTCTGACCGTGAGGAGACACACGTTATATGGTTTTTAATGGGAAATGAAAATGATTTTTGGAAAATGAGAAAGTGAAGCATTTTGTTATTCATGGCTTGGTTTGACTATGATGCTTGAGTTTCTAGTATGTGCCTTTTTATTATCTTCTAATTCACTGTGTTGTGAAAAGGTCTCACCCTTAGTGGTTATCATTTTAGGTTTATGCTGAAGGAGCTTGAGGATCAGTGTGTCACAGCGGAAGAATTGGAAAGAAGGAAATCCTAATGTTGCGCTACTCATATTATAATTGAAATACCCAATTTTATTTGTAAATTTAATTGATGAAAAGAACATTTTGAGTTTCTGATTTTTATTACAAACACTTTAAGTTGTTATTTTGTATAAAACTATGGGGTGTTACATAACCGGTTACAAGGGCTCTGTAACCGGTTAGACGATGAACCCACAAATTGGGTTAGTGGATTTTGATGAGTAATCACCCAATTAATCAAGAAATTGCCACGAATCTCACTCAAATCACGCTGGGGACCGTGTGTCGCCTTGCATGCTTCTTGAATTCATCTATATAAGGCAAAGTTTAGATCACTAATGAGGGTTTTTGTTCAAGTGTTGATGATAAGCTCTGTTTTAGGGTTCCATAGTTTTTCTCTTCGATTCTCAGTCTTTGTTGAGAGTTAGAAAACGAGTGATACACTGTCACAAAGCTCACATCAAGGGCTTTTTATTGATATAAAGTTTGTGAGTTAAGATTGTTGGAGCAAGGAGAAATCAATCTGAGAAGGTTGGAGTTAGAGTATGTCAACACTGGTTTTTCAGTTCTGGGAAGCTAAGTTTGAGTTCGGTTTTGGTAAGTATAGGTAATCTCTTGACCTAAAACTGTGTTGGTTCTTTAGTATAAGTTGTATAGAACCCAAACTAATAGTTTTCCCTAATTCCTTTGGCTTTTTCATGTGTCAACTATTCTGGTTTTTGGACCCTGTTGGAAGTGTCATGACTCAAACCAGAGTTTTTGGAAATCATGGTTTTCCTCCAAGATCTGTGAATACTCTCGTCAAACACGATCTAGAGGTAAGGGGGAAGCTTACTATTTGCTAGAGTGAGGATAAACATGTTTGGTAAATAGGATGAGTCACCAAGAGACTCTAAGGGCATAGCTTGAATTAGTTTTATGGCTTGGAGGTCAACTTTAGCTCATTTCTGATTTTTGAGCAATTATTATATGATGCATGCAAGCTATTGTGATGACAATTTCATGACTTAATTGGATATTATGTGAATTGATACATTAAGTTGTGAAATATGTGATTTATGCACTTTTGGTGTATGATGATTTTGCATACATGAATTTGTGATATTTTTAAGTGTTTAAACATGTGTACTTTCAGGTATTAAACTTTGGTTAATAATGAAAATAGGTCAGATTTGAGTACAATTGAAAATGGTGCTGAAAAATCAGTTTTAGTATGTTGTGCTGCATAATCTAACCGGTTAGAGCCTGTCTGTAACCGGTTAGAACTTGACAAAAATGAAAATATACAATTCTGGTTTTGTTAAGTAATTCTCACCATTTTTAATTGATATTTAAGGTCTATTATCACTGTTATTACCCTGTGATTGTTGGATATGGATTCCAAACTTGATAATTGGTTTATACCTTGAAGTGAATGACAAATTCAATTGAAAATTGTGAAGTTATATGCAATTTGATGCTCATAATGTTAATGGATGCAAGATGAATGTGTTTCAGTGGGTAAACATGTTAATATTAAGGTATTGTCACTCTGTGTACGGCTGAAATTGGTTAGATTTGAGTATTGGAAAGAATGGTATGCAAAACCCCACTTTTCAGTGTATTTTCTGCATAATCTAACAGGTTAGTCTGAAGCTGTAACCGGTTAGATACTGTCAGTTTTCAAAAGAAAAAGGTTTCTGAAATTGGCTAAGTGTTCATACCATTTATACTCAAGTTTAAGCTAGAATTTCATATAAAAACCAATCTGAAACTATGTGATTGAGCACTGTTTGGTTTAGATTGGAGGTGATGAGTTAATACCTTAATATTAAATGATAATTTCAAGAGGAAATTATGCATAAATGAAATTGGATTATGATTTAGATCTTTTGAATGATAATATGTGTTGAACTTGAGGTATTATGTTATGCTAAGACTTTGTTATTGGATTGAGTAGAGAATTCAAGAAAAGTTTCTTTGAAAATCAGTGGTTTTAAGTTCAGGTCTGTAATTCTAACCGGTTAGGTTATGATGTAAGCGGTTAGTACCTGAGACTTAAAAATAAAAGTTAAGCTATTTTACTAAGAAAGTGTGGAACTCTTAATTATTATGCCATATTCTTCATGTTTTTAGATATGAAAATGAAATATTAATTAAATAGCCAACCAAAATTGAGAAAAATATTATATGCATTCATGCATGGTGAAAGGTGATGAAATAGGTTGGCAAGGATTGTTTGTCATGTTCTGGGAACATGAGGAGGGTACTCTGGGAGTACCAAATTAATGCAACCTACTTGATGACACATTCTGGGAATGTGGCCAGTGTCTGGGACATGGTTTCTTTGGTGCGTTCTGGGAACGTGATGCACACTCTGGGAGTGGTTCTTGTTTATATTCCAAGTATGGTTTGCAATACGTTCTGGGAACGTATGTTAGTGTTCTGGGAACACGAGGAAGGTACTCTGGGAGTACCAAATTAATGCAACCTACTTGATGACACATTTTGGAAATGTGGCCAGTGTCTGGGACATGGTTTCTTTGGTGCGTTCTGGGAACGTGATGCACACTTTGGGAGTGGTTCTTGTTTATATTCCAAGTATGGTTTGCTATACGTTCTGGGAACGTATGTTAGTGTTTTGGGAACACATTGGTGTATTGGATGAGCGTCCGAGATTGATTCATAATGGAGGCCTCAGGATTGTGAGATAGAAAGCATGCATCATGCCACCTGCATTGAAAGACTTATTATGATTAACCGGCTGTGCTCATATGATTATGCATTCTGATTTGCTACATGATTACTTGTGTATGTTAGTTTTATTCTCATTTGATTATGCGAATATGTATAGCTAACCCCCATGCCCTTATTAGGTGTTGATCGTATATCTAGCTTGCAAAAAAGTCAGTGAAGGGAGATGACCCTTAGGTGCTTACAGAGTATAGATAGTGTGGGTTGGGAACCCTTTGTACAGATATTGAGGATCCGGCCAGATGGATGTTTGGACAGAGGACCAGTGACCAGCTCTATAACATCTCTATTTTTAGTAGTATTTATATTATACATATTTTGAGTGATGTATCATAGAATGAATTTAGTTTTATAATAATACTTATTTGGTATCCATGGACTTGTTACACTTGATATATTTTGAGAGTATAATATAATTAATTTATTATGTTTCCGCAAACTCTGATTTTATTAGTCAAATTCATTATTAATCAAATTTTTGTAAAAGGAATTTTCAAATGAAGGGAAAATTTTTACTTTCGGATCTTTTTCCAACAATGACAAGTCCAAGTAATCATAAACTTATTACTTTTCTTATAAAGTAAGTTGATAATACAAGGAGTGTTACACTTTTATGGTATCAGAGCAATGGTCCTGACTTTTGGTCCTTGGGTGTGTGGTCCAATACGCTGGTCATCGATATCTACGATGTTTCCTGGGAAGTATGCTTTCATATACTTCCAAACTAGATCTAAGGTTATGTGTAATGGCTCTAGATAAGTAGCTTAGTCTGCTATTAAGAACTGTTCTGTGTAGTCTAAGTAGAAGTATGATAGTTGTATGCTTCTCTTTAGACATGTTATAAACCCAAAACCATAGTGTTGGTTTATTACGTTCTCATAGAACCAGTGATAAGGAAATCTTAAGGAGTTGTAGTTAAGTCCTTGACTCTGGGGAAGAGTGTTTACCCTCATTAGTGTTAAAGTTAATCAACTTCTCAGACCAAGTGCAGGGCAGTCATCTTCTTAAAGATCAACCTTGTTGAGTTTGTTAAACTCTAAAGTTATCCTTTCTTTTGTTCCTTATGGATACGGGTATTGATCAAAGTTGCTATATGTCTTATCCAATCTGCTATCTCAAAGTAGAGACTCCTACAAATCTTCTTGTAGTTGTTTCCAATGTATGTTTGAATTGTTCTATTAAGGTATTAGACTTTGTCTATCTACCTGTGTCATGATTACATTTGATCTTAGACATGTTTTGGAAGCCGAGAGATCAAGTGATCATGATTAACGATGATAGAACAACCCTGTATTGGGTTTCCCAAGCTTCGAATCTGGAATCCAATGGATCCATGTGTTTGCTTCTGGGCAGCAGTGAAGGAAAGGAAGAAGGGGGTTAATGAAATCTTGGTTACTGTAACACCATACTTTATCTACCCGTAGATACCCATTTATTAAAATAGTGAACTTGAAAATTTTCTTTTTAATTTATAAAAATCTACCGTCAATCGGTTGGAGTTTCCTTTGTTTATTGGATTTTCCAAAGTTTTAGTTTAACCTGCTCATTTTCAGAAAAACACATTTATATTCATTATAGGCCAGCAGGGCCCGAAACATTGTTCAGTCCATACATTACAACCTTTTTAGAAAATAAGTCTAAGTCTCAAGACTCCTAGTTCCAGATATAGAATAAAAGAAAATACATCAAAATCTCCCATAATACAAAGTATATGACCAAAATAGTGATCACCCCAAAAATACCCTACACTCCACATGATGGAATGTATTTCCTGCTCGGCCATACTCGTGTATATGCTCCTTCGGTACCTGTAAAAATATAGCAAGAAGGGTAGCATTACACAGAACTTAGAAATATAGCTTCTACGAAAGCATAGTAACAAACCAAGGACCTACCCTATACCATAATACCCAAATCATATACTAATTTACTTTCCTTTTATACAACTCAACCTTTCCTTATCTTCAATTACATACCTTCCCTATGCCTTTCTAGTCTTTCCATTCCTTTCCATTCTTTCGCACACCTTTCGGTGGGTCTTATTACCATTTATTCACACACCACAAGGGCGGGTCGTAATTACATTTACGCACACCATATTGGCGGGTCCCAATTATATTTACACACACCATATTGGCGGGTCCATCACATACCTAGTCACACTCCCTACGGGAGGGTCTATAATTCACACTCCATTATGGAGGGTCCTATTATATACACGCTCCGTTATGGAGGGTCCATTTATATATACACGCTCCGTTAGGAAGGGTCCATTTATATATACACGCTCTGTTATGGAGGGTCCATTTATATACGCACTCCGTTATGGAGGGTCCATTTATATACTATATATATTCTTTCGCACTCCACTTAGGGAGGGTCCTATGAAATTATGCCTATTCTCACTTCCATTTGGAAGGGTCATTCCTATTTATTCATATAGTCACGCTCCCTTTGGGAGGGTCATTCATACATAAACTCACCTTTTCACATTCCTATATCCACACCTAAATAGGTGGGTCTTTCTCACATTAGCAATATAATTTCCCATTATCCAATTATTACACTCATTACTAATCCATTTATTGTCTAATTTCCTTTCAATTCCATTATTCAACTCAAGTCGTTATCTACAACAAACATCCTTTTCACTTAGCACACTTATCTTTATATTTTCCATATTTATTTCCCAAAATCCTCTTAAATTAAAACAAGCCTACTGCTAACTCTTCCCTTTTCTTTATCTACCTCTCGATTATCCCTATATTGTCATACTCCATTTTTATCATAGTCTCCATATCTTTACAAGCATACAACAAATTTCTTTTATTTATCCACTTTAAATTGTATTATCTACCCTTATTCCTTTTATATTCTCCTTATAGGAATTCAACTTAATTATTCTTCTCACTTCCTAATTTACCATCCACTTAATCTATAATTCCTTTTCTAGCCATAACTATATACGTACTTATTCTTATACATTTCAATTACTTTGCCTTTATATTCTCTACCACTTACTTCATTTATTCTCATTCTCAACTATCCTAAAGTTTGGTACTCCACTCATTCACTACCCCTAGCCATCACTATAACTAAAGAGAATTTATTTCCTAAGCTAAGGTAATACGACCCTCTTACCTTGAATGTGAAGGAAGAAAGCACCCAAACCCTAGCTTTGACTCCTTGAGTCCTAGCTCTTAAAACCTTAGCCCTTAGCAACTCCACTCTCGAATGATTTCAGCCCTTATCTTGGAAGGAGAGTGAGTTGTTCTTGAGATGGAGGTAAGTGTATACATGAGTCTCCATAGCTATGAATTGAAGAAATCCAATGGAGATAGGGGGAGAGGGAGGGTCACTGTAACATCCCCGATTTTTCCCCAATTACTAGGTGTAACATCTGCCTTTTGACTCACTGATGAGCATTTTATTTCCCATTATTCCTTGCATCATTTTACTCCTATTATTGATACTTGTTTCCCATTTGACATTGATTAGCTTGATTTATTGATTTAGAGTTTATTGGACTAATATTCCGAATATTGTTTAATTTGGAATTATTTAGCCTAATTAATTCTATTTCTATTTTCAGGTAATATTTGGCACAAGGACACTTTGGGAAGTTTGGAAATGAAGATTGAAGTATTGAAGTGAAGATTGTAATTTGCATTTAGGTCCCTTTTTAATTGTAATGTTCAGAATAGTGTTTCTTAGGACTTGGGCCCATGTTTTAGGCCCATTTTCATGTCTAAAGAGGGGAAATTCTTGTAACCCCCCAAGACACACTCCCATTTCAGATTTCTCACTCTCTCTCTAGGTTAGAACTTCTCTCTTGGCTCTCCCAAGTGGTGGTGGCTGCTAGGGTTTTGTTATTCCCCATTTCTACTCGTTTTTCTTCATTTATGGCCATGGAAGGCTAGACTTCAAGGGTTAATCCCTTTGGTATTGTATTATCTACTCTTGAGCTCTTGTTATTAATGCAATTTCATTTTATCTTCTCTGTTTTCATGTTTATCGATGTGTAGTGGTTTGCTTAATTCCATTTCGTAGAGATAATACATGAATATAAATGCTTAATTTGTATTAACTCGTAAAAACTCCAATTCTGGTTTCTGATGCTTAATTAGAAGTTAGGGTTTGGAGTGATAACTGAATTTTCGCTTAGTATTTGGTTATCACGAGTTGGACAGAGGAGAGGAGAGGAATCGATCTTTAGTGAGCTAGGATTGAGTAGTGTACGTAGCCAAAGGGGTTTGCCCGCTTTTGTTTCTGATTTTCTTAGTTTTTATATTCTGTTTATGTTTTGTTCTTCACATTTGTCACACACAAAAACCCCCCCCCCATTTTACTGCACACTACGTGTTTGATACTTTGCCTAGACCGATATTCGCTGGGAAACGACCTAGGATCACCTTCCTAGTACTACAGAATAAACACCTTTTATTTTGATCGGGTACGGCCTCGATCAAAATTTGGCGCCGTTGCCGGGGATTATCGGTTCTTGCCAAAGATCATACAGTAGTTAATTAGATTAGTTAGTGTAGTTAGTGTGTGAATAAGCATTCTGATAACTGATTGAAAGTTGCCATGTTTGCTGATTTGCTGTTCTGCACAACTGATGCTATTCTAGTGATTCTGTGAGTGCCATTCAACATAGCTGCGGGTGGAATTTTTGCACGAAAATTGGTATCCACACTTGTTTCATCATATATTAGTGTTTTGATGCATCACAGACACTCAGATATGCACTGGTTGTGAGTTCCAGAAAAATTTTCCAAGTTTCAGCAGCACTTACTATAAATAGGCATAACTTTTGATCAGTAACTCGGAATTTGACGAATTTTATATCAAATCGAAGGGAATTTTCTGAATAATCTGATTTTTCTCACTTCGTCAGAAAACCCCTTCGTTTGGATCCTGAAAAAGCTTGTTTACTATTTCTTTTTTATTTTACAAGTTCTATTTTCTTAGTTTTTGGTCACTGTTTTAATTCTTTGACTTGGTTCCCTTTTGAATTTTGTCCTCAAACTTTCTGTGATATGTTTTCATGATTTTAGGGTGCTGAAAAAAATAAAGAAAAAAATTTTAAAAAATAATAAATTTTGTTGCCGATTTTGGTCATGCATATCTGTTACAGTATGCTATGGTTGATGCTGTTCTGTTCAGTACATGACTAGGGGCAACCCAAGTTATTTGCATCCTTATAACCCTGAAATTGATAGAACTTATCACAGATTAGTTAGACAAAATAGGAATCAGTCATTAGGTAGTGAGTCAGAGTCATCTTATAGTCCATCTAATTCTGATTCTGTTTCTATTTCTTCTATTCCTTCTACTTTTATTCAATCTGATTCTATACATTGTGATAATATGGCTCAACCCCCACCAAGGGAAAGGACACTTAGGGAGCTGGCTGCACCTGACTTCACTATTGAAGACTCGTGTATCCGGTATCCTGATGAGGATGTTCCTTTTGAGCTTAGAACAGGACTAATCCATTTGTTGCCCAAGTTTCATGGTCTTGCAGGTGAGGATCCTCATAAGCATCTCAAGAAATTCCATATAGTGTGCACCACAATGAAACCACATGATGTGCAAGAGGATCATGTCTGTCTCAGAGCATTTCCACATTCCTTAGAGGGTCTAGCACAAGATTGGTTATCTGACTTGGCCCCTGGTTCCATCACAAGCTGGGATGACTTGAAGAGGGCATTTCTAGAAAAATTCTTCCCTGCAAATAGGACCACTGCAATCAGAAAGGAAATTTCTGGTATCAGGCAACAACATGGAGAGAGTCTCTATGATTATTGGGAGAGATTCAAGAGGTTGTGTGCTTCCTGCCCTCACCATCAGATCTCAGAGCAGCTTCTCATCCAGTACTTTTATGAAGGTCTCAACTTCATGGAAAGAAACATGGTAGATGCTGCAAGTGGTGGTACATTGGGAGATATGACACCCTTACAAGCCAGGAGCAAAATTGAGAAGATGGCTTCCAATTGTCAACAATTCCATGCAAGAAGCAATAGTGATGCAATAGTTGTGAGGGATGTAAATGATGTTGGTGCAGACTCGGGCAAGGTTGAGAAGCTTGAGCAGAAAATTGATTCTCTCACAACATTGGTCACACAATTGGCTGTCAATCAGAAAAAGATGATACTTCCTGCTAGAGTGTGTGGCATATGCACATCCATTGAGCACCCCACAGATGCATGCCCTTCCCTTCAGCAGCAACAGCCGATGACCAGTGGTGACCAACCCGAGGCCTATGCAGCAAACATATACAACAATAGAGGCCCACAACAACATAATCATGACCTCTCTTCCAATAGATACAACCCTGGATGGAGGAACCATCCCAATCTGAAGTGGTCTGATCAACAACAACCTCCTCCTAATGTTCCATTTCAGAACACCGCTGGACCGAGCAGACCACCATATGTACCTCCTCCAATCCAACAGCAAAGGCAACAACAGCAGCAAGTGGTTCATCCTTCACCATCAGCCCCTCCATCCAACCAACCTACCTTGGAGGAGTTGGTGAGGCAAATGACCATGCAAAACCTCCAATTTCAACAAGAGACTAGAGCATCCATTCAGAGACAAGAGGCATCCATTCAGACTTTGACAAATCAGATGGGTCAAATGGCAACTTCTCTCAACAACTTGCAATCTCAAAATTCTGACAAGTTGCCATCCCAAACTGTGATCAACCCTCAGAATCAGAATGTGAGTGCCATCAACCTGAGGTCGGGAAAGCAGATTCTCACACCCACACCACAACCTCACCTCAACAATGATGCTCTAGCTTCCTCTAAAGGGAAGAGCCAAGTGGTAGATGAAGGTGAGCATGCTAGCACCAAAGAGAATCATCCAACTCAACCCTCCTCGACTTCAACCACAAGCCCTGCTGTTGTCCTACAACCTCCTCCTGTTCCTCTTCCATTCCCACCAAGAGTGCCTCAAAACAAAAGGGTGGAAGAGGTGGACAAGGACATTCTTGACACATTCAGGAAGGTGGAAGTCAACATACCCCTTCTTGATGCAATAAAACAGATTCCAAGGTATGCGAAGTTCCTTAAGGAGTTGTGCACTCATAAGAGAAGACTCAAGGGCAATGAGAGGATAAGCATGGGAAGGAATGTCTCCGCTCTCATAGGTAAACCTATCCCTCACATTCCTGAAAAATGTAAGGATCCTGGAACTTTCTCTATACCTTGCATCATAGGCAATGTTAAGTTTGAAAATGCTATGCTAGATTTAGGAGCATCCATAAATGTCATGCCTATGTCTGTTTTTAAGTCTCTTTCTCTTGGACCTCTTCAACCTACGGGTGTCGTGATTCAATTGGCAAATAGAAGTACTGCCCACCCCGCAGGTTTGATAGAGGATGTCTTGGTTCGGGTTGAAGAGTTGATCTTCCCTGCTGATTTTTACATACTTGATATGGAAGATGACTCTCCCCGTAATGTTGTTCCTATTATTTTGGGGAGGCCATTTTTGAAAACAGCCCGAACCAAGATCGATGTGCATTCAGGTTCACTTTCCATGGAGTTTGATGGCAGTGTGATCCGATTTGACATTTTCCATGCTATGAAACATTTTCCTGAGGATCACTCTGTTTTCCATGTGGACTTGCTTGATGATTTGATAGATGAGCATATGCTTGACTTTTTGCATCATGATTTTGAATTGCCATCTTTCACTGATTCATTTACTTGTCCATCATGCACTAACTCTGGATGGTGCACCGCATGCACTGAAATAGCCCAGTTTTTAGACTCTGCTACTGCATCTGATGATTCATATGTTATAGATTCAGATTATGCTAACCCTAACCCCATATCTGTTATGCATGAGTCTGATTTACTTGTTCAGGTGCAGGCAGCAGAATCCATTTCTGCTGTCCCTTTAGTTCCATCTATTATGCAGGCACCCTCATTGGACCTGAAGCCCCTCCCTCCTCATCTCAAATATGCTTACTTGGAGGATGAGCAGAAACTCCCAGTGATCATCTCTACCTCACTTTCTGTTGATCAAGAGGAGAAACTACTGGATGTGATAAGAAAGAACAAGAGGGCAATTGGATGGACTTTAGCGGATATTCCTGGAATTAGCCCCTCCATGTGCATGCACCGCATTTTGTTGGAGGATGGGACTAAACCAGTGAGACAACCCCAAAGACGATTGAACCCCCAGATTCTTGATGTGGTTAAGAAAGAAGTCACCAAGCTGCTCCAAGCGGGTATCATCTACCCAATTTCAGATAGCACTTGGGTGAGCCCGGTGCAAGTTGTCCCCAAGAAGTCTGGTGTCACAGTTGTCAAAAATGAGAAGGATGAGCTGATTCCCACTAGAGTGCAGAACAGTTGGAGAGTCTGCATTGATTACAGAAAGCTCAACCAGGCGACTCGCAAGGATCATTTCCCTCTCCCCTTCATTGATCAGATGTTGGAGCGCCTGGCAGGTAAATCTCATTATTGCTTCTTAGATGGATTCTCTGGTTATTTTCAAATTTGCATTGCACCAGAGGACCAACATAAGACCACATTTACCTGTCCTTTTGGCACATTTGCATATAGAAAGATGCCTTTTGGCCTATGCAATGCTCCTGCCACATTTCAAAGATGTATGATGAGTATTTTCGCTGACTTGCTCGAGCATTGCATAGAGGTCTTCATGGATGATTTTAGTGTTTATGGCTCCTCATTTGATGCATGTCTTGATAATTTGACTAAGGTGCTTAACAGGTGCATTGAGACTAACCTTGTCTTGAATTTTGAAAAATGCCACTTCATGGTAGAACAAGGCATAGTCTTAGGGCACATTGTTTCGCAAAAGGGCATAGAAGTTGACCCTGCTAAGCTGCATGTAATATCACATTTGCCTTACCCCTCTTGTGTGCGAGAGGTGCGTTCTTTTCTTGGTCATGCAGGTTTCTATCGCAGGTTTATTCAGAACTTTAGCAACATTGCCCTTCCTCTTTCCAAGTTGCTTCAAAAGGATGCCCCATGGGAATTTGGAGACCAATGCAAGAGGGCATTTGATGAATTGAAGAAAGCACTAACCACCACTCCCATCATCCAACCACCTGATTGGACCCTCCCATTTGAGCTCATGACTGATGCTTCAAATTATGCTTTGGGAGCAGTTCTCTCCCAAAGGGTTGGTAAGCTGTCGCATGTGATTTATTATGCTTCTAGGACTTTAGATGCAGCACAGGTTAATTACACAACAACTGAAAAAGAACTTTTGGCTATTGTTTTTGCACTTGACAAGTTTAGATCATATTTGCTTGGTTCTAAGGTTGTAGTGTACACTGATCATGCTGCTCTGAAGTATCTTTTGAAAAAGACAGATTCCAAACCTAGGTTGATTAGGTGGATGTTGCTCCTCCAGGAGTTTGATCTTGAGATTCAGGATCGGAGTGGTGCGCATAACCTTGTCGCAGACCACTTGAGCAGGATAGAGAGAGAGGAGGATGCATTTCCTATCCGGGATAACTTCCCGGATGAGCAGCTTTTATCTTTACATGTTTCCCATCCCCTTCCCCAAACTCCTTGGTTTGCAGACATTGTTAATTATCTCGTTGCTTCTGTTTTTCCTGCCTTGGCATCCAAAGCTCAAAGAGACAAATTAAAGAGCGATGCCAAGCATTATGTATGGGATGACCCCTATTTATGGCGTTTTTGCAGTGATCAGGTCATTCGCAGGTGCATTCCAGACCAGGAGATCCAATCGGTTCTCCAATTTTGCCATGCTTCACCAGTGGGAGGCCACCTTGGTACTCAAAGGACAGCACGAAAGGTGCTGGATTCTGGATTTTATTGGCCTACCATTTTCAAGGATGCGAGCAACATCTGCAGCTCGTGTGAGCAGTGTCAAAGAGCAGGAGGCGCCCTATCTTGGAGGCAACAGATGCCGCAACAACCTATGTTGTTTTGTGAGGTGTTTGACGTCTGGGGTATAGATTTCATGGGCCCCTTTCCTGTTTCTTTTGGTTTTTATTATATCTTACTTGCTGTGGATTACGTATCCAAATGGGTGGAAGCTAAGGCCACCAGGACTAATGATGCTCAGGTTGTTGTAGATTTTGTCAGGTCTAATATCCTTTGCAGGTTTGGCATACCTAGAGCCATAGTCAGTGACCAAGGCACACACTTCTGCAATAGATCCATGCAAGCTTTGCTCAAGAAGTATGGGGTTGTGCACAAAGTCTCTACACCCTATCACCCCCAAACCAACGGGCAAGCTGAGATTTCAAATAGAGAGATCAAGCGGATTTTGGAGAAGATGGTGAAGCCTAATAGAAAGGATTGGAGCACACGATTGGAGGATGCTCTGTGGGCCCATCGGACCGCTTACAAGGCACCCATAGGGATGTCACCCTATCGGGTTGTCTTTGGTAAGGCGTGCCACCTGCCTGTGGAGATAGAGCACCGTGCATATTGGGCTGTGAAGCAATGTAACTTAGCTCTTGATCAAGCGGGTGAGGAGAGGAAGCTGCAGTTGAGTGAGCTAGATGAGATCCGCTTGGAGGCCTATGAGAACTCCAAATTCTACAAAGAGAAGACCAAGAAGCTTCATGATAACTCCATTTCCAGAAAGGAGTTCTTGGTTGGTCAAAAAGTTTTGCTCTACAACTCTAGGCTTGGACTCATGAGTGGAAAGCTCCGCTCTAAATGGATTGGACCGTTTGTAGTCACCCAAGTGTTTCCTTATGGCACTGTGGAGATCAAGAGTGAGTCCACGAACAAGAGCTTCAAAGTCAATGGCCACCGACTCAAGCCTTTCCTAACCACCTCTTCTTTGGATGATGCACCTGTGGAGGAGGCCTCATTGGTCGACCCCACTTTTGAACAACCATGACTTAGGGAGTCTCCTTTTCTCCTTCCTTACTCTTTTTATTACACTTGTCTATATCTGTCTGATTCTGCTATTTGTGTTCCATTGAGGACAATGTGTGATTTAAGTGTGGGGGGAGAGTAGTTTAGGTTGCATATTTTGCTTTGATATTTTTTAGGTTTTGCTTAGTTTTGGGCATTTTCTTGCATGTTTTTGCTTCACTTTAGTAGAGTTTTGGTATCTTGTGTCTGAATTCATGCATTTCTGTGTGTAAAGTTGCTTTTGATAATTAAGAGGTGGTAACACTGTGATAGAATTGTCCCTTTTGTGAGGATTTGAGCCTTAATTGTGGGTGGATTGCTATATATGCCACCTAATTTTCTGTCATGTGTGATTGCACTCTGGATTACTTGCACTCTAGAACTTGACTTGACTCTTGTTGATACTTGATTGCTCATGCACATTTTGAAATGATTTAGGCACTTTCTTTCTTGAATAAGCTACTAGCCATATGAGCCTACCTTGAATGAATGTATCCTTTGCTAGCCCCTTTGAGCCTTTTTATCCCTTTCCTTGTTCTTTAGCTCATTACAAGCCTATGACTGAAAAACCATGATTGTCCTAACCTTAGGGAATTTTGGAGCTTTGGAATTGTTTTGGGAATGGGTATTAGGTAAGAAGTGTGCTTTATACTTTAATTGGTTGAGTTCTTGATTTTGCCTCATTGGTTGTTATAGTTATGGCTTCATCTTCATGCCATTTGTGTTGTTTCTTCTTTTCTTTTTGTATATCTCTCAAAAACAAAAAAAAAATAGAAGACAAAAATACAAAAAAAAAAAAAATGCAAAAATAAAAAGAAAAAAAAAAAGAAGAAAAAAAAAAGTGAATAAAAGGTTGTTGAGGCAAAGAGGATTGGAATTAGTGGTAGTTGATTTTGGGGTGGATTTTGCTTACTTTTTACTTATTCCCCATTGCTCCTCTATTCCTTTGGTTTTAGCTACATTCCCATATTTTTATCCTACCTTGTCCTTGGCCCCATTACAACCCTTAAAAGACCTTTTGATCATTTTGTGCATGTGTGTTGATGGTTGATGTTAGAGGCTTGTCAAGCTTATGGTTGTGTTTGTTTTTCATGATGTGCCTTGAGTGTAAATAATGATTAACCCCAAACACTTGAGTGTAAACACTTTTGAGTGATCCTTGTGAGTTTCTATCATCTTTGTGACTATCCTCTTGATGTCATTGGTTTCTTTGCATACTTGAAGTAATTGGATGATGTTCGCGGATGCTTTGACTCTTTGATCCTTAACCATTTTGTGTGCTTGAGTTTGCCCATTTCTTTGCATTTCCTAGAATTCATTGTGAAGTATGTAATCTCTTAGGTTTGCATTTCTTAGTTGTAGTCATCTTGTTGCATGATTCACTTTGGTGCATATTGATCTTCATAGTCCTATCTTTTGGTTTTGCCCAGGAGTGCAAAAGGATATGTGTGGGGGTATTTGATGAGCATTTTATTTCCCATTATTCCTTGCATCATTTTACTCCTATTATTGATACTTGTTTCCCATTTGACATTGATTAGCTTGATTTATTGATTTAGAGTTTATTGGACTAATATTCCGAATATTGTTTAATTTGGAATTATTTAGCCTAATTAATTCTATTTCTATTTTCAGGTAATATTTGGCACAAGGACACTTTGGGAAGTTTGGAAATGAAGATTGAAGTATTGAAGTGAAGATTGTAATTTGCATTTAGGTCCCTTTTTAATTGTAATGTTCAGAATAGTGTTTCTTAGGACTTGGGCCCATGTTTTAGGCCCATTTTCATGTCTAAAGAGGGGAAATTCGTGTAACCCCCCAAGACACACTCCCATTTCAGATTTCTCACTCTCTCTCTAGGTTAGAACTTCTCTCTTGGCTCTCCCAAGTGGTGGTGGCTGCTAGGGTTTTGTTATTCCCCATTTCTACTCGTTTTTCTTCATTTATGGCCATGGAAGGCTAGACTTCAAGGGTTAATCCCTTTGGTATTGTATTATCTACTCTTGAGCTCTTGTTATTAATGCAATTTCATTTTATCTTCTCTGTTTTCATGTTTATCGATGTGTAGTGGTTTGCTTAATTCCATTTCGTAGAGATAATACATGAATATAAATGCTTAATTTGTATTAACTCGTAAAAACTCCAATTCTGGTTTCTGATGCTTAATTAGAAGTTAGGGTTTGGAGTGATAACTGAATTTTCGCTTAGTATTTGGTTATCACGAGTTGGACAGAGGAGAGGAGAGGAATCGATCTTTAGTGAGCTAGGATTGAGTAGTGTACGTAGCCAAAGGGGTTTGCCCGCTTTTGTTTCTGATTTTCTTAGTTTTTATATTCTGTTTATGTTTTGTTCTTCACATTTGTCACACACAAAAACCCCCCCCATTTTACTGCACACTACGTGTTTGATACTTTGCCTAGACCGATATTCGCTGGGAAACGACCTAGGATCACCTTCCTAGTACTACAGAATAAACACCTTTTATTTTGATCGGGTACGGCCTCGATCACTCACTTCTTCTACAAGTCCCTAATCAAGAAATTGTTTTAACCTAATTGATTTAAAATTTGATTTAAAGGAGTTTTGATTTCATGATGGATTTTTACACCTTGAAAATTTAATCTACTTGTGTTATGATTTTATGTGTTTGATTTTCTAAGGTTTTCAATGAATCATATTGCTTAAGGTTTTAATTAAGATTTTATATTCTTAATTGAATTCATATGATTTTATGGTTTTAAGATGGAAAATTATTTTACTTTAAGTTTCAAAAATCAAAGTCCAATTATCTTGATCTAGAATTATCTCTAGAAACCCTAATTAGCATCCTTAATATTTTATTAAACCTTAATCAAGTTCCTAATCCTTGATTAAGCACTTAATCACTCTCTTAAACCCTAAACCCTCAAGATTAGTGAGCTAATCTAGAATTAGTTTTCACTAAACCTATGCTAGTGTGGATTAAGTTTTTGATTAGTACCTTAATCCTTGATTAAGCCCTAATCTGTAAGGATTAGTGGACTAAACCTAAACTAGTTTTCTTAATCCTACCTTAATCACGATTAGATCCTAATTAGCACCTTAAACCTAAATTAGCCAACCTAATCTACCCTAAACCCCTAAGGCCGAATGCTTAAGAGCATTGCTTGGCCACCAAGTTGGTTTACTTGGTCTCCAAGTTGCTTTGCTTCATGGCTAAGCATATGACATCATCCTAGTGACCTAAGCATGACACAAGGAGGAAAAAGAAAATAAAAAAAAGGAAAAAGGAGCCGTGGGGAGGAGGAAAGAAACCAAGCCCAAGCCCACACAAACCATGTATACAAACACCATCACATACACTTCATTTGGTTTTCCATTTCTTCATTTCCATTCCTTCCAAACCAAACACAACACTAAGAGCAAAATCAAGCTCTTAGTGAGAGAGTGAGAGAGTGAGAGAGAGAGTAGCCGAATTAGAGAGAGGAGAAGAACCAAACCTCAACACCATTCTCCTACACAATCTAAGTGAGATCAAACTAAGATAGTGAAGAAGAGAAGGAGAAACCATGGACTTAAGGAGGAGAGTGAGTGAACCGTGAGGAGAGGGAAGAGAAAACCAAAGAACAACCCAAGATTTGGACTTGATTTTTAAGATTTTAATTAAGTAAGCATTTTATTTCATGATCTTAAAAGTTTTAAACCTCTTTTCTTTGATTCATTTTCGTTTTTCATGATTTCTTTCTAAAGCTTTGATTTGGTTTGAAAAATGTTAATGCATGTTGGTTTTTATGTTAGATCTAGAGTTTTTACTCACGTGCATGGTGGTTTCAAAACTTGATCTTGAAGTTTTTGTTAAGAAAGTGTTTTCTCTCATGATCTTGAGTTTTCTTTTTGATTTCTTAAATGGTTTTTGAAAAGAATTTGATTCTTGAGTTCTCATGAAGGATTTCTCAAAGATCTAGTGTTTTTGATTGCATGCATGTCAAGATCTATGTTTGAACCATGATATACTTGATGCTTGAGTTTTAATGAAAAGATCCTTGAAAATGATTGAATTTTCTTGGTGAATTTTCTTATGTTGATCACGGTTTTGATGTTGTTTTGGTTGAAAGCTTGATTTTCTTTTGATTAATTTCTTGCATGCTATGATCTTGAAATTTAATGATGTTTTGGATGAATAGAAATTTGTGTGATGTTGTGATCTTAAGTGGTGGTCATGGTTTGTATGTGTAAATGAAAAGGATTAAGATTTTCTTAAGTTTAATTGATGAATATGTGATTTCCATGGACTTTAAGTTGGTTTTAAGTGTTTAAAGTGAAATGAAAATTGTTTAAGGACTTAAGTGTGCTCACGGTTTTATGTAGGAATATATGCTAGGATTATATTTTTACTTGTTTGATAAATCATGTGAAATTGTTGTTAAATTTGGAGTTGTTTTTAGAAGTCTTGAATCCTTGAAAATGTTTTTGAGAAAACCTAGTTAAGGTCACGGTTTGGACCTTAGCTTTTGAGTTAAACTTTCTTGAATGTATGTGTGTTGATATCATGAAACTATGTGTTGATTTGTAAATTTATTCCTCTAAGAAATAATTTTTGAACAACTAATGATGCATACGGTTTTGATATAGTTAAGTATGATAAGATGAAGTTTTGCTAAGATGGAATTGATAAAGTGTAATTTAGATGAAAATTTGTCTAAGTGTTTATGTGAAGGATGATTAGGTTTGTATGTGTTCATAAGTTTAACTACTTTATTTGATTAAGATATATATGCATGAATACGTATGTGAGCATGTTTATGTTTGACTTGATTTGATGACTTGTGATCATGTGATGTTTGAGATGAATGAATGATTGTTTAAGGTTCTTAAGTAAAGTATGAATGATTTTTTAGAATGCATGAAGGTGTTTAAATGGTTTAATTTGTTTAAGTATTATGCTGTCCACATTTGGTTTTAAGTGTTTGAACTTGAGAAAGTGTTGATTAAAGTGTTTATTGAATTGTTTTCAAGATGCTTGGTTTATCTATGTGTTTAAATTGGTTTTGAACAATGGAAAATGAATTTAAAGCTTAGGATATGATGCTGTCCAGAATTTTCTAAGTTATATTTCTTGTTTTAAAAATGTTTTCAAAGTGTTTTAAAGTTTAGTTTTTGTGAGTATTCAACATAAGATAAAATTGGTTTGAAAAGTGCAATTTTTCGGTGTTTTCGAAGTTGAGTTCATTGCTGTCCAAGAGAGACCAGCAAAGAAACCTTTGATTTAAATTGATTTATTTGATTAGTTTCTCATGATTTTAAAGTATAAAAGTTAGTGTTTGATTTTGGACAAGTTTGAGCAAAAGAGAATTGATGTTTTGGTTTTACATAAAGATAAAGTTTGGATTTTTCTTAAGTTACCTTGAGAATAATTTTAAGAATAATATTAAATAAAGTTTAATACTCATGTGTCTATCTTATGGGACTTGAAAGAAGTTGGAGTCGGGCAGACTAGGAAGGAAGTGTGAGAACCTACAATCGGTGGGTGAAACAACTAGGATACACTAGGAAAACACCTAGAAGGGGGGTTGAATAGGTGTTAGATAAACCTTGAAAGATTTTCGCAAGAAACAAATCAAAACGATTAAAACAAATGATTTTCACAAAAATTCTTTAGCCTTAATCGATTAATAACATGAACTAATCGATTCATGCCTCTGTATATTGAAAAATCACTTTTCAATCAAATACGAAAATCAATCAACCAACATGTATAACCAGAGATTCAGCGGAAACAATTAACACCAATATTCTTATTGATTAACTAGTTATGAAAATGATTTTCCCTTTATCAATTTGAACAATAAAGATTCAATTCAATCAATTATGAAAAATCACTTTTTCTAGGTTTTCAACCAAGAACACAATTAATAACAAGAATTGTAAAGAGTTAAGAGTTTAGAGATACGACACAGTGATTTATCCTGGTTCACTTTCATCCACTTGAAAGCTACTCCAGTCCCCTCTTCAACCAAGAGAGATTCTTCACTATGAGGAATTAGAGTTTCTCAAATTACAAGTAAATGCCTCACAAGACTCCCTTCTTGCTAGCCTACAAGAGATACCACACCCTTGCCTTGTAACCCTATTGATATCTAATCTAACCTCTTCTCTTGCTTGCCGATACCCCACAACAAGAATTCCAATTGCTTGCTTAACTACAAGACTTCCAAATGCTTGTTAACAAAACAAGGCTTCCAAGTGCTTGATGAAATGCCTCACCAAGGCTTCCAAATAACTTTGCTTGATTCACAAAATCAAGTCTTCCTTTGTTGTAGATAGCTTGCCTTTTGCAAATATTACAACTCAAATGAAAAACAATAACAATCCTATGAATCTCTTTCAAAAGCTATGAAATATCAACATGAGAGATTCAAGGTTCTTGATCAAAGAATGTAAAAATGAAAGCTTTGATCTTGAGAGAGTGAGAGAGAATAGTGTGGCTTTGATTCTTTGTAAAATTGTGTATCAAAATGATTCTAGTTGATAGAAATTATTAGGAAAAGGTTTATATAGAATACCCAAAAGTTGGAGCAACTTAGAATAGCTTTTGAGAAGTGAAAAACGTATTTAAAACAGTTACAGACCCTGTTTACTCGAGTAACCAAGTTACTACTCGAGTAATCAGTGTAATAAGTGTTCAATACTTGAGTATTTAAGATACTACTCGAGTATTTGCGCAAGGCTTCAAAATTCTACTCGAGTAAACAAGTGGCTAATCGAGTAGTCAGTTCAAAAAACACTTAAAAACTTGTTTTCTCAAAATCTAAACCTTTTCTTTCAAACCTTTAAGCCACCTATTGATTTTAGGCAAAGTGAATACTCAAAATATGATATAATCATGCATTCAAAAGAGATTCACTACCCTCTAATAAACTCTACCCAAACTCATAAACTAAAAGACGTGTGAGGCAAAAGATAAAACATTAAAACACAAACTACCAAACTAAGTCTTCATGAGCTTGCTCTCTCTTCATCACTTGATGTTTGTTGTTGCTTGTTGAGCTTGAACTTGATCAACACATTTGTAGCTTGTTCAAAACCTTTTGGCATTTATCAAAACATTCTTCATGGATCTTACAATCTCCCCCTTTTTGAAAATGACAAACATGTTTTGAAATTATGAAGTTCATTGAAGTTGTTGATGCTTGAACCATTTGATCACTTGGTGAGACTCTTGCTCCCCCTCAATCTTGCTCCCCCTCAATAAATGCTTTTGACATTTGAATCCAATTGAGTTAAGCTTGATTCTCCCCCTATCTTCAACAACTTTCCTCAACCTACATATAAACAACAAAACAACCTTTCTCCAAACATACCATTTGATTTCTCCAAAATGATAATATTTCTCCCCTTTTTCAAAACATCATATTTCTCCCCCTTTGGAATTATCAAAAAGAAATATATATACCAATTGAAATAAAAGATCTAAGCCAAAATAGAGAGATTAATGAGATATAACAACCAAAGCATGATACCAATTGTAAAACAATTGTAAGAATTTGATACCAATAGAATTTTCTCAATAGTATAAACAATATCACATTATAAGAAATAATACCAATTGAGAGAACTATGAGCAATATCCAACAATATCAAATTGAAATACCAATTGTATAATATCAAATGTTACCAATTTGTAGGATTTTCTTCTTGATACCAATTGAAGAAGATCAATAATGTCAATTGTATCAAATGTGTATAGACCTTCATTTTCTTCTTCAATCATACCTACAAAAACAATCATGCTTTGTTTTTGGTATCCAAATGGTTTTGGATCCATTTTTGTTAGTGTAGGGACTCTCACCCTTTTTGACCCAAACAAAATCTCCTTTAGGTATACCATGCACTTTAATATAACACACATTTGAAGTATGTCCATGAGTACCACAATAGAAACATGTTGGTGCATTTGAAAAATTAACTTTAGAAAAATCAACAACATTTCTATGAGATTTACTCTTAGCATTAGTATAACCCAAACCAAACTTGTTTGAATTTTCTCTTTGAAAATTTAACAATGTGCGCAATCTAATATCACCATTTGTGAAACTTGCAAGCTTATTTTTCAAAATAGCATTTTCATCCTTAAGCAACTTGCAATTCTCACAATCAACCACATTATTCAATCTACTAGCACAATCACAAGAAGAATTATCAATGATAAGATGCAAAGTCTCATTGTCTAACTTAAGGTCATCAACTTGCTTTTGAAGATCTAAAATATTTTGTTGATGTTCCTCAATGAGCTTCTTCCTTTCAATATTTTTCTTAGCTAATTTCTTGAGATGTTCATGCATTTCTTCATAAGCATTATATAACATTTCATAATTTGAAGAAATTTCGGATTTAGTTTCACTTACATCGCTTTCGTAGCTTTTCTCACTTGATTCATCATTTGAACTTTCCTCTTCATTTACTAGAGATATCAAGTTGAGACAAGCGGCTTCTTCATCATCCGAAGAACTATTTGATTGGCTTTTCTTGTCTTTTTCATCATCACTATTCCAAACTATGTATGCCCTTTTAGTTTTCTTTTCTTTCTCCTTCTTCTTAAGATACTTAGAGCATGAGTACTTGAGATGACCGGGCTTTCCACATTCATGGCAAAATATACCTTCTTTTGATGTCTTGGTCTTGTAGTGTGGGGAATTCTTCTCTTTACTTTTGTCCTTGTTCAACCTTCCTTTTCTCCTTAGAATCTTATTAAACTTTCTTAGTAGAAGCTTCATCTCCTCTTCATCAATGTCCGAATCGGAATCTTCATTATCATCATCATCGGAACTCTCTTCCTTTTGATATGACCTTTGAGCTTTAAGAGCAATTCCTTTTCTTTCTCCATACTTGACCGATTCTTCATGCTTATGCAAACGTTGAAGCTCCATTTCATGTTCTTGTAACTTTCCGAAAAGTGTTGCTAAGTCCATGGTGTCCAAGTCCCTTGATTCAATAATTGCGGTAACCTTAGGTTGCCATTCCCTACTTAGACATCTTAAAACTTTGTTAACAAGTTCACAATTCACGAAAGTTTTACCAAGAGCAATGAGATGATTAACAATATGAGTAAAACGTTTTTGCATAAAACATATAGATTCATTAGGCAACATACGAAACAATTCATATTCATGCATCAAAGAATTTAATCTAGCTCGCCTAATTTCACTAGTGCCTTCATGTGTGACTTGCAAGGTGTCCCACATATCTTTGGCATCTTTACATTGGGAGACTCTAAAGAACTCATCATAAGATAGAGCGGAGGTGATGATATTTTTTGCTTTTAAATCATATTGAATTTTTCTTTTATCATCATCGGTCCACTTATCTTTGGGAGTTAGGGTAAGCACACCTTCTACATCTTTTGAGGGAATATAAGAACCATTTTCAATGGCTTCCCAAATGTTCACATCTATGGCTTCTATAAAGATTCTCATCCTAATTTTCCAATAACCATAACCCTCTCCACCAAACATAGGAGGGCGATTTATTGAAGCACCTTCACCACCAAAAGGATTCGTAGAACCCATTGTAGTTTCCTCAAGGATCTTAACGAAAAAGCTCTATGCTCGTGTCTTTCGACCGAGCTCTGATACCAATTGTGAGAACCTACAATCGGTGGGTGAAACAACTAGGATACACTAGGAAAACACCTAGAAGGGTTGAATAGGTGTTAGATAAACCTTGAAATATTTTCGCAAGAAACAAATCAAAACGATTAAAACAAATGATTTTCACAAAAATTCTTTAGCCTTAATCGATTAATAACATGAACTAATCGATTCATGCCTCTGTATATTGAAAAATCACTTTTCAATCAAATACGAAAATCAATCAACCAACATGTATAACCAGAGATTCAGCGGAAACAATTAACACCAATATTCTTATTGATTAACTAGTTATGAAAATGATTTTCCCTTTATCAATTTGAACAATAAAGATTCAATTCAATCAATTATGAAAAATCACTTTTTCTAGGTTTTCAACCAAGAACACAATTAATAACAAGAATTGTAAAGATTTAAGAGTTTAAAGATACGACACCAGTGATTTATCCTGGTTCACTTTCATCCACATGAAAGCTACTCCAGTCCCCTCTTCAACCAAGAGAGATTCTTCACTATGAGGAATTAGAGTTTCTCAAATTACAAGTAAATGCCTCACAAGACTCCCTTCTTGCTAGCCTACAAGAGATACCACACCCTTGCCTTGTAACCCTATTGATATCTAATCTAACCTCTTCTCTTGCTTGCCGATACCCCACAACAAGACTTCCAATTGCTTGCTTAACTACAAGACTTCCAAATGCTTGTTAACAAAACAAGGCTTCCAAGTGCTTGATGAAATGCCTCACCAAGGCTTCCAAATAACTTTGCTTGATTCACAAAATCAAGTCTTCCTTTGTTGTAGATAGCTTGCCTTTTGCAAAGATTACAACTCAAATGAAAAACAATAACAATCCTATGAATCTCTTTCAAAAGCTATGAAATATCAACATGAGAGATTCAAGGTTCTTGATCAAAGAATGTAAATATGAAAGCTTTGATCTTGAGAGAGTGAGAGAGAATAGTGTGGCTTTGATTCTTTGTAAAATTGTGTATCAAAATGATTCTAGTTGATAGAAATGATTAGGAAAAGGTTTATATAGAATACCCGAAAGTTGGAGCAACTTAGAATAGCTTTTGAGAAGTGAAAAACGTATTTAAAACAGTTACAGACCCTGTTTACTCGAGTAACCAAGTTACTACTCGAGTAATCAGTGTAATAAGTGTTCAATACTCGAGTATTTAAGATACTACTCGAGTATTTGCGCAAGGCTTCAAAATTCTACTCGAGTAAACAAGTGGCTAATCGAGTAGTCAGTTCAAAAAACACTTAAAAACTTGTTTTCTCAAAATCTAAACCTTTTCTTTCAAACCTTTAAGCCACCTATTGATTTTAGGCAAAGTGAGTACTCAAAATATGATATAATCATGCATTCAAAAGAGATTCACTACCCTCTAATAAACTCTACCCAAACTCATAAACTAAAAGACTTGTGAGGCAAAAGATAAAACATTAAAACACAAACTACCAAACTAAGTCTTCATGAGCTTGCTCTCTCTTCATCACTTGATGTTTGTTGTTGCTTGTTGAGCTTGAACTTGATCAACACATTTGTAGCTTGTTCAAAACCTTTTGGCATTTATCAAAACATTCTTCATGGATCTTACAGGAAGCGAATCGTTCGGAACTGGTGGAATCGGTAACTGCGAACCCAGGTAAGAGAGAAGTTATCCTAAGACACTTTGGTGTCTAGTGAGTATGCTAGGACACTCCGTACTCTCTCAAAGTCGGAGTAAAGGTCTATTGTAGCTAGTAGTATACCCGATAAATTGTGTGCCTTGTTTGTATCGCGGTATACGAAGACTCAGACCTATACCATCACATGGTATTGATTGATTGATATATTTGTTTATGTTGAAATATATTTCTTATATTGTTATTGCATGAGCATAATGCATCATCAGGCGATATAAGATAAGAATAGCAAAGACATTAGAAAACTATAAGAAATTCCCCAAAGAATAGAACGAAACTCTAAGGGCTGGAACGCGCTACGGAACCGGATGATGCTGATGCGCCGAGTACGTGGATCGAGCTAATGACACGACGATGACGATGATGCCTTTGGACGCGAACGCAATGATTGCCGAATTCTACAAAGATAGTTTCCATATGGTCGTAGCCATATGTTGAGATAGTTTCCATATGGTCGTAGCCATATGTTGAGAGTGAGTTAAGATAGGTCGGAGCCTATCTATGAAAGATTGATGGATATCCCGCATATAGTCGTAGCTATATGCCAGAGGTGATTCTGAGTGGATCGGAGCCCGTCAGAATGATGATTGATATTCCGCATATAGTCGGAGCTATATGCCAAAGTTGATTCTGAATGGGTTGTAGCCCGTCAGAAAGATTGTTGATGTCCCGCATATAGTCGGAGCTATATGCCGAGAATGATTCTGAATGGGTCGTAGCCCGTCAGAAAGACTGTGGATATCCTACATATGGTCGGGGCCGTATGCCGAGAATGATTCGGGATGGGTTGGAGCCCATCAAACGTATTAGTCGAGTCCCACAGAAGCATTCCGCATATGGTCGGAGCTGTATGACGGAGATGACTTAGGATGGGTCGACGTTAGAACAAGCGAGTATAACTTCACGACTTAGAACCCTAACCCGAAGTAGTGGAGAGGAAGATACACCTGAACTACCCTTGTGGTGTTCAGCTGGATGATTAAGATAGGGGGCAGCAATGACGGTGATTCGTCAAGAAGCCTTGATAAGTCTGTCTAGGTGGGAAAAACCATAGGGGCCCTGGCTGAACCGGTCGGAGCTGGTCACCCAAGGGTGTGGACGAAGTACCACACGATCACTAGACGGATGACTGACACCCCCCTTGACTAAATCTTGACCAGTGAGAGGGATGCTCGAACACGGTTGGATGTGCTCTTTTCTCGAGACATTATTTATTTTTCCATCCGTAAAAGGCCGGTGTGGTTAGAGATCTTGTACTCTTGATTGCTTCCGACTAGGTGGATGGATCCCGAGGAGATATAGACCTGAACCCAAGACCATAAAGCCTGAATTTTCGATCTTATGGACTCGTGACATGTGGACAAAGAGACTTCGACTTTGCGAGATGAATTGATTAAGAGATTCTCTTAAGTGAGAGATAAAGTGTTAGATAATGCGATGATTGCATTGCATCCTCATGCATCTTGCATAATTATCTGCTGTATTGTTTGTTTGTATTGTTTGTTATGTTCTGGTATACGTCGCTAGTGTAAATCCAAGAAGTCGATGGGAGTAATTCCATTCGGATAACTTACTCTCTCAACTTTTTGTGCACATGTGACGATGAACCTCTGGTTCTAAAAGATGGCGGAACTGGTGTTGCTTCTCCTGGAGGGAACACATACTAATCGTGATGCGCTGACGAGAGGGCTACTGCGGGACGACAGAGACTGCTTTTGGGAACTTACGTTCCGGATCGAGAAGGGGACGCTGCTTAGTAGTTTATAGTTAGGTTCTAATGGACCCTTGCTGATATGATTATCAAGTGTACCCCTTATCTTTTGAAACGTTTTGATAAGGTAAGTGTTTATGTAAGAATGGCACCGCTGAACTATGGTGACCACTTTTGAAAGAATCTTTATGATCTGTTTTTGAACTGTTTTTTTAAAGGGCTGTCATGATCTGACAGACAAAACATTTTAACTAAATCAAACATGTTTTCTATATGTAAAATGTTTTACTTATCTGTTGAAAATAAGTTACCAATATTAAATTGTTTTTAGAAAATTCAATGAACTTTTTGAGAGAAAGGATTTTGAAAAGTAATACCTTGTTTTTGGAAAGCTTGACCGATGATTTTTATCCTTGCGAAAAAAAAAAATTCACTCTATTTTTCATGAAAGAATTAATTAGCATTTGATAGTGTTTATTTCGAGTTTTCCAAAATCGGGGTGTTACACTTGGTGGTATCAGAGCAATGGTTGTCCATGTGGCCTGAACATGGCCTTACATGTTCTCTGTTGTGTGATCTCTAGATATGTTAGGTTGTGTGATTAGATGCGTTATTAGATATATTGAATCGTTAGTGCGTTAATGAATATAGCTTACGATGTCTGGAAGAGGAAGAGGTAGACATGCTCCTGAAGCGGCTCGGAACACCGAGGATATGCTACACGATCTGACTGCTGCAGTTCTGGGCATGAGTGAGAATCTCAACGCGATGCATCAGCAGGCCCAACAGAACAACCAAAACCAAACCTTAGGACCTCAGGAATATAGGGTATTAGATGAGTTTTGTAAGAGAAACCCTAAGGAATTCGCCCGTGGATATGCTTCGGATAACGCTAACGAATGGAATAGGGAATTAGAAAAGATCTTCACCACTATGCAATGCACCGATGCTCAGAAGGTAACCTACGCGGTCTATATGCTAACCAAGGAGACATCTAACTGGTGGGAGAACACTAGGCAAGTTATGGAGGTTCAACAGCAAGTTGTTACTTGGGACTCCTTCAAGCAAAGGTTCTTGGAGAAGTATTTTCCTATCGATATGAAGTTGAAGAAGGAAATAGAGTTCATGCACTTGACTCAAGGAAATGTGTCGGTCGGCGAGTATGCTGCGAAGTTTGAGGAACAAGTGAAGTACGTGTCGCACTACAATCAACCCGGAAACGATCAGTCGAAGTGCGCGAAGTTTCTTGATGGACTAAAGACTGAGATTAAGATGGCTTTCATATACATGGGGATCGACAGCTTCCCGCTCTTAGTGAGCAGATGCAGAATCTATGAGGATGGACTCAAGGCGAAGAACATGGGAAATAAGACTGCTGTACCCTCGAGTTCCCATGGACCAATGAGGAACACCCCCAATTACCTGAATGTGAGGCAAGGAACCCAGCCTGGATGAGGACCTTACGATCGATTCGGAGGAAGAAGGGACAATCGATATGGAGGATCGAGGTTCCGAAGGGATAACAATCGCAACAATGGCAACCGGGGTAATAGGAGCACCAACACTTGGAGCCACAACGGGAGTAGAAATCGCTACAACAATAACCCTACTGATAGGAACTCTGAAACATCACCTCCCATCTGTGCTCGATGCCGCAGACGCCACTTCGGTAACGAGTGTAATTCCAAACCAGTCTGTTACATTTGTCAAGAACCTGGTCATTTTGCGAGGCAATGCCCCAACCCAAGGAAAGGGAATAATGCTGAAAATGCTGCAAGGCCACAAGCTAAGGGAAAGGTTTTACGATGAGCGGTGTAGAGGCTTCAAACCACGATGGTCTCATCCAAGGTACATGTCTTATACGCGAGAATTCCTTAAATGTGTTGTATGATTCGGGCGCCACACACTCTTTTATATCGAATGATGTTGTGAGTAGGTTGCACTTAATGGTAGCTTCTCTACCATATGATCTGATTGTGTTTACCCCTACTAGTGACCCGGTCACAGTTTCAACTTTTTGCCCTAAGTGTCCGGTAGTGATAGATGATAGGACTTTTCCCACTGACCTGATAACATTACCCTTATCCCATATTGATGTTATCTTAGGAATGGACTGGTTATCCGCTAACCATGTTCAATTGAATTGTTTCACTAAGACCCTATCCTTTGGAAACCCTGACGATTCCTTACCAAAGCACGTAACTGCCAATCAAGTCATGGCTTCTCTGAGAGAGGGAGCCCATGTATACATGATCTCAACTTCTTTGGACGTCGATGTGGACAATCACATCCAAGAACTTCCCGTAGTTCGAGACTTCCCAGAAGTTTTCCTTGACGACATTCCTGGATTACCACCTGTTCGAGAGGTCGAGTTTTCAATCGATGTGATACCGGGGACTGGACCAATCTCTAGAGCGCCCTACCGAATGGCACCAGTAGAGCTAGCTGAGCTGAAAAAGCAAATCGAGGAGTTGGTGGAAAAGCAACTCATCAGGCCCAGTGTGTCGCCGTGGGGAGCTCCAGTTTTGCTAGTGAAGAAGAAGGACGGCAGTATGAGGTTGTGTGTCAACTATCGCCAGCTGAATAAGGTAACGATCAAGAACAAATATCCTTTGCCTGGATAGACGACCTGATGGATCAGTTGAGGGAAGCAACGGTATTTTCGAAAATCGATCTTCGATCGGGCTATCACCAGATACGGGTAAAGGAATATGATATACCGAAGATTGCTTTTAGGACCCGACATGGACATTTCGAGTATTTAGTCATGCCATTTGGAGTGACTAACGCTCCTGCAGTGTTTATGGACTACATAAACAGAATCTTTCAGCCGTACTTAGATTCGTTCGTGGTAGTATTCATAGACGATATCCTCATTTATTCCAAGGACAAGGAGGAACATGAGGAACATTTGAGGATAGTTCTGCGGATTTTGAAGGGAAAGCAGTTGTACGCGAAGCTTTCGAAGTGTGAATTTTGGTTGGAAGAAGTGAATTTCTTGGGCCACGTGATTTCGAAGGAAGGAATAGTTGTAGACCCAGTCAAGGTAAAGGCGGTATTGGACTGGAAAGTACCAACGACGGTGACAGAAATTCGAAGTTTTCTCGGTTTGGTAGGATACTATAGGCGTTTTATTGAAGGGTTTTCAAGATTATCCTTGCCAATGACGAAGTTAACAAGGAAGGGACAACCGTTCGTGTGGACAACGAAGTGCGAGGAGAGTTTTCAAGAGCTTAAGAGGAGGTTAACTACAGCACCAGTGCTTATTTTGCCTGACCCCGAGAAGAGTTTTAGTGTTTACTGCGATGCGTCGAAGCAAGGTTTAGGTTGCGTCCTGATGCAAGAGTGAAAAGTCGTAGCTTATGCCTCTAGACAATTGAAGGTTCATGAGCAAAATTACCCAACTCATGACTTGGAGTTAGCTGCGGTGGTTTTTGCTCTGAAGATATGGTGACATCATCTCCTCGGAGCAAGGATCGAGGTATTCAGTGATCATAAGAGTCTTAAGTACCTCTTTGATCAAAAGGAGTTAAACATGAGACAAAGGCGATGGATGGAATTTTTGAAGGATTACGACTTCGAGCTACAATACCATCCGGGGAAAGTGAACGTGGTAGCAGACGCTTTAAGTAGGAAATCTCTTCATGTGTCTGCAATGATGGTGAAAGAGATGGAGTTAATCGAGAGATTCAGAGATATGAACTTGGAAATCAGGATGAATCCGCGAAGTATGACTCTAAGAATGATGGTTGTATCGAATGAGTTTATAGAACAAGTTAAGGAAGGACAATCAAATGATCCAGAGTTACAAACCAAGAAGCAGTTGGTTTCGGAAGAGAAAGAAACTGAGTTTCAAGTAAGAACTGATGGAGTATTAAGATATAAGGACCGGATTTGTGTGCCACAAGACAAGGAAATAAGGGAAATGATTTTGGAAGAAGCTCATAAGAGTAAGCTGAGTATTCATCCGGGAGCGACCAAAATGTACCAAGACTTGAAGAAGATGTTTTGGTGGCCTGGTATGAAAAGAGAAGTAGCGGAGTATGTGTCGAGGTGTTTGGTGTGTCAGAAAGCTAAGATTGAACACAAGAAACCCGACGGAGTGTTACAACCATTGGAAATTCCAAGTTGGAAATTGGACAGTATTTCCATGGATTTTGTAACTGCTTTGCCTAAGACCTGAAGAGGATTTGACGCTATTTGGGTAATTGTGGACCGATTAACCAAAAGCGCTCATTTCCTACCTGTCAATGTGAAGTACCCATTGGAGAAACTGGCAACCATATATGTCAATGAGATAGTGAGACTCCATGGAATACCCTCAAACATCATATCAGACAGAGATCCGAGATTTGTTTCAAAGTTTTGGAATAGTCTACATGCTGCACTTGGGACAAGACTCCAGTTGAGTTCGGCTTATCATCCTCAGACGGACGGACAATCAGAAAGGACCATTCAATCACTAGAGGATCTTCTTAGAGCTTGTGTTTTGGAGCAAGCAGGAGAATGGGACACCCTATTGCCACTGATTGAATTCACGTACAACAACAGCTATCACTCAAGGATAAGTATGGCTCCTTATGAGGCTTTGTATGGAAGGAAGTGTAGAACCTCTTATGTTGGTTTGGAACTGGGGAAAATCTTATTCTAGGTCCGGAAATGGTTCAACAAACAACAGAAAGGATTAAAATGATTCAGGAGAAGATGAGAAGTGCTCAAAGCCGACAGAAAAGTTACTATGATCAGAGAAGAACTCCTATCGAGTTTAAGGAAGGCGATCATGTATTCATGCGAGTAGTACCAACTACTGGGATTGGCAGAGTGCTTAAAAACCGAAAACTTACCCCAAAATTCATAGGACCTTACCAAATCCTGAGACGTGTAGGACCAGTAGCTTATGAAATTGCTTTACCCCCAATGTTTTCCAACCTACACAATGTCTTTCATGTGTCACAACTTAGAAAGTACATTGGTGATTCTTCTCACATCATCGAACCCGACTCTGTACAACTCAAGGAAAATCTTAAGTACGAGACCTTACCCTTAAGGATAGACGGTCGAAGTGTAAAGACTCTTCGAGGAAAGGATATTCCTCTAGTTAAGGTCGTTTGGAGTTCTGTGAATGGAGAGAATGCTACTTGGGAGCGTGAGAGTAGCATTAGGGATTCGTACCCTCATTTGTTTGAAACAGGTACGCCATTTCTCGAGGACGAGAAATTTCCAAGTTGGGGAGGATGTAACATCTGCCTTTTGACTCACTTCTTCTACAAGTCCCTAATCAAGAAATTGTTTTAACCTAATTGATTTAAAAATTGATTTAAAGGAGTTTTGATTTCATGATGGATTTTTACACCTTGAAAATTTAATCTACTTGTGTTATGATTTTATGTGTTTGATTTTCTAAGGTTTTCAATGAATCATATTGCTTAAGGTTTTAATTAAGATTTTATCTTCTTAATTGAATTCATATGATTTTATGGTTTTAAGATGGAAAATTATTTTACTTTAAGTTTCAAAAATCAAAGTCCAATTATCTTGATATAGAATTATCTTTAGAAACCCTAATTAGCATCCTTAATCTTTTATTAAACCTTAATCAAGTTCCTAATCCTTGATTAAGCACTTAATCACTCTCTTAAACCCTAAACCCTCAAGATTAGTGAGCTAATCTAGAATTAGTTTTCACTAAACCTATGCTAGTGTGGATTAAGTTTTTGATTAGTACCTTAATCCTTGATTAAGCCCTAATCTCTAAGGATTAGTGGACTAAACCTAAGTTAGTTTTCCTAATCCTACCTTAATCACGATTAGATCCTAATTAGCACCTTAAACCTAAATTAGCCAACCTAATCTACCCTAAACCCCTAAGGCCGAATGCTTAAGAGCATTGCTTGGCCACCAAGTTGGTTTACTTGGTCTCCAAGTTGCTTTGCTTCATGGCTAAGCATATGACATCATCCTAGTGACCTAAGCATGACATAAGGAGGAAAAAGAAAAGAAAAAAAAGGAAAAAGAAGGAGCCGTGGGGAGGAGGAAAGAAACCAAGCCCAAGCCCACACAAACCATGTATACAAACACCATCACATACACTTCATTTGGTTTTCCATTTCTTCATTTCCATTCCTTCCAAACCAAACACAACACTAAGAGCAAAATCAAGCTCTTAGTGAGAGAGTGAGAGAGTGAGAGAGAGAGTAGCCGAATTAGAGAGAGGAGAAGAACCAAACCTCAACACCAATCTCCTACACAATCTAAGTGAGATCAAACTAAGATAGTGAAGAAGAGAAGGAGAAACCATGGACTTAAGGAGGAGAGTGAGTGAACCGTGAGGAGAGGGAAGAGAAAACCAAAGAACAACCCAAGATTTGGACTTGATTTTGAAGTTTTTAATTATGTAAGAATTTTATTTCATGATCTTAAAAGTTTTAAACCTCTTTTCTTTGATTCATTTTCGTTTTTCATGATTTCTTTCTAAAGCCTTGATTTTGTTTGAAAAATGTTAATGAATGTTGGTTTTTATGTTAGATCTAGAGTTTTTACTCACATGCATGGTGGTTTCAAAACTTGATCTTGAAGTTTTTGTTAAGAAAGTGTTTTCTCTCAAGATCTTGAGTTTTCTTTTTTATTTCTTAAATGGTTTTTGAAAAGAATTTGATTCTTGACTTCTCATGAAGGATTTCTCAAAGATCTAGTGTTTTTGATTGCATGCATGTCAAGATCTATGTTTGAACCATGATATACTTGATGCTTGAGTTTTAATGAAAAGATCCTTGAAAATGATTGAATATTCTTGGTGATTTTTCTTATGTTGATCACGGTTTTGATGTTGTTTTGGTTGAAAGCTTGATTTTCTTTTGATTAATTTCTTGCATGCTATGATCTTGAAATTTAATGATGTTTTGGATGAATATAAATTTGTGTGATGTTGTGATCTTAAGTGGTGGTCACGGTTTGTATGTGTAAATGAAAAGGATTAAGATTTTCTTAAGTTTAATTGATGAATATGTGATTTCCATGGACTTTAAGTTGGTTTTAAGTGTTTAAAGTGAAATGAAAATTGTTTAAGGACTTAAGTGTGCTCACGGTTTTATGTAGGAATATATGCTAGGATTATATTTTTACTTGTTTGATAAATCATGTGAAATTGTTGTTAAATTTGGAGTTGTTTTTAGAAGTCTTGAATCCTTGAAAATGTTTTTGAGAAAACCTAGTTAAGGTCACGGTTTGGACCTTAGCTTTTGAGTTAAACTTTCTTGAATGTATGTGTGTTGATATCATGAAACTATGTGTTGATTTGTAAAGTTATTCCTTGAAGAAATAATTTTTGAACAACTAATGATGCATACGGTTTTGATATAGTTAAGTATGATAAGATGAAGTTTTGCTAAGATGGAATTGATAAAGTGTAAGTTAGATGAAAATTTGTCTAAGTGTTTATGTGAAGCATGATTTGGTTTGTATGTGTTCATAAGTTTAACTACTTTATTTGATTAAGATATATATGCATGAATACGTATGTTGTAACACCTACAATTAATTACCCTTAAATACCCTTAGTAAAATATCGAGTTTAAAATTTTCTTTTTAACTTATAAAAATCTTCCGTCAAACGGACGGAGTTTCGTTTATTTTTCTGACTTTCCCAAAATTCTGGTTTTTCCTGTAACCTGATAAACATCAACATATTCAAATTCATCAGAGGCCAGCAGGGCCCAAAATATTGTTTAGTCCACTTATTACATTATTTCCATGAACATACAAACATTTTCTCAAACTCTTAGTTTCTCAAAATACAAAGTAAATGAAATACAATAAAACTTCCCAAAATAACCCATGACCAATAGGTGGTCGCTAAATACTATCCACACTCCACGTGGTGGAATGTAATCCTGCTCGGCGAGACACGTGTATGCTCCTTCGATACCTGTAAAAATATATCAAGAAGGGTAGCATTACACGGTACTAAGGAAAATAGCTTCTAAGAAGCATAGCTGACAAACTAGGCCCTATCACATTAAATATTATCTATTAATCTAACATTCTTTTTCAGATAATCACATACAAGTTCATCTTTGATAACTTAAGCCTTATTTCCATACTACCTTCCTAGAAATCCTACTTCCAATCTTACGCTTACTTTTCAATTCATTTAAATTCACATTTCTCAATCATTTTGTCCCTGGTCACGACCTACTGCGTCTGCACTCCTGTGCACTCACGTCTTACTGCGTCCGGGTATATTTCATATCCATTCTCCCCTGGTCACGACCTACTGCGTCTGCACTCCTGTGCACTCACGACTTACGGCGCCCGGGTATAATTCATTTCATTTCTCCCCTGGTCACGACCTACTGTGTTCGCACCACCGTGCGATCACGACTTACTGAGCCCGGGTATGTTTCATTTCAATCTGTCCCTGGTCGGGCCTACTGCGTCTGCACTCCTGTGCACTCACGTCTTACTGCGCCCGGGTATGTTTCACTCTCCCCTGGTCACGACCTACTGCTTTCGCACCACCGTGCGATCACGACTTACTGCGCCCGGGTATGTTTCATTTCAATCTGTCCCTGGTCGCGGCCTACTGCGTCTGCACTCCTGTGCACTCACGTCTTACTGCGCCCGGGTATGTTTCACTCTCCCCTGGTCACGACCTACTGCGTTCGCACCACCGTGCGATCACGACTTACTGCGCCCGGGTATGTTTCATTTCAATCTTGGATCACAACCACATCACATCTCATGAATGTTCAAGCACATACATCATTTCAATATCACATATCATCATACAACCAATTTTGTCACATTTTCTCATTACGCATTAAATCAAGCACAACATCCATCAAGATTCCTTGTCACTCAATCACCATTTTCTAACTTATGATTCACTTACTAATAAACGTCATTCCCCCTTTTACCAAGCTATTTATCCTTAGTCCATTCTTCATTTATTCAATCATAATTTTTTTCCATTCTTTGCCTTACGAGTCATCCAAAACAAGCATGATACGATAATACATCAATAACAAGTAACAATCAACGGATGATAAACAAAACAGTCGACATACTCAGGTATGTCTCAGAGTACTATAAAATTTAGTCCACTCCCTAGGGTTCTTCACTTCCTACTTTAATATTAACAAAAGAGAATTTAATAAAAATCATTTGATTAATATAAATTAACCATTAACATACTAATCACCCCTAAGGTTCGTTTCATGCACTTTAAATATCCTAAGGTTTATTCTCTTAATTAATTATCTACCCCTAGTCATCATTACAACAACCTAGAATCTATATCCTTAGGAAAGGTAACGCAAACCCCTCATACCTCAACCGACGAATCCAAATAGAAAACCTTGACTCGTGGCTCCACACTCCGCACCGATTAACGCCGAAGCTCGCCGACGAGACGGGGCGGTGATCCTAAAAGCCTTTTTAATGACCGAGGGCAAGACAGAGTCGGTTTCGGTCGGTGTCGGTGAATGTCGGTATGTCGGTGGCCCGTGACGGTTAATTTCCTCCTACCCCGGTGATGCCGAAACCGCCGTGAGGAGAGAGAGAGGAGGGCTTGATGAGATTCCTTGATTGCTTAAACTCCATGGAACCAAAAAGGGAAAAGGAAGGAGCTTGGTTCCTTTTTATGGTTGAGAGCTTGGCCTTAATGGTAGATTCAAAAGAATAGGATTAGTGATCCAAGAAGAGGAAGAAGAAGGGTGCGCCGAAGATGGGAAGAGAAAGGGAAGGTTTCAAACCATTTTCATGTCTTGGGAACAATAGCTATGGTGATGGTGTATGCTTGAGGATTTAAGGGAAAGAGAACATGATGATGGTGCTTTCTAGCTTGGGTGAGAGTGAGGCACGGTGGAGTTGGGAAAGAGGAGGAGATGATGTTTGGTGCCTCTTTTTGTTGGTCCAAGGCGTGAAGGAAGAGGTTGATGAGGGAGGGAGTGGGCTTCATGAATTAAGGAAGAAGAATGGTGATGATGGTGCTTGGTCCATGGATGAGGAAGGGAGACACGGTGGGAATTCAGAAGAGAAGGAATGAGTGAAGGAGAAGTATTGGCTTCCCCTTTAAGCCACCACTTTGTGGCTGCCCAAGAGCCACGTGTAACACCCTATAATTTTTACCCTTAATTCCCCCTATAATAAAATACGGACTTAAAAATTCCTTTTTAATTATATTAAAATCAACCGTCAAACGGACGGACTTTTGTTTGTTTTTCGGACTAATCCAAAATTCAACCTGTGATAAACAATTTCAAATAAACAATTAATAGCCAGTAGGGCTTCAGATTATATTTTCTAAATCATATCAAGGCCCAATGGGCTCCAAATATATCAGAGTACATACTATTCAGAGTTTTCAGCGGAAAATAGCAAGTTAGAACATCAAAAGCCAAAGCGTGATATTTTATCAAAACAAAGTGTCCTAAGCCTCACTCAAAAGTATACATTACATTTTCTTCAACAGAACATAGGAGACTTAGGTCTATAATGTACTCTAAACCCATAACACCCTACTATCCCTGTAAGGGAAAGTACTCCTGCTCGGCCGGGGGCTGTGCCAGCTCAATCTCTGTACCTGAAACTGTAAGGGAGTGAGCATTGCACATGAAATAGAAAGCAGTTTCTAACTAGACATAACAACTCACTAGGTCAAACACATTTAGCAAATAAACATATATTCACATATTGCATACCATACTCATTACAATATTTATTCCACATTTCCATTCTCATTATTCATTTCACCACTTGTTTCTGGGTTAGGTTGGCTTCTCTTACAAGAATTCTTTCCTTGGAAGTCACTACTTTGGTTGTCTACTTTCACTTTAAAAGGTTACAATGATAGCATTTATTGATAGATAAAAGAATTGAGGTGATCAATCCCAACCTCACGTCTACCAACAACACATCACTGACAGGTTCTGTCAATGATGTCATCGTTTAACAAATGCAAGGATTAGAGTGATCAGTTCTAACCTCACATTACATCAAATAACAACATCACAAAATAGTATTGGTCGCTTGGTTGTATTTGGAAAGGCAGATTTCCAACATGTTTTTAAGCACTTCTAACCTAAGACATTACTAATTCCCTATTTAGCTAACTAAGGAGAAGACAATCTACCCCCCAGTCGAACATAGAAACATTACGCATGGACTTGGCAAACATTAGTTACCTGCGATCATATCAGCTGGGTCCACCTCATCACCCTCTACGGTGAATAACTTTCCCTTCTGCAAGGATGGACCACCCCGGGCCTTCTGTGCTTTAGCAGCATTAATCTCCCTCTTCATTGTGTTCTTAGGACAATTTGAAGCAAAATGTCCGGGTTGTCCACAGTGAAAGCATAACCCCTCCTTTCGACCCAATGTCCAGCACACTCCCCTATGCATCCTGCCGCAGTGCTGACAAGTTGGTATTGGACCATAAGCATTCACTGTTGGTCCGGATTCCCTAGGAAACGTGACCCCGGAATGAGTGTATGGACCAGACTTCTGAATCGGTCCCTTGCCCCTAATAGGACCAGGCAATCTCTGAGATGCCCTGCTTCGCTCCCCCGCTTGTTCCTGCTTGAGAGAATCTTCGTAAGCACTGGTCATGTTCACTAGTTGAGAGAGATTAGAGATTCCCTGATAGACAAAGACAGTTCTGATCTTGGGGTAGAGACCAGCCTCAAACTTGATACACTTAGTGCGCTCATCAGCATCCCGATAGCTACCAGAATAATGGATGAGATCCTCAAACTGAGCTGCATATTCTCCAACACTGAGGCTCCCTTGCTTCAGCTCAAGAAAAGCCACTTCCTTCTCCCTCCTTACCTTTTCCGGGAAGTACTTTCCCAGAAAACGGGTCTTGAAAAGATCCCATGAAATAAGCTCATGAGCGGCTTCCAAACCTCTCCTCTGTTGGTCCCACCAATGTTCCGCCTCACCCATTAGAACATACTCCACTAGTCGCATATACTAGTCACCTGGTGGCTGCAGTGAGCGAAACACCTTCTCCATCTCCTGGAGCCATCTTTGAGCTCCATCGGGATTGTAACCCCCTTCAAACTTCGGCGGATCGCTTTTTCTAAAGCGGCCCATCCAGTCAATCTCCACTGGTGGTGGTGGAGGAGGCTGAAGTGCTGCTGCAGCAGCTGCTGCAGCTACAGCAATGTTCTGGGCTTGATTCTGCTGCAGGTTTGCAAGATTATCAGCTTGTTGCTGCTGAACTTGGGCTTGGTTCTGCTGCAATTGAACCAGAGTTTCGAGAATTGCAGCAATCCTATCATTATTAGCCCGTCTCCCTGCCATACTGTTGAGTCATGGAAGGGGAAACCAGTTAATGATAGAAAAATTAAATAAAACTACTAACATCCTACAACTTCACTTAGTCACTAAACTAAGTACTTGGGTTACTCGCTCGGTGAGTAACCATAGGAGTAGTGAGTTCATACTCCAAAGGCCGAGGGAAACTGCTTTGATACCATAATGTAACACCCTATAATTTTTACCCTTAATTCCCCCTATAATAAAATACGGACTTAAAAATTCCTTTTTAATTATATTAAAATCAACCGTCAAACGGACGGAGTTTTGTTTGTTTTTCGGACTAATCCAAAATTCAACCTGTGATAAACAATTTCAAATAAACAACTAATAGCCAGTAGGGCTTCAGATTATATTTTCTAAATCATATCAAGGCCCAATGGGCTCCAAATATATCAGAGTACATACTATTCAGAGTTTTCAGCGGAAAATAGCAAGTTAGAACATCAAAAGCCAAAGCGTGATATTTTATCAAAACAAAGTGTCCTAAGCCTCACTCAAAAGTATACATTACATTTTCTTCAACAGAACATAGGAGACTTAGGTCTATAATGTACTCTAAACCCATAACACCCTACTATCCCTGTAAGGGAAAGTACTCCTGCTCGGCCGGGGGTTGTGCCAGCTCAATCTCTGTACCTGAAACTGTAAGGGAGTGAGCATTGCACATGAAATAGAAAGCAGTTTCTAACTAGACATAACAACTCACTAGGTCAAACACATTTAGCAAATAAACATATATTCACATATTGCATACCATACTCATTACAATATTTATTCCACATTTCCATTCTCATTATTCATTTCACCACTTGTTTCCTTGTATTTATTTTTCCCCGTTTCCAAATAATTCCCTTTTTAAACCCTTACCTTTTCCTTATTTTTACGGTGTATGTATGTCTCCACAAAATCGAAGGCCTACATACATACACCAATCACGATGTATGTCTCCACCAAATCGAAGGCCTACATACATCGCGTTCCCATTACCATACCTTGTCCAAATTTATTCCCTGTTTCCTTTATTCATTTCCTTTTATTTACGGTGTATGTATGTCTCCACCAAATCGAAGGCCTACATACATACACCAACCACGATGTATGTCTCCACCAAATCGAAGGCCTACATACATCGCGTTTCCATTACCTTTACCTTATCCAATTTTATTCCCTTTTTAAATTATGTGTCCCTCAGGTCAGAGGTCAACACCCATTCATTATAATCCATTTTGTGTCCCTCAGGTCAGAGGTCAACACCCATTCATTATACTCCATTTTGTGTCCCTCAGGTCAGAGGTCAACACTCCAATACATATTTTATTCGGTGTCCCTCAGGTCAGAGGTCAACACCCAACCCATTATTTAATCCGGTGTCCCTCAGGTCAGAGGTCAACACCCATTCATTCCAATTCATATCGTGTCCCTCAGGTCAGAGGTTAACACATTTTACCATTCATATTGTGCCCCTCATATCAGAGGTCAGCATATTCATCACTTTCCATTATTCGCCACCTCAAATCAGAGGCCAACGCATTTAATCACACCACCATATTCATTACCTCACATCAGAGGCCAAAACATACTTTCATATTCTCACATCAACAATTACATCACATTTAAACACAACCACACACATTCAACAACTAATCATTCATGCAAATTCCTCATTCACTTCCTTTCTCAGTTATCACAATCATATCCAATAGCATTCTCATTCATAGTCCAACATTTATATTACACTTCATTTCAATTTACATATTTCACCTTCTCACATTTTCGCTTTAACACCACATATTAAAATCATCTCTTACTTTTTCTTAAACATAATCCTCTTACTTCCATTTCCCATATTCACAAGTTCCATTAATAAGCCTTGACTTTTGTTCACAATTAATAATCCTTAACATTTAAACTCATTTAGCAATTAAATACAAATACACACATTCATCACATTTAATTGTTTTCATTCCCTTTCTTCCTATATCAATTTATTCCCCAACACATACATATATTAGCTACAACAATTAATTATCATTTAATTCACAACCTTGCAAATAAAACCAATAATCACAGAGACCATTTTTGTGTCAACTTCATTATCAATTACCCAATTCCTCATTTAATTCAACTTAATTAATAACCAAATTTCATTTATCAGATAATTCATTCTCATACTGTGGGGTTTCCTTTTCCTAGTCATAACACACAATCATTATGCATACTTAATTAATTAGAATTTCATATTCAATAACCTAGGGATTTATAATCTAATTTTCTCCCCTAACACATAACCCTAACAAGCATTATATACTAACTAGACCCGACTCTCTAGAACAAGGCAAGCTCACTATATCCACTCCCTTACCTCAAACACTTGGAGATAAGGTGATTTTGCTTGCTCTACACTTGAAAGCCTTGCCCCCAATTGAGTTAGAGTCCAAAGGAAGAGGGAGGAACCTAATATAATAGCCATAGCAAGAAAAGATTAACATTCATGTAATGAGTCATGCCAAAACTCAAGAAAAGTGGAGCTTCCATGACTTAAAAATCAAAAACCACCATGGATGGAGGAGAGAGAAAGGGAAAACGAATTTAGAGAAAGAAAAGAGGAAATCCATGGCATTAAACACTTACTTGAAGTGAAGAAGGAAGAGATTTGTTGACGGAATGAAGAAATCCCACTTGCTCTTGGTGGATTTGATGATGGAGAATGGAACCCTAGGGGAGAGAAAGAGTGAGGTTCGAATTTGGAAGAGAAAGAACGTGTGCTGCACTTTATTATTTTCTGCATCTACAGCGTTTAATCAAGTATTACTCGATTAAATTCCCCCCTCCTTCAGGTCTTAATCGATTAAGCTGCAGCTTAATCGATTAAGTTGCAGTATTTTCAGCACTCCGACTTTGAACGGCCATAACTTCTTCGTTAACCGTTGGATCTTCCTCAAATTTTGACACATGCTTCCCCACATATCCTACTTCACATCCAACGGTGGAATTTGTGTTTAGAGTTTTAAATCTTTTATTTTGAATTTCCTAATATCCTATGTTATTAATCCTAAATCAAGCCTTCAAACCACTAGTTTCAACTCCATATCATTACTTCCTTCACTTTAGGCTTGACCCATCATCAATTATACTAGGAATTAAATTTGGGATGTTACACCACGCGCACTTCTTGCGCATCAGATGAAACTCCCGCGCGCCTGGGCGCGGGTCACGGCGCGCCTGGGCCTGTTTCCTACTGATCTGCGCACCAACTTGTGCACCGGTGTGCCTGGGCGTGCCCCGGTGCGCCTGGGCGTGCCCAGGGGGGTCCTAACTTCAAATCGTCATAACTTCTTCGTTAACCGTTGGATCTTGCTCAAATTTTGAGACAAGCTTCCCAAAATCCTAAGCATCACATCCAACGGTGGGAATTGGGTTTAAAGCTATGGATATTTTATTCCTAATTTTCTCTTTTCGGTTGATTTCTAAAATCTACAACTCCGATTTAACCTTCGATTTCGATTAGATAATTTTGCCCGTCGCCACAAATGCCTCCTATACAACCCCTAGTACTTATAATTACTAGTCGCCTCGCTCCCAAAATTCTTTAAGTAATTAATCTACCCATTCCCCACACTATAAACATATTAAATCACTAATTGGGCTTGTAAATTAAATTAGGGATGTTACATATGTGAGCATGTTTATGTTTGACTTGATTTGATGACTTGTGATCATGTGATGTTTGAGATGAATGAATGATTGTTTAAGGTTCTTAAGTAAAGTAGGAATGATTTTTTAGAATGCATGAAGGTGTTTAAATGGTTTAATTTGTTAAGTATTATGCTGTCCACATTTGGTTTTAAGTGTTTGAACTTGAGAAAGTGTTGATTAAAGTGTTTATTGAATTGTTTTCAAGATGCTTGGTTTATCTATGTGTTTAAATTGGTTTTGAACAATGGAAAATGAATTTAAAGCTTAGGATATGATGCTGTCCAGAATTTTCTAAGTTATATTTCTTGTTTTAAAAATGTTTTCAAAGTGTTTTAAAGTTTAGTTTTTGTGAGTATTCAACATAAGATAAAATTGGTTTGAAAAGTGCAATTTTTCGGTGTTTTCGAAGTTGAGTTCATTGCTGTCCAAGAGAGACCAGCAAAGAAACCTTTGATTTAAATTGATTTATTTGATTATTTTCTCATGATTTTAAAGTATAAAAGTTAGTGTTTGATTTTGGACAAGTTTGAGCAAAAAAAATTGATGTTTTGGTTTTACATAAAGATAAAGTTTGGATTTTTCTTAAGTTACCTTGAGAATAATTTTAAGAATAATATTAAATAAAGTTTAATACTCATGTGTCTATCTTATGGGACTTGAAAGAAGTTGGAGTCGGGCAGACTAGGAAGGAAGCAAATCGTTCGGAACTGGTGGAATCGGTAACTGCGAACCCAGGTAAGAGAGAAGTTATCCTAAGACACTTTGGTGTCTAGTGAGTATGCTAGGACACTCCGTACTCTCTCAAAGTCGGAGTAAAGGTCTATTGTAGCTAGTAGTATACCCGATAAATTGTGTGCCTTGTTTGTATCGCGGTATACGAAGACTCAGACCTATACCATCACATGGTATTGATTGATTGATATATTTGTTTATGTTGAAATATATTGCTTATATTGTTATTGCATGAGCATAATGCATCATCACGCGATATAAGATAAGAATAGCAAAGACATTAGAAAACTATAAGAAATTCCCCAAAGAATAGAACGAAACTTTAAGGGCTGGAACGCGCTACGGAACCGGATGATGCTGATGCGCCGAGTACGTGGATCGAGCTGACGACACGACGATGATGACGATGCCTTTGGACGCGGACACAATGATTGCCGAATTCTACAAAGATAGTTTCCATATGGTCGTAGCCATATGTTGAGATAGTTTCCATATGGTCGTAGCCATATGTTAAGAGTGAGTTAAGATTGGTCGGAGCCTATCTATGAAAGATTGATGGATATCCCGCATATAGTCGTAGCTATATGCCAGAGGTGATTCTGAGTGGGTCGGAGCCCGTCAGAATGATGATTGATATTCCGCATATAGTCGGAGCTATATGCCGAAGTTGATTCTGAATGGGTTGTAGCCCGTCAGAAAGATTGTTGATGTCCCGCATATAGTCGGAGCTATATGCCGAGAATGATTCTGAATGGGTCGTAGCCCGTCAGAAAGACTGTGGATATCCTGCATATGGTCGGAGCCGTATGCCGAGAATGATTCAGGATGGGTTGGAGCCCGTCAAACGTATTAGTCGAGTCCCACAGAAGCATTCCGCATATGGTCGGAGCTGTATGACGGAGATGACTTAGGATGGGTCGACGTTAGAACAAACGAGTATAACTTCACGACTTAGAACCCTAACCCGAAGTAGTGGAGAGGAAGATACACCTGAACTACCCTTGTGGTGTTCAGCTGGATGATTAAGATAGGGGGCGGCAATGACGGTGATTCGTCAAGAAGCCTTGAGAAGTCTGTCTAGGTGGGAAAAACCATAGGGGCCCTGGCTGAACCGGTCGGAGCTGGTCACCCAAGGGTGTGGACGAAGTACCACACGATCACTAGACGGATGACTGACACCCCCCTTGACTAAATCTTGACCAGTGAGAGGGATGCTCGAACATGGTTGGATGTGCCCTTTTCTCGAGACATTATTTATTTTGCCATCCGTAAAAGGCCGGTGTGGTTAGAGATCCTGTACTCCTGATTGCTTCCGACTAGGTGGATGGATCCCGAGGAGATGTAGACCTGAACCCAAGACCATAAAGCCTGAATTTCCGATGTTATGGACTCGTGACATGTGGACAGAGAGACTTCGACTTTGCGAGATGAATTGATTAAGAGATTCCCTTAAGTGAGAGATAAAGTGTTAGATAATGCGATGATTGCATTGCATCCTCATGCATCTTGCATAATTATCTGCTGTATTGTTTGTTTGTACTGTTTGTTATGTTCTGGTATACGTCGCTAGTGTAAATCCAAGAAGTCGATGGGAGTAATTCCATTCGGATAACTTACTCTCTCAACTTCTTGTGCACATGTGACGATGAACCTCTGGTTCTAAAAGATGGCGGAACTGGTGTTGCTTCTCCTGGAGGGAACACATACTGATCGTGATGCGCTGACGAGAGGGCTACTGCGGGACGACGGAGACTGCTTTTGGGAACTTACGTTCCGGATCGAGAAGGGGACGCTGCTTAGTAGTTTATAGTTAGGTTCTAATGGACCCTTGCTGATATGTGTATCAAGTGTACCCCTTATCTTTTGAAACGTTTTGATAAGGTAAATGTTTATGTAAGAATGGCACCGCTGAACTATGGTGACCACTTTTGAAAGAATCTTTATGATCTGTTTTTGAACTTTTTTTTTTGAAGGGCTGTCATGATCTGACAGACAAAACATTTTAACTAAATCAAACATGTTTTCTATATGTAAAATGTTTTACTTATCTGTTGAAAATAAGTTACCAATGTTAAATTGTTTTTAGAAAATTCAATGAACGTTTTTCAGAGAAAGGATTTTGAAAAGTAATACCTTGTTTTTGGAAAGCTTGACCGATGAGTTTTATCCTTGCGAAAAAAAAAATTTCACTCTATTTTTCATGTAAGAATTAATTAGCATTTGATAGTGTTTATTTCGAGTTTTCCAAAATCGGGGTGTTACACTAGGTGCCGTAATTAATAGAATTTTGATAAGAGTAGTGTTGTTTCCAAACCTTGAGTATGTCTAGAATGTGTTTAGAATGTAGGAATTAGCAAGGGTAGGTTGGATGAGGTAGAATTAGCTTAGAAGTGAGTTTTAGAAGTGTAGTTATAAGATAAAGAGCATAGGATCTTAGGAAATTAGAAATTTAATATCTATAGTTCCAAACTCAAATTCCACCATTGGATGTGAAGACGAGTGTTTTAGGAAGCTTGTCTCAAAATTTGAGCAAGATCCAACGGTTAACGAAGAAGTTAGAGCGATTCGAAGTATAAGGGATTTAGTGGGCTGAACAGATTAATCGATTAACCTATAAGTTAATCGATTAAGTTTATGGCAACATTCAGCCCCTAATCGAGTAGGGTATAGGTTAATCGATTAAGTTTTTAGCCACCTTCTGGCACTAATCAATTAATGGCAGCATTAATCGATTAACCATGTTATATTAACAAGTGTTAATCGATTAACCAATTGGGTTAATCGATTAACCCCTGTTATATCAGCCAAAAATCACGTGAATTGGGGCATTTGTTTCATTGCTTTCTCTCTCTTCTCTCACGATTCTATCTTCTCTAACACTCTAGGGTTTTTCAATTACAACAAATCCACACTAAATAACATCAAATTAATTCCCCAAATCATCCAGATATCTCTTCCTAATCAATTTCCCTCTTTCAATTCTTAATTTCCTCTTCCTTTCATAAAACCCCCAAATCACCCATGGAACCCTAAGTTGTGCAATCTCTTCCATAGGGCTCTCTAGCCATCAAAGGAGCTTAAGGACATTAAGGAATCAAGGGTCAAGGGTGTTGGGAGCTTGGTTGGAGCTTTGGGATTGGAGTTCATAGGAGCCTTCAATGTTCTCCTCTTCTCTCCAAGAGGTAAGGGGGAGTAATTTGGTTCTAATTAGGGAAAGGTCTTAATAATAGTAATAGGGTATAATTAGATGTATTTTATATGTGTATGTTTAATTTGTATGTTGATATTGTTATGATTGAGAATAAAAGTGTGTGGAATGACTTAGGGTTTATGTTAGAAACAAATTAATGTTATTGTTATGGAATTTAATGATTAAAGGAATAATATGATTATGAGTATTGTTGTGGTATGATTGGTATGTTTTATATGTTGACTATGAGTATAAGTGTTATGAACTTAGGATTTTGTTAGAAATAATTGTTATAATTGTTATGAAGCTAATTGAATGAATGACATGATTGTGATCCTTATTGTTGTTGAGTGTGATTGTTTCTATATATATATATATATATATATTATGGCCATAAATACTAAGTTAGAGACCCAACCAATTGGATATAAATTATTAAAGGTTCAACTAATGAAACCATATAAAATGAATTAGAAACACGTGCATTATGGAGCAAGGTGGACCTTAGGTGTACGGGGAAAAACACACGTCGTTTACGATTGATGAGGGCAAGAGTGAATTATTGGGATTACCTTGGGGAACTTTGATCCTGCAAAGGATACGGGTTTGCTTCCCGTGTTGGGGGTTGGTTCCACGCAAACCGGGGTAATTCCATCACTTTGGCTCGTTTTGGCCAGTGAGGGTGATTTCTGCTAAAGCCCGATTTGGACAAATCAACCTAAATCACGTGAGGGACCTTCCTAAGTGGAAGTGAAGTGTTGTGCAAGCGGGTGAGCGAGGGACCTTCCTAAGTGGAGGTGAAGCACCCAACTATAGGTTGAGAAATACTTACTCCTGGTTGGTTTTTCCCCAGAGTGGAGGGTGGGTATGTGAGGAGGTTGTGTTATTATTGGAAATGGTTATTGTTATTGTAAACGAAGAAGTGCATTCATTATTGTGATGGGCTTAATTCACTGAATCCGATGATAGTGTTAAAGTGTTAAAGTGAATAAAGTGTAAAAAGTGCAGTGTACATCGGATTCAGGAATTAAACCATAGTGGGATATAGTGCATGACATAATCATATGATTGAGCATAAAAGCATGGTTATGTATTGTTATTGGATCAATGAAAAGTGTATGCAGAATGTAAGGAATAGTTAAATGTCAAGGTACTCAATGATAGTGTCGAATAGGGTAAAGGAAAAAATGAATATGTATATTATAACACCCTCACAATTATATAGTTCAATTACTAATAATTAAGTTGATTTTTACTTAGGACTTGAAAATTTCGTTTTAAAACTTAATGAAAATCCGACAGAGTTTCCTCTGTTTATCGGACTTCCCAAAAATTTAGAATTTTCACCTGTCAAACCAGTATACTCCAGAATAACATTTCAACTTCTAAATATAATAATTAACTTTACCAGCCCTAACAACGACGTATAACAAACTCGGGCTTACAGTGATTAGATTATTTCAAAAACCCAGAATAGATTAATTATAATAAAATGACCATATTACACTCTAAACTAAATTACACTCCACGGTGTGGAGTGCACTCCTGCTCGGCCAGTAATAGTGCAATCTCAATCTCTGTACCTGTAAATGATAGTAAGGGAGTGAGCATTGCACATGAAATAGGAAAGCAGTTTCTCATTAGACATAATTACCCACTAAGCCAGACACAATTATCAATTAGGTCATATAGCACAATTTATTCACAGGCAATTATCATGCATTCCCAATTTGGCAATCCATTTCAGATTTCAGTTATATTTCTCATTTCTTATCATTTTGTTTCACCTTTCATCTTTTTATTTCCATTTTCATTACCTTCACTTACTCATATTATCAGTTTTCAACTCATAACCATAAGTCATACACTCTTTCGAAATCATACCCCGTATGTCACCTCACAATCAGAGGCTAACATACCCAAATAACATCGTATGTCTCCTCACGGTCAGAGGACAACATACACACATCTCATCATCTTTTAAATCGTTATATCTTTTCTTTACCATTAGGGATTAGCGCACCTGTTAGGCATTTCACACCCACTAGGACTTTCACCCAATCCAGGTAACTTTCCACCTATTAGGCCACGGTTGACACCCATTAGGGCTAAAAGCAACATCTCAGCTCTTTTACCATCACATTCACATTTCTCTTTTCAAAACTATTAATATTGTGCAGCATGATTGATCCATTGGATACCCCCGCCTAACGGGCATTTACGGGACCTAATAGGTAACTTGCACCTGGATTGGGTAACTTGTGCCTAATGGGTAACTTGCACCTAACAGGGCACCTAATGGGTCGGTGTATCCCAAGGATCAATCATAGCTGCAACTTCAATCATTTTTATAATTCCATTTATTTATATTCAAAACAATTATCACACTTAGAATCATTGGCAACATTACTTGCATTATCACATAAAAGTAACATCCACATATATTCCAAATAACTCACAAATTAGATCAATTGCTCACATTAACAGATATTCACCAATTCAATCAACATTTAATATATAGAGCATTTAGCATTAATACCTACCAATTTCTATGCATTCTCAAAGTTTACTTTTTATTTCTTTAATTAAATCAAATTACTCTATTCCTTCATAATCCTAGGGATTTAATAACACCAAAATAACATATAAATCCTAGCAAGCTCTTATGAACTAATTTGAACCTATTCCCTAGAACAAACCAATGCTCACTATATCCACTCCCTTACCTTGCTTTTCCAAAGACACGCTCCTTTTTGTGCGACACTGTCCAAAGGTATCCTAGCCCATTGCTTACACGTGGCGACAGTTCTCAAGCTCCTTCATCGTCTAATCATATTATATAAAATAAATAATAATCAATATAACGCACAAAGTCTTACTCACGTGACAAACAACAATCATTTAATCCTTTTTATTCACACTATATTAATATCATTATTGGATTAGTTGTTTGATTCATACATTATGAAAATATATACTTCCCATTATATGCAAGATAATCTAACAAAGTGTTAATAAGGAACCATTCGGTGTTCTCAAAACCAAACATTAAAAATCAATTAGTAAACTAATAGCAAATGTGAAAACGCGTCAAAATCATATTAAAGTTAACACGTTGAAGCTTTACTAAAAGGGAACTATAGTTTGGAAATCGAAGCAAGCCAAATTCGAAATCGTTTACTTAAAATTCATAAATCATAGTCAAATGAAATTAAAACCGTTGTCCCTTCAATAAGATAGTACAACTTTTGTTGAAAATACATTAACTTTCAAAACCAACATAATCGTCAAAAATTCATTAAAGTCAAGTAGTTTTAGTGACGATTCATAAAACATCAAATCCTAATGTACTTAACGCTATAAATCCTCTTTGTTCAAAACACGTCTAAATCACATTTCCAAAGTCCAAATAATTATAACCCCTTTCAATTTGAAATTAAAGCTCAATATATTATCCCGAATTAACGTACGCCGAATATATCGGGTTTCTAGTTAACCGGGGTATTGTTTAGTTTAGGGATAATCCAACCCAACTAAACTACATCTCGATTACTTAAGAACCCAACAAATTTACCAAAACACTTTTAAAACTCATCGTTCGGCATAACGGTCAACTCGGTATTATACAATTCAGAGTAATTACTCAAAATCGTTATCAATAATAGTACAAAAAGTAAAATCAGAACTTATTAATACTTAATCCAAATACCATTTATTTCCTAAAACAACAATAACACTTCAAAACTAATTATTACCAATATTATTATAAATAATATTAATATTATTAAAACACAATGCAGAGTAATTAAAAAGGTATTAGGGGTTTACCCTCAATCAACTTTTGAAGGACCAAAAGGAGGATTGGTTCAGCTCACAGGCTTCACCCATGTCCAGTTCACCGCAAATGGGTCTGAAATGAACCATCAACACAGCCACCCAGTAAGAGCAAGGTTGGCGGTTCGATCCGCACCCGAAGCCGACGCCGGTGGCAGGATATGCGAGTGTCGTGACTGCTCCATGGGCATGATTCGCGATCTAAACCGCGGCTGCAGGAGAACCAACAAGGCGGCGGCGGTGGCGGTTGTTCGCGCTTGCCAGAAGAAAGTCGCGAGGCGGCGGTGAGACCAAGGGAGAAGACGAGTTGTGGTTCCATATTCGAGCAGTGGAGGCGGCGATTTGAGAAGGAGAAGAGGTCACGATTCGCGACTAGAGGGAGAGAGATCGCAAAGCAGCGGTGACGCGACCTGGGGAAGGGGAAAACGTGAGCGCCAGCGGAGGAGAGAGAGAGCGAGCGGCGGCCATGGCCTCGGTGGAGAAGAGAGGAAATGGCTGATTGAAGGAGACTATGGATGGAGGTAGGGGGACGGCGGCTGAACATCGGGAGAAGAAGAATAGGGTTTTTGTTTGCCCCCAACAACATACACACTTCATATTTTTTTTTTAATTCCTTGCTCAACACATACCTACACATATATTAATTATTCTTTTATTTTAAAACCCAAAATACCCATAATAAATTTTTAAACACCGGAATGAAAATCATAAAGTAAGAAACTTATAAATATTTCAAATAAAATATTTCCATATAAAATATATCAAAAGTAAAGTAAAGCATATAAAGTATATTTTTATATGGGATAACTATTTTAAATGAATTTACTTTAGAACATAAAAGAAATGAAATATATTTTCGTAATTAACATAATGCATTTTAGGAAAATACCCAACACTTAAATGATAAATTCTAGGGAAAAATTATTTAATTCAATCAAACTTATAATTTATAACGTTAAAGAAATCACAGTGTTCCAATTCTGATATTTCCTAACACCTTTGTAGTACTAAATGTTGGAAACCAACAAGCGGCTCAATATAGTCTAGAGGGGGGGTGAATAGAATATTGAAGCCTTATTACAGATTTTTCGTCCGCCTAAGAGAATGGTTTTATGAAAATAAATTTTCTTAAGAATTCAGTTCAGATTACTCGAGTAACTCAAGCCTTCACTCGAGTAATACGCAACCAAAAATAATTTCACTCGAGTATTCAGCAAATCACTCGAGTATTACGAAAGCAAATTTTAAATCACTCGAGTAACAGAAAACCTACTCGAGTAATGTTTATAAACTGAAAGCAGATTACTCGAGTGACAAGAACTTTACTCGAGTAAACTGGGTAAAATTCAATTTAAAACTTTGTTTTCAATGGAGTTCTTCAAGAATAACAATGCTATGATGATTCAACAAATTATGAATGATTAATATGAACAATTTCAAGTAATATTAACATGCAATTTTAGATCAATTGAGTAGAATTAAGAAAACCCCAATTCTAACCTAAAAATGCAAATGTTAATGAATTAATGAAATACAAGGAATGAAAATAAAAGAGACACAAGGATTTATCCTGGTTCACTTTCACCCACTTGAAAGCTACTCCAGTCCCCTCTTAAATCAAGAGAGATTCTTCACTAGAAATCTTCAAATGTAGATTTTACAATGTTTTAAGATGCAACTAGATTCTTAGTTCTCCTATCTTAAAACCCAACTCAAAGTGTGTACCAAACACTTTGATCTAATCTACCCCTTTTGAGAATTCTAGATTTCCTTGCTAATTGATTGAAGATGCTTCCAACCAATCCTCTTTTCTTGCTTTGATTTGATCCTCAAAGTCTTCCTTGTGAGATTCTTCACTTGTGTTGAAACTTCAATGATGCAATCACAAATTGCAAATCTTCAACAACCACTAAGAACAAAAATATGATCTCAAGAATATTTGAACAATGATAGAAAATAGAGTGAAGAATGAAAAGTTCTTTGTTGAATCTTGATAGCTCTTGAAAGATGTAAAATAGCTCTTGAATTACTTTTCAAAGTGTATTAGAAAATTGTAAGAATGAAAGTCTATTCCTTTGAAAGAGAAAATTAAGTCCTTTTAAAATTTTCCCAACACTGATTGAATTACTCGAGTAAACCAAACAACGTCACTCGAGTGAAACATGTCAGATTAAGTTACTCGAGTGATGTGTAAACCATTACTCGATTAACCTGTCAGAACATAAATTACTCGAGTGAACCAATACTCATTACTCGAGTAAACTGATCAGAATCTGAATAAAAACAAAGTTTTTCTAAAATGATTTTCACAAGCTATTTAATCAAGATTTAAAGTATCTTCACTCTTAATCAGACATTATTTAAATATTCTTAAAAACACCTAAGCTACCCACACCAATGAGATGCATTGCATAAAATAAAGATTACATTGAAATAGAATTAATAAAAATCCTAATTCTAATCTTCATGTGGTGTAGCTTGCTTGTTGCCAATGTTGTTGCTTGGAGAGAGATTGTTAGCATCAAAACATGAGAATCCTACAAACTCCCCCTTTTTGATGATGACAAACCTCCTTTCAAATTAAGCACTAAGTTTTAACATACTCCCCCTAAATGTAAAACATCTAGGAAAAAATATAATAAAACTTAACCTACAAGAACAACATCAACAAAATATTCTCCCCCTTTTGGCATCATTAAAAAGATAATATTTTTGAGAAAAGTCCTTTGCCAAAAGTTGAAGGTAAGTAGTTCACAATGGTATAGAAAATATATAACAATAAAGACAATACCAAAATAAACCACAATAGTGCCTCAACGTATATAAACAACGAATATAAACGAACAACGAATATAAACGAACAACGAATATAGCACCATAAATCAGAGTATCAGAGCATCACACTATGCAGCAAATCATAGCAGATAATCAAAACGAAAACTAAACAAACTAGACCATACACAAGGTCCTAAAGTCATAGTAGCAACAGAGTCAGAAACATGAAACAGAAACATAAACAGAGAATATGCAAATGAAACATGCAACAGAAATCAACAGCAAACAAGAGAGAGAAAATGATCGGGAAAATGATGCAGATTTCAACAGTTCAGCTTTTAAAATCACGTAAGTTACTCGAGTAATGTTCATACGTTACTCGAGTGATTCGAGCAGTACTCGAGTGAAAGAGTATGTTACTCGAGTATGCCGAAAGATAAAAAGATTTTACTCGAGTGATGGATGAACTTAATCGAGTGATACGCAAGTCATTTTAAAATTAATCGAGTGACAGACAGAATTACTCGAGTAATACGAAAGAGTTTTTAAAATTACTCGAGTGAAATTTCTGTTACTCGAGTGAACTGTCCAGAATTTCAAAAATTTCAATTTTTCATGCAAATCATTTTTCATGCACAAACACAGAGAAACACTTAGCATGTAGCAAGTAACACACATACAAATAAAGCAATTAGCATATTATAGAAAACATACACACATAACTGCATAAAAAAAATGATAAACACTTTAATAAGATACAACAACTCAAAATACAAGTCACATTGAAATAGGCTTGAAGGTGAGTATAAAAAGCATCAAATACAATTAGCTAATAGTTAATTCATCAAAAATACCAAGTTCTCTTCGAATCTTATAAAATGTGTCCCTTGGTAATGGTTTTGTAAAGATATCAGCTAATTGATCCGAAGTTTGAACAAACTCAATAACACAATCACCTTTTTGAACATGATCTCTCAAAAAGTGATGCCTAATTTCAATATGCTTTGTCCTTGAGTGTAATACTGGATTTTTAGTCAAATTAATTGCCGAAGTGTTATCACACTTTATAGGGATATTTGTTAAATTTAAACCAAAGTCAGATAATTGTTGCTTCATCCATAAAATTTGAGCACAACAACTACCTGCAGCTATGTATTCGGCCTCCGCGGTTGATAAAGCTACACAATTTTGCTTTTTAGAAAACCACGATACAAGTGAATTACCAATTAAATGGCATGTTCCGCTTGTACTTTTTCGCTCAACTTTACAACCGGCAAAGTCAGAGTCCGAATATCCTATAAGTTTTAGAAAAGCATCCCTAGGATAATAAAGTCCAGTATTCGTTGTACCCTTTAAGTATTTCATTATTCTTTTGACAGCAGTTAGATGCGACTCTTTCGGTTTTGCTTGAAAACGTGCACACATACATACACTAAACATGATATCAGGCCTAGATGCAGTTAAGTATAACAAACTACCAATAATACCACGATACTTCGTTACCTCTACCGCTTTTCCAGCCTCATCTTGATCTAGGTAGCATGCAACGCTCATTGGTGTAGAAGCGGATTTGCACGAATCCATTCCAAAACGTTTGAGAAGCTCTCTACAATATTTACTCTGATGAATATAAATGCCATCATTAAGCTGCTTTATTTGAAGGCCAAGAAAGAATGTAAGCTCTCCCATCATCGACATCTCGAATTCACTTTGCATCAATTCTGAAAACGATTTTCCCGACTCCTAGAATTTTGCCCTTGTTGTTGTCGCCGTATGTCACAAATCCATCATTTTTTTGGAGTAAGTTCCATGAAGTGCGTTTTGTCTCCCGTCATGTGTCTTGAACAACCACTATCCAAGTACCATTTTCGCTCTTTGGTTCGAAGACACACCTACAAGAAAGATATCATTTGGTTGACTTAGGTACCCAAGTGGTCTTGGGTCCTTTGTTGTTAGCATGAGGAGAAGTCCCCTTAACAATCCAAATATATTCACCGCTTGGTATACCAAATTTCTTTATATTACATTTATTCGTGGTATGCCCAAAGATTCCACAATAATGACAAGTTGGGTTTTTAGAAATCTTATTCTTTGAAAATCCACCAACTTTGCGATAATTGCGTTTCTTAGGTTTGGTATAGCCAAGACCGGATCTATTGCTATTGTTCCTTTGAGTTGAAAGCAAATGATCTAAAGAAGTATCTCCTTTCATGAGCCTTGCAAGTCGATCATTCAAATTAAAAACTTCTTTTTCCAAAGACTTGCAATTTTCACAAGATGGAGTCTCATTTGATTTCAATTCACAATTGCATGTAGAGTTTGCATAAATGAGTTCTAGAGTTTCATTTTGAAGCTTAAGTTCTTCTAAATCTTTTTGAAGTTCAATTATCTTTTCATGTTGCTTCATTATGAAATTCTTTCTTTCAACATTTATTTTAGCAAGTTTCTTCAACTCTTTATGCATCTCTACATACACATTGTACAATTCATTGAATGAAGGAGAATTAGAACTTGAGCTAGCATCGGAAAGATAATCTACCTCATTGACGTTCTCACTTGATTTAATGCTCGAAGATTCCTCTTCATCAAGCTTTGTCATTAAACATAGATTTGCAAGTTCTTCATCATCCGATGAGCTAGATGTTGATTGACTCTCCACTTCATCCCATACTATGTAAGCCCTTTTTCCTTTAGAAGAATTGAATTTTGAGTTGTCACCTTCCGACTTCTTAGAATGAGTTGGACAATTCGATCGATAGTGACCAAGCTTTCCACATCCATGACACTTGATGTGATCCTTGTTAGTCTTATTTCTTGGTTGTGAGTCCTTAGAATCTCTTTGTCTATTTCTATTAAAGTTCCCCTTTTTCTTAAGGAACCTACCAAGCTTTTTAACTAGCAAGCCAAGGGTCTCATCATCTATATCGGAGTCCGAGTCATCCACTTGAAAGTTTTCCTCTTGTGCCTTAAGGGATTTTGAAGTTGATTTAAGAGCTATCCCCTTTTTCTTCCTATCGGCATCTTCATTCATGGATAACCGTCCAAGCTCCATTTCATGCTCTTGAAGCTTTCCGAATAGAGTTGCTAAATCAATTTGATCCACGTCTCTAGCTTCCATAATGGCCGTCACCTTAGGTTGCCATTCCCTGCTAAGACATCTCAAAATCTTATTAACAACTTCACCATTAGATATAACTTTTCCAAGTGCAGAAAGATGATTAATGATATGAGTGAACCGCTTTTGCATGTCACCTATGTTTTCATTAGGTAACATACGAAAGAGTTCATATTCATGCATGAGTGTATTTAGCCTAGCCCTTCTAACCTCCGAAGTGCCCTCATGTGTGACTTGTAATGTGTCCCACATTTGTTTAGCATCAACACATTGAGATACTCGAAAGAACTCATCATAAGAAAGAGCGGACGTGATGATATTTTTAGCTTTTAAATCAAATGCAACTTTCTTCTTATCATCATTGTCCCAACTCGATTGAGGTTTAATTGAAACAACATCATTTACTTTCGTTTGAGGAACAAAAGGTCCATTCTCTATGGCGTTCCAAATTTCCATATCTATGGCTTGAATAAAAATTTTCATGCGGACCTTCCAATAAGCGTAACCCTCACCACTAAATAGTGGAGGACGATTAATGGAAGTTCCTTCACCACCGAAAGGATTTGAAATTGAGCCCATTGTTTCCAAGTAAAAAGGATCTTTTCGAAAAAGCTTTTTAAGGCTCGGATTTTTCGTCCGAGCTCTGATACCACTTGTTGGAAACCAACAAGCGGCTCAATATAGTCTAGAGGGGGGGGTGAATAGAATATTGAAGCCTTATTACAGATTTTTCGTCCGCCTAAGAGAATGGTTTTATGAAAATAAATTTTCTTAAGAATTCAGTTCAGATTACTCGAGTAACTCAAGCCTTCACTCGAGTAATACGCAACCAAAAATAATTTCACTCGAGTATTCAGCAAATCACTCGAGTATTACGAAAGCAAATTTTAAATCACTCGAGTAACAGAAAACCTACTCGAGTAATGTTTATAAACTGAAAGCAGATTACTCGAGTGACAAGAACTTTACTCGAGTAAACTGGGTAAAATTCAATTTAAAACTTTGTTTTCAATGGAGTTCTTCAAGAATAACAATGCTATGATGATTCAACAAATTATGAATGATTAATATGAACAATTTCAAGTAATATTAACATGCAATTTTAGATCAATTGAGTAGAATTAAGAAAACCCCAATTCTAACCTAAAAATGCAAATGTTAATGAATTAATGAAATACAAGGAATGAAAATAAAAGAGACACAAGGATTTATCCTGGTTCACTTTCACCCACTTGAAAGCTACTCCAGTCCCCTCTTAAATCAAGAGAGATTCTTCACTAGAAATCTTCAAATGTAGATTTTACAATGTTTTAAGATGCAACTAGATTCTTAGTTCTCCTATCTTAAAACCCAACTCAAAGTGTGTACCAAACACTTTGATCTAATCTACCCCTTTTGAGAATTCTAGATTTCCTTGCTAATTGATTGAAGATGCTTCCAACCAATCCTCTTTTCTTGCTTTGATTTGATCCTCAAAGTCTTCCTTGTGAGATTCTTCACTTGTGTTGAAACTTCAATGATGCAATCACAAATTGCAAATCTTCAACAACCACTAAGAACAAAAATATGATCTCAAGAATATTTGAACAATGATAGAAAATAGAGTGAAGAATGAAAAGTTCTTTGTTGAATCTTGATAGCTCTTGAAAGATGTAAAATAGCTCTTGAATTACTTTTCAAAGTGTATTAGAAAATTGTAAGAATGAAAGTCTATTCCTTTGAAAGAGAAAATTAAGTCCTTTTAAAATTTTCCCAACACTGATTGAATTACTCGAGTAAACCAAACAACGTCACTCGAGTGAAACATGTCAGATTAAGTTACTCGAGTGATGTGTAAACCATTACTCGATTAACCTGTCAGAACATAAATTACTCGAGTGAACCAATACTCATTACTCGAGTAAACTGATCAGAATCTGAATAAAAACAAAGTTTTTCTAAAATGATTTTCACAAGCTATTTAATCAAGATTTAAAGTATCTTCACTCTTAATCAGACATTATTTAAATATTCTTAAAAACACCTAAGCTACCCACACCAATGAGATGCATTGCATAAAATAAAGATTACATTGAAATAGAATTAATAAAAATCCTAATTCTAATCTTCATGTGGTGTAGCTTGCTTGTTGCCAATGTTGTTGCTTGGAGAGAGATTGTTAGCATCAAAACATGAGAATCCTACACTAAAGGGACCTTAATTTGCTATTTCTAAACTTCATTATTGTTATTATTATTATTCTAAATCTTTTATTATTATAATTATATTAGGGCTAAAATTAGGGATGTTACAATTCTCCCCCACTTAGGAGAATTTCGTCCCCAAAATTCCGATTGGTTCAAGCGAATAGAGAACCATCACTTAAAGAGGGCCTCTAGCTATGATATCTAACTCTTTCCGGGTTCACTCCCCCACTTATGACGCTCCTAGATCAATACTCTTTGTTGTCTCCCAAGTCTATTACCGACTCCTTCGACCCAAAGTTGTTTCATGCTTATACCTTCTTTCTTTAACACCAATGAGTTCGGTTGAGTTCCCGTTTAGGATTTCTAGAGTAGGACCAAGGTTCACAAATCCGAGAATCCTTGACGTTTGTTCCAACAAACTAAGACAAACGTAACTGTAAACAAGCACTACGTGTAGCACAAGGGTCTTAGTTAACTTGCAAGCTGAGATATGCATTTCATGCCGATATCGAACTCCGCGAGTTTGTTAAACTCTTCGCAAGGCACAGAATAACTATTCTAGCAAGGGAGAACGTAGGGTAAACCATCACTGGCAATTTGATTGACTCATGGGTTGTCAATTTGACAATAGCACGTTCGCCTTGGATAACAATGAGCGAAATTAAGATTTCTTTTGGTTGTCAACACTATTCTAGGTAGGATAGGGGACTTTTCTGACTACACATTAGAGAGGCAAATATAATAGACTAATGAAAAATATCAATTGAATCCAAGGATAAGACAAGGCAAGAGGTTATAAAAAGAGTCATTTTCAGTTTCTAACAAGAAGTAAGGATAGAGTCTCGGGAGTTATCTCTTTGAAAATATTAAGAGGCATGATCAAAACAAACATGATCATCCAATCATGAAAATGATTTCATGTTACTTGGAATATTTCAAACTAGCAAGCATGTTTTTAAACTTAGCAAGAGACAAATCGAGTCTATGTCGATCACGATTCACTTGGAATTGAAAGAATTATCAAATAATCAGATTTTTGACCTATAAGGGGTGATAAGGATTATGAACCACAGATAGATTTAGGGATCGACTTATCAAGTCATAACAGTATGTTGCCTTCAGGAACACATACGCGACTAAAGGAAGGATAAACTATTCTCTTAATTATGCTTAAGCCACACGGAATCCCACTCATCCAGAAAGATTTAAGATGCCATGCAATTATCAAGGTTTTACACAAGCAGAGTCAACTCTCCAGATTCGAGACACCGAGCATAATTTGGAAACATGAAAAGGAAAAAGAAAATCTATAAGATTTTTTTTTTTTGGGTTGTCTTCTAGTCATCCCATCGTGCACTCTAATTAGAGAGCATTTCAAATTAAAGGGTATTAACTACGACGGATTGCTTTAAGTAAATTTTTGATATTCCTCGTTATCGACTTACACTCTTGTACTCCGAAACTATAGTGATATCACCTTCCAATAAATGCACACATTGGGATGATCAAGCCCAACCTTGCACTCCATTGGGGGTAAAATCATTTCCGCATTAACTGAATTTTTTTTTATTTTATTATTTTTTTTTCTCTACGAACAACTTGATATTGCTCTTGTACGAGAATTTTATTTGAGTTATTTGGTGTGAATTGTCACATTCGGAATTTGCGTACTTGATGCAATCCTAAGGGTTGATCCTTCCCGTTGGGGTGGCAACTAGTATGCCCTAACCCGTTGGGATCTCTCACTTCCCTTAGTGTTGTCAATTACATGTTTTCCAAGTGCGACAATACAATAGTTAAGGATATTGGATTCGAACACTTTACGAAGTCAGGAACAAACACTAAGAATTCAACTATAAGCTAAGAGATGTTATACTAAGTCCGCTAAAGTCTAATTCCTAATCTAACTAACTTAGACATATAACTATCTATTGGTTACTCGCTTGTTGAGTCACCCACAGGAGTTGTGAATTCACACTCCAAGGCCGAGGAAATACTGCTCTGATACCATAAATGTAACACCCTCACAATTATATAGTTCAATTACTAATAATTAAGTTGATTTTTACTTAGGACTTGAAAATTTCGTTTTAAAACTTAATGAAAATCCGACAGAGTTTCCTCTGTTTATCGGACTTCCCAAAAATTTAGAATTTTCACCTGTCAAACCAGTATAATCCAGAAAAACATTTCAACTTCTAAATATAATAATTAACTTTACCAGCCCTAACAACGACGTATAACAAACTCGGGCTTACAGTGATTAGATTATTTCAAAAACCCAGAATAGATTAATTATAATAAAATGACCATATTACACTCTAAACTAAATTACACTCCACGGTGTGGAGTGCACTCCTGCTCGGCCAGTAATAGTGCAATCTCAATCTCTGTACCTATAAAGGATAGTAAGGGAGTGAGCATTGCACATGAAATAGGAAAGCAGTTTCTCATTAGACATAATTACCCACTAAGCCAGACACAATTATCAATTAGGTCATATAGCACAATTTATTCACAGGCAATTATCATGCATTCACAATTTGGCAATCCATTTCAGATTTCAGTTATATTTCTCATTTCTTATCATTTTGTTTCACCTTTCGTCTTTTTATTTCCATTTTCATTACCTTCACTTACTCATATTATCAGTTTTCAACTCATAACCATAAGTCATACACTCTTTCGAAATCATACCCCGTATGTCACCTCACAATCAGAGGCTAACATACCCAAATAACATCGTATGTCTCCTCACGGTCAGAGGACAACATACACACATCTCATCATCTTTTAAATCGTTTTATCTGTTCTTTACCATTAGGGATTAGCGCACCTGTTAGGCATTTCACACCCACTAGGACTGTCACCCAATCCAGGTAACTTTCCACCTATTAGGCCACGGTTGACACCCATTAGGGCTAAAAGCAACATCTCAGCTCTTTTACCATCACATTCACATTTCTCTTTTCAAAACTATTAATATTGTGCAGCATGATTGATCCATTGGATACCCCCGCCTAACGGGCATTTACGGGACCTAATAGGTAACTTGCACCTGGATTGGGTAACTTGTGCCTAATGGGTAACTTGCACCTAACAGGGCACCTAATGGGTCGGTGTATCCCAAGGATCAATCATAGCTGCAACTTCAATCATTTTTATAATTCCATTTATTTATATTCAAAACAATTATCACACTTAGAATCATTGGCAACATTACTTGCATTATCACATAAAAGTAACATCCACATATATTCCAAATAACTCACAAATTAGATCAATTGCTCACATTAACAGATATTCACCAATTCAATCAACATTTAATATATAGAGCATTTAGCATTAATACCTACCAATTTCTATGCATTCTCAAAGTTTACTTTTTATTTGTTTAATTAAATCAAATTACTCTATTCCTTCATAATCCTAGGGATTTAATAACACCAAAATAACATATAAATCCTAGCAAGCTCTTATGAACTAATTTGAACCTATTCCCTAGAACAAACCAATGCTCACTATATCCACTCCCTTACCTTGCTTTTCCAAAGACACGCTCCTTTTTGTGCGACACTGTCCAAAGGTATCCTAGCCCATTGCTTACACGTGGCGACAGTTCTCAAGCTCCTTCGTCGTCTAATCATATTATATAAAATAAATAATAATCAATATAACGCACAAAGTCTTACTCACGTGACAAACAACAATCATTTAATCCTTTTTATTCACACTATATTAATATCATTATTGGATTAGTTGTTTGATTCATACATTATGAAAATATATACTTCCCATTATATGCAAGATAATCTAACAAAGTGTTGATAAGGAACCATTCGGTGTTCTCAAAACCAAACATTAAAAATCAATTAGTAAACTAATAGCAAATGTGAAAACGCGTCAAAATCATATTAAAGTTAACACGTTGAAGCTTTACTGAAAGGGAACTTTAGTATGGAAATCGAAACAAGCCAAATTCGAAATCGTTTACTTAAAATTCATAAATCATAGTCAAATGAAATTAAAACCGTTGTCCCTTCAATAAGATAGTACAACTTTTGTTGAAAATACATTAACTTTCAAAACCAACATAATCGTCAAAAATTCATTAAAGTCAAGTAGTTTTAGTGACGATTCATAAAACATCAAATCCTAATGTACTTAACGCTATAAATCCTCTTTGTTCAAAACACGTCTAAATCACATTTCCAAAGTCCAAATAATTATAACCCCTTTCAATTTGAAATTAAAGCTCAATATTTTATCCCGAATTAACGTACATCGAATATATCGGGTTTCTAGTTAACCGGGGTATTGTTTAGTTTAGGGATAATCCAACCCAACTAAACTACATCTCGATTACTTAAGAACCCAACAAATTTACCAAAACACTTTTAAAACTCATCGTTCGGCATAACGGTCAACTCGGTATTATACAATTCAGAGTAATTACTCAAAATCGTTATCAATAATAGTACAAAAAGTAAAATCAGAACTTATTAATACTTAATCCAAATACCATTTATTTCCTACAACAACAATAACACTTCAAAACTAATTATTACCAATATTATTATAAATAATATTAATATTATTAAAACACAATGCAGAGTAATTAAAAAGGTATTAGGGGTTTACCCTCAATCAACTTTTGAAGGACCAAAGGGAGGATTGGTTCAGCTCACAGGCTTCACCCATGTCCGGTTCACCGCAAATGGGTCTAAAATGAACCATCAACACAGCCACCCAGTAAGAGCAAGGTTGGCGGTTCGATCCGCACCCGAAGCCGACGCCGGTGGCAGGAGATGCGAGTGTCGTGACTGCTCCATGGGCATGATTCGCGATCTGAACCGCGGCTGCAGGAGAACCAACAAGGCGGCGACGGTGACGGTTGTTCGTGCTTGCCAGAAGAAAGTCGCGAGGCGGCGGTGAGACCAAGGGAGAAGACGAGTTGTGGTTCCATATTCGAGCAGTGGAGGCGGCGATTTGAGAAGGAGAAGAGGTCGCGATTCGCGACTAGAGGGAGAGAGATCGCAAAGCAGCGGCGACGCGACCTGGGGAAGGGGAAAACGTGAGCGCCGGCGGAGGAGAGAGAGAGCGAGCGGCGGCCATGGCCTCGATGGAGAAGAGAGGAAATGGCTGATTGAAGGAGACTATGGATGGAGGTAGGGGGACGGCGGCTGGACATTGGGAGAAGAAGAATAGGGTTTTTGTTTGCCCCCAACAACATACACACTTCATATTATTTTTTTTAATTCCTTGCTCAACACATACCTACACATATATTAATTATTCTTTTATTTTAAAACCCAAAATACCCATAATAAATTTTTAAACACCGGAATGAAAATCATAAAGTAAGAAACTTATAAATATTTCAAATAAAATATTTCCATATAAAATATATCAAAAGTAAAGTAAAGCATATAAAGTATATTTTTATATGGGATAACTATTTTAAATGAATTTACTTTAAAACATAAAAGAAATGAAATATATTTTCGTAATTAACATAATGCATTTTAGGAAAATACCCAACACTTAAATGATAAATTCTAGGGAAAAATTATTTAATTCAATCAAACTTATAATTTATAACGTTAAAGAAATCACAGTGTTCCAATTCTGATATTTCCTAACACCTTTGTAGTACTAAAGGGACCTTAATTTGCTATTTCTAAACTTCACTATTGTTATTATTATTATTCTAAATCTTTTATTATTATAATTATATTAGGGCTAAAATTAGGGATGTTACATATATATGTTCGTGGGTATGTCTAGTTATGTTGTATTACTGTTATTTTAAGTGTTTTCCTTGATTATTTCTCAAATTACTCACCCCTTAAGTTGACCATTTTAGGTACCATCAGAGAAAGACATTCATGGCTTCCGCACCGAGAAGGTATACTCTCATTTAAGGAGAGTATATCAGTATAGTGACCTCCTTGGTCACATTATGTTGCTGCAACCATTCTAGGATATTAAACTGAAAAATGTTTAATTAATTAAAGTTGTTATAAGTGTTAATTTTTATTGTAAGTTAAGAATGTTTTTATTTTGTAAAAGGACTTTGTAAGAACCTCTCTTTCATTAAATGAATCAAAGGTTGTGAAGGATATACAAATATCTTTTTCTTTATTATTTCAAGATAAGTCACAACCAATTACAATGTAACTATAGTTTTATAAATGTTATAAACTGCTCTGGACTGACAGGTACAAAATTAACTTGGGGAAAGTCCATATTTTAGAGTAAACTCCGTCAAAATTTTTATAAAACCTCAAGCATTTTAATATTAAATCATATAAAGGTAATATATTTAAAAGTATAAAAAAATTGAGGATGTTACAGTCACAAATTTGAGAGGGAGAGAGAAGGGAGGATTTGTTGGTCACTTTCCTTGAAGAGAAGATTGGTGAAGATGATGGCTATGTTGTTGGGTGTTCTTAACTTTTGGGTTTAAGGTGGAGATGATGATGCTTTGCTCCTTGGATCAAAAGGGGAAATGAAGAAGATGATGAACTATGGTCTGTTGGTGGTGGTTCATTTTTGCTTACGATGCCCCTTGCCTTGGCTGGACAGATCGTGAGGTGGGGAAAGAGTGACTTGGTCCCCAAGTCCAAATCGGATGGCTGAGATTGCACCATCTGATCACGCGCGCCTAGGCGCGGTCTTGGCGCGCTTGAGCGCGAGTCTGGCACCAGTGCCTGATCTGGTGTGTGGTGCAAGCATCTGGTGCGGTCAGGAGGGGATGGCGCGCCATCTGGTGCGCCTGATGCAGATTTGGTGCGCGCAGTCAACATGCGCCTGGGCACAAAACTGTCTGGTTCAGCACCAACTGAATGGTGCACGCCTGGGCGCAAGCTGGTGCGCCTGGGCGTGCAACAGAAGTTTCCAACTTCAATTCGCCGTAACTTCTTCGTTAACCATCAGATCGGTCTCAAATTTTGAGACAAGTTTCCTAAGATCCTTATCTTCACATCCAACGGTGGGAATTGGGTTTAGAGCTATGGATATTTTATTCCTAATTTTCTTGCACGAAAGATTTCTAACACATAAAACCCCGATTTAACTCCCGATTCCACTTCAATAATTCTACCTCTTGCTACCGATGCACCCTACACAACTCCTAGTATTTAAAATTACTACTCACCTTGCTCCCAAAATTCTTTAAGCAATTAATCTACTCATTCTCTACACTTTAAACCTATTAATTCACTAATTATGCTTGGAATTAAATTAGGGATGTTACAGTTACAAGAAATGATGTCAGGTTTACCCTTAAGTAAAGAGATAGAGTTTGGAATCAAGTTAATTCTTGAAGCTGATTCTATCTCTACTACCCTTATAATATGGTACCATCGGGAATGGTCAAATGGAAGAAACACGTAGAGAAGTTGCTAAAAAGGTTATGGTTGGATCAGGTTAAAGGAGTCTAAGTGTTTTCTAAGATTGATTGGAGGTCGGATTAACCCCAAATCAGGATTCGGGACAGGGATACACCTAAGACTGCATTTTGATCTCGATACGGACATTATGGGTAGGAAATAATGCCGTTCGGATTGATTAATGCACCTGTTCTTTTATGGATTATAAGAACTGGACCTTTAGACTATATTTGGATTCGTTTGTGGTTTATTCTAAGAATCCGGAGGAGCATTGGGAACATCTCAGGATTGTGTTGAGAATCCTGCAAGAGGAGTAGTTGTGTGCTAAACTCACTAAAGATGAGTTTTGGTTGAGCGAAGTTAAGTTCGCAGAGCATGTGATCTTTAAAGAAGAAATTATGGTGGATCCAGGGAAGGTGAATTCAGTGGTGTAATGTGAACAACTTAAGATTGTGGTCAAATTAAGAAGTTTCTTAGGGCTGGCTGGATACTATCGTCGGATTATTGAAATATTTTCTAAGATCACATGGCCTTTGACCAAGTTGACTTGGAAAGATCAACTGTTTGTATGGAATGATAGGATGTTGTTTAATTATAGTGGGGTAATGATGGATTATACCCTAATATAATATGATTAGTCCAAGAGGAATTATGGAAAAATGTGAGTATATTATGATTTAAATCATTTCAGTGATGAATTCAGTTGGAATCAATGTATTAGATTATGATTAAATCCTATTTTGAGTTGGATTGGATGATGTAAAGAAAATGGTCTTGAAATTCTTTGGTTTTATTTCTAAAACTATACTTACTAACCGGTTAGAGTTTCTTGTAACCGGTTAGAAGCTGAAAGTTTAAAATAAAAATTTAAGTCATTTGTGAAGGAACTTATGGTATCAATAAACAACTTCCTCCAATCCAAACTCAATGTCAATCACCTAAGTAAAATTTAAGGAAGGATTTAATGTGGTAAAATAACTTAATACCTTGATTCATCATTGAAATTGATTTAAGAGGATTGAATCAAAATACTTATGGACTAATCAAGAGTTAAAATTAAGGAGCTACTCAAATCGGATAAGGTAGAGAATTGAGCTGGATGATGCCAAAGAGACGATAAGTACTAAGATAAGAAGGTTGTGATTCATGAACAAGTTTGAAGTTCGAAAATGTGAATGACAATAAGAAGAAGAAGAGTTGAAGAAAAAGAGAAGTTGGCTTTTGAGGGAAAGGAGCTAGATTTCCATGAAGAAGCGAATGGAATTCTCTGTTTTGAGGTGAGAACCTGCATTCTAAGCAAACTGAAACTTATAAGGATGGTTAGGGATGAAGTGTGCAAGAGATGAATGATCAAAGATATGGTGAAAACTTGTAAGTCAAATGTTGGAAGCCGGTAACCGATAAAATCGTCGAAGGGATAGTTAAAGAAAAGCTTTTGGAAAAAAAATATTCCCAGACGAGGTAAGGAGGAAGAATGAGATTTAATCTTTGGAATTAAAGCCAGGGAATATGGATATTAGAAAATATATTACTGAAGGCAAGGGATTTATGAAGTGTTTTCTGGAACAACCTAGATGAGAAATCCATAGGCATGAACTTCAAGAATAGATTATGTTCGAACCCCAAGTCAGCTATCAACTATCAAGGAATAAGGAATTTCTCGATGTTGGTAAGCACGTATGAGGACTATGGGAAAACACATGAATTTCATGCGAGAAATGTCTGAGTTCAGAATAAGAGAAATATTGATGAAATAAAGGCTCAACTGGAGAAAGAGGAAAAGTAAATAGGAGAATATCAACCACGGAAATATCAAAGTTAAGGAATCCTCGACTGAAGAAAAGTGAGTAAAGAGGAAATAGGGAAGGGAACATTTGTCCATCTCAAGGTGAAAAATGTGAGGCACATCACTTTGGGTTTAGTTGTGATGTACCTAAGGGGATAGTCAATTCCGACTGCAGGAAGCTGGAGTATTATTCACCGAATTGTCTTGAAGGTAAAGGTGAGAAAGGAATGGACAACAAACGAATCAAGCACGAGAAGAGTTCACTAGCTGAGATGTGAGTTGAGTCTAATCCTGACGTAGATAACCCAAGTCTATCTCTTCCTCTTATCTGAGTTAACGTAGTTAAATGTTTTTCGATTACGTTAATCTAATCGTTTGAAAATATCAATATCCTGTTGGAAGTTCAACTCCAATCTTTCTGTGATCAAAACCTTTATCACAGTTGGATGTGATAAATATCTGTGGACACTACAGAAATAGAAAGATCAGTTATGGCTAGAGAGATTAACAACCACCGGGATAGGACAAATCTTTGTCTCCCCAACGGAAATGTCTCTAGAACTTGACTATCTAGCTAAGTCTGATAGTGATAACTACCCTATCTTTAAGTTCATTTAACTTAGAGATATGTCGTATAATCTTTCTTGTGAAAGGTTATATCTGAAAGGAATTGTTTTGTTATTAATGGTTTGAATATTAGGACTGATCACCCTAATGTTTCTAACTGTTAAGGAACAAAATCATACAAATGCCTCTTTAATCGTGCTCGAGTGAAGTGTTTTAAGATCAGAGTGCGCATCACAAAAAGTTTTTCCCCATAAAGTTTATTGAAAAGTGTTTTATTTGAAGAATGTTTACGTGAAGTGTATTACTCAAAAGAGTATTTCTTTTAAAAGAATTCTTTCACTTAAGAGTTTTTATGCAAAGAATCTTTATTGTTTAAATTGAAAGGTTTTATTAGAAATGTTTCGAAATAAAAGAATTATATCGAAACTCTTTTAAGTGGCAGAGGACCCTAAGAACAATTTTTAAGGGAGTTAGATGAAGTTTTCTAGTATAAGAATATTTTGGAAAAGTGGAAAATTTCAGAAGATGAATTTCGGGACGAAATTCCTTTTAAGTGGGGGAGTAGTGTAACACCCCTAATTTTCGTCTCCCAAATAACAAAGAAATTAGTTATAACGGTTATTTTATAATTGATTTATATTTGTTTTGAAAGTTTTAGTTTTTGTACATTATGTGTTTTTATATATAAAAATATGAGATATAATTTTATATGGTTATTTTGTACAAAAATATGAGTATTGCAATTTAATCCTTGGGTTGGGACCTAATTGCAATATTAGAAAGGTTTTGAAGAAAGAGCAATTAAAATTTTAAATTTTGGCATTTTATCAGTATCTAACCGGTTAGAAGGGTTCTGTAACTGGTTAGACGATGAACCCAGAAACTGGGTTAGTGGATTTTGATGAGTAATCACCCAATTAATCAAGAAATTGCCACGAATCCCACTCAAATCACGCTGGGGAACGTGTGTCGCCTTGCATGCTGCTTGAATTCATCTATATAAGGCAAAGTTCAGATCACAAATGAGGGTTTTTGTTCAAGTGTTGATGATAAGCTCTGTTTTAGGGTTCCATAGTTTTTCTCCTCGATTCTCAGTCTTTGTTGAGAGTTAGAAAACGAGTGATACACTGTTACAAAGCTCACATCAAGGGCTTTGTATTGATATAAAGTTTGTGAGTTAAGAGTGTTGGAGCAAGGAGAAATCAATCTGAGAAGGTTGAAGTTAGAGTATGTCAACATTGCTTTTTCAGTTCTGGGAAGCTAAGTTTGAGTTCGGTTTTGGTAAGTATAGGTAATCTCTTGACCTAAAACCGTGTTGGTTCTTTAGTATAAGTTGTATAGAACCCAAACTAATGATTTTCCCTAATTCCTTTGGCTTTTTCATGTGCCAACTATTCTGGTTTTTGGACCCTGTTGGAAGTGTCATGACTCAAACCAGAGTTTCTGGAAATCATGGTTTTCCTCCAAGATTTGTGAATACTCTCATCAAACACGATCTAGAGGTAAGGGGGAAGCTTACTATTTGTTAAAGTGAGGATAAACAGGTTTGGTAAATAGGATGAGTCACCAAGAGACTCTAAGGGCATAGCTTGAATTAGTTTTATGGCTTGGAAGCCAACTTTATCTCATTTCTGATTTTTGAGCAATTATAATATGATGCATGCAAGCTATTGTGATGACAATTTCATGACTTAATTGGATATTATGTGAATTGATACATTAAGTTGTGAAATATGTGATTTATGCACTTTTGGTGTATGATGATTTTGCATGCATGAATTTGTGATATGTTTAAGTGTTTAAACATGTTTACTTTAAGGTATTAAACTTTGGTTAATAATGAAAATAGGTTAGATTTGAGTAGAATTGAAAATGGAGTTTAAAAATCAGTTTTAGTATGTTGTGCTGCATAATCTAACCGGTTAGAGCCTGTCTGTAACCGGTTAGAACCTGACAAAAATGAAAATATACAATTCTGGTTTTGTTAAGTAATTCTCACCATTTTTAATTGATATTTAAGGTCTATTATCACTGTTATTATCCTGTGATTGTTGGATATGGATTCCAAACTTGATATTTGGTTTATACCTTAAAGTGAATGACAAATTCAATTGAAAATTGTGAAGTTATATGCAATTTGATGCTCATAATGTTAATGGATGCAAGATGAATGTGTTTCAGTGGGTAAACATGTAATATTAAGGTATTGTCACTCTGTGTATGGCTGAAAATGGTTAGATTTGAGTATTGGAAAGAATGGTATGCAAAACCCCACTTTTCAATGTATTTTCTTCATAATCTAACCGGTTAGTCTGAAGCTGTAATCGGTTAGATACTGTCAGTTTTCAAAAGAAAAAGGTTTCTGAAATTGGCTAAGAGTTCATACCATTTATACTCAAGTTTAAGCTAGAATTTCATATAAAAACCAATATGAAACTATGTGATTGAGCACTGTTTGGTTTAGATTGGAGGTGATGAGTTAATACCTTAATATTAAATGATAATTTCAAGAGGAAATTATGCATAAATGAAATTGGATTATGATTTAGATCTTTTGAATGACAATATGTGTTGAACTTGAGGTATTCTGTTATGCTAAGACTTTCTTATTGGATTGAGTAGAGACTTCAAGAAAAGATTCTTTGAAAATCAGTGGTTTTAAGTTCAGATCTGTAATTCTAACCGGTTACTACCTGAGACTTAAAAATAAAAGTTAAGCTGTTTTACTAAGAAAGTATGGAACTCTTAATTATGTCATATTCTTCATGTTTTTAGATATGAAAATGAAATATTAATTAAATAGCCAACCAAAATTGAGAAAAATATTATATGCATTCATGCATGGTGAAAGGTGATGAAATAGGTTGGCAAGGATCGTTTGTCATGTTCTGGGAACATGAGGAGGGTACTCTGGGAGTACCAAATTAATGCAACCTACTTGATGACACATTCTGGGAATGCGGCCAGTGTCTGGGACATGGTTTCTTTGATGCATTCTGGGAACGTGGTGCACACCCTGGGAGTGGTGCTTGTTTATATTCCATGTATGGTTTGCTTTACGTTCTGGGAATGTATGTTAGTGTTCTGGGAACATGAGGAGGGTACTCTGGGAGTACCAAATTAATGCAACCTACTTGATGACACATTTTGGGAATGAGGTCAGTATCTGGGACATGGTTTCTTTGGTGCGTTCTGGGAACATGATGCACACTCTGTGTCACACCCTCTCTATTGCTTATAAAATATAGTTTCTCAATTCTTTATAGAATAGAATATATGGACTTGCGTGAGTAGAGAAGTAATGAAAATTCTTTTATTTTTACATTTGGTGAAAGTAATTCTTTTATGCATAAGTTGGGTTTTCATTTATGACTATTAAGACTTCCCAACTCAGCACTAAAATCATCGTTTAATAGAGCAAAACAACATAATTATCAGAGTAAGCGGAAAATAGGGACCTTGACTTGATAATCCACATTTCATACCATTTGTATGAAGAGATATATACATAACCAACCATGTCATAATATAAAAGTACCAACATACATCAAAGTCAAAGTCGAGGTAGCAGGAGTTTACAAAATACAAGTCCATAGGATGAAGCCAAAAGAAAAGACCACCTCACTGAGATCTCTCAAAAATATGTACAATATATATAGAGAGCAAAATATGAAATCCCAGCAGTAGTCCAGTGATCCTCCTCCATAGCATAAGTCTCCAGAGTCTCCAACAGCTGCTCCACATGTCCTGCATCCTAACCATCTATACTATGCATCACCTGGTGGATCCCCAACTCCTCACTGGCTCCCAGTGGGATGCTCGACTGGCTCGCCCTCACTCTCTGCCTCCTCAGGATCCTCCTCTATCTCGTCCGACTGAGTGGGTGCCCTACCACTAGGCACTGGGTCAGCTGAAGGAGTCCCATGAACCGGACTCATCGGACTAGGTATAGGAGTCTCCTCACGGATCACTCGAGAAGCAGAGGGGTGAGATCTAGTAGCAGCTCTAAAACGAAAGGAATGAAAGCGACGAGCTGGTCGAGTCGGGGGTGGTCCATGATAGGTATAAAAAGGGGGTACATGCAAAGTATAGATAAAAGGGATGCGAAACCTACGAGGATGGATCCGAGCCAAAGGGTTAGGGTGATTTAGAGTCACCTCTACCTCACCCTCAAACGTGGCTCTGTGGTCCTCGTAGTACCACACTCCACTAGGGAGTGGGCGCAAATCAATGCAAGCTAGATAGCGAGCCATCACCTATAATGGGCAAAAAGGGTAAGCAATATAATCCACATAATCGAATAAGAATAAGTAAGGCAAGAACAATCGCAAGTTTCAAGTATCCAGATGCATATACAAATGAGCAAGCATGGTTCATTTATGATAATCCCATTGATTATGTGTCATGATGCATGTCTCCCATTTCCATTGTTTATTGAACGTTCAATCCAGTAATTCGCACACATGACCAACATGTATTGTGGAACTACTCGGATAGTGTGCACACAACGTCACCAAGACGTAACAGCATTCCCAAATGCTGCCCACATTACCAAAATGTGTCATCGAGCCAGTTCCCACCGAACTAATTGTCCATCACCTTTCTCCATGCATGTATGCACATAAAATTTATACATTAAGATTAACCAATAATCTCGTTATGTGCATCCAATATTATTCCTCAGTGAATTACAATGTTGTTAATAATTCCCCCATTCTTTTATTGGAACATGATACTTTCCCCATAAGTGTAACACCTAATATTTTTACCCTTAAAACCCCGCTATCAAAAATGTGAATTTGAAATTTCATTTTAATTTAATAAAAATCACCCGTCATACGGACGGAGTTTTGTTTGTTTTTCGGACTAATCCAAAATTTAACCTGTGATAAACAATTTCAAATAAACAACTAATAACCAGCGAGGCTTCAGATTATATTTCTAAATCATAACAAGGCCCCATGGGCTCCAAATATATTAACGTGCATAATTAATCAGAGTAATAGCGGAAAAATACTAAGTTTGAGTGTTAAAACCAAAAGTTATAACTTTAGCAAAATAAAACATCCTAAGCCTCATTCAAAATATGCATATTCAATTTACATCAAAATAATATAAGAGACTTAGGTCCATGCTATGATCTAAATCCCATAACACCCTACTCTCCCTGTGAGGGAAAGTACTCCTGCTCGGCCGGGGGTTGTGCCAGCTCAATCTCCGTACCTGAAAATGTAAGGGAGTGAGCATTGCACATGAAATAGAAAGCCGTTTCTAGCTAGACATAACAACCCACTAGGTCAAACACAATTAGCAAATAAGCATATAGTCACATATTGCACACCATACTCATTTCAACATTTTCATATTCATTATTCATTTCAACATCCATTTCCATTATTCAGTTCAACGTCCATTTTCCTTATTCATTTCAACTTCCAATCAACATTCATTTCCTTTTCTTTTTATTCATTTCACATACTCATTTCATTTCAGCACATCACCTCAAATCAGAGGCCAATGCACAGTTTCATGCAACACATTTATCACCTCAAAACAAAGGCTCTCATTTCTTTTCCTTATTTAAATTATGTGTCCCTCAGGTCAGAGGTCAACACCCATTCATTATAATTTATTTTGTGTCCCTCAGGTCAGAGGTCAACACCCAACTCATTATTTAATCTGGTGTCCCTCAGGTCAGAGGTCAACACTCATTCATTTTAATTCATATCGTGTCCCTCAGGTCAGAGGTCGACACACACTTTCATTGTAATTCATCCGGTGTCCCTCATAACAGAGGTCAACACTCAATAACATTCATTTCATCTTGTGTCCCTCAGGTCAGAGGTCAATACTCATTACTTTAATTCATTTTGTGCCCCTCATAATAGAGGTCAGCCTAATCATCACTTTCCATTAATCGTCACCTCAACTCAGAGGCCAACGCATTTATTACATTTTCATATTCACTACCTCACATCAGAGGCCAAAACATACTTTCATATCCTCACATAAACAACGCATTTATTACATTTTCATATTCACTACCTCACATCAGAGGCCAAAACATACTTTCATATCCTCACATAAACAATTATATCACATTTAAATTCAACAACACACATTCAACATCTAATCTTTCATGTAATTACCTTATTCATTTCCTTTCTCAGTTATCACAATCATACCAAATAGTATTCTCTTTCATAGTCCAACATTTATACTACACTTCATTTCAAATTACATATTTCACCTTCTTACATATTTGCTTTATCACCACATAATAGGATCACTTTTTTTCTTTTTGTTTACACAATCATTTGCTTCCATTTCCGATATTCACAAGTTCACATCATAAGCCATGACCTTTGTTCACAATTGATAATACTTAACATTTAAACTCATTTAGCATTTAGGTACAAATACGCACATTCATCATATATAATCGTTTCCATTCCATTTTTCTTCCTATATCAATTTACTCCATATTACCTACATATACTTGCAACATCAACCAATTATCATTTTATACAAAACTTGACAATTAACATCCATAGTCATAGAAATCATTCATATCATCTTCACTATCATATTACCCAAATCCTCTTGTACTTCATTATAATAATTAACCAAATTTCATTTATCAAATAATTCATTCTCGTATTATTGGGTTTCCTTTTCCTAGTCTTAACATCCAATCATCATGCATATTTAATTAATTAGAATTTCATATTCAATAACCTAGGGATTTATAATCTAATTTTCTCCCCTAACACATAACCCTAACAAGCATTATATACTAACTAGAGCCTACTCCCTAGAACAAGGCAAAGCTCACTATATCCACTCCCTTACCTCAAACACTTAAGGATAAGGAGATTCCAAGTGTCCTATGCTTGAGTTTGCCCACCAAGAGCTCAAAATCCACAAGAGAGTGATAGAACCTATTAATAAGCCACAAAAAGGAGGATTATTGCTCGTTCCATGATGCTCAAACTAAACCCCATGGAAAACTTGAAGGTTCTAAGCTTAGAATTGAAAACCTCCATGAGAGGGAGGAGAGAGAAAACTCGAATTAGAGAGAGAGGGAAGGAATTAAAGGCTTGAATACTTACTTGGAGCAAGGAGGAAGAAAGTTTGACGATGGGAATGGAGTATCACCCTTGCTTCTTGATGATTTGAGGGAAAAGAATGAAGCCCTAGAGGAGGAGAAGAAGAAGAGGTCGAACAATGAGGGAAAAGAGTGTTGATTTCGTTTTATTTTTTTCCTCAGCAGCAGTGTTTAATCGATTAAATTTCAGCTTAATCGATTAAGAGGCGATTAAGCTGCACAACTTTGCAATATCCAGATTTTGAAAGGCCATAACTTCTTCGTTACCCGTTGGATCTTCCTCAAATTTTAAAGCAAGCTTCCCTACATACTAATCTTCACATCCAACGGTGGAATTTGTGTTTAGAGTTGTAAATCTTTTATATTGAATTTCCTAAAGTTCTATGTTTTAAACCTAGTTCTACATGTATTTTTGGCTAAATTCTAACTTATATCTCCATTTCTTCTACCCTAAGACCATCCCAACATAGATTATACTTGGAATTAAATTTGGGATGTTACAATTCTCCCCCACTTATTGGAATTTCGTCCCCGAAATTCCGTTAGGTTCTGTAAATGGAGAATCACCCCAGTGATAGGACTCGTGATTCCTATCTTTAATCCCCTTTGGTTTCTTCCGTCAGTTCTTCGATTTTCCCTTACCTAGACAGAATTTAAATTAGGGTAGGAAGTGCTCCCCCACTTGGCATCAACATACCCAATTACCGCTTTGCTAAAGGGTGTGGGATCGGGTTAATCCGCCTCCGATCGTCCTTCGGATAGATGCAAGACAGGAGTTGCATTAGCTATTTACGGGAAAACTCGAAATATTTAGCATTTCCAGAATAGTTTTAGAATCTTTCCCAGAATAGATACCCTGGGATCGAGGCATGCGAAGATTTTTGTAGGATAGAACGCCTTAGAGTTTATCTTCTCACCAGGATTGACTAGCACCGGTAAGGTTTAGGATCTTTCAAAAACACAAGCATTCATGAACAAGAAGCACCCCAATGCTTAGTTGATTAGAGCAGACACAATTCCTACTAAAGGCCGCACAATCAACTTCTTCCATAAATCGACTAAAAAGATTAGGAAGGAAGAAGTCCACATTAGTTCCAAGATTTACCCAACTACCAAATGTGAAGGGTACGACAACATGCCGTTGGCTGAGTCAATTATTAAGATGTTTGGTCTCAACGCAGGGATTTTACAAATTCGGCAAAACCGGCTATTCTTATGAGTGGTTATCTAAGAACCGGGAAAAGATTCGAAGCAACTGTCAAATTGCTTCAAGATTGATTTAGTTGATATGATGGTTAAGAATAACTTCTGGAGAGCTGTCTTAACTCATCCAAGGGATTAGCACTTAGCTATACTACTTTGGAACAAGTAGCATATACCAAGACTTCTTTTCTTTAGAACTATTTTCTATCTACTCTCTAACTCTATATGAAGCTTTTGAACGAATGTTTCGGGGTAAGGTTGGCTTCACTTACAAGAATTATTTTCCTTGGATGTCACTTCTTTGGTTGTCTACTTTCACTTTAAAGGTTACAATGATAGAATTTATTGATAGATGCAAGAATTGAGGTGATCAATCCCATCCTCACGTCTACCAACAACACATCACTGTCGGGTTCTATCAGTAATGTCATCATTTAACAAATGCAAGGATTAGAGTGATCAATTCTAACCTTACATTACATCAAATAACAACATCACAACATAATATTGGTTACTTGATACTAGAATTCTCAAACTGAAGAATTCCTTATAAGGTCTTTCATACGTTCTCTATAAGAACAGGATTGTATTTGGAAAGGCAGATTTCCAACATGTTTTTAAGCAGTTCTAACCTAAGACATTACTAATCCCCTATTTAGCTAACTAAGGAGAAAACTATCTCCACCACAATCGAACTTAGAAACATTACGCATGGACTTGGAAAACATTAGTTACCTGCGACCATATCTGATGGGTCCACCTCGTCACCCTCGACGGTGAATAACTTCCCCTTTTGCAATGATGGACCACCACGGGCCTTCTGTTCCTTAGAAGCATTAATTTCCTTCTTCATTGTGTTCTTAGGACAATTTGAAGCAAAATGTCTGGGTTGTCCACAGTTAAAGCATAACCCCTCCTTTCGACCCAATGTCCAGCACACTCCCCTATGCATCCTGCCGCAGTGCTGACAAGTCGGTATTGGACCATAAGCATTCAGTGTTGGTCCGGATTCCCTAGGAAACGTGACCCCGGAATGAGAGTATGGACCAGACTTCTGAATCGGTCCCTTGCCCCTAATAGGACCAGACAATCTCTGAGATTCCCTGCTTCGCTCCCCTTCTTGTTCCTACTTGAGAGAATCTTCATAAGCACTGGTCATGTTCACTAGTTGAGAGAGATTAGAGATTCCCTGATAGACAAAGACAGTTTTGATCTTGGAATTGAGACCAGCCTCAAACTTGATACACTTAGTGCGTTCATCTGCATCCCGATAGCTGCCAGAATAATGAATGAGATCCTCAAACTGAGCTGCATATTCTCCAACACTGAGACTCCCTTGCTTCAGCTCAAGAAAAGCCACTTCCTTCTCCCTCCTTACATTTTCCGGAAATTAATTTCCCAGAAAACGGATCTTGAAAAGATCCCATGAAATAAGCTCATTAACTGCTTCCAGCCTCTCCTCTGTTGGTCCCACCAATGTTCCGCCTCACCCATCAGAACATACTCCACTAGTCGCATATACTGGTCACCTGGTGGCTGCAGTGAGCGAAACACCTTCTCCATCTCCTGGAGCCATCTTTGAGCTCCATCGGGATTGTAACCCCCTTCAAACTTCGGCGGATCGCTTTTTCTAAAGCGGCCCATCCAGTCAATCTCCACTGGTGGTGGTGGAGGAGGCTGGAGTGCTGCTGCAGCAGCTGCTGCAGCTACAGCAATGTTCTGGGCTTGATTCTGCTGCAGGTTTGCAAGACTATCAGCTTGTTGCTGCTGAACTTGGGCTTGGTTCTGCTGCAATTGAACCAGAGTTTCGAGAATTGCAGCAATCCTATCATTATCAGCCCGTCTCCCTGCCATACTGTTGAGTCATGGAAGGGAAACCAGTTAATGATAGAATAATTAAATAAAACTACTAATATCCTATAACTTCACTTAGACACTAAACTAAGTACTTGGGTTACTCGCTCGGTGAGTAACCATAGGAGTAGTGAGTTCATACTCCAAAGGCCGAGGGAAACTGCTTTGATACCATAAATGTAACACCTAAGATTTTTACCCTTAAAACCCCGCTATCAAAAATGTGAATTTGAAATTTCATTTTAATTTAATAAAAATCACCCGTCAAACGGACGGAGTTTTGTTTGTTTTTCGGACTAATCCAAAATTTAACTTGTGATAAACAATTTCAAATAAACAACTAATAGCCAGCAGGGCTTCAGATTATATTTCTAAATCATAACAAGGCCCCATGGGCTCCAAATATATCAACGTGCATAATTAATCAGAGTAATAGAGGAAAAATACTAAGTTTGAGTGTTAAAACCAAAAGTTATAACTTTAGCAAAATAAAACATCCTAAGCCTCATTCAAAATATGCATATTCAATTTACATCAAAATAGTATAAGAGGCTTAGGTCCATGCTATGATCTAAATCCCATAACACCCTACTCTCCCTGTGAGGGAAAGTACTCCTGCTCGGCCGGGGGTTGTGCCAGCTCAATCTCCGTACCTGAAAATGTAAGGGAGTGAGCATTGCACATGAAATAGAAAGCCGTTTCTAGCTAGACATAACAACCCACTAGGTCAAACACAATTAGCAAATAAGCATATATTCACATATTGCACACCATACTCATTTCAACATTTTCATATTCATTATTCATTTCAACATCCATTTCCATTATTCAGTTCAACGTCCATTTTCGTTATTCATTTCAACATCCAATCAACATTCATTTCCTTTTCTTTTTATTCATTTCACATACTCATTTCATTTCAGCACATCACCTCAAATCAGAGGCCAATGCACAGTTTCATGCAACACATTTATCACCTCAAAACAGAGGCTCTCATTTCTTTTCCTTATTTAAATTATGTGTCCCTCAGGTCAGAGGTCAACACCCATTCATTATAATTTATTTTGTGTCCCTCAGGTCAGAGGTCAACACCCAATCTCTTAATTCACGGTGTGAGGTCAACACACCAATACACATTCCTTCCGGTGTCCCTCAGGTCAGAGGTCAACACCCAACTCATTATTTAATCTGGTGTCCCTCAGATCAGAGGTCAACACTCATTCATTTTAATTCATATCGTGTCCCTCAGGTCAGAGGTCAACACTCATTACTTTAATTCATTTTGTGCCCCTCATAACAGAGGTCAGCCTAATCATCACTTTCCATTAATCGTCACCCCAACTCAGAGGCCAACGCATTTATTACATTTTCATATTCACTACCTCACATCAGAGGCCAAAACATACTTTCATATCCTCACATAAACAACGCATTTATTACATTTTCATATTCACTACCTCACATCAGAGGCCAAAACATACTTTCATATCCTCACATAACAATTATATCACATTTAAATTCAACAACACACATTCAACATCTAATCTTTCATGTAATTACCTTATTCATTTCCTTTCTCAGTTATCACAATCATACCAAATAGTATTCTCTTTCATAGTCCAACATTTATACTACACTTCATTTCAAATTACATATTTCACCTTCTTACATATTTGCTTTATCACCACATAATAGGATCACTTTTTTTCTTTTTGTTTACACAAAATCATTTGCTTCCATTTCCGATATTCACAAGTTCACATCATAAGCCATGACCTTTGTTCACAATTGATAATACTTAACATTTAAACTCATTTAGCATTTAGGTACAAATACGCACATTCATCATATATAATCGTTTCCATTCCATTTTTCTTCCTATATCAATTTACTCCATATTACCTACATATACTTGCAACATCAACCAATTATCATTTTATACAAAACTTGACAATTAACATCCATAGTCATAGAAATCATTCATATCATCTTCACTATCATATTACCCAAATCCTCTTGTACTTCATTATAATCATTAACCAAATTTCATTTATCAAATAATTCATTCTCGTATTATTGGGTTTCCTTTTCCTAGTCTTAACATCCAATCATCATGCATATTTAATTAATTAGAATTTCATATTCAATAACCTAGGGATTTATAATCTAATTTTCTCCCCTAACACATAACCCTAACAAGCATTATATACTAACTAGAGCCTACTCCCTAGAACAAGGCAAAGCTCACTATATCCACTCCCTTACCTCAAACACTTAAGGATAAGGAGATTCCAAGTGTCCTATGCTTGAGTTCGCCCACCAAGAGCTCAAAATCCACAAGAGAGTGATAGAACCTATTAATAAGCCACAAAAAGGAGGATTATTGCTCGTTCCATGATGCTCAAACTAAACCCCATGGAAAACTTGAAGGTTCTAAGCTTAGAATTGAAAACCTCCATGAGAGGGAGGAGAGAGAAAACTCGAATTAGAGAGAGAGAGGGAAGGAATTAAAGGCTTGAATACTTACTTGGAGCAAAGAGGAAGGAAGTTTGATGATGGGAATGGAGTATCACCCTTGCTTCTTGATGATTTGAAGGAAAAGAATGAAGCCCTAGAGGAGAAGAAGAAGAAGAGGTCGAACAATGAGGGAAAAGAGTGTTGATTTCATTTTATTTTTTTCCTCAGCAGCAGTGTTTAATCGATTAAATTGCAGCTTAATCGATTAAGAGGCGATTAAGAGGCGATTAAGCTGCACAACTTTGTAGTATCCAGATTTTGAAAGGCCATAACTTCTTCGTTACCCGTTGGATCTTCCTCAAATTTTAAAGCAAGCTTCCCTACATACTAATCTTCACATCCAACGGTGGAATTTGTGTTTAGAGTTGTAAATCTTTTATTTTGAATTTCCTAAAGTTCTATGTTTTAAACCTAGTTCTACATGTATTTTTGGCTAAATTCTAACTTATATCTCCATTTCTTCTACCCTAAGACCATCCCAACATAGATTATACTTGGAATTAAATTTGGGATGTTACAATAAGCATAGTTGATTTTAATTGACATTATTTTAGGTATGTTAAAAATAAAATTATTTTTCTGTCCCTGATCCAAAAGACTCGAGTGAACTTTCCTGGACTCGAGTGTTCCTCAAATTCATCAAAGTACTCGAGTGTTCCTCATGAGACTCGACTGTTCTTTGTTTCCAGAACTTCATTTTAAAAATTCATTAAAATACTCGAGTGTTCTTCATGAGTACTCGAGTGTTCTTTAGTTTCCAGAAAATCCATTTTCCAAAATAGTCGAAACACTCGAGTATCATCCTTAATACTCAAGTATTTGCAAACAGATAACACTGTAAAATTGAGTTTTAACATACCATTTCCAACTATAGTCAATTCCAATCCAAACCAAGGATCAACAGAGCTTATATTATACATATTAAACATGTTCCAATATAAAATTAACAACATTTTACACTGAATCACAGAATATCATCAATTATGCATAAAATCCATTTTCCACAACTCAACATACCAAATTCAATTCTAGGCACATTTAGCACAATCACAGCTTTGGTACAGCTCATATACAACATAACACACTTGTCCAAACCAGTATTTGAACCCAGAAAGGCCTCCAAGCCTTAAACCTAATTCCAACTATGCCCATAGAGTCTTTTGTTGACTCTCCACCTAAATTCACATGATTTAAACTTATTCTAGTTAATTAAAAGCTTCACCCTTACCTCTAGGTCGTGAATCAACACAGAGATTGCAGAGAGATTGGCTGGAATTGCTAAACCCCAAAAATCCTTTGCATGCAACCATATATGAGCAGGGTCCCAAAACCAGAGGATTTGTCATGCAAGATCATTGTAAAAATTAGGGAAAAAGGTTAGGAATTGTTCTCTGCAACTTAAACTAGGGGTAGGAACGAATTTGAGATTCAGAGGGCTCATAAACTTACCAAAATCCGAGCTCCAAGTAGGCTCCAGACCTCAGGAACTTGGTTTGGCAACAACTGTCCCTCCTCTTTCGATCCTTGATTCTCCTTTCACACAGCCCCTCAACTCGCAAATCTTATGTCTTTGTGAAGCTCGAAATGTGATCTTCACAATGGTGTATCACACTCAATCTAACTCTCAATAACGCTCGAGTAATCAAAGCTTAAAATTGGGAACCCTAAGTTGTTATCTTCAGAGAAATTCAACCAAAATCCTCCACCTTCTTCAACCAAGTGCTTAAATAGGCAGTCCCATTGATCATGAAGCTAGCCACGATGCCCATTAACGTGTCCTGGGTGTGTTTTCGTGTCAACCAGGAAGAATCATTGTGTGTTGACTCATCAAACGCACTAACGAGTTCTCCACTGACTCGATTACTCGAGTGTTTCCAGGAATACTCGAGTATTCTTGTCAATTTTTCAAAAATATTTATTTTAATACCCTTCCCTCCAAAATCTTCATAATGTTGCTTCTAGGTCCTAATTCAGGGACCAATATGCAAAAACATTATTTTTACATATTATACTTTATTAAAGTACTTTTTCCATCTCATACTGGCATCAATACCAACACATAATTAATCCAAATTAATTATGAATATATAATTATAATTAAGGAAAATAGTTATGAAATAACCTTTCATAATCAAAATTTTCATTATATCAGGGAATGAAAATTTGGGGTGTTACACTACTCCCCCACTTACTAGGAATTTCGTCCCCGAAATTCAACTTACAAAAATAACTCAGGATAATCCTTACGCATTCGGTCCTCTAATTCCCAAGTCGTTTCATACACATTTCCACTTTGCCATACGACTTTGACTAACGGAATCTCCTTTCCTCTAAGCTGTTTGGTTCTCCTATCTTCAACTTTAACTGGGCCAGCCTTAAAGGTTAGGTTTTCTCGTAAGATTAAGTCATCTAGACGAATCTGAAGGATTGTGGTTGGATCATGCACGAACTTTTTCAATTGAGATACATGAAAAACATTGTGCAAGTTGGCTAAAGATGGCGGAAGAGCTATTTGATAAGCTATCGGTCCTACTCGCTTAAGGATTTGGTAGGGACCTATAAACTTAGGTGAAAGTTTCTGAGGTTTCAACGCTCTACTCACACCCTTTAGCGGCACAATCCTGAGAAACACATGGTCGCCTTCTGCAAACTCTAAAGGTCTTCTCCTTCGATCAGCATAACTTTTCTGAAGACTATCAGCAGTCCTGATCTTCTCTTGAATCATTCTGATCTTTTCAGTTGTCTGTTGCACCACATCCGGACCAAGATGTAAATTCTCCCCCACTTGAAACCAACATAGCGGGGTTTGGCACTTTCTTCCATACAATGCCTCGAATGGTGCCATACCGATACTTGCATGATATCCGTTGTTGTACGTGAACTCTGCAAGTGGTAATATCTGATCCCAACTTCCTCTTTCTTCCAACACACAAGCTCGCAAAATGTCTTCCAAAGTTTGAATGGTCCTTTCGGTTTGCCCATCTGTCTGAGGGTGATATGCTGAACTCATCTTAAGTCTCATCCCTAGAGCTTGATGCAGGCTTGACCAGAATCTAGACATGAACCTCGGATCACGATCAGAAATAATACTGGATGGCACTCCATGTAATCGTACCACTTCCCGGATATAAAGTTGGGTAAGCCTTTCCAAAGAGTAGCGCATGTTCACCGGAATGAAATGCGCCGACTTAGTAAGACGGTCCACAATTACCCAGATTGCATCATGGTTTGCAACTGTCTTTGGCAATCCAGTCACAAAATCCATGGAAATGCTATCCCACTTCCATTGTGGAATATCTAGGGGCTGCAGCATTCCTCCTGGTTTCTGATGTTCCACCTCAACTTTTTGACAGATGAAACATGACGCTGCATAATCCGCAACGTCCTTCTTAAGGCCTGACCACCAAAACATGCCTTTCAAATCCCGGTACATCTTTGTCGATCCCGGATGCATGCTCATCTGACTCTTATGTGCCTCATCCAAGATCAACCTTCTAATCTCCGAGTTCTTTGGTATGCAAATTCTTGTTTTGAAACAGAATTCCATCCAGTCCTTCTGAGAAATCTGGCTCTTTTCCTCCTATCATCAACTTCCTCTTTTCTATTAATTCTTCATCCTCATGTTGCAATTCTCGAATTCGAGCCAAGAATTCACTAGAAATTTGCAACATACCCATCTTAATATAACTTTGTTCCACTTGCATCCCCAAACTTAAATCCCGAAACTCTTCAATCAAAGCTGCCTCTTTGATCAACATGGAACTTGCATAAATCGTTTTACGACTCAAAGCGTCTGCTACAACATTAGCTTTACCGGGATGGTAATGAAGCTCAAAGTCGTAGTCTTTTAAAAACTCCATCTACCGACGCTGCCTCATATTTAACTCCTTCTGATCAAATAAATACTTCAAACTCTTATGGTCACTAAATACCCGGAATGTAGTGCCATAGAGATAATGCCTCCATATCTTCAGTGCAAAGACTATTGCAGCTAGTTCCAAATCATGTGTGGGGTAATTTACCTCGTGAACTTTCAATTGACGAGATGCATACGCCACAACCTTTCCTTCTTGCATTAGAACACTTCCAAGCCCTTGTCCTGATGCATCACAGTACACTTCGTACTCCTTGTGAGGGTCAGGTAAGATTAACACCGGTGAGGATGTTAATCTTTCCTTAAGCATCAGAAAACTCCTCTCACACTTCTCATCCCATATAAATGGTTGATCCTTTCGAGTCAGCTTGGTGAGAGGTAATGCAATCTTTGAAAATCCCTCAATGAACCTTCTATAATACCCAGCCAGCCCTAAGAAGCTTCGGACTTCGGTGACTGTCTTTGGTTGAACCCATTGCAGAACCGATTCAACTTTAGCTGGGTCAACAGCTATGCCACCTTCCGAGATCACATGCCCCAAAAATTGAACTTCCTTCAACCAAAACTCACACTTAGAGATTTTGGCGTAGAGTTGTTTCTCCTTCAAAATCTTTAGCACTATCCGAATGTGCTCGGCATGTTCTTCCGAATTCTTAGAATATATCAGGATATCATCAATGAAAACTACCACGAATGAATCCAGATATGGTCTAAAAATCCGATTCATATAGTCCATAAAAATGGCTGGTGCATTTGTTAATCCGAATGGCATTACAACATACTCGTAATGTCCGTTTCGAGATCGAAATGCAGTATTATGGATATCGTCCTCCTTGATTCTGATCTGATGGTACCCGGATCTCAGATCAATTTTGGAAAACACTGAAGGCTCCTTTTACTTGATCCATAAGATCATCAATCCTCAGCAAAGGATACTTGTTCTTTATGGTCACCTTATTCAACTGTCTATAATCCACACACATTCTAAGGCTTCCGTCCTTCTTCTTGACAAACAACACTGGAGCGCCCCATGGGGATACACTTGGTTTGATAAGTTGTTTTTGCAGCAACTCCTCTATCTGTTTCTTCAATTCAACCATCTCGGGTGGTGCCATTCTATAAGGAGCAATAGAAATGGGACCAGTTCCTGGAATTAACTCAATTCCAAATTCAATCTCCCTCTTGGGTGGTAATCCCAGCATTTCCTCAGGGAATACCTCAGGAAATTCTCGAACAATCGGAATCTCCTTCACAGACTTTTCCCCTTCCTCCGGTTCAACAGCAGAGACTAAACAGAGATACTTCTCTGAGATTGAATCCTTGAATAAAATTGCCTTCTTATCGCAGTCAATAACCACATGATTACTAGTCATCCAGTCCATGCCCAAAATCACATCCAATTGGGACAAAGGTAGGCAGATCAAATCTAACTGGGAGACTCGGTCTAATACCTTAATTCTACATTCAAGGCACACCTTTGAAGCAATCACGGGAGAATTAGTAGGGGTCTCTACCCTAAGGCAATAGGGTAATTCAGACACGGACAATTTCAAACGATTCACACATTCAAAGGAAACAAATGAATGAGTGGCTCCTGAATCGAATAAAATTCTACAAGGTTGGTCATTGAGCAAATAAGTACCTTGCACGAGTCCCGGAGTCTGATTCGCTTCAGCACCACAAAGGGTGAAAACTCGACCTTGGGTTACTGGCTTGTCCATAGATCCTCTTTGAGTGTTCTTAGGTGGTTCCTTGCAATCGCGAGAAAAATGACCAGGTTTCCCGCAGTTAAAACACCCACTGTGAGACCAACAAAATTTTCCAAAGTGACGACGCCTGCACTTCTCACAATAAGGAGCATTATTGTAGGAGGTGTTTCGATCATCCGACATCTTGCCCTTTCCCCGATTCTTATGGGAATAAGGACCTTTGTGACGGTGGTCATGCCCCTTCCGCCTCTGTGATCCATATCCCTGATGTTCCTTCTTTCCCTCCACAATCTGGACTGTCTCTGCCTTTTTATCATCCTCATATATTCTACACATATCGACCAGCATAGGAAAGCTTTGAATCTTTTGGTAACTGAACACCGACTTTAATTCAGGTCTCAGTCCTCCCTCAAACTTGATACACTTGCTCCTTTCATCCGGATTCATCTGATAGTAAGGAGAGTATTTCATCAATTCTTCAAATTTCGCAGCATATTCGCCCATGCTCATGCTGCCTTGTTTGAGTTGTAGAAACTCCACCTCTTTCTTTCTCCTTAAGTAATCAGGAAAATACTTCTTGAGAAATTCCTCCATGAATACCTCCCAAGTTACCTCTCTTCCTTCATGAGCCAGTAACTGAGCAGTATGATTCCACCAATGTTCCGCTTCGCCTTCCAGCATGAAAACAGCATAAACTATCCTCTATGAATCAGAGCATTCCAAAGTTCTAAAGATCTTGTCCATTTCCAAGATCCACTTATTAGCTTCTTCAGGTTTAAACCCACCAGCGAACTTCGAGGGATTACAACTCCTGAAATCCGACAAAGTTTTAGCTTCAGTAGCTGTCGCACCCACTGGAGGCGGATTAACAGGCTGAGGTTGATGTTGCTGATGCTGATTCTGCTGCATATTCTCTAATACTGCGGTGATCCTTTCCAGCAGATCGTTCGTATGATTTCTATAACGCGATGCCATAGTGAGCCTGCACTATGGACCTAAGTCATTAAAGATCTATCTAAACATTGAAATCTATCTAGTTCTATTCTAAACAATCACTAATAGAACTAAGGCTATATGAAATAAATCAAATAGCTAAGAAACTTTACCCAGTTGTAGCATCTTCTGGCAGATTATGCTTGAGAGGATCAAGAATCAGGACCATTATGCTCTGATACCATAAAAGTGTCACACCCTCTCTATTGCTTATAAAATATAGTTTCTCAATTCTTTATAGAATAGAATATATGGACTTGCGTGAGTAGAGAAGTAATGAAAATTCTTTTATTTTTACATTTGGTGAAAGTAATTCTTTTATGCATAAGTTGGGTTTTCATTTATGACTATTAAAACTTCCCAACTCAACACTAAAATCGTCGTTTAATAAAGCAAAACAACATAATTATCAGAGTAAGCGGAAAATAGGGACCTTGACTTGATAATCCACATTTCATGCCATTTGTATGAAGAGATATATACATAACCAACCATGTCATAATATAAAAGTACCAACATACATCAAAGTCAAAGTCGAGGTAGCAGGAGTTTACAAAATACAAGTCCATAGGATGAAGCCAAAAGAAAAGACCACCTCACTGAGATCTCTCAAAAATATGTACAATATATATATATAGAGCAAAATATGAAATCCCAACAGTAGTCCAGTGATCCTCCTCCATAGCATAAGTCTCCAGAGTCTCCAACAGCTGCTCCACATGTCCCGCATCCTAACCATCTATACTATGCATCACCTGGTGGATCCCCAACTCCTCACTAGCTCCCAGTGGAATGCTCGACTGGCTCGCCCTCACTCTCCGCCTCCTCAGGATCCTCCTCTATCTCGTCCGACTGAGTGGGTGCCCTACCACTAGGCACTGGGTCAGCTGAAGGAGTCCCATGAACCGGACTCATCGGACTAGGTATAGGAGTCTCCTCACGGATCACTCGAGAAGCAGAGGGGTGAGATCTAGTAGCAGCTCTAAAACGAAAGGAATGAAAGCGACGAGCTGGTCGAGTCGGGGGTGGTCCATGATAGGTATAAAAAGGGGGTACATGCAAAGTATAGATAATAGGGATGCGAAACCTACGAGGACGGACGCGAGCCAAAGGGTTAGGGTGATATAGATTCACCTCTACCTCACCCTCAAACGTGGCTCTGTGGTCCTCGTAGTACCACACACCACTAGGGAGTGGGCGCAACACGATGCAGGCTAGATAGCGAGCCATCACCTATAATGGGCAAAAAGGGTAAGCAATATAATCCACATAATCGAATAAGAATAAGTAAGGCAACAACAATCGCAAGTTTCAAGTATCCAGATGCATATACAAATGAGCAAGCATGGTTCATTTATGATAATCCCATTGATTATGTGTCATGATGCATGTCTCCCATTTCCATTGTTTATTGAACGTTCAATCCAGTAATTCGCATACATGACCAACATGTATTGTGGAACTGCTCGGATAGTGTGCACACAACGTCACCAAGACGTAATAGCATTCCCAAATGTTGCCCACATTACCAAAATGTGTCATCGAGCCAGTTCCCACCGAACTAATTGTCCATCACCTTTCTCCATGCATGTATGCATATAAAATTTATCCATTAAGATTAACCAATAATCTCGTTATGTGCATCCAATATTATTCCTCAGTGAATTACAATGTTGTTAATAATTCCCCCATTCTTTTATTGGAACATGATACTTTCCCCATAAGCATAGTTGATTTTAATTGACATTATTTTAGGTATGTTAAAAAGAAAATTATTTTTCTGTCCCTGATCCAAAAGACTCGAGTGAACTTTCCTGGACTCGAGTGTTCCTCAGATTCATCAAAGTACTCGAGTGTTCCTCATGAGACTCGACTGTTCTTTGTTTCCAGAACTTCATTTTAAAAATTCATTAAAATACTCGAGTGTTCTTCATGAGTACTCGAGTGTTCTTTAGTTTCCAGAAAGTCCATTTTCCAAAATAGTCGAAACACTCGAGTATCATCCTTAATACTCGAGTATTTGCAGACAAATAACACTGTAAAATTGAGTTTTAACATACCATTTCCAACTATAGTCAATTCCAATCCAAACCAAGGATCAACAGAGCTTATGTTATACATATTAAAAATGTTCCAATATAGAATTAACAACATTTTACACTGAATCACAGAATATCATCAATTATGCATAAAATCCATTTTTCCACAACTCAACATACCAAATTCAATTCTAGGCACATTTAGCACAATCACAGCTTTGGTACAGCTCATATACAACATAACACACTTGTCCAAACCAGTATTTGAACCCAGAAAGGCCTCCAAGCCTTAAACCTAATTCCAACTATTCCCATAGAGTCTTTTATTGACTCTCCACCTAAATTCACATGATTTAAACTTATTCTAGTGAATTAAAAGCTTCACCCTTACCTCTAGGTCGTGAATCAACACAGAGATTGCAGAGAGATTGGTTGGAATTGCTAAACCCCAAAAATCCTTTGCATGCAACCATATATGAGCAGGGTCCCAAAACCAGAGGATTTGTCATGCAAGATCATTGTAAAAATTAGGGAAAAAGGTTAGGAATTGTTCTCTTCAACTTAAACTAGGGGTAGGAACGAATTTGAGATTCAGAGGGCTCATAAACTTACCAAAATCCGAGCTCCAAGTAGGCTCCAGACCTCAGGAACTTGGTTTGGCAGCAACTGTCCCTCCTCTTTCGATCCTTGATTCTCCTTTCACACAGCCCCTCAACTCGCAAATCTTATGTCTTTGTGAAGCTCGAAATGTGAACTTCACAATGGTGTATCACACTCAATCTAACTCTCAATAACGCTCGAGTAATCAAAGCTTGAAATTGGGAACCCTAAGTTGTTATCTTCATAGAAATTCAACCAAAATCCTCCACCTTCTTCAACCAAGTGCTTAAATAGGCACTCCCATTGATCATGCAGCTCGCTACGATGCCCATTAACGTGTCCTGGGTGTGTTTTCGTGTCAACCAGGAAGAATCGTTGTGTGTTGACTCATCAAACGCACTAATGAGTTCTCCACTGACTTGATTACTCGAGTGTTTCCAGGAATACTCGAGTATTCTTGTCAATTTTTCAGAAATATTTATTTTAATACCCTTCCCTCCAAAATCTTCCTAATGTTGCTTCTAGGACCTAATTCAGGGACTAATATGCAAAAACATTATTTTTACATATTATACTTTATCAAAGTACTTTTTCCATCTCATACTAGCATCGATACCAACACATAATTAATCCAAATTAATTATGAATATATAATTATAATTAAGGAAAATAGTTATGAAATAACCTTTCATAATCAAAATTTTCATTATATCAGGGAATGAAAATTTGGGGTGTTACACTCTGGGAGTGGTGCTTGTTTATATTCCAAGTAAGGTTTGCTATACGTTCTGGGAACGTATGTTAGTGTTGTGGGAACGTATGTTAGTGTTCTGGATGGACGTCCGAGATTGATTAATAATGGAGGCCTCAGGATTGTGAGATAGAAAGCATGCATCATGCCACCTGCATTGAAAGACTTATTATGATTAACCGGGTGTGTTCGTATGGTTATGCATTCGGATTTGCTACATGATTAATTGTGTATGTTAGTTTTATTCTAATTTGATTATGCGAATATGTATAGCTAACCCCCATGCCCTTATTAGGTGTTGATCGTATATCTAGCTTGCATAAAAGTCAGTGAAGGGAGATGACCCTTAGGTGCATGCAGAGTATAGATAGTGTGGGTTAGGAACCCTTTGTACAGATATCGAGGATCCGGCCAGATGGATGTTTGGACAGAGGACTAGTGACCAGCTCTATAACATCTCTATTTTTAGTAGTATTTATATTATACATATTTTGAGAGATGTATCATAGAATGAATTTAGTTTTATAATAATACTTATTTGGTATCCATAGACTTGTTACACTTGATATATTTTGAGAGTATAATATAATTAATTTATTATGTTTCCGCAAACTCTGATTTTATTAGTCAAATTCATTATTAATCAAATTTTTTGTAAAAGGAATTTTCAAATGAAGGGAAAAGTTTTATTTTCAGATCTTTTTCCAACAATGACAAGTCCCAGTAATCATAAACTTATTACTTTTCTTATAAAGTAAGATGATAATACAAGGAGTGTTACATATAAAAGATTAAAATATAATGCATTAAAACTCCTTGTCCTCAACTTCACTAAAATAAATATTGCAACAATTAATTTTGATAAAATATACTAAACTATTTTGAAAATAAAATTTTACATATACATTTGGAACTTGGTATATTTATTCGTGATTCACTACATTATAACACATTTTTAACCCTAACAATAAAAAAAAATTAGGATATGTTATTTTAAAATTTTTATATCCGTAAACTTTTGTTATAAAAATATATTATGTATACATGTGATCAATTATTTATGTGGTTCGTACAATCCAATCTAATTATTTCAATAATGACAATAAAAAAATTAAAAATTAATAAATTTCTCACAAAAGAACCACATTTTTCCTTCAATAACCAATTTATATGTCTTTATGGAACAAGTATATCCATAATTATATTGACAAATTTTTCTCTTTATCATAATGGCAATAATCATTTTCAATAGAAAAATATTAGAATTTTTCATCACTAATAATTTTAAAACATGCCAATAAAGAAGCACATAAATTTCATGTTGTGAGATTATCGCATTCTTAAAATTTCATATTGAAAAACAAAACGACAAGGCACATACATATACTCATTTAGGATAAATTTCTCCACTTATGCATATTCTTAATATGACAATAGCTATAAAAATTTTATAACTAACAACCTTGGAAAATGTACTACTCCACATGTGTGTAGATCCAAGAAAATAGAAGCCGACATAAGATATAAGTCAACTTGATGAAACATAAACTTCCTTATATAACTTTCAAAACAACTCATAGGGAGATCATTAGGGAACAATAACAAAAATTATATCAAATAAAGCTCTACTTTAATTTCAAATTGTCAATGATAAAATATATAAATCATATTAATTTACTTCATGAAAAAACATTAATATTTTTATGTTTCAACATAACGTTCAATAATAATTGACAAGAAACACAATTAAATATATAAGGCAAAATAAAGAAAATTATTTTTTCTCAAAATAAAATCATACTTGTTTGGCTGTCTTTGCATCATAAAAATAAACATATGCTAACATTTAAAACTAATAATTTATAGCACATTAGCAGTATCATTGATACATCAAATAATAATTATCACTATAAAAAAATATTTGTATTAAAATTAGAACATGTCGATAAATAGTGAAATTATCCAATTTAATAAAATGATACTACATATTGATTTTATTAATAAAGACATAACAACCCAGTGATCGGTGTGATTAAAGTGGAATTGCTACAGATGTATTATATGTTTTAAATTTGTTTCCGAATTTGACTTCAACATATTGTCAAATCATATAAAATTACTATCCATTAATGTTAACCAAATTTGATAGGTTGTCTAATACGGTGTATTGCTGTACCTACCGAAAAACTAATTCATACTTTGTCATTACCATTTTACCATATAGCTTGAGACATAGCTTGTAGCGGATCATTATTGTCTATGAAATCCAGGAGATTACTATTACTATAGCCATTGGCACTGATGTTCAACATTTCTGTTGATCACATGAGATCCCTTATTTTTCTCCGTATCACATGGACATTTTTTGTTTCTAGTATGAAAAATTATATGCATTTTTTTTTTACTTTGTGTTTTCTATGCCTTTAATGGCAGGTATGCAAGGGTCAGTCTTAACCCATGACTTGTCATACTTGGCGTGATTGTTTCTACCAATATGCCAACTGCTTGTCATTAGTATGAAATGCAAACATATAATATATATATATATATATATATATATATATATATATGTGTGTGTATATATATATATATATACCACGGTTACTACAGAGCTATAAATTGCTTCTGCCTTGTTTGCATCGATGAGTTCTCTTTTTTTTTTTTCAGAACTATAAAATCTACTTCTGTTTGTATCTCTTTATTTTTATTTTTAAGACATGATAAATGCTCTAATTTTCAAGAACTTGCATCTCTTATAAAATGTTCATGTCCATATAATAGTGATACTTTGAGATCAATATATAATATATCAAAAGAAGAAAAATAAATAAATAAAACATTAATAATATTAAAGTTTACCTTGCTTCAATACCCTTTGATGTATTAGCTTCAACACACCTTTTGGTTAGAGCTTCGTGATGATAACGTGTTATTAAAATAAGAAGACGTGTTATTAAAATAAGAAGACATAAGAGATTGAGGGAGAAAAGAGAAGTAGGGAAAAATTGTATTTCACTTCTTGGGGCAAAGTTTACAATACATATGAGTCCTATTTTATAGGAAAAGATGAAACTCTATCATGAATATGTTTCTCAAATAAAGATAAACATAAAGTAGAGATAACTCAAAATATGATAGAGTCATCTACTTATTAGATAAATACAAATTGTTCATAACAAATAGTAATATATAATTGCTACCTGTACTCTAACGTGTCCACGGGTGGTGTACTGGTGTCTATGGGTTTTCAATCAATGCAAACAAAATAACAAGTACTGCATATAAAAATTAATGAGGATTGTATATGTATTAAAGATGAACCGAACAAAAGAGGACTACATATCAAAAATTAAAAACGATAATTTTTGAAGACAAACCAATTATTACAGGCTGCACACACTAAAGAAACGAGTATAGGTGCACTTTTTTATTAACGAGTGCAGAGTAAAACGATGATATGAGGTGAACATTCGTATCCTAAAAATATGAAGAACTGATAAATTTTGAAAAATAGGTTTTGATATTGTTTTGGGCATAAGTAAAACTCACCAGTTAATTTTTTTAGCACGAAGAACACTTGATGATGGTGATGGAGTGGCTAATCCTGAATGAAGAAGAGCGGAGGAGTGATAAGGGTTTACGTTATTATCAATACGTTAGTATAAGGGAGGAGAAAAACCACAACTAATATCCAAAAACCTATTTTTCATGTTTTGCAAATTTGGATAAATTTTTTCTGAAAATATGTTAAAAACCAAAATCAGGCCCATTTAGCCGAACAAATTTTGTTTCAAAAATATGATTTTAAAACCAAAAACTGGCAACTTGCAACCACCCTAAACGGGGCCTTAATAATCTGCTATGAGGTTGTACATACTGCTACAATATGTGCATTTCTAATAATAAACCTAATTAACACAAATAATCAATCATCAGCCACAATTTTAGAATTAGAATCAATTACAGTAGTATGGCTCAATCCTAAAGAAAATAGTTGTGGCCACATCTGGAAGAGGTCAAATGCCATGGATCATAGTTTCAGAAAACTTCTAAAGTACATGACAATTTCAAATTTTGCAAACTGATATATTCTCATGTACGTTATGTGTAAAGTTGATTCCAAGGTGTTTCTTTTTTAGTCAGAACAGATATATAGTTTCAAATTCCCAACTATCCAATAGATATGCAGAATCCATGATGATGAATCTATACATCTATTGGAATCCTCTTACACAATGTAAATGTAATCCAATAGATATGAGATAATCCAAATTTTATTACATATCCTAGTTAGCCTTCTTCACTACACATGTTCAACCAATGTTGTCAAATAACTAGTACGAGTTGTACAAGCCTAGATCATGGAATCGAGTTAACTCGCTTAAAAACTCGATTCTAGGTAAATTCAGATAAACTCGGTTGAACACGGACAAACTCGCTAAAAATCGCAAGTTAACTCGCCTCCCATGCGAGTTAGCTAAAAATGGCCCAATAGCTGAAGCCCAACCCAAAAAGAAGGCGATTTCCTATTCTCTTTCATGCTGCACACCAAGGAGCACATTTTGGGGCTCGATTTGCTTAAGAAAAGAAACCCTAGGAGCTCAATCCCTCCCTCTCGACCTCAATCTCTCATCTCTTTCTCTTCATTCTACTTTCAATCACTCATTTGGCTTTGAATTCGTCCTCTCCCAGTCGCTCTCAATCCATCTCCCGATCTCTCCATTTCAAGATGCGTCATGCATGTGTCACTGTGTTGTTCATCATTTTAAATTCTCCATGGCTTTGTATTAGTGTATTAGTATATTGGCTCTCTAATTGTTGTTTGCGTCCTATTTCTTGTTGTTGGCTTATTGATCCGTATTAGTGTATTGGCGTTGTTGTCTATCGTTGTCTTTTGTTGCATCCCCACTGTTACAGAGTTGTGACTATAACAGTGTTTTTTCTTTTTTAATTTTATATATAGGCACTATTGTGGCAGTGTTTTTTTTTAATACAGGCACTGCTACTTTTTTTCTGGATAGGCACTGTGAGTATGTAATAGAAGCTTTAGGTTTAGTTATTCCGCCACGTAGGCACATAAAAATGCTATTTAGTTATACATTGGTGTGTAAATAGTATGTAAAAAACAATTGCACAAATAGAATACTTCCATTTTTAATTAACAAATTGAAGAGGATTAGAGGATATTTTAGTTTGAACGGGATATATTTATTATTGATGCACTTCTATTGTATAGTTAAAGCATAATAGATTACATCAATACAATTGTATTGATGCACTTTGATGTTATTTGTAGTTGTAGGCTTCGAGCATGTCTCAAGTAGGTGATTCGAGAACAAGTACCCGAGCTACTACTGTTGCTACCTCTAAAGGCAGAAAAAACGCTTCTGGAAATAGGACTGATATCGGATGGAAGCATGGAAAAGATATTGAAAGCAATGGTAGAAAGGTGAAATGTAACTATTGTTTAAAAGTTGTGAGTGGGGGAATTCACAGATTCAAGCATCACCTAGCTAGAACTAGAAAAGATTTTGAACCTTGTCCCGTTGTGCTGGATGAGGTGAAGAATGTAATGCTCAAAGTGGTTGCAGAGGTTAGGGAAACATAAAAAAGAGAAGGAAGTCAAATGACACAGAGGATGATGTTATCGAGGAGAAGGAGGAGATACGAAAAATAGAAAAAGGGAAGAGTAAATTGTGTGTTAGTTCAGGAGTTCAAGCAACAATCAACCAAATGATGAAGAAGGACTTGAAGGACTTGAAGGACCAAGTTCATGACCAAGTTGCTTCTACACAATTGTTATTCCATTCAATTGTATTAAAATTCCTGAGTTTCTGAAGATGTGTGAGATGATCGGAAGATATGGGCTTGGCTATAAGCCTCCTTCTTATCATTATGTTATAGAAAAGCACTTGAAAAAAAATATGTCCAGAGTGTTGATGCAATGCTTGAAGAATATAAGAATGAATGGAAGAGAACCGACTATTCAATAATTTCTTATGGATGGACCGATATGAAAAGGCGTTCAATTTGCAACTTTCTGGTGAATAGTCCTGCGGGGTCTGTTTTTCTATATTCTTTGGACACTTCAGATATCTCCCAAACAACTGAAAAGGTCTTGAAGATGTTAGATGATGCAATGAATTTTGTGGGACCAGAAAATGTTGTTCAAGTAGTTACAGATAATGATGCTAACTACAAAGCAGTTGGAGAGCGGTTGACGAAGACTATGGAGCATTTGTATTGGACACCATGCGCTGCTCATTGCATTGATTTGATCTTGGAAGACTTCGACAACAAACTTAAAGTGCATCAAGTTACCGTGAAGAAGGCAAAAAGGATCACCCCCTACATTTATGGTAGATTAATGCTCATAAGCATGTTAAAGACATTCACAAAATGAAAGGACTTGATTAAGCCAGATACGACTAGATTTGCCACCTCATACTTGAACTTGAATTGTCTTTGTTAAGGTTTCATCTCAAAACCAATTGGCAATGAGAGGAGTATCCCAACAGGTATTTAAACCATGCCATATATTATGAGGCAGGCGATGTGGGACTTCCAACACGCCCCCTCCAACGAAGCCTGCCGAACCAGGCAAAGGGTATCTATTGACCCATAACAAAGGGCAACTTTTGGCTCATAACAACCGGAAAGAAGTTGGGCTCTGGCTCTAATACCATGTTAAGGTTCCATCTCAAAACCAATTGGCAATGAGAGGAGTAGCCCAACAGGTATTTAAACCATGCCATATATTATGAGGCAGGCGATGTGGGACTTCCAACAGTCTTAATGAGAACAAGACACCATTAATGACTATATTTAGCTCTAATGAGTGAGAATCAACTAAGTTTGCAAAACATGATGATGGGAGAAAAATAAAAAACATGGTTTTGGATAGTCGCATGTGGAAGAATGTTCTAATTTGCCTCAAGGCAGGTGCTTCTCTCATCACAATTTTTCGCTTGGTGTTGGAGAACTAGCAAGTCTACTAGATCACAAGTAATATAATCAAAATAAATTATCGTTTCACTCAGGAATTGTGAGTTGTTTCCAAATAATTCTCACCAAAGGCGTAATTAAAAGAGAAATCTATAAACTTTTATAATAAAATAAACAAACCAATAAAAGATAAACCAATTAAAATAGGGTTTGTGAGACTGATAGAAAAAGGCGTTAGGAACTAGTTTCATTGCAAGACTTATTTATTAATTATGAATCTCTATTTTTCATAAAACCCACGACATCCCAGAGGTAATAAAAACCAGATGTCTCTGTGAATTTATGTTTCTTATTCAATATGAGAACCCTTAATGTCTTAAGCGATTTTGACATATGAATAACCATTAATTAAGCACACTGAAACATTAAAGTCATATAAGCCCTAGATGTATGTCTACAAACTAGGTGGTTATAAAGTTTGGAAGAACGACCTATTCTAACCCTCAGAAGTCTATTGTTGGATTAGAGATTCAGAACAAAACATAAAGTGACCAATTTCATGAATAGGAATTAAAACACAACCAAACAATAGGTTTTGAATGAAAAACATTAATTCATAAATTAAATAAACTCATCCATACAAATCCACCATGTTCCTAACTACAATGGGTTTTAGTTACACATCATAAAAGAATAAATAGAAGAAACAGAATAGGATTCCATATCATAGACAATAAGGAATTACCTCTAACTCTCTCTTCCAATGCTCTCCACAATGTGCAGTCTCCCTCCTTCTCTAAAAGCTCCCTAAACCTAATGCTAAGTCCTAGAATATATAAGAAAAATTAATCCCAAAACAAATCAAATTAAATTCTATCAGAATCCTTAAAAGCTAAATAGATAGGCCCAACTCGCAGGTCCACGCGCCCAGGCGCAGCCCACACACGCCTAGGCGAGGGACCAAAAACATGCCTTCTTCCCCTCTACGTGCAAGTCGCGCCTAGGCGTGTCATACCACGCGCCTGGAGGTGAACTTCCCTGAATTGACGCAGTTTTTCTTCATTAAATTTTGGCTTTTTTCACCCAGCTCTTGACATTTGAACCCCATCGTGGGCAAGACTTAACAACACCATTTCTCTCGATTCTAGCTCCAATCTTCTGGTCTTCGAAGCTCCTTTCCATTCCAAAGCATAAATCATCAAATTATACTTCAAATTCCTGAAATCAAACCCAAAACCAATCAAAACTTTCAAGGATTCTAATTTACCTAACTTTCCTAAAAACATAACAAAAACCTAATATTTACTCAAGAAACAAGCCAAATACATAGCAAAAGGGAGTTAATTATCACTTGAAAACATTATATATCAGACCCAAATCACTCCCCCAAACTTAGCATTTTGCATGTCCCAGGCAAAAGTAGAGTAAAGATTCTTGAAACACAACCATTTCTTTAAATCAACCTGTACACACCTAATCTAAGACCCCATAGTCATTACTCTTACACCTTTCTTCACAAACAATAACTTCCATCAAAAACTGGTTAGAAAAACAAACTCCAAAAGAACCATAAACTAGTGAACACTCTCAACCTCTCTATGTATATCTCTCTCATGTGTATCAAGGGCTATAACAATTCACTCAAGTACATCAAATGACAATGTGTTATCATATGCTTGACCGTAGACCCAAATCTCCACTGAAACTATTGAATACATGCAAAAATTGAAAGGTCTTATTTTTGGTTGTAATGAGACCATGGCTAAAAGTGTAAGGTGGGATCAAAGAAAGAAGGGATAAAACTAAGGGCTAAAATGCAAAAACAAATTTCCCGCAAAAATCATGAATGAGCAACGAATACAATACAAATTTTCTTTCCTTCTATTCTCTTCCTTTTCACTATTTTTTTTCTTTTTCAATCTCTTCACTTGGAAGAGAAATAGAACTCATAACACTTTTCACCAATTTTCACTTTCTTGAGTCATTCCTCTCAATTGCTCATTCAAAATTTCCAAGGTACTCACGAAAATAATACAATAGATGCAGGGTACCAAAGAAAAATCATAATATCTCAATAATCTCAAAATGGGCAACTAAGGGAATATATAATTAATTCAAATCATCAGAAGGCCACAAAAACACAAACTTAAGTGTCTTAATCATCTTAATGCATGCAAACAATTATCAATCTCAAAATGGTCACCGGTCAAGTTCTAGAACACTAAGTCAAAGTGAACACACTCATGAAAGAAATAGGGGTCTCAATCACAATAAAATAATATAAATCACATACCCCTGTCAAGTGTATAGGCTCAAAATCTCACAGGCTAAACAGTCAGTTCACTAATAACTTGTTGCAAAACAGTTTATCAAAATAACCAGTTCTCGACAAAAATTACTACTCAGGGTCTGTTTGGCAAAACTAACTTATAGTTGTAAGCTTGTAGCTGATAGCTGTGAACCTAGCTTATAGCTGTGGGATTATAGTTGTGAGCTTATAGTTGTATAACTAGTTTATTGAACTAGAGCTGTTTGGCAAAACTAGCTGTGCAACTAATTTAAACATGTTAAATGACTGAAAAGTACATAACATGTAGAACAATAATTAACATTGACATTCATGTTTCAATGACGACAATACTACACTAGTAGCTTATAGAGAAAGGCATATACTTCATTCATATAGATATAAATGCTAAAAAAATTATAACATTCATAATAATTACTACTAAGTACTACTGCAATTTGAACATTTTTATTATTTTTATATAAACGTCATGGTATCTTTATAAACAATGATACGAAAGAAGGACAAAACTTTTAACCTATTGATTGGACACACCGCCATCACAAAAACACATAAATCCAATCTGAACCAAATTCACAAAATAAAAAAAATAATAAAAATGAGGATAACAAAAAAGTGAAAGAAAATTTGATGATCAATAAATATCACATACCTCTATGTCTCCTGAATCAATAGTTAAATATAGGATTTCTTTATGAGTGATTTTGGTATGGTGCGTACAAATGTTGAATATATAAAAGGATTCTAGGTTTTTGGGTTTGAGGGAAAAAAGTAAAAAATTTGGTGGATAATATTAATTTGGGCCAGAATAAATAATAATATAATTTAATAAAAAAAAGGGTAAAATTGAGATATAATTTATTGAAAGCTCTTATTTTTTTCTCAAAGCTACCTGATGTAGCTTTCTAAAAGCTAGCTTTTGAAAGCTATAAGCTTCCTTTTTTTAAAGCTATAAGCTTCTTTTGTTTTTTGTTCACCAAACAGCTCTAGTAACTTATTGACCAAATCAATAAGCTAAAAGCTACTAGATAAGCTATAAGCTTGTCATACCAAACACACTCTCAATCCAATCAATGTTGCTAGCTAAAGTCAATGAGCCCATTCTTAGATCAAGTGTTTCCATGTATCACAAACAACGGTCACAAGTCTTATGCCAAGAACAATCATTTACCGTTACACCAAGACACAAACCAACACAAAAATATGGGGAAACAATTCAAGTCTGAAAATCAATTTTTATTTTGTCTCCTCCCCAAACTTAGAGGTTGGCTTGTCCTCAAGCAAACTAATCTAACCTAAACTACAAAATAAAAATTAAAACAAAAAAAAAGGTCCAGAATCACTTCTCTATCACATCTGCTTCACATTCACCACCAAGGGAGGTTGATGCTCCCTCAAACTTATGTACCTGCAAGTCAAAGGACTAAGTGCTCTCCTGTCACAAAAGCACCTCTCAGGGGGATATCATCAACTCCCCCCGCTACAATGTACAATATATATATATATACCAGATGCAATAATAAAAAGCAACAATAGAAAAATCACACACACATGTGAATAAAGAAAATGAAAAATCCTAGAAACGAACTGTTCTTACATCATAATGTTTACATCAAAAAGAAAAATAAAAATAACAAAGTCTAATAAGAAAAAGGTCTGAAATGCACATGGTCCCAATACATAATCTAGAAAATCACACCCCCATCACTGCTCATCATCCTCTGATGCATCCAATAAACCAAAATCCTCTTGCGTGTACGCAGACACATCATAAGAAAAAGCCTGAGCATCGCCCCATCCACGCATAAATGCATCCCTCGCTTGGTTCCTCCTCACCTCACGGCGAGAGAACTCAGCAGCTCGGGACTGCCTCCTGTGAATCTGATCCTAAGCATGTTGAATCTGCTCCTTCTCACTCCGGATCTGAGTCTGCCCACTCCTCAAATCATCCTGTCCCAACAGAATGGAATTCATCATTTGCATCATCTCCTCCATACTGCTCGGCTGCTGAACCGGTAAAACAAAGGGACCTGCCTCAAAATCTGGTACTAGAGGTGGTGGGAACTACTGTGGCTGTGGCTGGGGTGGTGGTGGCGGTGCAACTCTGCCCTCGCGAGCGGCTTTCCAAGCCAGCTTCATGTAGTTATCCCAAGTCGACTTCAACATCCGTGAAGACCTTTTCAGGTCTCAGAAATCCTCAGCAAAATACACACCGAAATGTGTACAAAGCTTGTGGATCACCCACGGAAAACCCATATAATCAGTCTCCTTGATCGCGAACTGGTGCATCTTCTCAGAAATAATGTACCCAGCATCCACCACTCTACCGTCATGCAACGCATACACTAGTCGGCACACACTGGGCTGAATCACTGTATCATGAGACGCCGATACCAAATTGTGGAGCACAACTTCACCAAAAACCTAGCAGGACCAATCGCAAGTAATATAATGAAAGTAAATTATCGTTCCACTCGGGGATTGTGAGTTGTTTCCAAATAATTCTCACCAAAGGCGTAATTAAAAGAGAAATCTATAAGCTTTTATAATAAAATAAAGAAAGCAATAAAAGATAAACCAATTAAAATAGGGTTTGTGAGACAGATAGAGAAAGACGTTAGGAACTAATTAGTTTCATTGCAAGACTTATTTATTAATTATGAATCTCTATTTTTCTTAAAACCCACGACATCCCAGAGGTAATAAAAACCAGATGTCTCTGTGAATTTATGTTTCTTATTCAATATGAGAACCCTTAATGTCTTAAGCGATTTTGACATATGAATAAACACTTTTAAAAATAATAAAGGGAAAAACTGAAAACTCATTTATTTTGTAAGTAATAGTAGCAGTTCCGAAAACTACTCTCCCATGAAAAAACAGTTTAACTACTAAAAACAGTTCCACATGTATTAGAGGGTGAAACCTGCTTTTAAGGTAATGAGTAACCACCTTGGATTATAGGGTGAAAACTGGCTTTAGTGGCAGTTTCTCAACTACTCATGATTTCCCCTGTTCATTTTCCCTTTTCTTCACTTACGTATGGTGAATAGCATTATTAAAATCAAGTTCTTACTTAGTATGAAGTCTCCACATGTAACACTTTTAAATCAGGTGTGTCCTTTGATGTCTAAGAAATTTCAATTTGATTCTAAGATGTTCATTTTATAACTTTTAAATATGCATGTAAATTAGGAAAAAAGTCTCATGTAAATTAGGAAAAAAGTTGCAGCTTGGATGATAACGATATGTCAAGCTTGCATTGTATCTGCACAACAAATACAAAGTTAAGGTGGTGTTGTGCAGGGACATGTAAAATTTTATGAATGAGAAGTTTATTTAACAAAAGGCAATGAATGGCGAGTATTATATTAACTGCTTATAATTGACTTTCAAAGAAAGTGCAAAATTACTAACCGTTTCTTTATTGGTAGACAAAACCTTTTATGGCCATGGTGATGTGCATTGCCTTCATTCAGGTGTTCTTCTGAAAGTAGGTTATAAGATCAGTTTGTGTCTCCAATTTCATTTTTCTGGGTAATTTTTAGAATTTCTTAATATAATTGGACACATTAAAAATATCAAATGGAAAACTAGAAATGTTGCTTTACACTCGCTCCCTCAAGTGTAGTGGTTGGATGCAGAGGAGTTTACACTTGGAAACTTTTTAACATGCATTGTAAGTTACTTCTACAGTTTCTTCATTTATATTTTGGAGTTTCTTCATTTATATTTTGGTCCAATCATGTCATCTATGATATTGCTTTTTGGGAACAAGTTATGAATGTACATCAAAAATCGGTAGGACGGTTATTTATCCATTGTCATTATATTGCCATTTGCATACAGTACTAACGAATTTCTATGATAATCTTCACTATTTTCTCTCTTATGAAGCATCCTCTAAAAGCAATTAAAGTTTTACTTTCTTGCCACATAAGATTTAATTGAATTTGTAATAATTGTTGTGACTAGCTAATGCAGAATACAAGTTTCAAGTACGTTCATTTTAAATCCATTACCTTGAATAGGACTGTAAAAATTTCCCAAAAAATATAACGAATTCATATATTTTTATTAAAACTTGAAGCCTTTAAATTGATGAGTAAACTATGAGTTTAAAATTGAATAAAACAACAATTTCAAGTTGAAAATCATATTATATATTTCGATGTTTTTATTCAATCCATAGAGGAGAAGCGATTAGAAGTGTATCACTTGCATTTGACTAAGTGAAGAGTTTAGGAAAGTCAAAAGTTATTATGGAGATACAACAATTAAGGGAAAATAACCTAATCATGAGTCATTCATGAGGTCTAGGTGACCAATATACTTGTGGGTAAGACCAAATCAAAAGTATTTGGATAATGGAGAGTATGAAAAGGCTAATTAATGCTAAAAAGTTGCATTTATAAGAAGGAGAACAATAGAAGGTATATAATTGTTGGCTGTTCAATTGTTGCATCTCAATGATAGGCAGTAAAGCTCATTAGAATGTGTAATGAAATGTAGTATTTGGTTCATTTAATTTCTTGTAACAAATGTTGACACTATCATAGTGGTTAACTTCCCACTTTCATTAAAAATATAACTAAATAATTAATTTATTGAAATTATATGGATCATTAACGCAAAAATATCATCTTTAACATATAACGTGACATTTATAACTACCGATTTTGCAATATTTCATTTTACTATAAACAACTCTTTACGACAAAAATACAACAATGAGAATGCGGATCGACAGGCACTCCACGGTAGTAATGATAATAAGGATTAGGCATGGCAACGGGGCGGTGCGGGGGCGGATTATGCACTTCCCACCCCCGCCCCCGTCTAACAAAATTGTCCCCGCCCCTGCCCCCCGCCGGGTATCAGAAAAACCCACCCAACCCCGTCCCCGCCGGGGTTCGGGTAAAATCGCACCGCACCCGCACCCGTCAATTTATTTATTTATTTTTTTTCAAAATTAAACAACTTTTCTTGATAAATTTTTTTGCCCAGTATATTAATTTATTATAAATTATATATTTTAATATATAATATAATATATATATATATATATATTAAGTAAAAATATATTAATTTATTAAAATTATATATTTTTATAATATTATATATATATGGGCGGGTCGGTTTCGGGGCCGGGTGCGGGGCGGATAGTAGAATTCCCACACCCGCCCCCGCCCCGTGATTAAAAAAACGGTTTTTCCCCGTCCCCGCCCCGATACCCGATTAAACCGGTTTTTCCCCGCTCATAACGGGTCGGGTTCGGACAGGTGCCCGCGGGTTTGGTTTTTTTTGCCATGCCTAATAAGGATTGAGGTGAGGTAATAATCAGCTGCATGAAAAGCCTATGGAACTGCCATTCCCACCTCTCATCAACCATCTCCAACATAGCTTCATAAATACAAATACCAATTATAAATTATCAAATTATATAACTTATTACTTGATGTAAATAAAAGATAAATAGATAATACATTAAACTGCACAAGTGAAATAAAAGATTTTACCTCTTCTTTATATTATGGAAGTTGTTTTCTATCCTTTATTTAGCACACCTCATCCCTTCATAGATGAACCCTATGGTTGGTCTTTCATCGGAATCAACCAATCGAAGAACTATGATGAGAGGAGCAGCTGCCTTGAGACAAACTAGAACATTCTTCCACATGCGGCTATCCAAAACCATGTTTTTTATTTTTCCCCATCATCATGTTTTGCAAACTTAATTGATTCCCACTCATTAGAGCTAAACATAGCCATTAATGCTGCCTTGTTCTCGTTAAGACAATTCAAGGTCAAGTATAAGGTGGCAAATCTAGTTGCACCTGACCTATTCAAGTCCTTTTCTTTGGTGAATGTCTTTAGCATGCTTATGAGCATTAATCTACCATAAATGTAGGTGATAATCTTTTTTGCCTTCCTTACGGTAACTTGACGCACTTTCAGTTTTTTGTCGAAGTCTTCCAAGATCAAACCAATACAATGAGCAGTGCATGGTGTCTAATACAAATGCTCCCTAGTCTTCATCAACTGCTCTCCAGCTGCTTTGTAGTAGCAACATTATCTGTAACTACTTGAACAACACTTTCTGGTCCCACAAAAGTCACAACATCATCTAACATCTTCAAGACCTTTTCAGTTGTTTTGGAGATATGAAGTATCCAAAGAGTATAGAAAAATAGACCCCTTAGGACTATTCACCAGAAAGTTGCAAATTGAACGCCTTTTCCTATCGGTCCATCCAATAGACATTATTAAACAGCTGGTTCTCTTCCATTCTTTCTTATATTCTCCGAGCATTGCATCAACACTCTGGATAGATTTTTTCAAGTGCTTTTCTCTAACATCATGATAAGAAGGAAGCTTATAGCCAAGCCCATATCTTCCGATCATCTCACACATCTTCAGAAACTCAGAATTTTTAATACAATTGAATAGTTTTTGTGTAGAAGAACTTGGCAACTTGCTCATCTACTTGGTCCTTCAAGTCCTTCTTCATCATTTGGTTGATTGTTGCTTGAACTCCTGAACTAACACCCAATTTACTCTTCCCTTTTTCTATTTTTCGTATCTCCTCGTCCTACATAGCATCATCCTCTGTGTCATTTGACTTCCTTATCTTTTTTTAAGCTTCCTTAGCCTCTGCAACCACTTTGAGCATTACATTCTTCACCTCATCCGACACAATAGGACAAGGTTCATAAACTTCTCTAGTTCTAGCGAGGTGATATTTGAATATGTAAATTACCCCACTCACAACTTTTAAACAATAGTTACATTTCACCTTTCTACCATTGTCGTCAATATCTTTTCCATGCTTCCATCCGATATCAATCCTTTTTCTAGGAGCGTTTTTTCTACCTTTAGATGTAGCAACGGTAGTAGCTCGGGTATTTGATCCTGAATCACCTACTTGAGACATGCTCCAAGCCTAAAACTACAAATAACATAGAAGTGCATCAATACAATAATATTGATATAATCTATTATGCTTTAACTATACAATAGAAGTGCATCAATTATAAATATGTCCCGTTCAAACTAAAATATCCTCTAATCCTCTTCATTTTGTTAAATAAAAATGGAAGAATTCTATTTGTGCAATTGTTTTTTCATACTATTTACACACCATTCTATAACTAAATAGCAATATTATGTGCCTATGTGGTATAATAACTAAATCTAAAGCTTCTATCACATACTCATAGTGCCTATCCGGAAAAAATAAAATAAAATAAAATAGGAATGCTTATATTATAAAAAAAAAAAAAACATTGTCGCAACAGTGCCTATATATAAATTTTTTTAAAAAACAAAACATTGTTACAGTCACAGATTCTGTAACAGTGCCGATGCAAGAAGAAGACAACAACAGTCAACAGCGCCAATACACTAATACAAAGCAACAAGCCAACAACAACAAATAGGACGCAAACAACAATTACAGAGCCAATACACTAATACAGAGTCGTGGAGGATTTAACATGATGAACAGCACAGTGACACACGCATGACACACCTTGAGATGGAGAGACCGAGAGATGGATTGAGGGCGACTGGGAGAGGACGAATTCAAAGCCAAATGAGAGATTGAAAGTCGAATGGAGAGAAGGAGATGAGAGATTGAGCTCGAGAGGAAGGGATTGAGCTCCTAGGGTTTCTTTTCTTGAGCAAATCGAGCCCCAAAATGAGCTCCTTGGCGTGCAGCATCAAAGAGAATAGGGGATGGCCTTCTTTTAGGGTTGGGCTTCAGCTATTGGGCCATTTTTAGCTAACTCACATGGGAGGCGAGTTAACTCGCGATTTTGAGCGAGTTTGTCCGAGTTCAACCGAGTCTACCCGAGTTTACCCAGAACCGAATTTTTAAACGAGTTAACTCGATTCTATGGTGTAGGCTCCGAGTTTACAAGTTAACTCGCAAGTTTGACAACCTTGTATGGCATATGGAATGATGAGAAAAGAAAAATTCACCAAGCAAAAGTCATACCCAAATCAACATCTATGCCTTAAACATATTCAACAACAGATCCATGACGCGAATCCAGGGTTTATCCAACAAATTTGGCAAAGAACACAGTAAAACAAACAATTAATGAATTAAACACATATTAACATAATGAATGGTAAAAAAGAAAATGAAAGAAGCTAAATAATTAATTCTAGAGAATAAATAGATATTGGAGAGAGTGCTTTGTTACATCAAATTTCACCTTTCTTCCTACATCAAGATAGAAATCAATAATTAAGATCCAAAAGCAGATATCCCAGGCTTAAAACGATAAAGAGAAAGAGAGAGTGCATAAAAACAATTCAATTTTTTTTAAGCCAAAGAATGTGCAAAGTCATACATTAAACATAAAATTTTCCCTGGCTTATGACTTTTTCAGTCCCATTTTCACCTTCCAATATTGGCAACTTATTTAAAAATTTTTGATAAAAACAAATTGTGTTTTATGAACAAAAAATAATTCAGCAATAAAAAAAGCGGTAATACATCATTAAGTCTGGAGATAGATTGAAGTTTGGGTCTTGATGATGCATATTTTTTTACTCAAACACAAATTAACATCTTGCAGAGTAGTTAGAAGTTTCAAAGATAAAAGGGCATCATTTACATCTTGCAAAGTAGTGATGTCTTTCAACAATAAAAGTAACCAATAAATATCTTATATATCCTTCAGTGTTTTTAATTATTTCTATCAAACTCACCACTCCAAAAGGGGTTGGAGAACAATTTCAAACAGTATGAGAAACAAATAAATGATCCAATAAGCAAGCCAGAAGTAGCATAGAGTAATAATCTGAGTAGCTCTGAGTAGCCAGAAGTAGAAATTAATCTAAACAAATCATGACAGAACCAGCCTCACAAAACCATATCAATGTTTGAATACATAGAAGATTTGCAAAGAAGCAACACTCAACATAGCTCATAGTATTAAATAAGAAGCTAAAAGCAATGAAATCTGAGATTGCACATTTGCACCCATGGATAAAATCAGCATAGCCTATAGAGAATCACAATCAATGAAAAGGGCAACGGATAAGCACCGATAAAGATTATCATGTAATTTTTGAATAACAAGACGACACCAACTACCATGTATAACATCTGTAAAGCTATGCAGTATCACAATCAAAAATAAAATTGATTTATTGACAACTCAAAGTTACTTAAAACAATAGCAGGTTATATATCCTCATTCTTAGTGTATTGCATATTAAGGATGTCAATTTACTCTTTAAGGGTCATATCTATAGTGTAACATCCCTAATTTAATTCTAAGTCTAATTAATATGGTAATAGGCTTAGGGTGAAATGAATGATAAAAACTAGGTTAAAACTAGGAGAATTAAAAGAGTCGTTTAATAGTTAAAAACATAAAACATTGGGGAAAAATTAGAAATAAAAGATTTACAACTCCAAACTAAAATTCCATCGTTGGATATGAAGATAAGGATTTTAGAAAGCTTGCTTTAAAGTTTGAGCAAGATCCGACGGGTAACGAAGAAGTTAGTGCTTTGAAGGCAGGAAAATTAGAAAAAAATACATCAGATACGTGCGCCTAAGCGCGCCCGAGCGCGGGTATGCCTCGCTGAAGCGTGCTGGCTCGTAGTTGCCAGACAGTGAGGGGTGCAAAATGGAGCCCAAACCGCCAAGGCGCGCCTAACGCACCAGTCATCCCCCACCAAACCGCCAAGGCGCGCCTAACGCACCAGTCATCCCCCAGACACGCACCAGACTGGCGCGCCAAAAGTTAAGCCTTAGCATAGAATAAGAGGGTTTAAGTGTAGTAGATCGGACCTCGGTCCGACCTATCCCATCTTAGCCGACCAAAAAGCGACGTTCAGGGTCATAAGCCGACCTTGTTTCGCCTCACCCCTCGTCAGTAACCAGTCGACCACAACGAGCCGCTTCGTGTCAGCCGATCATAAGCAGTAACCAGTCTTTTCGGGTTTAAAGGACTTTGGACCGACCTCGCATCGACGCCAAGGCATCTCGGCCTCCACGTGCCTAGCATCTCGTTAGAGAGGCTACACCGACCTCGCACCGACGCTAAGGCATCTCAGCCTCTGCGTGTCGCAGCCTCTCATTTTATCTGTCTCATTCCGAGTGGGTGCCTCCAAGGATCCGAGCATCGAGGTCCTAATCGGCCAACATGAGTTCGTCGTTGGATAGGGGGAACAGGATTCTAGGAAGCTGGCTCTCACAGGCTGTTCCGCACCCAGGCGCACTATACCTTCCGCTCAGGTGCGCTGGTCGGCTTTGTGGTGCGAAAGTGCACCTTATCTGGGGGCAAATCCGAAAATTTCACCCTTGGCACTCATTTTAAGCCACATAATCACCAAGCTTCTTAGAGAAGCTTTCCATGTCAACCACACATTCATTTCCTCGTACAATAAAGACATAGCAAGACACAACAACATCAGACACTATGTATTCTTCTTCTTCTTCTCTTCGCAAGCCCTAAGACAACCAAGAGTGAACCACCATCATTATCAACTTCGTTCATCATCATCAACACCAAGACAAACAAGAACATCACCCCATCTCCTTAGCCAAGAACAAAGAGCACCAACACCACCCCCACATCATCACACGGGTTCGAACCCTCCTCACCGAGGCAAAGTTTCATTCGTCCCTTTTCTCCTTCAAGATTCTAAGAGCCCCATTTCTATTCATCATCAAGGTCATCATCATTTCACTTCCTCCCTCACAAACACAAGGTAAATTTCATCTTCCTCACAATTCTCATGGATTCTCTCTCTCTTTCCCTCTCACTTGGGAAATTCGAACCCCACCTCTTGAAGAATCACACTCTTATGTTTTCTTCATTTTCATAGCTAGAAGGAATCAAGCTCATTCTCCTCCCTCTCACTGCACATTTGGCAGCTCCTCGGTTGAAGTCATACGGAGCTAGGGAAAAAGCTAAAGGCTAGGGTTTTTGGAGGTTTAGTATATTTTTTACTCGGTTGAGATAAGGAGTGGGTATTACCTTGAATTAGAAAATAGTTTCTAGTTAGTTCATAGTGATGGCTAAGAATGTGTGCTTAGTTTAGGGATATGGACCATAGATTAGTGAATGATGTTAATATAGTGCTTATGTAAATAAAAGAAATGAACCCTAGTTGATAATTGTGTTTGAATGTAAATGTTAAGTGCTAATTGTTGTGTACGCTTGATTGATGCAATGTAGTATATGTGGTAGTGTAAAATTAATAAATGGTAAATAAAATGAATTAGGAATAAGAGCATGAAATTAGGAAATTAAATATGTAAATTGTGATGATTGTGTGATAAATGTATGTTGAATGACGAATAAGATAATAAACGAATGAACGAACAACGAACTAAATTAAAGAGAAGGCAGTCGAATTGACCATTGGGAGCACTGGCACACTAGGTGCCCTACTAGGTGTTCCAAATGCCCCATTAGGACAAAATGCCCCATCAGGCTAAATGCCCCATTAGGTTTAAATGCCCTGTTAGGCGTCGGTGTACCCAATGATTCAATTCGCTAATAAGTAAAAAGGGATTAAAAATGTGGAATAGAATTAAAGGAAAAGAATTGAATATGTAAAAAGAGTATAATAACAATAAGTGAAATAATAAGCATAGTCCTAACGGGTGAAGCCTAATGGGTGTCAAAGTCCTTGTGGGTGATAAAGTCCTAATGGGTGTTCCAAATGTCATAGCAGTTGCAATAAAATCCTAGTGATGTATATATATATATATATATATATATATATATATATATATATATATATATATATGGAAAGGAAATAAAGAATGGATAAGAGAAAAGTAAAGAAATGGAAATAAGAAAAAGGAACTTATGAAAATATTTGAATGAGCATGAGCATGAACTGTATGTTGAATGAAAATATATGTGCTACGTGTTTATTATGTTTGACTTAGAGTGTTATTATGTCTAGATAGAAACTGTTTTTCTACTTCAAGCGTAATGCTCACCTCCTTACTATTTTTACACAGGTACTGAGATTGAGCTTGCACAACCCCCGGCCGAGCAGGTGTACTCTCCCTCACACGGAGAGTAGTTAGTGTTGGGTAGTCTACTTTGATTATGTCTTGGTTATTGTGGGTTGATTATGATTGTTGTTCTTTTTGGTATATGAATTGTAAAGGGGTATTTTTGGGTGAGCCAGGACCACTTCCTATGGATACGAAGTATATTTTTGGGAACTTATTTTAAGTCCAAAACTTGTAGTTATTTTATGAATTTCCGTTGCGACAAAACTATGATATGGTTGCATGTTGATGCACTATGATATGTTTTGGCCCTGTTGGCCTTCTGAATTATTTGTGTAATTGTTATAACAGGTTTACAAGAAAGCATAATTTTTGGAATAACCATAAAACAAAGGAAACTCTGTCCGATTTGACAGAGATTTTTATAAGTTAATGAGTTTCTAAAAAGAAATTTTTAAGTCACTATTTTATTATGGGGTAATTAAGGGTAATTATAGATAGGGTGTTACATTTATGATATCAGAACAGTTTTCCTCGACCTATTGGAGTTGTGAGTTACTCCAGTGGTTACTCACCAAGCAAGTAGCCGATGTGTATAGTTAAGTGTCTAAGTTAGTTAGTAGGATGTATATATAATTGTTTACTTATTCGATCTTTAACTGGCTGTCCCTCCATGACTAAACAGTATGGCTGGGAGACGTGTCGACAATGATCGAATTGCTGCTATCTTGGAAACTCTGGTTCAGATGCAGCAAAACCAAGTCCAAGCTCAGTAGAACCAAGCTAAGAATCTTGCACAAATGCAACAGAATTAGGCACAGAACATAGCCGCAGCCGCAGCAGCCCTACATCCTCCACCACCGGCTCCGGTCGAGATTGACTGGATGGCCAGATTTAGAAAGAGCGAACTGCCAAGGTTCGAAGGAGACTTTAATCCTGATGGAGCTCAGCGGTGGCTCCAAGAAGTAGAAAAGATTCTCCGTTCCTTGCAACCACCTGCCGATCAGAGAGTTCGATTAGCTGAATATATGTTGACTGGAGAAGCTGAACATTGGTGGGAGCACCAGAGAAGGGGTTTAGAGGCAGCTGACCAGGTGATCACTTGGGATCTATTCAAGATTCGCTTCCTTGGGAAGTATTTCCCGGAAGACGTGAGAAGGGAGAAGGAGTTGTTGTTCCTTAAGCTCGAGCAGGGGAGTTTGCATGTCGGCGAATATGCGGCACAATTCGAAGATCTGATCCGTTACTCCAGTGGCTACAGGGATGCAGAGGAGCGAGCTAAATGTATTAAGTTTGAGTCTAGCCTCCGAGAAGATATTCGACTTGCCTTCGAATATCAGAACATTGCAGATCTCTCTCAGCTTCTAAATATGACAAGCACTTATGAAAAAGGGCTTAAGCGGAAGGCAGATGCAGATCGGAACAAAGCAACTCAAAGGTCTGTAGGACCCATCAGAGGCAAAGGTCCGATGCAGAGATCAAGACCATATTCTAATGCTAAAGCTGCAGCTCCAAGGGGAACTGGCCAAACAGCGATTGCTTATGATCCTATTCCAGCTTGTCAGCATTGTGGGAGGCGGCACAGAGGGGTATGTTGGAGTCTGGATCCACGCAAGAGAGAAGGACTTTGTTTTCACTGTGGTCAGTCGGGACACTTTGCTGCTAATTATCTCAAAAGCACACTGAAGAAGGAAGTTAATGTAGCCAAGGCGTAGAAGGCTGGAGGAAGTCAGCCACTTCAGAAGGGCAAAGTCTATACCATGGATGGTGAAGAAGTGACTGATGAGGTCATCCGAAGTACATGTTATGTAAATGATAATTCTTGTTGAGTACTGTTTGACTGTGGTGCTACACATTCATTTATTTTTGTTGATTGCATGTAGAGGTTAGGACTTTCTTGTGTATAAATGCCTTATAAACTTTCAGTTTCGACTCCTACAAATTCTTCTGTAATCACATCCCAAATGTGTCTGAATTGTTCTCTTCGAGTGTTGGATTAGGAGTTCAAGGTGAATCTGATTTGTTTGCCGTTGACTCGGTTAGACATCATTCTTGGCATGGATTGGATGTCTCACCACCATGTCTTGATTGATTGTCATCAGAAAGCTGTTATTTTCACTAATTCTTCCCCAACTGCCATGGAAGTTGATGAAGTGTCTGATGTGAGTCAGATTCAAGTGGTATGTGAGTTTCCAGAAGTTTTTCCTGCAGATATTCCCAGATTACCGCCAAACAGGGAAGTGGAGTTTGACATCGATCTTATTCCTGGTACAGGTCCAATTTCTATAGCACTGTACCGAATAGCACCTCCTGAATTAGAAGAGTTGAAGAAGCAGCTGGAAGAGTTATTAGCTAAAGAGTTGATCAGGCCCAGTGTATCTCCTTCGGGAGCACCTATCCTATTCGTCAAGAAGAAGGACGGTAGTCTTTCTACTTCATGCGTAATGCTCACCTCCTTGCTATTTTTACACAGGTACTGAGATTAAGCTTGCACAACCCCCGCCGAGCAGGTGTACTCTCCCTCACAGGGAGAGTAGTTAGTGTTGGGTAGTCTACTTTGATTATGTCCTGGTTATTTTGGGTTGATTATGATTGTTGCTCTTTTTAGTATATGAATTGTAAAGGGGTATTTTTGGGTGAGTCAGGACCACTTCCTATGGATAGGAAGTATATTTTTGGGAACTTATTTTAAGTCTAAAACTTGTAGTTATTTTATGAATTTTCGTTGCGACAAAACTTATGGTTGCATGTTGATGCACTATGATATGTTTTGGCTCGGTTGGCCTTCTGAATTATTTGTGTAATTGTTATAACAGGTTTACAAGAAAACATAATTTTTGGAATGACCATAAAACAAAGGAAACTCTGTCCGATTTGACAAAAAATTTTATAAATTAATGAGTTTCTAAAAAGAAATTTTTAAGTCACTATTTTATTATGGGGTAATTAAGGGTAATTATAAATAGAGTGTTACATATCGGCTTAGAAGCAATTTAAGCATTGTGAACTAATAAAAGTCATCAATTTAAGCAACATGGCAGAATTAAGATACTAAATAAATTTGCAGAGTTGATGTAAAATAGAACTCTATTCGATAGGCAAATTGATACTTGGTTTTAGGAGTACAATGAATAAACCATATAAGCAATTCATATCATAATCGAAGTAATAACAAAAAAAGCCTAACTTTGGAAAACCATGTTTTTCATTTTTCCCAACTTAAGGAGTAAAATCATGCAATTCATATCCAAAATTAGGCAAATTGTTAAATCTGCATAGCCTTTTTAAGATTGAATCACATTACTTGAAAACCATTATTCTAGCTCACCAACGTGCAGTCGTCTCTTCTTTTGAAATGTCCGGGGCTGTTTTGAAAACGTTGCTTGCATATGAAATGGTTCTAAATGAATGAGAATATAATACTTACATTAAAGGCCTAACGAAAAAACTCATTTTGGCTTGACTTAGGAACTGATTTATTAAGCCACTGAGAACTGTTTGGAAAATAAACAATAAGAGGCTGCTGCAATAAAAAAAACAAATTAAAGATCGGTAAAACAACTATAAATGCAACAAAATCAGTTATCTTAAAAATCAAATGGAAACAAAGTTTTCTTCAAGAGGCTGCTGCAATGTTGCAAGGATTAAAGCTGGTGAGAGATAAAGGTTGAAGAATTGATTGTTAGACACTCATAGATGCTCTCAATTTAGAAAACCAAAACAATTCAGATATGAATCATATGTGATATCCAACTAAACCAACTGCCCTTCAAACAAAACAGTAAAAATAAAAACCATATCAAATAAGTTTATCCCTAAACTGCTCTTGCCTGAACTTAATTAAAACCATATCAAATATGACAGAATTTTCATCAACTTAATTTACTGAAACAATAAATATAAAAACCAAAACTACTTTCATTTTCCTTCTCAGGAATTGATGCTATAAAAAAAATAGTTAGAATGCACCAAGTTGATAGCTTGTATTTCTAGTTTGCACCAAGTTTGTGTTTCCAGTTTGCACCAAGTTGATTCAAAGCTGGAAATTAAAGTTTGACCAATTGTACAACCAAACTACAATAACAATTAAAATGCCAAAACTCAAGCTTTTTATAATGAAATTTACTAATATATAAAAAAAGTAAGGATCACAATCTAAAATCTCATCATCATTAGTTGAAGTTAGAATGCATAAGGGTTCATTCATATTTATAAAAATAACCCTTTCCAATTCTTGCATGCCAGCTAAAATTTAACATTCAGCCAAGACAATAGAACATTCTAAGTCAAATCACATAGGAAAAAGTCATCAATCCAATACATACTTCATGTTCCATTGAACTATATTAGTGCAAATCACATTCATCCAGCAACATAAACAAATCAATTAAGAAAAACAGATCAAGTCAAGAAGTAACTGATTAAAGAAACACACAATAGAACTTTTTTTTAAAAAAAGAAGAAGAAAAAAACTGACCTTTCTATTTACAATAAACCAGCAATCCTTGTTGTGATTGGGCTTAGCCCGCCCCCTCATCAAAGATGAAAGTTTTGGAATTTGAAATCATTGCTATTGCATCATCAATTAAGCAGGACCTGTTTCAATACAGCAAGTTCACATTAATTAGATAGTTTCAATACAAATAAGGAATACGGTAACATCAACATCAACATATACACTCCAGTAGAGACAACAAAACCTCAATTCTACAAGTGTGTGTCACTGTCATGAATACGACCAATGATACAGTAAAATAAGTCATTTGAATGTTTGATGCTTGATGCAGACACTTTCCTTTAATTAATCATTGCCAAAATTCCCCAACAATTAAAGGGAGATGTTATTAACACCCGTTTCATTACTACTCGCACCCGGTTTTTATAATTTTTTGCACTTACTTACCAATATTATCCTTATATTAATACTTACACTCATATATTTAATACTCACACTCTAATTCTATTATTTGAATTCATAATCCTAACAACCTAAACTCAGCCAATTTTCACTCCTCACACCCACCACTTTCAACATCTCATCCTCAACTCACATAATCATCTTCAACCTCTCATAATTCTCACCCAATTACATGAAAATTAATTAGTGTTCATTGTGTTGTTTCAGTGCAAAAACATATTCTTATTCTCAGTTGTGATGCATCATTGTGTTATCAGTTAGATCAAGTGTTCATCAAACTTTAAATCTAATAGAAGGGTTGGAGATGTTGAGAATCTGTGTAGCAGCAATAGTAGTAGAATTCTTCTATTGAGATGATCTAATATTTTATACTTCGTGTAAACAGGGAATTTTTATCTTTTGATTTCTTTTTTATTATTATTATTTTTAGGCTTAATTGCATAATTGGTCATTTATCTTATTTATTAGATTCACTTTGGTCCTTTATCTTTTTTTGCAATTTACTGGTCCTTTATTTTTTTTTTTTAAAAGATTCAGTTTGGTCCTTCCGTTAAAATAAAGTTAAATGAGAAGGAATATTCCAAGAATATTCCCTCTTCTTCGCTCTCTCCTTACAGCGGCGGCAGCCACCATGGGCGCCACCGCCGCCGCCACCATCCTCTTCCTCTTCTCTCTTCCCATCTCTTCTTCCTCTTGAACCTTCTCTCTCTTGACTCTCACAAATTTCACTCAAAACACTCAAAAATCTCTCAAATCTCACCAAATCTTTCATATTTTCATAAGATTTCTTCATCTTCTTCACAAATCCTTCATTGTTTTCACTCAAATCCATCTCCTTCTCTCAATTTTGTGTTTTCCCCTCTTTGGAACCCTAAAATCGCGACTCACACCCTCTTCCCTCGAAAATCATCAAATTTCTTCAAATTTCTTCAACATTCTTCAATTTTTCACGATTTTTAAGCTTTATTTTCATTATTCCTCAAACAAATTCGTGTTTTTCCTTCTTTCTTCCTCAAAATCCGAATTCTAGGGTCCCTTTTCTAAAACCTTGGTTATCAACAATGGCCTCCTCCTCTGGACCTGCTGAAAAACGTGTGAAAACACGTGCAAAACGCTTCAACAACTCCGATTAATTTCTAAATATGGCGGCGACGGTGGCATGGGCGGTGGCGGCGGCGGCGGCGCCCATGGTGGCTGCCGCTGCTGTAAGGAGAGAGCAGAGGAAGAGGAAGAAGATGGAATATTCTTGGAATATTCCTTCTCATTTAACTTTATTTTAACGGAAGGACCAAACTGAATCTTTTAAAAAAATAAAGGACCAGTAAATTGCAAAAAAAAGATAAAGGACCAAAGTGAATCTAATAAATACTCCCTCCGGTCCTTATTATAGGGCATACTTAACCGAATTACACATATCAAGGAAAGTGGTTGGTTTTATGAATTCTATGAGAATATATTGTAACATTACAATTTTACCCTCTCAACTTTTCTTGGAAAATTCGCACTCATTAATGAATAACAAAAAACACATAGATAGTCAAAGCATTTAATAAGGGAAAAAAAGAGAAAAATCAATAAATGATGCATAAAAAATATAAAGTGACTTAAAATTAGGACCAAGAAAACTTTCTAGAATGTGACCTATATATAGAACCGGAGGGAGTAAGATAAAAGACCAATTATGCAATTAAGCCTTATTTTTAAAATCCGGTTGCAGCAAGTTGCAAACCAGTTCTGAACTCTTTTTTCACCTTTTTTATTTTTCCAGATTTTATGTGTTAGATAGAAATTGCAGTAGTTAGACAACGCAGAAAATCTTATTTTTGTGAGTGAGTTTTTGTTTCGAATAAAAGGTTATCTCTCTATTTGTTGATTTAGAGAGTTGAAGAAATTTAGAGTGAAAAAATTGTTTATCAAACTTTAGATCTAATAATTTTTATGGGATTGGATGAGAATGATGAGAGATTGAAGATGATTATGTGGGTTGATGATGAGAGGTTGAAGATGGTGGCTGTGGATAGTAAAATTGGCTAAATATTAGGTTTTAGGATTATGGGTGCAAATAACAGGATTAGGGATGTGAGTATTAGATATATGAATGTAAATATTAATATAAGGGTAATATTGGTAAGTAAATGCAAAAAATTATAAAAACCGGGTGCAAGTAGTAATGAAGCGGATGTTAATAACATCTCCAGCAATTAAATTCACATCCTTTCCCATGCCTCTTGTATTCCATTCCACCATATCATGACATAAAACGCAACATGTGAATTTCAAACAACATGAATCCTTCTCAGTGCATACAAGAAAAGCTACCAAAATAAATAAAAAAGATTAAAACAAATATAATGTTATATATGGAATGTGAAATTTACCTCTTACAAGCTGACATTTTTGTCTGTTAGATCTTCCAACTGCCTGCTCTGCATACTTGAATCCTTAATCTTCTCCAACTTCTGAAACCCATTTCTGCACCAACAACAACTACACTAAAACAATTTAGTATCAATTTTTTATTTTAAAAATGTATATTCATTAAGAATATAAAACACATGCTAGAAGAGATTCGGGTGAATTGGAGTATGAGAAAAATGAAAAAGGCTAAGAATCTTGTGATAAAGCGCGACGAGTATCAGCAATCTGTCCATCAATCTCCAGTAGTTCCTCGCTGATTAGTGACAAATCCATTCTATCTATTCAAATTCAAATTCAACCACACTTTACTATAATACTCTTATACTGTATTCTCCTCAATGTTCATGCATGCACATTCACATAATCCAAACATTGGCTATGCATTTCTAAGACACAGCAACGTAGGCTTATTACATGCACACATTGTCCCCCTAATCTCATAGTAGTAAAACAATATAATATTCATATGGAATTACAAGCAATAATTGAAGTACGTCACTTGATTTACTCAAAATTTGGTTTGATTTTAAGTTTTAGCTATTCATTTTTCTATGCTGTGTGGAATTGTTAGTGTCTGTACATGATTCATCAAAGTATGCAACAAAATAAGTGCAATAATCAGCCAATGAGGAATACCTGCCATATCGAAGAAAAGCAAACCAGAGGGAGAGAACGCAAAAGGTCAAGAGAGAGCCCAAATTAGAAAACCAACAATTAGCCCCAAATTAATAAAACCTAACCTAGATCAAAGAATTGAGAAATAGAAACCTTTGAGATCAACAATTTGAAGCTTCATTGATGTGCTGCTATTGAAGCTTTGATCTAGTGGTTTTGATTTTTGGTTTTGGTGTATGTGAGGGAGAGAGACGATGAAGGGAACTGAGGAAGTAGAGAGAGAAAGTGATTTTTGGTTGGTGTTTGAATGAGAAAGAGAGAGACGAATGGAGATGAGGAAAAGAAGGGAAAAAAGAAGTGGGACCCTCTTCATTTTGGGGGAGAAACAAAATGAAATAAAAAAACAAAAGCTACAGCCCGCACAAAATGTGCGGGAACATTGTAGCTGCACTACTGCAGGCCCTAACTCAGATACAAGGATATTCGTGAACAGTGTTCCCGTCCATTGTGGAGTGAAATGGGGGGAACACTGCAATTTATTGCAAAATTTATAATAATGTTGATGAGCATGATATCCGGTTCAAAATCAGCTCATTTGATTCAAGAAGTGGTTTCATTGAGCTCATTAATGAGTGAGATCTCTAACTAACGATAATCTACTCTACTCATCTACTGCACTAACTACAAGCACTCTTTTTTGGTCAAAACGTGTTCATATGAAGTCCTTGTCACTGTTAGCAAGTTAGGATATGTAACAATTGTATAAATAAAAAACTAAGTACAATAATTTAACATCAAAAATTGGATTGACATATCATCATTACAAGTATTAATTTCACTATCAACTATCAACTATGAAAGTAACTAATTCGGATTAATAAATTAATCTGTAAATATTAATTAAAACAAAATAAAAAATAAAAAATCAATAAAAGAGAGAATAAGAGAAAGTTTTGCACCATACTTTTTCTCCCTGCATATTTCCCGACTCTGCATGTATATTTAGTCCCTCCTACCTATGCTCTCCAGAAGATCATGAACCAAATTTGGAATGGAGATCAAGGAATAACAATTACCAATAATCTCCACAAGAACATGTACCATTTTTGAAATGGTGAAACCTGCTGGCATCACGCACAATTATTTCCACATTTTTTATCTTTGAAATGTACTTGATGGCAACATGACAGTCACTGCAAACCCGCAAGTTCTTCATGATCCTTATTGGCACTCCCTCTGGAGTGCTCATTAAAGCAAAAGCGATAGCCAATTTCTCACTGTGGTGAGCCAAGTTGTATTCTTTCTCCTCATTATCCATGTCATACGACACAGAGCTAGTATCAGGGACATAGCCACACATCTTCATTTCTGAAAATAGTTCTTCCAGATACAGATTAATCTCAATAGATTTTGGGTGGGATTCGTCACTCGTATGGAACTGGTGAACCTGATTCTTCACTTCTACCCAACTTATGCCTGGTTCTTTCTTCACCATATTGTCTCTCATGACTTTTCTCAACTCAGAAACATCCTGCCACCTATGAGCTGAAGCATGAATATTGGCAAGTAGAACATAAGAAGCTGAGTCTTGAGGATCAATCCTAAGAACTTCTTCAGCAACCATTCTTGCCATTTCTGCATTCTTGTGAATTTTACATGCAGATAATAACGTCTTCCAAATAATTGCATCTGCTCTTACAGGCATGGATCGTATCATAGCCTCTGCCTCCGCTAAACAAGCAGACCTACCTAGTAGGTCAACTACACAAGTATAGTGTTCTAATCTAGCCTTGAGTCCATACTTTTCTACCATCATGTCAAAGAATTCAAGCCCTTTCTCCTTCATTCCACAATGACTACATGCATATAACAAGCTCAAAAATGTAACTTCGTTTCCTGGCAAATTTTCCTGTTCCATCTTATTGAAGAGCTTGATGGCTTCTTCTCCTTGACCATGAAACCCGTAAGCAGCAATCATTGAGCTCCATAATACAATATCTCGTTCCCTACATTCCAAAAAAGCTTTGACAGAGTCTTGTAAAGATCCGCATCTAGAGTACATACTAACTAAAGAACTAATTATATCAACTTCAAAACTAGCTCCTGCTTTGATTGCTTCAGCATGAATTTGCTTCCCTTGACCAAGCGTGGCTAGCTCTGAACATGAACTTATCACAATCACAAAAGTAATCCTATCTGGTCTAAAACCTGCCTTTTTCATCATCCAGTATTGGTCCAGAACTCCCTCAAAGTTCCGATTTTGAGCTTTTCCAGACATAAGTGTATTCCAAGCAACAACATTACGACTTGGCATTGTTTTGATAACTCTCTCCCCATCGTTGAATCTTCCAGCTTTCATATACATATGAGATAAAGAGCATGTAACCACCAAATTAAACTCAAACCCACATTTCATAACATAAGCATGAACCTGCTGCCCTGCAAACAAAGCTCTCAAATGTGCACACCCCCTGAGCACACTACCCAACGAGTACTCGTCCGGCATGAAACCCGACTCATTCATCCTCGAGAACAAGACCAAAGACTCTTGGTTCATTTCAAACTTAGTCAACCCCGTGACCATCGCATTCCACGTGGCAACATTTCTCTCGGGCATTTCATCGAACAGCTTCTTAGCACTCTCGAACTCACCCATTTCAAGAAATGCCTTGATCATGATGTTACACGACATGATGTTCCTCCTCGGCATTACATCGAACAGCACCACTGCTATTCGAAGGTCCCCAAATTTTGAATAAAGGTTTAAGAGATGGTTGAAGATGAACTTGTCTGAGGAACAGCCAGAAGTGATTATCAGAGAATGTAGCTGTTTTCCCAAAGGAAGAGACTTTGTGGGTACACATGCTTGGAGGAGATTTGTGAACAAACGAGGTTCTAACCATATCTCAGATATGAAGCTGTTAAATGCTTCTTTTATGTTGCCTTTGGAACAAAAGGTGGTGAATCGTTCTTTGGGATCAGAAAAGGTACCATTTTGCAACTGGGTTTCAAAGGAAATGGTGGAGAAGCGGGAGATTGAAGTTTGAAAGTTTCGTACAGAGAAGCTTGTACGAGGAAGGCCAAACCTGCCCATGCATGGAACAGAACATGCGCTTTTTCCCACCGGCCGTGGCTCGCTGTTGGTAGCTAACTCTATGGGTTTTGTATACTTGTATTATTCTTCATAGTATGTAATTTTGCTTTGTTTCTTTTTCATTCCTTTCCCTCCACAAATTTTTTTTTTTAAGAAAGCAATTGAAAATTCTTATTTCCACTAACTAGAGAAAGATTAAAACTTGAAAATTGGAATAAATAAAATGTTTGGTATGTAACACCCCTAATTTTCGTCTCCCGAATAATAGGAAATTAATAATAAAAGTTTTATTATTAATTTATAGAAATTTCCCAAGTTTATATTTTGTATTTAATTAGCCTGAAATATAAAAATAGGTTGAAATATTTTTATATGGCAAATAAATGCAAAATATAAGGATATTGCATTTTGGTCCCTGAATGAGGACTTAAAGGTAATATTGAATAGGTTCTTGGAGGGAAAGATTTAAAAATATTAATTTTTAAATTTTGTACTAATCTAACTGGTTAGTAATGTCCTGTAACCGGTTAGACGATGAACCCAGAAACTGGGTTAGTGGATTTTGATGAGTAATCACTTGATTAATCTCGAATTCGCCACGATTACAGCCTAATTCTAGTGGAGAACCACGCGTCACCATGCATGTAAGTCTAATTTGTCTATAAATTGTGGATTTTCAGAGGTGTTGAGGGTTGGTTTTGCTGATCTGTGTTAAGGAGGGAAAATTAGGGTTCCGTTTTCATTCTGGGAAATTCGTTTCAGTCTTTGAGTATTAGAGAGCGAAACACACATTTCTGAAAAGCTTGAATCAAGGGCTTTTCAGTGGTATACACTTTGTGAGTTGAGTTTTCGTGTAGAAGGAGAAATCAATCTTGGAAGCCACAAGTTGGAAACTGAACTCTGTTTCTTCTTAGTTCTGGAAGCTGAATTACAGCTTTGATTTTGGTAAGTATAGTTCATCATTAAGTCTCAAATCTCTTTCCTTCATTAGTGCATGTTGCCTAGAACAATCTCTAATTGTTTTCCCCAATTTCTTTGGCCATTTGCTATGTCAAAATTTCTGGTCTTTGGACCCTGTTGGTGGAATTCGTGGCTGAGAGCAGATTAGGGGAATTGTGGGGAATCTGTGGTCTTTCTTCAAATCCAGTGTTAATCTTCATCAAACTCTGTCTTAAGGTATGGGAGAAGTCTACCTTATACTAGATTTAGACTAAAAATCAATTGAATTAGGATTTGAGTTAACAAAACTCAAAAGGGCATTATGTGTTTTAAGCACAAAGGCTTGGAGGCCAAAATTCTGGCTCAATTCTGTTTAAGCAAAATTAAATTGATGCATGCAAGTGATTTAAGATTGGAAATCAGAAACTAATTGTTGATTATGAATTTTGTGGTATTAAATGGTGTTTGTGTTGATTTTTGTGCAAATTAATACCATAAACTTGATGCATGCAAACTAAATGTGTTTCTGGGTATGAGCATGTTTATCTTAAGGCATATGAACTTTGTGAATGTTGAAATTGGGTTAGATTTGAGAAAAGAAGAAAATGAATTGTCAAACCTATGGTTTTAGTGGACTGACTGCATAATCTAACCGGTTACTCGATATTCGTAACCGGTTAGACACTGCAGAATTGCAAAGAAAAAATGAGTTTATAAAATCAGTCCTGAAATCTTAGTGGTTTATGCTCAAATCTATGCTTTAATTTCATTATTCATGACCTGAACATGAGTTGTTATAATGTCATGGTTCAGATTTGGAAGAGTAGAGTTAATGCCTTAAGTTAATGAGATAATTTCAAGAGGAAATTATGTTCATTGGAGAATGAGATGTGATTTAGACCTTTTGAATGATAAAACAGTGGTTTTTGAGGCATAAAATAATGTTAAATTGATTTATGGATTGGGTAGAGAATTCAAGAAAAAGGGTTTTCCTGAATTACAATGGTAAACAGTTCAGGTCTGTAATTCTAACCGGTTAGCCTGAAACTGTAACCGGTTAGTACCTGAATCTGAAAGATAAAAAGTTAAGTTTTTGAATACCATTGGTTGTATTTTTCCTAATCTAAGCTTAAAGGCATATTTTGAGGAAATTCAAAGGAGAATTATGTGCCAAAGAGTATGCCTCAAATAAATCATTCAAAAGGGAAAATTGGAATATTTTCTAAATCACATAATTAATGCAAAGATAAAACCAACCCCGATATTTGTGCATCCATATAGACTGGAAGTCTGGTTGGTAGGAACGTTTATCATATTCTGAGAATATGAGGAGGGTACTCCGGGAGTACCAAATTATAACCTACTTGATGACACATTATAGATATGTGGCCAGTGTCCGGGACCTGGTTTTGATGCGTTCTGGGAACATATGCGTTCTGGGAACGTGGTGCACACTCCGGGAGTGATGCTTATTATCCAAGTATGGTTCGGCATTACGTTCTGGGAACGAATGTCGGTGTTCCGGGAACACAAGGGTGTATTGGATGGACGTCCAAGATGGACTTTTAGAGGCCTCAGTTGTGGATAGAAAATCATACATCATGCCACTTGCATTATAAGAGTTATAATGTTGAAAACTGGTGTGCTCATATGTATTTGCATTATTGTCTGTCCATGATATATTTGTGATTGTAATTTTAGTATTTATCAATTATGTATATGTGTATACTTACTCCCTATGCCCTGTTTAGGTGATGGCCAGATACCTAGCTTGTATCGAGATACGCCCTATCCCTAGTGGCATATGGACGTATGAGGAGCACCGTGCCACTTTTGAGGGGGAGGTTGAGATCACTTTCTACCACCCTAACCCTCTGGTGCGAGTGCGACCTCGTCGATTTAGGATCTGTAAGGTCCTGTATTTTTATAAACAAAATAAATAAATGTGTTGAATAAAATAATGATTTTTCTGAAATTAAGATATTTTACTCGAGTATTGTAGAGGGTACTCGAGTATAATCACTATCTGTTTGAAAATTTGAATTTTGAGTCAAAAGACTCGAGTATGTCAGAAAAGACTCGAGTGTTCTTGAGTTTTTGAAATATACTCGAGTAGAAAGAAAAAGACTCGAGTAAATCGAGCAGTCTGGCTAAATGTACAAGTTGGTTTTATAATTAATTTCGCACCAAAACGCGGTTTCTTGACGTGACAAGCATAGAGCTGAACCTTACTTCGAGTTGAAGTACTCTTAGACTATAAATTGATGCTTGGGTGAAGCATCAACACCTCTGAAGTTCCAAAACCCGAATTTGACCAGAAATTTCCCTGTTTTACAGAGTTCACTTTGATCCCTTCGTTCTCTCTCAATCCTCACTCATTTTCCTTGAAACCTAAACACAAACTGAAGTTCTGATTCCATTCTTGAATTAGAACTCGAAATCACTTCAAATAGCCTTCTGAAGATCAGGTTCTAGGCCTACAAAGTTGGAGGTTCAAAACTGAGAAAAACAGAGTAACATTCAGTCTCAAGTATTCATCTTCATTGAAATCGTTTGGTAAATTCATGGATTCTTTTCGTGTCAAACTTGTTTCTGATTAAAGTTAGTATATCCTAGTTTTTGAAACTAACTTGTTTCATTCTTTTCATGCCAAATCCGTGGTGAAATCTGTGGCCAAAGTCAGCCTGTTCAACTCTTTTTCACCAAGTCCAGAATTTGGATTTTTGATCCAACCGATTTCTCTGTCGTTTTACTTGTTGATTAGCTTCTCTAAGGTAAGGGAGGAGTTATCTAAATACTAGAATGAGTTATTTCAAGCTGGAAATGTAGGAACCTCATATGGTTCATCAAGGGGTGAAGTTTGAATTGGGAATATGACATAGAGGTCATAAACCCAAGTTTTTATAAACCAAACATGTCTAAATGGACCTAATGATGCTCACTGGATCAATTTTCGAAGTTAAAAACAAAAGGAAATGAAAATCATATGTGAAAGGGTTATTTGCTAAGTTTATGTTGATTTTGTGATTTATTGCATTTGATGTTGTTTCAATATTGATTACATGTTCTAACATGTTTATTTTATGTGTCTAAGTTACTGTTTTGCATAAAAGTGGAAAGGAAAGGCCCTGAACTCGAATTGGCATTATAAAGTGCAGAAACTGGTGCTGCTGCTGCTAAAACACTCGAGTAATTGAAGAAAGACTCGAGTATTCTGGAAAATGGGAAGAACACTCGAGTATGTCTTGAAGGACTCGAGTAATTTTACATGAACACTCGAGTATGTGAAGAACTACTCGAGTAATTTAAAATAATTTTCAGAAAATCTTTACTTCTTTATGAAGTAATTAAAGATTAACTCGTCTAAACTCCTATATGCTTAAATTTTAATTTCTGCTCTTAATATCTATAGATTTAATCCCATTGGTTGATTTTATCCTGGATGAGTCCTACTGGAATTTTATTCAGTGGTTGACATATTCGGACAGGATGTCCCAATGGAGGTGCGTACACCCATTTGGTTGATTTTATTCCCACGTCCCAGTGGAAGTTTTTACCCACTTGGTTGATATTTTGGGAGTCCTAGATGGGGTCGTTGCACAAATTAATGACAACGTAATTAAATTCCTATTGTATAAAACCATCACAAAGTGGCTGGGCCGCTGATGGAATTTTTGGAAAGCACAAGCACTAGTTAATGCAAAAAAAAAATGATGAAAAGATGGTTATAAGCAAGAAGGATTATGAATTTTGGGTCTCTATATTGGAGGCATGATATTCAAAGATATGAATTAAAAGAGAAAAAGACAATGAACAATTATGTGACATTGACATGCATGGAGTATTGGGTCTCTATTTTGATTGTGGAATCTGGTATAGGTAGAAGTATTCCGCAGCCCTGAGATAGTTGTGATGCCATAGCACGAAGATGCTGTGATGATTTGGATTCCGTAACATGAAAATGTTATGATGGCCAAATTCCCAATCAAATCGTGACGCCTGGGTTGTGAATACGCTCCGGTTTGATGAACCATAGGATTATGAATATCCCGAGCCTGAGATACTCGGATGCCGAACCGCGTAGCATGAATGGAGAGTAGGCATGCATCACGAAACTAAACGAAATATTATAAAAGACAGTTTGAGCATATACATATGCATTTATTATTGCTATCTGGAAACTTGTGCTTGTTATTTCTAGCCTCTGTTATGCTCATTTGTTATTGTGTTTAGCTATGACTCACTCCTAATCCCTTGTTGTAGGTCATGGCCAGGAATATGTTTTGCGTGGAGATGAGGCCGCTCCCTAATGGGGAGTGGAACTTCGAGGATCATCGGGCCATCTATGAGGGAGACGTGGAAGTTATTTTCCGTCACCCGAACCCATGGTCCCGAATGCGTCCGCGTAGGACGAGAATCCCAATGATGTACATTATGCACATTCCGCCCAATTTTGTGTTTCGGCATGGAACACCACCACCACCGCCAAGACGTTTTCCGAGACGCACCCTCCCACCAAGTCCATCACCCTCTGAAGAAAGAATTATTTTGGAGGTTCCTGCTCCCTCTCGTCCTTCCACTAGAGCCCGATCTCGGACTCCGGTATATGTGCCATCTGAACCGGCACATGAAGAGGAGGAGGAGGAGGAGGATCCGATAGAGGATGAGGATCCGGTGGAGGATGCTGACCCGGTGGCTGATGATGATTTCATGGACAACTCAACCGGTAGTCAGTGGGGAACTGATGATTGAGTTGAGTTGGGATGTTGGAGTGTGGATAGTGCTACTCATCAGGTTTCTCTTATCTATTTGATATTTTGAGTTCCGAACCAGTTGCTCAAGGTTATTATAAATTTTGTTGTAAGATATGTAATATAATGTAATGACCTAGAGTACTTAAGTTAAACCTAGTGGTGATAGTTTTAATGTAATGGAAATGTACTTTCCTTTTTATGAAATATAATATGAATAGTTTCTTTCATGATAATTATAATTTCCGCAAAGACTCGATAATGGATGATGACTGACTTTTAGTTTTAAAAAAAAAAATGGTCGAATTTTCTAAGAATGAATATTAAGTTTTGGAATAAAAGTTGGGTCGTCACATTTAGTGGTATCAGAGCAATGGTTCAACTCTCGGCCTTGGAGTGTGGCCTTACACACTAACCATTGCATACTCTAGAATCATGTTTGCATTTTGAGATATAGAATAGCAGAATCTAATTAAGTTTTCCCTTTTGGATCCTGTAGGATAGATGGCTGGACGTAATAACGCTAACATTGCTGAGGCTCTGACCCGTATGGCTGCGGTTCTGGAAAACTTGCAGCAAACCCGTCCTCCCAGCAATGTAACCCCTGTTGAATTTCAAGGACTAGATTCTTTCCGTAGATGTAAACCCCCTGGCTTCTCGGGTGGTCGTTGCCCTGAGCAAGCCCAGTTTTGGTTAGCTGAGATGAATAAGATTTTCCGAACGTTGACTCTCACGGAAGTTCAGAAGGTCACGTTCGCGGCCTACATGCTGAATGGGGAAGCTGCAACTTGGTGGGAGCAGACCCGCCAGTTCTTGGAGTATGATCATCGCGAGCTCTCTTGGGAAGTCTTCACGGAAAAATTCTTGGAGAGGTATTTCCCGGATGATGTTCGAATCCAAAAGGAGATGGAATTCTTAGACTTGAAGCAAAGCAGGCCGACAACCTTGTGCAAGGTAACCATTTCCTCAATGGCGTGCCTTGTCACTTTTTATTTGATTCCGGAGCAACGCATTCCTTCATCTCGGAGGAATGTGTCAAGCGTTTAAATTTGTCTGTCTCGGAGACCCCGTTTAAACTGAGTGTGTCTACCCCCACGAATGCTCATGTTGTTGCATCAAGAGCATGTGTCGGTTGTGTAGTTAGCATAAGAGATCAGATTTCTCGAATAAATCTGATTTGTTTGCCGTTGTCCAATATCGATGTCATTTTGGGCATGGATTGGATGACATCCAACCATGTAGTAATCGACTGCAAGGTTCGAACGATCATCTTTCCTGGTGAGAAGTCGCCGGCCAAGCAACCTGGAGGTTATGTGTGCCTATTTTCAACCATCGCTGAAGAAAAGAAAGAGGAAGCAAAGATCGAAGATATTCCGGTTATTCGAGAGTTTCCCGAAGTGTTTCCCGATGAAGTGCCCGGTTTGCCGCCGCATCGAGAGATAGAATTCAGTATTGACCTAGTCCCCGGTACTGGCCCTATCTCTATCGCCCCTTATCGTATGGCTCCAGCAGAATTAGCTGAATTAAAGAAGCAAGTGGAGGACTTGTTAGAAAAGCAGTTCATCAGACCAAGTGTGTCGCCTTGGGGAGCGCCGGTTTTATTCGTGAAGAAGAAGGATGGATCAATGAGGATGTGCATTGATTATAGGCAACTCAACAAGGTTACCATCAAGAACAAGTATCCGTTGCCAAGAATCGACGATTTGATAGATCAAGTGAGTGGAGCATCGGTATTTACTTCCGCGAACTCTGATTTCTATTTAAAAGGAATTCGGCGATAAGTTTATGTTTTATATATTCAAATCAAACTCGAGAGGCAAATGATATGTTTTAATAATAACTACGAATAATGTTTTTTATAGTTAAGGAAATGTTATCTCGAGAGCCTTTTTCGAATCTAAGATATTACTAAGCCGAATTCAAAAATGGTTTATGTTTAAAAGGGTTTATGAACGAGCAAGTACTAATCTTAAAAAGGAAAATTTTTCTAGTCCTAATTTTGATAGCAAGTATTCAACTATTTGGAAATATTAATTATTTTCAAGTTAAAAAGAGAGCGTCACATGGTATAGATTAAAATTGTTGTTTTAGATTATTTTTAGGAAAAATAAGGTTTTTTTTATAATTTATGCTTATTATGAAACTTAGATTAAATTATAAAAAAAATTATTTTTTAAGATTTTTGAAAATTATTTTTTTAATGACAGCGTTTGCTTGACTCAGTGAGTTCTTCCGAGTTCGCGAGGAACCTTGTGCTTGCGATGTGGGCTTTACAGCCTTGAATCCTTGTCTTTTACTAATTCATCTTCTTCTTCTATTTTTTGTCTTCGATAGTAAACCGATGTCACTTATCGTACAGAGGACAAAATTGGAATTCTCTTGCCACGACCGACGAGAGATGAAGGGACACTGACTCATTGATCACAAGCCAGAACAATGTATTTATTGGCTTTTGATTGTTGATTTCTGATGAAACCTGAAGGTAGTGATGGACTTGTGATTCAACCAACCAATCCCTCTAAAGATGGATGGTGTCATCCCGGCAATGGCAAATGGGGTGGTCTCCATGGACCATGGTCATCACGGGTTTTGCATTGTTGATGGTGTTGGTGGTGGGAATTAGTTTTCCGCTTTCACTGTGATCGCCAATGTTGTGGGGTGTTATCCCACATGTACCGGTAAGCCGGTTGGTTGATGTACGACGATGATGACGAGTTCTCAGTCAAAAAACTTCGTCAACCGAGTCAAGGTATTTGAGGTGAGGTGTGTGCCATATGAGTTGAGAGTTAGTTCATAGTTATTACCTGTATTTATAAGGCGATGGGAAGGAAACATTGGGATAAATGATCATAACATATTATAGAATAGGAGAAGTTTGAGGCCAAAAAAGATTTCCCTCCTAAACACACATTTTCTTTCCTAATGTTATATTTTTCTTCTAAATCCATCATTAAGTGTGTGTTTTGTGTCTTTTAATCTTGGTCGTCCATCATATTTTATTAGATTAAATCATAACCGTCGATCATGTTTTCTTAGAGACATATTTCTCTTCATCTTCTTTCTTTCATTTTTTTTCTAGTTGCCTTCATTTCTTTCCCTTTCAATTTCTTTGTCTCTTCTCATTTATTTCCATCTCTTTCTGTTTCTCTCTCTCTCTTCCTCTTCTATTTTCCTCAACACATGATCAATGTATCTGGAAGAGCGACGGAACGAGGGAGAGAATGTGTGAATGGCACCGTATCTCCAATCGCACATTGGGTAAGTATTTTTGTTCCCCTTCTCCTCAAAACAACTAACACTTTGGTGCATTCATCGTTTCTCTAATTTAGGGTTTTGTTATTCTATTCTTATTTAGGGCTTTTTTATTTGTTGTTTTTATTTATGTAGGAGTTCCATACCAGTGCAGTGAATAAAAACTTATTAACCATGTCTGATGATATCATTGATGTAGGAGTGCAAGAAAGAAAGTCAGTGTTGGAGATGTTGATAAGAGTTACTGAAGAGGACCATGGGAGGATTCTATTGAAGCAAAGGGAAAGAATTGAAAGGTAATAAATAATATATTTCTTATATTACATTTGTGTATTTTCCTAATTTTATTGTATAATGTTTAGTCGTCTTTCTGTAGGTTGAAGGAAATCACGTTCGTGTTGACAGGTCATGCCCGCCACGCAAGAAACAGAAAGGAGAGAGTGCTCTGCTTGATGATAACAAGAGAAATGTTTTTTGTGGGCAACCTCCCATTTGATGTGAAGGTGTGTTTCCAATCAATAGTTTCATATTTGAATTTTGAAATTACAGAATTTCCTCATTGTTGCACCTATCTTTGATCCTTCTCTACAGGATGAAGAACTATATCAGTTATTTTGTGGTAAATCCAACTTGGAATCTAATGTAGAAGCTGTTAAAGTTGTTAGAGTTGTTAGAGATCCTCATCTTAATGTTGGAAAGGGTATTGCCTATGTGCTGTTCTAAATAAGGGTATGCTAATCTGCCTTACATTTTTTGTGCTAATCTAATGTCATTTGTCATAGTATCTCGTGCATCCCTTTTGATGCTGAAAATACATTGTTGTTTATAGTTGATAAACCCATTAATTTCTCATTTTGATATGAAGAAATCCTCTTATTTGTCTGTTTGCTTTTAGAATTGCATGTTTTTTGTTTCGAAAGACGAGAGACATTCATTATATAATCTAGAATACAAGGACATCCTTATTTTGGCATGGATTGTTAGGCTATAAATGTTTTTCTCTATTTTGTTGTTGTTAGATACCTTGAGAGTTGGTAGAGTGTTACTTAGCTAAGGGTGATTTTAAGAGAGAAATGGTACTCAAGTATAGATACCAACCAAGTGTTTGTTAAAATTCCCAAGAGAGCTATTAACATGTTTAGAGAATGGTATACAAATATAGGTAAAATGTATGATGGAATTAAGGTTGGTGGCAAATAAAGTGTGCATCTTATTATTAGTTATTTGTTCAAAGAATGTAGAGTGCTCTTTTATCTGAAAATAGGTCCCTATATTTGTATACCATTCTCTTCGAATAGTGTTTGTTAATACATGTGATAGAGTACTCTTCAAATAGGTCCCAATATTTCCCGTTGATTTTTTTTATGAGAATATTGGATGAATGAGAGAAAGAGAGCCTCTTAAATATTGTAGAAAATGGTATATGTCTCGACAATGTTTCTTAATCATTATGGTCCTTTTGTAGTTGCATTGGCATATGTAAGTGCATATTAGATGCAGTGACCATTAACTCAAACAATTTAGTTGATTGTTCATTAGGAAATGTTGGTGGTCTTCAATCAATGTTTTCTGCAACCACAGTTGCACTCACACAGGACACCAATTCTGCAAGAGATGGTACAGATCAAGGTAACGATTACTTTCTCTCTACCACTTTAGAAGAAATTGATAAGTGAGTATTTTAGCTAATGAATTGAAAACTTTGTTTTTGTGATTGAATCTCTATCTGCTTATAACATATACGTATACCTTGAACTTGGTTACTATATACTGTTTTTTAGCAGCTTAGTTGTAGGCTTTTCTTCTCTGATTTATAATGAGTTAATAAATCATGTTAAATCTAAGATTTTTATTCAGTTTTCAGAATGTATGTGGTTATGTTTTTATATATGTGGTAAGTAGCAAAAACTGCTCTCAGTCGTTGTATGAGGGATATATGGGAGGAAGAGGTTATTAGTCTTGGATATTTAGATGTTTTGAAGTGATAGAGAAAAGGAAGCACTTGCAAGTTTGTATTGTGTAGGGCTTATTAATATTTTTTTTCCATGTGAGAGTGATTCCATTGGGATGAATTTACCACCTAAAAACTTGCGACATTTTGTTATCAACCAATTATAAAACTTGCATTTGAACTTATGTTTATGTTAGCACATGTGTTTGGTATTGCATTACAAGATAGTTATCTTAACTTGGGGTTACTCTAACTGTCATCAAGATTTTTCCTATGAGAACTTTTGAATATGAATTTAGGATTTGGAAAGATACAATGTGAGAACTTTCTTAGGTTTTTTCTACATTTTAGCTGAGCTAGAGTTCAAAAGTTATTTATCCCTCTTTTCTCTTTAATTTTCCAATAGTTATGCATCATTTAGGCCATTCCAGTAATTGTCAGTGTTTGGTAATTGTCAATGTTAACCTTAATGCACCTGAGCATTCCTGGTGTCCATGCTTAGTAATTGTCTTAGAGTCCTTCCATTTTATTTAAACATGGGATCCAATACATGTAAACTTGATGATACACATGATGAAATGAATTAATATTTTCTCTACATCCCTTTCCTCACACTAGCTCAACTGAAAAATATATCATGCAGGAGAAAAATTGACTTATATCTCTTATTGTTTCTTTGTATTCGACACATGTGATAGTGCAGGGGTAAATATAGGAGTGAAGACAATTGAAGTTGGCTATAAGAATGTAAATATAGGGTGTCAATCCTTATGTCTGGAGGAATGAATCTATAGGAGTGGCGAAAATTGATCAAGAGAGGAAGAAAATATGGAAGAATTTGTGGAATTTTGTTTGTCCTTCTAACAAAGGAAGAAAATGACGAAGAGGGTAGCTTTATCATAAGAAGCAGGTGAATGGTGATAGTTAATTTTCAATATTGAAATACTCTCCTATTGTGTTTTATACTTTAATTACTAGCAATATTGTATATTCTGCCAATTGACGGTTATAATTGTTTCAGCTGACAAATTTAGTGTTGCTTTTTAAATATGTTAGAAATAAAGGAGCAAGAAACAAATATAGAGTGATTTGAGAGTAAAAACTAATAGAATGAAGCCTAATGAAATCATAACGGTAGCCGGTGTTTAATCCATTCACACTTGGCTTGATATTAACTATTTGGCATACTTAAAATCTAAAATTGGTTTAGAAGGTACATTTTTACATTGGCATCAAGCAAATGAGCCAATTCTTATGAGTTTATTATTAATTATACACTAGCCAGCTATTTACCTGTTCCTTGACAAGGTTGACATTTATTTTATTATTCTGTATGCTTAAATATGTGGACTCAAAAGTGCTATATATTTAATTTCTATGACTCTGCAATTTATATTGGTTTTAGAGTTACATATTTTAATACAAGTGAACAGCTAATAACTTTTGAAAATTCTTTTGATGTTATTTATCTTGTTGAGAACCTAATATATATTTACTGTTATCAGGGGATGGCAGGATGGTGCTATAGTTGTATGCATTTAGGTATTAGGACACAAAGTAAGTTTGTTGTAACACCCTCACAAATATTTAGTTAATTTAGGGTTTTATAAAAATTGGTACTTGAAAATTTCGATAAGAGTTTCCTCTAAAATTCGGACTTTACCAAAATTTCCAACTTTGTACGTGCTTAACCTGTCCAGACCAGCGTGTTCTTAAAACATAAAACATTTAATTATTTATCCAGAAACAGATCTTAATGTCCCAAATATCTCAAATAGGGGCGTGCAACTAATACATATCTTTAAATTACAAAATAATAGTTTTTAACATAGCTAAAACTACAGTCCACTTGTAAAATAATAAACGGACACTCCACGTAGTGGAGGTTCAATCTGCTCGGCCAGAAACTGTGCAAGCTCCAAGCTCAGTACCTGAAAAATGGTTGTAAGGGTGAGCTTTACACATGAAGTAGAAAGTAGTTCCTAACTGGACATAATGACCTACTAAGTCAAACACATTTAGCACTTAACACATATTTTCAATAATTAAGCCAAGCATGCATCACACACAAACAATAGTTCCCTTAACCACTCTTAAACCCATATCCTTCGCTCTTTTACCTCTTTCATGCATTGTTGATTCTCTTTTCTCTCACTCACATCCTATTATCTTTCAATCTTGCCTTCTCTCTTAATTTCTTTCTTTTATATTTTTCTTGTTTTCTTCTCTTTCTTTCTTGTATTCTTTCTTTATTTCATTCTTTCTTTCTTTCTTTTTAGTAATTTGGCTACAGGGTTTCACGACCAGGCCCACCGACCTAACCTGCACCCAAAATACTCTTTATTCAATTCCTTTCATTTAGCTGGTCACAGGGTCTAACGACCAGGCCCAACGACCTAACCTGCGCCAGGCAACTCTTTATTATCTATCAACAGGGTCTAACAACCAAATTCATATGACCTAACCTATGTCACAGGGTCTCACGACCAGATCTTTCGACCTAACCTGCGCCATAGGGTCTCACGACCAGATCATACTATCTAACCTGCGTTGGCCACAGGGTCTTACGACCAGATCCCACGATCTAACCTGCATCGACCCATTCTTTTATTAATCTTTTATCAATTGGCCACAGGGTCTCACGACCAGGTCCTTCCGACCTAACCTGTGACAAGTATCCTTTTTCTATTCTCATCCTCATTCTGTTTATCTTATTTAGTTATTCTTTTCATTTATTATCTTTTCTATTCTTTAGTTTCTTTATAATTATCCTTTTCTCTCTTGCCTTTCATTAGTAACTTGTCATCTCATTCGTCATTCAACACACATTTATCATACAAGCGTACACAACAATTTTCACACTTTATATTTTCAATTCCCTAAGTTTATGCCATGACGTTTTTAACTCTTTCTATTCCTTAGTTCTCATTCTAGTTTTGCATCTCATACATACATACTTTATTTATTATTCAGTTCATTATGCGATACACATTTAGCACACAAACATCACAATTCAACCACTCAATTTACCAAGTTCCTACTCTTACTTTTTAATTATTCTATTCCTCAATTACCACTTATATGATACACATATTCTCTTTAAATCAACCAGACATACAAAACAATAATCACTTATAATCATTCACAATTACAAAACAATTAACAGTCAGAGTTCATGTTCTTCGAATAAACATACATGATAACATATAGCGCTTAGCACTTAGTATGCATATTCAATCACAAGTATCGATTTATGGTTCATTTCATTTATTTTCTTACTTTATATTTAATCTAAATTAATTACCCGAATAATCAGTCACAAGCATACCCATATATTCTTAGCAAGTATTATATACTAATCAGAAAATACTCTCTAAAGCAAGGTAAAGAACCCCTTACTTTGCGTTTCCTTAGACCTGATTCTTTTCGTGTAATGATGCCCAAACATAACGCGATTCAATGTTCGCATCCCTGCGGATCCTAAAGTCCTTCGTCATCTAACCATGTCATACCAATTAAACAACAGTCAATATAATACGCCGAATCTTATTTCACAACACTCAATCATCATTTAATCCTTTTCAGTTATGCTAAGTTGATATTGATATCGGAGTAGTTATTAGATCTAAAACGTTAAAAATATATTTTGTTATGTACAACTTACTTAATAAGGGACCATTCAATATTCGTTAAACACATTTTAAAATCAATTAGTAGCCTAATAGAAATGTGAAGATACGACAAAATCATATTTAAAGTTAACACGTTGAATCTTTACTAAAAAAAAGGACTTTAGTTTGGAAATCGAAACACGCTAAATTCGAAATCATTTGATAAAAATCCATAAACCAAAGTTAAATAAATTAACTTTTAAAACCAACGTAATTATCAAAATACCTTGAAATCCAATAGCTTTAATTACGACTCACAAAATCAAATGTTACATTACTTGACACTATTAATTTCGAATTAAAAAGAAGTGTCCACGGTTCAAAATAAGTCTAAGTCACAATTATAACTTTCAAATAATTGCACTTCTCTTCAATTTGAAATTAATGTTCAACGTTTTGACTCGAATTAATATTATGCCGAATATCTCAGGTTCCTAATTAATTGAGGTATTGTTTAGCCTATGGACAATTCCACTAAGCTAAACGACAACTCACTTACTTAGGGACCCAGCACATTTAACTAAAATACCCTTTAAACTCATCATTCGACATAACATTTAATTCGATGTAATTACGAACCATATTAACCCATTAAAATCATCATCAATAGCATTATTTTTCAAATCAATGTAAAGTATAATACCAATTTAATTCCAAAAACAATACTAAGGTTCCAAAACAATTTATCACTATAAAAATCATTACCAACATTATTACTATTAATATTATTATCATCAAAAAGCAACACAGAACACTTAAAAAGGTATTAAGGATTTACCCACATATGTAATTTTTTAAGCATCGACACCGGTTCGATCAATCTCAACCCAATGATTCACCGCGCAGCAGCTAACAAAGACAACCCACGAGTTTCGATCCCGGTGACCGACGACGGTGGCGACCATGACCTCTCCGACCAGCGGCGAAGGGAGATATGTGACTTGCGATTCGCGAACCTCCTTCGATGACAATGGTAGCGGCGACACAAGGAACCCATGGAGGAAGACGAAAATGAAGATGGCAGCATCACCCTTGGACGACGGCGGTGAGCAAACTGCACAGCAACCACACAACAGCAGCAAGTCGCGACTCGCGAATGAAGGGGGGACATGAGTGGCAGCGCAAGCTAAGGAAGAGGAACACGCGCACGGTGGACAGCAGCGGCGGTTCCAGGGAGAGAGAGAGAGAGTGAGTGAGACGGCTGGGAGAGAGAAAGAACGCGAGGGAGAGAAACATGGAGGGAGAGTGGCGTGAAAGATGGAGGAAGCATGGAATCCATGAGTTGAAGGGGCTATGGGTGATTAAGAGAGAGGAGTTTCATTGAAGGAGAAGAAAAATGAAGAAGGAGGAAGAGAGGAGGCGGCGCAGCACTCCTATAGTCAAAGGAAAAGTAGGGTTTTCCACCCTTGCACACGTTTCTCTCTCTTCTTTTTTTTGGAGGTGTTATTTGCACCTTATTCATTACTCTATACACCCAACTTTTATAATTTTTTACATCAAGTTTCCAATATTACCCTAATCATTGCTACTTACACTATATATATTACTACTTACACTCAACTTCTTCTTCTTCTCCATGCAGATCCTCTTCTCCATAAAAACCCTATTCTCCACTTTACTCACTCAAAACCTTGCATACTTTTTTAAACAAAACTCAGAATTGCGAAAAATTGTGAAAAAACCCTGTTGTCCACCTGTTCTCATGCATATGTAGTGCAAATGAGAGAGTACCCGTGGTGCTAGAAGTGAAGTGTCTTTACTATAAGGCGAGTATAAGCCTTACATAGTTATCAAAAGATTATTATCAATATGGAGATGAAGTTCATTTCAGTTGTTGTCCTGGGGATTTTTTTGATGTTGGGAATGTCCGAATATGTAGTAGATGGAAGGAACCTTAAGAAAGCCAAAGAAGACGTGAAAAATCCGGAGTGGTTCTCTGATAGTGTCCCTGTTGGTGTCGGTGTTGGCACCAGAGGCCTTGGAGGGTATGATTGAGTTTTGTTTAAAATAGTATGAAAGGTTTTGAGTGAGTAAAGTGGAGAACAAAGTTTTTATGGAGAAGAGGATTTGTATGAAGAAGAAGAAGAAGTTGGGTGTAAGTAGTAATCTATAAGGTGTAAGTAGCAATGATTAGGGTAATATTGGAAATTTGGTGTAAAAAATTATAAAATTGGGTGTATGGAGTAATGAACAGGGTGAAAATAATGAGGAAACCGCAATTGGTGGTTGGAGAGACAAAGGAACCCTAGGAATACACCTAGAAGGGGGGGTTGAATAGGTGTACAAGATACCTTGAAAGATTTTCGAACGAAACAAATCGAAACAATCAAAACAAATGATCTTTGCAAATTCTACAGCACTTAATCGATTAACCTGAAATTTAATCGATTAACCTGCAATTTAATCGAGTACTAATCGATTAAACCAGAAAGTTCAAAAGTCCTTAATCGATTAAACGAACACTTAATCGATTAAATCTATCAGAAACTGAAAAATCACTTTTTCAATCGAATACGAAAATCAATCAATTCACATGCAAGATCAGAGATTCAGCGGAGATGATTAACACCTATATTCTTATTGATTAACCTAGTTATGAAAATGATTTTCCCTTTATCAATTTGAACAAATAAAGATTCAATTCAATCAATTATGAAAATCACTCTTTCTAGGTTTTCAACCAAGAACGCAATCAAATGACTTGAATATAAAGAGTAAGGGTTTAGAGATATGACACAACGATTTATCCTGGTTCACTTTCATCCGCTTGAAAGCTACATCCAGTCCCCTCTTCAACCAAGAGAGATTCTTCACTATGAGGAATTAGAGTTCTCAAATTACAAGTGATTGTCTCACAAGACTTCCTTCTTGCTAGCCTACAAGAGATAACCGACACTCTTGCCTTGTAATCCTATTGATCTTCTCTCTAATCTAACCTCTACCCCTTGTTGATAATCGACACAATAAGTCTTCAATTGCTTGATGATAATCCACACATCAAGGCTTCTCCTTGCTTGATTCACAACCAAGACTTCTTCTTCTTCAATGAACGTTGCTTGATGATAATCGACACACCAAGGCTTCTTGTTTGTTGTAGTGGCTTGCCTTATTGCAAAGATTACAACTCAATGAATATACATAACAATCCTAATGAATCTCAATCAATAGCTATGACAAATCACACAAGAGATTCAAAGGTTCTTGATCAAAGAATATGAAAATATGAAAGCTTTGATCTTTGAAATTGAGAGAGAATAGAGTGGCTTGATTCTTTGTAAAAATGAATATCAAAATGATGGGTTGTGATCACAAAGGTTAGGAAAAGGTTTTTATAGAACACCCAAAAGTTATGGCACTTAAAAACTGATTTTGAGAAGTGAAAATCGTATTTTAAAAATCAGTTCAGCAGTACTTAATCGATTAAATCTTTACTTAATCGAGTACTAATCGATTAAATTCATCCTTAATCGATTAAACATGTCTGACACTTGTTTAAAACTTGTTTTCTCAAAACCCAACCTTTCCTTTAAAACCTTTAAGCCACCTATTGATTCTAGGTTAAGTGAAAACTCAAATTATGATTAAATCATGACTTATGAATGAGATTCACTACCCTCTAAACAAACTACCCAAATGAAAACCTATGAAGCTTGAGAGGCAAAAGATAAAACAAAAACAATTACACTCAAACTTAAGTCTTCATGAGCTTGCTTTCTCTCTTCTTCATTTGATGTTTGTTGTTGCTTGTTGAACTTGAACTTGATCAACACATGATAGCTTGTTCAAAACACTTTGTAACCTTTTGTCATTATCAAAACATTCACCATGGAACTAACAATCTCCCCTTTTTGAAAATGACAAACCATGTTTTGAAGTTCTCCAAAAGTTCTTTTGAAGATGTTGATGCTTTAACAATTTGATCACTTGGTGAGACTCTTGCTCCCCTTCAATAAATGCTTTTGACATTTGAATCCAATTGATAGAAGCTTGATTCTCCCCCTATCTTCAACAACTTAGCTCAACCTACATAAAAACAACAAAAAAAACCTTTCTCCAAACAAACATCTAAAAATCATAATATTTATCATTTCTCCCCTTTGAGAAACATTCCATTCAATTCAAAACAACATATTTCTCCCCCTTTGGCATTATCCAAAAGCAATATATACCAATTGAAATATAATATCTAAGCCAAGGTAAGAAATCAATGATCATTTCTTTACAACATTGATACCAATTGAACAAATACAATAGAACTATACTTTGCAATGTGATACCAATTGGCAAGAGAATATAACAATGTAAAATGATACCAATTGAGAACTAAAATATCATAATATCACTTAACAAAGAAGATATCAATTGTAAAGAAGTATCAATAATCACAAAAATTTGATACCAAATGTGATATTTCTTTAATAACAACCAAAGCATGTCACTATATCATGATAACCATATATGAATCTACTCAATGATACCAAATGATTTAATTAAACATTTAGAAAAGTAATACCAATTGAGAAGATACCATATGAAGTTCACAAACTAACCATAACATTTGTATCATATTGTAGGACTTCTTTTGATACCAATTGAAGATGCAAATATGAATAACACTTGTAAGCTCTCTTTGCTCTTCAATCATACCTACAAAACAATCATGCTTTGCTTTTTGGTATCCAAATAGTTTTGGATCCATTTTTGTTAGTGTAGGGACTTTCACCCTTTTTCATCCAAACAAAATCTCCTTTAGGTATACCATGCACTTTAATATAACACACATTTGAAGTATGTCCATGAGTACCACAATAGAAATATGTTGGTGCATTTGAAAAATCAACTTTAGAAAAATCAACAATATTTCTATGAGATTTACTCTTAGCATTAGTATAACCCAAACCAAACTTGTTTGAATTTTCTCTTTGAAAATTTAACAATGTGCGCAATTTAATATCACAAGTGGTGAAACTTGCAAGCTTATTTTTCAAAATAGCATTTTCATCTTTAAGCAACTTGCAATTCTCACAATCAACCACAATATTCACTCTACTAGCACAATCACAAAAAAGAACTAGCATATATAAGATCAAGAGTTTCATTTTCAAGATTAAGCTCATCAACTTGTTTTTGAAGTTCTAAAATCTCTTTTTGATGTTTCAAAATGAGCTTCTTTCTTTCAATGTTTTTCAAAGCTAGTTTTTCAAGTTGTTCATGCATTTCTTCATAAGCATTATATAACAATTCATATTTAGAAGAAATTTCGGATTTAGTATGACTTACATCGCTATCCTCGCTTTGATAACTTGATTCATCATTTGAACTTTGTTCTTCATCTACTAGAGTTATCAAGTTGAGACAAGCAACTTCTTCATTATCCGATGAACTACTCGATGTGCTTTTCTTGTTATCTTCATCACTATCCCAAACTATGTATGCTCTTTTAGATTTAGAATTTTTCTTGTCTTTCTCCTTCTTCTTGAGATATCTAGAGCATGAATACTTGAGATGACCGGGCTTTCCACATTCATGGCAAACTACACCTTCTTTTGATGTCTTGGTCTTGTAGTGTGGAGAATCCTTCTCTTTACTTTTGTCCTTGTTCAACCTTCCTTTTTGTTGGAAACCAACAAGCGGGCTAAGCAAATACTAGAGGGGGGGTGAATAGTATTTTGAAGCACTAATACCAAATATTTCGATTGATAATTGAAGAATGGAGCTAAGACTGAATTTTCTGGAATCAAACACAAAAGACTCGAGTCTTTTGTGAAATACTCGAGTTTTTCAGTGATGAACAACTCGAGTCTTTTCTTAAATACTCGAGTTTTTCCTATCAGATAGCAGAAAAACCAGAAACGAAAATTCAGCAATTTAACTCAAATCAATTCAATAATAAACAGGAACTTATCCAACAGAATAGCAAGCAATCTAAATAACTTTTAAACACAAAGATTCCTTGAACTTGCTACCTAATTGTATAAATCCTAATTGATTGAAATGACTTAAGTCTATTGAGCTAGAAAGTAGATTAAAAGCAATAAACCAACACTCAAGCAATTTTATCCTGGTTCACTCCAACAATGAGCTACATCCAGTCCTCCTAATCATTTAGGAGTTTCTACTAATAATCAAATTGTTAGAAATTACAAAGGATTGCTTGAGAATGGCCTCACTCAACCTAACCCTTTCAAGAGTGTACCAAACTCTTGATTTCTACCCCAATTTGATTCCGGTGATTGAAGAACTCTTCACAAAGCTTCCTTGAACTCCCTTCAAGAAACTCCACCGGGCTAGGAACCTCCTAGTCTTGTGCTTGAGAACCTCTCAAGACTTCCAACACCCTAAGCCACTTAGGGTTTGCTTGGGAACAATCCAAGACTTTGAATAATCAAGCTTTTTGTATGTGTATTACTAATCTCACAATGGATTAGCACAAATAAGCACAGCTCAATGTAAGAATTGAGGCCTAAAACTCAACTTGGAATAAAATGACAATATGAGTGAGAAGTTGAGCTTTTTGGGAATTAACACTTGAGAAGAGGAAATTAAGAAAGCTTGAATCAATATGATCTTGTTGTCTTGTTTGTTCTTGCACAAATTCAAAGAGAAATTTTACAATAAGGTTCTGAATTGCTCTCTTGGGTTGGATGAGACTCAAATGCCCTCAATTGGGTTTTTGAGTTTCTCCAACGTTCATTTTTGCTGTCTGGACAAAAATACTCGAGTCTTTTGGTAAAAACTCGAGTCTTTTTGGTCGGTCACGAGTGAATTGGTGCACGAACAAGACTAACGGTCATAATTGCTGACCTGGCACAAATACTCGAGTTTTTCTATAAATACTCGAGTATATACTCGAGTCTTTATCAAAATACTCGAGTATTTTGATCAGATATGGGAAAAATTATTTTTCAATTTTATTTTTCCTCTCAAGTATTAATTTTTGGTCAATCTCAACTTAATAAACATATAAAAATTTATTCCTAGAAGAGACTAACTATTTCTACCCACTCTCAACCACTCTCAACATAAATTAGAAATTTACAATTAATATTTGATTGAGAATGATTGGGCACTTGTCTTCTTTTCTTGACTTCTTGTTGATGTTGATGTTGCAATATCTTCAAGGCATGATTTGTTAATTATTTTGTCATCATCAAAACATAATCCACATAATTAGGAGCATTGAATTCACAATCTCCCCCTTTTTGGTGATGACAAAATAATTAACACTTGATCCAATTGTTAAGCTTGATCCACTTGGAGATGCAACTCCCCCTCACTATATGATACTTTTCACCTATCTAAAAATTCAGCTTGAGCAAGATGTTATGACAATTTAATTTTAGCACCAAGCCTATGGTATTAGAGAATTTAACAATTATCAGAGTATATACCATAATTAGAGATTTTAGGTGCAACAATATCAAGACACGACAAGTGTAATATCTCTCCCCCTTTTTGTCATACGCCAAAAAGATGTAACAATTTAGAAAAAGATCAAGGGAGGAGAGGTGCAGAATCGGAAAACCCCATAACCAACTATGCAAAAAAAATAGACTTAATAATAAATATAAAGAGCTCCCCCTGAAGCTTTGCACAAACATCATAATGAAAACCAAATTCATTAACATAAAAAAAAAACATCATAAAAGGTCCAAATCAAAGGTGCAATAATAAACCCAAAGTCTCAAAACACCAAGTTCTCAAAATACAGAAAATGTAACAAAGACCAATATGATAAAAACAGAATGAAAACTAAGATAGACTGCAAAGGTCAACATCATCAAAACATCGAAGGAGCTGGATCATCTGGAGGAGGATAAAATCGAGAGAAGGCTGCCATCATCTCATCAAACCGGCGGTGCATCTCCCCTGACTGCTGGTCCAGGCGAGCATTAATCTGGGCCGAGTGCTGATCCAAATGAGAATAAAACATGGCAGACTCTGCACTCATCCTAGTGTCTAAGCTAACAAAATCATCACGCTGGCTGTCCAAAGCATGCACAAGGGAGTCCATTCTCCCGTCTAAAGTGTCCAGACGTGTGATCACATTCTCTCTCCAGCCCGAGTTTTCAAACCCAGATTGAGATCCAGCGAAGTCATCAAAGTTAATCTGATCAATAGGATCCCCTTCTTCAGCCTGGGCAAATGCAGCAGCTTCCTCTTCCATCTGATGGGCATCCATCCCTTGTTGAGCTGCCACATTTGCAACCCTCTCTAGCTCAGCAATATCAGATCGGTACAAGTATTGACCAGAGGGTTCATGGAATGCCATGTCCTGGTGACTCAAGGTGCCTTTGTTGAGGCAATGCTGGTTCACATGAAGAGTCTTTTTCTCTTCATTGCGTGGGATAGGCACCTTGAAGTAACTCAACAGATAACAAACATGCATGGCATAGGGCAGGGTTTTTGGGTGTTTAGACTTAGCAGCAAGGAGCATTCTATCCAAAATTATGCGACTCCAGTTCAGCTTCTCATTGTTCAGGATGGCACTAAGAAGCCTAAGTTCATTGTTTGTGGGTTTGGCATAATTGGGTGAGGTTTGAGGCACTAATTGATGACAAACAATATAATGCAACACCCTAGATTGGACAGTCATGTATGAGGAATGCTTAACTCCTTCGGTCCATACACGACCGGGGCGCAAACAACTTTGAAAAATGCCGTCCGCATCGGCCTTTAGAGAATTGTCCCCGTGACGGGTTGTCCCAAAAGCTACAAAGAGGTCCTTAGTGCTAATTTTAAAACGAACACCCTCAACCATTGTTTCTATGACATTGTCCTTTAGCCTAAGGTTTGCATAGAATGTTCTAACTAACCTAGGATATATAGGTCCATGAAATTCCAGAAATTGAATCAGTTTCTGATATCTAAGGTTAGTAACAAAATGGAAACCCTTACTCTCAAGGAAAGTACTATTGATCCATGTGATTACTCCGAATTCTCTGGTGGCAAAGCCTTCCATCCTTTCCAAGCGTTCATCCTCTTGATAGTAGTCGGAAATTTCCTCCTCGGAAGATGAGTCAGCAATCCTTACTCTCTTTCCTTTACCAGATGATGAAGCCATAGAGGAATTGATGAAAATTGAAGTTTTGGAAAGTTAGGGTTTGAAAAGGGGGTGACGGATTTGAGGTTGAAAAGAGTTGAAATTCGTTGAAATAATGGTAGAAAAGTGATTAGAGGATGTAAAACTAGTAAGATTTGGCAAAAATTTGAGTAAAAACGGAGTTTTGAGGAGAGAGATATGAGAAAACCGAGAGAGAAGAGAAAGGGGTTCGTGAAACTCGAGTTTGTGGGGGCTGGAGTATATATAAACTCGCCAAAATACTCGAGTATATTCAAAAATACTCGAGTTGTTCGTTGAAATACACTCGAGTGTTTGAGAATATACTCGAGTCGTTCATGACTCAGCCCAGATTTCCCCAGAAAACTCGAGTAAAAATTGAAAAACTCGACTTTGGTCAGAAAGTTCAATTTTCAGGAAAACGCAAAACACTCGAGTTTTTGGAAAATACTCGAGTTTGGTCTGAAAGTTCAAAAATTGGGGGTTTCGAAAGACTCGAGTGTTTTGAAACACACTCGAGTATTTTAATAAAGACTCGAGTGTTTTGAGAAACACTCGAGTATTTTTATCAGACCCTGATTAAAAACTTTTTTCAATTTAAAACTGATTTAATTTTGAATTAAAATACTCGAGTGTTTTTGTAAAAACTCGAGTATTTTGACAGAACAGAAAGTAAAAACTCAGTTTTAAAAGACCAAACACAAATCAAACACTAATGCTTCACTACCAACTTGGAATACAGTACAGAATCACACACAATTAACATATACAATTTCAAATATCATCAAGGACAATTTAACTAAGAATCAATAACACATTAGAGTAAGACTAATATGGTGATTTTCCAAAAATGACACACAATGCAATTAGCCTATATTAGCTTCATCTAAAATACCAAGTTCTCTCCTAATATGATAAAAGGTGTCCCTTGGTAGAGGTTTTGTAAAAATGTCGGCTAATTGATTTGTGGTACTAACAAATTCAATTGTGCAATCACCCTTTTGTACATGATCTCTTAAAAAATGATGTCTTATTTCAATGTGTTTAGTTCTTGAGTGATACACCGGATTCTTAGTCAAATTGATTGCACTCGTGTTATCGCATCTAATCGGAATATTTTCAAGTTTCAAACCAAAATCCGATAATTGTTGTTTCATCCATAACAGTTGAGCACAACAACTAACGGCTGCGATATATTCCGCTTCGGCGGTAGAAAGAGCGACACAAGCTTGCTTTTTAGAAAACCATGACACCAATGAACTTCCCAAGAAATGGCAAGTACCACTGGTGCTTTTGCGATCAAGCTTGCATCCCGCGAAGTCGGAATCCGAGTAACCAACTAAACTAAGATTGGCATCAGCAGGATACCATAAACCAGTGTTAATTGTTCCTTTTAGATACTTAAATATATGTTTAACTGCGGATAGGTGAGATTCTTTAGGATTAGCTTGAAATCTAGCACACATGCATACACTAAACATAATATCCGGTCTAGATGCAGTGAGATATAGGAGACTACCTATCATACCCCTATACTTACTAACATCAACCGGTGTACCTTGTTCATCCTTGTCTAGGTAGCATGATGTGCTCATTGGAGTGTAGGCTTCCTTGCACTTGTCCAATCCGAATTTTTCAAGGAGCTCTTTGCAATATTTCCCTTGATGCACAAATATCCCCTCCTTGACTTGCTTTATTTGTAAGCCTAGGAAGAACTTGAGTTCTCCCATCATTGACATTTCAAATTCCTTTTTCATCAAATTTGAAAACTTTCTACAAAGAGTCACGTTAGTAGCACCGAAAATGATATCATCAACATAGATTTGTACTAACAAAATGTCATCCTTGGTTTTATAAATAAATAATGTATTATCAACCTTCCCTCTTTGAAACTTGTTTTCTAATAGAAAGGAACTCAATCGATCATACCAAGCTCTAGGAGCTTGTTTCAATCCATAGAGTGCCTTTTTCAATTTATAAACATGGTTTGGAAATTCACTATTTTCAAAACCGGGGGGTTGTTTGACATACACTTCTTCATTTATAAACCCATTCAAGAAAGCACTTTTAACATCCATTTGATATAAAGTGAATTTCATGATTGAAGCATAAGCAAGTAAAATTCGGATTGCTTCAAGACGTGCAACCGGAGCAAAGGTCTCATCATAATCGATACCTTCCTCTTGGTTGTACCCTTGAGCTACTAGTCTAGCTTTGTTTCTTATAATCAACCCGGATTCATCAAGTTTGTTTCTATAAATCCATTTAGTACCAATTATGGTATGATCATCGGGTTTAGGGACTAGATCCCAAACTTCATTTCTTTCAAATTGGTTTAATTCTTCTTGCATAGCAAGAACCCAATGATCATCCTCAATGGCCTTTTTAATTGAATCGGGTTCAATTTGAGAAACAAATGAGACATAGTGGCAAATGTTTTGAATAGACCTACGAGTAAGTACTCCCTTTGACATATCTCCTATGACTTTGTCTATAGGATGAGCCTTGACCGATTTCCAAGTTGGAGGAAGTTCTTCCCTTACTTCTCCTTCATCAACTTTTGAATTCTCTCTCTCTTTTTCTTCTTTTGAAAAGACAATGTCATCTTCACTAGCATCACATAAAACACTATCTTCTTTTGAAGACTCATTAAAAACCACATGAATTGATTCCTCAATAGTTAAAGTTCTTTTATTGAAAATTCTATAAGCTTTACTATGAGAAGAATAGCCTAAAAATATGCCTTCATCGGATTTGGAATCAAACTTGCCAAGGTGTTCTTTTCCATTATTTAAAACAAAAACTTGGCATCCGAAGACATGAAAATGAGATATATTTGGCTTTCTTCCCTTGTAAAGTTCATAGGGGGTTTTATCCAAAGAGGGCCTTATCAAAATACGATTTAAAACATAACAAGCCGTATTGACGGCATCGGCCCAAAAATATTGAGGTACTTGAGAATCATTTAACATGGTTCTAGCAAGTTCCTCTAGCACCCTATTTTTCCGCTCTACCACTCCGTTTTGTTCCGGAGTCCTTGGTGCGGAGAATTGATGCTCAATACCATTTTTAGCACAAAATCTATCAAATTTGTGGTTTTCGAATTCACCACCATGATCGGTTCGAATAATAATTACTTTTTGATTTACTTGGTTTTGCAAAAGTTTGACATGATGTTTAAAAGATTTGTAGGTCTCACTCTTAGTAGTTAAAAATAAAGTCCAAGTAAACCTAGAGAAGTCATCAACAATCACCAATGCATAATAGTTGCCACCAAAGCTTTTTACTTGTGATGGTCCAAACAAGTCCATATGAAGCATTTCTAATGGCCTTGATGTGGACATCACCATTTTTGATCCAAAGGTGTTTTTAGTTTGTTTACATTTCTTGCAAGGAGAACAAACACCTTCAATAGAAAAATTTAGCTTTGGTAAACCAACTACTAGATCTTTAGATTGTATTTTCTTCAATTGGTTTACATTAATATGAGCGGTCCTACGATGCCATAACCAAGTGTCATTTTCTTTGCTCACTAAACAAGTAGAGACCAAAGAAGTGACTTTGTTCAAATCAACTAAGTAAGTATTATTTGACCTTCTACCAACAAATTTGATTGATTCATCTTTGTCACTTTTAATGAGGCAATGGGTAGAGGTAAAAACTACATGATTACCAACATCACATAATTGGCTTATGCTCAAGATATTATGTTCTAATCCTTGAACATAGAGCACATTATCAATAATCAAGTTTGAAGAGTTTCCGATTTTACCAATACCAAGGATTTTGCCTTTGTTGTTGTCCCCATAAGTGACATAACCCTTTTCCTTTGGAGTAAGCTCAATGAAGTGCCGCTTATCTCCCGTCATGTGCTTCGAACATCCACTATCAAGATACCACAATTGTTTTCCCGTTCGAAGACACACCTACAAAATGAAATCACCTTTTCATTTTGGGTACCCAAACAATGTTGGGTCCCTTAGGGTTAGTGTTGGGACTTTCTCCCTTCTTAATCCACATATAAGTGCCCTTATTCATTTCAAACTTCTTAATATGGCACTCAATGTTGATATGTCCAACTTTTCCACAATAAGTACAAGTTGGTCTCTTTGATGAGTTTTTCTTAGAAAATGTTCCAACCACCTTGTACTTTTTGTCCTTTTTATGAACATATCCTAAACCGGTTTTGTTGTGATTATGTCTTTGAGAGTTCAACAACCGGTTGAGGTTTCTATCACTATGTGAGATTGTGAGTTTGTTTTTCAACTCTTTCACTTCTTTTTCAAGTTCATCACATCTCTCACATGGAGTGATAATCTCCTCATGATTTGCACAATCACTTTGATGACTAGAATTAATAAGTTCCAAGGATTCATTTTGAAGTTTAAACTCATTTATAGATTTTTGCAATTCATCAATTTCATGTTGAAACTCCAAAATTTTCTTTCCTTTTTCCTTGTTAATTTTAGCAAGCCTTTTAAATTGAATTAACATTTCATTGTAGGCTTCTTGCAAATCATCATATGAAATGGAGTTTGAAGAGGAACAAGAAGAACTAGAGGTTACCTCATCATCACTTTCACTCATGCCATGATTAGCTCTTGATGAGGACTCATGATTGTTCTTGGCCATGAGACAAAGGTTTGCATTTTCATCACCGGAACTACTTGAAGATGATTCATTGCTCTTCTCCGGTGCATCCCAAACAATGTATGCACGCTTCCCTTTGGTCTCTTGGGTCTTCTTGTCATTCTTCTTCAAGAATGTGGCACATTCCATTCTTATGTGACCAACCCCTCCACATTCATGACACTTAACTCCATCATTGGTACTCTTTTCTCTTTGTTTGGAGTCTTTGGTTCTCTTGAAATTGGATGAAGATCCACCTTTCTTCCCTTTGAAGAATTTGTTGAATCTTTTCACAAACATCCCAAATTCTTCTTGATTTGGTTCACCATCGGAATCTCCACTTGTAGAGCATTCTTCAACTTCTTTTGTAGCTTTGGTTGAAGCTTTGAGTGCTATGCTCTTTTTCTTTTTGTCTGATTCCTCATGCATCCCAAGTCTTGTAAGCTCCATCTCATGCTCTTGGAGTTTGCCAAACAAAGTGGCTAAGTCCATGCTATTTATGTCTCTTGATTCCTTGATGGCGGTTACCTTGGGTTGCCAACTCCTATCAAGACATCTTAGAATTTTGTTAGTAGTTTCACCATTGCGAAATACTTTTCCCAAGGAAATCAAATGATTAACAATGTGAGAGAATCGCTTTTGCAAGTCACTAATGGTTTCATTTGGCAACATGTGGAACAATTCATATTCGTGAGTTAGAGAATTCAATCTTGCATCTCTAACCTCACTTGTTCCCTCATGACTTGCAAAGTATCCCACATTTCTTTTGCCGATTTACATTGGGAAACTCTATAAAATTCATCATGGGATAGAGCCGAAAAGATGATGTTTTTAGCTTTTAAATCAAATGAGACTTTTCTCTTTTCATCATCATTCCAACTACTCCTTGGAATTTCAACAATTTCATCATTTATTTTCTTTTTGGGAATGAAAGGACCATTTTCAATTGCATCCCAAATATCCATATCAATTGCTTCAATAAAAACTTTCATGCGAGTTTTCCAATAAACATATCCTTCACCATTAAATAGTGGAGGACGGTTTATTGAAGCTCCTTCTCCACCAAAGTTATTGCTAGAGCCCATTTAGTTTCCAAAAGGATCTTTTTCGAAAAAGTTGTTACACTCGATCTTTCGACCGAGCTCTGATACCACTTGTTGGAAACCAACAAGCGGGCTAAGCAAATACTAGAGGGGGGGTGAATAGTATTTTGAAGCACTAATACCAAATATTTCGATTGATAATTGAAGAATGGAGCTAAGACTGAATTTTCTGGAATCAGACACAAAAGACTCGAGTCTTTTGTGAAATACTCGAGTTTTTCAGTGATGAACAACTCGAGTCTTTTCTTAAATACTCGAGTTTTTCCTATCAGATAGCAGAAAAACCAGAAACGAAAATTCAGCAATTTAACTCAAATCAATTCAATAATAAACAGGAACTTATCCAACAGAATAGCAAGCAATCTAAATAACTTTTAAACACAAAGATTCCTTGAACTTGCTACCTAATTGTATAAATCCTAATTGATTGAAATGACTTAAGTCTATTGAGCTAGAAAGTAGATTAAAAGCAATAAACCAACACTCAAGCAATTTTATCCTGGTTCACTCCAACAATGAGCTACATCCAGTCCTCCTAATCACTTAGGAGTTTCTACTAATAATCAAATTGTTAGAAATTACAAAGGATTGCTTGAGAATGGCCTCACTCAACCTAACCCTTTCAAGAGTGTACCAAACTCTTGATTTCTACCCCAATTTGATTCCGGTGATTGAAGAACTCTTCACAAAGCTTCCTTGAACTCCCTTCAAGAAACTCCACCGGGCTAGGAACCTCCTAGTCTTGTGCTTGAGAACCTCTCAAGACTTCCAACACCCTAAGCCACTTAGGGTTTGCTTGGGAACAATCCAAGACTTTGAATAATCAAGCTTTTTGTATGTGTATTACTAATCTCACAATGGATTAGCACAAATAAGCACAGCTCAATGTAAGAATTGAGGCCTAAAACTCAACTTGGAATAAAATGACAATATGAGTGAGAAGTTGAGCTTTTTGGGAATTAACACTTGAGAAGAGGAAATTAAGAAAGCTTGAATCAATATGATCTTGTTGTCTTGTTTGTTCTTGCACAAATTCAAAGAGAAATTTTACAATAAGGTTCTGAATTGCTCTCTTGGGTTGGATGAGACTCAAATGCCCTCAATTGGGTTTTTGAGTTTCTCCAACGTTCATTTTTGCTGACTGGACAAAAATACTCGAGTCTTTTGGTAAAAACTCGAGTCTTTTTGGTCGGTCACGAGTGAATTGGTGCACGAACAAGACTAACGGTCATAATTGCTGACCTGGCACAAATACTCGAGTTTTTCTATAAATACTCGAGTATATACTCGAGTCTTTATCAAAATACTCGAGTATTTTGATCAGATATGGGAAAAATTATTTTTCAATTTTATTTTTCCTCTCAAGTATTAATTTTTGGTCAATCTCAACTTAATAAACATATAAAAATTTATTCCTAGAAGAGACTAACTATTTCTACCCACTCTCAACCACTCTCAACATAAATTAGAAATTTACAATTAATATTTGATTGAGAATGATTGGGCACTTGTCTTCTTTTCTTGACTTCTTGTTGATGTTGATGTTGCAATATCTTCAAGGCATGATTTGTTAATTATTTTGTCATCATCAAAACATAATCCACATAATTAGGAGCATTGAATTCACACTTTTCTCCTTAGAAACTTGTCAAACTTCCTTAGTAGAAGTTTCTTGTCTTTTTCATCAACATCGGAATCGGAATCTTCACTATCATCATCATCGGAACTTTCTTTCTTTTTGTATCCACTTTTGACTTTAAGAGCAAGTCCCTTTCTTTCTTTGTTTTTATCCGACTCTTCATTGATACTTAATCGTCCAAGCTCCATTTCATGTTCTTGAAGCTTTCCGAAAAGTGTTGCTAGATCCATAGCATCCAAATCTTTAGATTCAACGATAGCCGTTACTTTTGGTTGCCAATTCCTGTCTAAACATCTCAACACTTTGTTAGAAAGTTCACCTTGTAGAAAAGTTTTACCAAGAGCAAGTAAATGATTTATAATATGAGTAAAACGCTTTTGCATATCATTTATAGATTCATTTGGAAGCATATGAAACAATTCATAATCACGCATTAAAGCATTCAATCTAGCTCTCCTAACCTCACTAGTTCCTTCATGAGTCACTTGTAAAGTGTCCCACATTTCCTTAGCACTAGAACATTGAGAAACTCTAAAGAACTCGTCATAGGATAAAGCGGATGTGATGATATTCTTTGCCTTATAATCATATTGTACTTTCTTTCTATCATCATCCTTCCACTTATCCTCGGGGATCAATTGTTCTACACCTTCAACTAAACTAGAGGGGATATGAGGACCTTTTTCAACTACTTTCCAAATATCACTATCTATGGCTTGGATAAAGATTTTCATTCTAACTTTCCAATATGCATAGCATTCTCCGGTAAACAATGGAGGACGATTTATTGAAGCACCTTCACCACCAAAGGATACGAATCCCATTGCGATTTTCTTAAAGGATCTTTACGAAAAAGCTCTTATGCTCGTGTCTTTCGACCGAGCTCTGATACCAATTGAGGAAACCGCAATTGGTGGTTGGAGAGACAAAGGAACCCTAGGAATACACCTAGAAGAGGGGGGTTGAATAGGTGTACAAGATACCTTGAAATATTTTCGAACGAAACAAATCGAAACAATCAAAACAAATGATCTTTGCAAATTCTACAGCACTTAATCGATTAACCTGAAATTTAATCGATTAACCTGCAATTTAATCGAGTACTAATCGATTAAACCTGAAAGTTTAAAAGTCCTTAATCAATTAAACGAACACTTAATCGATTAAATCTATCAGAAACTGAAAAATCACTTTTTCAATCGAATACGAAAATCAATCAATTCACATGCAAGATCAGAGATTCAGCGGAGATGATTAACACCTATATTCTTATTGATTAACCTAGTTATGAAAATGATTTTCCCTTTATCAATTTGAACAAATAAAGATTCAATGCAATCAATTATGAAAATCACTCTTTCTAGGTTTTCAACCAAGAACGCAATCAAATGACTTGAATATAAAGAGTAAGGGTTTAGAGATACGACACAGCGATTTATCCTGGTTCACTTTCATCCGCTTGAAAGCTACATCCAGTCCCCTCTTCAACCAAGAGAGATTCTTCACTATGAGGAATTAGAGTTCTCAAATTACAAGTGATTGCCTCACAAGACTTCCTTCTTGCTAGCCTACAAGAGATAACCGACACCCTTGCCTTGTAATCCTATTGATCTTCTCTCTAATCTAACCTCTACCCCTTGTTGATAATCGACACAACAAGTCTTCAATTGCTTGATGATAATCCACACATCAAGGCTTCTCCTTGCTTGATTCACAACCAAGACTTCTTCTTCTTCAATGAACGTTGCTTGATGATAATCGACACACCAAGGCTTCTTGTTTGTTGTAGTGGCTTGCCTTATTGCAAAGATTACAACTCAATGAATATACATAACAATCCTAATGAATCTCAATCAATAGCTATGACAAATCACACAAGAGATTCAAAGGTTCTTGATCAAAGAATATGAAAATATGAAAGCTTTGATCTTTGAAATTGAGAGAGAATAGAGTGGCTTGATTCTTTGTAAAAATGAATATCAAAATGATGGGTTGTGATCACAAAGGTTAGGAAAAGGTTTTTATAGAATACCCAAAAGTTATGGCACTTAAAAACTGATTTTGAGAAGTGAAAATCGTATTTTAAAAATCAGTTCAGTAGTACTTAATCGATTAAATCTTTACTTAATCGAGTACTAATCGATTAAATTCATCCTTAATCGATTAAACATGTCTGACACTTGTTTAAAACTTGTTTTCTCAAAACCCAACCTTTCCTTTAAAACCTTTAAGCCACCTATTGATTCTAGGTTAAGTGAAAACTCAAATTATGATTAAATCATGACTTATGAATGAGATTCACTACCCTCTAAACAAACTACCCAAATGAAAACCTATGAAGCTTGAGAGGCAAAAGATAAAACAAAAACAATTACACTCAAACTTAAGTCTTCATGAGCTTGCTTTCTCTCTTCTTCATTTGATGTTTGTTGTTGCTTGTTGAACTTGAACTTGATCAACACATGATAGCTTGTTCAAAACACTTTGTAACCTTTTGTCATTATCAAAACATTCACCATGGAACTAACAAATAACACCTCCTTTTTTTTACTCACACTTTTATTTATTTGTTTATTAGTCCCAAAATATTATTAATAAGACTTTAGCATCATATAGCTTCATATAAGAAAATTATAAGATTAAAAAATTAGTTAGATATTAGGAAATAACAAAAAATTTATTTAATATTGTATCTTTATAAATACTATGGTAAAAAAAATAGAAAGTCTATTATATTTTTTTTTGAATAGGGTAATTGATTTTAAATGAATTTACTTTAAAGTATACAAATAAAATAGTCCAATAGAAATAATATAAGATACTTTATCAAAATACCCAACACTTTAATAATTATTTTCAAGAATTAATCTTTTAATTTGATAAACTCAAAATTTATAATACGAAAGAAAATCAGGATGTTACATTTGTAATTACTTATTTTTCAGTTACAATGTGTAACACCCCGATTTCGGCAATTTGAAAACATTATCTCTTTAACAAAATATCGTAAAAATTTGGGAAATTTTTTTTTAAGGTGACATGGAAATGAGAAGTTTAAGGTTCAAAAACATTTCATTATCTTAATTGTAATAACATTCCCATGTCACACATCACAAGTCAAGTTCCAAACCGGGATGCTACTTAACATCGCGCTTTGTAACTTAACTTCATAAATCTCTTTTAAGAAAACATTTTCAAATCTTGTTTTATAAAACTTTATTCTTACAAAAGCCATATTCACTAAGGTATCAAATGGGGTAAAGAATGATATGACAACATTAACCAAGTAGTTGCAGGGAATACAGTACTCGAAGGGATTACCTACTGCTAATCTTGACCTCTAATCTTCCTCGCTGAAGTCCACTGTCGAAGCCTACAGGGATGGCCATCTATCCATTGCAATACCGGAATAACCCGATATGACAACATGATAGGAGAGATGGTCAGTACTCCAGAAGTACATTCATGACCAGACATTATAGTAATGACTAGAGGTATATAATAAATACATAGGACCTACTAATACTCATGAAATCACAATTACTCATGCTATGCATATGACAAATATATTCACATAGGCACATAGGGAACACTTAAACACATCACAACCAACCAAACATATCATAACTCATCACCATTGTAAGATCCATGAAGAATGTTTTGATAAATGCCAAAAGGTTTTGAACAAGCTACAAATGTGTTGATCAAGTTCAAGCTCAACAAGCAACAACAAACATCAAGTTATGAAGAGAGAGTCAACTCATGAAGACTTAGTTTGGTAGTTTGTGTTTTAATGTTTTATCTTTTGCCTCACAAGTCTTTTAGTTTATGAGTTTGGGTAGAATTTATTAGAGGGTAGTGAATCTCTTTTGATTGCATGATTATATCATATTTTGAGTATTCACTTTGCCTAAAATCAATAGGTGGCTTAAAGGTTTGAAAGAAAAGGTTTAGTTTTTGAGAAAACAAGTTTTAAGTGATTTTTAATGTTAATAATCGATTAACAGATTTTGATAATTGATTAACAGCGTATTTTGTACTGATAATCGATTAACAAACTTTTGATAATCGATTATCTGAACTTTTACTCGAGTAAAACCTTTTTCACTCGAGTGAAATTTATGCAGCTTTCGTATTACTCGAGTAACACTTATTTTACTCGAGTAAACAGGGTCTGTAACTGTTTTAAATACGTTTTTCACTTCTCAAAAGCCATTCTAAGTGCTCCAACTTTTGGGTATTCTATATAAACCTTTTCCTAATCATTTCTATCAACTAGAATCATTTTGATACACAATTTTACAAAGAATCAAAGCCACACTATTCTCTCTCACTCTCTCAAGATCAAAGCTCTCATTTTTATATTCTTTGATCAAGAACCTTGAATCTCTCATGTTGATCTTTTCATAGCTTTTGAAAGAGATTCATAGGATTGTTATTTTGTTTTTATTTGAGTTGTAATCATTGCAAGAGGCAAACATTCTACAACATTGGAAGCCTTGATTTTGTGAATCAAGCAAGTTTAGTTGAAAGTCTTGAAGAAGCATTTCATCAAGCATTTGGAAGGCACTTTGAAGAATCTCAAAGTACTTGGAAGTCTTGTGAGTGAAGCAAGCAAAGAAGACTTGTTGTGGGGTTATCAACAAGCAAGTAGAGGTTAGATTAGATATCAATAGGGTTACAAGGCAAGGGTGTGGTATCTCTTGTAGGCTAGCAAGAAGGAAGTCTTGTGAGGCATTTACTTGTAATTTGAGAAACTCTAATTCCTCATAGTGAAGAATCTCTCTTGGTTGAAGAGGGGACTGGAGTAGCTTTCAAGTGGATGAAAGTGAACCAGGATAAATCACTGTGTCGTATCTCTAAACTCTCTACTCTTTACAATTCTTGTTATTAATTGTGTTCTTGATTGAAAACCTAGAAAAAGTGATTTTTCTATATTTGATTGAATTGAATCTTTATTGTGCAAAATTGATAAAGGGAAAATCATTTTCATAACCTAGGTGAATCAATAAGAATATTGGTGTTGATTGTTTCCGCTTAATCTCTCATATAATATTTGTTAATTGATTGATTTTCATTGGTTTTAATCGTTTAGATTTGTTTCTTGCGAAAATCTTTCAAAGTTTCTATAACACCTATTCAACCCCCCTTCTAGGTGTTCTCCTAGTGTTCCTATTTGTTTCACACACCGAGTGTAGTTTTCCAACAACCATATACATCATCGCACTTGGCATCACAAGCCTTCGATCTTTTCAGTCTCTTCATTCTTTTTCTCATTCTTCCAACAATCCATGTACTTTCTTTCTTTGAATCTTTCTCAATAAATTCCTTATACTTTCATTCTTGTAATCTTTCATTATTCTTAAGTTTTATCATAATCGGTTAGCATCAATGATGAGGGGGAAACATCATTGAGCTCACACACGTCTACATCTCCTCGGTCATCCACCCAACCTAGTTGGAATCAAACAGGAGTACAAGACCTTTACCATGCGGGCACGACAGCTGTCACACAAACAAATGGTCCCAGACCAGGAGGACTCAGCCTCAAATCATATCAATTCACATAATCAAAGGCACGCTCTCAGCGGCAATCACAAATGCCCCATTCCAGTCCCTCTCACTGTTCTAGATTTGCATCGAGGGGGCGACAGTATAATTTCTAGTTCGCAACGCGGAACTTACCACGGTATTAGACCCAGTCCCCACCACGTTAGTGCACCACATGTGGGATTCGTTCCGCCTAGAAATATACTCTAGGCTTCTTGACGTTTCACCGTCCTTGCCCTCCTCTCCTGCAATCCCCACCTGAGTATCCGCAGATACCCATAGTATCTTCCTCTCCACTACTTCAATACGACACTCATACCTCACCGCATTTGTAAATGTCTTTTAAAGTTTTAACGTTTTAATTATCGGCTTAATCCTAACAGTCGGCTCGTCCTTGGTGCATCCCTTCAACGAAGCCCGATCACTAATCGCAATCTGATTCCCCCTAAATCTCAATGGCCCTTGGCCTCACATCACTTTCATCTCATTATCACAATTCACATAAAATTATCTCATCTCATCAACAACATCAGCATCATTTCCTCGACTTTCTCAAAACATCTTTTCGCAACACTTCTTCGAAAACATGATTTCACAAAAACTTTCACAAAACATTTTCAGAAACCTCCTTTCATAAATCTTTTCACAAAACTTTTTCAAAAATAATGTTTCCAAAAACTTTCACAAAAACATTATTTTCACAAAAGCTTTTCAGAAATCTCTTTTCAAAACCTTTTTCAAAAATCACATTTTTGGGTGAGTGTTAATGGAGGAGCAAGCTCAACTCAACACTAAGCTTCTTCCCAAAAACGTGAACGAGGAATCACATCTCCACTCAAACCCCATCTCACTTTCATCACCACGTTCTCTTTCAAATCTCAACTCCAACCACATCTCCTTTTATCCTCTTTCTCATTCATTTCTCATAACCTTCTCCTTTGTCTTAATTCATCTTTGATCCCTTACTTAATTATTTCTCGTATCTCTTGTTCGCATCTCCTTTTCTCTTAGTATTTTTCTTTAACTTCTTACTTAGTCTCAAGTCTTACTCTTTCTCATAATTCGCATTATCACTCATACCCACATTCAGACAGAACATGATATACTCAACAAAATGCTCATAGAGAAATTCAATGCATAACCAAAATTATTCATGCATCGTATTTAACTAAACAAATAAACATCTAGCACATATAGATCACATATAATGATGCAGCTCATGACCTATGACAAATACTCAATGAGACTCGATGTTCTCGGTCTAGAACCGGGTCTACGCGTCACGATGATTTAGGCCTACTGCATCTCTCACCTCACATTCCAACATATGAAATCGTCGCGGGTCCTTCCCAACCAGTCAGCCGTTCCGCTTTTCGACTTATACGCACCTTGTACTAAGGGAGATAATACTAACGTCATAAGTCTATCTTAAATAACCGTCCTACTTAGAATTAAAACGTGTTTTCGAAAGCTCTTTTTACTTCTTGTCGGAAAATCGTAAATCGTTAAAACTTTTTCTAATCAAATTCAACTTTTGAAAATACTTTAAACATCTCAAAATCTTTTTAAAACAATTAACAAAACACTTTAAAATCTTTGGTTTTGGCTGCTGGTCCGTTCCGGACAGCCACTAACCAAAACTCAAAAACACCGAAAAATTACATTTTTGTTCGTTTAACACTTTGTTATGAAATAAACACTTAAATAATTTATTTTTCAAACTTAAAACCATGAAATGAATTAAGGGCAGCAACCATTACGTCCAAGGTTATTCAATTACATCAAGGTTAAACTATTTCAAAAACAATTAATTTCCAAAAACCAATCACAAAATCAAACACAACACTTTGATTAACTAAATAATTCATTTATACATAACCTAAACAAATCATCAAACAATCACTCATTCAATCATTTAAAGGCATCGTATTTATCATACAAGTCAAGCCAAGTCATAATATCAAGCATAAAAATTCATATTCATCAAAAACATTCAAATAGAAACTTAGTGTGATTAAAGGTGAAACACAAAAGATAAAATCCAAAACTATATCAAATTAATTTGTTAAATCTTAAAAATTTCCATAACAAACATATATATGCAAAAGTTCATCATATAAAATTTTCAGGCCATTTAAACAATCCTAAGCTAGGTTTCAAATCAAATTTCACATGAAAAACAACTTAGTACTGTTGCTGGTCAGAGGCAAAAACGTCATTATTAAAAATAGTTTATCAACTCATAATTTCATAAAAATTGGTATAAACCTTCCTTATACAGTCGATACTATCTCATAAAATTTTCAGAATATTTGGAGTTGTGAAAGTCATACTTTTCCAATTAAAATTGTTACTAAGTCCAGAAAATCTGAACCAAGTGGTTCACTGTTTTACCTTTTGAAAAATTATCAAATCAACTCCAAATCTCTTCAAATTTTACAGAGAACATCTAGAGAGGTTCAGGAAGCTACCATAAAAATTTCAAACAATTTGAAGTAGCACAAGTTTGAAAACTCTGTTCATCTTTAAACTGAAAAGCTTATTTTCTCAAAATCATTTTCACAAAGTTGGTTTTCATAAAAATAGGAAATCAATTCCAAAAATCATTTAAAAACTCAGAGAAGTTTATTTTAATATACTTAGGTCAGGGACAAAAATCCAGAATTATTGAACATACATACATGTCATTTAGCAAGGTCAAAACACACACATCACAATTTTCAGCACAAAACTTTATTCAACAATTTGTTCAACCAATTTATTCAACCATTTCTTTTCATGAAAATCAAAAACACACACATACATACAAATCAACACAAAATCAATCCCTCACTTATTTTTCCTTCAAAAACCGAATTATTATATTTTATGAAAAAAATTTCCAAACACAACATGCATCACATTTAAGAGCCAAAATCAAGACTTCAAGGGAAAATCAAAACTAACATCAAAGCTTATTCTTTTCATTAAATCTTTTCATGCATGCATCAAATACTTCAATTAAAATTCCATTCCTATAGTTCTAAGCCAACACCGAAACATGCATAAGAAAAATAAATTCATTTTATCAAAAGTTTCATGTCCATTAAAAATAATTTTCTTTACATGCATACTAAACCGAATCAAATAAGAAAAGAAAATCATTAACACAAAATTTCTTTTAAAACCGAATTGATCATCAAGCTTTTAAACATGGTAGATTTCTTATTTTTTTAAATCAAAATCTATCAAATGCATGTAAGAGAATTCAAGATCAACTTAAGAAAATCATATTAATGCAAAGAAACACTAGATCTAGCTTTGAAATCAACATGCAAAAACAAATCAACACATAGAACCGAAAATAAAATGATGAAGAAGAAAGAACATCAAACATAAAGCTTTAACAAATTTCAAATTATTTTTAAGTCCTTATAGTCCAAGATTAAAGAATAACAACACATAAAATCCTCTTTAAACTTAGAAAAATTAACATGCATGGAAGAAAATGAAATAGATCTATAGAGAAAACTAGACTATTACAAAAATCTTCTTCTTGTTCTTCAAATCCTACCATGAAAAAGTTGGTCTTCTAGCTCTAACACTCTTGATCTACAAGGAAAGGCTTGACTAAGCTTGGATCTCTTTCCTCCTTCTTCTTACACCTCACGGCCAACCCCTTTTCTTTTCTCTCTATTTCTTTTTTTTTCTAAGAGTTTGATGAGTCTCTTAGATATGTGTTTGTGTTGGTGGAAGAAGAAATGAAATGTAGAAGTGAAGGAGGAAATGAAGAGTGAAGGAACGAAGGAATGAGGGAAAGAATGGAAATAAAAGGAAGTGAACTAGGGGTGAACTTTATTTCCTCCCTTGGTTCCAAATGGGGTTCGGCCAATTCATGAAGCAAAGGAGGGCAACACTAGAATTCTACTTGGTCCCCAAGTTTTGTTTTATTTTCTTTTTATTTTTATTTCCTATAGGCTTAGTCACCAAGCAATGCACCACAAACTTACACATACACAAATGCATACACTTGTCACACATACACATAGCACACATATTCCTCATGCATGCACACACTCTCCAACCGTGGCACACCCTCATGCACACACATGCCCTACTTTTTTATTTCTTAATTAAATTCATTCATAATTATTAATTCATATAATCAAGCAATTAACTCTAAAATTACCATTCACACAATTATACACACATATAAGCACACATTCACACATCATACACACATTCATAAATTAATCACACACTTGATCACAAAGCAATAATCAAACATACATAATAATACTTAATACACATTTTCCTCCTCAATTAATAAACTGTACTTATTGGTTGCAATTATGGCCTTTATTTCATTTTCTAAAATCATACTTTAATATATTAAAGATAATCCCAAAAGGAAAAATTTATTAAAAATCAAAAACTATTTTTCATGATTTATTCCTTGAAAATTCGTCCTTTACAGCTCTGAAAAATAATTTTCGCAAACCAACCCAGAAAATTATGAAAGATACATTTTTGAAAACTACATTTCGATACGATCGTTTTGATATAAAGATCATAAAAATCGGAGTTACGGTTAAAAAGTTATGGATTTTCAAAGTTAATACATCTAAGAAAATCCATAAGGAAATTCATTTTTAAAACAAATCCTCAACAATATAAATCCTTTCTCATAAAAATCATTTTCACTAACTCCATAAAAATATTTATTTATCAAAACTTCGTAAAATCAATTCTTTACTTCGAAATCGAATAAAATACTCATTAAAAACCTTTTGTAAAACAATGTCTTAAAACTTTTCTTTAATAAATTTTTTATTCGTCCTAGTCGAAAAAACGCGGGATGTTACACAATGTGAGTAGTTTATGCTATCAGATGCTACACAAATTATGTCTTAGCTGCGCCATCTTGGTAATTGTAGTTAAGCATTAACTTATTATTTCTTTTTTATGGTTATTTTTTGTGGTTGCCTTATAATTACTTCGGTTTGAGATAGTCATATCATTTCCATCAATTTGTAGTTATTCTTATATTCTTTTTATTGTTGTAAATCTGATATTGATCAAAACATCAAATTATAATAGACACGTTTGCCTTTGGGACATGTTCAAATTAGAAGTTGAATTTGTCTAATTAAGAAATTATCCTCCTTTTCTTTATTTCATGTTGATGACGTGTAACACCCCGATTTAGAAACTTGAAATTTTCCTTTTATTTAATTCCTGAAAATACGGGTAAGATTTTTTTTTCATTAGAGAGAAACCCCAAGTGTAACAGCCTGATTTTCACTTCCCAAAACTTAACTGAATTATGATTACTTTCTTGCAAAAATGAGGCCATTTTTTTTTAAAGTATGAGTTCGTTAATACGTAATCCACCCTTTCGAAACTCCCCACTCAACATCATCATTGAGAAATAAAACTGTTTTCATTTAAAATAAAATCATGATTCAAAAGTAGGCCATCATTACAAAAGAACTTACAAACCAAAATATAAAAGGTAGCTGATTACATCATTAGTTCATTACAAGATAATCCTCGACTGAAAAACTCAGATCCTAGACACAAGACATCCTCTAGACACGGATTGCAAGACGTCACTCATCAGCAGAACTAGCCTCCGTCTCCATATCCTCGCTTTCATCCGACTCCGCTGCGTGATCGGATTCGCTAGCATTCTCTTCTTCCATAGGTTCAGGAACCACTGCTGCCAAGGGTGCAGGATCACCATCTAGCTCATGGTGTTCCCGGGGTCCACCATCTTGATAATCTCGCAGAGTGACTTGCCCAACATGCACGTCCATGCCTGCTCCCCGCAGAATATGCCTCAGATCGTCGATCTCCAGACAATTATCTCCTCTCCAGATCCATCCATCAGGTACCACCTCCCATGCACCTCCTTGAAGAGGCCACATGTGGATCGCTACATGATACGCCATCTACCCGTTGCAATACCGGCGAATGCCAATATGACAACCAGGTAGGAGAGAGTCAGCGCGCCATACGTAACAGGTTGACCGCAAGGTCGCAGAATAGACACGATAGAAAGACGCACAGTACCAAGGATACTCGAAGAATATATATACACAGAGCAAGACACGAGAACCAGAATACATCGAGCACTTGAAGGATAAAACGCTTCTCCCAAATCAAACTCAACATAATAAATAAAAGTACTCACGATATAAATAAACCACACATAAAAGCAATACCCGCTAACCATTACCACAATATATCACAACTGAACATCATCATACTTTGCCCATCTTTTCAAATATTCAGCATCTCTTTATTCTTTTGTTATTAAGTTTTATCATACTTAAATCACTCAATGAGGTAGGGGAAATCACCATCACTGAGGAACGCGCACTCTACATCTCCTCGGTCTCCATCCACCTAGTCGGAAGCCAACAGGAGTACAGGACCTTTACCACGCGGGCACGACAGCTGTCTCAACATAGATGGTCCCAGACCAGGACGATCTCGTCCTCAAAACATATAATCACGGCTCACTGCCTCGCAGTGGCAAAACACATTGCCCCGTTCCAGTCCCTCTCAATTGTTGTAGACTTGCATTCAAGGGGGTGACAGTATCATCTCTAGTTAGCTATGCGGTCCTTACCACGGCATTAGACCCAGTCCCCACCACGTTAGTGTGCCACTTATGGGATTCGTCCCGCCTAGAAATGTACTCGAGGCTTCTTGACGAGTCACCGTCATTGCCCTCCCCTCATGCAATCTCCACCTGAGTATCCGCAGATACCCATAGTATCTTCCTCTCCACTACTTCACACTCTCATATCTCACCGCGAATATTAATGTCTTTTAATATTCTTAAAGTCTTTTAGAACCTTAAAGTCTTTTAGTTAACCTATAGTCGGCTTGCCCATAGTCCATCCCTTCGACAAGTCCCAACCACTAAAACATATTTTCCCCACTTTCACAAAATCACACATTCACTTTCTCAAGCCACTCAGGCAAACATCTCACCTCATCACTTTCTCATAAATCACATTGCTCTTTTCACTAGCACAACAATCTCAACTTCACAAGCACCATTCTCTCATCCAACACATTGCCATTTCATCACTCATACTCCATTCAAACTCATCACACGAGATATAACGATTTATAATAGAATAGAAAAGGACCATCATAAGGTAGGAGTAAACATGCATTAATCCAAAGAGATAGAAAACAGAATAAATTTCGTAAACTCATATGACCACGTTCATCAACAATGCTACGGGCTCACCACACTCTCACTCACCTCTTATTCCAGCAAGAAAAGCACTTTGCCCTTGAAGGTCTCTAACTTCTCTTTGAGAATTGTCACCACCGTCCACTGAATAACCTCAAATAAATAAATACACTTTTATTAAAACTATTTCAATTAGAAATCACTATTTGAGTTTCACATCAAAATCCTTTACCCTTTTCTTTAAAACATATGTGTTCATCAAACAACTTCCAATCTTTTCTCATATCTAAAATCCTTTGAAAATCCTTTGAAAACTCACATTAGGACAAATGAAATGAATAATTTATGTGGCTATATGGGAAAGTCCAGCCACTCAATTCAAGTTGGAAAACCTTGAAAATCCACAATTTTTCACTCTAAATCTTCATAAATCAATGACACTTGAAATCCATGTCTTTTCACAACTCAAAAACATTTTTAAACTTGAAATACTTGAAAATAAAATCTTGGACAGCAAGGAATAAAAGAAATTAAATCATGAAATTACTTTAAGAAAATAATCAAATTCATTTATTCATTTCCTTTATCAAACCGAATGGAATCAAAACAAAACAATACAATTCAAACAAATTTTTCTTAAAACAAAGTCATGAAACATAATCATTTCAAGGAGACAAATACATACCAAAGAATTTAGCCTCTTCAACCTAGAGTAGGCCGAATCATGGTTATGGAAAAACAAGACTTTTGATGCATCTTTTCTTCACAAAATCTTGAAAATATTAAATCAAAACATGCATTTGTAAAGCACATGGTTTTAAAAAATCTCAACTCTTTTCTTCTTCAAAACCGTGACATATAAGTCACTTCAAAACACAATTTTCCTTTGCATGCACTTTTGAAAATCATGGAAATCAAAAAAGAAATTACATGCAAGAAACTCTTTCATGAAAATCATTATGTTTCTTTGTTTCCAAAGCTTGACCGAGTGGTACTTTAGCAAAATCAAGAGAAAGAAACTTAAATCCTTGACTTTGAAATACACATGAATTAGATCAAAACATAGATCATTTGAAAGAAAATTGTTTTCCTTCGTTTCTCATCAAAACCGAAACATGCATGTAAAGGATCAAAACTTTTGAGTTCAAAAATCATAAATCAAACTTCAAGATCAAAAGCTTTGAAAATCAAGACAAGAAAACAAGCCTTTTTCCAAGATCAAAGTATTAGATCAAAAACCTTTTTTAAACAAAATCAAAGATCAAGGCTTAGAAATTCGAAATTAAAATCAAAGCAACAAACCATTTAGATCACCTTCATCAAGCATCAAACTAGCATGCATGAACTTGAAATGGAATAGACATCATCATGACCTAATTTTCTAAGCAAGGCCGAATAGGAATGTCCATGGTTCAAGGTTTTACAAATTTGTAGAGTTTTTGAAACTCAAGATCAAGGCTTAATAAACACTTACAAACATAGATCTACAAAGAACTTGAACATGCAACAACAAAGAATTTTACAAGACTTAGAGAATTAAAAACCACTTAGAACAACCTAGGATCTTCGAATAAACTAAAGAAGTAGAGAAGATCTTCAACCTTCTTCAAGAATCCTAAGGCACCAATTCATTTTTATTTTCTTTTCTTATAAAATCACATTTTCCATAAAAATACAAAATATAAAATGCTTAAGGAATTCAATCCAAAAATGCAAGAAAATCCGAACTCATAAGGTTTGTCTCAAATAAAATCATTTGCGTAAAAAAAATCAAAATCATTTGAAAACACAAAATAAATTTAATTCAAGAAAATACTTTTAAAATCACACCTTTTAAAAAACTTTATCCAAATAATCTTTTTTTTTGGGTTTTCAAACAAATATGAGGTATTCAGACGGGGTGTTACACCAAGAGAGAGAAAGGGCCAATAAAACCTTAATACACAAAGAGAGAAACAAGAGTTAGAGATGATGATGATAATGATCACATATACATGGAGGGAAAGAGAGGAAAAGTGTTGAAGACACTCACCTTGTTCTTGCTTAAAAAGAGGTGAGGGAAAGCAAGAGAGAGAGATGGTGATGGAGCTTGATGAAAAATGGGGTCACCACCATGAGAATGAGAATGGAAGGAGGCTTGATGTTGTTGGGGTCATGAATGATAAGTTAAAAACCTTGGAGATGAGTTATGAAGCTTGTGGGTCTTGTTTCTTAACTTGGGGAGGGGTTTGTGCATGTAGATTGTGTTGTTTCCCTTTTATTTTTTCACTGCAGCAGCGCGTTAATTGATTAACCAGTGTAATTTGCCCAAAACAGCTATCAGGTCTTAATCAATTAGCCAAATGCTTAATCGATTAAGCAATTTAAATCATCAATCCTTCGCATTTCAAAACGTCATAACTTCTTCGTTACCCGAAGGATCTTGCTCAAATTTGAAAGCAAGCTTCCCTACATACTAACCTTCATATCCAACGGTAGAATTTATGTTTTGAGATGTAAATCTTTTATTTCTAATTTTCTAAAGTTCTAGGTTTTTAACTCCAAAACAACTCCTCTAATCTACTAGTTTTAACTTAGTATTACCATTTACTTCACCCTAAGCTCATTATCATATCAATTATACTTGGAATTAAATTAGGGATGTTACAGTCAGCACTAGCTTACTCATCATATCTCTCACATCTCATTCCGCAAGAGTGAACAGTGGGTCGATGACCTCTAACCCGATGGATCCACACCATTTCCAACCTGTTGGAGTCAACTCCTAGTTTCCATCGTCCAATGGGCACATGAAGATTCTGATGCTATACGCCATCTGCAATGCGCGGTATGGAATACCAACAGAAGAAATAGGGCAGAAGAGAGAGTGAGCGATCCCGAACGATTTCTCGTCAACGGGTGGAATTACAATAGGCACAAATATTAAGACAAGCACACAAAAATATACATCAAACAACAAAGTGTATAACATAATTCACCTCATCATAATCATTACACACTAATGTCTTTCATTCCGACAACTCTCTCTTCAAACATTCATCATTTCTTTTATTTATTCTCAAGGTTAATCCACAAATCCTTTCCATCACAAAATCACATCCTTGGTCTTATCCATGATTTCTTGCCACTTGACCTTTTTATTTCTTTTATCAAACCCTCGTTATATTTCAATCTCTTATTCTAAGAGTCTTTTCAATAATTAAAACTTACTTTATTAAGTTTTATTAGAGCGCTTCCAGCGATGACAGGGGAAATTAAGGGAATGTCATCGAGGAGTTAGTTAGCACACATACATCTCCTCCAATACTCCCCAACCTAATCGGAAGCAAACGGGACGTACAGGAACCTTAACCCACGCAGGTCGAACAGGTGAGAAAATCCAACAATATATATATATTTGTCAAGTGTAACATCTTGAATTTAATATCCAATGTAATTAGAATAATTCTGATTGAAAATAATGGAAATCATAGAAATAGGCTGAGACTCATTAAGATAAAAGCATGTCAGAATAGGAGGAACCTTAACAAAGAGTAAGATAGTTCGAGTATAATTGACCAGACCTCCTTCCGACCAAATACCATATTAGCCGAGCATATCGATACGATCTGCGATGGACGATTACACGCACTTGTCTTAGCCATTTACAACCGACCACATTGAGTCACCTTGTATTAACCGACCATAGGTTCGGCCTTCTACCGGCCGACTAGAGAGAGACTAAGCCAAACTTGCATCAACGCCAATATATCTCGGCTCCTCGCGCCGAGCACTTCACCTTATTGTCTTATTCCGAATGGGAGTTCCCCAGGTCCCGAGTACCGAGATCATATCATGTCAAGCTAGAGCCAAGCGCTTACACTCGAACAAGTAATTTGCGCATCGTTATCTGCGCCGGACGTACAAAACGTCTCTGTCAATCGCTGTTTGTCACCGTCAGATCACTGTTGTCCTTTTCAAGTCACTATTGGTGGCTTCCTCAAGAAGCCAATGAATCATAGCCGCATGTTCCTAAAGCTTCTCAAAGAAGCTTCCTACCAGGACCACACATTTCTTTTCAAAGGGAAAAGAAAGCAAGGCCAAGACCAACACACTAACATACGTAATACACCTCTTCTTCGTCTACTCCATCTCTCTTTAGGGTTCCAGTGACAAACACCATTCTCACCACCTTTACTTGTAACAGCCCGATTTTCGTAAACCAAAATAATTGACTTTCATTCATTAGTGTTGCAAAAATGAGGCCAATTTTTTTTTAAAACAATGTTGAAGGGTTTGAAGCATTCTTGAAAAGTTATTAATATCCTTCAACCCTCTTTTTCGAAAACCGAGTTGTTACTTAATACCAAAACTCATTCACCTTGTTTTCCGAAAACATTTATTAAGAAAACGATTTGGTTCCAACTTAAGTAGTTCCATTCATTTCCTCAAAGGTACTTAAACATGTTTCATAAAAAGTGTTCTTCCATTCCTTAAAAGTCGGGCATGCTTCAGAATAATTGAAGTACAGCAATAGCTCATCACTTAGGTAATCCTGGATACAAAATACAAACAACAACTTATTCTAGTTTCTCTACTGATCCTCCTTTCTGTTGAAGACGATTGGATTCAGTTTCCTTTTCTTCTCTGTTGGTGCCTTCGTACCGGAGGATGATGCTACCACTCTTGTTGATTCACCTTCGGAATTTGGTTTAAGCTCTACTCTAAACAGCTTCACGGAGTTTTCCTTAGCTCCCTTCCGAGACGGTGGTTCGGAATTGTATCCCACAAAGGATACACTTTCCAAACACGATCCCGTTGTCCTTCCGCCTAGCTTGTGCTCCGGATCTGCGATCACCAACTGGGTATGTCCCGTCCACACCCATCCATAGCGTGTAGGTTTCCATCCATTTCCCTCACGAAGCCACGTAGACACCTCCAAACGATGCTCCATCTGCCCGTTGGAATACCAGAGACACCGATGTACCAACGAACATGAGAGAGTAAGCGATCCGGACGGCGTAGCGTCGACGGTGTGGAATGACGGTAGGCAAGATAATAGGACCACACAAAAACATACAACACACATACAGAATAACATGCAAGCATTCTATTATTATCTGTCGCGGCCGGGGTCCCGGGTCGCCCTCGGAGCCTCGCCTACGAGTGGGGGTCAACTGACCCAATATGGAGTCGTCACCGCATTTTGTTGAAAAAAACGCAGAAAAGTAACAATTAATTAAAACAGATAAAGCATGGTCTCAAACTAGAAAGATTCCATGTTCGGGAGTCGGTTACGAGCCGGGGAATGTATTAGCACCCCGTTCGCCCATTCGAAAATGGTACCTTTGATTGATTTTATTTAAAAAACCTAAATAACTGGTTTGCCAAAAATTACTTGTTTTTTATTGTGGTGCCTGACAAGGTTGCCCTTGGTCCTACGTACCCTCGTAAAATGAGGAATCAAGGCTACGTAGTTCTTAATTAATTTTTAATGTTATTATATTTTTTAAAATATATTTTTTTGCTGAGGGGAAATATGCACAAGACCTTGACATTTAGTCATGGAAAGGTGAATTTCCAAAACGCATGTTGTTAACAATTAATTAATGAAATCTATTTAATTTTTGTTAAAAAAAAGAGTGTTCTTGCCTTTTAATATTTTTAATTTTTACAACTTATTTTAAAAAAAATTATATGCATATTTTTTGTGCGGAGAGGCAGTCCGAGAGATCTCCCCACTATATTTGGGAAAGAAAAATCGACTTATTAAAATGCAAAAAATTTTAAAACAGAAACTAAAAAATCTACATTTTTAATTCTTATTATTTTAAATAAAATTATTTTTTTATATATTTATTTTTGGTGTGACGAGTAAGTCCAAGAGATCCCACCGCTATGTTATGTTTTTGGGTGAAAAAAATTGACTTACCAAAACGTAATCAATTTAAATAAAAGAAAAACTACATTTTTAATTATTATTTATCAATTTAAAAAAACAAAAATTAAAAAAAAAAAGTAATAAAAACAATAAGAATTAGAAGTGCCTGGCTGGAAGAAATGGAATTAGAAGTAGTACCTGGAAGAAACGAAGAATAGTAGCAAGTGTATGCTGCACAGTGCACACAACACGGATGACGGAAGGAGTATGGGCAATTGACACGGAAACCGAACGGATCAAAATGTTTTTTTTTTTATAATTCAGCAATAGTTTCAACAAAATTGTCTCTAAAGAATTGTGTATTTAAAACTGTATGTAAAATTGTCTCTGTGAAAATTGTGTGTGTAAAATTCTGCTGTGTGTAAAAAATTGTCCCCTAAATTATGAGGATGAGAGCTTTATTTATAGGAAAAAATTAGGTTAGGAAAATTAGGGTTTCTTCAACAGGCTTTGAAAGCCCAATAGAATATTCCCTGGTTTATTTCACAATCAAATCCTTCAAACTTTGTTAAAGATAAACTCTCAATTTTTTAAAACAAAAACAAATTTGATGATAATCCTTTTAAAAAAAAACAAATCTTTTTAACCAAAAACTTTTTATCTTTATCCTCATAAAACTAATCAAATCTTTTACCAAAAACACATTTTTATCTTATCTTTTTTTGAATTTTTTTTTTATTTTTCGTTTTTTTTATTTTTTTAAAAAAATTACTTTTTCAAAATCTTTTTTTATTTTTTATTTATTTTTCATTTTTCATCTCTTTTTTTTTTAAAAAAAACATTTTTATTTTTTATTTTGTTTGGGGGGACAAAATTGGGTGTCAACAGCTGCCCCTCTTTACTTGTTTCTTATCAGATAGCAAGCAAACTGTGGTTTGGATGCTATCAGGGTAAGGAACGAGTAAAGAAGTGGACACCAATTTTGTTAAGAAACAAATCGCGCTTAACAAATCTAGAAGTTTGATAGAAGCAGAACTGGTCGATGATGAAAATTTAATAACAACGATGATACTTCGACGTTTTCGTCAGGATATCATGAAAAGCCTAATAACAACGATGATCCTTCGACGTTTCCGTCAGGATATCATGAAAAGCCTAATAACAACGATGATCCTTCGACGTTTCCGTCAGGATATCATGAAAAGCCTAATAACAACGATGATCCTTCGACGTTTCCGTCAGGATATCATGAAAAGCCTAATAACAACGATGATGAAAATTTAATAACAACGATGATACTTCGACGTTTTCGTTAGGATATCATGAAAAGCCTAATAAAAACGATGATGAAAATTTAATAGCAACGATGATGCTTCGACGTTTCCGTCAGGATATCATAAAAAGCCTAATAACAATGATGATGCTTCGACATTTATGTCAGGATATCATGAAAAGCCTAATAACAATGATGATGCTTCGACATAAATGTCAGGATATCATGAAAAGCCTAACCAACATAAAAATGACTTCAGCGTTTGTGCCGGGTGTCAAAAGACCTAAAATGACTTTAGCGTTTGTGCCGGGTGTCAAAAGACCCAAAATGACTTTAGCGTTTGTGTCGGGCGTCAAAAGACCCAAAATGATTTTCGACATTCTGTCGAGGCATCAAAAAGCCCAACCAATATCAAAATGACTTTAGCGTTAGTGCCGGGTGTCAAAAGACCCAAAATGATTTTCGACATCTCTGTCGGGGCATCAAAAAGCCCAACCAATATCAAAATGACTTTAGCGTTAGTGCCGGGTGTCAAAAGACCCAAAATGATTTTCGACATCTCTGTCGGGGCATCAAAAAGCCCAACCAATATCAAAATGACTTTAGCGTTAGTGCCGGGTGTCAAAAGACCCAAAATGATTTTCGACATTTCTGTCGGGGCATCAAAAAGCCCAACCAATATCAAAATGACTTTAGCGTTAGTGCCGGGTGTCAAAAGACCCAAAATGATTTTCAACATTTCTGTCGGGGCATCAAAAAGCCCAACCAACATCAAAATGATTTTTCTTAATTATTATTTTTGAATATTCAAATTCTGGTGATGCAAACAATGCAAATAGTAATGAATAAGAATGCATGCGAATATAATTGTTATGAAAAACTGGTATGTTGCAACTGGCATAATGCAATGGATAATGTAACTGGTGCAAATGATGTCAAAAGTGCATAATGTAAGATGCAAATGATGTTAATGACAATGAAATGAATATGATTTGGAATCAACAATGCAACCCCAACTTTTTTGCTAATGTAAATCCATCAGGAATTAATGCGTCTAAAATGCAAAAAGTTTTTTTTTATAACAAGATAATCTGGTTTCAACTCTTTTGCTCTTGAACACCAATACCGGGCCATACCAAACTCTGATCAAGACAGGCACGAGCGAATCTTTGACAACATCTTTCAACAATCAAACATTTGTCAATAATCAATCATCTTCAAACAACCTGAAGTTGTCCAAAATCTGCCCCAGTGCACTTTGCTTAGAATATTTACTGGGGAATCAATTTTTTTTTTTTAAAATGCCCCAATATCTTTTATCTAGAGCTCAATAATTAATCTCTTCAAAAACTGCCTCAGTTTATTGTCTGACCAACAAATGCACGGGAATGATCAATGCTTCTAATTTTCTCTTCAAAAACTGCCCCAGTATCTCATTCAAGGATTTATTCAGAACTGCCCCAATTGACTATATTAGCAATATTTGCAAAGGAACGAACAATCCGCTTGACCTCTCTTCAAAATTGCCCCAGTATTTCTTTCTAGGGCTTATTAAAATTTCCAAAACTGCCCCAGTTTGCTTAGCAAGCAACAAAACTTATCAAAACTGCCCCAGTTTGGGTAATGTTTCAATGAGGGTAGGGAATCTTCAACATCGTCCCAATTTCAACCTTCAGGGCTCCTTTTCTGGTCCTATTTGCAATTTCCAATATTTCTTTGTTAAAAACAAACTGGTTTGTATTTGAGGATTTTTTTTTCCTAAATTTTGCCTAGGAAACCCAATGTAGGTTCCTAGCGGATTTTTCTCTTATGATCCTTATTTTTGCCTAAGCCACCTCTTTCGAGTTGTACGACTTAGCGGATCGCTCTAACTTTTGCCTAGGTCGTCCTTTTTCTGGATTTTCAACCTAGCGAACTCTTTTTTATTCATCTTTTTTCCTCAAACACGATAATTTCTCAATTGCTTTTGAATTGACTAGAAATTGCAAATCTTTTTCATTCATTCCAATCAAGGTTAGGACTTCCTCAAAGAACATGTTCTTAATAACAAAATATCTTTAACTGTACTCAACCGATCAAGTTCCTTTCAACTTCTTTTCCTCACATATCTTCTTAACAAGAAATACTAATGTAATGTTCATATGAACATGGAAAATATTTGGATGATGGGAGTAATTAATTCATACATTAAAAATGAGATATATTTCATCAAAGTTTCAATTAGGTTTAATGAAGTCAGCATTTCTCCGCCCTAGTGCGTAACTCAAGTAAACCAATCCTCAACGAGGTCTTTTAAAGCTTGTAATTTGGCCTGGCTAAGGGTCAACAATAAAAAGATAAAAGGCTCAAAAAATTTATTTCCCTTCCCTTCCCTTCTCCTTTCTCTTCAATTCCCTATTTTCTCAACAGATTTTGCACAACACTCAAATCATCAAGAGAATTTTCCAAAAGTTTTAACATGGTCTGGGGGTAATAATGTGGCAAATGAAAGAATGGATATAAAAGCCCAAAATTTATGTTATCTCTTTTAATATTTTATCGTATTCATTCACTCCGGAATTCATTCTATGTACATCCACTTTAGTCCATCATCAATTTCAATTAAATTATTTATATTTGCAGGGACTACCCTAAGGTTCATTAACTTATTCTTTAATTACCCTATTCTTAGTCACCACTATAGAATCCTAGAATTTACTTTTTAAATAAAGGTAATACGACCCTTCTTACCTGGGAGTCCTGACAATAGGAACAATATCACATTCACGTCCGCGCCATATTCGAGAGTCAGGATCAACAATAATGTGCGAGATCTAAATATGGACACACATTAAAACTATTTATAACAGTAAAAGTATATATATATATATATCAACTAAATTCATTTTTGTCAAAATAATAAATATATATCGTTATACAATAAAAATATATCACTTTTCCTCGAAACATTTTTTTATTTGAAAATATAGGGATAATAAAAATATTGATGAATCGTCGAATAAATTATATGGATGGGTAGAGGGAGTTGAGAAGGTTATTCACCTAAAAAAAATTCAAGATTGGACGGTTGGATCTTAAATTATTGGACCGGGAAGGATTGAAAAACCAATTTTCTTTCTCTGTGGCGCTGCGTCTCCTCTATCTCTATCTGTTTCAACTCAAACGTTCTTCTCTCTCAGTCTCGATATTACTTCTTTCCATGCCTCTTTTCCTTCTCTCTGTACTTAACTCTCTTCCTCCCTTTCTTTGTTTTATTTTTTTTTTCTTGGGTTTGACGTGGTGGCCTTGTGGCCACACTCTCTTCTTTTTTTATTTTTTATTTTTTACGGTGGGGTTGGGTCTGGGGAATTGTTTATATATCTTTTATGTTTTTTCTTATTTGTGGGTGAATGTGTGTAAGTATTTTGCATTATAATTAAAAGTTTAACGATCTTAAAAATAAAATACATTTAAGTAAAACAATATTATATTTTTAATTACCCAAAATTGATTGAAAAATAATAAAGTTACATGTCCCTATAAATAGCTATTGCGTAAGAAAAAGTATCAAAATTCAAAAGTAAATATAATTTCTCAATCCTAATATTAAACTTGATAAAATATAATATTTATAATTTTGAAATAACAAACCATTAAATATAACATATACCGGCAATATATTAAAATCAGTCCAGAAGCTAAAAATAAAAGAGCCTCCGAATGCTCTGAAAATTTATAGGGACGCTCAAAATATTAAATTAGACATATTTTTCTAAAGAAACTATTTATGAAAATGCCTCTAAGGCTTGCCACTTGAGCTCCCTGTCAAAATGTTAATTAAACTAAATAAAAGTACTGTTTTATTTTTGAAAAACGTATTATAACAAATTTATACTTATTTTGACTAGAAAACATATTTCAATTAAAATGATAAAATCAAAATTTTAATACGATACGCAAATCTTGAAAACATCATATTAAATCATTTAATTACTTTATTCTTAATTTTCAATTATTTTACGTTTCTAACGTTAAAAGATCCATTTTTAACACTCCTTTAACGTTATTATTATTACTACTATTATTTCAATCTCACTATTATTCTAATTATACTTGTGGTTAAAATTTGGGATGTTACATAATCAATCTCTTATCCTTCACCATTATTCCATTATTATTATATCTTTATTTCCATCGACTTACTTATCTCACTTTATTTTCAGGACGTAACAGACGTCCATCAGTCGTTTACTCAATTTAATCCACATCATTAAGCATAATTAAATAAATGATAAAAGCATGCTATCAACATACACACATCACACAATAACAATGTGGTCTTTGTCTTCTTCGTATAAGTAGCCACACAAGACAAACAATTGCCACTATACTACTGACTCAGAACCACTAAGTTCCGATCTTTGAGCTGATACGGAACGTCCTAATATATCACCTAGCTACCAGGTGTCTTAGGAAAGCTTCTCTCTCACCTGAGGTCCAGCGATTTAATGCGTGTGCTCTCCTCGGATCCTTGTCGCTGTCAGCTGCCCCAACCCTTTTCCTATACCATTCCTCGTACCAAATAAAACACTTTACGTTATTGACTTATAAGATAAAATCTTTTCTTAGTTTGATATTTGTCCTTTCTTCGTCGGAGAGCTTGAAATACCACTGTTTTCTCAAACACTTTAACATTTTTATAATACTTTATATACTCTCAAAAAAATCATCTTGAAAACTTTTAGTAAAGTAATTTAAATTATTTATCTTAGTGGCTGATCCGTTTTGGACAGCACCTTAATCATTTTCAAAAACACCGAAAAATCCGCCGTTCTCGATACGGCTTTTTCTTAAATCAACTATCACTTGAAAACTCTACTTTAAATTATATGAAAACGTTTTTAAGCATAAAAAGCAAGTCCAAGTAATTCTGGACAGCAAAGATAACTTTACAAAATTACTTTGATAAAACTCCGAAAAAATTGTAAAAGCATTCTTTGGTTTAAATAACGCTTTTACTCAAAATTAGCACTTTGAAATTCAAGTTTTTATCATAACACAAACGTTGGGCAGCCATAAACACAATTTAAAAATCTTAAGTAAATCAAATCAAATTATCCCATAATTAATAAATTTCAACATCAACCACATATTTAACCATCTTTCAAGCATCACTCCTCACACAACAACAAACAACACTTTACTAGTTTATTAGATGCATTTAAACAATCAACATCAAAGCAATTATGCAACTCACACCTAATTCATTTTCACAACATAAAACACTTAGGCATGCAAGTATTTATAAACCAAACGTAATCAAATTTCAAGTCAAACACATTCACATTTATCACCATGCACATTTTATTTCATGCAATTAGACTCCCTAAACCTATTTAGACTAGATAACCGAATGATATCAAAGGAAATAAGTCAAACATCACAATTTAAATCACATGAATCAACTTGGTTTATTTTAGGCACTTAGATTCCACTTTCTTTTAATCTTAACCGAATACACATAGGCACACACATGTATTCATGTAAACACTACTCTTACAAGATTAATTTAATTTATTCATTTCCTTTATTTCTAAATAAAGAACCGATTATAAAATAAATGTTCACAACACAATCTCAAACAATTTATTTTAGTACAATTTCTCAAAACATACTCATTTCTTTTAGGTCATTTCATTGAAAAGAAATCCTAGTCTAGCTAGCATGAGTTAGGCTGAATATCATCATGATAAAGCAAGGCTTAGTTTTCAAATATTCATCATGCATGCACATAGATCATGGATCAATGCAAAGATCATTTTTCTAGAACTAGCTTCCTTGTTTTTCTTTGTAAAAACCGTGAGGTCTATGAGGAAAATAAAATCTTTTAGTCAAAAACCAAATGCATGCACCTAAATCTTGCAAATCAAGTCATGAAATCAATCAATTGCTACAACACAAGATGGAAATTGTTTTGAGTTGAAAAAGGGTCAAAACCGTGACATGCAAAAAAAAGAATGATTAACTCTTTTGGTTCAAAAACACATGCATGCACCAAAGATCAAATTTTTCAAAGATCAACACAAGATCAAAGCTTTGGTCAAGTTTAAAATCACATCAAAGCATTTTTCACTACTTAAATTAACTTTTATAAACATAAAATTAGCATAAAATCACTTAGATCAAATTAAAAGCATCAAGACCTACTCCTTCTACTCATGGCCGAATCACCTAGTTCTTGTTTTGGTGATTTATGAGTTCATTTATTATTAGAAATCCAAGATCAAGATATAAAGAGGACATGCAAAGAGAAAAGAATCATAAGGCCACAAAATCAACATGCAAGAGGAAATCAATACAATATATGAATTTTAAACATCACTTTTAAACAAAACCGTGATGAAGAAAAACAACAAGTAAGAGATCAAAACTTTTCAACATCATCATTCAAGATCAAAGCATAGAAATAACATGCAAGACACTTAGACCTCAAGATCACTCAAAAATAATTACATGCATCACAAAAATCAAACATAGCCCATTAGAAAGTCCTTTACAATACAAAATGGTTCAATTAAAACTCTCTCTACCTTAAATCAAAACTCCTAACTTAGATCTTCAAATCTCCCCTTCTCCTCCTTTAGGGTTTGCTTCGGCCTCCCTTCTTAAGGTTGATAGGTGATCTTCTCCTTAGGTTTTGAAGAAGGATGTGGGTGGAGAAAGAAATCAAGGATGTTTGGGGATTAAGAATTTGGATTCTCACTCTTTTTCTTCTTCTCCTCTCTTCACGGCTTTGCTCTCTTTCTCTCTATGTCTCAAGAGCTTGATGGTGCTCTAGGGACTGAGTGTGTTTGTGTTTGTTATGAAGTGAAGAAAATGAATCCTAGCCAACACTCACTCATACGGTTTTAAGGACAAAGGCAAGGGTGAGTAATTTCCTTTTGTCCTCGGTTCAAGGTGTGGAATTAAGGGCAATTCGGTCTAGTCATATTGTTGCATGGGAGGGGTCATATCATGGGGGACACAAGGTGAAGAAAAAGTCTCACCTCCATCATCACACTCACCACCCTAATTTCCTACTTGTTTCTATTTATATTTCACCTTCTTAATACTTAAGGAAATGCACTCTACTTGGTCTTCCTAATCTTATGCTTGGCCGAACCACACACATACACACACACTCATGAAATTTCTTTTCATGTTTATCATAACAACACATAGCATGACATCATGGGATAATGCATACACTTGACACATATATAAATATACATACAATTAATATTTTTGGGGCATTATGTTCACACGATACACACACATATGCATCATACACACATTCATGTTCCTTCATTTATTTAACCCTTATGTAATCCTAAGCATGTACACATACACATGCACGTATTATACATATACACATGCATTATATTCTTTTCAATAACTTAATTCTCATATAATCCTAAGCATACCTATACGTACTAAAACCGTACATACACACACATGTCTAGAAAATAATTCTTTTTCATCATAAGGTGACTCATACAAAGATCACAAATATTTTTACAAAAGCATCAAGCATATAGACTTTTTTTTTCCAAAAACTCAATTTTCTAAACTTTGGACATTACTTTAGGAAGTCATTTCCTTAAAATCATTCATTATCTTCAAAACGTGAATTTAAGAAAATCATTTTACAAAAATACTCTTTCAAAAATACTTTCCTAAAAAATAAATTTCCTTAGTGTTTTAATTTAATACGAGGAATTTGCGGGGTGTTACATTACTCACAGACTACACTCTCACTCTCTACTTTCACTAAACCTGCACCATTTCTAAGAACCAAAGATCTTTCCCTCCACTTCCTCTTAAGCTTCAAGTTTTCCTCGACGTTTCTAGGACTCTGTTAAGGCGACCCAAAGGGTTCAAGGGACTACGGTTTAAGGAGTTCGAACGAGAAGAACAAGGCTCAAACTCACAGTACTTCCTTATCTCTCACGGTTTTGAGGTAAGGAGTGGGTGTTACCTTAGCTTAGGTTTGGGTTTCTAGTGTGCTCATAGTGAGTACTAAGAATGGATGTTAGAGTTAGGATATTGATCCGTAGGATAGTGGATATAGAATATGAATGAAGAATGAAGATTAATAAAAATAACCCAGGAAAGAAAAAGTGAAATATGTGTATGTTTGAATCATGTTGCTGCATAAATGTGTGTAAAATGTGATAAATGTTTATTCATGTTTGCTACTGTTCGATTAGCATATGTGCCGACCATAGGTGGCCGAAATGGTTAACGGGGGTAGAAATGCTAGGGAAAAGATTAAATAAGGAATAATAACTAAAGAACAGAAATTATAACAAGAAGACGAGTGAAATGGTAAACAGGGAAATGAGCCGAGAGAATTCAAGAGTGAATGTATATAAGTAAAAGAATAAGTAAAGAATAATGGTTGTGTGAGACGGGTCATAGAAGACGCACGTTGGACGTGTGCATTGATTGCGTAAGACACAGTTGATGTGTTCCTGTGCAGCTGTAAGACGCCCATCACGTACGTGGGGGTGTGCGTAGTAATGACTCACACAAGATTCCGAGTAACTGAATCGGTTAAGACGTGCTCCTGGTCATAGAAGACGCACGTTGGACGTGTGCATTGATCGCGTAAGTCGCACGAGATGCGCAGTTGTAAGACACGCATCACGTACGCGGGGATGTGCGCAATGATGGACACTCCATAACTCCAGTAAAGAAGTCAGCTGGACGTGCTCTTGTTCATAGAAGATGCACATTGGACGTGTGCATTGGTCGCGTAAGTCACACGAGATGCCCAGCTGTAAGACGTGCATCATGTACGCGGGGGTGTGCGCAATGATGGACACTCCATAACCGAGAATAAAGAAGGTGTAAGACGTATTCTTGGTGTGCGCTGCCGAGCATAAAAAGTGTAAGACATGTAAAAGATGAATAAAAAGGAAAAGAGGAAAGAAGGACGATGAAAGAGAATGTAAGACATGATCAAAAGAATAAAAGCGAGAATGATCGGAAATAGGTGAATAAAAGTGAAAGGTAAAAGATACTGGTGAGAATAGGTATGGGTCGAGCAAAAATGATGATAATTGTGTATGATGCATGTTTTGAACTGAGTATATGATTATGAGTATAACTGCCTAATTGTGTTTGTGTTTGCCTTAGTAGGTCGGTATGTCATATTAGAAACTGCTTACTTAAGTTTTGTGTAATGCTCACCTCCTTACCATTTTTTCAGGTACCGAGTCCGAGCAAGCACAATCCCCAGCTGAGCAGGTTCACTCTCTCTCATAAGGAGAGTAGGTCTATTTAGTCGGACACTAATCCATGTCCTCGGTCCTCTGGACGATGAAAAACACTGATGTTTTATTTATTTTGGTTATGTAAAGGGAATGTTTCAAACTCTACTGTTGTGCACTTCGGTGCTTTATGTAAAAATGTATTTTTGGCTGGCACTCTGAAAATTATTAATGCAAATGAAATCATTATTCCTTTCAAATAAAAATTTTAAAGTCCTAAAATTAATTAAGGGTAAAATTTAAATAGGGTGTTACATCAAGGCCACAACCGTACGGGTCGACTGTAACACCCCTAATTTTCGTCTCCCAAATAACAAAGAAATTAGTTATAACAGTTATTTTATAATTGATTTATATTAATTTAAAAAGTTTTAGTTTTTGTACATTATGTGTTTTTATATATAAAAATATGAGATATATTTTTATATGGTTATTGTACAAAAATATGAGTATTGCAATTTAATCCTTGGGTTGGGACCTAATTGCAATATTAGAAAGGTTTTGAAGAAAGAGCAATTAAAATATTAAATTTTGGCATTTTATCAGTATCTAACCGGTTAGAATGGCTCTGTAACCGGTTAGACGATGAACCCAGAAACTAGGTTAGTGGATTTTGATGAGTAATCACCCAATTAATCAAGAATTTGCCAGGAATCCCACTCAAATCATGCTAGGGAACGCGTGTCGCCTTGCATGCTGCTTGAATTCATCTATATAAGGCAAAGATCAGATCACAGATGAGGGTTTTTGTTCAAGTGTTGATGATAAGATCTGTTTTAGGGTTCCATAGTTTTTCTCTTCGATTCTTAGTCTTTGTTGAGAGTTAGAAAATGAGTGATACACTATTACAAAGCTCACATCAAGGGCTTTGTATTGATATATAGATTGTGAGTTGAGAGTGATGGAGCAAGGAGAAATCAAGCTGTGAAGTGGAGGTGTGCATTCTGTCAAAAACCAGAATCAGATTCGTGAAGCTCACTTTGAGGTCTGATTTTGGTGAGCACATGCACTCTTTGAGTCCCATTCTTGTTCCTATAGTTCCTGCATGTTAGCTAGAATAAAATCTAACCATTTTCCCCAATTTGTTTCTCCTTTTCATGTGTCAAAAACTTTGATTTCTGAACCTTACCAAAACTGTCATGCATGAGAGCAGAGCTTGTGAATTTGGTGCTTTTCTGTGTTGATCTTGCTGTCACTGTGTTGATACTCATCAAAGACGATCTAGAGGTAAGGGGAAAGCTTACTATTTGCTAGAGTGAGGATAAACATGTTTGGTAAATAGGATGAGTCACCAAGAGACTCTAAGGGCATAGCTTGAATTAGTTTTATGGCTTGGTGGCCAACTTTAGCTCATTTTTTATTTTTGAGCAATTATAATATGATGCATGCAAGCTATTGTGATGACAATTTCATGACTTATTTGGATATTATGTGAATTGATGCATTAAGTTGTGAAATATGTGATTATGCACTTTTGGTGTATGATGATTTTGCATGCATGAATTTGTGATATGTTTAAGTGTTTAAACATGTGTACTTTAAGGTATTAAACTTTGGTTAATGATGAAAATAGGTTAGATTTGAGTACAATTGAAAATGGTGCTGAAAAATCAGTTTTAGTATGTTGTGCTGCATAATCTAACCGGTTAGAGCCTCTCTGTAACCGGGTTAGAACCTGACAAAAATGAAAATATACAATTTTGGTTTTGTTAAGTAATTCTCACCATTTTTAATTGATACTTAAGGTCTATTATCACTATTATTACCCTGTGATTGTTGGATATGGATTCCAAACTTGATAATTGGTTTATACCTTAAAGTGAATGACAAATTCAATTGAAAATTGTAAAGTTATATGCAATTTGATGCTCATAATGTTAATGTATGCAAGATGAATGTGTTTCAGTGGGTAAACATGTTAATATTAAGGTATTGTCACTCTGTGTATGGCTGAAATTGGTTAGATTTGAGTATTGTAAAGAATGGTATGCAAAACCCCACTTTTCAGTGTATTTTCTGCATAATCTAACCGGTTAGTTTGAAGCTATAACCGGTTAGATACTGTCAGTTTTCAAAAGAAAAGGGTTTCTGAGATTGGCTAAGTGTTCATACCATTTATACTCAAGTTTAAGCTAGAATTTCATATAAAAACCAATCTGAAACTATGTGATTGAGCACTGTTTGGTTTAGATTGGAAGTGATGAGTTAATACCTTAATATTAAATGATAATTTCAAGAGGAAATTATGCAAATATGAAATTGGATTATGACTTAGATCTTTTGAATGATAATATGTGTTGAACTTGAGGTATTCTGTTATGCTAAGACTTTGTTATTAGATTGAGTAGAGAATTCAAGAAAAGATTCTTTGAAAATCAGTGGTTTTAAGTTCAGGTCTGTAATTCTAACCGGTTAGGTTATGCTGTAACCGGTTAGTACCTGAGACTTAAAAATAAAAGTTAAGTTTTTGAGTAAGGATTGTTAATACCAATGATTATATTCTTTCAATTCAGGTCTATGAGCATATGTTTAATTTAAATTCAAGGGTGAATTTTATGAGTAAAGTTATACCTCAAGATACCATTCAGAAGTTGTGTTTTCTAAGTCATAATAATGGAATTAATGGAAAGACCAACCTTAATAATTATGTGTGCATTCATGCATGGTGAAAGGTGATGAAATAGGTTTGCAAGGATCGTTTGTCATGTTCTGGGAACACGAGGAGGGTACTCTGGGAGTACCAAATTGATGCAACCTACTTGATGACACATTCTGGGAATGTGGTCAGTGTCTGAGACATGGTTATATTTGATACGTTCTGGGAACGTGATGCACGCTCTGGGAGTGGTGCTTATTTATATTCCAAGTATAGTTTGTTATACGTTCTGGGAACGTATGTTAGTGTTCTGGGAACACATTAGTGTGCAACCTACTTGATGACACATTCTGGGAATGTGGTCAGTGTCTGGGACATGGTTTCTTTGATGCTTTCTGGGAACGTGATGCACACTCTGGGAGTGATGCTTGTTTATATTCCAAGTATGTTTTGCTATACGTTCTGGGAACGTATGTTAGTGTTCTGGGAACACATTGGTGTATTGGATGGACGTCCGAGATTGATTAGTATTGGAGGCCTCATGATTGTGAGATAGAAAGCATGCATCATGCCACCTGCATTGAAAGACTTATTATAATTAACCGGGTGTGCTCATATGGTTATGCATTCTGATTTGCTACATGATTACTTGCGTATGTTAGTTTTATTCTCATTTGATTAGGCGAATATGTATAGCTAACCCCCATGCCCTTATTAGGTGTTGATCATATATCTAGCTTGCACAAAAGTCAGTGAAGGGAGATGACCCTTAGGTGCATGCAGAGTATAGATAGTGTGGGTTGGGAACCCTTTGTACAAATATCGAGGATCCGGCCAGATGGATGTTTGGACAGAGGATTAGTGACCAGCTCTATAATGTGAGACCCGCAATTTTATCCAATTTAATTAAATTATAATATTTTTACTTTTGCCTTTATTTTATTTGGTCATATTCATTTTAAGGGTAATAAGATTTGTTATTAAAAAGTTGATTTTGATTTTATATATATATATATACATATATATGTACATTTAATTATAAATTTTATTTAATAAATGAGAAAAAAAAATTATTTTTGGTGTGAAATTATATTTCTGAATATTTAGCAAATATTTTTGTTAAGAAAAATTCTATTGGAATGATTTTAACTAAGGTTTTGACAAAAAGTGAATTTTTTTGGGTTATAGAACTATAACTTCAAAAATTCATATCTTTTAAACCGTACGTCGAAAAATTACAAATGATATGTCAAAACGATCGTATCGAAACTTAGATTATGAATTGTAAAGTTTTGATTTTTATTTCGGAGTTTTCGAAATTTTATCACTGCTACAGTATTGAACGAATTTTTGAGTTTTAAGTGTAAATGTGTGATTTTAATGCATTAAATGACCTTTTGACTCAAGTGTATTTTATTTTGAAAACAAAAATACATTTCTGAGGTTTTCTATTGGACTACCATCCAAATAAAATATATTTTCTTATTTTCCTTATTATAAAATTATTTGAAAGCTTATGAAGTGCATTTTTGAAGGAAATGATCTTAGAGCTTCAAAAATTCATAACTTTCAAACCGTAAGTCCAAAAATTATAAATTTTATATGAAAACGATCGTATTAAAATTTTGTATTTGAATATGTGAAAATAAGATTTTTATTTTGACATCTGCGAAAAAAGTACTGTACAGTAGGGAAAAACGAATTCTTGGTATTTTTAACTTAGAAAAATTATTTTGGAGTATAAAATAAATTATTGGACTATAAAATAATTTTATTTATATATTTAAATATTTATATAAATGCTTACTGGTTGCACAGTCCAAATATTGGCATTTTTCTAAATTATTTTCTAATTATTAAAAATGAAAGCTTTTAGGTGATTGGTCAATTATGTGGTGAATTCAAAATGGGCCAATGAAAATTTTTCTTCTTATTTTTATATGTGTGCACCGTCCAAATATTAGGAGGTAGAGAAGAGAATAATTTCTGAAAATTGTGAGGAATAAACCTTGAGTTAAGAAGCTATAGTTTTTAGAAAAGTCTCATTTAATGCTTGTGAAGTTCCAAGTGAAGAAGTAAAGTTGATGACTCACCATGGACTAGGAGGGGGGATGAATTTCGGATCAGATTTTTGGGGAATATTTGCCTTCTCTTCACCTATAAATAGGTCATCACACCTCTCACCATTTCACACACACTACTTGTTGTTACTTTGAGAAAAAAATTATTCCAAGAGAAAAGAGAGAGGAAGGTGGCGAGTTGAAGGTAGGAAGAGGAGGAAAATTTTCTCACCTTGGGGAAGTCTTTTAGCTTTAGGAGGAGAGGTAACTCTAAGTCTATATTTTAATTTATTTCATTTCTTCTTTTACTGTTTTTAGAATCTCTAATTTTTTTTTATGATGTTAAGAACTAAAAGTTTCTAATTCTTATTTTTATTAGAATGAACTATGTTTTTGTTGGTAATATTTTGATTTGTGGTCAAATGAATGAAGAATAAAAAGGGACAAAACAAAAATTGTTTAAAGAGAAAAGTCTCCCCTTTTTAATCCAATGAGGACCGAGTTTTATAGATAAAATAAGGAAGTGGTATTTGAAATTTTATTGCCTCAAGTTATATATAAAAATTGTGTTTTAAAATTGTTGTTTTGATTTTGTAAATGAATAAGGTTATTGGTTATATGAACAATGAATAAAAAGGGACTCAAAATGAGGTTTAAAGAAACTAAGGTTTCCCCTTTCTATTTCAGTGATGACCGAATTTTGTGAAGTAAGAAAATGAAAAGTTAAATTCTCATATCTATATAATTGTTTGAAACTATGTTAGATTAATGAAAGGTTTAAGGTGTTGAGTATAATAGTTTGTATTTATAAATCATTGTGTTATTTGATTTTATTTTATTTCTGAATTTTGGCTGTAAGGCCTATGTATATATTAGGTGGTAGTTGTTGTTAATATGTGTATAATTGTTATAGGGATTTATTTCTTAAAAAGTATAAACTAATGGATATTATTTAATCTTTGATATTCTGATATAAAAATCAAATAATAATGGTTTTGTGGAAAGAAATAAAATTCTGGATTTTGTTGATATTGGCCGAAAAAAAATATAATTTGTTTTGAGTAGAAGTTACAAAATGATTTATAGTGTTTTTGTTTGATAATTCTAGGAGTAATTGGGTAATTTTAATAAGGAAAAATAGATTGATAAGAATTGTATTTTTGTGTGATGATATGACTATGTGATTAAGTTAAGTTGTGAGTTTAGTTGCTGTAAAAAAATGATTTTTATGAAAGATGTCTATTTTATATTTTATTGATGATTAAAACAATTATTAGGAAGGTATAATATTATGTAACTATGATGTATAGGTGTTTTAAAAATTAAAAGTATTTTTTTCCTAATTGTTGAACAATGGCCGAATTATTTAGAAAAAAAATATAGAGAGAGTTTGATAATTTTAATAATTGATTTAATAATTGTTTGATGTGAATAGGTGATTATTAGTATATATAGGTGTTTATTTATTTTAATTCTGAAAAATAATTAATTCTGAAAAATTATTTTAAATCTGGAAAGTTATTATTTTATTAAGATATAAGACCCCAAATGATTATTTTGATATGTGTTAGTAGTGCTTAATTTGTATATAATTATTTAAGTTTGTTTGCTTTATTTTCTTAAGATAATGCAACAAATTGCGGTGGCTGTACAGAAGGTGAAATTATTGTTATGTGACTTAGATTTAATCATTTTAATATAATAGAATTCATAAAAAGAATTTAGGAAAAAAGGGCATGTGTATCTGATAGAAAACTGAGTTTTAAGAAATAGTGTATATGTTGTTCAAGATTTTAAAATAGTTGCATCAAGAATAGAAATTATTTTGAGATGAATTGGTAATGTTTACTTTATGCTAAGATCTTTATTATAAGTAGTTAAAAATTAGCAAGGAAGTGTAAAAGTGATTTTGTGAATGTATTGATGCTTAAAAGTGATTTTGCTGTGTACTGTTTATAATCTGTAACTTAATTTCATTATCAATAGAGAAAAAGTATTTTTAACTTAGAATACTTGAGTTTATTTTCTCAATATGTTATATGTGTTTATAAGATGATTATGCAAAAATTTGTTTACTGCTTGATTGAAATGTGCATCAAAGAAAAATACTTCAAATTCATGTTGTATGAATAGCCTGTAAATGGTAGTTGTTATAAGGTACTTAAGAGTGAGATCTGTAGTAAAGAAAAAATTGAGGTTTATTTTTAAGATATTTTGATTGTGTTTTAAAAGTTATATTATGATTGGAGATGATTTTCATAATTTAAAAGCTTAAAAGAAAAAAGTGATTTTGCAAGACTTGTAGGGTATGCTGTCCCAAAATTGTTTTATAAAGTAAAAATGTTATTTTATTTAGTTTGACTCTATTTCTAGACCATGGTATATGTATCCTTTAATAATAAAAAAGATGCATTTTCGGGTGATTTTGAAATGATGCAACTCTATCTTACCTGGCTGTCCAGAATTGTTTTTAATATGATTTTATGTTATTTAAATGTTGATTAGATAATAGGACTTGTGTTTTGTAAGTAGGAAAAAGAGGCATGATTTTTAGAGGTACAGTTTATGAGAAAAGTGAATTTCAAGTTTGTGTGTAGTTGCTGTCCAAATTTGATAAATTGATTTAAGTAATTCTAAAAATGATTTTGATTTGCTAAATATATGTATGTATATGTTTGGGTATGAGTGTCATATTGTTTGATATGAAATGGGTTGTATTTTGATATAGAGTTAAGTGTTTTTAGATAAATGAATGAATGCTATGAAAATTGATGTCTAATTGATATGATGCTTCTCTAAATGGTATATGTGTGACTATAGGAATTAGGTTAATTCATGCATGTATGAGTTTTATAATGTTGAGTCTCTTTTAAAGTAATATAAAGTTTAAGAAATCTATGATAGTCAAAATGTAAATGTTTGTTTATGTGTATACGTGCTTGAACATGGTAGTTGTTATATAAGCAATGTAGTATGGTTTTTATGAAAATAAAAATGTATTCTTAAAGGTTTTCAAGTATTGGAGTGAGTTTTAAATTTTGTTTTGCAAAAAAGGATTTCTTGATGTTAAAAGGAATTGTTTAAGTTATCTAATGACTTAAAAAGGATTTCTGTTTTAAAAAGGACTTCTGTTTTAAGGTACTTTGGTACTTTGGGTTTAGCCTTTACTTAGGTAGTACAAGTACTCATTAGATATTAATTGTATGTCGTTCATCATTCAAGAATAAAGGAATCAAAAGTGAACGAGCTGCTGGAGTTGTGGACTCGAAGGTTGAAAACAGAGTAAGCGTGGATCTCATGTGAGAGAGAAGCCTTCTTAAGACATAGTGGCATGTAGGGTAATATTAGGACGTTCCGTATCATCTCAAAGGTCGGAACTAGGAATCTATCGGTCGAGTAGTAAAACGACAATTGAGTGTGTATCCCGCCGTTTATACGAAAAACACGATTCCTCGATATTTATTATATGTCGGTTGCTAATTGATTATGCCATGTTGTATATTTTTTTGAATTGTATATTATATTTTGGAAATAATGATTCATCTTGTGGAAAGATAATTAATGTTCGGTGGTTCCTATGAAAAGAGTTCTTTGTGTTTTTCGACCGGTCGTTCCATGAAAAGGACTTGACATATTTTGTAAATATTATTATGAAATATAAGAATGGTCAAAGAACAATGTGAAATTGCGAAAGCGATAGTAGTGTACAGTGATGGTGCAAGCGGCACAAAATAACTTTGCTAAATATCCCCTTTAAGTGACTGGCCACGTGGATGACTGTGTCGTGGTCTAAGTCTTGTGGGATCCACTGTACTGTAGAGGGTGTTTGATATTTCCCTTAGAGGTCGTGACCCGTTAGAAGCGAGGCTTAGAATGGGTCGACCAAAACTATGATTAATGACAGACTTAAAAGACTTAAAAGACTTAGGAACCCCTCTCCTAAACCTACGCGTTGAGAGTGAAGTAGTGGAGAGGAAAGATACCGAAGACTTGGAGGCCGGTGTACTTTCAAGTGGTGATTGCGATAGGGGAGGGCAAGGACGGTGAACATCAAGAAGCCTCGAGTGCTTCTCTAGGCAGGACAAGACTACAAGGACTTGTCATTCAGTTGTAGGCAATGTCGTAGCAAGGAACTGCACGATCAACTAGAGAAAGTACTGTTGCCCCCTTGAGAAAATCTTAGATGATGATAGGGAACCCGAATGGGGCTAGATGTCGCTGTATTTTTGAAACTGTATTGATGAAATGATTTTACTTCGGTTGTTGGATACTTGTTGGTGCGTACCCTTCGACATCGATGCCAGCATGGTTAGAGTTCCTGTGCGTCCCATCTGCTTTCCGAACAAGGATGTGGTTGGAATGATGGAGGAGATGTAACGTGTGTGCTACCAAACCCTTGAGCCTCGGTGGTGGTACCCCCTCTTGAATTTCCGGTGGTTATGATAATGAAACTTAGAGCCTAAAGATAATTAAATATAATGGATATGATGTCATGAAGATTATCCTTTTGGTGGAAAGGACCCTATGGTATTTAGCTGAAGTTGTTTATAAAGGATTGGTAATAATGATGTATATATTGTTTTATGATATGCTTGTATGGTCTTAATATTCCCCTATGGTAAGCCCGGGCCGTCGACGATCATATCGTTCGGAAGTGCTTACTCTCTCTATTTCCCTTTCCTGTGGACATTGGGGAACAATGTCCACAGATGGAAGATCATGTAATATACCAAGTAGTGGTTGCTCAAGTCGGAAGAGGACCGCGAGACGACGTACATATGAGTAGGAAGCAGAAGCAGCAATCAAAGAATATTCCAGACAGTTGCGGTGGAGGAAATGATGAAGACTATTAGTCTAGGATAGTTTTTGTTTTGTATTTCATCTTTGGATGGGTAGGACACGATTACTCTATCCCGAATGTAACCCCAGTTGTAGTATGGATTATTTTAAATAAAAGAAGTTCTTTTGGTTATTGTATCATGTTCATATGTACCTAAATTATTTTCCGCAAGTTAACCATCAATTAAATATGACATGGAGAAAATGAGTTTTTTTGAAATGTGTTGGATGGTAACATCTCTTTTTGGAAATAGAATTTTTATGACGCAAGTTAAGTATCAAATTATTTTGTAAACAAATGAATCAAATTGTTTTATGAAAATCTTTTTGTAAAAGAATTAAAATAAACTGATTTTGGAAATGTTTATAAAAAAAAATGGCGCAAATTTTTAGTGAAAATTCTAAGTCCAAATTGGGGTGTTACATTTAGTGGTATCAGAGCGATGGTTGTCCTTAGTGGCCTTAAGCATAGCCTTATATGCTTTCATTGTGTGACTCTGCCTTAATTAGTGTGTAGATGTGAGTTAGTCCTTTTGTGTGTATAGATGTTTCCTTAGTCTAAGAGTTAAACCTATACGTAGGATCGCAATGGCACGTCGACAAGCAAATGAGGAACCAATGAACGCCCAACAACAAGCTGCTATCATGGCTCAAACAGCTGCAGTTTTGGCAGGAGTAAGGGACAACATGAACATTATGCAACAACAACTTCAACAGAATCAAGATGCGAATGCTGGTGGACAAGGAATCAGAGGTCTTGATGAGTTTTGCCGCATAAATCCGAAGGAGTTTGCTGGAGGTTATGCATTTGAAGAAGCTGAAACGGATAGCAAGTCTGCAGAGAATATTCGAAGGAATGGTGCAATGCACGGATGAACAGAAGGTTGCTTATGCTGGATATATGATGGTGGGAGAAGCGACCGATTGGTGGCGTAATGAGAGGCAAGCCTTGGCTGGAGAAGCTGGTGCGATCACTTGGAACCAATTCAAGAATAAGCTTTTGGAGAAGTATTTCCCGGAGCATCTGAAAACAGCTAAGGAGATGGCATTCTTGCGATTGAAACAAGGTAATCTGAGTGTAGGCAAGTATGCTGCCAAATTTGAGAACTTGGCGAGGTTTATGCCTTACTATGGAGAAGCTGGAAATGAGAGGTCTAAGTGCGCGAAATTCCTGGATGGTTTGAAGACGGAAATTAAGCAAGCTCTGGCACCCTTGGAGATAACTGTGTTTACGACTTTGGTGAATAAAGGGAGTATTGTGGAGAGTGGTCTGAAGTCGAGGGACTTGACAGGAAAGTCAGCTGCACAAGTTGCAAGTGGTGGTCCTGTGAGACACTCCCCAGGAAATGGAAACCAAAACAGTGGAGCCCGACATCAAGGTCCTTATGGACATGGAGGTGAACGAAGAGACAATAGGTCTGGTGGGAGAAGAGACAGCAGAACTAGAGGAAATAATTCAGCTAGAGGCAACAATCGTAACGGTGGCAATCAAAATAGGCATGGAAATGATCGTAACAACAACCATCAAAGCAACAACAACAACAATGGTAATGCTCGCAGCAATGGAAATAGTGAAAAAGGTCAAGGAGGAGTGATTCCGTTGTGTAATCGCTGCAATAGGAACCATTATGGACCGAACTGCCCTTATGAAAACCTGAACTGCTTTAACTGCAACAGACCAGGACACATCTCAAAAGATTGCTCAGAGCCAAGACGCGAATTAGGTTCTAATCGACCTGTTGGGATATGGAAGGGTCTACGCTATAATTAGAAGAAGTAACGGCAGTGTCTACGTTTGTGCTTTAGGAGTTTTTCGTTGTTTAAGTGTTGTTTGCTATGTTATGAGTTGTTTAAACGGTGTGGAGTTATCCACTAGTTGTGTTTGCTTCTCTTGTTGGATTTAACTTTGCTTCTTGACTGGTTATGTTGAAGGATTATTCCTTCTTTTTCTTTTCCTATGATATAATAATGTTGAAATTTTGTGAGATCGATGAATGTTTGTGCTTAAGTATGCTGTATAGAATTTCTTGTGAGAATGTGGAAATCGTTTCTTGGGAAAAGTGTGGTATTTTAAAGACTGCCAGGAGAGGATTGAGTTCAAGTCAAGGCATTACCCTACTTCGTCTCGATTTTTGAAAAGAACCCGATCACCCCTTCGTCTGATCATTGAGCTTGATTTTCGCATTTTTTCAATAATTCGATCCTTTCGACTTCCTTTTTGTCAGAAAATGCCTAGCCTAATGACCACATGTTGTCAAACTATTCGACCAAATGCCAAATTGCAGTAAATTTAAGATTCTTTTCTCGGATCCTCGTCACTAAAATATAACCCTACCACATAAAGTTATGAAGGAAGTAACACTTGTATGCATAGCACATGAATTTTAGGAGACTGAAGGGACAAGGTGATAATATAAGTGTGTACGACCCTAGGAATTTTGGGAATATTGGTTTAGAGTCGGTCCCTAAGTAGTGCTAAGAAAGAAATTAGTAAGTCAAAAGTCGAGTAGTTAGAAAGTAATCATAGTCTTAGGGTGGACTTTGATATAAGGTTGTGTAATAGATGGTATAAGCTTGACCAAAGTTGGGGAGCAAAAGGTTAAGTAGAGTTTATGTTATAAGAGTGTAGTGAGAAGTAACCGTACAGCGTAAGAAGTATGGAAGTCAGCAGTAACTCAGCTGGTGATTACGGTTTTGATATGCATACAAGAAATTACTTCTGGATTGACACTAAATTCGAAAATAACAAACTGTCCTTATCAAGACCCCTACGTAAATACCAAAATCCCTTATGAATAATTCATACCCACTTACCTTTAATGCTTCTAGTCTGGTCAAACAAAATTTTTTTGAGACACAATGATTGTTTGTTGCCTACTCTTGAGCTTGACTCAATTCGACTCCCGCGCGGCATTATGGCAAAGGTTGACCAGTAAAAGAGTGTTGATCAACGAAGACATCGAAGGGAGTATATATTCTCAAAAGAAGCAAATAACAAAGTGAAGGGTAGTAAGAATGTCTGAATAACCTGGTGTGTATCCTTGCTTGTCTATGTGCGTATTTCTCGGGGACGAGAAATCTCTAAGTTGGGGAGGATTGTGAGACCCGCAATTTTATCCAATTTAATTAAATTATAATATTTCTATTTTTGCCTTTATTTTATTTGGTCATATTCATTTTAAGGGTAATAAGATTTGTTATTAAAAAGTTGATTTTGATTTTTTATATATATACATATATATGTGTGGTGGTAATATATATATATATATATATGTACATCTAATTATAAATTTTATTTAATAAATGAGAAAAAAATTATTTTTGGTGTGAAATTATATTTCTGAATATTTAACAAATATTTTTGTTAAGAAAAATTCTATTGGAATGATTTTAACTAAGGTTTTGACAAAAAGGTGAAATTTTTTGGGTTATAGAACTATAACTTCAAAAATTCATATCTTTTAAACCGTACGTCGACAAATTATAAATGATATTTCAAAACGATCGTATCGAAACGTAGATTATGAAAATGTAAAGCTTTGATTTTTATTTTGGAGTTTTAGAAATTTTATCACTGCTACAGTACTGAACGAATTTTTGAGTTTTAAGTGTAAATGTGTGATTTTAATGCATTAAATGACCTTTTGACTCAAGTGTATTTTATTTTGAAAACAAAAATACATTTCTGAGGTTTTCTATTGGACTACCATCCAAATAAAATATATTTTCGTATTTTCCTTATTATAAAATTATTTGAAAGCTTATGAAGTGCATTTTTGAAGGAAATGATCTTAGAGCTTCAAAAATTCATAACTTTCAAACCGTAAGTCCAAAAATTATAAACTTTATATGAAAATGATCATATTAAAATTTAGTATTTGAATATGTGAAAATAAGATTTTTATTTTGACATATGCGAAAAAAAGTACTGTACAGTAAGGAAAAACGAATTCTTGGTATTTTTAACTTAGAAAAATTATTTTGGAGTATAAAATAAATTATTGGACTATAAAATAATTTTATTTATATATTTAAATATTTATATAAATGCCTACTGGTTGCACAGTCCAAATATTGGCATTTTTCTAAATTATTTATGAATTATTAAAAATGAAAGCTTTTAGGTGATTGGTCAATTATGTGGTGAATTCAAAATGGGCCAATGAAAATTTTTCTTCTTATTTTTATATGTGTGCACCGTCCAAATATTAGGAGGGAGAGAAGAGAATAATTTCTGAAAATTGTGAGGAATAAACCTTGAGTTAAGAAGCTATAGTTTTTAGAAAAGTCCCATTTAATGCTTGTAAAGTTCCAAGTGAAGAAGTAAAGTTGATGACTCACCATGGACTAGGAGGGGGATGAATTTCGGATCAGATTTTTGGGGAATATTTGCCTTCTCTCCACCTATAAATAGGCCATCACACCTCTCACCATTTCACACACACACTACTTGTTGTTACTTTGAGAAAAAAAATTATTCCAAGAGAAAAGAGAGAGGAAGGTGGCGAGTTGAAGGTAGGAAGACGAGGAAAATTTTTTCACCTTGGGAAAGTCTTTTAGCTTTAGGAGGAGAGGTAACTCTAAGTCTATATTTTAATTTATTTCATCTCTTCTTTTACTGTTATTAGAATCTCTAATTTTTTTTATGATGTTAAGAACTAAAAGTTTCTAATTCTTATTTTTATTAGAATGAACTATGTTTTTGTTGGTAATATTTTGATTTGTGGTCAAATGAATGAAGATTAAAAAGGGACAAAACAAAAATTGTTTAAAGAGAAAAGTCTCCCCTTTTTAATCCAATGAGGACCGAGTTTTATAGATAAAATAAGGAAGTGGTATTTGAAATTTTATTGCCTCAAGTTATATATAAAAATTGTGTTTTAAAATTGTTGTTTTGATTTTGTAAATGAATAAGGTTATTGGTTATATGAACAATGAATAAAAAGGGACTCAAAATGAGGTTTAAAGAAACTAAGGTTTCCCCTTTCTATTTCAGTGATGACCGAATTTTGTGAAGTAAGAAAATGAAAAGTTAAATTCTCATATCTATATAATTGTTTGAAACTATGTTAGATTAATGAAAGGTTTAAGGTGTTGAGTATAATAGTTTGTATTTAGAAATCATTGTGTTATTTGATTTTATTTTATTTTTGAATTTTGGCTGTAAGGCCTATGTATATATTAGGTGGTAGTTGTTGTTAATATGTGTATAATTGTTATAGGGATTTATTTCTTAAAAAGTATAAACTAATGGATATTATTTAATCTTTGATATTCTGATATAAAAATGAAATAATAATGGTTTTGTGGAAAGAAATAAAATTCTGGATTTTGTTGATATTGGCCGAAAAAAAAATATAATTTGTTTTGAGTACAAGTTACAAAATGATTTATAGTGTTTTTGTTTGATAATTCTAGGAGTAATTGGGTAATTTTAATAAGGAAAAATAGATTGAAAAGAATTGTATTTTTGTGTGATAATAATTAGGGGTGTAACGGTCCGGTCCGGTTCGATTTGTAAGTCATATTACAGACCGGACCGCTCAATTTAGTATAGTTCGGTCCGGTCCGATCCAACATTATTTATTCTCAAAGACCGGACCGGACCGGACCGTTAATGAACGGTTCGGTCCGGTCCGGTCCGGTCTATTTTGCTTTTTTTTTCTTGTTTTTTTCCCTCTAAAATCAAGCACTAAACATGTCATATTAGCACTAAACATAACAAGTGTTAATTAATCAAGAAAAACACCTAATTCGCTAGAAATATTCTAAAGGTTTTAGGACAAAAAAGATAATTACTTCAAGGGAAGACAACATAACTCTGAAAGGCTGTACATCGAATCCAAGTGCCATAATCATAATGCATTAAGATAGGGCCACCAATTTACAGAAGACATGTAGATTAAAGAAATTTTGAAAGATAGTTCATAACTCATACTATCAACAAATGAGTACTTGAAAGATGGCAGCATAAACAGCTCGGGAGCAGGCAAAAATTTGTGCCCATGTAAGTGCAAAAATACTGCACAAATGCACATAAACTCGTATTAAGTGCAAAAATACTGCACACTAAAATAGTATTAAATGCTTAATTAGTTAATTATTGGATTAAATGCACATGACTATCTCTAGGTTTTTTTAAAATTTATTAATCCTATCGGTCCGGTCCGGTCCCAGCGGTCTAATAATATATGGGACCGTGGACCAGACCGTTCAAGTATGGTCTGCACTTTTTGGGACCGGACCGGACCGTGAGACCAGACCGGACTGCATTTTTTGGTCCGATCCGGTCCGGTCCGAGCGGTCTCGCGGTCTCGGACCGGATCACTTACACCCCTAGATAATATGACTATGTGATTAAGTTAAGTTGTGAGTTTAGTTGTGACACCCTTCTTATTAACTCAAGTTTACTATAGTAATTTGACTATTAAATTGGATAATATATGGACTTGTAAGTATTTAGAAAATGTAAAAATAAAATTTTCTTTACAAGCGGGTGCACAATCAAGATATGGAGCTCTTGGAGAGAATAATTAGTATTATTTGAAACATTGTATTGAATTCGGTGTTTGCTCACATAAGAATCCGGATAGCATCGATGCTTTCGAAAATGTATTGACATTGTAAAATTAGACGATGCATATCCATTCTTTCTTTTACGGAACTGATACCATTTACAAAATACAACCGAATCCGTTAATTAATCTTTATCAGAGTAAGCAGAAAGAGTATGACTATGCACAGTAGAAAAATATGAACATAAGCTATATATAGATATATATAGATATAGGTCAAGTAATACATAGTCCCAGTAGTCAACTCTCCAAGGTCCAACAAGTCCATAACAGATCTACATCATAATATAACCATAGCCCTAGAGCTCTCGAGAGCATATCTACAAAATATATACATATCAAAATATGAACTCTAGAGGTGGTCACATAGATCTGGCAGCATCAGTAGTAGTAGTGGTAATGGTAGTAGCAGTCTCCAGGTAGCAAAAGAAACATCCCCATCAACAGTAGCAGCAGAATCTCCTCCACGGCAACACCTCATCGGATCCCACGATCCTCATCATATACCATATGCGCATACCTAGGGATCATCATCCCTCCAGTCACTCCCATTAGAATGTACGACAGGCTCGCCTCCGCTCTCGTCCTCCACGGGATCCTCCTCGATCTCGTCCGATGGAAAGTGTACCCTACCATTGGGTACAGGGTCAGGAGATGGTGTGACCCTGACTGGGCTCCTCGGATCAGAAGGGGGAGTCTCCTCGCAGACGACTCTAGAGGAAAATGGGTGTGAGCGGGTAGGTCGAAAACGGAAACTGTGATAAGAGCGAGCTGGTCGTGTGGGAGGTGGTCCATGATATGTGTAAAACGGGGGTACATGCATAGTGTATATGATGGGAATCCTAAATCTACGAGGACGAAATCGAATCAGCGGGTTCGGGTGGTAGAAGGTAATCTCTACCTCTCCCTCGAACACCGCGCGATGGTCCTCATAGATCCATGTGCCACTAGGAAGTGGCCGGATCTCGATGCAAGCACTGTAGCGAGACATCATCTACAAGGGCATAGGGGTAAGCAATTCTATACACATAATCAATAGAGCAGAAATGTACAATATGTAAATATGCAACAATGAACAACAATCACATTTAGCACTTAGTAGTTATTGAATGCAAGTAGAATGCTCATACTTGTTTCATTTATCACAGTTAATTTAAATGAATGGCATGATGCATGAATTTAGCTCTCAAACCTATCTCCGTCAATCTATGTCACTCTCTGAGTCCATCCCTGACAACCCAGCACTCACCAGTGCGTTGTATTCCTAGGTATACAACATTTCGTACATTCACCAAGAATGTACACGACAAGCTTGGAATCCGTGCCACCCGAGCACATCCCGTCATCCAAACGGTTTAACCATATCGGCATCCACCACGTCTTCAACGTGTCATCAAGCAAGCGTTTTGGCACTCCCAGAGGCCCTCCACATGTTACCAAAACATGATAAATGACCTACCATCCAAACTCCAAAATGAATGCATCATTTTTCACTTAAAGGGATTGATTGATGTTTTTCTTGTTAGTAATACCCGACGTGCCACCCGAGCAGCGTCTCCTCATTCCAATGAAAACTTTCTCATATCATCAATCAGTTTCTTTTAAGTCTTTGGTCACTTGGATTAATTTTCACTTAAGTATTAATCAATGATTCAGAATTAAAAATGATATTTTAATTATTCTGGGTGAACTACTCGAGTGTTCTTCAGACTACTCGAGTGTTCTTCACTTGTTTCCAGATTACTCGAGTGTTCCTCAGAATACTCGAGTGTTCATGTCTTTCTGGGGATTTGGGTTTCAGATTCATAAAAGTACTCGAGTGATTCATGAGTTACTCGAGTGTTCTTCATCAATTCCAGAACACTCGAGTGACCCCTGCATTACTCGAGCGGTTTACCTTAACATATCCCATACATCACTCGATTACTCGAGTTCTGGGCATGGTACTCGAGTGTTCTTGTTCAAAATACATTGTTTTACCAAAATTTCACTCGAGTAACCAGCCTAATACTCGAGTCTTTTGTTGCAGAACAGACTGAAATCTTGGTTTTAACACACCATTTTCAATTCTAATCATTTTTAGTCCAATCCAATTATCAACAGAGTTCATATACCATATAATGAACATGTTACAATACTCAATTCATATCAAATTACAGATTTGACAGAGAATCAATCATTAATGCATAAAACATACAATTTCACAACTTAACACCTCAAATTGCAAAATAATCAACAAACTCATGCAATAGTGTTCATTACAGCTTGCATGCATCATATGAAACTTGCTCACAACAACCATAGAGCATGAATTGGTCTCCAAACCAAAGTTCCTATTCAATCTAAGCCCTTAGAGCCTCTTGATGGCTCTCTAATGAAAATAATGAAATTCAAACTCTATCTAGTGCATAAAACAACTTCCCCTTACCTCTCAAACGTGCACTAACAGAAAATTTCCCCAGAAAAAGCTCTCCAACACCAAAGACAGCTTTAAGCACCACATGCAAGACAGTTTTGAGTGCATCACCAAGATTGAATTGGTTTACATGGAAGACAGAGATAACAATTGGGGAAATTAGTATTTCTATACTCTATGTAACCTCTACTAACTAAAGAAATTGAATTGAGGCTCAAAAGACTCGTGAGCTTACCAAAAATTGGAATCAAAGTGAGCTCCCAGAACCACTTGACAGAAAACAGCCCCAACTTCCAAGCTTCAATTCTTCCACCACACTCACTCAAACCTCACGATTTTAGTGTCTATACAAAGCTCATGATGTGAGCTTTGTATTAGTGTATGATTTGTGGTTTGAATCGAAATGCAGGGGGTGAATCGAAGGAAACGAGTTCAGAACCCTAACTTGAGCAACAACCCAAATTTTGGTCAAATACCCCACGAATTCGATGTTGCTTAGCTTTTATAGGCTTCAATTGAATGCATGCATGACGACACGACCTCCATGGACGTGGAAGGGTAGCGATTTCGTGTCAACGAAACGAAATCGTTGATGATGACTCACCAAACGCACTAACTCGGGCAACTCTGTCCAAAATACTCGAGTATCCGGAATAACACTCGAGTGTTTTGCCCAGTTTTTGAAAAATAATAATTTTATTTACTTTCCCTCCAAAACCTTTCCTATAATTGCTTCTAGGTCCCAACCCAGGGACTAATATGCAAAATAATTATTTCATGCATAATTATATTTATTAAATAAATTCAAACACATCTCCTAAATACATAACACAGAATTTTAATCAAGGACTAAAATAGAAATCATTAATTATAATTAATTTTATAATTAACATTTCATTAATCGGGGATTAAAATTTTGGGGTGTTACACTACTCCCCCAGTTACAAGGAATTTCGTCCCCGAAATTCAACTTATACAAACAAGTCAGGATAGTCCTGACGCATCTTATCCTCTAATTCCCAAGATGCCTCTATCACATCACCACAAATCCAGACGACTTTGACCAAACAAATATCCTTCCCTCTAAGCTGCTTGACTCTTCGGTCTTCGATGCGAACAGGCTTAGCTTCGAAGGTTAGGTTCTCATGAATTTCTAGGTCATCGGGTTGGATTCTAAGGACAATGGTGGGATCATGGATATACCTTTTTAACTGAGACACATGGAATACATTATGAAGATTAGCTAACGATGGGGGCAGAGCTAATTGATAGGCTACTGGGCCGACTCTTTTAAGAATTTGATAGGGACCAATAAACTTAGGTGATAGTTTCTGGGTTTTCAAAGCTCTACTAACACCTTTGGTTGGTACTATTCTAATGAACACATGGTCTCTTTCAGCAAACTCTAAGGGTTTCCTTCTTCTATCAGCATAGCTTTTCTGCCTACTCTGAGCTGTCCTCATCTTTTCCTGTATCATCTTAATCTTCTCAGTTGTCTCTTGCACAAAATCTGGTCCAACCAGAGAATTCTCCCCCACTTGAAACCAGCATAACGGTGTCTGACACTGTCTCCCATACAAGGCTTCGAATGGTGCCATTCCAATGCTCGCGTGGAAACTATTGTTGTACGTGAATTCCACGAGCGGCAACATTTGCTCCCAATTTCCTTGGCCTTCCAAAGTACAAGCCCTTAAGATGTCCTCCAATGATTGAATAGTCCTCTCCGTTTGACCATCAGTCTGAGGGTGGTATGCAGAACTCAGCTTCAATCTTGAACCCAAGGCTCTATGTAGATCTTGACAAAACTTTGATGTAAACCTCGGATCACGATCTGACACGATGCTTGATGTTACCCCATGCAGGCGAACCACTTCTTTGATATACAACTGAGTGAGCTTTTCCAAAGAGTAGCATATGTTAACTGGAATAAAATGCGCTGACTTGGTCAAGCGATCTACGATCACCCAAATTGCATCATGACCAGTAGCTGTTCTTGGCAATCCTGACACGAAATCCATCGAGATACTATCTCACTTCCATAATGGAATTTCCAAGGGAAGTAATTCTCCTCCTGGCCTTTGGTGTTCCACCTTCGCCTTTTGACACAGCAAACAACACGCCACATAACCCGCCACATCTTTCTTTAGACCAGGCCACCAAAACATCTTCTTCAGGTCCTGATACATTTTGGTAGCTCCCGGATGCATACTCATCTTGCTTTTATGAGCTTCATCCAGAATCATTCTCCTTATCTCCAGATTGTCAGGCACGCAAATCCTCGTTTAAAGCGAAGGATTCCATCCTTTCCCTCTTGAAATTCTAACTCCTTGCCTTCCTTCCTAAGTTTCCTCTTTTCCTTGAGTCCCTCGTCCTCGTGTTGCAACTCACGAATTCTTTGCAGAAACTCATTAGCAATCTGCAGCAATCCCATCTTGATACTTGTTGGCTCCACTTGCATTGTCAGACTCAAATCTCTAAATTCTTCTATCAGTGCAGCTTCTTTGACCATCATCGAACTGATATGCATTGCTTTTCGACTCAACGCATCAGCCACCACGTTTGCCTTCCCAGGATGGTAATGAAGTTCGAACTCATAATCCTTCAAGAACTCCATCCATCGACGCTGCCTCATATTCAACTCTTCCTGATCGAAGAGGTACTTTAAGCTCTTATGGTCACTGAACACCCGAAACGTAGTGCCGTAGAGATAGTGCCTCCAAATCTTTAATGCAAAGACAACAGCTGCCAGCTCTAGGTCATGAGTTGGATAGTTCATTTCATGAACTTTTAGCTGTCTCGAGGCACAAGCGACTACCTTCCCATCTTGCATCAAAACACTGCCAAGCCCTTGTTTCGATGCATCACAATACACCTCGAAACTCTTCTGTGTATCCGGCAAAACAAACACAGGGGAGGATGTCAACCTTTCTTTCAATTCTCGGAAACTCCTTTCACACTTCTCGTCCCAAATAAAAGGTTGGTCTTTCCGAGTTAACTTTGTCAAGGGCAACGCTAACTTCAAGAAACCTTCTATAAATCTTCTATAGTAACCAGCCAAACCAAGAAAGCTCCTCACCTCCGTGACTGACTTTGGTTGCTCCCATTGCAAAACCGAGCTCACCTTCGTCGGATCAACTGCTATTCCCTTGTTTGAAATTACATGCCCCAAGAACTTAACTTCCTCCATCCAGAACTCACACTTTGTAAGTTTGGCGTACAGCTGCTTCTCCTTCAAGATACTCAACACTATACTCAAGTGTTCAGCATGCTCCTCCGGGCTCTTAGAGTAGATAAGGATATCGTCAATGAACACAACCACGAATGAATCTAAATAAGGTCTAAAGATTCGATTCATGTAGTCCATGAAAATAGCTGGTGCATTGGTCAATCCGAACGGCATCACAACGTACTCATAATGCCCGTATCGGGATCGAAATGCGGTCTTAGAGATATCCTCTTCTCTAATCCTGATCTGATGGTACCCTGACCTCAAATCAATCTTGGAAAATACTGAAGCTCCACGAACTTGATCCGTAAGGTCATCTATCCTTGGCAATGGATACTTGTTCTTGATTGTGACCTTATTCAACTGCCGGTAGTCGATGCACATCCTCATACTACCATCTTTCTTCTTGACAAATAAAACTGGAGCACCCCAAGGTGACACACTTGGTCGGATCATCTGCTTCTGCAACAGCTCCTCAATCAGCTTCTTCATTTCAGCCATTTCTGGTGGTGCCATTCTATAAGGAGCGTTAGAAATGGGACCAGCTCCCGGAACTAGATCAATTCCAAATTCAATCTCTCTTCTTAGTGGCATACCAAGTATCTCATCAGCGAATACCTCCGGGAAGTCTCTGACAACAGGGATCTCTTCCATTCTTGGGTCATTCTCTTCTACTTCAGTGTTGAACAGGCACATGTAACCAGAGGGTTTCGGGTTCCTATAGGTTATGATCTTTCTATCACAATCGATGATCACTTGGTTTCGACTCAACCAGTTACATCCAATTGCGATAAGGGTAAACAGATCAGATCTACCTTAGAGGTTTGTCCTAACACTTCTATACAACAGTTAAGACATGCTCTAGAAACAACTACAGGAGCATTAGTAGGGGTTTCTACTTGCAGAATATATGGCAATTCAGACATAGATAGACCCAAACGATCTACACATTCATATGAAACAAATGAATGCGTTGCACCAGAATCAAACAAAACATTACAAAGCTGACCATTTAGCAAGTATTTACCTTGCACCAGATCAGAAGATCGGCTTTCTTCCACACCACTAAGAGTGAAAACCCTTCCTTGAGCCATAGGCCTATCAGCAATCCCTCTTCAATTCGCTTTGACCGGTTCCTTGCAGTCTCTCGCAAAGTGTCCCGGCTTCCCACAGTTGAAACAGCCACTTGTTCCCCAACAAACACGACCATAATGATGGCTCTTGCACTTGTCACAGAATGGAGCCTCGCTCCGAAAATTTCTTCCATCCGAACCACCAACCTTACCCTTGCCTTTCCCTCGGCGATCATACGGACCCTTGCCTCGGTTGTTGAAACTCTTACGCCTCTAGGATCCATAGTTCTGATTGTCCTTCCTTTCTGAGATTTGCAACTCTTCAGCTTTCTTGTCATCTTCATACATCCTACACATGTCCACCAGTGTAGGAAAGCTTTGAATTTGTTGATAGCTGAAAATTGACTTCAACTTAGGCCTCAAGCCTCCCTCAAACTTGATACACTTGCTCCTTTCATCGGGGTTGTTCTGGTAGTATGGAGAGTACTTCATCAACTCCTCGAACTTGGCTGCGTACTCGCCCACACTCATGCTTCCTTGTTTAAGTTGTAAGAATTCCACCTCCTTCTTCCTCCTCAAGTCTTCAGGGAAATATTTATTGAGGAATTTTTCCATAAATACACCCCAACTCACCTCTCTTCCTTCATAGTGTAGAAGCTGAACCGTGTGATTCCACCAATTCTCAGCTTCATCTTCCAGCATGTAGGTTGCATATGCCACTTTTTGAGCTTCCGTGAAGTCCAAAGTCCTCAGAATCTTGTCCATGGTGTGAATCCACTTGTTGGCCTCCTCAGGTCTAAATCCTCCTTCAAACTTAGGCGGATTACAACTCCTAAAATCAGCCAGACTCTTTGCCTCAGTGTTACCCACATTGCATTGATGAGGTGGATTAACCGGCTGAGGTGGTTGCTGAGATTGCTGCTGCATGGTCTCCAACACCGCAATTATTCTTTCTAACATCGCGTTGGTGTGATTTTGGTTTCTAGTTGCCATAATAGACCTGCGCTATATGCTCATGGTCACATATGTTGAACTAAAGAAACAATCCTCACACCAACTATACTAAGGCTATAGCTTATAACTTTAAATCAACATTCAATTGTGTCTTGTGCTCAAAAGAGACAAGATACAAACATTCATAACAATAAATATGCCCTGCGGATACCTGCTTGATGTTGATGGCTACCTTTCTGGAGCTACTTCCACTACTACAGGGTCTGACTTTTTCTCTTATACCACTCAGTGTGACACACTTCTTATTAACTCAAGTTTACTATAGTAATTAGACTATTAAATTGGATAATATATGGACTTGTAAGTATTTAGAAAATGTAAAAATAAAATTTTCTTTACAAGCGGGTGCACAATCAAGATATGGAGCTCTTGGAGAGAATAATTAGTATTATTTGAAACATTGTATTGAATTCGGTGTTTGCTCACATAAGAATCCGGATAGCATCGATGCTTTCGAAAATGTATTGACATTGTAAAATTAGACGATGCATATCCATTCTTTCTTTTACGGAACTGATACCATTTACAAAATACAACCGAATCCGTTAATTAATCTTTACCAGAGTAAGCGGAAAGAGTAGGACTATGCACGGTAGAAAAATATGAACATAAGCTATATATAGATATATATAGATATAGGTCAAGTAATACATAGTCCCAGTAGTCAAGTCTCCAAGGTCCAACAAGTCCATAACAGATCTACATCATAATATAACCATAGCCCTAGAGCTCTCAAGAGAGTATCTACAAAATATACACATATCAAAATATGAACTCTAGAGGTGGTCACATAGATCTGGCAGCATCAGTAGTAGTAGTGGTAATGGTAGTAGCAGTCTCCAGGTAGCAAAAGAAACATCCCCATCAACAGCAGCAGCAGAATCTCCTCCACGGCAACACCTCATCGGATCCCCCGATCCTCATCATATACCATATGCGCATACCTAGGGATCATCATCCCTCCAGTCACTCCCAATAGAATGTACGATAGGCTCGCCTCCGCTCTCGTCCTCCACGGGATCCTCCTCGATCTCGTCCGATGAAGAGTGTACCCTACCACTGGGTACAGGGTCAGGAGATGGTGTGACCCTGACTGGGCTCCTCGGATCAGAAGGGGGAGTCTCCTCGCGGACGAATCTAGAGGAAAATGGGTGTGAGCGGGTAGGTCGAAAACGAAAACTGTGATAAGAGCGAGCTGGTCGTGTGGGAGGTGGTCCATGATATGTGTAAAACGGGGGTACATGCATAGTGTAGATGATGGGAATCCTAAATCTACGAGGACGAAATCGAATCAGCGGGTTCGGGTGGTAGAAGGTAATCTCTACCTCTCCCTCAAACACCGCGCGATGGTCCTCATAGATCCATGTGCCACTAGGAAGTGGCCGGATCTCGATGCAAGCACTCTAGCGAGACATCACCTACAAGGGCATAGGGGTAAGCAATTCTATACACATAATCAATAGAGCAGAAATGTACAATATGTAAATATGCAACAATGAACAACAATCACATTTAGCACTTAGCAGTTATTGAATGCAAGTAGAATGCTCATACTTGTTTCATTTATCACAGTTAATTTAAATGAATGGCATGATGCATGAATTTAGCTCTCAGACCTATCTCCGTCAATCTATGTCACTCTCTGACGTCCATCCCTGACAACCCAGCACTCACCAGTGCGTTGTATTCCTAGGTATACAACATTTCGTACATTCACCAAGAATGTACACGACAAGATTGGAATCCGTGCCACCCGAGCACATCCCGTCATCCAAACGGATCGTCATCCAAATGGTTTAACCATATCGGCATCCACTAAGCCGACCACGTCTTCAACGTGTCATCAAGCAAGCGTTTTGGCACTCCTAGAGGCCCTCCACATGTTACCAAAACATGATAAACGACCTACCATCCAAACTCCAAAAAGAATGCATCATTTTTCACTTAAAGGGATTGATTGATGTTTTTCTTGTTAGTAATACCCGACGTGCCACCCGAGCAGCGTCTCCTCATTCCAATGAAAACTTTTTCATATCATCAATCAGTTCCTTTTAAGTCTTTGGTCACTTGGATTAATTTTCACTTAAGTATTAATCAATGATTCAGAATTAAAAATGATATTTTAATTATTCTGGGTGAACTACTCGAGTGTTCTTCAGACTACTCGAGTGTTCTTCACTTGTTTCCATATTACTCGAGTGTTCCTCAGAATACTCGAGTGTTCATGTCTTTATGGGGATTTGGGTTTCAGATTCATAAAAGTACTCGAGTGATTCATGAGTTACTCGAGTGTTCTTCATCAATTCCAGAACACTCGAGTGACCCCTGCATTACTCGAGTGGTTTACCTTAACATATCCCATACATCACTCGATTACTCGAGTTTTGGGCATGGTACTCGAGTGTTCTTGCTCAAAATACATTGTTTTACCAAAATTTCACTCGAGTAACTAGCCTAACACTCGAGTCTTTTGTTGCAGAACAGACTGAAATCTTGGTTTTAACACACCATTTTCAATTCTAATCATTTTTAGTCCAATCCAATTATCAACCGAGTTCATATACCATATAATGAACATGTTACAATACTCAATTCATAGCAAATTACAGATTTGACAGAGAATCAATCATTAAGGCATAAAACATACAATTTCACAACTCAACACCTCAAATTGCAAAATAATCAACAAACTCATGCAATAGTGTTCATTACAGCTTCCATGCATCATATGAAACTTGCTCACAACAACCATAGAGCATGAATTGGTCTCCAAACCAAAGTTCCTATTCAATCTAAGCCCTTAGAGCCTCTTGGTGGCTCTCTAATGAAAATAATGAAATTCAAACTCTATCTAGTGCATAAAACAACTTCCCCTTACCTCTCAGACGTGCACTAACAGAAAATTTCCCCAGAAAAAGCTCTCCAACACCAAAGACAGCTTTAAGCACCACATGCAAGACAGTTTTGAGTGCATCACCAAGATTGAATTGGTTTACATGGAAGACAGAGATAACAATTGAGGAAATTAGTATTTCTATACTCTATGTAACCTCTACTAACTAAAGAAATTGAATTGAGGCTCAAAAGACTCGTGAGCTTACCAAAAATTGGAATCAAAGTGAGCTCCCAGAACCACTTGACAGAAAACAGCCCCAACTTCCAAGCTTCAATTCTTCCACCACACTCACTCAAACCTCACGATTTTAATGCCTATACAAAGCTCGTGATGTGAGCTTTGTATTAGTGTATGATTTGTGGTTTGAATCGAAAGACAGGGGGTGAATCGAAGGAAACGAGTTCAGAACCCTAACTTGAGCAACAACCCAAATTTTGGCCAAATACCCCACGAATTCGGTGTTGCTTAGCTTTTATAGGCTTCAATTGAATGCATGCATGACGACACGACCTCCATGGACGTGGAAGGGTAGCGATTTCGTGTCAACGAAACGAAATCGTTGATGATGACTCACCAAACGCACTAACTCGGACAACTCTGTCCAAAATACTCGAGTATCCGGAATAATACTCGAGTGTTTTGCCCAGTTTTTGAAAAATAATAATTTTATTTACTTTCCCTCCAAAACCTTTCCTATAATTGCTTCTAGGTCCCAACCCAGGGACTAATATGCAAAATAATTATTTCATGCATAATTATATTTATTAAATAAATTCAAACACATCTCCTAAATACATAACACAGAATTTTAATCAAGGACTAAAATAGAAATCATTAATTATAATTAATTTTATAATTAACATTTCATTAATTGGGGATTAAAATTTTGGGGTGTTACATTAGTTGCTGTAAAAAAATGATTTTTATGAAAGATGTCTATTTTATATTTTATTGATGATTAAAACAATTATTAGGAAGGTATAATATTATGTAACTATGATGTATAGGTGTTTTAAAAATTAAAAGTATTTTTTTTCCTCATTTTTGAACAGTGGCCGAATTATTTAGAAATATATATATATATATATATATATATATATATATAGAGTTTGATAATTTTCCTAATTGATTTAATAATTGTTTGATGTGAATAGGTGATTATTAGTATATATAGGTGTTTATTTATTTTAATTCTGAAAAATAATTAATTCTGAAAAATTATTTTAAATCTGGAAAGTATTATTTTATTAAGATATAAGACTCCAAATGATTATTTTGATATGTGTTAGTAGTGCTTAATTTGTATATAATTATTTAAGTTTGTTTGCTTTATTTTCTTAAGATAATGCAACAAATTGCGGTGGCTGTACAGCAGGTGAAATTATTGTTATGTGACTTAGATTTAATCATTTTAATATAATAGAATTCGTAAAAAGAATTTAGGAAAAAGCGGCATGTGTATCTGATAAACCGTTTAGGAGAAAACTGAGTTTTAAGAAATAGTGTATATGTTGTTCAAGATTTTAAAATAGTTGCATCTAGAATAGAAATTATTTTGAAATGAATTGGTAATGTGTACTTTATGCTAAGATCTTTATTATAAGTAGTTAAAAATTAGCAAGGAAGTGTAAAAGTGATTTTGTGAATGTACTGATGCTTAAAAGTGATTTTGCTGTGTACTGTTTATAATCTGTAACTTTATTTCATTATCGATAGAGAAAAAGTATTTTTAACTTAGAATACTTGAGTTTATTTTCTCAATATGTTATATGTGTTTATAACATGATTATGCAAAAATTTGTTTACTGCTTGATTGAAATGTGCATCAAAGAAAAATACTTCAAATTCATGCTGTATGAATAGCCTGTAAATGGTAGTTGTTATAAGGTACTTAAGATATTTTGATTGTGTTTTAAAAGTTATATTATGATTGGAGATGATTTTCATAATTTAAAAGCTAAAAAGAAAAAAGTGATTTTGCAACACTTGTAGGATATGCTGTCCCAAAATTGTTTTATAAAGTAAAAATGTTATTTTATTTAGTTTGACTCTATTTCTAGACCATGGTATATGTATCCTTTAATAATAAAAAAGATGCATTTTTGGGTGATTTTGAAATGATGCAACTCTATCTTACCTGGCTGTCCAGAATTGTTTTTAATATGATTTTATGTTATTTAAATGTTGATTAGAAAATAGGACTTGTGTTTTGTAAGTAGGAAAAAGAGGCATGATTTTTAGAGGTACAGTTAATGAGAAAAGTGAATTTCAAGTTTGTGTGTAGTTGCTGTCCAAATTTGATAAATTGATTTAAGTAATTCTAAAAATGATTTTGATTTGCTAAATATATGTATGTATATGTTTGGGTATGAGTGTCATATTGTTTGATATGAAATGGGTTGTATTTGATATAGAGTTAAGTGTTTTTAGATAAATGAATGAATGCTATGAAAATTGATGTCTAATTGATATGATGCTTCTCTAAATGGAATATGTGTGACTATAGGAATTAGGTTAATTCATGCATGTATGATTTTTATAATATTGAGTCTCTTTTAAAGTAATATAAAGTTTAAGAAATCTATGATAGTCAAAATGTAAATGTTTGTTTATGTGTATACGTGCTTGAACATGGTAGTTGTTATATAAGGATTGTAGTATGGTTTTTATGAAAATAAAAATGTATTCTTAAAGGTCTTCAAGTATTGGAGTGAGTTTTAAATTTTGTTTTGCAAAAAGGATTTCTTGAAGTTAAAAGGAATTGTTTAAGTTATCTAATGCCTTAAAAAGGATTTCTGTTTTAAAAAGGACTTCTGTTTTAAGGTTCTTTGATACTTTGGGTTTAGCCTTTACTTAGGTAGTACAAAGTACTCATTAGATATTAATTGTATGTCGTTCATCATTCAAGAATAAAGGAATCAAAAGTGAACGAGCTGCTGGAGTTGTGGACTCAAAGGTTGAAAACAGAGTAAGTGGATCTCAGGTGAGAGAGAAGCCTTCTTAAGACATAGTGGCATGTAGGGTAATATTAGGACGTTCCGTATCATCTCAAAGGTCGGAACTAGGAATCTATCGGTCGAGTAGTAAAACGGCAATTGAGTGTGTATCCCGCCGTTTATACGAAAAACACGATTCCTCGATATTTATTATATGTCGGTTGCTAATTGATTATGCCATGTTGTATATTTTTTTGAATTGTATATTATATTTTGGAAATAATGATTCATCTTGTGGAAAGATAATTAATGTTCGGTGGTTCCTATGAAAAGAGTTCTTTGTGTTTTTCGACCGGTCGTTCCATGAAAAGGACTTGACATATTTTGTAAATGCTACCAAACCCTTGAGCCCTCTTGAATTTCCGGTGGTTATGATAATGAAACTTAGATCCTAAAGATAATTAAATATAATGGATATGATGTCATGAAGATTATCCTTTTGGTGGAAAGGACCCTATGGTATTTACCTGAAGTTGTTTATAAAGGATTGGTAATAATAATGATGTATATATTGTTTTATGATATGCTTGTATGGTCTTAATATTCCCCTATGGTAAGCCCGGGCCGTCGACGATCATATCGTTCGGAAGTGCTTACTCTCTCTATTTCCCTTTCCTGTGGACATTGGGGAACAATGTTCACAGATGGCAGATCATGTAATATACCAAGTAGTAGTTGCTCAAGTCGGAAGAGGACCGCGAGACGACGTACATATGAGTAGGAAGCAGAAGCAGCAATCAAAGAATATTCCAGACAGTTGTGGTGGAGGAAATGATGAAGACTATTAGTCTAGGATAGCTTTTGTTTTGTATTACATCTTTGGATGGGTAGGACACGATTACTCTATCCCGAATGTAACCCCAGTTGTAATATGGATTATTTTAAATAAAAGAAGTTCTTTTGGTTATTGTATCATGTTCATATGTACCTAAATTATTTTCCGCAAGTTAACCATCAATTAAATATGACATGGAGAAAATGAGTTTTTTTGAAATGTGTTGGATGGTAACATCTCTTTTTGGAAATAGAATTTTTATGACGCAAGTTAAGTATCAAATTATTTTGTAAACAAATGAATCAAATTGTTTTATGAAAATCTTTTTGTAAAAGAATTAAAATAAACTGATTTTGGAAATGTTTATAAAAAAATGGCGCAAATTTTTAGTGAAAATTCTAAGTCCAAATTGGGGTGTTACATATAACATCTCTATTTTTAGTAGTATTTATATTATACATATTTTGAGAGATGTATCATAGAATGAATTTAGTTTTATATTAATACTTATTTGGTATCCATGGACTTGTTACACTTGATATATTTTGAGAGTATAATATGATTATTTTATTATGTTTCCGCAAACTCTGATTTTATTAGTCAAGTTCATTATTAGTCAAATTTTTGTAAAAGGAATTTTCAAATGAAAGGAAAATTCTTATTTTCATATTTTTTCCAACAATGACAAGTCCAGGTAATCATAAACTTATTACTTTTCTTATAAAGTAAGATGATAATACAAGGAGTGTTACACTTTTATGGTATTAGAGCAATGGTCCTGACTTTTGGTCCTTGGGTGTGTGGTCCAATACGCTGGTCATCGATATCTGCGATGTTTCCTGGGAAGTATGCTTTCATATACTTCCAAATTAGATCTAAGGTTATGTGTAATGGCTCTAGATAAGTAGCTTAGTCTGCTATTAAGAAGTGTTCTATGTAGTCTAAGTAGAAGTATGATAGTTGTACGCTTCTCTTTAGACATATTGTAAACCCAAAACCATAGTGTTGGTTTATTACGTTCTCATAGAACCAGTGATAAGGAAATCTTAAGGAGTTGTAGTTAAGTCCTTGACTCTGGGTAAGAGTGTTTACCCTCACTAGTGTTAAAGTTAATCAACTTCTCAGACCGAGTGCTTCATCTTCTTAAAGATCAACCTTGTTGAGTTTGTTAAACTCAAAAGTTATCCTTTCTTTTGTTCCTTATGGATACGAGTATTGATCAAAGTTGATCTATGTCTTATCCAATCTGCTATCTCAAAGTAGAGACTCCTACAAATCTTCTTGTAGTGGTTTCCAATGTATGTCTGAATTGTTCTATTAAGGTATTAGACTTTGTCTATCTACCTGTGTCATGATTACATTTGATCTTAGACACGGTTTGGAAGCCGAGAGATCAAGTGATCGTGATTAATGATGATAGAACAACCCTGTATTGGGATTCCCAAGCTTCGAATCTGGAATCCAATGGATCCATGTGTTTGCTTCTGGGCAGCAGTGAAGGAAAGGAAGAAGGGGGTTAAAGAAATCTTAGTTACAAGAAATTATGTTAGGTTTACCCTTGAGTAAAAAGATAGAGTTTGGAATCAAGTTAATTCTTGAAGCTGATTCTATCTCCACTACCCTTATAATATGGTACCATCGGGAATGGTCAAATGGAAGAAACACGTAGAGAAGTTGCTAAAAAGGTTATGGTTGGATCAGGTTAAAGGAGTCTAAGTGTTTTCAAAGATTGATTGGAGGTTGGATTAACCCCAAATCAGGATTCGGGACAGGGATACACCTAAGACTGCATTTTGATCTCGATACGGACATTATGGGTAGGAAATAATGTCGTTTGGATTGACTAATGCACCTGTTCTTTTATGGATTATAAGAACGGGACCTTTAGACTATATTTGGATTCGTTTGTGGTTTATTCTAAGAATTCGGAGGAGCATGAGGAACATCTCAGGATTGTGTTGAGAATCCTGCAGGAGGAGTAGTTGTGTGCTAAGCTCACCAAAGATGAGTTTTGGTTGAGCGAAGTTAAGTTCGCAGGGCATGTGATATTTAAAGAAGAAACTGTGGTGGATCCAGCGAAGGTGAATTCAGTGGTGTAATGTGAACAACTTAAGACTGTGGTTAAAGTAAGAAGTTTCTTAGGGCTGGCTGGATACTATCGCCGGATTATTGAAGGATTTTCTAAGATCGCATGGCCTTTGACCAAGTTGACTTGGAAAGATCAACTGTTTGTATGGAATGATAGGATGTTGTTTAATTATAGTGGGGTAGTGATGGATTATACCCTAATACAATATGATTAGTCCAAGAGGAATTATGGAAAATGTGAGTATATTATGATTTAAATCATTTCAGTGAAGAATTCAGTTGGAATCAAGGTATTAGATTAGGATTAAATCCTATTTGAGTTGGATTGGATGATGTAAAGAAAATGGTCTTGAAATTCTTTGGTTTTATTTCTAAAACTGTACTTACTAACCAGTTAGAGTTTCTTGTAACCGGTTAGAAGCTAAAAGTTTAAAATAAAAATTTAAGTCATTTGTGAAGGAACTTATGGTATTAATAAACATCTTCCTCCAATCCAAACTCAATGACAATCACCTAAGTAAAATTTTATTCAGGATTTAATGTGGTAAAATAACTTAATGCCTTGATTCATCATTGAAATTGATTTAAGAGGATTGAATCATAATACTTATGGACTAATCAAGAGTTAAAATTAAGGAGCTACTCCAATCGGAGAAGGTAGAGAATTGAGCTGGATGATGCAAAAGAGACGATAAGTACTAAGATAAGAAGGTTGTGATTCACGAACAAGTTGGAGTCCGAAAATGTGAATGACAATAAGAAGAAGAAGAGTTAAAGAAAAAGAGAAGTTGGATTTTGAGGGAAAGGAGCTAGATTCCATGAAGAAACGAATGGAATTCTCTGTTTCGAGGTGAGAATCTGCATTCTGAGCAAACTAAAACTTATAAGGATGGTTAGGGATAAAGTGTGCAAGAGATGAATGATCAAAGATATGGTGAAAACTTGTAAGTCAGATGTTGGAAGTCGGTAACCGATAAAATCGTCAGAGGGATAGTTAAAGAAAAGCTTTTGGAAAAGGCATTCCTACACGGATGTGAAGGGGCTTTGGCAGATGGATGTGAAGAAGGCAATCCTACACGGGAAGGCAGGCCATGCTATTCAATGATATTGGAAAAATGGCAGCGTGCATTTAGAGCAACTCCAGGACTTGAACCTGCGATCTGAGGTGCGCCCCATTTGGTGACTTTCGCGGTCGCCCTAACTAAACCGACTTGAATCTGAACTACGATTCAGATCGAGTCTTACCAGCTGGAGTACTTCCCAAACGAGGTAAGGAGGAAGAATGAGATTTAATCTTTGGAATTAAAGCCAGGGATTATGGATATTAGAAAATATATTACTGAATGCAAGGGATTTATGAAGTGTTTTCTGGAACAACCTAGATGAGAAATCCAAAGGCATGAACTTCAAGAATAGATTATGTTCGAACCCCAAGCCTGTAACACCCCGCATTTTTCCCATACGTGCATAAACGATTTCGTCGAAATAAACCTCAAAATTTTGGTGATATGAGAAATTTTCAGAAAAGAATTTTACGTGAGAAAGAAATGAAATGATGATTTTCAAGGAATTTATAAAACAAAATGTTTTTATAAAAGAAAAGTGAATGGTTTTGTTGAGTTGTGATTTTATCAAAAGTTGATTTTTATTTGAAATGAAGTTTTGAACTGTTAACTTGGAAAATTTGTATCTTTTTAACCGTAACTCGGATTTTCATGAATTTTATATCAAAACGATCGTCTTGAAACGTAGATTTTGAAATGTAGTTTTCAGATTTTTCTAGGTGGTTTTATAAAAATTTATTTTCAGAAATATGAAATACGAATTTTTGGGATTTGTGTTTTGAAGAAAATGAATCTATTGATTTGGCTTGAATTTTTATGTGAAATGTGTTTGATTGGATGTGTGTGTACAGTGTGATGCATGAAATAAACTGTGTGAATGTGATTTGTGAATTAATTGCATTATGGTGTAAATTGATGAATTTAAATAAATAAGATTAAGAAAATAAAAATGTGAAGTATGTGTGATGTGTGTGCTACGGTATGTGTATGTATTTGTGTGTATATGTGTGTGTATATAATAGGTGTATATGTGTGTGTATGTATGTTAGGAGTAGAATTTCCTAGAAGCTTAAGGAGTAAGTCAAGTCAAAACCATGAGGGAACTAAGTCCTAACCAAACCAAACTAGAATCATTAACCAAACTAAACTAAGTTAGAAACCCTAACTAGTTTTAAGCCTAAGGTGACCCCTAAAGTCTTAAGCCTATGCTACCTTGTCCCCTTGGTTTTGATAAACACCACCCATGCAACATTTTAGAAGCCCAAAACCGCCCCTCCTCTTGTGTGCAACAAAACCTAAACTCAAGGGCATAAGAGGAATTCGTGAATGGCCTATAAAATAGTGGAGCCTTAGTTCATTTTCGCTCCACCCATTCTCATTTCTTCACTTCGTTCCATTCCTTCACACCAACACTAAACACTACTCCTAAGAGCCCATTAAACTCTTAGAGAGAAAATGAAAAGAAAAATAGAGAAAGAAAGAGGGAGATGGCCGTGAGCCTTAGGAAGGAGAAAGAAAGAGGTTTCAAGTTCAACCAAGCCTTCCTTTGTAGATCAAGAGTGATGAGAGCTAGAAGAACCAACCTTTGCATGGTATGAACCAAAGATTAAGAAGAAGAGTTGTAATAGTTTAGTTTTCTTTTTACTTTGTAGATCTATTTTACTTCCTTCTTGCATGTTTAATTTTTGGAGTTTATGTGTTGTTATTCTTTTGATTTTGGACTTTAAGGACTTAACTAATTTGTAATAAGTTAGATTTGGTGCTTGATGTTCGTTTAAGGTTTCTTTTTGTTAGATCTTGAAATTTTCCTGACTAAACTTTGAAGATCTAAAGAAAACTAATATTTTTGTGAAAACATAAAATGAATCTTCTTGCATGTTTATTTTTCCTTCTCTAAACCGTGGACTATTTGTGTTTATGTGATGATTTGGTGAATAAATCCATGATCTAAGTTTGTTTATTAATAAAATGAAATTTTCGGTTTTTGCATGTTAAATCTTTTGGTTAGATCTTGATCTATGTGTGTGTTCCTATAATTATTTGTTGAATAAATTTAAGATCTAAACTTGATTTGTGAAAAGCTTAAAGTTTCTAGTCTTGTATGTTGGTTCAATGATGTCTTTATTTGTTTAAAGTGTGTGCATGTAATTATTTTTGCTTGATGAATGAAAAATGTTTAGATCTTTAGTTGCATGTTATTTTTCAAGAGAAAAGATTATATTTTCTTCTTTATATTATTCGGTTTTAAGGAGAAAATTAAGGTAACAAGTTTTAAATTAATTTTTGAGTATGAACATGTTTTGATTTAGTGTTCAACCTTGTGAATGTTTGGCTTTAATGAAAAGATTATGTTTTCCTTATGTATATGTGTTTCGGTTTTTAAAGAAAAATTTAAGAAATAAGTTTTAAAATGATTTTCAAGTTTAAACATGCTTTGATTTAATGTTTAATTATGTGCATGATTTGATCTAGTATTAAATTTTGTGTGTGTTATGTTTTGTGAGGCCATTCGGCCATGCTTGGTTTAAAATTGGAATTTATGCTTTTTATTTTATAAAAAGTTGATGCATGTATGTTTTAGGATTAGATCTAATGATTTAAAGTACATGCATGTTATTCTTGGGAATTTAAAGTGTAACCTTGAATTTATTTTATGTATGCCAAAAATGTTTGAAAAAGAATTTGTTTTAATTATGTTGATGCATGATGATGTGGTATGTTGACTTTGAGCCCTCCTAGGATTAGGTAGTAGCTATGTTGTTCCTCTTTTAGGGTGTATGCATGATGAGATTATTTGAATTTAAAGATTCTAAAAGCACATGCATGAAGTAATTAAATTTAAAAGAAATTATGGGTGCTAGTTTGTGATTTAAATTGTTGTGTTGATTTAAGTTATGAAAGTGCATTAAAAGTTATTTATTTTTCCATGTGGATGCTCACGGTTTAATTATGAAAGAAAGAAAATAAATTCATGCTTTATGTCTTTGATTGTGCACTAAATTCTTGCAATATTTTATGTGTATAATTCGGTCCACACATGTTTAATATGGTTGGACATTTGTTTTCATGAAAATGACTATGTTTCTGGATGCATAATACTATGTGAATGTGATGGTGATTTCTGTATCTTTTGGTTCTGGAAATAAAAAAAATGAATAAATTAATTGATGTTGTAAAGAGGAATTTTTGTAATATTGAATCAATGATTTTTAGTTTTAAGAATTCATTTGTGATTAGAAAGTAATAAACACATGTGAATCGGTTTTGCTGGATTAATTAAAAGGATTAAGTTAAATTATTTTCTCAAGAATAATTGGATTAATTTATTAAGGTTATAATTTAGTTAATGATTGTAAATAATTAAAAATGTGACTTCCTGCGTACATGCTTGTGAATGATTTGAATGGTTTGAAATCTGTATGTACTGTTTGTGTGCTAACTGAATGTGTTAAATTGGAATGCTGTTTGTGAACTATGATCGTGAAAAATATGTGTTTGGATTTCAAAGAAATGGTTTTATTTAAAAAGAATGATTTAAACAACTTAAATTAATTTGAAACTTGTTATATGGCATTCTCTGATCAATATCTGATGATGTTGTGAAGTTTAGAAATTTACTAAATTAATCTGATTGATTTTGAAGTCTTACTTTCTTGAATTCTGTGTTTGCTTTAAAGAAAGATTTTCAAAAAGTTGTTTTCTAAAGGTTTCACTCAGTGTTCAAGGAAAATGATTTTGTAACCAAAGTGTTTTAAATTTTGAGAAATAAATTCTGTTTTGAAAAAGAAATTGTTTTAAGGAGTTTTCTTGGAAACATTTTATAAAAGAAATGATTTGGATTTAAAAACTTTTGGATATTGGCAATGTGCTTTTGAAAAAGGGAATTATTTCAAAGTGTTTTAAAATGGAATTAAGAATTTACGTAAATCGTTTTCTAACGCACGAGGAAAAATGTCTAGTTCGGGTGTCGGACGCGAAGGACACGTGGCAAGGTTAGCGACTGGAAATCTTGGAAAGTTTTGGATGTGTCGTCATCCAGGTGAGTGAGAGTGTTGTGGTCCCGTAACGTGGTTGCTCACAATCCGAATAGAAGGATTGTGGGAGTACTGCGAATTAGGCGATACAAATATGTGTGTTAGATGTTCTGTTTGCATACTAAATGTTTATTTGCTATGCATCATTAGATGTTTACTTGTTGTGCATACTTTATTCTGTTTAGACATTGTTTAACTTTGTCTAGATAGCAAAAATGACGATGATGATGGAACTGTGGAAGTAATAAGATAAATTGAAAAGAGAAAAGAGAAACGAACAAGAAACATGAGAAATGATTGAGAAAGAAATAAGTGATGAGTTGAGAATGAAGAGAAAGTATGAGAATGATTGAGAAAGAGATAAAGCGTGATGCGAATGGAATGCAAAAGAGATAAAGAATGAAAGAAAGAGAATTGATATTTGAGTGAAAAGAGTTGAGATTTGAAAGAGAACATGGTTGTGAAGGTGAGATGTGGTTTGATTCCTCGTTCATGTTTTTGGAAAGAAGCTTAGTGTTGAGTTGAGCTTGCTCCTCCATTAACACTCATCCAAAAATGTGATTGTTTTTTAAAAAGGTTTTGAAAAGAGATTTTTGAAAAGCTTTTGTGAAAATGGTATTTTTGTGAAAGTTTTGGAAACATTGTTTTTGAAAATGTTTTGGTGAAGTAAAGAATTTGTGAAATCATGTTTTCGAAAAAAGTTTTGCGAAAGGTTATTTTGAGAAAGACGAGGAAAAGATGTTGATGATGTTGATGAGAAATATGTTGAGAATGAGTTTATGGGAATGGTGATAATGAGAAAGTGATTTGAGGCAGGATGCCATTGAGATTTAGGGGGAACGGATTGCGATTAGTGGTCGGGCTTCGTTGAAGGGATGCACCAAGGACGAGCCGACTGTTAGGACTAAGCCGCTAATTAAAACGCTGAAACTTTAAAAGACTTTAAAAGACATTTACAAACGCAGTGAGGCATGAGTGTCGTATCGAAGTAGTGGAGAGGAAGGTACCCCGGATATCAAGGATATTCGGGTTGTGAATGCAATAGGGTAAGCTAGGGTGGTAAAACGTCATGAGGCTTTGAGTACTATTCTGGGCGGAACGAATCCCACATGTGGCGTACTAACGTGGTAGGGACTGGGTCTAATGTCGTGGTAAGTTCTGCACCCGGGACCGGAATAGTGTTGTCACCCATATGGCATTTCAGGAACAGTGAGAGGGACTGGAACGGGGCATTTGTGATTGCCGCTGAGAGCGTGCCTTGATTATATGATATGAATTGAATTGATTTGAGGCTGGGCCTCCTGGTCTGGGACCATTTGTTTGTGTGACAACTGTCGTGCCCGCGTGGTAAAGGTCCTGTACTCCTGTTTGCTTCCGACTAGGTTGGGTGGTTGACCGAGGAGATGTAGACGTGTGTGAGCTCAATGATGTTTCCCCCTCATCATTAATGCTAACCGAAACAATAAAACTTAAAAGACAAAGATGTTTCAAAGAGAAGTATATCAAAGCGTTAAGCACCAAATAAGACTAATAAAATGAGAGAATTCTTGGAACAAGTATTAAATGTGGATATTGTGAGGAAAGAAGGAATGAGAAAAGTTGTGAAAGTTCATGAGAGAGATTTTGGGAATGTGACGATAAGAACTTGAGAAAAGCATTGTGTTTATGATGATGATGGTGATGATTTTATTACTGCTATGATTCTTATCTGCTATATGTATAATATGTTACGTGCATTTGTTGATGATTATGTGATTGCATCATGATGAGTATCTAGGTTATATTGTTTTAGTTATATTACCAGTCTGTCTTTATATTCAATCTACCCTGAGACCGTATGGTCAACCCGTTAGTGTTCGGAACACTGACTCTCTCTTACCATGTTGTCGTATCGGCAATTGCTGATATTGCAACTGGTAGATGGCGCAGCGGAAGCGTGGTGGGCTCCATCAACCAAAGTATGGAGTTAGACGACAAGTAATAGGAAGCATGACTAGAAGCTAGGAATTCCCCTGGCGGAATGTACTCCAGTGTAAGTTCTTAGTTACTTAGCTCTATCATACTGTACCCCGACAAATGTTTTATTCAATATTGTTGTTTTGAAACAAGTAAATGGGCTACATTTTAAATGATGTTCGAAAACGGGTTTCAAAGTGCGGTGTCTTGTGACATCTCGGTTTGGAACTTGAAAGAGTTTATGTAATGTGAGAATACGAGTTTGATTGTAACTATGTTTTAAAAGTCTAAGTATTCTCACGTTCACATAACACTTGTTTTTTTTTTTTTTAAAAATGGCCCTAATTTTCACTATATTTAACTTAAGTTTTCAAGTTGCCGAATCGGGGTGTTACAAAGTCAGCTATCAACTATCAAGGAATAAGGAATTTCTCGATGTTGGTAAGCATGTATGAGGACTATGGGAAAACACATGAATTTCATGCGAGAAATTTCTGAGTTCAGAATAAGAGAAAGATTGATGAAATAAAGGCTCAACTGGAGAAAGAGGAAAAGTAAATAGGAGAATATCAACCACGGAAATATCAAGGTTAAGGAATCCTCGACTGAAGAAAAGTGACTAAAGAGGAATTAGGGAAGGGAACATTTGTCCATCTCAAGGTGAAAAATGTGAGGCACATCACTTTGGGTTTAGTTGTGATGTACCTAAGGGGATAGTCAATTCCGACTGCAGGAAGCTAGAGTATTATTCACCGAATTGTCTTGAAGGAATAGGTGAGAAAGGAATGGACAACAAACGAATCAAGCACGAGAAGAGTTCACCAGATGAGATGTGAGTTAAGTCTAATCCTGACGTAGATAACCCAAGTCTATCTCTTCCTTTGATCTGAGTTAATGTAATCAAATGTTTTTCAATTACGTTAATCTAATCGTTTGAAAATATCAATATCCTGTTGGAAGTTCAACTCCAATCTTTCTGTGATCAAAACTTTTATCACAATTGGATGTGATAAATATCTGTGGACACTACAGAAATAGAAAGATCAGTTAAGGCTAGAGAAATTAACAACCACCGGGCTAGGACAAATCTCTGTCTCCCCAACGGAAATGTCTCTAGAACTTGACTATCTAACTAAGTCTGATAGTGATAATTACCTTATCTTTAAGTTCATCTAACTTAAAGACATGTCGTATGGTCTTTCTTGCGAAAGATTATATCTGAAAGGGATGATTTTGTTATTAATGGTTTGAATATTAGGACTTATCACCCTAATGTCTCAAGTTGTTAAGGAACGAAGTCATACAAATGTTTCTTTATTCGTGCTCGAGTGATCAGAGTGCACAGCACAAAAAATTTTTCCCAAAAAGTTTATTGAAAAGTGTTTTATTTGAAGAATGTTTATGTGAAGTGTATTACTCAAAAGAGTATTTCTTTTAAAAGAATTCTTTCACATAAGAGTTTTTATGCAAAGAATCTTTATTGTTTAAATTGAAAGGTTTTATTAGAAATGTTTCGAAATAAAAGAATTATATCGAAACTCTTTTAAGTGGGGGAGGACCCTAAGAACAATTTTTAAGGAAGTTAGATGAAGTTTTCTAGTATAAGAACATTTTGGAAAAGTCAAACATTTCAGAAGATGAATTTCGGGGACGAAATTCCTTTTAAGTGGGGGAGTAGTGTAACACCCCGAATTTTCGTCTCCCAAATAACAAAGAAATTAGTTATAACAGTTATTTTATAATTGATTTATATTATTTTAGAAAGTTTTAGTTTTTGTACATTATGTGTTTTTATATATAAAAATATGAGATATATTTTTATATGGTTATTTTTGTACAAAAATATGAGTATTGCAATTTAATCCTTGGGTTGAGACCTAATTGCAATATTAGAAAGGTTTTGAAGAAAGAGCAATTGAAATATTAAATTTTGGCATTTTATCAGTATCTAACCAGTTAGAAGGGCTCTGTAACCGGTTAGACGATGAACCCAAAAACTGGGTTAGTGGATTTTGATGAGTAATCACCCAATTAATCAAGAAATTGCAAGGAATCCCACTCAAATCATGCTGGGGAATGCGTGTTGCCTTGCATGCTGCTTGAATTCATCTATATAAGGCAAAGATCAGATCACAAATGAGGGTTTTTGTTCAAGTGTTGATGATAAGCTCTATTTTAGGGTTCCATAGTTTTTCTCTTCGATTCTTAGTCTTTGTTGAGAGTTAGAAAACGAGTGATACACTGTTACAAAGCTCACATCACGGGCTTTGTATTGATATATAGATTGTGAGTTGAGAGTGAGGGAGCAAGGAGAAATCAAGCTGTGAAATGGAGGTGTGCATTCTATCAAAAACCAGAATCAGATTCATGAAGCTCACTTTGAGGTCTGATTTTGGTGAGCACATGCACTCTTTGAGTCCCATTCTTGTTCCTATAGTTCGTGCATGTTAGCTAGAATAAAATCTAACCATTTTTCCCAATTTGTTTCTCCTTTTCATGTGTCAAAAACTTTGATTTCTGAACCTTACCAAAACTGTCATGCATGAGAGCAGAGCTTGTGAATTTGGTGCTTTTCTGTGTTGATCTTGTTGTCCCTATGTTGATACTCATCAAACACGATCTAGAGGTAAGGGGAAAGCTTACTATTTGCTAGAGTGAGGATAAACATGTTTGGTAAATAGGATGAGTCACCAAGAGACTCTAAGGGCATAGCTTGAATTAGTTTTATGGCTTGGTGGCCAACTTTAGCTCATTTCTGATTTTTGAGCAATTATAATATGATGCATGCAAGCTATTGTGATGACAATTTCATGACTTATTTGGATATTATGTGAATTGATGCATTAATTTGTGAAATATGTGATTATGCACTTTTGGTGTATGATGATTTCGCATGCATGAATTTGTGATATGTTTAAGTGTTTAAACATGTGTACTTTAAGGTATTAAACTTTGGTTAATGATGAAAATAGGTTAGATTTGAGTACAATTGAAAATGGTGCTGAAAAATCAGTTTTAGTATGTTGTGCTGCATAATCTAACCGGTTAGAGCCTGTCTGTAACCGGTTAGAACCTGACAAAAATGAAAATATACAATTCTGGTTTTGTTAAGTAATGCTCACCATTTTTAATTGATACTTAAGGTCTATTATCACTGTTATTGCCCTGTGATTGTTGGATATGGATTCCAAACTTGATAATTGGTTTATACCTTAAAGTGAATGACAAATTCAATTGAAAATTGTGAAGTTATATGCAATTTGATGCTCATAATGTTAATGGATGCAAGATGAATGTGTTTTAGTGGGTAAACATGTTAATATTAAGGTATTGTCACTCTGTGTATGGCTGAAATTGGTTAGATTTGAGTATTGGAAAGAATGGTATGCAAAACCCCACTTTTCAGTGTATTTTCTGCATAATCTAATCGGTTAGTTTAAAGCTGTAACTGGTTAGATACTGTCAGTTTTGAAAAGAAAAAGGGTTTCTGAGATTGGCTAAGTGTTCATACCATTTATACTCAAGTTTAAGCTAGAATTTCATATAAAAACCAATCTGAAACTATGTGATTGAGCACTGTTTGGTTTAGATTGGAAGTGATGAGTTAATACCTTAATATTAAATGATAATTTCAAGAGGAAATTATTCATAAATGAAATTGGATTATGAATTAGATCTTTTGAATGATAATATGTGTTGAACTTGAGGTATTCTGTTATGCTAAGACTTTGTTATTGGATTGAGTAGAGAATTCAGGAAAAGATTCTTTGAAAATCAGTGGTTTTAAGTTCAGGTCTGTAATTCTAACCGGTTAGGTTATGATGTAACCGGTTAGTACCTGAGACTTAAAAATAAAAGTTAAATTTTTGAGTAAGGATTGTTAATACCAATGATTATATTCTTTCAATCCAGGTCTATGAGCATATGTTTAATTTAAATTCAAGGGTGAACTTTATGAGTAAAGTTATACCTCAAGATACCATTCAGAAGTTGTGTTTTTTAAGTCATAATAATGGAATTAATGGAAAGACCAACCTTAATAATTATGTGTGCATTCATGCATGGTGAAAGGTGATGAAATAGGTTGGCAAGGATCGTTTGTCATGTTCTTGGAACATGAGGAGGGTACTCTGGGAGTACCAAATTGATGCAACCTACTTGATGACACATTCTGGGAATGTGGCAAGTGTCTGGGACATGGTTATATTTGATACGTTATGGGAACGTGATGCACGCTCTGGGAGTGGTGCTTGTTTATATTCCAAGTATGGTTTGCTATACGTTCTGGGAACGTATGTTAGTGTTCTGGGAACACATCGGTGTGCAACCTACTTGATGACTCATCCTGGGAATGTGGCCAGTGTCTGAGACATGGTTTCTTTGATGCGTTCTGGGAACGTGATGCACACTCTGGGAGTGGTGCTTGTTTATATTCCAAGTACGGTTTGCTATACATTCTGGGAACGTATGTTAGTGTTCTGGGAACACATTGGTGTATTGGATGGACGTCCGAGATTGATTAGTATTGGAGGCCTCGGGATTGTGAGATAGAAAGCATGCATCATGCCACCTGCATTGAAAGACTTATTATAATTAACCGGGTGTGCTCATATGGTTATGCATTCTGATTTGCTACATGATTACTTGTGTATGTTAGTTTTATTCTCATTTGATTAGGCAAATATGTATAGCTAACCCCATGCCCTTATTAGGTGTTGATCGTATATCTAGCTTGCACAAAAGTCAGTGAAGGGAGATGACCCTTAGGTGCATGCAGAGTATTGATAGTGTGGGTTGGGAACCCTTTGTACAGATATCGAGGATCCGGCCAATTGGATGTTTGGACAGAGGACCAGTGACCAGCTCTATAACATCTCTATTTTTAGTAGTATTTATATTATACATATTTTGAGAGATGTATCATAGAATGAATTTAGTTTTATAATAATACTTATTTGGTATCCATGGACTTGTTACACTTGATATATTTTGAGAGTATAATATGATTATTTTATTATGTTTCCTCAAACTCTGATTTTATTAGTCAAATTCATTATTAGTCAAATTTTTGTAAAAGGAATTTTCAAATGAAAGGAAAATTCTTATTTTCATATCTTTTTCCAACAATGACAAGTCCAGGTAATCATAAACTTATTACTTTTTTTATAAAGTAAGATGATAATACAAGGAGTGTTACATCGACCATCATGACAATTAACATTTTACACGATATCGCAAGGGCCCAACACCAATAGACTGCCAGCCTCGTTCAGGTTCCCTCTCACCGTTCCAAAATTGATCAAGGGCGTGACAGTACTTTTCTAGTTCCGGGTGCAGAACACCCTGCGATCCCTTGGGTATCAATCCCCGATCACATATAGACTCGTTCTGCCTTATAAGAGCACTCTAGGTTAATTGACGTTTGACCGTCATCACCCTCCCCTATCACAATCACTCACCTGAATATCCGCAAATAAACAGGGTATCTTCCTCTCCACTACTTCACACTCAACTCACCGCGTTATTCAATGTCTTTTCATGTCTTATTAGTATTTTATTAATCCTATGGTTCGGACGAGTCACCCTTGTTCATCCCTTCGGTGATCCTCAACATCTAATTTCCTCATTATTTTAGAATCCTCATAGCAGCCGAACGCAGCAGGGAGCTCCTCAATCCGACAAGTGTGTCACGTCAATCGTGCACCTTGGGGAGTTCCTCGATTTGGCACGTGTCACGATAATCCTTTCGCTGTGCGGTACATACACATCACTAATTCCAATTATATTGGTCTTATCATTTCTTTCCTTGCATTTCCATATACAGGATTTCCAGAGCTTATCAACACATAATGTTGTTATTAAAAATCTTTTCCTTTTCATTGCTTAATTCAACCTTATCGCATTATTCTCATCAGCATTATTATTAATTTCATAATTTTCATTGTCTCACTCAATTTTCGACATGGATTAATCCTACAAACATCTCACCAAGTTACAGACATTAACATCATTATATATAAAATATTCATCATGCATAAGTTATAAAAGCAAGTCATATCATCATGGCATATTCACATTAATAACATCATGCATCATAAGGTGTGTGGTCTTAGTCCCCTTCGTATACGTGGCCGCACACACAAACAATTGCCACAATACTACTGACCAAGAGACCACTAGGTTCCGATCTTTGAGATTATACAAAACGTCCCAATATTTTACCTAAATACCACAGTGTCTTAGGGAAGACCCCTCTCTCACCTCGAATCCAGCAAATATCTGTCAAAAACTGTTGTGGGTTCTCCCGTCTGACAGCAGCTCCAAAAATCCCGACTTGTGGATCCTTTGCTTAAAACAAGACACAAAATCAATACAAGGCTATCTATTCAACATTCATGCTTAATATCAACTCACTTTTGAAAACTCGTTTTAAATCCTTATCGAGTAATCATAAAAGAAACCTTCACTTTCACAAATCAAATCCAACTTTTGAACATACTTTAAATATCTCAAAATCATTCTAAAACAATTAACAAAACAATTTCTTTGGTTGCTGGTCCGTTCCGAACAGCCACGAATCAAAGCTCAAAAACACCGAAAAACGTCACTTTTTCAATCCTTTTCTCTAAATCAAATACCTTTAAAAACACCAACTTTAAATCAATTTAAAACATTTTCATAAGTAAAATACAAACTAAATCAACTCTGGACAGCAGTGAAGTAAGCTCGAAATCACTTTTTCACGAAATCCGAAAACACCGTAAAATCATACTTTAGTTCGTATAATACTTGGTTATAAAATAAACACTTAAAACAATTTTTTTTCAAACATGACACCACTTAATAATGTAGGGAAGCAACTAAACATTCTTCAACCAAATCAAAAACAATCATCCTTAAAATCCATAAATTTTCAAAAGTTTTTCATGCAAATCAACCACAACACTTCAACTTAGCTAAATAATTCATTTTCTTTTCACTTCTTAATCATAAGAACAAACAAGACAAGTAAACACATAGGCAAGTATTTAGCATGCACGATATGAAATATATTAACTAGCATGTAACGCATAAGGCAAATCAACTTATTCTTTAAAACTAGACTTTTAACCCAAAACATAACTTTAAGAAATGAACTTACAAATTTATTGATACATAACCTAGACACGTTTTAAACCATACTTATTCCCATCACACCGAGACATCATATTCAGCATGTAAGTCCAGCCAGGTCACAAAAGAAAGTACAGAAGCTCGTGCATGTCAAAAAGTATCCAATAAGGCATTAGTTTGATTACGGGAAAAACAAGAAAGACACAACTCAAAACCACATCAAATCAATTCATTTAAATAATCCCAAAATTTTCAGAACGCATACACATATATCAAAGTTCAACGTATAAAATTTTCAGGTCATTTGGACATTCAGAACCTAAGTTTCAAATCAAATTTTGCCTTTAAATCCAAGCGGGTCTGTTGTTGACCTGAGGTCAAAATGCAACAATTAAAAATAGCAAATCAACTCCGAATCACACGAAAATTGGTACAAACTTTCCTCATATAGTCAAGACCATCTCATAAAATTTTTAGATTATTTGGAGTTGTTTAGGTCCTACTTTTTTAATTAAACTTGTCACTAAGTCTGAAAAATCTTAACCAAACGGTTCACTGTTTTGTCATTAGAAAAATTATCAAATTAACTCCAAATCTAGTCAAATTTTACAAATAGTATCCATGGATGTTCAAAAATTTGGTTCACGTTCAATCTGAAAAACTTATTTTTTCCTAAATCGTTTTTACCAAAATGAATTCAATACACTTAGCAAACCAATTCCAAAATCACATAAAAATTCAGAGACATTACAATTAGCATCATCAAAACAGTGACTAAGTTTTACAAGCATTGAACTTGAGGAAATAATTTTCATTCAAGCCTTTTTCAATTGAAAACACAAATGTTCCACAAACAACCTTTTACAAACAAAATTCATTTAAAGCATCAAAACATCCCAAATCACCCCAAATTTTCCAGAATTCATTCACACGATATCAAGAGCAACATATCAAATTTTCAAGGCAATCGGAAGAAATTATTTTGCTAAATGCTAAGTGTCATTTGGAATGAGTTAGGATTATGTGAAAATAAAATTGAAGAGCTGGTTGTTTGTTGCTCCTTTTTCGGTTAAGAGTTTAGTTTATGACCAAGTTAATTTATTTTATGTGCCATTAATTGATTAATTGGATATGTGTTCGCTTGCTTAATTTAATTGAATGCATGAATAAACATGAGTTGTTTGGTTATATGGTTTGATTAGTCAAAGTATTATTTTTCGTTTATGTGTTTAATCGATGTTTGAAAAGCGTTTAACTACGTAATTAGTTTTGAGAATTAAAAGTAATTTTTGGAATGACTTAGTTGATTTAATTGAAAATTTTTGGATATGTTTAGTGGCTTCTCATGCTCTATCTTTTGTGTTAGAGTTGGAATTATAAAGTGATAAAGTGTTTGATTTGCGCTAAAAAGCCATGTGGAGTAAAACGTACTTTTACGGTGTTTTTCGGATTTTCTAAAAGTGATTTCTTGGACTTAATCCTTTGCTATCCAGATTTCTATTTAACTTGTTTTTAATTTTAAAGATGTGTTTAATTGGTTTAAAGATTTAAGAAAAAGTTGGATTGAAAAAGTTAAGTTTTCGATGTTTTCGGGACCGAACAAGATGTTGTCCAAGGCGGACGAGCAGCTAAATACTTTGTTTTAAATTGTATTTGTTAATTGTTTTCAAAGTGTTTTGATGTATTTAAGTTATTGTGTTACTTTGAAATAAAAGCGAAAAAAAAAGAATTGCGTTTGATTTTACCCGAAGGACTTTAATGTGGGTTTTCAACGGATGATTTTTAATTATGGACTTGATGCTTAATTTGAATTGTGATATTAATATATATTGTCTGGCTTAAGGATGTAGAAGGTGTCAATTGTAGACGCGTGTCGGAGGACCGCACCCGTAAAGGCTCTTTGGATTTCTGTCGGCATATGAGGTTGAGAAAACAGCTTTCCTAAGACACAGTGGTGTGTAGGTAACATGTTAAGATGTTCTTGACCATCTCAAAAGTCGAAATGTGGGTCTAAGAGTCAGTTGTATAGTGGCAATTGAATACGAGTGTATGGCCACTTATACGCAGGACTAAGACATCCTTTTTTGTTACAATATTATGACATGATGCTATTTATTTATGATGATGGAATGGTATGATCTGATAATTTATGCATGTTATATTTTATATGAAATTGAAAGTATTCATGCTATATATATATATATTATGTTGCTCTGTTTGATTAATTATGTTGATAAAAAAATGATGTGAAAATGCTGAAACATTATGATGAGTATTGAAAGAGTTTAATAAAGGTAAAATTCGGCTAAGATAAAAAGATTGTTTAAATAATGGAATTGAAGTGGACTTGTACAGAAAGTGTAATTGGAAAGAATGATTTGTTGTGGAAATTATGGAGACGCGAAAGTGAATCTTACTGATGTGCACCAAAGTGGATTTTGTGCTTTTCATGTTGAGCTGGTACTGGCCACGTGTGCAGTATGCCCATGTGTCCAAGCCCTGATGCGTTAAGCAAAGTATTGTTGGAAAAGATTAATGTGAAAGATTCTATTAGAGGGCGAGGATCACCGAAGGGATGAACAAGGGTGACTCGTCCGAACATTAGGATTAATAATACACTAATAAGAAATTAAAAGACATAAAATAATGCGGTGAGTCGAGTGTGAAGTAGTGGAGAGAAAGATACCCTGTTTATCTGTGGATACTCAGGTGAGCGATTGTGATAGGTGAGGGTGATGACGGTGACACGTCAAGAAACCTAGAGTGCTTTTCTAGGCATGATGAGTTCTACATGTGGTTGGGACTGCAAGACCCGAGAAACCGTAGCAAGTCCTCCATAGCTAACAAGAAAAGTACTGTCGCTCCCTTGATCATATTCGAAACGGTGAGAGGGAACCTAAACGAGGCGGGCAGTCGAATGGTTTTGGGCCCTTGCGATGTCGCTTAAAAATAGAATATTGATTGTCATGATGGTCGACCCGTACGGTTGTGGCCTTGACACATGCGTTGTGATTTCTCGGCTGTTCGACTTGCGTGGGTTAAGGTTCCTGTATGTCCTGTTTGCTTCCATTTAGGCTTGAGAGTATTGGAGAAGATGTATGTGTGCTAACCAGGTCCACGATGACGTCATCTTATTCCCTGTCATCGATGGATGCGATCTAATAAAACTTAATAAGAAAAGATTAAGAATGTGAAAAGACTTATAACTTATGAGTTAAGAATGATAAGGAAATTGATGATGAAAATGAGAATGGTCGAGTGATGAGAACACTACGGATAAGGCCAAGGAAGAGATAATTGTGATGGCATTGAGATTGAGAAGCGAGTAAAGAATGAGTAGAGAAAGAGATAAAAAGAGAAATGACAATGATAACGGTAATGTAGAAATTATAATTGAAATGATAATTTGAAATGTGTATGTATATACTTGATGTGTTTGTTGTGTTATTTTATATTGATATATTGTCTGCTGTAATTCCACACCGTCGGCTTTCCTCCCGGAAGAGCTGACTCTCTTTATTTCTCTGCTATCTATTTCTGTCGGTCTTTTGTCGACCAATTAGATGATGGACCTACGGATGAGTGTTGATTTACTAGCAAGAGGACTAGGTCAGCAAGTAATATAGTCTGGAAGACCGAATATCGTCCCACAGGGATCGAAGTTGTTTCTAATAACTTTCCACCAATTCGTAATTATTAGTGCAACTTGTTATTGAATTTTAGAAGGAGAAGAAGAAATTGAATAATAAAAGAAAAGAAGATTGAGGAGATAAGATGATAAGAAAGAAATAGAAAAAGGTTAGGAACTTGGTTTCGTTGTATGATTCACTTATTTTAATTATGAATTATATTTTACTTTAATTATCCTTCAATTCATGGATCATTCCTCTCAAATAGTAATAGTTAGATGTCTCTATACATTACCCTTATTTTCTATATATTTAATCCTTGATCTCTCAACAAATTACAATATAAGAAAATATCCATTCAGCACAAGGGAACTAAAAAATCATGTAATCATCCAACCATATCTGTATGTATTGGACTGAATATATCATTAATTGCATGGCCTATTCAAAATCCCAACTGTCGTTGCGAATTAAGAAATCCAAAACATAAATTGGCCAAATTTATGTATAAAATAAGAACTCAATTAATGCATGAATTAAAAACAACAAAATATTAAATCATAAATTAAAATAAGCTACATCATACAATTTACACCATGTTCCTAACAAGAGGTTTTAGTTACACATATAGGAATAAAGAAAACAGAAGCAAAGAGAAAACCTCATATCATAGACAATACTGGTTAACTCTCCAAGAGATCTTCAATCCTTGTGCCTTGCCTCCTTGCTCTCAATAGATGTTACTAACCTCTCTCTCTAATCCTAATTGAATTCCATGATCTTAAAACCTATTGAAAACTATTTACAAATCCTCTATTTAAAGAGTAAAATAAATCCTAAAATAAATCTTAATTAAATCTAATAGATAAGGTCCATGTCTATCTTCTAATCTCTGACCAAATCTAAGATATGAAGCCAAATTAGACTTCTCTTCTTCTATTTTGTTCATAATCTGGTCAAATTGGGCTTTCTCATGTCTGACACTAGACTTAAGCCCTGATTTTGACCCTGAAGATGGACGAATTTGAGCAAGGCTATTTCTAGCAAAGTTGTATATCTTTTCCTTAGCTTTAAAATGATACCAAGATAGCCTTATTTGGATAAGCGTAGCTCAAGTTATGGCCAAAATACCAACCAGCGTCACTTCCACGCGGTTTGTGCGCCTGGGGCGCATCCGTCCTCACGCCCGGGGAGCGCACGGGTTCATCCGGCTCCGTTTTACTCTGTTCTTGGACCGTTTCGAAGCTCTTTTCATCCTCTATCCAAATCCATCAATATATTTTGCATTTAAACTCCATAAGTACCTGAAACATACCCAAAAAGGATCAAAACGTTCCAAGGGACCCTAAACTACTAAAAATAATTAAAATCTAATAAAAAGTCCTAACTTTGCTAGAGAAACAAACCAAATACATAGTAAAAGGGAGTCCAAATAATGCTCAAATCTATATATATTGGACCCAAATCACTCCCCCAAACTTAGCATTTTGCATGTCCCAGGCAAAAGTAAAATAAAAATTTTAAACAAAAGACAAATTCCCTAAATCAACATGAATACACCTAATCTAAGACTACGACTCATCTACTTCGACACTCTTATTATCATGACCTATTCACAATTACATACTGGTTAACATAACAATCCCATCCAGAACTCAGAATTAGCGAACATTCTCAACCTCTCAATTGTTTCTCTCAAAAGTGTATAAGGGTCATATTTTCAATTCACTCAAGTTCAACAATGATAATGTGTTACCATAGCCTTGACCATAGACCCAACATCTCCAATGAAATTATTGAATGCATGCAAAAATCAAAAGGTCTTATTTTTTGTTGTAATGGGGCCATGGCTACAAGTGTCAGGTGGGATAAAAGAAAGAAGGGATAAAACAAAGGCTAACTTGCAAAAATATTTACAAAAACAAGTTTCCCTCAAAAACCATGAATAAGCAATGAATACAATAAAGACTCACACTCACATCAGGACATTTTATTCTTCCTTTCTTTTCCAAATTTTTTTTCTTTTCTTCTATTCTCTTCCTTTACCTTTGTTATTTACTTATTTTTTTCTTTGGAAGAGAAATAGAACTCATACACTCTTCACCAATTACTTTCACTTTTTCTTTCTATATTCCTCTCAATTGCTCATTCAAAATTCCCAAGGTACTAACAAAGAATATTTCAATAAATGCAAGGTACCAAAGAAAAATCATAATGTCTCATAAGGCTCAAAATGGGCAACTAAGGGAAAATTATCAATGCAAAACATCTGAAGGCCACAAAAACACATCCTAAGTGCCTTAATCATCTTAATGCATGCAATCCATTATCAATTTTGAAATGGTCACAGGTCAAGTTCTAGAAGACAATATCGAAGTGAACACACTCATGAAAAAATAGGGGTCTCAATATCAGAATAAAATTTACCCCTCAATAGGCTCAAAATCTCACTCTTGGCTAAAGTCAGTTCACTAATCATAAGTTCTGAATGCCCTTATCAAAATAACACAGTACGCAATCATGCTCGGTTCAATCAAACAGATTCTAATGCCAATGAGTCTAAGTCCTAAACTAAATATACACATGCATCAAAAGAGAAAAAGTCTTAAGGTTAGAAAAATTACTTACTTTCACTAGAGACACAAACCAATACCAAATATGGGAAAACAATTCAAGTCTGGAAAAATCAATTTTTATTTTGTATATACTCCCCCAAACTTAGATGTTGGCTTGTCCTCAAGCAAACTAATCTAGCCTAAAATAAAAATTAAAAACTACCTAAAAAAACTGGACAATATTTTTTTTTGTTGTGAGGTACAGGGGCCTAGGGTGCGATAAAAAAAATTGGGCTAATGGGGTCCAAATCCTACAAATACAAATCTAATCTTAAAATAAATCTATCCCTAAAAAATAAAAAAATAAAAAAAACAAAAATAAAAAAAATCTATTCTAAAAATAATCCTAAAAAGATAAATCTAATCCTAAAAAGATAAAACAAATTCCTAAAAGATATAAAACTAATCTAATCCTAAAAGATAAGATAAAAAAAATAAAAAGATAAAAAACTAATCTAAAAAAAATAAAAAATAAAAAAAATAAAAAGATAAAAAACTAATCCAATCCTAAAAGATAAGATAAAAAAAAATAAAAAGATAAAAAACTAATCTAAAAAAATAAAAAATAAAAAAAAATAAAAAGATAAAAAACTAATCCAATCCTAAAATATAAGATAAAAAAAAATCTGTTCCTAAAAAGTAGGAGTGAAATTCCCCCAAACTTAATCTGCAGCAGCCCCGGGCGCCTTAGGCGCGCGACCGCGTGTGCCTGGGGCGCACAAGGTCTGTTCCATAAGTTTTTTTTTTTTTTTTTTTTTTACAAAAACTACCTAAGAATTGAAACCTATGCTACAACTTATGTACAAAACAAATCCACCAGGATCCCAAATTCTATGGGTCAAATCCCATGTGATGCAACAATAATGAGTTATGCCCACATCCCATGGGAAAGACCTTAGGTGATCTTTTCTTCCATCATCCATCATGAAGTTGTTAACTCCAATAGTCAAGAAGATTACTTTCTCATGTTTCTTATTGCCTAATAATGATTCAGATTGTTCTAGATAATTTTCATAAAAGTACTTAGGCTGAATATAATAGAAAAATTTTGAATCACCCAAGTATGAACTAGATTTAATTAAATTCTTTATAGCAACAAATTCCTCATGCAAGGGTAGTTCAATTTTTTCTATAATTTTTAAACCTTCGTTTTTCATTTTTTGATCCTCTTCCTCAAACCTATCATGCACAATTTCTTTTTCAGATTTTTGCTCCTCTAAAGGGAATTGATCATTGGTCACATCCATTACCACAACTTCCTCCTCTTTTTTAGGAGAGTCAAAAATTGTTGATAATGATTGTAACTCATCAGATACATATTTTGAATTTTGCTCAAGTGCTATTTCTATGTTCTCAAAAACTTTTCTGTTTTCTTTTTCTATAAAATTAACTTTTTGAACATTACTACTAATTTTTTGAGCTAATTTATCTTGGTTAATTTCCCATGACTCTTTCTCCACAGGGGAAGGAATTGGTTCAACATGAGGGGATCTAAAATTTTTGCAATCTTTAGCAAAATCCTCAACTTTTTGAGTCAATCTATCTAGAGCTATTTCCCATTGGGCCTTCCTAGGAGTGATATTTTCTTTCTCCACAGAGGGAGGAATTGGTTCAACACGAGGGGATCTAAAATTATTTTTGCTATCTTTAACAAAATCCTCAGTGGCTTGTTCCAATTTCTCTAGAGCTATTTCCCATTGAGCTTTCCTAGGAGTTATATTTTGTGCAACATAGTATGGAGGATAAGGATAAGGAATAAATCTATCACAATCTGAATCACTATTACAATTATAATCGTACATGAGAAAGTACAAATTACACAAATAATTACAAAAAGTACCGAAAAGAAATTAGAATCGAATTTCAATCCCCGGCAACGACGCCAAAAACTTGTTGATTTACTAGCAAGAGGACTAGGTCAGCAAGTAATATAGTCTGGAAGACCGAATATCGTCCCACAGGGGTCGAAGTTGTTTCTAATAACTTTTCACCAATTCGTAATTATTAGTGCAACTTGTTATTGAATTTTAGAAGGAGAAGAAGAAATTGAATAATAAAAGAAAAGAAGATTGAGGAGATAAGATGATAAGAAAGCAATAGAAAAAGGTTAGGAACTTGGTTTCGTTGTATGATTCACTTATTTTAATTATGAATTATATTTTACTTTAATTATCCTTTAATTCATGGATCATTTCTCTCAAATAGTAATAGTTAGATGTCTCTATACATTACCCTTATTTTCTATATATTTAATCCTTGATCTCTCAACAAATTACAATATAAGAAAATATCCATTCAGCACAAGGGAACTAAAAGACCATATAATCATCCAACCATATCTCTATGTATTGGACTGAATATACCATTAATTGCATGACCTATTCAAAATCCCAACTGTCGTTGCGAATTAAGAAATCCAAAACATAAATTGGCCAAATTTATGTATAAAATAAGAACTCAATTAATGCATGAATTAAAAACAGCAAAATATTAAATCATAAATTAAAATAAGCTACATCATACAATTTACACCATGTTCCTAACAAGAGGTTTTAGTTACACATATAGAAATAAAGAAAACAGAAGCGTCCGCGTAAGACAGCCCAATTGGTGGCTGCAGGGACATTTAGGATTTTCCCCTTCCTCAGGTCATGGGTTCTAGTCCCAGACCTCCCATGTAAACCAAAAAAAAAAAAAATAAGAAAAGAAAACAGAAGCAAAGAGAAAACCTCATATCATAGACAATACTGATTAACTCTCCAAAAGATCTTCAATCCTTGTGCCTTGCCTCCTTGCTCTCAATAGATGTTACTAACCTCTCTCTCTTATCCTAATTGAATTCTATGATCTTAAAACCTATTGAAAACTATTTACAAATCCTCTATTTAAAGAGTAAAATAAATCCTAAAATAAATCTTAATTAAATCTAATAGATAAGGTCCATGTCTATCTTCTAATCTCTGACCAAAATCTAAGATATGAAGCCAAATTAGACTTCTCTTCTTCTATTTTGTTCATAATCTGGTCAAATTGGGCTTTCTCATGTCTGACACTAAACTTCATCCCTGATTTTGACCCTGAAGATGGACGAATTTGAGCAAGGCTATTTCTGGAAAAGTTGTAGATCTTTTCCTTAGCTTTAAAATGATACCAAGATAGCCTTATTTGGATAAGCGTAGCTCAAGTTATGGCCAAAATACCAACCAGCGTCACTTCCACGCGGTTTGTGCGCCTGGGGCGCATCCGTCCTCACGCCTGGGGCGCGCACGGGTTCATCCGGACTCCGTTTTACTCCGTTCTTGGACCGTTTCGAAGCTCTTTTCATCCTCTATCCAAATCCATCAATATATTTTGCATTTAAACTCCATAAGTACCTGAAACATATCTAAAAAGGATCAAAACGTTCCAAGGGACCCTAAACTACTAAAAATAATTAAAATCTAATAAAAAGTCCTAACTTTGCTAGAGAAACAAACCAAATACATAGTAAAAGGGAGTCCAAATAATGCTCAAATCTATATATATTGGACCCATATCAACGAGGTAGGATCATCTTCAGAGGAGGCGTCAGCTGCAACTTCTATGGATAAGGGTCATTTGTTCTCTTCAGTGTCTACCATGTTCTGCTGTGGTGCTGTATTTTGGTTCAGGTAGACTCTGATAACTTTACTCGGATATCATGTAACTCCGTACTGTCAATAATGTTTTCAAACTTGATATCTGAAATAGTAATTTGATGATTTATGATTATGATAAGTTGAGTTTCAAAGCGCGGTGTTGGTGACATCTCGATTTGGAACTTGACGTGTGATGTGGGACCTTTATTTGATAATGGAAATGTTTTTGAATAAGAAATGTTCTACAAGATGACTTCATGCTCACGTCACCAATGTAAAAAAAAAAAAACTCCCAGATTTTCACTGAATAAAAGAAATTCAAGTTATTAAATTGGGGTGTTACAAGATGGCTTATACCCTACCTAGTGGGTGATAAGTTGTTACATCTTTCAAGTTTGTTGTGTTTTTGAATTTTGCTTGTGGAATGAAGTTCTCTTCTACCAAAAAAAAAAAAGAACTACAAAATCATGGCAGATCCCTCACAATCGACCTCCGCCTCAGCTCTCGTGTGTCACCTTCCCACTCGCCCATGGCCTTCTGTGACGCCATGAACAGAGAGTTCCTATTTATGGATACCTCAGGAGTGTGGGAGAGGCAAAACCAATAGTTTAATAGTCGGGGCAGTTGTGGATGCGATGGCAAGGTGGGGAGGTGGAAGGGCAAGAAAGAATAAGTGATGGATAACATTGACATTACAATTTTGTCTTATTCCAATATGAACCGTCCATTTTTTATTTTGTTAAATCTATGGTTAAGTAATGTATATCCATGCCTTAATTGTCATTTATTGCATTGAAGAACTTATCGAGCAATGATGACATGTCTTATTGTAACAATGATGAACCGTTTATGACCGTCATAATTATAAGGTATATTAGGAGTAATGGCTAAATGCTTGGTGACATTATTATGAGCCGTTATACAGGTTATCTGCAGTTAATCGGCGTCTGTTAGTCTGTGATATTGATGCTCATAGATATGTGGTACCAATACTTACTAATCTGTGGTACGGGTATTTATTAGTCCGCGGAACCTGTTTATAACGTGGGAAAATATTTTTCTTTCAACGAGAATCCTACCATTAGGTGATCGCATATGAAAGGGCATCAAAAGTTTTTTTTTTAATGAAAACACTTGCAATATTACAAAAGGTTTTTTTTCCATTATTTTTTTTAGCTGTGACATGTGACATATTCCTTAATCCCTGAATTTTATTATTTTGATTATGAGAGCTTCGTTTCACAAGGAGTTCTCTAATTGTAACATTTGGATCCTAAAATATAATATTAAGACCGACCCTTGAATTTTACTATTTTGATTATGAGAGCTTCGTTTGATGAGGAGCTCTCTAATGACAACATTTGAATCCTAAAATATGATATTAAGACTGATAAAAGATGTGAATAATAAAAGATTGAATGCTAGTAAAATCTCTCAAATTAAATATCTTGTTGTAAACTATTTGTTTATTTTTTTTATTTTCTTAATCTCAACCTTTAGAATTGAAGATAAGAAATTAAAAAAAAAATACTTTTGTATAAAAAAGATAAACATTTAATAGTTCTATTGATAGCCGCCTAAGTTTTCCTAGATTTTTTTTTTTAAATTTTTTTGATTTCTTATCTGGAGCATTACGGAGAGGATAAGCAATTTTTTTTTCATTAATATCCATGTTTTTTAGTAATATGTTATATTGGTCCCTAACTTTGTGGGTATCCATCAATTTAGTCCCTGAGATTTTTGAAATTGCAAATTGGTCCCTGAAATAGGATCATGTCAGTCATATTAGTTCCTGACGTTAATGTCTGTCATTGGTCCTTAATATGGACTAACGAAATAGCCAAAACAACTTCATTTTGGCCAAAAAATAAACAAATACAGGTGTGTATCGATCAAATTAGTCCATGAAATTATCAAAATCGTTTAAATTGATCAAATTAATCCTTAATATTCACGAAATCGGTTAAATTAATCCTTAACTTTACGAATCATTAATGGTTCAATATTGCAGAGTAATTTGAAATTTCTCTCTGGACTAATTTCATGGATGCGCATAAAGTGAGGGATACATATTACTCCATGTTTTTTCATTGAAGAAAAAAAAAAAAGGAGGAGGAGGAGGAGATCCTGAATCCTGAACCTAGTGAATAGGATACCCGTATTATTGACTCACTCTTCTCATCGCTGCCCGCCCCCCTCTGTCTGTCGGCAACCAAAATAAAACCCAACCCCCCATATAGGCATAAGCCATAACATAGCGCTGCCGCCACGAAGTAAGTGCATGGAAATGAAGTTTGTGGTAAAGAAAGCATGGAGCAGCAGTGGTGCGCGTGTAGGAGCACTGGATATAGGAGGAAGCTGTCCTACCATAGATACCCCTGCTCTTCTCTTATCTACTCGTAAAGCCCTTCCTCACTTCATCTCCCCCGACCTCCTCTCTTCAATCCCTTCTAATCTCCTTCATGTCTCTCCCCTCCACTTGTAAGTTCACTTCACTTAATTAAATTACACTTTTTGTCTTCCTCTTTTCACGCACCTGTTACTTTGCTCCTTGACATTATCAAATTACACAACAAACTATTTGCCTTCATTTGTTTATTTCCCTACTCTCCTCTTGTCTTGACTACTACTAGTTTGGAAGGGCTTTCTTCAAGCACTATATCAAAATTAGGAGGCCTTCACCAAATGCTTGGTTTGAACCAATATGGACTTATAGCTGTACCCAGGGATTCTATTCAATGCATCCCTGAATCCAAGGGAGCTACCAAACTTGGAGCATCTTTCGAGACTCCTTGTGGTCGTCTTTTGGTATTACCTTTACCACTAATGTTACATGTACATCCAGAATTTACATCAGGATGTACATTTGTTTGTCTTAAGTTTGTCTTGTATGCATAAACAACGAGACATACAGATGTATGTACATCCGAATGTTCGGGATGTGCATGTAACACTTCTCTTACTTTTAATTAACTCTCTCTCTCTCTTGCCTGCCTGCGTTGTATGTATCTTTCTAATTCTAATTTGACTGCCTGACACATGATCACCAGATTCAACCCAAAGATTATGTTGAAATGATTTCTTCTATGAAGCCGAATATATGGGCATCATTGCCTGATGAAGTACCTGCTTGGGTTTCTCATAAAAGGAATAAAACCTCTGTAGATAGAACTTTGACATGGCTTGATCGTTGCCTTGCGCTTAACCCGGTAAGACTCTGTGTTAGGTAGTCAAGGTTTCCATCCATTTTTATTTCTAGAAAAGGAAATCGATTTGAGAACATGTTACTGAATTTTTGTACGTGATAGGATGCTACCGCTTCCTAAAATAAGTGTTGCTTTTTTAAAAAACAATTGAAGCTAATGCGAAATCTATTATAGTTTTACCATTTGCATTTGCTTTCCCTATGCCGTATCCCTTATGCAAACCCTCCTAGATGCACTCCAAACATGACAATTTACATCTCCTGCCAGGGAAATCTTTTTTTTTTCCTAATGGCACTCCTAGGACTCACCTTTTAAATCCTCGCAGAATTTTTTTTTTTTTGTGTTGCGCTTCTAACCCTACTTAAAGTGTATAAGCCCCGATCTCATTAAAAGTGACTCGTTCCACTACAAAAGTTTAGAGCTATGATCTTATCTCCTACCCTTTTTACATCCACAGCATCATTCTTCCAATAAAAATCTAAAATTATGCCAATCCCATTTCTCGATTATACATTTCCAGTATACCATAAGCGTAAAACCTGAAGTATCTAATTCCTTTTCCTTTTCTCTTATCCGCTTTGTTTCTTGTAGGCACATAAAATTGATCCTCCTCCCAATCATGGTGTCTACTATTTCCATTGATTTACAAATAAGTGTACCTACATTCCATTAGAAAACTATTTTTGAAACTTGAAACCATTAGAAAGAATCTAGACCGTAATGACATATATGTGGGAAAAGGCTTTTATTGTTGTATTGAAGGGGTATTATGTCATGAAATTTTATCCTGAGAATAGTAGTATGAATCTGATAGTGGATATTTTATCCTCTCGTGATATTTTGTCTCCATTCTATTGAAAGATATTTTAAAAGATATTGATCTCTCAAAATTTAGGCTGCTGGATCCGTCTTTGGTGCCATTGTTGGAGGCCCAAATTTGGAAGAAAGGAAGCGATGCACAGAAGAGGTAGCCAAGCGAAATGTATCAGGTTCTTTCTTTTTCTTGGTGTTTTCAGTTCAATATCTGTAATCTCAACTTAAAATTTTCACTACTTTTGAATATGTTGTGTTTCGTCTTCTTTTTTCCCAACTTGGGAGTGAAGATGATTTTGGGTTCTTAAATTATAGGTAACAAGCTTAGAGCACGCGTCAGCTTGAAAAAGAAAGCATCATTCATTGAAGGATCTGATTTAAATTACGAGTTGTTGATTCGCCCACACTCCCTTTTAGGATTGTATATAGTTTTTCGTAAGATAGGGAACTTGTAGACTTGTAGTTCAGCTATTCTCACAGAAAGGCTATATAATTTATGAAGATTAGAGAAGCTATGCGAGCTCTTTTTTGCCTAAATGAAATGCTAAACACATGCTGTTCGGTGCGGGTAATTCCCTCCATGCTTTGAAGATTGATTGAAACTTTGAAAGTAAACCAGTCAGATCTATCAGAAAGGATAGTGATTTTCCTGTTACTGAAATTGGTACTTTCTTTCCATAAGTGATCACAGAGACTAGTGGCAGGTTTGAGCGCACATTGCCAATCAAATTGGTACTTTCTTTCCATTTATTGATTCCTATTCAATTACGTCCAAGCTCTCACCCACACTGCCGGGCCATAATCCAATGTCCATGGCCATGATTATCTTTCATCTGGTCACCTTGACCTCCTCCTTTGATTCATTGGGATTTGGGTCTGTCTCAACTAGTGTAATTCCTGTTTTCCCCTCTTTTCTTATTTTATTCCTTATTGAGAATTCTTTGCAGCAGTACTTCCATGGTGCGATGCAAAACCCAAGAGATTCAGTTCAGTACTAAGGAAGAAGACACAAAAGGCTTTTCAACTCCTTTGATAAACATAAAAAATCTGAACATGCTCAATGACTTGCCTTCTCTTTCCAAATGATGCAAAACAATATTGAGATGCTCCTGCATCACATATGAAGTTGTAGTTGATTAATTATGTTCATGCATCATAATGGGCTCTGCTTGTTTCTGTCAAGCAGTAATTTACATCAGATGCAGTTCATAATTCTCGTTCAGATTTGGCAGGCTGAATTGTTCTTAAGTCCTTCTAATATAACTTAATGCTTGTCATTTTGCTATAAACCAAAGTATGTCATTACTCATTAGTACTTGAATCCAAATTGATCTACCATGTATAATAAAAAAAATTCTTTTTAGTATTCTTTCAAAACTTATTTTTTTTATACAAACTTCTAATGATGACGCTAGCATATATGTGTCTTTTGTTTTTTTACCCGTATAAGTAAATGTCTGAATTCCCAGTGGATAATTTTGTTTTTAGTTCTTTTTTTCTCTTTATTTGTAATTTTTTTCCTCTAAACTAACAGAATACAGCCTTGATGGCAAACTGCAAACAAGTATATTACTTATATTCTATCCTCAAAGTTTGAAATGATTACTATTTACTTTACTGTCTGTTTGCACTGTATGTTTTCTAATACATTTGAAACCTATCAATGCCTACATTCTAGTTTACATATGCTAACTGATGCAATGATTGATGCAGGTTATTGGATTGGAGGATTTGGTCTTGGAGAGTGCATGGATGAGCGACCTGCTCTTCTAAGTGCTATTATGGTAAGCGTTATTACAGCAGTTGTTCAGTAAAACAATATTCAAATTGGATTTTATTTAATTTATACACAAATTTGATTTTATTTAATAGGCCTGAGTGCATTGCCATTAATTTTGACAATATTTGTATGCTACAACGATAACTATTATGAGCCCCGAATTTTTTTTTTATATTTGTGTGGACATGGGTTTCGATCCTCACAATTACTTTTTTCTCTCAAGTGGTCAAGTGTAGGAGAGATTGACACAAATTATAAATGAAATTTCATAACTGTGTATTGGACCCACTAAAAAAAATAGTGACTATAGCTCTCCTACACTTGACCAATTGATTAAAAAGAACAATTGAGAGGATTCAAATTCATGTGGACATTCCCTTGAGGTTGGTTGAGCCTGGTAAGCTCATTTTTCCAAAATTCACTTTGGCAAACTCTACCCAATAGTGTTGTCACTTTCGTTTGATATTGTATTTGCCATTTTTCAAAACCCTATACACGCATATCAAAGCTGCTTGTTGAGTTACATGATTAAGATGTATGTTGGATGCTGGTGAAGTCTCTAAGATGGTTGTGAAATCTTCACTATTACAAGTTTGGAACAGTTCATAGTTCATATCCAAGAAAAGAATGAATGTAACTAGTCACGAAGACTGATGAACAAGCATGCAGGAAATGAGGAGAATAGTAGCATGCTTTATGCTCATTGATGGGCTTGTTGTGAATATAATTTTTCTGTACTTCGATTGATATCTTAATAAATTACGTATTTTACTATATAAAGTCATTGATTATGTGTGTAGTCATCTATCACATTCCTTCCCTTTTACATAATGTTAAACAAATGGTGTTAGATATAAACCATTCACAAGCACTAACCTAACAATTGATAAATGTCATAAATATAATGTGACTTTTTTTTAATAAAAGAATAATGAAGTGACTCTATTCTCAGGATGTCTTGCCAGATGATAAGCCGCGAATGATCTCTGGGCTTGGACTCCCAGGTACATTTTCTATCTAATTAGTTCTCTATGTTCATTGGCCTTCTTTGCTTAGTGGATGTGCTTTTTTTTTGTTTGTTCGAATGGTTATCTTATCCCGTGTTTCTGTCTTTCTTTCTCTTCCCTAATCAATTTCTTTTCTTATCAAAAGGAAAAAGAAATCATTGGCCGTAATCCTTTTACTTACTTTGGCCTATGATTATGAATGTATCACATGTTCTTCACTGCGTAATGGAAGCAATACCTTGAATTACATGATTAAAGTTATTAATATGTAGTTAAATCAGTCTTCACTGGGTTGGAGTCCAGTACATGCTCACTTAATTCTGTGTAAAGCTCTTCACTTCATGCTAGTTCTCTTTTCAATCAATCTTCCTCTAAGGAATCTGGTATAACGATTAGGATGGTGGTATGCTATTCTATATGGATTTTGCGGAACTCAATTGTTTTAACACTGGTATTTCAATGGTAGGGAAAGTTTCTTTCTCAGATTGGTGCATGAGCCCTAAGTCATACATCAAACTTTCAGCCTCTTCTATGTAAGGTTGCTTCGGTACTTGATGCCTGGTTTTAATACAAGTTTCGATTGAAGAAAATAAAATCAGTCCCCTAGAGTCACCTCAATTGGTTAAGCTGCAGGACTTATGAATTGAATGGGTGCGGGGGTTCGACCTGGCAGTTTGCTCCTTCCATTCCCCTCTCCCCCGCTCCTATGACTCTATGAGCATTACCCCTTGGACCCAAAGAAAAAAGATGTGGTTAAATCATAAACGTTGATTCAGTTGTCTAGGCATTGAGTTGGTTTATAACTAACCATTTTTGTTTTAATTGCTCTGCCTCTAATCTGTAGAACTAACCTTTGATCTTAAAATGGGTTATTTCTTGATTAAGTTGGTTAAATTCAGAATTTTTGAACAAAGAAACTGATATCAACTTTACAGAGGAGATCTTACAGGGGATTGCTGCTGGAATTGATATTTTTGATTCAACGTAGGTAGCTAATTCCGTGTTCCATTTGCTCAATATCCCTATTTTCCTTTGTTTATTGTATCATGGTTTGATGGTTTCTATAATGATTCATAGGTATATCTATACCCTCACACTTGGAGGATTTGCATTAACCTTTCCACTGGAAATGAGTGGGAATCAGTATAATTTTCAGCTAAGCCAGGCTGACAGTGACTCGACTAAAATTAATTTGAGAGCAACATTTTATAGGTAATAGGATATTTATAGCTGCCTTTTTCATTTAAGAGCAACATTTTTCACTTCCAATTGATATTTGTTTCATTAATAATTACAAAAATAGCACATTGTTTTAATTATGTTCTCTGTTTTGAAGAGTTGTAATGGAAATGATGAAATCATTTTGTTATTTTCCCCATTTCCTTACCAACATCTTGAAAACAGGAAACAAAATGAAAGTAGTGTGACATTTTTGTAAATGGTTTGTGAAGCATATAACTGATAAGGATTAAGTCTAATAATTCTCTCTTAGTTACTCAATCCTCTGCTTGTTTTTTATGCAGGAAAGATATGTCTCCTGTTTTAGGAAATTGTTCCTGCTATACATGCCAGAATCACACTAAAGCATATATCAATCACCTGTTAAATGTTCATGAAATGCTGGCCCAAACTCTGCTAGAAATGTGAGATTCTTTTCTCTTTAATTACAGTCACATTCAAACTAACTATTACAAATATTTGTTAAGATGATGATGATTGCGACAATAACTACAATAATTGCAGCAATAGTAAAAACATACAAGCATTGATTCTGTTTAACTGAACTTTGCAGCCATAATACACACCACTATTTGAGGTTCTTTCAAGCTATAAGAGAAGCAATCCACGATGGGAGGTTTGAGAAATTTCGACAGACATTCATCGACAGCAGGCGTGTGAGTGTCGAAAGGGAAGCTGTTTCTACTTGAGGTCATATAAATTTGTTCAAGTATATCCTTTTGGATTGTAGCTTAAATTTGATATGCTTATGAGCAATTTGTATATTATTATACCAAGATTTCACTTGTTATTTATACTGATCACTTTGGCTGTCATCAGCTACAATTTTGTTAGAGTTGCATCAATTTATTTGATTGCAGAGTGCAGTTTTGATTATTGGTTTTATAACTAGAGATGCTAACATTACTGAGAAAAATATAAATTTATGACTCATATATGATATGGTTATGTTTAATCACCTTGATTACTTGCTATGAATCTATGATAGCCTGCTGCACATAATATGATTGATCATATATAATACTCCCTCCATCCCTAAATATAAAATCTCTTTGGGGGCTTCACGTCCATTAAGAAAGGGGAATAATTTAGTTTTATATTGGAAATGTGAACTTTTGATATGTAATTTCAAAATTACCCTTATTAATATTATTGGGAATCTAAAAAGTGTTAAATAAATAGGGGTGTTTGTGAAAAAAAGTAATTAATGATCATTGAAAATTGGTATGAGGCTTCATAAACAGGAACAAGATAAAAGTGTCAAGAGCGCTTTATATTTAGGGACGGAGGGGGTATTAAAAACTGAGCTGGTCATGTAGTTGTTCATTTTTCACTAGCGAAACCACAGTTGAACTGCAATGAAACCAATATTAATTAAATATTTTTAAATATATGTTTATGTGTTTTTAATTAATTAATATAATACCACTTTTAAATATCATCAATCATATCAACGTGGGTTGGTTCAGTTGGTATAAGGCTTCCTTTTAAGATCCTAGGAATGGGATACTAGTATTAGTAACCACGCGTTTTATTCCTAATAAAAACACCATGTTGGGAGAGACAACCCGCATCTTGAACAGGATTAGTCTCAAGGACTCCATTAATAGTGGTGGGCCCGCATCTTGAACAGGATTAGTCTCAAGGACTCCATTAATAGTGGACTCCATTAATAGTGGTGGGCCCGCATCTTGAACAGGATTAGTCTCAAGGACTCCATTAGTAGTGGTGGGCCCTTGGGGACACCTGGGCTCAATAAGTCACTGACCAAAAATATCATCAATAATTTATGAGTAGTGCTAACAAAAGCCTTTAAGGCATTTATCAAGGTTACTAGTATTGGAAAACAAATCATAAATAGGCACTTTTCCATGTCTGAAGAATCCGAAAAGCCACACATTTTCATGCATTTTCACTACTATATTTAGCTTCTTAACAAGTATTCTTAGCAAATTAATCTAATCCAATCAAACTAATTTACACTGAAACACAATCTCATTCTCATGTGAATCTATAAATTAGTTTATACACAAAAAAAGTGAATGTTATAAAGTAGTATTTTATTTATTAATAAATGATATGTATCATATTTTTATAGTGTACATCGATATATATATCATTCATCTTGAAAAGTCATATATTAACTTATAAATCAACTTCCGTTAATTTACACCTAAAAGTCTCAAAGGGTTAAAGGCAAGATATTTGGTTGTGGGTCCTGATTGCCTTATGTTGAGCCCCTGCACCGTAATCCCACCAAATAGTCTATAGACAACACGCATTCACCTTTCATAATTTATGGACCGTGGCTCTGAGCCTTTCGTGTTCCATTTCTTTTGTTTCACTTAAAGTTGTAGTGTTTGCATGCTGTTTATGCTTTTACTTTTGACAACACAATCACTTCACTCCTGAACATGCGCACTTGAACCATCCCTCCATACCATACTAGTCACTAGACACATTCAGCATATAATGAACTCACTGACACACCAACTGAAACATTGCACAAGCATAACGGCCACTAGGGCTTCCACACCATGCTCCTATCCCATCGTCAGAACCTTGAAATTCTTCTCTAATGCTTATATGCCATCCCTCTCTTTTTTCACTATTTGTGTCTTCACTGTCCTATATATTCCCTTGTCCTGCACTTTATTACCTGAAGCTTCACGTCTTTTTATAGAGTAAAAAATAAAAAAGGCAGGACCAAAGTGAGCAGAATCAGTGAATCACTTTCCCTCAAAACATTACATTCCTCATTCCTCGAAGGCTAAAAAAAAAAGCAATCAAGGTAATTGCTAAAATTATTAGAAATCAAAAACTAGTCATAAGTTTACATTAATTTTTCTTTCAAGAATCATAAAAAAAAATGCATTTATAATGTTAATTTTTTTTTTACTACATTTGATTTTTTAATAAATGCCGTTTTTGCAAAAAAAAAAAAAAAAAAAAAAAACAAACAAACATGAATATATCATTCAAAACCTATCATAATCGCAATAAAACCTAGCAGTTGTTTTATAAACAGAATCATAAAAATTCAAGTGAAAGTGTTTTATGAAAAATTGTATATTTAATAAATTAAAAAATTAGTATGTTTAGCTTTTCAAAAAATCATTTCCAATATTGGGTGCTAATAAAACCCTAAATAGAATCCCTAAACTAATAATGCAACGTAGCTACACAATATTTCCTATGGTCCTATAAATAAGATATTTTTGGGACTTTCGTGTTGGTCATATTTATAAGATCAGATTTCAATTTTCAATAGAATTTAATTAATTATTTTTTTTCACAAACATCCCTATTTACTTTATAATTTTTAGAGTCTCGATAACAATTATACGAGTAATATTTAAAAAAAAGTATATCGAATTTTCACATTTCCAATGTTATTAACAAATTTAACTCTCTTTCTTTGTTAAAGTAAAAAATTCTCAAAGTCTTACATATAAGACCAGAAGAAGTATTAAAAGACAAAACTATATGTTTTTGGATTCTCCTATATTTTTTATCACTAAGATTTCATTGACTATGGTTGGAGATTGATCTATTTTTTTGGCGTAAAAATTAATGAAGTGAGTTTTTATTTTATCAATAAAATTACTTTCATACTCTCGATAAAAATTAAATCTTTTTATCATGCTCAAGAAATCTAACTATCCACTAGTGTTGGACTTCGTTAGTAGATTACTGTATTATTTTCTAATAAAAAGTACTTCATCTGTCTCATTATCTTGGTAAAAGTTAAACAAGTCAATGAAAATAAGAGAGTATCTGTTTAATATAATACATGATTCATTTATTAATTATAAATTGATATTACACAATTTTAATATCATTACAATTAATACTTATTGTAATATTGCCTCAAAAAAAAACTTTAAATGTGTTTTCCTTACTTACTTATCAATCATCGATACAATATATAATCTTTAAGATTTTTCATTTATTTTTTTATTTTAATATGGGATAATTTTGCACTTTTTTTACCAAGATAATGGGACGAAAGAAGTACAAATTATTTAACAGATATTAAACACAATTGTCATTCATGATTATTTTTATCAAAAAAATTAACACCTTCAAGTAGATAAAAAAAATAAAGCCAAACTTTAGTTCCATAATAAAATATTGCCAACCGAAATAACACCAAAGTAGAGATTTTCTTCTCTTCAATCAACTGTCAACAGTCCATATCATGTCGTTCTGAAAAATCCAATGGCACACCTCAATTTTCCCAGGGCTAGACCCCAATGCCAAGAATGCCCCATGTTCTGGGCCCCATGATGACGTGTCCAGGTGACAAATTCCAACCGCATGATTAATCTTCGCCTTAGTGTCCACGTCAAGAATATCAGCTTCATAGACTCTCACTTTGGGCACGGAGTGACAATAATACAGTAGATGCGGGTACAAACTCTGATGACATGAAACTGATTTTGTCACTTTTCCACCGTCCACTCTATAGACTTTTCCAATCATCACACTCCTGCTTGACCCATTCACATTCTCTGTGGTCTTCACCACCAAATTAGGACCCAACACTGATCTTGAAAAGTCAATCATACCCTCGGCCGATCCAACGCACCGCTTCGTCTCGCCTTTGCTTGGCTCCCTCTCGCACTCCCTTAGCGCGTTTGATATCACGCGCTCTGTCAAAGATCCTTCTCGCGCGTGAAATATTTCCTTAATGTTAGTTAGCTTGGATGACGAGAACGGTAATTTTGATGAAACGGTTAGGGGTAAAAACGACCTTTCAGGCATTTTATCCTTAATGTCTGGCATCACCATTATGTTTCCTTCTTTAAGATTCCACTCCCTAAAGAATTTACCCTCCTCAACCCACTTATTTACGATGTTGACATTGGACGCGCTGAAATTGTGGTATTCGGAGAACGACGCGCCTTGCTTGTTGTATTCTTTAAAAGAACGGCCCAACTCGTATGACTTGAACCCAAAAATGGAATGACCCTTTGAGCCTTTTCCATATTCCATGAAAGTGTCATTTCCCACGTTGAAGGATTGGCCATAGTTGGTGAACGTGGCGGTGCCGGAGTTAGATTTTGCGGCATAGCTTTGGAACGAATCTGAACCCACATTTGCTTGGTTACGATAATTCGTGAAGGTATCGGTTCCGGAGATAGAACCGGTGCTGTAGGCTTTGAAGTTGCTTTGAGGGTTGTTACCAGAGAAGCTGTAGGACTTGAATGAATTGTTGGCAGCTTTGGTACCTAAAGGAAATAGTGGAAAATAAATAAATGAAACTCACTTGAATTGAATTTTACTTTCTTGAGTTGCATTCCTAACAATAAACTAAATTAGATTTTCACTCCCTCCGTTTGATAGACAATGTGTTTTAAATTTATGCACGAATTTTAAGAAATAATTAAATGAATAAGAATTTAGTGTATTTTGATTATAATATTCTTATATAATTATTGAAGAGAAAAAAAATTGAAAATAATAAAAAAAGAATGTAATAAATAAGGAAATGTTTAAAAAATAACATTAATTATATATTGAATTTTCTAAAAAAAAACAATACTCCCTCCGGTCCTTATTATAGGGCATACTTAACTGAATTACACATACCAAGGAAAGTTGTTGGTTTTATGAATTCTATGATGAGATGAACAATTTTACCCCTTTAACTTTTCTTGGAAAATTCGCACTCATTAATGAACAACAAAAAACACATAAATAGTCAATGCATTTAATAAGGGCAAAAAAGAGAAAAATCAATAAATGATGCATAAAAAATATAAAATGACTTATAATTAGGACCAAGAAAACTTTCTAGAATGTGATCTATATATAGGACCGGAGGGAGTATATATAAATCATGAGACAAAAACTCTATAAACACCACGTATAAAATCGAGACAATAATGATTAATAGCGACCATAATTTCAAATTTTTACCACTAAACTTTTAGAAACTAATTTAATTACTATTTTCTTTTTAGCACTAACTTAATGCCTACATCAAACCATATATTCTCTCCGTCCCTAAATATAAGACCCTTTTGATACTTTTATTTTGTCCCTATTTATAAGACCTTTTACCAATTTTCAATGATCATTAATTACTTTTTTTCACAAACACCCCGATTTATTTACCACTTTTTAGATTCCCAATAATATTAATAGGGGTAATTTTTAAAATACATATCAAAAGTTCACATTTCCAATACAATTAACTAAATTATTTCACTTTCTAAATGGACGTGAAATCTTTCAAAGATCTCTTATATTTAGGGACAGATGGAGTAATGTTTTACTAAAAATAAACATTCTGAATCCAGCTCAAATGCGACATCAGTATACACGTGCATAAATATTATGTGCCACCGATACAATAACGTAGATAATCTGGACCCGCATAAGCAAATGAGCCAAAGCCAATCCACAAACATATTTGTGTATGCTGATATGGCGTTTCGTTAGCCATGTTAGCATATAACAGATTTTTTCTAACGAAATGGATTAAAACCAAATTTTCGAAATGGATTAAAACCAAATTTTCAAAACAATTAAGGATGAGTCAAGGTCAAAAAATTTCTAGGAACTAAAACCAAAACACTCTCAACTTTCAAGAACTATAGAGATAAATAAGCCTATTTAAATTATTCTCTTTAGAGGTATTTAATTCCTTTTTTAGAACTATTGTCATTAAAAAAATGTTTTTATTAACTAGGTTTAATTCTTCATTAAAAAAATCAAATAAAATGAATAAAAATGTAAAATTGATTTAAAAAAATAAAAAACAAAATGTTAACTACTTCCTTCGTCTTATAAGATGGTAAAAATTAACTAATTTTTTGTTCCAAATTGTAGTTAAATAATTAATGAAAAATTTAGAAATTGTAAATTTTGAATTGTGATTGGTTGATTCATGCAAAATGTATTAAATTAGTTGTTTAATAATTAGTTGATGTGTTAGACAGATTATTAAATGTATGTCTCCTTAATTTTTTGACCTTTGAATTTTTTAACCATCTATGTGAAACAAAGGGAATATTACTTTGATTAGTGTATTTCTTAATTAAGTATAACTTATACTCCATTCGTTTCAATTTATCTCTCGTTTTAAAAATTTCACATGGATTAAGAAAGTCATTAAATGTTTCAATTTTCAAAAAAATTAAAGTATTAGATATTTTACTATAATATCCTCATACTATATTAATTATCATCCTTTTCATATATTTCAACATATTAAATGTAAAATTAAAATTAAAAAAAATAATTAACACACTTTGGAATTTTTAAAGCGATAAATAATTTGAAATAATTTAAAAAACTAAAGTAACGTATAAAATATAAAAGAAAATAGACGATGCACTGACAATGTAAATGTTTTTTACACAATCAATGCATCATTCATTATTGATGGGTGTATGGTCATTATTTGATAAAAGTAATGCAAATGAATGGTGGATGTTGGATTGATGATATAAAAAACTTTACACCGTGAAAATACAAATGTGGAAAAGAGTTAAAAAAAATATAAATGAAAAATGGAAAATGGAGTATAAACTAAACTAAACCACGAAGTAATTAAATGGAAAATGAAACAAAAAAAGGGGTCTAAAATTGAGTGTACGTCTGTACCTAACTCGCCATAGCTTGTGAACCGGGATTGGAGTATGTTGGAGCTATCGGCATAGTTATCAAAATCGGTGGTTCCTCCACGCACCCTCTTGCCATAGCTCGAGAACGATTGGGTGCCAGAGTTGGTTTCATTGCCATAGCTAGAGAAAGAGAGCTTGTGGTCATTGGCAGCAGAGTCGTACGTGGTGAATCGGAGATCGGGGACGTTAACAAGCTTATCGTAGTTACTAAAGTCGCCGGAGACAGCAGTGGCACCAGAACCGTAGCTGGTGAAATTAGCATGTGCTACATTACCATTTTCAGCGTAGTTACTGAACTGGTTACTGCGGCTCGTGGAGCTCGTGCTGTATCCTTTGAACGAGTCGTGGTTAGTGTTCAGTCCGTTGGAGTAGTTCTTGAACGAGTCTGCTCCCCCGAGTCGCGAGGAGCCGTAGTTTCCGAAGTGTTTGTTTGAGTAGACAGCGAAGTTTGCAGCGTCTTTGGTTGTGGTGGTGGTGGTGGTGGTGGCGGCGGCTTTGGTTATTGGTTTTTGTTCGTCGAAGGAGCAATACAAGTTTGGTGTGGAACAGAGAGAATGGTGGAGGTGATGAGGAGAGAAAGGTTTGGAGGTGAGGAGTTTGTTGAGTGTGGCATAGTGTTGTGGGGTGAGAGGGGAAGCTTTAGAGAGAAAGAAAATGGGGATTGGGTGTTTGTTAGTGACGTGGGTGTTCCAATAACGAATGAGGGAGGCTTTGGGAGTGAATGGGTTGATGATCTGTGGCTTGAAATGTTGTTGGTGTTGTTGTTGTTGTGTTTCAGGGATTTCTTTGCTGGCTAGAGAAACCTGCATTCATATATCATAAGAAGGGAAACATTAACAAAACATCATTAAATAATGACAAAAAACACGATGATAGGGATGCTGATTGATCGTGCCTATTGACATGCTAGTCATAATAAGAAAGGAAACGTTAACAAAACATTGTTAAATGAGGCATTTTACCATATGTATTAAATTAAATGTAACACATTGTATGTATTAAGGAGCAATGCAATTCAGGAAAAAAAGAAGAATGGGCATTTGTGATGGTTCTTACATGGAAAGATGAGAACAAGAACAAGAAGATGAACTGATGAATACTCATTTTGAGTTTTGTTGTGTAGTGTCCCCTCGTGGGAAGAGAGTGATATAGAAGGAAAAAACGGGGAGGACCAATTGATCACTTAAGGGACAGTAAATACTAAATAAATAGTGTCTAGTGTCTACCCAGACACAGTCTGCTTTTCTAAGGACAAGTCAAGTACTCGTATTTGGAATCAACGACTATCAGGAACGTTCGGTTTCTTTTTCTTTTTGTATTTTGCGGAAGCCACTAAATGGAAGGGGTATAGTTATACTAAAATGATTTTTTATTTGCTTCTCTTTTCTCCCATTGGTCCTTAGAGAGTGAAATATGGCAAGGGCCACGTTTTTTAGAGGAAAAAAAAAATATGCAGATTGGTGACTGTAGCCATACCTATGTTGGGCATCAGTTAGTTAGTGGAGTGCAAATGGTTTTAAGTTTTAACAATAAAGTAAGGGGGAGATGTAGTTATATAATCAAATGGATGATAAAAAAGAAACTGAACTCTCTGAGCCTAATTTAAGATATTCAATGGGTTTGGTAGGTTAGTTAACAGGTCTTTAATAATTACTTAGATAAGACAGTAAGACACTATGTGGAAATTATCATACTCCCCCTCCTGAATTTTTTAGGATTTTCTTACAAGAGCTCTAAAAAAATTGTACTTTTATATTGTAAAAAAAATAATTTTGATAATTAAGTGATGGTGAACTTATTTTTTAAAGTATATTTTTTTTTTCAATTTTTAACTTTTTATCTTCAATTTTTATAAGTTTAGATTAAGCAAACCATGAAAAAAGTCATTGGAGCTAAATTGCACATAGCTCACTTTTTTGACTTTTAAATAAAAAAAATAAGCTAATAAAGAAAAGTAATTAAATATTCTCTCCGTCTTTATATATAGAATCTTTTTTTATAAAAATTTTTGATCATAAATATAATATTTTTTTATAATTTTTTTTTCAAAATTGTATACCAAAAAAAATATATTTTTTTTTCAAAATTATCCATAGCATTTAATTATAGTTTTAGTTTTTAATTGAAAGGCATAAATTGAAACTATCAATTCAATGCAAAATTTATTTCAATGCACAATTAGTATAAAAGGTATTTTTTAATAATATGTCAAAACTTTTCAATTTTAATGTAAAATTATTTCTTTGGTAGAAGTAAAAATTATATAAAAATTATTTCTTTGCCATGTCAGCAGATGACAGAAGAAGACAAACAGAAGGACCAAAAACAAAATTTTAAAAGATTTAAGGACCATTCAAGGTCAAAAAAAGATTTAAGGACTAAAAACAAAATTTAAAAAGATTTAAGGACCATTCAAAGTCAAAAAAAATTTAAGGACTAAATTCAAAACGAGGTCAACTTATAGGAACCAAAACCATAAATAAGCCAATCTTTTATATAACACCTTATAATATATTGGGATGGGAGTGAGTAGCACAATTTCTAATATTTTAAGAAGAGCATGTTATATGCACATCTATGTTTCCATGACCCACATTTGCAGCTTTCTTCTTGAGTAAAGAATTGAGTGTTTCACAAATTTCTACTATTTTTTTTTTATTATTTTCCATCTTTACTAAAGTAGGTAGCTATAGGTCTTGTTGCAGAAGGTGGTAGCCCGTAAGAATTATTGTTTCTATATAGACACCATCGAAGTTTTGGCATCATTTCATTTCTCTTTATTTTTACTAGAGTGTCGTCCCGCATATTCGTTGTTGTGTTTTTGTCATAAAGAGTTGTTTATAGTAAAATGATATATTGAAAAATTAGTCTATATAGATGTTATTTATATGTTAAAATGTTCATTTTCATATAAATGGTTATTATTAACTGTATGCATTATTAGTTGTCATGTTCCAGAATATGGATCCATAAATTTCAATAATAATAGTAGTGAACTACTCCCGTGCCCGTCGATCCGCATTCTCATTATCGCGTTTTTGTCATAAGAATTATTTGTCGTAAAATGATATATTTTTAAATCGGTATTTTTATTGTGTTTTTCCTCTTTAACATATAACATTACGATAGAAATACCGATTTACAAATATATCAACTTACGACAAATAACTTGTTACGACAAAATATACACGATAATAGGATTGAAGATCAACAGGCACGATAATAGAAAAATGGCATTACTAATTCCAAATTAAGCAATAGGTAAATTAAGCATTTAAAATGTTAAATAATGTAAGAATTCTAATTTTTTTCTCACTCTGATTATCAACATGAGTAAGGTGTAAAAAATTACATATTCGAAATACTATGAGAAAAAACCACACCCCTTTCATCATCATCATCATACAATAGGAATCAATAGTGATATAAAAGTAATTAAAACTAAATCCAACGCAATAAGAGAAAAAAAACAGACAAGATAAAAAGTCAGTTACAACAAAGAAAAAGAAAGATGTAAAAGATTATAGTTTCATTGATTTTTTTTTAAGACAATTCAAAGTTCATTCAAAATTTATTAATTGTTTTTATGAAAGGCATTCTAAAAATTTTCACTTTTTTGTGATCCGTTTTTTAAAATGCATAGAATTGAATTACAACATTCTCTTTTTATTGCATCTTCCCTTTAGGCACACAACAAATCTTCTCCAAATTTACTCCTTCAAAAATAGGACATGTTTATTACCCATGCTATACCCACCTTCATATCAACACTACTCAAAATTATTTGCATGCTCCTTACACCCAAAAATAAAAAGATTTCAAGAAATTTTCTTGAAAGTATATACTCAATCCAAATAGAGTGTTTGATAAAAGCTTGAGGAATTTTATAAGGATTAAACTTTTCTAGAACAATATATTAATATAGTTTTTAAAAATGTAACCAAAATTAGCTTACTTTCACATATTAAAACAAATTGAAAAGAATGCAAATATCAATCCAAATCTTAGATTAATACGTGTCGTAGTGTTCAATAACTTGCAAGATAATTAGAATAAAAAATAGAGAATGAATCACCAAATATTTCATGCGAAAACAATTTTTTTTCTATATTTAATAAATGAAAAGAAAGAGGACATGATGACATTGTTCCTTTTCTAATTGACTTAAGGGTCCTTCATGCAATTTGTTGATTTTTTTTTCATCCACAACCTTTAAAAAAATACATTAATCTGCATGAAAAGTAATAAAAAAAGCTTATGAAAAAGACAAATCAATATAAGTTAATGATGGATAAGAAATTGTTTTTGGTTAATGTTGCAAGTTAGAACCCTGCATGGAAAACGTACAAATATAGAAAACTATAACACCCGGAAATGCACATTTCTGTAAGAATAATTAATAAAAGACTGGCTCTTTTTCATTGGCCATACATAATATTAATCAAGAAATCAAGGGTCTCTTTAATTCATTTTTTTCACGCACAACACAGGCAGTGCTGCAAAGTCAATAATCAAAACATGGAGATAAATTTAAGGTCTAAGCAAAACAACACAATAGATAAAGCATTTACCTGCTTTACCGAAACCCACTTCTGACTTCAACAACTTGAATATATTTTTCCAAAAAAGAAAACATAGCAGCATAGAATATTCTTGGGGGCATAATCTGTCTCATTTAACACAAACTGTAATATTGTTCACCGATAAGTTCTACACATAATTGAGCAAAAAGTGATATAGCAAGACCAGAAATGAACCAAAATCTACATTCTTAAGGCATCATTCAAACGTTCAATCAAAAGATACAATCCTCCTCCTTCAGCATGTAGTCCAACATTGTGAAGCAACTGGTGCAGCCACCCTCTAGTTGTTGGGTCATCCTGTTTACATGAATAAAAGACCAAAAGTAAGCAAACTAAACACATGAAGAAGAGCATCTCTAATCATGAAACAACTAAAAGCATATCAATATTTTTTGCAAGAGCATTTATAACATAACCATATCGTTGCATTATTAGTTCATGACCACCAGAAAGAACACGTTCCTGTGAGTAGGAAACACAACAACGCGATTGAACTTAACAAAATGATCTTCTACATGAAGATAGTATACTTAATTTGTCTGCAGTTTTTTAATAACTTGATCTTCACTTTGAGTTTTTGATGGCATACTATTACTCCTGATACAATTTGCTGAATAAGAAAGAAAATGGTTGAATTTGTTTCTTTCTACTATATGGTAGTTTTGTTTCACTTAAATTGGTTCAAGCAGTTTTGAGTTTTGTTTCTAAAAAATTTCAGAAACAGCCGCAACAGTTTGTAAGCATAATATAAGTAGAGAAGAAAACGAGAGTTTGGGTGGTTATTTTTCCAGAGTAAAGGAGTAGTTATTGGTGGAAGTTTCTTGCCTTGTCCTTTTTGTAAATTTGGCTAATAGTTGAGGATAAAATTGGAACATCCAATTTATGTACACTTTTTTAGTTATTTTAGCTAAAAAGTTAATAAACATTGTTTTCTTTATATAATAGTATATATGATGTTTTTGAAATGTTTTTTTTTAAAAGGGCGAGGATAAACATTTTAAAGTGGTTATTAGTTTTTGAAAATGATGTATCAAATAAATTAAAGAATTAATATTTTTATTTTTTCAAGATATAATAATTATTTTGGAGTGTTTATTCTCAATCCTTAAGACTGAAGTTAAAAATATCCTTTTAAATTTGTTAATGTGAAAAAAAAAATGAAAATATAAACAAATATATAATCATCTATTACAAATAATGGAAGCTATGGAGCTCAATAAAAATATAAATAAGCTGTTATCGGAAAATATTGTATTTAATAAATCAAAAAGTATTACTATGTTTTAATTTTAAATAAAAAATTTATTTTCGGTAATTCTTTAACACTAATACAACATATAAATAAGTAAATGAAAATAAATTATTTCTTCCAATTATAAATATAAGCTTATTTGATTAAAAACATATTTTTTTTTTTAAAAATTAGTTAATATTATTAATAATATTGTAAATGTGAATTTTGATATATTTTTTTTCAAAATTATCTCGATATTATTATTGACATTTTAAAAAATATTGATCAAATAGAATTATTTTTGAAAAGAAAAATTGAATAAAACTTACATTAAGAATTAATATTTTTTTTTTGAAAAATGCTAATAAGTATCTTAAGAGTACTTGTTAAAAAACTAAATACTCCCTCCATTTCATAATATTTGTCCTTTTGGACTTGGACACATACATTAAGAAAATATTAATTATTGTAAGTATTATGTATAGTTTGTCCAAAATGTCTCTATTTAATCCTTATTGAAAATCGTAGTAGTATTTAATTTTTATTAGTAGGCGTGTCCATTAATTAATGTATGGTGGTTTAGAGATGAGAGAGATGATAAAAGTATAATTAATGAGGAGTGAATGAAATGATTGGATGAAAGGTTAAAATTGGAAAGAAAAATATGTTTATGTATTGGAATTGTAAAATGACAAAAGATATGAAACAAGAAAAAAAAAGCTAAAAGGACAAATATTATGAAACGGAGGAAATATAATTGTATAGTATTGAAAAATTTAATATTTAATATTCTAAAAAAAATTTAGAAATTTGTATTGATTTTTTTATAAAAAATTTAACAAATGAGCTAAACAAGACATTTTTTTAATTCAAAATTAGAGGTATCTTCATTTGCTAAACATGAGCTCAGTACATGCTTCCTTTTTGACTTTAGCTAGCTATTAACTCCGGAGTGCGTTCAATTCAATTACACGAGACAGCTACCTGCCTGGGATATGGGTTCCCGGTTCCCACATGGCGTTATTAAGATATTGTACCCTAATGAGTAACGACTAATCTAAGTGTGTGTGGGCAGATACCAACAAGCAAGAAGAGTACCGAGGAGCTAATGACAAATCTAATTTATGTTGTTTAATGTTATACTCCCTCGGGTTTTATAAAAAACAGTTTATATAATTATAAAATTAACTTATAGGGAATTGCTAACTTCCACCGACCCTGAATTTAGTTGGAGGATTTTAGCAATGTCCACCTAAATATTTGGACAAAATTATCCCTCATCTCTTAACTTGAATAGCTTATTTTTTTAAGGGTGTTTCTATGATTTGATTATTCTTAATAAAATAAAAAATAAAAAAAATGAAAAAATCCTCCCCACCCCCCCCCCCAAAGAATCGATTTTCATTTTCTGATTCTCTCCTCTCTCATCTCATCTCCTCCCTCCTCTCTCTTCTCATCTCCCTCCTTCCTCCTTCCTCCTTCCTACCTCCGTCACCCCTTCCTGTGAGCACACCGCCGCCGCCGCTCCTCCTGCACACTGTAACAACCTATTTTATTTTACCTATTTTAAAAATATAGATTTGAAAATTTCTTTTAATTAAAATACTTATTATAATTTTTCCAGAAAATTGGACAGAGTTTCCTCTGTTTTATGGACATTCCCAAAAATTGTCCTTGACCTGTAACCTGTTCAAAACAGTTTCAACAACAACCAGACATCCAGGATAAATATACATATATAATTTAAATCTTCTCCCAATCTCCGGGGATAAGATACTAAGGTGAAAACACTTAGATTTTCGAGGAACCAAATAAAGAGCCAGAGCCACCAAATATACAACTGAAATTTAGAATACATTTTATTAATAAATTCTTTAAAATACATGGTATTCCATAATATGGTCCAGTACGACTCAACTCGAAATAAAAATAAATTACTCACACTTCCCGTGGGGAAGTGTGCTCCTGCTCGGCCCAAATAACAGCTATGCTCTTGACCTGTACCTGTGGTGGTTGTAAGGGTGAGAATTGCACAACTAGTAAAGCATAATACGAGCCAAGTCATACACATTTAGCAATTAGTCAAATAATACAATCATACTCACACCCAAACACCTATTCACTACAAACACAATCGTCTCCGATTATTAGCACCTTCTGACACATGTCCTTACCTAATCTATTTCGCCACTTACCTATTTACACCAAAATCTCACTCTCTACACTTTACCCCAAGTCTCTAATTTTCTCTCCTATCCTCTCTAATCATTTCTCTCACACACCTATTCTACTCATTTCTCTCACATCTCCTTTACTCCCCCGGCCTTCCTCTTATTTCCTTTTATTTATTTATCCTTATTATTTTTCCTTTATGTTTTATGGCGTTATGGGGCTCCTGCCACTGCGTATCCTCCGTCTACCCAGGGATACGTCTTACCGATGCGCCAGGCTCTGTCAGGTCGTCTTACTCAACCAATGCGCACGGATCCTGCGGTCCGCACGTCTTCTAAGGTCCAGTACCCATTGAACCCGGAGTCGTGGGGCTCCTGCCACTGCGCATCCCCGTCTGCCGAGGATACGTCTTACCGATGCATACGGATCCCCAAAGGCCGCACGTCTTACTCAACCCATGCGTGCGGGTTCCAACTACCACACGTCTTCTAGGGTCCAGTACCCACCGACCCTTTCTCTTTCATTATCTTTCCTGTTTCTATTGTAGTGTCATGGGGCTCCCGCCACTGCGTATCCACCGTCTCCCCAGGGGTACGTCTTACCGATGCGTACGGATCCCTACAGGCCGCACGTCTTACTCAACCCATGCGTGCGGATTCCACATACCACACGTCTTCTAGGGTCCAGTACCCACTAACATGGAAATGGGTGATGCGAATACCCCACTGCGTTCCCCGTCTGTCGAGGATACGACTTACCGATGCGTACGGATCCCCAAAGGCCGCACGTCTTGCTCAACCCGTGCATACAGTCCATCTGTCATCGTCATGACACCAGTCGTACGTCTTATAGGATCGATATTCGCATACCCTAGTGCTTTCTTTATTCTCTTTTCATTTCTCTTTTATTTTATGTCTTTTCTTTTCACTTTATTTCCGCCCTCATACCACACCTTCCTCTCATTCTCAATTTTAGTCCGCCTCGCCTAACACCTTTTTCTTCTACTCTCATATTTCCTCTTTTTCTCCCTAAACTTTCCTATATATTCTATTCTCTTCCTAACTTAGCACCTACGCAAACCAAACTCACTTTACCTCTTTGAACACATCAAACATATAAATTACAATCATAAATTAAATATTCAGTTAACAATTACAATTCTTATTTAATTATCACGCATATAATCCTTGACATCAAATAGCATTTTACTCATGTACTGACACTTACATACATATAATTAACATGTAGCTCCAAGAATTCATCATTTAAACATTTAACACATTTCAAATAGCATTTATCTCATATAAGCATATTATCTCATTAAAATAAATTCTAAATTCCCTAATCACACATAAGCAATTAACCTTGATCCAAATTATACAGTACTAGTATCTCACCCACCGAGGCGGCAAATAAACCCCTTACCTTGGGGTTCTACCAAAACCTGTTTCACGGCATTACGCGGTTCGTTGCTCGCATATTAGCTGGTCCTAAAGTCCTTCATCGTCTGACTATATTATTAAATCAAATAGAAATCAATTTATTGCGCCAAAATCGTCTCAATTTGAAATCTCAACAATTAACATGAAGTTTCAAATTAAAATCGTTGTTTTCTCAATAAAATAGTATAGTTTCTTATTGAAAAGCATTTAACCTCCAGGCTAAGATAATCGTTAGAATACGTTTAAAGTTATGCAACTTTAACTTGGAATTCGAAATAAGTTAATCTCAAAATCATTTAACTAAAATTCATAAATCAATGTCAAATAGAAATTTAAACTTAAGACTATTGCTTTCTCCATAAAATACTAGATCTTTTTGTTAAAAGTACGCTAACTTTCAAAAATAACATATTCGTCAGAAATACATTAAAGTAAAGTAATTTTAGTTTTAAGTTACAAAAGCAAATGCTGTCACCTCACACTATTAATTCCGAACTAAAAGGAAGTGTGCTCAATTCAAAAATAAGTCCAAATCACCATTATAATCTTAAAACAATTACACTTCCCTTCAATTTGAAATTAATGTTCAACGTTTTAATTTGAATTAACATTACGCCGAGTATATACCAGATTCCTATTTAATTGGTTTGTTGTTAGTTCAGGGACATTCCAGCTCACTAACCAACAACCCAATTACTTAGTAATCCATCACATTTAATAAAAACACTTTCAAGACTCATAATTCGACATAACGTTTAATTCGACGTTATCACAATCAAGTAAGCAATTAAATTCATCATCATTAACAACATAACGAAAATCAATATAAATTATAGTTTAATTTCCAAAACAATTCAATATTAAATAATTAGTACTAGTAACATTAAAAATTAGTATTAATACAAAAATTAAAACACAACATAAAGCAATTAGAAAAGGTATTAGGGATTTACCCTCAAATACGGTTTTGAAAGCTAGTTCGGTCATACTTAGCCCCGACCCAGTTCACCACGATCCAAACCATAGCAGTTGCTCCGGTCCAACCCATCAATCAACTACCTTCTCTGATCCAACCCGGTTCACGGCTGAACCGATTGGGATTACACCCACATAGCAGCAACAGTGTCCATGGCTTCAAAACGAAAGGAAGAGGTGGCTTCTCCAAGGTGATGGCAACGCCTCCCATGGAAACCGTGGCGAGCTCGAGCGCCGACATCGACAACCACTAATGGCGGCGGCGGCGGTTCGTTCTTGGCTAGGAGGGAGTCGTGATTTCGCGACCAGACCAAGGGAGAGAGAGAGAGAGAGCTTGAGACTGAGAGAGGAAGAACGATGGTGATGGTGGCTGGGTGGGTGGTGGCCGTGGTTGGTGCGGCTGGAGGGGAAGGAGGAGGGCGGTGGAGAAGGAGAGAGAGAGAGAGAGATTCGAGTGAGAGAGGAGGAGAGAGAGTAAGGGCAAGAAAGAGACGAGTCTAAGGAAGGGAGGGAAGGATCAAGGCGGCGACGGCTTAGGGCGGCGGTGGTGGAGCTGGGTGGAGAGGGAGAGGCGGAGGGAGGGAGGATGATCGGGGTTGAGGAAGAAGGGGGAGGGAATATGGGGTTTGGGGCTTTAAAACGCGTGTTTGGTGTTACAGATCGCAGGATTTTCGCTTAAGCGAAATCGGGTCGCTTAAGTGAACACAATTGGTGCTGATACTAGAGCAGTTTCGCTTAAGCCAAAAATTTTCGCTTAAGCCAAATGTACAGGTACTGCTACTTCATTTTTTCTATTTTTTAGCTATTTTTTCCCCAACTTCAAATAGCCATAACTTCTTCATTCACCGTCGGATCTTGCTCAAATTTGACGAGCAACTTCCTAAAAATCATACCTTCATATCCAACGGTGGGAATTGTGTTTTGAGTCTTAAATCTTTTATTTTGATTTTCTATCCTATGTTATGTTTTAGTATCGAATTATCTATTTTTTTTGGCCTGTTCCTAACTTCAATTTAATGCTCCTTTCTTTTCTAACCTTATTATTATTATTGTTATCCTTTCCTAATGTTAAAATACTTCTTTTAAATAACTATTTGTAGTTTATTATCATTATTTCCTTTATTCTAACTATTATTTACTTATTCGCCTTTGGGTTTAAAATTTGGGATGTTACATTTCTCCCCCACTTATTGAAATTTCGTCCTCGAAATTCCAGTTGTCCCTTAACTTGGAGGAGCATCCCTTGGCATAGTTTCCGACCATGTCAATTAATTCCTCCGGTTCCATCCTTCCATTGGAGGAATTCCTAAGGTGAAAGTTCGTCGGTATACTTACTTGTCTCCTATGGGGTTTATCTCGGTCAATCGGGGTCCTGTCAAATGCACAGAGTCCCAGAAGACTTAGATTATCACTTGCGGGGTTCTGACATAACATCTTAATTGAGATTCCACTTCGCGACTTCACTTTTATCCTTTTTCCTTCACCTTTGTTAATCGGATAGGATCCGAATTGAGTCATCAAGTCTCCCCCACTTAGTATCAACATACCTGAGTAAGTCGAAGGCAGGAAGAAAACTAGGTTGATTATAAGAATTTATTAGTTAAGTACTTAATTGATTGGCGAGGTGGTACATGGGCTAAATTGACTTCTAGTTGGTATTATTGGTGTTACTATTGAATTTCCTATGCCATATCTCAGCTCTTGCATTAAGAGAAGAGGGTGAGTTGATGATTTTTCTTAACTGGTCCGGGTGGAAGTACTGAATAAAGTTGCCCTAAACAGGATGGTTTTGTAACCAACTGTTCACGGGTCTTGGGAAGGTTCTTAATGGACTGAAAGTTAGATTTGACTTTGATGAAACTATAATTCCTATGTGGGTTGTTCTGATTTCTACTAAAAGATTTGCAATAATGTAGCATGTCAATAAACGCGAAGATCGGGGTGGTCAGTCCCAATCTCACATCTATCGACAGTACATCATCGTCACAGATAATGATAATATTATCCTTTAACAGGTGCAAGAGTAAGGATGATCAATCCTACCCTTACATTCCATTAAAAGATAACACTATCACAAAATCCTTTCGGTTAATTTTCTCAATGAGATCTTACAACTGATTGGGATTTCCTATACTTTGTCATGATTTCCTATGAATTTGGATTGAGCCTATATGTGTATATACATACTCCCTAATTTTCACAGTTCCTCTCTGTGAGAGGTCCGGAATTTGGATTCTAGGAAAGATGAGTTTAGCAAGGTCCTCCTTAAAGGATTAGCAGAGATGGAGACTTGAGGTTCTAAAATAATTCCCCATATTAGTAGCAGAATGTGCCTCTAATCATTCCGCTCAAGTCCTTCCGAACAAATTCTCTTCTTTCTTGGGGTAGTTTGAAGTAATGTGGCCCGACTACTCGCATCTAAAGCAACAAGCTTCCTACTTAAAATGGTGCAGGAACCAGTCTATACCACGGTGGGGTTTCCCTCACTATGGCATAGTGGTGTAACACATGAAGCGGTCTCGTTCCGTTTGGGGCCCCCGATTAATTGCCGTGTCTCCTTTCGTCATCGCTTGCCTCTAGTGCCAGTCCCATTTTATAGGCGATTAGCACCTTCGCCAGTCGAGACGAGTTCGACTCGCCTTGACTTTCCCAAGGTAACCTGATTCCAAGTCGCAGTCCCGCTTGAATTCGAGGCACTTCGCCTTCCAATCTACTCCTCTGTAGCTTGTATCCCACCGAATCAAGTCTTCAAATGTTTCCGATTTGGGAAGGCAATTTCCATCTTTCTACCCCCAGCTAAACGATTGATCTCAGTCGAAGCGGGGCGTTGTCACTAGGTGCGTTGGTCATAGTACTAAGATTCTATAATAGAAATAAATTATGGCACGAACAGTTGATGACTATAGAATTGGCTAAGTCCACCCAAATATATATATATATATATATATATATATATATATATATATAAACATACTGACCTACTACAACCGGACTTGACACTACTTTTCGGTTACTCTCTTGGTGAGATAACCATTGGAGTAACTCGCAACTCCGAGGCCGAGGACAACTGCTCTGATACCATAAATGTAACAACCTATTTTATTTTACCTATTTTGAAAATATGGATTTGAAAATTTCTTTTAATTAAAAGACTTATTATAATTTTTCCGGAAAATTGGACAGAGTTTCCTCTGTTTTATGGACATTCCCAAAAATTGTCCTTGACCTGTAACCTGTTCAAAACAGTTTCAACAACAACCAGACATCCAGGATAAATATACATATATAATTTAAATCTTCTCCCAATCTCCGGGGATAAGATACTAAGGTGAAAACACTTAGATTTTCGAGGAACCAAATAAAGAGACCGGGCCACCAAATATACAACTGAAATTTAGAATACATTTATTAATAAATTCTTTAAAATACATGGTATTCCATAATATGGCCCGGTACGACTCAACTCGAAATAAAAATAAATTACTCACACTTCCCGTGGGGAAGTGTGCTCCTGCTCGGCCCAAATAACAGCTATGCTCTTGACCTGTACCTGTGGGGGTTGTAAGGGTGAGAATTGCACAACTAGTAAAGCATAATACGAGGCAAGTCATACACATTTAGCAATTAGTCAAATAATACAATCATACTCACACCCAAACACCTATTCACTACAAACACAATCGTCTCCGATTATTAGCACCTTCTGACACATGTCCTTACCTAATCTATTTCGCCACTTACCTATTTACACCAAAATCTCACTCTCTACACTTTACCCCAAGTCTCTAATTTTCTCTCCTATCCTCTCTAATCCTTTCTCTCACACACCTATTCTACTCATTTCTCTCACATCTCCTTTACTCCCCCGGCCTTCCTCTTATTTCCTTTTATTTATTTTTCCTTATTATTTTTCCTTTATGTTTTATGGCGTAATGGGGCTCCTGCCACTGCGTATCCTTCGTCTACCCAGGGATACGTCTTACCGATGCGCCAGGCTCTGTCTGGTCGTCTTACTCAACCAATGCACACGGATCCTGCGGTCCGCACGTCTTCTAAGGTCCAGTACCCATTGACCCCGGAGTCGTGGGGCTCCTGCCACTGCGCATCCCCGTCTGCCGAGGATACGTCTTACCGATGCGTACGGATCCCCAAAGGCCGCACGTCTTACTCAACCCATGCGTGCGGGTTCCAACTACCACACATCTTCTAGGGTCCAGTACCCACCGACCCTTTCTCTTTCATTATCTTTCCTGTTTCTATTGTAGTGTCGTGGGGCTCCCGCCATTGCGTATCCACCGTCTCCCCGGGGGTACGTCTTACCGATGCGCACGGATCCCTACAGGCCGCACGTCTTACTCAACCCATGCGTGCGAATTCCACATACCACACGTCTTCTAGGGTCCAGTACCCACTAACATGGAAATGGGTGATGCGAATACCCCACTGCATTCCCCGTCTGTCGAGGATACGACTTACCGATGCGTACGGATCCCCAAAGGCCGCACGTCTTGCTCAACCCGTGCATACGATCCATCTGTCATCGTCATGACACCAGTCGTACGTCTTATAGGATCGATATTCGCATACCCGAGTGCTTTCTTTATTGTCTTTTCATTTCTCTTTTATTTTATGTCTTTTCTTTTCACTTTATTTCCGCCCTCATACCACACCTTCCTCTCATTCTCAATTTTAGTCCGCCTCGCCTAACACCTTTTTCTTCTACTCTCATATTTCCTCTTTTTCTCCCTAAACTTTCCTATATATTCTATTCTCTTCCTAACTTAGCACCTACGCAAACCAAACTCACTTTACCTCTTTGAACACATGAAACATATAAATTACAATCATAAATTAAATATTCAGCTAACAATTACAATTCTTATTTAATTATCACGCATATAATCCTTGACATCAAATAGCATTTTACTCATGTACTGACACTTACATACATATAATTAACATGTAGCTCCAAGAATTCATCATTTAAACATTTAACACATTTCAAATAGCATTTATCTCGTATAAGCATATTATCTCATTAAAATAAATTCTAAATTCCCTAATCACACATAAGCAATTAACCTTGATCCAAATTATACAGTACTAGTATCTCACCCACCGAGGCGGCAAATAAACCCCTTACCTTGGGGTTCTACCAAAACCTGTTTCACGGCATTACGCGGTTCGTTGCTCGCATATTAGCTGGTCCTAAAGTCCTTCATCGTCTGACTATATTATTAAATCAAATAGAAATCAATTTATTGCGCCAAAATCGTCTCAATTTGAAATCTCAACAATTAACATGAAGTTTCAAATTAAAATCGTTGTTTTCTCAATAAAATAGTATAGTTTCTTATTGAAAAGCATTTAACCTCCAGGCTAAGATAATCGTTAGAATACGTTTAAAGTTATGCAACTTTAACTTGGAATTCGAAATAAGTTAATCTCAAAATCATTTAACTAAAATTCATAAATCAATGTCAAATTGAAATTTAAACTTAAGACTATTGCTTTCTCCATAAAATACTAGATCTTTTTTTTAAAAGTACGCTAACTTTCAAAAATAACATATTCGTCAGAAATACATTAAAGTAAAGTAATTTTAGTTTTAAGTTACAAAATCAAATGCTGTCACCTCACACTATTAATTCCGAACTAAAAGGAAGTGTGCTCAATTCAAAAATAAGTCCAAATCGCCATTACAATCTTAAAACAATTACACTTCCCTTCAGTTTGAAATTAATGTTCAACGTTTTAATTTGAATTAACATTAAGCCGAGTATATACCGGATTCCTATTTAATTGGTTTGTTGTTAGTTCAGGGACATTCCAGCTCACTAACCAACAACCCAATTACTTAGGAATCCATCACATTTAATAAAAACACTTTCAAGACTCATAATTCGACATAACGTTTAATTCGACGTTATCACAATCAAGTAAGCAATTAAATTCATCATCATTAACAACATAACGAAAATCAATATAAATTATAGTTTAATTTCCAAAACAATTCAATATTAAATAATTAGTACTAGTAACATTAAAAATTAGTATTAATACAAAAATTAAAACACAACATAGAGCAATTAGAAAAGATATTAGGGATTTACCCTCAAATACGGTTTTGAAAGCCGATTCGGTCATACTTAGCCCCGACCCAGTTCACCACGATCCAAACCATAGCAGCTGCTCCGGTCCAACCCATCAATCAACTACCTTCTCTGATCCAACCCGGTTCACGGCTGAACCGGTTGGGATTACACCCACATAGCAGCAACAGTGTCCATGGCTTCAAAACGAAAGGAAGAGGTGGCTTCTCCAAGGTGATGGCAACGCCTCCCATGGCAACCGTGGCGAGCTCGAGCGCCGGCAGCGACAACCACTAATGGCGGCGGCGGCGGTTCGTTCTTTGCTAGGAGGGAGTCGTGATTTCGCGACCAGACTAAGGGAGAGAGAGAGAGCTTGGGACTGAGAGAGGAAGAACGATGGTGATGGTGGCTGGGTGGGTGGTGGTCGTGGTTGGTGCGGCTGGAGGGGAAGGAGGAGGGCGGTGGAGAAGGAGAGAGAGAGAGATTCGAGTGAGAGAGGAGGAGAGAGAGTAAGGGCAAGAGAGAGACGGGTCTAAGGAAGGGAGGGAAGGATCAAGGCGGCGGTGGCTTAGGCGGCGGCGGTGGAGCTGGGCAGAGAGGGAGAGGCGGAGGGAGGGAGGATGATCGGGGTTGAGGAAGAAGGGGGAGGGAATATGGGGTTTGGGGCTTTAAAACGCGTGTTTGGTGTTACAGATCGCAGGATTTTCGCTTAAGCGAAATCGGGTCGCTTAAGCGAACACAATTGGTGCTGTTATTGGAGCAGTTTCGCTTAAGCCAAAAAATTTCGCTTAAGCGAAAATATTTTCGCTTAAGCCAAATTTACAGGTACTGCTACATCATTTTTTCTATTTTTCAGCTATTTTCTCCCCAACTTCAAATAGCCATAACTTCTTCATTCACCGTCGGATCTTGCTCAAATTTGACGAGCAACTTCCTAAAAATCATACCTTCATATCCAACGGTGGGAATTGCGTTTTGAGTCTTAAATCTTTTATTTTGATTTTTTATCCTATGTTATGTTTTAGTATCGAATTATCTATTTTTCTGGCCTGTTCCTAACTTCAATTTAATGCTCCTTTCTTTTCTAACCTTATTATTATTATTGTTATCCTTTCCTAATGTTAAAATACTTCTTTTAAATAACTATTTGTAGTTTATTATCATTATTTCCTTTATTCTAACTATTATTTACTTATTCGTCTTTGGGTTTAAAATTTGGGATGTTACACACACCACCGCATGCCGCACCAGTTGTCGTCGTGCCTCCTGTGAGCCTCACACTGCACACGATTGCCGTCGCGCCTCCCGTCACCACCGCCAGAGCCACCAGCTCCCCTGCCATAACACCGCTGCCATCGCCCTCTTCCCTGTAGCATCACCCTGGGTAAGTCGTTTTTATTTTTTTTGTTGTATTTCTTTCCTTTTTTTTCCTGTCTTTCTTTTATTTTTAATGTTAAACTGACTATTTTCAATTTGTGATTGCAACCTTTGTCACTTGTTTTAATTTGGTATTGATTACATCCACTAGGATACTATGTCATGTGTTTGATGAAATGCCTATATAGAAAAGGATGCAATACAAATAATACCAGGAATTTTTTTTATGCTATACCAGCATATGTATCATGTATGGAAAAGGAAGGATGAAATTTCTTATGCTATTTTGTTGCCTAGCAATTTTTTTATATCATATCAGCATATGTATCATATATGGAAAAGGGTACGATACAAATAATACCAGGAATTTTTTCTATTTTTCCCATTTTTTTCTCACTTAATGGGATTGAACATAGTTAATTTGGGTTTTGTTAAACACTTAATGAGATTTGTTTGATCTTAACTTAGTTTATTGTTTCATATGGTTGATGTGGTGCTACTATGTGCTCTTTCATGGTCTTATTTAATGTCAGTATTATGTAATATCAAGATAACATAACAGGTGGTGCTAACAGATGAAATTGTTATGCTGGAGGGCACTTTTATGTTATTCAGTATGATGGCTATGGTGTTATGCTTGTGGGGGCTTTTATTTTACTCTTTTTTTTCTGTGAATTATAATTTAGATTTACTGATGTAGCAAAGGGAGTATGCTATTGAGAATGTATTGTTGTTGTGTGAGTTCATCTTGTACTCTTAATCCTTTTTAATGTCTGTACATAAATGTTGGGGAAGGGAGTTTTTTGCTTAATAAAATATGTTTCCTCTTGCATTGTGATTGCCAAAATTTTATTTTACTACACACAATCTATAACTGTTTGCCAAAATTTTATTTTGTTACTGGTAATTTTTTGTGGGCTTTTTTAAGTGTCAGGTCCCTAAATTTAGGGGGTGTTTTGGATTTAGTCCCTAAACTTTTTTTTGTTGGATCTAGTCCTTGAAGTTATCATTGTTTTGGATCTAGTCCTTTTGTTAAACTTTACTTAACTCCGTCAGCATCTACGAATGATATGTTGACACGTGTCAGCACTTAAATTTTTTTGAGTGAAAGGACACTTTGGTCCCTCAAGTTTTTCGACAGGAACACTTTAGTCCCTCAAAAAATTTAGTTCATTTTTAGTCCCCAAAGTTTTCCAAAAGTACCAATTTAGTCCCTGTCCTATTTCCGTTAGCCACTTCGTTGAGGGACTAAATTGGTACTTTTGGAAAACATGAGGGACTAAATTGGTACTTTTGGAAAACATGGGGACTAAAAATGAATTAAATTTCTTGAGGGACTAAAGTGTCCCTGTCGAAAAACTTAAGAGACTAAAGTGTCCCTTCACTCAATTTTTTTATTTTTTTTTAAATTCGAAATTTTTCTTTAAAATAAAAAAACATTAAAATAAAAAAAAGGCATTAAGACCACGTGCTTCAGTTTTGCTTCTTCAATCCCTAATCTCATTTTCTTCTTCTTGTTGAGTTCTTCTTTTCCTTTGTTCTTCTTCTTCTCTGCTGCTTCTTCTTCTCTCACGTGACTTCCATCCTCTTTCAACCATCTCCTCTCCTCCTTATTCTCTCATTTGTTCCCTATTCTCCTTATTCTCCTCCTTATTCTAGAAATTGTCAAGTTCCATGCCCTATCAGTTATTTGTTGGGTTCGGATACCCTATCTCATTCTCGTGTGCCTCCATTAATGTGGAGATGTAAATCTAATGTTATTGTTTTTTTTTTTGAAAAAAAAAATCTAATGTTATTGTTGTTCCTGAACTAATACCGTTCCAGATACAGAAAGCAGAAAAGCTCAATTGTTTCCAAAAAAGAAAGTAGTAGTAGCGAAGTTTGTCAAATTTAGAATTCACAATATTAGAATAAAAAAATGTAAACTCTGCACAAAATTTGAAGGTATAGAAAAGCAAATTCATTTGAAGGGAACAAAATGGAAAGCTTTTGGAAATATCCCTAAGTACTGGTTCCACAGTCTAAAATTCCCCTCCCTGTAACTCCAAGTGCAAATCATAAGAACTTAAATTGAGAACATCAAATGCGCAATGTTGAAAAAGAAAATTTCAAACAAGACAAATTGAGAACATCAAACGTGTGCCTCCATTTCTTCCATTTCTTCCATTCCTTTCTTCTTGTTTCAAATCTTTCAACCAACACTCGAGCAGCTTCTGGTGCGTTTCAACAGATCTGGCTTTTTTTTTAATTTTAATGTTTTTTTTTATTTTTTTTATTTTAAAGAAAAATTTCGAATTTAAAAAAAATAAAAAAATTTAAGTGCTGACACGTGTCAACATATCATTCGTAGATGCTGACGGAGTTAAGTAAAGTTTAACAGAAGGACCAGATCCAAAACAATGATAACTTCAAGGACTAGATCCAACAAAATAAAAGTTTAGGGACTAAATCCAAAACACCCCTTAAGTTTAGGGACCTAGCACTTAAAAAAGCCTTTTTTATGTTCAGCCGATGTTAAAGAACACCAATCTATGACAAGAATGTGCTGGAAAAATTCTGGATGCTAAGATGTGTTGAACCTTAAAAATTGAGATTGTTGAGGATTATATATGTCAAAGTATAGATTAGAAAAGAATTGAGAATGTACCGGAAGAATTCCGGTGCAAGTTGATGTTAGATTAGAAAAAATTTCTGCAATGTTTGTAATCAAAAGGTTGTAGGATAGAAACAATGTTTGTAATTGTTAACTTATTATTATCAATAAAAACCATTATTATTACTCTCTAAATATATATGTTTATGATGTGAGAATGTGTATCACCTTGTATTCTGCAAAAACATTTAAAACTGTCATGTTGTCTCACATAACCTTAAACATAAGCAACTATAAATTGAGATAATAGAACCTAAAATCATGTTACAAGGCCAAGACATTAAAAGTTAAACAAAAATGTTATTTTGATAATCATATGGTGACAACTTTGAGTTCTTTTTTGGATTTTGAGTTTTTTTAGATGTGTATAAAGATAAGAGATTAAAAGCACATAAATAATAATGTTAGTTTGATTTATTATAAGATAAGTTGAACCAATGTAGATGTACAAATAACACTACTAAAAATTAAACATCCATTAGCCTGAAGAGGAAGGACAGTTCAAGATTTAGATACATACATACATACTACAGTATTATTCAACCAATAAGTATTCATAAGAAATGATATCAAATTGGTGGGCTTCTACACTTTTTGTTGTCATGCCCATGATAATTGAATTCTGTGGTTCTGTGCTTTCATAAATCTGCCATGGGCATGCAAACATCTCCTTTGGGGATGCAAAATCATACAAATTACAAACATACTATGATGCTATATTTTTTTACAAAGAGGTCCAAGACATTAGGATAGAACTTGAACTTAGAAAATCATCTATCATGGTCAATGTTCTAACTGCTGCATCACAGCTTCAAGATTAGTAGTCACACTAAACACCTGCAGAAACAGCAGACAAATTATAGTAAATAAGTTTGAAGACATTCTCCTAAAAAACTTCTCAATTCTGAATAAACCAAAGGAAGAATTTTAAGTTAAAAACCCAATAAGGAAAAAAAGAGTATATAACAGGAAAGGTTAAAATCCTGTACTAGAGTCTAAACACATTATGTGCAACATAATATCAAATTCACTTTGCCAACAAGATCAGCACCAACAACACAAATTGATTAAAACCAAGTCCCCTAAAGGTCACTTTGCAAGCTAGATCAGCACCAACAACACATATTGACTAAAATCAAGTCTCATAATTGCTATCAGCTAACAAGTAACAACACAAAGAGAACACAAGTTTAGTTATATAGGCAGCAAGAAGAAATCGCATAACTACGCCAGATCTAAATGCTACTATATATGAGGGTCTTTCCAACACCCTTTCTAGCCTTCCAGTGTGGTTCTTGCATTACCATAAGTTCCAATTTTCATTCCAAGCAAACTAGAAATAAATGAGGTGATGCCACCAAGAAGGAATGATATTGTGACGAAAAGGGTAGTGGCAAGAGCTGGCTTACAGCTCTTGGTTTCATCATAGGTGCAAAGCTGCTGAAAACACCACAACAATTGTTTCAATAAAGCCACGTACAGATAATAAGCACATATACTGTTCAAAACGAAGGATCATAAGGTAAATTACATATAGAAGCACATAACTTTGCAAGAGTAAATTATTTATCAAATTATTTGTATTGTACCCTTTTCCATACATGATACATATGCTGGTATGATATAAAAAAATTGCTAGGCAAAAAAATAGCATAAGAAATTTCTTCCTTCCTTTTCCATACATGATACATATGCTGGTATAGCATAAAAAAATTCCTGGTATTATTTGTATGGCATCCTTTTCCATATAGGCATTTCATCAAACACATGACATAGTATCCTATTGAATGTAATCAATATCAAATTAAAACAAGTGACAAAGGTTGCAATCACAAAATAAAAATATTCAGTTTAACATTAAAAGTAAAAGAAAGATAGGAAAAAAAAGGAAATACAGCAAAAAAAAATAAACACGACTTACCCAGAGTGGTGCTACAGGGAAGAGGGCAATGGCGGCAGTGTTATGGCAAGGGAGCTGGTGGCTCTGGCGGTGGTGACGGGAGGCGCGACGACGGCTGGTGCGGCGTGCGGCGGTGTGCAGAAGGAGCGGCGACGACGGTGTGCTCACAGGAGGGGGTGACGGCGGGAGGAAGGAAGGAGATGAGAAGAGAGAGGAGGGAGGAGATGAGATGAGAGAGGAGAGAATCAGAAAATGAAAGGATCGATTGATCCTTTGGGGGGAGGATTTTTTCATTTTTTATTTTATGAAGAATAATCAAATTATAGAAACACCCTTAAAAAAATAAGCTATTCAAGTTAAGAGATGAGGGGTAATTTTGTCCAAATATTTAGGTGGACATTGCTAAAATCCTCCAACTAAAATTAGGGTTGGTGGAAGTTAGCAATTCCTTAACTTATAAATCAACCTATATCAATAAAAAGAGTGACATATGTCATATACTCCATCCATTCTCAATTATAAGCAAAAATAATTAATTTTACAAGTATTAAGAAAAGTTAGTTGAACACATTTAATTTTTTCAAATTCGTAAAAAAAATACTGCTTTAGTAAAATAAAATTGGAAATGTAACAAAAATTAAATGATTCAATCACTTTATAGATATATTTAAGGAATGATTGTATTGGGAATAGAAAGTTAGTTAAATTTTGCTTATATTCAAGACTATTAGTAGGATGTTTTTTTCTTGTAATTGAGACCGGAGGGAGTATTTATTATTGATTGGTTAACAAGTTATATGTGTCATTTTGTTGTGATGTACTCCCTCCGTCTCATAATTATGGTTAAAAACTCAAAAGTCAAAAGATTAAGGAGACATGCATTTAATGGTTTGTCTAACATATCAACCAATTATCAAACAATTAATTTAATGCATTTTACATGATCAACCTGTAACATCCCGAATTTTAATTCTAATAATAATTAGAATAATAATAAGATTAGAAGTAAGGATTATCCAAAAGGAGTTTAAAATGAGGGATTAGGAATCCTCTGGGTGCCATAAAGGAATCAAGGTGTAACATCCCGCAAATTCCTCGTATTAATTTAAAATACTAAAGAAAGTTATTTTAGAGAAAAAGCATTTTTGAAAGAATATTGTCTTAAATAAATTTTCTAATTCACGTTTTTAAAGTAATGAGTGATTTTAAAGAAAAGATTTATTTAAGTAATGTCAAAAGTTTAGAAAATAAGTTTTTGGAAAAGTCTATGTGCTTGGTGTTTTTATAAAGGAAATGTGATTTTGTGTAAGTCGTTTCATGATGAATAAAAATTATTTTCGACTTAATTGTGTGTGAGTATGATTCCTTGAAATATTTGGATTAGTATGTGTGAAGTGGTGATTATATGCTCTAAAATAGAATTGATTAAGAAATGAAAAGATAATACATGCATACGTGTTGATGTGTGTGATACGTGTGAGAGTGTGTGTGTGTGCTACGTGTATGCATGCATGGATGAGGGCTAGGATTTTATTTTCTTGGACAAGAAGTCATGGACTAGGCTAAGGACCCTAAGTAACTAAGTTAGTAACTAAGTCCTAACCATTAGCCAAAAAGTAACTAAACTTAGGAGACCTAGTTCCTTAATTTCCTACACCATGTTCCCCTAAGTTTGATAACCTCCACCCATGCAAAGTTTTGAAGAGCCAAAATTGCCCCTCCCATTGCACCTAAGGCCGAATTTCACAAGGACAAAAGGGGAAAGACATGAGTTTCCTATATAAACCATCACCCTTAGTTCATTTCACCCATTCTCCCATTCATTTCCTTCATTTCTACTTCACTTTCCTAAACACACTCTAAGAGGCTCATCAAACCTCTTAGAGAGAGAGAGAGAGGGAAAAACCGTGAGCTTCAAGAGGAGAAGAAGAAGATCAAACCCAAAAGCCTTAGGATTCCTTGAAGATCAAGTGAAGGTGGTTGAAGATCCTCTCTTTTCTTTGTTTATTCGTAGATCATAGAGTGTTAGAATAGTTCTTAATTTCCCAAGTCTTGTAAAGTTAATTGTTGTTGCATGTCTAATTTTCTTGAAGATCTATGTTTGTAAATACCTATTTAGCTTTGATCTTGAGTTTCAAGAGCCAAACAAATTTGTAGAACCTTAAACCATGGACCTTATCATTCGGCCATGTCTAGAAAATCAGGTTGTGATGATTTTTATTTTGTTTTGGGTTCATGCATGTTAGTTTGAGGCTTGTTAAAGATGATCTAAGTGGTTTGAATGCTTTGATTTTAACTTTGATTTTTCTAAGCCTTGATTTTTGGTTTTCTTTTCAAAAAGGCTTTGATATATTGTTTTAGCCTTGAAAAAGATTTGATTCTTGCCTTGATTTTCCATAACTTGGATCTTGAAGTTTTGCATGTGATTCTTTTACTCAACAAGTTTTGCTTCTTGGTTTGCATGTCACGGTTTTGATGAGAAACAAAGGAAAACAACTTTTTCAAAATGATTTTTACTTTGATCTAAATCTATGTGTGTTTCAAAGCTAAAGATTTAAGTTCTTCCTCTTGATTTTGTTAATTGGTTTCGGTCAAACTTTGAAAATCAAAGAGATCATGGGTGTTTTCATGAAAAGTTCCTTGCATGTGTTTTCTTTTTAATTTACATGATTTTTAAAGTTCATGCAAAAGAAAAGTGAAAATGAAAATGTGTTTAAAGTGACAAAAGAGGTTACGGTTTTGGGAAGAAAAAGGAGTGGTATTTTTCTAAAACCATGTGTTTGAAAATGCAAGTTTTTGATTGAGTATTTTAAGGTTTTTTGCATGAAGAAAAAGTGCACCAAAGACTTTGTTTTTCCTATAATGATGATTCGGCCTACACTAGGATCAATAGGCTAGATTCATTCTTGCATGTGATTGACTTGTTAAAATGATTAGGTTTGTGATTTTATTTTGAGAAAAATGCATTTGAATTGTGTTGTGGCTTTGTTCAATTCGGTTTTGTAAAAGAACCCAAAAGGAATAAGTTTTGAAAAAGTGATTTTTGTTTTGATGCATTTGAAAATAAAACCTTGTTTTTGTCAAACTTAGATTTGGCCTATACATGATTAGTAGACTAGGATTCTTTTTCTCATGAATTGACTTAGAGTAATGAGTATGTCTTGGAGAATATTGTTAAATTCAAGTGTTTGAAATTGTGTTATAAAGACTTAAATTTATAATCGGTTTTTAATTGGAAAATATAAGGAATAAATGAATTAAATGATTTTGTTGCATTAGAAAGGAAATAGAATTTAAGCGCTTGAAATAAACCAAGTTGATTTATGTGCTTTAAATTTGTGATCTTTGAATTGTTTCCCTTGATGACATTCGGTCATATAGAGTAAATCAATTTAGGAAATTTAATTGCATGAAATAAAATGCACATGATAATTTTTGAAAAGAATGAAGTTGTTTAAAGTAAACGAAATAATTGTGCTTGATTTAAATCTTTGGATCAATGTAGTTTGTGAATTTATGCATGCCTAAGTGTTTGTGTTGTGAACTATTTGTGAAGTTGTATGCTTGCCCTGATGTTGATTCAATTGGTCATATGCTTGGTGAAGTGTTGCTTGATGTTTATGTGTTGGTTGAGGTGTGAGAAATATGTGAATTGGGTATGAAATTAATTGATTTTAAGAAAATTACATTCGATTTATTTGAGATTTTTAAATTGTGTTTATGGCTGCCCAAAGTTTGTTTTATAGTGAAAACTTGAGTTTCAAGGTGTTAATTTTAAATTAAAAAGTTCTTTAAAGCGAAAAATGTTTTTACGATGTTTTCGATATTTTATTAAGAAGTGATTTTGTAAAACTCTCCTTGCTGTCCAGAATTACTTGGACTTGCTTTTTATATTCAAAAACGTTTTCATATGATTTAAAGTAAAGTTTTCAAGTGGTAGTCGATTTAAGAAAAAGCCGGATCGAAAATGGTACATTTTTCGGTGTTTTCGAAGTTGATTTAGGTGCTGTCCAAAACGGACCAGAAACTAAAGTAAATGATTTAAATTACTTTACTAAATGTTTTTTTTCAAATGGTTTTTGAAAGAACTCAAGGTATTAGAAAATATTAGAGTTGTTTGAAAGAAAACGATTATGTTTTAAGACTTTCGACGAGGAATGAGAAGTGTCTAAGTTATGAAAAAGATTTTCATAATACAAGTTAATAACATAAGCATATTTTATTTAATACGAGGAATTTGAAAGACGAGGGATTGGGGCAGCCGGCAGCAGAAAGGATCCGAGGCAACGGTACGCAATTAACTAGCTGGACCTCAAGTGAGAGAGAAGTTTTCCTAAGACACCGTGGTAGTTAGGTGATGTATTAGGAAGTTCCGTATCATCTCAAAGATCAGAACTAAGTGGTTCGGAGTCAGTAGTATAAGTGGAAATTGTTTGTGTTGTGTGGCCACTTATACGAAGGTGACAAAGGCCACAATGTTGTTGTGTGATGAGTGTGTGATTGATAGCATGCTTTTATGTTTTTATTTCATTATGCTTGATGATATTTATTGTTGTTAAATTAAATGAGTAATATGCTGATAGACACGTCCTGAATGAGAAACGAAAACGAAAGGAATAAGTTGAGAAAGTAATGAAATTGAAAGTAAAGACACAATGAGAAAGATCTAATGATTGGAAATAAGGTATGTGCTGGAAAGGAAAGAAAGAGTTGAGAATTGGGGAAGGAAATTGAGGATAATGATGAGAACGAGCCAGAGCTGGGGGAGAGTAATGTGAATGTGGATATGAGATGTGATTTGAGCGGAGCTGGGCTCCTTTTGTTTTGGTTTTAGTCTGGGACTAGTGTTGAGTTGAGCTTGCTCTTCCATTAGCGCTCAGCAAAGATATTATTTTTGAAAAAGGTTTTTGAAAAAGTGGTTTTTGAAAAAGGTTTTTGAAAAGCAGTTTTTGAAAAGGTTTTTGAGAAGAGCTTTTTGAAAATATTTTTGAAAAGAGATTTTGTGGAAATGGCGAAAAGAAATTTTTAGAAAAGAGTTTGTGAAAAGAAATTCTTTTCAAAATGTTTCTGAAAGGAGATTTTCATAAACTTCGAGAATATATTTTGTAATGACGATTTAAAGAAAGTCTTTTTGAAATTATAATTTCGAGAAAATTTTATGAAATGATATTTTTGGAGAATAGATTCTGAAACCAATGTTTTGTGAACGAAGGTGAAAAGATTTTTGTGAAAATTTTCGAAAGGATATTTTATGAAAGCTTATGATATGAGATTTTCCAAAAGTTATGAAGATGTGTTTGAGGAAAGTAAGATTGTGCTTGAAAAAGATTGAGAATGTTGAGAAGGATTGAGATATGAGATGAGAGTTCCGTGATGTGATCCCAGCTCTGTGCTATGTGAGAATTGATGAGGGAAAGATTGTACCAAGTTAGTGGTCGGGACTCATTGAAGGGTTGCACGAAGGATGGGCCGACCATTAGGATAATTAAAAAGATAAAAGACTTTAAAAAGACACACGCGGTGAGGTATGAGAGTGCGAAATAGTGGAGAGGAAGGAACCATAAGTATCTGCGGATACTTAGGAGGAGATTGCATTAGGGAAGGACGATGACGGTGAAACGTCAAGAAGTCTAGAGTATATTTCTAGGCAGAACGAACTCCACATGTGGCACACTAACGTGGTGGGGACTGGGTCTAATGCGGTGGTAAGTTCTACGGGCCCACTAGAAATGTACTGTCGCCCCCTAGATTGCAAATCTAGAACAGTGAGAGGGACTGGAGTGGGTCATCTTGTTTGCCACTGTGAGAAAATGTGCCTTGTTATATATGAATTGAATTGATTTGAGGCTGAGTCCTCCTGGTCTGGGACCATTTGTTGTTGAGACAGCTGTCGTTCCCGCACGGTAAAGGTCATGTACTCCTGTTTGCTTCCGACTAGGTTGGGTGGATAACCGAGGAGATGTAGACGTGAGTGATAGCCGAGAATGAAAGAATATTTTGAGGATATCTTAAAGTACCTCAATCATTGAAGATTGTGAATTGATAAGACTGAATGAAAAGAGAAACATAGTTATGAGAGAAGGAAATGAAAGAGGATAACAGTAATGTGAATAAGATAACAATGATAGTAATGTTGATAATATGCTTGATTGTTGTGTGCTTGTGTGTGGTATTGTATGTTATATGGTCCTATTATCTTGCCTATCGTAATCCCACACCGTCGACGATGCGTCATTCGGAACGCTTGCTCTCTCCTGTTCGTTGGCATATCGGTGCTGCTGGTATCTCAACGGGCAGATGGAGTATCGGATGGAAGTCACCGTACGAGGCTCCAGGAACTACAAAGAGAAGATTCGGTATGAGGCTCGGAAGAACTCCACCACTCTTAATGGAGCGGAGCCGAAATCTACTAGCAAGGAAGAAATCACAACAAGGAGGGCATCATCTTCGAGAGCAAAGAGAGAACGCAAGAAGAAGAAGAAGGAACTTCACCCAATTGTTTTAATAAGATAGTTTAAGGATAGTGTGGTTAGTTTAGGCTGTGATGATTGTTGTGTTAAGGATTACCGATGCCATGAGCCATTATGTAATGGAGCTGATTTTTAATTTGACTTGCGGAGTACATCTCTATGCAAAATTAATTCATGTAAAGTTTTTGAAAACTGTTGATATGATTTTGAACCAAGTTCTTTTATGAAAACAAATGTTTTATGAAAAGAACGGTTTTCGTAACAACTCGGTTTTCAAAAAAGAGTGTTGAAGAACATCAACAACTTTTCCATAATGTTTTCGAACACCTCAACAATGTTTTACAAAAAAAAATTTGGCCTCATTTTTGGCAACTTTAATAAATAGAAGTTAAATGTTTTGAGTTGCGAAAATCGGGCTGTTACAGAATGGTATCAGAGCTTATGGTAATCCTTAGTGGCCTTAAGCATGGGCTTACATGCTTTGTTTGTGTGACTCTGTGTGTTGTGTGTTTGATTAGCGTAAGGATAGGAGTATAAGGTTAGGTTCTTGCCCTTGTGGGATATGAGACCTTATTTATGGATTAGTACTTGTCATGATAGTCTAAGGAACCTATTAGTTCTGTAGCCTGAAGAAGTAAATAGTGAATAGGTTCTAAGATTGAGACCCCCTACCCTGTGATTTTCCCCTTTGCGCTTGTAAGACTTAACCTTAGTATATTTTTACACAAGGATAGTTATTACCTATAAGGATGTAGACTGTTATCCCCGGATTCCCGTGTTTGTTGAATTGCTACAACAAAACAGTTAGTACTTCTAAAACTTGAATCTTTTCTTCATGAGCCCCCACTAAACCGTAGCTTTACCGATCCTTTTCGAGATGTAATAGCTTGGAATGTGGAATTAGAAGTGCCATAGTCACCCAGATAGCTTAGGCTTGAACGATTAAGGAAGGATAAATGGTTTGAATTAAGTGAGGGTACAATATCGCAGTGGATTTAGTTATAAGTTTGATCAAAGTTGGGGAGTTACAAGGAAGAAAAGAGGAGCATGTTCCCGGTCCTTAGAGGAAACTCTAAGGAAAGTTTGAGGATTAGAATTGCTATACCCCATAATCAGAGGTTTAGACGGCGAAATTGATTGGCTTGATTGATGTTTAGGAAAGATCTAAGAAAAAAAGTGAGATTGTTTGAGGAAGTAAGTAAACCCAGATTGTAGTAGGATCCCTTAAGTTAGAGAACTGATAGACGAAAACCTTAGGAGAGCTGAAGGAAGGAGTGATTATTGTGAGATAGTAAGGACCTAAGTTGTAGAAAATAGCGAAGACCTAAGGGTTCGAGGCTAAACCCTATGCTTTTGGAGATGTGTGAATCTTTGTTTGCTTTATTTTCCCTAAGTCCGAACCTATGGTTGGAATTTTGTGACGACAATCAGCTAAAGGAGCGACATCCTCTTCGGTTAGTTCGTTGGACTTAACTCGATCCGACATACAAGTGATGGTACGAGTGGAACTTCCTCACCTAAAAGCAACAAATGAGGAACACAGCGGAGTGAATTAGACCAGCAAACGAGGATACGACCACAAGCGAAAGGAGAATGTTCTTACAAAAATTGCAAGGATGCGCGAATTTTGTGCCCTGCTGCCCAATCCATCACGTATTTCTCGAGGACGAGAAATCTTTAAGTTGGGGAGAATGTAACACCCCGCAAATTCCTCGTATTCATTTAAAATACTAAAGAAAGTTATTTTAGAGAAAAGCATTTTTGAAAGAATATTGTCTTAAATAAATTTTCTAATTCACGTTTTTAAAGTAATGAGTGATTTTAAAGAAAGGATTTCTTTAATTAATGTCAAAAGTTTAGAAAATAAGTTTTTGGAAAAGTCTATGTGCTTGGTGTTTTTATAAAGGAAATGTGATTTTGTGTAAGTCGTTTCATGATGAATAAAAATTATTTTCGACTTAATTGTGTGTGAGTATGATTCCTTGAAATATTTGGATTAGTATGTGTGAAGTGGTGATTATATGCTCTAAAATAGAATTGATTAAGAAATGAAAAGATAATACATGCATACGTGTTGATGTGTGTGATACGTGTGAGAGTGTGTGTGTGCTACGTGTATGCATGCATGGATGAGGGCTAGGATTTTATTTTCTTGGACAAGAAGTCATGGACTAGGCTAAGGACCCTAAGTAACTAAGTTAGTAACTAAGTCCTAACCACTAGCCAAAAAGTAACTAAACTTAGGAGACCTAGTTCCTTAATTTCCTACACCATGTTCCCCTAAGTTTGATAACCTCCACCCATGCAAAGTCTTGAAGAGCCAAAATTGCCCCTCCCATTGCACCTAAGGCCGAATTTCACAAGGACAAAAGGGGAAACACATGAGTTTCCTATATAAACCATCACCCTTAGTTCATTTCACCCATTCTCCCATTCATTTCCTTCATTTCTACTTCACTTTCCTAAACACACTCTAAGAGGCTTGTAACATCCCAAATTTAATTCCAAGTATAATCTATGTTGGGATGGTCTTAGGGTAGAAGAAATAGAGATATAAGTTAGAATCTAGCCAAAAATACATGTAGAACTAGGGTTAAAAACATAGAACCTTAGGAAATTCAAAATAAAAGATTTACAACTCTAAACACAAATTCCACCGTTGGATGTGAAGATTTGTATGTGGGGAAGCTTGCTTTAAAATTTGAGGAAGATCCAACGGGTAACGAAGAAGCTATGGCCTTTCAAAGTTTGGATACTGCAAAATTGTGCAGCTTAATCGCCTCTTAATCGCCTCTTAATCGATTAAGCTGCAATTTAATCGATTAAATCGTGCTGCTGCTGAAAAAAATAAAATCAAAACACACACTCTTTCTTTCCCAAATTCGTTTCTCTCTTCCTCTCTCCCCTAGGGTTCCATTCTCTATCATCAAATCCACCAAGAGCAAGTGGGATTTCTTCATTCCATCAACAAATCTCTTCCTTCTTCACTTCAAGTCAGTGTTTAATGCCATGAATTTCCTCTTTTCTCTCTCCAAACTCGTTTTCCCTTTCTCTCTCTTGTCTTCCATGGTGGTTTTCAACTCTAGGCCATGGAAGCTTCTCATTTTCTTGAGTTTTGGCAAGAAGCTATGGCATAAATGCTAACTCTTCTTGTTATGGCTATTATATTAGGTTCCTCACTTTTCTCTCGGGTCATAACTCAATTGGTGGCAAGACTCTCAAGCTTAAAGCAAGTGTAACCGCCTTATCTCTAAGAGTTGAGGTAAGGAGTGGGTATTAGTGAGTATTACCATACTCTGGGGAATAGTTTATAGTATGTATATAATGTTTGCTAAGAGTTAGGTGTTAGTATAAGGATTAGGAAACCTAAGTTAGAAAATAATGGTAATATTAGAAACGAACTTAGTGTAACTCTATGATGGGGAAGAGGAAATATAATTTGATTAGGCAAACCAATAATTTGAACTAGCTAAATGCATGATCTTGCTACTATATGTTATTATAGGTGTTACTTGAGAATAATTGTTAAGTGCTAATGTGTAGGATATTTTAGGTGCTTATCTGAGTTGTTGCTAATTGTTATATATATTTGGTGTATTCTTGATAATTATTGTGAACTGTTCATTTGCTGCTCTAAGTGTTTAAGTGTTGTAAATTGTAATTGTGTTTATTTACTAGATGGTTTATATGAGATTATTAGGAATGGTGTGCTTACTATTGTATATGGATATTTGTTGCTTATTATGATTGTTTGGAAGTGGTGAGTATGTTGGCCTTTGACTTGAGGTGACATACTTTGTAAATATGGTAAGTATGTGGGCCTTTGACCTGAGGTGACATACTTATCATGTGTGTATAGAGTGAGTATGTTGGCCATTGACCTGAGGTGACATACTTTGTGAATATGGTAAGTATGTGGGCCTTTGACCTGAGGTGACATACTTATCATGTGTGTATAGGGTGAGTATGTTGGCCTTTGACCTGAGGTGACATACTTTGTAAACTGGGGATGTATGTGGGCCTTTGACCCGAGGTGACATACATCGTAAATGGGAATTGGAAAATAAAGGACATGAAAAGGGTAGGAAGAAAGGAATGAAGAATGAAAATGGAAAAGAAATACAAGAAACATAAGATAGGAAGGTTGGTAGAAGGATATAATAAGATAATTTGGGATTGTATTAGAAATGTACTAGTAATAATAGAACAACCGGGTATGTAAAACAAATTAAATAGTTAGGAAACTAATGGGTAAAAGGAAAAGGGAATAGGAGCATAGGTGGGTTAGTCGGATAGGTAAAATGAACTATAACTTAGGAAAAATAATGGAATCGGAATATTGATGCATGTTGGTATGAATGGGGCTGTTGTGAAATTGATTGAACTATGTGGTGATTGTGTGTGACTTAGTCGGTTATTATGTCATATTGGAAACTGCTTTTCCCATTTTATGTGTAATGCTCACTCCTTACTATTTCCACAGGTACTGTGTAACACCCTTATTTTATATGCAAAAATAGTGAGTAAAAGTTTATAATTAAAATAGTGTACTTAAAAATTCCTTTTTTTCCAATTCAAATTTACAAATAAATTTGGGCATCCATTTACAATACAAGTAGCACAAACATAAAGTTTCCTTCTTTCCAATTCTTCCACTGCGACACTCTGATCCTCAAGCTCCTTGACTTTCACCTAAACTGTTAACCACTAAGGGTGAGACCTTTTCGCAACACATTGAATCATAAGATAGTAAAAAGACACATAATAATAACTCAAGTATCATAATCAAACCAAGCCATGAATAACAAAATGCTTCCATTAACAATTTATTCAGTAATAACACATTTTTCCATTTATTCTGAACATCACCTCAAATCAGAGGCCAATGAAACAAACTTAATCATCATAATTGGCACCTCACAACAGAGGCCTACAAATTTTCTTTATTTAAATTATGTGCCCCTCAGGTCAAAGGTCAGCACTCCTTATTACTTTATTTCATTTTGTGTCCCTCAGATCAGAGGTCAACACGCAGTCACTTTAATTCATTTGGTGTCCCTCAGGTCAGAGGTCAACACCCAAACATTTCATTTCAACTTGTGTCCCTCAGGTCAGAGGTCAACACTCCTTTACTTTAATTCATTTTGTGCCCCTCAGGTCAGAGGTCAACACATTAACATTCATTTCATCTTGTGTTCCTCAGGTCAGAGGTCAACACTTCATTACTTTAATTCATTTTGGGCCCCTCATAACAGAGGTCAGCAAATCATCACTTTCCATTAATCGTCACCTCAAATCAGAGGCCAACACACTTATTACATTTTCGTTACACATTACCTCAAATCAGAGGCCTAAACATACTTTCATCTTCTTACTCAAACCACTTAGCACATATAATCACAATTACACTTACACACCTTTCCCATTCATTCTTTATCCATACTCATTCCCTATATCAATTATCAAATCTTTCCATTAATCGTCACCTCAAATCAGAGGCCAACGCATAATTTTCACATTCACACATAATCACAATTCCACCAATATTTCACAAATATACATACTTATCATCCCTTCCTAATCATCACATAACATTATAGCACAAATTATCATAACCATTTACCGAGTATTCACATATCAATTCACCTTCGAAGATTAGCATTTATAACAATTATCCAGCCTTGTCATACATTTAGCGTCACATTATACTTTTAGGTACACATAGTCATTTTATTCCCATTTATACCTTTGCCAGTTCATTTCATAACTATATTATTAAAATTCTTTTATAAAACATCATCACTCATGTAGTGGACGTAGTAACTTTTATCAGACAACAATTAACATTAATCGATTCGACATACTTAGGTATGCCTCAGAGTACTTTAATATAAGTCAACTCCCTAGGGTTCTTCACTTCCTACATTACCAACATTCATAAGGGATTTTACCAAATTTAAATCAATTAAATATTTAAATTAAAACAAAGATATATTCAACATCCTTAAACCAATTCTATTCCGGTGCTATTTTGCTACCCACAACCCAATTCAACTACTTAACCAAAGTCCTATTATATAACCAAACTATCCCTAACTCAAGGTGTGGAAAAGAGACTTCCCTTACCTGAAAATCCTAGCAATAACGATAGAGCCACGTTTACATCCGCGATTTGCTCCATGATCAAGGTCAATAGCGTGTTGGATCTAAATAGGGACATACGATAAAACTAATTATAACATTAAAAATATATATAAAATAAACTCATTTTTGTCAAAATCATAAATATATATCATTATACAACAAAAATATATAACTTTTCTCCAAAACATCTCTTTATTTGAAAATATAGGAATAATAAAAATATTGACGGATCGTCGAATAAATTAGGTAGATGGATAGAGGAAGTTGAGAATATTAGTTACCTAAGAAGGATTTGAGATTGGACGGTTGGATTTTAAATTATTGGATCGGGAAGTTGAGAAAATCTCAAAATCCTCCTCTCTCTGTCGCTGGTCCTCTCTTCTTTCTTTTTATGTTTCTTTCTCTCTCCTGTAAGGCTTTTTGGCCACAACTCATCCTTGCTCTTTTTATTTGTTTCAGACGGGTTGGGTTGGGAATACGGGTAGATTTAGGAAGTTTTATTATATTTTAATAATTCGCTTTCATTTGTGGGTCAATGTGTGTAGGTATTTTGGATTATAACTAAAAGTTGAATGATACTAAAAATAAAATACGTTTAGGTAAAACAGTATTGTACTTTGAATTACTCAAAACTGATTGAAAAATAATAAAGTTACCGGTCCCTCCGGATAGCTATTTCGTAAGAAAAATTATCGAAATTCAAAAGTAAATATATTTTCTAAATCTTAATATTAAACTTGATAATATATAATATTTAAAATTTTGAAGTAGAAGATTATTATATATAACTTAAACCGGTAATATATTAAATCAGTTCAAAAGCTAAAAATAAAACAGCCTCCGAGCACTGAAAATTTACAGAGACGCTCAACATATTAAGTTAAACATACTTTTATGAATAAACTATTTATAAAAATGCCTCTAAGGCTTGCCACTTGAGCTCCCTGTCAAAATGTTAATTAAACTAAATAAAAGTACTACTTTATTTTTGGAAAGCGTATAATAACAAATTTATACTTATTTTGACTAGAAAACATATTTCAAATATAATGATGAAATCATAATTTTATTCCGAGACTCAAATATTGAAAACATCATATTAAATCATTTAATTATTTTACTAAAAGTATTAGAAATAATGGGATGTTACATACTGCGATTGAGCTAGCACAACCCTCGGCCGAGCAGGTTCGCTCTCCCTCACAGGGAGAGTAAGTCATATTAGTTGAGTCGTGTGTCTCGTCCTGACTACTTTTGGGATTTTTGTATATGATGATGATTAGGTGTATGTACTGAAAAACATCATTTTGGAGTATAGTCAGGACCACTCCTTATGGGAAGGGAGTAATTTTGGAGAATTTTATGGAATTTAAATAACTGCTAAAACTTGTATTAGTTTATAATTTTCCGCCGCACTGAAACTCTGATATAAATGCTTTAATATATGGTTTGGCCCTGATGGCTTTTTGATTTCACTTGAATTATTGAATTAACAGGTTTACAGGAAAAGAACTCATTTTTGAAATGTCCATATTACAAAGCAAACTCTGTCCGTTTTGACAGAGATTTTCATAAGTTAAAATGGTATTAATCAGAAAAATTTAAATTCACTATTTTATTATGGGTATTTAAGGGTAATTATTTAGGGTGTTACATTTTGGTATCAGAGCAGTTTCTCCTCGGCCATGGAGTTGTACAAACTCCAAATGATTACTCACCTAGCGAGTAATTGATACTCATAGTAATAGTTTAGGATTATAATAAGATAATTATAGTACTATGTATTTACTTAGTATTTGAGTCTTATTGGTCTGTTCACTCTGGCTAAGCAGTTGATATGGTTGCAGGTAACTAACGTTTGACAAGTCCATACGAAGTGCTTTTAAATTCGAAGTTGTGAAGTTAGATTGCTCTTCTGTTAGCAAAATACTGAACTAGTAATGTTTTAGGATAGAAGTGTTTAAAACACTTTGGATTTGCCTTTCCAAATACAATCCTGTTCTTATAGAGAACGTATGAAAGACCTTATAAGGAATTCTTCAGTTTGAGAATTCTAGTATCAAGTAACCAATATTATGTTGTGATGTTGTTATTTGATGTAATGTAAGGTTAGAATTGATCACTCTAATCCTTGCATTTGTTAAATGATGACATTACTGATAGAACCCGACAGTGATGTGTTGTTAGTAGACGTGAGGATGGGATTGATCACCTCAATTCTTGCATCTATCAATAAATGCTATCATTGTAACCTTTAAAGTGAAAGTAGACAACCAAAGAAGTGACATCCAAGGAAAATAATTCTTGTAAGTGAAGCCAACCTTACCCCGAAACATTCGTTCAAAAGCTTCATATAGTTAGAGAGTAGATAGAAAATAGTTCTAAAGAAAAGAAGTCTTGGTATATGCTACTTGCTCCAAAGTAGTATAGCTAAGTGCTAATCCCTTGGATGAGTTAAGACAGCTCTCCAGAAGTTATTCTTAACCATCATATCAACTAAATCAATCTTGAAGCAATTTGACAGTTGCTTCGAATCTTTTCCCGGTTCTTAGATAACCACTCATAAGAATAGCCGGTTTTGCCGAATTTGTAAAATCCCTGCGTTGAGACCAAACATCTTAATAATTGACTCAGCCAACGGCAAGTTGTCGTACCCTTCACATTTGGTAGTTGGGTAAATCTTGGAACTAATGTGGACTTCTTCCTTCCTAATCTTTTTAGTCGATTCATGGAAGAAGTTGATTGTGGGGCATTTAGTAGGAATTGTGTCTTCTCTAATCAACTAAGCATTGGGGTGCTTCTTGTTCATGAATGCTTGTGTTTTTGAAAGATCCTAAACCTTACCGGTGCTAGTCAATCCTGGTGAGAAGATAAACTCTAAGGCGTTCTATCCTACAAAAATCTTCGCATGCCTCGATCCCAGGGTATCTATTCTGGGAAAGATTCTAAAACTATTCTGGAAATGCTAAATATTTCGAGTTTTCCCGTATCTAGCTAATGCAACTCCTGTCTTGCATCTATCCGAAGGACGATCGGAGGCGGATTAACCCGATCCCACACCCTTTAGCAAAGAGGTAATTGGGTATGTTGATGCCAAGTGGGGAAGCACTTCGTACCCTAATTTGTATTCTGTCTAGGTAAGGGCAAATCGAAGGACTGACGGAAGAAACCAAAGGGGATTAAAGATAGGAATCGCGAGTCCTATCACCGGGGTGATTCTCCATTTACAGAACCTAACGGAATTTCGGGGACGAAATTCCAATAAGTGGGGGAGAATTGTAACATCCCAAATTTAATTCCAAGTATAATCTATGTTGGGATGGTCTTAGGGTAGAAGAAATGGAGATATAAGTTATAATCTAGCCAAAAATACATGTAGAACTAGGGTTAAAAACATAGAAGCTTAGGAAATTCAAAATAAAAGATTTACAACTCTAAACACAAATTCCACCATTGGATGTGAAGATTTGTATGTGGGGAAGCTTGCTTTAAAATTTGAGGAAGATCCAACGGGTAACGAAGAAGTTATGGCCTTTCAAAGTTTGGATACTGCAAAATTGTGCAGCTTAATCGCCTCTTAATCGCCTCTTAATCGATTAAGCTGCAATTTAATCGATTAAATTGTGCTGCTGCTGAAAAAAAAAAAAGCAAAACACACACTCTTTCTTTCCCAAATTCATTTCTCTCTTCCTCTCTCCCCTAGGGTTCCATTCTCTATCATCAAATCCACCAAGAGCAAGTGGGATTTCTTCATTCCATCAACAAATCTCTTCCTTCTTCACTTCAAGTCAGTGTTTAATGCCATGAATTTCCTCTTTTCTCTCTCCAAACTCGTTTTCCCTTTCTCTCTCTTGTCTTCCATGGTGGTTTTCAACTCTAGGCCATGGAAGCTTCTCATTTTCTTGAGTTTTGGCAAGAAGCTATGGCATAAATGCTAACTCTTCTTGTTATGGCTATTATATTAGGTTCCTCACTTTTCTCTCGGGTCATAACTCAATTGGTGGCAAGACTCTCAAGCTTAAAGCAAGTGTAAACGCCTTATCTCTAAGAGTTGAGGTAAGGAGTGGGTATTAGTGAGTATTACCATACTCTGGGGAATAGTTTATAGTATGTATATAATGCTTGCTAAGAGTTAGGTGTTAGTATAAGGATTAGGAAACCTAAGTTAGAAAATAATGGTAATATTAGAAACGAACTTAGTGTAACTCTATGATGGGGAATAGGAAATATAATTTGATTAGGCAAACCAATAAATTGAACTAGCTAAATGCATGATCTTGCTACTATATGTTATTATAGGTGTTACTTGAGAATAATTGTTAAGTGCTAATGTGTAGGATATTTTAGGTGCTTATCTGAGTTGTTGCTAATTGTTATATATATTTGGTGTATTCTTGATAATTATTGTGAACTGTTCATTTGCTGCTCTAAGTGTTTAAGTGTTGTAAATTGTAATTGTGTTTATTTACTAGATGGTTTATATGAGATTATTAGGAATGGTGTGCTTACTATTGTATATGGATATTTGTTGCTTATTATGATTGTTTGGAAGTGGTGAGTATGTTGGCCTTTGACCTGAGGTGATATACTTTGTAAATATGGTAAGTATGTGGGCCTTTGACCTGAGGTGACATACTTATCATGTGTGTATAGAGTGAGTATGTTGGCCTTTGACTTGAGGTGACATACTTTGTGAATATGGTAAGTATGTGAGCCTTTGACCTGAGGTGACATACTTATCATGTGTGTATAGGGTGAGTATGTTGGCCTTTGACCTGAGGTGACATACTTTGTAAACTGGGGATGTATGTGGGCCTTTGACCTGAGGTGACATACATCGTAAATGGGAATTGGAAAATAAAGGACATGAAAAGGGTAGGAAGAAAGGAATGAAGAATGAAAATGGAAAAGAAATACAAGAAACATAAGATAGGAAGGTTGGTAGAAGGATATAATAAGATAATTTGGGATTGTATTAGAAATGTACTAGTAATAATAGAACAACCGGGTATGTAAAACAAATTAAATAGTTAGGCAACTAATGGGTAAAAGGAAAAGGGAATAGGAGCATAGTTGGATTAGTTGGATAGGTGAAATGAACTATAACTTAGGAAAAATAATGGAATCGGAATATTGATGCATGTTGGTATGAATGGGGCTGTTGTGAAATTGATTGAACTATGTGGTGATTGTGTGTGACTTAGTCGGTTATTATGTCATATTGGAAACTGCTTTTCCCATTTTATGTGTAATGCTCACTCCTTACTATTTCCACAGGTACTGCGATTGAGCTAGCACAGCCCCCGGCCGAGCAGGTTCGCTCTCCCTCACAGGGAGAGTAAGTCATATTAGTTGAGTCGCGTGTCTCGTCCTGACTACTTTTGGGATTTTTGTATATGATGATGATTAGGTGTATGTACTGAAAAACATCATTTTGGAGTATAGTCAGGACCACTCCTTATGGGAAGGGAGTAATTTTGGAGAATTTTATGGAATTTAAATAACTGCTAAAACTTGTATTAGTTTATAATTTTCCGCCGCACTGAAACTCTAATATAAATGCTTTAATATATGGTTTGGCCCTGATGGCTTTCTGATTTCACTTGAATTATTAAATTAACAGGTTTATAGGAAAAGAACTCATTTTTGAAATGTCCATATTACAAAGCAAACTCTGTCCGTTTTGACAGAGATTTTCATAAGTTAAAATGGTATTAATCAGAAAAATTTAAATTCACTATTTTATTATGGGTATTTAAGGGTAATTATTTAGGGTGTTACAAGGCTCATCAAACCTCTTAGAGAGAGAGGGAGAAACCGTGAGCTTCAAGAGGAGAAGAAGAAGAAGATCAGACCCAAAAGCCTTAGGATTCCTTGAAGATCAAGTGAAGGTGGTTGAAGATCCTCTCTTTTCTTTGTTTATTCGAAGATCATAGAGTGTTAGAATAGTTCTTAATCATTCGGCCAAACAAATTTGTTGTTGAATAGTTCTTTGTTGTTGCATGTCTAATTTTCTTGAAGATCTATGTTTGTAAATACCTATTTAGCTTTGATCTTGAGTTTCAAGAGCCAAACAAATTTGTAGAACCTTAAACCATGGACCTTATCATTCGGCCATGTCTAGAAAATCAGGTTGTGATGATTTTTATTTTGTTTTGGGTTTATGCATGTTAGTTTGAGGCTTGTTAAAGATGATCTAAGTGGTTTGAATGCTTTGATTTTAACTTTGATTTTTCTAAGCCTTGATCTTTGGTTTTCTTTTCAAAAAGGCTTTGATCTATTGTTTTAGCCTTGAAAAAGATTTGATTCTTGCCTTGATTTTCCATAACTTGGATCTTGAAGTCTTGCATGTGATTCTTTTACTCAACAAGATTTGCTTCTTGGTTTGCATGTCATGGTTTTGATGAGAAACAAAGGAAAACAACTTTTTCAAAATGATTTTTACTTTGATCTAAATCTATGTGTGTTTCAAAGCTAAAGATTTAAGTTCTTCCTCTTGATTTTGTTAATTGGTTTCGGTCAAGCTTTGAAAATCAAAGAGATGATGGGTGTTTTCATGAAAAGTTCCTTGCATGTGTTTTATTTTTAATTTAAATGATTTTTAAAGTGCATGCAAAAGAAAAGTGAAAATGAAAATGTGTTTAAAGTGACAAAAGAGGTTACGGTTTTGGGAAGAAAAAGGAGTGGTATTTTTCTAAAACCATGTGTTTGAAAATGCAAGTTTTTGATTGAGTATTTTAAAGTTTTTTGCATGAAGAAAAAGTGCACCAAAGACTTTGTTTTTCCTATAATGATGATTCGGCCTACACTAGGATCAATAGGCTAGATTCATTCTTGCATGTGATTGACTTGTTAAAATGATTAGGTTTGTGATTTTATTTTGAGAAAAATGCATTTGAATTGTGTTGTGGCTTTGTTTAATTCGGTTTTGTAAAAGAACCCAAAAGGAATAAGTTTTGAAAAAGTGATTTTTGTTTTGATGCATTTGAAAATAAAACCTTGTTTTTGTCAAACTTAGATTCGGCCTATACATGATTAGTAGACTAGGATTCTTTTTCTCATGAATTGACTTAGAGTAATGAGTATGTCTTGGAGAATATTGTTAAATTCAAGTGTTTGAAATTGTGTTATAAATACTTAAATTTATAATCGGTTTTTAATTGGAAAATATAAGGAATAAATGAATTAAATGAATTAAATGATTTTGTTGCATTAGAAAGGAAATAGAATTTAAGCGCTTGAAATAAACCAAGTTGATTTATGTGCTTTAAATTTGTGATCTTTGAATTGTTTCCCTTGATGACATTCGGTCATATAGAGTAAATCAATTTAGGAAATTTAATTGCATGAAATAAAATGCACATGATAATTTTTGAAAAGAATGAAGTTGTTTAAAGTAAACGAAATAATTGTGCTTGATTTAAATCTTTGGATCAATGTAGTTTGTGAATTTATGCATGCCTAAGTGTTTGTGTTGTGAACTATTTGTGAAGTTGTATGCTTGCCCTGATGTTGATTACAACTTGCCCTGATGTTGATTCAATTGGTCATATGCTTGGTGAAGTGTTGCTTGGTGAAGTGTTGCTTGATGTTTATGTGTTGGTTGAGGTGTGAGAAATATGTGAATTGGGTATGAAATTAATTGATTTTAAGAAAATTACATTCGATTTATTTGAGATTTTTAAATTGTGTTTATGGCTGCCCAAAGTTTGTTTTATAGTGAAAACTTGAGTTTCAAGGTGTTAATTTTAAATTAAAAAGTTCTTTAAAGCGAAAAATGTTTTTACGATGTTTTCGATATTTTATTAAGAAGTGATGAGTGTGTGATTGATAACATGCTTTTATGTTTTTATTTCATTATGCCTGATGATATTTATTGTTGTTAAATTAAATGAGTAATATGCTGATAGACACGTCCTGAATGAGAAACGAAAACGAAAGGAATAAGTTGAGAAAGTAATGAAATTGAAAGTAAAGACACAATGAGAAAGATCTAATGATTGGAAATAAGGTATGTGCTGGAAAGGAAAGAAAGAGTTAAGAATTGGGGAAGGAAATTGAGGATAATGATGAGAACGAGCCAGAGCTGGGGGAGAGTAATGTGAATGTGGATATGAGATGTGATTTGAGCGGAGCTGGGCTCCTTTTGTTTTGGTTTTAGTCTGGGACTAGTGTTGAGTTGAGCTTGCTCCTCCATTAGCGCTCAGCAAAGATATTATTTTTGAAAAAGGTTTTTGAAAAAGTGGTTTTTGAAAAAGGTTTTTGAAAAGCAGTTTTTGAAAAGGTTTTTGAGAAGAGCTTTTTGAAAATATTTTTGAAAAGAGATTTTGTGGAAATGGCGAAAAGAAATTTTTAGAAAAGAGTTTGTGAAAAGAAATTATTTTCAAAATGTTTCTGAAAGGAGATTTTCATAAACTTCGAGAATATATTTTGTAATGACGATTTAAAGAAAGTCTTTTTGAAATAATAATTTCGAGAAAATTTTATGAAATGATATTTTGGAGAATAGATTCTGAAACCAATGTTTTGTGAACGAAGGTGAAAAGATTTTTGTGAAAATTTTCGAAAGGATATTTTATGAAAGCTTATGATATGAGATTTTCCAAAAGTTATGAAGATGTGTTTGAGGAAAGTAAGATTGTGCTTGAAAAAGATTGAGAATGTTGAGAAGGATTGAGATATGAGATGAGAGTTCCGTGATGTGATCCCAGCTCTGTGCTATGTGAGAATTGATGAGGGAAAGATTGTACCAAGTTAGTGGTCGGGACTCATTGAAGGGTTGCACGAAGGATGGGCCGACCATTAGGATAAATAAAAAGATAAAAGACTTTAAAAAGACACACGCGGTGAGGTATGAGAGTGCGGAGTAGTGGAGAGGAAGGAACCATAAGTATCTGCGGATACTTAGGAGGAGATTGCATTAGGGGAGGACGATGACGGTGAAACGTCAAGAAGTCTAGAGTATATTTCTAGGCAGAACGAACTCCACATGTGGCACACTAACGTGGTGAGGACTGGGTCTAATGCCGTGGTAAGTTCTGCGGGCCCACTAGAAATGTACTGTCGCCCCCTAGATTGCAAATCTAGAACAGTGAGAGGGACTGGAGTGGGGCATCTTGTTTGCCACTGTGAGACAGTGTGTAACATCCCAAATTTAACTCCAAGCATAATTATTGAGTTAATAAGTCTAGAGCGTAGAAAATGGGTAGATTAATTGCTTAAAGAATTTTGTGACCAAGGTGAGCTGCCATTTTAAGTACTAGGGGTTGTGTAGGAGACATTTGAAGCAACGGGCAAAATTATCTAATCGAAATCGGGGGTTAAATCGGCGTTTTAGATGTTAGAAATCGACCGAAAAGAGAAAATTAGGAATTTATTATAGGATGCTAAGAAAATAAATTCCACCGTTGGATGTGAATTTTAAGGGGTTAAGAAGCTTGTCTAAAAATTTGGACCCGATCCGACGGTTAACGAAGAAGTTACGGCGAATCGAAGTTGGGAAACACTGGTGCACGCCCAGGCGCACCGGTGCACGCCCAGGCGCGCACCACCGTTCATTGGTGCTGAGCCAGTAGGTTTTTCGCCCAGGCGAGCCATTCCATGCGCCCAGGCGTGCCTCTGATGCATCAGTACGCACCAGCCACGTTTTTGGCGCACCAATTCAGCTCCTGACCGCATCAGATTCACGCACCACGCACCAGACCAGGAGCTGGTGCCAGACTTGCGCTCAAGCGCGCATTACCCGCGCCCAGGCGCGCGAGACCAGATGCATCATTTTCAGCCACACGATCTTGGCTTGGACACCAAGTTGGCTAATCTCCTCCGTCCAATCCTTTTCTTCTTGGCAAGGGGCCCTATAGCAAACAAACACAACACCACCAACACACCTTCTTCTCCCTCTTCCACCATGTTCCTCCTTCCCTCTCTCCATGGATTCCAAGAGCCAAATCCATCATCAACATCGAAACACCATGATCAAGGCACTTTCAACCTTGATCTTTATCACCATCAATCTCCATCATGGATCAAGCACAAAGAATCACCCCAAACTCCCTCATCAATTCGTGACTCCCTCTCTCCATCCCCTAGGGCTTCTAAAATCATTGCAAGGGGGGAGTTATTCATACTCAAGCCTTCATCACAAGGACTAAGACCACTCATCATCATAGAAGCTCATATACACCATGGGCATGGGTTTTTGGTGGGGTCTAGGATACAAGGAGCAAGCTTGAGGTCTTCCATCTTTCTCCCTTTATTGAGGTAAGAAGGGAAGTGTTACCTCTACTTGGGGGGTATTTTTCTAGCTTGTATATAGGGGGAATTAAGGTAGAGAATAAAATAGAAAGAGGAACCTTAGGGAAATTGATTAGAATAGGATTTATGAATGGTTAATGGATATGACTTTAATTGTGTATGTTTGTAATTGCCTAGATTTAAGTATTTGTGGGTTTGATAATGAGAGTGAGCTATAGAGTTAGAGATGAGATAGACAATTGGATTTAATGATAATTGGAATAGAGAACTTAATGGTAACTTGAAACAATTGTAGGTTGTGAATGCGTAACAAATAGGGGATAAATAATCAAATAGTTGAACTATGTGAAAATTGGGAATAATGATGATGAATGTAGATTATGGTCTGGTTTGAAGGTCAATAACGAATATAGTGATTAGGAAGTTGGTTATGTTATTGATTTTAGTATTTAGAATGGACTTGGAATGAACATGAATGATGATAAAGAGTAAAATGCAGTTAACGGGAATAAGAAGGAAAATAGGCGAACGGTAAAGAAATCAAGAAAAGGATTAATGGTTAGAGAAAAAGGTAATTAAATGGTATGAATAATTGATTATGATATTGAGTATTATCTATGGACCCTCCAAAATGGAGAGGATACGTTCATGACCCTCCCTATGAGGAGCGGGAAATTATACATTCATGACCCTCCCTATGCGGAGCGGGAAATTATATTATCACGACCCTCCTTAAGGGAGTGGATATTTTCAGGACCCTCCGTGAATGAGTGGATATTATCATGACCCTCCGTAAGGGAGTGGATATTTTCAGGACCCTCCGTGAAGGAGTGGATATTATCATGACCCTCCGTAAGGGAGTGGATATTTTCAGGACCCTCCGTGAAGGAGTGGATATTATCATGACCCTCCGTAAGGGAGTGGATATTTTCAGGACCCTCCGTGAAGGAGTGGATATTATCATGACCCTCCGTGAAGGAGTGGATATTATCAGGACCCTCCGTAAGGAGTGGAGTACTATAGAATTGTATGTGCAGTATCATGACCCTTCATAGGGAGTGAATAATATCAGGACCCTCCGTAGAGGAGTGGAATATTATATAAACGAGAAGGAGTAGATAATATCAGGACCCTCTGTAGGGGAGTGGAATATTTTATGAACAAGGCCCTCCTTTAGGAGTGAGTATTAAATGGGATTAAAAGGATAGGTAGGTTAGTGTGTAAAATGATTGAAGGAAATGATAGAATCAAGAAAGGTTAAGGACATAGTCGGAAGGAATAAGAAATGAATATGGTCAACAATAGGGTATGAAGGAGGCAAGGGAAATTGAAATAGAAAATATAATTCAAGTGATAACGGGTAGTAATCTCTTAGTTGTTCTCTATGTCATTTTAGAATGTATTTTCTAAGTTCTGTGTAATGCTACCCTTCTTGATATATTTTTACAGGTGAAGGAGAAGCTTACACGAGTATGGCCGGGCAGGATTACACTCCACCTCGTGGAATGTTGCTTAGTTAGTTGAGTGACCCTTTGTGGGTCAATAGTTTCAGTTTTGGGAATTTGAAATGTATAATATTTTGGGAAAGCAAACCCACTTTAGAATTGTAATCATTTTCTGAAAAGTGTAATTGAACTGAATTGTATTTTGGCCCTGCTGGCGCATTGTTGTTGAAAATGAAGTTTTATGCAGGTTAATCAGGAAAAGTAAATTTTGGGAATATCCCTAAAACAAAGGAAACTCCGTCCGATTTTACGGAGATTTTCATAAGAATTAAAAGTAACTAAGTGTTTTTCCTAATCAACTAGTAGTATTAAAAGAAAATTTTAAATTCATAATAAATTAAGGGTATAAGTAACTAGGGTGTTACATTATGGTATCAAAGCAGTTTTCCTCGGCCTATTGGAGTTACTCATTACTCCAGTGGTTACTCATCAAGCGAGTAACCGATGTAAAGTTAGATGTTCAAGTGTTAGAGTCGAGGTAGAAATCCTATTAGGATTATGAATGAATATATAGATGTGTGAAGTTATGTATGCATATGTATGATATTCTCTGTTATGTATGAATTAGTGGTATTAGTTATTGGTGAATTCTCAAGTAGGATAGAATTATAATAAACTAGGATGAAGTTTGAGAGAAAAACTTGGTAGGACAACACTAGAATAAGTAAAATAGGGCATATAGGTAGACAGTAACTAATGTGCGAATATGAATGAATAGCATTCATTTTGATATTTTGTGTATGTGTTGACGTGAAATGCTGCAATGTATGCTTGAATGATGAATGTGCTTGATTTGAGATTTTAGGCATAATTATGGAATTGTAGAACTCTGGGTAGAATAGAACCACATCTATGATGGTGTTGTCGTTTAATGGAGTGTAAGGGTAGGATTGGTCGTCCTGACTCTTCCAACTGTTAAGTGATGATATCATCAGCAAGCCGGTAGTGATGTTACTATTGATGAATGTGAGATTGGGAATGACCACCTCGATCCTTGCATTTATTAATGGTTGATGTCATTGAAAGTTTTTAAGTAGAACAAAAACCAACCCGACATAAAGAAAGGAAATCAACCTGAATAGTACCCTTTCCAAACCTTTGCTGCAAAATTCCCGAGGGAACCCAATTGACCCGAGGAACCATCTCCAATTTCCTTGGAGAGTTAAACCTGGTTTTAGAAATCCAAGACCCCTTTCGGAGTCTTACTAGCAAGACCCTTGAAACGTTTAGCCGCAAGAAAAACCAACCATAAAAATCTCATAGAGTCTCCACGTCGAGGCAAATCAAGTTGAACCATAGTCCAAACTCTTCATAGAGTGCAAGAAATTGGTGGCGTACTAATACAAGTGGTATGCCGACTCCAAGTGGGGGAGTGGAACCAAAGGGAAGTGAGTATTGTAGTCAAAGGACCCTGCATTGGGATGGTTCTCCATTAAATAAATTGAACGGAATTTCGGGGACGAAATTCCAATAAGTGGGGGAGAATTGTAACATCCCAAATTTAACTCCAAGCATAATTATTGAGTTAATAAGTCTAGAGCGTAGAAAATGGGTAGATTAATTGCTTAAAGAATTTTGTGACCAAGGTGAGCTGCCATTTTAAGTACTAGGGGTTGTGTAGGAGACATTTGAAGCAACGGGCAAAATTATCTAATCGAAATCGGGGGTTAAATCGGCGTTTTAGATGTTAGAAATCGACCGAAAAGAGAAAATTAGGAATTTATTATAGGATGCTAAGAAAATAAATTCCACTGTTGGATGTGAATTTTAAGGGTTAAGAAGCTTGTCTAAAAATTTGGACCCGATCCGACGGTTAACGAAGAAGTTACGGCGAATCGAAGTTGGGAAACACTGGTGCACGCCCAGGCGCACCGGTGCACGCCCAGGCGCGCACCACCGTTCATTGGTGCTGAGCCAGTAGGTTTTTCGCCCAGGCGAGCCATTCCATGCGCCCAGGCGTGCCTCTGATGCATCAGTACGCACCAGCCACGTTTTTGGCGCACCAATTCAGCTCCTGACCGCATCAGATTCACGCACCACGCACCAGACCAGGAGCTGGTGCCAGACTTGCGCTCAAGCGCGCATTACCCGCGCCCAGGCGCGCGAGACCAGATGCATCATTTTCAGCCACACGATCTTGGCTTGGACACCAAGTTGGCTAATCTCCTCCGTCCAATCCTTTTCTTCTTGGCAAGGGGCCCTATAGCAAACAAACACAACACCACCAACACACCTTCTTCTCCCTCTTCCACCATGTTCCTCTTTCCCTCTCTCCATGGATTCCAAGAGCCAAATCCATCATCAACATCAAAACACCATGATCAAGGCACTTTCAACCTTGATCTTCATCACCATCAATCTCCATCATGGATCAAGCACAAAGAATCACCCCAAACTCCCTCATCAATTCGTGACTCCCTCTCTCCATCCCCTAGGGCTTCTAAAATCATTGCAAGGGGGGAGTTATTCATACTCAAGCCTTCATCACAAGGACTAAGACCACTCATCATCATAGAAGCTCATATACACCATGGGCATGGGTTTTAGGTGGGGTCTAGGATACAAGGAGCAAGCTTGAGGTCTTCCATCTTTCTCCCTTTATTGAGGTAAGAAGGGAAGTGTTACCTCTACTTGGGGGGTATTTTTCTAGCTTGTATATAGGGGGAATTAAGGGTAGAGAATAAAATAGAAAGAGGAACCTTAAGGAAATTGATTAGAATAGGATTTATGAATGGTTAATGGATATGACTTTAATTGTGTATGTTTGTAATTGCCTAGATTTAAGTATTTGTGGGTTTGATAATGAGAGTGAGCTATAGAGTTAGAGATGAGATAGACAATTGGATTTAATGATAATTGGAATAGAGAACTTAATGGTAACTTGAAACAATTGTAGGTTGTGAATGCGTAACAAATAGGGGATAAATAATCAAATAGTTGAACTATGTGAAAATTGGGAATAATGATGATGAATGTAGATTATGGTCTGGTTTGAAGGTCAATAACGAATATAGTGATTAGGAAGTTGGTTATGTTATTGATTTTAGTATTTAGAATGGACTTGGAATGAACATGAATGATGATGAAGAGTAAAATGCAGTTAACGGGAATAAGAAGGAAAATAGGTGAACGGTAAAGAAATCAAGAAAAGGATTAATGGTTAGAGAAAAAGGTAATTAAATGGTATGAATAATTGATTATGATATTGAGTATTATCTATGGACCCTCCAAAATGGAGAGGATACGTTCATGACCCTCCCTATGAGGAGCGGGAAATTATATATTCATGACCCTCCCTATGCGGAGCGGGAAATTATATTATCATGACCCTCCTTAAGGGAGTGGATATTTTCAGGACCCTCCGTGAATGAGTGGATATTATCATGACCCTCCGTAAGGGAGTGGATATTTTCAGGACCCTCCGTGAAGGAGTGGATATTATCATGACCCTCCGTAAGGGAGTGGATATTTTCAGGACCCTCCGTGAAGGAGTGGATATTATCATGACCCTCCGCAAGGGAGTGGATATTTTCAGGACCCTCCGTGAAGGAGTGGATATTATCATGACCCTCCGTGAAGGAGTGGATATTATCAGGACCCTCCGTAAGGAGTGGAGTACTATAGAATTGTATGTGCAGTATCATGACCCTTCATAGGGAGTGAATAATATCAGGACCCTCCGTAGAGGAGTGGAATATTATATAAACGAGAAGGAGTAGATAATATCAGGACCCTCTGTAGGGGAGTGGAATATTTTATGAACAAGGCCCTCCTTTAGGAGTGAGTATTAAATGGGATTAAAAGGATAGGTAGGTTAGTGTGTAAAATGATTGAAGGAAATGATAGAATCAAGAAAGGTTAAGGACATAGTCGGAAGGAATAAGAAATGAATATGGTCAACAATAGGGTATTAAGGAGGCAAGGGAAATTGAAATAGAAAATATAATTCAAGTGATAACGGGTAGTAATCTCTTAGTTGTTCTCTACGTCATTTTAGAATGTATTTTCTAAGTTCTGTGTAATGCTACCCTTCTTGATATATTTTTACAAGTGAAGGAGAAGCTTACACGAGTATGGCCGGGCAGGATTACACTCCACCTCGTGGAATGTTGCTTAGTTAGTTGAGTGACCCTTTGTGGGTCAATAGTTTCAGTTTTGGGAATTTGAAATGTATAATATTTTGGGAAAGCAAACCCACTTTAGAATTGTAATCATTTTCTGAAAAGTGTAATTGAACTGAATTGTATTTTGGCCCTGTTGGCGCATTGTTGTTGAAAATGAAGTTTTATGCAGGTTAATCAGGAAAAGTAAATTTTGGGAATATCCCTAAAACAAAGGAAACTCCGTCCGATTTTACGGAGATTTTCATAAGAATTAAAAGTAACTAAGTGTTTTTCCTAATCAACTAGTAGTATTAAAAGAAAATTTTAAATTCATAATAAATTAAGGGTAAAAGTAACTAGGGTGTTACATTATGGTATCAGAGCAGTTTTCCTCGGCCTATTGGAGTTACTCATTACTCCAGTGGTTACTCATCAAGCGAGTAACCGATGTAAAGTTAGATGTTCAAGTGTTAGAGTCGAGGTAGAAATCCTATTAGGATTATGATTGAATATATAGATGTGTGAAGTTATGTATGCATATGTATGATATTCTCTGTTATGTATGAATTAGTGGTATTAGTTATTGGTGAATTCTCAAGTAGGATAGAATTATAATAAACTAGGATAAAGTTTGAGAGAAAAACTTGGTAGGACAACACTAGAATAAGTAAAATAGGGCATATAGGTAGACAGTAACTAATGTGCGAATATGAATGAATAGCATTCATTTTGATATTTTGTGTATGTGTTGACGTGAAATGCTGCAATGTATGCTTGAATGATGAATGTGCTTGATTTGAGATTTTAGGCATAATTATGGAATTGTAGAACTCTGGGTAGAATAGAACCACATCTATGATGGTGTTGTCGTTTAATGGAGTGTAAGGGTAGGATTGGTCGTCCTGACTCTTACAACTGTTAAGTGACGATATCATCAGCAAGCCGGCAGTGATGTTACTATTGATGAATGTGAGATTGGGAATGACCACCTCGATCCTTGCATTTATTAATGGTTGATGTCATTGAAAGTTTTTAAGTAGAACAAAAACCAACCCGACATAAAGAAAGGAAATCAACCTGAATAGTACCCTTTCCAAACCTTTGCTGCAAAATTCCCGAGGGAACCCAATTGACCCGAGGAACCATCTCCAATTTCCTTGGAGAGTTAAACCTGGTTTTAGAAATCCAAGACCCCTTTCGGAGTCTTACTAGCAAGACTCTTGAAACGTTTAGCCGCAAGAAAAACCAACCATAAAAATCTCATAGAGTCTCCACGTCGAGGCAAATCAAGTTGAACCATAGTCCGACCTCTTCATAGAGTGCAAGAAATTGGTGGTGTACTAATACAAGTGGTATGCCGACTCCAAGTGGGGGAGTGGAACCAAAGGGAAGTGAGTATTGTAGTCAAAGGACCCTGCATTGGGATGGTTCTCCATTAAAGAAATTGAACGGAATTTCGGGGACGAAATTCCAATAAGTGGGGGAGAATTGTAACATCCCAAATTTAACTCCAAGCATAATTATTGAGTTAATAAGTCTAGAGCGTAGAAAATGGGTAGATTAATTGCTTAAAGAATTTTGTGACCAAGGTGAGCTGCCATTTTAAGTACTAGGGGTTGTGTAGGAGACATTTGAAGCAACGGGCAAAATTATCTAATCGAAATCGGGGGTTAAATCGGCGTTTTAGATGTTAGAAATCGACCGAAAAGAGAAAATTAGGAATTTATTATAGGATGCTAAGAAAATAAATTCCACCATTGGATGTGAATTTTAAGGGGTTAAGAAGCTTGTCTAAAAATTTGGACCCGATCCGACGGTTAACGAAGAAGTTACGGCGAATCGAAGTTGGGAAACACTGGTGCACGCCCAGGCGCACCGGTGCACGCCCAGGCGCGCACCACCGTTCATTGGTGCTGAGCCAGTAGGTTTTTCGCCCAGGCGAGCCATTCCATGCGCCCAGGCGTGCCTCTGATGCATCAGCACGCTCCAGCCACGTTTTTGGCCCACCAATTCAGCTCCTGACCGCATCAGATTCACGCACCACGCACCAGACCAGGAGCTGGTGCCAGACTTGCGCTCAAGCGCGCATTACCCGCGCCCAGGCGCGCGAGACCAGATGCATCATTTTCAGCCACACGATCTTGGCTTGGACACCAAGTTGGCTAATCTCCTCCGTCCAATCCTTTTCTTCTTGGCAAGGGGCCCTATAGCAAACAAACACAACACCACCAACACACCTTCTTCTCCCTCTTCCACCATGTTCCTCCTTCCCTCTCTCCATGGATTCCAAGAGCCAAATCCATCATCAACATCAAAACACCATGATCAAGGCACTTTCAACCTTGATCTTCATCACCATCAATCTCCATCATGGATCAAGCACAAAGAATCACCCCAAACTCCCTCATCAATTCGTGACTCCCTCTCTCCATCCCCTAGGGCTTCTAAAATCATTGCAAGGGAGGAGTTATTCATACTCAAGCCTTCATCACAAGGACTAAGACCACTCATCATCATAGAAGCTCATATACACCATGGGCATGGGTTTTTGGTGGGGTCTAGGATACAAGGAGCAAGCTTGAGGTCTTCCATCTTTCTCCCTTTATTGAGGTAAGAAGGGAAGTGTTACCTCTACTTGGGGGGTATTTTTCTAGCTTGTATATAGGGGGAATTAAGGGTAGAGAATAAAATAGAAAGAGGAACCTTAGGGAAATTGATTAGAATAGGATTTATGAATGGTTAATGGATATGACTTTAATTGTGTATGTTTGTAATTGCCTAGATTTAAGTATTTGTGGGTTTGATAATGAGAGTGAGCTATAGAGTTAGAGATGAGATAGACAATTGGATTTAATGATAATTGGAATAGAGAACTTAATGGTAACTTGAAACAATTGTAGGTTGTGAATGCGTAACAAATAGGGGATAAATAATCAAATAGTTGAACTATGTGAAAATTGGGAATAATGATGATGAATGTAGATTATGGTCTGGTTTGAAGGTCAATAACGAATATAGTGATTAGGAAGTTGGTTATGTTATTGATTTTAGTATTTAGAATGGACTTGGAATGAACATGAATGATGATGAAGAGTAAAATGCAGTTAACGGGAATAAGAAGGAAAATAGGTGAACGGTAAAGAAATCAAGAAAAGGATTAATGGTTAGAGAAAAAGGTAATTAAATGGTATGAATAATTGATTATGATATTGAGTATTATCTATGGACCCTCCAAAATGGAGAGGATACGTTCATGACCCTCCCTATGAGGAGCGGGAAATTATACATTCATGACCCTCCCTATGCGGAGCGGGAAATTATATTATCATGACCCTCCTTAAGGGAGTGGATATTTTCAGGACCCTCCGTGAATGAGTGGATATTATCATGACCCTCCGTAAGGGAGTGGATATTTTCAGGACCCTCCGTGAAGGAGTGGATATTATCATGACCCTCCGTAAGGGAGTGGATATTTTCAGGACCCTCCGTGAGGGAGTGGATATTATCATGACCCTCCGTGAAGGAGTGGATATTATCAGGACCCTCCGTAAGGAGTGGAGTACTATAGAATTGTATGTGCAGTATCATGACCCTTCATAGGGAGTGAATAATATCAGGACCCTCCGTAGAGGAGTGGAATATTATATAAACGAGAAGGAGTAGATAATATCAGGACCCTCTGTAGGGGAGTGGAATATTTTATGAACAAGGCCCTCCTTTAGGAGTGAGTATTAAATGGGATTAAAAGGATAGGTAGGTTAGTGTGTAAAATGATTGAAAGAAATGATAGAATCAAGAAAGGTTAAGGACATAGTCGAAAGGAATAAGAAATGAATATGGTCAACAATAGGGTATGAAGGAGGCAAGGGAAATTGAAATAGAAAATATAATTCAAGTGATAACGGGTAGTAATCTCTTAGTTGTTCTCTATGTCATTTTAGAATGTATTTTCTAAGTTCTGTGTAATGCTACCCTTCTTGATATATTTTTACAGGTGAAGGAGAAGCTTACACGAGTATGGCCGGGCAGGATTACACTCCACCTCGTGGAATGTTGCTTAGTTAGTTGAGTGACCCTTTGTGGGTCAATAGTTTCAGTTTTGGGAATTTGAAATGTATAATATTTTGGGAAAGCAAACCCACTTTAGAATTGTAATCATTTTCTGAAAAGTGTAATTGAACTGAATTGTATTTTGGCCCTGCTGGCCCATTGTTGTTGAAAATGAAGTTTTATGCAGGTTAATCAGGAAAAGTAAATTTTGGGAATATCCCTAAAACAAAGGAAACTCCGTCCGGTTTTACGGAGATTTTCATAAGAATTAAAAGTAACTAAGTGTTTTTCCTAATCAACTAGTAGTATTAAAAGAAAATTTTAAATTCATAATAAATTAAGGGTAAAAGTAACTAGGGTGTTACACAGTGTGCCTTGTTATATATGAATTGAATGATTGAATTGATTTGAGGCTGAGTCCTCCTGGTCTGGGACCATTTGTTGTTGAGACAGCTGTCGTGCCCGCACGGTAAAGGTCATGTACTCCTGTTTGCTTTCGACTAGGTTGGGTGGATAACCGAGGAGATGTAGACGTGAGTGATAGCCGAGAATGAAAGAATATTTTGAGGATATCTTAAAGTACCTCAATCATTGAAGATTGTGAATTGATAAGACTGAATGAAAAGAGAAACATAGTTATGAGAGAAGGAAATGAAAGAGGATAACAGTAATGTGAATAAGATAACAATGATAGTAATGTTGATAATATGCTTGATTGTTGTGTGCTTGTGTGTGGTATTGTATGTTGTATGGTCCTATTATCTTGCCTATCGTAATCCCACACCGTCGACGATGCGTCGTTCGGAACGCTTACTCTCTCCTGTTCGTTGGCATATCGGTGCTGCTGGTATCTCAACGGGCAGAGGGAGTATCGGATGGAAGTCACCGTACGAGGCTCCAGGAACTACAAAGAGAAGATTCGGTATGAGGCTCGGAAGAACTCCACCACTCTCAATGGAGCGGAGCCGAAATCTACTAGCAAGGAAGAAATCACAACAAGGAGGGCATCATCTTCGAGAGCAAAGAGAGAACGCAAGAAGAAGAAGAAGGAACTTCACCCAATTGTTTTAATAAGATAGTTTAAGGATAGTGTGGTTAGTTTAGGCTGTGATGATTGTTGTGTTAAGGATTACCGATGCCATGAGCCATTATGTAATGGAGCTGATTTTTAATCTGACTTGCGGAGTACAGCTCTGTGCAAAATTAATTCATGTAAAGTTTTTGAAAACTGTTGATATGATTTTGAACCAAGTTCTTTTATGAAAACAAAGGTTTTTGAAAAGAACGGTTTTCGTAACAACTCGGTTTTCGAAAAAGAGTGTTGAAGAACATCAACAACTTTTCCATAATGTTTTTGAACACCTCAACAATGTTTTACAAAAAAAAATTTGGCCTCATTTTTGGCAACTTTAATAAATAGAAGTTAAATGTTTTGAGTTACGAAAATCGGGTTGTTACACAAGGAGCATTGGCATTGGAAAAGAAATTTAAAGAAGAGCAAACGAGTGTTAAAAGTCGGTGTTTTCGGTGTTTTAAACACCCGAAATTAGGAAATTCAAAATAAAAGATCTACATCTCTAAACACGAATTCCACCGTTGGATATGGAGTTAAGGGTCGTAGGAAGCTTGTCTCCAAATTTGGACAAGATCCAACGGTTAACGAAGAAGTTACAGCACGGTCAACCCGAAGACAATGGAACTCGCGCTAAGGCACGAGAAGCCACGCCCAGGCGCCGAAATGCATCAGACCTGTGTGCAGCTCTGAGTCTCACGTTCAGGCATGGAGCGCCGCGCTCAGGGGCGACTCTCTTTTTATGTCGCGAATGGGGAGGTTTGAAACCCCCATCTTCCCTCCCCCTCCTCCATCAACTCCGACCTTCTTCTCCCCTCCGTCTTTCTCTCCGCCGACCTCCACCGCCGGAGCCACCCAATTAGCCTCCACCTCCTTGGCATTCCTCCCTCTCCATAGATCCGTTTCCCCTCTCCTCCCTCTTGCTTTCCTTCTCTCTTTCTCCCTCCTTGCTCCCTCTTTCTCTCCACCTTCTCCGGCCACCACGAACCGCCACCGCCATGGCCGCCACCACTTTGAGCGCCTCCCTCTTTTCCTTCCCCTCTTGAATCCGAGTTCTCCTTCTCTCTCTCCTCTTCCTTGAGCTTTCTCTCTCTTTCACGTCGGAGCCACCTCCACCTCGGACCATCGCCACCTTTTCCCTCTCCTGGTTCGTGGTGCTATTGCTATGGACGTCGGGGTCGTCGCCTCGGGTCGGGTTTGTGGGTTGTGCATTGGTTCGACCATGAACCGAACCGGGTTGAAACAGATGTGGGTTTTTGATGAACCGGGGTTTGTTGCTGCTGTTGGTTGGGTTCAACGGAGTCGAGCCGGTACGGATGCTTGGATCGGGATCGAATGGACCGTTGCCGAATCGGGAGCTCTCTGCACGTCTTCAAATTGGTTCTATAGAACCCTGAGGTAAGAAGGGTTGTATTTCCTTTACTTGGGAAGTAAATTCTAGGATTCTATAGTGGTGACTAAGAATAGGATAATCAAGAAATAAGTTAATGAACCTTAGGGTAGTCCCCACTAATATAAATGATTTATTTAAAATAATTAATGAAAACCACCCTTTAGGGAATAAAATATAGGTGCGCAGAATAAAGTTCGGAATGAGCGAGTGTATTTAGAATATTAAAATAGTTAATATAGAATGAAAAGGTAGAAAAACATAAAATAAAACCAAGGGAAATTAGTTAAGGAAAACCAAAGAAAAGTGAGAGGAAAAGAAAAAAGAATAATTGTAATAGGCAAGGAGAGTGGAATGATTAAACTGAAAGGGAGATAAAAGAGGAGTTAAAATGCGAGAACAATAAGAAAGTGTGGAGTAGACTTAGTTAAGAGATTGTCGAGTATTAATGAAATAGAGACAAAATAATAAAGTAAATTTCCAATACAAGTAGGTAGTTGGTAAAAGAGTTTAGTGAAAAGATAATAAGAGAATGAGAGAGGATGTAATTGTGACAGTTAAGTAGAATGACATAATATAATAGTGGAAAACAAATTGAGTTAATATGGTGGTGAAATTGAATGGAGTAATATTGTAAGAAGAATAAGTAAATATTAGTGAGATAGAGGAATCATAGAAATAAACTAAGAATTAAAATATCAGGGAAAACATGTGCCTATCTATGTGAAGTAAGTGAGATGACATATTGTTTTTGAATCGGTATAATAGAAAAGTAAAGAATAGTAATTGGAAAGTTAAGAAAGAATGTAATGCTAGTCTTGTAAGACTTTATCTGGGTTAGGGGCCTGTACGCCAAGACTGTGTGATCCATAGCTTGTAAGACGCAGGTGTGCATAGCTGGACAAACGTTTTATACAGCGTAAGACGCAGGTGCGCAGCTATTTATATTGATATTTGTACAGCGTAAGACGCAGGTGTGCAGCTATTTATATTGATGTTTATACAGCGTAAGACGCAAATGCGCAGCTATTTATATTTACACAGCGTAAGACGCAGGTGCGCAGCTATTTATATTGATATTTGTACAGCGTAAGACGCAGGTGCGCAGCCATTTATGTTGATGTTTATACAGCGTAAGACGCAGGTACGCAACTATTTATATTGATGCTTATACAACGTAAGACGCAGGTGCGCATCTATTTATATTTATATTTATACAGCGTAAGACGCAGGTGCGCAACTATTTATATTGATGTTTATACAACGTAAGACGCAGGTGCGCAACTATTTATATTGATGTTTATACAGCGTAAGACGCAGGTGCACAGCTATTTATATTTACACAGCGTAAGACGCAGGTGCGCAGCTATTTATATTGATATTTGTACAGCGTACGACGCAGGTGCGCAGCCATTTATGTTGATGTTTATACAGCGTAAGACGCAGGTACGCAACTATTTATATTGATGCTTATACAACGTAAGACGCAGGTGCGCATCTATTTATATTTATATTTATACAGCGTAAGACGCAGGTGCGCAGCTATTTATATTTCTATTTATATAGTATAAGACGCAGGTGCGCAACTATTTCTATTTATATATGCATAAGATTAACTCAAAAATCATTAGAATGCCTTTGAGAAAGGAAAATTTCAATCACTAATTGATTAAGCTGTGAGCTAATCGATTAAGGATTAAGCACCTGTCAGCCATTAATCGATTAACTGAGGTGTTAATCGATTAACCATTCAACCCCTGTCAGGCACTAATCGATTAGTAGATTGGCTAATCGATTAGCCACTGTCAAACACGTTTTAAAATACGTATTATCAACCCATTTTTCATATGTTTCTTTCTCCCAAAACACGACTCTCTCTCCTACATCCCTAAACCCTTCATAAAATCATCAACATAATCCATCAATAATCATCAAAATCTCACTCCCAATCACACATACAAGCTTAATCCTCTTTGAAGTCCATAAACCCCATATCAATCTCAAGTTCAAGCTCTCCCTTTCTCTCTCTACACTCTTCATCTCCTCCAATCAAGGTAAGAGGGGAGATATTCTCTTAAATTAGGAGAAGGGTGTAATAATAGTAATAAGAATATAATGATATATGTGTTGATTGTGTATTGATCATAAATTGGTTAAGTTCTAAACTTAGGGTTTTATGTGAATTGGTTGATGATGATGATGATGATTGAATAATTGATATTATGAGGGATTGCAATGACATGGATAAATGGATGTTATTCTTAATATTATTGTTATTCCTATGTTTGATTAATTCCTTATTTTCATTATTATACATCAATACCCTAAGTTAGAAACCCACTTAAATTGATATAATTATCTAAAGGCTTGGCTATCCAAAATCAATTAAAATGAACTAGAAACAAGTAAATTATGAAGTGAGGTGGACGTTAGGAATTAGGAAAGATGACGTGAAGATTCTATGGATTGATGGACCTTATGTGAATATTCATAGAATTGATGGATGAGAGTATTATAGTGATTTGATTGTGCTAATGAAACAATCACAGGAACTATTATAGAAGGACTTAGATCTACCAACTAACCGGAAAATGCACCGTGTTGGGGATTGGTCTTGTGCACACTATAATTGTTTTATCGGTCACTTAGATACTTCGTGAGTAGTAGAGGATGGTCCCTGCTATAACACTGTACGATGGATGATTCATGAAGTACAATGTAAGCATTGGTTGAGGGGCATTTACTCCTAGTTGGCTTTCCTAAAGTGTGGAGGGCGATGTGAGGAAAATGGAAAATGGAAAATGAAAAGTAGTAATGACTACTATGGAAAGAAATGGATAAATGGAAAAATGGAAAAGAAAGGAAATGGTATATGGAGTAATCATTGGAAATTGTATTGCATTGCATTACTTCACATGTATTTATGGTTTTGTTAATTATGTTGCATGTGTATTATTATGTTTTATTATTATTATTACATGTTTCCTTTGATTTTTGAGCAAATATCTCACCCTCTGTGTTGTCTATTTTAGGTACACTTGATGGAGATTACTCTGATCTCCCTTTTGCTGAGGATGAGTACACTCCTACTAGTGGAGTGTGACTCCACACTATGATTATGGAATCATAGAAACTGCAACCATCTAGTGCTCATGCCGCTTTACTAGTTTGGATGTATAAACTGTCATGTTTGATATTTTCAAATGGGAAACTCAATAATTTAAAGTAAACTCCGTCAAATTTTTCTGAAAAATTTTATTAACTTTAATAAATTAAATGGATTATTAGTTAGGGCGTTACATTATGGTATCAGAGCAATGGTTGCATTCCTCAACTGTGGAGTATGGACCACTATACTCCTAAAGTGTTACTCAACAAGTGAGTAACTAATAATTCATTGGAAGTTATTAGGGATTGGAAATAGTTTAGAATTATAGTTAATAATAGTTTGGAGATTCATGTAGTGGTAGTGATTCTTACTAATCACACATTAATTTCAGAATGGTAGCTCGAAATAATAGAGTTCTTGAAAGGAATTCTGAAGTCCTCGAGAACTTGACTCGAGCCAATGCTAATCAGGCTAATGTCTTGGAGAGCCTGGTTCAGACTAGTGCTAATCAGGAAAACCAAATACAAGGGCAAGTGGAGACTCATGGAATTTCAGAGTTTAAGAAGATGGATCCTCCTAGGTTCGAGGGTGGTTTCAACCCTACTGGAGCACAACAATGGCTGCAGGAGCTGGAGAAGATCTTCAGAACTCTTCCCTGTTCGGATGCTGAGAAGGAGAAGTTCTTGGAGAAATACTTCCCTGAAGATATTCACCGCAAGAAGGAAATAGAGTTCTTGGAGTTGAAGTAGGGAACAATGAGTGTTGGGGATTACGCTTCCAAATTCAAGGAGCTTATTAAATTCTCTCCATATTTCCAGTTCCATCCTGATGAAAGATCAAAATGAGTGAAGTTTGAAAGTGGTCTCCACCTGGAGATCAAAGTTGCATTCAGATACCAGAATATCTGTAATTTTCCTCAATTGGTTAACATGTGCCGCACTTATAAGGATGATTTGAAAGCCAAGGAGGCACATGAAAGGAGTATGAGAGCTACTCAAAAAGCTTATAGACCTGTCAGAGGCAAGGGCAAAGGACCTTCTCTAAGAAGAGATCCTTATCCAGTCCCAAAAGCCGCTGAGGAGAAGATACAAGGAGCTATTGCAGGAAAAACTGTTCCTACCTTGATGGGTCCTCCTCCACAGTGTCCACACGCTGTGGAAAGTACCATTCAGGCTTTTGTCAGGTTTTGCTGAATAAAGGAAGGGAGATAATTTGCTTTTTGTGCCAGCAACCTGGACACATTTTCACAAACTACCCCCATAACAAGAATGTGAGAAACGAAGGAAATGTTGTAAGGCCTGGAGTCAACCAACCCACTGCTTATGGAAAAGTCTATACTCTATCTGGTGCTGAGACAAAAGAGTCTGAGGAGCTTATAAAAGGTACTTGCTATCTGAATGGTTTTCCTTGCAAAGTGTTGTTTGATTGTGGTTCTACCCATTCCTTTATATCCTTAGATTGTGTCCAAAGATTAAAAACTACCTGTGATAGACACACCTTATAAATTTGTAGTGTCAACCCCCACAAATCATTATGTTATTACCACAAAAATGTGTCCAAATTGTAACCTAAAAGTCTTAAACCATGATTTCCGAATCAACCTTATATGTCTACCCTTAACTCAATTAGACATAATCCTAGGAATGGATTGGATGTCTAATAACCACATAATCATAGATAGCCACAAAAAGACCATTACCTTCAACCATTCCAAAGAATCAAACCTAGAGTTAGCCACCATAGAAACTAGAAAAGGACCTTCACTCAAACAAATTCCTATAGTGAATGAATTTTCAGAGGTATTTCCTGATGAAGTCCCTGGACTACCACCTGTGAGACCCCAATTTAGGCCCAATTTAATTGTGTTATTTAGAAAAATAAATTAATTTTGTTTATATATTTAAGTTAATTTAGTGCTAAGTATGTGATTTAAGTAATATATATGTGTGTCTGTGTGTGTGTGTTCATGGATTATAAGCTATATATATATATATATATATATATATATATATATATATATGTATAGGTTCTATTATATTATAAGATGCCCAAATATTTTGTTTTAATTATTTTAAGAAGTCAATTGGAATATATTTTGAGCAGAATTATTTTAACATGATTTTGCTAGGTGCCTATTTATATTTCTGTATATATATATACACACACGTGAGATAGATAGATATATATATATATATATGTATGTATATAATTATGATTTCCCTTGATAAATTTAAAGTGTACTCTTGACATAGAAATATTTTATTAAGTATAGCCTTTCATTATTGAAATGATATTTGAAATTATTTTAAAAAGGTTATAGTGTTATATCTTCAAAAATTCATATCTTTTTAACCGTAAGTCCAAATATTACAAACTTTATATCAAAACGATCGTATTTAAATGTAGATTTCAAAAATTTAAAGCTCAGAATTTTATTTGAAGGTTTGCTAAAATTTCATATTTGTACAGTAGGTGGACGAATTTTATGTTTTTAAACTTAGAAAAAATTATTTTTGAACCTACAATTAATTATGGGACTTAAAAAATAATTTGTGTTACAAAAATATACATTTTTGGAGACCTCTGATTGGCTCACCGTCCAGACCACAAAATTTTTATTTTACTTTTAAATTTTGAATGATTTAGACTTGATTTTCATTGGGTGAATGAGAGATGAGTTATTGTATGAGTAAAAAACCAAAGATTTTCTCCCTTCAAGCCTTAGAAAACCGTCCAACATGAGTCAGCATGGATTAGGATTCATTCATATTTAGCACATGGTTCTTTGCATTATTTTAAATTCGTATGAGTGTATGAGAAGTATTAAATGATTCACCACAAGCAACTAGGTTCTCAACTATTACCAAGTAGGAAAAAAATTCTGAACTTGACCACCGAGCCATACCTCATTCGTGTGACCCCTTTAGGATTGGGGTTGGATGACCTAATTTTCCTAGTTATAAATAGAAGCATTCCTAGAATAATTTTCACTTCACACATTCCACACTTGGAAAATTTGTGAAAGAAACCTAGAGAGAAAGAGAGAGAGGCTGTGGCCTATAGAAGAAGGAAGGGAGTGGATTTTGTGCCAAAAAGCTTGAAGTGTTCATCTTGGTTGCTAAGGAAAAAGGTATTTTTATGAACTTATAATTTATCATTTTTAATTATTTGATTTTAAGCTTTTCTTTCAATTTTAAGAAACAAATAGTGAAACCTTATATTCTTATTTTCTTCTTCTATTCATGAACCCTAATATGAAGGGTTGAAATTATTTTAAGTGTTTTAGAAATTTTTGTGTTCATGGTCATGTCAACAAGGATTGAGAGGGACTTAAAAATAGGTTTAAAGAAACAAAGATTTCTCCTTTTATTTCCATGTGATGGCCGAATATTTTAGTGAAGAAATAAGGAAGTGAAAATTTTATTTTCATCATATGAGCATGCTTATGTGATTTTTGGAATTTTAGAATGATGAAAGTTTTACATTTTATCATGAATTCATAAAGAAATAATCATTTGATGAATGAAAAAAATCGTATTTGGAAAATTATTTTGTTTTTTTTATTTTAATTGTTGGATGTTGGCCGTGAGACCCTATGTTTATTTAACTAAAGTTTTGTTTAATTTTGTAAAAGATTATTTGATATATGTGTAGTATGAATTGAAAAATAAATAAGTTTTTGCAAAAGGACATACACTATACAGTCCAGAAATTAATTAATTAAGAAAAGTATGATTCTTTTTTTGGTTAATCATTTTTACCTTTTAGAGTACATGATCTTTACGTGATATATAAATCTTTTGTTATTATGTGTGTGCCGAATTGTTTTTATTGGGTATTCTTTTATAATTTCTTAATATAAAAAATAATTGTCTATATGCTTATGTGATTATGTGACTTCTATTTAATATTTATGTGATATTTTATCATGATGCTTAAGTTGCTATCCAAAAATTGTATGTGCTCTAAAAGTGTTTATTTTTAAGTGATTTAATGTTTAGAGTAAATGATATAAAGTTATGAAATTATATAATTTTGTCATAAGTGTTTATAAAATATTTTGTTACTGTTTCTCTTTTATTTTGCTTGGCCGAATTTTATATGGTATGAAATGATGATTTTTAGCTTTTTCCTAATTGTTTAAGTGTTGCATGTTAAGTATAGTAAGTTATTTGATGAAACAAACATGAATAAGTATTTTAAATAATAAAAAGTAATTCTGGAAAATAATTATTTTTGGGTTGTATGACCAAAGAAAGAATTTATTTTAAGGTAATCTTAGTTGCGATTGATTGTATATGTGTAGTTTACTAATAATAGGATATAGGTGTTATTTCATGTGTGAAATAAGAATGAATTGTTGGGAAATACTTGGTTACGGTTTTTATTTTATATTTTTGGACTGCATTATTATTTTGTGGTGGACTCGGCCTAGCCGAGCTCCACGAAGCCCTCACTTAGGACTTAGGAACCCTTCAGGAAACCCTCTGTATGCATGGCCGAGTTCAAAGCTCAACGGCCGAACAGACATCAGATACGGGCCGACCTCATTCTCCTACAAAGGTCCGACTTCCTTGTCCGACACCTCCCAGAGTCCGACACCTCCCAGATATTCCGATACCAAGGACAGGATGACGTGTCTCACCTTATCCACAAGGACAGCTCATCCACTCATAGCTCAGTACAAGCTGGCCTTACTTGGGCCTCAAGCAAGCCCATTAGGGCAACCAGCTCCCCCCTATAAGTAGCTACGTACTACATGGGGCTCAGGTATGTCCTCCAACCCTAATTGTCACCTTCACACACCAGTGATTAGGGTTACTCCCTGGCTCTTTACCTTGCCACTAGAGGACTCCCACAAACATCACAAATTAACCCTAGACAGAGGCTTCCTTAAGGTCTTCTTCCCTTACCTTGAGGACCTCACTGTCTTGGACATCACATTGGCGCCGTCTGTGGGGAAAGAAAAACTTCATCCCCACCAAAAGAATCTACCATGACTAACGTACCACCAGTGCAGAGGAGGGGGGGAGGCCGTCCAAGGAGGGTGCCAACAACAGAGGACATGCGCCTCCACCTCAAAGCCAATAGGGCAGCAAGGTCCCCGCAACCACCACCTTCACCACCTCCACCTTCTCCCCCGCCACCTCCACCACCGCCACCTCCACCTCCCTGTTGATTTACCAGCAAGAGGACTAGGTCGACAAGTAATATAGTCTGGAAGACCGAATATCGTCCCACAGGGATCGAAGTTGTTTCTAATAACTTTCCACCAATTCGTAATTATTAGTGCAACTTGTTATTGAAGTTTAGAAGGAGAAGAATAATAATAATAAAATAGGATAAGAAGATTGAGGAGATAAGATGTATAGAAAGCAATAGAAAAAGGTTAGGAACTTGGTTTCATTGTATGATTCACCTATTTTACTTATAATTTATATTTTCCTTTAATTATCCTTCAATTCATGGATCATTCCTCTCAAATAGCAATAGTTAGACGTCTCATAACATTACCCTTATTTTCTATATATTTAATCCTTGATCTCTCAACAAATTACAATATAAGAAAATTTCCATTCGGCACAAGGGAATTAAAAAGTCATATGATCATTTAATCATATCTCTATAACTAAACTGATTATACCGTTAATTGCAAGGCCTATTCAAAATCCCAACTCTCGTTGCGAATTAAGAAATCCAAAACATAAATTGCGCGGGTTTATGTATTAAAAACTCAATTAATGCATGAATTAAAAACAGCAAAATACTAAATCATAAATTAAAATAAGCTACATCATACAATTTACACCATGTTCCTAACAATAGGTTTTAGTTACACATATAGAAATAAAGAAAACAGAAGCAAAGAGAAAACCTCATATCATAGACAATACAGGTTAACTCTCCAAGAGATCTTCAATCCTTGTGCCTTGCCTCCTTGCTCTCAATAGATGTTACTAACCTCTCTCTCTAATCCTAATTGAATTCTATGATCTTAAAACCTACTGAAAACTATTTACAAATCCTCTATTTAAAGAGTAAAACAAATCCTAAAATAAATCTTAATTAAATCTAATAGATAAGGTCCATGTTTATCTTCTAATTTCTGACCGAATCTAAGATATGAAGCCAAATTAGACTTCTCTTCTTCTATTTTGTTCAGAATCTGGTCAAATTGGGCCTCCAACAGGTACGCGTGCCCCAGGCGCACGCGACCTCGCGCCCCAGGCGCGCAAACTCTGATGATAATTCCTTTTCCATGCAGGCGCGCCTTAGGCGCCCCCGTCCCCGCGCCTCAGGCGCGTGGGACCTACTTCGACTCCGTTTTGCTCCGTTTTTTTTCCATTTGCAAGATCTTTTCTTCCTCTTTTCAGGTCCATAAATATTTTATCCATTTGAGCTCCAAAAGTACCTGAAACACTAACAAACGGATCAAAACGTTCAAAGGACCCTAAACTACTAAAAATAATTAAAATCTACTAAAAAGTCCTAAATTTGCTAGAGAAACAAGCCAAATACATAGTAAAAGGGAGTCTAAATAATGCTCAAATCTATATATATTGGACTCAAATCACTCCCCCAAACTTAGCATTTTGCATGTCACAGGCAAAAGTAAAATAAAATTCTAAACAAAAGACAAACTCCCTAAATCAACATGAACACACCTAATCTAAGACTACGACTCATCACTTCGACACATATTATCACAAACTATATACACAATTACATACTAGTTAACATAACAATCCCATTCAGAACTCAGAACTAATGAACACTCTCAACCTCTCAATTGTTTCTCTCAAAAGTGTATAAGGGTCATATTTTCAATTCACTCAAGTTCAACAATGATAATGTGTTACCATAGGCTTGACCATAGACCAACATCTCCACTGAAATTATTGAAAGTATGCAAAAATCAAAAGGTCTTATTTTTGGTTGTAATGGGGCCATGGCTAAAAGTGTCAGGTGGGATAAAAGAAAGAAGGGATAAAACAAAGGTTAACTCGCAAAAATATTTACAAAAACAAGATTCCCTCAAAAACCATGAATGAGCAATGAATACAATAAAGACTCACACTCACATCAGGAACATTTTATTCTTCCTTTCTTTTCCAAATTTTTCTTATATTCTATTCTTCTATTCTCTTCCTTTCACATTCATTTGTTTTATTACTTTTTTTTTATTATTTTTTTTTCACACGGAAGAGAGATAGAACTCATACACTTTTCACCAATTACTTTCACTTTTCATTCTATATTCCTCTCAATTGCTCATTCAAAATTTCCAAGGTACTATCAAAGAATATTTCAATAAATGCAAGGTACCAAAGAAAAATCATAATGTCTCATAAGGCTCAAAATGGGCAACTAAGGGAAAATTATCAATGCAAAACATCTGAAGGCCACAAAAACACAACCTAGGTGCCTTAATCATTTTAATGCATGCAATCAATTATCAATTTTGAAATGGTCACAGGTCAAGTTCTAGAAGACAATATCAAAGTGAACACACTCATGAAAAAATAGGGGTCTCAAAATTAAAATAAATCAATAATAACATACCCCATCAATATAAGGCTCAAAATCTCACAGGGCTAAAGTCAGTTCACTAATCACAAGTTCTGAAAGCATTTGTCGAAATAACCCAGTCACCATAATCATATTTACAGCTCAATCAAATAGAGTCGAATACCAATGAGTCTAAGTCCTAAACTAAGTATGTACATGAATCAAAAGAGAAAAAGTCCCAAGGTTAGAAAAATTAATTACTTTTGCTAAGGACACAAACCAATACCAATATGGGAGAAAAATTCAGATCTGAAAAATTTTAATTTTAATTTTGTATATACTCCCCCAAACTTAAATGTTGGCTTGTCCTCAAGCAAACTAATCTATCCTAAACTACAAAATAAAAATTAAAAACTAAAACTACCTAAGAAAGCGGGACAATATTTTTGGTGAGGTACAGGGGTCTGAGGTGTAATATTGAAAAAATTGGGGCTAATGGGGTCCAAATCCTAAAAATACAAATCTAATCCTAAAAAAAATCTATCCCTAAAAAATAGAAAATAAAAAAAACGAAAATAAATAAAAAATAATAAAAAAAAATCTATTCTCAAAAAAATCCTAAAAAGATAAATCTAATCCTAAAAAGATAAAACAAATTCCTAAAAAGATATAACAAATTCCTAAAAGATATAAAACTAATCTAATCCTAAAAGATAAAACAAACTCCTTAAAAGATAAAAAAACTAATCTGTTCCTAAAAAATAAGATAAACAAAATATCTATAAAAAAATTACTAGAGATAAAAAAATAAATCTAATCCTAAGAGATAAGATGGTTGAATCAGAATTTGACCCCAAAACTGAACTTTTGCACCCCAAGTAGGAAACTAGAAAAATTTCCCAAAACTCTGTAGCAGCCCGCACGCCTGAGGCGCGCGACCGCATCCGCTTGGGGCGCACGAGGTCTGTACCTCCTATTTTTTTATTTTTTTTTTAATTTTTTTTTACAAAAACTACCTAAGAATTGAAACCTACACTACTGCTTATGTACAAAACAAATCCACCAGGATCCCAAATTCTATGGGTCAAATCCTATGTGATGCAACAATAGTGAGTTATGCCCACATCCCATGGGAATTCAGCAAAATTTTCTTTTCTTCCATCATTCATCATGAAGTTGTTAACTCCATTAGTCAAGAAGGTTACTTTCTCATGCTTCATATTGCCTAATAATGATTCAGATTGTTCTAGATATTTTTCATAAAAGTACTTAGGCTGAATATAATAGAAAATTTTTGAATCACCCAAGCATGAACTAGATTTAATAAAATTCTTTATAGCAACAAATTCCTCATGCAAGGGTGGTTCAATTTTTTCTACAATTTTTAAACCTTCGATTTTTATTTTTCGATCCTCTTCCTCAAACCTATCATGCACAATTTCTTTTTCCGATTTTTGCTCCTCCAAAAGGATTTGATCATTGGTCACATCCATCACCACAACTTCCTCCTCTTTTTTAGGAGAGTCAAAAATTGTTGATAATGCTTGTGACTCCTCAGATAAATGTTTTAGAATTTGCTCAAGTGCTATTTCTATGTTCTCAAAACTTTTTCTGTTTTCTTTTTCTATAAAATTAATTTCTTGAACATTACTACTAATTTTTTGAGCTAATTTATCTTGGTTAATTTCCCATGACTCTTTCTCCACAGGGGGAGGAATTGGCTCAACTCGAGGTAATCTAAAATTATTTTTGCAATCTTTAACAAAATCCTCAATGGCTTGAGCAAATTTCTCTAGAGCTATTTTCCATTGGGCCTTCCTAGGAGTTATATTTTGTGCAACATAGTATGGAGGATAAGGATAAGGAATAAATCTATCACAATCTGAATCACTATTACAACTATAATTATACATGAGAAAGTACAAATTACACAAATAATTACAAAAAGTACCGAAAAGAAATTAGAATCGAATTTCAATCCACGGCAACGACGCCAAAAACTTGTTGATTTACCAGCAAGAGGACTAGGTCGACAAGTAATATAGTCTGGAAGACCGAATATCGTCCCACAGGGATCGAAGTTGTTTCTAATAACTTTCCACCAATTCGTAATTATTAGTGCAACTTGTTATTGAAGTTTAGAAGGAGAAGAATAATAATAATAAAATAGGATAAGAAGATTGAGGAGATAAGATGTATAGAAAGCAATAGAAAAAGGTTAGGAACTTGGTTTCATTGTATGATTCACCTATTTTACTTATAATTTATATTTTCCTTTAATTATCCTTCAATTCATGGACCATTCCTCTCAAATAGCAATAGTTAGACATCTCATAACATTACCCTTATTTTCTATATATTTAATCCTTGATCTCTCAACAAATTACAATATAAGAAAATATCCATTCAGCACAAGGGAATTAAAAAGTCATATAATCATTTAATCATATCTCTATAACTAAACTGATTATACCGTTAATTGCAAGGCCTATTCAAAATCCCAACTCTCGTTGCGAATTAAGAAATCCAAAACATAAATTGCGCGAGTTTATGTATTAAAAACTCAATTAATGCATGAATTAAAAACAGCAAAATACTAAGTCATAAATTAAAATAAGCTACATCATACAATTTACACCATGTTCCTAACAAGAGGTTTTAGTTACACATATAGAAATAAAGAAAACAGAAGCAAAGAGAAAACCTCATATCATAGACAATACAGGTTAACTCTCCAAGAGATCTTCAATCCTTGTGCCTTGCCTCCTTGCTCTCAATAGATGTTACTAACCTCTCTCTCTAATCTTAATTGAATTCTATGATCTTAAAACCTACTGAACATTATTTACAAATCCTCTATTTAAAGAGTAAAACAAATCCTAAAATAAATCTTAATTAAATCTAATAGATAAGGTCCATGTTTATCTTCTAATTTCTGACCGAATCTAAGATATGAAGCCAAATTAGACTTCTCTTCTTCTATTTTGTTCAGAATCTGGTCAAATTGGGCCTCCAACAGGTACGCGCGCCCCAGGCGCACGCGACCTCGCGCCCCAGGCGCGCAAACTCTGATGACAATTCCTTTTCCATACAGGCGCGCCTCAGGCGCCCCCGTCCCCGCGCCTCAGGCGCGTGGGTCCTACTTCGACTCTGTTTTGCTCCGTTCTTTTTCCATTTGCAAGATCTTTTCGTCCTCTTTTCAGGTCCATAAATATTTTATCCATTTGAGCTCCAAAAGTACCTGAAACACTAACAAACGGATCAAAACGTTCAAAGGACCCTAAACTACTAAAAATAATTAAAATCTACTAAAAAGTCCTAAATTTGCTAGAGAAACAAGCCAAATACATAGTAAAAGGGAGTCTAAATAATGCTCAAATCTATATATATTGGACCCAAATCACTCCCCCACCACCAGAGTTTACCCATACCCACAGTGGACCTTACACCATCCACACGGGTGATAACTCAAATCCAACTCACCACCAGGAGGAAGGTCGGCGCGTGCAGCTATGCTCCCAACTTGGAGAAACCAACACAGAGCAGCACCGCCGACGCGGCGAACGTGCTCACTCCGTCAGTACTACAAACCGTTCTCACTCACGACAGTCTTCACGCTCTCGTGATGCAGAGGTCTTGGCCATGATGAGACAACAAATGCGGATCATAGAACAGCAAGGCCAAGCCATATCAGACCTTCAACAGCTTACCATGCAGCGATTGACTGAACGAGCCGTCGTTCAAGCTCCAGCCCAAAATGAATTTCCACCGCCCCCACCTCCCCCACCACCACCGCCTCCGTTAACACCACAAACGTTAACAACACCACATACCGTCATCACACAACTAACACAAACACCACCCCCTGACCATCAACAATCTGACTTAGATGATTCTCACCCTGGAAACCCTTTCACACCAGCCGTCATGTCTTATGAGCCACTTCCAGGATACCTCGGACCCAGCAACATACCCAGGTATAATGGACTGACCGATCCTCAGGAGCACGTACTCTCTTACGAGGGAGCCATGAACTTCTATGGCGGTGGAGATCGGCTCAAGTGTCGAGCTTTCTCCATGACCCTCCAAGCTCTAGTTCTCCGATGGTATTCAACGTTACCCAAGAATTCTGTTAATTGCTGGGCAGAGTGAAGCGAGCATTTCTCAATAGGTACACTACTAGTTGTGTCCAACCGAGATCCGACCACACACTAGTAACAGTGACGCAAAAGTCAGACGAATCGCTACGGGCTTACCTACACAGGTTTCACAACGAGTCCAGCTCGGTTCCTAACTTATCTCCCGAGGTGGCCGTCCTCCTCTTGACTCAAGGTCTGGCCGAGGGAGGATTCAAAGACTCACTGATAGGAAAGCCACCAAGAGATATGGCCGAGGTCAGACAAAGATCCAACAAGTACATCAACTTGGAGGAATTTAACAAAGGTCAAACAAGTAGAATGGAGAATGTTCAAGCTGCTTCACAGAATGCCCTTCCTCGAGGTCTCCCTCGAGGAAACAGGGAAGATAAAGGAGGAAGAGCGGACCAAGGGGACCGACGTCGTTCTCATGTCGGCCAGCAGGAGGACCGCCGACGTCCTTATATCACCAAGTTTGATACTTACACCCCCCTGACGGTTCCGAGGTCGCAAGTATGGAGGGAAACCATGCAGACCGAACTCAGACATGTAACCAGGACACCATACCGACCAGTGCACCTGGCTTCGAGATGTTATCGAAGATATGGTGAGAAGGGGTAAGTTGCAACAATACGTACGAGAAGCTGTAGAGAGAAGAGGCCGGAGACGATCTTGGAGCCCGAATCAAGACAAAGAAAAGGCCAAGGTTGACCCATCTCCAGAAAAGAAAAATGAAGAACCACAACGAGTGAATATGGTTGTGGTGCAGGATTTAGATAAGTCACCGGAAAATTTCCGAGTTGAAACCATCTCGGGAGGTTTTGCCGGTGGCGGTGAGAAGAGATCAGAAAGGAAAAGGTATGTCAACCAAGTGTTAGCTGTCCATTGCAAACCCATCTGTAAAAAACCATCTCGGAACATCCCCATCACCTTTTTCGATCAGGACATGGAAGACATCATCCCGGATCACAATGACCCAATGGTGACCACGGCGTTGATCGGTAACTTCGAGGTCGCCCGAGTATTCATTGATCAAGGAAGCTCGGCCGACATTTTTTTTCTTCACACTTTTCAGGCACTGAAATTGAGGTCAGCCGACCTCATCGAATTTGAAGGCAATCTTATCAGCTTCACGGGTGAGGCAATTCGCCCCCTAGGAGCAATCCACCTCCCGGTGACCTTAGGTAAACAGCCTTCGGCCCGAACGGAGATCATCAAGTTTCTAGTTGTTGATTCTGATTCCTCTTACAATGTGATACTGGGAAAAACCTGCCTGCAAGCCTTTGGGGCAGTGATTTCAACCGTGCATTTAGCCATGAAATTTGTCGGCTCTGACGACAAGGTCGTCACAGTAAAAGCCGAACAGGTGAGGGCCCGACTCTGCTACAACGCAAGTCTACGGGAAATAAATAAAAGACAAGAGCTTACTCGTCCGATGTTGGCCAAAGGGAGAGTTCTGTTGGCCGAGCTGGGTGTCCGGATCGAACAGGATGATCTTAGACCTTCCCCTCAAGTTTGAGACCCTTGAAGGAGCCGAGCTCAAGAACTCCTCGAACGTTGCAAAACCGAGAACCTATATCAGATAGGTTTACCTCGGATATCGTCAACAGTCACCAGCACCTCCAGTTAAAGTTTAACAAAACCAAGAACCTATTTCAGATAGGTTTACCTCGGATATCGTCAGCAGTCACCAGCACCTCCAGTTAAAGTTTAACAAAACCGAGAACCTATTTCAGATAGGTTTACCTCGGATATCGTCAGCAGTCACCAGCACCTCAAGTTAAAATTTAAAGTTTAAATTCATTTCAGTTTCTGTTAATGTTTTTACATCTGCTTCCTCTAGTCATATTCTGTTCCGTTGTGATATATTCACCTTTTCAATTCCCTGAAAGGCAATGTACTCACGCTTATGATTAATGAAAAAGTACAAACTTACCCTTACTCAAGTGCCACAGTTTTATATACGTACGTACTAGCTTCTCATTTAGCACTAGCCACCTAAATGTTGCATGGCGCTATGGACAGTCAACATCTTCTAAATAAGATCGGCTCATATGCACAGTGTACAAGGGACACCCGATAAAGTACAGCTTGTTGTGAAATGTTCTCACATAACTTCACTCAGCAATCTCTTTCACATCGGGGACGAGGACACCCACCTCGGCTAAGGTGGGTGGATCCGAGATCCCTACCGTATGCCCTTATATACAGTACCTTTTTTCAGAGGAAAACTTATAAGATTACTGCACTTACTGAGTTGTCCGAGCTTAACCTAATTAGTTACATTAAGTTTTTATGATGAGTTTTTTAAGTCCGATTGAATCCGAATACAACAAGTAAAAAAGGACTTGTATTCTCAAAAACATTTTTACACAAAATGCAACAAGTCTCAAACACTTGCATTTCTGAGAACGAGTTTTCTTGGCGATCTCCAACTTATCACAGTTCGGATCCGAGGTCTAAAAAGTAAACATGCAACGAGTTAACAAAATAAACTCGCATTTGTGCAACAAGTCAAAGAAAAGGCTTGCATAAAAATGACCTCGGACACCAGGTGTATGCAACAAGTTAAAATAAAAAACTTGCATAAAAAGGATAGCATGGTGCAACAAGTGAAACAAAATAAAACTTGCATTACAAAGACAACTGTTATACAAAGACAGCAAAATCAAACAAGTCCAAGACTGTCAAACATGTTATACAAAAAACATAGACAAATTGCAAGCTGTCCAGCATAAGGGACTCACGCTACATTATCTTCGACATCGGAAAGCACAACCTTGCTCGGATCGAACTCCTCATCCGGATTTTCCTCCAAGGGGTTAGGAAGATTCTCTTCGGGTTGGTCGAGGTCAACCTCGGCCCCACCATTCTCATAATCCACATCTTCCCATCTTCCACCCCGAACCCGGCATAGGCGCCGACGACCCGAACTCGGAGCCCTTGGTTCAGATGCAGGATCTGCTCAACAGCATTGGCAAAGATTTTGCCTCAACCCTTCTCAAAGTCAAAGGTGGCCTCGACCGCTGCTGTCTTATGCTTAAGAGCTTGAGCAGCTCTTCTCCTCAGCAAAGTTCGGACCCCTTCAACCTCGGCCAGGCCTTCCTGCCGACCAGCTTCCTTAGCATCTGCTTTTACTTGGGCCAGTGCCTCCTCATGCTTTTTGAGAAGCTCCTCCATTTGTTGGCGATGCTTCTCTTCTAGTTCAGCCAGCTTCTGATCGGCAGAGTCTTTGATGCTCCTTAAACCAGCAACCTCGGCTGCCATTTCAGCTCGGGCCTTCTTCTTGGCAGGCGACACACCTTCCGCCACATCATCAGCAACCTCGGCCAACACATTGAACATGGTTGTTGACCTCTTCAATTGACAGGCCAGCTCCTCGGCCATTCTCTTCCATTCAGCCCCCGACATCTTGATTAAAGTCTCTTTGACCGAGGGTTTGGCAGTAGTAGTCGGCGGCCTCGGAAGTATATCAATTCCCCTCCTCGGACCTGCCGACGAAGGGGAGGCATCAGCAGCAATCACCACCTCGGCGTTAAGGCTAGGAGACCGAGGAGGAGGGGCGATAATCACCGCAGGAGGAGTAGGATGAGGATGAGCCGAGTCGGTAGAGGTCGTGTCGGCAGAAGTCTCAGTAGGCACTGTTTCAGCGGAGGAGTTCTTCGACCTCTTTCTCTTGCGGGCCTCCAGTGCTGCCTTGAGCGCCTTAGACGACATGTCCGACCAGTGTTTGTCTGAAAACAAAAACAAAAGAACAAAGAAAAATCAGTAAGAAAGTTGGAAGAAAATGTACAAGTGGGAGAGTAAAGTTAACTACCAATTTTGGCTAAGACTTCGTCATCAGGACACTTCATGAAAACGCCGATGTCAAGCTGAAATTTCCGAGCTCGACACTCGGATTGGAAGTGGTAAGCAGTCACAGCTTCATCGGCATCAAGCGTTGCGCCCGACCATCTCTGCGGCGTGTCGAGGTGACGGGTGAAGAATTCCTCGGTCCATTCCAAAGGAAACTTCGGCCCCGTATCGTCTCGGAACCAAGGCCGCCCTGTGCCTACGTACTTATACTTGAAAAATCTGGGCTTGAAATGCTTCCAAGAATCCGTAAACATGCCGAAGAGCCCATAGTGACCTCGGGCCTTGGTCGATACCCAGAGCCGACCAGTAACACCGTCTTTATTACTTACAAACGGGTTGTACATCCACAAGAAGAGCCGAACTGTACACACCAACCTTTTGGCTCCACAATACTTTTGGAATGCTCTAAGGAATGACCAAGTATTGGGATGAAGTTGTGAAGGGGCCAATCCGAGCTCGTTCAAAACCCTCATCTCCAAATCTGTAAATGGGAGGGTCACGCCGAGGTTATGGATCAGATCGGCGTAGAAGAAGAAAGAGTTGTTGTCAGTACGAGTGCATATTTTGTCGTTTGCCGAACAAGGGAGAACTTCATAAGTGGTCCCAGCAGCATCCCTCGAGCAGGGCAGCACAGCTCTCTTCACTCCGGCAAGTTTGTCCTTGGAGTCCAAACTGGACCGCACTCCTTTAGGCTCCACGTCGACCCACTGGTACTGATCGGCATCAGAAGGTGCTGGGTAGAGATCAGGTCGGCTGATGCACTTCCGGGGAGGCATTTTACCTGTGGAAGAATAGGGGAGCTCGGTGTTAGTCCTACGGGTTACAAAAAATAACCCCCAGAAAACCCCCTCGAAGTTGTTCTGAGGGGCGAGCATCTCCCCTCGACCACAGAAACCCCCCATTCGTACATCCTCTCTCTCTCCATCCTTTCAAAGTCGGCACGCTCCCTACCGTCGACGAATTCGGCCCAAGCATACAGCCTTATCCACTCTCTCTTCTCTTCCCAATCCCGAGGATAGACGACCTCGACGGGATCGACCTCCAGAACTTGTCTCTCATATCTTTGCCTATACTCCCTCTGGCGACGGAGCGCCTCATCTACCTCCGTGGAGGAGCAGGACGAGGAGGAGTCCTCCTCCTCATTACTGCTGGATGACAGGGAGACTACCCCTACCCATTTCCTAAACCATTCCCTACTCATACTTCCCCAATCCACTCCTTTGGTTTTCTGAAAAATAAAAACGAAAGACATGAATCAAAAACCCTCCAAAAAATCCTAAAATACCCCAAACCCAGAAACACCACAAACCCCAATTCCCCAAATCCAAAACCCCAAATCCAAAACGTTAACCACAGAACACGAAGTAAAACGCAGAAAAGAAGAAGAAAAGCAAAGCAACGTACACCTCATACCTACCCCTTCCAAGCAAAGAAAACAAAATAATGAAAAGAAGAAGAAGAAGGAAATGTACCTTGAGAGGGTAAAGTGAAGAGGAACAAAGCTTGTAAGATCAGACGACTCCTTTAGAGAAGAGGAAGAAGGGAGTTGCAGAAATGGAGGCACGGATTCGGTGTTGGGAAAGAAGGAGATACAGAGAAGGAGAAACCGTGTGAATAAGAAGAGTTACTGGTTGAGAGAGAAAGGAATTCGTATGAGAGGAAGAATAACCACTAGAGAGAGAAAGAGGAACAGTTTTGAGTCAAAGAGGGAGAAGGGAAACCGTTTTCCCCCCATTTTCGAAGTCTGGGCCTGGCCCAAGTGGCCCAACCCAACATGCAGCCACACATGCTGGGACACGTGGCGCTGGGAGAGAGGAATGATGGACCTCGAGCAACGTCGCAATGATGGCGACGCTTCGTGGGATGTAATTTCTGACACGTGTCAGATGCGGAAAAGGCAAACGTCACGTCGGAGCAGGTGAAAGGACAGTTTTCAGACCTGCTCCGTCAAAACGAAAGGACGTCAGAGATAGCTGGATCCAACTCTCGGCAGCACATCGTCAGAACTCCCTAGAACCTCGGAACAAGGCTTGAATGGCCTTGACCGAGCTGGGGGGCTTATGTGGTGGACTTGGGAAAAGGATCTGAACCTAAGACCTCGGAACAAGGCTCAAATAGCCTTGACCGAGCTGGGGGGCTTATGTGGTGGACTCGGCCTAGCCGAGCTCCACGAAGCCCTCACTTAGGACTTAGGAACCCTTCAGGAAACCCTCTGTATGCTTGGCCGAGCTCAAAGATCAACGGCCGAACAGACATCAGATATGGGCCGACCTCATTCTCCTACAAAGGTCCGACTTCCTTGTCCGACACCTCCCAGATATTTCGATACCAAGGACAGGATGACGTGTCTCACCTTATCCACAAGGACAGCTCATCCACTCATAGCTCAGTACAAGCTGGCCCTACTTGGGCCTAAAGCAAGCCCATTAGGGCAACCAGCTCCCCCCTATAAGTAGCTCCGTACTACATGGGGCTCAGGTATGTCCTCCAACCCTAATTGTCACCTTCACACACCAGTGATTAGGGTTACTCCCTGGCTCTTTACCTTGCCACTAGAGGACTCCCACAAACATCACAAATTAACCCTAGACAGAGGCTTCCTTAAGGTCTTCTTCCCTTACCTTGAGGACCTCACTGTCTTGGACATCACATATTTATAGATTAAGTATGCTCTTTTAATTTTCCTAAGTGTCTATATGATTATATGATGTTGGTATTTTAATTGTTTGATGTGGGTTCATGAAATAACAATTAAGTAAATGATTTTTAGTAAAAAGAATTGATTCTGTAAAATTTTTATTCAATGCTGAAAAAAAATTATTTTAATAAGGGCTGTGTGTCCCCAATGATTTTTTATGAGTATTTATGATGTGTTTATGTGTATATGTGTATATGTGTTTAGTATAATGTATAGTATGAAAATGCATGAAAGTTTTAAAGTGAATAAAATTTGTATTTTCTGAAAAATGATGTTGCTGTCCAGAATTGATGTGATTTAGAAAATGTGACTATTTTTCTAAGTTATGTATATTTTTGAGTTGAAGATTATAAGCCTTTGGGTGTAAGTGTTAGAACTTAAAGAAAAATGAATTTTTGAGTGACTGCAACCTGATTTATGTGGCTGTCCAGTAAGCTTAAATTGTCTATTTAAATCAACCTTTGTGATATTTTTATAATAGAGCTTGTAACTAAGCTATAGGAAAAAGTGACACTATTTTTGGATTAACAGTTTAAGAGAAAAGTGATTTTTAAATTTGATAATGCATGTTGTCCAAGAATTTTTAATTTAGTTGTATAAGTTTTAGAAATTGTTCTAATGTGATAAGATGTGTGAATTTATGTGTTAAGAACTGTATATGATTGATATATGTGTACTGATGCTTTAAAGGTGATCTTTGCTTACTGTCTAGAATCTTTGATAAAGTTCCATCAACTCTAGAAAATTATTTTGAGTTTAAAAATAAATGAGTTTATGTCCTATATGAATTATGTGTGCTTTTGATGTAGTTTTGTATTGTTTTAGAACAAGTTCTTTACTGCCTAAAGTTAATTTAAGTGTGCATCAAAGATAAATGCCTTAACTCCTGCAGTATGATTTGTCTAATAATGGTAGTTGTTATAAGGTGTTTTAAAAGAGATTTTTAAGTAAATGAAAAGCTAGAATTTATTTTTGAGATGTTATAATTAAGTTTTAAGAGTTATTTGGTGATTTGAAAAGGTTTTCATAATTTACTAAGCTATAAACAAAAAGTGTTATGTTGGAACAATAATATGTTTTTGAGTTTGGAAAAAGGTTTTAAGTTAGTGATACTATTTTGTAATCCTAAGTTTTACTAAGTACCTTTGAAAAAGGATTTAATTTGTTAAGTTATTTGTTATGTGAAAGGTGTAATTGATTGGTCCTTTGGATTATGTTATCAAAGTTAAAGGTTCGAGTAAAGCGGATTCGGATAATCAGAATCACTTGTCTCTAGCTTCAAATCCAGGTGAAAGAGAAGCTTTCCTACGACATAATGGCCCTATGGGTAGCATTGGGATGTTCTCGATCATCTCAAAGATCAAAACTCCGTAGTTATTAGTCAAAACGCGTAACGACAATTGTTTGGGGTTTTGTTTAGCCGTTCTACGCTGAGACGATAACTTTTTAATTGTTTAATAGTACTTATTAAATTATATCGTGTAATGTGAATTATTTACTATACTACTGGATAAATTATCTGTTGAGATTATTACTGTTCTGATGTTATTTTGTGATAACAAATTTTCTATTTGAAAGAAAATGATGTAATCGAATAAATCATTGTGAAAAGAAACGTATTTTGGAATTATAAAATTTTGTAAAGCATGCGATGTCTTCTGATTTAGTATACAGTGAAGGTGTGCGAAGCACAAATAATGATTTGATGTATATCCCCAATCGCATCGTCCTTAGACGTGCTTGATTTAAGGTAGCTGGCCACGTGAATGAAGTGTCGTGGTTGCGAGCTTTGTGGATTCCACTGTATGTAGGGAGGTGTTTGATGGTTTATCTTTTACCCTTAGAGGTCAAGGCCCGTTAGAAGCGAGGCTTAGAATGGGTCGACCAAACGCTTAGGTTAATAATTAAAAACCTATTTCTAAAATGCTTAAAGACGCTAAAAAGCTTAATCTTTCCTAACTATGCGTTGAGAGTGAAGTAGTGGAGAGGAAAGATACCGAATACTTGGAGGCCCGTGCTACCTTCAAGTGGTAATTGTGACAGGGGAGGACAAGGACGGTGAAACGTCAAGAAGCCTTGAGCGCTTCCCTAGGCGAAACAACGTTACAATGGTCCGAGGTCCCTTATAGGCCTCGATCGTAGCAAGGACTGCACGTACAACTAGGGATAGAGCTGTCGCCCCCTTGAGCAAATCAGAGATGGTGAGAGGGAATCTGAATCAAGGCTAGTAGTCACTGATCTTTTTATAAATGTGTGATATGATTTTGTTTTGCTGGCCAGATGTGTGGCTTCAGCTTGGTACGTACCCTTTGACTATCGATGCCTGTGTGGTTAGGATTCATGTGCGTCCCATCTGCTTTCCGAACTAGGTTGTGGTTGGATATTGAAGAGGAGATGTATCGTGTGTGCTGACTTTCCCTTCGCCTCAATGATTTCCCTCCCTAAATCATTGACGGTTATGTTATGATTCCAGATAAGCGAATTAAGAAAACTTACCCAAGATTTTAATGAAACATTATTGCAGTAAAGTAATTTCTATGAGAACGACTTTTTGAAATGAATATGTTGTTATGGTAAAGCATGATGTTATATGGAATTGTTCCTATCCGTGTATTTATATTGGTTATGCATGTGTATCCTAATGTGATCCCTTAGAGTAAGTCCATGTCGTCGACGATTATATCGTTCGGATCGCTTACTCTCTCTGTTTTCCCTTTTTCTGTGGACATTGGGAATGATGTCCACAGATGGCAGATCAAGTTATGTGTCGGGTAGATATTTCTAATATTGGAGTTGTGTCCTTGGAAGATTTTGGGGTTTGGGAGGTTAATCAGAATGGATGGTTATGGGAAGGACCAGCCAGGATTGAGATCATTGACCCTGACTTCGTTGTTAGTGGGAGGATGACAGACGTTAGGGGTGTAAGTGGTCCAATCTGGGACCGCGAGACCGATCAGATCGGACTGGACCAGACCGAAAAATGCAGTCCAGAATGGTCTCACGGTCTGGTCCGGTCTCAAAATATGTGGACTGATCTACAATGGTCCGGTCCACGGTCCAGCTAATTTCTAGACCGCAAAGACCGGACCGGACCGATGGTTTAAATATTAAAAAAAACCATACACACACATTGACTTCACAAAGCAGGAAGCAAACTAGTTCACAATTTCACACAGCCACTGAGCCACACGCTTCAACATTTCCAACCCTAATTGGAACACTCCCAGCCGCCTCCCTTCGATCTCACAGTCACCGCCGATTCTCTCTCTCCCTCCGATCTCCTCACAGCCGCCTCCCTCCACCGCGGGTCTCTCTCTCCCCGATTTCGTGCCTCTCCCCCTCCGTTCTCCCTCCACTCGCGATCGAAGTCGTCGTCGTTCTTCTCTCACTCGCCGTTGAAGTCGTCGTTCTTCTCCCCTCACCGTCGAAGTCCTCTGCAGTCAAAGTCCAGATCTTGAAGTCCACTGCTGTCGCTGCTCGCCGTCGCTGCTCGAAGTCGTCGTTCTTCTCCCCTCACCGACGAAGTCCACTACAGTCGAAGTCCAGATCTTGAAGTCCAATGCTGTCGCTGCTCGCCATCGCTATGGAAGCCTCCAACCACCGTCGCCTTCTTCCTCGCCATCACTATCGCCATTCAAGCCGCCAGCCGCCAACCGCCGTAGCCGTCGTCGCTCCAGCATCTCTGTTAAGGTATTACAATTTCTATCCAGATTTTGAAATCAGATGGATTATTATTTATCCAGATCTTGAAATTAGGTTTTGTTGTTGATTTTCAATTGGATTTTCCCTTAATGAACTCTTAATGAGTTGTGTGTATGTTGAGATTGTTGAAACTTGGGACTTTATATGTTGTATTGTTGTGTATGTTGGAATAGGATGCATAGTCCATTGATAACAAGGCTGTATTTCTACTTCCTGATAAATGCTTCTTGTCTTCTTCATGATAACAAGGCTGCCTTACTTATTCCTTAACAAGACCGTGGTCTAGACCGGACCGGACCGAATAGACCGCGGTCCGGTCCGGTCCTTGAGTGTGGATGATGCCTGGACCGGACCGGACCAGACTTCCTAACTTTAATCGGTCCGGTCTGTGATATCCATAAAAGACCGGACCAGACCAGACCGTTACACCCCTAACGGACGTAAACCCATGTGTGTTGTATCTTCGCGACCAAGTGATTGGTGGTCCTGTCACTTATCACAAGGTTCACCCGACAATGAGGCAGATGGACTTCGAGGATATCTCCGATGGAGAAGAAGATCCAAATGTGGCGTTTGAGAGCGAAGAAGAGATAGCTTCAAAGGAAGGATTAGAAGATATCCAGGAAGAAGAAATTCAAGAGGAGATTCAAGAGGACGTGTTAGAAGAAGAGCAGGACATGGAGATGTTGAATATGGAATTGGATGAAGATGGAGCCATTTGGGAGCTTGATGATCTACAGGAAGACTTTGAGGTATGGGAACCTGAGGAGGAGCAAGTTCAAGAAGAAGGGCCAATGGAGTGGGAGTTCGACCCAGAGGAGGCACCTGCTATTGAGAGTAGTGATGATGAGGGGTTTTATGTTTGTCATAAGATTTAAGTAGATTGAGTCTGCTCTGATAGGATTGATGTACCCTTTAGTATTGGCATAGACCCTTTTGTTCAGTATCTTCATTGTAATCAATGTCATGCCTTTTGTATCAATGGTATTAGTGCAATTTCAATATAATCAAATGTTTTTCAAGGAAACCATTAGAGAAAAATAATGTTGTGAGAAAATGAGTTTTTGGAAATGTGTTTTGTAATGTCTCAGTTTGGAATAGAATAATATGAAAGGATATTTTGCAAATTAAGTTATTTCAAAAGTTAAACTAAGGTAATGGAAATCCTTTTTGATTAAGAAGTTGAAAAATAATTATTGTAAATAAAAAAAATGGCGCAAATTTTTGCTAAAATTCTATGTCCAAATTGGGGTGTTACACCACCAGTGCGGGAAGTGGAGTTCGGTATTAATTTGGTGCCAGGAAGTGGACCAATTTCTATAGCTCCATATAAAATGGCTCCAGTTGAGTTGGCTGAATTGAAAAGGCTCCAGTACTTTTTGTTAAAAAGAAGGATGGGGGCTTCATGTTATGTGTGGACTACATGCAGCTAAATAAAGTAACAATCAAGAATAAATATCCTCTCCCACGTATTGATGATTTAATGGATTAGTTAAGTGGAGCAGGAGTTTTCTCCAAGATTGATCTTCGATCTAGATACCATCAAATCAGAGTTAAAGAAGAGGATATTCCTAAGACTTTTTTTAGATCACAGTATGGCCATCATGAATATGTGGTAATGCTGTTTGGTCTAACTAATGCTCCAACAGTATTTATGGATTATACGAATAGAGTTTTCCGACCTTACTTGGATTCTTTTGTAGTAGTCTTTATTGATGATATTCTAGTATACTCAAAGGACTCCAATGAGTATTGGGAACATCTCCGTATAGTCCTAAGGGCTTTAAAGGAGAACCAGTTGTATGCAAAATTTGCCAAGTGTGAATTTTGGCTTGAGAAGGTGAACTTCTTAGGTCATATTGTAACATCCTCAATTTTATTAATAGATATAGAATAATAGAAAATTAGAAATTTTAATGTATATGAATTACTTTTCATGTTTTTAGAAAGTATTGAAAGTTGTGTTTTTGATTTGTGAGATAAAAGTTCCCTTAGATTATGTTAGAAATGTATAATAATAGAAAACATTATAATTAAATATTTACAACTTTAAACACAAAAGTGACCGTTGGATAGGAAGATATGTCTATTAGGAAGCTTGCTTTAAAATTTTAGCAAGATCCGACGATTAACGAATAAGTTATGGCATTTTGAATGCAAGTTGTTCCGGCTGTCAAACACTACTCGCGTAGCTATCAGTATACTCGAGTATTCTGCTGCAGACAGCAACAAAAACACAATTTTTAAGTCAATTTGGCCCATTTTTCTCCCAAAAAACTCACGAATCTTCCCCTCTTTCATGAACCAAGAACCCTAACTTTCATCATCATCAAAGTAAGTTAATCCTTCCCTCTAAATCCAAATTCCACCATTAATATATCTCTTTCCCTCTCTAGAACTCAATATTACTCCCTCTCCTCTCACCCCCATCAAACCCCATAAACCCTAACTTTTGGGAATCAAATAAATCTTGCGATAGAAGAGAAATAGAAAGGTTAGAGGTGTTGGAGAACAAGAAAATAAGGACCAAGTCCATTGAATTCAAGCTTAGAGAGAAGCTTTATCTCTCTACCCTTCCCTTCTTTCTCCTCCAACTCAAGGTAAGAGGGGGTTCTTTGGCATAAATTAGGAAAGGAGTTTAATGATAGTAATAAGGATATATATATATATATTTGTGTGTGTGTGTATAGATGTCTTGTTATATGTTGAATTAAATAGTAATTTAATTAATGAGTTTATGTTTCTTGATGTGTATGTGTGCAACTTGTATGTTGAATATTTTAACATGTGTTGGCTTGCTTATAAATGATGGAATAATAATAAATATGTGTTAATTTTAATGTTTATCAATTGTTAAAGTGCTAATGAGTGTTTAGGCACAAAATTAGGATAAAGGACTTTCTAATTGAAATTTAACCTAATCAATTATAATTTCCAAAGAACAAGTGGTTCAAATTCAATTAGAAAGGATATTAAGACATGCATCATACATGGTGTCAAGGTGGACGTTAAGGTATGGGAAAAACATACGTATCTATTCGTGAGGGAAAGAGTGACTAGGTTTTGTTATTGAAAGAACCGCCTATAATTATTATGGAAAACTTTGATCTTCCAAAGGGTCGGGTTCGCTACCCGTGTCGGGGATTGGTTTTACTAGAACCATAGTAATTCTGTCAGTCACTTTCGTTTTTTGTGACTATTCGAGGGTGATCCCTGCTATAGTCAATTTGGACGAATCAAACCAAATTGTATGAGAAACCCCGAAATGGGGTGAAGTACTGTACAAGCAATGGTTGAGGGATGTTTACTCTTGATTGGTTTTTCTCAAGAGTGGTGGGTGATGTAAGGAAAATGAAAAGTGTGCAACGAAAAGTAAATGAAATGAAAAGTGAAAAGCGAAAGAAAAAGGGAAAAAGGAAATGCATCTGCATGTTTCAATGACTGAATCCAATGAAAAGCAAAGCTTTAAAGAAATGAAAAGTGAAAGAGAATGGTATTGGATTCAATTATTGAACAAAAGTGAATGACGTGCATGCATCACTATGCATTTGTTGGGTTATGCACAATTGCACTCCTTCTATTATGCTTCACAATGTAAAATAAAAATGTATGCATGATTGTTAGATAATTTTCCTTGGTCCTAATTAGTATAAGCCACTTTATATTTTTATGCATCATTTATTGCATTTTCTCTTTTTGTAACATATTAAATGCTTTGACGACCATCTATGTTTTTTTGTTCATTAATGAGTGAATTTTCCAAGAAAATTGAGAGGGTAAATTGTAATGTTAAAATATATTCTCATAGAATTCATAAAACTAACCACTTTCCTTGATATGTGTAATTCGGTTAAGTATGCCTTATAATAAGTACCGAAGACATTATAATAAAGACCGAAGAGAGTAAAAGATAAAAGTTAGAATCAACAAGTGTCTCATCGATGTTGTAGGACCTTTTGTTCGATTTTATTTGATCCAATTCTATGTCAATGACATCCTTCAAGTGTCTCATCGTGCAAGAAACTAAATTAGGAGACAATTAAAATTCATGCATAAACCCTAGGTCTCAATCTAGGGTGGAGGTGTCGGCGCTATACCCAACCTAACTATATCTATGTTGTAGGACCTTTTGTCCGATCTTATATGATTTGATTCTAGGTCAATGACATCCTTAAGTGTATCATCGTGCAAGAAACTAAATTAGGAGACAATTAAAATCCATGCATAAACTCTAGGTCTCAATCTAGGGTGCAGGTGTCGGCGCTGTACCTAACCTATCTACATCGATGTTGTAGGACCTTTTGCCCGATCTCATCTGAGCCGATTCTATGTCAATGACATCCTTAAGTGTCTCATTGTGCAAGAAACTAAATTAGGAGACAATTAAAATCCATGCATAAACTATGGGTCTTAATCTAGGGTCTTATATACAGGGGCAGAGGGAGTAGAATTTAAAAAATTAAATTAATTATATTCTATTGTTTATACCTAATGTCGTCACCATTTGTGTGAGTCGCTTTTTTGATTGTCACAACCAAAAAAAAGAGAATATCTTTTTAATGTAATGCATTATTCACTTATTAATTATTAATTGCTTATTAATTAGTGGATCATCATACTTCAATTCCCCCGTCCTTATATAGAAGATCTTTTGATAGATTTCACGTCCATTAAAAAAAATAATCAATTTTTTTAATGGTATTAAAAGTGTGAATATTTGATATGTATTTTCAAAACTATCCCTATAAATAGTATTGGAAATCTAAAAAGTGTTAAATAAATAAGAGTGTTTGTGGAAAGAAGTAATTAATTGTTACTGAAAATTGGTATAGAGTCTTATAAATATGGAAAAATAAAAGTCTCAATAGGGTCGTGTGTGTATAGGGACGGAGGTGATACCTTCAAATTATTGATAGTTAAATGAGTATTTCCTTAATTATTTAATCAATCATGGACATAATATACAATTTTTAAGATTTTTCATTTATTATTTTTACTTTAATTTAGGACAAAATTCTTTTATATTTTTTTACCAAAATATATAATGAGACCAATATACTATCAATTATAAAATTCAAAAAGTAGGGTCCAGGTTCAATGGTATTCCTATTAGACATCTTTAGAATGTTCATATTTTTCAATTTTTGGTAATATCTTTAAGTTGTAATGTGAAATCATGCGGTCTTCACTGTCAATTTATTGATTATTAAAAAAAATAATAACAATAATGGATTATCTTTCTATATTTATCTTTCATTCATTATTGTTTATCAATTATCAATTATATCTTTAAAAGAGATTGAAAGTTATAAAATTCAAAATCTTGATCCAAATTAAATGTTTATCTTTACATTGTTATTTTATTAGAGATCTTTACACTATTATTTGAATTCTTATAATTTTTTTTAAAAGCATATTTATTTTTTTTTAAAAGCACCATGTATTACTAAAATGTTCTCTTAATCTTAAAAAAAAAAAAGAAAAACACAATTCCCATGTCCTCTCTTTTCATTCCTATTCTATCTCCTCATCCATATCCTAACAATCTTGTATCGGGAAGCATAATTTCGCCAGAACCACTGTGTGTTTGTTGTGTGCGTTTATGGTGTTTGGTGATGAACATAGATGAGGGTCATGATGAAACTCTTTAAAAATCAAATCCTATTTTTTTTATTTTAATTTTTTTAAATAAAATAGGAAATATTTAATTTGATTTAAATTGATTAGATTAATTAAAAGTTACTTAAAATGTGAAGGACTAAAATGTAATATAATAAAATTGTATTCTTTAATAGAAAATATGCCGACGTGGCTAATTATATAAGGTGACATGTTTATATTCGTTAAGGGTTCGACAACATTGAAACCACTCTTTTGTGACAGCACCGGAGAAACTCTTTTCATATAGTTCAAACCAAATTTATTTGCTTCTTGCTTTATTTTAATTTTTTTTATTTAATTGTCTCTTATTTTACCACTTCCATTCACAACATTCTTATTTATACTAAGTCTCTTTGGGATCAACCTCGTTCTAGTATGATTCATACTTTTAAGACTTAAGAAACCACATCATTCATTGATTACTCAACCACACACCATAATATACAATTTTTCAAACATTTTTATTTATTGTCGTAACTCCAATTTGGAACAATAATTTTTGTTATTTTTTCAATTCCAATTCTATTTTTTTTTTCTATTTTTTCATTTCGATTCATAATCATTACAAGAATACATATACTTTAATAACTTCATCATCAATTAAAAATGAGTTTTTACTATATTCGATTTCTAATTCAACCCATTAATAATTAGTAATTTATGACTTTCACATATACTATGACAAAATCTAATTAATTAACTTCAACCTTTTATTTTATTTTATTTTTTTATAATATATACATGTTTTACTCATTTTCGATTACAACAACATGCCAAAGGAGACCCACTAAATCCAAAGCACAAGCCCCCATTTGGAAAGCCATTGCTAATGCATTCTTTGTTGCAATTTGATGCAGAAGTACATGGTCCTCGACAAGAAACTGCCGGATCCGAAAGAGCATTGGATAGTCCTGCAATCAAAATGTATTCAAGTTAAACTTCTTTATTTTTGTAAAAGTATAGGCAACCATTGTTTGAATGTACACTATTTGTTTATTGTTATTTTGTATAGATTATTGTGATGTTATATATTAAAATAACCAGTAACTCGCTTTAAAAAAGAATTCATAAACTAGACTTAAGTAGTAATCTTCTTTTAATGATGCATGCAATTTTTGGGTAAAATTAAGCATTATAAAACTATAAAAAAAATTTAAAAAGTCCAATATTGTATGTAAATGAACATTTCATTTCGGCATAAAGAATAGAGCTAACAAAAAAACAATGTAATCAATGCATATATACTATTTTCAGAATCTGATACTCATGTAAAAGAGCTCCTCAACAAATAAAGCTCTAAAAAAATATTGGAGAAATGGTGCACTCTTCACCATGCCACGTGCCATTTGTATAAAACCCTGTGTAGTGAAGATACTATAATCTAATTTTCACAAATGACGTTCTTAAGAAATAATAACGCAAGTGCTGGAGTCGTACGTCGTAGAGCACAAAAAGTTCATATATGAAAAATAATATTAGTTCACAATTAAAAATCAAATACAAACCACACCACATATAGATGACAATAAAAGAACAGTAAAAGAACGAATATTTGAATATCGACTTTTCCTCCAGAAATTGATATGTTACCTGCAGCCAAAACCAAGAAGAAGGACAAAAATAACAAAATACAACGTTTGCTCGTGCGAAAAGCCATGTTTAATTTGAGGATTTCAACTTTATGGAGTATCTCTTGTCTTGTGCTGTGAATTATATACAGCTACTAGTTTTAAGCCTGTGCAGTGTACGGGCTGGTTATTTGTTTCTTTATTATTAGTTAAATATCTTGCAAGATTTAAAAAAAAAATACCATTAGTAGTTTAAAGAATTAATAATCATTTTAAGTTTAAGAATTGAATCATTATCAATTATTTATTAATAAACATAAAATATTTTGTTAAAAAACAAATGATCAAATTCAGGAAAATATAGAACTTAGTAATAAGCGATAGAGATTGAAGACTCGAAAGCAAGAAAAAAATGGACTGCTACTAAATGGATGGTAAATCCTAGATACTATTTCCTTCAATAAATTTAGCATATCGTTCATTACTTGAAATTTAAGATATAATCTTAACCTAATAAAAACTTTTCTGTACCAAAAAAATTATCGCGAAAAAAACTCAAAAAATAAAAAATGAAAGTAAAAAAAGGCTGAAAGAGAGAAGGAAGAATTTCATCAATTCATGTTCTCCTAACATGCAAAATTATAAATTCCGGAAAAAATAAAACATGAAAATAATTTTATTTTCCCAATTTTCCAAGTATATGTTGAAAGTTTATGTCCAAACATAGTATATATAATTCATGAATTTAATAGAAAGAACAAAACAAAAAATTGAGTTTGAAATTAATATAGTAAAAATAATACACGTGAATATGGATTTTGAATATTGGATAAAATAAAAGAAAAGCAGAGAAACTAAATTTGAAAGAAGTGGAAAAATGAAGGAGCGCGCAAATAAGGGGATGTTTGATTTCAAACCGTTAAGAAACTTCAATCATGCAGTTTTCATTTTTTCGCTTTGATTTGAATTTTGTCTCAATATAAAAAGCAAGAATTACCAACTATCTTATTAAAAAATGCATTAAATATTTAATTACTTTAGTAGTTGATTGATTTGGAAAATAATGTATTAATAGTATGTTTTCTTATTTTTGTTGACTTTTCAACATTATTTTACTAATATTTTGGGACGGAGAGATCATTAATTATAGTATTATTGTAATTCTATATTTCTTCTCTTTCTGACACACCATCAAAAATATGCATGTTTAATTCAAAATATGATAAATTTAATTTAAATTATTTTTTTCTTAATTTGTATTTATCAATTTTAAACAACAAAATATACGTAATGATGGAGTGAGTAATTTTTTTTTTTTTCAAACTCACTGTTCCGGAGTACGTAACTGTTATTGGAAACTCATAAATGGTCTTCGAGTGTGATAGGACTTTCTTTAGAGTCCATGATTTATTGATTAACAAGAAACAAATTTGATAAATCAATAGTCTCTATAAAGTGTTATTTTTTTAATAATGGGATTAAAGTACATTCTTATTAGTTGTGTGGCATTGTAAGAGACAATTTTTTTAAGGACATTGTTTATTTGTTATTCATTCAGTGCCTTTGTATTATTTTTTTATATATATTTTTTTAAAGTTTTCGTTCATAAATTGTATACATTTCCATAAAAAAATTATTTTTAAACACCGAGGAGTATAATTATTATTCTAGTTTTATCTGGAAATTATACTAATGATTAATTTCAAATAAAAATCTTTAAGAGTGGAAAAATAAATGAATTTTTTGTTGTTATACCAAATTTCAACTTTCCTATTCGAATTCTAAAATTTTATCTTGGTGTTTTATCATTGTATCTTGTTGATTAATTTGTTTGATCCTATCTTAATTGAATAGTAAACAAAAATCAAACTCTTGTATCAATTATCAATCACATCAATTATAAGATTCGGTTTTGGTTATTGTGTTAAATGATTCAATTAGGTATAACTATCATTTATAATTATTTTTTTCGATCTTATTTTAGAAAAACAGAATCAATCATGTATCAATATGATATCATGACATCAGTATAAGAAAAACCAATTTTTGCAATAACTTTTTGCAATGACAAATTTATAGTGTTGCAAAAAGTCGTTGTGATCAAGTAGTCCTGAGCTATTATACAACGACACATGGTGGTTCAAAATATTTACCACACATATTGCAGCAACGGGTCGTTGCAAAAGAATTTAAAAGATGTTTTTATTTTTCTGAAAAGACTATATAATTAATACTATTTATAAATCCAAATGGGTTTCCTACATGCTTAATACTAAATCCCGCCCAAATCACTCATTAATTGCACTAACATGTTCATTAATTACGTTTCTCCACTTCACCATTCTATTAGAGTAATAGATTATAAACCCCCATTAGTATCCCAAACTCCTTTTTTAAAAGTGTAATTACCATAATGCCTTAATTAAAAAAAAACATAGAATACAAACTCCTTTTTTTATCCCCAAAACCCCTTTTCTATCCATAAACCCCAAACTCCTTTTTCATACATCCTATCATAGAAACTTCATCCTCCTTATTCTCTCAAAAAAAAAAAACCTCCAATGCAGTGATGGAGTTTGTCTTCCTTAAGTGTTGATGATAGTCATTTAGTAGCAGTGGTTTAGAATTATGTGTATGATGAATTCCTGTAAGGAGGAGTAGAGATGATGTTTGAGGGAAGGTGGTGGTGGTATGGAATCCCAAGTCAGATAAAGTGGTATCGATCAAGGCGATGATGATGTTGAAAAAGAAGAGCATAAAAGCGTGCCCAAGATCCACAACATCATGATGATGAGATTGAGGAAGGTGAAGGGCATTGACAACAGATTTTAATATCTTGGAGGAGAAGGTAGTGAGGAGGGAAGAGGATGGAAAGAGAGAGCGTGGAGATGGAGAAGGGAGAGAAAGAGGGAGAAGGGAAGAGGAAGGGAATGACGGAGAGGGAAGAGAGAGGAGGAGAGGAGGGAGTGGATGCCAAAAAAACTACTATTCTTGAGAAGGGAGAGAGAGGGATTGAGTGATCAAAGAGGGTTTTTTTTTTTGGAGAGAATAAGGAGGATGAAGTTTCTATGATAGGATATATGAAAAAGGGGTTTGGGGTTTATGGATAGAAAAAGAGTTTTGGGGTTTGGGGATAAAAAAAAGGGATTTGTATTCTACGTTTTTTTAATTAAGGCATTATGGTAATTACACTTTTAAAAAAGGGGTCTGGGGATACTAATGGGGGTTTGTAATCTATTACTCATTTTATTATTACTTTGCTGCTCATGGTTGGAGGGAATATCAACGGACATTAAGGCTCAAATACACCACAAATGGCCCATTCTCTTGTGTTTCGCACCGTTTTTCAGTTTTGGAGTGTAGTATCATTGTTCGAGGTTGGTGGAGCAAGTGAAAAGTCAGTTACCATCTACCACACCTTGGAGCCATTTTTGCAGTTTCACTCAACGAAAAAGGAAAAAATATGTATTCGTATTGTTCGTTTGGGGACATCGCAATAGCACATATTAGCAATAATCACAAGGTCATTTCCTCAATATGAAAAATCGGGACGGAATAGAGGATGAAGTTCAAGGTAAAAGAAGTTCATAATTTTAAATATTTGTTCATTTTATTAACTTTTTTTTTAAAGTTAGAATGTCACTTTCTAGATATTCCTCCATTGTTGCATGTATTCTGTAAATTCGTCTTGTTTTTTGGGACATCGCTCTCTGTATTTTTTTGGTGTTCAAACTTACAAATTACAAAAGATTTGTAACTGGAAGTATCATTACAGACAATAATTGTAATGAAATCTCTGAAGGGAAGTCATGCGATTCAGATTTGACTGCTATACCAGGTAAACATGGCTATCTATTAATTTCTTATTAATTTATGCGATTCATTAATTTGTGCAGAAATTAGTAATATATGTTAGGCAGAATGGATTAATTTCAATTATTTCATGGTTTTTTATGTTTACATTTTAAAACCTTTTTGAGTGAATAACATGTTACAGCTAAAATTATCACGCCAACATCTATGCGGAAGCTGCAACCTGGTAGGACTATTCTGAGTTCAGCTGAGTCAGTGAAAAATAAATTGTCAAGTACCGCACAAGGTTCTGATCCAGCATATGCTAAGAATATATCACATATTTTTCTTTATGATTTATGAATAATGGTTGAATACCATTTTTTTGCAGGTCAGAGTAATATTAAATCAAGTGGAAGTCGAAGTGCATTATCTGATCTCACAAATACTATTAATGCAAGTTGAAGACGATTGAAAAGTATGCTTCAGATTGATGATAATTTGGCAATACGGTTTCTTGCAAAAGATTTTGATGACATCAGTGTTAAGTGATCTTATAATCAACAGAGGAGTTCCATACCTGAATCAAATGAGAATTTCTCTACCTCAACTGATCCTGTAAATGGCCATATATGTGGTATAAAGATGGATCTATTTTATTTTAGAGCATTCTTCGGTACATGGAAAAAAATTTTATTCGTATTATTTTTGCAGAGTCCTTTGCCAATAAGAAACGAATGTCTGATATAGAAGATGAAACGATACATTTTGGTATTGGAGGAGATTTCAAGCAAAGAAAAATTCAACGACCGAGTACTAAAAATGGTAAGAAACATACCCTAATTTCATGTAAAGTTATTTTGCATTATCTGCTTCTGAATTAAGTATGTATCATTTAATGCAGATTTTTTGCAATGTAATCAACGAGAGAGTGCAAAATTTGAAGTTGATGTTGGAACAAACATCTGTGTTGATATTGTAGTGGACCGAGAGTCTATCCGACCGAAATCATCTTGGTCCGACCAGTTGGACGCTGGAACAAGACATACAGACTAGCCTACGGTCGGCACGCAATATCGAGCCAATGGGCATTTAGGGGACGTTACAAGCTTACGAGACTATAGCCGAGCACAAGATCTTCATCCTTATCGTTATCACTAACAGTCTCAATTAGCCTAACGACTTCTCCTATATTCCCACGCAGCTTGGTTATGATAACATGATAAGGATAAGAATTCATCACATACGGGATTTACGAAGGCAACCTTATCAGGACCTTTACCAATCCCACTTGAATACTTCTTCTTCATAGGCCTCATCAGAAAGGCCCAGGAATGCACATAACAGGTAAACCCCTATAAGAACCACCATGCTATAGGGGCTAAGGTACGTTTTCTCATCCCTAAGTTGACACTAGCACACACTTTGTTGACTAGGGAGAACCTGTTTATCCCAACTGGATATACAGAAATCCTAGAGTCCTACATTAAAATCTTTATTGAGATCATTCCTAGAGTTCTTCCATAGCTTCAAGGGTGATTTCGATTAAGGACACAACATTGGCGCCGTCCGTGGGGAACTGAATAACAAATCATTCCCACTTCCACCATGGTTCATACCAGAAGTCAAGTAGTAGATCTCCGTGATCGCATCGTGCGTACTCGCGGCAGACCCAGAAACGTTAGCAACAACGATCAACAGCCACAGCCTATTGGTGACCTTCGTGATCTTCTAAACCAGAATCGTGAGGCTAATTCGCAGCCACCACGAACATCTCATTCTGGAACGAGGACTAATCCCCAGCCTCCCCCTAACTAACAAAGTTAGAATCACGTCACAAATTCTCAACCACCACATTCATCCCAACCGAGAGCTGGGACTAATCCCCAGCCACCCCCTAGTCTACAAAATTTACTTCCTCTCCCACCTCCCCCACCGCCTCCATCACCACCCCCTTCCACCCGCGGAGATTCAAGCACCACAGCCCCTCCAACCCGTAATACAACCAAATCTACGGGAACCAGAGCACACCACGGCAGAAACACTCGCCGAACCCCAACACCGCAAGTCCAATCCAACCTTGATCCTAGAGGAGTAACCCCAATGCTAGGATAAATCCAAGTAGGGCAACCCAGTGATTCCCGATGAGCCCATTCCACTAGCAGAACCTATGCAACTTCTGCTTTCGCTCGCGCTCGCGAGCAAGAGATGATCAATATATTGAAACAACAAACTGCGCTAATTCAACAACAAGCACAGGCCATCGCCGATCTCCAGCAACAGGCGATGACGAGACTCGCTCAAAATCAACCTCCAACCTAACAAATCCCTAACCTGATGACTCAACCTTTAGACCCTCAACCCGTTCCCGTGATGCAACTCCCTCCACCCCCTCACCTTGACATCAACCCAGCCACAGACCACAATCAAGGAGATTTCCACCCCGGACATCCTTTTACACCATACATCATGGCATATGAGACCTCTCGGGGATACTTAGGCCCATCCAATGTGCCACATTACAACGGCCTAACTGATCCAGTCGATCACATCGTTTCTTATGAAGGTGCAATGAACTATTACGGAGGAGGTGACCGGATGAAGTGCCGAGCATTTTCTACGACCCTTGAGCCATCGGTGTTACGCTGGTACTCATCTCTCCATCGGAATTCCGTTAACTCATGGGAAGAGATGAAAATAGTCTTCCTAAATAGGTACACAGCCAGCTGTATCTAGCCTAAATCCGATCACACACTGGCTGCAGTCACCCAAAAGCATGATGAGCCTCTAAAGGATTATTTGTCACGCTTCCATACGGAAGCTAGTTCGGTACCACGGCTCGAACCGGGCGTTGCTATGTTATTGTTTACTCAGGGTTTGCAGGCGGGGGATTTCCGAAAGTCACTGATCGGGAAGCCCCCCAAGGACATGGCCGAGCTCAGACAACACTCAAATAAGTTTATAAATTTGGTGGAGTTCCATAAAGGTCAGAAATTTAGAGACGATCGGAAAAAATCCGATCCTCAAGGTCAGAATAAGTAGAAACGTGGCGAACGATTTGGTGGTAGACTTGACAGAAATGATCGCGATAGGAGGCTACCCCCTAGGAATAAATATCAGGAGTACACCCCTTTGACTGTTCCTAGGAGTCAGATCCTTCGGGAAACGATGCAGACCGACTTACGCTCGGCCCAAAGACCCCCGTCTTTGAGAAAGGGCTCACAACATGATAGGTCCAAATATTGCGATTTTCACAAAGGATATGGTCACACGATTGACGAATGTATCTGGCTGCGGGATCTGATAGAAGAAATGATCAGAGATGGAAAGTTACAACAGTACATCAGAGATGCGGCAGGACGTAGAGGCAGGAATAGGTCACACTCCCCCGATAGGTCTAAGCGCCGAAGAAGCAGATCACCAGACGACAAGAATTCAGGAAGGCAAAAAACCGACCCTACCCCAGTTGCAGAAACAAATCCATCTCCAAATGAGTTCCTAGTCAATACTATTGCCGGAAGATTCGCTGGAAGGGGAGAAAAAAGAGCAGATAGGAAGAGATACATCAACCAGATCCTGGCCGTCAGTCAAAAACCCATCTCCAGAAGGCCAGCCAAGAATGTTCCGATTGTTTTTAATGATGAAGATTTGGACAGGATCCTTCTAGGGCACAACGATCCTATGGTCATCACAACTCTTATTGGAAACTATGAGGTGAAGCGTGTCTTTATTGATCAAGGAAGTTCTGCTGATATTATGTTTCTTCCCCTGTTCAAGGCGTTAAAGCTGAGGGAATGCAACCTTACTCCATTTGAAGGAGAATTGATCGGATTTACTAGGGACACTATCGAGCCTCGGGGTTACATTCAGCTACCAGTCACCCTGGGCCAGCAACCGTCGGCTCGAACAGAGATAATCAAATTTCTGGTAGTCGATTGCCCCGCTGTCTACAACGCTATTCTTGGAAGAACCTTCTTACAAGCGTTTGGCGCGGTAGTATCGACAGTCTACTTGGCGATGAAGTTCATAGGGATGGATGACAATGTGGTTACAGTTAAGGCCGAGCAGGAAGCAGCCCGGAAGTGCTACAATGCAAGTTTGGGCAAGATCAAGAGCAGAGACCATGTCCATTTGGAGAGGCCCCCCCTCGGGAAAGGAAATGTAAACTTGGCAGATCTTGATGTTCGTACAGAATCTGATAAAACTCGGCCGACTCCAAAAGGACAGTGGGAGCTCTTAACCTTGAAACACGATCCTCTTAGACAAATTAAGATTGGCTCAGACCTTCCTTTAGATATCAAAAGTGAACTTTCTGCTCTTTTGATCGCTAATAAGGATTTATTTGCATGGACCTCGGCTGATATGCCGGGCATGGACCCAAATTTCATCTGTCACAAGATGAGCATCCTTCCAGGAGCCAAACCTGTAGCGCAGCGTAAAAGAAAGGTCAGTGCTGAAAAGGCTGTCGCTATTGAGGAGAAAGTCAATGAGTTACTTCGAGCAGGTTTCATTTGGGAAATAGACTATACGGACTGGTTAGCTAATTTCGTCTTAGTTAGAAAGCCCAATGAGAAGTGGAGAATGTGCGTCGATTACACGGACTTGAACAAAGTCTGTCCAAAAGACCAGTATCCACTTCCCGTCATAGACAAGCTGGTCGACAACTCGGTTGGATATAAGCTATTATCATTCATGGATGCCTATTCAGGCTATAACCAAATACCCATGTATCCTACTGATCAAGACAAGACTGCTTTCATCACTGATAAGGCAACCTATTGTTACAATATCATGCCTTTCGGACTCAAGAATGCTGGAGCAACCTACCAGCTTACTATGAACAAAGTGTTCCAGGGAATGATCGGCTCATCCATGGAGGTCTACATCGGCGACATAATTGCCAAAAGTAAACAACAAGAAACTCATACTCAGGACCTCAAGGCAATATTGGCTCGTGTAAGGAACTACAACATGAGATTGAACCCTGAGAAATGTGTATTTGGAGTTCCAGCGGGCTCCTTTCTTGGCTTTATGCTAACTGAAAGAGGCATTGAAGCTAATCCGGACAAGTGCAAAGCAATTCTGGAAATGAAAAGTCCGACCAACCTCCGAGAGGTCCAGCAGCTTATTGGACGAGTGGCGGCACTTTCTACTTTCCTATCTCAATCTGCTCGGAAAGCCTTGCCATGGTATCGGCTCTTGATAAAAAAATAAAAATTTCCTTTGGGACGACCAATGCGAACAAGCCTTTGTTCAGTTAAAGGATTATCTCTCCAGCCCACCTGTCCTTAATAGCCCTCTAGTCGGGGATGATCTGTATCTTTACTTATCGGTGGCTGACGCAGCTGTCAGTTCAGTGTTGGTAAAGGAAGAGTCTGGTGCGGAGGCCCCTGTTAATTTTGTCAGTCGAGCACTTTAAGGGCTTGAGCTCCGCTACCAAAAGCTTGAAAAACTCGCCTACTGTTTGGTGATATCTGCTCGAAGGTTAAGGCAATACTTCCAAGCCCATAGAGTCATCGTCATAACAGCTAATCCCCTTAGGCAGGTTCTCCATAAATCCGATCTTGCTGGCCGCATGGTGTCGTGATCAGTAGAGTTATCTGAATTCGATATTGTCTATGAGCCTAGGAAGGCAATGAAGTCTCAAGTGCTGGCAGATTTCGTTTCTGAATTTACCGAGTCCTCCTCAGAAGCGTCTCCAAGTTCATGGTCAGTGTATGTGGATGGGTCTAGCAACAGAAAAGGGGCAGGTGCCGGCGTTATCATTGAGAATTCGGAGGGACTCAGCATGGAATATTCGTTGAAGTTCGAATTTCAAACTTCAAATAATCAGGTGGAATACGAGGCAGTCTTAGCAGGCCTCAAGATGGTACGAGAGCTCGGAGCAACTCGGGTCTCTGTTTTCAGTGATTCACAATTAGTTGTCTCTCAAGTTAAAGGACAGTATCTGGCTAAAGAACCCATTTTGCAAAAATATCTTGATGACGTGAAACGAATGACTTCCAGCTTTTCTGAATTTGATATTTCCCACGTTCCCAGGGATTCGAACTCCCGAGCAGATATCCTCTCTAAACTAGCAAGTACCAAGGGATCCGAGAACAATAAAACTTTGATCCAAGAAACTATTCCTGAGCCAAGTGTAATTCTCGCTGTGTCTTTGTCCCAGTCGTGGATGGATCCAATATTAACTTACCTCCAGCACGGTTTTGTTCCTCAAGACCAAACAGAGGCTCGCAAGTTGATCCGCCAGTCAGCTCAATATACAGTTCTTAATGGAATTCTTTACAAGAGAGGTTTTGGTTCACCTATGCTCAGATGCGTTAATCCCTCTCAAGTCAAGGAAATCCTAGAAGAGATTCATGGTGGAATCTGCAGCCATCATATGGGTGGAAAGTCCCTGGCCCGGAAAGTAATCCGAGCAGGCTATTTCTGGCCTACTTTGCAAAGTGACGCCATGGAGCACGTGAAAAAATGTGTTCAATGCCAGTTCCACAGTGACATCTACCAACGCCCCGCCGAAGAGTTACATTCCCTCGGAGCTCCTTGACCCTTTTACTAGTGAGGAATGGATATCATTGGAAAATTCCCCACCGCACCTGGACAGTTGAAATATGCAGTTGTAGCCATTGATTACTTCACTAAGTGGATTGAAGCAGCGCCTTTAGCAACAATCACAACGGCTCGGATTCAGTCTTTCTTTATGAAAGAAGTAGTCTCTTAGTTCGGAGTACCTCATTCCATAGTAACGGATAATGGATCGCAATTCTCAGCCTCACACTTTCAGGAACTGGCAGCTGACCTCGGAATTGCTCACTACTTCAGCTCGGTAGAACATTCGCAGACCAACGGATTGGCCGAAGCAGCAAACAAAACAATTTTAGAAGGAATAAAAAAGAAACTTGGCGGCGCAACTGGTGCATGGGAAGACAAACTTCCAAGCGTTCTCTGGTCACATAGAACAATCATACACTCCTTATGTAACAGCCCAGCCCCAGCCAGCCGTACGGTACTGGGCACCGGGGCCCAGCGCACCGCCACGTGGATATTGTCCGCTTTGGGTATCCTTCACCCTCACGATTTTGCTCTTGTTCTCACACTAACAGTGAGCCCCAAAATGCGTCCACATGAGGTAAGGTATCCACATCCTATATAAGGCATGCTTCGTTCACCTTACCAGCCGATGTGGGACTAAGGCGTACCTTACATCCAACCCCCCTTGGAGGCCCAACGCCCTCGTTGGCACACCAACCCGGCCCTGGCTCTGATACCAAATGTAACAGCCCAGCCCCAGCCAGCCGTACGGTACTGGGCACCGGGGCCCAGCGCACCGCCACGTGGATATTGTCCGCTTTGGGCATCCTTCACCCTCACGGTTTTGCTCTTGGTCTCACACTAACAGTGAGCCCCAAAACGCGTCCACATGAGGTAAGGTATCCACATCCTATATAAGGCATGCTTCGTTCACCTTACCAGCCGATGTGGGACTAAGGCGTACCTTACATAACATAATGTAACACCCTCACAAATATTTAATTAAATTGAGTTTTATAAAAATATGGACTTGAAAATTTCGTTTAAATCTTAACGAAAATCCGACAGAGTCTCCCCTGTTTATCGGACTTTCCCAAAAATAACATTTATAAACCTGTCAACCAGTACAGTTTAGAAAATATTTACACATACTAATTTAATTTTCATGCCCTGCTAATCATATACAACATATTCAGGGCTTGCACGAATGAAATATAACAAACTAAAAGAAGACTACATTTTTAACATAATAAACAACTCTCCCTTTTAATTAATTTTACAACACTCCACGGTGTGGAGTGTAGTCCTGCTCGGCAAATAATATTGCAAGCTCAATCCTTAGTACCTGTGGAAATAGTAAGGAGTGAGTATTACACATAAAATGGGGAAGCAGTTTCCAATTATGACATAATGCTATACTAAGCCAAACACATTTAACAATTCGATAACAATATAATAAAACTCTGCATAACACAATTCATGGTCAACATATCCATTGGTTTTACAATTCAATTATTTCCACTTTGTTCTTACTCATCACTTTTATCAAGTCTTTTAGTCTATGCTTTTCCAATATAATCACATCTCTTTTCATTTTGTCCCTGGTCACGACCTACTGCGTCCGTACTCATGCACGGTCACGTCTTACTGCGTCCAGGTATGTTTCCATTATCCCCTGGTCACGACCTGCAGCGTTCGCACCCCTGCGCGATCACGTCTTACTGCGTCCAGGTACATTTTTATTCTCCCCCGGTCACGACCTACTGCGTCTGCACCCATGCACGGTCACGTCTTACTGCGTCCGGGTGTGTTACTTTCATCTTATTCCCCTGGTCACGACCTACTGCGTCCGCACTCATGTGCAGTCACGTCTTACTGCGTCCAGGTACATTTTTATTCTCCCCCGGTCACGACCTACAGTGTCCGCACCCATGCGCGATCACGTCTTACTGCGTCCGGGTGTATTTACATTCCTTTCCCTGGTCACGACCTACAGCGTTCACACTCATGTGCGATCACGTCTTACTGCGTCCAGGAACATTCTCATATTCATTTTCTATAATAACATCTCCTCTTATTCATATCAACCATTTCATTACTCCTTTCAACCACTTACACTTTATGACAAGTACATTACTCAACTCAATCACCACAGTTCACATTTACATTATCAACTCATCACAATCATATCTTATCGTTTAATTAGCACCAATCAACATATTATTAAATTCATCACCATTACATCTCATAATTTATTTAGCACAATTCAACATTTTATCATTATCATCATCATTATCATTGATTCATAAATACTATTTATCAACTACCCTTCCTATATGATTTCCATTCTTTGCCTTGGTTTCTAATCATACCATAGCTCACTCATTCAACAAAATAAGCACTTAAATTATAAACATCACCAAGTCACAAGTTTATCTACCAAATATTAAAATGAAACATATCATCATCTAATTATTTTCCCTAAGTCATAAACTCTACTTATTGACTACCCTATGGTATAACCACCTAGACTAACACATAACTCTTAGTACCCATTATATACATATTGTAAACTAAACCCCAGAGTAAGGTAATACTCACTATAACCCACTCCTTACCTCAAGCTCTTTGAATTAGAGGGAGAATTTGTGCTTGGAGCACACTTGAGAAGATGCCACAACTCAATAGAGAGGGAGGAACCTAAAATCCATAAAATAAAGAGACAAACATTAAGCTTTTACCCACAATATTGAGGGAAATTCGTGACCCCCCTTCATGGTTTCTCTATGTTGATGCCTAAAGCTCCATGAGAGGAAGAGAGAGAGAAATTCGAATTCTTAAGGAGAGAAAGAGAAGAACAACATCAACAACCACTTACTTGGAGCAACAAGGAAGGACTTGTGGATGGACTTGGAGTGATCCTCTTGAGGATTGATTAATGAAAATGGAAGGTTTGGTGCCCTAAGAGAGAGAGGGATTCGAATATGGCAAGAAAGAGAAGAGAGAACGCTTTTAATTTTTTCTGCACAGACCCACTTTAATCGATTAATAATCGATTATGAAGATTCCAACATTCTGGACTTAATCGATTAAGCTGCAGCTTAATCGATTAAGTTGCAGAGTTTTCAGCACCCCGACTTTGAATGGCCATAACTTCTTCGTTACCCGTTGGATCTTCCTCAAATTTTAAGGCAAGCTTCCTTGCATATCCTACTTCACATCCAACGGTGGAATTTATGTTTTGAGCTACCAATCTTATTATTTTAATTTCCTAAGTTCCTATGTTTTAAACCTAAGATTGCATGCTAATTTGGCTAAGTTTCTCACTCTTGCTCTCACTTCTTCTACCCTAAGACCATCATAACATAAATTACAATATAAGTAAAGTTTGGGATGTTACACCTTAACTGGGGAAACTCCTTTTCGATTGACATACGGCTGTGACGCAGTCATACCGATCAAAAAGAGGATCCCCACCTTTAGGGTACTTGAATGCCCCTCTGAAATCAACGATACTCTGCTCAAGGATGAACTCACGCTAGCTGATGAAATACGGGAAGCAGCAGCAACCCATGAAAGAAAGGTAAAAGAACGGCAGGCCCGTGAATACCACAAGAAAGTCCGACCGCGCAGCTTTGAAGTTGGTGATTTGGTCTTGCGCCGAGCAGATATTGGTAAGGGCAATTCTGGTGTGGGCAAATTGAGGCCAAAATGGGAAGGACCGTATAGGATGAGAACCAAGACTGGGACTGGTAGCTACAGATTAGAAACTCTCTCTGGTAAAGAGGTTAACAATAGCCGGAACGTGTCTAAGCTCCGAGCTTACTATAGCTAAGCTCTTGTTTTTCTCGTTTTCTTTGTTTCAAAAATAGTTTAGCTTCGCTACTACTGCTCAGTTCCCAACCCCTTAGATAGGAACGAATAACGAAGGATAACACCCTTCATAGTTTACAGTTTGAAACTTTTAGTCAATTTTTAGTTCAAAGCAGTTCAGGTTGAGTTTTTGTACACTCTTATTAATAAAAGTTCGCAGATTTTGTTCAAAGTCTTTTTGGTTACATTGTGAATGCACGTACGACTCATTTTGCTCGACTAGCCACCGAGCGAAATCGAGACACAACTCTTTTCGAGAGTTTAACATCGTACTAAAAGAACACCCGATTCCAGGAATCACTTTCCTTACATCGCGGTCCGAGGATCCCGCTTCGGCTAAAGTCGGCGATTCGATTTCTTCCTCACAATCTCTATTAACGAATCAAGCAAATACACTTAAATGTTGAAGGGTTTACGTTCGGAAGCACCGAGCAAAAGAACTCGAACTATAATATAACATTTGCTTACGTTTGAACAACGACTAGAGATAACAAGCGAATAAAACACGAAAACACAAGTAAAAACGCTCGAATACAACGAGCTTAGAGAAACATCAAGATACTGATATACACAAGAAATAAGTTAAAAAGTCAAGAGTTGATCAGAAATCAGGCTACCCAACATAAGGGTTTTTACGCCTCATCATCAGATAAGATCACAGTTGAATCATCAAAAGGTGGACCAATGGATTGGGCAGATCTTCAGCACCAAGATCCACCTCGGTCTGGTCACTTAAATCAATCAGCTTCCCCTCTCGGACAGCATGAAATGGATGGGCACTAGCCACCCTAAGATCTACTTGGGGGTTCAAAAATTTAATCTGATGAACAACAGAAAGGAAGGAGTCGCAGACACCTTTCTCACAGTCATAAAGGTTGGTAGCAGCTGCCTTTTTATGCTTGAGAGCTTGCCCCTTTAACTTTTCAGAAAGTCCAGTTTGTTTCTGCACTTCAGCAGTTAACCTCTGCACGTTTCCAACCAACTGAGAATTCTGCTGCTGACCCTCTTCCAGCGCTTTCCGAGCCTCTTCCAGAGCCTTCTTCGACTGCTCACTCTCCGTTCGGGCAGTACTTTCATACTTCTTCAAGTTGTCTCTTTCTTTCACAACTTCCCCATGATCCGCTCGGAGATTTTCTAGTTCAGATCGAACCCTAATTAGCTTGTCCGACAAACTAGCTTCTTTGGCAGCGGAGAGGCCCCTTGCTTCTTTCTGATCAACATTAATACCTGCAAACACGTCTTCTTCATGTTGAAATAGAAAATGAGTCATGCATGCTCCTCGCAAGAGGAACTTAGTCAGAGCTTGCATGTGCTGACCCCACTCAGAAGCGGACATTCCGGAAAACTTTGTGTGGTCTTGCTCAGTGCAAAAGAAATTTGGAAATTTATCATCTAATTTTCGATTCCATACCGAGCCAGTCGCATCTTCTGTTTCTTCCTCCTCCACAACAGTTTCAGTTCTAGAGCCTTCGTCGATCACAGCCTTGCCCTTATTTAATCTCCGTCGCCTGAGTGGTTGTTCCGGGGGAGAGACCGTTTCAGTATTCGAGGCTTCTCCTGTAACTACCCCCTCGGCGCTCGGCACTTGAACGGTAGTCACGGGGATGGCAGTCAAGATGGTCACAGGTCGGGGAGAGCCATCAAGTGATGACCCTGAAGCAGTCAAAGTTGGAGTGCTCGGAGTTGAACCTTCTGAGGCAATCTTGACCGACGGGTTCTTCCTTTTTTTACTTCCCTTTGCTATTCTTGTGATACGGTCGGCCATAATCCCTGAAAGTGAAACAAATATCAGTTAAGGGCATTAGCACAATGTAAACAGAAAACACTAAGTCTCGTACCAAGTTGGGCTTTAACATGACTCTCCGGAAGGGTAACTATCTCTTTGGTCTCAATCATTCCATTTTTTGACAAGTAGTCCTCATATGCTCGGCATACGTCTTTTTCAAAATCAAACAGATCCTTCCACTTTGTGCTGTAACTCTTAATTCTACGTTGGAAAAAAGCTTCGGTCCAGAATAGAGGGAAGTGTGGTACTGGTTGATCATCCCCAAGCCTCACGAACCAGCTAACCTCGTTCCCAACGTATCTATACTTGAAATAAAATGGTTTGAAAGTTTTCCAAGACTCAGAATATTTTGTAAAAAGACTGTAGCCATAAGTGATACCCATGGCCGCTTATCTGATCCTTTCTCAAAAGCGTTCGCCTGAGGGGCGAAGAGATAGAATAAAATGGGAACTGTGCATTGCCACTCCATAGCAAAGCATACCAGTTGGAAGGCTCGAACGAAATCCCAGGCATTGGGATGCAATTGTGAAGGTGCAATCCTAAGATTCCTCAGAACCCCCATTTCAAACTCGCTGAAAGGCATCCTTACTCTGAGCCTTGTGATGACTTCCTCATAAAAGTAGAAGCCTGGGTTTTCACGTGGGATCCGGGTGCAGATTCGCTCGTTAACCCCTACAGGGGAAATGGCATAGGAGCTCCCGCTCTTGTCCCCTAGGCATGGTAACAGGATTGCCCTACTTTGCTCGATAGAGTCAGCAGTTGAAAGTTCAGAACGGGTGCCCACGACCTCGCGATCGACCCATGCATATTGACCGGCATCTGGAGGCAAGGGAAAGAGCTCGGGATGTGTTATAACTTTGCGAGCCATACCTAAGGAAAAGGAGGCATACGTAGATCAGTATCAACACAAAATCCAAAAATTAAACTATTTAAGTTATCAATTGGGGGACCCTCCCTCGAAAATCCTCGGCAGATTTCCCAATTGAGTTGGTTGGTACCTCTCTGCTGCCCCCTTAACCTCGATTTTTCTATTCATTCGGCAATTTTTTAATACAGGATCCCCTCCCGAGATTCCACCAAATCTCTAGGGTAATACGTAGCGATCGGTTTAATTCCGACACTATCATTGTTTTCCACGCCTGGCAAAGGCGATTCGGAACTTGACGAACTCATTTAATCTCTCTCCTGAAGTATCAAAACCCTGGCAATAAACGTCCCTTGGTAGCCTTTAACGAAGAAACCTCTCATAAATTGAAAAGATAGAGTCTTTCTTACTCAACGAGAAGAAAGATGAAGCCTTTATCAGAAAAGAGGCAAACTTTAACGCAAAAATCACTCAACAGAGACAAAAATCGAAGCCTTTACCGGAAAAGGAACAGTTTTTAGCAGTTTATTGTGATGACTCTTCAATCGAAGCAGAAACATTTTCGAAGTATAAACGGTAATCGCGGAATTAAAACAGAAATTGACTTAAGCAGAGACCAATTTAAACCCAGGTGCAGAGAAAGCATGCAAACACTAAAGGAACAGAGAATCGAATATTACCTGAGATTTTGTAGAAACGTTCAAAGTTGTAAGTGCGATGGACAATGGCAGTACTCTGGGAACAAAACCTTGAAGAACGAAGTTGCAGAAGCAAGAAGGGGAAGACGAAGGGTTGAGGTTTAAGAGTTCTTGGAAAATTTGAAAACTGTATGCAATAGGTTCTTGGAAAGCTTAGAAACTGTATGAAGGTGGACAGAGTGCAAAGTATAATCAAACAAGAATCTAACCATTTCCTCTCTCCAAACTTCCCTCCACTACGAAAATGGATTGGGCCATATAGTACAAAGCCCATAACTAAGACAGCTGTATAAACGGCATGAGTTGAAAAACTTTTCAATTCTGGAGGTAATAATCACGTTTCAAATCCCAAAACAAGTGTGGACACGTGGAGGTTAAAGGAAAAATCAAACGTCACTTCCGTACAGGCAAAGGGTCAGAAATTTAAAACCGATAGTTGGATCCCTTCCCAGTTAAGGAGGACAGAACGCTCGGTTCTTTGCTTTCTTCATTCTTCAACTCGGCAGGGCTCAAATCACCCAACCGAGCTTGGGGGCTTATGTAGTGGACCGAGAGTCTATCCGACCGAAATCATCTTGGTCCGACCAGTTGGACGCTGGAACAAGACATACAGACCAGCCTACGGTCGGCAAGCAATACCGAGCCAATGGGCATTTAGGGGACGTTACGAGTTTACGAGACTACAGCCGAGCACAGGATCTTCATCCTTATCGTTATCACTAACAGTCTCAATTAGCCTAACGACTTCTCCTATATTCCCACGCAGCTTGGTTATGACAACATGATAAGGATAAGAATTCATCACATACGGGATTTACGAAGGCAACCTTATCAGGACCTTTACCAATCCCACTTGAATACTTCTTCTTCATAGGCCTCATCAGAAAGGCCCAGGAATGCACATAACAGGTAAACCCCTATAAGAACCACCATGCTATAGGGGCTAAGGTACATTTTCTCATCCCTAAGTTGACACTTGCACACGCTTTGTTGACTAGGGAAAACCTGTTTATCCCAACTGGATATACAGAAATCCTATAGAGTCCTACATTAAAATCTTGATTGAGATCATTCCTGGAGTTCTTCCATAGCTTCAAGGGTGATTTCGATTAAGGACACGATAGATATTACGGAAGATAGGTATCCAAGTCCAAAAAATAAGACATCATATAACAAAGAGAATTTGTCTACATCAACTGGACTTGAAAATATTGATATTCCTAGTATGATCAATGTTACATTGTAGTTTTCATAAAATGGTCAATGTTCACTACTAATCGGTCAATCTTTTATGTTGCCAGAGTCATTGTCAAGTAGGAAAAGGAGGTGTTCTTTATATGTGCAAGGTGTTAGTGGAAGCAATTCTCATAAATATAAGAAAATAAGGTTAAACCAAGAACGTGTTTTTGAACCTGGTAAGAGACATACTGTCTTAGCTGAACGGTTTTATTAATAAATTGCAACTGATACTTTGATTAATAAATTGAATACAGGAGAGCATATAACATGTGAAACTGATGAAAGTCAGTCATTAAATTTTGCAACGAGAAGGAGAAGACATAGAGCAGTACCTGCCCGACATAATGAAAGACCAGTTAACAGAGGTCGTCAATTGGTAGTTAGAACTCACACATTTGAACAAGGTATCAGTGTTGCCATATTATATTGGAAGCACATAAATTAGTGTATAAATTTCGTAACACAGTAATTCAAACTAACCTTACTTGCACGTCAATTTGCTATTTTAACCTTAAGATATCATTCATAACACAGTAATTTAAATTTCACATATTCATATGTAGGTGATGTGAATGAAAGCCCTATCAACATGAATGAAATTTTTAATTTTAATTTGGATGAAGTTAAGTATAATGATTGTGGTGACCCTCAATTCTCATGTAATTGGTGTGGTGCTAAATTTTGGATACGTGAGCGAATAGTAGGATCCAGTGTAAGAAATCCGATTTACACACTTTGTTGTTCAAAAGGAAAGGTTCAACTTCCATTAATGACAAGCCCTCCACCTTATTTACGGCCCCTGATTTTTGATGAGAACAACACTCAAGCCAAGCATTTTCAAGAAAAGATAAGAGCATGCAATTCGATGTTTTATTTTACTTCAATGGGAGGAAAGGTTGACACTTCAGTGAATGATGGAAGGGGTCGATTTGTGTACAGGTTATCTGGACAAAATCATCACCGGATAGGAAGTCTTCTACCTGCACATGATCAAAGTCCCAAGTTTGCACAACTTTATATTTATGATACTGCTAATGAAGTCAACAATCGCATGAATGCTTTAAGGTAATCATTTAATTCTAAATGATACATGTAATTTTTGCATTGTCCAAAACTTAATTCATTTTGTTGAATGATTGACAGAAGGAGCAGAGAAGAACTTAATTCTGATCTAGATCCTGAAATAATCAAAAATCTCAAGGAAATGTTTGATACATATAATCCAATTTGCAAAGTATTTAGAATGGCACGTGATCGACTTGATGGTGAACCAGTTTTAGATTTGAAAATGAGGTTGATTAATAGGAGAAACAAAGATAGCAGACTATATAATTTACCAACTGCAGATGAAGTTGCAGCGTTAGTGGTTGGTGATGTAAATGTTGAAAATGGCGAAAGAGACATAATTGTTCAAACACAAGCAGGCTATTTGAAAAGAATTCATGAGTTGCATCCTCTGTACTTATCTTTGCATTACCCTATTTGTTTGCCTAGAGGTGAAGATAGATTTTGCGAGGGTATACCACATAGTGAAATTTCAAATCCAAACAGCAGAAAAAAAAGGGACGGTAACACTTCGAGAATGGTTTGCATATAGATTTCAGGCTCGAGATGAGGAAGAGTCCGTTTTACTTTTTTCAAGGAGATTTTTCTAGCAATTAGTTGTTGATGCTTACACTATGATTGAAAGTTGTTGAATGACATTTTATTTGACGCAGCAGGACAAGCTTAGATCTGAAGTATACAATCGTCTAAGTGATGTTGTGTTTGATGGTGAAAGAAGAGGTTGTTCTGTTGGCAAAATAATCATACCACCCTCCTCTTATGTGCGTGGTGCGGAATATATGGTGCAAAATTATCAAGATGCAATGGCGATCTGTAGATGGTGTGGCTTCCCTGATATTTTCTTGACATTCACATGTAATCCTAAATCGCCTAAGATATTAAGGTATTTGGAATCTAACGGCTTAAAGCCTGAGGACAGACCAGATATCATTGTTCGAGTGTTTAAAATGAAATTTAAAGAGTTGATGAATGATTTGAATTCAGGAAAAATCTTTGGTCATGTTAAAGCAGGTAAAAATTTACTGCACATTTATTTTTAAATTTAAATTTATGCATGCTCATCTTCTAATGCTAAATTTCATCATTCACAATAATTTTTATTTTCACAATGAATGCAACTGTGTATACTATTGAATTCCAGAACGAGGCCTTCCTCATGCTCACATTTTGATATTTCTCACTGAAGAATGCAAGCATCCGCTTCCTGAAGATATAGATAAGATAATTAGTGCAGAAATACCAGATCCAGTTGCTCATCCACAATTGCATGAAGCTGTTAAGGAATTTATGATTCATGGTCCTTGCGGTGCAGCAAATAGAACCTCACCATGTATGGTTGATGGTTCTTGCTCAAAATTTCACCCCAAAAGATTTGAGCCATGCACCAAAATAAATGAAGATGGCTATCCAGTATATAGAAGAAGAGATAAAGGAATAGTAATTGAAAAGGGTGGTGTGCAACTTGATAACAGATGGCCTGTACCATTCAATCCTAAACTTCTCATGAAGTATCAATCACACTTGAATACTGAATGGTGCAACCAAAGCACAAGGGTGAAGTATTATTTATTCAAATACATTAGTAAAGGAAATGATCGTGTAACTGCTACTCTTTATCAACAAAGTCGTGGAGAGTCTGGTGAAGTCATTGATGAGATTAAATCATATTATGATTGTAGATATATATCTCCCTGTGAAGCAATGTGGCGCATTTTCAAATTTGATATAAACTATAGAAAACCAGCTGTAGAAAGACTGAAAAATCGTAAAATAGACATACCAATGTTTGCTTCTTTTTCAGTTGGCCACTGCTAATTTTGGTTGAGAATAACTGCATCATGACATGCTCTCCTTCAGCAGGGAATTCTTCCTCAAAATCGTCTGCACTTTCTTCTTCTTGAAAAATAAAGAGAAGAACGGATGTTGCTTAAATGGTTAACACAATGAAAAAGAAGTCAAAAAATAACATTATTATCAAATATTTTATCACTTACCTCAGATTCTGAAACAAAATCATCAGGAAAGTAATCAAAGATAACTCTACTTGAACATACACTTGTAAGGTCAAGAATTTCTCTCTTTTGTCGATCAACTGAGTCCATGTTTCTAATTCTTGCACAGGGACATGTTGAACTTGGATCGAAAATAACCTCCACTTCTTCATCAGAGCTTATAACAATAGCATCAACAGAACTAGAAAAAATTTAAGAAAACTATCACGTCTTCAATATTTTCTTTAAATATGGATGCAAAAGAAATTAAATCGATTAATGAAATAACAAACGGAATCAATAAGATGAATAAGTAAGAGTAAAGGACAACATTTTGACACTCAATATCAAAAGTAAGCAAATCGAACACGAACACCTACACAGACATCTTCAACATTAAGCGGATCGCAAAATCACCCTTAATTGCAGTCGACGGTGGAAAGGGAATGAAGAAACCCTAGAGTTGCCCACAACTTTTAAATGAATATAAATTTGGGTCTGTTAAAAACGTGATTAGCTTTACTTGAAAAAAAATTCACAAGCCCCAAAAATTAAATATTCATTTATTCAATATAATAATAATAATAATAATAGAGTAAATAATAAATAATGATAATAAATATAATAAATTATTATTTTTAAGAATAATAAATATAATAAATTATTATTTTTATGAACAATTCAATATACTACATAATTAATATTAAATAAATTAATATTAATTAATTAAATAAATAATAATAATAATAATAATAAATATTCAATATACTAAATATTAAATAAATAATAATACATAAATAAAATATAAATCTATCTAGGGGAAGTAAGTAGGGAAAGTTTACTTAATCATTTTTTTTATTTTTAAAAATATAAAATTTAAGTCATGATAACAAATTTGAATCAATTGTTTGTTAATCAAATTTAAGTCATGAAACCTTTAATAATTTCACATTTAAATTAGAGGTTTCGTGTAATGGGCCCGTGCATTGCACGGACTTGCTTACTAGTTCCCTTTTGCTATTTATATGTGTGGCAGGACAAATCGAAACTTTAACTTTTCGTTAGTTGTAGACTTATTAACAACACCATGTTTTATTTCCTAGTTGTAAAGTACAATAAAAATTTGTTTGAAGAAGAGTATGAGTACATTTACTTTGCACTTTTTTGTTGAAAATCTTTTCCAATTCTACACTAATGGTTCAACTAAGAATTTTTTTCATGGACCTTAAAGATATAATCTCGTGAAAACAATGATGACTATTACTAAGAAAGTGTTAACTATTGTTAATGTTATGTATAGTTTGTTCAAAATACCTCTATTTAATCCTTATTAAGAAAAAAAAGCCTAGATAATAGATTAATATATGTTTTCCAAAAACAAAATCCGTAGTCAACGACGTGCACTAAAATTCTAAATTGCTTTGCTGTCCCTATGCCCTTTTTTTTTTTTTTTAAACGTGTCCCTACATGAAATCGCCAACACAAATTTACCAAAATTTAAAAAAAAAAAAAAAAAAAAAACATTGCCACTCCAAACTTTATCCGCTAAACTACCAACTGGTATCCATCTTCAAACTCTATTCCCTTTTCCATCTTCCCAAACACCAACGCACACACATGATGGTGGTGGTTAATACATGCTGCGTATCCCAATCTTTCTCATCCACCACCACCACTACCCAACTCATAACTTCTTCATCTTGTTTCGATTTTCAACAAAAGAAATCACCTTCTTTACTTCTTGGTAGTGGTTGGGCCCACCACCTTCCTCCAACCACCTTATCTATCTTCTCCAGAAGGAACCGCAGTCACTGTTGCCGTTGCTCGGCAGATACTAGCACCAACCGCAATTCACTTAACTGGGATTGGAATCGATGGTGCCGCCATTTCTCTGAAATTGAACAGGCTGAAACCTTATCCAATGTTCTCAAGGTACCCCTTTTTTTGCTCAATTATTGACTTATTTCTCATACCATCAAAGCTTATTAGTTGAGCTAGTGAGCCTTTGTATTAACAGAAGATAGATTATTTTAATACCATCAAAGCTTTACACAGTTGGCAGGCTGGCGGAGACTGTATCCTGCCTTGATAAGAATTAGTATTTGGCTATTGACATGAAGACATTCTTGGTTCAAATTTCACACAAAAAAGAAAGATAGATACTTTTAATGATATTTGATTATAATAAAATTTATGGTTGATTGTGTATGCCGAAAAACCATTTTAGTTGTGCAAATATCTTTTATATAGTACAACAACCACCTAGTCTTTGTCCCATTAGGTGAGGTCGGCTACATGGATTAAACGACGCTATCATAAATCATGTTTTATGACGTGAATTGTGATTCAACCATGCCCAAACCACCTAAGAGGTGATTCAACCACATAAGACGAGATTCAACCATACCGGGCTTCTAATGGTTACCTCCACACATGCCCAAACCACTTAAGACAAGATTCAACCATCTTTTCTACAATAGGTGCAACCCCAACTTTTTTATATAATAAATTACTAAAAATATATATGGAGTTATTTGTTTACATTAATAATATTGGTTGGATAGTTAGTTGTTTAAGGGTGAACAGAAGAAAAATGTGATTAGTTTCAAAATAATTCATTAGTTTTTTAAATAAGCTTCAAACTTCCAAAAGAGAATTCAAAATTTCTTTTTCTTAAAAACCTCTTTTTTCTTTAGTTAATCGGGTTTGTTGAGCATGTCTTATGAAATATAAAAAAAGGTATAGAAACCCTAAACCAACACCCTCTTAATGTTTTTCACCCAAATTGCATGCTTGTACTTAGCAACTTTTATTTGGAAGGGAACCATAGAATATTCATTGATTCATTTTCATCCCTAGACTTTGCTTGAGATAAAGTTACTCTTTCGGCATCTCTTTGATTACACATAGGTTGTAGTTGTTTCTTTGGTTTTGTGAGGATGCCTTATCCTCTTCCTTTTACCAAAAGAATGCTCTTGGTTTGGTACTCGTGAGAACAGACCAAGAGAATGCAATGGAAAATTTGTTAAGGCATGTCATATTATTTAATTTATTTCCAAGGTGGTGTTGTGTTTGTAGTTTACACATAAATAGTTCATATGTTGATTGTATATTTATACGTATATAGAAAATAATTATATTACTTGCCCAGCAGTTTCAACTTGAAGATGCTGTTGAAAAGGAGGATTTTCAGGAAGCAGCCAAGTTGAATAGAGCTATAGCAGAAGCAACATCCAATGACAGTGTTGCTGAGATTATGTCTCAGTTGAAGGTCACATTGGATTTTCTTTCAATAAGTTGGATATCAACTTTTCGTCTATGTTTGGGCCAATAATCTAAATTTATTGGTTTTTCAGAGTGCCATAGATGAGGAACGCTACCATGATGCTTCAAGGTTATGTAGATACACTGGAAGTGGACTGGTATATTTCCTACTTGCTACTTTGACCTTTCTGTTATTCAAAAGCATACTGCTAGCAGTTTTTGATTCTCACATTTACTTCTTTATTATTGTTTTGTTCCCCTGAAAGATGTAGCTTCTTTCTTTTCTGTCCTAATAACATAATTTGTTAGGAAAATCCCACAAAATTCATTGTGTAACACACAAAGTTCAACATGGCTAACAAAACTTGCCTTCGTCCATGAAGGAAGACATTTAAAGCATCAACTACCCAGTGCACAAAACAACAGTTTGCAATATTTCTTTCTCACATTGTCTTTATCAAAAACTTAAACGCCGCATCCCAGTTACGACTAGTAGCCGTCTCAGTCTCACTCAATCACAACAAAGACTGCTAGATGCCTAGATCTCAAAACAACTCAACCTATCCTTCCTCTCTCACTATTCACTAATGTGTAAGGATGGAGAGGGGAGAGATGGGGAGCAATAAGTGTGTTTGAGAAAAAATTTGGGAGTGTGGTGGAGGGGACAGCTGGATACCCTTCAAACTAATGAAATTCCTACTCACTAATGAAAACTTAAATACATGATTTCATGCAAACAAAGTTTGATATTTTCAGAGATTTGTCAAGGAGTAAATAAGAGATTCTAGGAAGAAATCTGGAAACTTTTTTCATTCAACATATTCATAAATTATATAACTAAACAGGGGGCAAGCTTGACCAATAGTGCTTCTAAATTAATAAGCTTTAAAAGAGAAGGTGCACTAGATTGGGAAACAGGCTTGTGTTCATAGGGGGCATGCTTGACCAGTATTGCTTCTAGATTAAGAAGCTTTAAAAGAGAAGGTGCACTAGATTGAGAAACAAGCTTGTATTCATAAATTATGCAATTGTCTGGAAAGATAGAGATGATCAAATCTAGGAAGATCACTTGTAAATGACTAAATGGTATGAACCTAGTGGTGGTTTTGACTAGTGAGTATTGATTATTGAATATGGTACTATTGGCATCAGCATGTATGTGAACCACACTCCCTTGATGTCCATTAACCTTTTTTACCTTTATGTGCAGGTGGGTTGGTTTGTAGGCTACTCAAAAGATCCAGATGACCCCTTTGGTAGAATAATACATATAAGTCCTGGTATGGGTAGATTTGTTGGCAAAAGTTACAGCCCAAGGTATGATCATTCTAGTTTCTATTTTCCCTTCCAGTACCTGGGGCGCATGACTTATTTGTCTTTTGTACAATGTTCAGACAGTTGATCACTGAATCTACTGGAACACCAATATTTGAAGTTTATGTGGTAAAAAATGTTGATGACACATATCATATGCAGGTAATATTCAAATTTTCCTACTATATAATGCTTGTTTGTTTGTGACATACCAATACGCAAGGGGAAAACAGTCTTAGTTAAAATATTGATTAATGGACCTTGGATGATTTTGAATTATTTCAATTTGAAAGAAGTCATGACCCACATATTTATGCCAAGAAACTTAATTTTGGATACTAATGGAAATATTCAGTAGGTAAACTGAACAAAATTGAATTATGGAATTGGAACTTCATTTCTGAGGAAGAATGTTGGCTTCTCTTTGAAGCTTAAGAATTTCTGTTGGCATGTTTTTACTGGAAGACTATTGTCTTTGATTTCTTCTTGACTGTATTATTTACTTTGGTAGTATGTGTGTGATGCTTATGATGTCATACCTGGTAACACTTTATAGGTAGTGTACTTGCGACGTGCCAAAGGAAATTCAATGGGTAGCCGTCCTTCAATACCTAGTAAAAGCGCATTCAAACCTGACATTGAGAATACATCTTCAGTTGATGAGCAGGAACATGTTGATAAGATTGAGAAAAATGATGAGAAAAGCAATAATATCGAGGGAGCAACTGAGGAGGGCATTAAAAGTTTCATAAATTTTCTTAAAGAAAAAATTCCAGGATTGAAAGTCAAAGTTATGAATATTAATGTTACAGAGGAAGTGGCAGAGGACAAGGATTCTATTAAGCGACTGATGGAGGAAGATGGTAATAAAGCAAGCTCCAGTAAGAATCCTCATGGGGAAGTTAATAATCTAGATGAACCTGATCAGTTCACTCTAGGAGATAGCGATGCTTCAGAAGAAGAAAACGATCTGGATATGAAATTTTTTGTTGGTGGAGTTGTACACGACAATGAAGATACTCCTGTCAATGATGACTTTACACGTCTTCCAGCTGAAATAAAGGACATGGAAAGAGATTCTTTTGTCTTTCACATTCCCAGGAGAAATTTGGATTTTGAAATGAGAGAACACAAAGTGCCCAATTTCAAAGTGGCAGCCCAAGGAGTCTCGGAGCTTATGCCTCCTGATGTTGCCAATGCATTTTGGGGTTCTGACAAAGTCTGGTCTAAGGTGAGAATGTGATAAGAGGCATTTAGTCATGGCTAAAAAATAATAATGCATGTTTTCCTTTTCTTTTGTTGAATCATGTTTTCCTTTTCTTTTGTTGAATCATGTTTTCCCACGGAGAAGGTTAATAAGTTGAATCATGTTTTCCCATGTTTTCTTTGATTATTCTACTAAAAATGAATTGTTGTATCATTATTAAGTTGAATCATGTTTTCCTACTAAAAAATAAAAATGCTGTTGCCATGTTTTTCTTTTCCTTTACTGGAGTATATTCTACTAAGTCATAGTAAGAATTAAGAAATGGCTGTTATGATTATAATGACAGAACTTAGGATTTCATGAAAAAAATATATTACCCCGTCTAGTTAAATCTCTCATTCAATTTGTCGTTCCTCTTGCATTCCCATGAAAAGTCAACTAGCAGTATTTTTTTGTACCATATGAAACTAGAGTAGTTTTGTAAACCTTCGGAGAGATTCAGTATAATTTTTTCTTTTATTTTTTCTCTATTATTTTCAAATAGATATTTAGTACTCTGAATAAATACCACTTCATTTGCTTTAGGAAATAGAATTAAAATGTAGGGTAAATTACACTTAGCATCCTTGTAGTTTAGCTCAAAAATAGTGTTCCTGTACTATAAAATCTGACACTTCATCGTTCGACACTAGCAGTTCGCTCCCCTTGTGCTATGAAATTTGACAATATCCCCTCCCAGACAACGGAATGTAGATCTGTTGTGCGTTCGCTGCCTTCCAGTTCTGGAGCTGCGCGTCCCACGGAGAAGGTCCGTCAATGTTCTGTTTTTCGGTGGCGAACTCAATTGCTGCACTGTTGCAGACATAAAAGGAAGATAAGGATGTTGGTCAAATTGACCCAATTCTTGCTGAACCGGGTCAAACTTATTATATAACTATATAATATATGTGAATATTTAATTGCGGGTCTGTGACCCTTAAATATGTATCCAGAGGCAGTACCGGTTATAACCCTTAATTACATATATTACAACGATAAACAATGTATACGTTAAACATGTAATTAAGATGTGGGATTTGGGTTTGGGTTATGTATATTAAATATTATTTCTATAATATATAATTTTAAGTTTTATTATAGAATGCACCCTAGCCATGTCTTGCTCTCTATTTTTAAAGTGTGCCATGTCCGTGCCGTGTTGTATCTGTGCTTCCTTGCCCCACCCACCCACCCACTAGTTTTGTGACCCTTACTATGTGTATAATTGTCGTTTTTGGGGTGTTAGGGCTTGAAATGACAAATTTAATAACAAACGGGGGTAAAGTGAAAAACTTTAGAGCACAAAGGGGGAAATTGTAATTTATCCTAAAATGTATGATCAATGTGTAACTTGTACTTTATTTTTTCTGGAAGTTCCAGAATTGTCTAGCTTTACTATGCCGGTTTTCATTGTTAAATTAATGCATACAGAATGATTTTACTTTCCCCAAAAGGGTGGGGTTGGTGACAAAATCTTGAGGTCTAGTCCTGTTCATATTTGTCTTAAATTACTGAAAAAGATAGGATTTTGGTTTTCTGCACTTGTGCCCTCGCAAATTTCTTCTAGTTTCACCTAAAATTGTCAACGAACTGACTAATGCTCCACTTTACTTAGGTTTCAAAAAGCATGCGTGAAATTGCCAAACTTTCTATGATTAAAGCACAGAAAAGTAGATTATCTGAGGATACATATTTTAGTCGGATTAACAGTTCAAGAGGGGATCTCGATCCTTTTGATGGTGAGGTTGCTTACACTTTTGTAATCATTGATTTTATTTGGAATTTGTTCAGTGAATAGCTTACAGAATAAATTTATGCTGATTAAATGTAGGCCTCTACGTTGGTGCATTTAGCCCTTATGGACATGAAGTAGTGCAATTGAGGCGGAAGTTTGGACATTGGAATGATGCAGACAATGAAAACAACCCTTCAGATGTGGAATTTTTTGAATATGTAGAAGCAGTGAAGTTGACAGGGGATCTTAATGTTCCTGCTGGCCAGGTTTATGCATTTTGAATGTCTAGATCCTCAGTGCCTTAATATGTACTTTATGAAGTTTATGTATGAGTTTGATTGGGAAAGCTAAATTTGATTTTGGTATGTAGGTCACTTTCCGTGCTAAAATTGGGAGAGGTAATCGCAACACCAACCGGGGGATGTATCCTGATGAATTAGGAGTGGTAATTGAAATTTAGAGTTCACAAAGGATGCCTCTGCATGTGCATTTGTGTGTGCACACATTCATATGGTTACATGCTTAGTGGCAAATTTCACTCCAAACCCTCATGCTGAAGCTGTTCCAAACACCCTTTTATGTTATGAGCTCACACTTCTACTTATGCAACAACAGTGCTCTTACTACAGTTATATTGTATTATTGTTAAATACTTATATGAGGTTGATCGTTGGCGCAATGGTAAAGTTGCTGCCTTGTGACGTGGAGGTCACGAGTTCTTTTGTAGTCCTGGAAACAGCCTTGTCACTTGCAGGATTAAGGCCGCATATACAACCACCCTCCCCAGACCCCACCATGTGGGAACTTGTGCATTGGGCCGCCCTTTTTACTGTTATATACTTAAAGTTAGAGGAAGGCGAAGAAAAACCATAGGCGAAACAATTAAAAAGAATATGGAGAGAAATGCTTTATTGTAGGACATGATTTATGATAGACCTTTATGCTGTCGTTTGATCTATGTAGCTGACCCCACCTAATGGGACAAAGACTTGGTTGTTGTTGCATACTTAAAGGGTTTCTAAGGTATCATGGATTTATAAAATCATGTGCATCAATAAATGTGTTTTCATCAGTTTACAATACAAACTTGTCATTTTTTAAAGTATTTAAATATACATGACCTCCTTAGTGAGATACAATTGAATTTCTCGTAGTTTTCAGTTATTTCACTCGTAGTCAGCATCATCTGACAATGATGTCATCATTCTCTGTATTATAATAATCGTAACAGCGAGTAAGTCTGCAATCAATGAAAGCATCTACTTCATTTTACTTTTAGTTGATTGCAGATACTTATATATGTACTTGATGCTTTTGATTTTGTTTTCTCTTTTCCCTCATATTTTTATTGCTTGGCATCTTTTTTGCTTTCACTGAACTTTCTTTTACGACTTGTATCATTTTGGTCACTTCAATTTGCTCTGGAGACATGCAACCAATCTCAAATACTGCACTCGTTTATGAACAGGTTGCAAGTTATAATGGCCAGGGGAGAATAGCAGACTTTGGTTTTCGAAATCCAAAATGGGTTGATGGAGAATTACTCCAACTTAATGGCAAGGTAAATTGGTGATCAAACGTGTTGTAGTTTTTTCAATCTATGAATATAACTAATGGTCTCTTCCAAAACACTTAATTTGTTCCCATTTCTCTTGACCTTGTTCTGTTCTGTTCTCATATTTAGGGCATGGGACCATACGTGAAAGGTGCAGATCTTGGTTTCCTTTATGTTGTGCCTGAGAAAAGCTTTCTTGTAGTATTCAGCCGTTTGAGACTACCAGAGTGAGCCATAATACCCTGTTCTTGTCTTTTTTTCTTTCTTCTCTGGCGTGAGGTCTTGACATCTAGGATTCTGACACTAACAATGTGCAGTATGTTACCTTTTTTATTGAGTGATAGTACTCGGCATGCAGGCTCTTGTAATTTTTCTATCCTCTCGATGCTTTTAGGAGTTAATTTTTTATTTATTTGCCCAATCTTTGTTATCATCATGTGTATATAAATTTTGCTGTGTGACAAATCAATGTGATAGAAAACTCCTAAAGGACCTTCAGTTTTATGTGCATACTGTGCGGTGGCTCTGTGTGGAACTCCTTTCTGTTTTTGAGTTCTTTATGGAAGGTTCACAGGCAGCCTCCTTGTATGAAAAGAAGCCATTATCAGTAATGAAATTTGATATTGAAGAGCTGTAGACTATATTCCTTCCTTAAAAGAAAGGAAATTACTATAAAAGTTGTACGCTTATGCCCTCCAATCTCCATCAAGAAAAACGAATACGACTAATGCATGACTAGCTCAAAACTCAGGATAAGTGCATGCTTTTCTTGCCTATTATAGGTAGATTCTTGTGTTAACCTATAGTGCTTTTGGTAGTGTGGAGAGGCATAAAAGTTGTGTTGTGAGAAGGCAAGAGCTCCGCTAGCATGTTGCTTTATATTGACGTGATTACGAGAAAATGGCATTGAAAATCGCAGTAGCAAGCTTTCCACTTTCCAATAGGTGCTTTAACAAAGTTTAGGCCACTCTTGAAAGATTAGCCTTCACCCGTGAAATAGTTTTGTTGACTTTTTCTTTATCATTGTAAAGGCTTGTTAATATTTTAATCGGACCCACTTGAATTTTATTCGGTAGTTTATTTTTCCTATCATCACTGGATCCTTGATTTTAGCCCCTCATGGAAAAATTAGGGGAATTAAAAAAAATGGTTAATATTTGTATTTGAATTGAATATGTAAACATTTGGCATATTATTCCGAAATTACCAATATAGGTAAGAAGCAAAGTTAATGGTCATTTTACATTCTCTATTGAGTATACGAAAGGACGGCATTAGTAAACCAAAGGATGGTTTGTTCAATCTGCTTCCTATTTGAAGGCTTGAATTCGAGTTCAATGTATGAAGAAGACCCATGTTTAGAACGTTAGCCTTGTTAGGTTGTGAACGTTTTGGCTTGAGCATGGTTGCTTCGTGTGGAGGATATATATTGCTAGACTTGGATATCCTCCCTGGCATGCTTGGGATTGGCCTGGTTTCTGGCCACATCCTCGTTTCTCTCCCATGTCTTGGGAGCAACCTTAGAAGTCGGCTTCCAAGTCCTATTTAAAATAGGTTGCCTTCTCGACATAGGTTTACTGCTTGTCACGGGTTTACTTTCTTCTTCTGTCAGCAATCCGTCATAACCAAAAGGGTGAGTTTTGGTTGGTGGCTTAGGGCTCTGAAAGGCTCCCTAGGAGCCAGATGGTCTATGCTTCTGTTCTAAGGCATGATGTGTTGTTTAAGAGTTCTTTCTTTCAGCCTTTTGATAGTTGTTTTGACATACACAGTTTGACACTTAGGGCACACTTGAACTTGCCCCTTGCGTCCATTCCTTGGTAAGAAACTTGCCATTGATTCATCATGTTTGCGATACACATCATCAATACCGCTCATATTTACAAAATTTTTAAAGGTACCAAAATTCACCATCCCGATAAAGAATGGTAGTTCCTTGTTACTTTGATTCACTTCTTTCTAAAAAGGATTTGTATTCATTGCCATGGTTTTGGTTGAAAACTTCAGTGTCCCTTTGATAATTGCCCTTTGAATGATGTCCCTTAAATGAACACAATCGTTAGTATTTTGACCAATAATTATGAAACTTACAATACTTCTTACTAGAGCTGTCAAAATGGGCCGGGCTCATAGGGCCGGGCCAAAAACCCGGAAAAATGTAGGGCTTGGGCTTCATATTTTGAGGCATAAATTCAATCCGGGCTTATTAGCCCGGACCGGCCGGGTTTTGGAAAAACCGGGTTCGGGCCGGGCCGGGCCGACCGGGTTTGGGCCACCTAACTAAAAAAACGCTAAAAAGAACGGGAAGGACAAGTTGTATAGATCATCAGGTGAAGATGTATAGATCAAAGGGTATATAGATCATCGGGCCACCTAACCATTCTACAAATTGTATATATGCCATTTAATAACTAAAGGCTTAAATATCAAAATGGTCCCTATAATTGTTGCTCTTTTTGAAATTAGTCCCTATAAAAAATTTTCTTTGGTTTTGGTCACTGACATTATTTATTGTTTTGGTTTTAGTCCCTGACATTATTTATTGTTTTGGTTTTAGTCCCCCATGTTTAAATTGGATGGAAATCACTGACGTGACCTACCAGAATGGTGGTCAAGAGGCTGTTGCTACTGGGAATGGTGGTCAAGAGGTTGTTGCTGCTGGGAACGAGCAACCGTCTGCACAGTCATGTAGAAAGAGGGCTAGATCAACTGATAAAGCCCTCTTTCTACATGACTGCGCAAATTGTGTAGACGGATGATCATTCCTAGTAGTAGCAGTCTCTTGACCACCATTCACAACAGCAGCCTTTTGACCACCGTTCTGTTATGTCATGTTAACGGTTTCCATCTAATTTAAATGTGAGGGACTAAAACCAAAACAATAAATAATATTAGGGACCAAAACCAAAAAAAAAATTTTATAGGGACCAATTTCAAAATGAGCAACAATTATAGGGACCATTTTGGTATTTAAGCCATAACTAAATAAAGGGGAAAATGAGATAACCCTATGGTTATTCACTCCCTCACCCACATACGGCAGCAGCAGAGCTGCAAGAGCCAGAAGGCGAGGTATGTATTCAACTATCCATTATTGCCATATACCCTCTGCTCCACACTCTCTTTCCTTCCCTCTCTCTCCACTTGGTCACGCCACCACCCAGCAGTCCAGAATCTCTAGGCGCCAGCAACCCAGCTCTCCTCCAGGTGTAGCGGTCCAGCCTTGTCCAGTCGTCCTCCAGGTGCAACGGTCCAGCTCTCCTCCAGGTCCTCCACGGTCCAGCCTTTGCTTCAGTAAATTTTTTTTTGGTGTATCTGCTTCAGTAAATTTTATGCTGGGAATTTTATGCTTAGTAAATTTCAATTTTAATAAAAAAAATTCAAAAAAAAAAGATGCGGGCTGGCCCGCACAAGCCCGTGGCCCGCTTAGGGCTGGTTTGGGCTCTGCATTAGTGTACTTAATTTACAACCGGGCTTTTAAGCCCGAGCTCAGTTTGGCTCGAACCCGAAGCGGGCTGGCCCGAACCCGGCCGGGCAGCCCGTTTTGACAGCTCTACTTCTTATCGACAAGACCACCGTCTTTGGGAATTTTACGATCACCAGTTAATTCAATCCTTTTGTCTTTCAACGATGAATCAAATATTTGAGCTGCCTTAGTGATGTCGAAGGTGTAAGTTCATTTGTTTATGAAATTCAGTTTTTCTTTGCCTGTTATGGATTTCAAGGCCTGGCACACGTATGGTGGCCATTTATGTAATTTAGCCATGTTAACCGTGTATTATTTTGAGTCCTAGCCTCCTTTGTCACCATCAGACTCAATAGTTTTCCAATTCAATGCATGTCACCTTTCCTCCTCTAGAGAAACAACCTTGTCTTTTTTTCTTTTCGCCCCTTAGTTGCTTAATATGTCCAATCTTTTCCGTCAACTAGGCCAAATCGATTAAGGGTAGATTGGCCAACCTCTCATGAATGAAACAGTCTAGGCCATTGGCAGTTATTTTCATTACCTCTGCGTCTAGAGTAGTTGTGTAACATCTACTCCTTAATTGCTTAAACCTTGAAAAGTAGTTATCTATGCTCTTATCTTGCCTTTCAACATTGAACAACTTTGACAGACTAATCTTCAATTCTCCTTTGAAAATTGATCATGGAAACCTCTCTTCGATTGGGCCCATCTAGGTATTGATTTGGGCCTCAAGGTAGAGAACCATGAAAAGGCATTCTTGGTCAAAGAACTGAGGAAGCACTTCATTTTCAAGACCTCGCTAAGGCCATATTCCCAAGTTCTATTATGTACCAAGTTCTATTATCATCGTTGACCCCCCTGCTTCGCCAGAGAACTTCGACAACTTAGGCATTTTCATGCTTCATGGATTTTTTGGCACGTTGTACTTCGTTAGGTAATGGTGAAACAAAATGGTGTTGGTTCGTCGAACCCATGTTTAAACCAAAGCAATTAAGTGCCTACTCAACGACGTGATTTACCTCTTCCCCAAGATTATTTTGTGGCCTTTGGTATCGTTGCTTTGATGTTTTTGTTGTTGCCTCAGTCCCCAAATGACATCATTAGGTCTTAGGTTTAAGTTAATCATGAGCTGTTGTATAGCACCAAGAGTGTACTTCACGTGTGGTGTCAGTATTGGTATTGTTTGTTTTGGTGTGTCTGAGCACCAAATTATTGGTTTATGCCAATGTTGTGTGGAGGAGTCTTCACATGTTGTTGACCTTGGGTGTTTTCCTCGACAATAAGCCTTGGGTTCAAGTTCATCTCTAGCCATTGTGTCAATATATTTATAACTTGGTCGTTGTTGTTAGTACTTTGGACTAAAAGGTTGATAATGGATCCTAGTTGGTTTGTTAATTGGCTCATCATGTCCGTATAATTGTGTTGGTTTCCTAAGTTTGTGCTTGTTTTATTGCTCCTACCACTAAACCTGTTGTATCCTGACACAAGTTATGGGCCGACAAGTGGGATGTTTAAAACACGAACATTAACAGTCATGGTGCCACGTTGTGTTAATGTTGAGGCAGCATCTTGAGCAAACAATATATTTTGTAAATTCGGGCCCACGTTCTCAAAAGGTGTGACCCTTACGCTAGCCACAATTTACGTGTATATTGAAGTGGCTTGAAACAAGGTTGTGTATTGGAAATGGATTACCTAACATCGACTGCCTAACATCATTGAATCTTTGGCCATTCAGTTTTATGTGCATCTATTGTGTTAATTTAAAAACCCATTAGATGAATCCAATGGCACAAACATTGACTGCATTGACTGCATGCTTTTTGTGATGTTAGAGAATCTGGATCCTAATTGTTTGTTAGTAACTGTCCATGACTTGTCGATGTCCCAACACTAGGAATCCCCATACAAGTTCAAAAATTTCCAGTATTTATAAAGGGAATCATAAAGCCAAAAGGCATTCTCCATGAGGGATGAGCCTCCAACATTAACATGTTTATCCCCCTTCCTAAGGGTGGGATAGTTGTCCTGACACTTATTGAAGCATTCTCTCCTGCAACCACTGGCCTTGCAACAATATGGCTGGCTGGGGGTAGTGTCGTAATGAGTCCTTGGCTAGGCCCCTTGCTGTTTCATTTCCTGGACTCTATCGACCTACAAGGCTTGTTTTAGCCTCTGCATCATCCATATTAGTGTTTGGCCATTTATTTTGGTTAATAGTATTTGTCATGTTAATATAATCGTTAGACATATCACTAGATGATAACGATGATGACGATAATGTTCCACTTTTTAAGAGCATGTATTTTTTGACAAGTTTCTCTAAACATGTCCCATTGGGCGTGCCAATTTGTTTGGTGGCAGAAATTGTGACACCCTCATTTATAAACCGAGTAATTAAATATCAATAATTAGTATTACTCGAAAATAGTGTGGACTTGTTTGGGTTTATAGATTTATTTGAAATAAATTTTTCTATTAATCTTGGAAATAGGATGTATATTCAAAACTATTGGCCTCAACAATAAATTGATTTTTCGTTAATAACAAAAAGTTCAGTGTGGAAAATACCTTGCCTTTCTATTTTTAAAATGTGATTCGAGATAACAATTGTGCTTAGTGAAAATTATCATATTTTCGTAGATAGAAAGAAATTATAATTATATATCACGATTTCTCGAAATCTGAGTTGTAGAAAAATAAAAGTTGTGGCCGAACTCTTTTGGCAAACATCAGAGTAAGCGAAAATTATGGAACCATGTGTGAGTGGAAAATATAAACATATATAATATATACATCATCAGCATAAAAGGTACATGGTCCAAGAGTCTGGTAAAAACCACGTCCAAAAGGTACAAGTCCATAAACTACAAACATAGAAAGATCAACAGTCCAAAGCCCTATCAAAATATATACAATATATATAAATTCAAAATAGAAGTGCTTCAGAGCTGGTCAGAACTGGTCCTCTATCTAGCTAGTGTCATCCATCCATCCATCTGGTCCACTACTGCACACCGGGTCCCTAACCCTTACTACCCACACTATGCATATATCTATGGGTCTCTAATGCCCCATTGGCTCCCGGTGGAATGCTCGACTGGCTCCTCTCTGCTCTCTGTAAGATCCTATATTTTGAAATAAATAAAAGGAATTAAATATTTAAAGAATAATATTATTGTATTGAATAAAATAATGAATTTTCTGAAATTTGGTCTAAATACTCGAGTATTATGGGAAGACTCGAGTACTGTAACTATGTTCACTCTCTAGCAAGTATACTAAATCGAAAAGTAATACAGTCAATAAGACCAGATATCGTCCCTCAGGGATTGCAAATTGTTCAAATAATTCTCACCAGTTAAAAGCAAAATCTATAAGTTTCTAATAATTAATCAAGATTGGATTAAAATAAAAATAAAAAATAAATTAAATAGAAGTTGTGAGCGATTTGAGAAAGATGTTAGGAACATGGTTTCATTGTAGGCGTTATTTATTTATCATGAATCTCTGTTTTTCCCTAAATCATGAACGAATTCCTAAATTGGTAACTATTAGATCCCTCTTATATAATTACCGTTTCTTATTCAATTCGATAATCCTTAATTCCTTAAGAGATTAAGCCATTGAATAATCTTAATTAAGAACAGGGAATTAGTCATGTTATATAATTACCCAATTGTATCCCTACTTGTTTAACGTCACGAGCCTGACGGGTCACCTCTTTTTAGAGGTTAGGGTGGTTGCCAAGATCCCTTCAAGGGTGGCACCTTGTTTTTCAACTTCTTTCCAACACTCTCTCCATTCGAGTGATGAATGCACATGAGAGGAGCAAAGTTCTCCGTGGTGATTGGTGATTTTTCAAAAAATTTAATTGTAGTTTGGTCACCATTCACTCGAAGAATTACTTATCCCCTAGGCACATAAATCACTGCCCCTGCTGTGGCCAAGAATGACCTTCCAAAAATTAGAGAAACATTTTTATCCTCTTCTACATCTAAGATCATAAAATCTAAGGGCAGGATAAAATCTTTCACCTTAACCAGAATATCTTCCACCACTCCACATGGGCGGAGGGTGGTTCTATCAGCTAACTGAAGTAATGCCGGGGTAGGCTTAATCTCTCCTAAGTTTAATGCTTCACAAATAGACAATGACATAATATTAACACTAGCTCCTAAGTCACAGAGAGCCTTACCTGAGTACTCCTTGCCTATGCTAATCGGGAGAGTGAAGCTGCCTGGGTCCTTCAGCTTTGGTGGAAGGTTGGATTTGATGATGCTGCTGCACTTCTCTGCTATCAAGAACGTCTCGTCAGTGAGCATTCGCTTCTTCTTTGTCAGTAACTCCTTCATGAATCTCGCGTCCAGAGGCATTTGTGAGAGAGCCTCTGCAAACGGGATGTTGATCTCCACCTTCCGTAGCATCTCCAAGAACTTGGAGAATTGCTTCTGGTCATCCTCTTTCTTCAACCTCTAAGGATAAGGAATCCTCGGAGGTAGTGATGCTGGTTTGGGTGTGCCTTGCTCTTTCTCTTGATCCGCAGGTGGATCCTACATCTGTTGCCTTGCATTTGAGCCTCTTTCACTTGGTTGCTTTGGCCCCTCATCCTTCTTCTCAAGCTCAGTTGCATTACCCTTCTTCTGTGGCTCCTCATACGACTTGCCACTTCGAAGGGTGACCGCCATGCATCGCTCCTTGTAGTTGGTTGCGATCTCTGATATCTGATTGTTTATCTGAGCCACTTGCACTTCTAGGTTGCGAATGCTGACTTCCTGATTGGCGAAATTCGCCCTGGCTTCTGCCATGAAGGAATTGGTTGTGGTAGCCATTTCTTCAAGTGCTTTCTCCCAATCCTGCTTCTGTGGCAGTGATGGATTGGGTGTTGGGCTGGACCATGAGGTGTGACACTGCTTTGTTGGCCCTGAATTGTAGATGTTGGGGTACGTATTGTTGTTAAGTACTCTGCCACCCACAAAATTGGCCTACTACTCAATAGTTGCCTGACCCTTTTTGACTTCGAAAGCACAATCACCATTCCGGTGACAGCCCCCACAAAAGTCGCACTTCATATTGTTGGATGCAACCGCCACACTGATCTGGCTCATTTGCTTCATTAATGCAGCCATTTGCTGCTGCATTTGCTTGTTCTGCTCGATTAAGATCTGGGTTTGACCAGAGTCCAGATCATGACTCTTCAAGATGCTTTGCTCCACCTGGGTCCTTAATCCTTGGCTACTGCTGAATGCCATGTTTGCAATAACTTCCTTGGCCTCTTCAACAGTCTTCTTCATCAGCGATCCACTAGCTGCTGCATCAACCATGCTTTGATTGAGTCGGTTGAGCCCATTATAGAATAATTGAATCTGCTGTCAGTCTTGCATAAATGTTGGGCACTTCCTCAGTTGCTGGTTGTAACGCTGCCAAGCTTCATGCAACGACTTGTTGTCCTCTTACATGAAGGAGTGAACATCTTGCCTCAGCTTCGCTTGCTTCCCAGCTGGAAGAAACTTATCCATGAATTTGGAGACAAGTACTTTCCAACTGGACAAACTCCCTGGTGCCTGGTTGTTCACCCAAGTTAGCGCCTCGCCCCTCAATGAGAGAGGGAACATACTCATTCTGATGGCCTCGTCCGTAGCACCCTCAATCTTGAAGAAGCCGAGCATGCCCAGGAATTTGGCGATATGGTCTCTGGGGTTTTGATTCGGCGCACCACTAAACTGATCCTGCATGATGAGGTGGATGTATTGTAGATCAATTGTGAATGCAGTGATGGCTGACCGGACTATGCTAGAAGCAAGGAAGTCCGGGTCCACAGTTGCATATTCCGCCAAAGTCTTCCTGGGAGGAGGAGGCGGAGAGGATCTGTGAGATCCTCCTCCTCCAGCCATCTTAAATGTTGGTCTTTCCCCTCTTCTAGTGCTGAATTTTTCTCCTCTTTGCACTTAAATTAATAAAAATTTCTGCACAAAACAAAAACAAGAGAAAAATTACGCAGCACCGGTTGAGACAAGAAACTAACTAAAAATAAATAAATTTCACCTAAAACTACTACTAAGTACCGAAAATTAATTGAAACGAATTTCGATCCCCGGCAACGGCGCCAAAAACTTGTTCACTCTCTAGCAAGTATACTAGATCGAAAAGTAATACAGTCAATAAGACCAGATATCGTCCCTCAAGGATTGCAAATTGTTCAAATAATTATCACCAAAGAGTAGTTAAAAGCAAAATCTATAAGTTTCTAATAATTAATCAAGATTGGATTAAAATAAAAATAAAAAATAAATTAAATAGAAGTTGTGAGCGATTTGAGAAAGATGTTAGGAACATGGTTTCATTGTAGGCGTTGTTTATTTATCATGGATCTCTGTTTTTCCCTAAATCATGAACGAATTCCTAAATTGGTAACTATTAGATCCCTCTTATATAATTATCGTTTCTTATTCAATTCGATAATCCTTAATTCCTTAAGAGATTAAACCATTGAATAATCTTAATTAAGAACAAGGAATTAATCATGTTATATAATTACCCAATTGTATCCCTACTTGTTGAATACCCACTGAAGCGAAAATAGAAACTTAAGTGAAAATAGAAAATTTCCCCACTGAAGCTATTTCGCTTAAGTGAAACTGGTCGCTTAAGCGAAAACAGAAAATTTCCCCACTGAAGCTATTTCTCTTAAGCGAAACTGGCCGCTTAAGCGAAAACAGTTCGTGTCACTACTGAAGCCAATTCGCTTAAGCAAATAAATTTCGCTTAAGCAAAATCTCTGTTGTCTGCAACACGTTTTTCGCGATTGTGGGGGCATTTTCGGGTTTTCTCTCCACCAAAACACAATTTAAGCCACAAACTCGAGCCTAAGGTGGGAAAACACTCACTCCATCATCCTTGCCTCCTCTCCACTCGAAAATCTCCCCCTTCCAAGCTAGGGTTTTGGGTCTTGATCAATCTCCCTTCCATCGGAGCTCTCTTCTTCAAGCTTATCATCAAGGCATCATCATCAAACTTGCTTCCCTCTCTTTATCCATGGATTGATCCTCATGAGATAGCTCCATCATCTCTCATTCTTGTTCCTTCTTAATCCCAAGAAATAGAGTAAGTAGATGAAGCTATTTCCTTCCTTTCCACTTCTTGATTATGGTTATTATGTCCATTTTCCTTAATAGAGCTATTCCTCTTATTTTTCTACAAAGGAGCATGGACTTTACAATCACTTGAGGTTCTCATTTTTCTAAGAGCTAGGGGAACATTATCACCTCCATATTCTTGCCTCTTAACATCTCTCTACACATCTTCAAGGATCATTGTGGGTATTAAGCTTGGAAGAACACTTTTGTTTCTAGGGTTCAATACCCATTAAGGTTTTCTCTTTTCCTTTCCAACCTCAAGGTAAGGGGATGTATCGCCGTACGGTGGTTGTATAGCTAGTGGTGTGTGAATATGTTGAGATTATTTGATTTGTTTGCTTAGGAGAAATTAGGATAAGGATGAGAATAGAAGCTAGAGTAATTGGGAAGTTTAGAACTTTATTTTACTAAATGCTTAAATTATGTGAACTAAATGTTGATTGGTGGATGCTTATGATGTTTAATTAATTGACGTATGCCAAATGTTGTGTAATGTTATGTATATATGTAGGAATTGGCTTCCATGAAATTAAGGGGTAGATGATACTTAGGGCAATTAAGAGAGTGGTTGGAAGTGAGTATTAGGCATAAAGAAAATTGAGTGTAGTAAGGATTTACTAGACAATGAGGAGAACTAATTAAATATTAAAAAGAGAAAGAACGAATAAGGAAATAAAAAGAGAATATGATTAAATACTCCCTTGGAATGCGAATACTAATCCTAGAAGACGTGCGGAGGGGTGCAGTAAGCCGGGTGCACAACACCTGCAGTAAGCCGCAAGCCGACCGATCGCATGGATTGAGTAAGACGTGCGGCCTGCGGGACCGTACGCATCGGTAAGGCGTATCCCCGGCGGCCGGGGAACGCAGTGGAAGAATTCGCATTACCATCTCCCCGGGTTGTGAATACTAACCCTAGAAGACGTACGGAGGGGTGCAGTAAGCCGGGTGCACACCACCTGCAGTAAGCCGCAAGCCGACCGATCGCATGGGTTGAGTAAGAGGTGCGGCCTGCGGGACCGTACGCATCGGTAAGACGTGTCCTCGGCAGATGGGGAACGCAGTGGAAGTATCTCACAACGCCGAAATAGAAAAAGAAAGAGAAGAGGATAAGAAAAGAAAGAAGTAAATAAGAGAGATAGTTTAAGAAAAGTAGAAAATTAGTAAAGAGAGAAAGTGGACAAAACTTATTCGAGGGGGTGGTTAGCACCTTTGGAGACGTATGTGTTTGTAGCGTAGTGTGTGAATTAAGATGTGTATATATGCTCATTATGTGCTAATTGTAATTATTTGTGATTGACTTGGCATACTTTATGCTTTGCTAGTTAGAGCGGTACTCACCCTTACAAACATTTCAGGTACCGAGTTCGAGCATATTGAGATGGAGGCCGAGCAGGACCCCACTCCCACCGAGGGAGTGTGATAGCTTCCCCTAGTAGCCATGATGGGATTCCGGGCCTAGTTTTTGAGTCTCATGTATTATATGTTGTTGAGACTTGTATGATAATTGCTTTTGATGTATATATGTTCTGGTTGGGGTGGCCCGGGATCTATCCACCCTTGGGTTGGGGATTGGTCTTTTATTTTGATTAGTGGCATGCTACTTGTTACCCTGCTGATGATACTCTGATTTTACTGTCGGAGTTGATGATGTGGTGACGATACACTAAGTCCCACAATGGATGGCCCATAAGAGGCTCATGATGTTTATTTACGTCTGGTGTTTCTGCTATATTTGATTTTGACAGGTGTCAGGGAAAACTGAATTTTTTGGAAACGTCCGAAAAACAAATAGAACTCTGCCCGTTTTTTCGGAAAAATTTTACTTAACATTTTTAAGAATTAAAAGAAATTTTTAGGTTGTAAATTTTTTTTTTTTTAAAAAAAAAAGAAAATTTCACTTAGGGTGTTAGAGTTGTGTTAGAAGATATTTCCAGAAGAAATTCGCAACCAATAGCCAAAACCACTTTAGACCCGAACATGCAGAGCAGTTTCAGCAGGGGTATAAAACCAGAGTTTTTGACATTCGATTCATCCATAAAAATTGGGGGGAAACATTAGACTTTGTTCTATGCAACATGCGCTAGAGAATAAAACAAATTTGAGGCTAAGAAAGTGCATGTGCTTACCAAAATCGAAGCTTGAAGGTAGCTTCAAGGATCAGAAACTCAATTTGATAGGTTTGAACACCAAACTTTGAGAGCTCACAACTATTGACACACTCACTCTTAACTCACAACTTCGGTATCATTGTGAAGCTTGAAGATTAAGCTTCACAATGGTGTATAACATGTGTTTTAAAATTCAGAGACCAAGAAGAACGAAGAGGACGGAGTTGTGCTCATAAAACAGAGCATCAACATGAACAAGAGCAAAATGGGTCGAATTCCACCAAATTGATGCTATTTATAGGCAAATTGGATTAGCATGCATGATGACACGCGTTTCCCACCGAGATTAAGAATGAATTCATGGCAATTAAGGGTTAAACCGCGTGATTACTCATCAAACGCACTAACCCTAGACTCTGCCGCACTATGGTAATCGATTACTGCATTGTGGTAATCAATTACCACGACTAAAATTTTGAAAATTCATATTTTAATTACTTTCCCTCCAACAACCTTTCTAATAATGAATTTAGGTCCTAAACCAAGGACTAAAATGCAAAACTCACATTTTCACACACAATTTTTTGAAAATTATATTTTTCATATAATTTCTTCTTCAAACACAGACATAATGTACAAAATCGAACACTGATTAAAATGAAATTAATTAATTATAAAATTATTTTATAATTAACTTTCACTAATCAGAAATTAAAATTTTGGGGTGTTACAAAAATGCCTTCATGACTTGCCTATCTTGTGTATTAAAAGTTTGATGAGATGTATGAGAAAAGAGTGACTTTCGACATGTTATAAGGAAATCTATAAGTTATATGAGCGTGTAGAGAAAATTGATTAAGGCTTGAGATAGCCTCAAGCAATCAATTCAATGCTTTAACATATTAGAACACAAACTCTTAGAGTAATGCGAATAAAATAAAATGTCACAAAGTTGTGATAGTTAAAAGGAAGTAAATAAAGTGCTTAAATGTAAAGAAAAACAGAATAAAATAAAGAGGAAACAAAAGAAAAATGAACAAAAAAAAGTAAAATGGTTGCATTAATTAGAGGGTAAACGAAATTACTTGATTTGCATCCTATTAATCAATTATGTGTTGAGATTATAAGGATTTTTTTACTAGTTTTTTTTCCCCTAACTCAATAGCAAAAACTCTTATTTATAAACAAAGTTCAATAACTATCCCTAAGTCTAACTTCCCCCTTCCCACGTCTTAGAAGCTGCTAAGGTTGAAAAGTTTCTTGCCATGATTTACTTCGACCCAAATGTTGTGGCCTTCATTGATGAGTTGTTGTTGATGCTCTCCTTATTGTCGTAATTTTGAAGCTTATTGCATCTCCGGTCTGAATGGTATTCCGATGTAGTTTTTGTGTATACTTTGACAAGATTCATCTTCGACATTAGCTATTCTTTAACATTATTGGAATTCAAAATTCTGTTGGCCTTAATACAACTGTAATTAGAAATTTCAATATTTGATATACTTTTTAAAAAATTACTTTTATAATTATAATTCTAAAATATGTTGGATAAATAGAAATATTTGAATAATAAAATAATTGATGCCATTACAAATTACAAAATGAACTTATTGATAAAATGAAAAAAATATTTTAAGCAAAAGTTATATCAAAGACCAAGGGGAGTTCGTATTAGATGTGACAATTCGGGTTATCTAAATTAAGTTCGGGCTGAAGCCGTGATTGGGCGGGTTAAAAAGGCTTAGATGAAATTTGGGACTAAAAAAGCTAACTAAATCTTATAATGATTCACTTTTTTAATAGGTTGAGCCATTTTTTAGATAATAACAAAGGATAGGTCCGATCCCGGGTCCAAATTCACTAATTGGGCAAAAAAATTTCGGATTATATTTTAAAAATTTAAACCAGCTTACATATTGGATTTATTCTTATCAATCAAGTAAGACCGGATATTTTTGTTGGTTTAATCTATAAAAAAAATAATCTCCCTTTATCATGGCAAAAAAAAAAAAAAAAAAAAGAGAGAGAGACCAAGGTGGTAGACATAAACGTAGTCGGTAGTCCTACTTTTTCTTTTTTAACTTTCTTTTTTCCCACCATCACCCAAACATACTTTTTCTTTTCTTTTCTCCGTTGTTTTTTTCCTCTTTCATTCATGCTTCGCTTCTCCCTTTTAAAAATGCCCCAAAGGCAACCAATTCAAAAGCAAGAACCATAGTGTCACACCTCACCACTTCACTACCACCATGAAAAAATCGCATTCAAGAAACTCGGACACGTCGACTCAGTTCGACTCGCCAATTCCCTTTCACTCTCCCATGCACTGGGACCCAACCGAGTCACCGGAATGCTACCGGTCGCCTGAAAACTCGCCGGGAAATCAGGTAGACAACTCCAAGGCCATCGTGTCCATCGACAAGTTCAGGCAGGGCGGCGTTCCCGAAAAGCTATTCGCGAAGCAGCAGAAGCCGGCGGCAGAGAATGCTCCGTCGGCGGTGGTGGCTATCCGGCCAACGAGGGAGGAGCCGCCTCGGCCGGTGGGAGCGGGAGGGGAGTGGAGGTCGTCGGAGTGGAGGAAAGAGGAGGTGATGAGGAAGGCGGCGCTAGGGTTTCGGTTGAGCGAGGTGGTGGTGTGTGTGATTTCGTTTTCGGTGATGGCTGCGGATAAGACTCAAGGTTGGAGTGGCGATTCCTTTGATCGCTATAAAGAATACAGGTATTTACTGCTGTCACTGTTTTTGGTGAAATCAACTCAGTTTTATTGTTGGAAAATGTTTAAATGATATCCGTATTTGATATCTGGGTTCTGTCTTTTTGGGTGGGTTAAAACTAATGAGTCCCGTAAGAAAGAAAGAGAAACTACATACACCATCAGTTTTTATCAAAAGATACAGATATCAAAATAGAGATGTTTATGTAACAGAGTTGTTTATTATTAGATTATGTTGATGACAATACATTGTACTATTTTTTTTTTAAATGCAAAAATACCTTTCATTTTCAAAAATACTCTTTCTCTTCCCCTTCATTCCTCTCCACCCACCCTACATACTTCCTTTTCTCCCTCTAAATCACGAGAAATTATTAGGTGGTCTGGTCCTTCATGGTCCAGGACAATCACCACCGTGATGGAACGGGCGCAACCACCGCTAACCACCGTTAACTGTCGTTTTTTGTTCAGTCATCGCAGATCTGTCATCAAAAACCCAGCCCTGGCCTTTCACTTTCGCTATTCTGTTTAGTACACACCCAGCCTTCATCAATTTCGGCACATGCATGCTTTGAAAATCTTAATGTGAAAGTAGAAGAGAAGTGATGGAGGAGTTAGGGAGTGGCAGAGAATGTGAGATAGAGATAAGATCGGAGTCGAAGTAGAGAGGGAGTGGCTGAGATTGGTTCGGAGTCACAAAGGAGAAGGCACGAAGGAGAAAGTAAAAATTAGATGGGACGACACTGTGAGTCTATGAGGGAGAGAAAGTGAGAGCAGAGTAACAAAGAGAGAGAAAGAGGCGTTAAGAAGAAGGAGAAGGTAATTGGGTTTAGTGGGTTATTGGGAATTTGGATATGGGTAAGTACTAAGTAGTGGTTGTATTTTTTTTTTTTGTTTTTAGTTTTTATTTATATTTAATTAAATTATTGATTAATTATAGTTTTTTAAGTGATTCAGTTAAATCAATAATCAATTACTATATTGATTACTATATGTTTGAGTTTATATATGTATCTATTTTTTAATTTTTTTTATATAAAATGAATTTCTTACTTCATTACTGAAATTATTATTATTATTTTTTTTAATTTTAGAACTATTCAAAATTGTTAGCATACAAATATAATAAATATAACAATAATTATAGCCTATATTTTTGCATTTTGTGCAATCATAATTTAATTTCACACCGCAACAGCCGCAATCCGGATAGCAGTAGATGCAATGACCGCAATCGCAACAAATGCAACGCGACCGCAATCCGGATAGCAGTAGATGCAATGACCGCAATCGCAACAAATGCAACGCGACCGCAATCGCGACCGCGACCGCAATTTAAAACACTGGTTCTATTTGTAAGATTTTTTGTGATTTTTATTTTGATAGATCTTATTTCAATTTTCAAAAGCATTTAATTACTTCTTTTCACAAACACTCCTATTATCTTAACACTTTTAGAGTTTCAATAATATTTAAGGGATAGTTTTGAAAAATTACAACCAATTTTCACATTTCTAATACTACTAACAAATTTAATTGTCTTCCTTGTTGGAAGTGAAAAATTCCAACCGGAGGGAGTATTCTTTTTCGGTTTTTCTAACCTATATATCTCCTGTATTGTTTAATGGAACTTTTATTGAAAAATTAAATAATTATATTTTAATTAATTAAGTATATATTTTCTTAACAAAGACTTACTTTTTCAAGCTTGATTATCTGGTGCATAGAATGGATAGACCCATACTTTTTTAACCTTGAAGACACATTTTTTTATATTTAATGTTTGGGTCGTGAGCATAAGTCACAACTAAATGCAATGATTATACTAGGATCGTGATTCTAATTCACTACCTTTAGTTTTTGCTACCCCACCCTTACATCACGACCAAGCAAGATAATTGACTGTGAAAGATAACTAGATAAGTCACCTAGGTAAGCCTGAAATATGTCTCATTGCTTTAATTTCTTGTCTATGTTTTTTTCTTCTTGCTTTTGTCGTTTCTTCTTGTACTGATTGTAGTTCAAAAAAGAACCTTTCTGCAAGAAGTTTGTTGAGATATACCCTTTAGTTGTGATAATTCTAAGGAATTATTACCAATCAAAAGCCATAAGCTGTCATCCCCTGTAGTTGTTTATTATTTTGCTTACTGAATTCAGTATACCATGCCCGCCACAAATGGTATTAATATACTTACTCTGTGGTGACTTAAGTCATGACCTCGGGTGGGTGAAAAAAATTTGGTCATGAGTTAGATTCACAATTTTGATTTTTTAATAGTTTGTGAACTAAACTTAAAATAGTTATGTTGATGTGTGTATTTAAGGTTAGAGGAAGTAATATTGGTAAGCATGAATGAAAGTGTAGTTTGTAAGAAACATGACCTCATTGTTGTGAAGCGTCGATTTAATTTATTTTTAATTTTTTTTAGAATTTGATATCAGGGTTGTGAATTTGTGATGTATGATCACGACCCAGTTCAAAACTTCTTGTGAGTCGTGCTCACAACTACTAGCATAAATCAAGGTCGTGAGGTAGGTTCATGACCCTATATATATATATATATATATATATATATATATATATATATATAATTTTTGAAATTTGGAACTTGAGATGGCTGAAAAGGAAACCTCTCCCTGGAATAGTGTAATGCGCGTTGGAGGTGTTAGAAGGAATGATAGGGGGAGGTTTTAAACCAAATGAATATGTTAAGTGTGTTATGGTGAAGGAAGGAAGATGCTTTGAAGCAATGGAGAATTGGAAAAGGGGTGGTGTGGAGAGCTTTTTGTGAGGGGGAGGGAAGGGTTGAAATATATTTGGACCAAATTAAATTAAGCTAACTATAAGATCAAAGAAAATAAATAAATTTTTTAATTTTATAATTAATAATCATGTAAGTATAAAGATAGCATGCCATATCTACTAAGTATACCGCATGTATCAAATACTCCTTTCAGTTCTAAATATAAGTTCCCTTTGGAAAAAAAATTTGGTCCTTAATGTAAGTCTCATTTCTAATTTTCAGTGGCATTAATTATTTTTTTTCACAAACACCCGTATTTACTCAACACTTTTTAGAATTCCAATAATTATAGTGGTAATTTTGAAAAATTATATCAATTGTTTACATTTTGAATATCACTAACAATACTAATTAACTTTTTAGAGAACGTGTTTTTTAATCAAACGAACATTTAGGACCTGTGAGAATACTTCACAAACGTATTGCGTACAGTTACGCTTACTAGTACCTGTACCTGTATGGAGAAGTATTGTTTGTTGTGTACTTCAGTTACTGCACCCACCGCAACCCTCCCCAATCCCCATCACTGTCCATTGGTAAACCAACCTCAGCCATGGGCCATGACACTATGACAGACATAAGAGAGGGAGAAATGAGGGAGAGTGAGAAGAAAGTGAAACGAAAAAGATAAAGAAGGATGGGATAGATCTGATTGAGGAGAGATAAAAATAAAGTTTTTAAAATAAATGAAGTAAATTAAAAAAATGATAAAAAAGAGATATACTTATATACAGTGTGGGCATCGAATCCAGATCTTAAAAAAATCATTTCCGTTTATTGTATGATCATGCCCAAGGTTATGCAAACCCAAATCTTATGAGAACAAAGTATAGGGTTTTCCTCTTCAATGTTGCCCCTCTGTGCATCCTGCGTTCACTGTATTGCTACATTCTTCTCATTTTCATTTCATCTTCTGGAATAGGTGGGTGTTAAATATTAAATTAATTAACTGGAAAATAAAAGGAAAAAAAAATCAAGTAGTGAATGAGCTAAAAAAGCCAATTCGAAGCTTTGAATTTAGTTTGTTTGAATAATTGTCTAACCTTTTTTCTTTGCAAGTGAAGCATGTCATTCTAGTGTTTGACTCGGACTCATTTGCTCTCCAATTTAAAACTGTGATGTATGCTGTATTTAAGAAATTCTTAGACGACTTAGGATCAAAACATTTTTCTCGGTGTCATTGAATGTGTAAGCCTATATTCTCAGCTGTAGCATTAAAATGTGTGGACGACAGTGAGTGTTGAGTTGGTTCACATTCGACAGAAGAGGAAAAAATGTTCTACTCCTTACTCTTCTTCTTGTTATTGTATTCTGTCTGTTTATTCTACCAAATTTACTCCAAGTGGTAATGATGTAATGGTAAAGCTTACTGATATGGCAGGTATTGTCTAATTGTGAATGTTATTGCATTTGCATACTCTGCATTACAAGCGTGTGATCTAACCAGTCAACTAGTCACGGGGAAACTCTTAATCAATCATCACCTTCGCTATCACTTTGATTTCTTCATGGATCAGGCAAGTATAGGACTCAATTTCTATTAACAAGTTTTAGTTATCTTCTATCAAAAAGTGGGTATAGTTTTTGGCAAAAGTAAAATTTCTGTGTTGTGTTGTCAAATGATGAAGTTTTTACTGTCCTCACGGTCATTGATGTGGGCTTCTTGCAAGTATCCATTTCAGTGACCAATGCTTTACTATGATTAGTGTTAGAGCGAATTTTAATGCCTTCATTCGTTGAAAATTGACAATTTTTTTTTTTGGACAAAATGTTACGCAGGTTCTGGCATATGTTTTGATATCAGCATCATCATCTGCAGCCACTCGGGTTGATGATTGGCAATCGAATTGGGGGAAAGATGAGTTCACTGAGATGGCCAGTGCTTCAGTTGGAATGGCTTTCGTCGCCTTTGCTGCCTTTGCTATTAGCTCACTCATCTCTGGCTACATCCTCTGTAAACGCAGCTCAATGTGAACGTATAGTTCATATGAGTTGTTTGTCAGTTGAAGTTCTCTTTTCTTTCTCTTTTGCTGTGAAGGAATGATTTCAAACTGTTGTTGCCTATGGTTTTTTACTGTACAGACTTCTTTAGATATAGTTTCAGTGTGTTGTTAATCTAACAAATTGGAGGGTTGAGAAGGAAAATGTCCTTGTTTGGTTAGCATTCAGATACACTTTTTAATTGTGACGTTCGTCCTTAAAAGTCTTGTTTCAAATCTGGTGCAAAGAAAAATGTTAAACTAGTTTTTAGGTTCTTCAGGGTTTTTCGAGCCAATAAAATCAGTTGTGCCCAATATGTTGGAAGCCCAACTTGGTAAAGAATAAGAAATTTTCAAACTAGAATCGATTTACAAAAAAGTTTTGCTAACAAGTTCTTGAATTAAAAAGACAATCAGAAGTGTATATTATTTTGTCAATGTCAGGAATTAAAAAAATATAAATATATTTTTCAATAATTTTTCATTGTATTTGATTCTTTAACAAATGTCTTAAGCATTTGCCTTCGTAACAATGGGCCAATTCTTCCATGAATGAGTAAATTTTTTATGTTATACATGGACCATGCTACACTTTACTGACTTATCTACGATTGAAGTAGTAGTGATGACTGCTCTAATTTTTTCATCCGTTTGCTCATGACATCATAATGAAAATAAACTTGTAAAATGTAGTCCCAAATTCTTTCACTATTCTTTAAGGGGAAGTAAACAGGGGGGTCTTAGAATGAGAGAAGAGAAAGAGAAAAGGTTCATCCGTACTTGTAAGAGTTTGAATTTGTGCACTCATTGTATAATTTATTATCGAAACTTAACAAATTGTTAGCTGACCCTAAAAGATCACATTTTTACATTTTCCTCTACTAGTTTCTTAGTGGATTTTTTTCTTGTGTTCATTGTTGTGAGAAAGTGGTGTAAGGGCTATTGCGTATATGCTGGCCTTCATAGTATGGATGCACTAGCTATGAGGCTAAGCCACTTCTATTACAATGACATTATGAACGCTTGGTTCTCTCTGCGTATGTGTATCATGTATAGTGAACACTAATTAATGATGTATGTTTGTTTAATGTGTATAATGAGAATATTGTGTCCCTGAGACGGTTTTAGCATGGTGCTAGTTTTATGACCCGCTATTCCTGGTTTCGCCTGTTAAAGAACTTTTCTCGTAAAAACGAATGAAACGGTAATAAAACACAGTTACCATAAGTGAAAAAACTATCTCCGTTCCCCGTTCCATGAAGGATGACTTGGTCCCCTCTCAATCTGTAGTCAGATTTCAGATCTGTGACAAATGTTAGAGTATGTTAGAGAGTAATTAGGTTTGGAATTTCCTTCTCCACACATTTTAGATTTGAGAAAAGTTCTGTCTAAAACTACTCCTCTCACTGTCATCGTGTGTTGATCTGAGCCATCATCTTCTTCGTGGGTCCTCCGTCGTCTTTGTCCATCGGCTTCCTCGCAGCTCGTTTTGCAGGGTTGTCATTAGTTTTTTAGTTTTTCCAAGTTAATTTGTTTTGGAATGTTATAGCTTCATAAATGCAAACATAGTTCATTAAATGCGTTGTTTCCCAATTAACCATATGAGTGTTACCTTGTTATTTTTTAGTTTGGTGGATGCCTAATTTTTTTTAGCTTCACAAATCATAAAGCCTTTTAAAATTTTCCATCGTTATCCAGATGTTATGTGGAACACATTGTCTTTAGCTTCATTTTTTGTTTTGTGTTTTGTGTTCATTCGTTGTTTATAGTATTTTTTCTATTTTACTAGGTCAGATCCACGAAAGGTTAGGTTAGGTTTTAAGGTTTGCGGAAAAATAATGTTAAATTTACAAAATTTAACGTTTAATATTGATATTAAACATATGTTGTTTATGCATTACAGTAGTTAATTGTCAAAAATGTGTGAAGACTCAAGCTCCAACATTGTGGCCAATCCATCTCAATCTCAATTGGGAGACGTTGCTATAGATGAGGTAACATTTGGATTGTTTTATGGTTGCAATTTTTTTTTAAGTTGACCAATATTTTTGTGACGAATAACGGAGAATGATGGTTTTTTTTTTTTTTTTTTTTTTTGCATATTGTTGTCATTTAGGTTGTTGAGGTTGAAATGGACTGTGACGAAGATGTTACCCTGAACGGTGAAGATCAATATCGCATTGATGGAATGAAGGATATAGGGATGGTGAGGTTCAACTTGTTAAGTGGCGAAGAGTTTTTGAAGTATCATTTTGCTGATAATGGGGTTGGTTATGACTTCTACAACACTTATGGGTTAGTCACTGGATTTAGCTGTTGGAAATAGGGATCAGAATACACAGCGAAAAAAAACCCGAAATACCCTATTTACAGAACATGATCCATGCGAGAGAGCATGATTCGAGATAGAAAAACGTTTACCTCTTGATGCAAAGAGGAGAACAACGCTGGTCAGATCGTCCATGAACAATTTGCGTCAATCACGAGCGCATCAAGGTAGTCATTCCTCTATTGGTATCCACACGAACAGGTTCCCAATTGGAGTCACGTCTCTCTTCTCAGTGCTAGCGGAGAAGAGAGAGATTCAGTGTACACTCACTCTCTGATATGGACGGCTAGGGTTGCCTTTCTGTGTCTCACACATACATAAAACCCTAAGGCTGATACTATTATTTATAATAGTATTAGACCAGTGGGTTGGGCTTGGTAGAACATATCAGAATGCATCGCACGGTCATACTGTGCATCGCACGGACATAAATTTTATATAAAAATACAACTATTGCATTTTTTAATCAAATTTGATATCTCCAGTGTATCTGTTCTTAATGTGTGACCCTATAGGTTCCTGTAACGTTGGTAGTAAAGTTAAAATCCCATTTTAAGTTTCCAAGCAATGAGCGGTATCTAGCAACACGTCATTGCTACCCAAGTGACAGGGATGCCTGTGTTCTGACATAACCTTAGTGTGTCCAATGATCATGTGTAAATTTAATTCCATTGTCCAAATATCTTAGTTACACTCATGGCATGGAAGGTGTCACCCATGTACAGTGTAACCTATGGTTTCTTGATCCCTGAGTAGACGTGTCTAAACAAGTCTCGTCAATATCTCATATTGACTTTCTTGAGTATGGCCATACATTTCACTGTCTCACTCAGTCAAGGGGCCCAGATATATAATTCCTATTAACAAGGAAGGACAAATCCCATCTACGTCGCTCATGTCCCTCTACATGATTTGTCATATACCCGACTACAACCGTTATGATCACCTGGTTAAAGATGATGTTTGATTGCGTGAAAGCACATAACTCCTCATGTTGGGAACCGTAGCGACTTCAGGTCGAAGGACCATGTACACCATTATCACTATGAGAATCGCTTATGACACTCACTTAATAATCCATGTAGCATTCTCATGGCGGGTCAATCCAGTACACAATTTTCCCAATGTGTACTTACGTGAAGACTTGATATCTCATATCCATGACCGGTGAGATACAGTCATCAGTCTGTCACATACTAGTCTCGATGTATTATAGTCGTCCTTATTAACTGTAATACAAGACTAGGGAATCTCTAAGGATAATTGTCAATCAATAAGATCTCACTATCAAGTCATGTACTTGATATTCTTATGACATTGAACTTATTATCATGAGGACAGGACCTATACCACGCGGGCTCGACAGCTATCTCAACAAATGGCTCCAAGCCAGGCTATCTCAACAAATGGCTCCAAGCCAGGAGAACTGTAGAAAATCCGGTACAGTCTCAAATCAAATCATATAATCAAATCAAAGAGCCCCGTTCCAGTCCCTCTCACTGTTCAAGATTTGCAATATAGGGGGCGACAGAACTATTCTAGTTCCGGGTGTAGAACTTTACCACGGCATCGGACCGGCCCATCCTTACCCCTTATGGAATTCGTTCTACCTAGAACGTACTCAAGGCATCTTGACGTTTCACCCGTCATTGCCTCCCCCTAATGCAATCTCCTCCTGAGTATCCGCAGATACCCATGGTATCTTCCTCTCCACTACTTCGCACTCATTGCTCACCGCATTCGTCAAAGTCTTTTAAGTGTTTTAGAGTCTTAGTTATTACCCTAAGGTCGGCTCATCCTTAGTGCATCCCTTCAACGAGTCCCGACCGCTATCTTTCAACATTACTTTTCTTTTCATTTCTCAACAGAGCACAGAGCTGGGATCGCATTGACATACTCGCATCTCATTCCACAATCTTTCTCAACATCTCATTTCACAATCTCTCTCATTTCACAATCTTTCTCAACATCTCACTTCACAATCTCTCTCATTTCACAATCTTTCTCATTTCACAATATTTCTCTTTTGAAACATCAGCCCTCTGACTTCACTTTCACCACTAAGGAGCCCAGCTCCACTCATATCACATCTCATTTCAGTGAGCATCAGTGGAGGAGCAAGCTCAACTCAACACCAATCTCATTTCAATAAACAACAACAGAGGAGCAACGCTCAACTCATATCACATCTTATTTCGGTGAGCATTAGTGGAGGAGCAAGCTCAACTCAACACTAATCTCATTTCAATAAACAACAACAACACTGCTTTCCTCAGCCCTGGCTCAACGTCATTACGATACTTTCATTCACATCATATCTCATTTCTTATCAGATTCTTAGGATTCTCATAATATCTCATATCTTTCCACAATCTTAGCTCTTATCTCTTTTCTCAATGTCTTATCAAAGCTGCCTTATTCAATAAGGACTTAAGCCAATCAGGGTGCTATATCTTTCTCTTTGTGTCTTTTACTTTCACAATGTTACTCATATTATCTAATTCGTCTTTCTTTTCAATCTTACTTCATCACTTTCGTACCTTATTCACATTATCTTATTTTCAAGACGTAACAGACGTCCATCAGCATGTTACTCATATTATTCACAATTCAATATCATCATACATAATTAAACATTTAAACAGATAAACATGAGCATGCTATTTCAAATCATCATCATATAATTTCATCACACAACAACATGTGGTCTTTGTCTCCTTCGTATAAGTGGCCACACAACTCAAACAATTGCCACTATACTACTGACTCAGAACCACCAAGTTCCGATCTTTGAGATGATCCGGAACGTCCTAATAAATCACCTATATACCACGGTGTCTTAGGAAAGCTTCTCTCTCACCTCAAGTCCAGCAAATAAATGCACACGATCTCTGTGGATCCTTATCGCTGTCAGCTGCTCCAATCCCCCGTCTTTAGAATTCCTCATATTAGACAAAGCACGTTTTCATTTTTTTTTAACTTGTATAAGAAAATCTTTTCTTAACTCAATACACATTCCGTTCCTCGTCGGAAGACTTAAAACATAATTGTTTTCTCAAAACAACTCTAATATTTTCTAGTACTTTAAGTACTTCAAAACCATTTTGAAAGTATCAAATAAAGTAATTCAAATCAATTGATTTGGTTGCTGGTCCATCTTGGACAGCACCTTAATCATGTCCAAAAACACCGAAAAATTCACCGTTTTCAATCCGACTTTTTCCTAAATCAATTACCACTTGAAAACCATTCTTTAAATCACTTGAACACATTTTGAAAACTAAGAAACAAGTCCAAATGATTCTGGACAGCAAAGGATGGTTTCACAAAATCACTTTAATAAAAATCCGAAAACATCGTAAAAGCAATTTTATTTCCAATAATTCTTTAGCTCAAAATTAACACTTTAACACTTTAAAATTCAAGCTTTATCAATAACTACAAACTGAGGACAGCCACTAAACATGTCCCATGTTTTCAAATAAGTCAAACCAAATAAACTCAAGGTTACTTAATTTCAAAATCAATTACGTATATGAACATTCTCCAAACATTGGCCAACACACAAACGACAAACAACACCTTAATAAATCAATCAACATAGTCACATAGCACATATCCTTCCATAACTTTAAATTATTCAAGTGAGCATACATATTCACTAATGAAGTAACACTTTATTAATTAATTGATTTTCATATTTACCTACATTATTAAAAAGGGACCGAAATTGAATAAGCCAAAATAAACCAAGATCACAAGTTCATATACTTTAAACCAACTTAACCAACTTGAAACATTACCATGCAAGTTCGTTTTCATAAATCAAAATTTCTTAAGTACACTTACACTATATGACCGAATCAATCAAAGACAAATAGGCTAAAAATCACAACTTTAAACACTTAAGTCATCAAGATTCATGTCAAGCACTTAAACACGATTTCATTTACATGAAACAAAAATCATTTACCCTCTTTTTTCCTCTCAAGACCGAATATACACATACATAAGAACAAAGCACAAAACTTCATCAAACAAAACCATTTATTCCTATTTTTAAACAAAGCTTCACATCAACACATGAAACATACTCATTATCACATGTCATTTCATGAAAAGAATCCTAAACCTAGTTAGCATGCATTGGCCGAAAACTCATCATGACAAAGACAAGGTTTTTGGTTCATTTTTCAACATGCAAAGAACAAGATTCATAAACCAAATCAAGTACTTGCTCACACAAAATTTTTAAAACATCTTTTCCTTTTTCAAGCATTAAACCGAATCATCATCATCATTCAAATAAAATTTCATTTCAAATCTCTTGCATGCACTTTAAAATTCTTAAATCAAATGAATCTCAACATGCATGTGCCTTTTCATGATGATCAAAACATGCTCTCCTAGTTTCTAAGCTTAAACCGAATGAACATCATCATAAATCAAGCTCTTTTTAGATCAAATCATTTTCAAAAGCTTGTTTCCTTGGTTCTTTGCAAAACCGTAATGATCACCAAGGAAAGATTAAATCTTTTTACTCAAAACAACATGCATGACTCAAGATTAAAACTTTTTCAAAGATCAAGTCAAGATCATTACATGCATCAAAGAAAAACCAAATCTTTTCACTTAAATTTTACATGCAAGGATCAAGTTTTAAGCTTTGTCATAAATCAAGTTAAGATCATGACATGCAATCACTTAGATCAACTTTTCTAAACACAAAATCAACATGCAACCACTTAGATCTAATTAAAAATCATCAAGACCTAGTTTACTAGCCATGGCCGAATCATCTAGCTCATGGTTTAGAAATTTACAAGTTCCTTTAACTCCAAAAACTCATGATCAAGGCATTATCAATACATGCAATCATTAACTAAACCATAAAATCAAACATGCAAGAAGAAAAGAAGATTACAAAGCTTAGAAATCCAAAACTACTCTAAACTCTTCTAGGACCTTCGAATCACCTACCAAGAAAAATGATTTTCAAGCTTCCACAACCTTTGATCTTCAATGAAAACTCTTGATCAAGTCTTGGATCTCCTTCTTCTTCTTCCTTCCCTCTCTATCTCACGGCCTCTCTCTCTTTCTCTCTCCCTCTCTTTCTCTCTCTCTCTCTCTCACTAAGAGTTGAATGGGCTCTTAGTGTTGGTGTTTGGAAATGAAGAAATGAAAGGGAGAAATGGAGTGAAGGGAAGAAATGCAATGAATGAATGGAAATGAAGGGAAATGAACTAAGGTTAGGCCTATTTATAGGCAAAACCGTGAGTTCCCTTTTTGCCCTTGAATAATTCGGTCCTATGTGTTAAAGGGAGGGGCAATTTTGGCACTTTGTTTTGTTGCATGGGTGGATTTTATCAAGGAGACAATAAGGAGCACTTTAGGGCATTAGGTCTCATCACACATCATTTTATTTCCTACATCACATCTTCTAACTTTCCATGGATTAAATTTTACTTTCAATTTTCTTAAACTAGAAGAAAATAAATCTTCCTACTCTCTCTTCATGCATGCTTGACACATACACACACACATGCATAAACATATTCATTTTATTTTCATTTCAATTTTCAATCATACACAATTACTTTAAGTCCTATACCATTTTAAGATAATATTATAGCACAAATTATTCAAGAATTCACACCTCATACAAGCATTCATACACACACCATATCAAGTAATCATTTTATTTTAAATTCACTTTATAAGATCACATAAAATAATTTTCCCTTTATAACATGACAATCACCCACAATAGTGAATAAAAACTCTAAAATACACACTTTAAATAAAACAATTAACTGCAATCCTTGGCTATAGATATAGCCCTCACTTCATTTTCTAAAATCATATTTTCGTATATAAAAGATATCCTCAAAGGGAAAAGTTCATTTGAGGTCTTTAACTATTTTTACTCATTTAAATACTCAAAATTCGTTCACAATACACTCAGAAGATAAATTTTCGTAAATCAATCCAGAAAATTATAAAAGTTACATTTTTGAAATCTACATTTCAATACGATCGTTTTCATATAAAGATCATAATATTCGGAGTTACGGTTTAAAAGATACGAATTTTCAAAGTTAGTCCATCTATTAGAGTTTACAAAGAATTTCACCTCTTTAAAGAAATCTCAAATAACAAAACCATCTCAATTGAGTTCATGAAAATACTTATTTTCACCCAAATACATCTATCGTTAATAAAACATACCTCAAAAATTCATTTAAACAGACGAGGAATTCGCGGGTCGTCACAATTTGTAATGCTATTTGTAACGCATCTCCCATTAGATGCTAACATTAGCTTAGAATTCTTTGAAACAGGTTAATTTGGTACAAATTGTAACAAAATAATATTTAAGAGAATTTTCTGAAATATATTTATGAAATATATTACTCAAAAGTTAAATAGACGTTACTTAAACAACCACTGATTACGATATTACTTAAACACACCACTAATTACAGAAGAGTGAAATAGACGTTACTTAAACAACCACTAATTACGATATTACTTAAACAACTACTAATTACAAAACACCCCGATGCTATCAATGTCCCTAAAAGGCACAAACAACAACTTAGATTTTGTTAACCACCCTCCCCCAGTTCCTTTTCCTGACTTCCAGCTCCATCACAAGGCCATCAATAGGGTATCGAAAAAGAATGAAGCGACAGATGTCATCCTTCTTCACCCCATAAAGTTGTGCAACTTCACGCCATCCCTTTGACAAGTAGCATTGGCGCCTCTCTGCATAATGAATCAATGTCACCAGTTTGCATAGGCAAGTAATAAGTACTTGTTGACTTTTGGCAGTTCTAATGAAGTCCTTAACTTCATCATACGAAAGAGCCTGCACAATTTTAGCAATACATGAACATGATATCCAAATTAAATACTAGTCAAAATCATTAAATTATAACATATGGTTAAAAATTACCAGCTTAGGAAGCTCTACTTGATATTCCCTAACGACGACAACAAACCGATTAAGGTATTGGATTTCATCATTGGGTGGAGGGTTCTTGAAAGCTAAATTACCACACTAAGCCAAAAACAAAATTTAGAACAGTGTACTAACTAATTGTGAAAAACACAAATAATAGGTAAGCAAATTAGATTTCACTTCTATCAATTCCCCGAAGTCTTCTCGTCCAACCATCATCGTATTTAATACAAACAATCAAAATCGGATTGGAAGTGAAAATGCAATGTAATGTTTGCTCACTATCCAAGTTGTGTGTGTTAGTGAAGTTCTCCCACCCAGTCCCGAAGAAGTGAGTATCACTAGTATTATAATTAAATTTTATGGGTTTCTTCAATCGTATGCCAAAATTGTGGTACATGTGGAATTCCCACAAACGAAGGTCAAGCACTGATATTATCAGATAAAAAAAAAATCAAGCACATTAACATGAGTCCATAAATATAATTAAATTAAAACCAAACAATAAACTGAAACCACCGTACGATTGAAGTTCTTCAAATGAAAAGCAAAAGAGATTCAAAATAACACAAATAAGAAACCCTACAAGAACACACTAAGGTACTTGACAAACAAAAAGCCAGTTCCATCATAACTTGACCAAGTACCCGAATAAGATTTGGTCATTACACTAAGATTTGGTGCGCTAAGCATCCATCATTACACATTACTTTGAAAAACCTAAACCAATGCCCAAAGCTTGAACTTGCTGGTAATCATCAACACCATCTTCAAAAAACTTTTCCAAAAACCATTTCACAGTTGATGTAGGTGGCTTTAGTTTGCATGGACTTCATTCCATTTGGTCAAAGCGTAAGCTTTAACCTGCCTTTTCACCATGTTTACGGACCCATCAACAGCGCAAGAGCAGTCCTTACTCGATCATGGCCTTCCTTCAGCTGCCATTTGCATTTACGTCTTACTTTAAAATGGAAAACAAACAATAAACAATGATGAAAACAATATTTTTCATGATTAAAGTGGGTGTACCATGCCAATCAGGTTGGGTTGAAACAAATCATCCATTTCCAGTCAATCAACAACCCATACTGATGATGAATCACTACGTATAAATAACCACATTAACAAGGAATTCATAACAAAATAGGCATGCTAAATTCACCCATTAATTGACTAACTGTATGCATATAACCGGTTGCCATAGTTCGGGATTCCCCTGGCCTCCGCCACCTCTCAATCACAATATTCTTGATTCATATGAACATTTCCCCCAAAGTAAGGTGATGAAACAATGGCACGTATGACAATGCACTTTGTCATTAAAAAACAAAAACACCATTCAATTAGTGAATGCAGTAGGAAGTTTCTTTAAACTTGTTTAACATTACTATACATTACCATTTGCCTCATAAGTCTACATCTTGGTAGAATCATGTCAGGATGCAGGTTCGAGTCTAAATGGTAAATGGTTTGATCCTCAATGGAAATCACCATAAGATACCAATTGCCCATTTTCATGAATGGGTGCACAGATCTATAAATAAAGTTGACAATCCGATCAGTGCATGTGCTATTTTAATAACTTTATTCACAGTCAACTGTTTAACATATCCAAATTGACTTACAAACTTAAGAGCATCAGAGACATGAATCCATCTCCTTGCATATTTTTCAATCATGTAGTCATATTCCCTGTCAGCAAGCACGTCCTCCTGATGACATATAGTATTTACTCGACTTTTATACCACAAAAAACAATCAAATAAAAATCTAGAAACAAAAAAGTAAAAGCTGATTCAATAAAAACATGGAAATAAATAAACAATCTCATTGCAACAAAATCTGGAGGAAAGCACAGAGTGGTTATCCCGGAGTAATATTGCTGCATGAGGGAAAGCTTCAATGCAACTAGCTTGACCATCTGCCAAAAAATAACCATTGCTCTACTTAACACCTTTCTACATATTTTGGAGTACTAAACCTAATTAAAAAACCAGTGCTTTTTTAAAGTAACCTGTGTAGAGATGGGCCTCCCAGGTACGAAGCAGTAGAATTCACCACGGGTTACTGGCATGTCACTCATGCTTAACAAAACCTCACTGTCATTTTTAGTGATTAAGAAATTTACAAGCAACCACATTATTGCATGGCCATAGCATAACGGTACCTCATAGTCAAGTTCAATGTTTAATATATTTACAACAAGATTGTTAAGGTCAAAGCATGAAGTGTACATAACTAAAAAACTAAACTAATGTCATATTTGCAAACTTACTTAACGTCCAGACCTTCACCAAATATGTAGGCATATACTTGAACCTCTTTAGTGTTAAGTTCCATGTCAATAGTTGGACGAAATATAGTTTTTACCAACTAGTAAAACATAAACACACACAAAGTTTAGCAGTGAGTGAGGGACAGACTTGTGGAATATTTACATTAAGACCAACAATTTATTAAGGTTCAAGGTATACCTTTGGAAGGGTAACACCACGTCCCTTCACACAGGTACGTGACCCCTTTCCAGAAGAAGCCAACCTTACTCTTTTGTTTGGTGTGTTTCCTCCAATTGATAATGATGGTGTCCCTAAAGTGGTTTTTTGTCTTTTGTTATTTGGGTCATAGGGAGGGGTTTAAAACAACTACTTACTAAGCCTGTCAACCTCAGGTGTCAGGCCCACAAACTTTTCTTGAAACCAAAAAAATATAACATAAGGTCATGCACAAATAATTCTTAAAAACGATATGAATTAAACCAATAAAGTATTAAACGTGACAAGTATAACATGCAGGTTCATATAACAGTTAGGAAATTATGTAACCTTGTTTGCTTCAGAACTTGGGTGTCTCCTTCTATCAAACAACCGCTTTCCTTTATCCCTTGATGGTTGGGATGCTGTTTTCATGACTGCACCCTTACCATCATCCTCGCTGTTGGGGGACGCCAAAGCAAAGTCATGGTACTCATTGGACAATTCATCCTCAGTTACATCAATGACCAAATCTTTAACAGGTATTGCTATGTTCTGCCTCATCATTGTAACTTGACTAGGGTCACTTACGAATGAACGGTTCAGGTTGTCAGATTTAAAAGGCTCTCCCATGACCTTTTCTTTCAAAACTTTTTGCAAACTCGAATCATAATTGTTGTTGTTGAACAGCTGAGCACGTTGTGGCCAGTCCAAACTACCACCTTTTGGATTCAAAAGTTGCTCAATCTCATCAATGGACCTCATGGTCATCAGGTTTTGGTTTTCACACACAACCAATTCAAGCATCTTAACAGATTGGTTGGTTTGAGCCAAGGCATTATCAAACACTTCCAGTCTACTTTTCATGGCCTCATCAAACATAGCCGTCCTTGATTTCACATGCTGCATTTTACGAAAAAAAAAATAAGTCTGGGGATGTTTAATAGTACATTAGTGTTCATGTTGGAGGCTTTTAAAAGAGAATAACTTACTTCCAAGAAAGCAGCCATGCATTGTTGTGTGTCCATGATGTTGAATGTTGTTTCATTTCCCACGTCTTGAGTTACTTCACTCTGCACACCAACTTGCTCATTTGGAGTTGGTATTGCAATGTCTGATGATGGAACACGTACTTCCTTTGACTCAGTTTCAACGGGTTGGCTTTCACACAACACACTACAACATGTAAATGATAATAGGGTTATAAAATGTTTCATAAAACAATTAACAAAACATTAATATTTGGAGATAATAATGCTTTACCCGAAGCTTTGCTTAACTTTTGCAGAGTTGTCATCTCCAATTCCACCATTATTTGAAGCACCCTCCATTGTGACAAAAAGCTTATTTGATTGATACTAAGTAAGTATTGTGTGTGTTTGTGACTTTGGAGATGGTTTATAATGCATTCTACAAACCGCTATTTATAGATCAAATCGAAACCCCCCCAATGGTAAACCCTACAAGTCTCATCACCAAAGAACCCAATCTGAAAAATAAGGTTGACTTATTTTATTGTATTATATTCTATTCGTATATGCATTACTCAACAACCCAAAAAGTGCAAAACCTCAATGCAGGGGTTTCCAGTATCAAAATTATACACATACATGAAAGTTAATTTTTTTTTTTATAATTTCATTCTATTGTATTATATTCGTATAATATGAAAGTATATGAAAAATAAGGTTGACTAATTTCATGGTATTCTATTCTATTCGTATATGCCTTACTCAACAACCCAAAAAGTGCAAAAGCATAACCTCAATGAAGGGGTTTCTAGTATCAAAATTATCCACATACATGAAAGTTAATTTTTTATACTTTCGATCTATTGTATTATATTCGTATATGAAAGTATATGCCTTACTTACTTGCAACTCGCAAAAATGCAACAACAGAACCTGAATCCACGTGCAGGTTTTTCGCTTATCTTTAAAAGTGAAACGAATTTTATTTTTATTGCTACTAAACTGGTCAAATTCCTAAAAAACAAACTTAGCTAGAAACCACCTTAACAATACCGCTATAACACAAGAAATCTAACATGAGAGCAAAAATAAACAACTTTCCATAAAGTTGTTGTCATTGCGTTAGTAAACAATAGAAGACACGAACTAAATAAAAATGTATCAGTACTTGGCTAATAAAAATTGCAAAAGAAAAAAATTGTAATATTTATAATATTAATTTTTTTTTATAATTTTTCTATATCAATCATATCATAACGATAATAACACTTGATTTATTATTTAATTGTACAAGAACCCGTCGTCGGTTAGTGATGAAGTGCAAATTCAATTTAACTGACATGGTATTGAAAAGCGACAAACTGCTTTGTCTAATGCATGAAAGAAACAATTAATGTTTATCCTCAGCAATTGAGAAACCTTAAAGAGGAGAAGGATAAGTACTTAGCTGGCACGCTACAAGATAAGCGAAGACAACCATTGATGACAGAGGAACATGGGAGAATGGAACAGCTCAAGTACGTTTAGCTCAGGGAGCCACCTAACGTCGGTAAAGGGAAGGCGATGGAAGATTACAACGTAACAAAGGAATTTAGAACATAAAATTCAAAATTCAAAAAAACTTGAAATGAATTAAGAGCCAAAGGTGAAAAGGTTTCCCTCCCTCGCAACGCTAAAATTTTTTCATGTCACGTGATGACAGAAATCTTCATGACAAAAATTTTATGTAAGAAATAATTCTTCGTTACGTGGTTTTTTTTGCATCATTTAATTAATAAATATAATTATAAAAATTAATAACTAAATTTAACCTTATAATTAATAAATTTGCTTACATTTGTTTAATTAATTTATTATATTTTTTTTAAATTACTAAATTCTTTTGGAATAAGTAAACTATTTTTGCATCTACGTAAATAAAATTTCAATTATTTTAAAATAATTAATAATTTCTAAAAGTAAAAATTCTTATATTACTTGATTTTTTTGCATCATTTAATCATTAAATATAATTACTATTGAATAAATTTAATTTAAAAATATGTTTAATTGTATAATTAATGCGACGCTCAAAACTTAACTTATAATATAATATAAGATTATAGAGTTCGCAAATTATTATGGACTTGAGAGTAAAAAAAAAATAATAAAATTTTCGTAATGTAGAATTCTACCTTTTCTCTTTCCAAACAAAGATCTCCATTTCAAATTCTTGGACTATGACTCGTTTATTTAAAACTTGAATTCAGTACTAAAACATTTGATCCAAAAGTTAATAAATAAATCTTGAGAATACTTGTTCCTTGCGAATTAGGATTTCCTTGAAAATTGGTTTTGAAGTTGGACGTAAAGTTACCTCGAATAAATAATTTTTGTTTGCTTTAGAAAATCCAAATCCTTCACCGAATTCATTAGTTAAATCATCAGAGTACGTGGAAATAACTAAAAATAAAACACTGAACCCTTTGTACATAAAAAGAGTGGATACATATATCTAAGATAAAAGAAGTGTACATGTAATAGGTCTAGTACAACATCATCATGTCCAAAGCAGTAACATAAAACATAGTCCGGTGATACAAGTCCATAAGTCCAAAATAACATAAGCATAAACTGATAGACCTCTACTCTGAAACATATCAAAACTATGTACAGTATAAACAAATCAAAATAATGACGCCTCAGAGTAGGTCACAGATCCTCGGTCGAACTCCTCCAACGGAACCACAACAACTACTACATCAGTCTAGGACTCATACCACCTACACCATACCCATACCTATGGATCACCTACACCCCCATGACTCCCGGGTGACTGCTCAACTAGCTCCCCTCCACTCTCATCCTGTACGGGATCCTCCTCTACCTCGTCTAATGGAGTGTGTACTCGACCACGAGGTACAGGGTCTGCTGCAAGATAAGCCCTAACTGGACTCATCGGACTAGGGGAAGGAGTCTCCTCCTCATCAAAAACTCTAGAAGCAGCCGGATGAGAGCGAGTGGCAGTGCGAAAACGAAAGCTATAAATCGGAGGTACGTGCATAGTGTACATGATAAGAATCCTAAACCTACGAGGCTGAACACGGGCTAAAGGGTTAGGGTGATAGAGGGTAACCTCCACCTCTTCCTCAAAAGTAGCCCTATGTGTCTCGAAAGTCCAAATGCCACTAGGGATCGGTCTGATCTCGATGCAGGCTAGATATCAGGCCATCACCAAACAAGGGCACAAGAGTAAGCAATATATATTTACATAATCGAATGAAAATAAACTAGCTAAGCATTCACATATAACAGATCATCAACAGACAGAATGCAATTACAAATGAACAAGCCTTTTTTTTAAGGTATACTGATTCTTTTATGCTGGTGGCATGATGTATGCTTTCTCCAATACTATTTCCTCTCGGATGTCCAACCAAACACCAAAATGTACTCCCAGAGCACAATTATACGTTCCCAAAACGTATAGCGAAGCTTGCTCGGAACGTGATACAGAACGCCACTCCCAGAGTGTACGTCACGCTGCGAAGACGTAATAACCACATCAACAGTATCCCAGATACTGGCCACATTACCAGAATGTGTCATCGAGCAAGTCGCACATTTGGTACTTACCCTCCTGATGTTCCACGAACATGAAAGACGTTAACTTATCATCCAATCACCATGCATGTATGCACATAGCCCTCAACATAATTCAGTGATTGACCATTACTCTTTAGCATATCAATGATTCACATTGCATATGGATAGAATTCCAAGCTTCAATTCATAATGTAACAAATCGAAATAATAATTGCGAATAGTTCTAACATTTCTCATGGTCATTAGTAATTCAAGTTACAATGGAATGAAATCAAAAATGGTATTTCTAGAGCCCTTAGGTATAAATAATCGATTACCAAGAAAATCAGAATTTAATCTTCAAATTTCTGTCAAGAATTAATCGATTAACTCCTCGGTTAATCGATTAAGACCTGTTGCAGAACAGCAAAAATGAGGTTTTAACGACATACCATTTTCGATCCCACCCAATTCTAACTCAAATCAACCAAAAACAGAACTTTATTATCATGATTTGAACATGCTCAAACATTGAATTCAACCAATTAATCCAAGATTTCATCATTGTTTACAATTATGCATAAAACCACAAATTTAGCAACTCAAGGTGTGAAATTCCAATATACACAATCAACTCATGGTTTAAGCATTCATTTAGCTTGCATGCATCCACTGAAACCTGCTCAAGTCATAACAAAAGTTTAAAACGGCCTCCAAGCCAAAAATTTAATTCACACTATGCCCATAGAGTCGCAAGGTGACTCAATCCAACTTTTACTATCATTCATTTTCATTCTAATAAATATTAAGCATCTTGCTTACCTTGAGATAGTGTTTGATGAGTTTAATCACAAGTCTTTGCCAAAAATCCACGAAATCCAGAAATGTTATTCTCAGCCAAAACAGGTTCAACAGAGTCCAAAGATAAGAGTATTTGACACATGAAACAACCATGAAAATTGGGGAAAACAATTAGGTTTCGTCCTATGCAAGATGTACTAGAGAATGGAATCAATTTGAGACTCCTAGAGTGTTTGTGCTTACCTAAATCGAAGCTCCAAGTAAGCTCCAGAAACCAGAAACAGAGTTTGACGGTTTTGAAGCTCCAACTTCTTAAATCAATTTCTCCAAACTCAATCACTCTCAGCTCACAAATTTTATGTCTATGTGAAGCTCATGATTTCACAATTGTGTATCACTCAAAGCTCGAATCTCAGAATTGAAGAAGAACAACAAAAGCGAATTTAGGAACCATAGAATAGAGTATCAACACAAAGAGGAAGCAAAATGCTTCTATTTGATCGAGTTCCAGGCCTTAAATAGACGAATTGACACTACATGCATGAAGACACGTTTCTTCAACCAAGTTTTAAGTGGGATTCGTGGCGGATTTACCATTAATTCAAGTGATTACTCATCAAAACGCACTAAACTCAACTCTGCTGCATGACGTTAATCGATTAGCCCGATGGTTAATCGATTAACCCTGAACAAATTTTAAAAAATTATATTTTAATGCTTTTCCCTCTAAGAACCTTTCTAATATTGCATTTAGGACCTATCCTTAGGACTTAACTGCAAAACTCATACTTCTACCCATTATTTTCACATGAAAATAATTTCTATATTTTTATATCCATAAATATATGTAGCGTATAAAATCAAAATATAATTACAATAATAATTAATTATAAAAAATATATTATAATTAATTTATCTTATTATCATTAAGAAACAAAATTAGGGGTGTTACAATTAATAAATATAATATAATTAATAAATATGTTTAACTTTATTAATTATAATTATCATAGCATTAACTTAAATATAAATATTAGAATTTTATTTAATTACTAATTAATTTCGCTTTAAGTAACCTATATTTCCATCATAAATAATATTTCAATTAATTTAATTAATATTTATTTATTTTCTCCATTACTATTTAAGTAACCTATTATTATATTATACTATTTGATTATTTCCAAAAGCATCGTTTTATAAAATAGAGTCGTTAATTTCTTGTCAACAACTTTTTTTTATAACATATTACTTACACACCTTAATTTATAATTTCTACCATACAGTTATTAATTTCCTGACAGTAATTAGTTACCATTACGTTTCCAATTTCACAACAGTTCCAAATTCCTCCCTCAGTAATTAGACATACACGTTTTTAACAATCAAATGTCAAATTCAAACGTTAATCTAATCTTCTCTTTCAATTCATAGCCATACCAAACACATGTTCACAAAGATGGAAAATGTAGAACAACACAATGAAACGAAGAAAACATTACTAATGGATAAACTTAACAACACAATTTCCTAAAACTGGATTACGACAACAAACTCTTCATAATGTTGCAACAGTTCCTACTCCTTCGCCTTCATAGCCAACCCAACCAAAAGGCCAAGTATAACTTGCAACCATTTTCACGCAGATCAACCCCAAAAGATGAACCTTCACTTTGTAAGGCAGTAGATGACGCCTCCCCACGCCCAATAAAGGCGCTAGAATGAATTGGGTTTGCAACACCGTCAGCACGAAGGTGCCTCTTCCACATCTCCTTGGCTTCCTCATATGTATCAAAAGACTCAAAAGAGGCAAGACTATATCCCGTCACCTGCATTTGACACTCATGCTAAGAAGCAAAAATCTCAGTCTGACGTCCAACATAGACGTTGTATAATCAGGGTATGCGACGATGCACCTTACCACACGGCTTACTTCCATTTGGGCCTTTGCCTTTGTTTTTTCCATGGAATGATAAAAACAACACGTACGATTGGGACTAGTTTTGAGAGAGGTAGAAAGTGAGGAAGAGAGAAAAAGAGAAAGATAGGAAACGAGGATGCCAAGTCACTAAGGGGCTTTCTCTACTTTTACTGTAATATATTGCATTCTACAAGGGACACAACATTTATGGCCAATACAAAATATATAAACCAAATATCAAAATTTTCATTATTAAAAAATATTGAAAGGACAAACGAGAGAAATAATGTGCCATGTCTTGCCAAAAAAAATATATCAAAATAGAGATCAAAGGGATTAATTTTAAAAATGGACCTAATTTGAGGGAGTAAAAACCTATTTTTTTTAGAAAAATACCTAATTTTAAAAACCTAAATAAATAATTAATTTCACATAATTTGTAGACCAATAAAACTACTTCCCACTTTTAAAACGTTGTAACTCTGACTTAAGTTCACCGTTTTGCACAATTAGGTCAAAGTTTTAAACCTCTAACTTTGATATAAATTGTTGGGAAATTTCAACGGTATGATAGTTGAAATCCACTATTTTATTTCTGGTGCATGCCATTAAACACCGTAACATTATTAATGCAACATCCTCTTGTGCCAAGTAATTAGTTTCTGCATATATATCTTCCCATCGTCACCGGGGGTAGTCCGATCAACTTACTCAGAACACTTACATAATACCAAATATAATTTTTCCCACAATGCTCAATGACACTATTGCTTCGTGTACGCCGGGAATAGTTTACTATGAAGTTGAGATACCCTTGATAAGGTATCTTGCATGCTGAACACATATAATTGGTTGTCAATGTCATGATTCTCAGCGAATGCAATGACCTGAGTGTCTAAACAAAAAAACAAAAAATTGATCCTAACTTATTACTTAAAAGACCACTTATATGTGTAATAGGTAAACTGAATAATAGTAATGTGTAAAAGTCCAATTGAAACAAATAATAATAGGTAAACTCAATTTTAAATCCTAATGGTATCTTATAAAGACCATAAATTGAGGATCATGCTACGTAAACATGATTTAAACTTATAATGGTATATTATAAATAGCAAAAATTGATGATCAAATCAAATTAAAAGCCTTAACAAACCTTCAACCGCATCATAAGGACATTTGTAGTCCATGTACACACTAGACCCAACCAATATCATTACCATCATTGCTCGTGTATTCTTCCCATGTCTTCTCTACCATTGTTCGAGAGAAATAACTTCTGTACATGCTACCATTACATCGCTCTTTTTGGGAGTGACAATCAACATAACTCGTATAAATTCCAGGTTTCTTACCAACAATTACAACATAAAAACTTTTTCTACCCTCTTCGGCCATGTTCGACGATCAACACTACCCACTCACATTTGGTTTTTTCACGAACAATGAGCACCGCACAAGTGAAACTTACATAGCCATAACAATGAACAAGAGTTAATGTTGATTATTAACAAAGAAACCAAACTCTGCATGATGATCATATATACGTCTTCATCCATCATCAATGCATGCAAAGTTGACAGCACCAACGCATGCCACCATAAAGGCTTGTTAATAATGAATGGTATACAACTACTCATCATCATAAATGAATGCAACCTCAATTCTTGTTATTAATGCGTACAACTACTCAACACCATAAAATCCAATTTTTAACTTCAAATACGAAATTAACGTCAATTAATTAAAATAAAGTTTACTAAATTAAAAGTATATATTCTGATCTATAAATACTTACTAAATTTGCCCATCTAATTTGACAAATAAAATATCTCTTGTCTGCTTTAGGCTTAGGGTTACTATACATTTACTTGGGTGGGTTACTGTTTCGTCAAGATTTGGGAGTAGGGTTAGGGTTAGTGTTAGTAAATTTGCGCAAAATAAATACTCTCTCCGATCTTGTTTATTAGCAAAAATAACTACCGACACAGGTATTAAGAAAAATAGTTAGTGTAACATTCCTTGCATATCACTTTACTTTATAAGAAAAGTAGTAAGTTTATGATTACTTGGACTTGTTATTGTTGGAAAAAGATCTGAAAATAAGAATTTTCCCTTCCCTTGAAAATTCCTTTCACAAACACTTGATTTATAATGAAGTTGACTAATAAAATCAGAGTTTGTGGAAACATAGTAAAATAATCATATTATACTCTCAAAATATATCAAGTGTAACAAGTCCATGGATACCAAATAAGTATTATTATGAAACCAAATTCATCTTATGATACCTCTTTCAAAATGTGTATCATATAAATACTTATTAAAAATAGAGATGTTATAGAGCTGGTCACTGGTCCTCTGTCCAAACATTCATCTGGCCGGATCCTCGATATCTGCACAAAGGGTTCCCAACCCACACTTTCTATATTCTGCATGCACCTAAGGGACATCTCCTTTCATTGACTTTTGTGCAAGCTAGATGCACGATCAACACCTAATAAGGGCATGGGGAGTAAGTATACACATATACATAATCAATCAAGACTAAAATACAAACACAAGTATATCATGGACAGACAATAATGCAAGTACATATGAGCACACCAATTTTCAACATTATATCTCTTATAATGCAGGTGGCATGATGCATGATTTCTATCCATAACTGAGGCCTCCACTATAAGTCCATCTTGGACGTCCATCCAATACACCAGTGTGTTCCCGGAACACTACCATACGTTCCCAGAATGATGGCAAACCATACTTGGATATAAAAGCATCACTCCCAGAGTGTGCATCACGTTCCCAGAACGGATAGCAAACCATACTTGGAAAAATAAACATCACTCCCAGAGTGTGTATCACGTTCCCAGAACGCATAAAAACCATGTCCCAGACACTGGCCACATTCCCAGAATGTGTCATCAAGTTGGTTGCACACCAATGTGTTCCCATAACACATCAAAGAAACCAGGTCCCAGACACTGGCCACATTCCCAGAATGTGTCATCAAGTAGGTTACAAATTTGGTACTCCCGGAGTACCCTCCTCATATTCCCAGAATATGATAAACGTTTCCTACCAACCTATCTTCCATTCTCTATGCATGAATGCATAATCAATAAGGTTGGCTTTTATCTTTAATTAATTATTTTGATTTAGAAATATCTCAATTTCTCTTTAGAATGATTAATTTGAGGTATAACCTTTGGCACCAAAATTCATCCATGAATTTACTTAAAAACATGCCATTAAACTTGGATTGGGAAATCTCAACCAATGGTATCAAATTTTTCATTTAAAAGACTTAATTTTATTTTTTCCAATTTCAGGTACTAACCGGTTATAGTCTCAGGCTAACCGGTTAGAATTACAGACCTGAACTGGTTAACCATTGCAATTCAGAAAGCCCTTTTTCTTGAATTCTCTACCCAATCCATAAACAATTTTCAACATTGTTTTATACGTCAAATCCCACTGATTTCATCATTCAAAAGTCTAAATCACATTCCAATTCCATATGAGCACAATTTCCTCTTGAAATTATCTCAAAACATTAAGGTAGTAACTCCTCAAATTCAATCTGAACCAACAGTATGTATCAACATGTTTTCAGATTGAGTTCAAGTGAAATTAAAGTATTTTTTTTGGTAAAGAACAAATTGCATTACCAACGAACAAATGAATACACATCAAAGGCAATAATCCAATTCTAGCCACCTTCTAGGAAGGGTTCTAGACTTAGATTATCCCAAAAAAAAAGAATTGTAACCAAAACCAAAGAGGCCGAAATAAGGCGAAACAAAAAAACTAAACTAGGGCTCTTATTCTATCATATATTACTGGCCCAATATTATTAGCCCAATTCCTATGTCCATTAACGAATTTAACAGCTAGCTCATTCTGGATTAAAACAAAAGCTTGATGTGGTTGCATTTTCTCATGTCTGAAGACCCTTCTGTTCCTCTCCATCCACACACCATAGAGGCAAGCTGCCATTGTCGCCGTTACCAGCCTCCGTCTATGCTTGTTCTTGAAACCATTCTTCAACCACCTCATCCAATTAGTCAACCTGAAATGCTTCATTTCCACCCCAATCCAATTCCCTGCATATTGAAGGAGGGTTCTGCTCCACATACACTCAAAGAAAAGATGAGTGCATGTCTCCTCCGCATCTTCACAGAGGTCACACAGAGGCGAAATCTGCAAAAACGAGAGTTTATCCTTAGTCCTCAAGCTCCCATGAGCTAGCATCCAGAATATGAAGGTGTGCTTGGCGATGCTCATCTGATTCCATATCTGACGATGATAGGGGAAAATTTCTTGAGCTCCAATCAGGTAATCATACCCCTCCTTAATTGTGTATTGATGTTGCCTTTCCTCCAGTTCTGCAAATTTAATTCTCAACTTATTTCTAGCTTTGATTATTTGCTTCCAATGCCAATTCCTTGTCTGTGTTGCCTGTATAGTTGAGAATGCTTCACCCTTTAAATACACTGCCTGAATCCACCTTAGCCATAGTGAGATTTTGTTTGTAGTAATTTTCCAAGCTTGTGCCCCAATAGCAGCTACATTCCAGATTCTTATATTCTGGAACCCTAAGCCCCCAAACTTCTTAGCTTTACATACCTTGTGCCATGCGACCTGCGCTTTGGCTTTTCCACTCTGATCCTTGCCCCATAAGAACCCTCTACAAGCCTTTTCAACCTCTTTGATCACTGTTTTTGGAATGATAAATGTAGTGGCCCAGTATACGTGCATTGTCATAAGAACTGACTGGATCAATTGAGCTCTCCCTTGAAAAGATAGATTCCGAGAAGTCCACATATTCAGTCTTTTTGTAATCTTATCAACCAAAATTCTACAGGTAGTCACTCCCCACTTCTTAGCAGTAATAGGCAGTCTTAGGTAAGTGAAAGGGAATTCTCCCTTAGTGAACTTAGTAATATCAATCAGCCTCTGATTCAGCTCCTCATTAATACCAGCAGTGTAAAGCTGTGATTTACTTGTATTAGCATTTAATCCTGAGCTCTTAGCAAAGTCATTGAAAGCTCTTGTCAAGGGACTAACACTCTTTACATTAGCTTTACAAAATATCATCAAGTCGTCAGCAAAAGCTAAATTTATCAGTCCTATTCTTTTGCACATAGGGTGATAATTAAAATCCTTATCCTTAGCAACCTTCATTAGCTTTCTAGTTAACATCTCCATCACAATTACAAACAATAATGGTGACATTGGGTCACCCTGTCTGAGGCCTCTGCTGCTATAGAATCTACCTTGCACACTTCCATTTATCACAAGTCTAAAGGAAACTGACTTGACACAAACCATTACCCACTTAATGAATTTCTCAGGGAACTTCAAAGCCTCCATACTTCTCTTAACAAAATCCCAGCTGACACTATCATAAGCCTTCCTTAGATATACCTTTATTAGACACCTAGGTGATACCCTTTTCCTTCTATATAATCTGAGTAGATCCTGAGTAATCAATACATTGTGCAAGATAGACCTGTCTCTTATGAAAGCTGCTTGATTATCTTGAATCACATTAGGCAAACAATCTTGCATTCTCTTACAAATCAGCTTAGAAATAGCTTTGTAAATAACATTACAACAGGCAATAGGGCGAAAATCACTCACTAAATTGGGGCAGTCCTTCTTAGGTATCATCACTAGCAAAGTTTGATTAGTCTCCTTTAGCAACTTACCACTGTAGAAAAACTCTTGCACAGCCTCAATGACACTTTCTCCAATAACTGGCCAAGCTGCTTTGTAAATAGCTGCTCCATACCCATCAGGTCCAGGGGCCTTATCACTCCCCATTTCAAAGAAACATTGTTTAATTTCATCATTTTCAAAAGGTTTTAGGAGTTGTAATTGCTGCTCAGGATCCAAGGTTTTACCTTGTTGGATTTCATTCTCATTCATGCACCACTGTCTCCCATCATCAGATAGCAAATCTTTATAGTACTCTTCAAAAGCTTGAGCAATCTGATCCTGACTAGTGTGGACCCCTCCATTTGCATCTTCTATCCTCAAGATTCTATTCCTGTACCTTCTGATTTTTATAGTCTGGTGGAAAAACTTTGTATTCATGTCCCCCTCACAAAACCAATCCTGCTTTGCCTTTTGTTTCAAAAATACAACAGCTGCTTGATATACCTCATAGTGATCTCTTCTAGCCTCCCTTTCAAGCTTCTGTAAATGATTATACATGGGGTCATCATGTAGAAACCCTTGAATAACATCAAGTTTGTCCCTAGCCAGCCTTTCTTTTTGATCTATGTCTCTGTACTTTCTCTGTTTCAACTCAATCATCCCAGGTTTAGTTCGTTCAAGGTTTCTCATAAGCCTGAACATAGCACAACCCTCTCCATCATACCTCCATAGATGCTGAATTATGCTCAGGAATTCATTATCCAATGTGAGGTGGTTCATGAATTTAAACGAATGGCTCCTTTTGTTCTCAAACATTGACCATTTGATAAGCATAGGGCTGTGGTCAGAGACACCACAATTCAGAAACTCTGTTTGAGCATCTGGCCAATTTCTACACCACTCCATATTTACCAGAACCCTATCAAGCTTGCAAAGAATCCTGTCCCCTCCTTCTTGATTGTTATTCCAAGTATAGTAGTAGCCACTATAATTCATATCCTCTAGTTGACAATGAATAACCATTTCCCTGAAATCTTCAGTCTGCTGCACATCTAGAGGAATTCCACCAGCTTTCTCTTGAACATTCAAGCAACAGTTAAAATCTCCCATAATGACCCATTTTTCTTGCATACTATCACCTATTTCCTGCAACTCCTTCCACAGATCCACTCTTCTTTCAACTTCATTATGAGCATACACATATGTAACATAAAAAACTATATTCCCTGGAATGTGGTTAACTTGGCAGTGCACATATTGGCTAGTATGGCTAACCACATCCACCTGGAACATATCTTTCTTCCAGACCACCCAAATTCTTCCAATGTTGTGGTCCTCTAAATTAATAAAAGACCCCCAATCCACAAACATTTTATTCTTTATCACATCATAAGAATTAGCTCTGATTTTATTCTCCAGAATGACCATGATATCTACATTATTATTACTTATCATCCTTTTAACCTATTTTTGTTTTAGGGGTTGGTTAATCCCCCTAGTATTCCAGGCTCTTATACTATCCATTAGTAACAAGGGCAGAAGATACCCCCTTATTAAACTTTACCTGTGCTTTCCTTCTAGTTAGGACTGGAGTCCAATTACCTTCTTTCTGCTCCTTTATGCTCTGATCCACCTCTAACCCTTCCTCTTTCTCATTGTCCACCTGAGTCTCTTTAACAACGGTGTCACCTTCTCCCTTTTCACATTGTGACTGAATGACCTCATTCACTGCTTGAGTGGCACTCTCAACATTCTCTACAGGAATCAATCCCTCTTGAATCTGTCTATTCAATTTCAGAGCCTCATCCATCTTTTCAATATCTTCCCTTGAAGGTTTCTTCTTTTCTACCCATATCTTCTTTGTTTGCTTCCTGCATGTCTTGCTATCATGGCCATACATGGAGCAGGCTGCACACAACACTGGCTTCCATTCATACTCTACTTTCTGGGTTATTACATTCTCCTTTTCATCTTCAAAGAACACCTCCTTTGGCAAAATACTTGGATTAACTTCTACCAAAACCCTGGCATAGTTTATGCGATTTCTCTCTTTTGTAACATTATCTACCATAATAGGTGTACCCACCAGACTAGCAATCTTGCTAAGTGCATTTGAACCCCAGAACTTTAGGTTTAGGTTTGGTAGTTGGATCCAAACTGGGACAGTCTCCAAAAAACTTTTAGTTACAGGTTTCCCTGTCCATGGAGCAATAATAATTGGCTTCCTGTCAAAGTGGTATATCCCAATATCCAACACAACATTCCTACCCTCCACACTGTTGAACCTTACTACCATGGTGCCATCACCATTCATAAGCACCTTATCAATACCATGTTGGCCCCATATTTTCCTTAAATATCCATTAAGAACAGCATATGGTGGTCTAGCCCCCAGCACATAACACACTAAAGCTTGCTGCCAATATTTTTCTTCACTTTCTATGTCTGATGCATTAATTTTCCCCACTGCCATGCCTTCTTTAATTTCAGGTTTGATGAAGCATTACGTAATTTGGAGATATCAAACGAGTCCCAGACTGAAACTCTTTTTGGCTGGTCCTCATTGCCTCTGCTTTCGACCAACCTGGTAGTATTTTTGTTTGTCAAACTTGCAGTCATGTTACCTTCATCATCATCAACAATGGCCTTTCCTTTAATCTTTGCCCATAATGGATCTAGTTTTTGCAGGATAGAAGCAGCTTTCGTAGGGCTCAAGGCATCAATGTCCTCGAGGTCATCTTCATCCAGATTCTCTAAATCAAGGTTTTTAGGAAGAGCATTAGAAGGAGAACGAGAAGAGGTTTGGGAAGAGGGGGACATGGGAGGTCTGCCCTTCTTTCTTGCCATGGAGGCAAGCGATGGCGATCAAAGACCACCACGAGGCAAGAAGGGACTCAAGAAGAAAAAAACCCTAGCAGAGAAAAGTCAACCCAAGTCAAACCCTTTTTTTGTTTTTCCCCAGGATAACAAACAAAGATAATAATTTTGCTTACAAGTTTAGTGAAATTAAAGTATTGATTTGAGTAAAAATGGTAAGAACACAAAACCAATTTCAGAAATTCATTTTCTTTGAAATTTCACAGTATCTAACCGGTTACAAATATCGAATAACCGGTTAGATTATGCAGTCTGTACACTGAAAAATGAGGTTTTACATACCATTTTTTTTAATACTCAAATCTAACCAATTTCAACACTCAATAGAGTTCACATACCTTAATTTAAACATGTTCAATCACAGGAACATATTTATCTTGCATGCAATCAATTTAGATACTCAAATTGCACATAATTGCACATAAACACAACTTGATATCACAAAACTCATAATCAACCTTTAAATTATGATTCAATCATCAGAATAGCTTGAATGGAGGTTATTAACTTTGCTCAAAAATAATTGAGACACAGATTTGGCCTCCAAGCCTGTTAACTCTAAACACATAATGCCCTTTTGAGTCTTTGTTGACTCAAATCCTAAATCACTTGATTTTAGTCTCAATCTAGTATAAGGTAAACTTCTCCCATACCTCTAAATCGTGCTTGATCCAAAAAAAAAATTGCAGAGAGAAAGGCTCCAACACAGATTTCCACCAAACCCACTACATGCAGATAGAGTTGGACAGGGTACCAAAACCATGGAAATTGACATGCAAAACCAAATTAAGAATTGGGGAAAATGGTCAAATTGAATTCTCTGCAACATGCACTAGAGGTATGAACAAATTTGAAACCAAAAGGGTTTGTGTGCTTACCAAAATCGAGCTTCAAAGTCAGCTCCAGAAACCAGAAGCTGAGGTTTGACAGCACCAACACCTCAACTTGGCAAGCTTCGTTCTCAAACTCCAGGAACACCCAGCTCACAAACTTTATATCAATACAAAGCCCTTGATGTGAGCTTTGTAACAGTGTATCACTCACTCTCCAACACTCAGAGACAAGGAAGAATTTCTTCAGACGAACTTGGAACCCTAACAGCACCTCCCCAACACCAAATCTCAGAAATCAACCCCAATTCTTCAGCAATCCAGCCTTTTATAGAGGGATTAGAGTAACATGCACGCCGACGCGTGTTATTCACTAATTTAGAGTTGATTTCGTGGCGAATTCTGGGTTAAAAAGCGTGATTACTCATCAAAATCCACTAACCCAGTTTCTGAGTTCATCGTGTAACCGGTTACAGAGCCCTTCTAACCGGTTACATACTGATAAAATTCAAAAATTAATAATTTAATTACTCTTCCTTCAAAAACCTTTCTAATATTGCAATTAGGTCCCATCCCAAGGACTAAATTACAATATTCACATTTTTGTACAAAATAACCATATAAAATATATCTCATATTTTTATATAAAACACATAATGTGCAAAAACTAAAACCTATAAATCAATTATAAAATAATTGTTATAATTAATTTCTTGGTTATTTGGGAGACGAAAATTAGGGGTGTTACACTACTCCCCAACTTAAAAGGAATTTCGTCCCCGAAATTCATCTTCTGAAATTTTCCACTTTACCAAAATGCTTTTATACTAGAAAACTTCATCTAGCTCCCAAAAATTTGTTCTTTAGGGTCCTTCCCCACTTAAAAGAGTTTCGATATAGTTCTTTTATTTCGAAACATTTCTAATAAAATCTTTCAAGAAAAGACTTTTCAAACTAAACAATAAGGATTCTTCGTATAACACTCTTAATGTTAAAAGAATCCTTTCAAAGAAATATCTTTTTGAATAATACACTTCACATAAACATTCTTCAAATAAAACACTTTTCAATAAACTTTTTGGGAAAAAAACTTTTTGGGCTGCGCACTCTGATCTCTCGAGCACGATCAAAGAAACATTCGTATGACTTCGTTCCTTAACAGCCTGAGACATTAGGGTGATCAGTCCTAATATTCAAACCATTAATAATAAAATCATCCCTTTGAGATATAATCTTTCACAAGAACTTTAAGTTAGATGAACTTAAAGATAGGGTAATTATCACTATCAGACTTAGTTAGATAGTCAAGTTCTAGAGACATTTCCGTTGGGGAGACAAAGATTTGTCCTATCCCAGTGGTTGTTAATCTCTTTAGCCATACCTGATCTTTCTATTTCTGTAGTGTCCACAGATATTATCACATCCAACTGTGATAAGGGTTTTGATCACAGAAAGATTGGAGTCGAACTTCCAACAGGATATTGATATTCTCAAACGATTAGATTAACGTAATCGAAAACATTTAATTACATTAACTCAGATCAAAGGAAGAGATAGGCTTGGGTTGTCTACGTCAGGAGTAGGCTCAACTCACATCTCAGTAGATGAACTCTTCTCGTGCTTGATTCGTCCATTCCTTTCTCACCTTTTCCTTGAGGACAATTCGGTGAATAATACTCCAGCTTCCTGCAATCGGAATTGACTATTCCCTTAGGTACATCACATCTAAACTCAAAGTGATGTGCCTCACATTTTTCACCTTGAGATGGACAAATGTTCCCTTCCCTATTTCCTCCTTAGTCACTTTTCTTCAGTCGAGGATTCCTTAACCTTGATATTTCTGTGGTTGATATTCTCATATTTATTTTTCCCCTTTCTCCAGTTGGGCCTTTATTTCATTAATCTTTCCCTTATTCTGAACTCAGACATTTCTCGCATGAAATTCATGTGCTTTCCCATAGTCCTCATACATGCTTACCAACATCGAGAAATTCCTTATTCTTGGATAGTTGATAGCCGACACGGGTTCGAACATAATCTATTCCTGAAATTCATGCCTTTGGATTTCTCATCTAGGTTGTTCTAAACAATACTTCATAAATCCCTTGCCTCCATAATATATTTTCTAATATCCATAATCCGTGACTTCAATTCCAAAGATTAAATCTCATTCGTTTCTTTCAACTCCTCATTTTCTGGTTGTAATTCACGAATCCGATTCAAGAATTCGTTGGTCATTTGCAACATTCCTAATCTAAGACTAGATAGTTCTACTTGCATTGCCAGACTTTGGTCTCTGAACTCCTTGATCAGAATAGCCTCCTTGACCATCATTGAGCTCACAGGAATAGCCTTTCTGCTCAAATCGTCTGCAACTACGTTCGCTTTGCCAGGATGATAATGGAGTTCAAAGCCATAATCTTTAAGAAACTCCATTCATCACCTTTGTCTTATATTCTACTCTTCTTCTCCTTATTGTCATTCATATTTTTGAACTCCAAACTTGTTCATGAATCACAACCTTCTTATCTTAGTACCTATTGTCTCTTTTGCATCATCCAGCTCAATTCTCTACCTTCTCTAATTGGAGTAGCTCCTTAATTTTAACTCTTGATTAGTCCAGAAGTATTATGATTCAATCTTCTTAAATCAATTTCAATGATGAATCAAGACATTAAGTTATTTTACCACATTAAATCCTTCTCTAAATTTTACTTCGGTGGTTGACATTGAGTTTGAATTGGAGGAAGATGTTTATTGATACCAAAAGTTCCTTCACAAATGACTTAAATTTTTATTTTAAACTTTCAGCTTCTAACCGGTTACAAGAAACTCTAACCAGTTAGTAAGTACAGTTTTAGAAATAAAACCAAAGAATTTCAAAACTATTTTCCTTACATCATCCAATCCAACTCAAAATAGGATTTGATCATAATCTAATACCTTGATTCCAACTAAATTCGTCACTGAAACGATTTAAATCATAATATACTCACATTTTTCCATAACTCCTCTTGGACTAATCATATTATATTAGGGTATAATCCATCACTACCCCACTATAATTAAACAACATCCTATCATTCCATACAAATAGTTGATCTTTCCAAGTCAACTTGGTCAAAGGCCATGTGATCTCAAAAATATCCTTCAATAATCCGACGATAGTATCCAGCCAGCCCTAAGAAACTTATGACTTTAACCACAGTCTGAAGTTGTTCACATTACACCACTGAATTCACCTTTGCTGGATCCACCATAATTTCTTCTTTAAATATCACATGTAACTTTGCTCAACCAGAACTTCTTTTTGGTGAGCTTAGCACACAACTACTCCTCTTGCAGGATTCTCAATACAATCCTGAGATGTTCCTCATGTTTCTCCGGATTCTTAGAGTAAACCACAAACGAATCCGAATATAATCTAAAGGTCTCGTTCTTATAATCCATAAAAGAACAGGTGCATTAGTCAACCCAAACAACATTATTTCCTACTCATAATGTCCGTATCGAGATCATAATGCAGTCTTAAGTGTATCCCTGTCCCGAATCCTGATTTGGGGTTAATCTAACCTCCAATCAATATTAGAAAACACTTATACTCCTTTAACCTGATCCACCCATAACCGTTTTAGAAACTTCTCTACGTGTTTCTTCCATTTGACCATTCCCGATGGTACCATATTATAAGAGTAGTAAAGATAGAATCAGCTTCAAGAATTAACTTGATTCCAAACTCTATCTCTTTACTCAAGGGTAAACCTGATATCATTTCTTGCAACCAAGATTTCTTTAACCCCCTTCTTCCTTTCCTTCACTGCTTCCCAGAAACAGACATATGGATCCATTGGATTCCAGATTCGAAACTTGGAAATCCCAATACAGGGTTGTTCTATCATCATTAATCATGATCACTTGATCTCTCAGCTTCCAAACCGTGCTTAAGATCAACTGTAATCATGACACAGGTAGATAGACAAAGTCTAATACCTTAATAGAACAATTCAGACGTACCTTGGAAACAACTAAAAGAAGATTTGTAGGAGTCTCCACTTTGAGATAGCAGATTGGGTAAGGCATAGAGCAACTTTGATCAATACCCTTATCCATAAGGAACAAAAGAAAGGATAGCTTTAGAGTTTAACAAACTCAACAAGGTTGATCTTTAAGAAAATGACTGCCCTGCACTCGGTCGGAGAAGTTAATTAACGTTAACACTGGTGAGGGTAAATACTCTTCTCCAGAGTCAAGGACTTAACTACAACTCCTTTAAGATTCCCTTATCACTGGTTCTATGAGAACGGAATAAACCAACACTATGGTTTTGGGTTTACAAGATGTCTAAAGAGAAGCATACAACTATCATACTCCTACTTAGACTACATAGAACGTTTCTTAATAGCAGACTAAGCTACTTATCTAGAGCCATTACACATAACCTTAGCTCTAGTTTGGAAGTATATGAAAGCATACTTCCCAGGAAACATCACAGATATCGATGACCAGCGTATTGGACCACACACCCAAGGACCAAAAGTCAGGACCATTGCTCTGATACCATAAAAGTGTAACACTCCTTGTATATCACTTTACTTTATAAGAAAAGTAGTAAGTTTATGATTACTTGGACTTGTTATTGTTGGAAAAAGATCTGAAAATAAGAATTTTCCCTTCCCTTAAAAATTCCTTTTCACAAACACTTGATTTATAATGAAGTTGACTAATAAAATCAGAGTTTGCGGAAACATAGTAAAATAATCATATTATACTCTCAAAATATATCAAGTGTAACAAGTCCATGAATACCAAATAAGTATTATTATGAAACCAAATTCATCTTATGATACCTCTTTCAAAATGTGTATCATATAAATACTTATTAAAAATAGAGATGTTATAGAGCTGGTCACTGGTCCTCTGTCCAAACATTCATCTGGCCGGATCCTCGATATCTGCACAAAGGGTTCCCAACCCACACTTTCTATATTCTGCATGCACCTAAGGGACATCTCCTTTCATTGACTTTTGTGCAAGCTAGATGCACGATCAACACCTAATAAGGGCATGGGGAGTAAGTATACACATATACATAATCAATCAAGACTAAAATACAAACACAAGTATATCATGGACAGACAATAATGCAAGTACATATGAGCACACCAATTTTCAACATTATATCTCTTATAATGCAGGTGGCATGATGCATGATTTCTATCCATAACTAAGGCCTCCACTATAAGTCCATCTTGGACGTCCATCCAATACACCAGTGTGTTCCCGGAACACTACCATACGTTCCGAGAACGATGGCAAACCATACTTGGATATACAAGCATCACTCCCAAAGTGTGCATCACGTTCCCAGATGCATAGCAAACCATACTTGGAAAAATAAACATCACTCCCAGAGTGTGTATCACGTTTCCATAACGCATAAAAACCATGTCCCAGACACTGGCCACATTCCCAGAATGTGTCATCAAGTAGGTTGCACACCAATGTGTTCCCAGAACACATCAAAGAAACCGGTCCCAGACACTGGCCACATTCCCAGAATGTGTCATCAAGTAGGTTGCACACCAATGTGTTCCCAGAACACATCAAAGAAACCGGTCCCAGACACTGGCCACATTCCCAGAATGTGTCATCAAGTAGGTTACAAATTTGGTATTCCCGGAGTACCCTCCTCATATTCCCAGAATATGATAAACGTTTCCTACCAACCTATCTTCCATTCTCTATGCATGAATGCATAATCAATAAGGTTGGCTTTTATCTTTAATTAATTATTGTGATTTAGAAATATCTCAATTTCTCTTTTGAATGATTAATTTGAGGTATAACCTTTGGCACCAAAATTCATCCATGAATTTACTTAAAAACATGCCATTAAACTTGGATTGGGAAATCTCAACCAATGGTATCAAATTTTTCATTTAAAAGACTTAATTTATTTTTTCCAATTTCAGGTACTAACCGGTTATAGTCTCAGGCTAACCGGTTAGAATTACAGACCTGAACTGGTTAACCATTGCAATTCAGAAAACCCTTTTTCTTGAATTCTCTACCCAATCCATAAAAAAGTTTCAACATTGTCTTATACCTCAAATCCCACTGATTTCATCATTCAAAAGTCTAAATCACATTCCAATTCCACATGAGCACAATTTCCTCCTGAAATTATCTCAAAACATTAAGGTAGTAACTCCTCAAATTCATTCTGAACTAACAATATGTATCAACATGTTTTCAGATTGAGTTCAAGTGAAATTAAAGTATTGATTTGAGTAAAAATGGTAAGAACACAAAACCAATTTCAGAAATTCATTTTCTTTGAAATTTCACAGTATCTAACCGGTTACAAATATCGAATAACCGGTTAGATTATGCAGTCTGTACACTGAAAAATGAGGTTTTACATACCATTCTTTTTAATACTCAAATCTAACCAATTTCAACACTCAATAGAGTTCACATACCTTAATTTAAACATGTTCAATCACAGGAACATATTTATCTTGCATGCAATCAATTTAGATACTCAAATTGCACATAATTCCACATAAACACAACTTGATATCACAAAACTCATAATCAACCTTTAAATTATGATTCAATCATCAGAATAGCTTGCATGCAGGTTATTAACTTTGCTCAAAAATAATTGAGACACAGATTTGGCCTCCAAGCCTGTTAACTCTAAACACATAATGCCCTTTTGAGTCTTTGTTGACTCAAATCCTAAATCACTTGATTTTAGTCTCAATCTAGTATAAGGTAAATTTCTCCCATACCTCTAAATCGTGCTTGATCCAAAAAAAATTGCAGAGAGAAAGGCTCCAACACAGATTTCCACCAAACCCACTACATGCAGATAGAGTTGGACAGGGTACCAAAACCATGGAAATTGACATGCAAAACCAAATTAAGAATTGGGGAAAATGGTCAAATTGAATTCTCTGCAACATGCACTAGAGGTATGAACAAATTTGAAACCAAAAGGGTTTGTGTGCTTACCAAAATCGAGCTTCAAAGTCAGCTCCAGAAACCAGAAGCTGAGGTTTGACAGCACCAACACCTCAACTTGGCAAGCTTCGTTCTCAAACTCCAGGAACACCCAGCTCACAAACTTTATATCAATACAAAGCCCTTGATGTGAGCTTTGTAACAGTGTATCACTCACTCTCCAACACTCAGAGACAAGGAAGAATTTCTTCAGACGAACTTGGAACCCTAACAGCACCTCCCCAACACCAAATCTCAGAAATCAACCCCAATTCTTCAGCAATCCAGCCTTTTATAGAGGGATTAGAGTAACATGCACGCCGACGCGTGTTATCCACTAATTTAGAGTTGATTTCGTGGCGAATTCTGGGTTAAAAAGCGTGATTACTCATCAAAATCCACTAACCCAGTTTCTGAGTTCATCGTGTAACCGGTTACAGAGCCCTTCTAACCGGTTATAGAGCCCTTCTAACCGGTTACATACTGATAAAATTCAAAAATTAATAATTTAATTACTCTTCCTTCAAAAACCTTTCTAATATTGCAATTAGGTCCCATCCCAAGGACTAAATTACAATATTCACATTTTTGTACAAAATAACCATATAAAAATATATAGATATATTTTTATATAAAACACTTAATGTACAAAAACTAAAACCTATAAATCAATTATAAAATAATTGTTATAATTAATTTCTTGATTATTTGGGAGACGAAAATTAGGGGTGTTACAGTTAGATGCATTTAATTTTCTCAAATTCCTAAAAAAAAGTAGACTAGTTTGGTAAACTTGTATTGGGAATGAAACAAAAATTAAATGATTTAACCACTTTATAAGGATATTTTAGGAATGATTGTATTGAGAATAGAAATTTAGTTAGTTTTTGCTTATAGTTAAGACCACTGATGAAGTGTCTTTTTTTTGCTTATAATTGAGACTGGAGGGAGTACATAATAAAATTCAGTACTTAGTGCTATCTCTTTTTTTGGGTGTACACCAACCGGTACCCGGATCTGGTTTACCCAGAATCCGACTCATCTTGTTCGACGCAACTGAGCTCACACTAAGCGGTAGGGGTCTCCCAGCGGGGGTTGCTCCATACCCAAGACTCGAATTCGAGACCAGTTGGTCAAGGGACCAAGTGAGCTACCACTTAACTACGTTGGTTACTTACTTCTATCTCTTAAGCGGCCTTCTTCGTACTTCTAACATATTAGTACAAAACTAATTTAATTTTTTTTAGTTACTTAATGCAAAAGTTATGATATATTAACTGCATACCAGCAACAGTTACATAAACACACCAAATGTCCCAGGAAACGTACAGCCATCATCAAAGCGTGGAACATTATTCTTGGACAAATTTCACAAGGCAAAGTTAATGAGTATTGGTCCCTATAAGTTATTTTGACCGAGACTAGTCCTTAATTATTCAAACATTTTGGTTTTGGTCCACTCAATTAGAAAAAATCAGTCATTTGCTGACATGGTTAACGAAAACTCACACCAAAAGTCACGTGTTATGAGGTAGCGCCAAATAGATGATGTAACATGGATGTTCAAACCCATGAGCTCAAAATTTTGCGTATAAGACCATTTTGCCTCCAAGGATCTGTATTATCCTCGTCATATCACCTATTTGGTGTCACCTCACATCACGTGGACTACTGATGTGGTGTTCTGCTAACCACATAAACAAATAACAGACTTTTCCTAACGGAGGGGACTAAAATCAAATTGTTTGAAAAATTAAGGACTGGTCCAGGGTCAAAATAACTTACAGGGACTAAAATCAAAACACGCTGAACTTTTAGGGACTAAAGAATAAATAAGCCATTTAAAAAAATATTTCACAAGTGTTAGGGTTTTTTAATGAATACAAAGTTGCATGAAGGCTAAGATGACTAACACAAACGAATGCTAACTACAAAAAAATAATTAAACTAAAAAAACCAAATTCAACATTGAAAGGGTTACAGTTTTATTTAACGGGTAAATTACTTTAACAAAATTAAATAATAATTTAGCCAATAAAAGAGTGAGTATTAGACTTACGGATACAGTTACGGTGACTTACCGATACAGTTAAGGTTACGTAACATACTATTATGTAAAAAGCTTAGAAATAATCATAATTTTCTAGTTAATAAAGGATGGAGTTTTTTGGCCTTACAAGACGGTAATGTTCTGTCAAACATATGTGTATGGTATATTGAACCTGAAAATTAATGACCCATATAGTATGTAGTTGCATGAAAAAAATAAAAGGAAACAATAACCATGACCTTCAACGTTTGTACTTTGGAATAAAACCCTAACCCTAATCGTAACTAAAAAATAATTTTGACCATATAGTAATTGGTTCATGAGATATTAATTTCGTACCCTAACATTAACTGCAATACTGTCGTCCATAATTAATCATTGGTGTTAGGGTTTGGGGTACCTTTAATGGGCGATTTATTATATTATTTTCTTTATAATAATAAAAAATTTACCAAAACAAAGGATCCAAATAACCACCCTGTTACATCATTGGTAATTAAGCTTCTATAATGGTTTGTCGCCCCTGCACTAATCAAACTCGTCATTCATAAATTCGTAAACAATATCGTAACTCCTTTTAGAGTTTTTTTTCAAATTTCTAAACCTACGTCCCTATAATATAAACAAATTCCATATCAATCTGTTTCTTATATTATTAATCCTTTTAATTTTTTCCACAAACCATAATTTTTTCCACAAAATAATTTACAAAATCCTAACTCCTTTTAGTTTCGTTTTAGTATTCCAAAAAATATAAAGAAAAGCATAATATTTTTCTTCCTTGTCAGTCTGTTTTTTTTTTAATATTTATCTTTTTCATTTATTCCGTTAGTCATATTATACTTCTTCCTTAATCTGTTTTTTTTCACAAGTAAAAAACAAATTCCATAAAAAACCATGCACACAATATATAGTTGATAACGACGTAACATAAATTAATAAACAGAAGAAAACTAATACCACCAGCAGGTCCATTGAAAATATTGAATTGAAAAAAACGAAAAATTTCTAAACAAAATATTGAAAAGCATTAACATGGGCAACGGGGAAGCAACATCTACTACTTCAGAGATTGGTAATAATTTCCATCCCACCCATGGACAGTAAGCCTAAACCTTTGCTGCCCTAGATAGTAGAAATCAACGATCTCCGCGTCTCTAATGCCAAAACAAAGTCGAAGATCTTCTCATACAGGGCCACCAACGTAAGCCAAATCACTCTGAGTTTGAACAAATAGAAATCTTACAACATCACCATTGGGGCAGTAACAAATCCAATGCCCACCTATTTAATTTCATGCCCAAAGTTTATCGCAAAATACTTCCTCACATTAAGGAAAGACTGACAAAAAAAGTAAACAAAAAATAATAAACAAGTTAAAAACTAAATTAAAAACGAATCAAACAATCTTAAAACACGAATCAAACAATCTTAATAACTTTAACCGTTGATTTCTCGTTAATCATTGGAAAATAATCTACGTATTCCATTTTAGGCATATAACTTAGCTTCAAACTGGAAATAACCTTCGAATGCCAAATATGTGTAAATTACTATTTGACACACCCATTATATAGACCTCGAAACAAAGCTATTATACCTTGCATTCATTCCAAGACTTTCTAATTTTAATGCAGGAATATTATAAAGATAAGAAACCAATTACTACTCGATGAATAAGAGAGTGGAAGTTATTACCAATAAATGGGCTAATAATTAAAGGGGGAAATGCATTGGGACGAAAACAGGATAACAAATTTTTGTTTCATATTTTCTAAGAATTTTTTTATCAGCACCGCTATTTGGTACGACTACTTCAGCAAGACAATTGACGACATGACTTGGCAAATTAATTAATTCTCCCATTTTTTAATTAAGTCTTAATTAAAAGGTGAATACTTCCGTACCCTTTAGTTTATGAAGGGTTTGGTACCCTCTCTGTGTGATATCAAATTGAAACCAATTCATCAGAACCAATGATTATATATATGTTGATTCATGCAGTTACTAGTTAGCGTCATCTGAATTACTACTTCAATAATTAATCATGTTGATACTTGAATTTAAAAAATAAAAAAGGAAAAGGAAAGAAACAATAGTTTAAAAAATGAACAGGGTTGCAAAATTAAAAATTCATTAGTTGAGTGTTGAAATTAGGATTTACAAACATGAAATCTAAATACTATACGGTAGTCAAAAAAGAAGAACAGAGTTGCAAAACGATAAAGTTTCACGTTCTGCATTTTTTTTCCTTCAATAACTTTGTATTTTTACATTTCGATCCTTAAAGACTTAATTGTAAACATTGACCTTTTCAACCAAATAAGTTTGACTCTGCACCCATATACATTTGTCATCATCTAAGTGATCCACATAGAGAGGGTACCACACCCTTTATAAACTAAAGGGTACCGAAGTATTCACCTAATTAAAATATAGCATATCAAAAGGAAAAGAATAAAGGTAGTGGGATGGGGGATGCCGTTTCATTCTCTACTGTTTTCGTGTGTAAACCCACCTCGCTTGCAATTTATTTACTCCCTCCATCCCTTAATATAAGGCACCATTTTAGTAGAATTAATGTCCATTTTTATAAGTCGTTTTAGAATATCTAGGTAATATTCAAGAGTTTATTCCAAATACACCCCTCATAATTGCATAGGGGTGATAGGGTAATAATTACAATAGAGAGAAATGAATAGAGTTGTAAAGTTTTAAATAGGGGTAACCTTGAAATGACAACATATTTTTTGATAAATTTGAGAGTAATAATTACTTTTCTTAATCTGCGTGAATTAGGTAAAAGTGACTTATATTAAGGGACAAAGGGAATATTTTTTTTTCATGTTAGGGATCAAACCCCTATCATGCTTATTCATTTTTATTCATTTTTCGTCTTTGTTCTCCATGAAAATGGATTCTCTGCGGTCACACTTGTGACTTCTGACTGCATGAAATCCTAACCTTTAAAAATAATTTCTTTTACAATTAAATTTTAAAGAAAAAATAATGCATGTATTTTCAACCCTTGGATGATTGACTGCATGATAGATGAAATCAGAGAATCGAGATTCGTTCTCCATGGGTACATGTACATCTGCATCCCAATATTTAGATCTTTAGTTATTACTGCCATTACTTTGAGGCCAAGTGCATAGACCTTCGATGTAGTTATCAAAAGAGGATGGTATAGTTCCAAAAAGTGAATTACGGCACATGAAAAAACCATTGTCATCATGTCTGTAATAGAGCAACAATGCCCGAGCAATAAAGGAGGATGAAGTAGTGAGTGTGAATTCAATGCTCCTAATTATGTGGATTATGTTTTGATGATGACAAAATAATTAACAAATCATGCCTTGAAGATATTGCAACATCAACATCAACAAGAAGTCAAGAAAACAAGACAAGTGCCCAATCATTCTCAATCAAATATTAATTGTAAATTTCTAATTTATGTTGAGAGTGGTTGAGAGTGGGTAGAAATAGTTAGTCTCTTCTAGGAATAAATTTTTATATGATTATTAAGTTGAGATTGACCAAAATTAATACTTGAGAAGAAAAATAAAATTGAAAAATAATTTTTCCCACATCTGATCAAAATACTCGAGTATTTTGAGAAAGACTCGAGTATATACTCGAGTATTTATAGAAAAACTCGAGTATTTGTGCCAGGTCAGCAATTATGACCGTTAGTCTTGTTCGTGCACCAATTCACTCGTGACCGACCAAAAAGACTCGAGTTTTTACCAAAAGACTCGAGTATTTTTGTCCAGTCAGCAAAAATGAACGTTGGAGAAACTCAAAAACCCAATTGAGGGCATTTGAGTCTCATCCAACCCAAGAGAGCAATTCAGAACCTTATTGTAAAATTTCTCTTTGAATTTGTGCAAGAACAAACAAGACAACAAGATCATATTGATTCAAGCTTTCTTAAATTTCCTCTTCTCAAGTGTTAATTCCCAAAAAGCTCAACTTCTCACTCATATTGTCATTTTATTCCAAGTTGAGTTTTAGGCCTCAATTCTTACATTGAGCTGTGCTTATTTGTGCTAATCCATTGTGAGATTAGTAATACACATACAAAAGGCTTGATTATTCAAAGTCTTGGATTGTTCCCAAGCAAACCCTAAGTGGCTTAGGGTGTTGGAAGTCTTGAGAGGTTCTCAAGCACAAGACTAGGAGGTTCCTAGCCCGGTGGAGTTTCTTGAAGGGAGTTCAAGGAAGCTTTGTGAAGAGTTCTTCAATCACCGGAATCAAATTGGGGTAGAAATCAAGAGTTTGGTACACTCTTGAAAGGGTTAGGTTGAGTGAGGCCATTCTCAAGCAATCCTTTGTAATTTCTAACAATTTGATTATTAGTAGAAACTCCTAAGTGATTAGGAGGACTGGATGTAGCTCATTGTTGGAGTGAACCAGGATAAAATTGCTTGAGTGTTGGTTTATTGCTTTTAATCTACTTTCTAGCTCAATAGACTTAAGTCATTTCAATCAATTAGGATTTATACAATTAGGTAGCAAGTTCAAGGAATCTTTGTGTTAAAAGTTATTTAGATTACTTGTTATTCTGTTGGATAAGTTCCTGTTTATTATTGAATTGATTTGAGTTAAATTGCTGAATTTTCGTTTCTGGTTTTTCTGCTATCTGATAGTAAAAACTCGAGTATTTCAGAAAAGACTCGAGTTGTTCATCCTGAAAAACTCGAGTATTTCACAAAAGACTCGAGTCTTTTGTTTCTGATTCCAGAAAATTCAGTCTAAGCTCCATTCTTCAATTATCAATCGAAATATTTGGTATTAGTGCTTCAAAATACTATTCACCCCCCTCTAGTATTTGCTTAGCCCGCTTGTTGGTTTCCAACAAGTGGTATCAGAGCTCGGTCGAAAGATCGAGTGTAACAACTTTTTCGAAAAAGATCCTTTTGGAAACTTAATGGGCTCTAGCAATAACTTTGGTGGAGAAGGAGCTTCAATAAACCGTCCTCCACTATTCAATGGTGAAGGATATGTTTATTGGAAAACTCGCATGAAAGTTTTTATTGAAGCAATTGATATGGATATTTGGGATGCAATTGAAAACGGTCCTTTCATTCCCAAAAAGAAAATAAATGATGAAATTGTTGAAATTCCAAGGAGTAGTTGGAATGATGATGAAAAGAGAAAAGTTTCATTTGATTTAAAAGCTAAAAACATCATCTTTTCGGCCTTATCCCATGATGAATTTTGTAGAGTTTCCCAATGTAAATCGGCAAAAGAAATGTGGGATACTTTGCAAGTCACACATGAGGGAACAAGTGAGGTTAGAGATGCAAGATTGAATTCTCTAACTCACGAATATGAATTGTTCCACATGTTGCCAAATGAAACCATTAGTGACTTGCAAAGGCGATTCTCTCACATTGTTAATCATTTGATTTCCTTGGGAAAAGTATTTCGCAATGGTGAAACTACTAACAAAATTCTAAGATGTCTTGATAGGAGTTGGCAACCCAAGATAACCGCCATCAAGGAATCTAGAGACATAAATAGCATGGACTTAGCCACTTTGTTTGGCAAACTCCAAGAGCATGAGATGGAGCTTACAAGACTTGGGATGCATGAGGAATCGGACAAAAAGAAAAAGGGCATAGCACTCAAAGCTTCAACTAAAGCTACAAAAGAAGTTGAAGAATGCTCTACAAGTGGAGATTCCGATGGTGAACCAAATCAAGAAGAATTTGGGATGTTTGTGAAAAGATTCAACAAATTTTTCAAAGGGAAGAAAGGTGGATCTTCATCCAATTTCAAGAGAACCAAAGACTCCAAACAAAGAGAAAAGAGTACCAATGATGGAGTTAAGTGTCATGAATGTGGAGGGGTTGGTCACATAAGAATGGAATGTGCCACATTCTTGAAGAAGAATGACAAGAAGACCCAAGAGACCAAAGGGAAGCGTGCATACATTGTTTGGGATGCACCGGAGAAGAGCAATGAATCATCTTCAAGTAGCTCCGGTGATGAAAATGCAAACCTTTGTCTCATGGCCAAGAACAATCATGAGTCCTCATCAAGAGCTAATCATGGCATGAGTGAAAGTGATGATGAGGTAACCTCTAGTTCTTCTTGTTCCTCTTCAAACTCCATTTCATATGATGATTTGCAAGAAGCCTACAATGAAATGTTAATTCAATTTAAAAGGCTTGCTAAAATTAATAAGGAAAAAGGAAAGAAAATTTTGGAGTTTCAACATGAAATTGATGAATTGCAAAAATCTATAAATGAGTTGAAACTTCAAAATGAATCCTTGGAACTTATTAATTCTAGTCATCAAAGTGATTGTGCAAATCATGAGGAGATTATCACTCCATGTGAGAGATGTGATGAACTTGAAAAAGAAGTGAAAGAATTGAAAAACAAACTCACAATCTCACATAGTGATAGAAACCTCAACCGGTTGTTGAACTCTCAAAGACATAATCACAACAAAACCGGTTTAGGATATGTTCATAAAAAGGACAAAAAGTACAAGGTGGTTGGAACATTTTCTAAGAAAAACTCATCAAAGAGACCAACTTGTACTTATTGTGGAAAAGTTGGACATATCAACATTGAGTGCCATATTAAGAAGTTTGAAATGAATAAGGGCACTTATATGTGGATTAAGAAGGGAGAAAGTCCCAACACTAACCCTAAGGGACCCAACATTGTTTGGGTACCCAAAATGAAAAGGTGATTTCATTTTGTAGGTGTGTCTTCGAACGGGAAAACAATTGTGGTATCTTGATAGTGGATGTTCGAAGCACATGACGGGAGATAAGCGGCACTTCATTGAGCTTACTCCAAAGGAAAAGGGTTATGTCACTTATGGGGACAACAACAAAGGCAAAATCCTTGGTATTGGTAAAATCGGAAACTCTTCAAACTTGATTATTGATAATGTGCTCTATGTTCAAGGATTAGAACATAATCTCTTGAGCATAAGCCAATTATGTGATGTTGGTAATCATGTAGTTTTTACCTCTACCCATTGCCTCATTAAAAGTGACAAAGATGAATCAATCAAATTTGTTGGTAGAAGGTCAAATAATACTTACTTAGTTGATTTGAACAAAGTCACTTCTTTGGTCTCTACTTGTTTAGTGAGCAAAGAAAATGACACTTGGTTATGGCATCGTAGGACCGCTCATATTAATGTAAACCAATTGAAGAAAATACAATCTAAAGATCTAGTAGTTGGTTTACCAAAGCTAAATTTTTCTATTGAAGGTGTTTGTTCTCCTTGCAAGAAATGTAAACAAACTAAAAACACCTTTGGATCAAAAATGGTGATGTCCACATCAAGGCCATTAGAAATGCTTCATATGGACTTGTTTGGACCATCACAAGTAAAAAGCTTTGGTGGCAACTATTATGCATTGGTGATTGTTGATGACTTCTCTAGGTTTACTTGGACTTTATTTTTAACTACTAAGAGTTAGACCTACAAATCTTTTAAACATCATGTCAAACTTTTGCAAAACCAAGTAAATCAAAAAGTAATTATTATTCGAACCGATCATGGTGGTGAATTCGAAAACCACAAATTTGATAGATTTTGTGCTAAAAATGGTATTGAGCATCAATTCTCCGCACCAAGGACTCCGGAACAAAACGGAGTGGTAGAGCGGAAAAATAGGGTGCTAGAGGAACTTGCTAGAACCATGTTAAATGATTCTCAAGTACCTCAATATTTTTGGGCCGATGCCGTCAATACGGCTTGTTATGTTTTAAATCGTATTTTGATAAGGCCCTCTTTGGATAAAACCCCCTATGAACTTTACAAGGGAAGAAAGCCAAATATATCTCATTTTCATGTCTTCGGATGCCAAGTTTTTGTTTTAAATAATGGAAAAGAACACCTTGGCAAGTTTGATTCCAAATCCGATGAAGGCATATTTTTAGGCTATTCTTCTCATAGTAAAGCTTATAGAATTTTCAATAAAAGAACTTTAACTATTGAGGAATCAATTCATGTGGTTTTTAATGAGTCTTCAAAAGAAGATAGTGTTTTATGTGATGCTAGTGAAGATGGCATTGATTTTTCAAAAGAAGAAAAAGAGAGAGAGAAATCAAAAGTTGATGAAGGAGAAGTAAGGGAAGAACTTCCTCCAACTTGGAAATCGGTCAAGGCTCATCCTATAGACAATGTCATAGGAGATATGTCAAAGGGAGTACTTACTTGTAGGTCTATTCAAAACATTTGCCACTATGTCTCTTTTGTTTCTCAAATTGAACCCGATTCAATTAAAAAGGCCATTGAGGATGATCATTGGGTTCTTGCTATGCAAGAAGAATTAAACCAATTTGAAAGAAATGAAGTTTGGGATCTAGTCCCTAAACCCGATGATCATACCATAATTGGTACTAAATGGATTTATAGAAACAAACTTGACGAATCCGGGTTGATTATAAGAAACAAAGCTAGACTAGTAGCTCAAGGGTACAACCAAGAGGAAGGTATCGATTATGATGAGACCTTTGCTCCGGTTGCACGTCTTGAAGCAATCCGAATTTTACTTGCTTATGCTTCAATCATGAAATTCACTTTATATCAAATGGATGTTAAAAGTGCTTTCTTGAATGGGTTTATAAATGAAGAAGTGTATGTCAAACAACCCCCCGGTTTTGAAAATAGTGAATTTCCAAACCATGTTTATAAATTGAAAAAGGCACTCTATGGATTGAAACAAGCTCCTAGAGCTTGGTATGATCGATTGAGTTCCTTTCTATTAGAAAACAAGTTTCAAAGAGGGAAGGTTGATAATACATTATTTATTTATAAAACCAAGGATGACATTTTGTTAGTACAAATCTATGTTGATGATATCATTTTCGGTGCTACTAACGTGTCTCTTTGTAGAAAGTTTTCAAATTTGATGAAAAAGGAATTTGAAATGTCAATGATAGGAGAACTCAAGTTCTTCCTAGGCTTACAAATAAAGCAAGTCAAGGAGGGGATATTTGTGCATCAAGGGAAATATTGCAAAGAGCTCCTTGAAAAATTCGGATTGGACAAGTGCAAGGAAGCCTACACTCCAATGAGCACATCATGCTACCTAGACAAGGATGAACAAGGTACACCGGTTGATGTTAGTAAGTATAGGGGTATGATAGGTAGTCTCCTATATCTCACTGCATCTAGACCGGATATTATGTTTAGTGTATGCATGTGCTAGATTTCAAGCTAATCCTAAAGAATCTCACCTATCCGCAGTTAAACATATATTTAAGTATCTAAAGGGAACAATTAACACTGGTTTGTGGTATCCTGCTGATGCCAATCTTAGTTTAGTTGGTTACTCGGATTCCGACTTCGCGGGATGCAAGCTTGATCGCAAAAGCACCAGTGGTACTTGCCATTTCTTGGGAAGTTCATTGGTGTCATGGTTTTCTAAAAAGCAAGCTTGTGTCGCTCTTTCTACCGCCGAAGCGGAATATATCGCAGCCGGTAGTTGTTGTGCTCAACTGTTATGGATGAAACAACAATTATCGGATTTTGGTTTGAAACTTGAAAATATTCCGATTAGATGCGATAACACGAGTGCAATCAATTTGACTAAGAATCCGGTGTATCACTCAAGAACTAAACACATTGAAATAAGACATCATTTTTTAAGAGATCATGTACAAAAGGGTGATTGCACAATTGAATTTGTTAGTACCACAAATCAATTAGCCGACATTTTTACAAAACCTCTACCAAGGGACACCTTTTATCATATTAGGAGAGAACTTGGTATTTTAGATGAAGCTAATATAGGCTAATTGCATTGTGTGTCATTTTTGGAAAATCACCATATTAGTCTTACTCTAATGTGTTATTGATTCTTAGTTAAATTGTCCTTGATGATATTTGAAATTGTATATGTTAATTGTGTGTGATTCTGTACTGTATTCCAAGTTGGTAGTGAAGCATTTGTGTTTGATTTGTGTTTGGTCTTTTAAAACTGAGTTTTTACTTTCTGTTCTGTCAAAATACTCGAGTTATTCCAAAAACACTCGAGTATTTTAATTCAAAATTAAATCAGTTTTAAATTGAAAAAGTTTTTAATCAGGGTCTGATAAAAATACTCGAGTGTTTCTCAAAACACTCGAGTCTTTATTAAAATACTCGAGTGTTTTTCAAAACACTCGAGTCTTTCGAAACCCCCAATTTTTGAACTTTCAGACCAAACTCGAGTATTTTCCAAAAACTCGAGTGTTTTCCGTTTTCCTGAAAATTGAACTTTCGGACCAAAGTCGAGTTTTTCAATTTTTACTCGAGTTTTCTGGGGAAATCTGGGCTGAGTCATGAACGACTCGAGTATATTCTCAAACACTCGAGTATTTTGTAACGAACAACTCGAGTTTTGTTGAATATACTCGAGTATTTTGGCGAGTTTATATATTCTCCAGCCCCCACAAACTCGAGTTTCACGAACCCCTTTCTCTTCTCTCTCGGTTTTCTCATATCTCTCTCCTCAAAACTCCGTTTTTACTCAAATTTTTGCCAAATCTTACTAGTTTTACATCCTCTAATCACTTTTCTACCATTATTTCAACAAATTTCAACACTTTTCAACCTCAAATCCGTCACCCCCTTTTAAAACCCTAATTTCAAAAACTCCTATTTTCACATCAATTCATCTATGGCTTCTTCATCTGGCAAAGGAAAGAGAGTAAGGATTGCTGACTCATCTTCCGAGGAGGAAATTTCCGACTACTATCAAGAGGATGAACGCTTGGAAAGGATGGAAGGCTTTGCCACCAGAGAATTCGGAGTAATCACATGGATCAATAGTACTTTCCTTGAGAGTAAGGGTTTCCATTTTGTTACTAACCTTAGATATCAGAAACTGATTCAATTTCTGGAATTTCATGGACCTATATATCCTAGGTTAGTTAGAACATTCTATGCAAACCTTAGGCTAAAGGACAATGTCATAGAAACAATGGTTGAGGGTGTTCGATTCAAAATTAGCGCTAAGGATCTTTTTGTTGCTTTTGGGACAACACGTCACGGGGACAATTCTCTAAAGGCCGATGCGGACGGCATTTTTCAAAGTTGTTTGCGCCCCGGTCGTGTATGGACCGAAGGAGTTAAGCATTCCTCATATATGACTGTCCAATCTAGGGTGTTGCATTATATTGTTTGTCATCAATTAGTGCCTCAAACCTCACCCAATTATGCCAAACCCACAAACAATGAACTTAGGCTTCTTAGTGCCATCCTGAACAATGAGAAGCTGAACTGGAGTCGCATAATTTTGGATAGAATGCTCCTTGCTGCTAAGTCTAAACACCCAAAAACCCTGCCCTATGCCATGCATGTTTGTTATCTGTTGAGTTACTTCAAGGTGTCTATCCCACGCAATGAAGAGAAAAAGACTCTTCATGTGAACCAACATTGCCTCAACAAAGGCACCTTGAGTCACCAGGACATGGCATTCCATGAACCCTCTGGCCAATACTTGTACCGATCTGATATTGCTGAGCTAGAGAGGGTTGCAAATGTGGCAGCTCAACAAGGGATGGATGCCCATCAGATGGAAGAGGAAGTTGCTGCATTTGCCCAGGCTGAAGAAGGGGATCCTATTGATCAGATTAACTTTGATGACTTCGCTGGATCTCAATCTGGGTTTGACAACTCGGGCTGGAGAGAGAATGTGATCACACGTCTGGACACTTTAGATGGGAGAATGGACTCCCTTGTGCATGCTATGGACGCCCAACGTGATGATTTTGTTAGCCTAGACACTAGGATGAGTGCAGAGTCTGCCATGTTTTATTCTCATTTGGATCAGCACTCGGCCCAGATTAATGCCCGCTTGGACCAGCAGTCAGCGGAGATGCACCGCCGGTTTGATGAGATGATGGCGGCCTTCTCTCGATTTTATCCTCCTCCAGATGATCCAGCTCCTTCCATGTTTTGATGCTGCTGCTTATGGATTTTCTATTTTAGTTTTCATTATGTTTTCATCATGTTGGTCTTTGTTACATTTTCTGTATTTTGAGAACTTGGTGTTTTGAGACTTTGGGTTTATTATTGCACCTTTGATTTGGACCTTTTATGCTGTTTTTATGTTAATGAATTTGGTCTTCATTATGATGTTTGTGCAACGCTTCAGGGGGAGCTCTTTATCGTTATTATATCTCCGTTTTATTTGCATAATTGGTTTTGGGGTTTTCCGATTATGCACCGCTCCTCCCTTGATCTTTTTCTAAATTGTTACATCTTTTTGGCGTATGACAAAAAGGGGGAGAGATATTACACTTGTCTTGTCTTGATATTGTTGCACCTAAAATCTCTAATTATGGTATATACTCTGATAATTGTTAAATTCTCTAATACCATAGGCTTGGTGCTAAAATTAAATTGTCATAACATCTTGCTCAAGCTGAATTTTTAGATAGGTGAAAAGTATCATATAGTGAGGGGGAGTTGCATCTCCAAGTGGATCAAGCTTAACAATTGGATCAAGTGTTAATTATTTTGTCATCACCAAAAAGGGGGAGATTGTGAATTCAATGCTCCTAATTATGTGGATTATGTTTTGATGATGACAAAATAATTAACAAATCATGCCTTGAAGATATTGCAACATCAACATCAACAAGAAGTCAAGAAAACAAGACAAGTGCCCAATCATTCTCAATCAAATATTAATTGTAAATTTCTAATTTATGTTGAGAGTGGTTGAGAGTGGGTAGAAATAGTTAGTCTCTTCTAGGAATAAATTTTTATATGATTATTAAGTTGAGATTGACCAAAATTAATACTTGAGAAGAAAAATAAAATTGAAAAATAATTTTTCCCACATCTGATCAAAATACTCGAGTATTTTGAGAAAGACTCGAGTATATACTCGAGTATTTATAGAAAAACTCGAGTATTTGTGCCAGGTCAGCAATTATGACCGTTAGTCTTGTTCGTGCACCAATTCACTCGTGACCGACCAAAAAGACTCGAGTTTTTACCAAAAGACTCGAGTATTTTTGTCCAGTCAGCAAAAATGAACGTTGGAGAAACTCAAAAACCCAATTGAGGGCATTTGAGTCTCATCCAACCCAAGAGAGCAATTCAGAACCTTATTGTAAAATTTCTCTTTGAATTTGTGCAAGAACAAACAAGACAACAAGATCATATTGATTCAAGCTTTCTTAAATTTCCTCTTCTCAAGTGTTAATTCCCAAAAAGCTCAACTTCTCACTCATATTGTCATTTTATTCCAAGTTGAGTTTTAGGCCTCAATTCTTACATTGAGCTGTGCTTATTTGTGCTAATCCATTGTGAGATTAGTAATACACATACAAAAGGCTTGATTATTCAAAGTCTTGGATTGTTCCCAAGCAAACCCTAAGTGGCTTAGGGTGTTGGAAGTCTTGAGAGGTTCTCAAGCACAAGACTAGGAGGTTCCTAGACCGGTGGAGTTTCTTGAAGGGAGTTCAAGGAAGCTTTGTGAAGAGTTCTTCAATCACCGGAATCAAATTGGGGTAGAAATCAAGAGTTTGGTACACTCTTGAAAGGGTTAGGTTGAGTGAGGCCATTCTCAAGCAATCCTTTGTAATTTCTAACAATTTGATTATTAGTAGAAACTCCTAAGTGATTAGGAGGACTGGATGTAGCTCATTGTTGGAGTGAACCAGGATAAAATTGCTTGAGTGTTGGTTTATTGCTTTTAATCTACTTTCTAGCTCAATAGACTTAAGTCATTTCAATCAATTAGGATTTATACAATTAGGTAGCAAGTTCAAGGAATCTTTGTGTTAAAAGTTATTTAGATTACTTGCTATTCTGTTGGATAAGTTCCTGTTTATTATTGAATTGATTTGAGTTAAATTGCTGAATTTTCGTTTCTGGTTTTTCTGCTATCTGATAGTAAAAACTCGAGTATTTCAGAAAAGACTCGAGTTGTTCATCCTGAAAAACTCGAGTATTTCACAAAAGACTCGAGTCTTTTGTTTCTGATTCCAGAAAATTCAGTCTAAGCTCCATTCTTCAATTATCAATCGAAATATTTGGTATTAGTGCTTCAAAATACTATTCACCCCCCTCTAGTATTTGCTTAGCCCGCTTGTTGGTTTCCAACAGTGAGTCCACTAGACAACAAGGCTAGCCACAAAGGAAGAAGAGGAAGAAATTGTGAGGCACAGAGCAGAGTATTTGAACATGCAAAAAGAATCAAAGAGCTATTAGAGATGATAGGAGGAAGATGAAGAAATTGAAAGCGCCTAAGAAGAGATTGAGAGAAGATCAACAAATCTTAAATTTAATCTGAAAAAAGCGAATCCCAATCTCAGTTTTTTTACGTGTTTTATTTAAATTAAATAATTATTATTTTAAAACTAATAAAAAAATGCCATTTTTGAATGTTCGTCGGATGTCTTGGTCCAATTGTCGCACCATTAAGCATTTCTCTTTTTTTATTGTTTCAAACTCATTATTTTTTCATGCTCTCCACACTGTAAAAGTTACAGAACTCTTTAAATGAAATAAAATTTCCTAAACGGTAAAACAACATGGAAATGAAGGGATCTATAACTAATTAAGTATTTGTAGATATAATTTATTTTTTACAACAAATGAAACAAAATAAATTCATTTATTCTGACTTTTTATGGCCAACATGTAATACCCGCAATTTTCATCACTAGTACAAAAAACACATTTTAGACCAGTTAATTAAAGCAAGGAACCAGTCTCTTAATGGTTATTTGTTAAAACTAAACTGGTTACTTTGTATAACCAGTCTAAAAATATATTAAATAAGACTGGTTCGACACGAAATCAGTCTTTTTTTTGGTCTTTTGTTCAAATCAGACTGGTTCCGTCATACACTAGTACAAAATATAATGTTTAGACCGGTTCCGTGCTGAACCGGTCTGGTTTAAGGAATTAAAAAAAAACAACCAGTCTCATAATGGGTCTTACACGCCTTCCATCTCCAATCTCAAACCCTCACAAATCGTAGCAGTCTCTCTCAGAGCAATAATCTTCCCTCTTCCCCCACAGCTTAAACCTTCGATCCTTCTCTCAGCTTCATCGTCCCTTTCTCTCAAACCAGTAGCCACAGCTTCAATGATGCTCCCACCGACGCCGACGAACCGAAGACGAACGCCCTCTCGAACGAAGGTCACAACCCTCTCAATCCCATCGTCGCTCTCTCCACCAAGTTCTATCTTTGCCGTCGCTCCCCACCGATTTTGCGCTCCACCATCGCTGGCTCGCTACAATGGAGTTAATGCAGCAACGTGGACAACAATAGTAGCGGCAGAATTCTTCTTCCTTGCCTCAAACACTCCTCCTTGTCCCTGTGGAGAGGTAAGCTCAACCTGTCTCCTATTTGTCTCCTTCGATTTCCTTCAATTGCTATTGTTAGGGTTTTATAATTTGTATTTAAGGGGTTACATAATTTCGATTTCCTTCAATTGTTGTTTTTGGGGTTACATAATTTCTGAATCTTAGTGAAATCAAGACATTCCATCTAAACCCCAGCTTCTCATTCTAACTCCCTTGTACTTCTTCTTTTCTCAAAAGCTTCTCATTCCATTGTCTTCCTGCTAGTGACTGTCTTTTCTCAACCAGTACTGAAGGTGCGAGCTAACGCTTTTCACTCTAATATGGATTAAATAACTCGGAAGCAACTATTTCACCTTGACAGATTTATGGTTGCTTAATTGCATTTTTCCTAAGGCTGTTGTTGAAACTTGAAAGCTAACACTAATATATTTTGCAAGTTTGGCCATTAAAGATTTCTGGCAAGTGGATGACAGAACATTTGTATTTGTTGCTGACCCCACATTTGGTAAAGGGTCAACTGTACTTTTCTTTGATATTGTTCCATGAATTACCTATGTTTCCATTTTGATTATCCTTTATTATGTTATCTTGTTCAACCAAGTTTTGATCTCTAATTTAATCTATTGAATCACTGGAACCATGACTTTGAGTTCCAGCTTCAATCGGGTTTTAAGACATTTCTATTGTTGTTCTTCTCCTTCTTGTTATTTACTTTGGCTTCTTCCTTGATACATCTAGAAATAGAGGTAATGTAAGGGGTTTTGTTGATCAGGTAATATATTGAATTTCAACGTTGGTGCTTCAGTTGATTTGGACATCCCACGTAGTTTCTGGAGTCGCTTGGCAGGGAAGTATGGGAACATTTTCTATTGGAAAGAAAAGGTAGGCTTCGCCTCTTTCTTTATTAGCTAAGTTAATGATTTGATCATGATTAACACTTGCTGAAACAGGGGGAAGATGCATCTATTGAAGCTGCAGTTATGGCAATTTCTAATTGCTTGCGAGAACCCGTAGGTCCTAATAATTGCTCTGAGGTGAAATAATTTCGCTGTTTAATTTTTTTGGGTCATATGACAGTCCTTTCAACAAGCTTGGAATCCCTTTTTAGGTGTATATAAATGATCTAAAAGCATTGAGGAGATAATATATGTCGTGTTTTTATTATATAATGTAGAAAGGATCTTGATGTACTTCACAGTTAATACATATGGAGTCATATAATGTACTTTTATTACATAAATAGGAGAGATAAGAGATTGTATTTCAACATTATTTGTATCATTCGTTAATATACTTTACTACTTGATTGTGTATATTATTGGTTCAGTTGGGGTAGCAGTTGTGAGTTCCCATTGAAGCCTGTTTCCCTAACTTGTAAATTTACATTAGCTTCAGATTTTGGAGCTGAATAGCAAGATGAAGGAAGTATTCAAACTGAATAGATATTTTGGGCATGAATTTGCATCTTATTATAGCTTATCATGTTATCAGTTTATTAGCTATTTGATACAAAAATCTGCTTTCAAGGATTTGAATAACAGAGAAGGGCCTCTTGCAATAGATTTCCTCGAGTACTATTATTTCCTGATTGAACCACAACCAACAATAGGAATCTTATCTCCTTTCAACTTGGTGCATTTATCGCTGGGCTCCCAATCCAGCCTGTAATTGTTCGCTATCCTCATGTGCACTTTGATCAATCTTGGTAGGCAATTTGTTTGTGATGATTCTAGCATTTCAATTTTGTTGTTTGTGTACAGATAACTTATCACTCTCATTTTGTGTGACTTGGAAACTTGTTTGGGGGTAATGTTTCTTTGGGGATGCTTATGTTCAGGATGATCACTCAGTTCCACAACTTCTAAGAGGTATAATCTCTGATCGATTGAGTTTTTCTTTACTTTGGTTAATGCACTGTGAATTCATCTTGATTTGAACAGTTAGAGTATCTTCGTGTCATTTCACCCCTGGATGACAAGGAAACTGCTGTACATTTTCGTGAAAGGGTGAGTCTTCTAATTTTGTTTTGTAGCTTTCATATATTTTTCAAGGACTTTTGTATTTATCCTTCCCTTTTATTTTAAGCTTTAAGCTTTGGACTGCATAAGCTACTTCCTAATCCTAGGAACCTCTATATGTGATGTACATATTCGTTGAATTGTAGAGGAAGGTTCCTTTAAGCTTTGGTTTGCATTTATACATTATCTTACACCCAGAAACAATGTTATTGCGGTTCAAGATAGCTTATTATTTTTTCATTCATTACCTGAAATGTTGAATCTTTTCTCATATTTAATTACGTTAATTTGAGATATCGGTAACTGTGTCTATTCTATTCATTCTGTACAAACTGAAAAGCATGACATATCAGCCGCAAGAGGGATATTGAATAACATATCCATCACAATATCAAATACAGTTTCCATGCATCAATCCATTCTCTAGACACTATTGCACATGTTTAGGTGATTGCTTTGAATCTTGTTTAAGTATATTAGTTTTTGTAACAACTTTAAGGGATGAGCATTGAAGACTTAGAGTAGCCAATTATTACTGCTGAAATAAGGTCATCTTAGGTAAGTATCAGGTTGTTTTAATATATTAAATATTTTCTCAATGTCACGGTGCTGAAAATTTCAAGCTGTCCTTAGTGAATCATAACCTATATTTGCCCATAGATTTTGTAATTGTTATACTTTACATGTTTGTTCTTCTAGTGCAACTTAGCAATCCAGTTTTGTTATCGCTGACAGTTCAGCTTATTGACTTTTGCAGGAGCACCCCTCAAGTTATATGGTTGAAATGAGAAGGCTGGAATCGGTGAGTCTCTTCAAATAAAGGAGCTTGAATTATATGTTGAAATAATTTAAAATATATCATTTTCTCCTCTTTTTTTACTGCCATTATCAAGTCCCTGGTTATAAAAAAAATTCAGCTTATGTAAGATTTTTAGATTATAGTTTTCATCCTGCTTTACCTCTAGCATATGCAAATGCCGTAGTATTTCTTTATTTATGCCAATGGATGCTAGAGATAAGTGGCCCACAATGTGGTTGCATGATGTTTGAGGCTTCAAATTGAAGAGCGCATTCACCTTCAGTTTTTATCAAAAGAAACTTGAGTTTCTCAATGAATTTGGAAGAGCATTACTTTCCCAATGACTTTCTTTCTGTTTTTATTTCCTTCAATGAATATGCAGTGAAAGGGTAGTAAATAATAAGTGATATGATATATTCTATCTCCCTTGTTGGTCTGCCAATATGGTATTGCCAATTTAAATTTGACTATCCTTGTGGAGGTGCTTGGATCCTTTTTGCTCATTCCAGTTTTAGATAAGGTGTGCTTTCTTTTAATTAAATCATACTGCTAGCAATATTGCAAGGAAGGATAAAGAGGTTGTTTTTCTTTTCAGTTATTTCATATCAGAAGCTTGGAAGCTGTAGAATTTCTGGATAAATTCTTGGCTATGAATCCTGATCTCAGGTATTATTTCCAAATTTCTATTTGATTTTTAACGATTATCATACCCAACCAATGAATCCTAAATGACCATAATCCAAGATACCTGTGGTACCAAATGCCACGTGACATTGTTTTAGAAACAACCGTTTTGGAGGTAATTAATCCTGGGAATATTTGTGTGTTAATTTTGTATTTGTGTGTTAATTTCCTTACAAATGTTGCAGGAAGCTAAGTTGGTTTTTATTTTCTTTTATATTCTTGAATCTGTTAAGTTGCAGGAAGCTAAGTTGCAGGAAGCTAATTTCCTTTTATATTCTTGATTCTGTTAGTATTTTTATATGTTTGGTAAATTGGTTTTCAAATGGAAGCTAAGTGGCTGCAAGAATTGTTTTATACTACATACTTTGGATTTTTATTTAGAAAATTGTATGTTTCTTCTTACCATGGAAAGCTATGTATTCACTTGCAGCTATGTTTTTATATTCTATCTTGATAGATTGTTGGACCGGGGAAGGCGGGATGTGATGGCTGAAGAAGATAGAAGGATGCATTTTTGATTCAGGAAGGGATAGTTTGCAGCTTATCGCTCTAGATATAAGACTTTTGTGTAGTTTATGTTAGTTTCACTAGGCATAGTGTTATATACTTGTGTTGATCAAACTTGTACTAGATATTGCATATAACGTGGTTTTTACAATATAATTTTAGAATCTAGTTATGTCTAGATAATTATTATTTATTAGTTTTATTATATATTTATGTGTTTTTTTAATTGAGACCAGTTGAAAACATCAAACGAGACTGGTTAAAAATTTAATTGAGACTTGGTTCAGATTTTAATAAGACCGGTTGAAAACGCTCAATGAGACCGGTCCAAAAAGCAAAAAAAAAAAAAAAATTAATTGAGACCGGTTCAAAATACTCAATGAGACCAGTTCAAAATACTCAATGAGACTGATTATTTTTTGTTTTCAGACCGGTTCAAATCACTTAATCAGACTGGTTCTTAGTTTAAATAAGACCGGTTCAAAATACTCAATGAGACCGGTTAATCTTTTAACAGAGACTGGTTATTTTTTGATTTTCAGACTGGTTCGGAACCAGTCTCTTTAGATGGGAAAGAGACCGGTTCGGAACCAGTCTCATTTAAAGGCATAGCAATAAGACCGCCACTTTTAAGACTGGTTCAAAACCGGTCTGAAATGGGGTGCGGAACCGGTCTGAAATGACCGATCTGTACTAGTGCATATTTTAATAAATCGATTTTTCTGGATTTTTGATTGGGCAATTATTTTCGAGCTCGATTTAAAATTTCAAATGGAATTAATTATTTGGAACTTATTTTATAGTTTCACCGTCCTCGAGTCGATCTAGCAGGGTGGATTATTTTATTTTGATTTGTGTTTTGAAGGAATTATTATTTATTGATTTATTTGATTACGTAACTTTGAAAATTCATAACTTTTGTTCTGTAAATCCGAATAGGATGAATTTATATTAAAAATGTAGAATTCATTTTGTGAAGTTTGAAAATTATTTCTGCTGTTCACGAAATTTTTGTTATTTTGAGAAAAATTATAATGTTTTGATTAATTAAATTGAATTATGATTTTTAAGTGTTATTTACTGTATTGGGAAACATACTATTTTTACTACATGATGAAGTTGTACGGTTTTTTAATTGTTTTGTGCATTTTAAATTTTAATTTGTTAGCCATATAATTATGAGTGCACAATATCCTAGGATAACCCAATTAAACACAACCTATCCTAATTAATACCTAGCCACCCTATTTGTACCCTATGATGGACATGCAATTAAGGACCCTATCCAAGAGTGCAAATTTCGGCCAATGCATGCCATGGTATTTTTCCAACCACACTTTCTTAATTAACTAAACCCAAAGCCTACCTATACCTATTTTATTACTACTCCTCATGAAATAAAATTACAAAGTCCCACAAAAAAAAAATTAAAGATGGAGCCGTGAAGGAGTAGGAGCTTCCTAGGGAAGCCTTTTGATTTTTTGTGCACCCCAATTTTTAAGTCTTTGCACCCCACCCACATTTTCCTATAAATACCCACCTCATGCCCTTAAGACCCCATTTGCTTCATGAACATAAGAACAAAAAAATAAGAAGAGGAGAGAAAGAGAGAAGGAAGGCCGAGATAGGGGAAGGAGGAAGAAGGAGGAATTTTAGCCTCTCAACACCAAATCAACCTCATTTCCATTTATTCAATTAGGTATACATCTTCATTCACATCCCTTTTCTTCCTTGTATGGTTTTATTTTCGGTTTTTATGAGCTTTTGATTTTTAGTTGACGATTTGCCATTGCATGTTGGTTTTTGCTATTGATCTATTGTTTTCAAGTCTTTATATGCATTGATTCAAGTTTAAAAATGAAAAAGGAACAAGCTTGAACCATGGAGGATGCCACGGTTTTGTTCTTTTTTGGTAAAGAAAAAAATTGCATTACCAACGAACAAGTGAAAAAGTACACAACACAAGGCAATAGTTTAGTTCCTAGCCACCTTCTAGGAAGGGTTCTATGTAACACCCCGAAAATTCCTCATATTAAAGTAAAACACTAAAAAGATTATTTTCTTAGAAAGCATTTTGAAAAGAAGTATTTTCTTAAATGATTTTTCTAAAATTCACGTTTTCGAAGCTAATGAATGATTTTAAAGTAATGATTTCCTAAAATAATGTCCAAAGTGTAGAAATTTAATTTTGGAAAAATTTAAATGTTTGTGATCCATTGTGTGTATGTACGGTTTTGGTGTGTATGTTTAGGATTAGCACAATAATTAATTAAAGAAACATGAATGTGCATACTTATATATGAGTAACATATGATGCATGAATATATGTATATGAATATGTGCCATACGTGTGTGAGTGTGTAAATATGTATGCATGAGTCATGCTATATGATCAACATGGAAATCAATTGTATATGAATATGTGTTTATGTGTGTTAAGTATATGCACTACCCATGATGTCATGCTATGTGCTGCCATGATAAACATAAAAATAAAATGTGTATGTGAATGTGGGTGCACGTGTGATTCGGCCATGACAAATAGAGGAACCAAGGAGAGTGCATTACCTTAGGCCTTAAGAAAAGGAAATTTGAATGGAAAATGAGAAGAGAAGTGGGAAGTGTGAGTCATGATGCTAGGGAGAGACTAGGAGAGATGAGTCATGAACCTAGAGAAGACTTTCTCTCCCCCTTGTCTCCACCGAAGTGATCTCCTCCATGCAACAAATAGATTGGACCAAATTACCCTTAGGTTCCACATTGAACCAAGGCCAAAAAGGGAATTCTTACACCTTTGCAATTGCTCAAAAACCGTAGGAGTTAGTGTAGTTCCTCTTCATGTCCTTCATTCCTTTCCACAACCAAACACAAAAAAAAAACACATTTTCTTCAAGAGCACCATCAAGCTCTTGAAGACTTAAAAGAAAAGAGTGAACCGTGAGGAGGAAAAGAGGAGAAGAGAGTGAAAACCTCCAAGCTTCTAACCAAAACTTCCCTACTTCCTTTCTCAACCACCTTCTTCATCAATGATCAAGGAGGAACCCACCCCTTACCCTTAGAAGAAAGAGACCGAGGCAACCTAAGAGGAGAAGGGGAGAAGATTTAAAGATTTAAATTAGAAATTAAGGTAGAATGAGTTGTTGGTTAAGTGATTTTGTGTTGTAAAAGACTCTTAATGAGATTTGATTTTAATTTTGTGATGCATTTAATTTCTTTGAGTGATCTCGAGATCTAAGTGTTTTGCATGTTACTTTTATGTTTGATCTTGAGTGTTGATGTGAAAAGTTTTGATTCCTTACTTATAATTTTTCTTCATCACGGTTTTAAGTTAAAATTGTGTTTATTGTAACATCCCTAATTTTAATCCCTAGAATAATTATAAGTTTTATCGAATTAAATATATTTTTCTTAAAAATCAATTATTTAGTTGTTGTGTATTCTTATAAAAATACATTATGTTAATTACGAAAATATATTTTATTTCTTTTATGTTCTAAAGTAAATTCATTTAAAATAGTTATCCCATATCAAAATATACTTTATATGCTTTACTTTACTTTTGATATATTTTATATGGAAATATTTTACTTGAAATATTTATAAGTTTCTTACTTTATGATTTTCATCCCGGTGTTTAAAAATTTATTATTGGTATTTAGGGTTTTAAAATAAAAGGATAAATAAATATATGTGTGGGTATGTGTTTAAAAAAAAAAATGAAAAGAAGAAAAACGTGTGCTGTGTGTGAGCTTGGGTACCAAGGGCCAAAGACCCTATCTTCTTCTTTCTTCTACTTGCAGCAACCGCCGCCCCTAAACCCCAACCACCCTCCTCCCCCTTTGTCTCTCTCTTGGCCGCTCCAACCAGCCACCAAACCGCCATCGCCGCCCTGCTCTCTCACTATCTCCTTGGTCGCCGTTTCTCCTTCTCAGTCGGGCTCTCTCTCTTGGCGTGTCTCTCTCTCTCGTCGTTCTCTCTCCACCACGGTTTCTCTCCCTCCGCCATCGCGATTCTAGCTCTCCTCCAAGTCGCGGATCGCGACTTTCTCATGGCCACCACGAACCAGCGTCGCCGCCGTCGCGTTTCGCCCGTCCCCAGTCGCGATTGCGACTCGCTGCCTTTGGGGTCACGATCCGCCGCCACCAACCGCGAGCCACGGATCTCCAGCCGCCGCGCGACGCTTCTTCTCCCTCTCCAGTCGCAAGTCACGACTTCCTCCCTTCAGATCGGACCACCCCTCGTGGAGGATGCTGCGGCGCCACCATCGGTAGAGGCCACGACCGCCACTGCTGCTAGTTGCCGCTGTCACCATGGATGTCGCCACAACTACAGGATCTATTCTTGGTTTGTTGCATACCAAACCGAACCCGTCGCAGGAAGGCTTGGGAAGAGCGAACCGGGAAGCTTTGCCTCGTCCCGGCGTCGTCAACGTTTGTCACCAGCTTGACCGAACCGGCCTTCAAAACCATATTTGAGGGTATATTCCTAATACCTTTTTAATTACTCTATGTTGTGTTTCAATTTTAATATTACTAATTTTAATGTTATTTGTGATAATTATAAAGTGTTGGATTATTTTGGGAAGTTAGCGTTTTGGAACCCTATTATAGTTTTGGAAATTTAATTGTATAATGATTTCGTATTAAGTTTAAACCTTGAGCTTTAATTCCAAATTGAAGGGGAGTGTACCTATTTGGACTTTGGAAATTAGTTTAGACTTATTTTCTATCAAAGGACACTCTCTTTCAATTCGGAATTCATACTGTCAAGTATCATATGCATTTGACTTTGTGAATCGTGATTAAAGCTATTTGATTCTAAATTATTTTTGATAAACATGTAGTTTCGAAAGTTAAAGTGTTTTCAATAAGGAATTATTAGTGTTTAAGCAATTTTTGGGAATTGAAGTTAAAACTATGTGATCTCAGCGTATTTTTAATGTTTAAAGTAGTTGAAAGTTAATATCTTTTCAATGAGAAACCAAACTATTTTGTGAAGACCTTGACTCTCATTCTAAACTTGGTTAACCTTTGGTTTACGAACTATAATCGAGGGTTTTGTCGCCGCTATTAGTTATTAATTTATCTCTAAAACTTGTTTTTAGTTAACCCCGAAAGATCTCTATTTTAATACTTCGCGAGCTTATTGCGTATAACTAAAAAAAAAAAGAATTATGTTTTATGACGTTTTCAATCAAGGTTTAGGTGATCGTCTTATTATCGCGCTTGTTTGGTCATTAGTGCGTTATTTTGACTGTTCTATGATTTATATAATATGGCTAGACGACGAAGAAGCTCTCTAACCTGTCACTGCGCGTAGGCAATGGACCCTGGTATGATCAGACGTTATCGTGCAAATTGGAAGTGTCTAAGGAAAAGCAAGGTAAGGAGTGGGTTATATTGAGTATTACCTTACTCTGGGGTTTAGTTTACAATATGCATATAATGAGTACTAAGAATTATGTGCTAGATAGGATATTGCACCATAGGTTATTTAATAAATGGGATTTGTGAGCCAAGAATAATAGAAATGATAACATGAATGTGCTTGAATTATGTTGTTTGAATTATAGAATATAATAGTGATGATGTGGATAACATGCCTGGACTGTGATAATTGATTTACATTATGTAATTGTGATAATTGGATAGTGTAAATGTGTAATGTTGGGATTAACTTGAGTAATGGAATTGTTAAAGAGTTTAAGAGTTGATAATGTTAAAAGAATGAAATGAATTATACCCGGGCGCAGTAAGTCGTGAGTGCACGGGGATGCAGACGCAGTAGGTCGTGACCAGGGGAAAGAATGAAATAAACTATACCCGGGCGCAGTAAGTCGTTATCGCACGGTGGTGCGAACGCAGTAGGTCGTGACCAGGGGAGAATGAAACATACCCGGGCGCAGTAAGTCGTTATCGCGCGGTGGTGCGAACGCAGTAGGTCGTGACCAGGGGAAAGTGAAACATACCCTGGCGCAGTAAGTCGTTATCGCACGGTGGTGCGAACGCAGTAGGTCGTGACCAGGGGAAAGTGAAACATACCCGGGCGCAGTAAGTCGTGAGTGCACAGGAGTGCAGACGCTGTAGGTCGTGACCAAGGACAGATTGAAAAGAATTATGAATATGATTAAAGTGTATGGAACAAAAGACTTTATGAATATGATGGATAAAAATGAATATGCAAGATTGACTTGAGTAACCAATGGAATGTTTCGATAATGAACTGTGATACGTTGAGCTGTATTATTTGGTGATTGAATTGTTATATGTGTATGACTTGGTGTTGCATTATGTCATAATTGAAAACTGCCTCCCCATTTTATGTGTAATACTCACTCCTTACTATCTCCACAGGTACTGAGGTTTGAGCTTGCAATTCTATTGGCCGAGCAGGACTACACTCCACCCCGTGGAGTGTTGTAAAATTAATTAGAAGAGAGAGTTGTTATTATGTTAAAATTTAGTTTTCTTTGGATTTGTTATATTTCATTCGTGCAAGCCCTGAATATGTTTTATTGGATTTGCAGGGCATAAAAATTAAATTAGTATGTTTATAAATATTTTCTGAACTGTACTGGCTTGACAGGTGAAAAATCTAAATTTTTGGAAATTCGAAAAAACAGAGGAAACTCTGCCGGATTTTTATCGAAATTTTCAAGTCCATATTTTTATAAAACTCAATTTAATTAAATATTTAGGAGAGTGTTACATTTTGGTATCATAGCAGTTTCCCTCGGCCTATGGAGTGTGGACTCGCATCTCCTGTGCTTACTCACCAAGCGAGTAACTTATAGTTAATAGCAGTTTATTCTAGTATCTATTTGTGTATTGCTAAAGTCATAATAGAAATGGTTGTGCATTTGCATTTCCTTAAATTTTTGCATTTGACTCATTGCACCAATTAACATTTTGTGAGTGCTAATGATGATGTGTGCATTTGCTGGACTTGACTGAGTTATATTTTGATTGAAATATTTGGTCCTAGACTAGTGTTAGAGTTGAGGCATGATAAGGGCTTAGCTTGATTCCGATTTTGAGCACACGCGTAATAATTTCTTGCTTGGATGCATGCTAAGTGTTTGTTTTGACTTGATAGGTGTCTAAATGCTTAGTGTTTGACTTGATGTGTTGCTTTTAATAAATTGATTTGAGATTTACCAAGCAAAGCCCGGAATCTTGTGAGAATAAATGTTCCATATTTAGAAATGGACGAATGACGAGATTAAAGAAATGAAATACCCCAACGGGCTAGAGTACTAAGTTGCTACCCCACCGGGAGAAATTAATCTTTAGTCTTGAACCAATTGAGCCACTTCTAAATGTGACAACACAACTCAAGACTTTGGTATTTTTGAACTTGTCATGAAGTCCGGGAACTAAGAGTCGCCTAACCAAAAACTTAGGCGACACGAGAATAATTGTATCACTAATGTATGTATATTTGAGACTGATCACCTCAAATATAAATACCTATTGGTAGATAAAATCATTCGACCTTTAAGTTCCGGAAAATTATTTTGAAGTTTTGTGAAAGTCTAAGGGAAATTGGGGTTTTTCATATAAAGTTAAATTCATTTTCGGGCTCAGGATGCTCAAAATGTCATGGAAAATTTTATGTGAGCATCCCAAGTTCGAATCCATGTTGTGTGTAAAAGTTCAAGCTGTTTGGAGAAAGTTAGTATTTTAAACAAATGCTTTTTCACAATCAGACCCGACCATTCCGGTGTCTCTGACACTGCGAATGCAAGGGAAAAATCGAGTCTAACATGCTCCGATCGGTCTGAAAATTTTACACAACTTTTGGCTAAGTATATCTGATGTCCCTGTAAATTTTGGGGTCATTTGGAATTTGTTTACTATTTTAAAAATAAATATAATTTAGGTTCAGCCCCGATGTTACGGTGTTTTTGACAAAGTGGTCACCGGGTTAAAACTGAACCTAACGAACTTTGATCGACATGAAAATTTACCACGTTGTTCTTCTATATGTAGGGACACTACCTATAAATTTTCACAGATTTTGAAATTGAATTGGTGTTTTTCAAAAATGCATCTTTACTACAGCCATGTAATTTTTCCGGTTTTCGGGCTTTCGGGCAAATAGTGAACACCATACCTCCCGAACTCCTTTTGAACTAATTTTCGAATATGTTACCTTTGAATACTTGCATGTGAAGTAGGACAAATTTGAAATAAATATGAGCGGGTATGACATGAGTTTTATATACGTCCTAAATGTGTTATGTGTGAGTTCTCAGTTACTTGGCTGTACTTGTGATATTATTATGTTGCCTCTGGAAGTGAAAGTTGTGAGCATGCAAGATGTTAGGTAGGGGTGATGTGACATGCTTTATTTTCCTTTTATGTCCTAAATGCATAACCATATGCATATGCTAATTGTTTGTCTAGTAATGATGAACTCTATGCTTGGATATGTTTGAACACATGGCTGCACACTATGAATCAACTTGTGATATGTGGTAAGATAGACTTGGTATGTTTAAGAATGTGAAGCCTGATTATGACTAAGTGTGTTATGCATTTCATAGGAGCAATTGTCATGCATAGACATACATCTTAGGCTTTTCTCGCTTGAAGTTGAATGTGTGGAGAAATATTTTATAAAGGTAACCAAACTTAAGGTCAAATAGAAATGGATCACCCTAGGCGTGAGGAAGAGATAAGGGAGTAAGGGGAAAGACGTTAGAAACGAATTAGAGCTAGCATGGAAACCCTTAGAGTTGACATAGAAAGACCCAAAGTAAAGGCGTTAAGCATATTTATATTCGCCTAAAGTTTCATTCCTTGTCCATACCCATCTACCTATCTAACTATCTAAATTCTTGAATTAGCAAATCTTGATCTTCCCGTAGAAGGTTCCTACATGTTTCATCAAGTCAGGTTCCTTTTCATTTTCACCATTATATATCTACCGCTAGCATTATAACATTAGGTACTAAAACAATTCCCAATGTAAAGAAGTATTTAATGCTACACCACAAAAACATCTACCTCTGCACGCAGAGGCACAGAATTTGCATAAAATGTTCCTGCATTGTTTCTATCGGTTCGACCTTAGATGGAAATTTGGGGCTAATGGGTCGGAAATAGATCTGAGAAACACCAAAGAGTATCGCTCTAGGAGCATCATAAGTAGGGGAGTGAACCCGAAAAGAGTTAGATGTAATAGTTAGAAGCCCTATTTAAGTGATGGCTTTTCATTCACTTGAACCAATCGGAATTTCGGGGACGAAATTCTCCTAAGTAGGGGAGAATTGTAACATCCCTAATTTTAATCCCTAGAATAATTATAAGTTTTATCGAATTAAATATATTTTTCTTAAAAATCAATTATTTAGTTGTTGTGTATTCTTATAAAAATACGTTATGTTAATTACGAAAATATATTTTATTTCTTTTATGTTCTAAAGTAAATTCATTTAAAATAGTTATCCCATATCAAAATATACTTTGTATGCTTTACTTTACTTTTGATATATTTTATATGGAAATATTTTACTTGAAATATTTATAAGTTTCTTACTTTATGATTTTCATCCCGGTGTTTAAAAATTTATTATTGGTATTTAGGGTTTTAAAATAAAAGGATAAGTAAATATATGTGTGGGTATGTGTTTAAAAAAAAAAATGAAAAGAAGAAAAACGTGTGCTGTGTGTGAGCTTGGGTACCAAGGGCCAAAGACCCTATCTTCTTCTTTCTTCTACTTGCAGCAACCGCCGCCCCTAAACCCCAACCACCCTCCTCCCCCTTTGTCTCTCTCTTGGCCGCTCCAACCAGCCACCAAACCGCCATCGCCGCCCTGCTCTCTCACTATCTCCTTGGTCGCCGTTTCTCCTTCTCAGTCGGGCTCTCTCTCTTTGCGTGTCTCTCTCTCTCTCGTCGTTCTCTCTCCACCACGGTTTCTCTCCCTCCGCCATCGCGATTCTAGCTCTCCTCCAAGTCGCGGATCGCGACTTTCTCATGGCCACCACGAACCAGCGTCGCCGCCGTCGCGTTTCGCCCGTCCCCAGTCGCGATTGCGACTCGCTGCCTTTGGGGTCACGATCCGCCGCCACCAACCGCGAGCCACGGATCTCCAGCCGCCGCGCGGCGCTTCTTCTCCCTCTCCAGTCGCAAGTCACGACTTCCTCCCTTCAGATCGGACCACCCCTCGTGGAGGATGCTGCGGCGCCACCATCGGTAGAGGCCACGACCGCCACTGCTGCTAGTTGCCGCTGCCACCATGGATGTTGCCACAACTACCGGATCTATTCTTGGTTTGTTGCATACCAAACCGAACCCGTCGCAGGGAGGCTTGGGAAGAGCGAACCGGGAAGCTTTGCCTCGTCCCGGCGTCATCAACGTTTGTCACCAGCTTGACCGAACCGGCCTTCAAAACCATATTTGAGGGTATATTCCTAATACCTTTTTAATTACTCTATGTTGTGTTTCAATTTTAATATTACTAATTTTAATGTTATTTGTGATAATTATAAAGTGTTGGATTATTTTGGGAAGTTAGCGTTTTGGAACCCTATTATAGTTTTGGAAATTTAATTGTATAATGATTTCGTATTAAGTTTAAACCTTGAGCTTTAATTCCAAATTGAAGGGGAGTGTACCTATTTGGACTTTGGAAATTAGTTTAGACTTATTTTCTATCAAAGGACACTCTCTTTCAATTCGGAATTCATACTGTCAAGTATCATATGCATTTGACTTTGTGAATCGTGATTAAAGCTATTTGATTCTAAATTATTTTTGATAAACATGTAGTTTCGAAAGTTAAAGTGTTTTCAATAAGGAATTATTAGTGTTTAAGCGATTTTTGGGAATTGAAGTTAAAACTATGTGATCTCAGCGTATTTTTAATGTTTAAAGTAGTTGAAAGTTAATATCTTTTCAATGAGAAACCAAACTATTTTGTGAAGACCTTGACTCTCATTCTAAACTTGGTTAACCTTGCTTTACGAACTATAATCGAGGGTTTTGTTGCCGCTATTAGTTATTAATTTATCTCTAAAACTTGTTTTTAGTTAACCCCGAAAGATCACTATTTTAATACTTCGCGAGCTTATTGCGTATAACTGAAAAAAAAAGAATTATGTTTTATAACGTTTTCAATCAAGGTTTAGGTGATCGTCTTATTATCGCGCTTGTTTGGTCCTTAGTGCGTTATTTTGACTGTTCTTTGATTTATATAATATGGCTAGACGACGAAGAAGCTCTAGAACCTGTCACTGCACGTAGGCAATGGACCCTGGTATGATCGGACGTTATCGTGCAAATTGGAAGTGTCTAAGGAAAAGCAAGGTAAGGAGTGGGTTATAGTGAGTATTACCTAACTCTGGGGTTTAGTTTACGATATGCATATAATGAGTACTAAGAATTATGTGCTAGATAGGATATTGCACCATAGGTTATTTAATAAATGGGATTTGTGAGCCAAGAATAATAGAAATGATAACATGAATGTGCTTGAATTATGTTGTTTGAATTATAGAATATAATAGTGATGATGTGGATGTTGGAAACCAACAAGCGGGCTAAGCAAATACTAGAGGGGGGGTGAATAGTATTTTGAAGCACTAATACCAAATATTTCGATTGATAATTGAAGAATGGAGCTAAGACTGAATTTTCTGGAATCAGACACAAAAGACTCGAGTCTTTTGATAAATACTCGAGTTTTTCAGTGATGAACAACTTGAGTCTTTTCTGAAATACTCGAGTTTTTCCTATCAGATAGCAGAGAAACCAGAAACGAAAATTCAGCAATTTAACTCAAATCAATTCAATAATAAACAGGAACTTATCCAACAGAATAGCAAGCAATCTAAATAACTTTTAAACACAAAGATTTCTTGAACTTGCTACCTAATTGTATAAATCCTAATTGATTGAAATGACTTAAGTCTATTGAGCTAGAAAGTAGATTAAAAGCAATAAACCAACACTCAAGCAATTTTATCCTGGTTCACTCCAACAATGAGCTACATCCAGTCCTCCTAATCACTTAGGAGTTTCTACTAATAATCAAATTGTTAGAAATTACAAAGGATTGCTTGAGAATGGCCTCACTCAACCTAACCCTTTCAAGAGTGTACCAAACTCTTGATTTCTACCCCAATTTGATTCCGGTGATTGAAGAACTCTTCACAAAGCTTCCTTGAACTCCCTTCAAGAAACTCCACCGGGCTAGGAACCTCCTAGTCTTGTGCTTGAGAACCTCTCAAGACTTCCAACACCCTAAGCCACTTAGGGTTTGCTTGGGAACAATCCAAGACTTTGAATAACCAAGCTTTTTGTATGTGTATTACTAATATCACAATGGATTAGCACAAATAAGCACAGCTCAATGTAAGAATTGAGGGCTAAAACTCAACTTGGAATAAAATGACAATATGAGTGAGAAGTTGAGCTTTTTGGGAATTAACACTTGAGAAAAGGAAATTATGAAAGCTTGTGATCAATAATGTGTTGTTGTCTTGTTTGTTCTTGCACAAATTCAAAGAGAAATTTTACAATTAGGTTCTGAATTCTCTCTTGGGGTTGGATGAGACTCAAATTCCCTCAATTGGGTTTTTGAGTTTCTCCAACGTTCATTTTTGCTGACTGGACAAAAATACTCGAGTCTTTTGGTAAAAACTCGAGTCTTTTTGGTCGGTCACGAGTGAATTGGTGCACGAACAAGACTAACAGTCATAATTGCTGACCTGGCACAAATACTCGAGTTTTTCTATAAATACTCGAGTATATACTCGAGTCTTTCTCAAAATACTCGAGTATTTTGATCAGATATGGGAAAAATTATTTTTCAATTTTATTTTTCTTCTCAAGTATTAATTTTGGTCAATCTCAACTTAATAATCATATAAAAATTTATTCCTAGAAGAGACTAACTATTTCTACCCACTCTCAACCACTCTCAACATAAATTAGAAATTTACAATTAATATTTGATTGAGAATGATTGGGAACTTGTCTTGTTTTCTTGATTTCTTGTTGATGTTGATGTTGCAATATCTTCAAGGCATGATTTGTTAATTATTTTGTCATCATCAAAACATAATCCACATAATTAGGAGCATTGAATTCACAATCTCCCCCTTTTTGGTGATGACAAAATAATTAACACTTGATCCATTTGTTAAGCTTGATCCACTTGAAAATGCAACTCCCCCTCACTATATGATACTTTTCACCTATCTAAAAATTCAGCTTGAGCAAGATGTTATGACAATTTAATTTTAACACCAAGCCTATGGTATTAGAGAATTTAACAATTATCAGAGTATATACCATAATTAAAGAATTTTAGGTGCAACAATATCAAGACAAGTGTATAATATCTCTCCCCCTTTTTGTCATACGCCAAAAAGATGTAACAATTTAGGAAAAAGATCAAGGGAGGAGAGGTGCATAATCGGAAAACCCCATAACCAACTATGCAAAAAAAAAAAAAACTTAATAATAAATAAAAAGAGCTCCCCCTGAAGCTTTGCACAAACATCATAATGAAAACCAAATTCATTAACATAAAAATCATCATGAAAGGTCCAAAACACAGGTGCAATAATAAACCCAAAGTCTCAAAACACCAAGTTCTCAAAATACAGAAAATGCAACAAGATCAACATGATGAAAACATAATGAAAACTAAAATAGAAAATCCATAAGCAGCAGCATCAAAACATGGAAGGAGCTGGATCATCTGGAGGAGGATAAAATCGAGAGAAGGCCGCCATCATCTCATCAAACCGGCGGTGCATCTCCCCTGACTGCTGGTCCAGGCGGACATTAATCTGGGCCGAGTGCTGATCCAAATGAGAATAAAACATGGCAGACTCTGCACTCATCCTAGTGTCTAGGCTAAAAAAATCATCACGCTGGGCGTCCATAGCATGCACAAGGGAGTCCATTCTCCCATCTAAAGTGTCCAGACGTGTGATCACATTCTCTCTCCAGCCCGAGTTGTCAAACCCAGATTGAGATCCAGCGAAGTCATCAAAGTTAATCTGATCAATAGGATCCCCTTCTTCAGCCTGGGCAAATGCAGCAGCTTCCTCTTCCATCTGATGGGCATCCATCCCTTGTTGAGCTGCCACATTTGCAACCCTCTCTAGCTCAGCAATATCAGATCGGTACAAGTATTGACCAGAGGGTTCATGGAATGCCATGTCCTGGTGACTCAAGGTGCCTTTGTTGAGGCAATGCTGGTTCACATGAAGAGTCTTTTTCTCTTCATTGCGTGGGATAGGCACCTTGAAGTAACTCAACAGATAACAAACATGCATGGCATAGGGCAGGGTTTTTGGGTGTTTAGACTTAGCAGCAAGGAGCATTCTATCCAAAATTATGCGACTCCAGTTCAGCTTCTCATTGTTCAGGATGGCACTAAGAAGCCTAAGTTCATTGTTTGTGGGTTTGGCATAATTGGGTGAGGTTTGAGGCACTAATTGATGACAAACAATATAATGCAACACCCTAGATTGGACAGTCATATATGAGGAATGCTTAACTCCTTCGGTCCATACACGACCGGGGCGCAAACAACTTTGAAAAATGCCGTCCGCATCGGCCTTTAGAGAATTGTCCCCGTGACGTGTTGTCCCAAAAGCAACAAAAAGATCCTTAGCGCTAATTTTGAATCGAACACCCTCAACCATTGTTTCTATGACATTGTCCTTTAGCCTAAGGTTTGCATAGAATGTTCTAACTAACCTAGGATATATAGGTCCATGAAATTCCAGAAATTGAATCAGTTTCTGATATCTAAGGTTAGTAACAAAATGGAAACCCTTACTCTCAAGGAAAGTACTATTGATCCATGTGATTACTCCGAATTCTCTGGTGGCAAAGCCTTCCATCCTTTCCAAGCGTTCATCCTCTTGATAGTAGTCGGAAATTTCCTCCTCGGAAGATGAGTCAGCAATCCTTACTCTCTTTCCTTTGCCAGATGAAGAAGCCATAGATGAATTGATGTGAAAATAGGAGTTTTTGAAATTAGGGTTTTAAAAGGGGGTGACGGATTTGAGGTTGAAAAGTGTTGAAATTTGTTGAAATAATGGTAGAAAAGTGATTAGAGGATGTAAAACTAGTAAGATTTGGCAAAAATTTGAGTAAAAACGGAGTTTTGAGGAGAGAGATATGAGAAAACCGAGAGAGAAGAGAAAGGGGTTCGTGAAACTCGAGTTTGTGGGGGCTGGAGAATATATAAACTCGCCAAAACACTCGAGTATATTCAACAATACTCGAGTTGTTCGTTACAAAATATTCGAGTGTTTGAGAATATACTCGAGTCGTTCATGACTCAGCCCAGATTTCCCCAGAAAACTCGAGTAAAAATTGAAAAACTCGACTTTGGTCCGAAAGTTCAATTTTCAGGAAAACGCAAAATACTCGAGTTTTTGGAAAATACTCGAGTTTGGTCTGAAAGTTCAAAAATTGGGGGTTTCGAAAGACTCGAGTGTTTTGAAAAACACTCGAGTATTTTAATAAAGACTCGAGTGTTTTGAGAAACACTCGAGTATTTTTATCAGACCCTGATTAAAAACTTTTTCAATTTAAATCTGATTTAATTTTGAATTAAAATACTCGAGTTTGTTTCAAAACACTCGAGTATTTTGACAGAACAGAGAGTAAAAACACAGTTTTAAAAGACCAAACACAAATCAAACACAAATGCTTCACTACCAACTTGGAATACAGTACAGAATCACACACAATTAACACATACAATTTCAAATATCATCAAGAACAATTTAACTAAGAATCAATAACACATTAGAGTAAGACTAATATGGTGATTTTTCAAAAAAAATGACACACAATGCAATTAGCCTATATTAGCTTCATCTAAAATACCAAGTTCTCTCCTAATATGATAAAAGGTGTCCCTTGGTAGAGGTTTTGTAAAAATGTCAGCTAATTGATTTGTGGTACTAACAAATTCAATTGTGCAATCACCCTTTTGTACATGATCTCTTAAAAAATGATGTCTTATTTCAATGTGTTTAGTTCTTGAGTGATACACCGGATTCTTAGTCAAATTGATTGCACTCGTGTTATCGCATCTAATCGGAATATTTTCAAGTTTCAAACCAAAATCCGATAATTGTTGTTTCATCCATAACAGTTGAGCACAACAACTACCGGCTGCGATATATTCCGCTTCGGCGGTAGAAAGAGCGACACAAGCTTGCTTTTTAGAAAACCATGACACCAATGAACTTCCCAAGAAATGGCAAGTACCACTGGTGCTTTTGCGATCAAGCTTGCATCCCGCGAAGTCGGAATCCGAGTAACCAACTAAACAAAGATTGGCATCAGCAGGATACCATAAACCAGTGTTAATTGTTCCTTTTAGATACTTAAATATATGTTTAACTGCGGATAGGTGAGATTCTTTAGGATTAGCTTGAAATCTAGCACACATGCATACACTAAACATAATATCCGGTCTAGATGCAGTGAGATATAGGAGACTACCTATCATACCCCTATACTTACTAACATCAACCGGTGTACCTTGTTCATCCTTGTCTAGGTAGCATGATGTGCTCATTGGAGTGTAGGCTTCCTTGCACTTGTCCAATCCGAATTTCTCAAGGAGCTCTTTGCAATATTTCCCTTGATGCACAAATATCCCCTCCTTGACTTGCTTTATTTGTAAGCCTAGGAAGAACTTGAGTTCTCCCATCATTGACATTTCAAATTCTTTTTTCATCAAATTTGAAAACTTTCTACAAAGAGACACGTTAGTAGCACCGAAAATGATATCATCAACATAGATTTGTACTAACAAAATGTCATCCTTGGTTTTATAAATAAATAATGTATTATCAACCTTACCTCTTTGAAACTTGTTTTCTAATAGAAAGGAACTCAATCGATCATACCAAGCTCTAGGAGCTTGTTTCAATCCATAGAGTGCCTTTTTCAATTTATAAACATGGTTTGGAAATTCACTATTTTCAAAACCGGGGGGTTGTTTGACATACACTTCTTCATTTATAAACCCATTCAAGAAAGCACTTTTAACATCCATTTGATATAAAGTGAATTTCATGATTGAAGCATAAGCAAGTAAAATTCGGATTGCTTCAAGACGTGCAACCGGAGCAAAGGTCTCATCATAATCGATACCTTCCTCTTGGTTGTACCCTTGAGCTACTAGTCTAGCTTTGTTTCTTATAATCAACCCGGATTCATCAAGTTTGTTTCTATAAATCCATTTAGTACCAATTATGGTATGATCATCGGGTTTAGGGACTAGATCCCAAACTTCATTTCTTTCAAATTGGTTTAATTCTTCTTGCATAGCAAGAACCCAATGATCATCCTCAATGGCCTTTTTAATTGAATCGGGTTCAATTTGAGAAACAAATGAGACATAGTGGCAAATGTTTTGAATAGACCCACGAGTAAGTACTCCCCTTGACATATCTCCTATGACTTTGTCTATAGGATGAGCCTTGACCGATTTCCAAGTTGGAGGAAGTTCTTCCCTTACTTCTCCTTCATCAACTTTTGAATTCTCTCTCTCTTTTTCTTCTTTTCAAAAGACAATGCCATCTTCACTAGCATCACATAAAACACTATCTTCTTTTGAAGACTCATTAAAAACCACATGAATTGATTCCTCAATAGTTAAAGTTCTTTTATTGAAAATTCTATAAGCTTTACTATGAGAAGAATAGCCTAAAAATATGCCTTCATCGGATTTGGAATCAAACTTGCCAATGTGTTCTTTTCCATTATTTAAAACAAAAACTTGGCATCCGAAGACATGAAAATGAGATATATTTGGCTTTCTTCCCTTGTAAAGTTCATAGGGGGTTTTATCCCAAGAGGGCCTTATCAAAATACGATTTAAAACATAACAAGCCGTATTGACGGCATCGGCCCAAAAATATTGAGGTACTTGAGAATCATTTAACATGGTTCTAGCAAGTTCCTCTAGCACCCTATTTTTCCGCTCTACCACTCCGTTTTGTTCCGGAGTTCTTGGTGCGGAGAATTGGTGCTCAATACCATTTTTAGCACAAAATCTATCAAATTTGTGGTTTTCAAATTCTCCACCATGATCGGTACGAATAATAATTACTTTTTGATTTACTTGGTTTTGCAAAAGTTTGACATGATGTTTAAAAGATTTGTAGGTCTCACTCTTAGTAGTTAAAAATAAAGTCCAAGTAAACCTAGAGAAGTCATCAACAATCACCAATGCATAATAGTTGCCACCAAAGCTTTTTACTTGTGATGGTCCAAACAAGTCCATATGAAGCATTTCTAATGGCCTTGATGTGGACATCACCATTTTTGATCCAAAGGTGTTTTTAGTTTGTTTACATTTCTTGCAAGGAGAACAAACACCTTCAATAGAAAAATTTAGCTTTGGTAAACCAACTACTAGATCTTTAGATTGTATTTTCTTCAATTGGTTTACATTAATATGAGCGGTCCTACGATGCCATAACCAAGTGTCATTTTCTTTGCTCACTAAACAAGTAGAGACCAAAGAAGTGACTTTGTTCAAATCAACTAAGTAAGTATTATTTGACCTTCTACCAACAAATTTGATTGATTCATCTTTGTCACTTTTAATGAGGCAATGGGTAGAGGTAAAAACTATATGATTACCAACATCACATAATTGGCTTATGCTCAAGAGATTATGTTCTAATCCTTGAACATAGAGCACATTATCAATAATCAAGTTTGAAGAGTTTCCGATTTTACCAATACCAAGGATTTTGCCTTTGTTGTTGTCCCCATAAGTGACATAACCCTTTTCCTTTGGAGTAAGCTCAATGAAGTGCCGCTTATCTCCCGTCATGTGCTTCGAACATCCACTATCAAGATACCACAATTGTTTTCCCGTTCGAAGACACACCTACAAAATGAAATCACCTTTTCATTTTGGGTACCCAAACAATGTTGGGTCCCTTAGGGTTAGTGTTGGGACTTTCTCCCTTCTTAATCCACATATAAGTGCCCTTATTCATTTCAAACTTCTTAATATGGCACTCAATGTTGATATGTCCAACTTTTCCACAATAAGTACAAGTTGGTCTCTTTGATGAGTTTTTCTTAGAAAATATTCCAACCACCTTGTACTTTTTGTCCTTTTTATGAACATATCCTAAACCGGTTTTGTTGTGATTATGTCTTTGAGAGTTCAACAACCGGTTGAGGTTTCTATCACTATGTGAGATTGTGAGTTTGTTTTTCAATTCTTTCACTTCTTTTTCAAGTTCATCACATCTCTCACATGGAGTGATAATCTCCTCATGATTTGCACAATCACTTTGATTACTAGAATTAATAAGTTCCAAGGATTCATTTTGAAGTTTCAACTCATTTATAGATTTTTGCAATTCATCAATTTCATGTTGAAACTCCAAAATTTTCTTTCCTTTTTCCTTATTAATTTTAGCAAGCCTTTTAAATTGAATTAACATTTCATTGTAGGCTTCTTGCAAATCATCATATGAAATGGAGTTTGAAGAGGAACAAGAAGAACTAGAGGTTACCTCATCATCACTTTCACTCATGCCATGATTAGCTCTTGATGAGGACTCATGATTGTTCTTGGCCATGAGACAAAGGTTTGCATTTTCATCACCGGAGCTACTTGAAGATGATTCATTGCTCTTCTCCGGTGCATCCTAAACAATGTATGCACGCTTCCCTTTGGACTCTTGGGTCTTCTTGTCATTCTTCTTCAAGAATGTGGCACATTCCATTCTTATGTGACCAACCCCTCCACATTCATGACACTTAACTCCATCATTGGTACTCTTTTCTCTTTGTTTGGAGTCTTTGGTTCTCTTGAAATTGGATGAAGATCCACCTTTCTTCCCTTTGAAAAATTTGTTGAATCTTTTCACAAACATCCCAAATTCTTCTTGATTTGGTTCACCATCGGAATCTCCACTTGTAGAGCATTCTTCAACTTCTTTTGTAGCTTTAGTTGAAGCTTTGAGTGCTATGCCCTTTTTCTTTTTGTCCGATTCCTCATGCATCCCAAGTCTTGTAAGCTCCATCTCATGCTCTTGGAGTTTGCCAAACAAAGTGGCTAAGTCCATGCTATTTATGTCTCTAGATTCCTTGATGGAGGTTACCTTGGGTTGCCAACTCCTATCAAGACATCTTAGAATTTTGTTAGTAGTTTCACCATTGCGAAATACTTTTCCCAAGGAAATCAAATGATTAACAATGTGAGAGAATCGCCTTTGCAAGTCACTAATGGTTTCATTTGGCAACATGTGGAACAATTCATATTCGTGAGTTAGAGAATTCAATCTTGCATCTCTAACCTCACTTGTTCCCTCATGTGTGACTTGCAAAGTATCCCACATTTCTTTTGCCGATTTACATTGGGAAACTCTATAAAATTCATCATGGGATAAGGCCGAAAAGATGATGTTTTTAGCTTTTAAATCAAATGAAACTTTTCTCTTTTCATCATCATTCCAACTACTCCTTGGAATTTCAACAATTTCATCATTTATTTTCTTTTTGGGAATGAAAGGACCGTTTTCAATTGCATCCCAAATATCCATATCAATTGCTTCAATAAAAACTTTCATGCGAGTTTTCCAATAAACATATCCTTCACCATTAAATAGTGGAGGACGGTTTATTGAAGCTCCTTCTCCACCAAAGTTATTGCTAGAGCCCATTAAGTTTCCAAAAGGATCTTTTTCGAAAAAGTTGTTACACTCGATCTTTCGACCGAGCTCTGATACCACTTGTTGGAAACCAACAAGCGGGCTAAGCAAATACTAGAGGGGGGGTGAATAGTATTTTGAAGCACTAATACCAAATATTTCGATTGATAATTGAAGAATGGAGCTAAGACTGAATTTTCTGGAATCAGACACAAAAGACTCGAGTCTTTTGAGAAATACTCGAGTTTTTCAGTGATGAACAACTCGAGTCTTTTCTGAAATACTCGAGTTTTTCCTATCAGATAGCAGAGAAACCAGAAACGAAAATTCAGCAATTTAACTCAAATCAATTCAATAATAAACAGGAACTTATCCAACAGAATAGCAAGCAATCTAAATAACTTTTAAACACAAAGATTCCTTGAACTTGCTACCTAATTGTATAAATCCTAATTGATTGAAATGACTTAAGTCTATTGAGCTAGAAAGTAGATTAAAAGCAATAAACCAACACTCAAGCAATTTTATCCTGGTTCACTCCAACAATGAGCTACACCCGGTCCTCCTAATCACTTAGGAGTTTCTACTAATAATCAAATTGTTAGAAATTACAAAGGATTGCTTGAGAATGGCCTCACTCAACCTAACCCTTTCAAGAGTGTACCAAACTCTTGATTTCTACCCCAATTTGATTCCGGTGATTGAAGAACTCTTCACAAAGCTTCCTTGAACTCCCTTCAAGAAACTCCACCGGGCTAGGAACCTCCTAGTCTTGTGCTTGAGAACCTCTCAAGACTTCCAACACCCTAAGCCACTTAGGGTTTGCTTGGGAACAATCCAAGACTTTGAATAACCAAGCTTTTTGTATGTGTATTACTAATCTCACAATGGATTAGCACAAATAAGCACAGCTCAATGTAAGAATTGAGGGCTAAAACTCAACTTGGAATAAAATGACAATATGAGTGAGAAGTTGAGATTTTTGGGAATTAACACCTGAGAAAAGGAAATTATGAAAGCTTGTGATCAATAATGTGTTGTTGTCTTGTTTGTTCTTGCACAAATTCAAAGAGAAATTTTACAATTAGGTTCTGAATTCTCTCTTGGGGTTGGATGAGACTCAAATTCCCTCAATTGGGTTTTTGAGTTTCTCCAACGTTCATTTTTGCTGACTGGACAAAAATACTCGAGTCTTTTGGTAAAAACTCGAGTCTTTTTGGTCGGTCACGAGTGAATTGGTGCACGAACAAGACTAACGGTCATAATTGCTGACCTGGCACAAATACTCGAGTTTTTCTATAAATACTCGAGTATATACTCGAGTCTTTCTCAAAATACTCGAGTATTTTGATCAGATATGGGAAAAATTATTTTTCAATTTTATTTTTCTTCTCAAGTATTAATTTTGGTCAATCTCAACTTAATAATCATATAAAAATTTATTCCTAGAAGAGACTAACTATTTCTACCCACTCTCAACCACTCTCAACATAAATTAGAAATTTACAATTAATATTTGATTGAGAATGATTGGGCACTTGTCTTGTTTTCTTGATTTCTTGTTGATGTTGATGTTGCAATATCTTCAAGGCATGATTTGTTAATTATTTTGTCATCATCAAACATAATCCACATAATTAGGAGCATTGAATTCACAGTGGATAACATGCCTGGACTGTGATAATTGATTTACATTATGTAATTGTGATAATTGGATAGTGTAAATGTGTAATGTTGGGATTAACTTGAGTAATGGAATTGTTAAAGAGTTTAAGAGTTGATAATGTTAAAAGAATGAAATGAATTATACCCGGGCGCAGTAAGTCGTGAGTGCACGGGGGTGCAGACGCAGTAGGTCATGACCAGGGGAAAGAATGAAATAAAATATACCCGGGCGCAGTAAGTCGTTATCGCACGGTGGTGCGAACGCAGTAGGTCGTGACCAGGGGAGAATGAAACATACCCGGGCGCAGTAAGTCGTTATCGCACGGTGGTGCGAACGCAGTAGGTCGTGACCAGGGGAGAATGAAACATACCCGGGCGCAGTAAGTCGTTATCGCACGGTGGTGCGAACGCAGTAGGTCATGACCAGGGGAGAATGAAACATACTCGGGCGTAGTAAGTCGTTATCGCACGGTGGTGCGAACGCAGTAGGTCGTGACCAGGGGAGAATGAAACATACCCGGGCGCAGTAAGTCGTTATCGCGCGGTGGTGCGAAGGCAGTAGGTTGTGACCAGGGGAAAGTGAAACATTCCCGGGCGCAGTAAGTCGTTATCGCGCGGTGGTGCGAACGCAGCAGGTCGTGACCAGGGGAAAGTGAAACATACCCGGGCGCAGTAAGTCGTGAGTGCACAGGAGTGCAGACGCTGTAGGTCGTCACCAGGGACAGATTGAAAAGAATTATGGATATGATTAAAGTGTATGGAACAAAAGACTTTATGAAAATGATGGATAAAAATGAATATGCAAGATTGACTTGAGTAACCAATGGAATGTTTCGATAATGAACTGTGATATGTTGAGCTGTATTATTTGGTGATTGAATTGTTATATGTGTATAACTTGGTGTTGCATTATGTCATAATTGGAAACTACCTCCCCATTTTATGTGTAATACTCACTCCTTACTATCTCCACAGGTACTGAGGTTTGAGCTTGCAATTCTATTGGCCGAGCAGGACTACACTCCACCCCGTGGAGTGTTGTAAAATTAATTAGAAGAGAGAGTTGTTATTATGTTAAAATTTAGTTTTCTTTGGATTTGTTATATTTCATTCGTGCAAGCCCTGAATATGTTTTATTGGATTACCAGGGCATACAAATTAAATTAGTATGTTTATAAATATTTTCTGAACTGTACTGGCTTGACAGGTGAAAAATCTAAATTTTTGGAAATTCGAAAAAACAGAAGAAACTCTGCTGGATTTTTATCGAAATTTTCAAGTCCATATTTTTATAAAACTCAATTTAATTAAATATTTAGGAGAGTGTTACATTTAAGTTCATACCTTGCTTTAATCCTCTCATGCATGTTGATTGTGTGGCTTGATGATCCTTGTCTTCCTTTGCATATTCTTTTATGCCTTAATCTTGGATTTTGATGAATGAATGAACTTATAAACCACCAAATCAAGAGCTAAATGATTCGGCCATGTGTAGAAAAAGTAGGTCTTGATGTTCTTGACTTGATCTTAGTAATTCCATGATTTATTGTGTTAAACTCTAGCTTGTTCCTTACGGTTTAATTGAAGATTTAAGTTTAAAGTTATGATTTTGTTTTGATTTTTGCATGTCTTGATCCATGAGTGATTTTGATAAAACATGAAGCTTGAATTTTATATACCTAATTTGAATAAGAAATCTTGATTTCTTGGGTGCATGCCACGGTTTTCACAACAAAATATGCCTAACAAACTTCAAAAATAAATTTTAGTATAAAAAGAGTTTGAACCAAGGATTGTGTATGTGTGATCATGATTCGGTTGCTGATTTGATGTTTCTATGTTTTACATGACATGATCCATGAAGTTTAGACATTTGCATGTAAAAAATAAATTTTAAGATTTTATTTCCTTGCATGAAATCATTCGGTCTAGGCTAAGGGACATCGGAAACCATGCTAAGTCATCATTTACTTACATGCAAGTTGAAATTTACCTCACCTAAAGAGTTGTAGGTGCATGCATGTGTTTTTCCTTAAAGGATAAAAGACCTTGACACAATTCTTGATTTTATTATGTTAAGGAATTGAATTACTACTTGCTAAATCTCTTGAGAAGCTCATGGTTTTTGTAAAAAGAAGGAGTAAACAAGTTTTTAGAAAATGATCCTTGCATTAGACCATGATCTATATGCATACCGGTTGAATATTTGATGTTTGCCTTACTATGACGCTATTCGGTCTACCTATGTGTTAGCAAGCCTAGGATCTCTTTTTCAATGAAACAACTTAAAAAGGAATAAGCATGCTTTTAGGAAAATTGTGCTAGAAGGAATTGGTTGAAATTGTGTGTGTGTGTGGACGTGTGATTCTTATCCGGTTCTTTACTTAGAAATAAAGGAAACAAATAAATCTAATTGATCATAGAAGGGTGTGGTGTTTGAATACATAATTGTATGAGTGTGTGTTTGAATGAATGCGTTTTTATGTGTGTTATATGTATTCGGTTAAGGCTAAGAGGGAGTAGAATCTTAATGCTTAAAATGAACTAAATCGATTTATGTGGATTAAATTGTGATGTTTGATTTACTTCCTTTGCTTTCATTCGGTTATGTATTTTAAATAAGCTTAGGAATTTAAGTGCATGAATAAAATATGCATGGAACTAAATGTTGATGTGTTAGGTTTGAAACTTGACTCAATTTGGTTTATAAATACTTGCATGACTATATGTTTTATATTGATAGATTATGTGTGAGGTGCATAATTATTCTACTGTTAATTAAAATACGTGCTTGATGTTAATGTGGTTTGATTTGTTTGGAATTATATTAGGGTTGCATGATTAATTATGTTTGGCAAATAAGTGAATAAGTGAACGATTTTGAAATAAGTTGATTTTAAGAAAATTGATTTGATTTACTTGAGATTTTGAATTATGTCATGGCTGTCCAAAACTTGTTTTGTGATAAAACTTGGGTTTTAAAGTATTAAATTTTAAACTAAAAAGTTATTTAAGGTACAAAGTGTTTTTACAATATTTTCAAAGTTTATTAAAATGATTTCATAAAACTATGTTTGCTGTCCACAATTACTTGGACGTGCTTTTCATGTTTAAAAATGTTTTCATAAGATTTAGAGCCAAATTTTAAGTGGAAATTGATTTAAGAAAAAGCTGGATCAAGAATAGATATATTTTCAAAGTTTTCTAACGAAGAAAGGACAAGTATTAATCTAAGAAAAGATTTTTCTCAAATGAGTTAATAACGTGAGATGTTTTATTTAATATGAGGAATGATATAGAAAAGAGGTCGGGGCAGATGGCAGCACAAGGTTCCGAGGAGAGCCCACGTTCAACAGCTGGACCTCAGGTGAGAGAGAAGCTTTCCTAAGACATCGTGGTAGTTAGGTGTTTTAGTAGGACGTTCCGCATCATCTCAAAGATCGGAACTAAGTGGTTAGAGTCAGTAGTATAAGTGGCAATTGTTTGATTGTGTGGCCACTTATACGAAGATGACGAAGACCACCTTGTTGTGTGATGTTTGTGTGAATGATAGCATGCTTTTATATATTTATTTAGTTATGCCTTATGTTATTCACTGCTGTGGATTGATGTGTATTGATGGACGTCTGTTACGTCCTGAACAAGGAAATGAAATTAATGAAAGTGAAAGTAAAGTTAGAAGTGTGAGGAAATAATAATGATAAGATACAAAGAGAAAGGAATAATGAGTGAGAATATGGTATGTACTGGAAAGGAAAGAAGGATTTGAGAATTGGGGAATGAAATTGAGGATAATGATGAGAACGAGGCAGAGCTGGGAAAGTATTGTTGTTGTTGGAACAAGATGAGATGTGAGTTGAGCGGAGCTGGGCTCCTTCTGTTTTGGTTTTAGTCTGGGACTAGTGTTGAGTTGATCTTGCTCCTCCATTAGCGCCCAGCAAAATTGAAAATTTTGGAAAAAGGTTTTGAAAAGGGTTTTTGAAAGGAGCTTTGTGAAAAGATTTTCGAAAAGAGAATTTTTGAAAAGATTTTGGAAACGAAGATTTTTGAAAAGACTTTGAAAGAGATTGTTGAAAAAGATTTGTGAAAAGAAATTTTTGAAAGGATATCTTCAAGAAAGTCTTTTGTAGTGACGTTTTTGAGAAAGTTTGCAAGAGAGAATTTTATGAAAAAGTCTATGAAACAATCTTTTGTGGAAGTCATAAAAGAGTGTTTTGAGATGGTTTTTGAAAGGATTGGTTTGAGAAATAAGATGATTGTGAGAAGTGAAGAATGTTGGGAAAGTTTGTGAAAGGGGATATAAGATTGTGATGTGATCCCAGTTCTGTGCTATGTGAGAAAGATTGTGCAAAGTTAGTGGTCGGGACTCATTGAAGGGATGTACGAAGGGTGAGCCGACTGTTAGGTTAACTAAAAAGATAAAAGATTTTAAAAGACATTAACAGCGAACGCGGTGAGTTATGAGAGTTAACCCGAAGTAGTGGAGAGGAAGGAACGATAAGTATCTGCGGATACTTAGGACGAGATTGCATTAGGGGAGGACGATGACGGTGAAACGTCAAGAAGTCTAGAGTATTGTTGTAGACAGAACGAACTCCATAAGTGGTGCACTAACGTGGTGGGGACTGGGTCTAATACCGTGGTAAGTTCTGTGCGCACACTACAACAATACTGTCGCCCCCTAGATTGCAAATTGAGAACAGTGAGAGGGACTGGAGTGGGGCATCTTGTTTGCCACTGCGAGGCAGTGTGCCATGTTATTATGTGAATTGATATTGAGGCTGAGCCTCCTGGTCTGGGACCATTTGTGTTGTGACAACTGTCGTGCCCGCACGGTAAAGGTCCTGTACTCCTGTTTGCTTTCGACTAGGTGGTTGGTTGGCCGAGGAGATGTAGACCTGAGATGTGAGTGCTAACTACGAAAGAAACGCGTACCTCGATGATTCCTTAACTCCCCTGATCATTGGTGGTTATAATTTGATAATACATTACGATAAAAGGATTATAACATGGAGAATAAGAGTTTGAGAAGTGAGAAGGATGAGTGAGAGAATGAGAATGGATATGTGGGAAAGATACTGAGTTTTATAAGAGAGATGGGAACTGAGAGTGGAGAGTACGAAGTAATAATAATAAGATGAAATAAATAGGGATTGTGGATAATGATGATAGTATGTTTGCTTGTGTGTGTGCTGTGTATTGTTGTGTGTGTCCTATTATTTTGCCTACCGTAATTCCACACCGTCGACGCTACGCGTCCGGATTGCTTCTCTCTCCTGTTCGTTGGCGTATCGGTATTGCCGGCATTTCAACGGGTAGATGGAATGCTGTATGGATGTCACCACATGGAGTAAGTATGGAAGAGGATGGAAGCGAACCGCAAGGGGTTGGGTATGGATCGGCCATGTGCAGATCGTGATCCCCGACCCGGAGCACCAACTGAGCGGAGCTGATTTAGGACCACTCCTGAGACAAGTCACCGTGCGAGGATACAAGAACTACAAGGAGAAGGCGCAGTATGAGAAATGGTGGGATTATACTACCAGAGGCGGAGGGAAGCTGGGCCACGATAACACAGTAGAGACCGCAACCCGAGGGGCATCATTTTTGTGAAAGAAGAAAGGACACAAGAAGAAGAAGGACCTTCATCCGAGTGCTTTCAATAGGGTAGTTGAAAAATAGCATGGTTAAGTTTAGATCATAGTGAATGTATTGTGTTAAGGATTACCTGAGCGATGGTATACTGATGTAACTCAATTATTCTGAAGCATGCCCGACTTTTATGGAACGTGAGAATACTTCTTATGGACGTGTTTAAGTCCTTTTGAAGAAATGAATGAAATTGTTCATTTTGAAACAAACCGTTTTCTTGAAAACATGTTTTCTGAGATTAAAGTAAGTGAGTTGTGGTTTTACACGTAACAACTCGGTTTTCGAAAGAGAAGGTTGAAGGAGAGTAATCACTTTCCAAATATGTTTTCAAATTCTTCAACAAAAAAAAATAAAATTTGGCCTCATATTTGCAACATTAGTAAATGAAAGTAAATTATTTCGGTTTTCGAAAATCGGGCTGTTACAGAATGGTATCAGAGCTTATGGTAATCCTTAGTGGCCTTAAGCATGGGCTTCATGCTTTGCTTGTGTGACTCTGTGTGCTTGCTAGTGTTTGAGTAGGAATAGGAAGATGAGCTTTTTGTCTCCCAGGACATGAAACTGGTTTGTAGCTTAGCGCCGACCGTAATAGTTTAAGGAACCTTGGCCCTATAAGAGTAGACCATAAATAGATTATGAGACTAAGACCCCATACCCCTGATGTTTCAAAAGCGATTGTTAGACTTAGGTTTGATTAACCTTTGCGTACCTTTATACAGGAATAGTCACGACCTTTGAGGATATAGGATTGTTCTCTTCTGATTTCCGTGTGTGTTGAGTTGTTTCAACAACACATCCTTGTTGCTAAGATTTGGACCCTTTTCTTCATGAACCCCTATCACCTTGTGATCTTTCTTATTCAATTTAGGGTTCCTCAGCCCAACCCTCAAAGTTGGAAGTACTCTACCTACCCAATAATTTGGGATCAGATGACTATAGGAAGGAGAAGTAGTCTCAGATAAATGAGGATATAAGAACCTAGTGGAATTAGTTATAAGTTGAACCTAAGTTGGGGAGTCACAAGGGAGTGATTATTGTAAGATATTAGGAACCCGAGTTGTAGAGATTGGCGAATTATTAAGGGTTTTTAGGCAAAATCCTTGCTTTGGAGATGAATGAATGTTTGTTTGTTTGATTTTTCCCCTAAGTCCGTACCTCTGGTAGGACTTTCTGTGACAACGATTGGCTAAGGAAGCGGCATCCCCTTCGGTTAGTCCGTTGGAGTTAACCCGACTCGACACGCAAGTAACGGTGCGAGTGGAATCTTTCGATCTGGAAGCGGTTAAAGAGGAACACCAGAATGACCTGAGAGTGCTGTTGCCCTTGAGGAAACCGCAATTGGTGGTTGAAACAACTAAGGAACCTTAGGAGAACACCTAGAAGGGGGGGTTGAATAGGTGTTTAAGAAACCTTGAAAGATTTTCGAAAGAAACAAATCGAAACAATCAAAACAAATGATTTTTGAAAAATCTACAGCATTTAATCGATTAAACTGTGATTTACTCGATTAAGCCTGAAAGTTCAAATTCTCTTAATCGATTATTCTGAAATTTAATCGATTAAACCTGAAAGTTCAAAAGTCCTTAATCGATTAAAAATGTACTTAATCGATTAAATCTATCAGAAACTGAAAAATCACTTTTTCATTCACATACGAAAATCAATCAATCAACACGTAAGATCAGAGATTCAGCGGAAACAATTAACACCTATATTCTTATTGATCACCTAGGTTATGAAAATGATTTTCCCCAAGTTAATTTGAATAATAAAGATTCAATTCAATCAATTATGAAAATCAATCTTTCTCTAGGTTTTCAACCAAAAACACAATGAACAACAAGAATGTAAAGAGTTAAGGGTTTAGAGATACGAGACAGTGATTTATCCTGGTTCACTTTCATCCGCTTGAAAGCTACATCCAGTCCCCTCTTCAACCAAGAGAGATTCTTCACTATGAGGAATTAGAGTTCTCAAATTACAAGTAAGTGCCTCACAAGACTCCCTTCTTGCTAGCCTACAAGAGATACTCCACACCCTTGCCTTGTAATCCTATTGATCTTCTCTCTAATCTAACCTCTACCCCTTGTTGATAATCGACACAACAAGTCTTCAATTGCTTGATGATAATCCACACACCAAGGCTTCACTTGCTTGATTCACAACCAAGACTTTCTTCTTCTTGAATGAGATTTGCTTGATGATAATCGACACACCAAGGCTTCTTTGTTGTTGTAGATGGCTTGCCTTTTGCAAAGATTACAACTCAATGAATACACATGACACTTCTATGAATCTCATTCAATAGCTATGACAATTCACAATAAGTGATTCAAAGGTTCTTGATCAAAGAATATGAAAATATGAAAGCTTTGATCTTTGAAATTGAGAGAGAATAGAGTGGCTTGATTCTTGTAAAATCGATTATGAAAGTGTTCTAATTAATTACAAAGGTTAGGAAAAGGTTTATATAGAATACCCAAAAGTTGTAGCACTTGAAAACTGATTTTGAGAAGTGAAAATCGTATTTTAAAAAACCAGTTCAGCAGTACTTAATCGATTAAATCTTGCCTTAATCGAGTATTAATCGATTACTCTGGGTTTTAATCGATTAAACCCTGATGAAACTTGATTAAAACTTGTTTTCTCAAAACCAAACCTTTCCTTTAAAACCTTTAAGCCACCTATTGATTTTAGGTTAAGTGAAAACGCAAATTATGATTTAATCATGACTTATGAAAGAGATTCACTACCCTCTAAATAAACTCTAACCAAATAAAAGACCTAAGAAGCTTGAGAGGCAAAAGATAAAACAATTACAATTACACTCAAACTAAGTCTTCATGAGCTTGTTTTCTCTCTTCTTCATTTGATGTTTGTTGTTGCTTGTTGAACTTGAAACTTGATCAACATCTTTGTAGCTTGTTCAAAACACTTTGTAACCTTTTGTCATTATCAAAACATTCACCATGGAACTTACAGCCCTGCTGCCCCATTCTGCAATGTATTTCTCGGGGACGAGAAATTCTTAAGTTGGGGAGAATGTGTTGTAACATCCCAAATTTAATTCCTAGTATAATTGATGATGGGTCAAGCCTAAAGTGAAGGAAGTAATGATATGGAGTTGAAACTAGTGGTTTGAAGGCTTGATTTAGGATTAATAACATAGGATATGAGGAAATTCAAAATAAAAGATTTACAACTCTAAACACAAATTCCACCGTTGGATGTGAAGTAGGATATGTGGGGAAGCATGTGTGAAAATTTGAGGAAGATCCAACGGTTAACGAAGAAGTTATGGCCGTTCAAAGTCGGGGTGCTGAAAATACTGCAACTTAATCGATTAAGCTGCAGCTTAATCGATTAAGACCTGAAGGAGGGGGGAATTTAATCGAGTAATACTCGATTAAACGCTGTAGATGCAAAAAATAATAAAGTGCAGCACACGTTCTTTCTCTTCAAAATTCGAACCTCACTCTTTCTCTCCCCTAGGGTTCCATTCTCCATCATCAAATCCACCAAGAGCAAGTGGGATTTCTTCATTCCGTCAACAAATCTCTTCCTTCTTCACTTCAAGTAAGTGTTTAATGCCATGGATTTCCTCTTTTCTTTCTCTAAATTCGTTTTCCCTTTCTCTCTCCTACATCCATGGTGGTTTTTGATTCTTAAGTCATGGAAGCTCCACTTTTCTTGAGTTTTGGCATGACTCATTACATGAATGTTAATCTTTTCTTGCTATGGCTATTATATTAGGTTCCTCCCTCTTCCTTTGGACTCTAACTCAATTGGTGGCAAGGCTTTCAAGTGTAGAGCAAGCAAAATCACCTTATCTCCAAGTGTTTGAGGTAAGGGAGTGGATATAGTGAGCTTGCCTTGTTCTAGAGAGTCGGGTCTAGTTAGTATATAATGCTTGTTAGGGTTATGTGTTAGGGGAGAAAATTAGACTATAAATCCCTAGGTTATTGAATATGAAATTCTAATTAATTAAGTATGCATAATGATTGTGTGTTATGACTAGGAAAAGGAAACCCCACAGTATGAGAATGAATTATCTGATAAATTAAATTTGGTTATTAATTAAGTTGAATTAAGTGAGGAATTGGGTAATTGATAATGAAGTTGACACAAAAATGGTCTCTGTGATTATTGGTTTTATTTGCAAGGTTGTGAATTAAATGATAATTAATTGTTGTAGCTAATATATGTATGTGTTGGGGAATAAATTGATATAGGAAGAAAGGGAATGGAAACAATTAAATGTGATGAATGTGTGTATTTGCATTTAATAGCTAAATGAGTTTAAATGTTAAGTATTATTAATTGTGAACAAAAGTCAAGGCTTATTAATGGAACTTGTGAATATGGGAAATGGAAGTAAGAGGATTATGTTTAAGAAAAAGTAAGAGATGATTTTAATATGTGGTAAAAGCGAAAATGTGAGAAGGTGAAATATGTAAATTGAAATGAAGTGTAATATAAATTTTGGACTATGAATGAGAATGCTATTGGATATGATTGTGATAACTGAGAAACGAAGTGAATGAGGAATTTGCATGAATGATTAGTTGTTGAATGTGTGTGGTTGTGTTTAAATGTGATGTAATTGTTGATGTGAGAATATGAAAGTATGTTTTGGCCTCTGATGTGAGGTAATGAATATGGTGGTGTGATTAAATGCGTTGGCCTCTGATTTGAGGTGGCGAATAATGGAAAGTGATGAATATGCTGACCTCTGATATGAGGGGCACAATATGAATGGTAAAATGTGTTGACCTCTGACCTGAGGGACACGATATGAATTGGAATGAATGGGTGTTGACCTCTGACCTGAGGGACACCGGATTAAATAATGGGTTGGGTGTTGACCTCTGACCTGAGGGACACCGAATAAAATATGTATTGGAGTGTTGACCTCTGACCTGAGGGACACAAAATGGAGTATAATGAATGGGTGTTGACCTCTGACCTGAGGGACACAAAATGGATTATAATGAATGGGTGTTAACCTCTGACCCGAGGGACACATAATTTAAAAAGGGAATAAAATTGGATAAGGTAAAGGTAATGGAAACGCGATGTATGTAGGCCTTCGATTTGGTGGAGACATACATCGTGGTTGGTGTATGTATGTAGGCCTTCGATTTGGTGGAGACATACATACACCGTAAATAAAAGGAAATGAATAAAGGAAACAGGGAATAAATTTGGACAAGGTATGGTAATGGGAACGCGATGTATGTAGGCCTTCGATTTGGTGGAGACATACATCGTGATTGGTGTATGTATGTAGGCCTTCGATTTGGTGGAGACATACATACACCGTAAAAATAAGGAAAAGGTAAGGGTTTAAAAAGGGAATTATTTGGAAACGGGGAAAAATAAATACAAGAAACAAGTGGTGAAATGAATAATGAGAATGGAAATGTGGAATAAATATTGTAATGAGTATGGTATGCAATATGTGAATATATGTTTATTTGGTAAATGTGTTTGACCTAGTGAGTTGTTATGTCTAGTTAGAAACTGCTTTCTATTCCATGTGCAATGCTCACTCCCTTACAGTTTCAGGTACGGAGATTGAGTTGGCACAGCCCCCGGCCGAGCAGGAGTACTTTCCCTTACAGGGATAGTAGGGTGTTATGGGTTTAGAGTACATTATGGACCTAAGCCTCCTATGTTCTGTTGAAGAAAATGTAATGTATATCTTTGAGTGAGGCTTGGGACACTTTGTTTTGATAAGCTATTATGCTTTGGTTTTTGATGTTTTTAACTTACTACTTTCCGCTGAAAACTCTGAATAGTATGCACACTGATGTATTTGGAGCCCATTGGGCCTTGATATGATTTAGAAATATAATCTGAAGCCCTGCTGGCTATTAGTTGTTTATTTGAAAATTGTTTGTACAGGTTAAATTTTGGAAAGTCCGAAAAACAGACAAAACTCCGTCCGTTTGACGGTTGATTTTAAAGTAATAAAAATGAATTTTTAAGTCCGTATTTTAATATAAGGGGAATTAAGGGTAATTAATCACAGGGTGTTACATTATGGTATCAGAGCAGTTTCCCTCGGCCTTTGGAGTATGAATTCACTACTCCTATGGTTACTCACCGAGCGAGTAACCCAAGTACTTAGTTTAGTGTCTAAGTGAAGTTGTAGGATATTAGTAGTTTTATTTAGTTGATTCTATCATTAACGGGTTTCCCTTCCATGACTCAACAGTATGGCAGGGAGACGGGCTAATAATGATAGGATTGCTGCAATTCTCGAAACTCTGGTTCAATTGCAGCAGAACCAAGCCCAAGTTCAGCAGCAACAAGCTGATAATCTTGCAAACCTGCAGCAGAATCAAGCCCAGAACATTGCTGTAGCTGCAGCAGCACTTCAGCCTCCTCCGCCACCACCAGTGGAGATTAACTGGATGGGCCGCTTTAGAAAAAGCGATCCGCCGAAGTTTGAAGGGGGTTACAATCCCGATGGAGCTCAAAGATGGCTCCAGGAGATGGAGAAGGTGTTTCGCTCACTGCAGCCACCAGGTGACCAGTATATGCGACTAGTGGAGTATGTTCTAATGGGTGAGGCGGAACATTGGTGGGACCAACAGAGGAGAGGTTTGGAAGCCGCTCATGAGCTTATTTCATGGGATCTTTTCAAGACCCGTTTTCTGGGAAAGTACTTCCCGGAAAAGGTAAGGAGGGAGAAGGAAGTGGCTTTTCTTGAGCTGAAGCAAGGGAGCCTCAGTGTTGGAGAATATGCAGCTCAGTTTGAGGATCTCATCCGTTATTCTGGTAGCTATCGGGATGCTGATGAGCGCACTAAGTGTATCAAGTTTGAGGCTGGTCTCAACCCCAAGATCAGAACTGTCTTTGTCTATCAGGGAATCTCTAATCTCTCTCAACTAGTGAACATGACCAGTGCTTACGAAGATTCTCTCAAGCAGGAACAAGCGGGGGAGCGAAGCAGGGCATCTCAGAGATTGCCTGGTCCTATTAGGGGCAAGGGACCGATTCAGAAGTCTGGTCCATACACTCATTCCGGGGTCACGTTTCCTAGGGAATCCGGACCAACAGTGAATGCTTATGGTCCAATACCAACTTGTCAGCACTGCGGCAGGATGCATAGGGGAGTGTGCTGGACATTGGGTCGAAAGGAGGGGTTATGCTTTCACTGTGGACAACCCGGACATTTTGCTTCAAATTGTCCTAAGAACACAATGAAGAGGGAGATTAATGCTGCTAAAGCACAGAAGGCCCGGGGTGGTCCATCCTTGCAGAAGGGAAAGTTATTCACCGTAGAGGGTGATGAGGTGGACCCAGCTGATATGATCACAGGTAACTAATGTTTGCCAAGTCCATGCGTAATGTGTCTAAGTTCGACTGGGGGGTAGATAGTCTTCTCCTTAGTTAGCTAAATAGGGAATTAGTAATGTCTTAGGTTAGAAGTGCTTAAAAACATGTTGGAAATCTGCCTTTCCAAATACAATCCTGTTCTTATAGATAACATATGAAAGACCTTAGAAAGAATTCTTAAGTTTGAGAATTCTAGTACCAAGCGACCAATACTATGTTGTGATGTTGTTATTTGATGTAATGTGAGGTTAGAACTGATCACTCTAATCCTTGCATTTGTTAAACGATGACATCATTGACAGAACCTGACAGTGATGTGTTGTTGGTAGACGTGAGGTTGGGATTGATCACCTCAATTCTTGCATCTATCAATAAATGCTATCATTGTAACCTTTTAAAGTGAAAGTAGACAACCAAAGTAGTGACTTCCAAGGAAAGAATTCTTGTAAGAGAAGCCAACCTAACCCAGAAACATTCGTTCAAAAGCTTCTTATAGAGATAGGGAGTAGATAGAAAATAGTTCCAAAGAAAGGAAGTCTTGGTGTATGCTACTTGTTCCAAAGTAGTATAGCTAAGTGCTAAACCCTTGGATGAGTTAAGAAAACTCTCCAGAAATTATTCTTAACCATCCTATCAACTAAACCAATCATTGAGCAATTTGGCAATTGCTTTGAATCTTTTCCCGTTTCTTAGATAACCATTCATAAGAAATAGCCGGTTGTGCCAAATTTGTAAAATCCCTGCGTTAAAACCAAACAATCTTGATAATTGACCTAGCCAATGGAAAGTTGTCGTACCCTTCACCTTTGGTAGTTGGGTAAATCTTGGAACTAATGTGGACTTTTTCCTTCCTATTCTTTTTAATCAATTCATGGAAGAAGTTGATTGTGGAGCATTTAGTAGGGATTGTTCCTGCTCTAATCAACTAAGCATTGGGGTGCTTCTTGTTCATGAATACTTGTGTTCTTGAAAGGTTCTAAACCTTACTGGTGCAAGTCAATCCTGGTGAGAAGATAAACTCTAAGGCGTTCTATCCTACAAAAATCTTCGCATGCCACGATCCCAGGGTATCTATTCTGGGAAAGATTCTAAAACTATTCTGGAATGCTAAACATTTCGAGTTTTCCCGTATCTAGCCAATGCAACTCCTGCCTTACATCCATCCGAGGGACGATCGGAAGCGGATTCACCCGATCCCACATCCTTTAGCATAGCGGTAATTGGGTAAGTCGAAGCCAAGTGGGGGAGCACTTCCTACCCTAATTTAAATTCGGTCTAGGTAAAGACAAATCGAAAGAGTGGCAGAAGAAACCAAAGGGAATTAAAGGTAAGAATTGCAAGTCCTATCATCGGGGAAATTCTCCATTTACTAAACTTAACGGAATTTCGGGGACGAAATTCCAATAAGTGGGGGAGAATTGTAACATCCCAAATTTAATTCCTAGTATAATTGATGATGGGTCAAGCCTAAAGTGAAGGAAGTAATGATATGGAGTTGAAACTAGTGGTTTGAAGGCTTGATTTAGGATTAATAACATAGGATATGAGGAAATTCAAAATAAAAGATTTAAAACTCTAAACACAAATTCCACCGTTGGATGTGAAGTAGGATATGTGGGGAAGCATGTGTCAAAATTTGAGGAAAATCCAACGGTTAACGAAGAAGTTATGGCCGTTCAAAGTCGGGGTGCTGAAAATACTGCAACTTAATCGATTAAGCTGCAGCTTAATCGATTAAGACCTGAAGGAGGGGGGAATTTAATCGAGTAATACTCGATTAAACGCTGTAGATGCAGAAAATAATAAAGTGCAGCACACGTTCTTTCTCTTCCAAATTCGAACCTCACTCTTTCTCTCCCCTAGGGTTCCATTCTCCATCATCAAATCCACCAAGAGCAAGTGGGATTTCTTTATTCCGTCAACAAATCTCTTCCTTCTTCACTTCAAGTAAGTGTTTAATGCCATGGATTTCCTCTTTTCTTTATCTAAATTCGTTTTCCCTTTCTCTCTCCTACATCCATGGTGGTTTTTGATTCTTAAGTCATGGAAGCTCCACTTTTCTTGAGTTTTGTCATGACTCATTACATGAATGTTAATCTTTTCTTGCTATGGCTATTATATTAGGTTCCTCCCTCTTCCTTTGGACTCTAACTCAATTGGTGGCAAGGCTTTCAAGTGTAGAGCAAGCAAAATCACCTTATCTCCAAGTGTTTGAGGTAAGGGAGTGGATATAGTGAGCTTGCCTTGTTCTAGAGAGTCGGGTCTAGTTAGTATATAATGCTTGTTAGGGTTATGTGTTAGGGGAGAAAATTAGACTATAAATCCCTAGGTTATTGAATATGAAATTCTAATTAATTAAGTATGCATAATGATTGTGTGTTATGACTAGGAAAAGGAAACCCCACAGTATGAGAATGAATTATCTGATAAATGAAATTTGGTTATTAATTAAGTTGAATTAAGTGAGGAATTGGGTAATTGATAATGAAGTTGACACAAAAATGGTCTCTGTGATTATTGGTTTTATTTGCAAGGTTGTGAATTAAATGATAATTAATTGTTGTAGCTAATATATGTATGTGTTGGGGAATAAATTGATATAGGAAGAAAGGGAATGGAAACAATTAAATGTGATGAATGTGTGTATTTGTATTTAATTGCTAAATGAGTTTAAATGTTAAGTATTATTAATTGTGAACAAAAGTCAAGGCTTATTAATGGAACTTGTGAATATGGGAAATGGAAGTAAGAGGATTATGTTTAAGAAAAAGTAAGAGATGATTTTAATATGGGTGAAAGCGAAAATGTGAGAAGGTGAAATATGTAAATTGAAATGAAGTGTAATATAAATGTTGGACTATGAATGAGAATGCTATTGGATATGATTGTGATAACTGAGAAAGGAAGTGAATGAGGAATTTGCATGAATGATTAGTTGTTGAATGTGTGTGGTTGTGTTTAAATGTGATGTAATTGTTGATGTGAGAATATGAAAGTATGTTTTGGCCTCTGATGTGAGGTAATGAATATGGTGGTGTGATTAAATGCGTTGGCCTCTGATTTGAGGTGGCGAATAATGGAAAGTGATGAATATGCTGACCTCTGATATGAGGGGCACAATATGAATGGTAAAATGTGTTGACCTCTGACCTGAGGGACACGATATGAATTGGAATGAATGGGTGTTGACCTCTGACCTGAGGGACACCGGATTAAATAATGGGTTGGGTGTTGACCTCTGACCTGAGGGACACCGAATAAAATATGTATTGGAGTGTTGACCTCTGACCTGAGGGACACAAAATGGAGTATAATGAATGGGTGTTGACCTCTGACCTGAGGGACACAAAATAGATTATAATGAATGGGTGTTGACCTCTGACCTGAGGGACACATAATTTAAAAAGGGAATAAAATTGGATAAGGTAAAGGTAATGGAAACGCGATGTATGTAGGCCTTCGATTTGGTGGAGACATACATCGTAGTTGGTGTATGTATGTAGGCCTTCGATTTGGTGGAGACATACATACACCGTAAATAAAAGGAAATGAATAAAGGAAATAGGGAATAAATTTGGACAAGGTATGGTAATGGGAACGCGATGTATGTAGGCCTTCGATTTGGTGGAGACATACATACACCGTAAAAATAAGGAAAAGGTAAGGGTTTAAAAAGGGAATTATTTGGAAACGGGGAAAAATAAATACAAGGAAACAAGTGGTGAAATGAATAATGAGAATGGAAATGTGGAATAAATATTGTAATGAGTATGGTATGCAATATGTGAATATATGTTTATTTGCTAAATGTGTTTGACCTAGTGAGTTGTTATGTCTAGTTAGAAACTGCTTTCTATTCCATGTGCAATGCTCACTCCCTTACAGTTTCAGGTACGGAGATTGAGTTGGCACAGCCCCCGGCCGAGCAGGAGTACTTTCCCTTACAGGGATAGTAGGGTGTTATGGGTTTAGAGTACATTATGGACCTAAGCCTCCTATGTTCTGTTGAAGAAAATGTAATGTATATCTTTGAGTGAGGCTTGGGACACTTTGTTTTGATAAGCTATTATGCTTTGGTTTTTGATGTTTTTAACTTACTACTTTCCGCTGAAAACTCTGAATAGTATGCACACTGATGTATTTGGAGCCCATTGGGCCTTGATATGATTTAGAAATATAATTTGAAGCCCTGCTGGCTATTAGTTGTTTATTTGAAAATTGTTTGTACAGGTTAAATTTTGGAAAGTCCGAAAAACAGACAAAACTCCGTCCGTTTGACGGTTGATTTTAAAGTAATAAAAATGAATTTTTAAGTCCGTATTTTAATATAAGGGGAATTAAGGGTAATTAATCACAGGGTGTCACATAACACCCCGAAAATTCCTCATATTAAAGTAAAACACTAAAAAGATTATTTTCTTAGAAAGCAAATGATTTTTTTAAAATTCACGTTTTCGAAGCTAATGAATGATTTCCTAAAATAATGTCCAAAGTGTAGAAATTTAATTTTGGAAAAATATAAATGTTTGTGATCCATTGTGTGTATGTACGGTTTTGGTGTGTATGTTTAGGATTAGCACAATAATTAATTAAAGAAACATGAATGTGCATACTTATATATGAGTAACATATGATGCATGAACATATGTATATGAATATGTGCCATACGTGTGTGAGTGTGTAAATATGTATGCATGAGTCATGCTATATGATCAACATGGAAATCAATTGTATATGAATATGTGTTTATGTGTGTTAAGTATATGCACTACCCATGATGTCATGCTATGTGCTGCCATGATAAACATAAAAATAAAATGTGTATGTGAATGTGGGTGCATGTGTGATTCGGCCATGACAAATAGAGGAACCAAGGAGAGTGCATTCCCTTAGGCCTTAAGAAAAGGAAATTTGAATGGAAAATGAGAAGCGAAGTGGGAAGTGTGAGTCATGATGCTAGGGAGAGACTAGGAGAGATGAGTCATGAACCTAGAGAAGACTTTCTCTCCCCCTTGTCTCCACCGAAGCAATCTCCTCCATGCAACAAATAGATTGGACCAAATTACCCTTAGGTTCCACATTGAACCAAGGCCAAAAAGGGAATTCTTACACCTTTGCAATTGCTCAAAAACCGTAGGAGTTAGTGTAGTTCCTCTTCATGTCCTTCATTCCTTTCCACACCCAAACACCAAAAAAAAAACACATTTTCTTCAAGAGCACCATCAAGCTCTTGAAGACTTAAAAAGAAAAGAGTGAACCGTGAGGAGGAAAAGAGGAGAAGAGAGTGAAAACCTCCAAGCTTCTAACCAAAACTTCCCTACTTCCTTTCTCAACCACCTTCTTCATCAATGATCAAGGAGGAACCCACCCCTTACCCTTAGAAGAAAGAGACCGAGGCAACCTAAGAGGAGAAGGAGAGAAGATTTAAAGATTTAAATTAGAAATTAAGGTAGAATGAGTTGTTGGTTAAGTGATTTTGTGTTGTAAAAGACTCTTAATGGGCTTTGATTTTAATTTTGTGATGCATTTAATTTCTTTGAGTGATCTCAAGATCTAAGTGTTTTGCATGTTACTTTTATGTTTGATCTTGAGTGTTGATGTGAAAAGTTTTGATTCCTTACTTATAATTTTTCTTCATCACGGTTTTAAGTTAAAATTGTGTTTAAGTTCATACCTTGCTTTAATCCTCTCATGCATGTTGATTGTGTGGCTTGATGATCCTTGTCTTCCTTTGCATATTCTTTTATGCCTTAATCTTGGATTTTGATGAATGAATGAACTTATAAACCACCAAATCAAGAGCTAAATGATTCGGCCATGTGTAGAAAAAGTAGGTCTTGATGTTCTTGACTTGATCTTAGTAATTCCATGATTTATTGTGTTAAACTCTAGCTTGTTCCTTACGGTTTAATTGAAGATTTAAGTTTAAAGTTATGATTTTGTTTTGATTTTTGCATGTCTTGATCCATGAGTGATTTTGAGAAAACATGAAGCTTGAATTTTATATACCTAATTTGAATAAGAAATCTTGATTTCTTGGGTGCATGCCACGGTTTTCACAACAAAATATGCCTAACAAACTTCAAAAATAAATTTTAGTATAAAAAGAGTTTGAACCAAGGATTGTGTATGTGTGATCATGATTCGGTTGTTGATTTGATGTTTCTATGTTTTACATGACATGATCCATGAAGTTTAGACATTTGCATGTAAAAAATAAATTTTAAGATTTTATTTCCTTGCATGAAATCATTCGGTCTAGGCTAAGGGACATCGGAAACCATGCTAAGTCATCATTTACTTACATGCAAGTTGAAATTTACCTCACCTAAAGAGTTGTAGGTGCATGCATGTGTTTTTCCTTAAAGGATAAAAGACCTTGACACAATTCTTGATTTTATTATGTTAAGGAATTGAATTACTACTTGCTAAATCTCTTGAGAAGCTCACGGTTTTTGTAAAAAGAAGGAGTAAACAAGTTTTTAGAAAATGATCCTTGCATTAGACCATGATCTATATGCATACCGGTTGAATATTTGATGTTTGCCTTACTATGACGCTATTCGGTCTACCTATGTGTTAGCAAGCCTAGGATCTCTTTTTCAATGAAACAACTTAAAAAGGAATAAGCATGCTTTTAGGAAAATTGTGCTAGAAGGAATTGGTTGAAATTGTGTGTGTGTGTGGACGTGTGATTCTTATCCGGTTCTTTACTTAGAAATAAAGGAAACAAATAAATCTAATTGATCATAGAAGGGTGTGGTGTTTGAATACATAATTGTATGAGTGTGTGTTTGAATGAATGCGTGTTTATGTGTGTTATATGTATTCGGTTAAGGCTAAGAGGGAGTAGAATCTTAATGCTTAAAATGAACTAAATCGATTTATGTGGATTAAATTGTGATGTTTGATTTACCTCCTTTGCTTTCATTCGGTTATGTATTTTAAATAAGCTTAGGAATTTAAGTGCATGAATAAAATATGCATGGAACTAAATGTTGATGTGTTAGGTTTGAAACTTGACTCAATTTGGTTTATAAATACTTGCATGACTATATGTTTTATATTGATAGATTATGTGTGAGGTGCATAATTATTCTACTGTTAATTAAAATACGTGCTTGATGTTAATGTGGTTTGATTTGTTTGGAATTATATTAGGGTTGCATGATTAATTATGTTTGGCAAATAAGTGAATAAGTGAACGATTTTGAAATAAGTTGATTTTAAGAAAATTGATTTGATTTACTTGAGATTTTGAATTATGTCATGGCTGTCCAAAACTTGTTTTGTGATAAAACTTGGGTTTTAAAGTATTAAATTTTAAACTAAAAAGTTATTTAAGGTACAAAGTGTTTTTACAATATTTTCAGAGTTTATTAAAATGATTTCATAAAACTATGTTTTCTGTCCACAATTACTTGGACGTGCTTTTCATGTTTAAAAATGTTTTCATAAGATTTAGAGCGAAGTTTTAAGTGGAAATTGATTTAAGAAAACGCTGGATCAAGAATAGATATATTTTCAAAGTTTTCTAACGAAGAAAGGACAAGTATTAATCTAAGAAAAGATTTTTCTCAAATGAGTTAATAACGTGAGATGTTTTATTTAATATGAGGAATGATATAGAAAAGAGGTCGGGGCAGATGGCAGCACAAGGTTCCGAGGAGAGCCCACGTTCAACAGCTGGACCTCAGGTGAGAGAGAAGCTTTCCTAAGACATCATGGTAGTTAGGTGATTTAGTAGGACGTTCCGCATCATCTCAAAGATCGGAACTAAGTGGTTAGAGTCAGTAGTATAAGTGGCAATTGTTTGATTGTGTGGCCACTTATACGAAGATGACGAAGACCACCTTGTTGTGTGATGTTTTTGTGAATGATAGCATGCTTTTATATATTTATTTAGTTATGCCTTATGTTATTCACTGTTGTGGATTGATGTGTATTGATGGACGTCTGTTACGTCCTGAACAAGGAAATGAAATTAATGAAAGTGAAAGTAAAGTTAGAAGTGTGAGGAAATAATAATGATAAGATACAAAGAGAAGGGAATAATGAGTGAGAATATGGTATGTACTGGAAAGGAAAGAAGGATTTGAGAATTGGGGAATGAAATTGAGGATAATGATGAGAACGAGCCAGAGCTGGGAAAGTATTGTTGTTGTTGGAACAAGATGAGATGTGAGTTGAGGGGAGCTGGGCTCCTTCTGTTTTGGTTTTAGTCTGGGACTAGTGTTGAGTTGAGCTTGCTCCTCCATTAGCGCCCAGCAAAATTGGAAATTTTGGAAAAAGGTTTTGAAAAGGGTTTTTGAAAGGAGCTTTGTGAAAAGATTTTCGAAAAGAGAATTTTTGAAAAGATTTTGGAAAGGAAGATTTTTGAAAAGACTTTGAAAGAGATTGTTGAAAAAGATTTGTGAAAAGAATTTTTTGAAAGGATATCTTCAAGAAAGTCTTTTGTAGTGACGTTTTTGAGAAATTTTGCAAGAGAGAATTTTATGAAAAAGTCTATGAAACAATCTTTTGTGGAAGTCATAAAAGAGTGTTTTGAGATGGTTTTTGAAAGGATTGGTTTGAGAAATAAGATGATTGTGAGAAGTGAAGAATGTTGGGAAAGTTTGAGAAAGGGGATATGAGATTGTGATGTGATCCCAGCTCTGTGCTATGTGAGAAAGATTGTGCAAAGTTAGTGGTCGGGACTCAATGAAGGGATGTACGAAGGGTGAGCAAACTGTTAGGTTAACTAAAAAGATAAAAGATTTTAAAAGACATTAACAGCGAACGCGGTGAGTTATGAGAGTTAACCCGAAGTAGTGGAGAGGAAGGAACGATAAGTATCTGCGGATACTTAGGACAAGATTGCATTAGGGGAGGACGATGACGGTGAAACGTCAAGAAGTCTAGAGTATTGTTGTAGACAGAACGAACTCCATAAGTGGTGCACTAACGTGGTGGGGACTGCGTCTAATACCGTGGTAAGTTCTGTGCGCGCACTACAACAATACTGTCGCCCCCTAGATTGCAAATTGAGAACAGTGAGAGGGACTGGAGTGGGGCATCTTGTTTGCCACTGCGAGGCAGTGTGCCATGTTATTATGTGAATTGATATTGAGGCTGAGCCTCCTGGTCTGGGACCATTTGTGTTGTGACAGCTGTCGTGCCCGCACGGTAAAGGTCCTGTACTCCTGTTTGCTTCCGACTAGGTGGTTGGTTGGCCGAGGAGATGTAGACCTGAGATGTGAGTGCTAACTACGAAAGAAACGCGTACCTCGATGATTCCTTAACTCCCCTGATCATCGGTGGTTGTAATTTGATAATACATTATGATAAAAGGATTCTAACATGGAGAATAAGAGTTTGAGAAGTGAGAAGGATGAGTGAGAGAATGAGAATGGATATGTGGGAAAGATACTGAGTTTTATAAGAGAGATGGGAACTGAGAGTGGAGAGTACGAAGTAATAATAATAAGATGAAATAAATAGGGATTGTGGATAATGATGATAGTATGTTTGCTTGTGTGTGTGCTGTGTATTGTTGTGTGTGTCCTATTATTTTGCCTACCGTAATTCCACACCGTCGACGCTACGCGTCCGGATTGCTTACTCTCTCCTGTTCGTTGGCATATCGGTATTGCCGGCATTTCAACGGGCAGATGGAATGCTGTATGGATGTCACCACATGGAGTAAGTATGGAAGAGGATGGAAGCGAACCGCAAGGGGTTGGGTATGGATCGGCCATGCGCAGATCGTGATCCCCGACCAGGAGCACCAACTGAGCGGAGCTGATTTAGGACCACTCCTGAGACAAGTCACCGTGCGAGGATACAAGAACTACAAGGAGAAGGCGCAGTATGAGAAACGGTGGGATTATACTACCAGAGGCGGAGGGAAGCTGGGCCACGATAACACAGTAGAGACCGCAACCCGAGGGGCATCATTCTTGGGAAAGAAGAAAGGACACAAGAAGAAGGAGGACCTTCATCCGAGTGCTTTCAATAGGGTAGTTGAAAAATAGCATGGTTAAGTTTAGATCATAGTGAATGTATTGTGTTAAGGATTACCTGAGCGATGGTATACTGATGTAACTCAATTATTTTGAAGCATGCCCGACTTTTATGGAACGTGAGAATACTTCTTATGGACGTGTTTAAGTCCTTTTGCATAAATGAATGAAGTTGTTCATTTTGAAACAAACCGTTTTCTTGAAAACATGTTTTCTGAGATTAAAGTAAGTGAGTTGTGGTTTTACACGTAACAACTCGGTTTTCGAAAGAGAAGGTTGAAGGAGAGTAATCACTTTCCAAATATGTTTTCAAATTCTTCAACAAAAAAAAAAATTTGGCCTCATTTTTGCAACATTAGTAAATGAAAGTAAATTATTTCGGTTTTCGAAAATCGGGCTGTTACATTCTAGGCTTCTTAGCTACCCCTAAAAAAATTATGAAACCAATAACTAGATAAACAGGCCTACATGACAGCCCTTATTCTACCAAAAATAAAGCTATGTGGGCCATTATTGCCAGCCCAATTCCTAAGTGAGCTCACTAACTTCACTGCCAATTCATTCTGAAGAAGGACAAGAGCCTGAGATGGCTGAAGCTTCCTTTGTCGGAAAATTCGTCGGTTCCGCTCCATCCAGACACCATACACACACGCTGCCACCATTGCTGTAACCAGCTGCCTCCTCCTCTTGTTTCTAAAACCATGCTTAAGCCATCTAATCCAATTAGGGAATCTGTAGTAAGTAACATCAACCCCAATACAGTTCCCTGCTGATTGCAACAGCTCCTTACTCCACTCGCACTCGAAGAACAAGTGGTTGCATGTCTCCTCCTCACTTTCACAAAGCTCGCACAAAGTCGAGATTTGCAAAAATGGTAACCTGTCTTTTGTTTTCAAGCTCCCATGAACCAGAAGCCAGAGGATGAAGTTGTGTTTCGTGATGCTCAATCGATTCCATATCTGGCGATGAAACGGAAACACTGGCTGCTCTCCAATCAGGTAAACATACCCTTCCCTGATAGTGTACTGTTGCTGGTTAGATATTAAATCTGAGAATTTTGTGATTAGTTTGTCTCTAGCTTTTAATATCTGCTTCCAATGCCAATTACTTGCCTGAGATGCATGAACACTTAGGAATTGATCCCTTTTTAAGTACACAGCTTGAATCCAGCGAAGCCATAGAGATACTTTGTTTGTCTGAGTTTGCCATGCCTGACTCCCTATGGCAGCTAGATTCCAGAGAGTAATGTTCTGAAACCCCAAACCCCCATGCTTCTTGTCTCTGCACACCTTGTCCCAAGCGACATGAGCCTTGGCTCTACCACCTTGATCCTTGCCCCATAGGAACCCTCTACACACCTTCTCAATTCCTCTAATCACAACTTTAGGGATTATAAAAGTAGTAGCCCAATAAACATGCATAGTCATGAGGACAGATTGAATTAGTTGGGCACGCCCCTGAAATGACAAATTTCGAGTAGTCCACATGTTCAACCTCTTAGTTATCTTGTCAACCAGCACATTACATGTAGTCACACTCCACTTTTTAGCTGTTATGGGTAGTCCCAGATAAGTGAAAGGGAAAGCTCCATTGCTAAATCCTGTCATGTTCACTAATCTCTGATGTAATCCTCCTCTAACTCCTGCAATGTACATCTGAGATTTACTCTAATTTGCACTTAGGCCAGAGCTGCTAGCAAACTCTGAAAAAGCCTTACACAGAATTCTCACACTACTTTCATCAGCCTTACAAAAAATCATTAAGTCATCTGCAAATGCCAAGTTTATCAACCCAATTCTTTTGCACATAGGGTGGAATCTGAACTCCCTATCTTCAGCAGCATAGATTAGCTTCCTTGTTAACATTTCCATCACCATAACAAACAGAAGGGGGGACATGGGGTCTCCCTGTCTAAGCCCTCTAGTGCTAGTGAACTTGCCATGAATATTGCCATTAATTACTAGCTTGAAAGATACTGTTTTAACACAAACCATAACCCACTGTATAAATTTTTCTGGGAACTTTAGGGCCTTCATACTTCTTTGGATAAAATCCCAGTTAACACTGTCATAAGCCTTTTTAAGGTCCACTTTCATCAAGCATCTAGGAGATACATTTTTCCTTCTATAGAGTCTAAGAAGGTCTTGGGTAATGAGCACATTATGTAGAATCGATCTATCCTTTATAAAAGCCGCTTGGTTTTCATGAACCAGAAAAGGCAAGCACTCTTGTAATCTATTACAAAGAAATTTGGAAATAGTCTTATAAATCACATTGCAAAAAAATATAGGACGATAGTCACTTACAAGATTAGGACAGTCATTCTTAGGTATTAGCACAAGCAGTGTCTGATTTGTCTCCTTAAGCAGCCTACCATTAGAGAAGAACTCTTGCACAGCCTCACTCACATTAGCACCAACCACTGGTCAAGCTGCCTTATAGAAAGCAACCCCAAACCCATCAGGCCCAGGGGCCTTATCATTCCCCATCTGAAAGAAGCACTGTTTAATCTCTTCTGCCTCAAAAGGTCTTAGAAGCCTCAACTGCTGGTCAGGACTTAGAATTTTCCCTTGATTAACTTCACCCTCTGACATACACCAAGGTCTACACCCATCAGATAGTAGAGTCTTATAAAAAACCAAAAGCCTCCACTATTTGTTCCTGTTTTGTATGTACCCTTCCATTGCTATCTTGGATAGTCAAAATCCTGTTTCTATACCTTCTTGTTTTGATAGCTTGATGAAAAAATTTGGTGTTCAAGTCTCCCTCACAAAGCCAGTCTTGCTTTGACTTCTGCCTCAAAAAGACAACAGCAGCCTGGTAGACCTTATAGTGTTCCTCTCTAGCTTCTTTTTCTATACTCTGGAGGTGAGTATTCATAGGGTCATTCTGAAGCATCTCCTGTACAACATCCAACTTTTCTCTTGCCTGAATTTACTTCCTATCAATATCTCTGTATTTCCTCTTATTAAGGTCAATCAGCCCAGGTTTAACATTCTCCAGGTTTCTCATGACTCTATACATAGCACAACCTTCATCCTCTAGACTCCACTGCTGTTTCACAATATCTAGGAAGTCACTATCCATTGCTAGATGATTAAGGAATTTGAAAGCACCCGCTCTTCTACTTACTGTAGTGGACCATTTCACAACCATAGGGCTATGATCAGATATGCCATTATTTGTAAACTCTGTTTGCACCTTTGGCCAGACTCTGCACCACTCTACATTCACCAAAACCCTATCAAGTTTACAAATGATTCTGTCCTCACCTTCCTGTTTATTGTTCCAAGTATAGTAACAGCCACCATACTTCATATCCTCCAATTGACAATGAAACACAAAATCTCTAAACTCTTCAATTTGTTGAAAGTCCAGTTGATGGCCCCCTAACTTCTCTTGAATGTTCAAGCAGCAGTTGAAGTCTCCCATCAACACCCATTTCTCAAGCATACTCACTCCTATCTCCTTCAGGTCCTTCCACATGTCACCTCTTCTCTCAGCATCATTGTGTGCATAAACAAAAGTAGCATAGAATGTTATGTTATCAGGCCTGTGTATTATTTTGCAATGTACAAATTGGCTGGTAAGGTTTACCACATCTACATGAAACATATCTTTCTTCCAAACAACCCAGATTCTCCCCACTGGATGGTCCTCCAGATTAATGAAGGAGCCCCAATCCTCAAACAACTTGTTCCTTATCTCTCCAAATGAACTAGCTCTAATTTTATTTTCTAGAATAGACATGACACCTATATTATACAAACTCAACAACCTTTTAACCTCTTTTTGTTTCAGGGGTTGGTTAAATCCCGTGGTATTCCATGCTCCTATATTATCCATTAATAATGAGGGCTGTTGATTCCCCCTTATTCCCCTTTACCTGGGCTTTCCTTCTAGTTAAGACTGGAGTCCATTGCCCTTCTTTTTGCTCTTTCATGTTCTGACCATCCTGCTCCTTGTCAATCCTCTCTGGCTGAGTTTCTTTGACCACAGAAACCTCCTCCTCCCCCTCTACACATTGTTCCTGTAAAACCTCTTTAACAACTTGTGTTGCTGCTTCCAAGTTATCTTCTGGGATTCTGACTTCCTCTATCTGCTTGTTTAGTCTCAGAGCATCATCCACCTTTTCAACATCTTCTCTTGATGGCCTCCTTTTCTCAACCCAAACCTTCTTAGTTTGTTTTCTACAAGTTTTACTGTGATGGCCATACATGGAACAAGTAGCACATAGTACTGGTTTCCACTCATAATCAACCTTCTGTGCAATGATATTCTCCTTTTCATCCTCAAAGAACACCTCATCAGGGAGAATAGAGGGATTGACCTCCACAAGCACCCTTGCATAGTTGATTCTGTTTCTCTCCTTAGTCACATTGTCCACCATGATAGGGGTACCCACAAGGCTGGCAATCTTGCTTAGAGCATTAGCACCCCAAAACTTGAGGTTTAAGTTAGGCAATTGGATCCAAACTGGTACAGAATCATGAAAGCTCTTAGACACAGGCTTCCCTGTCCAAGGTGCTATAATTAGAGGCTTTCTATCAAAATGGTATATTCCAATTTCTAGTACTGTATTTCTAGCCTCCATAGTGTTAAACCTTACAACCACAGTTCCATCACCATTCATAAGTACTTTATCAATACCATGTTGTCCCCAGATCTTTCTAATATACCCATTTAGTACTGCATAGGGAGGCCTTGCTCCTAGGACATAGCACACAATCGCCTGCTGCCAATACTTCTCTTCACTCTCAATATCTGATGCCACGATTTTCCCTACTGCAGCCCCCTCTTTAATGTTAGGCTCCACAAAACTCAGTTTTTCTCCAGCATTGTGTAATTTAGTAATGTCAAACAAGTCCCATATTGACGTTCTTCTGGGCTGTTCCTCAATAGTTAATGGATCTGGCATTCTGGTGGGTGTTTTCTGTGACAATATCTCATTATTCATGCATTCTCCTTCTTCTTCAACAATCGCCTTTCCTTTGATCTTAGCTCGCAATTCATCAAGTTTTTTCAGTATCGACCTGCTTTCTTAGGGCTCAAGTCATCTATGTCTTCCATGTCTTCCTCGTCAAGGTTCAAAAGGTCAAGGTTTTTTGGAATTGTGTTTGGTGTGGGGGATTGATGGGATGAGGGGGACTTGGGCGGGCGCCCCTTCTTTCTTGCCATGGGGGCAAGCGGCGGTGATCAAAGATCAACCGCGAGCCAAGCAGGGGAGCACGAAAAGAAAACCCTAGCAGAGAGAAGTCAAACCCAAGTCAAACCCTAAAACAAAAATCTTCGAAAAAAAAATATTTTTTTTAGAAAACCCCACGGTTTTGTTCTTGTTCATACATAAGGTAATTTTTCTTTTCCTCTTTAGTATTTGGTTCTTGATCTTGAAAATATTATGAGTATATTGAGTTGTGTTACATGAAATTTTTGGTTTTTCCTCATTAGGCCATTCGGCCAAGACAAAAAAAATAAAGGGAATGAGTTTTGTTTTTGATGCATGTTGTATTTTGGTGTTCCCCTATGATTGTTAGGTCCTAAAGATTAAAGATTTAAGTTTTTGATGGAAAAATGGATATGCACCATGAAATGGAGCTCACGGTTTTGGTCCCTTTTGGGTTCAAAATAATTTTTGTTCATTGATATGTGTTGAGAACCCTTGATTATGAGTTGATTTAGTGTTGTTCTTGAATTATTGTGTTTGATATGCAAAGATTTATCTTATTTCCTTAATGCATGTCTCGACCAAGAAGAAAAGTTGGAGGAAATGATTTTTGTTCTTCATGCATGTTGGTTTTTCATGTTCCTTGATGATTTTTGAGCTTTAATGTGTAAAGGAATAAGCTTTGATTCCTATTGTTTTTAAAGTATATGTTCATGTGATGTTTTATTGTGCAAAAGTTCCTCATTTTCCCTCTTGATGATTCGGCCAAGATGGAAAAAGGGGAGGAACAAAATTGATTTTTGATGTTTGATTGATTTTAAGCTTTGATCTTTGATTTTTAAGTACATGCATGATGAAATTTAAGTTTAAAATAAGAAAAATGGACATGCATGAAGATTTGAAGCCTGTACAGTTTTTCTATTTGTTTTTGTCTAAATGGTTTTGTTTTGATGCTTTGAATTATGTTTGAATGAGGAAAATAGAATGGATTTTGTTAGTGTATGTTGGTGTGTTGATTTGTTTGTATAAATCCCTAATTCTTCTAAGTTAAATTCGGCCTAAGCATGTTAGTTAGGGAAAATAAATTGATTTGACTATGCATGTTTATTTGAGCTAAGATAAACTATTTCCATGACTTATAATTCGGTTTTGAAGAAAACAATTGAGAAATTGATTTTTGTGTTAATTTACATGTAAAAGTGCTATTCGATTTATATGAGGAGAATGCTTAAGTGTAGAAATGTGTTTATGTTCTTGGATCATTTGAATAAGTGCATTTGGTTGAAACTTGAATGAAAATGATCAATTGAATTGATTTGAATTGTTTGAAGAGAAATTGAATTAGGTTGGATGCATGAGAATGAATTAACTTGGCTTGAAAAGTGCATGTTTATGTGAGCTAAGTGTGTGGCTGGAAATTTTTGATTTTGGTGCATGATAATATGTGCTTCAAGTAGGAAATAAAATCATTTAGGCATTGCATATGTGAGAATAAAAAATAGAGAAAGTAATATGATATTCCTATGCTGAATTTTTAAGCTTATTACCTTAGCTTGTAGGAGTTTTTGTGAAATGGTAGTTGTGCTAATCCGATTGCCTTGAAAATTTGATATGTTGTCCTTGATGTTATTTTTCTGTGATCTGGAAAAGTTGGAGTGATTTGGAAGTGTTTTGATATTTTAAATGAATTTTGTTTGTTAATGGATGTTTAAGGAAAACTTGAGTTTTTAATGGCAAAAGACTAGAAAGGAAAATTTTTTCCTCAAGCTCAATGACCATGAAACTTGATCACTGTTTTGATAATGATAATTGTAGTGTCTTTGAATTTTTATGTGATTTTTAGAATTGATTTACTAACTGTATTGGAGTCATTTGTGTGAAAACGATTTCGGAAAAATAACCTTTTCGGATGGAACGCGAGAATTTTCGAACTTAACCTATTTCAAATAACTTGAAATTTTTATGGTAGTTACCTTAATGTGTCTTGAGGTTCTCTGTAAAACTTGAGGAGGTTTGGAGTTGATTTGATAATTTTTCTAAAGGCTAAACAGTGAACCGATTGGTTCAGGTTTTTCAGACTTAGTGTCCAATTTAATTGAAAAAGTACAAATTAAACAACTTCAAATAATATTAAATTTTTATGGGATTTTCTAGACTGTGTGAGGAAGGTTTGTACAAATTATCATGTGTTTCGGAATTGAATTACTATTTTTAATTATGGCATTTCAGCCTCAGGTCAACAATAGTGCTGTTGTGATTTTTATGCAAAACTGATTTGAAACCTAAGCTAGGTTTTTTCAAATGACTTAAAAATTTTATGTGTTGAACCTTAATATATGTATATGTGTTCTGCAAATTTTTGGATTTAAATGAATTGATTTGACGTGGTTTTTAGTTGTGCCTTTCTTGTTTTTCCTGTAATCGAACTAAAGCCCTATTTGATACTTTTTGGACATGTGTTAACTTTTGTGCATTTTTGTGTCTTGGCTAGACTTGTGCAATGATCAGGATGCCTTGAAATTATTAGATGAATATTGTTTGAGAGTGTGCCTAGGTGTCTGTAAATGAAATTGCAAGTTAATTGCTTAAAGTATGTTTCGGTTAGGTTTTTAGTTTAGGATAGAATGAGATTGTTTTATATTCTAAATGGTGATTGACCCATTATGTGATACATGCTAATTGAACCATTTTGTTTACATGTCTTGGAATGATTTGTATAATTGACAAATGAGAAGGAAAAGAATTATTTGGCTAAGTTAAAGTGTTGTGTTTGCTTTGCATGAAAAACTTTTGAAAAATCATGGACTTCAAGATTGATTTATTTGGTTGAAGTATGTGTGGCTGCTGTCCTATTTTATTGCATGGTGTTATGTTTGAAATTAAATTGTTTTAAGTGTTATTTTAAGCAAAGTGTTAAAGGGATTTAAAGTACGATCTTTCGGTGTTTCCGAATTTTGCGAAAAAGTGATTTTGAGTTTTTTCTCTGTTGTCCAGCGTTGATTTAACTTGTGAATAACTTCTAAAAATGTTTGCAATTGATTTAAAGTTTGAGCTTTTAAAGGTATGTGATTTACAAAAAAGTTGGATTGAAAAGTGGTATTTTTCGATGTTTTTGGATCTTGGTTCGTGGATGTCCGAAACGGATCAACAACTAAGGAAATTGTTTTAAAGTGTTTTGTTAATTGTTTTAGAAAGACTTTGAGGTATTTAAAGTATATTCAAAAGTTGGATTTGATTTGAGAAAGTAAAGATTTTCTTTTACGATTTTCCGATAAGGATTTGAAGCGCATTTTTAAGAGTGAGTTGATATTATGCATGAATGTTGATTAGATACTGATGAGCATTTTATTTCCCATTTTTCCTTGCATTATTTTACTCCTATTATTGATACTTGTTGCCTATTTGACATTGTTTAGCTTGATTTAGTGATTTAGAGTTTATTGGACTAATATTCTGAATATTGTTTAATTTGGGATTATTTAGCCTAATTAATTCTATTTCTATTTTCAGGTCATATTTGGCACAAGGGCTTTTTGGGCATTTTGGGAGTGAAGATTTAATTTTGGAAGAGAAGATATATGATGAAGTGAAGATTGTAATCTATCTTTAGGATTAGTTGAGATTTAGTTATATCTTTTAAGATTTAGATTTTATCTATAAGATATTTTTAGATTTAATTTAGAGATAAGCTTTCCTTAGGATTTGGGCCCATGATTTAGGCCCGTTTTGTGATTTAATTAGCCAATTTCGTGTAGACCTAGCAGCCACTAATCATTCCCACGTTTTTTACATTCTCTCTCTTAGAGAAGGCTTAGTTTTGCTCTCTAAGCTTGTGGTGGCTGCTAGGGTTTCTCTCTCTTCCCTTTCTACACATTTTTGGTATTTTTCTTCATGGAAGGTTAAACTCTTAGGTTAAATCCCTTTGGTAATGTATCACATACTCTTGAGGTTTTATTCTTAATGCTATTTCGTTTTTATTCACTGTTTTCATGCTTATTGATATGTTATGGTTCGCTTAGTTCCATTCTATAGAGATAATCCATGTGTATGAATGCTTAATTTATGCAAACTCGAAAAAACTCCATGCTTTGGCTTTTAATGCTTAATTAGAGGTTTGGGTTTTGGGGTGAGAATTGAATTTTCGCTTAGTATTTAATTCTCACGAGTTGGACAGTGAAGAGGAAAGAAATTGATCTTTTGTGACCGATGATAGAGTTGTGAACGCGAGCCAAAGGGGTTTATCCGCTTTTCCTTATCTGTTACTTCATTTTTATTTTAATTCTGTTTTGATTTCAATTATTCAATATTCAATATTCAATACAAAACCCCCCCTGTTTTCTATGCATATTATGTGTTCGACCTTTTGCTTGATAAGATATTCCTTGGGAGACGACCTAGGAGTCACTTCCTAGTACTATACTTAAACTGTTTTTTATTTGTATCGGGTACGGCCTCGATCAAATTTGGCGCCGTTGCCGGGGACTATCGGTTCTTGCCAAAGGTTATTAGTAGTTAGTTAGTGTCGTAGTTAGTGTAGTTATTATAGTGTGTCATGTCTGATTTAGGGTCTAGTAGTCAATTCTGATAATTGGTTGAAGTTGCACTGTTTGCTGTTTTGCTATTTTGTTGCAATTAGTATATTTGATTGATTCTGTGGTTGCTAGTTCACATAGTTGTGGGTGGAATTTTTGCACGAAAATTTATATCCACACTACTTTTATCATATAAAAAGGTTTTGAAGCACCACGATCACTCAGATCATCACTGATTGTGAGTTCCAGAAAAATTTTCCAAGTTTTAGCAGCACTTTCTTCAAATCGTCGCAACTTTTGACCCGTAACTCGGAATTTGACGAATTTTATATCAAATCGAAGGGAATTTTCTGAATAATCTGATTTTTCTCACTTTGTCAGAAAACTCCTTCGTCTGGACCCTGAAAAAGCCGTTTTACTATTTCTTTTTTATTTTACAAGTTTTATTTTCTTAGTTTTTGGTCTCTGATTTAATTTTTTGACTTGGTTCCTTTTTGAATTTTGTCCTAAAACTTTCTGTGGTATGTTTTCATGATTTTAGGGTGCTGAAAAAAATAAAGGAAAAAATTTTAAAAAATAAAAAATTTTGTTGCCTATTTTGGTCATGTATATTAGTGACAGTTTGCTATGCTTAATGATGTTTTGTTCAGTACATGACTAGGGGCAACCCATGCTATTTGCATCCATACAACCCTGAAATTGATAGAACTTATCACAGACTAGTTAGACAAAATAGGAACCAGTCCATAGGTAGTGAGTCTGTTGAGTCTTTACATAGTGAGTCTGCTTCTTTTTCTTCTATCCCTATAAATTCTGATTCTCATTCTGATTCTTATTCTGATCATTCTGAAAATATGGCTCAACCTCCACCACGTGAGAGGACATTGAGGGAGCTGGCTGCACCTGATTTCACTATTGAAGATTTGTGCATCCAGTATCCCGATGACCCGTATGAGCTAAGGTCTGGACTAATTCATTTGTTGCCCAAGTTTAATGGTCTTGCAGGTGAGGATCCTCATAAACATCTCAAGCAGTTCCACATTGTCTGTGCTACTATGAAACCACATGATGTGCAAGAGGATCATGTTTGTCTTAAGGCATTCCCACACTCCCTAGAGGGGCTAGCCAAGGATTGGTTGTACGATCTGGCCCCTGGTTCTATCACAGGCTGGGATGACCTGAAGAGGGCATTTTTGGAGAAATTCTTCCCTGCATCCAGAACAACAGCAATCCGAAAGGATATATCAGGCATCAGGCAACAAAGTGGAGAAAGTCTCTATGAGTATTGGGAGAGATTCAAGAGACTGTGTGCGAGCTGCCCCCACCATCAGATCTCAGAGCAGCTGCTTATTCAATATTTCTATGAAGGTCTCAACCTCATGGAGAGAAACATGCTTGATGCTGCGAGTGGTGGTGCCCTAGGAGACATGACACCTTTAGAAGCCAGAGCCAAGATTGAGAAGATGGCTTCCAATTGTCAACAATTCCATGCAAGGGGCAACAGCGATGCAATCGTAGTGAGAGGAGTGAATGATGTTGGCACAAGTTCTGGTAAGGTTGAGAAGCTTGAACAGAAGATAGACTCACTTACAACTTTGGTCACTCAATTGGCCATCAACCAGAAGAAGTTGTCCCTGCCTGCTAGATTATGTGGCATATGCACATCCGCTGAGCATCCCACAGATGCATGCCCTTCTGTGCAGCAGCAACCAACGACTGGTGTTGACCAACCTAAGGCATATGCCGCCAACATCTTCAACAGTAGAAACCAGCAGCCACAGAACTTTGATCTCTCTACCAATAGATACAACCCTGGTTGGAGGAACCATCCCAACCTGAGATGGTCTGATCAGCAGCAACCTTCACAGGTTCAATTTCAGAACAATTCCAGACCACCATATGTACCTCCTCCAGTCCAGCAACAGAGACAACAACAGGCTAATTCTGCACCACCAGCTCCTACTACTGAGCAGCAGCCTTCATTGGAAGAGCTGATGAAACAGATGACCATTCAAAATCTCCAATTCCAACAGGAAACTAGAGCATCCATTCAAAGACAAGAGGCCTCCATTCAATCTTTGACCAATCAGATGGGACAAATGGCAACAGCAATCAACACTATGCAATCTCAGAATTCTAACAAGTTGCCATCCCAAACAGTGATCAATCCAAACCAGAATGTGAATGCCATTAGTCTAAGGTCAGGGAAGCAGATTGTCACACCCACACCAGAATCTGACCTCAACAAAGATGATCTAGTTTCACCCAACAAGAAGAGCCAAATGGTCGAGGAGAGTGAGCACACAAGTACAAAAAAATCCCATCCAGCTCAGCCTTCCTCAAGCACAACACCTGCTACTGCCCAACAACCACCCCCCATTCCTCTTCCTTTCCCACCAAGGGGGGTGACTCAAAGCAAGAAAATGGAAGAGATTGACAAAGAGATACTTGACACATTCAGGAAGGTGGAAGTCAACATACCCCTTCTTGATGCAATCAAGCAGATTCCAAGGTATGCAAAGTTCTTGAAGGATCTATGCACACACAAACGAAAGCTCAAGGGCAATGAGAGGATCAACATGGGAAGAAATGTCTCTGCTCTTATAGGTAAACCCGTCCCTCATATTCCTGAAAAGTGTAAGGATCCTGGAACTTTCTCTGTGCCTTGTATCATAGGTAATACTAAATTTGAGAATGCTTTGCTAGATTTAGGAGCATCTATTAATGTTATGCCTATGTCTGTTTTCAAGTCTCTTTCACTTGGACCTCTTCAACCTACGGGTGTGGTTATTCACTTGGCAAATAGATCTACTGCCTACCCCGCAGGTTTGATAGAGGATGTCCTGGTTCGGGTAGAAGAGCTTATCTTTCCTGCTGATTTTTATATTCTTGATATGGAAGAGGACACCTCTCGTAGTGCTGTCCCTATCATATTAGGGAGACCATTTTTGAAAACAGCCCGAACCAAGATAGATGTGCATGCAGGTACACTTTCCATGGAATTTGATGACAGTGTGGTTCGATTCAATATTTTTGATGCTATGAAACATTTTTCTGATGACCACTCTGTCTTTCATGTTGACTTGCTTGATGATCTGATTGATGAGCATGTTCTAGACTTTTTGCATGATTATGATTTGCCATCTTTCACTAGCTCATTTACTTGTCCTGCATGTTCTGATTCCGAAATGTGCACTGCATGCATTGAAATTGACCAGTTTTTAAATTCTGCTACTGCATCTGTTGATTCATATGATATAGATTCAGATCATGCTAACCCTAACCCCATTTCTGTTATGCATGAGTCTAATTCACTTGTTCAGGTGCAGGCGGCAGAATCCAATTCTGCTGCTCCTTTAGTTCCATCTGTGATGCAGGCACCTTTATTGGACCTGAAGCCCCTTCCTCCTCATCTCAAATATGCTTACTTGGAGGATGAGCAGAAACTTCCAGTGATCATCTCTACCTCCCTTTCTGTTGATCAAGAGAGGCAGCTGCTGGATGTGATTAGAGCAAACAAAAGGGCAATAGGATGGACTTTGGCAGACATACCTGGTATTAGCCCCTCCATGTGCATGCATCGGATTTTATTGGAGGATGGGGCTAAACCAGTGAGACAACCCCAGAGACGGTTGAACCCCCAGATTCTTAATGTGGTGAAGAAAGAGGTCACCAAGCTGCTGCAAGCTGGTATTATCTACCCCATTTCGGACAGCACTTGGGTAAGCCCGGTTCAAGTAGTTCCCAAGAAGTCTGGGGTGACAGTTGTCAAAATGAGAAGGATGAGCTGATTCCCACTAGAGTGCAGAACAGTTGGAGAGTCTGCATTGACTATAGGAAGCTCAACCAGGAGACCCGTAAGGATCACTTTCCTCTTCCCTTCATTGATCAGATGTTGGAGCGCCTGGCAGGTAAATCTCACTATTGCTTCTTAGATGGTTTCTCTGGTTATTTCCAAATCTGTATTGCACCAGAGGACCAACATAAGACCACATTTACCTGTCCTTTTGGTACATTTGCTTATAGGAAGATGCCTTTTGGCCTATGCAATGCTCCTGGCACTTTTCAAAGATGTATGATGAGTATTTTTAATGACTTACTTGAGCATTGCATAGAGATCTTCATGGATGATTTTAGTGTATATGGTTCCTCTTTTGATGCATGTCTTGATAGTTTGTCTAAGGTGCTTAATAGGTGCATTGAGACTAACCTTGTCTTGAATTTTGAAAAATGTCATTTTATGGTAGAACAAGGCATAGTCTTAGGGCACATTATTTCGCATAAGGGCATAGAGGTTGACCCTGCTAAGCTGCATGTAATATCACATTTGCCTTACCCCTCTTGCGTGCGAGAGGTGCGTTCTTTTCTTGGCCATGCAGGTTTATATCGCAGGTTTATTCAAAACTTTAGCAAGATAGCCCTTCCACTATCCAACTTGCTTCAAAAGGATACCGCATTTGAGTTTGGAGACCAATGCAAGAAGGCATTTGATGAGCTAAAGAGAGCACTCACCACCACTCCCATCATCCAACCACCTGACTGGACCCTCCCATTTGAGCTCATGACCGATGCCTCGAATTATGCTTTGGGAGCAGTTCTCTCCTAAAGGGTTGGTAAGCTGTCTCATGTGATTTATTATGCATCTAGGACTTTAGATTCAGCACACGTTAATTACACCACAACTGAAAAAGAGCTGTTAGCCATTGTCTTTGCACTTGATAAGTTTAGATCATATCTGTTAGGTTCTAAGGTTGTAGTGTATACTGATCATGCTGCTCTGAAGTATCTTTTGAAAAAGATAGATTCCAAACCTAGGTTGATTAGATGGATGTTGCTCCACCAGGAGTTTGATCTTGAGATTCAGGATCGGAGGTGTGCACATAACCTTGTCGCAGACCACTTGAGCAGAATAGAGAGAGAGGAGGATGCATTTCCTATCCGGGATGACTTCCCGGATGAGCAGCTTTTAGTTTTGCATGTTTCACATCCCCCTCCCCTTACTCCTTGGTTTGCTGATATTGTAAATTATATAGTTGCATCTGTTTTTCCACCCTTGGCATCCAAAGCTCAAAGAGACAAATTGAAGAGCGATGCCAAGTATTATGTATGGGATGACCCCTATTTGTGGCGTTTTTGCAGCGATCAGGTCATTCACAGGTGCATTCCTGACCAGGAGATCCAATCGGTTCTCCAATTTTGCCATGCTTCACCAGTTGGAGGCCACCTTGGCACTCAAAGGACAGCACGAAAGGTGCTGGATTCTGGATTTTATTGGCCTACCATCTTCAAGGATGCAAGCAAAATCTGCAGCTCATGTGAGCAATGTCAAAGAGCAGGAGGCACCCTATCTTGGAGGCAACAGATGCCGCAACAACCTATGTTGTTCTGTGAGGTGTTTGATGTCTGGGGTATAGATTTCATGGGCCCCTTTCCTGTTTCTTTTGGTTTTTATTATATCTTACTTGTTGTGGATTATGTATCCAAATGGGTGGAAGCTAAGGCCACCAGGACTAATGATGCTCAGGTTGTTGTAGATTTTGTCAGGTCTAATATCCTCTGCAGGTTTGGCATACCTAGAGCCATAGTCAGTGATCAAGGCACACACTTCTGCAATAGATCCATGCAAGCTTTGCTCAAGAAGTATGGGGTTGTGCACAAAGTTTCTGCACCATATCACCCCCAAACCAATGGGCAAGCTGAGATTTCAAATAGAGAGATCAAGCGGATTTTGGAGAAGATGGTGAAGCCTAATAGAAAGGATTGGAGCACACGATTGGAGGATGCTTTATGGGCCCATCGGACTGCTTACAAGGCACCCATAGGGATGTCACCTTATCGGGTTGTTTTTGGTAAGGCATGCCACCTGCCTGTGGAGATAGAGCACCGTGCATATTGGGCTGTGAAGCAATGTAACTTAGCTCTTGATCAAGCGGGTGAGGAGAGGAAGCTGCAGTTGAGTGAGCTAGATGAGATCCGTTTGGAGGCCTATGAGAATTCCAAAGTTCTACAAAGAGAAGACCAAGAAGCTCCATGATAGCTCAATTTCCAGAAAGGAGTTCTTGGTTGGTCAAAAAGTGTTGCTCTACAACTCTAGGCTTGGACTCATGAGTGGAAAGCTCCGCTCTAAATGGATTGGACCGTTTGTAGTCACCCAGGTGTTTCCTTATGGCACTGTGGAGATCAAGAGTGAGTCCACAGACAAGAGCTTCAAAGTCAATGGCCACCGACTCAAGCCTTTCCTAACCTCTCCTACTTTGGATGATGCACCTGTGGAGGAGGCCTCATTGGTCGACCCCATTTTTGACCCACCATGATTTAGGGAGTCTTCTTTTCTCCTTCCTTACTCTTTTTATTGCACTTGTCTATATCTGTCTGACTCTGCTATTTGTGTTCCATTGAGGACAATGTGTGATTTAAGTGTGGGGGGAGAGTAGTTTAGGTTGCATATTTTTGCTTTGATTTTTTTAGGTTTTGCTAAGTTTTGGGCATTTTCTTGCATGTTTTTGCTTCATTTTAGTAGACTCTTGGTATCTTGTGTCTGAATTCATGCATTTCTGTGTGTAAAATTGCTTTTGATAATTAAGAGGTGGTAACACTGTGATAGAATTGTCCCTTTTGTGAGGATTTGAGCCTTAATTGTGGGTGGATTGCTATATATGCCACCTAATTTTCTTTCATGTGTGATTGCACTCTGGATTACTTGCACTCTAGAACTTGACTTGACTCTTGTTGATACTTGATATTCCCATGCACATTTTGAAATGATTTAGGCATTGTTTTTCTTGAATAAGCCACTAGCCATATGAGCCTACCTTGAATGAATTTATCCTTTGATAGCCCCTTTGAGCCTTTATATCCCTTTTCTTTGTTCTTTAGCTCATTACAAGCCTATGATTGAAAAACCATGATTGTCCTAACCTTAGGGAATGTTGGAGCTTTGGAATTGTTTTGGGAATGGGTATTAAGTAAGCGAGGGTGCTTTGTTCTTCATCTCTTGTGAGTTCTGGGTTTTGTCTCTATGGTCGGTGATGTAATTATGGCTTTATCTCATTATGCCATTTTTGTTGTTTCTTCTTCCCTTTCGTTCATGAAGTTCTGTAATGTAATGTAATTCAAAAAAAAATAATTGAAAAAAAAATGATGAAAAAAAAAGGGAAAAAAAAGTGAAAAAAAAAAATAGAATAAAAGGTTGATTGAGGCATAGAGGATTGGAATTTGAGGTTGCTGTTATGATTATCATTTCATTCTGGGGTGGATTGTGTTTATTTTTTTACTTATTCCCCATCGCTCCTCTATTCCCTGGGTTTTAGCTACATTTCCCATATTTTTATCCTACCTTGTCCTTGGCCCCATTACAACCCTGAAAAGACCTTTTGATCTTAATGTGCATGTGTGTTGATTGTTGATGTTAGAGGCTTGTCAAGCTTATGGTTGTGTTTGTTTTTCATGATGTGCCTTGAGTGTAAACACTGATTAACCTTAAACACTTGAGTGTAAACACTATTGAGTGATCCTTGTGAGTTTCTATCATCTTTGTGACTACCCTCTTGATGTCATTGGTTTTCTTTGCATATTTGAAATAATTGGATGATGTTCATGGATGCCTTGATTCTTTGGTCCTTATTCTCTTCGTGTGCTCGATTTTGCCCATTTCTTTGCATTTCCTAGAATTCATTGTGAAGTATGTAATCTCTTAGGTTTGCATTCATTAGCTGTAGTAATCTTGTTTCATGATTCACTTTGGTGCATATTGATCTTCTCAGTCCTAATTCTTAGTTTTGCCCAGGAGTGCAAAAGGATAAGTGTGGGGGTATTTGATGAGCATTTTATTTCCCATTTTTCCTTGCATTATTTTACTCCTATTATTGATACTTGTTGCCTATTTGACATTGTTTAGCTTGATTTAGTGATTTAGAGTTTATTGGACTAATATTCTGAATATTGTTTAATTTGGGATTATTTAGCCTAATTAATTCTATTTCTATTTTCAGGTCATATTTGGCACAAGGGCTTTTTGGGCATTTTGGGAGTGAAGATTTAATTTTGGAAGAGAAGATATATGATGAAGTGAAGATTGTAATCTATCTTTAGGATTAGTTGAGATTTAGTTATATCTTTTAAGATTTAGATTTTATCTATAAGATATTTTTAGATTTAATTTAGAGATAAGCTTTCCTTAGGATTTGGGCCCATGATTTAGGCCCGTTTTGTGATTTAATTAGCCAATTTCGTGTAGACCTAGCAGCCACTAATCATTCCCACGTTTTTTACATTCTCTCTCTTAGAGAAGGCTTAGTTTTGCTCTCCAAGCTTGTGGTGGCTGCTAGGGTTTCTCTCTCTTCCCTTTCTACACATTTTTGGTATTTTTCTTCATGGAAGGCTAAACTCTTAGGTTAAATCCCTTTGGTAATGTATCACATACTCTTGAGGTTTTATTCTTAATGCTATTTCGTTTTTATTCACTGTTTTCATGCTTATTGATATGTTATGGTTCGCTTAGTTCCATTCTATAGAGATAATCCATGTGTATGAATGCTTAATTTATGCAAACTCGTAAAAACTCCATGCTTTGGCTTTTAATGCTTAATTAGAGGTTTGGGTTTTGGGGTGAGAATTGAATTTTCGCTTAGTATTTAATTCTCACGAGTTGGACAGTGAAGAGGAAAGATATTGATCTTTTGCGACCGATGATAGAGTTGTGAACGCGAGCCAAAGGGGTTTATCCGCTTTTCCTTATCTGTTACTTCATTTTTATTTTAATTCTGTTTTGATTTCAATTATTCAATATTCAATATTCAATACAAAACCCCCCTGTTTTCTATGCATATTATGTGTTCAACCTTTTGCTTGATAAGATATTCCTTGGTTGACGACCTAGGAGTCACTTCCTAGTACTATACTTAAACTGTTTTTTATTTGTATCGGGTACGGCCTCGATCAGATACCCTTGTATTAATTCTGTGTCTTGATTTAAGCAAAGGAATTGCCAGTCGGGATTTTGGAGCTGCTGTCAGTCAGGAGGACCCGCAACAGTTTTTGTCGGACATTTGCTGGAATTAAGGTGAGAGAGGGGCTTTCCCCAGACACTGTGGTATTTAGGTAAATATTAAGACGTTCCGTATCATCTCAAAGATCGGAACCTAGTGGTCTCTAGTTCAGTAGTATTGTGGCAATTGTTTGTGTGTGTGGCCACGTATACGAAGGGGACTAGGACCACACACCTTATGATGCAGGATGTTATCAATGTGAAAATGCCATGATGATATGATATGCTTGTATTACTCATGCATGATAAACATTTTATATATGATGATGTTAATGTTTGGAACTCGGTGAGATGTTTGTATGTTTGATCCATGATGGAAATTAAGTGAGGCAATGGAAATTATGAAAGGAATACTGATGCTAATGAGAAGAATGTGACGATGTTGAATTAAGTGATGAAAAGAAAAAGTTCTTAATAATAACGCGTTGTGTTGATAAGCTTTGGAAATCTGGGATGTGGAAGTGCAAGGAATGAAATGATAGGACCAATATGATCAAAAATCCGGGATGCGTACGTGCGAAGCAGCGAAAGAAATATCGTGACCTGTGCCAGATCGAGGAACTCCCCAAGGCGCACGATTGACAAGGCGCGCTTGTCGGATTGAGGAGCTCCTTGCTACATGCAGTTGCTATGAGGATTATGAAACAATGAGAAAGCGTTAATGTAAAAGATTCGATTAGAGGTCGAGGTTCACCGAAGGGATGAACAAAGGGTGACTCGTCCGAGCTTAGGATTAATAAAATACTAATAAGACATTAAAAGACATTGAATAACACGGCGAGATGAGTGTGAAGTAGTGGAGAGGAAGATATTCTGTTTATCTGCGGATACTCAGGTGAGTGATTGTGATAGGGGAGGGTGATGACGGTGAAACGTCAATTAACCTAGAGTGTTCTTCTAGGCAGAACGAATCTATATGTGATCAGGGATTAATACCCAATGGATCGTAGCGTGTTCTGCACCCGAAACTAGAAAAGTATTGTCACCCCCTTGATCAATTTTGGAACAGTGAGAGAGAATCTGAACGAGGTGGGCAGTCGATTGGTGTTGGGCCCTTGCGATATCGGGTAAAATGTGAATTGTCATGATGGCCGACCAGTACAGTTGTGGCTTTGACAAATACATATGTTGTTGGATTTTCTCGGCTGTTCGACCTGCGTGGGTTAAGGTTCCTGTACTCCTGTTTGCTTCCAATTAGGTTTGGGAGGATTGGAGGAGATTTATGTGTGTTAACTAACTCCACGATGACAATCTCTTATCCCCTGTCATCGATGGATGCGAATTGATAAGACTTAATAAAGTAATTCACAATATTGAAAAGATTCCTAGAATAAGAGGTTGAGATATAATAATTATATTGACAATAAGGACGAGAATGTCTAAGTGAAGAGGACACTATGTGACGGTCAAGCGGAAGAGAAACACGAATAAGTTCAAGGATGTGATGTTGTGACGGCTAAGAGTTGTGAAGTAACATTGACAAATGAATTGAGAAAGAAATAAATGAAGATAATGAGAATGGAAAGTTTGAGACTCATGAATGAGTGATTATGATAATAATGTGAACTATGCTGTAAATTGTATCTGTTGTTGTGATGTTGTTGTTTTCTTTATGTCTTGATGTTTTGCCTATTGTAATTCCACCCCGTCGACGAGAAATCGTTCGGGATGCTCACTCTCTCTACTATTCTATTTCTTTCTCTCCCGACACTTGATGTCGTGGGTTTTTAGATGGCATTCGACGTCAAGGTTTGTATGCACCCTCTGGAAGACAGAGATTGGGACTTTCTTGAGGAAGGCTGGAAGTGGCGAGGAGACGTTAGCGTAGAGATCGACGACCCTCTGTTCACTCCAATGGCTATCGACTTGTGGGATCTGATGTATAGGATAATGCTAGAAGATCCAGAGTATGTAAAGGTTTTGGTGCTACCAGAGAATGATGGGAGATTCGATGACGGTGAAGAGGATCTGGAATTAAAGGAGGTTGCTGTTAAGGATTGTGATATGTAGCATAGGGTATTATTTGTGCCTTGATTATGTAATGCACTTTCTTAAGTTACTAAGATAATGATGCTCTATTCTGATGTAACCCACCCTACTTCTTTATCAGTTTTGAAAACCCAACATTTGACGTTATTTGTATAAAGGGAAATGGAATAGTATTTTATGAAACTGGAAGAAAGAGTTTCAAAGCGTAATGCTGGTAACATCTCGATTTGAAACTGTAAGGGGTGATGTGGGATATGTAAGAGTTATTTTTATAACAAAAGTGTTTTGAAAAGAGAACTGTTTTATATAGGCAAACTCATGTCCACGTCACCAATGCAAAAAAAAACCAAGATTTTTACTAAATAAAGATATAATCAAGTTTCTAAAACGTGGTTACACAACAATTCCATACAAAACGGTTCCTTTATTCAATGACCACTCACAAAAGCTAATTTACGAAAAAGGGTGTTTATTAGTGCTTTATAATTAATAATACAATGAAGACAACGATGGGTTCTATGCAACCGAATAGATACTCTGCATGCAAACAAAATGAATTGATTTCATTGCCTCCCAACATCATTATGTTTCCCATCATAGTAAATTGTAAAGGATAACTATTGTAGTAGACCGAGAGTTTATCCGACCAAAATCACCTTGGTCCGACCAGTTAGACGCTGGAACAAGGCACACAGTCCGCATGTGGTCGGCACGCTACACCGAGCCGATGGGCATTATGGGGACGTTACACGCTTATGAGATTAACCCCGAGCACAGGATCTTCATCCTTATCGCTATCACCTACAGTCTCATTAAGCTTAACGACTTCTCCTAAATTCCCACGATACTTGGTTAGATAAACATGATAAAGGATAAGGACTTATCACGTGCACATGATTTACGAAGGCAACCTTATCAGGACCTTTACTAATCCTAATTGAATTCTTCTTCTTCACAAGCCTCATCAGAAAGGCCCACAACACACAGGTAATCCCCTATAAGAACCACCATGCTATAGGGGCTAAGGTACTCTTTCTCATCCCTAAGTTGACACTAGCACACACTTTGTTGACTAGGGAGAACCTGTTTATCCCAACTGGATATACAGAAATCCTAAAGAGTCATAGATTAACATCTTGATTGGGATCATTCCTGGAGTTTTTCCATAGCTTCAAGGGTGATTTTGATTAAGGACACTACATTGGCACCGTCTGTGGGGAAAGAATAATATATCATTCCACCTCCACCATGGTTTATACCAGAAGCCAAGCTGGTGATCTCCGCGATCGCATTGGGCGTACTCGTGGCAGACCCAGGAACGTTAGCAATAACGATCAGCAACCGCAACCCACTGGTGACCTGCGAAATCTTCTTAATCAAAATCGTGAGACTAATTCGCAGCCACCACGTATGTAACATCCCTAATTTTATTTCCTAGTATAATTATAAGTTTTATCGAATTAAATAATTGTTTCTAGAAATCAAATTATTTAGGTGTGGGTATTTTCGTAAAAAAAAATACATTATGTTAATTACAGAATTACATTTACTTATATTTTAGAGTAAATTCATTTAAAAGCAAGTACTCTATTTGAAAAATAGACTTTCTAATTCTTTACTTTGGTATTTATAAAGATACAATGTTAGATGAATTTATGTTACTTCCTAATTCACAATTAATTTCAATTCTTTCTAGGTTCCTAATGAGTTGTATGGTTCTCAAATTCTATTGATATTTATTTGACTTTAAAAATAAAAATTATAATGGATAAATAATTAATTAAGTATAAATGTGTATGTATGTGATGTTTAAATCTTACTAGTAGTATTTTGGATATAAAAACAATTTGCATTTATATTAGTATATCTATATATATATATATTTAAATAAAAATAAGTTTTAGAAAAATAAAAGGGCTGTACGTGTGGTGTGTGCTGTGCAAGGGTGAAAAACCCTATTCTTTTCCTTTCATTTTCGGTCCAGCCGCCGCCCCCCTATCTCCACTTCTTCTCCTTCACTTACTTCCACTCTCAATCTCTCTCATCGCCTCTCTCCCTCTTGGCCGCAGCTCCTTGCCTCCACCGCTGCCAATCCTCAAGCCACCATCACCGACTTGCGCGTTTCTCTCTCTCCTTCGCTCTCTCACCCCGTCTCTCTCTCCTTGCGGCTGCAGCCATGGAATCCACCACCGCCGCGACCAGAGGCCGTCGTCACCGCCGCTGCTGCTCCCCCTGGACCAAGAGGTCCCCTTCTCACGACTCGTTTTCTCCCTTTGCTTTTGGTTGGGTCGCCATTGCTGCCGTTGTTGAAAGCTGTCGCCGTTCGCTGCTGCGGTTGGAAAGCTGCCACCGCCGCTGCCATGGATGGGATCTACCCCCTGTGGCCGTGCGGTGCTCGTTGCTGGTGCCTCGAAGCTCGAAGATTGCTCCCTCTCCATGCCCGATTCGATCCGTTGCCGTTATCGCCATCGACGCCGGTATCGCCATCATCGTTACCGGGGCCAGCCGCTCTATTGTGCTCTGAACCAGTTTGACCGAACCGGCTTTCAAAACCGTATTTGAGGGTAAATCCTTAATACTTTTCTAATTGCTCTAGGTTGTGTTTTAATTTTCATATTAATACTAATTTTTAATGTTACTGGTACTGATTATTCAATACTGAATTGTTTTAGAAATTAAACTATAATTTATATTGATTTTTATTATGTTTTTAATGATGATGAATTTAATTGCTTACTTGATTGTGATAACGTCGAATTAAACATTATGTCGAATGACGAGTTTTAAAGAGTAATTGTGAAAAATGTGTTGGGTTCTTAAGTAAGTGAGCTGTCGTTTAGCTTGGTTGAGTTGTCCCTGGGCTGAACGATATGTCAGTTAATTAGGAATCTGATATACTCGGCATAAAGTTAATTCGAGTTAAAGCGTTGAACATTTATTTCAAACTGAAAGGAAGTATAATTGTTTTAATGTTGTAATGGTAACTTGGATTTATTTTTTAACCAAGAATGCTTCCTTTTAGTTCGGAATTAATAGTGTCAAATAACAATCTTTGATTTTGTGGTTTCAAAACTAAAACTAATTAAACTTTAATGAACTTTTGGTAATTATATTAGTTTTGAAAGTTAGCGTATTTTCAATAAAAAGCTATACTATTTTATGAAAAAGACAATGATCTTAATTTGAAATCCTATGTTATTTTGATTCGTAAAATATAATTAAATGATTTCTTGATTTGGAAAACCTACGAAAAATACTCTACTTTGAAATATGATAAGTATATATTGAGATTTTAAATTGAGTCGCTTTTGGCACATTAAATTGATTTCTATACGATTTAATAATATAGTGAGATTACGAAGGAGTCTTAGGGCAAACACAAGCGATAACAATGGGCTCGACATGTGCGAGTATCGGTGTATGGAAAGGAGTGCGTTTGTGAAAAGCTAAGAGTTAAAGCAAATACAGGTAAGGGGTTCTTTACCTTGCTTTAGGGAGTATTATCTAATTAGCTCATAGTACTTGCTAAGAGTATATGTATATGTCCGGTTTGGAATTTAGATAGTCATTATAGGCTTAACAATCAAGAATGAAATTAAATGGATAGTTGTTAAATTGATATATGTGATAAATTGAGTATGCTAAGTGCTAAATGTCATTATTTATGCCTAACTGAAATATCTGGATACTTATTGGTAATTAGAGTTGATTATATATGAGAGTTGTTATGTATGTTAGAAAAAGTATTGAGTTGTGCTATTTTGTGAATGATTATGATATTTAATTATTGGGATGAATGTCTCTTGAAAATTGCCCTGTATATCTGGAAATTGAAAGAATAATGAGATGATGAATTGATAAACATATGAGAATAAATATTTCTTTGGAAAAAAATTAAAGGTATAAGTATATGAAAAGGATGATGAAATTATGATGAGTACATCAAGGAAATAATCGAATATGAAATTGAAAGATTTAAAGGAAACAGAGTGTGTGATCCAGATCTTGTAAGACGTTGTCCTTAGGAGACTGTACGCATAGATCGCGTAAGACGCACATGATGCGCAGCTGTAAGACGTTGTCCTTATGAGACTGTATGCAATTATGGACACACACATCATACATTAATAAAGGTATAGCTTGGATTGTGCGAATCCAGATCTTGTAAGACGTTGTCCTTAGGAGACTGTACGCATAGATCGCGTAAGACACACATTGTGTGCAGCTGTAAGACGTTGTCCTTAGGAGACTGTACGCAATGATGGACGCACCTTCTGATTTTGGGAATCCAGGGCTTGTAAGACGTTGTCCTTAGGAGACTGTACGCATAGACTGCGTAAGACACACATTGTGTGCAGCTGTAAGACATTGTCCTTAGGAGACTGTACGCAATGATGGATCCCCGTGATAAATTCTAAAAAGCTGTGAAAGCTTCAAAGAGTATGAGAAAAGAGAATGTGAAATTAAGTAAAGAGTTGAGAAATATATCATGTTGTATGAGTTGTAAATGTATGAAATAAAAGAGTTAAAGAATTATAAAAGAAATCATTTGTTATTAATGTAAATATAATTGCTGCGAATGAGTATGAATGATTGAGTTTTGTGCAATATATGGCTAAATGTGTTTGACTTAGTAGGCCATTATGTCTAGTTAGACACTACTTTCTACTTCATGTGTAAAGCTCACCCTTACAAACATTTTTCAGGTATTGAGCTTGGAGCTTGCACAGTTTTCTGGCCGAGCAGGTTGAACCTCCACTACGTGGAGTGTCGGTTTATTATTTTAGGAGTGGACTGTAGTTTTAGCTATGTTAAAAACTATTATTTTGTAATTTAAAGATATATATTAGTTGTATGCCCCTATTTGTGATATTTGGGGCATTAGGATCTGTTTCTGGATAAAAATTAAACGTTTATGTTTTAAAATTGTTCTGATCTGAACAGGTGCAAACAGGAAATTTTGGTAAAGTCCGAAATACAGAGGGAACTCTGCCGGATTTTTATTGAAATTTTCAAGTACCAATTTTTATAAAATCCTAAATTAACTAAATTATTGTGAGGGTGTTGCATTGTGGTATCAGAGCAGTTTTCCTCGGCCTATTGGATTAACTGATTACTCCTGTAGTTACTCATCAAGCGAGTAACTTGTAATTAGAAATAAAACTCCTTTCTGAATTAGTGAGTATCATTGTTAGCATGACAATAGGAATAGTTGCGGAGTCTAGTGTGGCGAGTATTCTAGATTCTTTTAAGTTTGTTTGAATTATTTGCGAAGCACGGTTAGTATTTGAAAATTTCTTTTGAGTTTGTTCAAATTATTTCAAACTGATTTTACAGACCCGAAATCTTGTGGAAAACAATGAGTCATATTTAGAAAGGGATGAATGACGAGACTAAGGAAAGTGATACCCCAACGGGTTAGAGCACTCAGCTGCTACCCCACCGGGAGGAAATGACCTTTAGTGTCGTGCCAAGTAAACCAATTCTAAATGTGACACACAAAATAAGATTTCAACATTTTAAAACTAATAGGCTATGTGTTTCAAACTTAAGTGAGACAAGAATGGTTTTATCACTCTAATATGATGTATGTTTGAGCCTGATCACCTCAAGTATACATATATTGGGGAATATCATCATCATGTCCTTAAGTTTCGGCGAGCATTTTGGGAATTTAGTGAGATCCCAAAAATTTAGGAAGATTAGAGGTCTTTGTCATAGGTCTCCGTATGCGTGGACAATTTAGATTCAAAGTTGCGCAGTCGAAGTATAGTAAGTGTCATTTTGTATTAAGATAGGAGTTTTAGCTAGTTCAGATATTCTAGTTAGCTTTGATAGATGCTAGAATTTATATTGATAGAATAGGAAGTTAGAAACCCCAAGATAGTACCTAGTGTTAGTCTTAGGTCTAAGCAATAAGGTGCTTAAAACCCTAGGTGATTGCATAGAGCTAAGATGTATGTTGATGATAAGTGTATGTCATGCTATGTGCTGTTACATGTTTACCTAAATGTTAGATTGTGAATTTGGATGATGCTTGCTTTTGTCTGAAAAAGTTAATGCTGAACTTGTTTTAAGAATAAAAACCATTTTGGAAATTTCTATATAAATGATGGGAAAGACTGAACTTGTTTTGGCACATAGCTATTTTGAAAAACTTCGTACTGAAACAGTGCCAACATCAAGAATCATTCTATTTCAATTATAAAAGTATTTAAGGAGAATTTCAATGTTTTGAACTGAACCAGAGTCATTCTCAATTGATGGTTAAGTCGCCTGACAAAATTTTTAGAAAGTAACAAGGAAAACAAAGATTCCTAAGTAATCGGACGGTGAACTAACTCATTTCTTTAATCAGGCCACACGCCGATTAAATAGGAACCCCTTACACGTGACTTTACTCAGTTCGGAATGACACTTAGCTTTCAAACTCGATGTCAAAGGGGATGGGATGGTTTCAACTTTTGAAGATGAACCAAAATAAATTTTCTAACCAAAAGCATATTCCCTTTTTCCTTGGGTTGGCTAATCCTGAATAATTTTACACTCCTTCATCAAAGCTTCCACGAAGTTGGATGGAGGTAATCCTCTCTGAAAAGACATGATTTGGTTTGCAAAGTTTGTTTTCAGAATTGTATCCAAATTATTTGGCAAGAAGAATATAAAGGTTTTAAAATACAAAGTAATTTGCATGATGGAATAATTTACTAAGATTCTACCCAACAGTAAATGTTTTTCCATCAAGAAAAGAATTCGATTTTCAAAAAAAAAAAAAAACCTTGATTCTATCTGCATACCACCACATCAATATTTTTATAATATGCTACTTTGACCGTATGTATATATAAACGCCTTTCTTTTATGCAGCTTTAATTTTAAACCTAAACAAACGCATACATGTTTCCTGGCATATTATTTTGGTTTTATAAATATAATATATATATATATATATATAAGATGCATAAATGATCTTCTTGAACTCCACATCGATTTTCAAAATGTGTAAGTATTCTTGTAGTATGGAGGTTGTATTTACGGAACTTTAATCCCCATATATGGTGATTACTTTTATCAAAGTTTTGGCATGGCATTTGAATGGTTTGATTATTTGAAATTTTGCTTAAGTGTGTGGAGATGTAAGCCTAAACCTTAGGTTAGTCCAAGCAGATCATGGCTTGATTAGGAAGCGCGAGAGTTTGAGTCATGATTGATGGTAGTAAACATGTGTTAATATGAAACATTGTTGTGCATGTTTGAATTCTAAATGATGTGTACGTAATAAATGCTTACTTGAATAATGAATGTGTTTGTTTTAGGTCTAGGAGTAGAAAACAAGCTTTATGTTCTGGGTTAGAACATAACCAACCCCATGAGGGCATTGCCGTTTATAGTGTATCCGTAACCCCTTTCCAAACCTTTGAGATAAAAATCTCCTGAGGGAACCCGGTTAATCCTAGAACCATTTCCAACTTTCTTAAAGAATTAAACCTGATGTTGGGAAATGAATTTGAGAAAAGCATCAAAGAGTATTGTTATAGGAGCATCATAAGTGGGGGAGTGAACCCGGAAGGAGTTAGATATCATAGTAAGAGGCCCTGTTTAAGTGATAGTTATTCATTCACTTGAACTAATCGGAATTTCGGGGACGAAATTCTCCTAAGTGGGGGAGAATTGTAACATCCCTAATTTTATTTCCTAGTATAATTATAAGTTTTATCGAATTAAATAATTGTTTCTAGAAATCAAATTATTTAGGTGTGGGTATTTTCGTAAAAAAAAATAAATACATTATGTTAATTACAGAAGTACATTTACTTATATTTTAGAGTAAATTCATTTAAAAGCAAGTACTCTATTTGAAAAATAGACTTTCTAATTCTTTACTTTGGTATTTATAAAGATACAATGTTAGATGAATTTATGTTACTTCCTAATTCACAATTAATTTCAATTCTTTCTATGTTCCTACTGAGTTGTATGGTTCTCAAATTCTATTGATATTTATTTGACTTTAAAAATAAAAAGTATAATGGATAAATAATTAATTAAGTATAAATGTGTATGTATGTGATGTTTAAATCTTACTAGTAGTATTTTGGATATAAAAACAATTTGCATTTATATTAGTATATCTATATATATATTTAAATAAAAATAAGTTTTAGAAAAAAAAAAGGGCTGTACGTGTGGTGTGTGTTGTGCAAGGGTGAAAAACCCTATTCTTTTCCTTTCATTTTCGGTCCAGCCACCGCCCCCCCTATCTCCACTTCTTCTCCTTCACTTAGTTCCACTCTCAATCTCTCTCATTGCCTCTCTCCCTCTTGGCCGCAGCTCCTTGCCTCCACCGCTGCCAATCCTTAAGCCACCATCACCGACTTGCGCGTTTCTCTCTCTCCTTCGCTCTCTCACCCCGTCTCTCTCTCCTTGCGGCTGCAGCCATGGAATCCACCACCGCCGCGACCAGAGGCCGTCGTCACCGCCGCTGCTGCTCCCCCTGGACCAAGAGGTCTCACGACTCGTTTTCTCCCTTTGCTTTTGGTTGGGTCGCCATTGCTGCCGTTGTTGAAAGCTGTCGCCGTTCGCTGCTGCGGTTGGAAAGCTGCCACCGCCGCTGCCATGGATGGGATCTACCCCCTGTGGCCGTGCGGTGCTCGTTGTTGGTGCCTCGAAGCTCGAAGATTGCTCCCTCTCCATGCCCGATTCGATCCGTTGCCGTTATCGCCATCGACGCCGGTATCGCCATCATCGTTACCGGGGCCAGTCGCTCTATTGTGCTCTGAACCGGTTTGACCGAACCGGCTTTCAAAACCGTATTTGAGGGTAAATCCTTAATACTTTTCTAATTTCTCTAGGTTGTGTTTTAATTTTCATATTAATACTAATTTTTAATGTTACTGGTACTGATTATTCAATACTGAATTGTTTTAGAAATTAAACTATAATTTATATTGATTTTTATTATGTTTTTAATGATGATGAATTTAATTGCTTACTTGATTATGATAACGTCAACTTAAACATTATGTCGAATGACGAGTTTTAAAGAGTAATTGTGAAAAATGTGTTGGGTTCTTAAGTAAGTGAGCTGTCGTTTAGCTTGGTTGAGTTGTCCCTGGGCTGAATGATATGTCAGTTAATTAGGAATCTGATATACTCGGCATAAAGTTAATTCGAGTTAAAGCGTTGAACATTTATTTCAAACTGAAAGGAAGTATAATTGTTTTAATGTTGTAATGGTAACTTGGATTTATTTTTGAACCGAGAATGCTTCCTTTTAGTTCGGAATTAATAGTGTCGAATAACAATCTTTGATTTTGTGGTTTCAAAACTAAAACTAATTAAACTTTAATGAACTTTTGGTAATTATATTAGTTTTGAAAGTTAGCGTATTTTCAATAAAAAGCTATACTATTTTATGAAAAAGACAATGATCTTAATTTGAAATCCTATGTTATTTTGATTCGTAAAATATAATTAAATGATTTCTTGATTTGGAAAACCTACGAAAAATACTCTACTTTGAAATATGATAAGTATATATTGAGATTTTAAATTGAGTCGTTTTTGGCACATTAAATTGATTTCTATACGATTTAATAATATAGTGAGATTACGAAGGAGTCTTAGGGCAAACACAAGCGATAACAATGGGCTCGACATGTGCGAGTATCGGTGTATGGAAAGGAGTGCGTTTGTGAAAAGCTAAGAGTTAAAGCAAATACAGGTAAGGGGTTCTTTACCTTGCTTTAGGGAGTGTTATCTAATTAGCTCATAGTACTTGCTAAGAGTATATGTATATGTCCGGTTTGGAATTTAGATAGTCATTATAGGCTTAACAATCAAGAATGAAATTAAATGGAATAGTTGCTAAATTGATATATGTGATAAATTGAGTATGCTAAGTGCTAAATGTCATTATTTATGCCTAACTGAAATATCTGGATACTTATTGGTAATTAGAGTTGATTATATATGAGAGTTGTTATGTATGTTAGAAAAAGTATTGAGTTGTGCTATTTTGTGAATGATTATGATATTTAATTATTGGGATGAATGTCTCTTGAAAATTGCCCTGTATATCTGGAAATTGAAAGAATAATGAGATGATGAATTGATAAACATATGGGAATAAATATTTCTTTGGAAAAAAATTAAAGGTATAAGTATATGAAAAGGATGATGAAATTATGATGAGTACATAGAGGAAATAATCGAATGTGAAATTGAAAGATTTAAAGGAAAAAGAGTGTGTGATCCAGATCTTGTAAGACGTTGTCCTTAGGAGACTGTACGCATAGATCGCGTAAGACGCACATGATGCGCAGCTGTAAGACGTTGTCCTTAGGAGACTATACGCAATTATGGACACACACATCATACATTAATAAAGGTATAGCTTGGATTGTGCGAATCCAGATCTTGTAAGACGTTGTCCTTAGGAGACTGTACGCATAGATCGCGTAAGACACACATTGTGTGCAGCTGTAAGACGTTGTCCTTAGGAGACTGTACGCAATGATGGACGCACCTTCTGATTTTGGGAATCCAGGTCTTGTAAGACGTTGTCCTTAGGAGACTGTACGCATAGACCGCGTAAGACACACATTGTGTGTAGCTGTAAGACGTTGTCCTTAGGAGACTGTACGCAATGATGGATCCCCGTGATAAATTCTAAAAAGCTGTGAAAGCTTCAAAGAGTATGAGAAAAGAGAATGTGAAGTTAAGTAAAGAGTTGAGAAATATATCATGTTGTATGAGTTGTAAATGTATGAAATAAAAGAGTTAAAGAATTATAAAAGAAATCATTTGTTATTAATGTAAATATAATTGCTGCGAATGAGTATGAATGATTGAGTTTTGTGCAATATATGGCTAAATGTGTTTGACTTAGTAGGCCATTATGTCTAGTTAGACACTACTTTCTACTTCATGTGTAAAGCTCACCCTTACAAACATTTTTCAGGTATTGAGCTTGGAGCTTGCACAGTTTTCTGGCCGAGCAGGTTGAACCTCCACTACGTGGAGTGTCGGTTTATTATTTTAGGAGTGGACTGTAGTTTTAGCTATGTTAAAAACTATTATTTTGTAATTTAAAGATATATATTAGTTGTATGCCCCTATTTGTGATATTTGGGGCATTAGGATCTGTTTCTGGATAAAAATTAAACGTTTATGTTTTAAAATTGTTCTGATCTGAACAGGTGCAAACAGGAAATTTTGGTAAAGTCCGAAATACAGAGGGAACTCTGCCGGATTTTTATCGAAATTTTCAAGTACCAATTTTTATAAAATCCTAAATTAACTAAATTATTGTGAGGGTGTTACAACGTACATCCCATTCTGGAACGAGGATTAACCTGCAGCCTCCCCATAATTCACAAAGTCAGAATCATGTCACCAACTCCCAACCACCACAGTCTTCTCAACCTAGAACTGGGAGAAATCCCCAGCCACCCCCTAGCCTTCGGAATTTACTTCTTCCACCACCTCCCCCACCACCTCCAACACCACCTCCTTCCACTAGAGGAGATTCAAGCATCACCGCCCCAACCACCCGTAATACAGCCAGATCTACAGGAACCCGAGCACACATCAACCAAATTTTAGCCGTCAGTCAGAAACCAATCTCCAAAAGGTCGGCAAAAAATGTTCCGATCATTTTCAACGATGAAGATTTGGACAGGATCCTCCCAGGTCACAACGATCCCATGGTCATCACAGCTCTCATCGGAAACTATGAAGTGAAGCGTGTTTTCGTTGATCAAGGGAGCTCCAGTGATATTATGTTTCTTCCCCTGTTTAAGGCTTTGAAACTAAGGGAGTGCAATCTCACTCCGTTTGAAGGAGAGTTGATCGGGTTCACTGGGGACACCATCGAGCCTCGTGGTTACATTCAACTTCCTGTTACCCTCGGTCAACAACCGTCGGCTCGGACTGAAATAATTAAATTTTTGGTGGTTGATTGCCCAGCGGCCTACAACGCCATTCTCAGAAGAACTTTCTTACAAGCGTTCGGCGCAATAGTATCAACAGTACATTTGGCAATGAAGTTCGTTGGAACGGATGACAAGGTGGTTACAATCAAGGCCGAGCAAGAAGCAGCTCGGAGATGCTACAACGCAAGTTTGGGCAAGGTCAAGAACAGAGACCAGGGCCACTTGGAAAGGATTCCCCTCGGGAAAGGTAATGTAAACTTGGCAGATCTTGATATGCGTACGAATCTGACAAAACTAGGCCGATTCCGAAGGGACAGTGGGAGCTCTTAACGCTAAAAGACGAACCTCTCAAACAAATTAAGATTGGCTCGAATCTCCCTTTGGATGTCAAAGCTGAAATTTCCACTCTGTTGATCACCAATAAGGATTTATTTGCATGGACCTCGGCAGATATGCCGGGCATTGATCCAAATTTCATCTGCCACAAGTTGAGCATCCTTCCAGGAGCCAAACCAGTAGCGCAGCGCAAAAGAAAGGTCAGTTCTGAAAAGGCTATTGCTATTGAGGAAAAAGTCACCGAGTTACTCAGAGCTGGCTTCATTCGGGAAATTGACTATACAGACTGGTTAGCAAACACCGTCTTAGTCAGAAAGCCCAACGGGAAGTGGAGAATGTGCGTTGATTACACGGACTTGAACAAAGTCTGTCCAAAAGACCAATATCCACATCCCGTCATTGACAAGCTCGTCGACAATTCGGTCGGGTATAAGCTATTGTCATTCATGGATTCCTATTCAGGCTACAATCAAATACCCATGTACCCTCCCGACCAAGACAAGACTACATTCATCACCGACAAGGCAACCTATTGTTACAATGTCATGCCTTTCGGACTCAAGAACGCTGGAGCCACCTACCAGCGAATGATGAACAAAGTATTCCATGGAATGATCGGCTCAACCATGGAGGTGTACATTGACGATATAATTGCAAAGAGTAAGCAGCAAGAGACTCATGCTCAGGACCTCGAAACAATATTGGACCGAGTAAGGAAATATAATATGAGATTGAACCCTGAAAAATGCGTGTTTGGAGTCCCCGCGGGTTCCTTTCTCGGTTTCATGCTAACTGAAAGGGGCATCAAAGCTAATCCATACAAGTGCAAAGCAATTCTAGAAATGAGAAGTCTGACCAATCTCCGAGAGGTCCAGCAGCTTACAGGACGTGTGGCGGCACTTTCCAGGTTCCTATCTCAAGCTGCTCGGAAAGCCTTGCCATGGTATCAGCTCCTTAGGAAAAACAAAGACTTCCTTTGGGATGATCAATGTGAACAAGCTTTCGTTCAGTTGAAAGACTCTCTCTCCAGCCCTCCTGTCCTTAATAGCCCTCTTGCCAGAGAAGACCTGTTTCTTTACTTATCAGTGGCCGACGCAGCGGTCAGTTCAGCGTTGGTACGAGAGGATTTTGGAGTTGAGGCCCCCATTTATTTTGTCAATCGAGCACTTCAGGGACCTGAGCTCTGTTACCAAAAACTCAAAAAACTTGCATATTGTTTGGTAATATCCGCTCGAAGGTTAAGACAGTACTTCCAAGCCCATAGAGTCATCGTCATAACAGCTAAACCCCTGAGGCAGGTTCTCCATAAACCTGACCTTGCTGGCTGAATGGTGTCATGGTCAGTAGAGTTATCTGAATTTGATATTGTCTATGAGCCTGGGAAGGCAATGAAGTCCCAAGTACTCGTAGATTTCGTTACTGAGTTTACCGAGTCTCCCTCGGATGCACTTCCAAGTTCGTGGTCAGTATATGTGGATGGGTCGAGCAACAGAAAAGGGGCTTGTAACACCCCAAAATTTTAATCCCCGATTAATGAAATGTTAATTATAAATTAATTATAATTAATGATTTCTATATTAATCCTTGATTAAAATATGTGTTCATGTAACTAGTTTTTGTGTGTGGAATTATTTAATAAATAATATAATGCATAAAATAAATATTTTGCATATTAGTCCCTGGATTGGGACCTAGAGGTAATTATAGGAAAGGTTTTGGAGGGAAAGAAAATAAAATAATTATTTTTCAAAAATTGGGCAAAATACTCGAGTATTTTCTGAAAAACTCGAGTATTCTGGGTCAAATTGCACGAGTTAGTGCGTTTGATGAGTCACCATGAACGATTCCCCTCCATTGACACGAATACTCCACCACGAACACATCAATAGCTTCGTGTCGCTGTGCATGATGCTTCCAAGTTAGTATTTAAGCTCATCAACGTCTTTTGGTGGAGGATTTTGATCAACCTTGTTGTTGTTGTTGAAGTTAGGGTTCTGAATTCATCCTCTTCGATTCTCCTTCTCTGTTCATATTCAAAACACAAACTATACACGAATACAAAGCTCACATCACGAGCTTTGTATAGACACCAAAATCGCGAGGATTGAGTGAGTGTGTTGGAGGATTCAAGGAGTTGAAGTGAAGCTGTTCTTGGCCAAGCTTGTGTCTGGAGCTTACTTTGATCTTGATTTCTGGTAAGCTCATGAATCTCTGAGTCTCAAATTCGATTTCCTTAGTTAGATTATGTTGCATAGAGTCTAGAAAACCTAATTTCCCCAATTTTATTCTTTGTTTCATGTGTGAACCAATTCCACTTTGGTGTTGCACTCAAAACTGCTCTGCATGTTGGGTTAAAGTGCTTTTGGTGCTGTGGAGCTTTTCTTTGGGGAATTTCTTGTTTGATTCACGTCTGAGAGGTAAGGGGAAGTAATTTTATTCACTAGATAGAGATTAAATTCCATTATTTGTGTTAGAGAGCCACCAAGAGGCTCTAAGGGCTTAGATTGAATAGGATCTTTGGTTTGGAGACCAAGCTTTGCTCTAAAACTGTGTTGAGCAAGTTCTATATCATGCATGCAAGCTTAAATGAACTTTGTTTCATGAGTATTGTGCTTATTGTGTAAATTGAGGTGTTGAGTTGTTAAAATGTGTTTTTATGCATGATTTATTGATTCTCTGTCAAATTGGTTATTTGATATGAAATGAGTATGGTAACATGTTCAATATATGGTATATGAACTATTGTGATCACTGGTTTGGGTTAAAAATGTTTAGAAATTGAAATGGTATGTAAAAATCAAGTTTCAGCCTGTTCTGTCTGCAAATACTCGAGTATATGGCTTAACACTTGAGTATTTCGTGATGCACTAGTGTGAAAATTGGCGCACCAACTTGAGAACCAGGCTAAGCACTCGAGTATTTCAGATGCAACAAGAGTAAAAATTAATGAACAACTCGAGTAATATATGAACTACTCGAGTATTCTGGGTAATGGACTACTCGAGTATCTCATGAATTACTCGAGTATATTTTTGAAAATCTGAAAACTTGAATCTCCAAACAGACATGAACGACTCGAGTATAATCATGAACTACTCGAGTAAAATCTGGAAAATGATAAACTACTCGAGTATTATTGAAAACACTCGAGTATTTTTAGTCAGATACTTAAAAATACCATTTTCAATTCTAAGTCATTTTGTAACACTTAAAGGAAAATAAACCAAGTGATCCTGGACTTAAAGGAAATTGATTGACGTTATGATGTTTTCATTTGAATAACGATACGTTGCTCGGGAGGCACGTAATGTATTAACAAAAGGATAAAACATCAATCAATTCCTTTTAAGTAAAGTAATGCATTCATTCTGGAGTTTGGATGGTAGGACGTATATCATGTTTTTGGTAAACATGTGGAGGGCCTTTGGGAGTGCCAATACGCTTCCTTGATGACACGTCGTTGACGTGGTCGGCTTAGTGGATGCCGATATGATTATACCGTTTGGATGACGGTCCGTTTGGATGACGGGATATGCTCGGGTGGCATGGATACCAAGCTTGACGTGTACATTCTAGGTGAGTGTACGAATTGTTGTATACCTAGGAATACAACGCACTGTTGAGTGCTGGGTTGTTAGGGATGGACGTCAGAGAGTGACATAGTATGATGGAGATAGGCTTGAGAGTTAAAGTCATGCATCATGCCATTCATTTAAATTAATTGTGATAAATGAAATAAGTGTGAGCATCCTATGTGCATTAATTAACTGCTAAGTGTTATATGTGATTGTTGTTAATTGATGCATATTTACATACTCATATTGCACAATTTATTCTCTGTTGATTATGTGTATAGAATTGCTTACCCCTATGCCCTTGTAGGTGATGTCTCGTTACATTGCTTGCATCGAGATCCGGCCACTTCCTAGTGGCACATGGATCTATGAGGACCATCGCGCGGTGTTCGAGGGAGAGGTAGAGGTTACCTTCTACCACCCGAACCCGTTGATCCGATTCCGTCCTCGTAGATTTAGGATTCCCATCATATACACTATGCATGTACCCCCGTTTTACACTTACCATGGACCAGCTCGCTCCTATCATAGTTTCCGTTTTCGACCTACCCGCTCTCACCCTTTTACCTCGAGAGTCATCCGCGAGGAGACTCCCCCATCTGATCCGAGGAGCCCAGTCAGGGTTTCACCATCACCTGACCCGGTACCCAGTGGTAGGGTACACTCTCCCTCGGATGAGATCGAGGAGGATCCGGTGGAGGACGAGAGTGGGAGCGAGCCTGTCGTGCATTCTACTGGGAGTGATTGGAGGGATGATGATCCCTAGGTATATGCATAGGGTATGTGATGAAGATCAAAGGATCCGATGTGTGGATGCTATGGAGGAGATCTTGCTGCTACTGCTGTGTTGATGATGATGCTACTACCTTACTACTCTTACTTTTGGGAGACTGCTACTACTATTACTACATCTGATGCTGCCAGATCTACGTGACTACCCCTGGAGATGTATTTTGGTTATGTACATACAGTGTAGATATACTTTTGGAATACTCTAGGGTTGTGGTTACACTGTTATGTAGATCTGTTGTTATGGACTTGTACTTCTGGATCTTGGAGACTATCATGATGGGACTATGTACTTATGACTTTTATTATATAGAAAACCTATGTTTATACTCTATCAGTTGCATAGTCCAATAATTTCCGCTTACTCTGATTTAATCTACTTAAGAGCTCGGCTATAAATATTATTTAATGGTGTTAGTTTTATCGAACAAAGCAAGGGTAGTTTTAATTACTTGTATGATATAAAGATGTTTCCAAAGAACGAATTGTTACTCTATTTGCGAAAAGGTTTTAGAAATCGCCGAACTCGATACAAATGTTTTGAAATGGTTTAGAGTTTATTCTCCAAGAATTCCAAATGACGATTTGTGCACCCGCTTTAAAAGAAAATTTTATTTCCATATTTTCTTAACACTCACAAGTCCATATGTTGTCCAATATACAAGTATAATTACTATATTATATTTGGGTAATTCGGAAGGGTGTCACACTGAGTGGTATCAGAGCAAAAGTCAGATCCTGTAGTAGTGGAAGTAGTTTCAGAAAGGTAGCCATCAACATCAAGCAGGTATCTCCAGGGCATTTACACTATTTGAATGTTATTATTTTGATTGTTGAGCTTTAAATACCCTTGATTTGTTTGCATCTTGTCTCTTTTGAGCACAAGACGCAATTGAATGTGAAGTTAGAATTTTTAGCAATAGTCTTAGCATGGGTGGTGTAATTGAAGTTTCTGTAGTTCAACATATGTGACCATAAGCCCATAGCGCAGGTCTAATATGGCAACTAGAAACCAAAATCACACCAACGCGATGTTAGAACGAATCACCACAGTGTTGGAGGCTATGCAACGACAAACTCAACAATCATCTCAACCGGTTAACCCGCCTCATCAGTGTAATGTGGGTAACGCTGAGGCAAAGACTTTGGCTGATTTTAGGAGCTGTAATCCAACAAAGTTCGAAGGAAGATTTAAACCGGAAGAGGCCAATAAGTGGATTCACACCATGGATAAGATTCTGAGAACATTGGAGTGTTCTGATGCTCAAAAGGTGGCATATGCAACCTACATATTAGAGGATGAAGCTGAGAATTGGGGGAATCACACGATGCAGCTTCTGAAATATGAAGGAAGGGAGGTAAGTTGGGGAGTATTCATGGAGAAGTTTCTCCGAAAGTATTTCCCTGAAGATATAAGGAGGAAGAAAGAGGTGGAATTCTTGCAGCTGAAGCAAGGGAACATGAGTGTGGGTGAGTACGCAGCCAAATTTGAGGAGCTGATGAAGTACTCTCCATACTATCAGAACAATCCAGATGAGATGAGTAAATGCATAAAGTTTGAGGGAGGCTTGAGGCCAAAGTTGAAGTCGATTTTCAGTTACCAACGGATTCAAAGCTTTCCTGCACTGGTGGACATGTGTAGGATGTATGAAGACGATACCAAGGCTGAGGAGATGCAAGTCTCAGAGAAGAAGGACAATCAGAGCTATGGACCCCAGAGGCGTAAAGGTTTCAATAACAGAGGCAAAGGTCCATATGATCGCCGAGGGAAAGGCAAGGGAAAAGCTGGTAGTTCGGATGGAAGGAATTATCGGAGCGAGGCTCCATTCTGCAATAAGTGCAAGCGCAGTCACTATGGCCGTGTGTGTTGGGGGACAAGTGGTTGCTTTAACTGTGGAAAGCCGGGACATTTTGCAAGGGACTGCAAGAAACCGACCAAAGCCAACTCAAGAAGAACTGCAGAAAGACCTATGGTTCAAGGAAGGGTCTTCACTCTTAGTGGTGTGGAAGCGAGCCGATCCTCTGATCTGGTGCAAGGTAAATACTTGCTTAATGGTCATCCTTGTCTTGTTTTTTTTTATTCTGGTGCAACGCATTCATTTGTTTCATATGAATGTGTAGATCGTTTGGGTTTGATTATGTCTGAAATGCCCTATACCCTCAAAGTAGAAACCCCTGCTAATGCTCCTGTAGTTGTTTCTAGAGCATGTCTTAACTGTTGTATAGAAGTGTTAGGACAAACCTCTAAAGTAGATTTGATCTGCTTACCCTTGGCACAATTAGATGTGATCTTGGGAATGGACTGGTTAAGTCAAAACCAAGTAATCATTGATTGTGATAGAAAAGTAGTGACCTATAGAAATTCAAAACCCTCCGGCTACGTTTGCCTGTTCAACTCTGAGGTGGAGGAAAATGGTCCAAGGATTGAAGAGATCCCTATTGTCAGAGACTTTCCGGAAGTTTTTGCTGATGAGATCCCTGGTCTGCCACCAAGAAGAGAGATTGAATTTGGTATTGATCTAGTTCCGGGAGCTGGTCCCATTTCTATCGCTCCCTATAGAATGGCACCACCGGAAATGGCGGAAATGAAGAATCAGATTGAGGAACTGTTGCAGAAGCAGATGATCCGACCAAGTGTGTCACCTTGGGGTGCTCCGGTTTTGTTTGTCAAGAAGAAAGATGGTAGTATGAGGATGTGCATCGACTACCGGCAGCTGAATAAGGTCACCATCAAGAACAAGTATCCATTGCCGAGGATAGATGACCTTATGGATCAAGTTCGAGGAGCCTCGGTATTTTCCAAGATCGATTTGCGGTCGGGGTACCATCAAATCAGGATAAGAGAAGAGGATATCTCTAAGACTGCATTTCGATCCCGATACGGGCATTATGAGTATGTCGTGATGCCGTTCGGATTGACTAATGCACCAACTATCTTTATGGACTACATGAATCGAATCTTTAGACCTTATTTAGATTCATTCGCGGTTGTGTTCATAGATGATATCCTTATCTATTCCAAGAGCCCGGAGGAGCATGCTGAACACTTGAGGATGGTGTTGAGTATCCTAAAGGAGAAGCAATTGTACGCCAAACTTACAAAATGTGAGTTCTGGCTGAAGGAGGTTAAGTTCTTGGGGCATGTGATTTCGGATAAAGGGATAGCCGTTGATCCGACGAAAGTAAGTTCTGTTTTGCAATGGGAGCAACCAAAGTCGGTCACGGAGGTGAGAAGCTTTCTTGGCTTGGCCGGGTACTATAGAAGGTTTATAGAAGGTTTCTCGAAGATCGCACTGCCTTTGACGAAGTTGACTCGGAAAGATCAACCATTCCTTTGGAATGAGAAGTGTGAAAGGAGTTTTCGGGAACTAAAGGAAAGGTTGACATCATCTCCTGTATTGGTTCTGCCCGATACACAGAAGAGCTTTGATGTGTACTGTGACGCGTCGAAACAAGGCCTTGGGTGCGTTTTGATGCAAGAAGGGCAAGTCGTCGCCTATGCCTCAAGATAGTTAAAAGTTCATGAAATGAACTATCCAACTCATGATTTGGAGCTGGTAGCTGTGGTGTTTGCATTAAAGATCTGGAGGCACTATCTCTATGGCACTACGTTCCGAGTGTTCAGTGACCATAAGAGTTTAAAGTACCTCTTCGATCAAAAGGAGTTGAATATGAGGCAGCGTCGATGGATGGAGTTTTTGAAAGATTATGAATTCGAGCTCCATTACCATCCGGGGAAGGCCAATGTTGTGGCAGATGCATTGAGTAGAAAGGCAATGCACATCAGTGCAATGATGGTCAGAGAAGCTGCACTGATAGAGGAATTCCGGGATTTGAGTCTGACGATGCAAGTGGAGCCGACAAGTATCAAGATGGGGATGCTGCAGATTGCTAATGAGTTTCTGCAAAGGATTCGGGAATTGCAACATAAGGATGAGAAACTCATGGAAAAGTGGAAGTTGATGGAAGAAGGCAAGGAATTGGAGTTTCAAGAAGGGAAGGATGGAATCCTTCGCTTTAAAACAAGGATTTGTGTGCCTGCTGGTTTAGAAGTAAGAAGGATGATTCTGGATGAAGCGCATAAGAGTAAGATGAGTATGCATCCGGGAGCTACCAAAATGTACCAGGACTTAAAGAAGCTATTTTGGTGGCCTGGTTTGAAGAAAGATGTAGCTGAGTATGTGGCCTGTTGTTTGGTGTGTCAAAAGGCGAAAGTGGAACATCAAAGGCCAGGAGGAGAGTTACTTTCCTTGGAAGTTCCTGTGTGGAAATGGGATAGTATCTCGATGGACTTTGTGTCAGGATTGCCAAGGACATCTACTGGTCATGATGCCATCTGGGTGATCGTGGATCGTTTAACCAACTCGGCGCATTTCATTCCCGTGAATATGCGCTACTCGTTAGAAAAGCTTACCCAGTTGTACATCAAAGAAGTTGTTCGTCTGCACGGTGTACCATCAAGCATTGTGTCAGATCGTGATCCGACGTTTACATCGAAGTTTTGGGAAGATTTTCATAGAGCCTTGGGTTCAAGATTGAAGTTAAGTTCTGCATACCATCCTCAGACTGATGGTCAGACGGAGAGGACTATTCAGTCACTGGAGGACATTTTGCGAGCCTGTGCGTTGGAAGGTCAAGGGAACTGGGAACAAATGTTGCCACTCGTGGAGTTCACTTACAACAACAGTTACCACACGAGCATTGGAATGGCACCATTTAAAGCTTTGTATGGGAGAAAGTGCCAGACGCCGTTATGCTGGTTTCAAGTGGGGGAGAGTTCTCTGGTTGGACCAGAATTTGTGCAAGAGACCACGGAGCAGATCAAGATGATACAAGAAAAGATGAGGGCAGCTCAAAGTAGGCAGAAAAGTTATGTTGATAGAAGAAGAAAACCTTTAGAGTTTGCCGAAGGAGACCATGTATTCATTAGAATAGTACCAACCAAAGGTGTTAGTAGAGCCTTAAAAACCCAGAAACTATCACCTAAGTTTATTGGTCCCTATCAAATCCTCAAAAGAGTCGACCTAGTAGCTTATCAGTTAGCCCTGCCTCCGTCATTAGCTAACCTTCATAATGTATTCCATGTGTCTCAACTAAAGAAATATGTCCATGACCCCACCATTGTCCTTAGAATCCAACCTGATGACTTAGAAGTTCATGAGAATCTAACCTTCAAAGCTGTGCCAGTTCGCATTGAAGATCGAATGATCAAACAGCTTAGAGGGAAAGACATTCGTCTGGTCAGAGTCGTCTGGGTTTGTGGAGATGTGATAGAATCATCTTGGGAGTTAGAGGATAAGATGCGTCAGGATTATCCTGACTTGTTTGTATGAGTGAATTTCAGGGACGAAATTCCTTCTAAGTGGGGGAGTAGTGTAACACCCCAAAATTTTAATCTCTGATTAATGAAATGTTAATTATAAATTAATTATAATTAATGATTTCTATATTAATCCTTGATTAAAATATGTGTTCATGTAACTAGTTTGTGTGTGTGGAATTATTTAATAAATAATATAATGCATAAAATAAATATTTTGCATATTAGTCCCTGGATTGGGACCTAGAGGTAATTATAGGAAAGGTTTTGGAGGGAGAGAAAATAAAATAATTAATTTTCAAAAATTGAGCAAAATACTCGAGTATTTTCTGAAAAACTCGAGTATTCTGGGTCAAATTGCACGAGTTAGTGCGTTTGATGAGTCACCATGAACGATTCCCCTCCGTTGACACGAATACTCCACCACGAACACATCAATAGCTTCGTGTCGCTGTGCATGATGCTTCCAAGTTAGTATTTAAGCTCATCAACGTCTTTTGGTGGAGGATTTTGATCAACCTTGTTGTTGTTGTTGAAGTTAGGGTTCTGAATTCATCCTCTTCGATTCTCCTTCTCTGTTCATATTCAAAACACAAACTATACACGAATACAAAGCTCACATCACGAGCTTTGTATAGACACCAAAATCGTGAGGATTGAGTGAGTGTGTTGGAGGATTCAAGGAGTTGAAGTGAAGCTGTTCTTGGCCAAGCTTGTGTCTGGAGCTTACTTTGATCTTGATTTCTGGTAAGCTCATGAATCTCTGAGTCTCAAATTCGATTTCCTTAGTTAGATTATGTTGCATAGAGTCTAGAAAACCTAATTTCCCCAATTTTATTCTCTGTTTCATGTGTGAACCAATTCCACTTTGGTGTTGCACTCAAAACTGCTCTGCATGTTGGGTTAAAGTGCTTTTGGTGCTGTGGAGCTTTTCTTTGGGGAATTTCTTGTTTGATTCACGTCTGAGAGGTAAGGGGAAGTAATTTTATCCACTAGATAGAGATTAAATTCCATTATTTGTGTTAGAGAGCCACCAAGAGGCTCTAAGGGCTTAGATTGAATAGGATCTTTGGTTTGGAGACCTAGCTTTGCTCTAAAACTGTGTTGAGCAAGTTCTATATCATGCATGCAAGCTTAAATGAACTTTGTTTCATGAGTATTGTGCTTATTGTGTAAATTGAGGTGTTGAGTTGTTAAAATGTGTTTTTATGCATGATTTATTGATTCTCTGTCAAATTGGTTATTTGATATGAAATGAGTATGGTAACATGTTCAATATATGGTATATGAACTATTGTGATCACTGGTTTGGGTTAAAAATGTTTAGAAATTGAAATGGTATGTAAAAATCAAGTTTCAGCCTGTTCTGTCTGCAAATACTCGAGTATATGGCTTAACACTCGAGTATTTCGTGATGCACCAGTGTGAAAATTGGCGCACCAACTTGAGAACCAGGCTAAGCACTCGAGTATTTCAGATGCAACAAGAGTAAAAATTAATGAACAACTCGAGTAATATATGAACTACTCGAGTATTCTGGGTAATGGACTACTCGAGTATCTCATGAATTACTCGAGTATATTTTTGAAAATCTGAAAACTTGAATCTCTAAACAGACATGAATGACTCGAGTATAATCATGAACTACTCAAGTAAAATCTGGAAAATGATAAACTACTCGAATATTATTGAAAACACTCGAGTATTTTTAGTCAGATACTTAAAAGTACCATTTTCAATTCTAAGTCATTTTGTAACACTTAAAGGACAATAAACCAAGTGATCCTGGACTTAAAGGAAATTGATTGACGTTATGATGTTTTCATTTGAATAACGATACGTTGCTCGGGAGGCACGTAATGTATTAACAAAAGGATAAAACATCAATCAATTCCTTTTAAGTAAAGTAATGCATTCATTCTGGAGTTTGGATGGTAGGACGTATATCATGTTTTTGGTAAACATGTGGAGGGCCTCTGGGAGTGCCAATACGCTTGCTTGATGACACGTCGTTGACGTGGTCGGCTTAGTGGATGCCGATATGATTATACCGTTTGGATGACGGTTCGTTTGGATGACGGGATATGCTCGGGTGGCATGGATACCAAGCTTGACGTGTACATTCTAGGTGAGTGTACGAATTGTTGTATACCTAGGAATACAACGCACTTTTGAGTGCTGGGTTGTCAGGGATGGATGTCAGAGAGTGACATAGTATGATGGAGATAGGCTTGAGAGTTAAAGTCATGCATCATGCCATTCATTTAAATTAATTGTGATAAATGAAATAAGTGTGAGCATCCTATGTGCATTAATTAACTGCTAAGTGTTATACGTGATTGTTGTTAATTGATGCATATTTACATACTCATATTGCACAATTTATTCTCTGTTGATTATGTGTATAGAATTGCTTACCCCTATGCCCTTGTAGGTGATGTCTCGTTACATTGTTTGCATCGAGATCCGGCCACTTCCTAGTGGCACATGGATCTATGAGGACCATCGCGCGGTGTTCGAGGGAGAGGTAGAGGTTACCTTCTACCACCCGAACCCGTTGATCCGATTCCGTCCTCGTAGATTTAGGATTCCCATCATATACACTATGCATGTACCCCCGTTTTACACTTACCATGGACCACCTTCCACGCGACCAGCTCGCTCCTATCACAGTTTCCGTTTTCGACCTACCCGCTCTCACCCTTTTACCTCGAGAGTCGTCCGCGAGGAGACTCCCCCATCTGATCCGAGGAGCCCAGTCAGGTTTTCACCATCACCTGACCCGGTACCCAGTGGTAGGGTACACTCTCCCTCGGATGAGATCGAGGAGGATCCGGTGGAGGACGAGAGTGGGAGCGAGCCTGTCGTGCATTCTACTGGGAGTGATTGGAGGGACGATGATCCCTAGGTATGTGCATAGGGTATGTGATGAAGATCAGAGGATCCGATGTGTGGATGCTATGGAGGAGATCTTGATGTTGCTGCTGTGTTGATGATGATGCTACTACCTTACTACTCTTACTTTTGGGAGACTGCTACTACCATTACTACATCTGATGCTGCCAGATCTACGTGACTACCCCTGGAGTTGTATTTTGGTTATGTACATACAGTGTAGATATACTTTTGGAATACTCTAGGGTTGTGGTTACACTGTTATGTAGATCTGTTGTTATGGACTTGTACTTCTGGATCTTGGAGACTATCATGATGGGACTATGTACTTATGACTTTTATTATATAGAAAACCTATGTTTATACTCTATCAGTTGCATAGTCCAATAATTTCCGCTTACTCTGATTTAATCTACTTAAGAGCTCGACTATAAATATTATTTAATGGTGTTAGTTTTATCGAACAAAGCAAGGGTAGTTTTAATTACTTGTATGATATAAAGATGTTTCCAAAGAACGAATTGTTACTCTATTTGCAAAAAGGTTTTAGAAATCGCCGAACTCGATACAAATGTTTTGAAATGGTTTAGAGTTTATTCTCCAAGAATTCCAAATGACGATTTGTGCACCCGCTTTAAAAGAAAATTTTATTTCCATATTTTCTTAACACTCACAAGTCCATATGTTATCCAATATACAAGTATAATTACTATATTATATTTGGGTAATTCGGAAGGGTGTCACAGGGCTAGCGCTGGCGTTATCATTGAAAATCCCGAGGGACTTAGCATGGAATTCTCGTTGAAGTTCGAATTCCAAACTTCAAACAATCAGGCGGAATACGAGGCAGTTCTGGCAGGCCTCAAGATGGTTCAGGAGCTTGGTGCAACTCGGGTTTCGGTCTTCAGTGATTCGCAGTTAGTGGTCTCTCAGATTAAGGGGCAATATTTGGCTAAAGAGCCCATCCTACAAAAATATCTTGAAGAAGTGAAGCGAATGACCTCCAGCTTCTCGGAGTTTGATATTTCCCACGTTCCGAGGGATTCGAACTCCCGAGCAGATATCCTCTTTAAGCTTGCAAGTACGAAGGGATCGGAAAACAATAAAACTTTGATTCAAGAGACTATCCCTAAGCCAAGTGTCATCCTCGATGTATCTCTGTCCCAATCGTGGATGGATCCAATACTAACTTACTTGCAACACGGTTTCATCCCCCAAGACCAAGCAGAGGCTCGAAAGTTGATTCGACAGTCAGTTCAGTACACAGTTCTTAATGGAATCCTATATCAGAGAGGATTCGGTTCACCCATGCTCAAATGTGTCAATCCCTCTCAAGCTGAAGAAATCCTGGAAGAGATCCATGGTGGAATCTGCAGCCATCATATGGGTGGAAAGTCTCATGCTCGGAAAGTAATCCGAGCAGGATACTTCTGGCCTACATTGCAAAGTGACGCCATGGAACATGTTAAAAATGCGTTCAATGTCAATTCCACAGTGACACTTACCAGCGGCCCGCTGAAGAGTTACATTCCCTCGGAGCTCCTTGGCCCTTCTATCAGTGGGGAATGGACATCATTGGAAAGTTTCCCACTGCGCCTGCACAGTTGAAGTATGCGGTTGTAGCCATTGATTACTTTACTAAGTGGATTGAAGCAGCACCATTAGCAACAATTACAACAGCTCAGATTCAATCTTTCTTCGTAAAGGAAATAGTCTCTCGATTCGGAGTGCCTCATTCTATAGTCACGGATAATGGATCACAATTCTCAGCCTCACACTTTCAGGAACTGGCGGCCGACCTCGGGATTACTCACTACTTCAGTTCTGTAGAACATCTGCAAACCAATGGATTGGCCGAAGCAGCAAACAAAACAATTTTGGAAGGTATAAAGAAGAAACTTGGCAGCGCAGCTGGTGCATGGGCAGACAAACTTCCGAGCGTTCTATGGTCACATAGAACAACCATACATTCCTCAACTGGGGAGACTCCTTTTCGATTGACATACGGCTGTGACGCAGTCATTCAGATCCACCTTTAGGATACTTGAACGTCCCTCTGAGATCAACAACACTTTGCTCATGGATGAGCTCATACTAGTTGACGAAATATGAGAAGCTACTGCAGCCCATGAAAGAAAGGTGAAAGAACATCAGGCTCGGGAGTACAACAAGAAGGTCCGACTGCGCAGCTTTGAAGTCGGTGACTTGGTCCTACTCCGATCAGACATTGGTAAAGGAAATGCTGGTGTGGGAAAGCTGAGCCCAAAATGGGAAGGGCCATATAGAGTGAAGACTAAGACTGGAACCGGTGGCAACAGATTGGAAACTCTCTCGGGCAAAGATATCAACAACAGTTGGAACGCTTCCAAGCTCAGAGCTTACTACAACTAAGCTCTCATTTTGTTTTTCTTTATTTCAAGAATAGTTTAGTTTATTTACTATTGCTCAAGAATAGTTAGAAATGAATAACGAAGGATAACACCCTTCATAGATTACAGTTCAAAATTTTAGGAATTTCTTAGTCCTGAACAGTTCAAGCTTTGTACTCTCTTATTAATAAAAGTTCCAGATTTCTTTCAAATTTCGTCGTCTGCATATATTGTGAATCCACGTACGACTCATTTTGTTCGGCTTGCCACCGAGCGAAATCGAGATACAACTCAATTCGAGAGTTTAACAACGTACTAAAAGAACACCCGATCTCAGGAATTACCTTCCTAACATCGCGGTCCGAGGGTCCCGCTTCAGCTAAAGTCGGCGATCCGAGTTCTTCCTCACAATTTCTATTAACGAATTATGCGAACAAACTTAAGGGTTTATGCTCGGAAACATCGAACAAGACAACTCAAACAATTTCTACTAGTAAATTATTTCCATTTACGCTCCGAAACACCGAGCAAGAAAACTCAGACTATAATACGACACCTGTTTATGTTTAAACAAAAACAGCAAGCAGTATAAAAATAGAAGTGAAAACGTTCGGATGCAACAAGCTTAGAAAATCATCAGAAGATTGATATACGCAATAAAGCAAGAGTTGATAAAAAATCAGGCTACCCAGCATAAGGGTTTTTACGCCTCGATATCAGATAAGTCAACAGTGGAATCATCAAAGGGTGGCTCTTCCACAATGTCAACCAGTGGATTGGGGAGGTCGTCACCTCCGAGATCCACCTCGGACTGATCGCTTAAATCAATTAGCTTCCCCTCTCGGACTGTATAGAATGGATGAGCGCCACTCACCCTGAAATCTACTTGAGGGTTCAAGTATTGAATCTAACGGACGGCAGAAAGGAAAGAATCATAGACACCTTTTTCACAGTCATAGAGATTTGTGGAAGCTGCCTTTTTATGCTTAAGAGCCTGCCCCTTCAACCTATCAGAAAGGCTAGTTTGCCTTTGCACTTCAGCAGTCAGCCTCCGCACGTTCTCTGTCAATTGAGCATTCTCCTGCCGACCTTCTTCAAGCGCCTTCTAAACCTCCTCCAAAGCTTTCTTTGATTGTTCACTCTCTGTGCGGGCAGTACTTTCAGATTTTTTTTCAAGTTATCTCTTTCTTTCACAATCTCACCATGATCCGCACGGAGGTTCTCTAGCTCGGATCGAACTCTGAGTAGCTCATCAGACAAGCTAGCTTCCTTAGCAGCCGAGAGGCCCCTTGCTTCTTTCTGCTCAACGTTGACACCAGCAAACACATCATCTTGATGCTGAAACAGAAAGTGAGTCATGCACGCTCGTAAAAGAAACTTAGTCAGAGCATTCATATGTTGACCCCACTCAGAGGCTGACATTCCTGAAAACTTGGCATGATCCTGCTCGGTGCAAACGAAATTTGGGAACTTCTCATCTAATTTTCTATCCCAAACTGAGCCAATGGCATCTTCTGCTTCTTCCTCTTCCACAACAGATTCTATCCTAGAACCCTCACCGACCACAACTTTCCCCTTATTCAGTCTCCGACACCTACATGGTTGTTCTGGGGGGGGGGGGAACTGTTTCTGCATTAGAAGCTTCTCCTATAACTACTCCCTCGGCAATCGGCACATGAACAGTAGTCACAGGGATGGCAACCAAAACGGGCGCAGGACGAGGAAAGCCGTCCAGAGATGACCCTGAGGCAGTCGAAGTTGCTATGCTCGGGGTTGATACTTCTGATGTAATCTTCACTGATGGATTTTTCCTATTCTTGCCCCCCTTTCCTATCCTTGCAATGCGGTCGGCCATTATACCTGAAAAAGAAATAAAGATCAGTTGAGAGTATTAACACAAATGCAAACAAGAAATACTAAATTTCTTACCAAGTTGGGCTTTAACTTGGCCCTCTAGAAGGTTAACGATCTCTCGGGTCTCAATCATTCCGTTTTTTGACAAGTACTCCTCGTACGCTCGGCAAACATCCTTCTCAGAATCAAATAAATCCTTCCACTCACTGCTATAACTTTTAATCCTATGTTGAAAGAAGGCATCGGTCCAATGTAGTAGGAAGCGTGGTATTGGTTGGTCATCACCAGGCCTCATGAACCAACTAACCCCATTTCCTACATACCTATACTTAAAATAAAAAGGCTTAAAGGTTTTCCAAGACTCAGAGTACTTTGTGAACAGACTGTAGCCGGTCCGAGCCGTGAGTGACACCTAGGGCCGCTTCTCTGACCCCTTTTCGAATGCGTTCGCTTGAGGAGCAAAAAGATAGAAGAATATACTAAGTGTACATTGTCATCCCATAGCAAAACAAACAAGTTGGAAGGCTCAAACAAAAGCCCAGGCATTGGGATGCAGTTGGGAAGGTGCAATTCTAAGATTCCTCAGAACTTCCATTTCAAAATCAGTGAAAGGCATCCTTACCCCGAGCCTTGTGATGACTTCCTCGTAAAAGTAGAAGCCAGGGTTTTCACGAGGTATTCGTGTGCAAATCCGCTCGTTAGCTCCAACAGGGGAAATGGTATAAGAAGTCCTACTCTCGTCCCCAGGGCATGGTAGCAGGATTGCCCTACTTTGTTCAACGGAACTATCAGTTGAGAGTTCCGAGCATGTATCAACAACTTCGCGATCGACCCATTCATACTGACCGGCGTCTAGGGGCAAAGGAAAAATCTTGGGATGTGTAATAACCTTGCGAACCATACCTGAGGAAAAGGAGGCATACGTAGATCAGTATCAACATAAAATCCAAAAATTAAACTATTTACGTTATCAATTGGGGGACCCTCCCTCAGAAATCCATGGCAGATTCCCCGATTGAGTTGGTTGGTACCTCTCTGCTGCCTCCTTAACCTTGATTTTTCGATTCACTCGGCTATTTTGTAATACAGGATTCCCTGCCGAGATTCCACCAAATCTCTAGGGTAATATGAAGCGATCGGTTTAACTTTGAGACTGTCACCATCTTCCGTGCCTGACAAAGGCGATTCGGAACTTGACGAACTCATCTAATCTCACTCCTAGAATATCAAAACCTTGGCAATAAACGTCCCTCAACGGCCTTTAATGAAGAAACTTCCCAGAAAGAGAAAAAGGTAGTATCTTTTTCTCTCAACGAGAAGAAAGATGTAGTTTTTGTCAGAAAAGGCGCAAACTTTAAATGCAAAATCCCTCAACAAAAACAAAAATCATGGCATTTTCCAGAAAAGGAACGAGTTTTAAGCACTTTATTATGTTGGCCCTTCAATTGAAGCGGAAGCATTTTCGAAGTACAAATAATGATCGCAGAATCACAACAGAAACCAAGCAAACAAGGAATGCAAACACATGAGAAACATAGAATGGAGTGTTACCTGATTAGTTGGGAAAAATGTTCAAGCTTGAAGATGAGTGGCGGTGCTCCGAATCAAAACCCTGAAAAGCGAAGTGGCAAGAGAAAGAAGAAGCGATGAAGCCTGATTGAAACCCCGAAAAGCGAAGAAGCAGGAGAGGGAAGAATCGATGAAGTCTGAGAATCTTTGGAGGAAAAATTGTGAACCGTTCTTGAAAAGTTTGAAATTGAATGAAGGTAGATAGTGAATGAAGTATAATCAAAAAGGAATGTAACCGTTTTCTCTTTATAAACTTCCCTCCACTACGAAAATAAATTGGGTCGTATAGTACAAAGCCCATAACTGTGACAGCTGTGTAAACGGCGTAAGTTGGAAAAACAAAAACGTTTCAATTCCGGAAATCATAATCACATTTCAAATCCCAAAGCAAAGATGGACACGTGGAGGTTAACGGGAAAATCAAACGTCACTTCCGTACAGACCAAGGATCAGAACTTAAAAAGCCAACGTTTGGATTCTTTCATTAGTAAAAGAAGATAGAATGCTCGGTTCTTTGATCTTTTTATTCTTCAACTCGGCAGGGCTCAAATCACCCAACCGAGCTTGGGGGGCTTATGTAGTAGACCGAGAGTTTATCCGACCAAAATCACCTTGGTCCGACCAGTTAGACGCTGGAATAAGGCACACAGTCTGCATACGATCGGCACGCTACACCGAGCCGATGGGCATTATGGGGACGTTACACGCTTATGAGATTAACCCCGAGCACAGGATCTTCATCCTTATCGCTATCACCTACAGTCTCATTAAGCTTAACGACTTCTCCTAAATTCCCACGATACTTGGTTAGATAAACATGATAAAGGATAAGGACTTATCACGTGCATAGGATTTACGAAGGCAACCTTATCAGAACCTTTACTAATCCTGATTGAATTCTTCTTCTTCACAAGCCTCATTAGAAAGGCCCACAACACACAGGTAATCCCCTATAAGAACCACCATGCTATAGGGGCTAAGGTACGCTTTCTCATCCCTAAGTTGACACTAGCACACACTTTGTTGACTAGGGAGAACCTGTTTATCCCAACTGGATATACAGAAATCCTAAAGAGTCATACATTAACATCTTGATTGGGATCATTCCTGGAGTTTTCCATAGCTTCAAGGGTGATTTCGATTAAGGACACTACAACTATTAAGGTTAACATTGGGAAAAACAATTTGCTTTTAATTGGCAAAAATGTGACGGTTGAGGTACAATTAGGGTTAGGGTTAAAGTTAGGTTTAGCGCTTGGGTTGGGGTTAGGGTAAGGGTTTTTGTTGGCTTTGGGTTTTGGCATAGAATTATGGGCTAGGGTTATTGATTAAGCCACCATGATTATTATTGTAATTATTAATATAAAGTTACTACGATGTATACAATTAACCCACTATATGCTTCGTCTAGATCAATTTACTATAAAAATGTCCACAGCATAAAAATTACTACTAATTCAAAATTACAAACCTTTGATATTAATACACAAAAAACTAAAGAAACATCCATTCATAATTTCAAAAAAAATTGCTCTATTTCGCCAATGACAAATATCTCTAAGGTGTATTATTTGAGATTATTAGGGTTTAGGGTAAATTTGGCTCATGAGAAATGACGTTAATTTTTAAAGGGAACCAATCAATTTATATACACAGCTATGGACTTAATCTACCTTAGGTCTTTGAAGTTGTTAGGGGCTAAGCCACAGATTTTAATTTTGGAATGTGATGTAATAATCCTTTATCTTGTATTCCCCTCTTGTTATTGTAATTAGTTTTTTTTATGTAGTCCAATTTTGTATATGGGTCGGCATCCCTTGTACTCATTATATATAGATGTTTAAAAAAATAATAATAAGGACTTGTAATAAACAACCCTATGACTAATACCCATATACATGGTAGTTTTTTTTAACTTTACTTATTTATTGTTTTTTTAAATTATTTACTTCTTAACTTATTAACGTTAAAAATTGAATAAAAGGACTTTCACGGTTAGGGTTTCAAATTATGGACACATGTTCGTAAAATAGTTGGTTATAATTTGGTGTTGAATGTTGCATGTTAGCAATAAGTTACTATGGACCCGGTTATTATACATTCATTCAATTATTTGACCGACCCACCATCCTTGTACGTAACATATACAATCATGCCACATACAGACGAAATAATAAACTGAGTTGTAAAATAACGGGACGGTCAATTTTTTTTTACCAAAGTCCTCAAATATCAGTGGAATCGATTGGAGTAGATGGAGTACCCGATCTCCACCGTTCAAGGTATGCACCCAACATCCAATGTATTTTTATGAGGATACCACGGGTGTCCCTTTGACTTTGGGCTCCATGCTATAATTTGTCGTGTCCCTAACCCTTTCCTTGAGAATTATCTTTACCGAATCTGCTATATGCTATTTGTGAGAATAATATTTTCTTGATCTTCTCTTCTCTTGATAGATTAGATTATCTATGTTTCATAGATAATCCTATAATTATCTATTATTATCGAGGTATGATTTTTTTTAGATATTTTCTAAGATCCATGTTCAATATAAGATAAATAACATATTTTTTTCATTATATGTGGATTATAAGAACAAATCCATCCAGATATTAATGACATTGATACGAGTTGCTTATACAACTTTTGTCCGAACTACATAATATGGAGGACGGTGTTCCTTGTGTAACATCTTGATTTTAATTATAAGCAAATTTACTTATAAAAGCATAAGAAGAGGTTAGAATAAATGCATAAGAGAATTTAAGGTGATAGATAAGATTTCCTTTGAGTACCATAAAAGGGTTAAGAAGCCTAGGCATCAAATAGAAAAATTAAAGAAGAGCAAACAAGTGTTAAAAATGATGTTTTTGGTGTTAGAAACACCCTGTATTAAGAAATTATACATAAAATTTTTACAACTTTAAACGTAAATTCCACCGTTGGATGTGAAGATAAGTGTCTTAGGAATCTTGTCTCAAAAATTGAGAAAGATCCAACGGTTAACGAAGAAAATATAGCAATTTGAATGAAAGTGCTTCAGGCCACGCCCAGGTGCACCACACAGCCCGCGCAGGTGCGTACCTGACGCACCAGAATCATAAATGGCACCCCAGACTCACACCAGCCCACCAGCCATGCACCAGATGTAGTGCCAATCCCGTATGCACCAGCTCCAACGCACACCGCGCGTGCCCAGGCGCGCACCAGATTTAAAATCTGGTGTTGCTGCCGATCAACACCAAACACACCACACTTTCTCTTCCTCTCTCAAGGCCGATTCTTCCCTCCAAAACCCTAGATTCTTCACCTTCAAAGATTCACACAAAGACCTAACAAATCATCATCATATACTTGATTTCCATCACTAATCAATCTCAATTTCTCACCGTTTCTCTCTCCCCCACGATTTTTCACTCTCTCCCTCTCCTCCCTTGGAGTTTCAAGCACCCACCATGGGAGACCTCAAGCTTTAGGTAAGATTGATGCAAGTTCCTTTCCTCTTTTCCTTCAATTTGCATAAATCATCATCATCATCTCTAACCATGAGCTCCTCTTTGTTCGTAATGGGTTAGGGTTCACTTTCTATCTCCTGCATAACCCTTGAAGCATTCTCTCTCTACACTAAGGCTTGGGAATCAAGCTCTCTTCCTCCCTCTCACTACACAATTGGTGGCTATTTGATTGTGGTTCAAAAGAAAAAAGTTAGGGTTTGGTACTCCCTCCTCCCTCTACGAGGTTAAGGTAAGGAGTGGGTGTTACCTTGATTTAGGAAATAGTTTCTAGTTACACTACTATAGAATTGTTAAAAAATAGCCAAATATTAATCCCGGTTCAGATGCGGAACTGGGATTAATATACAAATGATAATAAAAAAATACCATGAATTTATTGATCCCGATTATAAAAAACACGGAACCGGGATCAATGTTATAACATATATAATTTTTTATTTTTTAAAAAGTAAAAATCACACAAACTTTATTTATCCCGGTGTTTTACTTCAACTGGGATCAATAATAAAAACACGAAACCGGGATAAATGATATAACATAAATAATTTTTTATTTTTTAATAATTAAAAAGCCCACAAACCTTATTTATCCCATTATTTTGCTTCAACTAAGATGAATAAATCTAATTTTGTTTCCGGGCTTTTCATTTTATTTTGGTGCCAAATCCCTCACCCTTGGTTTCACAGCTCATTCCATCTCCACTCTCACTCTCACTCTCACTCACGAACCTGCAAGCTCCATCTCCCTCTCCCTTGGCTCACGGCGGCGGCGGCGGCGGCGAGAACCCCCCATCTCAGTCCTCCCTTCTTACTCTCCCCCCATCTCCCTTCTTAATCTCAGCCCGAAGTCTCGTTTCCCGGCAGCTACCCGTTAGCTCACGGCACTCCCATCTCAGTCTCCCTTGGTTCACGGCGGCGGCGGCGGCGGCGGCGGGGTTGAGAACCCCCATCTCACGGCGGCGTCGAGAACCCCCAATCTCAGCCCTAAGTCTCTTCCTTCGTTTCACGGCGGCGACCCCTTAGCTCACATATTTCAGCCCTAACCCTTCCTCTTCCTCACACTCTCTAAGGCACTGTTTCTGAGGTATTAAATAAATAAATTTATTTCCCTATTTCCCTTTGCATGTGCGTGATTTTTTCCTTTTTGAGCTGGTATGTATTTATCATCGTTCTTCCCTGTTCTCTCCTAAACAATTCGTATTGGTCGTAGGGGTTTGATATATTTTCAATGCTATGTGTTATAGGTATCTAGCCAATCACACTTTGATTTGATTTGAAGATTGTATATGCACTCACCTTGTTTGAATATTTTAATTGTTTATTGTTTTTTGTTTGTGTTTTTATTGTAAAATAATACTCCTATTTAGTTTTTTTTACCTGTTCTGGAGATATTTTTGAAAGGGAGAGTTGAAGTTTTTAATTTTTCTTAACTAATATAGATTTTTTTTGTATTTTTGTTGTAAGATTGTAAGTAAAGTTGTGTGTGCAGGTTTTTGTAGGGTATCATGGGTGATAGTCAGTACTAATTCTCTCTTACCACATTCAAGTATGCTTGCTGATGAATTACTTCTATTATTTTACATTTGTCAAAGGCAACATTTGTGTTCTCTGGGTTAATATTTGGGTGTGTGTTGTCTTACGGCCCTTCTGGTAAGCTGGTTCAGATTAATTTAATAAGTGCTATATATTTTATTTTTTCTGTTGCAATGTCTGTTGTACTGATATGTATGTGTTTTTTATGTAGAAGTATAGATGAACTCTAAAACTTCAGAACCATCGAGGGCTGAGTTTTGTATTTTTCAGAGCAAGATAATGCTCGATCTAATTCAAGTTATAGTAGCATATGAACTCATGCAATTAAAATAAAATGTAGCAAGATATTCATATATTATATATCTTAATGAAGCTTTAGCATGCTTCAATGAGCCTGTTTCTTGTGAGGTTAATTCAATTGGTGGATCTGTAGTATATATCAAACTTTAAAGTTCTGTCAGGTGCTCTACAATAAGTTTTTCAGATATCTTCAAATTTCCCTAGGTTATAGCCGTGAAACTATATTTGCCTTGTTTGATTCTACATTTGGCAGCATAAATATCTTATGCATCCTTATCTGCTGTTGAAATTTATCCCAGATCTTATGTATTTGGAGAGGATGTAAGCTTTGGTGGGGTCTTCCGTTGCACGACTGGATTAGCAGACCGATTTGGTAAAAGTTGGGTTTTCAATACTCCTCTCCGTGAACAGGTATTCATGTATTTTATTTTACCTTTGCACTTCCTCTTTTCTTTCTCTTCTCATTCTATCATCTAAATATATATAATTAAGGTTTATGAAAACATGTTTCCAAAATCCCATGGGGAAATTCTAGGAAAGATGTGTTTAGGAGAAGGCAAAAGATCGTTTTCATGGTTTGATGAATTCTCCCACTGAAAAATTGTATCCAAAAAGTGTGATTTTGCAATTTATTGACTTTCTTCTTTTCATTGCTAAGCATCTTTCAGTTTATTTCTGTATTTCTATTTAGTATTTCCTTCTGCACTGATTTGAATATTTTATACTGAATACTGTTCACAGGGTATTATTGGCTTTGGCATTGGTCTAGCAGAAATGGTTATCTAAGAGGTTAAAATAATTTACTTCTAGTTTTACAATTAAAAGGTAGTAGTTACTACACTCTGACATAGTTAATTTTATTTATATATAAGTTCTTTATATATGGCAGGGCAATCGAGCCATAGCAGAAATCCAGTTTGCAGATTACATTTTTCCTGCTTTTGATCAGGCATGCTCCCTTAACATGGCTAGAATTATTCAAAGCCTCTTTTGATATGTATGTGACCAATTTTGATTTCCAGATTGTCAATGAAGCCGCTATATTCAGATACCGGAGTGGGAACCAATTTAATTGTGGTGGTAAATTTCTTTCATTGTTTCGGTGTTTAAGTTTTTGGCTTCTCTCCATTTACACTTGCTTCACTGCAATGTTTGACACATTCTTATAGGTTTAACAATTAGAGCCCCTTATGGAGCTGTGGGCCATGGTGGGCATCACCATTCTCAATCTCTTGAGGCTTTCTTCTGCCATGTTTCTGCAACAACCCCAATTGGTTGACTTTAATATATTTATGTGATTAGCTTCGGTGATTGCAGAAACACTACCAACGTTGTCATATTTGTAAATCAGGAAAATCTTGCTACCAAATTTTACAGGTTAGAATAACTTCTACTTATTTTAGTTGCTGAACTGTGCATTATGCTTTTTATTTTTTAAGTATACATTAAATGATTATAATTTCTTTTTAGCATGTGGACATGTTTTTACTGGTTCATTAATTACATTACCAGGAGAGAAGTCTGCAGAATGACAGGTTCAGATATACCACATACCTTTGTTATTTGGTGTATGCACCACTTTGCATTGCTGGTCCAATACTGAGCTACAATGCTTTTGCCTCACAGGTCTGTGAATGAGTTATTCTCTTATAAAGCTTTGATTCTGGATTTTTGTTACATTTGATGAAGTATCAGTTCTAATGTTTTTTCAGCTAGATGTTCCCCAGAATACTAATTCATTTAGAGATGTGTTGCGCTATGGTTTTCATTTGGTACTGAGTCTTCTCCTCATGGAATTAATGACACACATATTCTATTATAACGCCTTTGCTATTGGGTAAGTTCCTTGGTACTCAAGAACACGTTGTTTTCTATTTAGGTTCTAATTTTGTTCTTTGGTGACTGAAATAATTTCTTCACCAATTAGTGGTTTGTGGAAGCAGTTTTCTCCTCTGGATGTGTTCATTATCGGATATGGGGCAAGAGGACTATTCTTGTTGCTTGTAGCCTCAAATCACACAGAAATGTGGAGTCTGGTTCCCTTTATATATGTGTTTAGTGTATGCTTTGGTGGAGTATCTTGAATGTTTAATTTTCTAAACTAGTTCAACATAGTACTACTTTGCCATTGTTTGTTATTTATTTATTTATTTATTTATTTCAGGTCTTAAACTTCATGTGGGTAAAATTTTTACTAATTTGGCGCTTTTTCCGTTTCTGGTCAATGGTATGTTACTTGCTATATAACCTTTAAGCATCTAATGTTAATGTCCAAATGTATATTTGAAGAAAGACATTACTTTGTACTAATCTATTGTAGATAAACAGCATTGAGGCTCCAGAAAATATGCCAAAGTGTATTAATAATTGCCATAACTTGGAAGGCTTTTGGAAAAACTGGCATGCTTCCTTTAACAAGTGGCTTGTGAGGTGAAATGAATTCTTTACCTTGATTTTTCATTAAATGAATAAGGCTGCACTTTCCAATGCATTAAATGTTTTCCATTCCTGGAAAAAAAATTAGAATCTTATAAGATGGAGGTAAGGGTGTTTATGAGATGCACATACTACATACAACAAAGATAAACTGTATATAAAATTATGAATAATGTTTACGAACCTTCCTATGGTGTGGTGTGGTGTGGTCACTACACTAATAATGGAGATTGTGGAAATATTTTTTATTTAAGCTGATATGATGTTGTTTTAAGGAAGTGAATACACTGACGAAAAGCAAATGGTAAAAATTTCAGAAAAGGAAATGTGTACAAAAGTCTTGATAAGATGGAAGTGATTCAATTGTAAAAAAAGAGAGGAAATGATTATGTACTGTACATGTTAACTTGGGTAACCACCTTTTTTTTCATACATTTTCCATTCTTGGTTGTTACTTCTGTTTAGTAAATAACTCTTCATACATATCTTTTTATGAAGCCAAATTATAGTCAATTTATAATTTTGAGTACCATGTTAGGATATTGATCCTGATGATGCCTTTTGACTAGGATACTTTTCTGGACAGGTGGCAAATCTTGTTGGTTTTGTTATTGGACCAAGAGGCATTAACTGATTGCTTTCTTCTTTCATTAACAAGGAAGGTTTGTCAAGATCCTTACTGTTTTTTTTTAAACTTCATTTCAATCAAATATAGTGTGAGATTAACTGGGAGGTTCCATTTCTATATTATGTTCTACCACTGTTAGTAGTATAATTTCTATATTATGTTCTACCACTGTTAGTAGTATAAGTTGATAGCTGTATGTATATTCTATGGATTGACATGTTAAATATTTTATAGCACTATTATACTGGTTACGTTTTGTTATCTGGCTTCACAATTTTTTCATTTCAGGAAGTCATAAAAGATGATGAAAAGCTGAATGGGTTGAAAAATGAGATCGGTGAAGGAGAGTATAAAGCAGTGGTGAATCAGTGTTTCCCTGTAGGTACTAAGGATAATGCAAATGATTCTAGATTACCGCCGTTGTTGTTGATGTGGTTAGTGTGTTGGTAGGAGTTTTGATGGTGTAAATTTTAAGATTTTAGTGTTAGTTGCTGAATGAAGTCAAGGATGAATGCACAACATATGTTCTTGACGAGTTACCTTAGCTTAGTTTTGAATTTAGGGCACCATATATATTTTTGAATATGAATATATAGCATCTATATGATCGAGCTTGTTTAGCCTTTTGTATGTATGGAGTCATTTGTTTTGGTTTGGGAGTTATCTATGTTAAATGTGTATTGACATTCATGTTTCTAATGTATATAATTATGACATTTATTTGTTGCAAAAAAAATGTTGACAATTTATTTAAATATATGGATATAGCAAATATTGTAAATTAAAATATATATATATATATATATACTAAATAGCAATATTATAAATTATAATATATATATATATACACACACTAAAGATCCCGGTTCATTTTAAAAAACTCAACAATGATCATATATACTAAAGATCCCGGTTCATTTTAAAAAATTCAACAATGATCATATACACGAAACATCCCAGTTCATTATTAAAAATCAACACTGATCATATATGCTATTGATCCCGGTTCCTTGTTTTTTATTGATCCCGGTTCCGTGTTTTCTAAAACAACTGGGATCATAAGAATCAGACTTGTTATACCAGGAGATACAATCCCGGTTCGGAACCGGGATCAATAGGCATGCGGAACCTGGATCTTTTAGCTATTCTGTTGTAGTGTAGTTAGTTCATAGTGATGGCTAAGAATGTGTGCTTAGTTTAGTGTTATGAACCATAGGATAGTGAATGATGATAATATTATGATTATGTAAATAAATGAAATGAACCCTAATTGATACTTGTGATTGAATGTATATGCTAATTGTTAAATGATGTTATGAATGCTTAAACGAAGAATATGAACCCTTGATTGATGCTTGTGAATATTTGTGTGTGATAATTGTTAAGTATGCTTGAATATTAAACGAGATATATGTTGAAGTGTATAATTGATAGTGATAAATAAATGAATTAAAAGTAAGAGTATGAACTTAGGAAATTGAATATGTAAATTGTGATGATTGTGTGATAAATGTGTGTTGAATGACTAATGAGATAACAAACAAATGCAAGAACAACAAACTAAATTGAAGGGAAGGCAGTCGAATTGACCATTGGGGGGATTGGCACACTAGGTGCCCTGCTAGGTGTTCCAAATGCCCCATTCAGGCTAAATGCCTCATTAGGCTAAATGCCCCATTAGGTCCAAACATCCCGTTAGGCGTCGGTGTACCCAATGGTTCAATTCGCTACTAAATAAAAAGGAATTAAAATGTGGAATAGAACTAAAGGAAAAGAATGGAACATGTAAAAGAATATAATAACAACAAGTGAAGTAATAAGCATTGACCTAATGGGTGCCAAAGTCCTGATGGGTGCAAAGTCCCTAATGAGTGTACCAAATGCCCTAGCAGGTGCATTAAAATCCTAGTGGTGCAAATATGAGAAGAAGTAAAAAATGGATAAGAGAAAAGTAAAGAAATGTAATATAAGAAAAAGGAACCAATGAAAATGTTTGTGTGTGAATGAGCATGATTTGAATATTGAATGAAAATATATGTAATATATGTGTTTATTTTGTCTGACTTAGTATGTTATTATGTCTAGTTAGAAACTGCTTTTCTACTTCATGTGTAATGTTCACCTCTTTACTATTTTTACACAGGTACTGAGATTGAGCTTGCACAACCCCCGGCCGAGCAGGAGTGATCTCCCTCACAGGGAGAGTAAGCCATATTAGCTAGGGCTCATGTCCTATCCTGGAGCTTTTGGGCATTTCATGATATTGTTTTTGTTACTTGTCTAATTTGTAAATGTTTATTTTTGGGTTGTCCAGGACCACTTCCTATGGGTAGGAAATATATTTTTGGGAAAACTTGAACAATTCCAAAACTTGTTCATATTTGCTGCTATCTCTGATGTATTTAAACTCTGACGTGGATGCACTTGATGCACACTGATACTTTAGCCCTGTTGGCTTCTGAATGAAATGAATATTTTGATTTGCATAAGTTACAGGAAAAACTTAATTTTTGGAATGTCCATAAAACAAAGGAAATTTCGTCCGTTTTATCGGAGATTTTTATAAGTTAAAGAGTTTTAAAAAAAAAATTAGTTCACTATTTTCTTATGGGGTAATTAAGGATAATTGTAATTAGGGTGTTACACCTCGCTTGTGCCCTTCTAACAGGTTATGAGGTCGATTTCAGACTATAATCCGAGAAAGAACCTTTTGACCTAACGAGTAGATCGGAACAAATTACAAATTATAACATTATTGTAAATTTCATTCCACATAAGGTAATGAGTTGTATTAAAACAAAAACCCTTAATGCTTGAGGTTTTTCACCTATTCAAAATTTCTTGCCATTAATTCGAAAACAGTAATGAAGTAATGGTTTTAATATTTTTTTATTTTAAAAAAACGTCATTGTTGCTATCAAAATTGAGAATCATGTTAACTGTTAGAGGCTTTTCTATTATATACACTCATGTATTGGATAAGCAAATAATAAAAATAAAAGTGTATTTGAAAACTAAATTATTTTTTGGTACATTAAACATAACATTTCCGAACGAAAATTTACTTTTTACCTATCCATATGTCGCACCGGTTCGATTAATCTCTGATTTTGTGGGTATTGGTAAATTAGTTTATAAGATTATCGAAATTTCAAATTAGTCTCCGAGATAGCAAAACATAATTTATGTTGGTCTCTGCCGTTAGTAATTCACAAAATCAGGGACTAATATAATCGGTGTCCACAATTTCAAGGATTAATCTAACCGATCAACTGTCTTTGTTTTCTTTTTGGCCAAAACGACATTTTGGCCATTCCGTTAGTCCATGTTAAAGAGCATGCAATGACGGTCATTAACGCTAGAGACCAATGTGACTCATGTTTTCCTATCTAAGGGACCAATTTGAAATTACGAGAATATCAGAAATTAAATTGATCGATACATACAAAGTCAGGGAATAATATGATATATATTAGTCTTTGAAAAATACTTATTGAAATAACCTTTGATACAAGAAATTTTTATGTAGACCCCTGGATGTATGATACTGTTATACGTTTGTAATGTCCCAAATTACTAATTTGATGATTAACAAAATAATTAGGCTTGATATTTAATACTGTAATAAATTTAAGGATTTATATATATATATATATATATATATATATATATATATATATATATATGGAGTAGTGTTGGTGCTGAACCTTTTAAATCACCTTTGCCCACATTTCAAAGAACATTTCTAGTATACTCTTTCCCGTCCTTTTTGAAAGATATTTTTGGGATTTTTCATCTTCATCAAGGAAGGTAGTTGAATTTGTTAGTGACACTGAAAATGTGAAAATTTGATATACTTTTTTAGAATTGCCCCTATAATTATTATTGGTCCTCTAAAAAATGTTGACCAAATAAAGATGTTTGTTAAAATAAGTGATTAAATGTTATTAAAAATTGAAATGAGATTTTATAAGTAGGACCAAAAATAAAAGTTCTAGAATGGTCTTATATATTAAACCAAAGAAAGTAACTTTTCCAAAATACCTACTAACTCTTTTAAAATAAATTCAGACTTAATTGTATTTTTGGTCCTTTATCTTATTTTTAAGATTCACTTTGATCCTTTATTATTTTTTTGAGTAATTTTGGTCCTTTATTTTTTAAAAAAGATTCACTTTGGTCCTTCCGTTGAAAAAATGTTAGATTTCACCAGAATATTATAGAATATTATGGGGATGGGAGGGAATATTCCGGTGAAATCTAACTTTTTTTTAAAAAAATAAAGGAACAAAATTATTGAAAAAAATAATAAAGGGCCAAAGTGAATCTTGAAAATAAGATAAAGGACCAAAAATGCAGTTAAGCCATAAATTTATCAATATGATTCGTTATCAAAACGTCACATAGCAGAAACTTGCATTGACTAGGGTTTGACTTCTCTCTCTTCTCTCTCTTCCTTCACGGAAACCCTTGCCGTCAACCTAGCCCTCTATGGCGAGGAAGAGGGGCAGACCACCGAAGACACCCTCGTCCTCTGCGAAGAAAATGCCTACAAAGCAACAAGATGAAGATGGAGATCAAGGAAAACTGGATTTGACGCAGCTTGATGAGGAAGACTTGGAAGATATAGAAAACTTAACGCCCAAGACAGCCACTGAACTGTTGAGAAACATTGATGTGTTACGTGAAAAAATTAGGGAAAGGCAAAAATGAAAGATGTGAATCATGAGGAAAAGAGTGCTACAAAGGACAAGGAAGAGCAACAACCAACAAAGGTGTTTTCTGCAGCGAAACAACCTTCAGTATGGGACAGTTTTGATATTCAAAACTGAGGAACGCAGGTGAAAAACTTACGTTTGTCCAACCCGAATTGAAAGATGGCATGGCAGTAGGGAAAATTGAGGCTGAAGATGTTGAAAGTGAGATGATCTATTGGCGGAATGCTTTGATATTTTATGTTTTGGGTGCTAAGCCACCATATTCAGTTTTGAGTGGCTATATTAAGAAGGTGTGGGGACATCATGGGATTGATAAAATTCTGATGAATAGTGATGGCAAGATGATCGTGAGATTTTCCACTTTAGAAGCCATTGATGTTGTCTTACAGATTGGCATTTATCACTTTGATAAGAAGCCCTTAATTTTAGCACCATGGCATGGTAGATCAGGAACTAAGACTCATCTTGATCGTTTTCCCGTGTGGATTCAGCTGCCTAATCTGCACTTGAAATTCTGGGGTGGGGTCAATCGGCGTTGAGAAAAATTGAAAGCCTGATTGGGACACCAATTATGGTGGACCATGTCACGAAGGAGCGTAATAGAAGAAATTTTGCACGGGTGCTTATTGAAGTTGATCCAACTGTATTGCCTGATGAGGTGTTTTTTGAGGATGACAATGGTAATATAGTAGCACAAAGAGTAAGTTATGAGTGGAAGCCTGTTTTTTGTGAAAATTGCTCAAGTTATGGGCATGACTCAAAAACATGCAGAAAGCTTGTAAAGAAGCAATGGGTAGAGAAGAAGAAGCCTTCAAGGGAGGAAATTGAAAAGACGGATGATGCTCTAAGGGCTGATGATGTGGCTGCTGTAGAAAGTGCAACTCAGAAGGCTAATTCTTCTGTTGTTGCTAAATCTGATACCATAGTTGCAGAAACTGTACCTGATAGCTCTGATGATGCAAGCACAAAAGCAGTGGTGTTTCCAAAAGAGCAAGGCTCTAAACCAGGTAAAGATGATGATACTGGTAAAGAGTGTAACACCCCGTCTAGAACCTCATATTTTTTTTAAGCAATAAAAGGATTTGTTTTTGAAAAGAGTATTTGAAAATATTATTTCTTGAAATGAATTTCTATTTTATGATTTCAAGTGATAAATGATTTTAAAGAAATGGTTTTTATGAGAAAATATTATGGGTTTTTGAGTTGAGTTTTTGAAGAAATAATTAAGTGTTTGATATTTTATATTCTAAGGAAATTATGATTTTGGTGCATGAGTGATTGCATGAGAAAATAATTTTATTTTCTATGTGTGTGTGTGCATGTATGTATACGGCTATGTATGTATGTGCATGCTAGGGCCTTTGATTTTTTTTAGAAGCCTAAAGGAGTAGACTAGCACCATGTAGGATTAGATTAGTGGAAAGTGTGGTAAAGGGAATTGACCAACCAATAGGAAGTGAGATTAGAGCCTAATTTCACTCTCTTTGTCTAGTTGATGAGACATAAGCCATGCAACTTTTTGGAAGACCAAAATTGCCCCTCACCCATTTCACTCTTGACCGAATTTTCAAGGGCAAATTGGTAAGCCCACGAGTTGCCTATATATACCCAAGGCCTTAGTTCATTTCCAACCATTTCCTTCACATTTCCATTTCATTTTCTTAAACACCTTTCTAAGAGTCCCATTAGCTCTTAGAAGAAAGAGAGATAGAGAGTGATAGAGAGAGAGTGAGGCCGAGATCTTGGAGAGGAAGAAGGAAGGAGATCAAGACCAAAAACCTAGGCTTTTATTGGAGATCAAGTGAGGAAGGTTGAAGATCTTCTCTTTTTCTTTGGTTTGTTCGAAGATCCTAGAGTTGTTAGAGTAGTTTTTACCCCTAAGTCTTGTAAAGGTTCATTTGTTCTTGCATGATAATTTTTCTAGTAGATCTATGCATGCATGTAATTTCTAAGCCTTGATCTTGAGTTTTCAAGAGCCAAACAAGCTTGTAGAACCTTAAACGATGGACTTTGTGATTCGGCCATGACTAGGAAACTAGGTCATGATGATTTTTATTTTGATTCAAGTTCTTGCATGTTAGTTTTATGTTGATTAAAGTTGATTTGAGTGGTTGAAGTGCTTTGATTTTGTTTTGATCACGATAAAGCTTTGATCTTTGGTTTTTATCTTGAAAAAGGTTTTATCTTTGCCTTGATCTTTAAAAAGTTTTGATCTTAAAGCTTGCATGTGATTTTTGAACTAAAAAGTCTTGATCTTTGTGATTGCATGTCACGGTTTTAGTAAGAAAGTAAAGAAAATCAACTTTTGAAAAGTGGTTTTGTTTTGATTTAAGTTTATTGTTGTTGCATGTTAAAGATTTGAGCTTTTCTCTTGATTTTTGTTGATGGATATTCGGCCAAAGTTTTGAATCAAAAAGATCATGTTTTGTTTTCCATAAAAAGGTAGTTGCATGTGGTTTTCTCTTGATTTAAGTATTTTTAAGTGCATGCAAGGAAAATGAAAATGAAAACTTGGTTTGAAGAGGAAAAGAGGTCACGGTTTTATGCTTAAAAAGGGAATGGTATTTTCCAAAACCATGTGTTTAGAAGTGCATGATTTGATTTGGTATTTTAAGGTTTGCATGTTTGAAAAAGTGCATCAAAAACTTTGTTTTTGCCATGATGATGATTCGGCCTAGGCTAGGTTTAGTAGGCTAGATTCTTTCCCATGTGAATTGACTTGATGTAATGAGTGTGTTTTGTGATTTAATTTTAAGAAAAATTATTTGAATTGTGTTGAAATTATTTCTTTCAATTCGGTTTTGATGAAAGAAAATGAATGAGTGAATTTGATTATCCCAACAAGTATTTTCATAGGTTTGATTTTTATTCTTTTCTGTCCAAGATTTAATTATAAAGTATTTCAATTTTAAAAGTGTTTTTGATTTATGAAAAATGTAGATTTCAAATGCTATTCGAAATAACAAAAGTTGGAATGAAAAACTCCGATAAAAATCAATGTTTTAAGAAATAAAAAGGTGGCTGCACTTATTTCATACAGCCACATAAATTAATTATTTAATTTAAGTTTTCAAATGATTTTGAAGGATTTCAAGTACAAGAAAAGATTGTGATTTGTTTTGATTGTGTTTTAAAGAAAAGAATAAAGAAAAATAAAGGATTTTCTATTTCAAGTGAAGAGAACAAGTGATGATTTTTAATTGAAATAGATTTTTGACGTAAACGTATTTTATTTACTATGAGGTATTCTCTAGACGTTGGGACTGACCTGCAAGGAGAAGTTAGAGACTTCTGAGGACAAGGCATTTCGTTTGCTGGGATAAGAGGTGAGTGAGTGAGAGTGCTGTGATCCCGTAACGTGGTTGTTCGTAAGGCGAATATCTGGATTATAAACATATTGAGTCTTATGTGCCATATGTGTATATTATGTGTTATATGCTTATCTGTCTTGTTGAATATATTGCATGTACTGAATCTTACTGTTTCTATACTGTTGAGTATATCATTTGCTATCTGGAAAATCTGAATGTTGTGATATATGATAATGAGAATTATGAGAAAGAACAAGACTTGAAGTTAAGTGGAAAAGTGAATAGTGATGAGATCCAAGAATGTTTCATGGAGCAAATGATGCACCAGACATGGAGTTCGTGTTCGTGAAGCTGAGATCGTGCTTGCGGATTCAAGACGAAGGATGATCATCAAGTGGCTTTGGAGAAGGCAAAAGAATGCAAGAGAGTTATGAGAATTCCTACGGGAACAATTTGATGGAATTGTTGCCAAGTGGCTAGTGAAAGTGAAAGAGATAAGTGAATGTTGGGGAACGAATATAACCCTTAGTGGTCGGGACTTGTCGAAGGGATGAATCAAGGGCGAGCCGACCTTAGGTTAATTAAAAGAATTAAAAGACATTAAAAGACTTTAACATAAGCGGTGAGGTATGAGAGTGCGAAGTAGTGGAGAGGAAGATACCATGGGTATCTGCGGATACTCAGATGGAGATTGCATGAGGGGAGGGCAAGGACGGTGAACGTCAAGAAGCCTGGAGTATATTTCTAGGCGGAACGAATCCCACATGCGGCATACGAACGTGGTAGGGACTGGGTCCTAAGTCGTGGTGAGTTCTACATAGCTAACTAGAAATTATATTGTCACCCCCTTGATTGCAAGTCTAGAACAGTGAGAGGGACTGGAACGGGGCATTGTGATTTGCCATTGTACTCGAGTTTTTCTACAGCGAGCCTTGATTAAATGATATTATATGAATTGAATGAAATGATTTGAGGCTGTACCGAGAGTTTTACAGTTCTCCTGGCTTGGAGCCAAGTGTTGAGACAGTTGTCGTGCCCGCGTGGTAAAGGTCCTGTACTCCTGTTAGCTTCCGACTAGGATTGGATGGAGACCGAGGAGATGTAGACGTGTGCGTTTTTCCTCAGTAATGGTTTTTCCCCACCTCATTGAGTGAACGGAATATGATAAGACTTAAGATTAATAAAAGATTCAAAGAATGAAAGTATAAGTGACTGTTGGAAAGATTGAGAAAGCTTGTGAGTATTACGGTATTATGTGCATTGAATTATGTGGCATTAATTCATGATTTTGCTATGTTTGAAATATTCTTATATGCTTCATTCATTTATGCTATGTATACTACATGCTTATACTATCATGTTCTGGTTATCTGTTTTGTTCTGTTTATCTTTCTGCTCTGGTTATCTGGTCTTGTTCTATATATGTCATCTGTCTTTCTTTCTATTGAGTCTACCCTGAGACCTCACGGTCAACTCGTTAGTGTTCGGAACACTGACTCTCTCCTACCTTGTTGTCGTATTGGCATCTGCCGGTATTGCAACGGGTGGATGGCGTATCGTGTAGCAATCCACATGTGGCCTCTTCAGGGAGGAGCATAGGAGGTTGTTCCTGAGGGTTGGATTTGGAGAGGTGAAACTCGGTTGGAGATCGACGATCCAAGGCATATTTTGCGAGGAACGAGTCTGGACGTGCACGTAGGGCAGGTCACTCTTCGTGACTATCAAGATGGCAGACCGAGGGAGCATCACGAGTATGATGGCGATCCCGCATCGTTGGCTGCTGTGATTCCTCAAACGATGGAGGAGGAAGACGCTAGTGACTCTGGTCACGAAGTGGAGACGGACTCTAGCGAGGAAATGGAAACGGATGCTAGTTTGGCTGAAGAGTGATGTCCGGCGTTCTGTGTCTAGATGTTTTAGTGTGTCTAGGATCTAAGTCCCCAATCGAGGATTACTTTGTGAAGTACCATGGATGTAATTCAGCTACTTTTTAAAATATGGTTATGTAATCTTTTTGTAACTATGAACTATTTTTGGAAAACTCTTGGATATGAGATTCCAATGCTTATGACTTATGTTTCAACTATAATGAGAATGATGTTATGATATGTTGGTGATGTTTCGGTTACGAGAAGTTTCGAAAGTGACAACTCGATTTTCAAGTAAGAGATAACAGTAATTAATGAACTAATGTTTTTCAAAAAAAAAATGGCCTCATTTTTACAACAATTTAATAATAAATCGATTAAGGTTTTGGAAGTGAAAATCGGGCTGTTACAGAAGTGGTATCAGAGCAATGGTAATCCTCAGTGGCCTTAAGCATAGCCTTATATGCTTACTCTGTGTAGCTCTGTGTGTCTAGAGTATAGGTTTTGCGTTGTCGTGTGTTGAACCCCATTTCGTTCTATTTCAAGATGAGTCGTACGCGTGGGAGACCTTCCGGTTCGAATTCGAGAAACCCTGGTGAGGATGCTGATAACCCGGATTCGGCGAATTTTATGGCTCGGATGACAGCACTGATGACGGGCGTCAACGATAATTTGCAAGCGTTGCATCGGCAAGCGCAGCAGAATTTCAACAATCAGCAGCAAGCTCAGAACTTGGAAGCTCAAGGGTATAAAGGATTGGACAAATTCTATCGTCGCAACCCGAAGGAGTTTGCGGGAGGTTTCGCTCCGGACGCGGTCTTGGAATGGATAGAGGATTTGGAGAGAATTTTCGGGGGCATGGTGCAGTGCAATGATGAGCAGAAGTTGGCTTATGCTGGGTTTATGTTGACAAGGGAGGCTGCGGCATGGTGGCGAGTTACTAAGCAAGTGATGGTGAATTTGGGAGAAGCGCTGACGAGGGAAGCTTTTAAGCAGAAATTTCTTGAGAAGTATTTTCCGGTGTATCTAAGGACTGAGAAAGAAATGGAATTTTTAAGGTTGAGTCAAGGGAATTTGTCGGTTGATGAGTATGCTTCGAAATTCAAAGAGCTGGTTAAGTATGTACCCAAGTATGCTGGAGGGGAAAATGAGCGATCGAAGTGTGCTAAGTTTAGGGATGGTCTTAAGCCGGAGATTAAGTTAGCTTTTTCTCATTTAGAGATAGATAATTTTGCTAGTTTGGTTAATCGGTGTCGTATGTATGAGGGAGGTTTGAAAGCAAGGGGAGCAGCTGAGAGGGTGATGAACCCATCTTCGTCCCATGGACCGGTTCGTAATCTTCCTTTTCATAGAGATGCTGGTGGGAGGTATAGGACTCTGCATCCGTATTCTGGTTCTGGCGGAAGGAGAGATCTACGCTTTGGAGGAAGCGGACAAGGTGGAAGCTTTGGAGGCGGCGATAATCGTGGTGGAAACAGTGGGGGCAGCAGCTATGGGGGAAATCGCATGGATCGTTGATCGAGGCCGTACCCGATACAAATAAAAAAACAGTTTAAATATAGTACTAGGAAGTGACTCCTAGGTCGTCTCCCAAGGAATATCTTATCAAGCAAAAGGTCAAACAGATAGTATGCACAGAAAATAGGGGGGTTTTGTATTGAATGTTGAAATCTAAGATCAAAACAGAATTAAAATAAAAACGAAGTAACAGATAAGGAAAAGCGGATAAACCCCTTTGGCTCGCGTTCACAACTCTATCATCGGTCACAAAAGATCAATTTCTTTCCTCTTCACTGTCCAACTCGTGAGAACTAAATACTAAGCGAAAATTCAATTCTCACCCCAAAACCCAAACCTCTAATTAAGCATTAAAAGCCAAAGCATGGAGTTTTTACGAGTTTGCATAAATTAAGCATTCATACACATGGATTATCTCTATAGAATGGAACTAAGCGAACCATAACATATCAATAAGCATGAAAACAGTGAATAAAAACGAAATAGCATTAAGAATAAAACCTCAAGAGTATGTGATACATTACCAAAGGGATTTAACCTAAGAGTTTAGCCTTCCATGAAGAAAAATACCAAAAACGTGTAGAAAGGGAAGAGAGAGAAACCCTAGCAGCCACCACAAGCTTGGAGAGCAAAACTAAGCCTTCTCTAAGAGAGAGAATGTAAAAACGTGATTATGGAAGGTTGTTGCTAGGGTTTACACAAAATTGGCTAATTAAATCACAAAACGGACCTAAATCATGGGCCCAAATCCTAAGGAAAGCTAATCTCTAAATTAAATCTAAAAATATCCTATAGATAAAATCTAAATCTTAAAAGATATAAACTAAATCTCAAATAATCCTAAAGATAGATTACAATCTTCACTTCATCATATATCTTCTCTTCCAAAATTAAATCTTCACTCCCAAAATGCCCAAAAAGCCCAAAAAGCCCTTGTGCCAAATATGACCTGAAAATAGAAATAGAATTAATTAGGCTAAATAATCCCAAATTAAACAATATTCAGAATATTAGTCAAATAAACTCTAAATCACTAAATCAAACCAAACAATGTCAAATGGGTAACAAGTATCAATAATAGGAGTAAAATAATGCAAGGAATAATGGGAAATAAAATGCTCATCAAACACCCCCACACTTATCCTTTTGCACTCCTGGGCAAAACTAAGAATTAGGACTGAGAAGATCAATATGCACCAAAGAGAATCATGCAACAAGATTACTACAACTAATGAATGCAAACCTAAGAGATTACATACTTCACAATGAATTCTAGGAAATGCAAAGAAATGGGCAAAATCGAGCACACGAAGAGAATAAGGATCAAAAAATCAAGGCATCCATGAACATCATCCAATTATTTCAAATATGCAAAGAAAACCAATGACATCAAGAGGGTTGTCACAAAGATGATAGAAACTCACAAGGATCACTCAAAAGTGTTTACACTCAAGTGTTTAAGGTTAATCAGTGTTTGCACTCAAGGCACATCATGAAAAACAAACACAACCTTAAGCTTGACAAGCCTCTAACATCAACAATCAACACACATGCACATTAAGATCAAAAGGTCTTTTCAGGGCTGTAATGGGGCCAAGGACAAGGTAGGATAAAAATATGGGAATGTAGCTGAAACCAAGGGAATAGAGGAGCAATGGGGAATAAGCAAAAAAAATAAAAATAAAAAAAATAAGCACAATCCACCCCAGAATGAAATGATAAACATAACAACAACCTCTAATTCCAATCCTCTATGCCTCAATCAACCTTTTATTCTATTTTTTTATTTTATTTTCTTTTCTTTTTTTTTTTGCATTGGAGAACTTCATGAACGAAAGGGAAGAAGAAACAACAAAAATGGCATAATGAGATAAAGCCATAATTACATCACCGACCATAGAGGCAAAACCCAGAACTCACAAGAGATAAAGAACAAAGCACCCTCGCTTACTTAATACCCATTCCCAAAACAATTCCAAAGCTCCAACATTCCCTAAGGTTAGGACAATCATGGTTTTTCAGTCATAGGCTTGTAATGAGCTAAAGAACAAAGAAAAGGGATATAAAGGCTCAAAGGGGCTATCAAAGGATAAATTCATTCAAGGTAGGCTCATATGGCTAGTGGCTTATTCAAGAAAAACAATGCCTAAATCATTTCAAAATGTGCATGGGAATATCAAGTATCAACAAGAGTCAAGTCAAGTTCTATAGTGCAAGTAATCCAGAGTGCAATCACACATGAAAGAAAATTAGGTGGCATAAATAGAAATCCACCCACAATTAAGGCTCAAATCCTCACAAAAGGGACAATTCTATCACAGTGTTACCACCTCTTAATTATCAAAAGCAACTTTACACACAGAAATGCATGAATTCAGTCACAAGATACCAAGACTCTACTAAAATGAAGCAAAAACATGCAAGAAAATGCCCAAAACTTAGAAAAACCTAAAAAATCAAAGCAAAAATATGCAACCTAAACTACTTATGCAACCTAAACTACTCTCCCCCCACACTTAAATCACACATTGTCCTCAATGTAAAACAACCAGAAAATCCAGACAGACATACCAGCCAGCAGATATAGACAAGTGCAATAAAAAGAGTAAGGAAGGAGAAAAGAAGACTCCCTAAGTCATGGTGGGTCAAAATTGGGGTCGACCAATGAGGCCTCCTCCACAGGTGCATCATCCAAAGAAGGGGTGGTGAGGAAGGGCTTGAGTCGATGTCCATTAACCTTGAAGCTCTTGTCCGTGGACTCACTCTTGATCTCCACAGTGCCATAAGGAAACACCTGGGTGACTACAAACGGTCCAATCCACTTAGAGCGGAGCTTTCCACTCATGAGTCCAAGCCTAGAGTTGTAGAGCAACACTTTTTGACCAACCAAGAACTCCTTTCTGAAAATTGAGCTATCATGGAGTTTCTTGGTCTTCTTTTTGTAGAACTTGGAGTTCTCATAGGCCTCCAAACGGATCTCATCTAGCTCACTCAACTGCAGCTTCCTCTCCTCACCCGCTTGATCAAGAGCTAAGTTACATTGCTTCACAGCCCAATATGCACGGTGCTTTATTTCCACAGGCAGGTGGCACGCCTTACCAAAGACAACCCGATAGGGTGACATCCCTATGGGTGCCTTGTAAGCAGTCCGATGGGCCCATAGAGCATCCTCCAATCGTGTGCTCCAATCCTTTCTATTAGGCTTCACCATCTTCTCCAAAATCTGCTTGATCTCTCTGTTTGAAATCTCAGCTTGCCCATTGGTTTGAGGGTGATATGGTATAGAAACTTTGTGCACAACCCCATATTTCTTGAGCAAAGCTTGCATGGATCTATTGCAGAAGTGTGTGCCTTGATCACTGACTATGGCTCTAGGTATGCCAAACCTGCAAAGGATATTAGACCTGACAAAATCTACAACAACTTGAGCATCATTAGTCCTGGTGGCCTTAGCTTCCACCCATTTGGATACATAATCCACAACAAGTAAGATATAATAAAAACCAAAAGAAACAGGAAAGGGGCCCATGAAATCTATACCCCAGACATCAAACACCTCACAGAACAACATAGGTTGTTGCGGCATCTGTTGCCTCCAAGATAGGGCGCCTCCTGCTCTTTGACATTTCTCACATGAGCTGCAGATGTTGCTTGCATCCTTGAAGATGGTAGGCCAATAAAATCCAGAATCCATCACCTTTCGTGCTGTCCTTTGAGTGCCAAGGTGGCCTCCAACTGGTGAAGCATGGCAAAACTGGAGAACCGATTGGATCTCATGATCTGGAATGCACCTGCGAATGACCTGATCACTGCAAAAATGCCACAAATAGGGGTCATCCCATACATAATACTTGGCATCGCTCTTCAATTTGTCTCTTTGAGCTTTGGATGCCAAGGGTGGAAAAACAGATGCAACTAGATAATTTACAATATCAGCAAACCAAGGAGTAAGGGGAGGGGGATGTGAAACATGCAAAGCTAAAAGCTGCTCATCCGGGAAGTCATCCCGGATAGGAAATGCATCCTCCTCTCTCTCTATTCTGCTCAAGTGGTCTGCGACAAGGTTATGCGCACCACTCCGATCCTGAATTTCAAGATCAAACTCCTGGAGGAGCAACATCCACCTAATCAACCTAGGTTTGGAATCTGTCTTTTTCAAAAGATACTTCAGAGCAGCATGATCAGTATACACTACAACCTTAGAACCTAACAGATATGATCTAAACTTATCAAGTGCAAAGACAATGGCTAACAGCTCTTTTTCAGTTGTGGTTTAATTAACTTGTGCTGAATCTAAAGTCCTAGATGCATAATAAATCACATGAGACAGCTTACCAACCCTTTAGGAGAGAACTGCTCCCAAAGCATAATTCGAGGCATCGGTCATGAGCTCAAATGGGAGGGTCCAGTCAGGTGGTTGGATGATGGGAGTGGTGGTGAGTGCTCTCTTTAGCTCATCAAATGCCTTCTTGCATTGGTCTCCAAACTCAAATGCGGTATCCTTTTGAAGCAAGTTGGATAGTGGAAGGGCTATCTTGCTAATGTTCTGAATAAACCTGCGATAGAAACCTGCATGGCCAACAAAAGAACGCACCTCTCGCACGCAAGAGGGGTAAGGCAAATGTGATATTACATGCAGCTTAGCAGGGTCAACCTCTATGCCCTTATGCGAAATAATGTGCCCTAAGACTATGCCTTGTTCTACCATAAAGTGACATTTTTCAAAATTCAAGACAAGGTTAGTCTCAATGCACCTATTAAGCACCTTAGACAAACTATCAAGACATGCATCAAAAGAGGAACCATATACACTAAAATCATCCATGAAGACCTTTATGCAATGCTCAAGTAAGTCATTAAAAATACTCATCATACATCTTTGAAAAGTGCCAGGAGCATTGCATAGGCCAAAAGGCATCTTCCTATAAGCAAATGTACCAAAAGGACAGGTAAATGTGGTCTTATGTTGGTCCTCTGGTGCAATACAAATTTGAAAATAACCAGAGAAACCATCTAAGAAGCAATAGTGAGATTTACCTGCCAGGCGCTCCAACATCTGATCAATGAAGGGAAGAGGAAAGTGATCCTTGCGGGTCCCCTGGTTGAGCTTCCTATAGTCAATGTAAACTCTCCAACTGTTCTGCACTCTAGTGGGAATCAGCCCATCCTTCTCATTTTTGACAACTGTCACCCCAGACTTCTTGGGAACTACTTGAACCGGGCTTACCCAAGTGCTGTCTGAAATGGGGTAGATAATACCAGCTTGCAGCAGCTTGGTGACCTCTTTCTTCACCACATCAAGAATCTGGGGGTTCAACCGTCTCTGGGGTTGTCTCACTGGTTTAGCCCCATCCTCCAATAAAATCCGATGCATGCACATGGAGGGGCTAATACTAGGTATGTTTGGCAAAGTCCATCTTATTGCCCTTTTGTTTGCTCTAATCACATCCAGCAGCTGTTTCTCTTGATCAACAGAAAGGGAGGTAGAGATGATCACTGGAAGTTTCTGCTCATCCTCCAAGTAAGCATATTTGAGATGAGGAGGAAGGGGCTTCAGGTCCAATAAAGGTGCCTGCATCACAGATGGAACTAAAGGAGCAGCAGAACTGGATTCTGTAACACCCCGTAAATTCCTCATATTAAATTAAAACACTAAAGAAACTTGTTTTTAAGAAAAAAATGTTTTGAAAGAGTATTTTCTTAAATGATTTTCTTAAAGTTCATGATTTTAAGATAATGAGTGATTTTAAAAGAAACAATTTTCTAAGGTAATGCTCAAAGTTTAGAAAATTGAGTTTGAAATCTATATGTTTAATAAAATGTTGTGATTTATTTTGTGATGAACAAGAATTATTTTCTAAACATGTGTGTGTTATATGTATAATACGTGTATATGCTTAGGATAGCATAAGGATTTGATGAATGAAGGAAAATGAATATGTGTATGACGTATGTGTAAAGACATGTGAATGAACATATATGAGTGATGCATGATGCATGAATGAATGTACATATATGTAATCCGTGTGTGAGTATGAGAATATGTATGCCTTATCCCATGGATCTATGCTATGTGTTGAACATGAGATTAAAATTAAATGTGTATGTAAGTTAAGTGTATGCATGAATATATGCTATATGTTGATGAAATTAAAAATCATATATGCATGTGTGTGTGAGGTTCGGCCAACATAGGACTAGGAAGACTAAATGAAGCTTATTTCCTTAAGCATTAAGAAAACAAAATTTAAATAGAAAATAGGAAGAGGAGTAGGGTAAGTGACTCACGAAGCCTAGTGTGGATTTCCCTCCCTCCATGTGTCCCACGACTTGACTCCTCCCATGCAACAATTGGGATGGCCCAAATTGCCCTTCCTTTCACACCATGAACCGAGGTTAGGAAAGGGAATTCCCACACCCTTGCAATTGTCCTTAAATCGTGGATGTGAGTATGTTGGCTTTGGTTCCCATCTCATTTCTTTCATCCCTTTTCTTTCTCAAACACAATTCCTTTCAAGAGCACCATCAAGCTCTTGAAAACTTAGAGAGAAAAGAGTGAATCCGTGAGGAAGAGAAGAGAGAAAGGAGAGTGAAACCCCAAAGTTTTCATCCCAAAACTTCTTTCTTAGCCACCTTCTTCTTCTTAGATCAAGAAGGAAACCTCCATCAACCCTAGAGGAAGAGAGAGGCCGAGGCAAACCCAAGAGAAGGAGAAAAAAAAAGAGTTGAAGATTTAAGTTAGGCTTAAGGTAGAAAGAGTCTTGATCTAACCATTTTTGTATTGTAAAGGACTTTTAATGGACTTTTTCTAATTCTTTGGTGATGCATGTAATCATTTTGAGTGATCTCGAGATCTAAGTGTCATGCATGTTCTTTTGTGTTTTGATCTTGAATATTGGTGTTGAAAAAGTTTTGGTCTCTTGCTTGTAAATGTTCTTCATCACGGTTTTAGTTTGAAGTTGTGTTTTAAATTCCTATTTTTGCTTTGATTTTCTCATGCATGTTGATTTTGTGGCTTGATGATCCTTGTCCTTCTTTGCATGTTCTTCTTATGTTTTGATCTTGGATTTTTGTGAATAAATGAACTTGTAAATCACCAAATCAAAGACTAAATGATTCGGCCATGAGTAGAAAATCTAGGTCATGTGCTTTTAATTTGGTCAAAGTAATTTCATGCTACTTCTATGTTATTTTCTAGCTTATTTTCACGGTTTGTTTGAAGACTTGAGTTTAAGTCTATGTTTTTGTCTTGATCTTCTTGTGCATGTCTTGATCTATGGTTGATTTTAAAGAAAACATGAAACTTGAATCTTGTATGTTTAACTCGAGTGTAAAGTCTTGATTCCTTGAGTGCATATCACGGTTTTTTCAAAGAAAATAAGTTTAGCAAGCTTTAAAAATAATTTTTGTACAAAAAGAATTTGAACCAAGGTTTGTATATGTATGACAATGATTCAGTTGATGATTAAAAAGGGTAAAATGATGTTTTACATGACATGATTCATGAGTTAGGCACTTGCATGTAGAAAATAAATTATAAGACTTTGTTTCCTTGCATGTCATCATTCAGTCTAGCCTAGGAAACTATACTAGATTATCATTTTACATGCATGCATGTTGAAAATTGCTTCACCTAGGAATCTTAAGTGCATGCATGTGTTTTCCTTAAAGGATAAAAGACCTTGACATAATCTTTGACTTTATTATGTTAAGAAACTAAATTTTTGTTTGCTAAACTTTCTTGTGAAGCTCACGGATTTCATAAAGAAAATAAGAAAGCAAGACTTTTGGAAAAATGATCTATGCCTTGATTCATGATCTATGTGCATATTTGATTTTGCCTAGCAATGACACTATTCGGCCTATGCATGTTAGCTAAACTAGGATGCATTTTTCAATAAAATGACTTAGAGGAAATAGGTGTATTTTGAGGAATTATGCTAAAACAAATTGTTTGAACTTGTGTTGTGAACTTTTATTTTCTAATAGGTTCTTTTCTTAGAAATAAAGGAAATAAATAAATCTAATTGATCATGGAAGGGTGTTGTGTTTAATACCTATTGGAATGAATGTGTGCCTATGTGTGCTATGAGTATTTGGTTGAGGTTAAAAGAAAATGAAATGCCTTGAATGAATAAAGTTGATTCATGTGATTTATGTTGTGAGGTTTGATTTATTTCCTTTGCTGTATTCGGTTATGTGGTCTGGATAGGTTTAGGAAGCTTAATTACTTAAATAAGATGTGCATGGAAATAAATGTTGATGTATTTGGTTTGGAATCTGATTTTTTTTATTTGGTTTATGAATACTTACATTCCGAAATGTTATTTGCAATTGTATGTGGTGTGATTTATTTGGATTTCATGTGGTGTTCATGGCTGTCCCAAAGCTTGTTTTATGATTAAAACATGGATTTTTAAAGTGTTGTTTTTTTTAATTAAAAAGTTATTTAAAGTAAAGAGTGTTTTTACCATATTTTCAGAATTTTATTAAAGTAATTTTATAAAACCGTTTTGCTGTCCAAAATTACTTGGACTTGCCTTTTTACAGTTAAAAATATTTTCATATGATTTAGAGTAAAGTTTTAAGTGGAAATCGATTCAAGAAAAAGTCGGATCGAAAATAGTTATATTTTCAAAGTTTTCCCAACGAAAGAAAAAGACGAGTATCAAACTAGAGAAAAGGTTTCTCAAATAAGTTAATAACGTAAAGTGTTTTATTTAATGTGAGGAATGCTATAGAAAAGGGGTTGGGTGCAGCTGGCAGTGGCGACACATGGATTCGAAGAAGAACACACAATCAACAGCTGGACCTCAGGTGAGAGAGAAGCTTTCCCTAAGACATCGTGGTAGCTAGGTGATTTATTAGGACGTTCCGTATCATCTCAAAGATCGGAACTTTGTGGTTGGCGTTAGTAGTATAAGTGGCAATTGTTTGCTTTGTGTGGCCACTTATACGAAGGTGACAAAGACCACACTATTATTGTGTGATGTGGTGTTTGATAGCATGCTTTGTTGTGTACTTATTTATTTAATTATGATGCTTATTATTATGATGAGTGGACGGGTGTTGGACGTTGTTGTGTCCCTAATAAAAGAACGAAAGTAAAATGAAAGAGTTGAGAAAGTGTTGAGGTTGGAGGTGATAGTACAATAAGGAATAAGAATGATAATAAGAGATATGAGGTTGAGTGACAAAGCAATAAGAGATAAATGGAAAAGAAATTGATGATGATAAGAACGAGCCAGAGCTGGGGAGAGTAACGTGAATTGTTGGAATGAGAGGTGAAGTAAGTGGAGCTGGGCTCCTTTGTTTTGGTTTTAGACTGGGAACTAGTGTTGAGTTGAGCTTGCTCCTCCACTAGCGCTCAGCCCAAAATATGTTTTGAAAAAGAGTTTGAAAAAGGGATTTTCGAAAAGATTTATGAAATAAATTTTTGAGTTGTGAAGACAACTTTTGAAAAAAAGGTTTGTGAAATGAAATTTTTGAAAAGATTTTGAAATGGGGTTTTGAAGAAGTTTGTGAAACCATATTTCAAAGGAGTTTTATGACACTATCTTTTGAAGAAATTTTATGAAAGGATATTTTGTGGAAATAATGTTTTCGAAGAAACCTCTTTGAAACAAGATTTGAAGAAGGATTATTTGAAATGGTAGTCTGGTGTAAGATGATTTTGTGAAACTTTGGAAATGATGTTTTTGGAAAATTGTGAAATTGATATTTTAAGAAGAATGGTAAAAAGGAAGATTGGGAAGAATGAGAGTGTGGTTGAGAAGAAAGTTTGAGAAGTGAGATATGAAACAAGTGAGGAACTCCCAGCTCTGAGCTATGTGTGATCTTGATGAGAGAAAGATTGTGCAAAGTTAGTGGTCGGGACTCACTGAAGGGATGCACTAAGGGTGAGCCGACTGTTAGGTTAACTAAATAATTAAAAGATTATAAAAGACATTAACAGCGAATGCGGTGAGTCATGAGAGTTAACCCGAAGTAGTGGAGAGGAAGGAACGATAAGTATCTGCGGATACTTAGGACGAGATTGCATTAGGGGAGGACGATGACGGTGAAACGTCAAGAAGTCTAGAGTATTGTTATAGGCAGAACGAACTCCATAAGTGGTGCACTAACGTGGTGGGGACTGGGTCTAATACCGTGGTAAGTTCTGCGCGCGCACTATAACAATACTGTCGCCCCCTAGATTGCAAATCGAGAACAGTGAGAGGGACTGGAACGGGGCAGTGTGTTTTGCCACTGCGAGGCAGTGTGCCATGATTATTATGAATTGATATTATTGAGGCTGGGCCTCCTGGTCAGGGACCATTTATGTGAGACAGCTGTCATGCCCGCGTGGTAAAGGTCCTGTACTCCTGTTTGCTTCCGACTAGGGGATGGATGGACGAGGAGATGTAGACTTGATACAAGAGTGCTAACTACGAATAAAACGCGTACCTCGATGGTCCTTTAACCCCGATCATCGATGGTTATAAATTGATAAAACATTTTAAGAAAAGAGTTATAAGAGGAGAGTCCAAGAACACTGAGTTTTATGAGTAAGAGAATGAGAACGGATGTGTGGAAAGGATGCTAAGTTTTATGAAAGAGATTGGAAATATGAGTGGAGAAGTATGAAGGGAATAATGAGAATAAGATGGAATAAGTATGGATTGTGATAATGATAATAGCATGTTTGCTTGTCATTGTGTGTGTATGCTATGTGTTATGTGTGTGTCCTATTATTTTGCCTACCGTAATTCCACATCGTCGACGCTACGCGTCCGGAACGCTTACTCTCTCCTGTTTGTTGGTACATCGGTGTCGCTGGTATCCCAACGGGCAGATGGACCTTCACATGGAAGTCAGTATCCGGTCTCAGGAGGGTCACAGATGGGAAGCCATACCTCGTGGATAGGTCTGGACGGGACACACGCAAGTGGTGTCGAAGACCCGGAGCATAAGTTGAGCGGAACTACCGCGAGTTCGTGTTTGGGAAGTATGTCCTATGTGGAATACAATTCACGGTCGCCGCCTCAGAGTCAAAGAACAGAGAATCCTGTGAGACTATTCGGAGTGGAGCTCAAGCCCAATTCGGAAGGAGAACCAAAGAAAGCAGTTGCATCGTCGTCCGACGTAAAGGTACCGATGAGGAGGAGGAAGATAGGACCGATTTTCTTCGATAGGAGAAAGAAGCCGTAGTGGAATTAGAATAAGCTGTTTGTATTCAGGATTACCTAAGTCATGGACCATTACTGTACTTCAACTATTTTGGACATGCCCGACTTTTTATGATGATACTTTTTATGAAGAATGTTTAAAGTTCTTTTGAGGGAGTGAATGAAATGGCTCAAGATAAAATTAAACTGTTTTCTTAATGAAACGTTTTCGGAAAATAAGGTGAAAGAGTTTTTGTTCCAAGTAACAACTCGGTTTTCGAAAGAGTGTGTTGAAGGAACCGAATCAGATTTTCAAAAAAAAAAAAAAAAATTTGGCCTCATTTTTGCAACATTAGTAAATGAAAGTAAATTATTTCGGTTTTCGAAAATCGAGCTGTTACAGATTCTGCCGCCTGCACCTGAACAAATGGATTACACTCATGCATAACAGAAATGGGGTTAGGGTTAGCATGATCTGAATCTATATCATATGAATCTAAAGATGCAGTAGCAGAATTTAAAAACTGGTCAATTTCAATGCATGCAGTGCACATTTCGGAATCAGAACATGCAGAACAAGTAAATGAGCTAGTGAAAGATGGCAAATCATAATCATGCAAAAAGTCTAGAACATGCTCATCAATCAGATCATCAAGCAAGTCAACATGAAAGACAGAGTGGTCATCAGAAAAATGTTTCATAGCATCAAAAATATTGAATCGAACCACTCTGTCATCAAATTCCATTGAAAGTGTACCTGCATGCACATCAATCTTGGTTCGGGCTGTTTTTAAAAATGGTCTCCCTAATATGATAGGGACAGCACTACGAGAGGTGTCCTCTTCCATATCAAGAATATAAAAATCAGCAAGAAAGATAAGTTCACCAACCCGAACCAAGACATCCTCTATCAAACCTGTGGGGTAGGCAGTAGATCTATTTGCCAAATGGATAACCACTCCCGTAGGTTGAAGAGGTCCAAGTGAAAGAGACTTGAAAGCAGACATAGGCATAACATTAATAGATGCTCCTAAATCTAGCAAAGCATTCTCAAATTTAGTATTACCTATTATACAAGGCACAGAGAAAGTTCCAGGATCCTTACACTTTTCAGGAATATGAGGGACGAGTTTACCTATAAGAGCAGAGACATTTCTTCCCATGTTGATCCTCTCATTGCCCTTGAGCTTCCGTTTGTGTGTGCATAGATCCTTCAAGAACTTTGCATACCTTGGAATCTGCTTGATTGCATCAAGAAGGGGTATGTTGACTTCCGCCTTCCTGAATGTGTCAAGTATCTCTTTGTCAATCTCTTCCATTTTCTTGCTTTGAGTCACCCCCCTTGGTGGGAAAGGAAGAGGAATGGGGGGTGGTTGCTGGGCAGCAGCAGGTGTTGTGCTTGTGGAAGGCTGAGCTGGATGGGATTTTTTTTGTACTTGTGTGCTCACTCTCCTCGACCATTTGGCTCTTCTTGTTGGGTGAAACTAGATCATCTTTGTTGAGGTCAGATTCTGGTGGGGGTGTGACAATCTGCTTCCCTGACCTTAGACTAATGGCACTCACATTCTGGTTTGGATTGATCACTGTTTGGGATGGCAACTTGTTAGAATTCTGAGATTGCATAGTGTTGATTGCTGTTGCCATTTGTCCCATCTGATTGGTCAAAGATTGAATGGAGGCCTCTTGTCTTTGAATGGATGCTCTAGTTTCCTGTTGGAATTGGAGATTTTGCATGGTCATCTGTTTCATCAACTCTTCCAATGAAGGCTGCTACTCAGTACTAGGAGCTGGTGGTGCAGAATTAGCCTGTTGTTGTCTTTGTTGCTGGACTGGAGGAGGTACATATGGTGGTCTGGAATTGTTCTGAAATTGAATCTGTGAAGGTTGCTGCTGATCAGACCATCTCAGGTTGGGATGGTTCCTCCAACCACGGTTGTATCTATTGGTAGAGAGATCAAAGTTCTGTGGCTGCTGGTTTCTACTGTTGAAGATGTTGGCGGCATATGCCTCAGGTTGGTCAGCACCAGTCGTTGGTTGCTGCTGCAAAGAAGGGCATGCATATGTGGGGTGCTCAGCAGATGTGCATATGCCACATAATCTATTAGGCAAAGACAACTTCTTCTGGTTGATGGCCAATTGAGTGACCAAAGTTGTAAGTGAGTCTATCTTCTGTTCAAGCTTCTCAACCTTACCAGAACTTCTGCCAACATCATTCACTCCTCTCACTACGATTGCATCGCTGTTGCCCCTTGCATGGAATTGTTGACAATTGGAAGCCATCTTCTCAATCTTGGCTCTGGCTTCTAAAGGTGTCATGTCTCCTAGGGCACCACCACTCACAGCATCAAGCATGTTTCTCTCCATGAGGTTGAGACCTTCATAGAAATATTGAATAAGCAGCTGCTCTAAGATCTGATGGTGGGGGCAGCTCGCACACAGTCTCTTGAATCTCTCCCAATACTCGTAGAGACTTTCTCCACTTTGTTGCCTGATGCCTGATATATCCTTTCGGATTGCTGTTGTTCTGCATGCAGGGAAGAATTTCTCCAAAAATGCCCTCTTCAGGTCATCCCAGCCTGTGACAGAACCAGGGGCCAGATCGTACAACCAATCCTTGGCTAGCCCCTCTAGGGAGTGTGGGAATAACTTAAGACAAACATGATCCTCTTGCATATCATGTGGTTTCATAGTAGCACACACGATGTGGAACTGCTTGAGATGTTTATGAGGATCCTCACCTGCAAGACCATTAAACTTGGGCAACAAATGAATTAGTCCAGACCTTAGTTCATACGGGTCATCGGGATACTGGATGCACAAATCTTCAATAGTGAAATCAGGTGCAGCCAGCTCCCTCAATGTCCTCTCACGTGGTGGAGGTTGAGCCATATTTTCAGAATAATTAGAATAAGAATCAGAATAAGAATCAGAATTTATAGGAATAGAAGAAAAAGAAGCAGACTCACTATGTAAAGACTCAATAGACTCACTACCTACGGACCGGTTCCTATTTTGTCTAACTAATCTGTGATAAGTCCTATCAATTTCAGGGTTGTAAGGATGCAAGTAGCTTGGGTTGCCCCTAGTCATGTACTGAACCGAACACCATTAAGCATAACACACTGTCACAGATATGCATGACCAAAATAGGCAACAAAAATTTTTTATTTTTAAAAAAACTTTTCTTTATTTTTTTCAGCACCCTAAAATCATGAAAACATATCATAGAAAGTTTGAGGACAAAATTCAAAAGGGAACCAAGTCAAAAGATTAAATCAGAGACCAAAAACTAAGAAAATAAAACTTGTAAAATAAAAAATAAATAGTAAAACGCCTTCGATTTGATATAAAATTCGTCAAATTCCGAGTTACGGGTCAAAAGTTGCGACGATTTGAAGAAAGTGCTGCTAAAACTTGGAAAATTTTTCTGGAACTCACAACTAGTGATGACCTGAGTGATTGTGGTGCCTCAAAACCTTTTTATATGATAAAAGTAGTGTGGATATAAATTTTCGTGCAAAAATTCCACCCACAACTATGTGAACTAGCAACCACAGAATCAATCAAATACACTAATTGCAACAAAATAGCAAAACAGCAAACAATGAAACTTCAACCAGTTATCAGAATTGACTACTAGACCCTAAATCAGACACGACGCACTATAATAACTATACTAACTACGACACCAACTAACTACTAATGACCTTTGGCAAGAACCGATAGTTCCCCAGCAACGGCGCCAAATTTGATCGAGGCCGTACCCGATACAAATAAAAAAATAGTTTAAATATAGTACTAGGAAGTGACTCCTAGGTCGTCTCCCAAGGAATATCTTATCAAGCAAAAGGTCAAACAGATAGTATGCACAGAAAATAGGGGGGGTTTTGTATTGAATGTTGAAATCTAAGAACAAAACAGAATTAAAATAAAAACGAAGTAACAGATAAGGAAAAGCGGATAAACCCCTTTGGCTCGCGTTGACAACTCTATAATCGGTCACAAAAGATCAATTTCTTTCCTCTTCATTGTCCAACTCGTGAGAACTAAATACTAAGCGAAAATTCAATTCTCACCCCAAAACCCAAACCTCTAATTAAGCATTAAAAGCCAAAGCATGGAGTTTTTACGAGTTTGCATAAATTAAGCATTCATACACATGGATTATCTCTATAGAATGGAACTAAGCGAACCATAACATATCAATAAGCATGAAAACAGTGAATAAAAACGAAATAGCATTAAGAATAAAACCTCAAGAGTATGTGATACATTACCAAAGGTATTTAACCTAAGAGTTTGGCCTTCCATGAAGAAAATGTTGGAAACCAACAAGCGGGCTAAGCAAATACTAGAGGGGGGTGAATAGTATTTTGAAGCACTAATACCAAATAATTCGATTGATAATTGAAGAATGGAGCTTAGACTGAATTTTCTGGAATCAGAAACAAAAGACTCGAGTCTTTTGTGAAATACTCGAGTTTTTCAGGATGAACAACTCGAGTCTTTTCTGAAATACTCGAGTTTTTACTATCAGATAGCAGAAATACCAGAAACGAAAATTCACCAATTTAACTCAAATCAATTCAATAATAAACAGGAACTTATCCAACAGAATAGCAAGTAATCTAAATAACTTTTAACACAAAGATTCCTTGAACTTGCTACCTAATTGTATAAATCCTAATTGATTGAAATGACTTAAGTCTATTGAGCTAGAAAGTAGATTAAAAGCAATAAACCAACACTCAAGCAATTTTATCCTGGTTCACTCCAACAATGAGCTACATCCAGTCCTCCTAATCACTTAGGAGTTTCTACTAATAATCAAATTGTTAGAAATTACAAAGGATTGCTTGAGAATGGCCTCACTCAACCTAACCCTTTCAAGAGTGTACCAAACTCTTGATTTCTACCCCAATTTGATTCCGGTGATTGAAGAACTCTTCACAAAGCTTCCTTGAACTCCCTTCAAGAAACTCCACCGGGCTAGGAACCTCCTAGTCTTGTGCTTGAGAACCTCTCAAGACTTCCAACACCCTAAGCCACTTAGGGTTTGCTTGGGAACAATCCAAGACTTTGAATAATCAAGCTTTTTGTATGTGTATTACTAATCTCACAATGGATTAGCACAAATAAGCACAGCTCAATGTAAGAATTGAGGCCTAAAACTCAACTTGGAATAAAATGACAATATGAGTGAGAAGTTGAGCTTTTTGGGAATTAACACTTGAGAAGAGGAAATTAAGAAAGCTTGAATCAATATGATCTTGTTGTCTTGTTTGTTCTTGCACAAATTCAAAGAGAAATTTTACAATAAGGTTCTGAATTCTCTCTTGGGGTTGGATGAGACTCAAATGCCCTCAATTGGGTTTTTGAGTTTCTCCAACGTTCATTTTTGCTGACTGGACAAAAATACTCGAGTCTTTTGGTAAAAACTCGAGTCTTTTTGGTCGGTCACGAGTGAATTGGTGCACGAACAAGACTAACGGTCATAATTGCTGACCTGGCACAAATACTCGAGTTTTTCTATAAATACTCGAGTATATACTCGAGTCTTTCTCAAAATACTCGAGTATTTTGATCAGATGTGGGAAAAATTATTTTTCAATTTTATTTTTCTTCTCAAGTATTAATTTTGGTCAATCTCAACTTAATAATCATATAAAAATTTATTCCTAGAAGAGACTAACTATTTCTACCCACTCTCAACCACTCTCAACATAAATTAGAAATTTACAATTAATATTTGATTGAGAATGATTGGGCACTTGTCTTGTTTTCTTGACTTCTTGTTGATGTTGATGTTGCAATATCTTCAAGGCATGATTTGTTAATTATTTTGTCATCATCAAAACATAATCCACATAATTAGGAGCATTGAATTCACAATCTCCCCCTTTTTGGTGATGACAAAATAATTAACACTTGATCCAATTGTTAAGCTTGATCCACTTGGAGATGCAACTCCCCCTCACTATATGATACTTTTCACCTATCTAAAAATTCAGCTTGAGCAAGATGTTATGACAATTTAATTTTAGCACCAAGCCTATGGTATTAGAGAATTTAACAATTATCAGAGTATATACCATAATTAGAGATTTTAGGTGCAACAATATCAAGACAAGACAAGTGTAATATCTCTCCCCCTTTTTGTCATACGCCAAAAAGATGTAACAATTTAGAAAAAGATCAAGGGAGGAGAGGTGCATAATCGGAAAACCCCATAACCAACTATGCAAATAAAACGGAGATATAATAACGATAAAGAGCTCCCCCTGAAGCTTTGCACAAACATCATAATGAAGACCAAATTCATTAACATAAAAACATCATAAAAGGTCCAAATCAAAGGTGCAATAATAAACCCAAAGTCTCAAAACACCAAGTTCTCAAAATACAGAAAATGTAACAAAGACCAATCATGATAAAAACAGAATGAAAACTAAGATAAAATCCAAAGGTCAACATCATCAAAACATCGAAGGAGCTGGAGCATCTGGAGGAGGATAAAACCGAGAGAAGAGTTTAGAGGATGAAAAACTAGTAAGATTTGACAAAACTTTGAGGAAAATCTGAGTTTTGAGGAGAGAGATATGAGAAAACCGAGAGAGAAGAGGGTCGCAAAAAAAAAACTTGAGTCTGAGAGTATATATAAACAGTTCAAAATACTCGAATATATTCATAAATACTAGAGTTGTTCTTTAGGATATACTCGAGTTTTTGAAAATATATTCGAGTCGGTCGTGACTCAGCCCAGATTTCCCCAGAAAAGTCGAGTAAAAATTGAAAAACTCGAGTTTGGTCCGAAAGTTCAAATTTCAGGAAAACGCAAAATACTCGAGTTTTTTGGAAAATACTCGAGTTTGGTCTGAAAGTTCAAAAATTGGGGGTTTCGAAAGACTCGAGTGTTTTGAAAAACACTCGAGTATTTAAAAAAAAGACTCGAGTGTTTTTAGAAACACTCGAGTATTTTTATCAGACCCTGATTAAAAACTTTTTCAATTTAAAACTAATTTAATTTTGAATTAAAATACTCGAGTGTTTTTGGAAAAACTCGAGTATTTTGACAGAACAGAAAGTAAAAACTTAGTTTTAAAAGACCAAACACAAATCAAATACACATGCTTCACTACCAACTTGGAATACAGTACAGAATCACACACAATTAACATATACAATTTCAAATATCATCAAGAACAATTTAACTAAGAATCAATAACACATTAGAGTAAGACTAATATGGTGATTTTCCAAAAATGACACACACAATGCAATTAGCCTATATTAGCTTCATCTAAAATACCAAGTTCTCTCCTAATATGATAAAAGGTGTCCCTTGGTAGAGGTTTTGTAAAAATGTCGGCTAATTGATTTGTGGTACTAACAAATTCAATTATGCAATCACCCTTTTGTACATGATCTCTTAAAAAATGATGTCTTATTTCAATGTGTTTAGTTCTTGAGTGATACACCGGATTCTTAGTCAAATTGATTGCACTCGTGTTATCGCATCTAATCGGAATATTTTCAAGTTTCAAACCAAAATCCGATAATTGTTGTTTCATCCATAACAGTTGAGCACAACAACTACCGGCTGCGATATATTCCGCTTCGGCGGTAGAAAGAGCGACACAAGCTTGCTTTTTAGAAAACCATGACACCAATGAACTTCCCAAGAAATGGCAAGTACCACTGGTGCTTTTGCGATCAAGCTTGCATCCCGCGAAGTCGGAATCCGAGTAACCAACTAAACTAAGATTGGCATCAGCAGGATACCACAAACCAGTGTTAATTGTTCCTTTTAGATACTTAAATATATGTTTAACTGCGGATAGGTGAGATTCTTTAGGATTAGCTTGAAATCTAGCACACATGCATACACTAAACATAATATCCGGTCTAGATGCAGTGAGATATAGGAGACTACCTATCATACCCCTATACTTACTAACATCAACCGGTGTACCTTGTTCATCCTTGTCTAGGTAGCATGATGTGCTCATTGGAGTGTAGGCTTCCTTGCACTTGTCCAATCCGAATTTCTCAAGGAGCTCTTTGCAATATTTCCCTTGATGCACAAATATCCCCTCCTTGACTTGCTTTATTTGTAAGCCTAGGAAGAACTTGAGTTCTCCCATCATTGACATTTCAAATTCCTTTTTCATCAAATTTGAAAACTTTCTACAAAGAGACACGTTAGTAGCACCGAAAATGATATCATCAACATAGATTTGTACTAACAAAATGTCATCCTTGGTTTTATAAATAAATAATGTATTATCAACCTTCCCTCTTTGAAACTTGTTTTCTAATAGAAAGGAACTCAATCGATCATACCAAGCTCTAGGAGCTTGTTTCAATCCATAGAGTGCCTTTTTCAATTTATAAACATGGTTTGGAAATTCACTATTTTCAAAACCGGGGGGTTGTTTGACATACACTTCTTCATTTATAAACCCATTCAAGAAAGCACTTTTAACATCCATTTGATATAAAGTGAATTTCATGATTGAAGCATAAGCAAGTAAAATTCGGATTGCTTCAAGACGTGCAACCGGAGCAAAGGTCTCATCATAATCGATACCTTCCTCTTGGTTGTACCCTTGAGCTACTAGTCTAGCTTTGTTTCTTATAATCAACCCGGATTCATCAAGTTTGTTTCTATAAATCCATTTAGTACCAATTATGGTATGATCATCGGGTTTAGGGACTAGATCCCAAACTTCATTTCTTTCAAATTGGTTTAATTCTTCTTGCATAGCAAGAACCCAATGATCATCCTCAATGGCCTTTTTAATTGAATCGGGTTCAATTTGAGAAACAAATGAGACATAGTGGCAAATGTTTTGAATAGACCTACGAGTAAGTACTCCCTTTGACATATCTCCTATGACTTTGTCTATAGGATGAGCCTTGACCGATTTCCAAGTTGGAGGAAGTTCTTCCCTTACTTCTCCTTCATCAACTTTTGAATTCTCTCTCTCTTTTTCTTCTTTTGAAAAGACAATGCCATCTTCACTAGCATCACATAAAACACTATCTTCTTTTGAAGACTCATTAAAAACCACATGAATTGATTCCTCAATAGTTAAAGTTCTTTTATTGAAAATTCTATAAGCTTTGCTATGAGAAGAATAGCCTAAAAATATGCCTTCATCGGATTTGGAATCAAACTTGCCAAGGTGTTCTTTTCCATTATTTAAAACAAAAACTTGGCATCCGAAGACATGAAAATGAGATATATTTTGCTTTCTTCCCTTGTAAAGTTCATAGGGGGTTTTATCCAAAGAGGGCCTTATCAAAATACGATTTAAAACATAACAAGCCGTATTGACGGCATCGGCCCAAAAATATTGAGGTACTTGAGAATCATTTAACATGGTTCTAGCAAGTTCCTCTAGCACCCTATTTTTCCGCTCTACCACTCCGTTTTGTTCCGGAGTCCTTGGTGCGGAGAATTGATGCTCAATACCATTTTTAGCACAAAATCTATCAAATTTGTGGTTTTCGAATTCACCACCATGATCGGTACGAATAATAATTACTTTTTGATTCACTTGGTTTTGCAAAAGTTTGACATGATGTTTAAAAGATTTGTAGGTCTCACTCTTAGTAGTTAAAAATAAAGTCCAAGTAAACCTAGAGAAGTCATCAACAATCACCAATGCATAATAGTTGCCACCAAAGCTTTTTACTTGTGATGGTCCAAACAAGTCCATATGAAGCATTTCTAATGGCCTTGATGTGGACATCACCATTTTTGATCCAAAGGTGTTTTTAGTTTGTTTACATTTCTTGCAAGGGGAACAAACACCTTCAATAGAAAAATTTAGCTTTGGTAAACCAACTACTAGATCTTTAGATTGAATTTTCTTCAATTGGTTTACATTTATATGAGCGGTCCTACGATGCCATAACCAAGTGTCATTTTCTTTGCTCACTAAACAAGTAGAGACCAAAGAAGTGACTTTGTTCAAATCAACTAAGTAAGTATTATTTGACCTTCTACCAACAAATTTGATTGATTCATCTTTGTCACTTTTAATGAGGCAATGGGTAGAGGTAAAAACTACATGATTACCAACATCACATAATTGGCTTATGCTCAAGAGATTATGTTCTAATCCTTGAACATAGAGCACATTATCAATAATCAAGTTTGAAGAGTTTCCGATTTTACCAATACCAAGGATTTTGCCTTTGTTGTTGTCCCCATAAGTGACATAACCCTTTTCCTTTGGAGTAAGCTCAATGAAGTGCCGCTTATCTCCCGTCATGTGCTTCGAACATCCACTATCAAGATACCACAATTGTTTTCCCGTTCGAAGGCACACCTCATCATCACTTTCACTCATGCCATGATTAGCTCTTGATGAGGACTCATGATTGTTCTTGGCCATGAGACAAAGGTTTGCATTTTCATCACCGGAGCTACTTGAAGATGATTCATTGCTCTTCTCCGGTGCATCCCAAACAATGTATGCACGCTTCCCTTTGGTCTCTTGGGTCTTCTTGTCATTCTTCTTCAAGAATGTGGCACATTCCATTCTTATGTGACCAACCCCTCCACATTCATGACACTTAACTCCATCATTGGTACTCTTTTCTCTTTGTTTGGAGTCTTTGGTTCTCTTGAAATTGGATGAAGATCCACCTTTCTTCCCTTTGAAGAATTTGTTGAATCTTTTCACAAACATCCCAAATTCTTCTTGATTTGGTTCACCATCGGAATCTCCACTTGTAGAGCATTCTTCAACTTCTTTTGTAGCTTTGGTTGAAGCTTTGAGTGCTATGCTCTTTTTATTTTTGTCCGATTCCTCATGCATCCCAAGTCTTGTAAGCTCCATCTCATGCTCTTGGAGTTTGCCAAACAAAGTGGCTAAGTCCATGCTATTTATGTCTCTTGATTCCTTGATGGCGGTTACCTTGGGTTGCCAACTCCTATCAAGACATCTTAGAATTTTGTTAGTAGTTTCACCATTGCGAAATACTTTTCCCAAGGAAATCAAATGATTAACAATGTGAGAGAATCGCTTTTGCAAGTCACTAATGGTTTCATTTGGCAACATGTGGAACAATTCATATTCGTGAGTTAGAGAATTCAATCTTGCATCTCTAACCTCACTTGTTCCCTCATGTGTGACTTGCAAAGTATCCCACATTTCTTTTGCCGATTTACATTGGGAAACTCTATAAAATTCATCATGGGATAGAGCCGAAAAGATGATGTTTTTAGCTTTTAAATCAAATGAGACTTTTCTCTTTTCATCATCATTCCAACTACTCCTTGGAATTTCAACAATTTCATCATTTATTTTCTTTTTGGGAATGAAAGGACCATTTTCAATTGCATCCCAAATATCCATATCAATTGCTTCAATAAAAACTTTCATGCGAGTTTTCCAATAAACATATCCTTCACCATTAAATAGTGGAGGACGGTTTATTGAAGCTCCTTCTCCACCAAAGTTATTGCTAGAGCCCATTTAGTTTCCAAAAGGATCTTTTTCGAAAAAGTTGTTACACTCGATCTTTCGACCGAGCTCTGATACCACTTGTTGGAAACCAACAAGCGGGCTAAGCAAATACTAGAGGGGGGGTGAATAGTATTTTGAAGCACTAATACCAAATAATTCGATTGATAATTGAAGAATGGAGCTTAGACTGAATTTTCTGGAATCAGAAACAAAAGACTCGAGTCTTTTGTGAAATACTCGAGTTTTTCAGGATGAACAACTCGAGTCTTTTCTGAAATACTCGAGTTTTTACTATCAGATAGCAGAAATACCAGAAACGAAAATTCACCAATTTAACTCAAATCAATTCAATAATAAACAGGAACTTATCCAACAGAATAGCAAGTAATCTAAATAACTTTTAACACAAAGATTCCTTGAACTTGCTACCTAATTGTATAAATCCTAATTGATTGAAATGACTTAAGTCTATTGAGCTAGAAAGTAGATTAAAAGCAATAAACCAACACTCAAGCAATTTTATCCTGGTTCACTCCAACAATGAGCTACATCCAGTCCTCCTAATCACTTAGGAGTTTCTACTAATAATCAAATTGTTAGAAATTACAAAGGATTGCTTGAGAATGGCCTCACTCAACCTAACCCTTTCAAGAGTGTACCAAACTCTTGATTTCTACCCCAATTTGATTCCGGTGATTGAAGAACTCTTCACAAAGCTTCCTTGAACTCCCTTCAAGAAACTCCACCGGGCTAGGAACCTCCTAGTCTTGTGCTTGAGAACCTCTCAAGACTTCCAACACCCTAAGCCACTTAGGGTTTGCTTGGGAACAATCCAAGACTTTGAATAATCAAGCTTTTTGTATGTGTATTACTAATCTCACAATGGATTAGCACAAATAAGCACAGCTCAATGTAAGAATTGAGGCCTAAAACTCAACTTGGAATAAAATGACAATATGAGTGAGAAGTTGAGCTTTTTGGGAATTAACACTTGAGAAGAGGAAATTAAGAAAGCTTGAATCAATATGATCTTGTTGTCTTGTTTGTTCTTGCACAAATTCAAAGAGAAATTTTACAATAAGGTTCTGAATTCTCTCTTGGGGTTGGATGAGACTCAAATGCCCTCAATTGGGTTTTTGAGTTTCTCCAACGTTCATTTTTGCTGACTGGACAAAAATACTCGAGTCTTTTGGTAAAAACTCGAGTCTTTTTGGTCGGTCACGAGTGAATTGGTGCACGAACAAGACTAACGGTCATAATTGCTGACCTGGCACAAATACTCGAGTTTTTCTATAAATACTCGAGTATATACTCGAGTCTTTCTCAAAATACTCGAGTATTTTGATCAGATGTGGGAAAAATTATTTTTCAATTTTATTTTTCTTCTCAAGTATTAATTTTGGTCAATCTCAACTTAATAATCATATAAAAATTTATTCCTAGAAGAGACTAACTATTTCTACCCACTCTCAACCACTCTCAACATAAATTAGAAATTTACAATTAATATTTGATTGAGAATGATTGGGCACTTGTCTTGTTTTCTTGACTTCTTGTTGATGTTGATGTTGCAATATCTTCAAGGCATGATTTGTTAATTATTTTGTCATCATCAAAACATAATCCACATAATTAGGAGCATTGAATTCACAGAAAAATACCAAAAACGTGTAGAAAGGGAAGAGAGAGAAACCCTAGCAGCCACCACAAGCTTGGAGAGCAAAACTAAGCCTTCTCTAAGAGAGAGAATGTAAAAACGTGATTATGGAAGGTTGTTGCTAGGGTTTACACGAAATTGGCTAATTAAATCACAAAACGGGCCTAAATCATGGGCCCAAATCCTAAGGAAAACTAATCTCTAAATTAAATCTAAAAATATCCTATAGATAAAATCTAAATCTTAAAAGATATAAACTAAATCTCAAATAATCCTAAATTAAATCTCATATATCTTCTCTTCCAAAATTAAATCTTCACTCCCAAAATGCCCTTGTGCCAAATATGACCTGAAAATAGAAATAGAATTAATTAGGCTAAATAATCCCAAATTAAACAATATTCAGAATATTAGTCCAATAAACTCTAAATCACTAAATCAAGCTAAACAATGTCAAATGGGCAACAAGTATCAATAATAGGGGTAAAATAATGCAAGGAATAATGAGAAATAAAATGCTCATCAATCGTAGCGGTGGTAGTCGCAGTAGCTTCGGTGGAATGAGATTAGGGAATGCACCTCCTCGTTGCAACAAGTGTGGTTGTAGCCACTATAGTTCGATGTGTCCACCAAGGAATCCGAATTGCTTCAATTGTGACAAGCCTGGTCACATTGCGAGGGACTGCAGGGAGCCTAAGCGAGCGGCTAATTCGGGGAATATAAATCGTCCTACTCTGCAAGGGAGAGTGTTCACGATGAGCGGAGCTGAAGCTGCGAATGCTGCCAATCTTATCCAAGGTGAATGTTTCATTCATAAGAATTCCTTGTTAGTGTTGTATGATTCGGGTGCTACTCATTCGTTTATTTCTCATGATGTGGTGAATAGACTAAATTTGAAAGTAGATGCTTTACCCTATAATTTGATTGTTTCTACCCCTACTGATAAACCTGTGATAGTATCTACTTATTGTTCTAATTGTCCCTTAGAGATAGAAGGTAACACCTATTTTGTTAATTTGATTCAACTACCCCTTTCTCAAATAGATGTTATCTTAGGAATGAACTGGCTTATGAGGAATCATGTTCTTCTGAACTGTTCCGAAAAGTCATTAGTTTTTAGTGAAACCCAATCTTCTTTGCCTAAACCCAAAGACCCTGAGCATTTATCTGCCAAGCAAATTCAAACTTCATTGAAGGATGGCGTGGTGGCCTACATGTTTCTAGCTTCGTTGGACGTCAAAAAGGACAAGGAACTGCACGAATTGCCCGTAGTTTGAGATTTTCCCGAAGCTTTTTCGGAAGCGATACCTGGTCTACCGCCAATTCGAGAAGTGGAATTCTCAATTGACATAATCCCTGGAACCGGACCGATTTCTAAAGCACCTTATAGGATGGCTCCGGTGGAGTTAGCTGAGCTGAAGAAGCAATTGGAAGAGATGTTGGAGAAGAAGATGATACGGCCTAGTGTTTCACCCTGGGGAGCACCGGTTTTGCTCGTCAAGAAGAAGGATGGTAGTATGCCTTTGTGTACGGACTATCGCCAATTGAACAAGGTGACGATCAAGAACAAGTACCCTCTGCCCAGAATTGACGACTTGTTGGATCAATTGAAGGGAGCGACCGTATTTTCCAAGATTGATCTCAGGTCGGGATATCATCAGATAAGAGTAAAGGAGGAAGATATTCCCAAGACTGCTTTCAGAACTCGTTATGGTCATTACGAGTATCTGGTTATGCCTTTCGGTGTAACGAATGCTCCTGCGATATTCATGGACTACATGAATAGAATTTTTCATCCTTACTTGGATTCATTTGTTGTCGTGTTTATCGACGATATTTTGATTTATTCCAAGACTAAGGAGGAACACGCTGAGCATTTGAGGACAGTCTTGACAATGCTGATGGACAAGCAGCTCTATGCTAAGTTGTCAAAGTGCGACTTTTGGCTGGACTCAGTGCATTTCTTGGGGCATGTAATCTCAAAGGACGGAATTGTAGTGGATCCTACGAAAGTGGAAGCTGTGCTGGGATGGAAAGCACCGACATCTGTGACGGAGATACGTAGTTTCTTGGGATTAGCAGGGTATTACCGTCGGTTTATCGAAGGATTTTCTCGTTTGTCTCTGCCTTTGACGAAGCTGACGAGGAAAGGTCAACAATTTGAATGGTCGGAGAAGTGCGAAGAGAATTTTCAAGAGCTGAAGAAGAGGTTGACAACCGCACCAGTGTTGGTTCTACCGAATACGACGAAGTCTGTTTGTGTGTACTGTGACGCTTCGAAGCAAGGGTTAGGATGCGTGTTGATGCAAGAGAGGAAGGTAGTAGCCTATGCTTCGCGGCAGCTGAAGATTCATGAACTCAATTACCCAACTCATGACTTGGAGCTGGCGGCAGTAGTGTTTGCTTTAAAGATTTAGAGACACTACTTGTATGGTGTAAGGGTTGAAGTCTTCAGTGATCACAAGAGTCTGAAGTACTTGTTTGAACAGAAGGAGCTGAATATGTGTCAGAGAAGGTGGATGGAATTTCTAAAGGATTATGATATCGAGCTGCAATATCATCCCGGAAAGGCGAACGTGGTTGCTGATGCCTTAAGTAGGAATTCATTGCATGTCTCTGCATTGATGATCAAGGAGTTGGAGCTGATTGAGGAGTTTCGGGATCTGAATTTGGGAGTGGAGTTAAGACCTAAGAGCATGGTATTGGGACAGCTGACTGTTTCAAGCGGATTCATGGAGAGGATAAAGGAAATTCAGCTAAAGGATGAGGAACTTCAAGCTAAGAAGGAGCTTTCGGAAAAAGGGAAAGAAGTGGAATTCCGAATGGGTAGTGATGGAGTGTTGAGGTACAAGGATCGAGTCTGTGTACCAGATAATGAAGAAATGAAGGGAATGATATTGGAAGAGGCCCACAAGAGTAAGTTGAGTTCACACCCTGGTTCTCAGAAGATGTACCAAGATATCAAGAAGGTGTTTTGGTGGCCTGGAATGAAGAGGGAAGTTGCGGAGTATGTGTCTCGATGTCTAACGTGTCAAAAAGCGAAGGTGGAGCATAAGAAGCCTGGTGGTGAACTACGACCGTTGGAAGTACTAGTGTGGAAGTGGGATTGTGTGACTATGGATTTTGTCTCTGGTTTTCCGAGGACTCAGAAGGGATATGATGCTATATGGGTGATCGTGGACCGATTGACGAAGACTGAACGGTTCATTCCGATCAACATGAAGTATTCAATGGATAGGCTGGCTGAGCTATATTTGAAGGAAGTGGTGAGATTGCATGGAGTACCCTCAAGTATAGTGTCAGATAGAGATCCGCGTTTTACTTCTAAATTTTGGGTTAGTTTGCAAGCAGCAGTCGAAACAAAGTTGGATTTAAGTTCCGCATATCATCCGCAGACTGATGGACAGTTAGAGTGAACAATCCAAACGTTGGAAGATCTGTTGAGAGCTTGTGTGATTGAGAGTGCTGGTGATTGGGATTCTTTTCTGCATCTGATTGAGTTTACCTACAACAACCGTTTTCATTCAAGCATTGGAATGGTGCCATATGAAGCTTTGTATGGTAGGAAGTGCAGAACACCCTTGTGTTGGTTCGAGACTGGTGAGCATCTGATAATAGGACCCGATATAGTGCAGCAGACGGATGAGAAGGTGAGGCTGATCCAGGAAAGAATGAGGTCTTCTCAGAGCCGACAGAAGAGTTATCAGGACAAGAGGAGAAGTCCGCTGGAATTCAATGAAGGAGACTTTGTGTTCATGAAGGTAGTGCCAACTACCGGAAACCGGAATCGGCAGAATGCTCAAAACCCGAAAACTTACACCTCGTTTCATTGGACCCTACCCAATTCTTAAAAGAATAGGACCTTTAGCCTACGAAATTGCTTTACCTCCTTTTCTTTCAAATTTGCATAATGTCTTTCATGTGTCTCAATTAAGAAAGTATGTTCATGACCCTTCACACATCATTGAACCTGATTCGATACAACTAAAGGAAAATCTTGCATTTGAGGCTTTACCTCTAAGGATAGATGGTAGTAGTGTCAAGAGGTTAAGAGGAAAAGGTATACCCTTAGTTAAGGTAGTATGGAGTCGGAACAATGGAGAAGATGCGACATGGGAGCTTGAGAGCAAGATGAGAAATTCATTCCCACACCTGTTTGCTTCAGGTACTGTGTAACACCCCGCAAATTCCTCGTATTAATTTAAAATACTAAAGAAATTTATTGTTGAGAAAAGCGTTTTGAAAGAATATTTTCTTAAATGATTTTCCTAATTCACGTTTTCAAAGTGATGAGTAATTTTGAAGAATAATTTTCATAAGAAAATACTATAAGTTTTAAAGTAGAGTTTTGAGAAAATAATTATATGCTAGATATTTTTATGCCTTAAAGAAATGGTGGTTTATAAACAAGGGTATTTTTATGAGCAAAGAGATTTATTTTCTACACATATATGTTGGTTGATATGTGTTTGATATGTGATTGTGCTAATGTGAATCCTTGGAGATATTTGAATTATTATGTAAATTGGTAATTATATGTTCTAAATTAAAATTGATTAAAGAATAACAAGATGATGTATGTATATGTGTATACGTGTGTGTGTGATGCATGATGCATGATTATGTATGTGTATGAAAACTTTGCATGTATGTGTGCCTATATGTGTATTACGCGTGTGTATGTATGTATGAGTAGGTTTAGGATTTTTATTTTCTTGGACAAGAAGCCATGAACTAGACTAAAACCATAACCAAACCAAGTTAGTCACCAAACCCTAACCATTAGTTAAAAATTAACAAAACCTAAGGGACCTAGTTCCTTAATTTCCTCCACCATGTCCCCTTAAGTTTGATAATCTCCACCCATGCAACAAATTGAAGAGCCAAAATTTCCCCTCCCATTTGCACCCTTGGCCGAAGTACATGAGGACAAGAAGGGAAATCCACGAATTTCCTATATAAACCTTTGGCCTTAGCTCATTTTCACACACTTCATTTCCTTTCTTTCATTTCCTTTCATTCTCATTTCATTTCTCAAACACAATCTAAGAGGCTCATCAAACCTCTTAGAGAGAGAAGTAGGCCGTGGGTAAGAAGGAGGAAGAAGGAAGAGATCAAGACCACAAAGCCCTAAGTTTCTTGAAGATCAAGTGAAGGTGGTTGAAGATCTTCTATTTTCTTGATTTATTCGAAGATCATAGGGTGTTAGAAGTAGTTTTCATTTTTCTAAGCTTTGTAAGGTTCCTTTGTTGTTGCATGTTTAATTTTCTTGTAGATCTATGTCTATATGTAATTGTTAAGCCTTGATCTTGAGTTTCAAGAGCCAAACAAACTTGTAGAACCTTAACCCATGGACTCTACCGTTCGGCCATGTCTAGAAAAATTAGGTTGTGATGATTTTTATTTTGTTTTGAGTTCATGCATGTTGGTTTGATGCTTGTTAAAGATGATCTAAGTGATTTAAATGCTTTGATTTTTACTTGGATTTTTCTAAGCTTTGATCTTTGATCCTCTTTTCAAAAAGACTTTGATCTATTGTTTGATCTTGAAAAAGATTTGATTCTTGCCTTGATTTTCCATAACTTTGATCTTGAAGTTTTGCATGTGACTCTTTTACTCAAAAGTTTTGTTTCTTGGTTAGCATGTTACGGTTTTGATGAGAAAACAACTTTTTCAAAATGGTATTGCTTTGATCTAAGCCTATGTGTGTTTGAAAGTTAAAGATTTAAGTTTTTCCTCTTGATTTTATTGATTGATTTCTCGGTCAAGCTTTGAAAATCAAAGAAAACCATGATTTATCTTCCTAAAAGATTTATGCATGTGATTCTCTTTTGTTTTAAATGATTTTAGAAGCACATGCAAAAGAAAATAAAAATGAAAATGTGTTTGAGTGACTAAGAGGTCATGGTTTTGAGAGAAGAAGGAGTGGTATTTTCTAAAACCATGTGTTTGAAATGCATGTTTTTGATTTGTTGATTTTAAGGTTTTACAAGTTGGAAAAGTGCATCAAAAACCTTGTTTTGCCATGACGATGATTCGGCCTAGCTAGGTTTAGTAGGATAGATTCTTTTTCATGTGAATTGACTTAAAGTAATAAGTATGTCTTGTGGACTTATGTTAAATTAATTTGTTTGAAATTATATTGTGACTATTCCTTTCAATTCGGTTGGTTAAAAAGATAAAGGAAACTATATTTGATTTGATAAATTAATTTAAGTTGAGAAAATGAATTAAAGTTTGTTTAATTAGAAGGGCTCACGGTTTTGAAATGAAATGGAATAAAAGACTTCATGATTTCGAATCCTTAATATTAACTAAATTTTTGCTTGAACTTATGTTTATCTAAGGTCATGTAGTGTGAATGAGCTTAGGAAATCTAGTTGCACGAAAATAAATTTAAATAGTGATTGCTGAAAAGAATTAAATTGTTGCACTGAGTTACATCCTTGGCTTAATTCGGTTTGTGAATATATGTTGACTAAGTGTTTGTGTTTTATGAAAATATTTAAGAAAATAATTAAGCGAATAAGTTTTGATTTATAACTAAATTAAATGATTGATTAATTGCTTGTGTGCCTTAATCTATTTAAGTGTTGTTGTGGTCATGTGCTAACTGATGTTTGAAAAATAATTGAGTATGTAATTGGACTTGAAATGAATTAGTTTTAAAGAAAATTCTATTTGAATTATCTGAGATTTTTGAATTGTGTTTATGGCTGTCCAAAATGGTTTTGGTGATAAAGATTGAGTTTTAAAAGTGTTAATTTTGAATGAAAGAGTTATTTAAAACACAGAGTGTTTTTACAATGTTTTCGGGGTTTTAACAAAGTAAATTTTGTTAAACTATTCTTGCTGTCCAGAATTACTTGGACTCGCCTCTTAACTTTTAAAATGTGCTTATATGATTTAAAGTATGGTTTTCAAGTGGTAATCAAATTAAGAAAAACCCGAATTAAAAACAATTATGTTTTAAGTTTTCCGACGAGGAATGAGAGGTGTTTAAGTTACGAAAAAGATTTTCTTAATACAGACTAATAACGCAAGCGTATTTTATTTAGTACGAGGAATTTGAAAGACAAGGGATTGGGGCAGCCGGCAGCAGAAAGGATCCGAGGTGACGGTACGCACTTAATAGCTGGACCTCAGGTGAGAGAGAAGCTTTCCTAAGACACCGTGGTAGTTAGGTGATATATTAGGGTGTTCCGTATCATCTCAAAGATCGGAACTAAGTGGTTCGGAGTCAGTAGTATAGTGGCAATTGTTTGTGTTGTGTGGCCACTTATACGAAGGTGACAAAGACCACATTGTTATTGTGTGCTGATTGTATGTGTGGGTAGCATGTTTATATTTATTTATTTGATTATGCATGTTGGAATTGAATGCTATTGATTGATATGTGTAAATACTGATGGACGTCTGTTACATCCTGAATAAGGAAACGAAATTAATGAAATTGAAAGTAAAGTTATAAGTATGGGAAAATAATAATGATAAGATACAAAGAGAAAGGAATAATGATTGGAAACAAAGTATGTGTTGGAAAAGAAAGAAAGAATTAAGATTGGGGAAGGAATGAATGATACTGTTGAGAACAAGCCAGAGCTAGGGAGAGTGATGTTGACATGAGATGTGATTTGAGCGGAGCTGGGCTCCTTTGTTTTTAGTTTTAGTCTGGGGCTAGTGTTGAGTTGAGCTCGCTCCTCCATTAGCGCTCAGCAAAACTGTGATTTTTTGAAAAGAGGTTTTTGAAAAGAAATTCCTAAAAAGGTTTTCGAAATGAGATTTTTGGAAAGGATTTGTGAAATGTTACTTTACATGAAACATCATTTTTGAAAGGATTTTATGAAACCTTATCTTTGAAAAGAAAATGTTTGTGAAACCTGGTTTTTAGTAAACATCATTTTTGAAAAGAGATTCCTTATAAATAGTATTTTCAGAAAAGTTTTGGAAATAGATTTTATGAGAGTTTTTGAAAAGAGATTTTTAGAAACTTCGAGAAGGTCTTTTGTAATGACACTTTTGAAAGAAAAGTTTCGGAAACCAATATTTTTGGTGAACGGTGGTGAAAAGATTTTACGTGAAAGTTTTCGAAAGAATATTTTATGAAAGCTTATGATATGAGATTTTCCAATTAGTTATTGAAAATGTGTTTGAGGAAAGTAAGATTGTTCTTTTTGGAAAAGGGTGAGAATGCTGAGAAAGTTTGAGAGATGAGATGAGAAAGATCGTGATGCGAGCTTGTTGAGGTGATCCCAGCTCTGTGCTATGTGAGAAATGATGAGAGAAAGATTGTGCCAAGTTAGTGGTCGGGACTCATTGAAGGGTTGCACGAAGGACGGGCCGACCTTAGGTTAAGTAAATGATAAAAGACTTTAAAAGACATACGCGGTGAGGTATGAGAGTGCGAAGTAGTGGAGAGGAAGAAACCATAAGTATCTGCGGATACTTAGGAGGAGATTGCATTAGGGGAGGACGATGACGGTGAAACGTCAAGAAGTCTAGAGTATATTTCTAGGCAGAACGAACTCCACATGTGGCGCACTAACGTGGTGGGGACTGGGTCTAATGCCGTGGTAAGTTCTGCGGGCCCACTAGAAATATACTGTCGCCCCCTAGATTGCAAATCTAGAACAGTGAGAGGGACTGGAGTGGGGCATCTTGTTTGCCACTGTAGTGAGACAGTGTGCCATGTATATGAATTGATATGATTATGATTTGAGGCTGAGAACTCTTGGTCTGGGACCATTTGTTGTGAGATAGCTGTCGTGCCCTCACGGTAAAGGTCCTGTACTCCTGTTTGCTTTCGACTAGGTTGGGTGGATGACCGAGGAGATGTAGACGTGAGTGATAGCCGAGAACGGACGGAATGTTATGATGATATTTTGTAATCCCTCAAAGTAAGAGAAAGATGTGAACTGATAAGCTTGAATACAAAAAATTAAGAGCATGAGTGAAGGAGAAAGAAAAAGTGTTTTATAAGAAATGAAAGTAAGTTGGCAAGAGGATGAAGATGATAATAATATGCTTAATGTGTTGTGTGTATGTGTGTTGCACTGTATGTTTGTATGGTCCTTCTATTTTGCCTATCGTAATTCCACATCGTCGACGATGCGTCGTTCGGATCGCTTACTCTCTCCTGTTCGTTGGCATATCGGTGCTGCTGGTATCTCAACGGGCAGATGGAGTATTGCATGGAAGTCACCGTACGAGGACTTAGTAGCTACAAGGAGAGGGCACGGTATGAGGAGCAGAAGAACTTCACTACATCAGATGGAGTGAGGCTGGAGTCCAATAATAATGAGGGAACAACTACGCGGGCGGCATCATCTTCTAGAGCGGCGAGAGAACGTAAGAAGAAAGAGGAACGTCACCCGGTTGTTTTCAATAGAAAGGTTTAAGAGTAGGGTTATGAGTTTAGGTTGTTGCAGGTGTTTTGAGTCAAGGATTGTAACACCCCGTAAATTCCTCATATTAATTTAAAACACTAAAGAAATTTATTTTTGAGAAAAGAGTTTTGAAAGAATATTTTCTTAAATGATTTTCTGAAGTAATTCCCAAAGTTTAGAAATTGAATTTTTGGAAAAGTTTATATGCTTGATGTTTTATAAAAATATTTGTGATTTTGTTTGAGTTATCTTGGGATGAACTAGAATTATTTCCTAGGTGTGTGTACATACGGTTTTGGTATGCTTAGTATGATGTGAGGAGTTAATTATTGAACAGAATATAATGTATGTGGGAATGCATGTGAATATATATATGTGTATATGTGTATGAGTAATGTATGATGCATGAATGAATGGATATATGTGTGTAATACGTGTGTGTGTGATGAACATGTATGCATTATCACATGAACTCATGCTATGTGTGAACATGAAAATAAAATGAATCTATGTGTGTATGCATGTGTGGTTCGGCCATGCAAGTAGTAGAAGAACCAAGTAGGGTTGATTTCCTTAAGCATTAAGAAAATGAAAATTAAAATAGAAAATAGGGAGAGAATAGGATAGATGACTCATGGAGCCTAGGGAAGACTTTTTCCTCACCTTGTCTCCAACGAAGTGACCCAATCCATGCAACATTTGAGCTAGACCAAATTGCCCTTCATCCCACCCATTGAACCGAGGCTAGGAAGGGAAATTTTCCACACCCTTGCTCTTGATCTTAAAACCGTAGGAATGAGTGTTGGTAGGACTCATTTTTTCTTCACTTCATCACCTTTCTTCCACCAAACACACTTAGTTTCAAGAGCACTCTCAAGCTCTTGAAACCCATATAGAGAGAGAGAGAGAGAACCCGTGAGAGGAGAATAGAGGAAGAAGAGTGAAAAACTCAAAAGCCTTAACCCAAACCCCTTGATTTCTTCCTTCCACACACATTTTTCTTCAAAGATCAAGGAGAAACCCCATTAACCCTAGAAGAAGAGAAGAGGCCGTAGCAAACCAAGAGGAGAAGAAGAGGAGATTTGAAGATTTAAGTTAGGAATTAAGGTAGAAAGAGTTTTAATTGAACTATTTTGGGCTTTGTTTAATTCTTTTTGTGATGCATGTAATTATTTTAAGTGATCTTGAGATCTAAGTGTTTTGCATGACATTCTTATGCTTTGATCTTGAATGTTGATGTGAAAAAGTTTTTGACCTCTTACTTGTGAAAGTTCTTCATCACGGTTTTGTTGAGGATGTGTTTAAAGTCCATAGATTGTGTTGATTCTCCCATGCATGTTGATTTTGTGGTCTTATGATTCTTATTTTTCTTTGCATGTCCTTCTTATGTTTTGATCTTGGATTTCTAAGAACTAATGAACTTATAAATCACCAAATCAAGAGCTAAAATGATTCGGCCATGAATAGAAGAGATAGGTTGTGATGTTTTTAATTTGATCTAAGTGATTTCATGCAACTTTTATGCTTAGGAAAATTAATTTCTAGCTTATTTTTCACGGTTTGTGTGAAGGTTTGAGTTTATGTTATGTTTTTGCTTGGATTTTCTTTTGCATGACTTGATCTAGGGTTAATTTTTAAGAAAACATGAAGCTTGAATTATGTATGTCTAAATTGAGTGTGAAGTCTTGATTTCTTGTATGCATGTCACGGTTTTCAAAGGAAATTAAGCTTAACAAACTTTGAAAATGATTTTAAGTTGAATCAAGATTTTGTGTGTGTAATGATGATTCGGTTGATAGTTTGAAAAACAAAATGATGCTTTTTAAGTCTTGCACGATAGGATCTATGAAATTAGGTGCTTGCATGTGAAAAGGAAATTGTGAGGCCTTACCTTCTTGCATGTCTTCAATCGCTCAAGACTAAAGGAAATAGGAAACCATGTTAAGTCATCATTTTTCTTACATGCATGTTGAAAATTGTCCCACCTAGAGATTTGTAGGTACATGCATGTGTTTTTCTAAAAAGGATAAAGACTTTGATATAATTCTTGATTTTATTGTGTTAAGAAATTGAATTTTTATTTGCTAAATTTCATGTGAGACTCACGGTTTTTATAAAAGAAAACAAGGAAACATGTTTTTGAAAATGATCTTTGCATTAATCCATGCTTTTTGTGGATGCATGATGAATATTTGACTTTGCTTTCTCATGATGATATTCGGTTTATGCATGATAGTTAGACTAGAATTCCTTTTTCAACGAAATGACTTAGAAGGAATAGGTGTATTTTAAGGAATTGTGTTAAAATAAATTGTTTGAATTTAGGTTGTGAACACCTATTTTCAAATCGGTCCTTTACTTAGAAATAAAGGAAATAAATAAATTAAATTAATTGAGTGCTGTGTTTGAATGAAAATATATGTGATAGTGTGTGCCTATGTGTTTTCGGTTAGGGTTAAAAGAAAATGGAATGTTAATGCTTAAATTGAACTAAGTTAATTCCTGTGATTTGAATGGTGATGTTTGATTTGTTTTCCTTTGCTTTTATTCGGTTATGAGGTCTAGATAGGTTTAGGAAGTTTAATTGCATGAATAAAATGTGTATAGTAATATAAATATGTTGGTTTGAAACTTGATTCAATTTGGTGGATGCCTAAGTGCTGTTTGTTAATTGTATGTGGCATGGTTTGTTTAGAATTATATTGTGGTTGTGTATTAAATTGACTTTTAAGAAAATTGATTTGATTTACTTAAGATTTTTAGATTGTGTTCATAGCTGTCCAAAATTGTTTTATGATAAAAACATGGGTTGGTAAAATGATAATTTTAAGTTGAAAAGCTATTTCAAGTAAAAGTGTTTTTACAATATTTTTAGAGTCTTAATATAATGATTTTGTAAGACTATGTTTGCTGTCCAGAATTACTTGGACGTGCTTTTTATGTTTAAAAATGTTTTCGTGTAATCTAAAACCAAGTTTTCAAGTGATAGTTGATTTTGGTTAATACTTTCAAAGTTTTCTCAACAAAGGAAAAGACAAGTATTAAATTAAGAAAAGATTCTCTTGAATGAATTAATAATGTAAAGTGTTTTATGTAATATGAGGAATGGTATAGAAAAGAGGTTGGGGCAGTTGGCAACCGGCAACACAAAAGATTCGAAGAGACGGTACGCACTTAATTGCTGGACCTCAGGTGAGAGAGAAGCTTTCCTAAGACACCGTGGTAGCTAGGTGATTTATTAGGACGTTTCGTATCATCTCAAAGATCGGAACTTAGTGGTTCTGAGTCAGTAGTATAGTGGCAATTGTTTGCTTTGCGTGGCCACTTATACGAAGGTGACGAAGACCACAATGTTATTGTGTGATATTGTGTGTTGATAACATGCTTTGAATTATTTATTTACTTATCTATTTAATTATGTTTGGTAATGTTTATTTCTGTTGATGGTGGATGGACGTTTGTCACGTTCTAAATAAGAGAATGAAAGTGAAAAGAAAGAGTTGAGAAAGTAATGGGATTGAAAGTATTGGTATAATGAGAAAAGAGTAAGGGATTAAGTGAAAGAGAGATGAGAGTTGATTTGGAAAAGAAGTTCAGGATAATGTTGAGAATCGAGCCAGAGCTGAGGAGAGTGTTATGGACTGTTGGAACATGAGATGTAAATTGACCGGATCTAGGCTCCTTGGTTTTTGGTTTTGGACTGGGAACTAGTGTTGAGTTGAGCTTGCTCCTCCACTAGAACTCAGCAAAAAAAGAAATGTGTCTTTGAAAAAGAGTTTTGAAAAGGAATTTTTATAAAGAGTTGGGAAGAGAATTATTTAAAAAAAAAAGGGTTTATGAAACAAATTTTGAAAAAGGTTTTGAGATAGGATATTTGTGAAACAATATTTTCAAAGGATTCTTTTTATGAAACAATCTTTTTGAAAAGAGTTTTATGAAAGGAAATTTTTGAAAAGGGTTTGCGAAATGAAGTTTTTGAAAAGGTTTTCGAAATGGGATTTTTGAAGAAGCTTAAGAGATAATGTTTTTAAGGGAGTTTTTGTAAAATGATCTTTTGAAAAGTTTTATGAAAGGATATTTTGAAAAGATTTATTTGAAATGGTATTTTCGGTGAAAGTAGCGAAAGTAGATTTTGTGAAAATGTTGGAAATAGTATTTTTGGAAAGTTTGAGAAATGGTATTTTTGGAAAGTGGTGAGTTGGATATTTGGAGAAGAATGGTAAAAAGGAAGAGTGAGGGATGAAACGTGAATCTGTTGATGTAATCCCAGCTCTGAGCTATGCGAGATTTGATGTGAGAAAGAATTGTGTAAAGTTAGCGGTCGGGACTCACTAAAGGGATGTACGAAGGGTGAGCCGATCATTAGGTTAATTAAAAAGATAAAAGACTTTAAAAGACATTAACATCGAACGCGGTGAGGTATGAGAGTAACCCGAAGTAGTGGAGAGGAAGGAACCATAGGTATCTGCGGATACTTAGGAGGAGATTGCATTAGGGGAGGACGATGACGGTGAAACGTCAAGAAGTCTAGAGTATTGTTGTAGGCAGAACGAACTCCATAAGTGGTGCACTAACGTGTTGGGGACTGGGTCCAATACCGTGGTAAGTTCTGCGCGCGCACTATAACAATAATTTTGTAACACTCTCACTTTTATTAGTAATTTTTAGGTTTTAATAAAAATCGGAGTTTGAAAATTAATTTTTAACACCTAAATTCCTTTAAAAGGTTTTACGAAAATCCGGCAGAGTTTCCTCTGTTTTTCGGACTTCCCAAAAATTTTCTTCGAAAAACCTGTCAGTCCAGAATTGTTTAAAAAACATAAACAACAACAGATTAAAAGTCATAACAAAACCTAATGCCCAATTTGTACAAGTTTCAGGGCAAGTTACTAATTCATATTATAAATTACATTAAATAATTATCCACTCAAAATATGTAAAATACATTCCACGTAGTGGAACTTAAAATCCTGCTCGGCCAGCACTGGTGTAAGCTCCACTTGTGTACCTGAAAAATATTAACCACACAGGGGAAGCATCACACAGAACTTAAAAGAGAGATTTCTAAGCAGATATATACAACACACCAAGACCATTCAAGCCTATTCTATACTACTTAATTCATGTTCTTCTTTATTTTCACTCTAACCTTTTTACTCCTTTTTCCTAATCGCCCTAATTTCTCTCTTCACTCTCTTTCCAACTAACCTATTTCTTTTTCTTTCTTTCCCATCCTCTTATTTCCATCCTTTATCCGTTTTCCATTATTCATTTATGGTTAGCATTTCCATAATTATTCTCCTTATTTATTTCCTCTAGTTCCTATATCAATTCCATTGTTTACCTTCTTATTTCCTATTCCAATGTCCATTCTATTATTTATTTTTCCTATCTATTACCATTCTCATTGCCCTTTTCCATTAATATATATATATATATATATATATATACATATACATAATACGACCTTATCCATTTCCATTAACCCTTTTTATTTTTCCTAAATCCTTTCCATTATTTTGTTCATTATTCTTTCCCTTTAATTCCCTTACCCTTTTCCATTTTTATTTCCTTTTTCCCTTATTATTGTGTGTAACCCCAAACAGAGATCTACACACCGGGTTTGCAACGACAAACAGTGATCTGCAAACGCTCTGTATGCAACCACAAACAGTGATCTGCATACGTATGCAACCACAAACAGTGATCTGCATACGTGTATACAACCACAAACAGTGATCTGTATACACCCATATCGTTTATGTAACCTCAAACAGAGATCTACATAAACTTCCCTTACCTTTTTATTACTTGGCCACAGGGTCAATACAACCACCTGCGCCGTGCCACAGGGTCAATACAACCACCTGTGACGAGTACCATTTTATTAGGCCACAGGGTCAATACAACCACCTGCGCCGTGCCACAGGGTCAATACAACCACCTGCGACATTTACCATTCTATTAGGCCACAGGGTCAATACAACCACCTTCGCCGTGCCACAGGGTCAATACAACCACCTGCGACATTTACCATTCTATTAGGCCACAAGGTCAATACAACCACCTGCGCCGTGCCACAGGGTCAATACAACCACCTGCGACATTTACCCTTTTTATTTGGCCACAGGGTCAATACAACCACCTGTGCCATTTAACATTTAGTTCTCACTACTAACTCGTTTTAGTCCTTTCCCTTTTACTTTTAGTCCCTTAATTCTCTTAATTCTTTTAATTTCTTTTAATTACTTCCCTATTCCCTTTCTCTTCTTTTTCTTCTTCTCTTCCTTTTCCTTTTTCCTTTTACTAATTATTCAAGTTTACATCCAATTCCACTTAGCGTTAGTATAGTCGTTATATTTTAATTCCCTTTTCTAACTCTTAATTATTTCTATAATTTCTCTCATTGGTTCATTTCTGAATTTATTTCCCTATTCACCATTTCTATTCTTTTACCACACCCTACCAATGTAATTAATTAGTTATTCTGATACTTACCTTTTTATTCATCACTATTGGTTTCCCCATATTTACTCCATCTATCTTTCTTCATTATTAACAGGTTACCCTAAGGTTCGTTAGCAATTAACATTTCCCCCGATCCTAGCGATAGATATAACTACCCAGAAATACACCCCTTAAGGATTGGTAATGAAACCCCTTACCTCAATCGGTGATAGTGAGGGGTAACCTTAATTTGGCGCTTTACTCCCCGACTCACGCTTTAGCTCGGCTCCAACTGGATCCTAAGCTTCCCCAATCCTTGATTCCAAGCACGGTGGGAACAATCGATCTCGATCACGGTGACGGTGTTGCTCTTCGACACCGGGAGGAGAGAGAGAGAAAGCTCGTGGGAGAGAGAGAGGGATCGAAGTCAAGGGAAGAGAAACAAAGGGGAGAGGGAGAGGTCTTGATGGTGGTGGTGGGGGATAGTGATGGTGGCTCGTGGTGGAGTGGCGGTGGCGGCCGGATATGGCGGCGGCCGGCTTGGTGGAGGGTGAGAGGGGAGGGGAGAGAGAGTCAAGTGAGAGAAAGAGAGAGATCTATGGAGTGGAGGAGAGGGAAAGAAAGGGTCTATGAGGAGGAGGAGGAACAAGGAGGTGGGGTGGCGGCCACGAGCTCCGGTGGTGGTGGTTGGAGGAGGTGCTGGGCGGAGAGAGAGAAAGAGGGGTTGAAATGGGGGTTTCAGCCCCCAAAACACGATTTTAAAGCTGCAGGTAGCAGAATACTCGAGTATTTCTGTAAATACTCGAGTTTTTTTGTCAAAATACTCGAGTATTTCACAAAATACTCGAGTAAAATGACCAGATACTGCTAGTTTGCTTTTCTATTTTTCAACTATTTTCTCCCAACTTCAAATAGCCATAACTTCTTCGTTCACCGTCGGATCTTGCTCAAATTTGACGAGTAACTTCCTAAAAATCATACCTTCATATCCAACGGTGGGAATTGTGTTTTGAGTCTTAAATCTTTTATTTTGAATTTCCTAACATCGGGTGTTTTTAACACCGAAAAATCGATTTTTAACACTCGTTTGGTCTTCTTTAAATTTGCTTTTCGATGCCAATGCTCCTTGACTCCTCTATGGCACTCAAAGAACTCCTAATCCATAATTTTAAATCCCTTCTAGGATAATCCTTACTTCCAAATCTTACTATTATTCTAATATTTATTAGAATTAAAATTCGGGATGTTACAAATTTCACCCCTTAGATTGAAAATCGAGAACAGTGAGAGGGACTGGAACGGGGCATTGTGTTTGCCACTGTAGTGAGACAGTGTGCCATGTATATTGATATGATTATGATTTGAGGCTGAGTCCTCCTGGTCTGGGACCATTTGTTGTGAGACAGCTGTCGTGCCCGCGTGGTAAAGGTCATGTACTCCTGTTTGCTTCCGACTAGGTGGATGGATGGCTGAGGAGATGTAGACTTGAAACGTGAGTGCTAACAACGAAAGAAACGCGTACCTCGATGATGCTTAGACACCCCGATCATCGATGGTTATAACTCAATAAACCATGATAAGAAAAGATTTATAATTGTCAAGAAACAAGAGCGTGAGTAGTGTAAAGAATGAGAAGGAGACTGAGAATGGAAATGTGGGAAAGAGATTAAGTCCCCTGAGAATGATTAAAAATCAAAGTGGAGAATTAAGAAGGAGATAAAAACAAATGAAAGACAAGATGGAATGAGGAGGATTGTTAGTAATGATATTGTGTTTGCCTGTTGTTTTGTATGTGCACTGTGTGTTGTTTTTGTGTGTCCTATTATCTTGCCTACCGTAATTCCACATCGTCGACGCTACGCTGTCCGGATCGCTTACTCTCTCCTGTTCGTTGCTTGGAAATCTCTACGTGGCTTCGTGAAGGGAATGGATGGAAAGCTACACGCTACGGATGGGTATGGACTGGACATGTTCAGTTAGTAATCGCAGACCCTGAACATAAGCTGGGAGGAAAGACAACGAGTTCGTGTTTAGGAAGCATGTCCTTTGTGGGACACAATTCTGAACCACCATCTCGGGATACAAAGAAAGAGAACCCTGTGAAGCTGTTCAGAGTGGAGCTTAAACCAAATTCTGAAGTGGATACAACAAGTGGAATCACATCAACCTCTGGTACAAAGGCACCATCAAAGAAGAAACGAAAGTTGGAACCGACCATCTTTGATAGGAAGAGGGAGCCAGTAGTAGAATTAGATTAAGTTGTTGTTCGTATTTTGTATCCAGGATTACCTAAGTGATGAACTAATGCTGTACTTCAATTGTTTTGAAGCATGCCCGACTTTTATGGAATGAGAGAACACTTTTATGAAACATGTTTAAGTTCTTTTAAAGAAAGGAATGAAGTTACTTAAGTTGAAATCAAACTGTTTTCTTAATAAACTGTTTTTGGAAAACAAGGTAAGTGAGTTGTGGTTTCAAGTAACAACTCGATTTTCGAAAGAGAAGGTTGAAGGATGTTAATAACTTTCTAAGAATGTTTCAAACCCTTCAATGAATGTTACAAAAAAAAAATTTCCCAAAGAAAAAATTTGGCCTCATTTTTGCAACATTAATAAATAAAAGTTAGTTGTTTTGGTTTTCGAAAATCGGGCTGTTACAGTTTTGGTATCAGAGCTTATGGTAATCCTTAGTGGCCTTAAGCATGGGCTACATGCTTCGTTGTGTGTGGCTTTGTGTGTTTGTTAGTATCAGGGTAGGAGTATTAGGTTCAGCTTTCGTCTCTTAGGACATGAGACTAGTTGGTAGCTTAGTATCGCCTGTGTTAGTTCTATAGCCTGAAGGAGCAGACCCTGAATAGATTCTGAAGTTAAGATCCAGTACCCCGATGTTCCATTAGTAATTGCTAAACTTAGGATTGTTGACCTTAGCATATCCTCTTATATAGGGATAGTTAGTCCTCATGAGGATATAGCGTATCTTATCTGGAATTACGTGCTTGTTGAATTGCTTCAACAAATCAGTTTTGTTATTGAGATTCGAACCTTTTCTTCATGAGCCTCTATCAGATTGTAGCCTTACCAAACCTATTTAAGACTTTTAGTCCGAATTGTAGATTTGGAAGTGCCATAGTTACCCCAAATAGTTCAAGGTTTGAGTGATTAAGGAAGGAGAAATGGATTAAGCTAAGTAAGGCTTTAAGATCACCGTGGGAAAGTTACAAGTTGAATCAAAGTTGGGGAGTCACAAGGAGGAAAAGAGGCGTATGTTACCGATCTGTAGAGGAATTTTGAGGAAAATTTGAGAATTAGGATTGGCTTACACCCTAATTAGGAAATGAGATGATCAAGGATGAAGTCTAAGTGGTAATAGGATTTCCCTTAAGCTAGGAGATGATGGACTAAAACCCTAGAATTAGAAGGAGAATCAAAGAGAGGAGTGGTTATTGTGAGGTAGTAGGAACCCAAGCTGTAAAGAATAGTGAATATTTAGGGATTTTTAGGTGAAATTATATACTTTTGGAGACGTATGAATGTTTGTCTGCTTGATTTTCCCTCAGTCCGTACCTATGGTTGGACTTTCTGTGACGACAATAAGTGGAAGGAGCGACATCTTCTTCGGTTAGTCCGTTGGACTTAACCCGACTCGACATGCAAGTGAGTTGTGGTTTCAAGTAACAACTCGGTTTTCGAAAGAGAAGGTTGAAGGATGTTAATAACTTTCTAAGAATGTTTCAAACCCTTCAATGAATGTTACAAAAAAAAATTTCCCAAAAAAAAAATTTGGCCTCATTTTTGCAACATTAATAAATAAAAGTTAGTTGTTTTGGTTTTCGAAAATCGGGCTGTTACAAGGATTACCTAAGTGATGAACTATTAATGTAACTTAACCTATTTCGAAGTATGCCCTACTTTTCATACTACTTTGTAAGAAATGTTTAAGTTCTTTTGATGACATGAAAGTGTCCACTTTGAGTTTGAACCAAACTGTTTTTCCTACTAAATGTTTTTGAAACCCTAGGGAAAGAGTATTGGTTTTAGTAACAACTCGGTTTTCGAAAAAAAGAAAGTTGAAGAACATTAAGAACTTTTAGCTAATGTTTTCAAACACCTCAACAATGTTTTAAAAAAAAATTTGACCTCATTTTTGCTACTTTATTTATTAAAAGTTAATTATTTTAGTTTGCGAAAATCGGGCTGTTACAGAATGGTATCAGAGCTTATGGTAATCCTTAGTGGCCTTAAGCATGGGCTTACATGCTTTGCTTGTGTGTGACTCTGTGTGATTGATAGTAAGAAAAAGGTAAGGGCATAAGTTTAGGTTCTTATCCTTCTAGGATGTAGGGCTTTGTTTGTGGTTTAGTATCGACCGTGATAGTTTAAGGAACCTTTAGGTCCTGTAGCTCGAAGGAGTAGACAGTGAATAGATTCTAAGACTAAGACCCCATACCTGATAATATTCCATTAGTGCCTGTAAGACTTAGGATTGTTAATCTTGGTATACCCTTTTGTATAAGGATAGTTAATGCCTTTAAAAGACCTAGGGTGTTATCCCTGAACCCCCGTGTTTGTTGAATTGCTTCAACAAATGGCAGCTGTTGTTAAACTTTGAACCTTTTCTTCATGAGCCCTACTATCCACCCGTAGCCTTATCGATCCTATTTAAGACCCTTTAGTCCGAATTGCGGAGTTAGAAGTGCCATAGTTACCCAAGTAATTTAGGCGCGAACGATTAAGGAAGGATAAACAGTTTAAGTTAAGTAAGGATGCAAGATCACAATGGATTTAGTTATAAGTTTGATCGAAGTTGGGGAGTCACAAGGAAGGAAAGAGGTGTATGTTACCAGTTATTAGAGGAAAGATTGAGGATTAGAATTGCCATACACAATAATTAGAGGTTTAGACGGTAGAAGTGATAGGCTTAATGGATATTTAGGATGAATGTGAGGAGAAAAGTGAGGTTATCTTGGGGAAGTAAGAACAAAGTAGTTATGGAATTCCCCTTAAGTCGGAGAAACAATGAATGCAAGTATTAGAGTTAGGGGGAGGAATAAAGGAAACTGTAGTTATTTGAGAGTTATTGACCGTCCAAAGTGATAGAAAGTAGTGAGTATCTAAGGGTTTTAGGCTAAACCTTGTGCTTTTGGAGATGTTTGAATTTTGTTTGCTTAATTTCCCTAAGTCCGTACCTATGGTCGGACTTTCTGGGATGACAGTCAGCTAAGGGAGCGACGTCTTCTTCGGTCAGTCCGTTGGACTTGACCCGATTCGACACGCAAGCGGTTGAGTGAGTGCGACTTCTTCGTATGAAAACAACCAACGAGGAGCACTGCAAAGAGGATTATACCTGCAAAAGGGAATACAACCCCGAAACGAAAGGAGAGTATTCTTATGGGAATCACAATAATGAGCGAACTTTGTGCCCTGCTGCCCAATCCACCACGTATTTCTCGGGGACGAGAAATCTTTTAGTTGGGGAGAATGTAACACCCCGCAAATTCCTCGTATTAATTTAAAATACTAAAGAAATTTATTGTTGAGAAAAGCGTTTTGAAAGAATATTTTCTTAAATGATTTTCCTAATTCACGTTTTCAAAGTGATGAGTAATTTTGAAGAAATAATTTTCATAAGAAAATACTATAAGTTTTAAAGTAGAGTTTTGAGAAAATAATTATATGCTAGATATTTTTATGCCTTAAAGAAATGGTGGTTTATAAATAAGGGTATTTTTATGAGCAAAGAGATTTATTTTCTACACATATATGTTGGTTGATATGTGTTTGATATGTGATTGTGCTAATGTGAATCCTTGGAGATATTTGAATTATTATGTAAATTGGTAATTATATGTTCTAAATAAAAATTGATTAAAGAATAACAAGATGATGTATGTATATGTGTATACGTGTGTGTGTGATGCATGATGCATGATTATGTATGTGTATGAAAACTTAATTAGTAGAAAAATATGGTAATGCATGTATGTGTGCCTATATGTGTATTACGCGTGTGTATGTATGTATGAGTAGGTTTAGGATTTTTATTTTCTTGGACAAGAAGCCATGAACTAGACTAAAACCATAACCAAACCAAGTTAGTCACCAAACCCTAACCATTAGTTAAAAAGTAACAAAACCTAAGGGACCTAGTTCCTTAATTTCCTCCACCATGTCCCCTTAAGTTTGATAATCTCCACCCATGCAACAAATTGAAGAGCCAAAATTGCCCCTCCCATTTGCACCCTTGGCCGAAGTACATGAGGACAAGAAGGGAAATCCACGAATTTCCTATATAAACCTTTGGCCTTAGCTCATTTTCACACACTTCATTTCCTTTCTTTCATTTCCTTTCATTCTCATTTCATTTCTCAAACACAATCTAAGAGGCTCATCAAACCTCTTAGAGAGAGAAGTAGGCCGTGGGTAAGAAGGAGGAAGAAGGAAGAGATCAAGACCACAAAGCCCTAAGTTTCTTGAAGATCAAGTGAAGGTGGTTGAAGATCTTCTCTTTTCTTGATTTATTCGAAGATCATAGGGTGTTAGAAGTAGTTTTCATTTTTCTAAGCTTTGTAAGGTTCCTTTGTTGTTGCATGTTTAATTTTCTTGTAGATCTATGTCTATATGTAATTGTTAAGCCTTGATCTTGAGTTTCAAGAGCCAAACAAACTTGTAGAACCTTAACCCATGGACTCTACCATTCGGCCATGTCTAGAAAAATTAGGTTGTGATGATTTTTATTTTGTTTTGAGTTCATGCATGTTGGTTTGATGCTTGTTAAAGATGATCTAAGTGATTTAAATGCTTTGATTTTTACTTGGATTTTTCTAAGCTTTGATCTTTGATCCTCTTTTCAAAAAGACTTTGATCTATTGTTTGATCTTGAAAAAGATTTGATTCTTGCCTTGATTTTCCATAACTTTGATCTTGAAGTTTTGCATGTGACTCTTTTACTCAAAAGTTTTGTTTCTTGGTTAGCATGTTACGGTTTTGATGAGAAAACAACTTTTTCAAAATGGTATTGCTTTGATCTAAGCCTATGTGTGTTTGAAAGTTAAAGATTTAAGTTTTTCCTCTTGATTTTATTGATTGATTTTTCGGTCAAGCTTTGAAAATCAAAGAAAACCATGATTTATCTTCCTAAAAGATTTATGCATGTGATTCTCTTTTGTTTTAAATGATTTTAGAAGCACATGCAAAAGAAAATAAAAATGAAAATGTGTTTGAGTGACTAAGAGGTCATGGTTTTGAGAGAAGAAGGAGTGGTATTTTCTAAAATCATGTGTTTGAAATGCATGTTTTTGATTTGTTGATTTTAAGGTTTTACATGTTGGAAAAGTGCATCAAAAACCTTGTTTTGCCATGATGATGATTCGGCCTAGCTAGGTTTAGTAGGATAGATTCTTTTTCATGTGAATTGACTTAAAGTAATAAGTATGTCTTGTGGACTTATGTTAAATTAATTTGTTTGAAATTATATTGTGACTATTCCTTTCAATTCGGTTGGTTAAAAAGATAAAGGAAACTATATTTGATTTGATAAATTAATTTAATTTGAGAAAATGAATTAAAGTTTGTTTAATTAGAAGGGCTCACGGTTTTGAAATGAAATGGAATAAAAGACTTCATGATTTCGAATCCTTAATATTAACTAAATTTTTGCTTGAACTTATGTTTATCTAAGGTCATGTAGTGTGAATGAGCTTAGGAAATCTAGTTGCACGAAAATAAATTTAAATAGTGATTGCTGAAAAGAATTAAATTGTTGCACTGAGTTACATCCTTGGCTTAATTCGGTTTGTGAATATATGTGTGACTAAGTGTTTGTGTTTTATGAAAATGTTTAAGAAAATAATTAAGCGAATAAGTTTTGATTTATAACTAAATTAAATGATTGATTAATTGCTTATGTGCCTTAATCCATTTAAGTGTTGTTGTGGTCGTGTGCTAACTGATGTTTGAAAAATAATTGAGTATGTAATTGGCCTTGAAATGAATTGGTTTTAAAGAAAATTCTATTTGAATTATCTGAGATTTTTGAGTTGTGTTTATGGCTGTCCAAAATGGTTTTGGTGATAAAGATTGAGTTTTAAAAGTGTTAATTTTGAATGAAAGAGTTATTTAAAACACAGAGTGTTTTTACAATGTTTTCGGGGTTTTAACAAAGTAAATTTTGTTAAACTATTCTTGCTTTCCAGAATTACTTGGACTCGCCTCTTAACTTTTAAAATGTGCTTATATGATTTAAAGTATGGTTTTCAAGTGGTAATCAAATTAAGAAAAACCCGAATTAAATACAATTACGTTTTAAGTTTTCCGACGAGGAATGAGAGGTGTTTAAGTTACGAAAAAGATTTTCTTAATACAGACTAATAACGCAAGCGTATTTTATTTAGTACGAGGAATTTGAAAGACAAGGGATTGGGGCAGCCGGCAGCAGAAAGGATCCGAGGTGACGGTACGCACTTAATAGCTGGACCTCAGGTGAGAGAGAAGCTTTCCTAAGACACCGTGGTAGTTAGGTGATATATTAGGGTGTTCCGTGTAACATCCCAAACTTAATTCTTAGTGTAAATTATGTTTTGATAGCCTTAGGATAGAAACAATTATGATATAAGTTAGAAATCGGCCAATTAGACATGCAAATTCAAGTTTAAAACATAGGACTTTGGGAAATAAGAATAACAAGATTGGTAGCTTAGAATACAAATTCCACCGTTGGATGTGAAGATTGGTATGTAGGGAAGCTTGCTTTAAAATTCGAGGAAGATCCAACGGGTAACGAAGAAGTTATGGCCATTCAAAGTCGGGGTGCTGAAAATCCTGCAACTTAATCGATTAAGTTGCAGCTTAATCGATTAAGTCCAGAATGTTTGAAACCCTTAATCGATTAATAATCGATTAAACGACCCTGCAGTGGAAAAAAATAAAAGCATTTCACGCGTGATTTTTGCCAAAGAACTCGAAATTTCTCTCTCTAGGGCACAAAACCTCTCATCCCAAATCCACCAAACCTTAAGGGAATCACTCCAAGGTCCATTATCAAGTCCCTCCTTGTCTCTCCAAGTAAGTATTCATGATTCTTGAAGTTCCTCTCTCTCTAATTTGGATTTGCTCTCTTTCTTTCCCTTCTTTGGGGAAATTCGAATTTCCTCTTGAAATGGGGCAATAATTTCATCCTCATCCCATTCCTTTGATTTAGGGAAGATTATCATCACTCTCGTTACCTTCGTGCGTTGGAGCTCTTTGTTTTGGGAGCGTGCGGAGCGAAGGCTTAGGTTCTTCCACTTTCCATCTCTTTGGTTAAGGTAAGGGGGTGGATATAGTGAGCATTGGCTTGTTCTAGGAAAGGGTTTGTATTTAGATATAATGGTTGGCTAGGAGTTTATGTGTTAGGGTAGGAAATTAGAAACCCCAATTTAGAAACGAAGGAAAATGTTAAAGATAGGCTTAATTATTAATTATGGAACTCTAGGAATTAGAGAATAAGGTTAGGTTTAATGGAGGAAAATTAAATGGCATGAACCCCTAATTTAGAATTTTAAATCAATAACTTGGACAAGTGAAAAAGAAATGTGGGTGTTGCATGATTACATGAAAGGTGATGTTTGTTATTATTTGTATTCTAATTGTTTATGTGAAAAGGGAATTGTGGTTACTTGATTATAAATATGATGGTGCTTGTGCTTGGAGTAATTTTGTAAATACTAAATGGAATTGGTAGACAAATTAATGACATATAATATGGACAACTAATATTGGATGAGCATGGTGATGTATCGTAGGCCTTCGATTTGGGGGAGACGATCCATCGTAAAATGGTGTTGTATTGTAGGCCTTCGATTGGGGGAGACAATACAACGTAAACGGGGCGATGTATGTAGGCCTTCGATTTGGGGGAGACGATACATCGTAAAATGGTGTTGTATTGCAGGCCTTCGATTGGGGGAGACAATACAACGTAAACGGGGCGATGTATGTAGGCCTTCGATTTGGTGGAGACATACATCGTCGGTGGTGTATGTATGTAGGCCTTCGATTTAGTGGAGACATACATACACCCTAAATAAAAAGGAAAAAGGAAAGGACAATGGATAAAATAAGGTAAACGGTAAAGGAAAAGCGATGTATGTAGGCCTTCGATTTGGTGGAGTCATACATACACCGTAAATAAAAGGAAATGAATAAAAGAAACAGGGAATAAAATTGGACAAGGTAAAGGTAATGGAAACGCGATGTATGTAGGCCTTCGATTTGGTGGAGACATACATCGTGATTGGTGTATGTATGTAGGCCTTCGATTTGGTGGAGACATACATACACCGTAAAGATAAGGAAAAGGGTAAGGGGATAAAATTGGACAAGGTAATGGTAATGGAAACGTGATGTATGTAGGCCTTCGATTTGGTGGAGACATACATCGTGATTGGTGTATGTATGTAGGCCTTCGATTTGGTGGAGACATACATACACCGTAAAAATAAGTAAAAGGTAAGGGTTTTAAAAAAGGGATTTCTTTGGAAACGGGGAAAACAAATAAAAGGGAACCAAATGGTGGAAAGGAACTAACTAAAAAGGGAACCGGCATGGATAAATTAATGGAATTGGAAAATATGGTATGCTTGTGATGAATTTGTATTTATGTGAATAAATTGCTAATTGTGTTTGGCCTGGTTAGTTGTTATGTCTATCTAGAAACTGCTGTTCTATTTCATGTGCAATGCTCACTCCCTTACTATCTTTCAGGTACAAAGATTGAGTTAGCACAGCCCTCGGCCGAGCAGGAGTGCTCTCCCTCACAGGGAGAGTAGGGTTATTATGGGGATTAGGGCTATATGTGACCTAAGCCTCCTTATTCTTTTGATGTATTTGTGATGTCCATATATTTTTGATGAGGCTTAGGATATTGTTTTTGGCATAGCTATTTTTGAGCATCATGCTAGTTGCACCTAGTACACATATTCCGCTTACACTCTGATAACTGACACTGGATGTTGTATTTTGTGCCCGTGGGGCTTTTATCTGTTATGTGCATGTGGTGCAGCCCTGCTGGCTGTTGATTTTATATATATGGATTATGTTATATACAGGTTAAATTTTGGAAAGTCCGAAAAACAAACGAAACTCCGTCCGTTTGACGGTTGATTTTCATAAGTTAAAAAGGAATTTTTAAGTACACATTTTTAATACTTGGGAATTAAGGGTAGTATTTATTAGGGTGTTACATTTATGGTATCAGAGCAGTTTCCCTCGGCCTTTGGAGTATGAACTCACTACTCCTATGGTTACTCACCGAGCGAGTAACCCAAGTACTTAGTTTAGTGTCTAAGTGAAGTTGTAGGATATTAGTAGTTTTATTTAATTGTTCTATCATTAACTAGTTTTTCTTCCATGACTCAACAGTATGGCAGGGAGACGGGCTGATAATGAGAGGATTGCTGCAATTCTCGAAACTCTGGTTTAGTTGCAGCAGAACCAAGCCCAAGCTCAGCAGCAACAAGCTGAGAATCTTGCAAATCTGCAACAAAACCAAGCCCAAAACATTGCAGTAGCTGCGGCAGCTGCTGCAGCAGCACTACAACCTCCTCCACCACCACCAGTGGAAATTGACTGGATGGGCCGCTTTAAAAAAAGTGATCCGCCGAAGTTTGAAGGGGGTTACAACCCCGATGGAGCTCAAAGATGGCTCCAGGAGATGGAGAAGGTTCTTCGCTCGCTGCAACCACCAGGTGATCAGTATATGCGACTAGTGGAGTATGTGCTGACTGGTGAGGCGGAACATTGGTGGGACCAACAGAGGAGAAGCTTGGAAGCAGCTAATGAGCTTATTTCATGGGACCTTTTCAAGGTCCGTTTTTTGGGAAAGTATTTCCCGGAAAATGTAAGTAGGGAGAAGGAGGTGGCTTTTCTTGAGCTGAAACAAGGGAGCCTCAGTGTTGGAGAATATGCAGCTCAATTCGAGGATCTCATTCCCTATTCGGGCAGCTACCGGGATGTAGATGAACGCACTAAATGTATCAAGTTTGAGGCTGGTCTCAATTCCAAGATCAAAACTGTTTTTGTCTATCAAGGAATCTCTAATCTCTCTCAACTAGTGAACATGACCAGTGCTTATGAAGATTCTCTCAAGCAGGAACAAGCTGAGGAGCGAAGCAGGGCATCTCAGAAATTGCCTGGTCCTATTAGGGGCAAGGGTCCTATGCAGAAATCTGGTCCTTATTCTAATCCCAGACCTTCAGTTCCTAGAGGAGCAGGGCAATCTGCAGTAACACTTGGTCCTATCCCTACTTGTCCACATTGTGGGAGGCAACACAAGGGGGTGTGCTGGAATATGGGTCGACGAGATGGACTCTGTTACTTATGTGGACAGCCCGGCCACTTTTTTTCCAATTGCCCTAAAAATACTGTGAAGAGGGAGGTCAATGTGGCTAGTGCACAGAAATCTGGTGGGAGTCAACCAATGCAGAAGGGCAAGGTGTACACTCTAGATGGCGAGGAGGTGACAGATGATGATGAGCTGATCAGAGGTATTTGTCATGTTAATGGCAGTTCTTGTGGTGTTTTGTTTGATTGTGGTGCATCCCATTCATTCATTTCTATGGAATGCATGAAGAGACTAGGGTTGTCTACTATAGAAATGCCTTATAAGTTGTCAGTTTCTACCCCTACGAATTCTTCAGTAATTACTTCTCAGATGTAGTTGGATTGTCCACTCCGAGTTTTGGAGCGGGAATTCAAAATCAATCTCATTTGTCTGCCTTTGACTAGATTAGATGTTATTCTGGGTATGGACTGGATGGCTCAACATCACGTTCTAATTGACTGTCATAAGAAAGCAGACATCTTTAGTGATTCTACTCTGTCTGGCATAGAAGTTGATGAAGTATCTGATGTAAGTCAAATTCCTGTGGTCCGTGAGTTTCTGGAAGTCTTTTCTACGGAGATTCCCGGATTGCCTCCAAGAAGGGAAGTTGAGTTTAGTATTGATCTGAAACCTGGTACAGGTCCAATTTCTATTGCACCTTACAGAATGGCGCCTCCGGAATTGGAAGAACCGAAGAAGCAATTGGAGGAGCTATTAGCAAAGGGACTTATCAGGCCAAGTGTGTCACCCTGGGGTTCTCCTATCCTTTTTGTCAAGAAGAAGGATGGTAGCCTTCGGATGTGCACTGATTACAGGCAGCTGAATGCAGTGACAGTAAAGAACAAATATCCGCTCCCTCACATTGATGATTTGTTGGATCAGTTGAGGGGTGCATCGGTGTTCTCTAAGATTGACCTCCGATCGGGATACCATCAGATCCGTATCCGGGAAGAGGACATTCCAAAAACTGCTTTCAGGATGCGTTATGGGCATTTTGAGTATGTGGTGATGCCTTTTGGATTGACCAACGCTCCTGCAATATTCATGGATTACATGAATAGGATCTTCATGCAATACTTGGATTCTTTTGTCATTGTGTTCATTGATGACATACTGATTTATTCTAAGAGTCCGGGTGAACATGAGGAACATTTGAGGATCGTGCTGCAGGTCCTCAAAGAAAAGCAGTTGTATGCCAAGCTGTCTAAATGTAGCTTTTGGTTGGATGAAGTCCATTTTCTAGGACATGTGATTTCCGCACAAGGAGTTGCTGTGGATCCCTCCAAGGTGGAAGCAGTGTTAAAGTGGGAGAGGCCCACAACAGTCACAGAAATCAGAAGCTTTTTGGGATTGGCAGGTTACTATCGGAGATTCATTGAAGGTTTCTCCAAACTGGCTCTCCCATTGACAATGCTAACCAGGAAAGAGGTCCCTTATCAATGGTCACAGCAGTGTGAGAGCAGTTTCGTAGAGCTGAAGAAGAGATTGACGAGTTCACCGGTTCTGATTTTGCCGGAACCAACCCAACCCTTTGATGTGTATTGTGATGCTTCAAAGCAAGGCTTGGGTTGTGTACTTATGCAGCAAGGCAAAGTTGTGGCCTATGCATCCAGACAGTTGCGGCAGCATGAGCAGAATTATCCGACTCATGACTTGGAATTAGCAGCTGTGGTGTTTTCCCTGAAAATCTGGAGACATTACTTGTATGGCACAAAGTTTGAGGTGTTCAGTGACCACAAGAGTCTCCGTTATCTCTTCGATCAAAAGGAGTTGAATATGAGACAGAGGAGATGGATGGAGTTCTTGAAAGATTATGACTTCCATCTTCAATACCATCCGGGTAAAGCTAATGTGGTAGCCGATGCATTGAGTCGCAAAACTCTTCATGTTAGCAACTTGATGGTGAAGAAGATGCAGCTAATTCAGGAGTTCAGTGATCTCAACTTGAACATGCTGGTGAAAGAAAAGAGTATTGTTCTGGAAATGTTGCAGGTCACTAGCGAGCTGATGGATTTGATAAAGGAAAGGCAAGCAGATGATGAAGAGCTCCAGAAGTTGTTAGAAGGAGCAGCAAGTAAAGAGGAACCTGATTTCATCAAGGGTGCAGATGGAATCATCAGATTCAGAGGTAGAGTATGTGTTCCAATGGATTTCCAGATTCGGAGAGACATATTGTGGGAAGCTCACCAAACAAAAATGAGTTTCCATCCCGGTAAAACAAAGATGTATCAGGATTTGAAGAGGATCTATTGCTGGCCAGGGTTGAAGTCTGATATGGCCGACTATGTGTCTCACTGCTTGACTTGTCAGAAGGTGAAGATTGAGCACCAAAAGCCAGGTGGTCCGTTGCGATCACTTGACATCCCTGAATGGAAGTGGGATAGCATAGCCATGGACTTTGTGACGGGTCTACCTAGAACTGCTGCAGGTTGTGATGGTGTATGGGTTGTTGTAGACCGTTTAACAAAGTGTGCTCACTTTATTCCAATCAATAAGAAGTACACTCTGGAGAAGCTGACACAGTTGTATATTCGGGACATAGTGAAGCTTCATGGTGTACCTTCTAGTATTGTGTCTGATCGTGATCCACGATTTCTATCCAGATTTTGGAAGAGTCTTCAGCAGGCCTTGGGTACTAAGTTGAGGTTTAGTACAGCCTATCATCCTCAAACTGATGGGCAATCCGAGCGTACTATTCAGACTTTGGAGGATCTGTTGAGGGCTTGTGTACTAGAGCAGGCTGGTAGTTGGGAGCAGTTGCTACCGCTGATGGAATTTACTTACAACAACAGCTTTCACTCTAGTATCGGCATGGCACCGTTTGAGTCACTCTATGGTAGAAAGTGTAGAACGCCTCTTTGCTGGTTTCAGATTGGGGAGAATTTGTTGACTGGGCCAGAGTTGGTGCAAGAAACCACAGAGAAGATCGCGATGATTAAGGATAAGATGAAGACTTCTCAAGATAGGCAAAAGAGCTATGCAGATAAGCGTAGGAGACCCCTAGAGTTTGATGTGGGGGATCATGTGTTTCTTAGGGTGTCCCCTACCACTGGCATTGGTCGAGCAATCCAGTCAAAGAAGCTGACTCCGAGGTTTGTTGGACCTTATGAGATTCTGGAAAGAGTTGGGCCTTTGGCATACAGGATTGCTTTGCCTCCACATTTATCTAGACTTCATGGTGTATTTCATGTTTCCCAGCTGAGGAAGTACATTCATGATCCCTCCCATGTGGTAGCAGCTGACGATTTGCCTTTGAAGGAGAATCTTACTTTTGAGATCCTCCCGATCAGAATTGAGGACAGGCAGATTAAGCAGCTCCGGGGCAAGGAAATTCCATTGGTGAAAGTGATTTGGAACCGAAACAACGTAGAAGAGGCTACTTGGGAGCTGGAGAGCAAGATGAAGGAGTCCTATCCTCAATTGTTTCAGGACAGCTGAATTTCGAGGACGAAATTCTGGTAAGTGGGAGAGGATTGTAACATCCCAAACTTAATTCTTAGTGTAAATTATGTTTTGATAGCCTTAGGATAGAAACAATTATGATATAAGTTAGAAATCAGCCAATTAGACATGCAAATTCAAGTTTAAAACATAGGACTTTGGGAAATAAGAATAACAAGATTGGTAGCTTAGAATACAAATTCCACCGTTAGATGTGAAGATTGGTATGTAGGGAAGCTTGCTTTAAAATTCGAGGAAGATCCAACGGGTAACGAAGAAGTTATGACCATTCAAAGTCGGGGTGCTGAAAATCCTGCAACTTAATCGATTAAGCTGCAGCTTAATCGATTAAGTCCAGAATGTTTGAAACTCTTAATCGATTAATAATCGATTAAACGACCCTGCAGTGGAAAAAAATAAAAGCATTTCACGCGTGATTTTTGCCAAAGAACTCGAAATTTCTCTCTCTAGGGCACAAAACCTCTCATCCCAAATCCACCAAACCTTAAGGGAATCACTCCAAGGTCCATTATCAAGTCCCTCCTTGTCTCTCCAAGTAAGTATTCATGATTCTTGAAGTTCCTCTCTCTCTAATTTGGATTTGCTCTCTCTCTTTCCCTTCTTTGGGGAAATTCGAATTTCCTCTTGAAATGGGGCAATAATTTCATCCTCATCCCATTCCTTTGATTTAGGGAAGATTATCATCACTCTCGTTACCTTCGTGCGTTGGAGCTCTTTGTTTTGGGAGCGTGCGGAGCGAAGGCTTAGGTTCTTCCACTTTCCATCTCTTTGGTTAAGGTAAGGGGGTGGATATAGTGAGCATTGGTTTGTTCTAGGAAAGGGTTTGTATTTAGATATAATGGTTGGCTAGGAGTTTATGTGTTAGGGTAGGAAATTAGAAACCCCAATTTAGAAACGAAGGAAAATGTTAAAGATAGGCTTAATTATTAATTATGGAACTCTAGGAATTAGAGAATAAGGTTAGGTTTAATGGAGGAAAATTAAATGGCATGAACCCCTAATTTAGAATTTTAAATCAATAACTTGGACAAATGAAAAAGAAATGTGGGTGTTGCATGATTACATGAAAGGTGATGTTTGTTATTATTTGTATTCTAATTGTTTATGTGAAAAGTGAATTGTGGTTATTTGATTATAAATATGATGGTGCTTGTGCTTGGAGTAATTTTGTAAATACTAAATGGAATTGGTAGACAAATTAATGACATATAATATGGACAACTAATATTGGATGAGCATGGTGATGTATCGTAGGCCTTCGATTTGGGGGAGACGATGCATCGTAAAATGGTGTTGTATTGTAGGCCTTCGATTGGGGGAGACAATACAATGTAAACGGGGCGATGTATGTAGGCCTTCGATTTGGTGGAGACATACATCGTCGGTGGTGTATGTATGTAGGCCTTCGATTTGGTGGAGACATACATACACCCTAAATAAAAAGGAAAAAGGAAAGGACAATGGATAAAATGAGGTAAACGGTAAAGGAAAAGCGATGTATGTAGGCCTTCGATTTGGTGGAGACATACATACACCGTAAATAAAAGGAAATGAATAAAAGAAACAGGGAATAAAATTGGACAAGGTAAAGGTAATGGAAACGCGATGTATGTAGGCCTTCGATTTGGTGGAGACATACATCGTGATTGGTGTATGTATGTAGGCCTTCGATTTGGTGGAGACATACATACACCGTAAAGATAAGGAAAAGGGCAAGGGGATAAAATTGGACAAGGTAATGGTAATGGAAACGCGATGTATGTAGGCCTTCGATTTGGTGGAGATATACATCGTGATTGGTGTATGTATGTAGGACTTCGATTTGGTGGAGACATACATACACCGTAAAAATAAGTAAAAGGTAAGGGTTTTAAAAAAGGGATTTCTTTGGAAATGGGGAAAACAAATAAAAGGGAACCAAATGGTGGAAAGGAACTAACTAAAAAGGGAACCGGCATGGATAAATTAATGGAATTGGAAAATATGGTATGCTTGTGATGAATTTGTATTTATGTGAATAAATTGCTAATTGTGTTTGGCCTGGTTAGTTGTTATGTCTATCTAGAAACTGCTGTTCTATTTCATGTGCAATGCTCACTCCCTTACTATCTTTCAGGTACAGAGATTGAGTTAGCACAGCCCCCGGCCGAGCAGGAGTGCTCTCCCTCACAGGGAGAGTAGGTTTATTATGGGGATTAGGGCTATATGTGACCTAAGCCTCCTTATTCTTTTGATGTATTTGTGATGTCCATATATTTTTGATGAGGCTTAGGATATTGTTTTTGGCATAGCTATTTTTGAGCATCATGCTAGTTGCACCTAGTACACATATTCCGCTTACACTCTGATAACTGACACTGGATGTTGTATTTTGTGCCCATGGGGCTTTTATCTGTTATGTGCATGTGGTGCAGCCCTGCTGGCTGTTGATTTTATATATATGGATTATGTTATATACAGGTTAAATTTTGGAAAGTCCGAAAAACAAACGAAACTCCGTCCGTTTGACGGTTGATTTTCATAAGTTAAAAAGGAATTTTTAAGTACACATTTTTAATACTTGGGAATTAAGGGTAGTATTTATTAGGGTGTTACATTCCGTATCATCTCAAAGATCGGAACTAAGTGGTTCGGAGTCAGTAGTATAGTGGCAATTGTTTGTGTTGTGTGGCCACTTATACGAAGGTGACAAAGACCACATTGTTATTGTGTGCTGATTGTATGTGTGGATAGCATGTTTATATTTATTTATTTGATTATGCATGTTGGAATTGAATGCTGTTGATTGATATGTGTATTATACTGATGGACGTCTGTTACGTCCTGAATAAGGAAACGAAATTAATGAAATTGAAAGTAAAGTTATAAGTATGGGAAAATAATAATGATAAGATACAAAGAGAAAGGAATAATGATTGGAAACAAAGTATGTGTTGGAAAAGAAAGAAAGAATGAAGATTGGGGAAAGAATGAATGATACTGTTGAGAACGAGCCAGAGCTAGGGAGAGTGATGTTGACATGAGATGTGATTTGAGCGGAGCTGGGCTCCTTTGTTTTTAGTTTTAATCTGGGACTAGTGTTGAGTTGAGCTCACTCCTCCATTAGCGCTCAGCAAAACTGTGATTTTTTGAAAAGAGGTTTTTGAAAAGAAATTCCTAAAAAGGTTTTCGAAATGATATTTTTGGAAAGGATTTGTGAAATGTTACTTTACATGAAACATCATTTTTGAAAGGATTTTATGAAACCTTATCTTTGAAAAGAAAATGTTTGTGAAACCTGGTTTTTAGTAAACATCATTTTTGAAAAGAGATTCCTTATAAATAGTATTTTCAGAAAAGTTTTGGAAATAGATTTTATGAGAGTTTTTGAAAAGAGATTTTTAGAAACTTCGAGAAGGTCTTTTGTAATGACACTTTTGAAAGAAAAGTTTCGGAAACCAATATTTTTGGTGAACGGTGGTGAAAAGATTTTACGTGAAAGTTTTCGAAAGGATATTTTATGAAAGCTTATGATATGAGATTTTCCAATTAGTTATTGAAAATTTGTTTGAGGAAAGTAAGATTGTTCTTTTTGGAAAAGGGTGAGAATGCTGAGAAAGTTTGAGAGATGAGATGAGAAAGATCGTGATGCGAGCTTGTTGAGGTGATCCCAGCTCTGTGCTATGTGAGAAATGATGAGAGAAAGATTGTGCCAAGTTAGTGGTCGAGACTCATTGAAGGGTTGCACGAAGGATGGGCCGACCTTAGGTTAAGTAAAAGATAAAAGACTTTTAAAGACATACGCGGTGAGGTATGAGAGTGCGAAGTAGTGGAGAGGAAGAAACCATAAGTATCTGCGGATACTTAGGAGGAGATTGCATTAGGGGAGGACGATGACGGTGAAACGTCAAGAAGTCTAGAGTATATTTCTAGGCATAACGAACTCCACATGTGGCGCACTAACGTGGTGGGGACTGGGTCTAATGCCGTGGTAAGTTCTGCGGGCCCACTAGAAATATACTGTCGCCCCCTAGATTGCAAATCTAGAACAGTGAGAGGGACTGGAGTGGGGCATCTTGTTTGCCACTGTAGTGAGACAGTGTGCCATGTATATGAATTGATATGATTATGATTTGAGGCTGAGACCTCCTGGTCTGGGACCATTTGTTGTGAGACAGCTGTCGTGCCCGCACGGTAAAGGTCCTATACTCTTGTTTGCTTCCGACTAGGTTGGGTGGATGACCGAGGAGATGTAGACATGAGTGATAGCCGAGAACGGACGAAATGTTATGATGATATTTTGTAATCCCTCAAAGTAAGAGAAAGATGTGAACTGATAAGCTTGAATACGAAGAAATTAAGAGCATGAGTGAAGGAGAAAAAAAAGTGTTTTATAAGAAATGAAAGTAAGTTGGCAAGAGGATGAAGATGATAATAATATGCTTAATGTGTTGTGTGTATGTGTGTTGCACTGTATGTTTGTATGGTCCTTCTATTTTGCCTATCGTAATTCCACACCGTCGACGATGCGTCGTTTGGATAGCTTACTCTCTCCTGTTCGTTGGCATATCGGTGCTGCTGGTATCTCAACGGGCAGATGGAGTATTGCATGGAAGTCACTGTACGAGGACTCAGTAGCTACAAGGAGAGGGCACGGTATGAGGAGCAGAAGAACTTCACTACATCAGATGGAGTGAGGCTGGAGTCCAATAACAATGAGGGAACAACTACGCGGGCGACATCATCTTCTAGAGCGGCGAGAGAACGTAAGAAGAAAGAGGAACGTCACCCGGTTGTTTTCAATAGAAAGGTTTAAGAGTAGGATTATGATTTTAGGTTGTTGCAGGTGTTTTGAGTCAATGATTACCTAAGTGATGAACTATTAATGTAACTTAACCTATTCCGAAGTATGCCCTACTTTTCATACTACTTTGTAAGAAATGTTTAAGTTCTTTTGATGACATGAAAGTGTCCACTTTGAGTTTGAACCAAACTGTTTTTCCTACTAAATGTTTTTGAAACCCTAGGGAAAGAGTATTGGTTTTAGTAACAACTCGGTTTTCGAAAAAAAGAAAGTTGAAGAACATTAAGAACTTTTAGCTAATGTTTTCAAACACCTCAACAATGTTTTAAAAAAAAAATTTGACCTCATTTTTGCTACTTTATTTATTAAAAGTTAATTATTTTAGTTTGCGAAAATCGGGCTGTTACATACTGCATTTCTCGGGGACGAGAAATCTTCAAGTTGGGGAGAATGTAACACCCCGTCTAGAACCTCATATTTGTTTTAAGCAATAAAATGATTTGTTTTTGAAAAGAGTATTTGAAAAGATTATTTCTTGAAATGAATTTCTATTTTATGATTTCAAGTGATAAATGATTTTAAAGAAATGGTTTTTATGAGAAAATATTATGGGTTTTTGAGTTGAGTTTTTGAAGAAATAATTAAGTGTTTGATATTTTATATTCTAAGGAAATTATGATTTTGGTGCATGAGTGATTGCATGAGAAAATAATTTTATTTTCTATGTGTGTGTGTGTGTGCATGTATGTATACAGTTATGTATGTATGTGCATGCTAGGGCCTTTGATTTTTTTTAGAAGCCTAAAGGAGTAGACTAGCACCATGTAGGATTAGATTAGTGGAAAGTGTTGTTAAGGGAATTGACCAACCAATAGGAAGTGAGATTAGAGCCTAATTTCACTCTCTTTGTCTAGTTGATGAGACATAAGCCATGCAACTTTTTGGAAGACCAAAATTGCCCCTCACCCATTTCACTCTTGACCGAATTTTCAAGGGCAAATTGGTAAGCCCACGAGTTGCCTATATATACCCAAGGCCTTAGTTTGTAACAGCCCGATTTTCGTAAACCAAAATAATTAACTTTGTGCATTAAAAATTACCAAAAGTGAGGCAAATTTTTTTTGTTGAAAAGTCATTGATGTAATTAAACGTCCTTTTGTTGAAAATCGAGTTGTTACTTAAAACATTCATTCTCAGAAAACTTTCATTTTCAGAACAAGACTTGTTTCCAAATCATCATGATATTTCCTCAAAGACTACATTGGTTGTTCTTCCAAAATAGAGTATTCCACAATACAGAATTAAAACTGGGCTTAGTTACGAAGTTGGCACATTTCTTGGTAATCCTTGACTCAAAACACAAACAATAGACTTAACTAAAACACTACCCCTAACTCTATCTGTCGTACACCACCGGATGAGGCTTCCCTTTTCTTCTTGTAGGCTTTCCTCGTTCTCGAAAGTGAAGTCCCCCTCTGTTGCTGCTTCCTTGTTGTTGTTTAAGCTTCTGCTTCCATTCCTCTAGAGTAATGATCTCCTTATGATACTTCGTCTTCCCGTTGCGATATCAGCAGCACCAATATAACAACGAACAGGAGAAAGTAAGCGTTCCGAACGACGAATCGTCGACGGTGTGGAATTACGATAGGCAAGATAGAAGGACCATACAAACACACAATAAAACATACAAGCACACAATGATCAAGTATGTTATCATATTATTATCAGTCTTATCATCATTACTCTTATCTTTCATTATCTTTACTTCTCATAAACATTCTTTCCTTCTCAATCCTTTTCCTTTCATACTCATCATTTCTTCTTACCAAATATCATCGGGGTACTTATTGCGTTCTCGATTATCACTCACGTCTACATCTCCTCGATCACCATCCAAACCTAGTTGGAAGCAAACAGGAGTACAGGACCTTTACCACGCGGGCACGACAGCTGTCACAACACATAATGGTCCCAGACCAGGAGGATCTCGTCCTCAAATCATTTTAATAATAACAAGGCTCACTGTGCACGCAGTGGCAAACACAATGCCCCGTTCCAGTCCCTCTCACTGTTCTCGATTTGCAATCTAGGGGGCGACAGTATGTTTCTAGTGGGCCCGCAGAACTTGCCACGACATTAGACCCAGTCCCCACCACGTTAGTACGCCACATGTGGAGTTCGTTCTGCCTAGAAACACACTCTAGACTTCTTGACGTTTCACCGTCATCGTCCTCCCCTAATGCAATCTCGTCCTAAGTATCCACAGATACTTATCGTTCCTTCCTCTCCACTACTTCGCACTCTCATGCCTCACCGCGTGTGTCTTTTAAAGTTTTTTAGCTTATTATAATTAACCTACGGTCGGCCCATCCTTCGTGCAACCCTTCAATGAGTCCCGACCACTAACTTTGCACAAACATTATCTCATCACATCTCACATAGCACAGAGCTGGGATCACAACAATGAACTCGCATCTCTGGTCACAATCTCATTCATCAATCCTTCCTCAAAACAACCTTACAAAAGCTTTCACCAAGATATCATTTCACAACTTTTTCATAAAACCTTCTTTCCAAACCTTTCACAAAATTTCATTTCAAAAGATTTTCTGACAATACTTTTTATACTCCTTTTCAAAACCTCTTTTCGTAAAGCTATTTTCTAAAACTTCCTTTCACCAACCTTTTCCAAAAATTTCCTTTCACCACTCTTTACAAAAATCTCTTTTCACAAACTTCCTTTTCCCAAATCTTTTCAAAAACTTCTTTCACAACCTTTTCAAAATCGCTTTTCAAAAAATCTTTTCAAAAATCTCTTTCTAATAATCTTTTCAAAATTCCTTTAAAGATCTTTTCAAAAATAAAAACCTTTTCAAAAACCTTTTTAAGAAATACAACTTTGCTGAGCTCTAATGGAGGAGCAAGCTCAACTCGACACTAGTTCCCAGTCTAAAACCAAAAACAAAGGAGCCCCGCTCCGCTCAAATCACATCTCCTTTCCAACAAACAACATCACTCTCCCCAGCTCTGGCTCGTTCTCAAACATTCTCGTTCATTCATTCCCCAATCTCAACTCTTTCTTTCTTTTCCAACACATGCTTTATTTCCAATCATCATTTCTTTCTCATTAGGTCTTTATGTCACAGTCCTATTTATTTCTTTTCTATCTTCAGGACGTAATAGACGTCCATCAGCGTATTACTTATTTAAATTAACAGCAATAAGTATCATCAGACATAATTGAATAAATAAAAGCAATCACACAACATCACACAATAGCATTGTGGTCTTCGTCACCTTCGTATAAGTGGCCACACAACACAAAAAATTGCCACTTATACTACTGACTCCAACCACTAAGTTCCGATCTTTGAGATGATACGGAACGTCCTAATATATCACCTAACTACCACAGTGTCTTAGGAAAGCTTCTCTCTCACCTGAGGTCCAGCTATGCAATGCGTACCGTCTCCTCGAATCCTTTTTGTTGTCGGCTGCCCCAATCCCTTGTCTTTAAGATTCCTCGTACTAAATAAAATACTTTACGTTATTAACTTATTCGAGAAAATCTTTTCTTAGTTCGATACTAGTCCTTCTTGTCAGAACACTTGAACATTCTTCTATTACTTTATATATATATACATACTTCCAAAAATCATTTGAAGACCACACTTTAATTTATTATGAAAACGTTTTTGAGTATAGAAAGCAAGTCCAAGTAATTCTGGACAGTAAATAATTATATTAAAAATCACTTAGATAAAACTCCGAAAACATCGTAAAAACACTTTTTTAAAATTAACACTTTAAAACTCAAATTCTCATCATGAAACAAACTTTGGACAACCATAAACACAATCCCAAAAATCTCAAATAAATCAAACCAATTTGCTTTCAAAATCAACTACACACTCAATCATTTTCCAAACATTAACTTAACACACAACGACAAGCAACACAAAATGAATCATTTAATTTAGTTATAACTCAAACACTTATTCATTTAATTAAAACAAAACATTTAGGCATTCACATACTTACAAAGATACAAACCAAACACAACCATTCAATTCTGCCATGTTCATTTTATTTTATGCAACCAAACTTCCTAAGCTTATTTACACTATGTGGCCGAATGATATTTAAAGAAGACAATTCAAAGATCACAAATTTAAAACACATAATTCAATTTGATTTATTTCAAGCATTTAAATTCTATTTTCTTTTTCATGCAATAAAATTATTCACTCTTCCTGCACATACTCACACATATATTCCTTTAGACACAATCCTTTCTGATACTTGAAATCCTTCAAAAATCATTTGAAAACTCATATTAAAGTAAAATGAATAGTTTATGTGGCTGTATGGAAAAAGTCCAGCCACCCTTTCAAGTTGTAAAAACATTGAAAATTAACATTTTTCCTTTCTAACTTTTGATATATCAAAGAACACTTGAAATCCACACCTTTTACAACTCAAAAACACTTTTAAAAATTAAAATACTTTGAAATAAAATCTTGGACAGCAAGAACAAAAGAAATCAAACCATGAAAATACTTTTTAAAATAATCAAATACATTTATGCCTTTTCTTTTATAAAAACCGAATTGAACAAACCACAACAACACAATAACTTTTCTTAAATCAAAGTCACAAAGCATAATCATTTCCTTGAGTCAATCACATGCAAAAAGAATCTAGTCTATCTAATCTAGTGTAGGCCGATTCATCATCATAGGAAAAACAAGGTCTTGATGCAAATTTCCTACATGCAAAACCTTAAATTACTAAATCAAAAACATGCATTTCAAACACATGGTTTTAGAAAAATACCACTCCCTTTTTCTCTCAAAATCGTGACCTCTTAGTCACTCAAACACATTTTTATTTTTATTTTCTTTTGCATGTGTTTCTAAAAATCATTTAAAACAAAAGAGAATCACACGCATGAACTTTTTATGAAAAACAATCATGATCCTTTAATTTTCAGAGCTTGACCGAAAATCAATTAACGAAATCAAGAGGAAAAACTTAAATCTTTAACTTTCAAACACACCTAGACTTAGATCAAGGCAAAACCATTTTGAAAAAGTTGTTTTCCTTTGTTTACTCACCAAAACCATGACATGCAAGTCAAGAAACAAAACTTTTTGAGTTTAAAATCACATGCAAGACTTCAAGATCAAAGTTATGGAAAAATCAAGGCAAGAATCAAATCTTGTTCGAGGTCAAAACAATAGATCAAGGCACTTTGAAAAGAAGACAAAAAATCAAAGCTAAGAAAAATCAAAGTTAAAATCAAAGCATTTAAACCAATTAAATCATCTTCAACAAGCATCAAATCAACATGCATGAACTCAAAACAAAATAAAAATCATCTCAACCTAATTTTCTAGACATGGCCGAATGGTAATGTCCATGGTTTAAGGTTCTACAAGTTTGTTTGGCTCTTGGAACTCAAGATCAAAGCTAAATAGGTACTCACAAACATAGATCTACAAGAAAATTAGACATGCAACAACAAAGATTTCAATCTCACTATTAAGCAAGTTTAGATCATCCATTCATTTCTTAAATAAACTCTCAAGCACATTACAAATCATGGTTTCAAGAAAGGAAATTAAACATGCAAAGAGATCTACGTTAAACTTTACAAAATTTTATCAAACCTTTATATCTTTAGGATTTAGTTTGAAAAACTTTGAGATCTTTCATGGAAACTTTAAACAAGTGATAGAGTCCGTTGATTAGAAGTTTACAAGTTATTTTTGGCTTTAAAAATTTACATGCAAAGAAGAAAAGAAAAGAGATCACAAGATCAAAGAAAACTACACTATTACAACTTCCTCTTGCTCATTCGATCCACCCACCTAAGGAAAAGGTTGATCTCCTAGCTCTTGGGTCTTGAATTTTCAAAGAAAGGCTTAGGTTCTTGGCTTGGTTTCTCCTTCTTCTTCTTTCTTCCCTCACGGCTTCCCTCTCTATTTTCTATGTGTTGAGAGCTTTGATAGTTGCTCCCAACTAATGTGTTTGGAAAGGAAATGAAAATGAAGGAAAGAAATGGGAATGAACTATGGGTGGCGACTTATATAGACAAAAGAAAAGACATGAAATTTTCCCTTTTTGTCCTCAAGGGAATTCGGTCATGGTGTGTTCAAGGGAGGGTAATTTTGGCTCTTCAAATCTTTGCATGGGTGGACATTATCATTTCTAAGGAGACAATGGGGAGGAAATTAAGGAACTAAGTTCCTTTAGGTTTTGCTACTCTTTGGCTAATAGTTAGGACTTAGTTGCTAACTTAGTTACTTATAACCCCACCCTAGTCCATGACTCCCCTAGTTTAAAAGTCCTAGCCCTCTTTCGTGCATGCATACACGTAGCACATACACACACATTCTCACACGTGTCACGCACACCCATCAACACTTATGCATGCATTATTTTATGTTACTAATTTAATTCTAGGCATACTCATGTGCATTCATATATATATATATATACATATATATATAACACATATATACTTATGCATACACATATATACACATATCATACATATACACACATGGAACATAGATCTTTTCTCATAAAATAATTCACACATAAAAGTCACAATTCTCCTTTAAAACATAAAAATATCAAGTGTATAAATCTTTTCTAGAAACTCGATTTCTCCACTCTTATCATTTTATTTCTGAAAATCCTTTCTTTAGAATCAATCATTACTTTAAAACGTAAATTAGGAAAATCATTTAAGAAATTACCCTTTTAGAACACTTTTCTCAAAATTAATTATCTTTAGTATTTTAAATTAATACGAGGAATTTGCGGGGTGTTACATTCTCCCCAACTTAAAGATTTCTAGTCCTCGAGAAATACGTTATGGATTGGGCAGCAGGGCACAAAGTTCTCGTGTTGCCATAACTCTCGTAAGAACACTTCTCCTTTCGCTTCGTGGTTGTGTTCTCTTTTGCTGGTCCGATTAACCTTGCCGTGCTCCTTGTTTGTTGCTTTTAGACGAAGAAGTCGCACTCGCACAACCACTTGCGTGTCGAATCGGGTTAATTCCAACGGACTAACCGAATAAGGCGTCGCTCCTTTAGCTGATCGTTGTCACATAGAGTCCGACCATAAGTACGGACTTAGGGAAAATCAAGCAATCAAAATTTCACACATCTCCAAAAATAAGGACTTCCACCTAAAATCCTTAGATACCCACTATTCCCTACAACTTAGGCTCTCACCACTCACAACAATCACCCCTTCATCCAATTCTCCTTCTAGCTCTAAGGGTTTCATCTATCATTCCTCTATCTTAAGGGCGCTATTACAATAGCTTACTTACTCTCAAAAACAAACTTCTTTTTCCTCTTTAGTTTCGTCCTAAATATCAATCAAACCTCTCACTTTCATCGTCTAGTCCAATGATTACGGCATATGGTATTTCTAACCCTCAAACTTTCCTTAGAATTTCCTCTAATAACCGGTAATGTACGCCGCCTTTCTTCCTTGGGACTCCCCAACTTCGATCAGACTTATCACTAAACCCACTATGAGCTTATATCCTCTCTTAACTTAATCTATTTATCCCCCCTTAATCGTTCAAGACTAAACTATTTGGGTAACTATAGTACTTCTAATCTTCACAATTCAGGCTAATGAATCTCAAATAAGGTTGGTAAAGCTATAGGTTAATAGGCGAAGTTCGTGAAGAAAAGGTTCGAATTTCAATAATACTAACTGTTCCGTTGAAGCGATTCAACAAACAGGGGTTCCAAGAATAACATCCTATTTCCTCAAAGAGACCTACTACTCTTTGGACAGGGGTACGTCTAGGTTGACAAACCGGGAGTTACCAAACATTAAGGAAGTTACAAGGGTTAAGGGATCTCATCCTACTCGCTTCTATTGACTTTGCGTTCCTCAATCTACAAGGTGAACAGGTTTCTTAAACCAACTCGAACGATGCTAAGTCACAAACAAATCCTTATATCCTAAAAGTTGAGATCCTAAACTAATGCTCCTATCCTTACACTAGCAAGCACACAGAGTCACACAAGCAAAGCATGTAAGCCCATGCTTAAGGCCACTAAGGATTACCATAAGCTCTGATACCATTTTGTAACAGCCCGATTTTCGTAAACCAAAATAATTAACTTTGTGCATTAAAAATTACCAAAAGTGAGGCAAATTTTTTTTTTGTTGAAAAGTCATTGATGTAATTAAACGTCCTTTTGTTGAAAATTGAGTTGTTACTTAAAACATTCATTCTCAGAAAACTTTCATTTTCAGAACAAGACTTGTTTCCAAATCATCATGATATTTCCTCAAAGACTACATTGGTTGTTCTTCCAAAATAGAGTATTCCACAATACAGAATTAAAACTGGGCTTAGTTACGAAGTTGGCACATTGCTTGGTAATCCTTGACTCAAAACACAAACAATAGACTTAACTAAAACACTACCCCTAACTCTATCTGTCGTACACCACCAGATGAGGCTTCCCTTTTCTTCTTGTAGGCTTTCCTCATTCTCGAAAGTGAAGTCCCCCTCTGTTGCTGCTTCTTTGCTGTAGTGTCCTTGAACACTATGTCCTTAACCCTCTAAGTGATCAAGGTTATGGAACCAAAAGCCCAAGAGAGGATCAAGTGTTAATATGTGACTTTATGGTGTTTCTGCAGTTCCAGTTGGGAAAAGCAGGGTCTCCCCAGTCAACAGGTGTGTGCAGAGTGTCAACTTAGGGATGAGAGTACGTACCTGAAACCCTAGCTGTTATGAGCTATTTATAGGGTTTGAGGAGGCTGATATGGGCCGTATGGGCCTTGTATCAGGGTTGAGCTGAGCTAGGATTCTGTGAGATAATATCGGAAATTTATGCTCTTAGAATCTGGATAGGATCAGCTCAAGATCTCATGTCTAGGCTGTTAGCGAGAATCTAGGAGAGATTTGCAGAAGGGATAGGAAGCCTTGGTAAAGACTGAGTCCATCTACCAGCTGACGTTATGTCTAGGCCCTAGAGTCCCGAGCCGATGGGTTGAAGACCGTTTGTGAGGCTTGGCCCCATCAAGTCCGAGCCTGGTCCTTTAGCGCGCTCGGAGCCAACAAGTCCGAGCGAGGGACGTTTGTGCTGAGTAAACCGAGGGAAGGGTTCTTGAAGAATCCCTTAAATAAGACTTAGTCCTTATACGGTCGGCAGACCCTACAAGCCCCCCAGCTCGTAAGACTTTATAAAGTCTGTGACGAGGTAACATGTGTTTAGGGTCGGACCTTCTGGATGTCTTAGTTTGAACGTGCGACAGCTGTTCGAGGTGACGTTTCAGTTTCTCTAGGTACGGCGCGTTCTCTTGTAAGTTGTGCCAAATCATTGCAATTTTTGAAATTTGAAAAAGTGCCTTTTGAAACCGCCACGTCTCATCCAACGAGTGGTTGCATGGGTTAACGGGCTTTCGGCCCAAATGCGTATCATGGAGGGAAACTGAAAAGTTTCCTTCATTAGTTCGAATCCTCTCAGCCTCTTACTACCCTTATTCATTTTTCCTTTCTTCACTCCAGAGTCTTCTCAAGTCAGAATCCCTTTATTCTCTCTTCCCAATCTCCTTCCCACTGTCTCCGCCTTCAAATCCACAACATTCTAGCATCCTTTCCAGCAACTGAAATCAGGTAACCTCCTCTATTATTCTTATTTATTCTTCTGCGATTTCTTCATTTTGTGCGATTTCTGCTTTTTTTGTAAAAGGGGGTTTTGGTTCTGGGTTTTGCAGGGGTTGTGAATTTTAGGGGATTTCTGGGTTCTGGGTTTTTGTCCTGAGTAAGCTGTGTTTAGGATTCGTTGCCTTTAGACCATGAGAGGATGGAGAGGTTTGAGAAGAGTTTATCGTGAACTCTGCAGGAGATTAGGAGAGGAACCTTCTAGTGATAGTGATTCGAGTTCTTCAAGTTTTTCTGGTTTTTCTGGGAATTCTGGGAATGAGGGAAATTTTGATATCGATGATTCTATACACCCTTCTACTACTCCCCCAACTAATCAGGGATCCACCGAGGTAAAACCGTTAGCTGTAGAATATCCATCGAATCCCGCAGATGAGAATAAGTGGTTGTTAGCTTACAGATTTGCCGAGCGTCGAGCCCAAGTTAGGCTTAGCCCCGACCCTGACACCAGGGGGAAAGAACCTTTGGAGAGTCCACCGGGGGAGGGGGGAAAAAGTCCAGGGCTCGGCCTCAAGTTAAAAATAAAAACTCGTGCTATAAAAAATCCTAACGCCGAGCCTTTTGCTTTTTCCCCAGATATGGTGGAACGTAGGTGTGTTACCAACCCTGAAGAATATCCTTTGCCGCCTAATCATGTGCAGTACGATGCTGTTTTTGATCGGGAGGTACTGGGGACGAGACCTTCATTGTTGACAACAAATAGTCTTAATCATCTTCGGCCAACGTTAACACCTCCGAGCGCCGATGGAAATACCTCAGAATTTGTATTGAGACCTTTGGGAATTGACGATCGGATATGCTTCCAAGTACCGGAAAATCGTCAATATTTTTATTTCTACGAAGAAATAGCAACTAAAGTCGGTATCCACTTGCCCTTTTCCACCTTCGAGGTTGAAGTCCTAACTCATCTAGGAATAGCTCCTAGCCAATTGCATCCAAGTGGGTGGGCTTTCGTCCGAGCCTTCCAACAATTCTGCGACGTTGAAAACTTGGTCGCAACAGTACGATCCTTCTTTTGGTTATATGCTCCCCAAGTAAATAAGTTTGGTGATTCCAAGGGTCTTTGGGTGTCCCTAAAGGCTCGGAGGGGGCATGCCCTTTTCGCCAAGGTGACAGATTCTTGGAAATCTTTCAAACCTCTCTTCTTCCAATACGAGTATACTGGGGCCGAAGTATGTTGGTTCATGGAACGATTTGAAGAAGACGGAGTGATAAAGGTCGTGCCTCGGTTTCCACTGGGTTGGACGACTAACATTTATAACCGAGGATCCTCCTTGTATCAATTCGACTTTAAGGCGGATTTGACAAAAGCCGAAAGGCGATTATGCGACCATGTTTGGGAATACCTTCAAGCAAATGGTCAAATTGATACCAAACGAATTCTGCTGAAAGAGACACGAGAGGAAGTGAAGGCAGAGCTGGGTACTACACATTTTTTTTTATTTTTTTTTTGTACTGATCCATTTTTTCTTACAGAAACAATGGGGAAGAAAGCAACTAAGGCTAAGAACAGCGAAGCCCGAGCAGCCAGAGTATCACAAATGGCTGCAATCAGAACTGCCTCTGGCTCCCCAAAGGTGAGTCAATCTTCTGAATCGACCCCTTTCGAAAGTCCGACCATCATCCCCAACACCACTCCGGCTGTGAGGATCAAAGGTATTGAGCCGGTGATCAAAGGGGATCGTGTTGCCGATGCTGTAAACATCGAAGTGGAGGCTCAAACAACTCCTCAAGGTACTCCCGAGCGTCCCCTCAAAAGGTCTCGGCTGGAAAAAGGAAAAGGCCTTGCTGGAGACTGGCTTAATTTGAGTAAGTCTCATAAAGGGGTAGAAATCCCTGAAGGAAAGGAGGAAGCTGCTGTCAAGACAGTGTGGCATCGAAAGATGACTGATACACTTGTTGCTACTGTCTTTCCCCCCGAGAATGCTGAAGTGATTGAGGCCTGGACCCCTGGGACTTGGGAAAATAACTGTCAAACTTTGGTGAAGAGTCTCCTGAGAGGTGCGAGCATACTCCACCATCTAGGTCATCATGGAGACGATGCTTATGCTGGGATGGCCCCCGAGGAAAAGAAGAAAAGGACCGAGGCAGCCGAGCACGAGGACTATCTACAACTTCAAGTCGAAGGTCTTAACAAGAAGTTGCAATCCTTGGCAGCTGAAAACGAACGGCTGAAAAAGGTGGCACAAGATGCTGAAGGTGCCAAGGTTAAGGCCGAGGAAACACTCCAGGGGGCCGAAGATAGGATAAAATGTTCGGAAGAGGTCCTGAAAAAGGCCGAGGAAGACTCTGATGCTCTCCGAGCGGCAATAGAGAAGGCTCAGAAAGCGGAGCAAGCTGCTGCCGTGGCTCAAGAGCGGCATGAGTATGCCAAGGATGAGATTCTGGGGCTCCGAACTTCTTTGGAGAAGATGAAAGAAAAAGCTCTCAAGCACAAGAAAGCAGCCCAGGAGCACCTATACAACTGGGATCATGGGTTTGAGGATTCCTTCTACAATACTGCTGAGCAACTCCGCGTTCTGAATCCTGGTCTCGTGACCAAGGGTGCTGATCCTAATTTTTCTGTGAAAAATGGTCGAATAGTCGGCCCAACCGGGGCTCCCATAGATCTGAACAGCGCCGATCTGCCTGATCATTTGGTTGAGGATTCCGAGGGGGACGATGCCGAGGATGCCGAGGGTGAAGAAGAAGAAGATAGATTTGATGCCGATGGCATTGTACTGTCCGATTTAGAGTAGCTTATCATTTTGCTTTCCCTCTTGTAATTGCCCCAGTAAATGGGTTTGAACTTTTATTGCTGTGTTTCGTTCAGAATATTTTATAATATCCGTAATTGTGTTATGCTTCTTTTTATGCTCTTTTCTTAAGAATTCAAGTGTTAAGACCTCGGAACTCCAACACTTTAGCCGAGGTGGGTTCCTCTATCCGCGATATAAAATGATTTTATGAAATCATGATTTAATCGAGAATCTTATTTAAAGTACTTGACGAGTTATAAGCCCTTGCTAGAGCTGTTTATAATCGTTCGCGTCATAATCGGTGGCTAATCGGTTACGAGGAAAAGTACGTGATACAATGAATTCAATAACGAGAACTTTTATTCATTTGAAGCAAATTACAATGGGCTCGGAGTTTCAGCGAGCGTACACCATTATTGAATTCAAAAATCAAAATGTAATAAAGCAACTAAAACTATTGAAAACGAAATGAAAGACTAACTGTAATAAGCTCGAAGTTTCGCCATGTTCCATGTGTTGTTGATGAGGGCACCCGAGAGGGTTTCGAGCTTGTAGGCTCCTGTTCCAGTCTTGGAGGCAACTCGGTATGGTCCTTCCCAGCTTTGGGCTAGTTTTCCGTCCTTTGCATTTTTGAGACCAATATCAGCTCTCCTCAAGACAAGGTCGCCTACCTCGAACTCTCTGGATACGACCGAGCGATTATACCCCTTTGCTTGCATAATCTTGGCATGCTTTTCTCGTTTGACCGCTAAATCCCTGACTTCTTCCGATAAGACAAGATCCTCACACAATAAAGTGTTGTTGAGGGGATTCGGTTGTTGCATAGCTCGGAATGAAGGGATGATCTTCTCAATGGGGATGACTGCGTCGCAACCATAAGTGAGCCGATATGGTGTCTCTCCTATTGAAGTTTGTATGGTGGTGCGATACGACCAAAGCACTTCGTGCAAGTTTTCCAACCAATTCCCTTTCGCGCCTTCGAGTCTTTTCTTGATCCCCTGGATGATAGATCGGTTTACAGATTCTACTTGGCCATTAGTTTGAGGGTGCTCGACCGATGAAAAGTAATGTTTTATACTCAGAGCATTGACTAAGTCTTGGAACGCCTTTGCCGCGAATTGGGTTCCGTTGTCGGTCACCAGCACTTGTGGCACTCCAAACCGAGCCAGAACTTGTCTTTCAAAGAACTTCTGCACCTTGGCCGAGGAGATGGTTGCAAGAGGCTCGGCTTCCACCCACTTATTAAAATAGTCAATGGCCACTATCACCCACTTTAGCTGTCCTGGAGCGGTGGGGAACTGTCCAATCAGATCCATTCCCCATTGATAGAAAGGATAGGGAGATGAAAGCGAATGGAGTTCCTCAGCCGGTTTCTGATACACATCACTGTGAAATTGACACTTGTCGCACCTCTTCACATGGTTGATCGCATCCTGTTGAAGAGTCGGCCAGTAGTATCCTACGCTTAAAACCTTTTTAGCCAGTGACTTCCCCCCAACATGATGGCTTCCGATGCCCCCGTGGACTTCCTCCAAGGCCTGTTTTGCTTCGGCAGGGTCTAAACATCTAAGCATTGGGCCGCTAACCCCTCGACGAAACATGACTCCATCAACTAAGGCAAACTGTGAAGCTTTTCTGATGAGTTTCTTGGCCTCTATTGGATTACTTGGAAGAACTCCTTGTTCCAAATAGCCTGTTATTTGAGCAATCCAGCTCGGATCCAGCGAAATAGAGAGGACAACCCTAGGTCCATGCACCATTTCTTGGATCAACGTTCTGTTGTTCTCAGGACTCTTTGTCGAAGCAAGTTTCGAGAGAATATCCGCTCGGCTGTTGCTCTCCCTTGGGATGTGGCAGAATTCGACCTTAACAAACTCCGAGGATAGGAACTTCACCTTCTCCAAATACTTTTGAAGGATCGGTTCCTTAGCCTTGTAGTCGCCCTTGACTTGTGAAACTACCAACTGAGAATCGCTGAAAATTTTCACTTCTCGGGCCCCTACTTCCTTTGCCATTCTCAGCCCGGCCAATACGGCTTCATACTCCGCCTGATTGTTCGAAGTTGAAAATCCAAACTTCAAAGAATATTCGAGGGTGATCCCCTCGGAGTTCTCCAATATTATTCCTGCACCAGCCCCTAGTTTGTTACTCGATCCATCAACATAAATATTCCAATCCGAGTTTGAGCTCGTCAATGGCTCAGTAAACTCGGTAAGAAAATCAGCTAAGGCCTGAGATTTCATTGTTTTCCTCGGTTCGAAAGTGATTTCAAACTCGGAAAGCTCAATGGCCCATGTCACCATTCTTCCTGCCAGATCAGGTTTCTGAAGTATTTGGCGGATTGGCTGAGCTGTTCTGACTGTGACATGGTGGCTCTGGAAGTATTGACGTAATCGTCTAGCTGTGATGACCAGACAAAAGGCCAATTTCTCCACTTTCTGATACCTCAACTCCGGTCCCTGAAGAGCTCGACTGACAAAATAGACGGGGGATTCTTTGCCAGATTCCTCTCGGACCAAAACCGAACTTACTACCGAATCTCCTACTGATAAGTAAAGGAACAGAATTTCTCCATTCACCGGACTAGACAAGATCAGGGGAGACGCCAAGTACTGCTTAAGGTCATTAAATGCCTTTTCGCATGCCTCGTCCCATTCAAATGTCTTTTCCTTCTCTTTCCTTAACAGTTTGTACCAGGGGAGGGCCTTCCTAGCTGACTGAGACAGGAATCTCGAGAGGGCCGCAACCCGTCCTGTCAATTGTTGGACACCCTTGACATCTGACGGACTCTTCATATCAAGAATGGCTCGGCACTTTTCTGGATTCGCCTCAATTCCGCCCTCGGTAAGCATGAATCTGAGGAAGGCCCCTGCTGGAACTCCAAACGGGCACTTTTCCGGGTTCAACCTCATGTTGAACTGTTGGACCCTTGCCAAAATTTCCTTCAAATCCTGAGCGTGATCTTCTTCCTTCAAGCTCTTTGCAATCATATCATCTATGTATACCTCCATTCTCGGCCCAATCAAAGGGCCGAATACCTTGTTCATCATCCGCTGGTAAGTTGCCCCAGCGTTTTTCAATCCAAATGGCATCACATTGTAACAATACGTGGCCCTTTCTGTGATAAACGAAGTCTTCACCTGATCCGGGGGATACATTGGGATCTGATTGTACCCTGAATAAGCATCCATAAACGAAAGCCTTTGATAAACCGCCGAGCTATCCACAAGTTTATCGATGCAGGGAAGTGGGTATTGATCCTTAGGACAAACTTTGTTCAAGTCTGTGTAGTCCACGCACATTCTCCATTTCCCATTGGACTTCTTCACTAGCACGGGATTGGCCAACCAGTCAGTATACACCACCTCCCTGATAAATCCTGCATCTAGTAGCTCGGCTACCTTCTCATCTGTTGCATGTGCCTTCTCAGCTCCGACTCTTCTTTTCTTCTGACAAACTGGCTTGGCTCCAGGATACACGCTCAACCTATGGCAGATGAAGTTCGGATCGATTCCTGGCATATCTGCCGAGGTCCAGGCAAACAGGTCCTTATTTTCCACCAACAACTCAGTCAATTCTTTTTCCAATTTCTCATAAAGGCCAACCCCCATCTTGATGCAACGAGAATGATCGGGGCCTAAAATCACCCTTTTGAAGTCCCCTAGAGGGGTCGGCCTAGTTTCATCCTCTTCTCTTACGTCAAGATCTGCCAAGTTGACACTTCCTTTGTTAAGCGGCTCTTGCATGATCTTCTCGTCATCAAGCTTCAACTTGCCCAGGCTGATATTATAGCATTTCCGAGCCAACTCCTATTCGGACCGCACTGTTACTACCTTGTCATCAGATCCTGGGAATTTCATGGCCAAGTGGACTGTCGATACAATAGCACCAAAAGACTGGAGTGCAGTTCGGCCAAAGATGGCGTTGTAAGCCGAGGGAGCCTGGACGACTAGCCATTTCACCATTTCAGTCCGAGCAGAAGGTGGTTCCCCCATAGTCACTAGGAGATGGATGTGGCCTAAGGGAATAATTGAATGTCCTGTGAAGCCAATCAAACTTCCCTCGAATGGGGTGAGATCAGATCTTCTCAACTTCAATTTCTCAAACAGATCCAGAAACATGATGTCTGCCGAACTTCCCTGATCGACAAGAATCCTTCTGACTTCGTAATTGCCGAGCCTGGCTGTAACTACCATCGGGTCATTATGGTCTTGTAATATATCCTCAAAATCCTCATCACTAAAGCTGATGACTATGTTTTTCTTCCTGGGCTTTTGGATTGGTCGGCTGGCCACCGAAAGAACTTGTCCCACATACTTCTTGCGATCACATTTCTTTTCTCCTCCTCCTGCAAATCCTCCAGCAATAGTGCCAATGAGAAAGCTATTCTTTTCCTTCTCGGATGGTTGGGTAGTGGCCCCCCTGCCGGTGGTGAAGGGCTTCTAGTTCTTTTTTGCTCGGTTTTGGGTGGGGATGGACTCTTTCCCCTGGAGCGTTTGCGTAACGCTTCGCCAATATATTGTTGAAGCTTACCATCCCTTACCAACTCCTCGATTAAGTCCTTCAACTGAGTACACTGGTCGGTGGTATGCCCCCATCCACCGTGATGATCGCAGTACTTCGTCCTATCCTTTTGGGCTGCCTTTCTCAAAGCTGGTGGACGAGTGATGTTACGCATCTCTGTATGCATAGTCTCACGAAGCATTTGACTCCTCGGGACTGTCAACTGGGTATATTCATCGTACTTGCCTTTTGGAGGCAGTTTTTCCACTCTCTCTCTCTCTCTCTTTTGTCTTTCCTTCCCCTCTCTCGAAAACAATCATTTTGACGAACCTCGTTTTGACGAGGAGGTCGTTGCTCATGTCGTCCTTCACCATCCCTTGCTGCAGTACTGATCCTACGGAATTCCTCTAGATTAACGTATTTCCTGGATCTTTCCCTAAGTTCGGCCATGTTCTTAGGTGGTTCCCCAATCAAACAATCCTTAAAATCTCCATCCTGCAACCCTTGAGTGAGTAAAAGAACCGATACTCCCGATTGTAGGCCTGATATGCCACTGGCCTCTTGCTGGTACCGAGCTAGGTAGTCGCGTAGAGACTCGTCGGGTCTATGTGCAACTCCAGCTAGTGAATGGTCTGATTTGGGCTGTGACATACTGGCCGTGTACCTGTTTATGAAAGCTTGTCTAAGATCGGCCCACGATCAGATCGAATTGGCAGGTAGAGAATTGAACCATCTCAAAGGCGCCGAGCCCAGAGTCATCGAAAAAGCTCGGCACTTCATAAAATCCCCTCCTCCATTAAACATCATAGAGGACTCGTAGGCAGCTATGTGGTCCATCGGGTCAGTTGTTCCATTGTACCGAGGAATATTCTGATGACCCACATAAGTCTGCGGGGTTTGGAAAGCCATAATCTCAGGTGTGAAAGGGTGTCCAGGATGGGGTTCTCTAGTGATACGCTCTAGGGTTAAGCTTGGGTTGAGGGGTGGAGGTGGGGGAAGATTGCTCGGATTACCATAGGCCGCGTGAGGGCCTTCCTCGGCAATCCTTGCCATGCTCTGCTGCTGAAGAGCAGCAATGGCTTGGTTCTGCTTCTCAATTAAAGAAGTCTGAGTCCTCAAAATCTCCATAATCGACTCCTCTCTCCTTCGTGTCGAAGAAGTAGTCATGTAAGATCGGCCTTCCATTTCAGAACGCTGACCACCTTGAAGAGTTCCGAAACGACCTCTAGTCAAATGAGGTATCTCCCTGTTGGTCCTATCGGCCCTGGAATGATCATGCCGATCTGCCCGTTCAACTCGCCGATCCTCATCAGTTCGTGAGCCAGCAGCAGCCCGACGAGACTGATGTCCAGAATCAGCTGTGTCACGCCATTCTGACACGTGGCCATCAGGGACGGTATGAGGGTTGGACTGCCCTCCGCCGCCCTCGCCAAGAACCTAACCAGTCGGAGGAACCATGGCTTGTGGCTGATCCGCCGTTGGAACTGGCGGGCATGTCTGAACGTCAGCCTGATTACCTCCAGTTGGTGCTCCCGGAGCAATTCTGTCCCTCACGTTTCTCCCGGTCTTGGGGGGCCTCCCACGGAGGCAACGGCGAAGATCTTCTTGATTACCATCGTTATTATTGTCGTTTGCCATGAGATCAGTGGGTGGGAATACTGGTTACTCAGATCCCCACAGACGGCGCCAATGTAGTGTCCTTGAACACTATGTCCTTAACCCTCTAAGTGCTCAAGGTTATGGAACCAAAAGCCCAAGAGAGGATCAAGTGTTAATATGTGACTTTATGGTGTTTCTGCAGTTCCAGTTGGGAAAAGCAGGGTCTCCCCAGTCAACAGGTGTGTGCAGAGTGTCAACTTAGGGATGAGAGTACGTACCTGAAACCCTAGCTGTTATGAGCTATTTATAGGGTTTGGAGGAGGCTGATATGGGCCGTATGGGCCTTGTATCAGGGTTGAGCTGAGCTAGGATTCTGTGAGATAATATCGGAAGTTTATGCTCTTAGAATCTGGATAGGATCAGCTCAAGATCTCATGTCTAGGCTGTTAGCGAGAATCTAGGAGAGATTTGCGGAAGGGATAGGAAGCCTTGGTAAAGACTGAGTCCATCTACCAGCCGACGTTATGTCTCGGCCCTAGAGTCCCGAGCCGATGGGTTGAAGACCGTTTGTGAGGCTCGGCCCCATCAAGTCCGAGCCTGGTCCTTTAGCCCGCTCGGAGCCAACAAGTCCGAGCGAGGGACGTTTGTGCTGAGTAAACCGAGGGAAGGGTTCTTGAAGAATCCCTTAAATAAGACTTAGTCCTTATACGGTCGGCAGACCCTACACTTGCTGTTGTTTAAGCTTCTGCTTCCATTCCTCTAGAGTAATGATCTCCTTATGATACTTCGTCTGCCCGTTGCGATATCAGCAGCACCAATATAACAACGAACAGGAGAAAGTAAGCGTTCCGAATGACGAATCGTCGACGGTGTGGAATTACGATAGGCAAGATAGAAGGACCATACAAACACACAATAAAACATACAAGCACACAATGATCAAGTATGTTATCATATTATTATTAGTCTTATCATCATAACTCTTATCTTTCATTATCTTTACTTTTCATAAACATTCTTTCCTTCTCAATCCTTTTCCTTTCATACTCATCATTTCTTCTTACCAAATATCATCGGGGTACTTATTGCATTCTCGATTATCACTCACGTCTACATCTCCTCGGTCACCATCCAAACCTAGTCGGAAGCAAACAGGAGTACAGGACCTTTACCACGCGGACACGACAGTTGTCACAACACATAATGGTCCCAGACCAGGAGGATCTCGTCCTCAAATCATTTCAATAATAACAAGGCTCACTGTCCACGCAGTGGCAAACACAATGCCCCGTTCCAGTCCCTTTCACTGTTCTAGATTTGCAATCTAGGGGGCGACAGTATGTTTCTAGTGGGCCCGCAGAACTTGCCACGGCATTAGACCCAGTCCCCACCACGTTAGTGCACCACATGTGGAGTTCGTTCTGCCTAGAAACACACTCTAGACTTCTTGACGTTTCACCGTCATCGTCCTCCCCTAATGCAATCTCGTCCTAAGTATCCGCAGATACTTATCATTCCTTCCTCTCCACTACTTCGCACTCTCATGCCTCACCGCGTGTGTCTTTTAAAGTCTTTTAGCTTATTATAATTAACCTACGGTCGGCCCATCCTTCGTGCAACCCTTCAATGAGTCCCGACCACTAACTTTGCACAAACTTTCTCTCATCACATCTCACATAGCACAGAGCTGGGATCACAACATTGAATTCGCATCTCTGGTCACAATCTCATTCATCAATCCTTCCTCAAAACAACCTTACAAAAGCTTTCACCAACTTTTTCATAAAACCTTTTTTCCAAACCTTTCACAAAATTTCATTTCAAAAGCTTTTCTGACAATACTTTTTATACTCCTTTTCAAAACCTCTTTTCGTAAAGCTATTTTCTAAAACTTCCTTTCACTAACCTTTTCCAAAAATTTCCTTTCACCTCTCTTTACAAAAATCTCTTTTCACAAACTTCCTTTCCCAAATCTTTTCAAAAACTTCTTTCACAACCTTTTCAAAATCGCTTTTCAAAAAATCTTTTCAAAAATCTCTTTCTAATAATCTTTTCAAAATTCCATTAAAGAGCTTTTCAAAAATAAAAACCTTTTCAAAAACGTTTTTAAGAAATACAACTTTGCTGAGCTCGAATGGAGGAGCAAGCTCAACTCGACACTAGTTCCCAGTCTAAAACCAAAAACAAAGGAGCCCCGCTCCGCTCAAATCACATCTCCTTTCCAACAAACAACATCACTCTCCCCAGCTCTGGCTCGTTCTCAAACATTCTCGTTCATTCATTCCCCAATCTCAACTCTTTCTTTCTTTTCCAACACATGCTTTATTTCCAATCATCATTTCTTTCTCATTAGGTCTTTATGTCACAGTCCTATTTATTTCTTTTCTATCTTCAGGACGTAACAAACGTCCATCAGCGTATTACTTATTTAAATTAACAGCAATAAGTATCATCAGACATAATTGAATAAATAAAAGCAATCACACAACATCACACAATAGCATTGTGGTCTTCGTCACCTTCGTATAAGTGGCCACACAACACAAACAATTGCCACTTATACTACTGACTCCAACCACTAAGTTCCGATCTTTGAGATGATATGGAACGTCCTAATATATCACCTAACTACCACAGTGTCTTAGGAAAGCTTCTCTCTCACCTGAGGTCCAGCTATGCAATGCATACCGTCTCCTCGAATCCTTTTTGTTGCCGGCTGCCCCAATCCCTTGTTTTTAAGATTCCTCGTACTAAATAAAATACTTTACGTTATTAACTTATTCGAGAAAATCTTTTCTTAGTTCGATACTAGTCCTTCTTGTCAGAACACTTGAACATTCTTCTATTACTTTATATATATATATATACATACTTCCAAAAATCATTTGAAGACCACACTTTAATTTATTATGAAAACGTTTTTGAGTATAGAAAGCAAGTCCAAGTAATTCTGGAAAACATCGTAAAAACACTTTTTTAAAATTAACACTTTAAAACTCAAATTCTCATCATGAAACAAACTTTGGACAACCATAAACACAATCCCAAAAATCTCAAATAAATCAAACCAATTTTCTTTCAAAATCAACTACACACTCAATCATTTTCCAAACATTAACTTAACACACAACGACAAGCAACACAAAATGAATCATTTAATTTAGTTATAACTCAAACACTTATTCATTTAATTAAAACAAAACATTTAGGCATTCACATACTTACAAAGATACAAGCCAAACACAACCATTCAATTCTGCCATGTTCATTTTATTTTATGCAACCAAACTTCCTAAGCTTATTTACACTATGTGGCCGACTGATATTTAAAGAAGACAATTCAAAGATCACAAATTTAAAACACATAATTCAATTTGATTTATTTCAAGCATTTAAATTCTATTTTCTTTTTCATGCAATATAATTATTCACTCTTCCTGCACATACTCACACATATATTCCTTTAGACACAATCCTTTCTGATACTTGAAATCCTTTGAAAAGTCATATTAAAGTAAAATGAATAGTTTATGTGGCTGTATGGAAAAAGTCCAGCCACCCTTTGAAGTTGTAAAAACATTGAAAATTAACATTTTTCCTTTCTAACTTTTGATATATCAAAGAACACTTGAAATCCACACCTTTTACAACTCAAAAACACTTTTAAAAATTAAAATACTTTGATATAAAATCTTGGACAGCAAGAACAAAAGAAATCATACCATGAAAATACTTTTGAAAATAATCACAAACATAGATCTACAAGAAAATTAGACATGCAACAACAAAGATTTCAATCTCACTATTAAGCAAGTTTAGATCATCCATTCATTTCTTAAATAAACTCTCAAGCACATTACAAATCACGGTTTCAAGAAAGGAAATTAAACACGCAAAGAGATCTACGTTAAACTTCACAAAATTTTATCAAACCTTTAGATCTTTAGGATTTAGTTTGAAAAACTTTGAGATCTTTCATGGAAACTTTAAACAAGTGATAGAGTCCGTTGATTAGAAGTTTACAAGTTATTTTTGGCTTTAAAAATTTACATGCAAAGAAGAAAAGAAAAGAGATCACAAGATCAAAGAAAACTACACTATTACAACTTCCTCTTGCTCATTCGATCCACCCACCTAAGGAAAAGGTTGATCTCCTAGCTCTTGGGTCTTGAATCTTCAAAGAAAGGATTAGGTTCTTGGCTTGGTTTCTCCTTCTTCTTCTTTCTTCCCTCACGGCTTCCCTCTCTATTTTCTATGTGTTGAGAGCTTTGATAGTTGCTCCCAACTAATGTGTTTGGAAAGGAAATGAAAATGAAGGAAAGAAATGGGAATGAACTATGGGTGGCGACTTATATAGACAAAAGAAAAGACATGAAATTTTCCCTTTTTGTCCTCAAGGGAATTCGGTCATGGTGTGTTCAAGGGAGGGTAATTTTGGCTCTTCAAATCTTTGCATGGGTGGACATTATCATTTCTAAGGAGACAATGGGGAGGAAATTAAGGAACTAAGTTCCTTTAGGTTTTGCTACTCTTTGGCTAATAGATAGGACTTAGTTGCTAACTTAGTTACTTATAACCCCACCCTAGTCCATGACTCCCCTAGTTTAAAAGTCCTAGCCCTCTTTCATGCATGCATACACGTAGCACATACACACACATTCTCACACGTGTCACGCACACCCATCAACACTTATGCATGCATTATTTTATGTTACTAATTTAATTCTAGGCATACTCATGTGCATTCATATATATATATATACATATATATATAACACATATATACTTATGCATACACATATATACACATATCGTACATATACACACATGGAACATAGATCTTTTCTCATAAAATAATTCACACATAAAAGTCACAATTCTCCTTTAAAACATAAAAATATCAAGTGTATAAATCTTTTCTAGAAACTCGATTTCTCCACTCTTATCATTTTATTTCTGAAAATCCTTTCTTTAGAATCAATCATTACTTTAAAACGTAAATTAGGAAAATCATTTAAGAAATTACCCTTTTAGAACACTTTTCTCAAAATTAATTATCTTTAGTATTTAAAATTAATACGAGGAATTTGCGGGGTGTTACATTCTCCCCAACTTAAAGATTTCTAGTCCCCGAGAAATACGTTATGGATTGGGCAGCAGGGCACAAAGTTCTCCTTCTAGCTCTAAGGGTTTCATCTATCATTCCTCTATCTTAAGGGCGCTATTACTTACTCTCTCAAACAAACTTCTTTTTCCTCTTTAGTTTCGTCCTAAATATCAATCAAACCTCTCACTTTCACCGTCTAGACCTATAATTACGGTGTATGGTATTTCTAACCCTCAAACTTTCCTTAGAAATTCCTCTAATAACCGGTAATGTACGCCACCTTTCTTCCTTGGGACTCCCCAACTTCGATCAGACTTATCACTAAACCCACTATGAGCTTATATCCTCTCTTAACTTAATCTATTTATCCCCCCTTAATCGTTCAAGACTAAACTATTTGGGTAACTATAGTACTTTTAATCTTCACAATTCAGGCTAATGAATCTCAAATAAGGTTGGTAAAGCTATAGGTTAATAGGCAAAGTTCGTGAAGAAAAGGTTCAAATTTCAATAATACTAACTGTTCCGTTGAAGCGATTCAACAAACAGGGGTTCCGAGAATAACATCCTATTTCCTCAAAGAGACCTACTACTCTTTGGACAGGGGTACGTCTAGGTTGACAAACCGGGAGTTACCAATCACTAAGGAAGTTACAAGGGTTAAGGGATCTCATCCTACTCGCTTCTATTGACTTTGCGTTCCTCAATCTACAAGGTGAACAGGTTTCTTAAACCAACTCGACCGATGCTAAGTCACAAACAAATCCTTATATCCTAAAAGTTGAGATCCTAAACTAATGCTCCTATCCTTACACTAGCAAGCACACAGAGTCACACAAGCAAAGCATGTAAGCCCATGCTTAAGGCCACGAAGGATTACCATAAGCTCTGATACCATTCTGTAACAGCCCGATTTTCGTAAACCATAATAATTAACTTTGTGCATTAAAAATTACCAAAAGTGAGGCAAATTTTTTTTTTTGTTGAAAAGTCATTGATGTAATTAAACGTCCTTTTGTTGAAAATCGAGTTGTTACTTAAAACATTCATTCTCAGAAAACTTTCATTTTCAGAACAAGACTTGTTTCCAAATCATCATGATATTTCCTCAAAGACTACATTGGTTGTTCTTCCAAAATAGAGTATTCCACAATACAGAATTAAAACTGGGCTTAGTTACGAAGTTGGCACATTGCTTGGTAATCCTTGACTCAAAACACAAACAATAGACTTAACTAAAACACTACCCCTAACTCTATCTGTCGTACACCACCGGATGAGGCTTCCCTTTTCTTCTTCTAGGCTTTCCTCGTTCTCGAAAGTGAATGTTGGAAACCAACAAGCGGGCTTAGCAAATACTAGAGCGGGGGTGAATAGTAATATGGAAGCAACAGTGCCTAATTTTCGGTGCAATTAAAAGATAATTGATCAAAAGCTTGTTTTTCTGAAACTGGGCAATTTACTCGAGTGAATTTAAAAACACTCGCGTGTTTTTCAGAAAACCTGAAAAACACTCGCGTGAAAATGAAGAACACTCGAGTGAAATGCTACGAAATACTCGAGTGAATTGAAAAACACTCGAGTGTTTTATGCAGAACAGAAAGGAGCAGTTTCAGAGAAATTTAGCAAAATGATTCAATTTCTTAAAGACTAATCCAGGGCAGATATAAATCAAAGTAGAGGGCAATTAAAATAAGTTAAAACAAGTTGAAAACAAGTTAATTGCAACCAATTGCTACTAGAATTATAAAAGCCCCTTTCTAGAGAACTTAGGGTTTGGTTTTACTTGAAAACTAAGAAAGCTATAAAAGAGAGAGACAACACCAATTTTATCCTGGTTCACACTCAATCTAGAGTGCTAATCCAGTCCCCCTAATCAACTTAGGAGTTTCTACTAGTGATCAAATTGTTAGAAATTACAAGGATAAATTGAGATTCCTCACTCAATCCTAACCCTTTTCAAGAGTGTACCAAAATCTTGAAATTTCTACCCCAACTTGATTTGGTGATGAAGAGTCCCTTCTTCTTAAGCTCCTTGGAACCTCCAAGAGCCCACCAAGCTAAGAATCCTCTTAGTCTTTGTGCTTGAGAACCTCTCAAGGCTTGAGAAACTTGGATACCTCACCAAGTACTTGGATACCTCACCAAGATTTTCTAAACAAGCTAATGTGTTTGAGTGTTTGAGAATTTTACAACAAATAATTCTCTTACAAATGAAGCACACTCTCTTAACTCACTAAGACAAATAATAAAGATGAATGCTTGGTTGAGTTTAGAGAGAGAAATGATTTTTTTAACACTTAAGAGAGAATGAAATCAATGAAGGATTGTAAGCTTGTTGTTCTAAATGAGGTCAACTCTTCAGAATATAAGTAAGGGGACAAAAGGGGAGGAAAAACAAAGTTATTCTCCCTTTTTGTCATCTTCTGACGTTTAGAAAAATTGCTGTCAGACCTAAAATACTCGAGTCTTTTTGAAAACACTCGAGTGTTTTGGTCAACTCTGATAGGGTTACCTTTTTACTTTATCCAACGGCTATATTACTGAAAATTCATAAATCACTCGAGTGAATTAAGAATCACTCGAGTGAATTGCTCAATGTTGGAAAAATTAAGTTTTTCTAACATTGTTTTCAATTCTCTTCTCAGGTTTAATTGGTTTTAATCTCAACCTTTCATCCATAGTTATTGTTTGACCTTATGTGAGAATAAAAACCTAAACTACCCACTCTCATAAATAAAATAAAATACATCAAAATTAAATGAGAATGAATAAATAACTAAGCACTTGATCTTCTTTAATGTTGGGCTTGCATTCTTCACTTTAAGTCCATAATTTAATTACATTGTCATCATCAAATTTAATTCGCCTTAATCGGAGACTTGATTTTACAATCTCCCCCTTTTTGATGATGACAAAATAATTAAACCTCTAGCACTTGAGAGCTCCCCCTCTATCTAGGAACCTTTTTAACCTGTACAATCCAGAAAATGCCAAGCACAATGTAATAGAATAATAAACATAATCAAGTGCTCATTGGTATCAGAGCAAGAGCATATATCATCAGAGTGTAAGCAAGAAAGCGGAAAAAAAAATGCTCTTTCTCTTTAATCTCCTTTCTCCCCCTTTTTGTCATGATAAAAAAGATAACATTTTGGAAACAAGGTGGAGAATGAAGGATACCAATAAGAAAACTTTTCCTTTAAGAGTAAATAAGAAGAAAAATATGACTATGAAGCAATAAAGACACTTTAAAGAACATGAAAACTATGAAGAAAACATGATTAATGCAAAAATGTCATAAATCCATCATTCCAACACACCATAAATAGACCATAAAACATGAGTTTTAATCAAAGTACACCCAACTCCAAAAACAACAAAATACTCAAAAAGTTCAACATAGCTAAAAATAAAGACATAGTCATAAAAATAAGAAGTGCAAAGGAGCATCAGGACTCAAGAGGGTGGTGGCTGCTGATCATCATCACGATGATAGGGCTGGAATCTCCCAAGAGCTGACAGAATCTGACTAAGATCGGAGCGCACATGTCCAAAGTTCGTATCCACACTAGCAGAATGGGCATCAAGCCTACCATGAAGAGCTGAGTGCTGGATGTCCATATGAGTCCTCATATCAAACATAGTTGCACGCTGCTCTTGAAGTTGATTGTCAATAGCATCCAATCGCCCATCAATGCGATCAACTCTCCCAGTCATATAGGTCCTAAAGTCCTGAGCCTCATGAGCCAATGAGGCAAACCTCCCATCAAAACCGTCCATTCTCTCATCCATATATACCCTGTGCTCTGAAAATTGGGAGTTCCAGGACCCCGGCATATCAAAATTAATCCCATCAGTAGGGTCATCCTGGGGTACTCCACTACTCCCTCCGTCCTGCTGATCAAAAGTGGCCTGCTCCTCCTGTAGCTGCTGAGGGTCAACGCCTAGCTGATCTGCAGCTGCCTCATCAAAATATAAACATCGATTACCGAAGTATTCGATGTCCATCTTACCCAAAGAGATGTCAGAAAAGGCATGGATTTTTGCAGGTAAACGAACGACAGACTCTATTTCGGGAATAGGGACCTCAAAATATTGAAGGAGTCTGCACACATGCATCGGGTAAGGGAGGTGTTGCTTAGGTTTGGAGTCGGAGGCTTGTTTCATCTTAGCAAGGATAATGGAAGCCCAATTCAAAACATTACCATTTAAAATGGCATCCATAGCTCTAAGTTCAATTTGAATGGGGCGGGAGTAATTTGGAGAAGTTTGGGGCAACAAAATATGGCTAATGATATAGTGGAGGACTCTATTGTTGGCGGTCATGTGGTTTGCCTTCTTCTCGCCCTTGAGATATGCACGATCGGGGCGGAGTAAGTTACGGAAAATATGGTCAACATCCCCTTTTGATGTTCCTTCGCCCGATCGTGAAATCCCAAAGACTTGGAATAAAGCCTTGGGGGTAACCTCAAAACGTTTTCCTAACACGGAGGTCTCATATGAATTCCCATTTTGCCTAAAGTTCGCATAAAATTGTCTAACTAGCCTAATGTAAATAGGGCCATTAAACGATATGAAACCCATAAGCTTTTGAGTTTTGAGGGCATTGACAAAAGGGAATCCTCTACTATTGAGATAAGCTTCTCTTACCCATGTTTGAGTAGCATAATCGTTGGAAGCAAACTTTCTCTCCCTCTCAATGCAATTAGCTCTTTGGTAGAAATCATCCTCCTTCTCTTCAATGGGTTCCTCCATTCTAGGCTTTTTCCCTTTTCTTCTAATGTCCGATGATGAAGCCATTTGCACTTACAATTGAAAACTAGAAGAAATTTTGTGAATTTGGGGTTTTGGGGAGTTAGGGTTTTGGAAAGGGAATGATGAATTTGATGGATAAAAGTGTGGATTTGATGTGAGATAAGGATGTGAATGAGTTTAGAAGATGAAATCTTGTTGAAATATGAAAGAAATAGTGATTTTGGGTGAAATATGTGATGAAAGAGGTGAGAGAACAGAGAAAACGCATGCAAGGAAAGAGTAGGGTTCGAGCAGTTCTGGGCAAAATCGCAGCAGCATCAGATTAAATCTGATGAATTCACTCGAGTGAATTTAAAAACACTCGCGTGTTTTTCATAAAACCTGAAAAACACTCGCGTGAATTTGAATTCACTCGCGTGTTGGCCGAAAGTTGGATTTTCAAAAAACTGCGATTCACTCGAGTGAAATGGGATTCACTCGAGTGTTGGCCCAAAAGACTCGAGTCTTTTATAAAAGACTCGTGTGTTTTGCATCAGACCTGCTCAAAAACTTTTCCAATTAAAACTGATTTAATTTTGAATTAAATTCACTCGAGTGATTTAAGAAACACTCGAGTGTTTTTATCAGTTATGCATAAAAAAAACACAGTTTTAACACTCAAAAACACAAAATTAAACGCATTTAATGAAAACTAAAGATAGGAAACATAATCACACACAGTTAAAACATAAATTTATAAGCTCTTAAGGCAATTTCAAACAAGTATCACCACACATTGAAGTTAGACACACTTGGTGATTTTCAAATGGCACAAATCAATTAGTTTATACTTGACTCCTCTAAAATACCAAGTTCCCTTCTTATATGATAGAAGGTATCCCTTGGCAAAGGTTTTGTAAAAATGTCCGCTAATTGATTTGTGGTACTTACAAATTCAATTGTGCAATCACCCTTTTGAACATGATCCCTTAGGAAATGATGTCTAATTTCAATGTGTTTAGTCCTTGAGTGATATACCGGATTCTTAGTTAGATTGATGGCACTCGTGTTATCGCATTTTAATGGAAAACTTTCTAATTTTAAACCAAAATGCGATAATTGTTGTTTCATCCACAAGAGTTGAGCACAACAACTACCGGCGGCGATATATTCCGCTTCGGCGGTGGAAAGAGCAACACAAGCTTGCTTTTTAGAAAACCATGACACTAATGAACTTCCCAATAAATGGCAAGTACCACTAGTGCTTTTGCGATCAAGCTTGCATCCCGCAAAGTCGAAATCCGAATAGCCAACTAAACTAAGACTAGCATCCCTAGGATACCATAATCCGGTGTTAATTGTCCCTTTAAGATATTTAAAAATATGTTTAACTGCGGATAGGTGTGATTCTTTAGGATTTGTTTGAAAACGGGCACACATGCATACACTAAACATAATATCCGGTCTAGATGCGGTAAGATATAGAAGACTACCTATCATGCCTCTATATTTACTTACATCAACCGGTTTACCTATGTCATCCTTGTCTAGGTAGCATGTTGTGCTCATGGGAGTGTATGCTTCTTTGCATTTGTCCATTCCGAATTTTCCAAGGAGCTCCTTGCAATATTTTCCTTGATGCACAAAAATCCCCTCCTTGACTTGCTTGATTTGAAGTCCTAGGAAGAACTTGAGCTCCCCCATCATGGACATTTCAAATTCCTTTTTCATCAAATTAGAGAACTTTCTACACAAGGACATGTTAGTGGCACCAAAGATAATATCATCTACATATATTTGCACTAACAAAATGTCCTCTTTGGTTTTGTAGATGAATAGTGTATTATCAACCTTTCCCCTTTGAAAGCCATTTTCTAATAGAAAGGTACTTAATCGATCATACCAAGCTCTAGGAGCTTGTTTTAATCCATAAAGTGCCTTTTTCAGCTTGTAAACATGGTTTGGAAACTCATGACTTTCAAAACCGGGTGGTTGCTTAACATACACTTCTTCATTTATGAAACCATTCAAGAAAGCACTCTTGACATCCATTTGATAAAGAGTAAAATTCATGATTGATGCAAAGGCAAGCAAGATTCGGATTGCCTCGAGACGTGCAACCGGAGCAAAGGTCTCATCATAATCAACACCTTCCTCTTGGTTGTACCCTTGGGCAACAAGTCTCGCTTTGTTTCTTATAATCAAACCGGATTCATCAAGTTTATTTCTATAAATCCATTTTAAACCAATTATGGTATGATCATCGGGTATAGGCACTAATTCCCAAACATCATTTCTAATAAATTGATTTAGTTCTTCTTGCATGGCCATAACCCAATGTTCATCCATAATTGCTTCCTTAATTGAATTTGGTTCGATTTGAGAAACAAAGGAAACAAAATGACAAATGTTTTGAATTGACCTACGAGTTAATACTCCCTTTGACAGATCTCCTATGACATTGTCAATAGGGTGAGCTTTCACCGTTTTCCAAGTCGGATCAAGTTCATCTTTGACTTCTCCTTCATCCTTTGATTTTTCCATCTCTTTGTCAACATTTGAAATCTCAAGTCCATCATCACTATCCTCACATAAAACACTATCTTCTTTCGAAGACTCATTAAAAACAACATGTATAGATTCTTCAATAGTCATAGTTCGTTTATTATAAACTCTAAAAGCTTTACTATGAGAAGAGTAACCCAAAAATATTCCCTCATCCGATTTAGAATCAAATTTTCCAAGTTGATCTTTTCCATTGTTTAAAATGTAAACTTTGCATCCAAAAACATGGAAATGGGATATATTGGGTTTTCTACCTTTGTAAAGCTCATAGGGGGTTTTCTTTATCATGGGCCTAATTAAAATTCTATTCATTACATAACAAGCCGTATTAACGGCATCGGCCCAAAAGTATTGAGGTACTTGAGAATCATTTAACATGGTTCTAGCAAGTTCCTCTAGCACCCTATTTTTCCTCTCAACGACTCCATTTTGTTCTGGAGTTCTAGGTGTCGAATATTGGTGCTCAATTCCATGCTTATCACAAAATCTATCAAATTTATAGTTTTCAAATTCACCTCCATGGTCGGTTGGGATAATAATCACTTTTTGGTTTACTTGGTTTTGGGCAAGTTTAATATGGCGTTTAAAAGACTTGTAGGCCTCACTCTCAGCACTTAAAAATAATGTCCATGTAAATCTTGAATAATCATCAACAATCACCAAGGCATAGTAGTTGCCACCAAAGCTTTTTACTTGAGAAGGTCCAAACAAGTCCATATGAAGCATTTCCAATGGTCTTGTTGTGGACACATCATTTTTGGAACCAAAATGATTTTTAGTTTGTTTGCACTTCTTGCAAGGAGTGCAATCACCTTTAATTTGAAAATTGAGCTTTGGTAAACCAACTACTAAGTCTTTGGATTGAAGTTTCTTAAGTTGATTTACATTAATGTGAGCGGTCCTACGATGCCATAACCAAGTATCACTTTCTTTGCTAATTAAACATTTTGAAACTAAAGAAGTGATATTATTCAATTCAACCATGTAAGTGTTATTAGACCTTTTTCCAACAAATTTGATAGATTCATCTTTGTCACTTTTTATGAGACAATGAGTAGAGGTAAATAATACATGGTTACCAATATCACATAATTGACTAATGCTCAAAAGATTATGTTCTAATCCTTGAACATAAAGTACATTATCAATAACCAAGTTGGAAGAATTACCAATTTTACCTATATCAAGTATTTTGCCTTTGTTGTTGTCCCCATATGTGACATATCCCTTTTCCTTAGGAGTAAGCTCAATGAAGTGTCGCTTATCTCCCGTCATGTGCCTAGAACATCCACTATCAAGTATCCAAAGTTGCTTTCCGGTTCTAAGGCACACCTACAAGACATAATCATTTGCTCATTTTGGGTACCCAAATTATGTTGGGTCCCTTTTTGTTAGTCTTGGATGATTCTCCCTTCTTAATCCAAACATAAGTACCATTTTGAATTCCAAAAGATTTGATATGGCACTTATTGTTGGTATGTCCAAATTTTCCACAATAAAAGCAAGTTGGTTTCTTTGTAAAATCAATTTTTGAGAATGAACCAACTTCTTTATTTTTCTTTTTCTTGTGGACATATCCTAAACCGGTTTTGTTTGAATTGTGTCTAAGAGAACCAATCAACCGATCTAGGTTTCTATCACTTTTGTTAAAAGTGTTGAGTTTGATTTTCAAATCATTAACTTCATTTTCAAGCACACAACACTTTTCACAATGAGTGATGGTATATGATTGATTTGCATTCTCACAAACATGACTAGAGTTAGCAAGTTCCAAGGATGCATTTTGGAGTTTCAAATCATTAATAGGTTTTTCTAATTCATTGATTTCCTTTTGATACTCCAAAAGCTTCTTTCCTTTTTCTTTGTTAACTTTAGCAAGTCTTTCAAATTGAGTTAACATTTCAATATACTCATTTAGCAAATCATCATAAGAAATAGTATGAGAGGAGGTGTAAGAATAGTTAGATGATACCTCATCCTCACTCTCATTGTCATTTCTTTCACTACTTGAGGAGGCTTCATTGTCATTCTTGGCCATGAGGCATAGCTTGGCTTCCTCATCATCCGAACTACTTGAGGATGACTTGGAATCCTTTTCCGGTTCATCCCAAACAATGTAAGCTCTCTTCCCCTTCCCATCATGGGCCTTCTTCTCATTCTTTCTCAAGTGGGTGGGACATTCCATTTTTATGTGTCCTACCCAACCACACTCATGACATTTCACGCTCTCACTTGAGCTCTTGTTTCTTTGCTTGTTATCCTTGGATCTTTTGTCTTGAGGTCTCTTGTCCTTAGAGAATGATGAACTACCCTTTTTGCCTTTGAGGAATTTGTTGAACCTCTTGGCAAATAAACCAATCTCTTCCTCATTTAGAGAATGATCGGAGCTTTCACTTGAAGATTCATCTTCATCCTCTTTTGACATTTTGGTTGAGGCTTTTAGAGAGATGCTCTTCTTTTTCTTGTCCGAGTCTTCATTTAAGTGAAGTCTTGATAGTTCCATCTCATGTTCTTGGAGCTTTCCAAACAAGGTGGTCAAGTCCATAGATTTTACATCCTTAGCTTCCTTGATGGCGGTCACCTTAGGTTGCCATCTCCAATCAAGACATCTCAAGACTTTGTTAGTAGTTTCACCATCTCTAAATTCCTTTCCTAAGCCAAACAATTGGTTAACGATATGTGTGAACCTTGTTTGCATATCATTGATAGACTCATTAGGGAACATATGAAATAGCTCATATTCATGAGTTAAAGCATTTAATCTTGAGTCTCTAACTTCACTAGTTCCCTCATGAGTGATTTGCAAGGTATCCCACATTTCTTTAGCCGATTGACATTGTGAAATCCTATGAAATTCATTTTTGGACAAAGCGGAGAAGATGATATTTTTAGCTTTTAAATCATATGAAACTTTCTTTTTATCATCTTCATTCCAACTTGTCCTAGGAATAACAATGGCTTCACCATTAATCACTCTTCTAGGAATATAAGGACCTTTTTCAATTGCATCCCAAATATCGGTGTCTATTGCTTCTACAAACACTCTCATCCTAACCTTCCAATAAGAATAATCTTCACCATTGAAGAATGGAGGTCGGTTAAGAGACATAGACCCTTCTTGTTGATTGCTAGAGCCCATTTGTTTCCAAAAGGATCTTTTTCGAAAAAGCTTTTACGCTCGATCTTTCGACCGAGCTCTGATACCATTTGTTGGAAACCAACAAGCGGGCTTAGCAATTACTAGAGGGGGGGTGAATAGTAATATGGAAGCAATGGTGACTAATTTTCGGTGCAATTAAAAGATAATTGATCAAAAGCTTGTTTTTCTGAAACTGGGCAATTTATTGGAGTGAATTTAAAAACACTCGCGTGTTTTTCAGAAAACCTGAAAAACACTCGAGTGAAATGCTACGAAATACTCGAGTGAATTGAAAAACACTCGAGTGTTTTATGTAGAACAGAAAGGAGAAGTTTCAGAGAAATTTAGCAAAATGATTCAATTTCTTAAAGATTAATCCAGGGCAGATATAAATCAAAGTAGAGGGCAACTAAACTAAGTTAAAACAAGTTGAAAACAAGTTAATTGCAACCAATTGCTACTAGAATTATAAAAGCCCCTTTCTAGAGAACTTAGGGTTTGGTTTTACTTGAAAACTAAGAAAGCTATAAAAGAGAGAGACAACACCAATTTTATCCTAGTTCACACTCAATCTAGAGTGCTAATCCAGTCCCCCTAATCAACTTAGGAGTTTCTACTAGTGATCAAATTGTTAGAAATTACAAGGATAAATTGAGATTCCTCACTCAATCCTAACCCTTTTCAAGAGTGTACCAAACTCTTGAAATTTCTACCCCAACTTGATTTGGTGATGAAGAGTCCCTTCTTCTTAAGCTCCTTGGAACCTCCAAGAGCCCACCAAGCTAAGAATCCTCTTAGTCTTTGTGCTTGAGAACTTCTCAAGGCTTGAGAAACTTGGATACCTCACCAAGTACTTGGATACCTCACCAAGATTTTCTAAACAAGCTAATGTGTTTGAGTGTTTGAGAATTTTACAACAAATAATTCTCTTACAAATGAAGCACACTCTCTTAACTCACTAAGACAAATAATAAAGATGAATGCTTGGTTGAGTTTAGAGAGAGAAATGATTTTTTTTAACACTTAAGAGAGAACGAAATCAATGAAGGATTGTAAGCTTGTTGTTCTAAATGAGGTCAACTCTTCAGAATATAAGTAAGGGGACAAAAGGGGAGGAAAAACAAAGTTATTCTCCCTTTTTGTCCTCTTCTAACGTTTAGAAAAATTGCTGTCAGACCTAAAATACTCGAGTCTTTTTGAAAACACTCGAGTGTTTTGGTCAACTCTGATAGGGTTACCTTTTTACTTTATCCAACGGCTATATCACTCGAGTGAATTGCTCAATGTTGGAAAAATTAAGTTTTTCTAACATTGTTTTCAATTCTCTTCTCGGGTTTAATTGGTTTTAATCTCAACCTTTCATCCATAGTTATTGTTTGACCTTATGGGAGAATAAAAACCTAAACTACCCACTCTCATAAATAAAATAAAATACATCAAAATTAAATGAGAATGTATAAATAACTAAGCACTTGATCTTCTTTAATGTTGGGCTTGCATTCTTCACTTTAAGTCCATAATTTAATTACATTGTCATCATCAAAATTAATCCGCCTTAATTGGAGACTTGATTTTACAGTGAAGTCCCCCTCTGTTGCTGCTTCCTTGCTGTTGTTTAAGCTTCTGCTTCTATTCCTCTAGAGTAATGATCTCCTTATGATACTTCGTCTGCCCGTTGCGATATCAGCAGCACCAATATAACAAGGAACAGGAGAAAGTAAGCGTTCCGAACGACGAATCGTCGACGGTGTGGAATTACGATAGGCAAGATAGAAGGACCATACAAACACACAATAAAACATACAAGCACACAATGATCAAGTATGTTATCATATTATTATCAGTCTTATCATCATTACTCTTATCTTTCATTATCTTTACTTCTCATAAACATTCTTTCCTTCTCAATCCTTTTCCTTTCATACTCATCATTTCTTCTTACCAAATATCATCGGGGTACTTATTGCGATCTCGATTATCACTCACGTCTACATCTCCTCGGTCACCATCCATACCTAGTCGGAAGCAAACAGGAGTACAGGACCTTTACCACGCGGGCACGACAGCTATCACAACACATAATGGTCCCAGACCAGGAGGATCTCGTCCTCAAATCATTTCAATAATAACAAGGCTCACTGTCCACGCAGTGGCAAACACAATGCCCCGTTCCAGTCCCTCTCATTGTTCTCGATTTGCAATCTAGGGGGCGACAGTATGTTTCTAGTGGGTCTGCAGAACTTGCCACGGCATTAGACCCAGTCCCCACCACGTTAGTGCGCCACATGTGGAGTTCGTTCTGCCTAGAAACACACTCTAGACTTATTGACGTTTCACCGTCATCGTCCTCCCCTAATGCAATCTCGTCCTAAGTATCCGCAGATACTTATCGTTCCTTCCTCTCCACTACTTCGCACTCTCATGCCTCACCGCGTGTGTCTTTTAAAGTCTTTTAGCTTATTATAATTAACCTACGGTCGGCCCATCCTTCGTGCAACCCTTCAATGAGTCCCGACCACTAACTTTGCACAAACTTTCTCTCATCACATCTCACATAGCATAGAGCTGGGATCACAACAATGAACTCGCATCTCTGGTCACAATCTCATTCATCAATCCTTCCTCAAAACAACCTTACAAAAGCTTTCACCAAGATATCATTTCACAACTTTTTCATAAAACCTTCTTTCCAAACCTTTCACAAAATTTCATTTCAAAAGCTTTTCTGACAATACTTTTTATACTCCTTTTCAAAACCTCTTTTCGTAAAGCTATTTTCTAAAACTTCCTTTCACCAACCTTTTCCAAAAATTTCCTTTCACCACTCTTTACAAAAATCTCTTTTCACAAACTTCCTTTCCCAAATCTTTTCAAAAACTTCTTTCACAACCTTTTCAAAATCGCTTTTCAAAAAATCTTTTCAAAAATCTCTTTCTAATAATCTTTTCAAAATTCCTTTAAAGAGCTTTTCAAAAATAAAAACCTTTTCAAAAACCTTTTTAAGAAATACAACTTTGCTGAGCTCTAATGGAGGAGCAAGCTCAACTCGACACTAGTTCCCAGTCTAAAACCAAAAACAAAGGAGCCCCGCTCCGCTCAAATCACATCTCCTTTCCAACAAACAACATCACTCTCCCCAGCTCTAGCTCGTTCTCAAACATTCTCGTTCATTCATTCCCCAATCTCAACTCTTTCTTTCTTTTCCAACACATGCTTTATTTCCAATCATCATTTCTTTCTCATTAGGTCTTTATGTCACAGTCCTATTTATTTCTTTTCTATCTTCAGGACGTAACAAACGTCCATCAGCGTATTACTTATTTAAATTAACAGCAATAAGTATCATCAGACATAATTGGACCGAAAGGCAGAATTTTAAAGTCTTATGATCGGAGACTCTGTCGTCGTCATGACAAAGCAAAGGAGGTAGCAATTACAATTGGACCGAAAGGCAATTCATGTGAGCTCTATGGAGTTTAAGAAAAGTGGATTTAAGGAGTCTAATAGATTCGAGCTTGATGATACAAGTAGACCGACGAGAAGTAAGGAGGGGAGGTTGCAAATCACAATAGAATTCCTAACTCGAATTCGTGAATTGCAACAAAGAACCGAAGAAGTAAGGACCGATAAGAAATTGATTTCGAAAGGGAAGAAACCTAAGTTCCATACGGGATATTTTAAGGGTAAGAATTTGGATTCCAGACGATTTGGAAGATGAAGATTAGTTATGGGATCAAGCAAATGGATGAGTAAAGGTTATATCACTTATATGATAAATGGTGAAACTAAGACATAGTGGAACTATGCAAATTTGATATTGGAAGTAAAGGATTGGCATGACACTTGGGAATTACTCAAGGATGAAATTTTTGAAAGATTAGAGAAAGGAGCTTAAATTGTTGGAAATAAGGTAGGGCAATATGAATCTCGGGGAAAACGTTGCCAAGTTCAAAGGATTGGAGAAGTATGTTTCGTTGCAATTTTGATAGAAGATTCAAACATGCGGAGTCCGAAAAGAATTATGGTTCAACTTCAAACCAGTTGTCAATCATTGAGGAGTAGGGGATTCCTGACATTAGCAAGCATGTGTAGAATTGGTATGGATAATGAGGAAAGCACAAGAAGCTTATAAGCACGGGAAGCTTATGAATGAATCAATTATGGGGATCGGAATTTCAGAAGGAGTTAAGGAAACTTCCATCGCATGAAAGTAACTGAAAAGCCGATGGAAAGAAATTATTTGAGAAGGTAAGGTGCATCACCATGGATTGAATAGTGATGAACGGAAAGAAATATTTGATTTTGGTTATAAGGAAATGAAGTCTTATTCGCCGGATTTCTTGAAGAAGAACTACGAGAGGGGAATGGTCAACCAGAAAATCAAGAATGGGAGAGTTTTCCATCCTTTTAGGATGCGTGATTAGATTCGAAGTTAGGTAATCTGAGTTATCCCTTTGTCTATTCGAATTAACGTGGTCAAATGCTTTCGACTGCGTTAATTAAATCATTTTGTAATCGGTATATCTGAACAAGTCTTTAACTTGAATTTCCGTGATCAAAACCCTTATCACAGTTGGATGTGATAAATGCCTTTGGCACTACAGAAAGAGGAAGATCAGTTAATACTAGAGAGATTAAGAACCACCGAGATAGGGCAAGTATTTGTCTCCCCAACAGAAGTTTCTCTAGAACTTGGCTATCTGAATAAGTCTGATAGTGACAATAATATTCCTAATCTTTAAGTTCATCTAACTTAAAGGTAAATCGTATAGTCTTTCTTGGGAAAGATTATATCTGAAAGGGATGATTTCATCACTGATAGTGTAAATATTAGGACTGATCACCCTGATGTTTACCACTATTAAGAAATGAAGTCATACGAATATTTCCCTACTCGTGCCGAGTGATCAGAATGCGCAACGGGATGGGGTTCTTCCTCAAAAAGATCTTTGGAAAACGTTTTAATTAAGGAATATATATTTTAAGAGTATTATTCGAAGAAGTTTTTAGTCAAAAGATTTCATTTGAATGAATTACGAGAAAATTTTTGAGGAAGTTCAAGCAAACCCTTTTATGAGAAACAAAGATTGGTATATGTTTTGGAAATGCAAAAGCTTTATTTGAGAAAAAGCTCAATTGAAATATTTTGTGAAACGTTTTCGGTCAGGAAGTTTGAAAAAGTATAAGAAAATTCCTTTTAAGTGGGGAAGGATGTTCCCAAATTATATTTTGAAAACATATAACACCAGAACAACTTTTTTGTGCAACTTTGGAAATTATAGATTTTTTTAAAGAAGAATTTCGGGGACGAAATTCCTTTTAAGTGGGGAAGAGTGTAACATCCCTGATTTTTAACCCCTGATTAATAAAATATTAATTATAAAGTTTATTTATAATTGATTATTTTTAGTCTTGATTTCACGTAATTTATTATGAAAGAGGATATTAGAAAATTTTAATATGAGAAAATAAATATTTTCACATTAGTCCCTGTTTGGGGACCTTGAAGTAATTTAGAAAGGTTTTGGTGGGAAAGAAAATAAAATCATTATTTTTTAAAAACTGGTCAAAACACTCGAGTGTTTCTGGGAATACTCGAGTATTTTGATCAGAGTTGCACTCGTGAGTGCGTTTGCTGAGTCACCACTCGGAATACCTCACGAGTTGACACGATTGCAACTCAGCAACACGCCCTTGGACTCGTGTCGTTGTGCATGAGCTTCATGGATGGCTATTTAAGCCATGGTTGATGAATCAATCAACCCTTTTGCTCAAATTCGTGAAGTATTGTGTGTGTTAGGGTTTCCGAATTGATTCAATCGATTCTCCCTCTCTGGGTTGATTCGAACCACAAATCATACACCAATACAAAGCTCACATCTCGAGCTTTGTATAGACACCAAGATTGTGAGCTGAGAGTGAGTAGATTGGAAGAATCGAGGCTTAGAAGTTGGGGTCTGTTTGCTGTATCAGATTCTTGGAGCTTACTTTGGAGCTTGATTTTGGTAAGCTCAGGTAACCTCCTCATGTGAATATTGTTTCTTTAGTTAGTGTGAAATGTAGAGATTATATAGAGACTAATTTCCCCAATTTTTATGGTTGTTTCATGCATCAACCAATTCAATCTTGGTGCTCTGCTGAAACTGCTCTGTTTCAGTGTGGATTTTGGAGAATTCGACTTGGAAGCTAAGTTTGGGGTGAAGTCTCTGTTTATTCACATCTAAGAGGTAAGGGGGAAGCTCTCTATTCACTAGATAGAGTTTAAATTGCATACATTTGATTAGAGAGCCACCAAGAGGCTCTAAGGGCTTAGTTTGAATAGGGAAATTGGTTTGGAGACCAACCTGCACTCTAAAATTGTTCTGAGCAAGTTCTATATGTTGCATGTGAGATATATGTAAGTTGTTTTCATGTCAAAAATGTGTGGAACTGAATTTAGTATGTTAAGTTGTTGAAAATGTGTTTTTATGCAAAGTTGTTGCTCAGATTCGATTCAGTGTAATAAGTTGTTGTTTTTGTGTTGGAACATGTTTAATATGTATAATGTAAGCTCTGTTGATCATTGGATTGGATTAGAATTGGCTAGAATTGGAAATGGTATGTCAAAATGCAAATTACAGTGTTAACTATCTGCAAACACTCGAGTATTATGGGTGATACTCGAGTATTTTGCCTGTTTTGACAAATGGATTTCCTGGAAAATAAAGAACACTCGAGTATCCCGAGGAGCACTCGAGTAATTTGGTAACAAATGAAGAACACTCGAGTAATCATAAGAACACTCGAGTAATTTGGTAAAATCTGAGGAACACTCAAGTGACTATGTAAAACACTCGAGTATTTTGGTGAAAACTGAAACATGAATTTCTGGAAAATGAAGCACACTCGAGTAGTTTTACATAGAATCTTTGAAATATCATTTCCAATCCTAGACCATTTGGTTGATACTTAAATGACAATAATCCAATCGATCTAAGACTTAAAGGAAATTGATTTATGAGATGATTATCCCGTTTGGATGATGGGACGCGGCTCGGGTGGCATGTCATAACGTTGCTCGGGTGGCACGTTATGTATTATCAATTGAGGTAGACCAATCAATTTCCTTAAGTTAAGAGCTTGAGTGTTGGATTGTTTACTCATGTTCTGATGACATGAGTAGGACCTCTGGAATTGCTAAAAGTTGCTACTAGGTCGATGACACATTAAGGTGGATAATGTGGGCAGTACGTGGTATACTGTTGATTGGATGTTTCAACGGTGTGTTGCACACAAGTGGTAAGGTTTACGTCCGTAGGCGACGTGACGTTCATCAGATACGGTGACGTTGTTTATCACTTCTGTTGTGTATCACAAGTGGTAAGGTTTACGTCCGTAGGCGACGTGACGTTCATCAGAGGTGGTGACGTTTTTTATCACACCCGTTGTTTGTTGAGAAGGGTGTGATGCACACAAGTGGTAAGGTTCACGTTTTGGGAAACGTGACGTTCATCAAACATGGTGACGTTGTTTATCACCTCTGTTGTGTATCACAAGTGATAAGGTTTACGTCCTTAGGCGACGTGACGTTCATCAGATGTGGTGACGTTTTTTATCACACCCATGGTATGATTGATAAGTGATAGGTTTACGTCCTTGGGCGACGTGACGTTCACCAGGTGGTGTGACGTTTTTATCACTCCCGAGCTAGTATGCCATACGTTTTGGTAACGTATTCGTGATCTGGGAATGCATTGTATTGGATTGACGTCTGTGAGGACATTAGATGGAGAACCTCAGAAAAAGAAGCATGTCAGGCATCATACCATTTACCCTTAATTTAGTTAAGGCTGGATCTTAAGAATGAGTATGAACATCTTATTTGCATTAAGTGTTTTCTAAGCGTTAACTATGGTTGTTAACTGTTTTAGGGGTTATCTGTACATAATCATGTTACTACAACATTTATGCTTTATTGATTATGTGTATAGATTTGCTTACCCCTATGCCCTTGTAGGTGATGTCAAGTTACATCGCTTGCATCGAGATCCATCCACTTCTTAGTGGCATATGGATCTGCGAGGATTGCCGAGTAGTGAATGAGGGTGAGATAGTGGTTACCTTCGATCACCCTAATCCACTGGTTTGGTCACATCCTCGTAGGTTTAGGATTCTCATCATATACGCTATGCATGTATCTACTTTTTATACTTACCATGGATCATCTCCCACTCGACTAGCTCGTTTGTATACCAGTTTTCAATTCGAACCTACCCGCTCATACTCCTTTTCTCTTAGAGCCATTCGAGAGGAGACTTTCCCGTCTATTTCAAAGAGTTCTATTAAGGTCAAGTTTTCATCAGACCTTGTACCCAGTGGTAGGGTAATTACTCCTTCAAATAAGATCAAGGAGGATCCTGTCGAATACGAGAGCGGAAGCGAGCTTGTCGTTTAATCTATCGGGAGTCAATGGAGAGGCGATGATCCCTAGGTATGTGCATAAGGTAAATGATGAGGATCAGGGATCCGGTGTGATGAATGCTGTGGAGGAGATTAGCTGCTGATGATGATGTTGGATGATGATTGCTGCTGCTTCTTGGAGACTTCTACTACTACTGCCGCGACCAGTGCTATGAGACCAGCTTTGGGAGTTTTATATATTGTGGGAATCTCTTTTGAAAACTCTGGAGCCATGGTCTATTTTGATGTACATATAACTACATAGCCTTAAGGACTTGTTTTGGGATTTTGGAGATCCTTACCGCCGGACTATGTATTACGTACCTTTTGATATAAATAAAATCCATGCTTTCTAAAGTCTATTACATAGTCCTGATATTTCCGCTTACTCTGATACTGATTTAAAAGAATTCGGCTATGCCATTTTGGAAATGGTATCACTTGGCTAGACGAAAACTGGAGGGCAATACTTGATTTCCTTTATATAAAATAGAGTACATTTATCTTCAAAGAAAATGCCATCCAAGATTTGCGAAATTATCTTTTGAGCAAGGTAAATGCCGAATTCGATTTTAAAAGTAATACGTAAACTATTCTCCAAATATCCTATGCTTTGGTTTGTGCACCCGACTTTTTAGAAATAAAAAGAAAAATTTTGAATCCAATATTTTCTAACAATTAAACAAGTCCATATATTCTCAAGTAATATCATTTTAATTTATTAATTAATTGGGATATTTTGAGGGTGTTACACAAGTGGTATCAGAGCAAAAGTCAGATCCTGTAGTAGTGGAAGTAGCCCCAGAAAGGCAGTCATCAACATCAAGCAGGTATCCACAGGGCATATTTATTGTTTGGAATACTAGTATCTTGCTTAAATGGAGCAATTGATATAATGTAGAAATTGAATTCATTGTAGAAAGCTATTGTTAGAACCTTAGTATAGGTTGTGTGAAGAATGTTTCTTTAGTCCATCATATGTGACCATAAGTTATAGCGCATGTCTATTATGACGACTAGAAACCAAAATCGCACCGACGCGATATTAGAAAGAATCATCGTGGTGTTGGAATCTATGCATCAATGGCAACAACAACAATCTCAACAACCACCTTACCAATATAGTGTTGGTAATTCTGAAGCCAAGAGTTTGGCGGATTTTAGAAGTTGTAACCCACCTAATTTCGAAGGAGGATTTAAGCCTGAGGAGGCTAATAAGTGGATTCGTACGATGGATAAGATCTTTAGAACATTAGACTGCTCCGAGGCTCAGAAGATGGCGTATGCAGTTTATATGTTAGAGGACGAGGCTGAGAACTGGTGGAATCACACAGTTCAGCTCCTGCACTATGAAGTTTCTCAATAAATACTTCACGGAAGATTTAAGAAGGACATAAGGAAATTGAGTTTCTACAATTAAAGCAAGGAGACATGAGTGTGGGTGAGTACGCGGCTAAATTTGAAGAACTGATGAAGTACTCTCCATACTATCAAAACAATCCTGATGAGAGGAGCAAATGCATCCAGTTTGAAGGTGGTCTGAGACCCGAACTGAAATCCGTTTTCAGTTATCAGAAGATTCAAAGTTTTTCTACGTTAGTAGATAAGTGTCGAATGTATGAGGATGATAAGAAGGCTGAAGTAATGGCCGATCAGACAAAGAATAACCAGCAGAAGTATGGACCACAAAGAAAGAAAAGATTTGATCCTCGGAATAAGGGTCCATACTGTGATCAGGACCGAGGCAAAGGAAGAGCCGAAGTTAAGGATGGAGTTAAGCCTCGCAGTAATGCTCCTTACTGTGAGAAGTGTAAGCATCATCATTATGGAAGGATCTGCTGGGCAACGAGTAATTGCTTCAACTGTGGAAAACAGGGTCATGTTGCACGTTATTGCAGAGAACTTGTGAAAAGTAACCGCACCCGACTTGCTAAGAAACCAAGGACTCAAGGCAAAGTGTTTACCCTGAATAAAGTGGAAGCTAACCAATCTCCTGATCTCGTGCAAGGTAACCATTTATTTCTAAACCAACTTTGCTTGATTGTGTCCGATTCGGGAGATTACTCATTCTTTTGTTCAATATATATATATATATGTGTGTGTGTGTGTGTGTGTGTGTGTGTAAGTAGGTTGAAGTCGGATTTCCCTGACTGTTTTAAAATTTGAGACCCCATGAAACTACCCAAATTTATTTCTAAAAGTTTGTTTAGATTATAGTGTCGAGATATTTGATCGAGGCACTAAATTAAATTCGGTCTATTATCCTTTCTCCCATTTGAATGTGATTTTGGGAAGAGATTGATCGAATCCTATTGTTAAGTGGACTTTCTAAAGTCAAAAATCTTCAACCAAGAAAATATATGGACACCCTTCCGGATTACCCAAATATAATCTAGTATTTATGCTTTATATTGGATAATATATGGACTTGTGAGCTAAGAAAATATGGTAAATGAAATTTTCTTTAAAGCGGGTGCACAATTCATCAAATGGAACTCTTGGAGAATAAATTCTAAAATCCTTTAAAACACTTGTATCGAGTTCGGCGATTTCTAAAACCTTTTCTCAAAAAGGATAACATTCGTTCTTTAGAAATTTCTTTACATTTTACAATCAATTGAAGCTACCCATACTTTGTTCAATAAAACTGATACCGTCAATTAATACTTATAGCCGAGTTCATTCATAAGTTAAATCAGAGTAAGCGGAAATTACTGGACTATGCAACTGATATGATATAAACATAGATTTTCATATATACGAAAGAGTCATACATACATAGTCCATGAGATAAGTCACCAAGTTCCAAAATATAACAAGTCCATATAAACAGATCTACATCACTATGATACTATAACCCTAGAGTAAAACATATGTACAATATATACATAATCAAAATACCACCCCAGGGATAGTCACGTAGATCCATCAGCATCAGATGCAGTAGTAGTAGCAGTAGTGGTCTCCCAAAAACATAGGTAATAAGGTAGTAGCATCATCATCACAGCAGCAGCAGCACATCTCCTCCACAGCACGGATCCAAGGGTCCACATTATACACCATATGCACGTACCTAGGGATCATCGTCCCTCCAGTCACTCCCAGTAGAATGCATGACAGGCTCGCTCCCACTCTCGTCCTCCACCGGATCCTCCTCGATCTCATCCGAGGGAGAGTGTACCCTACCACTGGGTACCGGGTCAGGTGATGGTGAAACCCTGACTGGGCTCCTCGGATCAGATAGGGGAGTCCCATCGCGGACGACTCTCGAAGTAAAAGGGTGAGAGCGGGTAGGTTGAAAACGAAAACTATGGTAAGAGCGAGCTGGTCGCGTGGGAGGTGGTCCATGATAAGTATAAAACGGGGGTACATGCATAGTGTATATAATGGGAATCCTAAACCTACGAGGACGAAATCGCATCAGCGGGTTAGGGTGGTAGAATGTGAACTCTACCTCCCCCTCATACACCGCGCGATGGTCCTCATAGATCCATACGCCACTAGGAAGTGGCCGGATCTCGATGCAAGCAATGTAACGAGACATCACCTACAAGGGCATAGGGGTAAGCATTCTACTCACATAATCAATAGAGAATAAATCATGCAACATATGAAAGATAATAATGTATCAATTAATAACAATCACAATTAGCATCTAGCAAGTATCAGATGCACATAGGATGCTCACACTTAATTCAGGTATATCAATTGCATTAAGTGAATGACATGATGCATGACTTTAACTCTCAACTTATCTCCACATTTTCTAAGTCACTCTCTGACGTCCATCCCTGACAACCCAGCACTCCACAGTGCGTTGTATTCCTAGGTATACAACAATTCGTACATTCACCTAGAATGTACACGTCAAGCTTGGTATCCATGCCACCCGAGCATATCCCGTCATCCAAACGGATCGTCATCCAAACGATATATCCATATCGGCACCCACAAAGCCGACCACGTCATCGACGTGTCATCAAGCAAGCGTATTGGCACTCCCAGAGGCCCTCCACATGTTTATCGAAACATGAATACGTCCTACCATCCAAACTCCAGAATGAATGCATTTTAGACTTAGGGGAAATTGATTAATACTTTACTTGCCACCTAGGCTTAATTTCAAAATGGATCGTCACCGAACGATCTATTTGAATTTATCAATTTCTCTAAGTCTTTGATCCCTTGAATTATCCTTAATAATTCCTTAACTAATTAAGTTAGAATTGAAAATGATGTTTTTAGATTCTGGGCATTTTACTCGAGTAAAGTTCAGATTACTCGAGTGTTCATGTCTTTCTGAGGATTTGGGTTTGAATTTCAACAATTTACTCGAGTAGTTCATGAGTTACTCGAGTGTTCTTGGACTTTTCCAGAATACTCGAGTGACTTTGAATGACTCGAGTGTTTGACCTATAACAATGCTCAGTTCATGCCCGATACTCGAGTACCAGACAAAATACTCGAGTGTTCTTATGACATTTACTTTATTTTGAACACGATTTACTCGAGTACTTTGCCATTTACTCGAGTGTTTCGCAGCTGACAGTATTGAAAACTGGTTTTAACATGCCAATTTCATTTCTACTCAATTTAAGTCCATTTCAGGGATCCACAGAGTTAACATTTCATTAATCAAACATGTTACAACACTTATTTCAATTCAAAACACAGAATTGACAGAGAAATCATTGATTATGCATAAAAAGGCATTTTAACAACTCAATACCTCAAATCACACAATAAGCATAATATTCATGAAACAAAGCTCATTTAAGTTCACATGCATGATAACAAACTTGCTCAATACGGATTTAGAGCATGGATTGGTCTCCAAACCAAAGTTCCTATAGAATCTAAGCCCTTAGAGCCTCTTGGTGGCTCTCTAACACATTTAATGGATTTCAAACTCTATCTAGTGAATATAATTACTTCCCCTTACCTCTCAGATGTGAATCAACAGAAAGAAATCCAAAGAAAGCTCTCCAAACCCAGAAATCCACTTGAACTTCTCATGCATGATAGTTTTGAGTACCATACCAAAATGGAATTGGTTCGTACATGAAACAGAGAATTAGATTGGGGAAAATTAGATTTCTAAGCTCTATGCAACATCATCTAACTAAAGGAATTGAGTTTGAGACTCAAGAACTCAAGAGCTTACCAGAATCGATGATCACAGTGAGCTCCAGACACCAACTCAAGCAAGAACAGCTCCACTTCAAGACTTCGATTCTCTCAATCCACACACTCAAACCTCACAATTTTGGTGTCTATACAAAGCTCGTGATGTGAGCTTTGTATTGGTGTATAGATTATCACTCAACTCAACTCACAGAGGAAGAATCGAAGAACACAATTCGAAAACCCTAACTCTTCTAATCTTCAACAAGTTGATCAAAATTCTCGACCAAGGGACAATGATGCGTTTAAATAGGCCAATGGAAAGCTCATGCGGGGCGACACGACGCCTATGGCGTTGGCATGGTGGTGATTTCGTGTCACCATCACGAAATCGTTGGCTGTGACTCACCAAACGCACTAACTCGTGCAGTTTGACCCAGAATACTCGAGTATTCCAGAAAATACTCGAGTGTTTTACCCAGATTTTGAAAAATAATTATTTTATTTACTTTCCCTCCAAAACCTTTCCTATAATTGCTTCTAGGTCCCAACCCAGGGACTAATATGCAAAATATACATTTTAGGCATTTAAATTATTTATTAAATAATTTCTCACATGCAAGCTAATTACATACACACATATTTTAATCAAGGATTAATTTGAAAACTATTAATTATAATTAAATTATAATTAACATTTCATTAATCGGGGATTAAAATTTTGGGGTGTTACACTACTCCCCCACTTACAAGGAATTTCGTCCCCGAAATTCAACTCATACAAACAAGTCAGGATAATCCTGACGCATCTTATCCTCTAATTCCCAAGATGCTTCTATTACCTCTCCACAAACCCAGACAACTTTGACCAGATGAATATCCTTCCCTCTCAGCTGCTTGATTCTTCGATCTGCGATGCGAACTGGCACAGCTTTGAAGGTTAGGTTCCTATGAACTCCTAAGTTATCCGGTTGGGTTCTAAGGACAATGGTGGGGTCATGGACATATTTCTTCAACTGAGACACATGGAACACATTGTGGAGGTTACCTAATGATGGAGGCAGGGCTAACTGATAAGCTACTGGGCCGATTCTTTTGAGAATTTGGTAGGGACCAATGAACTTAGGTGATAATTTCTGGGTTTTCAAGGCTCTACTAACACCTTTGGTTGGTACAATCCTAATGAACACATGGTCTCCTTCGACAAACTCTAAAGGTTTCCTTCTCCTATCAGCATAGCTTTTCTGCCTACTCTGAGCCGTCTTCATCTTTGCTTGAATCATCTTGATCTGCTCCGTGGTCTCTTGCACAAAATCTGGCCCAACCAGAGAATTCTCCCCCACTTGAAACCAGCATAACGGCGTCTGACATTTCCTTCCATACAGAGCTTCAAATGGTGCCATTCCAATGCTCGTGTGGTAACTATTGTTGTAAGTGAATTCCACGAGCGGCAACATTTGTTCCCAATTCCCTTGTTCTTCCAGTGCACAAGCTCGCAGAATATCTTCCAATGACTGAATAGTCCTCTCCGTTTGACCATCAGTCTGAGGGTGATATGCAGAACTTAGCTTCAATCTTGAACCCAAGGCTCTATGCAGATCTTCCCAAAACTTTGATGTAAACCTCGGATCGCGATCAGACACAATGCTTGATGGTACTCCGTGCAGACGAACAACTTCCTTGATGTACAACTGAGTGAGCTTTTCCAATGAGTAGCGCATATTCACGGGAATGAAATGCGCTGACTTGGTCAATCGATCCACGATCACCCAGATTGCATCATGACTAGTAGACGTCCTTGGCAATCCCGACATGAAATCCATCGAGATGTTATCCCACTTCCATACGGGAACTTCTAAAGAAAGCAACTCTCCTCCTGGCCTTTGGTGTTCTACCTTCACCTTTTGACACACCAAACAGCACGCCACATACTCAGCTACATCCTTCTTCAGCCCCGGCCACCAAAATAATTTCTTTAAGTCCTGGTACATTTTAGTAGCTCCCGGATGCATACTCATCTTACTCTTATGCGCTTCATCCAAAATCATCCTTCTTACTTCCAAATCATCAGGCACACAAATCCTCGTTTTAAAGCGAAGGATTCCATCCTTCCCTTCTTGAAATTCCAACTCCTTACCTTCTTGCATCAACTTCCTCTTTTCCATGAGTTTCCCATCCTTGTGTTGCAATTCTCGAATCCTTTGCAGGAATTCGTTAGCAACCTGTAGCATCCCCAACTTGATACTCGTCGGCTCCACTTGCATCGTCAAACTTAAATCCCGAAACTCCTCTATCAGTGCAGCTTCTCTAACCATCATTGCACTGATATGCATTGCCTTTCTACTTAATGCGTCCGCCACAACGTTAGCCTTCCCAGGATGGTAATGGAGCTCAAACTCATAATCCTTCAAAAACTCCATCCATCTGCGTTGCCTCATATTCAACTCCTTTTGATCAAAGAGGTACTTTAAACTCTTATGGTCACTAAACACCCGGAACGTAGTGCCATAGAGATAGTGCCTCCAAATCTTTAAGGCAAACACCACAGCTGCTAACTCCAGGTCATGCGTTGGATAGTTCATCTCATGAACCTTTAACTTTCTCGAGGCATAAGCGACAACTTGCCCATCTTGCATCAAGACACACCCAAGACCTTGTTTCGACGCGTCACAATACACATCGAAACTCTTCTGTGTATCGGGCAACACTAATACGGGAGACGATGTCAACCTTTCCTTCAACTCCCAAAAACTCTTTTCACACTTTTCGTCCCACAGGAATGGTTGATCTTTCCGAGTCAACTTCGTCAGAGGCAGTGCGACCTTCGAGAAACCCTCGATAAACCTTCTATAATACCCAGCCAATCCGAGAAAACTTCTAACCTCCGTGACCGACTTCGGTTGCTCCCATTGCAAAACCGAATCTACCTTCGTCGGATCAACCGCAATCCCTTTATCTGAAATCACATGCCCTAAAAACTTAACCTCCTTTAGCCAGAACTCACACTTCGTAAGTTTGGCATACAGCTGCTTCTCCTTTAAGATGCTTAACACTACCCTCAAATGTTCAGCATGCTCTTCGGGGCTCTTAGAGTAGATCAGAATATCGTCAATGAACACAACCACGAATGAATCTAGATAAGGTCTAAAGATTCGATTCATGTAGTCCATGAAGATAGCTGGTGCATTAGTCAATCCGAATGGCATTACGACATACTCATAATGTCCGTATCGAGATCGGAATGCAGTCTTAGAGATATCCTCCTCTCTAATCCTGATCTGATGGTACCCCGACCTCAAATCAATCTTGGAAAATACTGATGCCCCACGTACTTGATCCATAAGGTCATCTATCCGTGGCAACGGATACTTGTTCTTGATGGTGACCTTATTCAGCTGTCGATAGTCTATACACATCCTCATGCTACCATCCTTTTTCTTGACGAATAGGACAGGAGCACCCCAAGGTGAGACGCTTGGTCGGATCATCTGTTTCTGTAGCAATTCCTCAATCTGCTTCTTCATCTCTGCCATTTCCGGTGGTGCCATTCTATAAGGAGCGATAGAAATGGGACCAGCTCCGGGAATTAGGTCGATACCAAATTCAATCTCTCTTCTTGGTGGCAGACCAGGAATCTCATCAGCAAACACTTCTGGAAACTCTCGAACAACAGGAATCTCTTCCATCTTCGGACCACTCTCCTCCACCTCTGAGTTGAATAGACACATGTAGCCCAATGGTTTTGGGTCTCTATAGGCTACTAGTTTTCTATCACAATCAATGATCACTTGGTTCCGACTTAACCAGTCCATCCCCAAGATCACATCTAATTGTGTCAAGGGTAAGCTGATCAAGTCTACTTTAGAGGTTTGTCCCAACACTTCTATACAACAGTTAAGACATGCTCTAGAAACAACTACTGGGGCATTGGTAGGGGTTTCTACTTTAAGAACATAAGGCATTTCAGACATGAGCAAGCCTAAACGGTTTACACATTCATATGAAACAAATGAATGTGTTGCACCGGAGTCAAACAAAACATGTCAAAACTGACCATTAAGCAAGTATTTACCTTGCACCAGATCAGAAGATCGATTCGCTTCCACACCACTAAGGGTGAAGACCCTTCCTTGAGTCACCGGTCTATCTGCAACTCCTCTTGAATTGGCCTTGGCTGGCTCCTTGCAATCTCTTGCAAAATGCCCCAGCTTTCCACAATTGAAGCAACCACTTGTCCCCCAACATACCATACCATAGTGATTGCGCTTGCACTTGTCGCAGAATGGAGCTTCATTCTGATAGTTTCTTCCTTCAGAACTACCAGCTTTACCCTTGCCTTTCCCTCTACGATCATAAGGACCTTTGCCTCTATTATTGAAACCCTTTCGTCTCTGTGATCCATATCCTTGATTGTCCTTCTTTTCCACAACTTGCACCTCCTCAGCCTGGGTATCATCTTCATACATCCTACACATATCCACCAATGCAGGGAAACTTTGAATCCGCTGATAGCTAAAAATTGACTTCAACTTTGGCTTCAGTCCACCTTCAAACTTGATGCACTTGCTCCTCTCGTCTGGATTGTTCTGGTAGTATGGAGAGTACTTCATCAGCTCTTCAAACTTTGTCGCGTACTCGCCCACACTCATGTTCCCTTGCTTGCAGAAACTCCACCTCCTTCTTCCTTCTCAGATCCTCAGGAAAATACTTCTGGAGAAACTTCTCCATAAATACTCCCCAACTTATCTCCCTTCCTTCGTATTGCATAAGTTGCATGGTGTGATTGCACCAATTCTCAGCCTCATCTTCCAGCATATAGGTTGCATATGCCACCTTCTGAACATCAGAACACTCCAAAGTCCTCAAAATCTTGTCCACAGTATGAATCCACTTGTTGGCCTCTTCCGGTTTAAATCCTCCTTCAAACTTTGGCGGATTGCAACTCCTAAAATCAGCCAAAGTCTTTGCCTCGGTGTTTCCCATATTACACTGATGAGACGGGTTAGCCGGTTGAGATGGTTGCTGAGACTGCCTTTGCATGGCTTCCAATACCGTGGTGATTCGCTCCAGCATCGCGTTGGTGTGATTTTGGTTTCTAGTTGCCATATTAGACCTGCGCTATGGGCTTATGATCACATATGTTGAACTAAAGAAACTTCCATTACACCACCTATACTACGGCTCTATCCTAAACTTATTAATGCTACAATCAGTTGCGTCTTGTACTCAAAAGAGACAAGATACAAACAAGTCAGGGTATTCAAACCTCAATCAAACGATACAATAACATTCAAATAATGTAAATGCGTTGGAGATACCTGCTTGATGTTGATGGCTACCTTTCTGGAACCACTTCTACTACTACAGGATCTGACTTTTGCTCTGATACCACTAAGTGTGACACCCTTCCGGATTACCCAAATATAATCTAGTATTTATGCTTTATATATGGACTTGTGAGCTAAGAAAATATGGTAAATGAAATTTTCTTTAAAGCGGGTGCACAATTCATCAAATGGAACTCTTGGAGAATAAATTCTAAAATCCTTTAAAACACTTGTATCAAGTTCAGCGATTTCTAAAACCTTTTCTCAAACAGGATAACATTCGTTCTTTAGAAATTTCTTTACATTTTACAATCAATTGAAGCTACCCATACTTTGTTCAATAAAACTGATACCGTCAATTAATACTTATAGCCGAGTTCATTCATAAGTTAAATCAGAGTAAGCGGAAATTACTGGACTATGCAACTGATATGATATAAACATAGATTTTCATATATACGAAAGAGTCATACATACATAGTCCATGAGATAAGTCACCAAGTTCCAAAATATAACAAGTCCATATAAACAAATCTACATCACTATGATACTATAACCCTAGAGTAAAACATATGTACAATATATACATAATCAAAATACCACCCCAGGGATAGTCACGTAGATCCACCAGCATCAGATGCAGTAGTAGTAGCAGTAGTGGTCTCCCAAAAACATAGGTAATAAGGTAGTAGCATCATCATCACAGCAGCAGCAGCACATCTCCTCCACAGCACGGATCCAAGGGTCCACATTATACACCATATGCACGTACCTAGGGATCATCGTCCCTCCAGTCACTCCCAGTAGAATGCATGACAGGCTCGCTCCCACTCTCGTCCTCCACCGGATCCTCCTCGATCTCATCCGAGGGAGAGTGTACCCTACCACTGGGTACCGGGTCAGGTGATGGTGAAACCCTGACTGGGCTCCTCGGATCAGATAGGGGAGTCCCATCGCGGACGACTCTCGAAGTAAAAGGGTGAGAGCGGGTAGGTTGAAAACGAAAACTATGGTAAGAGCGAGCTGGTCGCGTGGGAGGTGGTCCATGATTAGTATAAAACGGGGGTACATGCATAGTGTATATAATGGGAATCCTAAACCTACGAGGACGGAATCGCATCAGCGGGTTAGGGTGGTAGAATGTGAACTCTACCTCTCCCTCATACACCGCGCGATGGTCCTCATAGATCCATACGCCACTAGGAAGTGGCCGGATCTCGATGCAAGCAATGTAACGAGACATCACCTAAGAGGGCATAGGGGTAAGCATTCTACTCACATAATCAATAGAGAATAAATCATGCAACATATGAAAGATAATAATGCATCAATTAATAACAATCACAATTAGCATCTAGCAAGTATCAGATGCACATAGGATGCTCACACTTAATTCAGGTATATCAATTGCATTAAGTGAATGACATGATGCATGACTTTAACTCTCAACTTATCTCCACATTTTCTAAGTTACTCTCTGACGTCCATCCCTGACAACCCAGCACTCCACAGTGCGTTGTATTCCTAGGTATACAACAATTCGTACATTCACCTAGAATGTACACGTCAAGCTTGGTATCCATGCCACCCGAGCATATCCCGTCATCCAAACAGATCGTCATCCAAACGATATATCCATATCGGCACCCACAAAGCCGACCACGTCATCGACGTGTCATCAAGCAAGCGTATTGGCACTCCCAGAGGCCCTCCACATGTTTATCGAAACATGAATACGTCCTACCATCCAAACTCCAGAATGAATGCATTTTAGACTTAGGGGAAATTGATTAATACTTTACTTGCCACCTAGGCTTAATTTTCAAAATGGATCGTCACCGAACGATCTATTTGTATTTATCAATTTCTCTAAGTCTTTGATCCCTTGAATTATCCTTAATAATTCCTTAATTAATTAAGTTAGAATTGAAAATGATGTTTTCAGATTCTGGGCATTTTACTCGAGTAAAGTTCAGATTACTCGAGTGTTCATGTCTTTCTGAGGATTTGGGTTTGAATTTCAACAATTTACTCGAGTAGTTCATGAGTTACTCGAGTGTTCTTGGACTTTTCCAGAATACTCGAGTGACTTTTAATGACTCGAGTGTTTGACCTATAACAATGCTCAGTTCATGCCCGATACTCGAGTACCAGACAAAATACTCGAGTGTTCTTATGACATTTACTTTATTTTGAACACGATTTACTCGAGTACTTTGCCATTTACTCGAGTGTTTCGCAGCTGACAGTATTGAAAACTGGTTTTAACATGCCATTTTCATTTCTACTCAATTTAAGTCCATTTCAGGGATCCACAGAGTTAACATTTCATTAATCAAACATGTTACAACACTTATTTCAATTCAAAACACAGAATTGACAGAGAAATCATTGATTATGCATAAAAAGGCATTTTAACAACTCAATACCTCAAATCACACAATAAGCATAATATTCATGAAACAAAGCTCATTTAAGTTCACATGCATGATAACAAACTTGCTCAATACAGATTTAGAGCATGGATTGGTCTCCAAACCAAAGTTCCTATAGAATCTAAGCCCTTAGAGCCTCTTGGTGGCTCTCTAACACATTTAATGGATTTCAAACTCTATCTAGTGAATATAATTACTTCCCCTTACCTCTCAGATGTGAATCAACAGAAAGAAATCCAAAGAAAGCTCTCCAAACCCAGAAATCCACTTGAACTTCTCATGCATGATAGTTTTGAGTACCATACCAAAATGGAATTGGTTCGTACATGAAACAGAGAATTAGATTGGGGAAAATTAGATTTCTAAGCTCTATGCAACATCATCTAACTAAAGGAATTGAGTTTGAGACTCAAGAACTCAAGAGCTTACCAGAATCGATGATCACAGTGAGCTCCAGACACCAACTCAAGCAAGAACAGCTCCACTTCAAGACTTCGATTCTCTCAATCCACACACTCAAACCTCACAATTTTGGTGTCTATACAAAGCTCGTGATGTGAGCTTTGTATTGGTGTATAGATTATCACTCAACTCAACTCACAGAGGAAGAATCGAAGAACACAATTCGAAAACCCTAACTCTTCTAATCTTCAACAAGTTGATCAAAATTCTCGACCAAGGGACAATGATGCGTTTAAATAGGCCAATGGAAAGCTCATGCGGGGCGACACGACGCCTATGGCGTTGGCATGGTGGTGATTTCGTGTCACCATCACGAAATCGTTGGCTGTGACTCACCAAACGCACTAACTCGTGCAGTTTGACCCAGAATACTCGAGTATTCCAGAAAATACTCGAGTGTTTTACCCAGATTTTGAAAAATAATTATTTTATTTACTTTCCCTCCAAAACCTTTCCTATAATTGCTTCTAGGTCCCAACCCAGGGACTAATATGCAAAATATACATTTTAGGCATTTAAATTATTTATTAAATAATTTCTCACATGCAAGCTAATTACATACACACATATTTTAATCAAGGATTAATTTGAAAACTATTAATTATAATTAAATTATAATTAACATTTCATTAATCGGGGATTAAAATTTTGGGGTGTTACACTACATACATACACCAATCACGATGTATGTCTCCACCAAATCGAAGGCCTACATACATCGCGTTTCCATTACCGTTACCTTATTTTATCCAATGTCCTTTCCTTTTTCCTTTTTGTTTAGGGTGTATGTATGTCTCCACCAAATCGAAGGCCTACATACATACACCACCGACGATGTATTGTCTCCCCCAAATCGAAGGCCTACAATACAACCCCATTTTATGATGTATTGTCTCCCCCAAATCGAAGGCATACAATACATCACCACCTTTATTCATTATTAGTTGTCCATATATATATATATACCATTATTTTGTCCACAAATTCCATTTAATGTTTACCAAATCATTCCAAGCACAAGCACCATCATATTATAAACAAATAGCCACATTTCACATTTCACATAACAATTAGAGTGCAAATAATAACAAACTTCACCTTTTCATATAATCATGCAACAACCACATTTTCTTTTCACTTGTCCGAATTATTGATTCAAAGTCCTAAATTAGGGGTTCATACCATTTATTTTCCTCAATTAAAACCTAACCTCATTCTTTACTTCCTAGAGTTCCATAATTACCAATTAAGCCTATTTTTAACATTTTCCTTAATTCCTAAATTGAGATTTCTAATTTTCTACCCTAACACATAAACTCCTAGCCAACCATTATATCTAAATACAAACCCTTTCCTAGAACAAGCCAATGCTCACTATATCCACCCCCTTACCTTAACCAAAGAGAGGGAAAGTGGAAAAACCCAAGCTTTAGCTCCGAACGCTCCCAAAACAAAGAGCTCCCAAGTCAAGAAGATGGAGAGAGTGATGATACTCTTCCCTAAGCCATAGAAATGAGAACGATGAAGAGATTGTGACACAAAACAAGGGAAATTCGTGCTTCACCAAGAGGTGGGAAGAGAGAGAGAAAATCCACATTAAAGAGAGAGAAATGAAATCAAGAACATGCATACTTACTTGGAGAGACCAAGAGAGACTTGATGGTGGGTTTTGGAGTGATTCCCTTGAGGCTTGATGGATTTGGGATGAGAGATTGGGTGCCTTAGAGAGAGAAAATTCGAGTTTTTGGCATGAATTCACATGTGGATTGCCTTTATTTTTTTCCACTGCAACGGCTCTTAATCGATTAATAATCGATTAAATTGCATCTTAATCGATTAAGAGTCGATTAAGAGGCAATTAAGGTGCACAATTCTACAGCATCCAGACTTTGGAAGGCCATAACTTCTTCGTTACCCGTTGGATCATCCTCAAATTTTAAAGCAAGCTTCCTCACCTATCCTACTTCACATCCAACGGTGGAATTTGTGTTTAGAGTTGTAAATCTTTTATTTTGAATTTCCTAATATAGGGTGTTTATAACACCAAAAACATCGCTTCTAACGCTCTTTTGTTCATCTTTCAACCTCCCTTTTGATGCCAATGCTTCTTGATTCCTTTATGGCATTCAAAGAACTCCTAATCCATAATTTTACATCCTTTTTAGAATATTCCTTACTTCCAAATATTATCGTTATTCTAAATATTATTTGAATTAAAATTCGGGATGTTACAGTGTGCACTTGTTTGTGTGTTAGTGTTAGAATTACGATGAGTGAGGATAGAAGTACGAAGTTACGTGAGCATTCGTCCTGTCTCTATCGTTCTGTCTCTATCATTCAGTCTCCATCGTTCTATCTCTAGCGTTCTACCTCTCTCTCTAGAACGCGTCGGAAATTTGTCTACGGTGCGTACGAAGAACCAAGACTAGCGTCCTCGTGAGACCTTGTTTTGTGTGAACTGAACCTTCTCTTATTTGTTGAAGACCTCTTTGTTGAGAACCCCTTTTGTTGTAATAACTTTTGAAATCCTGACCTGAAACCTTGTTTGTTAAAGCTTCCTTTGATATGAACCCTTTTCTTGTGATCATGGCCAACATCCTTGGCGGCCTGGCATATCTTTCAAAAATGACCCTGTTCTGTCAAGCAACTTGACAAGACTGTGATTGCTGATGAACCCAAAGTTTCATCTCCTGAACTTCGACAAAACGATTTTCTTCTTCAGAACCTGTGACAATCTTAGACCCTGACATCTTATGCCAATCAATTCGATATTTCCAAGTATAAGGTGGACGGTGAGGTGTTGCTAGGGAAGAGTTATGATGGTTGAGGGATAAGTAAGCGTGAACAAAGATGATGTATTAGGAACAAAGTAAGGTAAGAGTACCCCTTAGAGCCATAAGTGTGATAGTGGAACGTACAAGCCTGATAGCAGCCTACCCTGAGTAATGGTATGGATAGCGTTAAGGTGGTGGATATCTAAGACAAGTCTGAAGGATTTAGAGTTAGAAAAGCTCTAGTTGGAGTAGGTGAACGATTGGAGTGGATGTGAACTTAGGATAGGACCATGAGATTGAATAAATGGGGTGGTAAAATTAACGGATGGAACCCTTAAGTGACGACCAATATTAGGTTGAATGACAAAGATTTGACGTTCTAATGGATGTAGGTGACCATAAGCTGTAGAATTAAGGGTGTCATTAGGCATTAAGATCGTTACTCTGAAGGATAAATCCCTGAGTTGGAGAGATTTTGATGGTTTAGAACCCGAAGGTGAGCTATAAAGGGTGAAAAAAGGTTTAGAATGCATAAGTTATTTAGGTAAGTACTTAAGATGAGGAGTAAGATGATACATATCTTACGGAATAGGAAGGAATAATGGTCATCATAGTAGTTCAATGAGGGAGAAAATTTAGTCTAGTCAGCAGAATTTAAGGTGATACACCGATAGGCTAGAACAAAGTGATCGGAAGTTTTGTAAGATAAACTAGAATTGGTGAATGTTGGGAATTTTTTTATGGTTTTATGGTTTTAGTCCCTGTCGAATGCTATTGGATAGATATGATGTATAGGAATATGATTCATCAAAGTTGGGGAGTAAACGGAGAATTTTGAGGTTTGTAATAACCCGCCTATGATTAAGTGGATGAAAAGAGTCAGGTTAAGGGAGAAAGACCATGAGAATAGTAGTACCCTTGTAGGGATTGGCATAAGCATGCTATTCTTTCTAAATGTTATTTTAAACCCTTGAACCCTTAAACTTTTGTTGACAAAAACTAAACCGTTAATATTCCATTGTATCTGATGATGGAATGGCCCGAAAGAATTACTTTTGAAAGTGATCAGTTTGACTTACTCCCAAGAACCTTCAGAGAATGATACATAATTGGCGACTCGAAGACTACGACTACTAAAGACCGAAAGAATCACTCCAAGGAGCTCGGCATTCTTTGATAGCATGATCCCGCGTAGCATTTCTCGAGGACGAGAAATTTCTAAGTTGGGGAGGATGTGACATTCCGTATTTTCCTGATTAATATAAATAAGTTTTCATTAAAGAAGAAGTTTTGAGATATTGTTTTACAAATGGTTTTCGATGGGTATTTTATTCGATTACGTAATCAATTGTTGATTTTATGAAATTTTGGTAAACAAAGATTTTTATGGAATTCAAGCAAATGATTTTGTTGAAGTTTGGAGTAATTTTATTATTTGTGATTTTATTTGAAAAATGAATTTCTTTGTGCATCTTTATGGATTTAACCTAATTGATTTAAGAATTGATTTCAAAGAGTTTTGATTTCATGATGAATTTTTACGCTTAGAAATTTTATTTACTTGTGTTATGATTTTATGTGTTTGATTTTCTAAGGTTTTCAATGAATCGTATTGCTTGAGGTTTTTATTGAGATTTTGTCTTCTTAATTGATTTATATGATTTTATGGTTTTAAGAAGGAAAATTATTTTCACTCTATGTTTTGAAAAATCAAAGTCCAATCATCTTATCAAACCCTTAATCTAGAATCATCTCTAGAAACCCTAATTAGTATCCTAATCTTTGATTAAACCTTAATCAAGTTCTTAATCCTTGATTAAGCACTTAATCACTCTCTTAAGCCCTAAACCCTCAAGGTTAGTGAACTAATCTAGAATTAGCTTTCCTTAAACTTATATTAGTATGGATTAAGTTTTTGATTAGTACCTTAATCCTTGATTAAGCCCTAATCTCTAAGGATTAGTGGACTAAACTTAAATTAGTTTCCCTAATCCTACCCTAATCACGATTAGATCCTAATTAGTACCTTAAACCTAAATTAGCTAACCTAATCTACCCTAATTACCCTATGGCCGAATACCTAGGTGCATAACTTGGCCACCAAGTTGATTTACTTGGTCACCAAGTTGCCATGCTTAAAAGTCAACAAATGACATCACCTAGATGACCTAAGCATGACCTAAAGGAAGGAAAAAGAAAAGGGAAAAGGAAGGGAAAAAGAAGGAAAACCGTGGGAGTAAAAACCAAAGCCCAAACCCACTAAAACCATGTATATACCAACACCAACACACACACCTTTCATTTAGTTCCCATTTCTTTCCATTCCAAACTAAACACTTCTCAACACTAAGAGCATCATCAAGCTCTTGGTGAGAGAGAGAGAGAGAGTGGCCGAATAAGAGAGGAGAAGAACCAACCTTAAACACTTCACCATCTAAGCAAGATCAAATCAAGTTAGTGAAGAAGGGAAAGAGAAACCATGGACCTAAAGGGAAGAGTGAGTGAGCCGTGAGGAGTGGAAGAGAAAACCAAAGAACAACCCAAGATTTGGAATTGATTTTGAAGATCTAATTAAGTGAGCATTTCATTTCATGATCTTAAAGTTCTTAACCTCTTTTCTTTAAGTCAATTCGGTTTTCATGCCTTCTTTCTAAAATTTTGATTTTTGGTTTGAAAGTGTTGATGCATGTTGGTTTTCAAGTTAGATCTAGTGATTTCCTTTACATGCATGTTGATTTCTAAAGTTTGATTCTAAAGTTTTGCTAAGAAAGTATTCTCCTTCATGATCTTGAGTTTTTCCTCGATTTCTTAAAGTGTTTTTGAAAAGAACTTGATTTTAAGTTTTCATAAAAGGATTTTCTAAAAGATCTAGAGTTTTTACTAACATGCATGTTGATTTCAAAGCTTGATCTTGAAGTTTTTACTAAGAAAGTGTTTTCTCTCATGATCTTAAGTTTTCTTCTTGATTTCTTGAAAGTATTTTTGAAAAGAATTTGATTCTTGGATTTCATAAAGGATTTTTCAAAGATCTAGTGTTTTTGATTTCATGCATGTCAAGATCTATGTTTAAACTATGATATAGTTTATGCTTGAGTTTTTAACGTAAAGATCCTTGAAATGATTGAACTTTTCTTGATGATTTTTCTTGGTCACGGTTTTGATGTTGTTGTGGATGAAAGTTTGATTTCCTTTTGTTTGATATCTTGCATGTAATGATCTTGGCTTGAAAATGAGAGATTGATTATGTTTGAAAACTTGGTGTTCAATTCGGTTTTTAAAGGATTTTATTTTCTTGTTTGATTCGGTTTTTGTAACTATTTTGTGTGAAGGATTGTTGATCCATGTTGATGCATCTATGATTTTAATGACAAGCAAGTATAAATCAAAGTTTAGATCATGAAAATGTTTTGGTTTGAACAATGTGATTAAGTGCTGAAATTTTGATTCATAAGTGATTTTCTTGTAAGAAACTTTGAGAAACGATAGTTATACTAATTGGATTGCCTTGAAATTTTAATATGTGGTCCTTGATTCTATTCAAATGAGTTCTGGAAAATTTGAAGGGATTTGGAATTGTTTTGGCATTTTAAATGAATTTTGGTTGTTTGGTGTTAATTATGGAAGTCTAAGGTTTTGAGTGAAAAAGATTTGGATAAGTAGTACTTGTACATGTTTGATGATTCTGAAACTTGGACACTGTTTTAAGTAGGTTAGATTGATTGTCCCTGAATTTTTATAAGATTTTTAGAATTGGTTTGTTAATTGACATGGAGCCATTTTGGTGAAAACGATTTCGGAAAAGTAAGTTTTCGAGGAAAAACCTAAACCGAGTTTCCTGACCTAAACTACTCTAAATTGCTTGAAATTTTTATGGTAGATCCTTAAACATGTCGTGTGACTCTCTGTAAAATTTGAGGTGATTTGGAGTTGGTTTGTTATTTTTACCAATTGAGAAACAGTGAACCGTTCAGTTCGGATTTTCCGGACCTAGTGACGAATTTAATTGAAAAAGTACAAATTTAATTTTTATGATTTGATCTTGATTGTGTAAGGAAGATTTATACCTATTTTCATGCAATTCGGAGTTGAAACACTATTTTTAATTATGGCATTTTGGCCTCAGGCCAGCAACAGCTCTATCTTGCTTTCTATGCAAAATCTGATTTGAAACCTAACTTAAGATTGTTCAAACGACTTGGAAATTTTATGGGATGAACCTTGTCATATATGTGTATGTTCTGGAAATTTTGAGGAGTAAACAAATTGATTTGGTATAGTTTTAGATTTTATCTTTTGTGCCTTCCCGTAATTGAACAAAAGCTTTATTTAAATGTTTTTGACAAATATGAATTTTGTAATTCATTTCATGGCTTGGCTGGATCTGTATGGTGATTATAATGTCTTGAAATAATTGAATGAGTGATTGCTTGATGGTATGTTTAGACTATGCATGAATGAGTTTGCAAAGTTAATTGTTTACGGTGTTTCGGTCTAGGTTATTAGTTTGAAATTATGATTTGAAAATGTGCTATGTGCTATGTGCCAAATGGTTTGTTTTAAGTGGTGCATGTTGTGACACCCTCAAAATATCCCAAGTAATTAATAAAAATAAAATGCTATTACTTGAGAATATATGGACTTGTTTAATTGTTAGAAAATACTTGATTCAAAATTTTTCTTTTTATTTCTAAAAAGTCGGGTGCACAAACCAAAGCGTAGGATATTTGGAGAATAATTTACATATTACTTTTCAAAAACGAATTCGACATTTGCTTTGCTCAGAAAATAATTTCGCAAATTCTAGATAGCATCCTTTTTGAAGATAGAATTTCATATAACAGAACTTAAATAATGCCATCCAGTTTTTCATCTAACCAACTGATACCATCTCAAAAAGTCATAGCCGAATTCTTTTTAAATCAATATAAGAGTAAGCGGAAATAACATGACTATGTAATAAACTATGATATAAACATGGATTTTATTTACATATAAAGATACGTAATACATAGTCCAGCGATAAAGAACTCCAAATTCCTAGAACAAGTCCATAAGGTTATGTATATATATGAACATCGAAATAGACCATAACCAAAATATCAAAAATCCAAAGCTGGTCTCATAGCACTGGTAGTAGCAGTAGTAGTAGAAGTCTCCAAGAAGTAACAGCAATCATCATTCAACATCATCATCAGAAGCAAATCTCCTCCACAGCAACCATCACACCGGATCCCTGATCCTCATCATTTACCTTATGCACATACTTAGGGATCATTGCCTTCCCATTGACTCCCGATAGAATGAACGACAAGCTCGTTTCTGCTCTCGCCTTCGACAGGATCCTCCTTGATCTTATTTGAAGGAGTAGTTACCCTACCACTGGGTACAAGGTCTGATGAAAACGTAACCTTAATACGACTCCTTGAAATAGATGGGGAGTCTCCTCTCGAATGACTCTAAAAGAAAAAGGGTATGAGCGGGTAGGTCCGAATTGAAAACTGTGATACAAGCGAGCTGGTCGAGTGGGAGATGATCCATGGTAAGTATAAAAGTTGGTACATGCATAGGGTATATGATGGGAATCCTAAACCTACGATGATGTTACCGAACCAGTGGATTAGGGTAATCAAGGGTAACCACTATCTCACCCTCATACACCACTCGGCAATCCTCGCAGATCCATATGCCACTAAGAAGTAGGCAGACCTCGATGCAAGCGGTGTAACGTGACATCACCTACAAGGGCATAGGGGTAAGCAAATCTATACACATAATCAATAGAGCATAAATGTTGAAGTAACATGATTATGCATAGATAACCCCAACTCAGTTAACAACCATAGTTAACACTTAGCAAACACTTAATGCAAATAATATGTTCACACACTCATTCCTGATATCCAGCCTTAACTAAATTAAGGGTAAGTGGCATGATGACTGACATCCTTATTTTTCTGAGATTCTCCCTTTAGTGTCCTCACAGACGTCAAACCAATATCACAGTGTATTCCCAGATCACGAATACGTTACCAAAACATATAACGTACTAGCTCGGAAGTGATAAAAATGTCACACTACCTGGTGAACGTCACGTCGCCCAAGGACGTAAACCTATCACTTCTCAACATACCATGGGTGTGATAAAAACGTCACCACATCTGATGAACGTCACGTCGCCAAAACGTAAACCTTACCACTTGTGTGCATCACACCCTTCTCAACAAACAACGGGTGTGATAAACAATGTCACCACATCTGATGAACGTCACGTCGCCCAAAACGTAAACCTTATCACTTGTGATACACAACAGAGGTGATAAACAACGTCACCATGTTTGATGAACGTCGCGTCGCCCAAGGACGTAAACCTTACCACTTGTGTGCAGCCCACCGTTGAGCCATCAAATCAACAGTATACCACATACTGCCCACATTGTCCACCTTAATGTGTCATCGAGCTAGTAGCAACTTTTAGTATTTCCAAAGGTCCTACTCATGTCACCCGAACATGAATAAACAATCTGGCACTCAAGCTCTTAACTTAAAGAAAATTGATTGGTCTACCTCAATTGATAATATATAACGTGCCACCCGAGCAACGTTATGACGTGCCACCCGAGCAGCGTCCCGTCATCCAAACGGAATAATCATATCATCAATCAATTTCTTTTAAGTCTTAGATCGCTTGGATTATTGTAATCTAAGTGTTGACCAAATAATTCAGAATTGAAAATGCTATTTTTAAGATTCTGGGTAAATTACTCGAGTGTTATTCAGAAGACTCGAGTGTTCTTCAACTATTTCCAGATTACTCGAGTGTTCTTCAGACTACTCGAGTGTTCATGTCTTTATGGGATTTGGGTTTCAGATTCATAAAAATACTCGAGTGATTCTTGAGTTACTCGAGTGTTCTTCATCCTTTCAAGAATACTCGAGTGACCCCTGCCTTACTCGAGTGGTTTACCTTAACATATCCCATGCATCACTCGATTACTCGAGTTCTGGGCATGGTACTCGAGTGTTCTTGCTCAAAATACATTGTTTTACCAAAATTTCACTCGAGTAACCAGCCTAATAGTCGAGTCTTTTGTTGCAGAACAGACTGAAATCTTGGTTTTAATACACCATTTTCAATTCTAACCATTTTTAGTCCAATCCAATGATCAACAGAGCTTAAATTATACATATTAAACTTGTTCCAACACAGAAACCACCACTTATTACACTGAATCAAATATGAGCAACAATTATGCACAAAAACACATTTTTAACAACTCAACATACCAAATTCGGTTCCAAACACTTTTAGCATGAAAACAACTTTCATATAGCTCACATGCAACATATAGAACTTGCTCAGAACAATTTTAGAGTGCAGGTTGGTCTCCAAACCAATTTCCCTATTCAAACTAAGCCCTTAGAGCCTCTTGGTGGCTCTCTAATCTCATACATGCAATTTAAACTCTATCTAGTGAATAGAAAGCTTCCCCCTTACCTCTTAGACTTGAATCAACAGAGACTTTACCCAAAATTTAGCTTCCAAGTTGAATCCCCCAAACTCCACACTGAAACAGAGCAGTTTCAGTAGAGCACCAAGATTGAATTGGTTGATACATGAAACAGCCATGAAAATTGGGGAAATTAGTCTCTATAAACTCTCTACAATACGTACAAGCTAAAGAGAGAAGATTTACATAGAGAGGTTGCTTGAGCTTACCAAAATTAACGACCCAAGTAAGCTCCAGAAACTAGTTGGCAGCACCCAACCCTTCACTTTCGAGCTCCAATTCTCCCAACTCACACAATCTCAACTCACAATCTTGGTATATTTGTGAAGCCCTGAATGTGAGCTTCACAATGGTGTATGATTTGTGGTTCGAATCAACCCAGAGAGGGAGAATCGATTGAATCAATTCAGAAACCCTAACTCAAGCAAAACTCACGAATTGAGCAAAGGGGTTGATTGATTCATCAACCATGGCTTAAATATCCATTCATGGAGCTCATGCAGCTCGACACGAAAGCCATGGACGTGTTGAAGGCTTGATTTCGTGTCAAACGGCGGTGACTCGTTGGTGGTGACTCACCAAACGCACTCACTCGTAAACTCTGACCAAAATACTCGAGTACTCCCAAAAACACTCGAGTATTTTGCCCAGTTTTTGAAAAGTATAAATTTTATTTTCTTTCCCTCCAAAATCTTTCTAAAATTACTTCAAGGTCCCAAACAGGGATTAATGTGAAAAATACTTATTTTCTCATATTAAAACTCTTTAATATTATCATTCATAATAAATTACTTTGAAACCAAGAATAAAAATGATTAATTATAAATGAGCTTTATAATTATCCTTTTATTAATCAGGGGTTAAAAATCTGGGATGTTACACTCTTCCCCACTTAAAAGGAATTTCGACCCCGAAATTATTTCTTTAGAAATCCTATAATTTCCAGGGTTACACAAAAAGTTGCTCTAAGGTTATATATTCAAAATATAGTTAGGAAGAACCCTTCCCCACTTAAAAAGAATTTTCTTATATTTTTTTTTCAAACTCTCTGACCCCAAAACGTTTCACAAAATATTTCAATTGAACTTTTTCTCAATTAAAACTTTTGCATTCCAAAGCACATACAAATCCTTGTTTCTCATAAAAGGGTTTTTCTTAAATTTCCTCAAAATTATCTTGTAATTCCTTCAAATGAAATCTTTTGACTAAAAACTTTTTCGAATAATACCTTTAATATATATATATATACACTCCTCAATTAAAACATTTTCCAAAGATCTTTTTGAGGAAAAACCCCGTCCCGTTGCGCACTCTGATCATTCGGGCACGAGTAGGGAAATATTTGTATGACTTCATTTCTTAATAGTTGTAAGCATCAGGGTGATCAGTCCTAATATTTAAACTATCAGTAATGAAATCATCCCTTTCAGATATAATCTTTCTCAAGAAAGACTATACGATTTACCTTTAAGTTAGATGAACTTAAAGATTAAGAGTATTATTGTCACTATCAGACTTATTCAGATAGCCAAGTTCTAGAGAAACTTCCGTTGGGGAGACAAATACTTGTCCTATCCCGGTGGTTCTTAATCTCTCTAGTCTTAACTGATCTTCCTCTTTCTGTAGTGCCAAAGGCATTTATCACATCCAACTGTGATAAGGGCTTTGATCACAGAAATTCAAGTTAAAGACTTGTTCAGATATACAAATTACAAAACGATTTAATTAACGCAGTCGAAAGCATTTGACCACGTTAATTCGAATCGACAAAGGGATAACTCAGACTACCTATATCCGAATCTAATCACGCATCCTAACAGGATGGAAAACTCTCCCATTCTTGATTTGCTGGCTGGCCATTCCCTTTTCGTTTTTCTCCTTCAAGCAATCCGGCGAATAAAACTTCATTTTCTTGTGACCGAAATCAAATATTCCTTTCCGTTCATCACTATTCATTCCATGATGATGCACCTTACCTTCTCAAATAATTTCTTTCCATCGGCTTTTCAGTTACTTTCATGTGATTGAGGTTTCCTTAACTCCTTATGAACTTCTAGTCCCCATAATGGATTCACTCATAAGCTTCTCGTGCTTATAAGTTTCCTATGCTTTCCTCATTATCCATACCAATGCTACACATGCTTGCTAGTGTCAGGAATCCCTTGTTCCTCAATGATTGACAACTGATTTGAAGTTCAAACATCATTCTTTTCCGAATCCGCATGTTTGAATCTTCTATCAAAATTGCAACGAAACATACTTCTCCGATCCTTTGAACTTGGCAATGTCTTCCCCGAGATTCGTATTGCCCTACCTTATTTCCAACAATTTAATCTCCTTTCTCTAATCTTTCAAAAACTTCATCCTTGAGTAATTCCCAAGTGACATGCCAATCCTTTGCTTCCAATATCAAATTTACATAGTTCCACTATGTCTTAGTTTCACCATTTATCATATAAGTGGTATAACCTTTACTCATCCATTTTGATTGATCCCATAACTAATCTTCATCTTCCAAATTGTCTGGAATCCAAATTCTTACCCTTGAAATATCCCCTATGGAACTTAGGTTTCTTCCCTTTCGAATCAATCTCTTATTGGTCCTTAATTCTTCGGTTCTTTGTTGCAATTCACGAATTCGAGTTAGGAATTCTATTGTGATTTGCAGCCTTCCCTCCTTACTTCTCGTCGTCTACTGGTATCATCAAGCTCGAATCTATTAGATTCCTTTAATCCACTTCCTTAAACTCCGTAGAGCTCACATGAATTGCCTTTCAGCCCATTGTGATTGCTTCCTCATTTGATTTTTCATGACGACAACAGAGTCTCCGATCATGAGCCTTTAAGATTCTGTCTGTCGACGTTGTCCCTTGTTCAACTCCTCCTCTCGGTTGAACAATTACTTCGACTCTCCAGGGTCATTAACGTTTAAAGCGTAGTGACACGGGAAAAGGCCTCGATCCCTCGAAGCAACCATGATCATTGCAAAGCTCAAGTCATGCGCCAAGTGTATCACCTTGTGTATTCAATCCCTTTGATGCATACACATCTACCTTCCTTTCTTAAAGTTACCTCCTTCCAAGTCATGGCCTCGACACATGAAAATATGTTTCAATATTTTGGCATGAAACAAGTAGGGTAACACAGGAGGAAATCCTATTCTTCCCTTCAATGACTGAGAGTTCTTGTTGTTCTTCTTATTTCATGTAGAAGGCTACTTCTTCCGGATTACCTTGGTTGAAGATTTTTGACTTTAGAAAGTCCACTTAACAATAGGATTCGATCAATCTTTTCCCCAAAATCACATTCAAAGGGGACAAAGGATAATAGATCGAATTTAACTTAGTGCCTCGATCAAATATCTCGACACTATAATCTAAACAAACTTTTAGAAACAAATTTGGGTAGTTTCATGGGGTCTCAAATTTTAAAACAGTTAGGGAAATTCGACTTCAACCTACTTGCACATATATATATATATATATATATAAAAATTGAACAAAAGAATGGGTAACTCCCGAATCAAACACAATCATGCAAAGTTGGTTTTGAAAAAATGGTTACCTTGCACGAGATCAGGAGATTGGTTAGCTTCCACTTTATTCAGGGTAAACACTTTGCCTTGGGTCTTTGGTTTTCTAACAAGTCCGGTGTGGTTATTTTTCACAGATTCTCTGCAATGACGTGCAACATGACCCTTCTTTCCACAGTTGAAGCAATTACTCGTTGCCCAGCAGATCCTTCCATAATGATGATGCTTACACTTCTCACAGTAAGGAGCATTACTGCGAGGCTTAACTCCATCCTTAACTTCAGCTCTTCCTTTGCCTCGGTTCTGATCACAATATGGACCCTTATTCCGAGGATCAAATCTTTTCTTTCTTTGTGGTCCATACTTCTGCTGGTTACTCTTTGCCTGATCAGCTAATACTTCAGCCTTCTTATCATCCTCATACATTCGACACATATCTACTAACGTAGAAAAACTTTGAATCTTCTGATAACTGAAAACAGATTTCAGTTCAGGTCTCAGACCACCTTCAAACTTGACGCATTTGCTTCTCTCATCAGGATTGTTTTGATAGTATGGAGAGTACTTCATCAGTTCCTCGAACTTAGCCGCTGATCGAGGCCGTACCCGATACAAATAAAAACAGTTTAAGTATAGTACTAGGAAGTGACTCCTAGGTCGTCTCCCAAGGAATATCTTATCAAGCAAAAGGTCGAACACATAGTATGCATAGAAAACAGGGGGGGTTTTTTTTGTATTGAATATTGAATAATTGAAATCAAAACAGAATTAAATCAAAACGAAGAAATAGATAAGGAAAAGCGGATAAACCCCTTTGGCTCGCGTTCACAACTCTATCATCGGTCACAAAAGATCAATTTCTTTCCTCTTCACTGTCCAACTCATGAGAACTAAATACTAAGCGAAAATTCAATTCTCACCCCAAAACCCAAACCTCTAATTAAGCATTAAAAGCCAAAGCATGGAGTTTTTACGAGTTTGCATAAATTAAGCATTCATACACATGGATTATCTCTATAGAATGGAACTAAGCGAACCATTACATATCAATAAGCATGAAAACAGTGAATAAAAACGAAATAGCATTAAGAACAAAACCTCAAGAGTATGTGATACATTACCAAAGGGATTTAACCTAAGAGTTTAGCCTTCCATGAAGAAAAATACCAAAAAACGTGTAGAAAGGGAAGAGAGAGAAACCCTAGCAGCCACCACAAGCTTGGAGAGCAAAACTAAGCCTTCTCTATGAGAGAGAATGTAAAAAAACGTGAATGGAAGGTCTCTCTCCAGGGTTTACACGAATTTGGCTTTTTAAATCACAAAACGGGCCTAAATCATGGGCCCAAATCCTAAGGAAAGCTTATCTCTAAATTAAATCTAAAAATATCTTATAGATAAAATCTAAATCTTAAAAGATATAACTAAATCTCAACTAATCCTAAAGATAGATTACAATCTTCACTTCATCATATATCTTCTCTTCCAAAATTAAATCTTCATTCCCAAAATTAAATCTTCACTCCCAAAATGTCCAAAAAGCCCTTGTGCCAAATATGACCTGAAAATAGAAATAGAATTAATTAGGCTAAATAATCCCAAATTAAACAATATTCAGAATATTAGTCCAATAAACTCTAAATCACTAAATCAAGCTAAACAATGTCAAATAGGCAACAAGTATCAATAATAGGAATAAAATAATGCAAGGAAAAATGGGAAATAAAATGCTCATCAAATACCCCCACACTTATCCTTTTGCACTCCTGGGCAAAACTAAGAATTAGGACTGAGAAAATCAATATGCACCAAAGTGAATCATGCAACAAGATTACTACAACTAATGAATGCAAACCTAAGAGATTACATACTTCACAATGAATTCTAGGAAATGCAAAGAAATGGGCAAAATCGAGCACATGAAGAAAATAAGGACCAAAGAATCAAGGCATCCATGAACATCATCCAATTATTTCAAATATGCAAAGAAAACCAATGACATCAAGAGGGTAGTCACAAAGATGGTAGAAACTCACAAGGATCACTCAATAGTGTTTACACTCAAATGTTTAAGGTTAATCAGTGTTTACACTCAAGGCACATCATGAAAAACAAACACAACCATAGGCTTGACAAGCCTCTAACATCAACAATCAATACACATGCACACTAAGATCAAAAGGTCTTTTCAGGGTTGTAATGGGGCCAAGGACAAGGTAGGATAAAAATATGGGAAATGTAGCTAAAACCCAGGGAATAGAGGAGCAATGGGGAACAAGTAAAAAAAATAAGCACAATCCACCCCAGAATGAAATGGTAAACATAACAACAACCTCTAATTCCAATCCTCCATGCCTCAATCAACCTTTTATTCCATTTTTTTTTCTTCTTTTTTTTCATCATTCATTTTTTCAATTTTTTTTTTTTTGAATTGCATTACATTGCAGAAGTTCATGAACGAAAGAAAAGAAGAAACAACAAAAATGGCATAATGAGATAAAGCCATAATTACATCACCGACCATAGAGGCAAAACCCAGAACTCACAAGAGATGAAGAACAAAGCACCCTCGCTTACTTAATACCCATTCCCAAAACAATTCCAAAGCTCCAACATTCCCTAAGGTTAGGACAATCATGGTTTTTCAGTCATAGGCTTGTAATGAGCTAAAGAACAAAGAAAAGGGATATAAAGGCTCAAAGGGGCTATCAAAGGATAAATTCATTCAAGGTAGGCTCATATGGCTAGTGGCTTATTCAAGAAAAAACAATGCCTAAATCATTTCAAAATGTGCATGGGAATATCAAGTATCAACAAGAGTCAAGTCAAGTTCTAGAGTGCAAGTAATCCAGAGTGCAATCACACATGAAAGAAAAATTAGGTGGCATATATAGCAATCCACCCACAATTAAGGCTCAAATCCTCACAAAAAGGACAATTCTATCACAGTGTTACCACCTCTTAATTATCAAAAGCAACTTTACACACAGAAATGCATGAATTCAGACACAAGATACCAAGACTCTACTAAAATGAAGCAAAAACATGCAAGAAAATGCCCAAAACTTAGCAAAACCTAAAAAAATCAAAGCAAAAATATGCAACCTAAACTACTCTCCCCCCCACACTTAAATCACACATTGTCCTCAATGGAACACAAATAGCAGAATCAGACAGATATAGACAAGTGCAATAAAAAGAGTAAGGAAGGAAAAAAGAAGACTCCCGAAATCATGGTGGGTCAAAAATGGGGTCGACCAATGAGGCTTCCTCCACAGGTGCATCATCCAAAGTAGGAGAGGTTAGGAAAGGCTTGAGTCGGTGGCCATTGACTTTGAAGCTCTTGTATGTGGACTCACTCTTGATCTCCACAGTGCCATAAGGAAACACCTGGGTGACTACAAACGGTCCAATCCATTTAGAGCGGAGCTTTCCACTCATGAGTCCAAGCCTAGAGTTGTAGAGCAACACTTTTTGACCAACCAAGAACTCCTTTCTGCAAATTGAGCTATCATGGAGCTTCTTGGTCTTCTCTTTGTAGAACTTGGAATTCTCATAGGCCTCAAAACGGATCTCATCTAGCTCACTCAACTGCAGCTTCCTCTCCTCACCCGCTTGATCAAGAGCTAAGTTGCATTGCTTCACAGCCCAATATGCACGGTGCTCTGATGGGAGAGTCCAGTCAGGTGGTTGGATGATGGGAGTGGTGGTGAGTGCTCTCTTTAGCTCATCAAATGCCTTCTTGCATTGGTCTCCAAACTCAAATGTGGTATCCTTTTGAAGCAAGTTGGATAGTGGAAGGGCTATCTTGCTAAAGTTCTGAATAAACCTTCGATAGAAACCTGCATGGCCAAGAAAAGAACGCACCTCTCGCACGCAAGAGGGGTAAGGCAAATGTGATATTACATGCAGCTTAGCAGGGTCAACCTCTATGCCCTTATGCGAAATAATGTGCCCTAAGACTATGCCTTGTTTTACCATAAAATGACATTTTTCAAAATTCAAGACAAGGTTAGTCTCAATGCACCTATTAAGCACCTTAGACAAACTATCAAGACATGCATCAAAAGAGGAACCATATACACTAAAATCATCCATGAAGACCTCTATGCAATGCTCAAGTAAGTCATTAAAAATAATCATCATACATCTTTGAAAAGTGCCAGGAGCATTGCATAGGCCAAAAGGCATCTTCCTATAAGCAAATGTACCAAAAGGACAGGTAAATGTGGTCTTATGTTGGTCCTCTGGTGCAATACAGATTTGGAAATAACCAGAGAAACCATCTAAGAAGCAATAGTGAGATTTACCTGCCAGGCGCTCCAACATCTGATCAATGAAGGGAAGAGGAAAGTGATCCTTGCGGGTCGCCTGGTTGAGCTTCCTATAATCAATGCAGACTCTCCAACTGTTCTGCACTCTAGTGGGAATCAGCTCATCCTTTTCATTTTTGACAACTGTCACCCCAGACTTCTTGGGAACTACTTGAACCGGGCTTACCCAAGTGCTGTCTGAAATGGGGTAGATAATACCAGCTTGTAGCAGCTTAGTGACCTCTTTCTTTACCACATCAAGAATCTGGGGGTTCAACCATCTCTGGGGTTGTCTCACTGGTTTAGCCCCATCCTCCAATAAAATCCGATGCATGCACATGGAGGGGCTAATACCAGGTATGTCTGCCAAAGTCCATCCTATTGCCCTTTTGTTTGCTCTAATCACATCCAGCAGCTGCTTCTCTTGATCAACAGAAAGGGAGGTAGAGATCATCACTGGAAGTTTCTGCTCAGCCTCCAAGTAAGCATATTTGAGATGAGGAGGAAGGGGCTTCAGGTCCAATAAAGGTGCCTGCATCACAGATGGAACTAAAGGAGCAACAGAATTGGATTCTGCCGCCTGCACCTGAACAAGTGAATTAGACTCATGCAAAACAGAAATGGGGTTAGCATGATCTGAATCTATATCATATGAATCAACAGATGCAGTAGCAGAATTTAAAAACTGGTCAATTTCATTGCATGCAGTGCACATTTCGGAATCAGAACATGCAGAACAAGTAAATGAGCTAGTGAAAGATGGCAAATCATAATCATGCAAAAAGTCTAGAACATGCTCATCAATCAGATCATCAATCAAGTCAACATGAAAAACAGAGTGGTCATCAGAAAAATGTTTCATAGCATCAAAAATATTGAATCGAACCACACTGTCATCAAATTCCATGGAAAGTGTACCTGCATGCACATCTATCTTGGTTCGGGCTGTTTTCAAAAATGGTCTCCCTAATATGATAGGGACAGCACTACGAGAGGTGTCCTCTTCCATATCAAGAATATAAAAATCAACAGGAAAGATAAGCTCTTCAACCCGAACCAGGACATCCTCTATCAAACCTGCGGGGTAGGCAGTAGATCTATTTGCCAAGTGAATAACCACACCCGTAGGTTGAAGGGGTCCAAGTGAAAGAGACTCGAAAACAGACATAGGCATAACATTAATAGATGCTCCTAAATCTAGCAAAGCATTCTCAAATTTAGTATTACCTATGATACAAGGCATAGAGAAAGTTCCAGGATCCTTACACTTTTCAGGAATATGAGGGACGGGTTTACCTATAAGAGCAGAGACATTTCTTCCCATGCTGATCCTCTCATTGCCCTTGAGCTTCCGTTTGTGTGTGCATAGATCCTTCAAGAACTTTGCATACCTTGGAATTTGCTTGATTGCATCAAGAAGGGGTATGTTGACTTCCACCTTCCTGAATGTGTCAAGTATCTCTTTGTCAATCTCTTCCATTTTCTTGCTTTGAGTCACCCCCCTTGGTGGGAAAGGAAGAGGAATAGGGGGTGGTTGTTGGGCAGCAGCAGGTGTTGTGCTTGTGGAAGGCTGAGCTGGATGGGATTTTCTGGTACTTGTGTGCTCACTCTCCTCGACCATTTGGCTCTTCTTGTTGGTTGAAACTAGATCATCTTTGTTGAGGTCAGATTCTGGTGTGGGTGTGACAATCTGCTTCCCTGACCTTAGACTAATGGCATTCACATTCTGGTTTGGATTGATCACTGTTTGGGATGGCAACTTGTTAGAATTCTGAGATTGCATAGTGTTGATTGCTGTTGCCATCTGTCCCATCTGATTGGTCAAAGATTGAATGGAGGCCTCTTGTCTTTGAATGGATGCTCTAGTTTCCTGTTGGAATTGGAGATTTTGCATGGTCATCCGTTTCATCAGCTCTTCCAATGAAGGCTGCTGCTCAGTACTAGGAGCTGGTGGTGCAGAATTAGGCTGTTGTTGTCTCTGTTGCTGGACTGGAGGAGGTACATATGGTGGTCTAGAATTGTTCTGAAATTGAACCTGTGAAGGTTGCTGCTGATCAGACCATCTCAGGTTGGGATGGTTCCTCCAACCAGGGTTGTATCTGTTGGTAGAGAGATCAAAGTTCTGTGGCTGCTGATTTCTACTGTTGAAGATGTTGGCGGCATATGCCTCAGGTTGGTCAGCACCAGTCGTGGGCTGCTGCTGCACAGAAGGGCATGCATCTGTGGGGTGCTCAGCGGATGTGCATATGCCACATAATCTAGCAGGCAGAGACAACTTCTTCTGGTTGATGGCCAATTGAGTGACCAAAGTTGTAAGTGAATCTATCTTCTGTTCAAGCTTCTCAACCTTACCAGAACTTGTGCCAACATCATTCACTCCTCTCACTATGATTGCATCGCTGTTGCCCCTTGCATGGAATTGTTGACAATTGGAAGCCATCTTCTCAATCTTGACTTTGGCTTCTAAAGGTGTCATGTCTCCTAGGGCACCAGCACTTGCAGCATCAAGCATGTTTCTCTCCATGAGGTTGAGACCTTCATAGAAATATTGAATAAGCAGCTGCTCTGAGATCTGATGGTGGGGGCAGCTCGCACACAATCTCTTGAATCTCTCCCAATACTCATAGAGACTTTCTCCACTTTGTTGCCTGATGCCTGATATATCCTTTCGGATTGCTGTTGTTCTGCATGCAGGGAAGAATTTCTCCAAAAATGCCCTCTTCAGGTCATCCCAGACTGTGATAGAACCAGGGGCCAGATCGTACAACCAATCCTTGGCTAGCCCTTCTAGGGAGTGTGGGAATGCCTTAAGACAAACATGATCCTCTTGCACATCATGTGGTTTCATAGTAGCACAGACAATATGGAACTGCTTGAGATGTTTATGAGGATCCTCACCTGCAAGACCATTAAACTTGGGCAACAAATGAATTAGTCCAGACCTTAGCTCATACGGGTCATCGGGATACTGGATGCACAAATCTTCAATAGTGAAATCAGGTGCAGCCAGCTCCCTCAATGTCCTCTCACGTGGTGGAGGTTGAGCCATATTTTCAGAATAATCAGAATAAGAATCAGAATTTATAGGAATAGAAGAAAAAGAAGCAGACTCACTATGTAAAGACTCAATAGACTCACTACCTATGGACTGGTTCCTATTTTGTCTAACTAGTCTGTGATAAGTTCTATCAATTTCAGGGTTATATGGATGCAAGTAGCTTGGGTTGCCCCTAGTCATGTACTGAACAGAACACCATTAAGCATAGCAAACTGTCACTAATATACATGACCAAAATAGGCAACAAAATTTTTTATTTTTTTAAAATTTTTTTCTTTATTTTTTCAGCACCCTAAAATCATGAAAACATACCACAAAAAGTTTGAGGACAAAATTCAAAAGGGAACCAAGGCAAACAATTAAATCAGAGACCAAAAACTAAGAAAATAAAACTTGTAAAATAAAAAAGAAATAGTAAAACGGCTTTTTCAGGATCCAGACGAAGGAGTTTTCTAACAAAGTGAGAAAAATCAGATTATTCAGAACATTCCCTTCGAGTTGATATAAAATTCGTCAAATTCCGAGTTACGGGTCAAAAGTTGCGACGATTTGAAGAAAGTGCTGCTAAAACTTGGAAAATTTTTCTGGAACTCACAACCAGTGGTGATCTGAGTGATCGTGGTGCCTCGAAACCTTTTTATATGATAAAATTAGTGTGGATATAAATTTTCGTGCAAAAATTCCACCCACAACTATGTGAACTAGCAACCACAGAATCAATCAAATACACTAATTGCAACAAAATAGCAAAACGGCAAACAGTGCAACTTCAACCGGTTATCAGAATTGACTACTAGACCCTGAATCAGACACGACACACTATAATAACTATACTAACTACGACACTAACTAACTACTAATGACCTTTGGCAAGAACCGATATTCCCCGGCAACGGCGCCAAATTTGATCGAGGCCGTACCCGATACAAATAAAAACAGTTTAAGTATAGTACTAGGAAGTGACTCCTAGGTCGTCTCCCAAGGAATATCTTATCAAGCAAAAGGTCGAACACATAGTATGCATAGAAAACAGGGGGGGTTTTTTTTTGTATTGAATATTGAATAATTGAAATCAAAACAGAATTAAATCAAAACGAAGAAACAGATAAGGAAAAGCGGATAAACCCCTTTGGCTCGCGTTCACAACTCTATCATCGGTCACAAAAGATCAATTTCTTTCCTCTTCACTGTCCAACTCGTGAGAACTAAATACTAAGCGAAAATTCAATTCTCACCCCAAAACCCAAACCTCTAATTAAGCATTAAAAGCCAAAGCATGGAGTTTTTACGAGTTTGCATAAATTAAGCATTCATACACATGGATTATCTCTATAGAATGGAACTAAGCGAACCATAACATATCAATAAGCATGAAAACAGTGAATAAAAACGAAATAGCATTAAGAACAAAACCTCAAGAGTATGTGATACATTACCAAAGGGATTTAACCTAAGAGTTTAGCCTTCCATGAAGAAAAATACCAAAAAACGTGTAGAAAGGGAAGAGAGAGAAACCCTAGCAGCCACCACAAGCTTGGAGAGCAAAACTAAGTCTTCTCTATGAGAGAGAATGTAAAAAAACGTGAATGGAAGGTCTCTCTCCAGGGTTTACACGAATTTGGCTTTTTAAATCACAAAACGGGCCTAAATCATGGGCCCAAATCCTAAGGAAAACTTATCTCTAAATTAAATCTAAAAATATCTTATAGATAAAATCTAAATCTTAAAAGATATAACTAAATCTCAACTAATCCTAAAGATAGATTACAATCTTCACTTCATCATATATCTTCTCTTCCAAAATTAAATCTTCATTCCCAAAATTAAATCTTCACTCCCAAAATGTCCAAAAAGCCCTTGTGCCAAATATGACCTGAAAATAGAAATAGAATTAATTAGGCTAAATAATCCCAAATTAAACAATATTCAGAATATTAGTCCAATAAACTCTAAATCACTAAATCAAGCTAAACAATGTCAAATAGGCAACAAGTATCAATAATAGGAATAAAATAATGCAAGGAAAAATGGAAAATAAAATGCTCATCAGCCGCATACTCACCCACACTCATGTCTCCTTGCTTTAATTGCAGAAACTCAATTTCCTTCTTCCTTCTTAAGTCTTCCGGGAAGTATTTATTGAGAAACTTCTCCATAAACACATCCCAATTAATATCCCTTCCTTCATAGTGTAGGAGATGAACTGTGTGATTCCACCAGTTCTCAGCCTCGTCCTCTAACATATAAACTGCATACGCCACCTTCTAAGCCTCAGTGCAGTCTAATGTTCTAAAGATCTTATCCATAGTACGAATCCCCTTATTAGCCTCCTCAGGCTTAAATCCTCTTTCGAACTTAGGTGGGTTACAACTTCTAAAATCCGCCAAACTCTTGGCTTCAGAATTACCAACACTATATTGGTAAGGTGGTTGTTGAGATTGTTGTTGTTGCCATTGATGCACAGATTCCAACACCACGGTGATTCTTTCTAATATCGCGTCGATGCGATTTTGGTTTCTAGTCGTCATAATAGACCTGCGCTATAACTTATGGTCACATATGATGGACTAAAGAAACATTCTTCACACAACCTATGCTAAGGTTCTAACAATAGCTTTCTACCATGAATTCAATTTCTACATTATATCATTTGCTCCATTCGAGCAAGATACTGATATTCAAAACAATAAATATGCCCTGTGGATACCTGCTTGATGTTGATGACTGCCTTTCTGGAGCTACTTCCACTACTACATGATCTAACTTTTGCTCTGATACCACTAAGTGTGACACCCTCAAAATATCCCAAGTAATTAATAAAAATAAAGTGCTATTACTTGAGAATATATGGACTTGTTTAATTGTTAGAAAATACTGGATTCAAAATTTTTCTTATTATTTCTAAAAAGTCGGGTGCACAAACCAAAGCGTAGGATATTTGGAGAATAATTTACATATTACTTTTCAAAAACGAATTCGACATTTGCTTTGCTCAGAAAATAATTTCGCAAATTCTAGATAGCATCCTTTTTGAAGATAGAATTTCATATAACGGAACTTAAGTAATGCCATCCAGTTTTTCATCTAACCAACTGATACCATCTCAAAATGTCATAGCCGAATTCTTTTTAAATCAATATCAGAGTAAGCGAAAATAAGATGACTATGTAATAAACTATGATATAAACATGGATTTTATTTATATATAAAGATACGTAATACATAGTCCAGCGATAAAGAACTCCAAATTCCTAGAACAAGTCCATAAGGTTATGTATATATATGAACATCGAAATAGACCATAACCAAAATATCAAAAATCCAAAGCTGGTCTCATAGCACTGGTAGTAGCAGTAGTAGTAGAAGTCTCCAAGAAGTAACAGCAATCATCATTCAACATCATCATCAGCAGCAAATCTCCTCCACAGCAACCATCACACCGGATCCCTGATCCTCACCATTTACCTTATGCACATACTTAGGGATCATTGCCTTCCCATTGACTCCCGATAGAATGAACGACAAGCTCGTTTCCGCTCTCGCCTTCGACAGGATCCTCCTTGATCTTATTTGAAGGAGTAGTTACCCTACCACTGGGTACAAGGTCTGATGAAAAAGTGACCTTAATACGACTCCTTGAAATAGATGGGGAGTCTCCTCTCGAATGACTCTAAAAGAAAAAGGGTAGGAGCGGGTAGGTCCGAATTGAAAACTGTGATACAAGCGAGCTGGTCGAGTGGGAGATGATCCATGGTAAGTATAAAAGTTGGTACATGCATAGGGTATATGATGGGAATCCTAAACCTACGAGGATGTAACCGAACCAGTGGATTAGGGTAATCAAGGGTAACCACTATCTCACCCTCATACACCACTCGGCAATCCTCGCAGATCCATATGCCACTAGAAGTAGGCGGACCTCGATGCAAGCGATGTAACGTGACATCACCTACAAGGGCATAGGGGTAAGAAAATCTATGCACATAATCAATAGAGCATAAATGTTGAAGTAACATGATTATGCACAGATAACCCCAACTCAGTGAACAGCCATAGTTAACACTTAGCAAACACTTAATGCAAATAAGATGTTCACACACTCATTCCTGATATTCAGCCTTAACTAAATTAAGGGTAAGTGGCATGATACCTGACATCCTTATTTTTCTGAGATTCTCCCTTTAGTGTCCTCACAGACGTCAAACCAATATCACAGTGTATTCCCAGATCACGAATACGTTACCAAAACGTATAGCGTACTAGCTCGGAAGTGATAAAAACGTCACACTACCGGGTGAACGTCACGTCGCCCAAGGACGTAAACCTATCACTTCTCAACATACCATGGGTGTGATAAAAACGTCACCACATCTGATGAACGTCACGTCGCCTAAGGACGTAAACCTTATCACTTGTGATACACAACAGAGGTGATAAACAACGTCACAATGTCTGATGAACGTCACATCACCAAAACGTAAACCTTACCACTTGTGTGCATCACAACCTTCTCAACAAACAACGGGTGTGATAAAAAACGTCACCACATCTGATGAACGTCACGTCGCCCAAAACATAAACCTTATCACTTGTGATACACAACAGAGGTGATAAACAACGTCACCATGTCTGATGAACGTCACGTCGCCCAAGGACGTAAACCTTACCACTTGTGTGCATCCCACCGTTGAGCCATCAAATCAACAGTATACCACATACTGCCCACATTGTCCACCTTAATGTGTCATCAAGCTAGTAGCAACTTTTAGTATTTCCAAAGGTCCTACTCATGTCACCCGAACATGAATAAACAATCTGGCACTCAAGCTCTTAACTTAAAGAAAATTGATTGGTCTACCTCAATTGATAATATATAACGTGCCACCCGAGCAACGTTATGACGTGCCACCCGAGCAGCGTCCCGTCATCCAAACGGAATAGTCATATCATCAATCAATTTCTTTTAAGTCTTAGATCGCTTGGATTATTGTCATCTAAGTGTTGACAAAATAATTCAGAATTGAAAATGGTATTTTTAAGATTCCGGGTAAATTACTCGAGTGTTCTTCAAGTATTTCCAGATTACTCGAGTGTTCTTCAGACTACTCGAGTGTTCATGTCTTTCTGGGATTTGGGTTTCAGATTCATAAAAATACTCGAGTGATTCATGAGTTACTCGAGTGTTCTTCATCCTTTCCAGAATACTCGAGTGAACCCTGCCTTACTCGAGTGGTTTACCTTAACATATCCCATGCATCACTCGATTACTCGAGTTCTGGGCATGGTACTCGAGTGTTCTTGCTCAAAATACATTGTTTTACCAAAAATTCACTCGAGTAACCAGCCTAATACTCGAGTCTTTTGTTGCAGAATAGACTGAAATCTTGGTTTTAATACACCATTTTCAATTCTAACCATTTTTAGTCCAATCCAATGATCAACAGAGCTTAAATTATACATATTAAACTTGTTCCAACATAGAAACTGTAACAGCCCGATTTTCGTAAACCAAAATAATTAACTTTGTGTATTAAAATTACCAAAAATGAGGCCAAATTTTTTTTTTTTTTTGTAAAACATTGTGGAGTATTTCGATAAGGTTACTAAAAGCTCTTGTTGTACTTCAACACTTTCTTTCGAAAACCGAGTGTTACTAAAACCTCTCCTTTCATGAGACAATTGTTTCCATAAAAGATCTTGGTTTTAAATCATCTTGACAGTTTTCAAAAACTTACATGAGTTAACTTGACTTAGAGATAGGTTCCACAAGTCAAATTAAAACTTAGCTCGATTACATAAATGGCTCATGGCTTCGGTAATCCTTAAATCAAAACAATTACCATAATCTAAACTAACCACCCTAATCTTGAACTACTCTATTAAAGACTATTGGGTGAAGGTCCTCCTTCTTCTTGCGTCTTCCCTTGGCTCTAGATGAAGATGCCCTTCCTGATATTGTCCCATCCTTGCTATTGAATTCCAGCTTCGCTCCCCCGAGGAGGGAAGAATCCCTCCGGGCTTCATACCGAAATTTCCCTACATAGTTCCTATAACCTCGTACGGTGACTTGTCCTAGATGCGGCTCCAAATTAGCCCCACTGAGTTCATGCTCCGGATCTGCAATCACGATCTGGGTATAGCCAGTCCATACCCAGCCGCATGGGGTACGCTCCCAACCTCTTCCATATTTACTCCATGTGGTGATGTCCATGCAGTACTCCATCTGCCCGTCGAAATACCAGCAACACCGATATGCCAACGAACAGGAGAGAGTAAGCGTCCCGAACGACGGATCGTCGACGGCATGGGATTACGCTAGGCAAAAATAATATGACCACACAACATACAATACAAACATATAGCATGTATTCAACATTATCATCATTCTTATCTTTTATTATCTTATCAACTTACTTACTTCTTGTAAATATTCTTTCGTTCTCTCTCGTCCTCTCCATAACTTTATTTCACTTTTCTTCCAGACCTATCAATTCACATTCTTTGATGTTTGGGGAATTTTGACATCTCATCAAGGTATTCCTTTCGTTCCCGGCTTTCACACACGTCTACATCTCCTCGGTCATCCACCAGACCTAGTCGGAAGCAAACAGGAGTACAGGACCTTTACCGTGCGGGCACGACAGCTGTCACAACACAAATGGTCCCAGACCAGGAGGACTCTGCCTCAATCAATTCATAATAAACATGGCTCACTACCTCGCAGTGGCGAACAAAATGCCCCACTCCAGTCCCTCTCACTGTTCTCGATTTGCAATCTAGGGGGCGACAGTATGTTTCTAGTGGGCCCGCAGAACTTGCCACGGCATTAGACCCAGTCCCCACCACGTTAGTGCGCCACATGTGGAGTTCGTTCTGCCTAAAAACATACTCTAGACTTCTTGACGTTTCACCGTCATCGTCCTCCCCTAATGCAATCTCGTCCTAAGTATCCGCAGATACTTATCGTTTCTTCCTCTCCACTACTTCGCACTCTCATACCTCGCCGCATGTGTCTTTTAAGTCTTTTATCTTTTTAATTATCCTAAGGTCGGCCCATCCTTCGTGCAACCCTTCAATGTGTCCCGACCACTACTTGGCACAACTTTCCTCTCATCAATTCTCACATAGCGCAGAGCTGGGATCACATCACTAACACCTCATTTCTCAATTCCTTCCACAATCTCATATTTCAATTTCTTTTCACCATACTTTCCCACAATACTATTTCAAAACATTCTCACTAAATTTCCTTTCATAAGTTTCAAAATATAGTTTCCACAAACTTTTCTCAAACTACATCCTTTCACAAAATTCTCTCAAAAAGATTATTTCACAAAACTTTTTCAAAATTCCCCTTTTTCAAATCTTTTCAAAAGTCCTTTCAAAAATCTTTTATTAAAAACCCTTTCAAAACTGCTTTTCGTAAACCTTTTCAAAAGTACAACTTTGCTAAGCGCTAGTGGAGGAGCAAGCTCAACTCAACACTAGTTCCCAGTCTAAAACCAAAACAAAAGGAGCCCCGCTCCGTTCAACTCACATCTCATATCAGTATCACTCTTCCCAGCTCTGGCTCGTTCTCGCGTCCTTATCACTTTCCTTCCCCAATCTCAGTTCTTTATTATTACTCATTTCTCATCATATCTTTACTTTCAATCTCATTACTTCCTTGACTTATTTCTTAGCTTTCATTTCTTATTCAAGACGTATCAGACGTCCATCAACCATTCACTCAGACATAATTAAATAAATAAATAATTAAAAGCATGCACACCACATCACACAATAACATTGTGGCCTTCGTCACCTTTGTATAAGTGGCCACACAAAACAAACAATTGCCACTTATACTACTGACTCCAACCACTAAGTTCCGATCTTTTGAGATGATACGGAACGTCCTAATATATCACCTAACTACCACGGTGTCTTAGGAAAGCTTCTCTCTCACCTGAGGTCCAGCTATTTAATGCTTACCGTCTCCTTGGATCCTTGCGCTGCCGGCTGCCCCAATCCCTCGTCTTTCAAATTCCTCGTACTAAATAAAATACACTTATGTTATTAACTTGTATTAAGAAAATCTTTTCCGTAACTTAAACACCTCTCATTTCTCGTATTAAATAAAACACACTTATGTTGCTAACGCGTATTAAGAAAATCTTTTCTTAAATCAATTATCTCTTGAAAACTTTACTTTAAATCGCATGAAAACGTTTTTAAATGTAGGAAGCGAGTCCAAACAATTCTGGATAGCAAAGAATCACTTTGACAAAACTCCGAAAACATCGTAAAAACACCCTTTGTTTTAAATGACTCTTTTATTCAAAATTAACACTTTAAAACTCAAGTTTTTATCACAAAACACTTTGGACAGCCATGCACATAGTTTAAAACCTCAAAGGAAATTTTCTTAGATCAACTTATTTCAAAACCAGTTACACACTCAAATATTTTTCAAACATAGACTAACACACAACTACAACAATACTTAAATAAATTAGGTTACACAAGTAATTAATTAATCATTTAATTATAATCCAAACAAAACACTTAGGCATTCACCTCCTCAATCATTTTCCAAACATCAACTTAACTTACAGCAACCAGCAACACAAAATGAATCATTTAATTTCAATTATAATTCAAACACTTATTCATTTAATTATCTTCTAAACATTTTCATTTTCATAAGACAAAAACACTTAGTCACGCACATTTTCACAAATCAAATTCAATCAAGATTCAACCCCAAACATATTTATATTTCATGACCGAGTATAATCAAGGAAAACAAATCAAACATCACAAATTTAAGTCACATAAATCAACTTGATTTATTTTAAACTCTTAAATTCTATTTTCTTTTTCATACAAAAAAATTACTTACTCCTTCTTTTATTCTTACCCGAATGCACATACCTATACATATATTCATTTAAACATAATACTTTTTCCAAAATCATTTAATTCGTATATCTCCTTTAAATCAAAAACCGATTAGAAAGTAATCATTTACAACACAATTTCAAACAATCTATTTTAGCATAACTTCTTAAAACATACTCATTGCTTTTATGTCACTCCATTGAAAAGGACCCTAGTCTATTTCCCATGCCTAGGCCGAATCTAATTTGACAAAATAATGTTCTTGGTTCACTTTGTCAACATGCAAAAACATAAGATTCTTAAATCAAAAGAAATTAATCATGCATGCATCCTTTTTCATGAAAACAAAACATAATCACTTGGTTTAAGGCTTAGGCCGAATGCTCATTATTACAAATCAAGATTAAACTTCAAATCTTTAACATGCAAAACATGAATCAAGTTAAAGAAATCATTTTCCAAACTTGTTTCCTTGGTTTCTTTATTAAACCGTGAGGATCCTTAAGAAAAATAAAATCTCTTTTCTCAAAAACCACATGCATGCACCTAGATCTTATAGATCAAGTCATGAAATCAACCAAAATGGTACAAATCAAAGATGAAAATCACTTAGGGTAAGAAGAAGTCAAAACCGTGACATGAAGTGAAGGGGAATTAAATCTTTTGGTTCAAAAACATCATGCATGTATCAAAACTCAAGACTAGTCCATAGATCAACACAAAATCAAAACTTTTTATCTATAAATTTCATGAAAAGATTTCAAGAACCAAAACTTTTCAAAGATCAAAACAAAATTAAAGCTTCATTAAGTTCAAGTTAAAATCAAACACTTCCATTTACTCAAATTGACTTTTCTAATCATAAGATTAACATGCAATGGCTTGAATTAAATTAAAAAGCATCTAAGCCTACAATTTTGGTTATGGCCGAATCATTTAGTTTAGGATCTAGGACTTTACGAATTTATTTGTTCTTAGAATTTTAAGATCAAGGCATAAACAAAACATGCATGTACTCAAATCATCAAGATCATCATCAACCAACATGCAACACCAAGATCTCAACATTATTGTTAAGAAAGTTTAGATCTTCCATTTATTTACCAAAGAAACTCAAAAACACATTATAGTTCACGGTTTTAAGAAAAACAGTTTAACACACAAGAGATATACTTTAAATTTTACAAAAATCACCAAAACTTTTTAGATCCTTGAGATTGATGTTGAAAAACTTTAAGATCTTTAATGAAGATCTTAACCGAGTTAGGAAGTCTGGTAGTTAGACATTTACAAGTTATTTTTAGTCTTGAAAGTTCAAGATCAAAGATAAAACTTAGAAAATTAACATGCAAAGAAGGAAAGAAAGAAAGATTACAAGATTAAAGAAAACTAAGCTATTACAATTTCCCTCATAATCTTCGAGCTACCCACCAAAGGAAAGTTGGTCTTCTAACTTCTATGTGCTTGGATCTTCAAAGAAAGCTCTAGGTTTTGGCTTGGTTTTCTCCTCCTTATTCCTCTCTAACTCACGGCCTTTTCTCTATTTCTTTAGGTGTGTGTTGAGAGCTTAATGTTTGCTCTCAACCAAAGTGTTTGGAAGGTGAAGGGAATGAAAGAAAAGGAATGGAAATGGACTATGGGTGGCGATGTATATAGGCAAAAGCAAGGACATGAGACTTTCCTCTTTTGTCCTCAAAAGAATTCGGCCAAGGTGTAGATGGAGGGGTAATTTTGGCAAATCAAGAGTTTGCATGGGTGGATATTATCACTTCTAAGGAGACAATGAGGAGTAGATTAAGGAACTAGGTTTCCTTGGGCTTGAATACTCTTTGGCTCCTAGTTAGGTCTTTCCCTCACATCTAGTTAGGTCATGGTTAAGATTCAATCCCTTTGGTTCCTAGTCTAATGCTTAGGAAAACCCTAGGCTTGCACACATTCATATATATACGCCACATACACCCACTCACACACGTGGCACACACATACATGCACACCTACACTTATCACACACATATTCTATCATTCATGCATTATCACACTCTTAGGCTAATTTAATTCCATATAATCCTAAACATATATGTAGATAGATATACACGTAGCATACCACACATACATGCATCATCTTTTGATTCCTTAATTAATTCTATTTTAGCACATCTAATTACCAATTCACATAATAATTCAAAATATTTCAAGGAATCATATTAACACAATCACACATCAAATACATATCAACTAACACATATATTTAGAGAACAATCTCTTTCTTATGAAAATACCCTTGTTTAAAAATCACCTTTTCTTATATAATTAGTTCTCAAAATCCACTTTAAAAATCATGACATTATTTTATGAAAACCATTTTCTTAAAGTCACTCCTTTCCCTAAAACGTTAATTAGAAAATTTATTTAAGAGATATTCTTCCGAAAACACTTTTCTCAAAAATAAACCCCTTTAGTATTTTAATTTAATACGATGAATTTGCGGAGTGTTACAGAAACCACCACTTATTACACTAAATCAAATTTGAGCAACAATTATGCACAAAAACACATTTTTAACAACTCAACATACCAAATTCGGTTCCAAACACTTTTAGCATGAAAACAACTTTCATATAGCTCACATGCAACATATAGAACATTCTCAGAACAATTTTAGAGTGCAGGTTGGTCTCCAAACCAATTTCCTTATTCAAACTAAGCCCTTAGAGCCTCTTGGTGGCTCTCTAATCTCATACATGCAATTTAAACTCTATCTAGTGAATAGAAAGCTTCCCCCTTACCTCTTAGACATGAATCAACAGAGACTTTACCCAAAATTTAGCTTCCAAGTTGAATCCCCCAAACTCCACACTGAAACAGAGCAGTTTCAGCAGAGCACCAAGATTGAATTGGTTGATGCATGAAACATCCATGAAAATTGGGGAAATTAGTCTCTATAAACTCTGTACAATACGTACTAACTAAAGAAAGAAGATTTACATAGAGAGGTTACCTGAGCTTACCAAAATTAACGACCCGTGTAAGCTCCAGAAACTGGTTGGCAGCACCCAACCTTCACTTTCGAGCTCCAATTCTCCCAGCTCACACAATCTCAACACACAATCTTGGTATATTTGTGAAGCCCTGAATGTGAGCTTCACAATGGTGTATGATTTGTGGTTCGAATCAACCCAGAGAGGGAGAATCGATTGAATCAATTCAGAAACCCTAACTCAAGCAAAACTCACGAATTGAGCAAAGGGGTTGATTGATTCATCAACCATGGCTTAAATAGCCATTCATGGAGCTCATGCAGCTCGACACGAAAGCCATGGACGTGTTGAAGGCTTGATTTCGTGTCAAACGGCGGTGACTCGTTGGTGGTGACTCACCAAACGCACTCACTCGTCAACTCTGACCAAAATACTCGAGTATTCCCAAAAACACTCGAGTATTTTGCCTAGTTTTTGAAAAATATAAATTTTATTTTCTTTCCCTCCAAAATCTTTCTAAAATTACTTCAAGGTCCCAAACAGGGATTAATGTGCAAAATACTTATTTTCTCATATTAAAACTCTCTAATATTATCATTCATAATAAATTACTTTGAAACCAAGAATAAAAATGATTAATTATAAATGAGCTTTATAATTATCCTTTTATTAATCAGGGGTTAAAAATCTGGGATGTTACACATGTTAATTGAATTACTTTGTTTATGTGTTTTGGAATTATTTATTTGATAAAAGAAGTGAAGGAAAATGAATTATTTAATAAGTTACGATGTTGATTGATTTTTGAAAGGAATTTGGATATTTGTGTAAGATCCATGAAGAATGTTTTGATAAATGCCAAAAGGTTTTGAACAAGCTACAAATGTGTTGATCAAGATCAAGCTCAACAAGCAACAACAAACATCAAGTGATGAAGAGAAAGCCAACTCATGAAGACTTAGTTTGGTAGTTTATGTTTTTGTTGTTTTATCTTTTGCCTCACAAGTCTTTTAGTTTATGAGTTTGGGTATCGTTTATTAGAGGGTAGTGAATCTCTTTTGATTGCATGATTATATCATATTTTGAGTATTCACTTTGCCTAAAATCAATAGGTGGCTTAAATGTTTGAAAGAAAAGGTTTAGTTTTTGAGAAAACAAGTTTTAAGTGATTTTTAATGTTAATAATCGATTAACAAATTTTTTGATAATCGATTAACAGTGTATTTTGAACCGATAATCGGTTAACAAACTTTTGATAATCGATTATCTGCACTTTTACTCGAGTAAAATATTTTCATCTTTCGGCTTACTCGATTAAATCATGTTTTACTCGATTAACACTTTTTCTACTCGAGTAACATGATCAGATATGGTTTTTAAAATGCGTTTTTCACTTCTCAAAAGCACTTTTAACCATTCCTAACTTTTGGGTATTCTATATAAACCTATTTCTAACCTTTGTAATCATAATCCATCATTTTGATAATCAATTTTACAAAGAATCAAAGCCACTCTATTCTCTCTCACTCTCTCAAGATCAAAGCTCTCATTTTCATATTCTTTGATCAAGAACCTTGAATCTCTCATGTTGATATTTCATAGCTTTTGAAAGAGATTCATAGGATTGTTATTGTTTTTCATTTGGGTTGTAATCATTGCAAGTTAGGCAAGCTATCTACAACATTGGAAGCCTTGATTTTGTGAATCAAGCAAGTTTCATTGGAAGCCTTGGTGAGGCATTTCATCAAGCACTTGGAAGCCTTGTTGAAGAACAAGCATTTGGAAGTCTTGTGAGTGAAGCAAGCAATTGGAAGTCTTGTTGTGAGGGAATCGGCAAGCAAGAGAAGAGGTTAGATTGGATATCAATAGGATTACAAGGCAAGGGTGTGGTATCTCTTGTAGGCTAGCAAGAAGGGAGTCTTGTGAGGCATTTACTTGTAATTTGAGAAACTCTAATTCCTCATAGTGAAGAATCTCTCTTGGTTGAAGAGGGGACTGGATGTAGCTTTCAAGCGGATGAAAGTGAACCAGGATAAATCACTGTGTCGTATCTCTAAACCCTTAACTCTTTACATTCAAGTCTTTAATTGTGTTCTTGATTGAAAACCTAGAAAAAGTGATTTTTCTATATTTGATTGAATTTAATCTTTATTGTGCAAAATTGATAAAGGGAAAATCATTTTCATAACTAGGTTAATCAATAAGAATATTGGTGTTGATTGTTTCCACTTAATCTCTGATATAATATTTGTTAATTGATTGATTTTCATTGGTTTTAATCGTTTAGATTTGTTTCTTGCGAAAATCTTTCAAAGTTTCTATAACACCTATTCAACCCCCCTTCTAGGTGTTCTCCTAGTGTATCCTAGTTGTTTCACCCACCGATTGTAGGTTTTCATAATTGGTATCAGAGCTCGATCGAAAGACACGAGCATAGAGCTTTTTCGTTAAGATCCTTGAGGAAACTACAATGGGTTCTACGAATCCTTTTGGTGGTGAAGGTGCTTCAATAAATCGCCCTCCTATGTTTGGTGGAGAGAGTTATGGTTATTGGAAAATTAGGATGAGAATCTTTATAGAAGCTATAGATGTGAACATTTGGGAAGCCATTGAAAATGGTCCTTATATTCCCTCAAAAGATGTAGAAGGTGTGCTTACCCTAACTCCCAAAGATAAGTGGACCGATGATGATAAAAGGAAAATTCAATATGATTTAAAAGCAAAGAATATCATCACCTCCGCTCTATCTTATGATGAGTTCTTTAGAGTCTCCCAATGTCGTGATGCCAAAGAAATGTGGGACACCTTGCAAGTTACACATGAAGGCACTAGTGAAGTTAGGCGTGCTAGATTAAATTCTTTGATACATGAATATGAATTGTTTCGTATGTTGCCTAATGAATCTATATGTTTTATGCAAAAACGTTTTACTCATATTGTTAATCATCTCATTGCTCTTGGTAAAACTTTCTTGAATTGTGAACTTGTTAACAAAGTTTTAAGATGTCTAAGTAGGGAATGGCAACCTAAGGTTACTGCAATAGTTGAATCAAAGGACTTGGACACCATGGACTTAGCAACACTTTTCGGAAAGCTTCAAGAACATGAAATGGAGCTTGAACGTTTGCATATACATGAAGAATCGGACAAGAACAAAGAGAGAAAAGGAATTGCTCTTAAAGCTCAAAGGTCATATAAAAAGGAAGAGAGTTCCGATGATAATGATGATAATGAAGATTCCGATTCGGACATTGATGAAGAGGAGATGAAGCTTCTACTAAGAAAGTTCAATAAGATTCTAAGGAGAAAAGGAAGGTTGAACAAAGACAAAAGTAAAGAGAAGAATTCCCCACACTACAAGACAAAGACTTCAAAAGAAGGTATAGTTTGCCATGAATGTGGAAAGCCCGGTCATCTCAAGTACTCATGCTCTAAGTATCTTAAGAAGAAGGAGAAAGAAAAGAAAACTAAAAGAGCATACATAGTTTGGAATAGTGATGATGAAGATAAGAAAAGCCAATCAAATAGTTCTTCGGATGATGAAGATGCCGCTTGTCTCAACTTGATACCTCTAGTAAATGAAGAGGAAAGTTCAAATGATGAATCAAGTGAACAAAGCGATGAAAGCGATGTAAGTGAAACTAAATCCGAAATTTCTTCTAAATATGAAATTCTATATAATGCTTATGAAGAAATGCATGAACAATTTAAGAAACTAGCTTTGAAAAATATTGAAAGGAAGAAGCTCATTTTGAAACATCAACAAGAGATTTTAGAACTTCAAAAACAAGTTGATGAGCTTAATCTTGAAAATGAAACTCTTGATCTTATATATGCTAGTTCTTCTTGTGATTGTGCTAGTAGATTGAATATTGTGGTTGATTGTGAGAATTGCAAGTTGCTTAAGGATGAAAATGCTATTTTGAAAAATAAGCTTGCAAGTTTCTCAAATGGTGATATTAGATTGCGCACATTGTTAAATTTTCAAAGAGAAAATTCAAACAAGTTTGGTTTGGGTTATACTAATGCTAAGAGTAAATCTCATAGAAATGTTGTTGATTTTTCAAATGCACCAACATGTTTCTATTGTGGTACTCATGGACATACTTCAAATGTGTGTTATATTAAAGTGCATGGTATACCTAAAGGAGATTTTGTTTGGGTGAAAAAGGGTGAGAGTCCCTACACTAACAAAAATGGATCCAAAACCATTTGGATACCAAAAAGCAAAGCATGATTGTTTTTGTAGGTATGATTGAAGAGCAAAAGGACTTTCATGTGTTATTCATTCATTTGCTTCTTCAATTGGTATTAAGGAGAAAATTCTACAAATTGGTAACATTTGATTTTATACAATTGGTATTTCAATTTGATATTGTTGGATATTGCTCATAGTTCTCTCAATTGGTATTATTTCTTATAATGTGATATTGTTTATACTATTGAGAAAATACTATTGGTATCAAATTCTTACAATTGTTTTTCAATTGGTATCATGTTATTGGTATACAATTTGTTATAATTGATATCATTGAGTAATCATTAGATGATTATCATGCTTTGGTTGTTATATCTTATTAATCTCTCTATTTTGGCTTAGATCTTATATTTTTAATTGGTATATATTTCTTTTTGATAATGCCAAAGGGGGAGAAATATGATGTTTTGAAAAAGGGGAGAAATATTATGTTTTGATTATTTTTTTTTTTTTTTTTGAGAAATGAAATAGTATGTTTGGAGAAAGGTTGTTTTTGTTGTTTTTATGTAGGTTGAGCAAAGTTGTTGGAGATAGGGGGAGAATCAAGCTTAACTCAATTGGATTTCAAATGTTAAAAGCATTTATTGAGGGGGAGCAAGAGTCTCGCCAAGTAATCAAATGGTTCAAGCATCAACAATTTCAATGAACTTCATAAATTCAAAACATGTTTGTCATTTTCAAAAAGGGGGAGATTGTAAGATCCATGAAGAATGTTTTGATAAATGCCAAAAGGTTTTGAACAAGCTACAAATGTGTTGATCAAGATCAAGCTCAACAAGCAACAACAAACATCAAGTGATGAAGAGAAAGCCAACTCATGAAGACTTAGTTTGGTAGTTTATGTTTTATTGTTTTATCTTTTGCCTCACAAGTCTTTTAGTTTATGAGTTTGGGTAGCGTTTATTAGAGGGTAGTGAATCTCTTTTGATTGCATGATTATATCATATTTTGAGTATTCACTTTGCCTAAAATCAATAGGTGGCTTAAAGGTTTGAAAGAAAAGGTTTAGTTTTTGAGAAAACAAGTTTTAAGTGATTTTTAATGTTAATAATCGATTAACAGATTTTTTTGATAATCGATTAACAGTGTATTTTGAACCGATAATCGGTTAACAAACTTTTGATAATCGATTATCTGCACTTTTACTCGAGTAAAATATTTTCATCTTTCGGCTTACTCGATTAAATCATGTTTTACTCGATTAACACTTTTTCTACTCGAGTAACATGATCAGATATGGTTTTTAAAATGCGTTTTTCACTTCTCAAAAGCACTTTTAACCATTCCTAACTTTTGGGTATTCTATATAAACCTATTTCTAACCTTTGTAATCATAATCCATCATTTTGATAATCAATTTTACAAAGAATCAAAGCCACTCTATTCTCTCTCACTCTCTCAAGATCAAAGCTCTCATTTTCATATTCTTTGATCAAGAACCTTGAATCTCTCATGTTGATATTTCATAGCTTTTGAAAGAGATTGATAGGATTTTTATTGTTTTTCATTTGGGTTGTAATCATTGCAAGTTAGGCAAGCTATCTACAACATTGGAAGCCTTGATTTTGTGAATCAAGCAAGTTTCATTGGAAGCCTTGGTGAGGCATTTCATCAAGCACTTGGAAGCCTTGTTGAAGAACAAGCATTTGGAAGTCTTGTGAGTGAAGCAAGCAATTGGAAGTCTTGTTGTGAGGGAATCGGCAAGCAAGAGAAGAGGTTAGATTAGATATCAATAGGATTACAAGGCAAGGGTGTGGTATCTCTTGTAGGCTAGCAAGAAGGGAGTCTTGTGAGGCATTTACTTGTAATTTGAGAAACTCTAATTCCTCATAGTGAAGAATCTCTCTTGGTTGAAGAGGGGACTGGATGTAGCTTTCAAGCGGATGAAAGTGAACCAGGATAAATCACTGTGTCGTATCTCTAAACCCTTAACTCTTTACATTCAAGTCTTTAATTGTGTTCTTGATTGAAAACCTATAAAAAGTGATTTTTCTATATTTGATTGAATTGAATCTTTATTGTGCAAAATTGATAAAGGGAAAATCATTTTCATAACTAGGTTAATCAATAAGAATATTGGTGTTGATTGTTTCCGCTTAATCTCTGATATAATATTTGTTAATTGATTGATTTTCATTGGTTTTAATCGTTTAGATTTGTTTCTTGCGAAAATCTTTCAAAGTTTCTATAACACCTATTCAACCCCCCTTCTAGGTGTTCTCCTAGTGTATCCTAGTTGTTTCACCCACCGATTGTAGGTTTTCATAATTTGAAAAAGTATTGGGTCTCTTGGTTGCTGCCTCATTTTGTTGCATAATGTTATACTTGGAAATAAATTGTTTTAAGTATTTGAGTTTGAAAAATTGTTAATCAAAGTGTTTGTTTAATTGTTTTCAAGATACTTAGCCTGTTTTTGGATTTAAATTGGTTTTGAACAATGGAAAATGAATTTGGGACTTAGCATATGATGCTGTCCAGAATTTTTGTAAGTTGTATTTCTTATTTAAAGATGTTTTCAAAGTGATTTGAAGTTGGGTTTTGATGAGTACTTAATATAAGATAAAGTTGGTTTGAAAAATGCGATTTTACAATGTTTTCGGATTTTCTAAAAGAGTGGTTTATGGGCTAGCATCTTTGCTGTCCAGTTTTTATTTAAATTGTTTTTCAATCCTGAAAAAATGTGTTTGATTGGTTTTAAAGTTTAAGTTTTAAATGGTACGTGATTTAAGAAAAATTGGATTTTAAAAAAAAATGAAAAATGACGTTACTTGATGTTTTCGGGATCGAGCGAGCGGCTGTCCAAGACGGACCAGCAATCGATCCATTTGTTTAAAAATGATTTCATTGATTCCTTATAATGATTTCAAAGTGTTTAAAGTACATTGAAAGTTGGATTTTGATTTGAGAAAATCTTTACGTTTTACGATTTTCCGACAAGTGAAAGGAGTCTCAAAAAATACGTTTTGACTCTAAGTATGACAATTAGTTAGATAGATTAGTAACATTAGTGTCTCCTATCTAGTATAAGGTGCGTATAAGTCAAGAAGTTGGAGCAGCTGACAGTTGGGAGGACCCGCAACGATTTCGGACGAGGTATTTGCTGGAGTTGAGGTGAGAGAGAAGCTTCCCTAAGACACCGTGGTATTTAGGTGAAGTATTAGGACACTCCGTACTCTCTCAAAGTCGGAGTAAAGGTCTATTGTAGCTAGTAGTATACCCGATAAATTGTGTGCCTTGTTTGTATCGCGGTATACGAAGACTCAGACCTATACCATCACATGGTATGAATTGATTGGTATGTTTGTTATGTTGAGATATATTGTTGTTTATATTGTTATTGCATGAGCATAATGTATCATCTCGCAATATCATATAAGAATAGTAAAGACATTAAAAACTATAAGAAATCCCCCAAGAATAGAACGGTACTCTAATGAATTAGATGCGCTGCGGAACCGGATGATGCTGAGGCGCCCGAGTACGTGGATCGAGCTGACGACAATGCTTTTGGACCGGATGCAACGATCGCAGAGTTCTACATAGACAACCCCATATGGTCGTAGCCATATGTTGAGAATGACTTGGGGATAGGTCGGAGCCTATCTACCAAAAGTTGATGAATATCCCGCATATAGTCGAAGCTATATGCCGATGGTGATTCTGAGTGGGTCGAAGCCCGTCAGAATGATTTTGGATATCCCGCATATAGTCGTAGCTATATGCCAGAGGTAATTCTGAGTGGGTCGTAGCCCGTCAGAATGATGATTGATATTCCGCATATAGTCGGAACTATATGTCGAGGTTGGTTCTGAATGGGTCGTAGCCCGTCAGAAAGATCGTGGATATCCTGCGTATGGTCGGAGCCGTATGCCGAGAATGATTCAGGATGGGTCGGAGCCTGTCAAACGTATTAGTCGAGTCCTACAGAAGCATTCCGCATATAGTCGGAGCTGTATGACGGAGATGACTTAGGGTGGGTTGACGTTAGATCAAACAAGTGTAACCTCACGACGTAGAACCCTAACCCGAAGTAGTGGAGAGGAAGATACACCTGAATTACCCTTGTGGTGTTCAGCTGGATGATTAAGATAGGGGACGGTAATGACGATGATTCGTCATAAGCCTTGGGAAGTCTGTCTAGGTGGGAAAAACCATAGGGGCCCTAGCTGATTTCAGTCGGAGCTGGTCACTCAGTGGCGTGGACGAAGTACCACATGATCACTAGACAGAGGACTGACACCCCCTTGACTAAATCTTGATCAGTGAGAGGGATGCTCGAACACGACCGGATGGGTTTATTTTATTTCATTTCCCGGGACATTATATGAATGCATTCACTTTGCCATCCAGTAAAAGTCGGTGTGGTTAGAGATCCTGTACTCCTGATTGCTTCCGACTAGGAGGATGGATTCCGAGGAGATGTAGACCCAAAACCATAAAGCCTGAACTTCCTATATTATGGACTCGAGAAATATGGATAAAGAGACTCTGATCCCATGAGATGATCTGATTAAGAGATTCCCTTAAGTGAAAGACTCGCAAGAGGTAATCGAGAATAGCGCGTCGCGAAGAGATTAACGATAAGGATAGACAAAAAGTAAGCTTACGTTAATAAATGATTAATTAATGATAATCATGATTACGAATGTGATAATGCAAATATGTTATCTTGTTATGTTGTATTGCATTGTTGTGCTGTGAATATGTTATGTTGTGTGCTTGTTTTGTCTTGATAATTTGCCTATCGTAAACCCACACCGTCGACGATACGTCGTTCGGAATGCTTACTCTCTCTGTCTTTCCCGCTCCCTGTGGACTTCTGTGATGATGTCCACAGGTGACAAAGTAAGTAGTTTATCTCGGGAGTTGGCGCTTCAAGTGATGACCTACGAAGACAAGACCGAAATGGAGTCTCGAAGGAGAAGAAGGTCAAGCTCGGCTCGAGGACGCGATGGTTGATGATTCGACCCTTCTGAGGAGCATTGCGTTGGACGGAGGTCTACTGTCATAGTATTTATGTTCAAGTATTGTACTCCCTTACCAGGTACTTAGACATCATTAGCTGCATTCACATGTGCACCCGAAAGATGTTTTATAAAGCTGGATAATCAATATTAAGTTTTCCTGGTTAAACATAAAAGAGATGGGCTTTTAAATGTGATTTGTGAAAGCAAGTTTCAAAGTGCGATGTTTCATAACATCTCTGTTTGGAACTTGAAGTATAACGTGTGATATGAGAATCAAATTATGTTGCAAATTATTTTGATAAAAGATTTTGGATCTTGGAGATTCTCATGTCCATGTTATGTTATAAAAAAAAAAAATTGGCCCAAATTTTCACCACATTAATTAAAGAAATTATATTTTCAAGTTGTCAAATCGGGGTGTTACAATTTTTGAACTAAAAAGTCTTGATCTTTGTGATTGCATGTCACGGTTTTAGTAAGAAAGTAAAGAAAATCAACTTTTGAAAAGTGGTTTTGTTTTGATTTAAGTTTATTGGTGTTGCATGTTAAAGATTTGAGCTTTTCTCTTGATTTTTTTTATGGATATTCGGCCAAAGTTTTGAATCAAAAAGATCATGTTTTGTTTTCCATAAAAAGGTACTTGCATGTGGTTTTCTCTTGATTTAAGTATTTTTAAGTGCATGCAAGGAAAATGAAAATGAAAACTTGGTTTGAAGAGGAAAAGAGGTCACGGTTTTATGCTTAAAAAGGGAATGGTATTTTCCAAAACCATGTGTTTAGAAGTGCATGATTTGATTTGGTATTTTAAGGTTTGCATGTTTGAAAAAGTGCATCAAAAACTTTGTTTTTGCCATGATGATGATTCGGCCTAGGCTAGGTTTAGTAGGCTAGATTCTTTCCCATGTGAATTGACTTGATGTAATGAGTGTGTTTTGTGATTTAATTTTAAGAAAAATTATTTGAATTGTGTTGAAATTATTTCTTTCAATTCGGTTTTGATGAAAGAAAATGAATGAGTGAATTTGATTATCCCAACAAGTATTTTCATAGGTTTGATTTTTATTCTTTGCTGTCCAAGATTTAATTATAAAGTATTTCAATTTTAAAAGTGTTTTTGATTTATGAAAAATGTGGATTTCAAATGCTATTCGAAATAACAAAAGTTGGAATGAAAAACTCCGAAAAAAATCAATGTTTTAAGAAATAAAAAGGTGGCTGGACTTATTTCATACAGCCACATAAATTAATTATTTAATTTAAGTTTTCAAATGATTTTGAAGGATTTCAAGTACAAGAAAAGATTGTGATTTGTTTTGATTGTGTTTTAAAGAAAAGAATAAAGAAAAATAAAGGATTTTCTATTTCAAGTGAAGAGAACAAGTGATGATTTTTAATTGAAATAGATTTTTGACGTAAATGTATTTTATTTACTATGAGGTATTCTCTAGACGTTGGGACTGATCTGCAAGGAGAAGTTAGAGACTTCCGAGGACAAGGCATTTCGTTTGCTGGGATAAGAGGTGAGTGAGTGAGAGTGCTGTGATCCCGTAACATGGTTGTTCGTAAGGTGAATATCTGGATTATAAACATATTGAGTCTTATGTGCCATATGTGTATATTATGTGTTATATGCTTATCTGTCTTGTTGAATATATTGCATGTACTGAATCTTACTGTTTCTATACTGTTGAGTATATCATTTGCTGTCTGGAAAATCTGAATGTTGTGATATATGATAATGGGAATTATGAGAAAGAACAAGACTTGAAGTTAAGTGGAAAAGTGAATAGTGATGATATCCAAGAATGTTTCATGGAGCAAATGATGCACCAGACATGGAGTTCGTGTTCGTGAAGCTGAGATCGTGCTTGCGGATTCAAGACGGAGGATGATCGTCAAGTGGCTTTGGAGAAGGCAAAAGAATGCAAGAGAGTTATGAGAATTCCTACGGGAACAGTTTGATGGAATTGTTGCCAAGTGGCTAGTGAAAGTGAAAGAGATAAGTGAATGTTGGGGAACGGATATAACCCTTAGTGGTCGGGACTTGTCGAAGGGATGAATCAAGGGCGAGCCGACCTTAGGTTAATTAAAAGAATTAAAAGACATTAAAAGACATTAAAAGACTTTAACATAAGCGGTGAGGTATGAGAGTGCGAAGTAGTGGAGAGGAAGATACCATGGGTATCTGCGGATACTCAGGTGGAGATTGCATGAGGGGAGGGCAAGGACGGTGAACGTCAAGAAGCCTGGAGTATATTTCTAGGCGGAACGAATCCCACGTGCGGCATACGAACGTGGTAGGGACTGGGTCCTAAGCCGTGGTGAGTTCTGCACAGCTAACTAGAAATGATACTGTCACCCCCTTGATTGCAAGTCTAGAACAGTGAGAGGGACTGGAACGGGGCATTGTGATTTGCCACTGTACCCGAGTTCTTCTACAGTGAGCCTTGATTAAATGATATTATATAAATTGAATGAAATGATTTGAGGTTGTACCGAGAGTTTTACAGTTCTCCTGGCTTGGAGGCAAGTGTTGATACAGCTGTCGTGCCCGCGTGGTAAAGGTCCTGTACTCCTGTTAGCTTCCGACTAGGATTGGATGGAGACCGAGGAGATGTAGACGTGTGCGTTTTTCCTCAGTAATGGTTTTTCCCCACCTCATTGAGTGAACGGAATATGATAAGACTTAAGATTAATAAAAGATTCAAAGAATGAAAATATAAGTGACTGTTGGAAAGATTGAGAAATCTTGTGAGTATTACGGTATTATGTGCATTGAATTATGTGGCATTAATTCATGATTTTGCTATGTTTGAAATATTCTTATATGCTTCATTCATTTATGCTATGTATACTACATGCTTATACTATCCTGTTCTGGTTATCTGTTTTGTTCTGTTTATCTTTCTGCTCTGGTTATCTGGTCTTGTTCTATATATGTCATCTGTCTTTCTTTCTATTGAGTCTACCCTGAGACCTCACGGTCAACTCGTTAGTGTTCGGAACACTGACTCTCTCCTACCTTGTTGTCGTATTGGCATCTACCGGTATTGCAACGGGTAGATGGCGTATCGTGTAGCAATCCACATGTGGCCTCTTCAGGGAGGAGCATGGGAGGTTGTTCCTGAGGGTTGGATTTGGAGAGGTGAAACTCGGTTGGAGATCGACGATCCAAGGCATATTTTGTGAGGAACGAGTCTGGACGTGCACGTAGGGCAGGTCACTCTTCGTGACTATCAAGATGGCGGACCGAGGGACCATCACGAGTATGATGGCGATCCCGCACCGTTGGCTGCTGTGATTCCTCAACCGATGCAGGAGGAAGACGCTAGTGACTCTGGTCACGAAGCGGAGACGGACTCTAGCGAGGAAATGGAAACGGATGCTAGTTCGGCTGAAGAGTGATGTCCGGCGTTCTGTGTCTAGATGTTTTAGTGTGTCTAGGATCTAAGTCCCCAATCGAGGATTACTTTGTGAAGTACCATGGATGTAATTCAGCTACTTTTTAAAATATGGTTATGTAATCTTTTTGTAACTATGAACTATTTTTGGAAAACTCTTGGATATGAGATTCCAATGCTTATGACTTATGTTTCAACTATAATGAGAATGATGTTATGATAAGTTGGTGATGTTTCGGTTACAAGAAGTTTCGAAAGTGACAACTCGATTTTCAAGTAAGAGATAACAGTAATTAATGAACTAATGTTTTTCAAAAAAAAATGGCCTCATTTTTACAACAATTTAATAATAAATCGGTTAAGGTTTCGGAAGTGAAAATCGGGCTGTTACAAAGAGAATCCTGAGAATGCTCAAGAGCAACCATGGATCACAGTACGAACTAGAAGCAAGCAAAATAAGATTGATAACAATAAGGGACAAAGCTCTGTGCAGAATTACCAGGCCTCAAAGGCCAATGGATAGTTTACTGATTTGGAATATTAGGGGATTTAATAATCCCCAAAAGCAAAGAGAATTAAATACTCTTTCCAGGGAGAATAAGGTAGGTTTAGTTGCTATTTTAGAGAATAAATTGAGGGCCAATACTTATCAAGCCACTCTTAATAGATTTGTTCCTGGCTGGGGTTACACAGTCAATATTGTTGATCATCCAATTGGTAGGATCTGTGTGCTATGGAAACCTGATCTATTCAGGGTTAATGTTATCAGAACTTCAAGCCAGCTCATTCACTGCCACATTATGTTGCTCAATTCTCAGGTTGATTTCCATGCTACCTTTGTGTATGCTTCTAATGACTCTACCACTAGAAAGGAGCTATGGAATGATTTGGTTAATTTTAAGAGATCAATTCAAGGTCCTTGGCTGGTTTCAGGCGATTTCAACTACTGCTTGCATCCTAATGACAAGTTAGGGGGTAATCAGATAGATTGGGAAGCTGTGTCAGATTTCAGGGATTGTCTAAGTGAGTGTGCTTTGGAAGACATGAGATTCTCTGGGAATTTCTTTACCTGGGACAATAAGTAGATGGAGGATAACAGGATATACAGCAAACTAGATAGGAATTTGGTTAACACAAGTTGGATGGATTTGTGGCCTAATTTGGAGACTGTTTTCTTGACAAGTAGCTTATCGGGTCATAGTCCTGCACTGATTAAAGGTTCTGTGCTGAATATTCATAAGTTTGGCAGCTTTAAGTTCCTAAACATATGCTCTCAGGCTCCTGATTTCTTATATACTGTCAGGGAGGTTTGGATGTCTCATGTTCCTGGTTTTGCTATGTTTAGAGTTTCCACTAAACTAAACTTGCTAAAAAACCCTCTAAAGTTGCTGAATAAAAGAGAATTTGATGGTATTGATTTGAAAGAGAAGCAATTGAGGCTGGAATTGGAGGGAATTCAAATTAGGCTTAGGAGTAATCCTCTTGATACTCATATTCAGATGGAAGAAAGGGAGGCTTATGCTAGATATTCAAAAGCCCTGCAAGCTGCAGTGACTTTTCTGAGGCAGAAGGCTAAGGAAAAGTGGGTTAAGGATGGAGATCAAAATACTTCCTATTTTCATGCTTCCATCAGGTTGAGACAGTACAGGAATAGGATCTTGAGGGTAATTGATGATAGTGGACAGGTTTGCCAGAATCAAAACGACATCATGTCTGCTTTTGTTGATTATTATCAGAAGCTTTTTCAGGAAAAGCACATTGTGTGGAGCTTGTCTGACACCATCAAAAATCAGGGCAGGGTTCTGAATGCTACTGAGCAGATTGGTCTTCTAAAACCGTTTAGTAGAGGGGAAATTAAGCAGAGTTTTTGGGAGATTGACAAGGACAAATCCCCAGGACCAGATGGCTATGGAGCAGGGTTCTTTCAGTATGCTTGGGAGGTGATTGGTGATGATTGCTGTGAAGCTGTAGAGGAGTTTTTCAGGTCAGGTAAATTACTGAGATCCTGGAATGCTACTTCTCTTGTGCTTGTCCCTAAATCTGAAGATTGTCCTTCCTTCTATTATTAATGCTAATCAGACAGCCTTTGTGGAGGGGAGGAGTATTCTGCATAACATTTTGATTTCTCAGGATCTTCTAAGACACTATGGCAGGAAGAATGCTTTCTTATAGATGCTTGTTAAAAATTGATCTTATGAAAGCCTATGATACCCTGAACTGGAATTTTATTCATAATATGCTGCAGGCTTTTAATTTTCCCTCTAAATTCACTGATTGGATTATGACTTGCATATCATCAGTATCCTTCGGTGTGGTGGTTAATGGTGATCATTCGGAAAGATTTTATAATAGAAGTGGCATCAGGCAAGGAGATCCAATCTCTCCTTTAATCTTTATGATTGCCATGGAGGTGCTGTCTAGAAGGTTGCAGGCTTCTACCAATCACCCAGATTTCAGATTCCACCCTATGTGCAGAGATTTGAGATTGGTTAGTTTGTCTTTTGCTGATGACCTCATGCTTTTCTGTAAGGGTCATCCTAAGAGTGTCAGGGTATTGATGGAGGCTTTGCAAGAATTCTCCAGGAATTCTGGCATGGTTGCTAGCAGAGAGAAATCCCAGGTTTTCATGGCCGGTGTGAAAGAGCATTGCAGGGAGCAGATTTGGGCTTCTACTGGTTTTTCAATGGGAAGATTTCCTTTCAGGTATCTTGGGATTCCTGTATCATCTAGAAAATGGTCTGTCTCAACCTGCCACTCTCTGGTTGATAAAGTTACTAGCAGAATCAACACTTGGAAGACCAGAAATCTTTCTTATCAAAGCAAATGTGTGCTTATCAATTATGTGCTTCTGTCTCTGCACACTTACTGGGCATCTACTTTTATTATTCCAAAGACAGTGCTAAGAGAGGTGGATAGAATCTGCAGGAAGTTTCTTTGGGGATCTGATCATGCAGCACCTATAAGTTGGGCTAAGGTTTGTACTGAAAAAAGGTTTGGTGGTTTAAACTTTAAAAACACCATAATCTGGAATCAGGCAGCTTTAGGGAAGCAGCTTTGGCATATTGCTAACAAAACTGATGTTTTATGGGTGGAGTGGGTTAATTCAGTGTATCTGAAAGGGGACATCATCTGGGCAGTGCAGCAATCCCAGGGATATGGCTGGCATTTTAATCAAATTTTGAAAGTTAGGAACCATATGCAATCTGGTTATAATCATAATGTATGGATTCATAGACCTGATGGGGTATACACCATAAAATCAGGTTACCAATTCTTACTTGGGCCTCAAGTAAAATTCAACCTTTGCAGACAGGTGTGGAACTTAGCTTCTGTTCAGAAGCATTGCTTCATCTTTTGGATGGCTACTCAGGACAGGCTAAAGACAAGAGACAGATTGAGGAGGTTTACTATTGTTGATTCTGATCTGTGTACTTTATGTGGCAGTGACATTGAAACTAAGGATCATATGTTTTTCCAATGTGAGTGGAGTAAGTGCCTGCTGATCATGCTTACCAATTGGCTGTGTGTGGATAGAGTGTGCTACAGGTTTAGGAACTGGACCAAATGGCTAAGAATTGGCACTAAACATAAGCTGTTGAAAATGCTGCATTCTGCTCTCTTTGCAGCAGCTGTGTATCACACATGGTGTGAAAGGAACCGTAGAATTTTTAATCAGACCCAGATGCATCCAAAACAAGTGTATCATTTGGCTATAAGGGAGTTGGCTTCTCGTTTCGTTGCGGTCTTTCCTGACTACAGGAACTGGTCGAATAGGATTTTAGTTTCAAGAATAAATGAGCAAATTTAATTTTAGCCAATTTTGTTTCATTTCATTTGTATTATCATTTTTTGAGGCTTTAGACAAGCAGAACCCTTCCTAGAATGTGGCTCCTTGTCTAGGGTGCTCATTCTTTGTATTATTTTATATGTGCTCGTTGGTAATAAAATTATTTTATTTACCAAAAAAAAACGTCACATAGCAACATTATTTTCTAAAACCGATTCCATAATCTTGGGATGAAATTAAAATGTTTCGCTACTACAAAATTCACAATTAAAGGCGGTATTTTAAGGGCGATTCCTTAACGGAACTGCCCTCTTTACTTTAATTTGATTTAAGAGAAAGGTTATTTCATTTAACCAGCCTTAAAAATCTAATTTTTAAAAGCATAGCTAACGAAACCACCTTTCTTTTAGCCTAAATAAAATTCAGATGTTTATAGAGGAGGGTTCCGTTGTTCAACCGCCTACTTAAATCTTAAATTTAAAAAAAAAGACACCCAAAAAAAACCCAGAAACATTCCCACTAACACAAATTTTACTAAGTGTTTGCCTAAGCACATACTCGCAAGATGCACTCCTCTTGGCTCTTACCGTCGAACTTCAACAACAACAACACACTCACAGTAACAACACGGTCGCACTCACAGCAACAACACAGTCACAGTCGCAAGTCGCCATCGTCCTCCTCTTACCACCGTCGCCACCGTCGCCACCATCGCTTGCCATCGTCCACCATCTGTCATTGCATGCAATCTCCTCTCACCTCATTCTAAGTAAGAAAAATCATATTTCTCTCATTCTCTCTTTAAGTTTTCTTTTTTTTCGATTCTCCCCTTTTTTTATTCTGGTAATAGAGTTTAGGGTTTTTGATTTTCCCTCTTTTTGATTTTGGGTTTAGGGTTTTTTATTTTCCCTCTTTCTGATTTGGGGTTTTCACATTAATTTTGTGCATGTTTCTATTTAGGGTTTTTGATTTAGGCCCTTCCCCTGTCCTCTGTTTTTGATTTTGTGCGTGTGTGCTTGTGAAAGAAAGAGAAATAGACTGTGATGAAATGGATTTGTGCATGCAAGCTTCTTTTAATTTTTTTTCCTTAGTTTTCCTTTGATGGGCTTTCTGTTGGAGGAAAAGGGAACACAATTTGTTAATTCTTTTGCTTTATCTTGCTTTTGATGCCTTTTTTCAATGGTTTTACAATGTGGTGGGTGTGGTGTTTTTGGATTCAATTGGCATGCCCTTTTCAGTTGCCATCTTTTGTACTGACTGACTGTTGTGGGAATAATTGATTTTGTGGATGTGATTTTCTTTTAGTGTGGTTTACATTGATAGTCTTTTTGTTGAGTTAATTGATTTTGTGCATGGGCTTCTTTGAGTTCTTTTATTTTATTTATTTTTAAATTTTGATGGGATTTTGTTAATGGAAAAGGAAACAAATTTGAAAAATGATTAGGAAATAGGAAGGACAAAAATATTTAGTGTAATTGACGTTGGGTGCCAATGTGGTCATTGCTACTTGCTTAGTTGACATGCCTGCTTGGCTGCCTGACTCCCTTCATTGGCAACTGGAAAAACGAGGGGAGTAAAAATTTGTAAACTGTTTGGCATTGTTTTTGTATTCACATTGGGAATTATACTCATGATGTTTTTGGTAATCATATGTGGTAGAAAATCTTTTAGAGTTGAATTTGAAGGGTATCTAAACCAGTTGATGTTGTTGTACTGCAGCTAAAAATGGTAAAATTAAGAGCCAAGTCTGCTCTTGGAAATTGCTTTGCTTGCATGATAGTTGTAATGCAGAGCAAAGAGATGGCGTCCTTGCCATGTATGCAACTTGTTGAAGTTTATCAGTGATGTCGAATCTTGTTTATTTGACAATAAGATACACTTTCATTCTTAAGTATATTTTGTATAATTGTTTGTAAAGCTTTAAGATTAGGCTTCTATAATTGTCAAAAGGTACACCACCTCTTTGAGTTATTACAAAAGAGAGATGTGGAAATGAGAGATTTTGTATAGTATTGCCGAAACTAGCAATCAAAACTGCTCTTCTAAATAATTCATTTTTTAATTAAAAAATTAACCATTTTTTATGAATATTTACTGTTGTATGGCATGATTGTTGCCTAATCAAATTGCTTATGGACTTCATAAAACTATATATGCAGATGTTATTTAATTACTATATATAATCATGTATTTTTTTTTATACTTTATTTGAAGGTACCTGTATGAAAAATTTATGGTTCCAAATGGTTTGACAAAGAGGTTCTCATTCCTTTCACCACATTGCACCGGTTCACCTCAAGGGGCCTCACAATATATTGCTAGCATTCTCAAAGCCAGTAAGAATGATGAAGGGAAGTGGTTACTAGCTCCTTACAATGTGGGGTAAGTAACTTGTCAATTCTTAATATATACTAATTATATAATATGAAATCTCGTGATCTTTTGCTATTAATATTTTCTTAGATTCCATTGGGTGTTGATTGTAATTGATGCCACTACAAAGACTATCTATTACTTGGATCCTTTAAATGGTGGAAGACCAGAAAAGTACAAAAAATAGATGAAGGTTTTCAATAAGTAAGTGGAGTTGATTTTTATTATTTAAGTATATATGTGGTTATCAAAATATTTGCTTCAATTTAGTTTAATTAACTTCATGTGTTGTTAGAGCTATAAATTCTTATCGTGGGACAAATGGAGATACTTACACCAAAAGACAGCTAAACACTTTGTTTACATGGTCGACTATACAAGTATATATATAAACTTTCTCTTTTTTTTGGTTATTTTCAAACTGAATCATGGAACTGGTTTGGTATCTATGCTATCCTGGAACTGGTTTGGTGTCTATGGGTGTTTTAAAGTCTTCGATTTAGTATATTTGTCTTGGAACTTTATATATATTTGTGTTTAATATGCTCATCCTGGAACTGGTTTGGTGTCTGTGCTGTCCTGGAATTGGTTGTATTTCTCTTGTTTATGCTGTTCTGGAATTGGTTATTTCTCTTGTTTTGAAGTCTTTTGGTGTTTCTTGTCTTCCATGTACAGCTTTGCTAATTAATGTACTTCCCATGCATGTGTCTAATAGGTCCCTAAACAAACCAATGGCATTGACTGTGGATACTATGTGATGCGATTTATGAAGGCAATTGTTCAGTTCCACTCTAGCGATAGCAAGATTCCTCCAAAGGTTAGTTTGTGGTTCATTTGTTATATTTTTTTGGTGAATTTTCTTTTTTTTTTTTTGGTGAATGGTTCATTTGTTATATATTTACAAAGAATGATAATATTTGATCATTAATTCAATTATTATTTTTTATTTCATTTTATAGTACTTCCCGGACTGCAATAATAAAGAATACAGTCATGAAATGTTTGATGAAGTGAAAGAAGAGTCGGCTTCTTATTTGCTTGAAGAACTCTAAGCATGTGATGGCCTACAGTAGTAGTAAAGGGTTTTTCACAAGATCAATTTTTGTTTGTTTTGCTATGCTAGTGATCTTGTGATGTAAACCTTCATCATACTCATTCTAATGCTTATATATGTCTTATTGTCTAGTACCCTAATGCTTGTATTTTGTCCACTACTTTGGTACTCTAAAGTTAATTGTCTAGTCATGTACTCTAATGCTGGTATTTTGTTCAATCTAGTACTCTAATGCTTGTATTTTGTTCAATCCAGGACTATTATGTATGCCACACTTTAATTATATAATGAAGTCATTTTGTTGGATTAAATATGTTTTGTATTTTTTTTTTAGAACTATTATGTATGCCAATTATTTAATTTGTGTCATTGCAAAATAATGCAAATAGGGAATTAAAAGTTTAGACATTAGTAATAAAATATACAATGTATTAAAAAATTAAAAGAGGGCGGATTTTCAAAAACAATTTGGTTAGAAATAAAAGTAAAGAAGGAGGTTATTTGAGATAAACAAATGTGTTTTTGATCTGCCTTCTTTGAAAGAAAAAGAGGGTGGTTCTCAACTTTTAAAAGAGGGCGAGCAAAATAAAAGTAAAGAAGGACGTTATTTGAGTAAACAGGGTGGTTTTAATCTGCCCTCTTTAAAAGAAATACAAGGCGGTTCCGAACTGTAAAAAGAAGGCAATTCCGAACTGCTCTCTTTGAAAGAAAAAGAGGGTGGTTCCGAACTGCATTCATTAAAATGATACTTTTGACGGCAATAATTTAAGGGGGGTTCGAAACCGCCCTCTATAAAATTAAATAACCTCCTTCAAAACACCTTTTTGTAGTAGTGTTTGAAAACACATATTCATAAATTTAAAAGTTACACTTGATTCCGCAAACAGTATTACCAAATCAAGTGGCACATATCAAATGTCCACAAGTCTTTCGTCCCTAGATGTATAGAAAATAGTGATTCTTTTCATTATAAACTTCAAGGTTTCTAAATATGTCAAATACAATGAGTTGTAGATTACAAACCCCACCTTATATCCCCAAACTCTAATTTTAAAAGTGAAATTATCATAATGCCTTAATTAAAAAAAACTAGAATACAAACCCTTTTTTTTATCCCAAACCCCAAAACCCTTTTCACTTTCCTAAAATTATCCATAAACTTCAAACCCCTCTTTTCATATATCCTATTATAGAAACTTCCTACTCCTTATTTTCTCCAAAAAAAAAAAAACATCTTCCTCTCCCTTTTATCACTCAACCTCTCTCTCTCCCTTCTCCAAAATTAATAGTTTTTTAGCATCCACTTTCATCAACATCAAGTTTTTGATGCATCACCGGAGTAGTGTTCGTGTTGGCGATTGCGTTGCCACTAAGGTACTTTTTTTTAAAAAAAAAAAAAAACTGGACGTACGTTTTACGATTGTCCAGTCTCGGAAAACCAAATTCCGACTCGGGACTCTCGGAAATCATGCTTAATTTCCGACCCACGTATCTCGGAAAATATAATTTGACTTTATTGTGTATATGATTTCCGAGAGTCTTGAGTTGGAATTTGGTTTTCCGAGACTGGACAGTCAGAAAGCGTACGTCCAGTTTAAAAAAAATAAGTACTTTAGTGGTAACGCAATCGCCAACACGAACACTACTCTTGTGATGCACCAAAAACTCGATGTTGATGAAAGTGGATGCCAAAAAACTATTATTTTTGGAGAAGGGAGAGAGAGAGAGAGAGAGATTGAGTGATAAAAGGGAGAGGAAGATGTTTTTTTTTTATAAGAAAATAAGGAGTAGGAAGTTTCTATAATAGGATATATGAAAAAATGGGTTTGGGGTTTATGGATAATTTTAGGAAGGTGAAAAGGGTTTTGGGGATAAAAAAAGGGGTTTGTATTCTAGTTTTTTTTAATTAAGGTATTATGGTAATTTCACTTTTAAAATTGGGGTTTAGGGATATAAGATGGGGTTTGTAATCTACAACTCAATACAATTGGGTATACATAATACACCTAAGTAACAAAAGAAAAGAGGCCCAACACCATGGTGCGTTTTAACGATACGGCACCACCAATGGATCCATAGTTTTACCCGTTATAGTCCGTCAATTGCCGGTCAGTGAGAAAATTGAGCTCCGTTGAAATTGGGCTTCTAATATCAGCCCAAACATACATTTCTTTAATACAAATTTTTTATACATATCTCTTTAGTATAATGCCCATGGATTTAAAATATTTTATTCAATTTTATTCCATGACAAAGATAATTATTTATTATTATTGTAGTGTCCTGGAACACTATATGTCCTTAACCCTCTAAGTGCTCAAGACTATGGAGTCAGGAGCCCTAGAGAGGATCAAGAGTTAATGTGTGACTTATGGTATTTCTGCAGTTCCAGTTGGGAAAAGCTGGTTCTCCCTAGTCAACGTGTGTGTGAAAAGTGTCAACTTAGGGATGAGAGTACGTACCTGAAACCCTAGCTGTAGTGAGCTATTTATAGGGTTTGGAGGAGGCTGATATGGGCCGTGAGATAATATCGGAGGATTATGCTCTTAGAATCTGGATAGGATCAGCTGAAGATCTCATGTCTAGGCTGTTGCGAGAATCCAGGAGAGATTTGCGGAAGGGATAAGAAGCCTCGGTGGTTTGAACTTATCCGCTAGCCGACGGTATGTCTCGGCCTAGAATCTCAAGCTTGATGGATTGAGGACCGATGATGAGGCTCGGTTCCATCAAGTCCGAGCCTGGTCCTTTGGGGATGCTCGGAGTCCATGAGTCCGAGCGAGGGACGTTCATGTTAAGTGAACCGAGGGAAGTGCCCTTAGAGGACTCCTTTGAAAGGCTTGAATCCGTATCAGGTCGGCAGACCCTACAAGCCCCCCAGCTCGTAAGACTTTGAGAAGTCTGTGACGAGGTAGCAAGTGTTTAGGGTTGACCTTTTCGGATGCCTCATTCCGGGAGTGTGTGACAGCTGTAACCAGGTAGCCTGTTCGAGGTGACGTTTTGGGTTCTCTAGGTACAGCGCGTGTCCTTGAGAGTTGTGCCACATCATTGCAATTTTTGAAATTTGAAAAAGCGCCTTTGTAACTTCCACGTTTCATCGTGTGAGTGGCTGGTAAGATAATGGGCTTTCGGCCCATACGTGTATCGTGGAAGGAAATTGAGCAGCCTTTTGGGGGTTATTTGAGTCACTCATTCTTCCTCCCCTCACTCTTTCTTCACTTCTCATTTCCGCAAGACAAAAACTCTCCGATTCCTCTTCAAACGCATCTCCCCCACACTATCACGACCATCCATTGCTACCAAGCTTTTCCACAGAGATCATCAATCTAAAGCAGGTAACTACTACTCTTTTTGGTTTCCGTCATCCGTTTTTGGTGTTGCGATTTCTTCTTTTTTCTTTTTTGTAAAAGGGGTTTTGGTTTCTGGGTTTTTGCAGGGATTTTGGGATTTTAGTTCTGGGTAGATAGTGTTTAAGGGTTTGGATTTCTGAATCATGAGAGGTTGGAGGGACTTGAGGAGAATTTATCATGAACTTTGTAGGAAATTAGGAGAAGAGCCTTCTAGTGATAGTGATTCGGGTTTTTCTGGGGATTTTGGGGATTCTGGGAATAGTGATGACGCAGTTGATCCTTCCTCTCCCCCCATCAGCCAGGGATCCACCGTAACAAAACCGTTAGCCGTAGAATACCCATCGGATCCTGCTGAAGTTAGCAAGTGGCTGTTAGCTTATAGGTTTGCTGAACGTAGAGCTCAGGTTAGGGTTAGTCCCGAGCGCTGGACAATGGAAGAAAAGCCTTTGGGAGATCCGAGGAGAAAAGGGGGAAAAAGTCCAAGGCTCGGCCTTAACTTTGGAATTAAAACATCTGCTATAAAAAATCCTAACGCCGAGCCTTTTACTTTTTCCCCAGATATGGTGGAGCGCAGATGTGACACCAATCCTGAAGAATATCCCTTGCCGCCAAATCATGCGCAGTATGACGAAGTCTTTGATCGGGAGGTGCTTGGAACGAGGCCTTCGTTGCTGACGAGTAACAGCTTGAACCACCTTCGTCCTCTCCTAACCCCTCCGAACGCAGATGGGAATGCGTCGGATTTTGAGTTAAGGCACGTTAACATCGACGACCGGATCTGCTTTGAAGTGTCGCAAAATCGACAATTCTTCTACTTCTACGAAGAAATAATAACAAAAGTCGGAATTCGCATGCCCTTTTCGACTTTCGAAATCGAAGTACTCAACCATTTAGGCATAGCCCCGAGTCAACTACACCCGAGCGGATGGGCATTTGTACGAGCATTCCAGCAGTTCTGCGATGCCGAAGGTTCAGTTGCCACACTTCGAGCTTTCTTTTGGCTATATGCCCCTCAAGTGAACAAGTTCGGCAACTCAAAAGGGCTTTGGGTGTCACTGAAAGCTCGGAAGGACCACGCGCTCTTCGCTAAAGTCACCGACTCTTGGAAGTCTTTCAAGCCTCTCTTTTTTCGGTATGAGTACAATGGGGCTGGTGTATGCTGGTTCATGGAGCAGGTTGAGGAAGAAGGAGAAATCAAAGTTGTACCTCGCTTCCCTTTGGGTTGGTCAAATGGTATCTATAACTGAGGGGCCTCCTTGTATCAATTTGACTATAAGGTCGATTTGACCAGGGCCGAGAGACGGTTGTGTGACCGAGTCTGGGAATACCTCAAGGCGAATGGTCAAATTGATACCAAGAAAATATTGCTGAAGAGGACACGGGCCGACGTGAAGGCCGAGCTGGGTATATACAATTTTTTTTTACTCGGTCTAAAGTATATTTCCTTGTTGCAGAATTTTTTTTTTTTTTTACTCAGTCTAAAGTATATTTCCTTGTTGCAGAAAAGATGGGGAAGAAAGCATCAAAAGCTAAGAAGAGTGCTGCTGCTTCGGCCAGGATGGCTCAGTTGGCTGCTGCGAGAGGAGAGTCGGGATCCTCGGCTAGAAGCCAAACCCCCGAATCAACTCCAATAGCTAGTCCTCTTGTTGCTCCTCGTGCTATTCCTTCCGAGGTACCTCAAGCCCCCAAGAGTGCTGAGCCAACAGCTCATGTAGAAGTGCAACCAAGTGCTCAGGGCACCCCTGAGCGTCCCTCCAAGAGACCTCAGATGGAGAAAGGGAAAGGATTGGCTGGCGAATGGTTTCACATGAGCAAGCCCCACAATGGAGTTCAAGTCACTGAGGGCACGGAGGATGTCGTTGCTAAAACTGTGTGGAGTAGGCATAATAAGTTAGATTCATTTGCCGCAAATCTCTTCCCCCCTGAAGATGCTGAAGTGATTAATGCCTGGGGTCCAGGCACTTGGGAAAATAACTGCATGGCCTTGGTGAGGAGCTTCCTACGAGGTGCAAGCATTCTCCATTACCTCGGTCAGCGTGGTGACGATATCTATTCTGGAGTGGCCCCCGAGGAGAAGAAGAAAAGAGCTGAAGCTGACGATCGGGAGGATTACTTGCAGCTTCAAGTGGAAAGCTTTGAGAAAAAACTCCAGGTTCTGGCGGCCGAGAATGAAAGACTGCAAAAGGGAATGCAGGAATCTGAAGGCGCCAAAGCTTAAGCCGAAGCTGCTAAAGAAACAGCCGAAAGGACTCTTCAAGAGGCCGAGGAAAGGGTGAAGCGGTTGGAGGAAATCTTGAAAAAGGCTGAGGAGGACGCCATAACTCTCCGGGAAGCTATAGAGATGGCTCGGAAAGCCGAGCAGGTTGCTGCTGTGGCTCAGGAGCAACTCGAATATGCTAAGGACGAGGTTACCGGGCTCCGAGCCTCAATGGACAAAATGAGAGCGAAAGCTCTTAAGCATAAGAAAGCGGCCCCGGAGAATCTGTACAACTAAAGTCACGCAGTTGAAGATTCCTTCCTTAACACAGCCGAGCAGCTTCGTATTCTGAACCCCAACCTCGTGACAAGGGGCGCCGACCCCCTCTTTGCTACCAAGAATGGTCAAATTGTTGGCGCGAATGGGGTTCCTATTGACATGAGCAGTAATGATCTTCCTGACCATTTTGCCGAGGAATCTGAGGAATATGAGGCCGAAGGCGCCGAAGGTGAAGAAGAAGAAGAGAAATTCGACCCTGACAGCGTAGTACTGTCTGACATTGAGTAGTTTTTTTCTTTTGCTTTTTTATTTTTGTATCTACCCCAATAGATGGGTTGAAATCTTGTTGCTATAACTTGTTTGGAATATTTATAATATCCATTTTTATTTTATGCTTCTTTCTGAACTTTTTGTTAAGAATTCAAGTGTTAAGACCTCGGAACTCCAGCACTTTAGCCGAGGTGGGTTCCTCTATCCGCGATGTAAAAATGATTTTTAAAACAAATCATGTTTGAATCGGGAATATTTCTAGGGTACTTGACGAGTTATAAGCTCTTGTTTGAGCTGTTTATAATCGTTCGCGTCATAAACGGTGGCTAGTCGATTATGAGGAAAAGTACATAAAAACAATGAATTCAATAACAGCACTTTTATTTATTCAAAGCATTAACAATAAGTACAATGGGCTCAGAGTTCCACCGAGCGTAAACCATCATTAAAAATAAACAATCCTATAACAACAAGAGAAATAGTAAAACGAAAACAATTGAAAACGAAATTGAAATGGGTAGAAATTTCTAACTGAAATATGCTCTAAGTTTTGCCACGTTCCATGTGTTATTGATGAGGGCACCCGAGAGAGTTTCGAGCTTGTAGGCTCCTGTTCCTGTTTTGGACGCTACTCGGTACGGACCTTCCCAATTCTGTGCCAGTTTACCATCCTTTGCATTTTTGAGGCCGATGTCAGCTCTTCGTAGCACGAGGTCACCTACCTCGAATTCTCTGGGTACCACTGAGCGATTATACCCTTTCGCTTGCATCAGCTTGGCATGTTTTTCCCATTCGGCAGCTAAATCTCTGACTTCTTCTGAAAGAACTAGGTCCTCACACAGTAAAGTGTTGTTGAGGGGGTTCGGTTGTTGTAAAGCTCGGAAAGATGGGATGATCCTTTCCATCGGGATGACAGTGTCGCAACCATAAGTAAGACGATAAGGGGTTTCTCCCGTTGAAGTCTGTATGGTGGTGCGGTACGACCAAAGCACTTCATGCAGGTTTTCCAGCCAATTTCCCTTTGCACCGATGAGTCTTTTCTTGATCCCCTGAATGATACTTCGGTTCACTGATTCTACTTGTCCGTTGGTCTGAGGATGCTCGACCAAGGAAAAATAGTGTTCAATGTTCAAAGCGTTGACCAAGTCCTGGAATGCCTTTGCCGCAAATTGAGTTCCATTGTCAGTTACTAAGACCTTTGGCACTCCAAACCGAGCTATAACCTGTCTCTCAAAGAACTTCTGAACCTTGGCCGAGGAAATAGTTGCTAGTGGCTCGGCTTCGATCCACTTGGTAAAATAATCGATGGCCACTATCACCCATTTGAGCTGTCCTGGTGCGGTGGGGAACTGGCCAATGAAATCCATTCCCCATTGATAGAAGGGATAGGGAGATGAAAGTGAATGAAGTTCCTCGGCCGGCTTTTGGTAGACGTCACTGTGGAACTGACATCTTTCACATCTCTTTACATGACTGATTGCGTCCTGCTGTAGAGTCGGCCAGTAGTATCCCGCCCTTAGAATCTTCTTGGCCAACGATTTCCCTCCGACATGATGACTTCCTATACCTCCATGGACTTCTTCCAGCGCCTGCTTTGCTTCGGCGGGGTCTAAGCACCTGAGCATAGGGCCGTTGATCCCACGGCGAAACAAAACTCCATCGATCATAGCGAATTGGGAGGCCTTTCTGACAAGCTTTTTGGCCTCAGCTGGATCTGTCGGCACGATTCCTTGTTCCAAGAAGTTTATGATCGGAGAGGTCCAACTTGGATCCATAGAAACGGAGAGGACAACGCTAGGTCCATGCACCATTTCTTGAATCAACGTCTTATTATTTCCAGGACCCTTTGTTGAAGCAAGTTTGGAAAGAATGTCCGCTCGGCCATTGCTTTCCCTCGGGATGTGGCAGAATTCGACCTTGGCAAACTCTGAAGATAGGAACTTCACCTTCTCCAAATATTTTTGTAGGATGGGTTCCTTGGCTTGATAATCACCTTTCGCTTGCGATACCACCAACTGAGAATCGCTGAAAATCTTCACTCCTCGGGCCCCTACTTCTTTTGCCATCCTCAGACCAGCCATCACAGCTTCATACTCTGCCTGATTGTTCGAAGTCGGAAATCCGAACTTCAGTGAATATTCAAGGGTAACTTCCTCGGAGTTCTCCAGGATTATTCCCGCCCCTGCTCCGAGCTTGTTGCTTGACCCATCGACATAAATGCTCAGATCCAAGTTTGAGCTCGTTAATGGCTCAGTAAACTCAGTGAGAAAATCAGCTAAGACCTGAGACTTCATTGCTTTTCGAGGTTCGAAAGTAATGTCGAACTCGGAAAGTTCAATAGCCCAAGTCACCATTCTGCCTGCCAGGTCGGGTTTCTGAAGGATCTGTCGGATTGGCTGAGCAGTTCTGACCGTGATATGGTGGCTTTGGAAGTATTGACGCAGCCTCCTAGCCGTAATAACCAAACAAAACGCCAACTTTTCAACCTTCTGATACCTCAGCTCTGGTCCTTGAAGTGCTCAGTTGACGAAGTAAACAGGAGATTCTTTGCCTGATTCTTCCCGAACCAGAACCGAACTGACCACCGAATCCCCTACTGATAAGTACAGGAACAAAACCTCTCCTGCTGCCGGACTAGATAGGATTGGAGGAGAGGCTAGGTATTGCTTAAGGTCAGTAAAGGCCTTTTCGTATGCCTCGTTCCAGTCGAACGTCTTTTCTTTTTCCTTCTTCAGCAGTTGGTACCATGGCAAGGCCTTCCGAGCTGACTGAGACAGAAACCTGGAGAGAGCTGCTACCCGACCTGCTAGCTGCTGTACTCCCTTGATGTCGGAAGGGCTCTTCATCTCAAGGATGGCTTGACACTTCTCTGGGTTTGCCTCAATTCCCCGTTCGGTGAGCATGAACCCAAGGAACGAACCAGCAAGAACCCCAAAAGTGCATTTTTCTGGGTTTAACCTCATGTCAAACTGCCGAATTCTATCAAGTATAACCTTCAAATCCTTAGCATGGTGCTCCTCCTTCAATCTTTTTGCAATCATATCGTCGATGTATAATTCCATTTTCGGCCCAATGAGCGGACCGAACACCTTGTTCATCATTCGCTGGTAAGTCGCCCCAGCGTTCTTCAGTCCGAACGGCATGACGTTGTAACAATATGTAGCATTTTCTGTGATGAACGAAGTCTTCACCTGATCCGGGGGATACATAGGAATCTGGTTGTACCCCGAATAAGCATCCATGAAGGATAGCCTTTGATACCCTGCCGAGCTATCTACGAGTTTGTCTATGCAGGGAAGTGGGTATTGATCCTTGGGGCAGACTTTGTTCAAGTCTGTGTAATCCACGCACATCCTCCATTTTCCATTGGATTTCTTGACTAGCACGGGATTAGCCAACCAATCTGTGTACACCACCTCCCTGATAAATCCCGCCTCCAGTAGCTCGGACACCTTCTCTTCTGTTGCTTGTGCCTTCTTGGTTCCGACCCGCCTTTTCTTCTGACACACTGGCTTGGCGCCAGGATACACACTTAGCTTATGGCAGATAAAATTCGGATCGATCCCCGGCATGTCTGCCGAAGTCCAAGCAAACAAGTCTTTGTTTTCTACCAGCAATTCCGTCAGTTCTCTTTCCAATTCCTCGGCAAGGCCGACACCAATCTTGACACAATGGGACGGATCGGGACCCAGAATTACCTTTTTTAAGTCCCCCTGAGGGGTTGGCCTAGTTTCATCCTCGTCCCGTACGTCAAGATCTGCCAAGTTCACACTTCCTTTGTTGAGTGGCTCCTTCATGATCTTCTCATCGTCATCCAACTTCAGCTTTCCCAGGCTAATATTGTAACATTTCCGAGCCAACTCTTGTTCGGACCGCACCGTTACCACCTGGTCATCGGACCCTGGAAACTTCATGGCCAAGTGAACGGTTGATACAACGGCACCAAATGATTGGAGTGTTGTACGGCCAAGGATGGCGTTGTATGCCGACGGTGCTTGTACAACTAGCCACTTTACCATCTCGGTTCGAGCAGACGGTTGTTCACCCATGGTCACTGGGAGATGAATGTGGCCTAAGGGAACAATGGAATTCCCCGTAAAGCCAATCAAACTGCCCTCAAATGGAGTTAGGTCAGATCTCTTCAACTTCAGCCTTTCGAACAGATCCAAAAACATAATGTCTGCTGAATTCCCTTGATCGACAAGAATCCTTTTCACTTCGTAATTACCGAGCCTGGCTGTAACTACCATAGGATCATTGTGATCCTGAATAATATCAGCAAAGTCATCGTCACTGAAACTGATGACAATGTTCTTCGTTTTTGGCTTTTGGATCGGTCGGCTAGCCACCGAAAGGATCTGTCCCACATACTTTTTTCGATCACTTCTTTTTTCCCCACCACCTGCAAATCCACCAGCAATGGTGTTGATCAGAAACGACTCTCGACCCTTATCCTGCTCGGACGGTAAGGCGGAGGCTCCCCCTGCAGGTGGTGTAGGGCTTTTATTCCTTTTTTCTTCGGTTTTGGGTGGTGACTGACTTCTTCTTCTTGAACGCTTCCACATCGCTTCCCCGATGTATTGTTGAAGCTTCCCATCCCTAACCATTTCCTCAATCAGATCTTTCAGTTGGGTACATTGATCGGTGGTATGCCCCCATCCGCCATGATGGTCGCAGTACTTTGTCCTATCCTTTTGAGCAGTTTTTCTCAAAGCTGGAGGCCGAGTGATGTTACGCATCTCGGTATGCATAGTCTCACGAAGGATTTGACTCCTCGGGACTGTGAGCTGGGTATATTCATCATACTTGCCTTTTGGAGGCAGTTTCTCTCCTCTTTCTCTCTTGTCCTTCCTCCCCCTGTTTTCTCGAAAACGATCAGTTTGACGGGAATCATTCTGACGAGGGCGTTGTTCCAGACCCCGAGCCGCGGTGCTGATTCTATGGAATTCCTCCAAATTAACAAATTTCCTAGATCTTTCCCTGAGTTCGGCCATATCCCTCGGTGGTTCTCCGATCAGACAATCCTTGAAATCACCATCTCGCAATCCTTGAGTGGGTAAGAGGACAGATACTCCCGATTGCAGGCCTGATATGCCACTAGCTTCTTGCTGATACCGAGCTAGGTAATCGCGAAGAGACTCGTCAGGTCTCTGTGCGACTCCAGCCAATGAATGGTCCGACTTGGGTTGTGACATACTGGCTGTATATCGATTCAAAAATGCTGTCCTCAGCTCGGCCCATGAGTGAATCGAGTTGGCAGGTAGGGAATTGAACCATCTCAAAGGTGCCGATCCCAGAGTCATTGAGAATGCTCGGCACTTCATGAAATCCCCTGCTCCATAAAACATCATGGAGGATTCATAAGCCGCAATGTGGTCCATCGGATCAGTCGTCCCATTATACCGAGGGATATTCTGATGACCCACATAAGTCTGCGGGGTTTGAAATGCCATTATCTCAGCTATGAAAGGATGTCCAAGATGGGGTTCCCCAGTAACATGCCCAGGAACTAATCCCAGATTAAGGGGTGGGGGCGGAGGAAGGTTATTAGGGTTGCCGAGAGCCATGTTAGGGCCTTGCTCGGCTATTCTTGCCATGCTTTGCTGCTGAAGAGCAGCGATAGCCTGATTCTGCTTTTCAATCAAAGAAGTTTGAGTCCTCAAGATCTCCATGATTGATTCCTCTCTCCTACGGGCCGATGAAGTAGTCATGTAAGATCTACCTTGTGTTTCGGAACGTTCACCACCTTGAAGTGTTCCAAAACGACCCCTGGTAAATTGAGGGACTTCTTTGTTGGATCGCTCGGCACGAGAGTGGTCATGTCGAGCGGAACGCTCAACTCCCTGATCCTCACAAGTTCGTGATCCAGCAGGGGCCCTCCGAGATCGATGTGGTCCAGAGTCCGCAGTATCGTGCCAATTTGAAACATGGCCATCCGAAACAGTGCGGGGATTGGATCGCCTTCTGCCGCCTTCCACAAGGGGAGGAACAGTGGCTTGAACCACCGGAGGAACTGGTGGAACATCACCCTGAACTGGAGGAACCGGGGGAACGACCGTCTGATCCACCGGAGGAACCGGTGGAGTGTTACCCCGACTACCTCCAGTAGGTATTCCTGGGGCGATTCTGTCCCTAACGTTTCCTGCGTTCTTAGGTGGCCTACCACGAAGGCGACGGCGGAGATCCCCTTGTTCTTGGTTATCGTTGTTGTTTGCCATGAGTACGGTGGAAGTGGGAATACTGGTTATTCGTTCCCCACAGACGGCGCCAATGTAGTGTCCTGGAACACTATATGTCCTTAACCCTCTAAGTGCTCAAGACTATGGAATCAGGAGCCCTAGAGAGGATCAAGAGTTAATGTGTGACTTATGGTATTTCTGCAGTTCCAGTTGGGAAAAGCAGGTTCTCCCTAGTCAACGTGTGTGTGAAAAGTGTCAACTTAGGGATGAGAGTACGTACCTGAAACCCTAGCTGTAGTGAGCTATTTATAGGGTTTGGAGGAGGCTGATATGGGCCGTCTGGGCCCTGTATCAGGGTTGAGCTGAACCAGGATTCTGTGAGATAATATCGGAGGATTATGCTCTTAGAATCTGGATAGGATCAGCTGAAGATCTCATGTCTAGGCTGTTGCGAGAATCCAGGAGAGATTTGCGGAAGGGATAAGAAGCCTCGGTGGTTTGAACTTATCCGCTAGCCAACGGTATGTCTCGGCCTAGAATCTCAAGCCTGATGGATTGAGGACCGATGATGAGGCTCGGTTCCATCAAGTCCGAGCCTGGTCCTTTGGGGATGCTCGGAGTCCATGAGTCCGAGCGAGGGACGTTCATGTTAAGTGAACCGAGGGAAGTGCCCTTAGAGGACTCCTTTGAAAGGCTTGAATCCGTATCAGGTCGGCAGACCCTACAAGCCCCCCAGCTCGTAAGACTTTGAGAAGTCTGTGACGAGGTAGCAAGTGTTTAGGGTTGACCTTTTCGGATGCCTCATTCCGGGAGTGTGTGACAGCTGTAACCAGGTAGCCTGTTCGAGGTGACGTTTTGGGTTCTCTAGGTACAGCACGTGTCCTTGAGAGTTGTGCCACATCATTGCAATTTTTGAAATTTGAAAAAGCGCCTTTGTAACTGCCACGTTTCATCGTGTGAGTGGCTGGTAAGATAATGGGCTTTCGGCCCATACGTGTATCGTGGAAGGAAATTGAGCAGCCTTTTGGGGGTTATTTGTTCCCCACAGACGGCGCCAATGTAGTGTCCTGGAACACTATATGTCCTTAACCCTCTAAGTGCTCAAGACTATGGAATCAGGAGCCCTAGAGAGGATCAAGAGTTAATGTGTGACTTATGGTATTTCTGCAGTTCCAGTTGGGAAAAGCAGGTTCTCCCTAGTCAACGTTTGTGTGCAAAGTGTCAACTTAGGCATGAGAGTACGTACCTGAAACCCTAGCTGTAGTGAGCTATTTATAGGGTTTGGAGGAGGCTGATATGGGTCGTCTGGGCCCTGTATCAGGATTGAGCTGAACCAGGATTCTTTTTAGATTTGTTTAATCTCAGCACTTAGGATTGATGATTAAAAATTATTTCTTTCGGTCTTATATATAAGCTTTTTTTTAATAAAAATCACATCCTTTAAGAAAGTTAATTAGTATTTTCTTTTTTTTTACAAAAGTTAGTTAGTATTGTTAGTAACATTGGAAATGTAAATATTTGGTATATTTTTTTAATAATACTCCTATAATTATAACTACAACTCTAAAAGTGTTGAGTAAATATGGGTGTTTGTGGAAAAGAAGTAATTTATGCCGTTGAAAATTAGTTGTGTTGCATAAGTATGGGTACGGTACCGATACCTAGTATGGAATACAACATTTACTAAAAAAAATTAGGGTACGAGTATTATTTTATGCTTAAATATGAAAATGATCCATGTAAATATTGATTTATTTGAAATTGGTTGTTGCAAAATTTTTCTTTTGGTTTTGGTCCCTGCATTTACAAAACGTTTTGGTTTTGACCTCTTCTATTAAATTTTGGTCCCCATAATTAAGTTGGTAGTTTGTTTTGGTCCCTTTGTTATTAGATTTAATAGGTTTTGATCCCTCGACTGTCATGGTTTTTGAATTTGTTCTCTTATGTAATGAAAGTTGTCTTTTTTACACTTAAGAATTAATGAAAAGATATCATCCTTAATTGGTCATAGAATATAATATATTACATTTTTGACGTTTTCCATCTATATTTAACCATAGACACCAAAACCAAAACATTTGTAAATGCAAAGACCAAAACAAAAAAAATTATAAGGATCAATTTCAAATGAGTCAATATTTACTAGGACATTTTAGTATATATAAATTTAAAAAAAAATTGCATGCTTCAAATCGAATTCCCCTTTGTGCTTATTAATCATCTATATCTAATATTCTAATGGCTTAATTGCATTTTTATTCCTTAATTTGATTAATTTGGCGAATTTAGTCTCCCTTTTTATAATTTAGCCAATTTAGTTCCTCAATTTTTGATTTGTGGTAAATTTAGTCCCTCCGTTATAATTATCAGTAACGTTGATGACGTAGCTAACGTTTGAACACGTGTCATCATGTCATTGGTCTAGTTGAAATTTTTTAATTAATTTAAGGATTTTAATTAAAAATAAAATAAAACTTAAAATATTTGTAAATTAAAAAAACAAAAAGAGATCTCCTTCCTCCTTTGTCCTGCCGCCACCCCTCCATTACTCCACTCCCACCACCTCCTTCCCCCACCTCCACAGCCACCCAGCCTAACCAACCCCTAACGAAATCATTTTTTCTTTATAGTACGGTTCCGTCCTCAGACTCGGTCCACTTCATATGAATTCGCCGTGGAATTTTTCTTTTCTCTGTTCAGATCTTGCGTTGCGGTGGCCGGTGGGCACCAAGAAGCCTCAACTGAATATGATTTTTCTCTTTCGGTGATGGAACAATGACATTTATTTTGTTCCCTTTTTCATTTTAGGTATTTTGCATTTTCTCATTAAATTCATTTTTTATTTGCTTTTACTCCAGATTCGTTTTCCTTATATCAATGTATCTTTAATTTGTTTTTGGTTCTTATATATAAGGTTGTACTTGTATATTTAACTGGTAGTGGTTTGTTGTGTGCTTTGGATTTTGATTAAAGTTTCGTATACTTACAGAGTTTGTTATTTGCAGAACTTGGATTTTGATGGCTTTCTTGATGTAGAATTCGTCTAATGTGTGTCTCTATTTCCGGTTTCGATTCATCTGCATTCAAATTGAAAAGTGCGTAGCTACGCTGTCCTGACTGATTAACGATAGTTGGGGTTTGGTTAGGGTGGGAGGCTGTGGAGGTGGTGGGAGTAGAAGAGGGGTAGCGGCAGGACAGAAGAGGAAGAAAGCCATTACAACGGACAATAATTATTTACCATTTAAATTGGACTTAAAAAATGTTTTTTGGGTTTGGGAAATAAAAAAAGTGTTTGGTTTAGGCAGGCCCAACCCAAACTTGGTTGCTGACCCATCACAAATCTTGGTTAAAACATTTTTTTTACTCATAAATATGGTATTGTATTTTAACCCGTATACTACGTTGCAGATAATAGATCTGGACCGTTAATCTTGTATCTGACTCAAATCAATGGCAACAACCCTTGTCACCACCACATCAAACGTTAACCAACACCATAACCAGAATCACAACCGAGCACTACGTTCCATACTAATCATGACTCCTTGGTGACCTTAAGAGTCACTATCTTGCATCGTTACCTCTTACTCTATCAACATCTGATTCAACAATACCATCGATACTTATATATTTATAGGATAGCAAAAGACAAGCACCCAAGAAGCAGAGAGAGTAAGACATCAAAAAAAAATAAAATTCATCGACATCTTGGTACGAGTAAGAATCAAAACATCTTGACTTTTAAAAATATTTTGCATAAATACACATATATATTAACTTGTAAAATCACACGTGTTAGCAAGTTACCACTGAAGTTATTGGGATTTATGACCTTCTGTGTACAATCGTTCTCAATCTTCCCAAACATCCATATCTCCTCTTTTGTTCCAACCAAACCTAATCGAAATATGACCAGGAGTACAGGTACATTACCACACCGACTATCTACGTACTTGGAATAACAACATCCATGGAATTATGTGCCACTAACACCATGGAAGTAATGTACCACCAACACACCATCGTATCCCACCGTATACAGGTACCTTCTCACACTAATCCAAATTTGGTCTAAGGGGCGTTAGTCGTCATTTTACTTTGCAAGTGCAGGACTACTCGAATCGTGCAGGCCACCAACCTGGATCTTAACGAACCGAACCAACTGGAAGAATTCTCTTAGCTTCTTGACGAGTCATCATCATTTTTGCCCTTCCCTGACCTCTTCTAATCATCCGCTAGAAAACTCGAAGCTAAGGTAGATAATGCATCTTTCATCTCCACTACTTCAAATTTTCTCAAGCCACGAATATCGATCGCAATCATTAATTATGTCTTTTCAAGTCTCTTACATTTTTATCCAATGATTGATTCAACCTAAGACATTTATTTGCTCATTGTCCGTCTTCACTCCAAGATTGCTCGTTGGCCCATTAATCGTGCTACTTCGATCCCGATGCTGATTGGAACTCGATCCAATAACTTCTGTGCTACCTCGTAGCATCCATGTACCAATCGTATGAATCACATATCTATCAGCATGGCATAATCATGTTATTCAAAAATAATACATAGCATATATTAGCATGTATCATAAATTAATAATTACAGTTCTTGTATGATTTCGCCCACACAACACGATTCAATTGATCCCTCATACAACAAGACTCTAATCAACATGACACTCCAAACTTTCAATTCGTTTGAAGTATCCTAACATTATGTTCTTACAATTAGAGGTCAGTTGATGCATCTCTCTCACCTAGGGGGTGTTTGTTGAGATTGCTGTGGGTGAGGTTTCTGAAGGCTCAAGCGTTCAATTATGTTTTGATGAAGACAAGACTTATACACAACCTACAACAACATATCAAGAAGACTAGACTAGTTTATCTTAGCATTCATATATTTGTATTATATTGTTTATTATTCCTTTTATATGAGTGTTGGGTAGATTAGGATTAGTTAATTAATCTCAATATGATCTAATAAGAATTTAATATGTTTAAGAATTGAGATTACTATGATAGAGAACTTTAGCTCAAAGTTTTATTAAAACTTACAGGTGAAAATTGCAAATAAAAGAAAAGCATTTTTTACAATGGTTAATCGATTAAACCACAGGTTAATCGATTAACACGTGTGTAATTTTAATTAATATATTCTGTTAACAGTGGTTAATCGATTAAGCTATCCTTTAATCGATTAAGTACTGTTAAATCAGAATAAATAAAAGCTTTTCTAATGCATTTTGAAAAAGGTTACGTACTTCATTTTTTCAAGAGCATATTTTCATCATCTTACAATCTTTGTTGAGCTATTATTCTGTTACAAATCAAAACTCTATCATATTCTTTTGAAATCTCAATTCCAATACATATTCTGGTCTTATTGTATCAAGTCGAGGTTTTAAGTGTACTTCATATTCTTGGTTGAATCAAATTAGTAACGTTGAGGTTACATTCAAGATATTCAACAAAGGAGTTTTCAATTGGTTAATTGAAAAGGAGCAAGGTTGAGCAATATCTTGGGTTTTGAAGGTTTCAAGACTAAAGCTAAAGGGATTGAAGGCGACCTTCAATCAAAAGGAACAAGAACAAGAATTAAGAGATTGGGTAGATTCTCATCGATTTGGTACATCGTGAGAAAGGGTTAGGATTGTGAGAAGTGAGGAATTCTAACTCATATTGTACTAACTCTCTTATTTCTTAGTGAAGCAAATCTCCCAAGTCAGAGATGGAGGAATGGATGTAGCTCACGGTGGTTGTGAGTGAACCAGGATAAAATCTTCGTGTGTTCTTGCTATTTTTCGTTCTTTATATTTTGCTATTAATTTGAATCTTGTGAGAGTTATTGAATATAGGTTTAGATTGGGGATTTCAATTTACGTATTCTATATTCTGCTTAATTGATTCATAATTGATTACCTTAGATTTAATTTTGTGTATCTAGATTTCAGTGTGTTTCTTGAACTGAACTGAACTCAATTTTCTGCAAACTTTATCAGTGTTTAATCGATTAAGTAGAAGCATAATCGATTAATATTTTTCAAGCTATCTGACGTTAATCGATTAGGAAACAGGTTAATCGATTAAGACCTGTATTTTGGCTTAAAAATCAATTGTTTCTGAACCAATTTTGATTACTTTTTAAATTTGGGTATCATCGCTTGCAACTTCTATTCACCCCCCCCCCCTCTATAAGGTCGTTTTAGCCGCTTGTTGGTTTCCAACAAGTGGTATCAGAGCTCAGTCGAATAAACCGAGCATAAAAGCTTTTTCGAAAAGATCCTTTGGAAACCATGGGCTCGAACCATAATCCTTTTGGAGGTGAAGGTGCTGCAATAAACCGTCCCCCACTATTTAATGGTGAGGGATACGCTTATTGGAAAGTAAGAATGAAAATTTTTATCCAAGCGATCGATATTGAAATTTGGAAAGCGATTGAAAAATGTCCTCACATTCCCTCTAGTGTAGTTGAAGGTTTAGCACAATTAACCCCCGAAGATAGGTGGACGGATGATGATAAAAAGAAAGTTCAATTTGATTTTAAAGCAAAAAATATCATCACCTCCGCTTTATCTTATGACGAATTTTTTAGAGTTTCTCAATGTGCTAGTGCTAAGGAAATGTGGGACACCCTTCAAGTGACTCATGAAGGAACTAGTGAGGTTAGACGTGCTAGGTTTAATGTTTTGATGCGTGAGTATGAATTGTTTCAAATGCTTCCTAATGAATCTATTAATGATATGCAAAAACGCTTTACTCACATTATCAATCATTTACTTGCTCTTGGTAAGACTTTTTTACAAGGTGAACTTACTAACAAAGTGTTGAGATGTTTGGATAGGAATTGGCAACCAAAAGTAACCGCCATTGTAGAATCTAAAGATTTGGATGCTATGGATCTCGCAACATTATTTGACAAATTACAAGAGCATGAAATGGAGCTTGGACGCCTAACAATGAATGAAGAATCGGATAAGAAGAAAAAGGGTATAGCATTGAAAGCGTCATCAAAAGTAGTAGATACTCAAAATGATTCTTCTCAAGATGACGATTCCGATTCGGAACTGGATGATGAGTCACTAGCTCTTATGGTGAAGAATTTCAGAAAATTTTTGAAGCGGAAAGGAAGTTCTAGAAGATTCAATTCAAAGGAAACTAAGGAGACTACACAAAAATCAAAAACTCCAAGAGACAAAATTATATGTCATACACGTGGGAAAGCTGGGCACATCAAATACCACTGTCCTCAAAAGCCAAAGAAGTCCGAAGGTGATAAGAAGAGACTCAACAATCATAAAGCAAAGAAGGCTTATATTGTTTGGGACGAACCCGAAGATGAAACAAATTCAAGTACTTCGGATGATGACGAATCGGCAAATCTTTGCTTGATGGCTAAGGACAATGAAGAATCTTTCACTAGTGATGCGTCTCTTGAGCAATCAAGCTCAAAAGAGGTACTTTCTAATCGCAAATCTGATTTGGATTTTGATGGTGAATCATGCTCTTCCCCCTCATATGATGCACTTTATAATGCTTATGTTGACATGCATAGTGAACTTAAGAAATTAGCTAAAATCAACATAGAAGCTAAGAAAGCCATTTTGAAGCAACAAGAAAAGATTATTGAAATGCAAAAACATATTGATGAACTTGTGCTTCAAAATGAAACTTTAGAACTCATATATTCGAATGCATCATGTGATTGTTGTATTACTTCTACTGTGATCTCCGATTGTGAAAGGTGCAAGGTTTATGAAATTGAACTTAGTGATTTAAAAGAAAAACTTGCAACTTTCACAAAAGGAAAAAGGAATTTGAATGATTTACTTTCTCGACAAAGAGATAATTCAAATAGGACCGGTTTGGGATACACTATTCCAAAGAAGAAATCCTATAGAAAAGTTGGAAATTTTTCAAAGGTCAATTTTACTAGAAAACCAACTTGTTTATATTGTGGTATCTTTGGACATACTTCAAATTTTTGTAAAATTAAGAACTATGGTGTACCCAAAAAGGAATATATTTGGATTATCAAAGGAGAGAAACCGGAACTTAACCCCCAAGGACCCAAAATTTTTTGGGTACCTAAGTCTTCCAAATGATTTGTTTTGTAGGTGTGCCTTCGAACGAGATAAGATTGTTGGTATTTGGACAGCGGTTGTTCAAGGCACATGATGGGAGACAAGAGACATTTTATTGAGTTTTCTCCAAGAGATAAGGGTCACGTCACTTACGGTGACAACAATCGTGGAAAAATTCTTGGTATAGGTAAAATCGGAAACGCCTCAAATGTTGTAATTGACAATGTTTTGTACGTTGATGGTCTTGAGCATAACTTACTTAGTATTAGTCAATTGTGCGATATCGGTAATAGTGTCGTTTTTACCTCAAACCATTTCATTATTAAGAGTGATAGTGATCAATCCATTAAATTCATAGGAAATCGGTACAATAACACATACTTGATTGACTTGAATGACATTACTTCTTTATTTTCAAAATGTTTTATCAACAAAGAAAGTGATGTTTGGCTTTGGCATCGGAGAGTTGCTCATGTCCATTTAAAACAATTAAATAAACTTTTATCCAAGGACTTAGTAGTTGGTCTTCCAAAGCTCAATTTTAAAATTGAAGGAGTTTGCACCCCTTGTAAAAAGTGCAAACAAACAAAAACTAATTTTCCACCTAAAATGGTGATTTCTACTACAAGGGTTTTGGAACTCATTCACATGGACTTATTTGGACCCTCACAAACCATGAGCTTTGGTGGCAATTATTATGGACTTGTGATTGTAGACGATTTTTCACGGTTTACTTGGACTTATTTTTTACCTTCTAAAGATCAAACTTTTCAACGTTTTAAAACCTTTGCCAAGCTTGTTCAAAACAAAGTAGATCAAAGTATTGTGGCTATTCGGACCGATCATGGTGGCGAGTTTGAAAATCATCTTTTTGATAAGTTTTGTGATAAGTATGGTGTAGAACATCAATTTTCAGCTCCTAGAACTCCACAACAAAATGGAGTTGTTGAGCGGAAAAATCGCATATTAGAAGAGTTAGCTAGAACCATGTTGAGTGATATCAAAGTTCCTAAGTATTTTTGGGCCGATGCGGTTAGTACCGCTTGCCATGTATTGAATAGAATTATGATTAGGCCCTCTCTTAAAAAAACCCCCTATGAGCTTTTCAAAGGCCGAAAGCCCAATATATCTTATTTTCATGTTTTTGGATGCAAATGCTTTATTTTGAATAATGGAAAACATGTTTTGGGAAAATTTGATCTAAAAGCGGATGATGGGATATTTTTGGGTTATTCTAGTCATAGCAAAGCTTTTAGAGTCTTTAATAAATGAACTTTGACTATTGAAGAATCAATAAATGTTGTTTTTGATGAATCTCCGGAATGAGAGAAAGGTATTTCTAGTGTTTCAGGTGTTGATATCTATGAAGAAATACCACAAGATGTAAATGAGAAAGAGAAGGAGACGGAGAATCAAATTAATGGAGATGATGATAATTCAAGAGGAAACGAGCTAGCACATCATGAAAATAATGGACTACCTCCGGCATGGAAAACCAACCGCAATCATCCTTTGACAAACGTATTAGGTGATATTGGTAAGGGAGTGGTAACCCGAAGCACTTTACGTAATATTTGTCATTTTGTGGCTTTTGTTTCGCAAGTAGAACCTAAAAACATTAATGATGCAATCCAAGACGAGCATTGGGTTATGGCAATGCAAGAGGAATTAAATCAATTTGAAAGAAACAAGGTTTGGGAACTTGTGCCTAAACCCGATGATCGTCCTGTGATTGGTACTAGATGGGTATATAGAAATAAGCTTGATGAATCGGGTTTTATTGTAAGAAACAAAGCTAGGTTGGTAGCCCAGGGGTATAGCCAAGAAGAGGGTATTGATTATGATGAGAGATATGCCCCCGTAGCTAGATTAGAGGCCATTAGACTCTTACTTGCTTATGCATCTATTATGAACTTTAAATTGTATCAAATGGACGTGAAAAGTGCGTTTCTTAACGGATACATTCAAGAGGAAGTGTATGTTTCACAACCACCCGGTTTTGAAAATTTTGAATATCCAAATTATGTTTTCAAATTGAAAAAGGCCTTATATGGTCTTAAACAAGTTCCTAGAGCTTGGTATGATCGCTTAAGCACTTTTCTAATTGAAAAGGATTTTAAAAGAGGTGTTGTGGATAATACACTTTTCATTGAAAGATCCGGTAAGGACATACTTTTGGTTCAAATTTATGTTGATGATATCATTTTTGGTGCTACTAATGAAAAACTATGTAAGAAATTTTCAGATCTTATGCAAAGTGAGTTCGAGATGTCTATGATGGGGGAGCTAACCTTCTTCCTTGGATTACAAATCAAGGAACTTGACACCGGGATTTATATACATCAAAGCAAGTATTGCAAAGAGTTACTTAAGCGCTTTGGTATGGATTCTTGCAAAGACGCCCCAACACCAATGAGTGCTACATGCTACTTGGATAAGGACGATAGCGGAAAATCAATTGAGGTAACTAAATTTCGTGGAATGATTGGTAGCCTTTTGTATTTAACTGCTTCCCGTCCTGATATAATGTTTAGTGTATGCATGTGTGCACGATTCCAATCAAATCCCAAAGAGTCACATTTAACCGCAGTTAAGAGAATCATGAAATATTTAAAAGGAACGACTAATACCGGATTATGGTATCCTAGGGATGCATATTCAAATTTAGTAGGATATTCGGATTCGGATTTTGCCGGTTGTAAAGTGGAAAGAAAAAGTACAAGTGGTACTTGCCATTTAATTGGTAGTTCACTTGTATCGTGGTTTTCAAAGAAGCAAAATTGTGTAGCTTTATCAACCGCGGAAGCCGAATACATTGCGGCCGGTAGTTGTTGTGCACAAATCCTTTGGATGAAGCAACAACTCTCGGATTTTGGTTTAAATTTGACAAAAATTCCAATTAAATGTGATAATACCTCCGCAATAAATCTTACTAAAAACCCGGTATTACACTCTAGAACAAAGCATATTGAAATAAGGCATCATTTTATAAGGGACCATGTCCAAAAAGGAGATTGTGTAATTGAATTTTTAAGTACTTCAAATCAACTTGCCGAAATTTTTACAAAACCCCTACCTAGAGATACTTTCTATCACATTAGAAGAGAGCTAGGTATTTTAGATGAATCTACCGTTGGCTAGTTGCATTTGATAGTTTTAAAGTCAATCTCTTCTTAAACGCCTATTTCTATATGAATTGTTTGAATTATTTTTGTGTTAAAAATCTAATCATGTTTCTCTCAAGCTTTGGTTATCTGTGTACTCTCATGTGTTTTGCTTGGTTGTGTGCTTATTTGCTAAAGTGCTGGTTGATATGTGTTTATGTGTTTTTGGATAAGTTTTTCAATGAGATTTTTTTTTACAACTTAAACTGTTAAAGCTGAGTATTTTTCTATGTTAATCGATTAAGACTTAGCTTAATCAATTAAGATAAAATCATCTTTCTGACCTTAATCGATTATCTGCATTTTACTCGATTAAACTCATGAAAATTAACAGGCGTTAATCGATTAAGACACAGCTTAATCGATTAAGCCATGTCAGACCTGAAAAGTTAAAACCTTATCTTTTGAAAAACACGCTATTCACACTCATTCACAGACACGGTTTCTTCATCTTCTCCACAAGGTTTTTCTTTTCTTCTCACACTTCTTCAACAATTTTCTTCATAAATTCACTATTTCTTCACTCACCCATTATTATTCTCTTCTATTTCAACTGTATTTCTTCTCTAATCCTTATTTCACACAAAAAGCGCCTTTTTCAAACCCTAAGAGCATCATGGCTGCCTCCTCCTCCTCTGGTAAACGCAAGAAGCAAAGAGCCAACATGGACTTGGACTCGGTTTACTACTCTAGAGATGCTAGAAAAGAACGAGAGGCTGAATTTGAAGATAGGGCTTTTGGGATTCTTCGTTATCTCAACTTGCAGTGGCTACAAACTCAGAGGTTTGAATGTGTTAATCTTTTTGAAGAACAAAGTCTTGTTAAATTTCTCAGTTTTCGCTCAAATTATTATCCGAGGCTAGTTAGGAAGTTTTATGCAAATTTGAAAGTTATTGATGGCAAGTATAAGACTCTTGTTAATGGAAAATTATGCATCATTAAGCCTTCACATCTGCGTCAACTGTTTGATTTGAGTACTTCTGGAGCTTTTCTGAATGATAGAGAGGATGACACTTTAAATGATGTTGACCCTGGTATGGTTTTTAAGCAAACATTACGGGCTGGCCAAGATTGGTTCAATGGTACTAAAAGTGTTGGTCTCATGACTGTTGACAATAGGATGCTGCTGTATGTAATTTCTTACTGCTTAATGCCTAAGTCCTCTCAAAACTTTGGTCAGGCAAATGAGGACGAAATGAGAATTTTCTATGGTACTAAACATCATGTTCCGATCAATTGGGCAAGAGTGGTTATTGATAAAATGCTCATTGCTGCTACTTCAAGAGGTTCTGCTACATTACCTTACCCTATGATTGTCACAAGATTGTTATTGTATTATGGTGTTCCGATTTCGGATGATGAACCGGAAATTGAGGTAGACGAAAGCAATTGTCTTAGTGCTTCAATTTTAAGGTCACAAGGTCTTTAGGAATATCCTCATGCTAACAATTGGATGTGGAAACAAGAGGTGGCTGCACTTAAGGCGCAACAGCGTGCCGAGGAGGAATTGGCATGACACATGGCACAAATGGCACAACAAGAAGCTGCTGGGACTTCTGCACCGCTTCCTCCGGATGGTATTGATATTGATGATTTCATGAATATTCCGGATGATGAACCACAAGAGCAACCCCCTCCTCCTAGAGCTGACACCGGTTTTGATTATCGCGCACTTCATGATAGCCTTTCTGCACAAATTGATGAACGATTTCAAGTCATGGAGAATCGTCAACAACAACTTCTTGAGCAAGGCTTTGCGGATATGGCTCTTCACCAACAAGCTATGGAGGATCGCTTTTTCGGTGCTCTTGGGCATCTTTTTCCACAGCCACCACCATGATTTTCCGATGATGATTTTATGATGTTATGTTTTCATCTATTTCTGGACAAGTTTCTTAGTTATGTTTTTTGTTTTCTGGTTTTATGTTTTGTTCTCTCCGTTTCAGACTTGGTTTTATGGTTCTGTACTGGTTTTTCTGCTGTTATTATGCCTATGTTTTGATGACTTATGCACTATGGATTTTATGCATTACTATTACTATGGTTTTTGCTGTTATATTCCTTGTGGATTGTGTGCATAACTATTGGTCATGAACTGTAATTCCTATGTTTTGGTTAATGTTTGTATTTCTCACTTTTTGGCAAAAGCTTTTATTGCTATATTTTTTATAATGCCAAAAGGGGGAGAAAGGTTCATATTGTTTTGTAGGTTGGTTCTTCCTAAGTGTGCTTACATTTAGGGGGAGTAAGGCAAACAAAGTACAAAAGGTTTGTCATTCATCAAAAAGGGGGAGATTGAAGGCTCAAGTGTTCAATTATGTTTTGATGAAGACAAGACTTATACACAACCTACAACAACATATCAAGAAGACTAGACTAGTTTATCTTAGCATTCATATATTTGTATTATATTGTTTATTATTCCTTTTATATGAGTCTTGGGTAGATTAGGATTAGTTAATTAATCTCAATATGATCTAATAAGAATTTAATATGTTTAAGAATTGAGATTACTATGATAGAGAACTTTAGCTCAAAGTTTTACTAAAACTTACAGGTGAAAATTGCAAATAAAAGAAAAGCATTTTTATAGTGGTTAATCGATTAAGACGTGTGTAATTTTAATTAATATATTCTGTTAACAGTGGTTAATCGATTAAGCCATCCTTTAATCGATTAAGTACTGTTAAATCAGAATAAATAAAAGCTTTTCTAATGCATTTTGAAAAAGGTTACGTACTTCATTTTTTCAAGAGCATATTTTCACCATCTTACAATCTTTGTTGAGCTATTATTCTGTTACAAATCAAAACTCTATCGTATTCTTTTGAAATCTCAATTCCAATACATATTCTGGTCTTATTGTATCAAGTCGAGGTTTTAAGTGTACTTCATATTCTTGGTTGAATCAAATTAGTAACGTTGAGGTTACATTCAAGATATTCAACAAAGGAGTTTTCAATTGGTTAATTGAAAAGGAGCAAGGTTGAGCAATACCTTGGGTTTTGAAGGTTTCAAGACTAAAGCTAAAGGGATTGAAGGCGACCTTCAATCAAAAGGAACAAGAACAAGAATTAAGAGATTGGGTAGATTCTCATCGATTTGGTACATCGTGAGAAAGGGTTAGGATTGTGAGAAGTGAGGAATTCTAACTCATATTGTACTAACTCTCTTATTTCTTAGTGAAGCAAATCTCCCAAGTCAGACAGGGAGGACTGGATGTAGCTCACGGTGGTTGTGAGTGAACCAGGATAAAATCTTCGTGTGTTCTTGTTATTTTTTGTTCTTTATATTTTGCTATTAATTTGAATCTTGCGAGAGTTATTGAATATAGGTTTAGATTGGGGATTTCAATTTACGTATTCTATATTCTGCTTAATTGATTCGTAATTGATTACCTTAGATTTAATTTTGCGTATCTAGATTTCAGTGTGTTTCTTGAACTGATCTGAACTCAATTTTCTACAAACTTTATCAGTGTTTAATCGATTAAGTAGAAGCATAATCGATTAAGATTTTTCAAGCTATCTGACATTAATCGATTAGGAAACAGGTTAATCAATTAAATTTTGATTACTTTTTAAATTTGGGTATCATCGCTTGCAACTTCTATTCACCCCCCCCCCTCTAGAAGGTTGTTTTAGCCGCTTGTTGGTTTCCAACAGTTTCTTATTCACGTCCTTGAAAAACCAAAGAATCGACAAAATGATTGTTGTTTACATCAGAATATCAGATTACTTACTAATTTATGATGCATGAGAAATCCATTTGAAATTTAAACCAAATTTAATTCAAGTTTGAAGGTCATCAAAGTGAGGATTTATATCCTAAAGATCAAGGGAAAAACATTTGAAAACAATAGTGGACGAGAAACTAACATAGAAATTTTCAACAAAAATTGATGTAAAATAAGATGTCAATCAATTACCACTAACCAGTAATTGATAATAACACACATTTTACATATGTTGATTACCCTATGCGGTAATCAATTAAAGTGAATTCTGTTATCCAAAATAAAAATTTAATCGATTAGAAGGGAGCCTTAATCAATTTCCATGTGCAAAATTACACACTATAGTAATCGATTACCCAAACCTAATAATCGATTAAAAGCAACTAACTCATGAAAATTTGAAATTTTTACATTGTGTTTAATTGATTATCGCTACTTGGTAATCGACTATCCTACAATATTAGGCAGAAAATTTTCTCAACTCAAATCATTGTTCCAGGGTTATGGGAATAGTGAGGAACACCACATCCTGAACCGAAACCTTAAGGCAATGGTTCTATGGATCTTACCACTTATAAACTCTCTCACCTATCTCATCCTATCCAATGTGGAATTTCATCTCACACTTGAATACCCAACATTCTCTCCCTTCATCCCATCCTATCCAAAATATTGGACAAAAGTGAGAGTTTTTCTTAGCTTGTTCCTTAGCTACTCGTGTAGCAGAACAAAGTAAATGAGAGTGTGTAGATATTTGTCCAAGCCTCCAAGGAGGTGCAGAAAGAGAGATATGAGGGGAAAAGAAAGCTTCTTGTTGTAGAGAATGAAATGAGAGGAAGAGCTATGATATTTTAGGAGAATGAGAAAGTGCATAATGAGTGAGGAGTAGGTAGTTAACTTGCCGAAGAAACAACGGGTTCAAGGAGGCATACCATGCTCGGGGGCAAGTAGTGACTTTTATTGAAAGTTTTAGTGTCTTTTTTTTTTTAAGATAATGTGTCTGAATTTAACAAGGTCAAGTAAGATTTTTGATGATCCCGAAAATAAAGTGTATTTAATTTTAAAAATATTGCCTTTTGAATTTCTCAAATCGGATTAAAAACAAAAAAGTTATCTTAAAAATGAAACATTAAAATGTACTCCCTCCGTCTCTAAATATAACACTACTTTGAGGATTTCACGTCCATTAAGAAAGTGGAATAATTCAATTAATTGTGTTGGAAATGTGAACTTTTGATATATAATTTCAAAATTACCCCTATTAATATTATTGAGAATCTAAAAAGTGTTAAATAAATAGGGGTGTTTGTGGAAAAAAGTAATTAATGATCATTGAAAATTGGCAAAGGATCTTATAAACAGGGACAAAATAAAAGTATCAAAAAGGTCTTATATTTAGGAACGAAGGGAGTACATGCTAACATACATTTTCGAGGGTAAAATTATCATAATTAATATAGAAATAATTTTTCTTGATCGTGGGATCGAAAATGATAAAATGACCCAGATGGAATTCGAAAACAATAAATCATTTAAACTTAAAAGCTTAACCATGATGTCAGAGGTTCGATCCCTGCCGTAGGCATGGAAAAAACTTTGTTGGTAAAGGCAAAATCCACTTCGACGATATCTACGTCTCGGAGAAGATTAGTCTTCAATTATCGGCCGGAGAATACCCATAATGAAAAAAAAAATCATTTAACTTTGAACACACAGATAACTTTAACAACGAAAAAAACACAGATAACAAACAAAAGCCGTCCAAGAGTTAAAAATAAAAGACTCTCGTATTCAAATTTTTTTCTTAAAACCTTGTAAAATTGCAACTTAAACAGCTTTTGAAATGAAATACTTTTAAAATGTTCCAAAAGATCAACAGTTAAGCTGATAGCTGAATGAATATTCTCTGATTCGAGGTCAGAGGCCTTCTAAGAAAGGTAAGAGAAGGGAATAGAATTTGATATCATTCATCACTGTAAAAGGTGATACAATAGAGTATAAATGGTGACATCCCAAAAGGGGTCACATGGACACACCTCGGGTACAGCCAAAAGTACCGTAACTAACTTCTTCTAGAATAAGCATAAAGGCAATATTACAAAATCAATTAAAATAGTAAAAGACAAAGTCAACCCATCCTGCAGGCTTGTTAGAGACTCTTTTGGGCCTATCTTCATAACTCTCAGTCCCATTATGTGAGGGTGGTGTATCAATACCCTCCCCATCAAGCTCAACCTTGTCCTCAAGGTTGTAGAGAGTTTTTAATTCCTGCCAATTCTCCCATGAGGTATCATCTGAAGGAAGTCCTTGCCATTGTACCAGCGCAAATCGAGTGGGGACCTGATCAATCATTTTGGTTTGAAATCCCAGAATGGCCAATGGTGTTACCAAAGGGTGATTGCCAAGCGAATCAGGTGGGAGTTGCTCAACCTGTGATGGAGGTGGGCCTTTATGAGGTTTCAGCAGGGAACAATGGAAGACGTTATGAATGCGGCTATGAGCAGGTAAATCCAATTTGTAAGCTACTGCACCAAGCTTCTCAAGGATGTGATAAGGACCATAAAAACGCTTGGAGAGCTTGTGATATTTACCGCCTGACACAGAAATCTGACGGTATGGCTGCAATTTGACATAAACCCAAGAATCAACAGAATAATGGACCTCACGGAGGTGTTTGTTAGCATTAAATTTCATACGGGCTTGTGCTTTCAACAGGTTCTTGCGAAGTAAAGCTAAGACTTCGTCCCTGGAAGAGAGAACCGAATCCACAGCATCAATTTCTGAGGTTCCCTGCACATAGCCAGGAATTGAAGGAGGGGGTTGGCCATAAATAGCCTGAAAAGGAGTGATTCCCGAACCAGAATGCACCGATGTGTTGTAATGCAATTCAGCCCAAGGAAGGAGTTTAGACCAAAGAGAAGGCTTGTGATGAGCCAAAGAGCGCAAATACTACTCTATGGTTCGATTCATTACCTCCGTTTGGCCATCCATTTGAGGATGGTATGACGAACTCATGCGCAACAAGGTCCCACTGAATTTGAACAAGGCTGTCCAGAAACGGCTAATGAAGATAGGATCTCTGTCGGAGACCAAACTCTTTGGAAGGCCGTGATGTTTGCACACCAAATCAACAAAAAGTTCAGCCACTGTATAAGCTGTATAATGAGGAGGCAGCGAGCCCAAATGTATTCCCTTCGAAAATCTGTCCACCACAACTAGAATAACGGTCTTCCCTGCTGATAGTGGCAACCCAGTGACAAAGTCAAGTGAGAGATCCTCCCATACGTTGGCTGGAATAGGGAGAGGAGTGAGTAAACCCGCCGGTTTCTGAGTGCTGTACTTGGTTTGTTGGCACACTGAGCAACGAGAAACAAAGTCATTGACATCTCTTCGCATATTGTCCCAGTAGAAATTATCACTGAGGCGCTGGTATGTCTTGGCTGCCCCTGCATGCCCCCCTAACAAGGTTTCGTGAAACTCCTTGAGCAAGACCAGTTTGAGTGCTGAAGAAGGACTAACCCAGATCTTTCCCTTGAAATACAAAAGCCCATCAATCAATTTGTAACGGGAATCAAAATTCGGGTTTGAGTGGTACTGATTCTGCAATTCTAAGTAACGAGGATCCAGCAACAAATCTCGTCGCAACTCATCCAAAAAAACAAACTGAGGGGTAGATAAGACTAGTAGTGAATGCTGCTGGTCACTTTGGCAACGTGACAGCGCATCTGCCACAATATTGGTACTACCCGGTTTGTACTGAATCTCATAATTATACCCAAGTAACTTGGAGAGGTAGAATTGCTGCTCTGGAGTTTGGATGACTTGAGTCATTAATTCCTTTAAACTGCGTTGATCGGTCTGTATAATGAAAAAATGACCCAGCAAGTATTGTCGCCATCGCTTCACTGCACTAGTAATGGCATGGAACTCTCTAATGTATGCAGATGATTTTGCAAGGCGTGGGCAGAAAACCTTGCTAAAATACGCAATAGGGTGATCATCTTGCAATAAAACAGCCCCCATAGCGGACCCCGATACATCAGTCTGCAAAACAAATGTCTTAGAGAAATTCGGAAGTGACAATACCGGAACAGATGTCATAACAGCCTTCAGCTTATCAAATGCTTCTTGAGCAGCCACAGACCAATGGAAATTGTCTTTCTTGAGGAGTTCAGTCAATGGTTGTGCAATAGAAGCATAACCCTGCACGAATTTACGATAAAAACCTGTCAATCCCAAGAACCCACGCAGTCCTTTGATTGTCTTCGGAACAGGCCACTCCAACATGTCCTTCACCTTAGTTGGATCGGGAGAAACTCCTCCAGCAGAGACTATGTGCCCCAAATAATCAATCTTAGTTTGCCCAAACGAACACTTAGCCAACTTTAGGAAAAATTGGTGCTCCAATAAAATAGAGAGCACAGTGGACAGATGGGTCAAATGCAATTCCCAAGTGGCGCTATATACCAATATATCATCGAAAAATACTATCACTGACCTTCTAAGCAAGGGTCGGAAGATGTCGTTCATGGTGGATTGGAAGGTGGCAGGGGCGTTGCACAACCCGAAAGGCATCACCGTATACTCATAATGACCGTCATGTGTACGGAAGGCCGTCTTATGAGTATCCTGTGGTTGCAACCGGATTTGATGGAACCCGGAGGTGAGGTCCAGCTTCGAGTAAAACTTAGCCGCACCCAATTCGTCCAAGAGCTCATCCACCGTAGGGAGTGGAAATCGATCCTTGACGGTGATGGCATTTAGAGCACGGTAGTCAACACACATCCGCCATGTTCCATCTTTCTTTTTCAACAATAGCACCGGAGAGGAGAATGGGCTGGTGGTGGGACGAATCCAACCATTCGAAAGAAGTTTTGAGACTTGCAACTCTATCTCATGTTTCTGAGATTGGGGGTAACGATATGGCCTCACATTGACTGGAGCGGAGTGGGGTAGCAGGGGTATGGTATGATCAGTGGGACGAGAAGGTGGCATGGCTGAAGGTTCCTGGAAGAGGGAGGAATAGCGTTGAAGAAGAGCATTGAGAGCTGGATCAGGGTGTTGTAACGGGGCGGTTGCAGCTGAAGGTAAGGGTCCAGTAACCTGAAGCGAGAAGAATTGGGCTTCATTATCTTGTTGGAGTAATCTCTTGAACTGATGGAAGGTAATGGGCTCAGGTGGGCCTGGTGAATGGGTATCTCCTCTCAATTCTATCATAGACCCTTGATGCATGAATTTCATGGTGAGGCTTGCATAATCCATAAGAACAGGACCCAAATGCTTCAACCACTGGGCTCCCAACACCACATCTGACCCACTCATATCAAGCACATACAAATCCACAATGAAGGAATGACCCTGAAGTACTAAGGATACCTTTGGGCAAACCTGCGTGCATTGTAATTGTTCTCCACTCCCAACCATTACTCGCAATGCAGGGGTTGGCTGTGTAGGTAATCTGAGGAATTGTGCCACCCTTTGCTGAATGAAATTATGGGTACTGCCTTCATCAACTAGGACCCGAACTACATAGCCAGCCAATTGACCCGCTACCCGCAACGTTTCTGGGGCTCCGGACCCGGATAAGGCATTTAAACTCAATTGGGCTGATTGGGCCTCCGAATCTAACACTGGGGGCTCTTCGTCCAATGATGGTGGGTCTGAGGTCAAGGAGTCTGGCGAATTCAGGGAAGCTTCTCCCTCTTCCTCTGAGACTAAGATGAAGAATTTGGCTGGGCAACGATGATTCCTGGAGAACTTCTGGTCACAATTGAAACAAAGACCCTTTTCTCTTTTGTCCGCCATTTCTGCCTCGGTTAATTGTTTGAAACGGGTTTTGGGTGGAGGTGTGGGTAGTAGAGGGGGTAACGGTTTTGGTGGTTGTATCGGTGGTGGGGGTGAAAAGGTTCGGGAGAGAGATGGAGGAGGCCATTGAGATAGTGGTCTGGGTCGTTGAACACGGTGCAGCTCAAGGTATTTTTCTTCATGTAGGCGAGCCAACCCCGCTGCTTGTGAAAGGGTCGAAGGTTGCTGAGCCAGGACCTCACGCTTCAGCTCAGGTTTTAGCCCAGAAACGAAACAGCTCAACAAAAATGGAGGGGTCAATCCAACAATTCTATTAGCAAGTGCCTCAAATTCACTCAGATATTGAGAAACAGAGGAAGTTTGGGTGAGCTTGAAGAGCTTACCGCGAGGGTCACCGAACGCCGTAGGAGTGAAGCGGGTCTCCAAAGCCTGCAAAAACTGTGACCATGATTGAATCTACTTGTTCCTATGCATCCATTGATACCACGAAAGAGCTGGACCATCCAAATAAAAAGAAGCCACTGTAATGCGCTCCTCTTCTGGTGTATTGTGATAATCAAAGAACTGCGAAACCTTGAAAATCCAGCCCATGGTGTCAGTTCCATCAAACCGGGGTACATCAAGCTTAAGGAAGTGTCTCTGGGATGAGGGTGGATCGGTGTGTGTGTAGGAACGGGGGGATTCTGGGGTAGATCTGCCTTCTAGAGTGGCAAGGCGGTGGGATATCTCTTGAATGTCGGTGGTTACAGTTTGTTGAAAGGAATTGAGGGCGGTGAGAATCTCCTCAAATTGAGCAGAAGTGGTGCGTGAACGGGTGTTGTCAGCCATGGGAGGGGAGCACTCTCAATGAAAGCACCAATGATAGCTGAATGAATATTCTCTGATTCGAGGTCAGAGGCCTCCTAAGAAAGGTAAGAGAAGGGAATAGAATTTGATATCATTCATCACTGTAAAAGGTGATACAATAGAGTATAAATGGTGACATCCCAAAAGGGGTCACATGGACACACCTCAGGTACAGCCAAAAGTACCGTAACTAACTTCTTCTAGAATATGCATAAAGGCAATATTACAAAATCAATTAAAATAGTAAAAGACAAAGTTATCCCATCCTGCAGGCTTGTTAGAGACTCTTTTGGGCCTATCTTCATAACTCTCAGGCCCATTATGTGAGGGTGGTGTATCATAAGCTTAAAGATCAAAATATTTTTAAAATATTTTTCTATTTGTAGATTAGCATTTATTTTACAAAACATAATTTTAAAAATTTATATTTTTTAATAATTTTTTTATATGAATGATGCAATCAGAAGTTCAGAACTATATTACGGTATTTCAATGGCAGAAATGCAGTATTAATTCATTAATTAACTCTAGTTAAGGTTGGAAAAAATTTCAATATTACATAATTTGTCATATAAGCATTGTTAGTCACTTTTTATATGGCGGTACGGCGGTACCAAAGTAACCAAAATAATAATTTTGTGGGATCCAAATTGCATTCAAATCTTAATTTTAACCTTTCGATTTTAATGATAACTCTCATAACATGTACAGTTTGTGAGGGTTGATTTAAGTCACACCGAGTACAATGGCAAAATTATTACTCCCTTTATTATATTCTTTAATTTTTGGCTTTTAATTTTTACCTTGTTTTTATGATAAAAAGATCAAATTGAATTTTTTGGAAAAAAAATAAAGGTCCAAAATAAGTCACAGAAAGATTAAGGACCAAAATGAATTTTAAAAATAAGATAAAAATTCAAAATATAATTAAACACAAATTAAATAAAAGCATTTTGGATAAAACACACATAAAATTTACAATAATCAACACACTCTTAATATAGCTTTAACATTTTTAAAATACAAAGGTTAAGAAATGAAGGAAGTAATTTGACAATTGAATTGTGACAATTTTTCCTGAGCTTGTTAAACTACACATAGAAACCAGTGCTATTCAATAAAATTGAATCAGCGAGTTCAAATGAAAAACCAGTGAGTCAAACCCATGACTTATGGTTGCTTAAATAACCGGACATGCAATTAAACCATTGACTATAGGTAAGAATCTGATTAAACTGGAGTAGTATTGGCAAATGGCCCGCCCGCGTTCACACTCGGCCTGCAAAAATTGCGGGCAGAAATAAAAATAATTAGGGCCAAATTTTCAGGCCCTACTCGCCCTAAATGCGGGCAGGGCGGCCCGCATTTAAAAATTAAATTAAATTAATATTTTTTCTTTATTTTTAGTACAATTTTTTTAAAAAAAAAGTGCAGGCGGCTGGGCAAATCGCCCGTAAATAGTGTGTGCCACTGTGGTTTTATTTATTTTTTTAAATTCAAGCCCACGGGCCGCCTGCAGCTCGCCCACGCCCGCTCGCGAAAAATAATGGACGAGCATACCCGCCCGCAATCAATTTTTTTCGCCAAAACTTGTGCCCTGCCCACAAAAAATTGCGGGCGGGCGGGCGCGGCCTGCAGGCGAATGCCCATATTGCAATGCTAAATTGGAGCAAACTGGCCAACACCAAGTTAAACTGAGCCGGGGTCAAAACGGTTTCTTGGTGGTCAACGCACTTCCCCTTTTGAAAATCATCCTTTTATAAAAAAAAAAAAATGGAGATGTTATTTACACCCTTATCATTACTACTTACACCCAACTTTTATAATTTTTTACACCAACTTTTCAACATTACCCTTATCTTAATACCCACACTCATATATCTATTATTTACATCCGCTCCTATATATATATATATACACTCACACCTTATATATTACTACTAACACCTACCTTCTTCTCTTGCATACATTCTTGATCACTGATAACATTATTGTGAATGTTGTTGATGTGTTGTTTTTAATCCAAAGGTAACTTCCTCTTATCTTTCTTTTCTAGTCCCAAGTGCAATTCGTGTGTCCCAAGTGCAAATCATGAAACATGCAAACGCAGATATAAACTATCTTGTTCCGCTGCGCAATCCGTTAGTTAATCGGATGATTAATCCGTCATATTCCAACGAACGAAGGATCCAGATCAAGGATCCGAAAACAATACGGATGCGGCATCCGTCAATAGGTATGGACGGATAAGAGATCCGTCTAGGGCCACGGGGGTACGGATGATGTATCTGTTCTCTGATCTAAAATTCGCATGAAGAGCAACTATTATTTCTTGAGATATTCTGACTTGTAGTTCTTCTGTTATGGTTGTTAGGCTCGGTTTTCAATGTCCCTTCTACGCCTTCTATCTCCAAATGGCATTTATATATGAAGGTTTAGGCCGTTATGAGCTGCAAAAGTTAAGGACTACCTAATTTAGGGACACCATTTCGTACTCATTCTTCATCTCACTGATGAGTGATGACACATCACAAGAAAGAAGAATATATATTGTGTTGCTTGCTAATCTTTTAGATGAATTACAAGATAGCCTAATCTTGAGTGTCAACTTGCAATTAGATTATATCTACTCGTCGTTTACACGATGCAGTGGAGGTAAGCCACTGTTGTGGTGGGGGTGTGAAGGAATCGAATAGATGGTTGTATTGTTGTTAGCAATGTGGTTCCATTTTATGGAGTTCTCCAAAAACAGATAAGAAGTATTTCCTCATTCAAACCTTGGAGAGAGAGGAGAAGAAGTTAGTGACGATGAACACAAAATAGAAGAAGAAGAAAAGGAGGAGGAGACAGAACCATATAAGGAAAGAGTGGGAAAAGAGGCTCTTTAATTTTGAGAGAGAGAGGATGTGAGAAGAAAATAAAGGGATGGGTGTAAATATAAATGAATACAATGTTTTGTTTTAGTCTCTGCTGTTAGAAAAAGTCTTTATTTGTTGATGTGGTTAGCGTAACACCGTATCAACAATCATGTGGTGTGAGGTGACACCAGATAAGGGGTATGACATGCATGATACATATCCACGAACGCAAAATGGTCCCATATACAAAATTTTGGGTTCATGTGCCTGAATCATCAATGTCACTCCACCTACTTAACGTCACATCAAACCACGTGGTTATGATATGATGTTCCGTTAACCATATAAGCAGATAACATATTTTTTTTAATGGAAGAAAGCAAAATCAAAATATTAAAAAAATTAAGAATTAATCACAATCTAAATAAATCTTAGGAACCAAAACTAAAACATACTGAACTTTAACTCATTGTTTGTTTTGGGTGATTTTGGGGGAGGAACAAGGAGAAAACCTTGTTTTCTCTCCGTTTGGTTCAAGGGAGAAAATGAGGGGAAGAGAAAATATGGTGGGTCCCATCAGAAAAAATTTTCTCTCCCCTAGAGAAGAGAGAATGGAGAAAAAACTGGAATTAACACGTAAAATTACTTATATGTCCTTCACTTATTTATTTTTTTAATTTTTTTAATTTTTTTATTTGAAAAAATAAAGCATTTTTATTTCAATAAAAAACATTTTTTAATATTTTGGACTCAAAATTTTTATTATGTAATGAATAATTGAAGTAAAGAAATTTTTTTGGTTATGTTAAATATACATACATGTGAAAAAGAAAAAATATATTTATTTCTATTTTGTAAAATAAGAGTGCAGTTGTCTTTCGACAAATTTATTGTTTTGTTTCTTCCCATTTTTCTCTTAAATCAAATAAAAGGAAAGAAACTCAATTTTTCTCTCTTCCCCAATTTTTTCACATTTTCTCTCATACCAAATAATTACAAAATTTATTAATTTTCTCCCTATAATCTCTCTTTCCTACTTCTCTCTTCCTTGTTTCTCTCTTCTCATTTTCTTTCATCTAACAAAACAAAGCATCATTAAAAAAACATAAATACGCGTAACATTATTGTTACAATAATTCTTTGTTACACCCACCTTTTTCTGAACTCAAGTACCGTCAACTCCATTTCAACTTTTGAGCTTGTTTTTTGTCTGAACCAACTGTACTACACTGTACAAGGTATCATCCCCTGTCCTTTTACCGTACACACCAAATCTCAGCCATTCGATTCTGATCAACAAAGCCTCCTCGCTTTCTTCCAACCAAGTCTCGATCTTTCTCAATCAGCAGTTCAGCACCACCACATCATCACTGCACATAAACATGATTCTCAATAATTTAATTAAGCACATCTAAACTGTGTTTAACCACACACCAAACATTATTAAGTACGGATATGCCATATAGCCTGTACCACCAAACCATGCTATATTATTTAATTAGTGCCGATCCTGTTACACGTTGCATTTTACTCCTCGTAACGCCCTCTCAGTGCCAGCGATGGCATGATAAGTAGGTGATTTTTGCTAGTGCAAAAAGAGAACAAAATCAGCAATATATCAATTAGAAGTTGTCAGCATATATGAAAGAGCTGTCATTGAAATCAGTTTTCCTTATTACTCCCACCGTTTCTTAACATAACATTTTTTTATTTTTTTCTTTGTTTATAAGATGAAATTTCAATTTTTAATAATATTTAATTACTTATTTTCACTAATATTATTATTATTTTATATTTTTTTAAGTCTAAATAATAATTATAAAGGTAATTTTAAAAAAGTATATATCAAATATTTATATTTTTAGTACCACAAACAATATGAACTACTATAAACTTTTTTTGTGAATGTGAATATTCCAAAAAATTCTTATATTAAGGGACATATAGAATATATTATAAGATTTTGCTAAGGGCATTTGTTAAGCATCCTAGAAATGGAAAAAAACAACACAAATTTTAAGTTTTTCTTTTATCGAGAATACTCAAAAACAATATTTTCCAATATTTTTCAACTACTTATAACTTCTTATATTAACAATATTAGCATTTTCCTATATTTATAATAGGCTAAATTTCTAACAAAATCATATTATTTTATAAAGTACTTTGAAATTGAAATTATTATGGAACTTCTTATATGGTTACTGTTAGAAATATGGAAAATAGGAAAATATGATATATTAATTGTGTTGTGTTACAAGAGAAATGTCTTCTCTCTCTCTCTCTCTATATATATATATATATATATATATATATATTCTAACATCCCCCTCAAACTCAAGTGGACGAAAACCAATTTGAGTTTGCAAACCAAAGCTTAAAACGATCAGACTGCATTTGGGATGAAACCATACTGCATCTAAATGGAACCATATGACCGGACTGCATCTAAACGGAACCATATGGCCAGACTGCATCCAGGATGATACCTTACTGCATCTGGGATGGAATCACACGAACATAACTCTGGGACCAGGCAAAATTGATCGAAGGCAACATTGGGGCTTAGGCGAAACTGATTAAAGGCAACGAGGTGAGCAAACTCAATGGACATCTTCAACAAGAGTCAAAATTGTATCATCGGGGTGGAATTAGAAAAAAATGACTGGAAAATGGAAAGAGCACGTCAAAAAACCTTGGGAACGATCTGGTCAAAAAATCTTATCAAAGTGCGGATTGATCGGTTCAGTTCGGTTTGCTGGTCCAACCGATTCGATTCACTGTAGAATCGATTTCTAATTGAACCAATATTTTTTGTTGAACCAAATGAGGGAACTGGGCTTTGCTGGACTGGGCCTAGGATCTAGGCCGGACCGAGTTGAAACAGGTTGACCCAGGCACATGGGAAAGAATCTAGCAGCGGCGGCGGCGGCGACGCATGGACGTGCGTGGAGGGGCAGCCTGCGACGGTGGAGGCTATTCGCTGGTCAGAATTTGGTAGCAATGTCGGTGGAGCCATCGGTGGTGGCTGGCGGTTGCGGGAAAGGGCGAAATATGGGCAATGAAGATGGGAGACAAACGGATCTGGAAGGGAGAACAACGACAGAACAGGGGAAAACGAAGGCAACTCTGGATTGTTGGTGCGATGGCAACTGTACGCAGCGGTGCCATCGAATAGCGTTAGGAGACAAAGTAAAGGAGAAACTAGTGTAGCAACTAGTGTCTGATGCCAAAATGGTGGAAATGACTAAGATGCACATCAAAGTAAAGGAGACAAGTGCAGAGAGAAAAGGAAAATCAAGAAAAAAGGAAGAACAATCAGAAAGTCCTCTAGGACAAGAATCAAGAGTTGAAGCTCTATTCAAGGTGGATACCATGACTTGATACCATGTTAGAAATATGAAAAATAGGAAGATATCATATATTGATTGTGTTGTGTTACAAGAGAAATGTCCTATATATATACATACATATATATATATATATATATATATATATATATATATATATATATAGATAGGACTAGCACATACTAATAAAGACTAAAATAACATTAACTTAAATTCCTAATTACATTATATATATATATATATATATATATATATATATATTTATATTCTAATATTTTTGTTTACGCATCAACTTTCTCTTTCTTTACACTCTAAATATTCAAATTGGTCCTTAAAATATTTTTTATGGTCAATTCCGGTTAGTAAAAAAATTTAAAAACCCAAAATAGCCCTTGAAATTTTTGTTGACGAATCAATTTGATCCTTAAAAAAGTTAAATTACCAAATAATCCCTAAATTTTTCATCCAAAAGACAAATTGGTCCTTTTGAAAAATTTAGTAGGACATTTTAATCCAAAAATGTTTGAATTAAATAAGATGATGTCAAAATTCTCAAGTGATCTGTAAACACAAGTTGATAAGCGCAAATTGGTTCTAAAATCTTTTTGCGCAAATTGGCTCTAAAATCTTTTTCGCGGAACAATTTAATTTTCAGAAGTTTGGATTAAATTGGATGAAATCAAAATTTTCATTGAGCAATTTGTCTCGTGAAAGAAAACTATAAGGACTATTTGATGACTTGATTTTTTAAGGACCAAATTGTCCCGTGACCAAAATTTCCAAGGTTTATTTTGACAATCTATTTTTGTATGAACCAAATTTAACCATGCAAAAAAAAATTTCAGGGTCGAATTTGAGTCTTTAATCTTCTTTTATTTATTTTTTCTTTTCACATCACATCGTCAATCATTTTTCTCTTCTCTATCCTCTCTAAACTTATAAAAGATGTGACGGTATTAATTTTTCTGTCATACTTATCAAATATCGTAGCGAACACGATTGTGAGTTACATTTTTACATTGGATATTTTAATAATTTGAGTTTTGTGCTACAAAATTTATTCTCTCAGTCGCTTTTGCCTTTTTTTTATCCATAGACATATCTCAAGAAATCATTCAAAATAGGCAAAACTACTAGATTGGTCATGTAAGTTATTTTTTGGTTGCGATTTCGTCCCTTAACTTTTTTCGTTTCAAATAAATCCTTAAGTTTGTTACTTGTTTCAAATAAATCCTTCCATCCAATTTTGTCTTCACACCGTTAATGAGAGCCTCTTATGTTGCAACCATTGGTCTTACGTGGCTAAAACTCAACGTTACACCCCCAAAATGATGTCATATGAGGTCAAAAGAGAAAACCAAAACAGTTAGGGATAGCCTAATAAGCTTCTACTTTGGTCTCATACGACATCGTTTTGAGGTGTAACGTTGATTTTTAGCCTTGTAAGATCATTGGTTGCCACGTAGGAGACTCCCATTAACGGTGTTATAACAGAATTGGAAGGAAGGATTTATTTGAAACAAGTTACAAACTTTCGGGTTTATTTGAAACAAAAAAAAAAGTTAAGGGACGAAATCGCAACCAAAATATAACTTACAGGACCAATATAATAGTTTTGCCTTCAAAATACAAATAACAACAAAATATTTTCCCATATGATATAAAAGTATAAGCGGTTTTGGATTAGACCGCGAAATCAGTGGAATTGAACGTAATCAGACTGAAAAACGTGATGCAGTATGGTTTCATGGTTCAGTTTGGTGTCATTTTTCCCACACAATTGTCTTATGATCCAGTTCACATTCTCATAATTTTTTAGATTGTCTAGACCTGATCAAATTGGTTATTCTTTATTTTTTTTCTTTTATTTTACTTACATTGATAACTTCCCACCTAATATCACACTATCCCTAATCCCATCGGCGTCAACCAAAAACTAGTGGTAGTCAAACCATCACTCTAGCAACCACACTTACAAATATCCCTCTGATTTGGGTCTAATATATGATGTTTTGAGCATGAATTAGACTCTCTTTTACAGTTTTACTATGGATTTGACTTGTTTCTCTTGTAAATTTAGGATTTTTTGTATAGTTTTTAGGAAATTAGGTAATTTAGAATCCTTTGAACGTTTTGATCCGTTTTGTGTATGTTTCAGGTACTTTCGGAGCTTAAATGAAGAAAATAAATATGGAGCACGAAAGAGGATGAAAAGACCTTGAAAATGGCGTAAGAACGGAGCGAAACGGAGCCGGAGCAGGTGACGCGCGCCCAGGCGCACAGACCCGCACGCCCAGGCGCGCGCACCACCAGAATTGCACCATTTTACAGACCTGGCACGCCCAGGTGTGAGGCTCTGGGCGCCCAGGCGCGCAAAGTGCGAGAAAGTGACACTGTTCGCTGTTTTGACCATAACTTGAGCTATACTTATCCAAATGAGGCGATCTTGGAATCATTTTAAATCTAAGGAAAAGATCTACAACTTTGCCAAAAATATCCTTGCTCAAATTCGTCCATCTTTGGGGTCAAAATCAGTGCCGAAGTTTCTATCAAATACGAGAAAACCCAATTGGGCCACTTCCTGATCAGTTTTGCTCCAATTCAATTAGGATTAATTTTATCTTTTAAATATACGTTTTAGAATTAGGTCAGCAGTCTTTAGAGAGTTTTGAGAGAGGGAGATTACATAATATTAGAGAGTTTTAGAAGAGGAGAAGATCAAGGATTGGAAGATCCAAGGCTTTTCCATGGTAATCATGTATTCTTCTTTTGCTTTTGTTCTTAATTTCATGATGTGTAACTAAAACCCTTGTGTTAGGAATTTGTGAATTTGTATGGATTAGTTTATTGATTTCATGAATTGATGTTTTTCCGTTTCTAAATCAAGTGTTTGATTGCGTTTTTACTGTTATGCGTAGAAGTAATTAATCTATGTTTTGGATCTCTAATTCTTCAATTGAGAGATTAGGAATTAGAATAGGCCATGCCTTCAAACAATATAATTATTCAACTTGTAGGGATACTTTTGAGTAATTATATAACTTGTTATAAATTCCACTGCTCTTAATTAAGGTTATTCAATGGTTTAATCAATTAAGGGATTAATGGTTATCAAATTGAATAATAAACAGTAATTGCATAAGAGGGATCTAGTAATTACTACCTTAGGAATTTGTTCTTGATTTAGGGAAAAACAGAGATTCATGATAAATAAACAACGCCTACAATGAAACCATGTTCCTAACATCTTTCTCAAATTGCTCACAACTTCTATTTAATTTCTGTTTTTAATTTATTTTCTGTTTTTATTTTATTTCAATTCAATCTCAATTAATTAGAAACCAATAGATTTTGCTTTTAACTACTCTTTGGTGAGAATTAATTGAACAATTTGCAATCCCTGAGGGACGATATCTAGTCTTATTGACTGTATTACTTTTCGATCTAGTATACTTGCTAGAGAGTGAACAAGTTTTTGGCGCCGTTGCCGGGGATTGAAATTCGTTTCAATTAATTTTCGGTACTTAGTAGTAGTTTTAGGTGAAATTTATTTTTTTAGTTAGCATTCTTGTCTCAACAGGTGCTGTGTAATTTTTCTTTTGTTTTTGTGCTGTGCAGGAATTTATATCAATTTAAGTGCAAAGAGGAGAAAAATTCAGCACTAGAAGAGGGGAAAGACCAACATTGAAGATGGCTGGAGGAGGAGGATCACACGGATCCTCTCCGCCTCCTCCTCCCAGGAAAACTTTAGCGGAGTATGCAACCGTAGACCTGGACTTCTGTGCTTCCAACATAGTCCGGCCGGCGATCACTGCAACTGCATTCGCTATTGATCCACAGTAAATCCACCTCATCATGCAGGATCAGTTCAGTGGTGCACTGCATCAAGACCCCAGGGACCATATCGCCAACTTCCTGGGCATGCTCGGATTCTTCAAGATCGAAGGTGCTACGGACGAGGCCATCAGAATGAGGATGTTCCCTCTCTCACTGAGGGGCGAGGCGCTAACTTGGGTGAACAACCAGGCACTAGGGAGTTTGTCCAGCTAGAAAGTACTTGTCTCCAAATTCATGGATAAGTTTCTTCCAGCTGGGACGCAAGCGAAGCTGAGGCAAGATGTTCACTCATTCATGCAAGAGGACAACGAGCCGTTGCATGAAGCTTGGAAACGTTACAACCAGCTACTGAGGAAGTGTCCAACATATATGCAAGACTGGCAGCAGATTCAATCGTTCTATAATGGGCTCAACCGATTCAGTTAAAGTATGATTGATGCAGCAGCTGGTGGATCGCTGATGAAAAATACTTTTGAAGAGACCAAGGAAGTCATTGCAAACATGGCATTCAGCAGCAGCCAGGGACTCAGGGCCCAAGTGGAGCAAAGCGTCATGAAGAGTTATGATCTGGACTCTAGTCAAGCCCAAATCCTAATTGAGCAGAACAAGCAGATGCAGCAGCAAATTGCTGCATTGACGAAGCAGATGAGCCAAATCAGTATGTCAGTTGCATCTACCACTCTGAGGTGCAACTTTTGTGGGGGAGGTCACCGGAATGGTGATTGTGCTTTGGAAGTCAAAAGGGTCAGGCAACTATTAAGGAGCAGGCCAATTTTGTGGGTGGTGGAGTACCTAAAAATAACATGTACTCCAATATCCACAATCCAGGGCAAATCAGTCAATCTCACACCTCAGGGTACAGCTCAGCACCCAATCCATCACCGCCACAAAAGCAGGGCTGGGAGAAGGCACTTGAAACAATGGCTACCACAACCAATACCTTCATGGCAGAAGCCAGGGAGAATTTCGCCAATCAGGAAGTCAACATTCGCAACTTGGAGGTGCAAGTAGCTCAAATAAATAATCAGATATCAGAGATCGCAACCTACACCAAGGAGAGGTGCATGGCGGTCACCCTTCGAAGTGGCAAGTCGTATGAGGAGCCACATAAGAAGGGTTATGCAACTGAGCTTGAGAAGAAGGATGAGGGGCCAAAGCAACCAAGTGGAGGAGGCTCAACTACAAGGCAACAGACGCAGGATCCACCTGCGGATCAAGAGAAAGGCACATCTAAACCAGCGCCACTACCTCCGAGGATTCCTTATCCTTAGAGGTTGAAGAAAGAGGAAGACCAGAAGCAATTCTCAAAGTTCTTGGAGATGCTACGGAAGGTGCAGATCAACATCCCGTTTGCAGAGGCTCTCTCACAAATGCCTCTGTATGCGAGATTCATGAAGGAGTTACTGACAAAGAAGAAGCGGATGCTCACTGATGAGACATTCCTGATAGCAGAGAAGTGCAACAACATCATCAAATCCAACCTTCCACCCAAGCTGAAGGACCTAGGTAGCTTCACTCTCCCGATTAGCATAGGCAAGGAGTACTCAGGTAAGGCTCTCTGTGATTCAGGAGCTAGCGTAAACATTACGCCCTTGTCTATTTGTGAATCATTAAACTTAGGAGAGATTAAGCCTACCCCGGCATTACTTCAATTAGCTGATAGAACCACCCTCCGCCCATATGGAGTGGTGGAAGATATTCTGGTTAAGGTGAAAGATTTTATCTTGCCCCTAGATTTCATGATCTTAGATGTAGAAGAGGATGAAAATATTCCTCTAATTTTTGGAAGGCCATTCTTGGCCACAGCGGGGGCATGATTGATGTGCCTAGGGGAGAAGTAATTCTTCGAGTGAATGGTGTGCAAACTACAATTAAAATTTTTGAAAAACCTCCAGTCACCGCGGAGAACTTTGCCCCACTAATGTTCATTCAGCACTCGAATGGAGAGAGTGTTGAAAATAAATTGAAAATCAAGGTGCCACCCTTGAAGGGATCTTGGCAACCACCCTAGACCTCTAAAAAGAGGTGACCCGTTAGACTCGTGACGTTAAACAAGCGCTTGTTGGGAGGCAACCCAATGTTAAGTAATTCCCTTAGATTTTTAATTTTTTTAGGGTAACTTAGTTTTAGGTAGTTTTATATTAAAAAAAATAAAAAAGAAGTACAGGTCCAGCCGCGCCCAAGCATGGTGCACTTCACGCCCAGGCGTGGCAGGGGGGTGCAGCATTCCAGTTTGGGGGTGTGACCCCATTTGTTCTCATTAGTTCCCAATATGTCACCCCAGACCTTGTACTTCGCAAAAATAATGTCCTGTTTTTCTAGGTATTTTTTTTATTTTTATGTTGTAGTTTTAGTTTAGATTAGTTTGCTTGAGGACAAGTCAACCTCTAAGTTTGGGGGAGTGGAAAAGATAAAAATTAATTTTTCAGATCTGAATTTTTCTCCCATTTTTGGTGTTGGTTTGTGTTCTTGGTATGAATAGGTAATTATTCTAGACTTAGGACTGTTTTTCTGATGATAGGTGTAAATACTTGGTTTAGGATTAGACTCATTGACTTTTGATATTGATTTGATTGAGCTGTGAATATTTTTAAGATCTGGTTATTTTGACAAACTTTTTAAGAATTTGTGATTAGTGAACTTAGTGAACTGACTATTAGCCTGTGAGATTTTTGAGCCTATACACTTGATATGGGTATGTGATTTATATTGATTTTTGTGATTTAAACCCCTATTTCTTTCATGAGTGTGTTCATTTTGACTCTATGTTCTAGATTGATAATTGATTGCATGTATTAAGATGATTAAGGCACTTAGGATTGTGTTTTTGTGGCCTTCAGATGTTCTGATTGATTATATATTCCCTTAGTTGCCCATTTTGAGCCTTTTATATATATATATATATGTTTTTGAATACAAAGAGGAAAGTCTAAGAGATCCCTCCACTAAATGAATGAAAAAAATCAGCTTGCCAAAACATATCTAATAATTTAAAAAAAATGAGATTTAATTATTAAATTTATGATCCCAGATTATTTAATTTAAATTTAACAATTAAATTCATAACATATCCTAAAATACAAATACATTGATTTAAGGATAAAATTAGAATTTAAATATCAAATCTGTACTTTGATACAAAAATATTTATTATTCAGCAACCAAAAGGAATTCATAAAAATTAATAATTAAAATCCCAATAATAAAAGACCACATTTTATTTTATTTATGTTTAATTATTAACAGTATTATTTATTAAAAAAACAACAAAGAATGAAAAGAAAAAAAATAAAAATAAAAAATAAAATGAAACAAACCTGAAGTAGAGGTACTGGAAGGTACTGGAGAGAGGGGGTACTTAGCACAGAAAAAAAATGAGATTAGACGGAGGGAGTACTGGACCGAGGGAGTAGTTGGCACGAAAACCGGAGCAAATTATTTTTAAGAATTGGGTTATATTTTTTTTAAAGAAAATTGTCTCTCAAAAATGTGAGGAAGAGAACTCTATTTATAGGAAAAATTAGGCTAAGAAAAATAGGATTTTTTCAACAAGCTTTGAGAGCCCAGTGGAATATTCCCTAGTTTATTCTTCAATCAAATCTTTCAAATTTTGTTAAAGATAAACTCTCAATTTTTTAAAACAAATTTGATAATAATCCTTTCATAAAATAATAAATCTCTTTAACCAAAAGACTTTTTTTTATCCTTATCCTCACAAAAATTAACCAAATCTTTTTCTTTAAAAAAACATTTTATCTTTTCTTTTTTATTCGTTTTTTTATTTTTTTTTTAAAAAAATACTTTTTCAAAATCTTTTTTATTTTTTTATTCATTTTTCATCTCTTTTTTTTTTAAAAACAGTACATTTTTATTTTTTTTCTTGTTTTATTTTGTTTAGGGGGACAAAATTGGGTATCAACTGCTGCCCCTCTTTACTTGTTTCTTATCAGATAGCAAGCAAACTGTGGTTTGGATGCTATCAGGATAAGGAACGAGTAAAGAAGTGGACACCAATTTTGTTAAGAAATAAAACACACTTGACATATCTGGAAGTTTGATAGAAACATAACAAGTCGATGATGATTCTTTAGCATTTCTGCCAGGATATCATGAAAGCCTAATAACAACGATGATGCTTCAACGTTTCCGTCAGGATATCATAAAAAGCCTAATAACAAAGATGATGCTTCGACATTTCCGTCAGGATATCATGAAAAGCCTAATAACAACGATGATGCTTCGACATTTATGTCAGGGTATCATGAAAAGCCTAATAACAATGATGATGCTTCGACATTTATGTCAGGATGTCATGAAAAGCCTAATAACAACGATGATGCTTCGACGTTTCCGTCAGGATATCATGAAAAGCCTAACCAACATCAAAATGACTTCAGCGTTTGTTCCGGGTGTCAAAAGACCCAAAATGATTTTCGACATCTCTGTCGGGGCATCAAAAAGCCCAACCAATATCAAAATGACTTTAGCGTTTGTGCCGGGCGTCAAAAGATCCAAAATGATTTACGACATCTCTGTCGGGGCATCAAAAAGCCCAACCAACATCAAAATGACTTTAGCATTTGTGTCGGGCGTCAAAGATCCAAAATGATTTTCGACATCTCTGTCGGGGCATCAAAAAGCCCAACCAACATCAAAATGACTTTAGCGTTTGTGCCGGGTGTCAAAAGACCCAAAATGATTTTTGACATCTCTGTCGGGGCATCAAAAAGCCCAACCAATATCAAAATGACTTTTGTGACACCCTTCCGAATTACCCAAATATAATATAGTAATTAAGCTTTTATATTGGATAATATATGGACTTGTGCGTGTTAAGAAAATAACCGCAATAAAATTTTCCTTTTTAAACGGGTGCACAAACCAACACTTGGAATTCTTGGAGAATAAACTTTAAACCAATTCAAAACATTTGTATCGAGTTCGGCGATCTCTAAAACCTTTTCACAAATAGGGTAACATTCGCTCTTTGGAAACATTTTTGTATCATACAAGAAATCAAAGTTACCCATGCTTGGTTCGATAAAACTGATATCATCAAATAATATTTATAGCCGAGCTCTTAAGTAAATTAATATCAGAGTAAAGCGGAATTTATCGGACTATGCGATTTAATGGTAAGATAAACATAAGTTTTCAATATATAAATATATGAAAAGTAGTGAGTACATAGTCCCATGATCAAAGTCTCCAAGATCCAACATATACAAGCCCATAAACAGATCTACATAATAGTGTATCTAAACCCCTAGAGTACTCCAAAAGTATATCTACAATATATGTACATAACCAAAACATAAACTCCAAGGGTGGTCACGTAGATCTGGCATCATCAGATGTAGTAGTAGTGATAGCAGCAGTCTCCAAGAAACATAAGTAGTAAGGTAGTAGCATCATCATCAAAACAGCAGCAGCAACAAGTCTCCTCCACAGCATCCACACATCGGACCCACTGATCCTCATCACATACCATATGCATATACCTAGGGATCATCGTCCCTCCAATCACTCCCAGTAGAATGCACGACAGGCTCGCTCCCACTCTCGTCCTCCACCGGATCCTCCTCGATCTCATCCGAGGGAGAGTGTACCCTACCACTGGGTACCGGGTCAGGTGATGGTGAAACCCTGACTGGGCTCCTCGGATCAGAAGGGGGAGTCTCCTCGCGGGCGACTCTCGAAGTAAAAGGGTGAGAGCGGGTAGGTCGAAAACGAAAACTATGGTAAGAGCGAGCTGGTCGCGTGGGAGGTGGTCCATGGTAAGTGTAAAACGGGGGTACATGCATAGTGTATATGACGGGAATCCTAAATCTACGAGGACGGAATCGGATCAACGGGTTCGGGTGGTAGAAATTAATCTCTACCTCACCCTCGAACACCGCGCGATGGTCCTCATAGATCCATGTGCCACTAGGAAGTGGCCGGATCTCGATGCAAGCAATGTAACGAGACATCACCTACAAGGGCATAGGGGTAAGCAATTCTATACACATAACCAATAGAGAATAAATTGTGCAATATGAATATGTAAATATGCATCAATTAACAACAATCACATATAACACTTAGCAGTTAATGAATGCACATAGGATGCTCACACTTATTTCATTTATCACAATTAATTTAAATGAGTGGCATGATGCATGACTTTAGCTCTCAAGCCTATCTCCATTATACTATGTCACTCTCTGACGTCCATCCCTGACAACCCAGCACTCAACAGTGCGTTGTATTCCTAGGTATACAACAATTCGTACATTCACCTAGAATGTACACGACAAGCTTGGTATCCATGCCACCCGAGCATATCCCGTCATCCAAACGGACCGTCATCCAAACGGTATAACCATATCGGCATCCACTCAGCCGACCACGTCAACGACGTGTCATCAAGCAAGCGTATTGGCACTCCCAGAGGCCCTCCACATGTTTACCAAAAACATGATATACGTCCTACCATCCAAACTCCAGTATGAATGCATTAACTTTACTTAAAATGAATTGATTGATGTTTCGTCCTTTTATTAATACACTACGTGCCTCCCGAGCAACGTATCATCATTATTCAAATGAAAACATCATAACGTCAATCAATTTCTTTTAAGTCCAGGATCACTTGGTTTATTGTCCTTTAAGAGTTACAAAATGACTTAGAATTGAAAATGGTATTTTAAGTGTCTGACTAAAAATACTCGAGTGTTTTCCAAAATACTCGAGTAGTTTATCATTTTCCAGATTCTACTCGAGTTGTTCATAATTATACTCGAGTCGTTCATGTCTTTTCAGAGATTTAGGGTTTCAGGTCTTCATAAATATACTCGAGTAATTCATGAGATACTCGAGTATTCCATTACCCAGAATACTCGAGTAGTTCATACATTACTCGAGTGTCCAATCTGATTCCCAAGTTGGTGCGCCAATTTTCACTCTGGTGCACCACGAAATACTCGAGTGTTAAGCCAAATACTCGAGTATCTGCAGACAGAACAGAGTGAAACTTGGTTTTTACATACCATATCAATTTCTAAACATTTTTAACCCAAACCAATGATCAAAACAGTTCACATACTATAGATTGAACATGTTGCAATACTCATTTCATATCAAATAACCAATTTGACAGAGAATCAACCATTTATGCATAATTTACACAATTTAGCAACTCAACACCTCAAATTGCAAAATAAGCATAACACTCATAAAACAATGGTCATTTAAGCTTGCATGCATGATATAAAAATTGCTCAACACAATTTTAGAGCAAAGCTTGGTCTCCAAACCAAAGTTCCTATTCAATCTAAGCCCTTAGAGCCTCTTGGTGGCTCTCTAACACAAATAATGGAATTTAATCTCTATCTAGTGAATACAATTACTTCCCCTTACCTCTCAGACGTGAATCAAACAAGAATTCCCCCAAAGAAAAGCTCCACAGCATCAAAAGCACTTTAACCCAACATGCAGAGCAGTTTTGAGTGCAACACCAAAGTGGAATTGGTTCACACATGAAACAGAGAATAGAATTAGGGAAATTAGGTTTTCTAGACTCTATGCAACATAATCTAACTAAGAAAATCGAATTTGAGACTCAGAGACTCATGAGCTTACCAGAAATCAAGATCAAAGTAAGCTCCAGACACAAGCTTGGCCAAGAACAGCTCCACTTCCAAGCCTTGAATCTTCCACCACACTCACTCAAATCTCACAATCATGGTGTTTATACAAAGCTCGTGATGTGAGCTTTGTATTCGTGTATAGTTTACGACTTGAATCGAAACAGGGAAAGAGAATCGATTACTTGAATCCAGGAACCCTAACTTGAGTAGAAAACTCGAATATGACCAAAATCCTCAACAAATCGGTGTTGATAGGCTTTTATAGACGTGGGAAAGACTTATGCATCACGACACGACATCCATGGCGTTGGCATGGTGGTGATTTCGTGTCAACGAAGGGGAATCGGTGGTGGTGACTCACCAAACGCACTAACTCGTGCAACTCTGTCCAGAATACTCGAGTTTTTCCGAAAATACTCGAGTATTTTTTCCAATTTTTGAAAAATAATTATTTTATTTACTTTCCCTCCAAAATCTTTCCTATAATTACCTCTAGGTCCCAACCCAGGGACTAATATGCAAAATACTCATTTTAGACTTTTATTATATTTATTAAATCAATTCACACACATATACCAACTATATGAACACATATTTTAATCAAGGATTAATATGGAAATAATTAATTATAATTAATTTATAATTAACATTTCATTAATCGGGGATTAAAATTTTGGGGTGTTACACTACTCCCCCACTTACAAGGAATTTCGTCCCCGAAATTCAACTCATACAAACAAGTCAGGATAATCCTGACGCATCTTATCCTCTAGTTCCCACGATGCTTCCATTACATCGCCACACACCCAGACGACTTTGACCAGACGAATGTCTTTCCCTCTAAGTTGCTTAATTCTTCGATCTTCAATACGAACTGGCACAGCTTTGAAAGTTAAGTTCTCATGAATTTCTAAGTCATCAGGTTGGATTCTAAGGACAGTGGTGGGGTCATGGACATATCTTTTTAGTTGAGACACATGGAATACATTATGAAGGTTAGCTAATGACGGAGGCAAAGCTAATTGATAAGCTACTGGGCCGACCCTTTTGAGGATTTGATAGGGACCAATGAATTTAGGTGATAGTTTCTGAGTTTTCAAGGCCCTACTAACACCTTTGGTTGGTACTATTCTAATGAATACATGGTCTCCTTCGGCGAATTATAAAGGTTTCCTTCTTCTATCAGCATAGCTTTTCTGCCTACTTTGAGCTGCCCTCATCTTCTCTTGTATCATCTTGATCTGTTCCGTGGTCTCTTGCACAAAATCTGGTCCAACCAGAGAATTCTCCCCCACTTGAAACCAGCATAACGACGTCTGACACTTTCTCCCATACAAAGCTTCAAATGGTGCCATTCCAATACTCGTGTGGTAACTGTTGTTGTAAGTGAACTCCACGAGTGGTAACATCTGTTCCCAATTCCCTTGTTCTTCCAAAGCACAAGCTCGTAGAATGTCCTCTAATGACTGAATAGTCCTCTCCGTTTGGCCATCAGTCTGAGGATGGTATGCAGAACTCAGTTTCAATCTTGAACCCAAGGCTTTGTGCAGATCTTCCCAAAACCTCGATGTAAACCTCGGATCGCGATCTGACACAATGCTTGATGGTACACCGTGCAGACGAACAACTTCCTTGATGTACAACTGAGTGAGCTTTTCCAACGAATAGCGCATATTCACGGGAATGAAATGCGCCGACTTGGTCAAACGATCCACGATCACCCAGATTGCCTCATGACCAGTAGATGTCCTTGGCAATCCCGACACGAAATCCATCGAGATGCTATCCCATTTCCACAACGGAATCTCCAAAGGAAGTAACTCTCCTCCTGGCCTTTGATGTTCCACCTTGGCCTTTTGACACACCAAACAACAGGCCACATACTCAGCTACGTCTCTCTTCAAACCAGGCCACCAAAATAGCTTCTTTAAGTCCTGGTACATTTTGGTAGCTCCCGGATGCATACTCATCTTACTCTTATGTGCTTCGTCCAGAATCATCCTTCTTACTTCTAAATCATCAGGCACACAAATCCTTGTTTTAAAGCGAAGGATTCCATCTTTCCCTTCTTGAAACTCCAATTCCTTGCCTTCTTCCATCAACTTCCTCTTTTCTATGAGCTTCTTATCCTTGCGTTGCAAATCCCGAATCCTTTGCAAAAACTCATTAGCAATCTGCAGCATCCCCATCTTGATACTTGTCGGCTCCACTTGCATCGTCAGACTCAAATCCCGGAATTCCTCCATCAGTGCAGCTTCTCTGACCATCATTGCACTGATGTGCATTGCCTTTCTAATCAATGCATCTGCCACAACATTAGCCTTCCCCGGATGATAATGGAGTTCAAACTCATAATCCTTCAAAAACTCCATCCATCGACGCTGCCTCATATTCAACTCTTTCTGATCGAAGAGGTACTTTAAACTCTTATGGTCACTGAACACCCGGAACGTAGTGCCATAGAGATAGTGCCTCCAGATCTTTAATGCAAACACCACAGCTGCCAGCTCCAGATCATGAGTTGGATAGTTCATTTCATGAACTTTTAGCTGTCTCGAGGCATAGGCGACGACTTGCCCTTCTTGCATCAAAACACACCCAAGACCTTGTTTCGACGCGTCACAGTACACATCAAAATCTTTTGTGTATCGGGCAAAACCAATACAGGAGACGATATCAACCTTTCCTTCAACTCTTGAAAACTCCTTTCACATTTCTCATCCCATAGGAATGGTTGATCTTTCCGAGTCAACTTTGTCAGAGGCAGTGCGATCTTCGAGAAACCTTCGATAAACCTTCTATAATAACCAGCCAAACCAAGAAAGCTTCTCACCTCCGTGACCGACTTTGGTTGCTCCCATTGCAAAACCGAACTCACTTTCGTCGGATCAACGACTATCCCTTTGTCCGAAATCACATGCCCCAAGAACTTAACCTCCTTCAGCCAGAACTCACACTTTGTAAGTTTGGCGTACAATTGCTTCTCCTTTAGGATGCTCAACACTATCCTCAAGTGTTTGGCATGCTCCTCCGGACTCTTAGAGTAAATGAGAATATCATCAATGAACACAACCACGAACGAATCTAAATAAGGTCTAAAGATTCGATTTATGTAGTCCATGAAAATGGCTGGTGCATTAGTCAATCCGAACGGCATCACGACATACTCATAATGTCCGTATCGAGATCGAAATGCAGTCTTAGAGGTATCCTCTTCTCTTATCCTGATCTGATGGTATCCTGATCTTAAATCGATCTTAGAAAATACTGAAGCTCCACGAACTTGATCCATAAGGTCATCTATCCTCGGCAATGGATACTTGTTCTTGACCGTGACCTTATTCAACTATCTGTAGTCGATGCACATCCTCATGCTGCCATCCTTCTTCTTGACAAACAAAACCGGAGCATCCCAAGGTGACACACTTGGTCGAATCATCTGCTTCTGTAACAGCTCCTCAATCTGCTTCTTCATTTCCGCCATTTCCGGTGGTGCCATTCTATAAGGAGCGATAGAAATGGGACCGGCTCCCGGAACTAGATCGATACCAAATTCAATTTCCCTTCTTGGTGGCAAACCAGGAATCTCATCAGCAAAAACTTCCGGAAAGTCTCTGACAATAGGGATCTCTTCCATCCTTGGACCATTCTCCTCCACCTCAGAGTTGAACAGGCACACGTAGCCGGATGGTTTTGGGTTTCCATAGGTCACTACTTTTCTATCACAATCAATGATTACTTGGTTTTGACTTAACCAGTCCATCCCCAAGATCACATCTAATTGTACTAAGGGTAAGCAGATCAAATCTACTTTAGAGGTTTGTCCTAACACTTCTATACAACAGTTAAGACATGCTCTAGAAACTACAACAGGAGCATTGGTAGGGGTTTCTACTTTGAGAGCATAAGGCATTTCAGACATAATTAAGCCTATACGGTCTACACATTCATATGAAACAAATGAATGCGTTGCACCAGAGTCAAACAAAACATAACAAGACTGACCATTAAGCAAGTATTTGCCTTGCACCAGATCAGAAGACCGACTTGCTTCCACACCACTAAGGGTGAAAACTCTTCCTTGAGCCATAGGCCTATCAGCAGCCCCTCTTGAGTTGGCTTTGGTCGGTTCCTTGCAGTCTCTTGCAAAATGTCTCGGCTTTCCACAGTTAAAGCAACCACCTGTCCCCCAACAAACACGACCATAGTGATTGCGCTTGCACTTGTCACAGAATGGAGCCTCGCTCCTATAATCTCTTCTATCAGAACCACCAGCTTTTCCTTTGCCTTTCCCTCGGCGATCATACGGACCTTTGCCTCGGTTGTTGAAACCTTTACGCCTCTGAGGTCCATAGCCTTGATTGTCTTTCTTCTCTGAGACTTGCATCTCCTCAGCCTTTGTATCATCTTCATACATCCTACACATGTCCACAAGTGCAGGAAAGCTTTGAATCCGCTGGTAGCTGAAAATCGACTTATCCTTTGGCCTCAGGCCTCCTTCAAACTTAATGCATTTACTTCTCTCATCTGAATTATTCTGATAGTATGGAGAGTACTTCATTAGCTCTTCAAACTTAGCTGCGTACTCACCCACACTCATGTTTCCTTGCTTCAGCTGCAAGAATTCCACCTCCTTCTTCCTTCTCAAGTCCTCAGGGAAATACTTTTGGAGAAACTTCTCCATGAATACTCCCCAACTTACCTCTCTTCCTTCATATTGCAGAAGCTGCATCGTGTGATTCCACCAGTTCTCAGCTTCCTCCTCTAACATGTAGGTTGCATACGCCACCTTTTGAGCATCAGAACACTCCAACGTTCTCAAAATCTTGTCCATGGTGTGAATCCACTTGTTGGCCTCTTCCGGTTTAAATCCTCCTTCAAACTTTGGCGGATTACAGCTTCTAAAATCAGCCAAAGTCTTCGCCTCAGCGTTACCCACATTACACTGATGAGACGGGTTGACCGGTTGAGATGGTTGTTGAGATTGTCGCTGCATGGCTTCCAGCACCGTGGTGATCCTTTCTAACACCGCGTTGGTGTGATTTTGGTTTCTAGTTGCCATATTAGACCTGCGCTATGGACTTATGGTCACATATGTTGAATTAAAGAAACTTCCATTACACCCTTATACTAAGGCTATAACTTAAACGTTTAAATCTACAATCAATTGTGTCTTGTACTCAAATGAGACAAGATACAAACCAAATCAAGGGTATTTTAAGCTCAACAAGCAAAATAATAACATTCAAAATAATGTGCATGCCCTGGAGATACCTGCTTGATGTTGATGGCTACCTTTCTGAACTACTTCCACTACCACAGAATCTGACTTTTGCTCTGATACCACTCAGTGTGACACCCTTCCGAATTACCCAAATATAATATAGTAATTAAGCTTTTATATTGGATAATATATGGACTTGTGCGTGTTAAGAAAATAACCGCAATAAAATTTTCCTTTTTAAACGGGTGCACAAACCAACACTTGGAATTCTTGGAGAATAAACTTTAAACCAATTCAAAACATTTGTATCGAGTTCGGCGATCTCTAAAACCTTTTCACAAATAGGGTAACATTCGCTCTTTGGAAACATTTTTGTATCATACAAGAAATCAAAGTTACCCATGCTTGGTTCGATAAAACTGATATCATCAAATAATATTTATAGCCGAGCTCTTAAGTAAATTAATATCAGAGTAAAGCGGAATTTATCGGACTATGCGATTTAATGGTAAGATAAACATAAGTTTTCAATATATAAATATATGAAAAGTAGTGAGTACATAGTCCCATGATCAAAGTCTCCAAGATCCAACATATACAAGCCCATAAACAGATCTACATAATAGTGTATCTAAACCCCTAGAGTACTCCAAAAGTATATCTACAATATATGTACATAACCAAAACATAAACTCCAAGGGTGGTCACGTAGATCTGGCATCATCAGATGTAGTAGTAGTGATAGCAGCAGTCTCCAAGAAACATAAGTAGTAAGGTAGTAGCATCATCATCAAAACAGCAGCAGCAGCAAGTCTCCTCCACAGCATCCACACATCGGACCCACTGATCCTCATCACATACCATATGCATATACCTAGGGATCATCGTCCCTCCAATCACTCCCAGTAGAATGCACGACAGGCTCGCTCCCACTCTCGTCCTCCACCGGATCCTCCTCGATCTCATCCGAGGGAGAGTGTACCCTACCACTGGGTACCGGGTCAGGTGATGGTGAAACCCTGACTGGGCTCCTCGGATCAGAAGGGGGAGTCTCCTCGCGGACGACTCTCGAAGTAAAAGGGTGAGAGCGGGTAGGTCGAAAACGAAAACTATGGTAAGAGCGAGCTGGTCGCGTGGGAGGTGGTCCATGGTAAGTGTAAAACGGGGGTACATGCATAGTGTATATGACGGGAATCCTAAATCTACGAGGACGGAATCGGATCAACGGGTTCGGGTGGTAGAAATTAATCTCTACCTCACCCTCGAACACCGCGCGATGGTCCTCATAGATCCATGTGCCACTAGGAAGTGGCCGGATCTCGATGCAAGCAATGTAACGAGACATCACCTACAAGGGCATAGGGGTAAGCAATTCTATACACATAACCAATAGAGAATAAATTGTGCAATATGAATATGTAAATATGCATCAATTAACAACAATCACATATAACACTTAGCAGTTAATGAATGCACATAGGATGCTCACACTTATTTCATTTATCACAATTAATTTAAATGAGTGGCATGATGCATGACTTTAGCTCTCAAGCCTATCTCCATTATACTATGTCACTCTCTGACGTCCATCCCTGACAACCCAGCACTCAACAGTGCGTTGTATTCCTAGGTATACAACAATTCGTACATTCACCTAGAATGTACACGACAAGCTTGGTATCCATGCCACCCGAGCATATCCCGTCATCCAAACGGATCGTCATCCAAACGGTATAACCATATCGGCATCCACTCAGCCGACCACGTCAACGACGTGTCATCAAGCAAGCGTATTGGCACTCCCAGAGGCCCTCCACATGTTTACCAAAAACATGATATACGTCCTACCATCCAAACTCCAGTATGAATGCATTAACTTTACTTAAAATGAATTGATTGATGTTTCGTCCTTTTATTAATACACTACGTGCCTCCCGAGCAACGTATCATCATTATTCAAATGAAAACATCATAACGTCAATCAATTTCTTTTAAGTCCAGGATCACTTGGTTTATTGTCCTTTAAGAGTTACAAAATGACTTAGAATTGAAAATGGTATTTTAAGTGTCTGACTAAAAATACTCGAGTGTTTTCCAAAATACTCGAGTAGTTTATCATTTTCCAGATTCTACTCGAGTTGTTCATAATTATACTCGAGTCGTTCATGTCTTTTCAGAGATTTAGGGTTTCAGGTCTTCATAAATATACTCGAGTATTCCATTACCCAGAATACTCGAGTAGTTCATACATTACTCGAGTGTCCAATCTGATTCCCAAGTTGGTGCGCCAATTTTCACTCTGGTGCACCACGAAATACTCGAGTGTTAAGCCAAATACTCGAGTATCTGCAGACAGAACAGAGTGAAACTTGGTTTTTACATACCATATCAATTTCTAAACATTTTTAACCCAAACCAATGATCAAAACAGTTCACATACTATAGATTGAACATGTTGCAATACTCATTTCATATCAAATAACCAATTTGACAGAGAATCAACCATTTATGCATAATTTACACAATTTAGCAACTCAACACCTCAAATTGCAAAATAAGCATAACACTCATAAAACAATGGTCATTTAAGCTTGCATGCATGATATAAAACTTGCTCAACACAATTTTAGAGCAAAGCTTGGTCTCCAAACCAAAGTTCCTATTCAATCTAAGCCCTTAGAGCCTCTTGGTGGCTCTCTAACACAAATAATGGAATTTAATCTCTATCTAGTGAATATAATTACTTCCCCTTACCTCTCAGACGTGAATCAAACAAGAATTCCCCCAAAGAAAAGCTCCACAGCACCAAAAGCACTTTAACCCAACATGCAGAGCAGTTTTGAGTGCAACACCAAAGTGGAATTGGTTCACACATGAAACAGAGAATAGAATTAGGGAAATTAGGTTTTCTAGACTCTATGCAACATAATCTAACTAAGAAAATCGAATTTGAGACTCAGAGACTCATGAGCTTACCAGAAATCAAGATCAAAGTAAGCTCCAGACACAAGCTTGGCCAAGAACAGCTCCACTTCCAAGCCTTGAATCTTCCACCACACTCACTCAAATCTCACAATCTTGGTGTTTATACAAAGCTCGTGATGTGCTTTGTATTCGTGTATAGTTTACGACTTGAATCGAAACAGGGAAAGAGAATCGATTACTTGAATCCAGGAACCCTAACTTGAGTAGAAAACTCGAATATGACCAAAATCCTCAACAAATCGGTGTTGATAGGCTTTTATAGACGTGGGAAAGACTCATGCATCACGACACGACATCCATGGCGTTGGCATGGTGGTGATTTCGTGTCAACGAAGGGGAATCGGTGGTGGTGACTCACCAAACGCACTAACTCGTGCAACTCTGTCCAGAATACTCGAGTTTTTCCGAAAATACTCGAGTATTTTTCCCAATTTTTGAAAAATAATTATTTTATTTACTTTCCCTCCAAAATCTTTCCTATAATTACCTCTAGGTCCCAACCCAGGGACTAATATGCAAAATACTCATTTTAGGCATTTATTATATTTATTAAATCAATTCACACACATATACCAACTATATGAACACATATTTTAATCAAGGATTAATATGGAAATAATTAATTATAATTAATTTATAATTAACATTTCATTAATCGGGGATTAAAATTTTTATTTGTCTTATTGAAATGAAATATTATGGTTCAAATGCAGATGCATGCACCTAGGGTAAGTAACCCTAATTGGGGGCAATTTAGCCTTCATTACAAAATACGGAATGCCATAATGAATTGACAATAACCATATAGTTCGGGCCCACATGGAACAACGAAGGATGATCTATCCCAAGTAAAATGATGGATATGAAAATGAAAATTACCCATAGGGCGGTGGGCCCTATTGCGGGTTTAATGCAAACAGAAGGCCTTCCTCATGGCATAAGGATACCAACATGCAATGGCATTTCTTATATAATTCAGGCTTGGATAGCAATGAGTTACAAAATTTTTTATGTTTATTTTTTATTATTATTTTTTTTGCGGGGTGGTAGTCCCCGACTTACGACAAATAATAGTAGCAGGGTAAGGAAGAATATGCCTTCTCATGGTAAATCCTATATGGGTTTTTTAGAATGTCTATAGGTCACAATCTTATGCCATTCTTCTATTGTGGAGCTAAAGTGTAACACTCTAATTTGGTAACTTGAAAAAGAGCATATATTTTTTAAATTTTTTATTGACATAATCCCCACAGCTTTTTCGAAGGTTAAGTAGGTTTTGGTACCTCTTATCCTTTGATAGTGAATGAAGGGGAATCATGACAGACTTATTCAAGTTCCATGGTAGAACGTTACACAAAGTGTACTCAATGGTGGCTCTAGACTTCTAAAGGCCCCTGGATTGCCCTCACTCTTTAAGGTGAGGACTCACCTCGCAAACTATCGACAAGAGCTTCGCTACGCCTCCCAAAATAGGCAGGACACACCTCCCAAAGGTTGTGCTTACGAGAAATGGTTCCCAATCCGAGTGGTACTTTCGCACACTACAAGAGACCATACACTTGGTAAGTCAAAGGTAGGGCAAAAGCACCCCTAAATATAGGGTTTAAATAATAATACCTGAGTATAGGGTTTTCGTGTGTGTCAAGATCTGAGTAAAAAAAACCTATTTTGGGGGCATACAAACCCTTTTTTTTTAATAAAAAACAAAAGATTACAATAAAGAATAAATATGAGAACTATAATCGGTGGGTGAAATAACTAGGAGACACTAGGAGAACACCTAGAGGGGGGGGGGTTGAATAGGTGTTAGAGAAACCTTGAAAGATTTTCGAAAGAAACGAGTCGAAACAATTAAAACGAATGATTTTTACACAAAGTTTCAGTCCTTAATCGATTAAGCTAAGTTGTTAATCGATTAACCCTTGATAAACACAAGTTAATTGATTAAGCTGACCAATTAATCGATTAGTGCCTGAAAGCTTCCTTTTGGTTAATTGATTAACAGCTTCAGTTAATCGATTAATCAATGTTAAAACTGAAATAATCATTTTTCAATCAAATACGAAAATCAATCAATTAACACGTAAGATCAGAGATAAAGCGGAATTGATTAACACCAATATTCTTATTGATTACCTAGCTTATGAAAATGATTTTCCCCAAATAAATTTGCGCAATTAAAAGTTAATTCATTCAATTATGAAAATTAATCTTTTCTAGGTTTTCAACCAAGAACAATATGAAATGACAAGAATGTAAGAGATAAGGGAATAGAGATACTACACAGTGATTTATCCTGGTTCACTCACAACCACCGTGAGCTACATCCAATCCCCTCTTCAACCAAGAGAGATTCTTCACTAAAGGAATTAGAGTTTCTCAAATTACAAGCAAATGCCTCTCAAGACTCCCTTCTTGATAGCCTCCAAGAGATACCACACTCTTGTCTTGCAACCCTATTGAAATCTAATCTAACCTTCCCTTGCTTGTTGATATCCCCACAACAAGTCTTCCAATTTGCTTGTTAACCCAACAAGACTTCCAAATTGCTTGTTTACACAACAAGACTTCCAAATGCTTGATGATACCTCACACCAAGGCTTCCAATTGCTTTTTAACACAACAAGACTTCCAAGACTTCTTTTGCTTGATGAACAACCACCAAGTCTTCCTTGTGTTGTAGAATGTTGCCTCCTTGCAATGATTACAACCAAATTGAAAACAATAACAATCCTATGAATCTCTTTCAAGAACTATGAAAATATCAACATGAGAGATTCAAAGATTCTTGAACAAAGAATATAAAAGCGAAAGCTTTGATCTATGAAAGTGAGAGAGAATAGTGTGGCTTTGATCTATGTAAAAATGATATGAAAATGATGTTAGTTCAATCTAATCTTTCACAAAGGTCAGGAAAAGGTTTATATAGAATACCCAAAAGTTAGGAACCTTAAAAACTGATTTTGAGAAGTGAAAAACGTATTTTAAAAACTAGCACTGTGGGTGTTAATCGATTAATTCATCATGTTAATCGATTAAGCACGGTTAAAAACATGTTAATCGATTAACCACTCCTCTTAATCGATTAGCCACTGCTAAAGTCAATTAAAAACTTGTTTTCTCAAAACTAAACCTTTCCTTTCAAACCTTTAAGCCACTTATTGATTTTAGGTTAAGTGAATACTCAAATTATAATATAATCATGCACTTGATAGAGATTCACTACCCTCTAATAACTCTACCCAAACTCATCAAATAAAAGACTCAAACTAAAGATATTACAATTATTCACAAATTGAATCTTCTTCATGAGCTTGCTCTCTCTTCATCATTTGTTGTTTGTTGAACTTTGGTGAGCTTCACACAACCTGAGCTTGATTAAAAACATTTGTAGCTTGTTCAAAACCTTTGCCATTATCAAAACCTTCTTACCGGATCTAACAATAAATATAGAATTTAGCAAAAAAAATTTAAACAAATATATAAAATAAACAATTAATTAAAGGCAAACCAATTAGAAAAAAAATAGGTCTATTAAAAATAATCAATCATTTAGGCCTGACTCTCTTATTTAGTTTATGTCCCCAGTGGAGTCGCCAGCTGTCGCGGCCGTGGTCCCGGGTCGCCCTTGGAGCATCGGCTACGAGTGGGGATCGACTGACCCAATATGGAGTCGCAACCGCATTTTGTTGCAAAAACGCGGAAAAAATAATTATTAATTAAAACGGATAATGATTGGTCTCGAATTAGATAGATTCTGAGTTCGGGAGTCGGTTACGAACCGGGGAAGGTATTAGCACCTCGTTCGCCCATTCGAAAATGATACCTTTGATTGATTTTAATTAAAAGTCCTAAATAAATTGGTTTGCCAAAAATTATTTGTTTTTTATTGTTGTGCTTGACAAGGTTGCCCTTGGTCTTACGTACCCTCATAAAATGAGGAATCAAGGCTACATAGTTCTAAATTAATTTTTAATGTTATTATATTTTTATAAAATATATTTTATGCGGAGAGGAAATATGCACAAGACCTTAACATTTAGCCAAGGAAAAGTGGATCTCCAAAACGAATATAATTAATAATAAAGTAATAAAATTTATTTGTCTTTCTAAAAAAAGTTTTGATTACGTTTATTTAAAACTCATATATCTAAAATTGTTTATTATATATATGTGTGTGTTTTTGAATACAAAGAGGAAAGTCCAAGAGATCCTGGTGAGAAAAATCGGCTTGCCAAAGCATATCCAATAATTTTAAAAAAAATGAGATTTAATTATTAAATCTATGATCCCAAATTATTTAATTTAAATTTAACAATTAAATTCATAACATATCCTAAAATACAAATACATTGATTTAAGGATAAAATTAGAATTTAAATATCAAATATCTACTTTGATGCAAAAATATTTATTATTCAACAACCAAAAGAAATTCATAAAAATTAATAATTAAAATCTCAATAATAAAATACTAAATTTTATTTTATTTATGTTTAATTATTTAAATTATTATTTATTAAAAAAACAACAAAGAATGAAAAGAAAAAAAAAATTTTAAAAAAATAAAATGAAACAAACCTGAAGTAGAGTTACTGGAAGGAGGGAGTACTAGACAGAGGGAGTACTAGACAGAGGGAGTACTTAGAACAGAAAAAAAATGAGATTAGACGGAGGGAGTACTGGACGGAGGGAGTAGTTGGCACAAAAACCGGAGAAAAAAAAACGGGACTGAAGGCAGAAAGAAAAAGAATGAGACTGAAAGGTGAAGAGTAGTTGGCACGGAAACCGGAGCAAATTATTTTTAAGAATTGGCTATATTTTTTTCAACAAAATTGTTTTTCAAAATTCTGAGGAATAGAACTCTATTTATAGGAAAAATTAGATTAAGAAAAATAGGATTTTTTCAACAGGCTTTGAGAGCCCGATGGAATATTCCCTTATTTATTCTTCAATCAAATCTTTCAAACTTTGTTAAAGATAAACTCTCAATTTTTAAAAACAAATTTGATAATAATCCTTTCATAAAATAACAAATCTCTTTAACCAAAAAGACTTTTTTTTTATCCTTATTCTCACAAAAATTAACCAAATCTTTCTCTTTAAAAAAACATTTTATCTTTTCTTTTTTTTTTATTTTTTTTAAAAAATACTTTTTCAAAATATTTTTTATTTTTTATTTATTTTCATTTTTCGTCTCCTTTTTTTTAAAAACATTTTTATTTTTTTTTAGTTTTATTTTGTTTGGGGGGGCAAAATTGGGTGTCAATAGGGGGTTAAGGGTGCAAAATATTCCCCTTCATTCTTGGGTTTTTATTTTGCCACCCCATGCTCTATGGTTGCCACCCCAAATATTAAAACAATACCCATCATGCCCTTTAAAAAAAACATATTTTAACACGAGTCGTAAGGGGGGCACTACGACCATCAGGTCGTAACACCCCCTTACGACCCTTTAAAAACAATATTTTAACAGAGTCTTAAGCAGGTGTTACGACCTGCTGGTCATAGTACCTGCTTACGACCACATATTTTTTAAAGGGTCGTAAGCAGGTGTTACGACCTGTTGGTGTATAAATGCAAAGACGTGTATGACAACATGGTTTTTTGTAAGCTCTTGATAGATTCGTTACTGAAATAATGTATATGAGGGATATCCAAGCAGGTGTATAAATGCAAAGACTTGTTTTTTTCCTGGATTTTTATTTGTTTGCTTTCATGTGATTGATTTGTCCTAGCCTTCAAAAGTTGCAGTATTCAAGAAAATTGTTTATCTGCTGTGATAGCCTGGATGTTTCATATAACCGATACCATTGATTCCTTGTTTATGCAGGGCTGATAGAGGACAGGCCCTGAAGGCTTCGTACATTCATCATGTGGATCGCGCAGATAATTTTACAGTTGCTGCTGAAATCACTCATAGGTTTTCTTCCTTTGAGAACAGATTTACCATTGGCAGCTCAAAGTCAATAGATCCAAATACAGTTTTAAAGACTCGATTCAGTGATGATGGCAAAGCTGCCTTAGCTTCCAAGTTCAACGAGTGTGGAGGCCAAATTCACTTATAACTCTATCTGGTGAATACGACTCCACGAAGATCTTTACAAAAAGCTTACAAAAACCGTGTTGTCAGACAAGTCGTAAGCAGGTGTTACGACCAGCCTGCTGGTCGTAGCACCTGCTTACGACCCTTTAAAAAATATATGGTCGTAAGCAGGTATTACGATCAGCAGGTCGTAACACCTGCTTACGACTCTGTTAAAATATTGTTTTTTAAAAGGTCGTAAGGGGGTGTTACGACCTGATGGTCGTAGTGCCCCCTTACGACCCGTGTTAAAATATGTTTTTTTTAAAAGGGCATGATGGGGATTGTTTTAATATTTGGGGTGGCAACCATAGAGCTGTTGGAAACCAACAAGCGGGCTAAGCAAATACTAGAGGGGGGGTGAATAGTATTTGGAAGCACTAATACCAAATATTTCGATTGATAATTGAAGAATGGAGCTTAGACTGAATTTTCTGGAATCAGAAACAAAAGACTCGAGTCTTTTGTGAAATACTCGAGTTTTTCAGGATGAACAACTCGAGTCTTTTCTGAAATACTCGAGTTTTTACTATCAGATAGCAGAAAAACCAGAAACGAAAATTCAGCAATTTAACTCAAATCAATTCAATAATAAACAGGAACTTATCCAACAGAATAGCAAGTAATCTAAATAACTTTTAACACAAAGATTCCTTGAACTTGCTACCTAATTGTATAAATCCTAATTGATTGAAATGACTTAAGTCTATTGAGCTAGAAAGTAGATTAAAAGCAATAAACCAACACTCAAGCAATTTTATCCTGGTTCACTCCAACAATGAGCTACATCCAGTCCTCCTAATCACTTAGGAGTTTCTACTAATAATCAAATTGTTAGAAATTACAAAGGATTGCTTGAGAATGGCCTCACTCAACCTAACCCTTTCAAGAGTGTACCAAACTCTTGATTTCTACCCCAATTTGATTCCGGTGATTGAAGAACTCTTCACAAAGCTTCCTTGAACTCCCTTCAAGAAACTCCACCGGGCTAGGAACCTCCTAGTCTTGTGCTTGAGAACCTCTCAAGACTTCCAACACCCTAAGCCACTTAGGGTTTGCTTGGGAACAATCCAAGACTTTGAATAATCAAGCTTTTTGTATGTGTATTACTAATCTCACAATGGATTAGCACAAATAAGCACAGCTCAATGTAAGAATTGAGGCCTAAAACTCAACTTGGAATAAAATGACAATATGAGTGAGAAGTTGAGCTTTTTGGGAATTAACACTTGAGAAGAGTAAATTAAGAAAGCTTGAATCAATATGATCTTGTTGTCTTGTTTGTTCTTGCACAAATTCAAAGAGAAATTTTACAATAAGGTTCTGAATTCTCTCTTGGGGTTGGATGAGACTCAAATGCCCTCAATTGGGTTTTTGAGTTTCTGCAACGTTCATTTTTGCTGACTGGACAAAAATACTCGAGTCTTTTGGTAAAAACTCGAGTCTTTTTGGTCGGTCACGAGTGAATTGGTGCACGAACAAGACTAACGGTCATAATTGCTGACCTGGCACAAATACTCGAGTTTTTCTACAAATACTCGAGTGTATACTCGAGTCTTTTTCAAAATACTCGAGTATTTTGATCAGATATGGGAAAAATTATTTTTCAATTTTATTTTTCCTCTCAAGTATTAATTTTTGGTCAATCTCAACTTAATAAACATATAAAAATTTATTCCTAGAAGAGACTAACTATTTCTACCCACTCTCAACCACTCTCAACATAAATTAGAAATTTACAATTAATATTTGATTGAGAATGATTGGGCACTTGTCTTGTTTTCTTGATTTCTTGTTGATGTTGATGTTGCAATATCTTCAAGGCATGATTTGTTAATTATTTTGTCATCATCAAAACATAATCCACATAATTAGGAGCATTGAATTCACAATCTCCCCCTTTTTGGTGATGACAAAATAATTAACACTTGATCCATTTGTTAAGCTTGATCCACTTGGAGATGCAACTCCCCCTCACTATATGATACTTTTCACCTATCTAAAAATTCAGCTTGAGCAAGATGTTATGACAATTTAATTTTAGCACCAAGCCTATGGTATTAGAGAATTTAACAATTATCAGAGTATATACCATAATTAGAGATTTTAGGTGCAACAATATCAAGACAAGACAAGTGTAATATCTCTCCCCCTTTTTGTCATACGCCAAAAAGATGTAACAATTTAGAAAAAAGATCAAGGGAGGAGAGGTGCATAATCGGAAAACCCCATAACCAACTATGCAAAAAAAAAAAAAAAACTTAATAATAAATAAAAAGAGCTCCCCCTGAAGCTTTGCACAAACATCATAATGAAAACCAAATTCATTAACATAAAAATCATCATGAAAGGTCCAAAACACAGGTGCAATAATAAACCCAAAGTCTCAAAACACCAAGTTCTCAAAATACAGAAAATGCAACAAGATCAACATGATGAAAACATAATGAAAACTAAAATAGAAAATCCATAAGCAGCAGCATCAAAACATGGAAGGAGCTGGATCATCTGGAGGAGGATAAAATCGAGAGAAGGCCGCCATCATCTCATCAAACCGGCGGTGCATCTCCCCTGACTGCTGGTCCAGGCGGGCATTAATCTGGGCCGAGTGCTGATCCAAATGAGAATAAAACATGGCAGACTCTGCACTCATCCTAGTGTCTAGGCTAACAAAATCATCACGCTGGGCGTCCATAGCATGCACAAGGGAGTCCATTCTCCCATCTAAAGTGTCCAGACGTGTGATCACATTCTCTCTCCAGCCCGAGTTGTCAAACCCAGATTGAGATCCAGCGAAGTCATCAAAGTTAATCTGATCAATAGGATCCCCTTCTTCAGCCTGGGCAAATGCAGCAGCTTCCTCTTCCATCTGATGGGCATCCATCCCTTGTTGAGCTGCCACATTTGCAACCCTCTCTAGCTCAGCAATATCAGATCGGTACAAGTATTGGCCAGAGGGTTCATGGAATGCCATGTCCTGGTGACTCAAGGTGCCTTTGTTGAGGCAATGTTGGTTCACATGAAGAGTCTTTTTCTCTTCATTGCGTGGGATAGACACCTTGAAGTAACTCAACAGATAACAAACATGCATGGCATAGGGCAGGGTTTTTGGGTGTTTAGACTTAGCAGCAAGGAGCATTCTATCCAAAATTATGCGACTCCAGTTCAGCTTCTCATTGTTCAGGATGGCACTAAGAAGCCTAAGTTCATTGTTTGTGGGTTTGGCATAATTGGGTGAGGTTTGAGGCACTAATTGATGACAAACAATATAATGCAACACCCTAGATTGGACAGTCATATATGAGGAATGCTTAACTCCTTCGGTCCATACACGACCGGGGCGCAAACAACTTTGAAAAATGCCGTCCGCATCGGCCTTTAGAGAATTGTCCCCGTGACGTGTTGTCCCAAAAGCAACAAAAAGATCCTTAGCGCTAATTTTGAATCGAACACCCTCAACCATTGTTTCTATGACATTGTCCTTTAGCCTAAGGTTTGCATAGAATGTTCTAACTAACCTAGGATATATAGGTCCATGAAATTCCAGAAATTGAATCAGTTTCTGATATCTAAGGTTAGTAACAAAATGGAAACCCTTACTCTCAAGGAAAGTACTATTGATCCATGTGATTACTCCGAATTCTCTGGTGGCAAAGCCTTCCATCCTTTCCAAGCGTTCATCCTCTTGATAGTAGTCGGAAATTTCCTCCTAGGAAGATGAGTCAGCAATCCTTACTCTCTTTCCTTTGCCAGATGAAGAAGCCATAGATGAATTGATGTGAAAATAGGAGTTTTTGAAATTAGGGTTTTAAAAGGGGGTGACGGATTTGAGGTTGAAAAGTGTTGAAATTTGTTGAAATAATGGTAGAAAAGTGATTAGAGGATGTAAAACTAGTAAGATTTGGCAAAAATTTGAGTAAAAACGGAGTTTTGAGGAGAGAGATATGAGAAAACCGAGAGAGAAGAGAAAGGGGTTCGTGAAACTCGAGTTTGTGGGGGCTGGAGAATATATAAACTCGCCAAAATACTCGAGTATATTCAACAATACTCGAGTTGTTCGTTACAAAATACTCGAGTGTTTGAGAATATACTCGAGTCGTTCATGACTCAGCCCAGATTTCCCCAGAAAACTCGAGTAAAAATTGAAAAACTCGACTTTGGTCCGAAAGTTCAATTTTCAGGAAAACGCAAAATACTCGAGTTGTTTGAAAATACTCGAGTTTGGTCTGAAAGTTCAAAAATTGGGGGTTTCGAAAGGCTCGAGTGTTTTTAAAAACACTCGAGTATTTTATTAAACACTCGAGTATTTTTATCAGACCCTGATTAAAAACTTTTTCAATTTAAAACTGATTTAATTTTGAATTAAAATACTCGAGTGTTTTTGGAAAAACTCGAGTATTTTGACAGAACAGAAAGTAAAAACTCAGTTTTAAAAGACCAAACACAAATCAAACACAAATGCTTCACTACCAACTTGGAATACAGTACAGAATCACACACAATTAACATATACAATTTCAAATATCATCAAGGACAATTTAACTAAGAATCAATAACACATTAGAGTAAGACTAATATGGTGATTTTCCAAAAATGACACACAATGCAATTAGCCTATATTAGCTTCATCTAAAATACCAAGTTCTCTCCTAATATGATAAAAGGTGTCCCTTGGTAGAGGTTTTGTAAAAATGTCGGCTAATTGATTTGTGGTACTAACAAATTCAATTGTGCAATCACCCTTTTGTACATGATCTCTTAAAAAATGATGTCTTATTTCAATGTGTTTAGTTCTTGAGTGATACACCGGATTCTTAGTCAAATTGATTGCACTCGTGTTATCGCATCTAATCGGAATATTTTCAAGTTTCAAACCAAAATCCGATAATTGTTGTTTCATCCATAACAGTTGAGCACAACAACTACCGGCTGCAATATATTCCGCTTCGGCGGTAGAAAGAGCGACACAAGCTTGCTTTTTAGAAAACCATGACACCAATGAACTTCCCAAGAAATGGCAAGTACCACTGGTGCTTTTGCGATCAAGCTTGCATCCCGCGAAGTCGGAATCCGAGTAACCAACTAAACTAAGATTGGCATCAGCAGGATACCATAAACCAGTGTTAATTGTTCCTTTTAGATACTTAAATATATGTTTAACCGCGGATAGGTGAGATTCTTTAGGATTAGCTTGAAATCTAGCACACATGCATACACTAAACATAATATCCGGTCTAGATGCAGTGAGATATAGGAGACTACCTATCATACCCCTATACTTACTAACATCAACCGGTGTACCTTGTTCATCCTTGTCTAGGTAGCATGATGTGCTCATTGGAGTGTAGGCTTCCTTGCACTTGTCCAATCCGAATTTCTCAAGGAGCTCTTTGCAATATTTCCCTTGATGCACAAAAATCCCCTCCTTGACTTGCTTTATTTGTAAGCCTAGGAAGAACTTGAGTTCTCCCATCATTGACATTTCAAATTCCTTTTTCATCAAATTTGAAAACTTTCTACAAAGAGACACGTTAGTAGCACCGAAAATGATATCATCAACATAGATTTGTACTAACAAAATGTCATCCTTGGTTTTATAAATAAATAATGTATTATCAACCTTCCCTCTTTGAAACTTGTTTTCTAATAGAAAGGAACTCAATCGATCATACCAAGCTCTAGGAGCTTGTTTCAATCCATAGAGTGCCTTTTTCAATTTATAAACATGGTTTGGAAATTCACTATTTTCAAAACTGGGGGGTTGTTTGACATACACTTCTTCATTTATAAACCCATTCAAGAAAGCACTTTTAACATCCATTTGATATAAAGTCAATTTCATGATTGAAGCATAAGCAAGTAAAATTCGGATTGCTTCAAGACGTGCAACCGGAGCAAAGGTCTCATCATAATCGATACCTTCCTCTTGGTTGTACCCTTGAGCTACTAGTCTAGCTTTGTTTCTTATAATCAACCCGGATTCATCAAGTTTGTTTCTATAAATCCATTTAGTACCAATTATGGTATGATCATCGGGTTTAGGGACTAGATCCCAAACTTCATTTCTTTCAAATTGGTTTAATTCTTCTTGCATAGCAAGAACCCAATGATCATCCTCAATGGCCTTTTTAATTGAATCGGGTTCAATTTGAGAAACAAATGAGACATAGTGACAAATGTTTTGAATAGACCTACGAGTAAGTACTCCCTTTGACATATCTCCTATGACTTTGTCTATAGGATGAGCCTTGACCGATTTCCAAGTTGGAGGAAGTTCTTCCCTTACTTCTCCTTCATCAACTTTTGATTTCTCTCTCTCTTTTTCTTCTTTTGAAAAGTCAATGCCATCTTCACTAGCATCACATAAAACACTATCTTCTTTTGAAGACTCATTAAAAACCACATGAATTGATTCCTCAATAGTTAAAGTTCTTTTATTGAAAATTCTATAAGCTTTACTATGAGAAGAATAGCCTAAAAATATGCCTTCATCGGATTTGGAATCAAACTTGCCAAGGTGTTCTTTTCCATTATTTAAAACAAAAACTTGGCATCCGAAGACATGAAAATGAGATATATTTGGCTTTCTTCCCTTGTAAAGTTCATAGGGGGTTTTATCCAAAGAGGGCCTTATCAAAATACGATTTAAAACATAACAAGCCGTATTGACGGCATCGGCCCAAAAATATTGAGGTACTTGAGAATCATTTAACATGGTTCTAGCAAGTTCCTCTAGCACCCTATTTTTCCGCTCTACCACTCCGTTTTGTTCCGGAGTCCTTGGTGCGGAGAATTGATGCTCAATACCATTTTTAGCACAAAATCTATCAAATTTGTGGTTTTCGAATTCACCACCATGATCGGTTCGAATAATAATTACTTTTTGATTTACTTGGTTTTGCAAAAGTTTGACATGATGTTTAAAAGATTTGTAGGTCTCACTCTTAGTAGTTAAAAATAAAGTCCAAGTAAACCTAGAGAAGTCATCAACAATCACCAATGCATAATAGTTGCCACCAAAGCTTTTTACTTGTGATGGTCCAAACAAGTCCATATGAAGCATTTCTAATGGCCTTGATGTGGACATCACCATTTTTGATCCAAAGGTGTTTTTAGTTTGTTTACATTTCTTGCAAGGAGAACAAACACCTTCAATAGAAAAATTTAGCTTTGGTAAACCAACTACTAGATCTTTAGATTGTATTTTCTTCAATTGGTTTACATTAATATGAGCGGTCCTACGATGCCATAACCAAGTGTCATTTTCTTTGCTCACTAAACAAGTAGAGACCAAAGAAGTGACTTTGTTCAAATCAACTAAGTAAGTATTATTTGACCTTCTACCAACAAATTTGATTGATTCATCTTTGTCACTTTTAATGAGGCAATGGGTAGAGGTAAAAACTACATGATTACCAACATCACATAATTGGCTTATGCTCAAGAGATTATGTTCTAATCCTTGAACATAGAGCACATTATCAATAATCAAGTTTGAAGAGTTTCCGATTTTACCAATACCAAGGATTTTGCCTTTGTTGTTGTCCCCATAAGTGACATAACCCTTTTCCTTTGGAGTAAGCTCAATGAAGTGCCGCTTATCTCCCGTCATGTGCTTCGAACATCCACTATCAAGATACCACAATTGTTTTCCCGTTCGAAGACACACCTACAAAATGAAATCACCTTTTCATTTTGGGTACCCAAACAATGTTGGGTCCCTTAGGGTTAGTGTTGGGACTTTCTCCCTTCTTAATCCACATATAAGTGCCCTTATTCATTTCAAACTTCTTAATATGGCACTCAATGTTGATATGTCCAACTTTTCCACAATAAGTACAAGTTGGTCTCTTTGATGAGTTTTTCTTAGAAAATGTTCCAACCACCTTGTACTTTTTGTCCTTTTTATGAACATATCCTAAACCGGTTTTGTTGTGATTATGTCTTTGAGAGTTCAACAACCGGTTGAGGTTTCTATCACTATGTGAGATTGTGAGTTTGTTTTTCAACTCTTTCACTTCTTTTTCAAGTTCATCACATCTCTCACATGAAGTGATAATCTCCTCATGATTTGCACAATCACTTTGATGACTAGAATTAATAAGTTCCAAGGATTCATTTTGAAGTTTCAACTCATTTATAGATTTTTGCAATTCATCAATTTCATGTTGAAACTCCAAAATTTTCTTTCCTTTTTCCTTATTAATTTTAGCAAGCCTTTTAAATTGAATTAACATTTCATTGTAGGCTTCTTGCAAATCATCATATGAAATGGAGTTTGAAGAGGAACAAGAAGAACTAGAGGTTACCTCATCATCACTTTCACTCATGCCATGATTAGCTCTTGATGAGGACTCATGATTGTTCTTGGCCATGAGACAAAGGTTTGCATTTTCATCACCGGAGCTACTTGAAGATGATTCATTGCTCTTTTCCGGTGCGTCCCAAACAATGTATGCACGCTTCCCTTTGGTCTCTTGGGTCTTCTTGTCATTCTTCTTCAAGAATGTGGCACATTCCATTCTTATGTGACCAACCCCTCCACATTCATGACACTTAACTCCATCATTGGTACTCTTTTCTCTTTGTTTGGAGTCTTTGGTTCTCTTGAAATTGGATGAAGATCCACCTTTCTTCCCTTTGAAAAATTTGTTGAATCTTTTCACAAACATCCCAAATTCTTCTTGATTTGGTTCACCATCGGAATCTCCACTTGTAGAGCATTCTTCAACTTCTTTTGTAGCTTTAGTTGAAGCTTTGAGTGCTATGCCCTTTTTCTTTTTGTCCGATTCCTCATGCATCCCAAGTCTTGTAAGCTCCATCTCATGCTCTTGGAGTTTGCCAAACAAAGTGGCTAAGTCCATGCTATTTATGTCTCTAGATTCCTTGATGGCGGTTACCTTGGGTTGCCAACTCCTATCAAGACATCTTAGAATTTTGTTAGTAGTTTCACCATTGCGAAATACTTTTCCCAAGGAAATCAAATGATTAACAATGTGAGAGAATCGCCTTTGCAAGTCACTAATGGTTTCATTTGGCAACATGTGGAACAATTCATATTCGTGAGTTAGAGAATTCAATCTTGCATCTCTAACCTCACTTGTTCCCTCATGTGTGACTTGCAAAGTATCCCACATTTCTTTTGCCGATTTACATTGGGAAACTCTATAAAATTCATCATGGGATAAGGCCGAAAAGATGATGTTTTTAGCTTTTAAATCAAATGAAACTTTTCTCTTTTCATCATCATTCCAACTACTCCTTGGAATTTCAACAATTTCATCATTTATTTTCTTTTTGGGAATGAAAGGACCGTTTTCAATTGCATCCCAAATATCCATATCAATTGCTTCAATAAAAACTTTCATGCGAGTTTTCCAATAAACATATCCTTCACCATTAAATAGTGGAGGACGGTTTATTGAAGCTCCTTCTCCACCAAAGTTATTGCTAGAGCCCATTAAGTTTCCAAAAGGATCTTTTTCGAAAAAGTTGTTACACTCGATCTTTCGACCGAGCTCTGATACCACTTGTTGGAAACCAACAAGCGGGCTAAGCAAATACTAGAGGGGGGGTGAATAGTATTTTGAAGCACTAATACCAAATATTTCGATTGATAATTGAAGAATGGAGCTTAGACTGAATTTTCTGGAATCAGAAACAAAAGACTCGAGTCTTTTGTGAAATACTCGAGTTTTTCAGGATGAACAACTCGAGTCTTTTCTGAAATACTCGAGTTTTTACTATCAGATAGCAGAAAAACCAGAAACGAAAATTCAGCAATTTAACTCAAATCAATTCAATAATAAACAGGAACTTATCCAACAGAATAGCAAGTAATCTAAATAACTTTTAACACAAAGATTCCTTGAACTTGCTACCTAATTGTATAAATCCTAATTGATTGAAATGACTTAAGTCTATTGAGCTAGAAAGTAGATTAAAAGCAATAAACCAACACTCAAGCAATTTTATCCTGGTTCACTCCAACAATGAGCTACATCCAGTCCTCCTAATCACTTAGGAGTTTCTACTAATAATCAAATTGTTAGAAATTACAAAGGATTGCTTGAGAATGGCCTCACTCAACCTAACCCTTTCAAGAGTGTACCAAACTCTTGATTTCTACCCCAATTTGATTCCGGTGATTGAAGAACTCTTCACAAAGCTTCCTTGAACTCCCTTCAAGAAACTCCACCGGGCTAGGAACCTCCTAGTCTTGTGCTTGAGAACCTCTCAAGACTTCCAACACCCTAAGCCACTTAGGGTTTGCTTGGGAACAATCCAAGACTTTGAATAATCAAGCTTTTTGTATGTGTATTACTAATCTCACAATGGATTAGCACAAATAAGCACAGCTCAATGTAAGAATTGAGGCCTAAAACTCAACTTGGAATAAAATGACAATATGAGTGAGAAGTTGAGCTTTTTGGGAATTAACACTTGAGAAGAGTAAATCAAGAAAGCTTGAATCAATATGATCTTGTTGTCTTGTTTGTTCTTGCACAAATTCAAAGAGAAATTTTACAATAAGGTTCTGAATTCTCTCTTGGGGTTGGATGAGACTCAAATGCCCTCAATTGGGTTTTTGAGTTTCTCCAACGTTCATTTTTGCTGACTGGACAAAAATACTCGAGTCTTTTGGTAAAAACTCGAGTCTTTTTGGTCGGTCACGAGTGAATTGGTGCACGAACAAGACTAACGGTCATAATTGCTGACCTGGCACAAATACTCGAGTTTTTCTACAAATACTCGAGTGTATACTCGAGTCTTTTTCAAAATACTCGAGTATTTTGATCAGATATGGGAAAAATTATTTTTCAATTTTATTTTTCCTCTCAAGTATTAATTTTTGGTCAATCTCAACTTAATAAACATATAAAAATTTATTCCTAGAAGAGACTAACTATTTCTACCCACTCTCAACCACTCTCAACATAAATTAGAAATTTACAATTAATATTTGATTGAGAATGATTGGGCACTTGTCTTGTTTTCTTGATTTCTTGTTGATGTTGATGTTGCAATATCTTCAAGGCATGATTTGTTAATTATTTTGTCATCATCAAAACATAATCCACATAATTAGGAGCATTGAATTCACAAGAGCATGGGGTGGCAAAATAAATTCCCTCATTCTTTTGCTTTCCCAGCGACAATCCAACCCAATTCCACTCGGACCAACAACAAAACTTGAGGTCCCCATATAAATACCACCCAACATATAAGAGACACGTACGTTCTCTGATCCATAAGTTAGAACTTATGCACACGTTGTTGACACGAGGGAACTAGAATACTCCAACTATGGGTATTCCGAATCGAAGGTCCTACTTCGAAACCCAGCTACCAAGCCACTCGGTCTCGGGGCCCCACTAGGTCCTTGGACCTAGGCTAAGTTGATACACTTCCTTGGTGTATGTGAAACGATAGCTACCAACCCTATCTCCACATCCAGTATCCAATATGCATGAAATTGAAGCAGTAAAAATAACTTCCAAAAAAAAACTTGAAGAATAGGCTCTAATTTTCTTCATCTCAATCTCTTTATGGTTGTCTGGGCAATTCTGCCTCCAATTTCCATCCCGTTTACAATGGAAGTAGTGATCGTCTTTTGCCAACCTACCCTTAGTCTTAAGGCCTTAGATACTTTAGCTTTGTCCTATATACTTAGGTTTTTTGCGCTTTCTCATTAGTCTTACCTTTGCCCTTTCCATTTTGAACCGGCAATACATATTTTTCCTTGTTGATATGTTGCTCAAACTTACTTTTCATCGTGCCCAACAGTTTATGTAGAGTTCTGTCAATGCTGTTTATATTGTAATTCGTGAGAAACTAACTAAAGATTTGTGGTAACAAGTGCTAAACTAAGTCAATTTCCAACTCTTGACCTAGTGGAAAACCAGTATTAAAAGGTTCTCAATGTAACCAATTATCTTGATTATATGATGACTAATAGGGCTTCTGTAACATCCCAAATTTTAATCCCAAATATAATTAGAATAATAACGAGATTGGAATAATAGTAATAGTAATAACAAGGTTAAATGAGTGTTAAAAAAAAAGAGGATATTTTAGTGTTAGAAACATATAATAATAGAAAATTAAGAATAATGTAATTAATTGATTTAATATTTTGATGTTTTCAAGATTTGAGTGTCGTAATAAAATTTTGATTTTATCATTATAATTGAAATATGTTTTCTAGCCAAAATAAGTATAAATTTGTTATTATACGTTTTTCAAAAATAAAATAGTACTTTTAATTAGTTTAATTAATATTTTGACAGGGAGCTCAACTGGCAAGCCTTAGAGACATTTTCATAAATTGTTTCTTTTAAAGAATATGTTTAACTTAATGTTCTTAACATTCTTGTAAGTTTTCATGACGTTTTGATATTGTTTCATTGTTAGCTCCCAGACTGGTTTTAATATATTACGAGTATAAGTTATATTTAATGATCTGCTATTTCAAAATTATAAATATTATATTTTATCAAGTTTAATATCAGGATTGAAAACATATATTTACTTTTCAATTTCGATACTTTTTCTCATGCAATATCTATATGTAGAGATCGGTAACTTTATTATTTTTCAATCATTTTTGAGTAATTAAAAATACAATATTGTTGTACTTAAATGTATTTTATTTTTAGGATCTTCAAACATATAATTATAATATGAAATACTTACACATATTGATCCACAAATGTGAACAAAATATTAAAATATATTAATATTTTAATATACTCACCCGAAGAAAGGAAGAAAAAAAAAAGTAAAAAGGAGTGGTGGCCATAAGGCCACCCGCGTAAGAAACAAAGGGAAATAAAAAAAAATAACAAAAAAAAGGAGAAGAAAGCTGATGGTCTTATAGGCTTATATCAGCTTGAGAAGCAAGAATAAGAAAAGAAGAACACGCACAGAACCGCGACGGGCAGAGAAGGTTTTAGTTTTTTTATCTTCTGGGTCCAATAACTCAAGATCCAATCGTCCAATCTCGAATCCTTCTTAGGTAAATAACCTTTTTAACTCCCTCTACCCATCCATATAATTTATTCGACGATCTATCAATATTTTTATTATCCTTATATTTTCAAATAAAGAGATGTTTTGGGGAAAAGTCATATATTTTTATTGTATAATGATATATAGTTATTATTTTGACAAAAATGAATTTAGTTGATATATATATATATATATATATACTTTTAATGTTATAATTTGTTTTAACGGGTGTCCCTGTTTAGATCCATTGTTCTTCCTGACCTTTGAGTAAGGCGCGGACGCGAACGTGATATTGTTTCTAGTACTAGGATTCCAGGTAAGAGGGTTGTATTACCTTAATTTAGGGCGTGATTTCTAGGTTGTTTATAGTGGTAGCTAAGTGTAGTTAAATAATTATGAGAATAAACCATAGGGTAGTCGATATAGAAGATAAAGTAAGAATAGGAATGAAAGAAATGAATCCACTAGGTAATTTTAGGATCTTTGTTAAAACGAAAATGTCGTTAAAAAGTAAAGTAGAAAAATAAAAAGAATGAAGCCACTTGTGTGTTGGTGATGATATGTGCCTAGGAATTGTGTTTATATGTTTGAATGAATATATGTGTGTGAAGTGTATGAGGGGTGGGTTTTAAATTGAACTTAAAAATATATTGAGTTAATGGGTAATATAAATTAAGAGATGAATTGCAATGTTTGTGTATGTATGTGAATAGATGTTAGAATGGACCTAAAACTAGTTGGGTAATCTTAGGTGGTAAAATAAACTATAAAGAGCAATGGACCCAAGAATGTGTTTTGTTGGTGATGAGTGTTTGGGGGAAATGGGTTTTGAAATGAACATAGGATATAGTAAATTAATGAGAATTACATATAAATGGGTAAATTGGGTTGTAGTGCATGTATGTGAGTGAATGATTGAATGAATTGCTTGATGACCCTCAATGGGATAAAACGAAAATGATGGAAATATACTAAGGAAAGGAATGAGTGAAGTGAATGAATAATAGAGGTTACGAAAGAGTCAAGAAATTAAAAGAACTAAAGTGAACTAAGAAACTAAAAGTGCAGAGAAAAGATCAAAACAAATTAATAATGAGAAAGAAAATAACACACCGATACAGGTTGGTTGTTGTGACCCTATGGCCTAATAAAAATAAAAGGTAATCGGCACAGGTTGGTTGTGGTGACCCTGTGGCCTAATAAAAATAAAAGGTAACCGGCACAGGTTGGTTGTGGTGACCCTGTGGCCTAATAAAAATAAAAGGTAACTGACACAGGTTGGTTGTGGTGACCCTGTGACCTCATAAAGGTAAAAGAAACCGGCATAGGTTGGTTGTGGTGACCCTGTGGCCTAATAAAGGTAATGGATAATCGGCACAGGTTGGTTGTGGTGACCCTGTGGCGTAACAGAGACAAAAGATGACCGGCGCAGGTTGGTTGTGGTGACCCTGTGACCTATTTGCGGTTATGCGAATGCCAGACTAAGTAAGTACGCCCCGGGGGTGCATTGGTTGCGTAAGCCGCACGATTTAATGGCGTGCGCAGCGGTAAGACGCTCAACTCAGGGAGTTGTGCGCAGTGGTGGGTTCGCAAAGCCGTATAAAAGAAATGAAAAAGAAAAAGAAAGAGAAAGAGAACAGAGTAAAAGAATGAGATGAATTACAAAAAGAGATAGGAATGAAATGAGACGTAAAAATAAGAGAAAGATTAAAAGAGAAATAAAAGCTGAACGCCAAGCAAGAAAAGTTAAATGAAATAACAGTTAAATAAAAGAAAAGAAAGGTATAAGAAATTATTTGAAAATAAATGTGATCGAATGCATTGAAAATGATATGTTTGCTACATGTTAGAGAATAGGTTAGGCTTAGTTATTACTATGACTTTTTAGAAGTTATTTCCTAAGTTCTGTGTAATGCTGCCCTTCTTGCTATATTTTTACAGGTACAGAAGCGAAGCTTACACGAGTCATGGCCGAGCAGGATTACATTCCACCTCGTGGAGTGTACATGTGTTATGAGTGGACCGTAATATAATTATGTATCAAACCGTTATTTTGTAATTTAAAATATGTAGTAGTTACATGCCTTGAAACTTGTATTAATCGGGCGTTAGGATTTAATCTGGCTGTAATACTGTTGTGTTTTATGTTTTTAAATAACTCTGGTCTGGACAGGTTAAAAGAAGAAATTTTTGGGAAGTCCGAAAAACAGAGGAAACTCTGCCAGATTTTCATAAGAACCTTTTATAAATATTTAATTTTCAAATACCAATTTTATTAAATCTTAAAACTAACTAAATAAAAGTGAGGTTGTTACATTTATGGTATCAGAGAAGTTTCCCTCGGCCTTTGGAGTGTGGACTCACAACTCCAGTGGTTACTCACCAAGCGAGTAACCAATTTGTATAGTCAAGTGTCTAAGTTAGACAAATAGGACTCTTATGCAATTAGTTGCTCGGCAAGAATTAACTTGTATCTTCTCCAGGACTTAGCTATCATGGCTAGGAGACGTGCCGAAGACGACAGAATGGCTGCCATCCTGGAAAATCTGATTCAGATAAAGTAGAATCAGGCCGAGCATCTAGCGCAGATGCAACAAAATCAGGCGCAGAATATAGCAGCAGCAGTAGCAGCATTAAATCCCCAACCCCCAAATCCAGCCGTGATTGATTGGTTGGCACGATTCTGAAAGAACGGACCACCCAAGTTTGAAGGGGGGTATAACCCTAATGGAGCTCAACGATGGCTCAAAGAGATTGAAAAGATCCTACGCACCATGGCGCCACCTGCTGAACTAACCGTATTGCTAGCGCAGTACATGCTGACTGATGAAGCAGAGTATTGGTGGGAACGAGTGCAAAGAGGTTTGGAGGCAACCAATCAGGCGATTACTTGGGACACGTTCAAGGCCCATTTTCTGGGAAAGTACTTTCCAGAAGATGTGCGAAGAGAAAAGGAGATAGCTTTTCTCAAGCTGGAACAAGGAAGTATGAGTGTCGGGGAGTATGCCGCAGGCTTCGAAGATCTCATTCGATATGCTGGAGGTTACAGGGATACGGATGAGAGGAGCAAGTGCATCAAGTTCGAATCAGGACTTCGTCCGGAGATTAGGCTTGCTCTTGAGTACCGGAACATAGCGGACTTGACTCAGCTAGTGAATATGGCAAGCACTTATGAAGGAGGACTGAAAAGGGTAACGACTGAGAAAAGAAACAGAAATATGCATATACCGATATACCGATATTGACAAGGGACCGGCTCAGGAATTAGATCCATATACCGATATTGACACTAGAACAGTAGTGCCAAAAGAGGCGGCCCCGAATGTGAGTGCTCCGAGAACTAGGCCACCATGTCCACATTGTGGAGGATTCCATACTCGTACATGTTGGATGCTTAAGCAGCGCAGGAAGGAAGGTCTCTGTTTCCAATGCGGGCAACCCGGACACCGTGCTGCAGACTGTCCAAGGAGCACGCAAAACGAGGAATGAGCTTATTCGAGGTACTTTCAACATTGATAATGTACCCAATGTTTACTTAGATTGTTTTTGCATACGACATACATGTTTAATTTAGCTTAGAAGAAATCAATAAGTGTTGGTACATTAGTTAAAGTTCCACTAAACTCAGTGATGGTATTGCCACTAGTATAAGGTAAGGTTAGAACTGATCACTCTAATTCTTACATCTGCTAGGAGACGATAACATCAGCGAACATGACGATGATGTCTCTATTGATAGATGTGAGATCGGGACTGATCACCTCGATCTTCGCAACTATTAGTGGTCGATACCATGGACACTTTCCAGCCAAAATCTGGACTGACAGATAGAAGCCTTAAGCTAATGCATCCATTTACTAGTAGTGTGGCCGCGTATAGAACTCGGGAGAGAACCGAGCGAACCCCGTAGCGACTGTCTTTAGTCCTCATGAGAAGCCAAACTAAAAGCCAAAATTCACCAAGAACTCTATTAAGAATCCGGAGCGGTCATTAGCGAGAAAAGCGAAACTAGATGAGTTTGTAGGGTAACCACGCCGAGACCGACCCAAGTGAACCACGAGTAATGTTTCAATTCGTACAAGTAAACCTTTTTATTCTTATTCTTCTTAGTTATGAATCAACCTTGATGCAACAGTTTCAATCCTTACCGAATGTGTTCTTGCTTCAGCCAACCAAGGTTGGTGAACTCCTGACTACTCTCTTTGTTTTCATTTGTGAATATTAAATGTTCATGGAATTCTAGTCTTGTCTACTCAATTCGGTTTCTCTTTGATTAGGAAAGTTAGAACCATAATTTGTTGCGTTCTACGAGAAACCCTCGAATTGCATGATCTTAGACTATTTTTCTTAAAGCAAGAGCACAAATCCCTCGTGGAATTTCAAAGATTATATTTCCTTTCGTTGATAAATTCATGCATTCTTCGTTGAAAGTTGTACGAAAGACGATCAGGATCTGACGCATTCAATTTCCTACCTCCTGACATTGGAATAAATAGGTATGTCGATGCCAAGTGGGGGAGGACTTAGTATCTAACTTAACATCGTGTTGGGGTAGCAACGAAATGGAGTGTAGACAAATGGAATCGGTGGAAGTGAGAGCAATAATCACAAGCCTTATCAATGGGATGATTCTCCATTTAAGGAACTGAACAGAATTTCGAGGACGAAATTCCAGTAAGTGGGGGAGAATTGTAACATCCCAAATTTAAATCCCAAATATAATTAGAATAATAACGAGATTGGAATAATAGTAATAGTAATAACAAGGTTAAATGAGTGTTAAAAAAAAGAGGATCTTTTAGTGTTAGAAACATATAATAATAGAAAATTAAGAATAATGTAATTAATTGATTTAATATTTTGATGTTTTCAAGATTTGAGTGTCGTAATAAAATTTTGATTTTATCATTATAATTGAAATATGTTTTCTAGCCAAAATAAGTATAAATTTGTTATTATACGTTTTTCAAAAATAAAAGAGTACTTTTAATTAGTTTAATTAATATTTTGACAGGGAGCTCAACTGGCAAGCCTTAGATGCATTTTCATAAATTGTTTCTTTTAAAGAATATGTTTAACTTAATGTTCTTAACATTCTTGTAAGTTTTCATGGCGTTTTGATATTGTTTCATTGTTAGCTCCCAGACTGGTTTTAATATATTACGAGTATAAGTTATATTTAATGATCTGTGTAACATCCTAAACTTTGATTTAAATGAAATAATTATTAAAAACCTTAGAAAAATTGGAAAAGTGACTTAATGAATTTTGCTAGATAGGTGAGTGGTGATTATAGGACCTAGGAGTTGTATAGAAGGCATTTATGGCTGTGGGCAAAGTCATATAAGCGAGATCGGGAGTTAAATCGGCGTTTTCAATGTTAGAAATCGACCGAAAAGAGAAAATTAGAAATTTATTATAGGAAGCTAAGATTATAAATTCCACCGTTGGATATGAAGTTTATGGGGTGAAGAATCTTGCCTAAAAATTTGGACCCGATCCGACGGTTAACGAAAAAGTTATGACGAATCGAAGTCAGGAACCGCTGGTGCACGCCCAGGCGCACCGGTGCACGCCCAGGCGCACCAGTGTGCATCAGGTGCACCAAACCCGTGAAAAACTCGCCCAGGCGCACCAATTATTCGCCCAGGTGCGCCATCTGCACCAGCCAGCCTTCTGGTGCACCAGAAACGCGCACCAGCCCCATCATCCCACCAGAAATGCGCACCAGCCAGGCACCAGCACCAGTCTGGTGCGTATCCTTGCGCCCAGGCGCCCCACACCGGCGCCCAGGCGTGCGACTGAATCACCAGCACGCGCATCAGATGCGCAGCGAGCGCAGGCGCATGCTTTCCGCGCCCAGGCGCGCGGGTGCGTTTTTCACGCACCAGGCCCATAAATTGGGCGCACCAGACCCTCCTCTCTCCATTTCTCCGCACCAGCTTCTTCCTACCTCACCCACCTCCGTCCAGCAACCCCCCAAGCACCCCAGCAACACCAGCCACCACCGCCAAGCCCACCATCACCACCATGAGTGTCTCTCTCTCTCCTCACTCTTGATTCCGTTTCTCTCTCCTTATCCCTCTCTCTCCTCCTTTTCCTCCACCACCATACCTCACCGTGCCACCACCACGAACCACCACCCACCACCATCACCATGAGCTCTCCTTCCTCTCCCTTTCCCCATTGATTTGAGTTCCCTATCTCTCTTCCTCCTCCCTTGATGTTTCTCTCTCCTCTAGGGCTTTCTCTCTCCTCACCGGATCTCACCGACGTCGATACCGATCGTGATTCGCACCGGGCTTGTGTTGGGTACTCCGAGGCTTGAAGCTTGGTCCTCGATCCGGCCGCGATCGTTCGCAAACAACGAGGAGCAACACCGTCACCGTGATCGAGATCCATTGTCCCCGCCGTGCTTGGAATCGAAGATTGTGGAAGCTTAGGATCAAATTGGAGCCGAGCTAGAGCGTAAGCCGGGGAGTAAAGCGTCAGGCTAAGGTTACCCCTCTCACTGTCATCGATTGAGGTAAGGGGTTTCATTACCAGTCCTTAAGGGGTGTATTTCTGGGTAGTTATATCTATCGCTAGGACCGGGGGAAATGTTACTTGTTAATGAACCTTAGAGTAGCCCGCTAATAGTGAAGGAAGATAATTAGAAAAGAAATAAATAATCGGACTTATGAGAACGAGTGAGTAGTGTAAGTGAGTAAAGGGAGAAATTAGAGATTAATTAGGGAGAGCCGGTACTAAGTAAGGAAAATGTAAGTATGAGTTGAGAACTAAATTAGGATAAACTAAAGTTAAGAGAAATAAATGGAGTGAATGAGTAATTAGCCATTAGAGGAAAGAAGTAAACGGAAAATAAGAAAGAGAGAGTTAACAAATAAAAAGAGAAATAAGAAATGATATAAGTGGTCCTAAATGCATGAACTAGGTATGATTAAATATGAGTGATGTAGGAATAAGAAACAAAGGAAGAGAAGAAGAAAAAGAAAAGAAAGGGAATGAAATTAATTAAGAGTTAGTAACGAGAGTTAAAATATAAAGCATACGACCAAGCTAGGTAGAGTTAAATAAAAGTAAGAATAAATCATTAAATAGAAATGTTGAAAATAGTGGAAAATAAATAATGTGATAATAAGCCCTTAAGTAACGGAATGAGCGAAAAGAGAATGATTTAGTGAACCAGAAAAAGAGAACTAAGGAACTAAAAGTAAAAGAGAAAAGGCTGAGGTAAATTAATAATGAAAAATAACAAGGAAAGATGGAAAATAAAAAGGAAAGAGGCTAAGGATGTATGCAGATCATCTGCTTGTGGTTGCATACATCGTAAATAAGATTATGGATATATGCAGATCATCTGCTTGTGGTTGCATATATCTTAAATAAAAGGCGGGCGTATGCAGATCATCTGCTTGTGGTTGCATACGTCGTAAAAATTGTAGATGTATGCAGATCATCTGCTTGTGGTTGCATACATCGTAAATAAGATTATGGATATATGCAGATCATCTGCTTGTGGTTGCATATATCTTAAATAAAAAGTGGGCGTATGCAGATCATCTGCTTGTGGTTGCATACGTCGTAAATAAATTGTGGGTGCATGCAGATCATCTGCTTGTGGTTGCATGCATCGTAGCTAGATAGTGGGGGTATGCAGATCATCTGCTTGTGGTTGCATACCTCGTAAATAAATAAGGTGTAGATCTCTGATTGAGGTTACACATATTGGAAAAAGTAATAAAGGAAAATGGAAAGGATAAAGGGAATGAGAATGAAATAAAAAGGAAATTAAAACGGAAATACAAATGGAAAATGAGAATAAAAAGGGGAAAATAACGAAAGTAATGAGGAACAAGAATAAATAGAGATTAGGGATTATCTAAAAGAGAACAATTAGAAAGAAAAAGAATTGGGAAATAGTTAGGAGGTAAAAAGGGAAAGAAGAACATGGATTGAGTAGCATAGCATAGGCTTGAATGGTTTTTGGCGTGTCGTATATATCTGCTTAGAAATCTCCTTTTTAAGTTCTGTGTGATGCTTCCCCTGTGTGGTTAATATTTTTCAGGTACACAAGTGGAGCATACACCAGTGCTGGCCGAGCAGGATTTCAAGTTCCACAACGTGGAATGTATTTTACATATTTTGGAGTGGATAATGACATTTTGTAAATTAATTATGAATTAGTAGTTTGCCCTGAAGTTTATATCCATCGGGCGTTAGGATCTGTTATAACTATTAAACTGTTGTTGTTTACGTTTTTAAACAATTCTGGACTGACAGGTTTCTAGAAGAAAATTTTTGGGAAGTCCGGAAAACAGAGGAAACTCTGCCGGATTTTCGTAAAACCTTTTAAAGAAGTTTAAGTAATAAAACGAAATTTTTAAACTCTGATTTTAATAAAACCTAAAATTTACTAATAAAAGTGAGGTTTTTACATTTTGGTATCAGAGCAGTTTTTCCTCGGCCTTTGGAGTTTGAACTCGTAACTCCTGTGGTTTACTCAACAAGTGAGTAACCAATAGATAGTGTCAAGTCCTATAGTAATTACTTAGGTTATGGTTATAAAACCCTACGTAGTTATGTACTAAATTATGTACATGTCTGCATCAACAGAATCCTTTGTTGCCGCATTGTAGCAACATGGAGAATCAACTCTTCCCTTCTTCTGCTAGCAGTTCGGCTGCTGATCGTAGGATCAATTTCCCAGCTGATTCCTTGAAACTCAAGCCGTATGACATCTGTTTTCAAGAAGGGCAACCTTCTACAATGGGTAAGCTTAGATCAACTATCGAAGACAAGGAGCAACACGTGGGAGAACAAGTCGGTGAGAAGAAGAGTATAATTTTGAGATCGGGAATGGTTCTCCTGAAGCAACACTTGACTCATGAAGAACAAGCGGGCGTAGTAAAGAACTGTCGTGAGATGGGCTTAGGTCCTGGAGGATTCTATCAACCAGGCTTTACAAGTGGAGCCAGACTCCGACTGAAAATGATGTGCCTCGGCTTAGACTGGAATCATCAAGCCCGAGTATACGGACACAAACGGGTAATTGATGGAAGCGAACCACCCAATATCCCTGATCAATTCATTCAGCTGGTTATGAGAGCGATGCAAGAAGCACAATCTTTGATTGAGAAGGAATGCGGTGTAAGTGAAGTGGAGGACGTACTCCCTTCCATGTTCCCTGATGTCTGCATTGTCAATTTCTATGAAGAGAATGGGAAGCTTGGTCTTCATCAGGATCGTGACGAAAGTGCTGGAAGCTTGCAAAGAGGGATACCGGTGGTATCATTCTGCATTGGTGACTCGGCTGAGTTTCTCTATGGAGATCAGAGAGATCCAAGGAAAGCAGAAAGAATCACCTTGGAGTCAGGTGATGTGTTGATATTCGGTGGCGAGTCTCGTCACATCTTTCATGGTGTGTCGGCAATCATACCAAACACAGCTCCAGAGGGATTACTCAATGACACAGGACTTCGTCCGGGACGTCTCAACCTTACATTCCGACAATATCGGTTTCCTGGTCCACACCCTTAAGGTTTGTGGTACAGCTACCTAAGGAGCTCAGGGCCAAACCAACAAAAGGTATGAGACGATTCAAAACTTGGATAAACCTTTTAGGTACTTTAAATCTGCCTCTCTATTAAGTTGTAATGTAGAATATTCTAAATCAATTCTCTTAGAATCTTAGATTCCTAATCCTGTATTTCTAGAAGTTGTGAAACCTAAGAAAGACCCATCTTCGATCCAATTATGAATACTATCTAAAGGAACACGTAGGAAAGACCTTACTTAGTTATAGGATTGTAACAAGAGACCTAAACAAAAACCTTATGATAGTGTCGTCCTCTAATAGAGTGTAAGGTCAGGAGTGGTCATCCTTTCTCTTGCACCTGTTAAAAGATAATGCTATCATTCAATAACGCAGTGATGTACAGTTAATAAATGTGAGATTGGGACTGACCACCTCGGTCTTCGCGTTTATTGACATGCTATATTATTGCAATCATTTAGTTGAAATCCGAATAAACTATCTAGGAATTCTACCCCTGTCGAAAGCCCGATTAAACTTTAATCCTATAGGATCTTTCCTAAGACTCACGAACAGTGATTCACATACCAACCCCATTCAAGACACTCTTATTCTATATTTCCACCGAGGACATTCAACTCAGTAATCGAACCACCTCTCCAACTTGTGAGAACTTAGCTGTACGCGTAAGTAAGAAGTGTTATCATATCATAGAAAATTCGAAACCACATCGATGTGACCGATTAGCGGTCAACTTAATTCCATGTACCACCTCGACAATCCATGAAGAACTTAGCTAATCAATTCTCGGAGTCAACTCAGTTTCCTCCCTGCCTTCGACTTACTCAGGTATGTTGATAATAAGTGGGGGAGACGTGACGACTCAATTCGGATTCCATCCGAGGGACAAAAACTCATAAGCATACCGTAAGCCATAGGACTACTAAACAGATATTTCCAAACACTTCGAAGAGAACCGAATGGGGGTTAAACTAAAGAATAAAACAAGACCTTCCCAAAACGACACCGAATCGAGAAACAACAGCTAGACTTTGACCTTGACCCTCAAGGGGAATCGATCTCTAGGAATTCTTTTACCAAATAGGAATTGTCAAACGAATGGGAATGAAGTAGCATCGAAGTAGAATGCGAACGTGGTGAAGAGTGATTCTAAAATGAACTATTCTAGACTCACTTAAAGGAGTAAAAGGTGGACGGGATAAAAGTGAAGTCGCGGAGTGGAATCTCAATTAAGACGATACGTCGGAACACCGCAAGTGATAATCTCAGTCTTTTGGGACCCGGTGCATTTGGTAGGACCCCGATTGACCGAGACCAATCATGTAACCGCAGGTCCATAGGAACGCATCCTTCGACGACTCTCTGCAGAAAATGCACACTTGGGGAATAATCTCCATTGTCTTCTTGCTTGACACGTATCCAGTACATCCTGGGTCATCTTGCAAAAAACATGAGACTCACTCTTGAGTGCTTCATGTTTCTTATTTACATCTTCACTCTCTTCAAGTTCCAAGCATCTCAGATGCATAGATGATAATTCGCCAAGTCGTAGAAATCCGGCATAGTTCCATGCCTACTGATAGATAGTCACCCACGTGTCCTCTTTTCAACCTTGGTTACCGATCAGGAACCTGCGTACTCTATTCGGAGCAACAAACGAGCATGCCCCCTTAGCATGATATAATCAAGCATGCCAATGCTAAGTGGGGGAGGATTTCAATCCAAGGAATGGGAGATGGAACTTTAATAATAAGAAAATTGACGATCCTGTGTAGATAGAGATGGTACGTAATGCCAGAAGACAAACGTTGAAATGAGCATGGCCTTAACCATATATGGAGCGGAAGTAAAAACCGAAGAGAAGTGAAAAATGTGGTCAGAAGTTTACTATAGGGATGGTTCTCCATGTGAAGGAATTGAACGGAATTTCGGGGACGAAATTCTAATAAGTGGGGGAGAATTGTAACATCCTAAACTTTGATTTAAATGAAATAATAATTAAAAACCTTAGAAAAATTGGAAAAGTGACTTAATGAATTTTGCTAGATAGGTGAGTGGTGATTATAGGACCTAGGAGTTGTATAGAAGGCATTTATGGCTGTGGGCAAAGTCATATAAGCGAGATCGGGAGTTAAATCGGCGTTTTCAATGTTAGAAATCGACCGAAAAGAGAAAATTAGAAATTTATTATAGGAAGCTAAGAAAATAAATTCCACCGTTGGATATGAAGTTTATGGGGTGAAGAATCTTGCCTAAAAATTTGGACCCGATCCGACGGTTAACGAAAAAGTTATGACGAATCGAAGTCAGGAACCGTTGGTGCACGCCCAGGCGCACCAGTGTGCATCAGGTGCACCAAACCCGTGAAAAACTCGCCCAGGCGCACCAATTATTCGCCCAGGCGCGCCATCTGCACCAGCCAGCCTTCTGGTGCACCAGAAATGCGCACCAGCCCCATCATCCCACCAGAAATGCGCACCAGCCAAGCACCAGCACCAGTCTGGTGCGTATCCTTGCGCCCAGGCGCCCCACACCGGCGCCCAGGCGTGCGACCGAATCACCAGCACGCGCATCAGATGCGCAGCGAGCGCAGGCGCACGCTTTCCGCGCCCAGGCGCGCGGGTGCGTTTTTCACGCACCAGGCCCATAAATTGGGCGCACCAGACCCTCCTCTCTCCATTTCTCCGCACCAGCTTCTTCCTCCCTCACCCACCTCCGTCCAGCAACCCCCCAAGCACCCCAGCAACACCAGCCACCACCGCCAAGCCCACCATCACCACCATGAGTGTCTCTCTCTCTCCTCACTCTTGATTCCGTTTCTCTCTCCTTCTCCCTCTCTCTCCTCCTTTTCCTCCACCACCATACCTCACCGTGCCACCACCACGAACCACCACCCACCACCATCACCATGAGCTCTCCTTCCTCTCCCTTTCCCCATTGATTTGAGTTCCCTATCTCTCTTCCTCCTCCCTTGATGTTTCTCTCTCCTCTAGGGCTTTCTCTCTCCTCACCGGATCTCACCGACGTCGATACCGATCGTGATTCGCACCGGGCTTGTGTTGGGTACTCCGAGGCTTGAAGCTTGGGCCTCGATCCGGCCGTGATCATTCGCAAACAACGAGGAGCAACATCGTCACCGTGATCGAGATCCATTGTCCCCGCCGTGCTTGGAATCGAAGATTGTGGAAGCTTAGGATCAAATTGGAGCCGAGCTAGAGCGTAAGCCGAGGAGTAAAGCGTCAGGCTAAGGTTATCCCTCTCACTATCATCGATTGAGGTAAGGGGTTTCATTACCAGTCCTTAAGGGGTGTATTTCTGGGTAGTTATATCTATCGTTAGGACCGGGGGAAATGTTACTTGTTAATGAACCTTAGAGTAGCCCGCTAATAGTGAAGGAAGATTATTAGAAAAGAAATAAATAATCGGACTTATGAGAACGAGTGAGTAGTGTAAGTGAGTAAAGGGAGAAATTAGAGATTAACTAGGGAGAGCCGGTACTAAGTAAATAAAATGTAAGAATGAGTTGAGAACTAAATTAGGATAAACTAAAGTTAAGAGAAATAAATGGAGTGAATGAGTAATTAGCCATTAGAGGAAAGAAGTAAACGGAAAATAAGAAAGAGAGAGTTAACAAATAAAAAGAGAAATAAGAAATGATATAAGTGGTCCTAAATGCATGAACTAGGTATGATTAAATATGAGTGATGTAGGAATAAGAAACAAAGGAAGAAAAGAAGAAAAAGAAAAGAAAGGGAATGGAATTAATTAAGAGTTAGTAACGAGAGTTAAAATATAAAGCATATGACCAAGCTAGGTAGAGTTAAATAAAAGTAAGAATAAATCATTAAATAGAAATGTTGAAAATAGTGGAAAATAAATAATGTGATAATAAGCCCTTAAGTAACGGAATGAGCGAAAAGAGAATGATTTAGTGAACCAGAAAAAGAGAACTAAGGAACTAAAAGTAAAAGAGAAAAGACTGAGGTAAATTAATAATGAAAAATAACAAGGAAAGATGGAAAATAAAAAGGAAAGAGGCTAAGGATGTATGCAGATCATCTGCTTGTGGTTGCATATATCGTAAATAAGATTATGGATATATGCAGATCATCTGCTTGTGGTTGCATATATCTTAAATAAAAGGCGGGCGTATGCAGATCATCTGCTTGTGGTTGCATACGTCGTAAAAATTGTAGATGTATGCAGATCATCTGCTTGTGGTTGCATACATCGTAAATAAGATTATGGATATATGCAGATCATCTGCTTGTGGTTGCATATATCTTAAATAAAAGGCGGGCGTATGCAGATCATCTGCTTGTGGTTGCATACGTCGTAAAAATTGTAGATGTATGCAGATCATCTGCTTGTGGTTGCATACATCGTAAATAAGATTATGGATATATGCAGATCATCTGCTTGTGGTTGCATATATCTTAAATAAAAAGTGGGCGTATGCAGATCATCTGCTTGTGGTTGCATACGTCGTAAATAAATTGTGGGTGCATGCAGATCATCTGCTTGTGGTTGCATGCATCGTAGCTAGATAGTGGGGGTATGCAGATCATCTGCTTGTGGTTGCATACCTCGTAAATAAATAAGGTGTAGATCTCTGATTGAGGTTACACATATTGGAAAAAGTAATAAAGGAAAATGGAAAGGATAAAGGGAATGAGAATGAAATAAAAAGGAAATTAAAACGGAAATACAAATGGAAAATAAGAATAAAAAGGGGAAAATAACGAAAGTAATGAGGAACAAGAATAAATAGAGATTAGGGATTATCTAAAAGAGAACAATTAGAAAGAAAAAGAATTGGGAAATAGTTAGGAGGTAAAAAGGGAAAGAAGAACATGGATTGAGTAGCATAGCATAGGCTTGAATGGTTTTTGGCGTGTCGTATATATCTGCTTAGAAATCTCCTTTTTAAGTTCTGTGTGATGCTTCCCCTATGTGGTTAATATTTTTCAGGTACACAAGTGGAGCATACACCAGTGCTGGCCGAGCAGGATTTCAAGTTCCACAACGTGGAATGTATTTTACATATTTTGGAGTGGATAATGACATTTTGTAAATTAATTATGAATTAGTAGTTTGCCCTGAAGTTTATATCCATCGGGCGTTAGGATCTGTTATAACTATTAAACTGTTGTTGTTTACGTTTTTAAACAATTCTGGACTGACAGGTTTCTAGAAGAAAATTTTTGGGAAGTCCGGAAAACAGAGGAAACTCTGCCGGATTTTCGTAAAACCTTTTAAAGAAGTTTAAGTAATAAAACGAAATTTTTAAACTCTGATTTTAATAAAACCTAAAATTTACTAATAAAAGTGAGGTTTTTACATTTTGGTATCAGAGCAGTTTTTCCTCGGCCTTTGGAGTTTGAACTCGTAACTCCTGTGGTTTACTCAACAAGTGAGTAACCAATAGATAGTGTCAAGTCCTATAGTAATTACTTAGGTTATGGTTATAAAACCCTACGTAGTTATGTACTAAATTATGTACATGTCTGCATCAACAGAATCCTTTGTTGCCGCATTGTAGCAACATGGAGAATCAGCTCTTCCCTTCTTCTGCTAGCAGTTCGGCTGCTGATCGTAGGATCAATTTCCCAGCTGATTCCTTGAAACTCAAGCCGTATGACATCTGTTTTCAAGAAGGTCAACCTTCTACAATGGGTAAGCTTAGATCAGCTATCGAAGACAAGGAGCAACACGTGGGAGAACAAGTCGGTGAGAAGAAGAGTATAATTTTGAGATCGGGAATGGTTCTCCTGAAGCAACACTTGACTCATGAAGAACAAGCGGGCGTAGTAAAGAACTGTCGTGAGATGGGCTTAGGTCCTGGAGGATTCTATCAACCAGGCTTTACAAGTGGAGCCAGACTCCGACTGAAAATGATGTGCCTCGGCTTAGACTGGAATCATCAAGCCCGAGTATACGGACACAAACGGGTAATTGATGGAAGCGAACCACCCAATATCCCTGATCAATTCATTCAGCTGGTTATGAGAGCGATGCAAGAAGCACAATCTTTGATTGAGAAGGAATGCGGTGTAAGTGAAGTGGAGGACGTACTCCCTTCCATGTTCCCTGATGTCTGCATTGTCAATTTCTATGAAGAGAATGGGAAGCTTGGTCTTCATCAGGATCGCGACGAAAGTGCTGGAAGCTTGCAAAGAGGGATACCGGTGGTATCATTCTGCATTGGTGACTCGGCTGAGTTTCTCTATGGAGATCAGAGAGATCCAAGGAAAGCAGAAAGAATCACCTTGGAGTCAGGTGATGTGTTGATATTCGGTGGCGAGTCTCGTCACATCTTTCATGGTGTGTCGGCAATCATACCAAACACAGCTCCAGAGGGATTACTCAATGACACAGGACTTCGTCCGGGACGTCTCAACCTTACATTCCGACAATATCGGTTTCCTGGTCCACACCCTTGAGGTTTGTGGTACAGCTACCTAATGAGCTCAGGGCCAAACCAACAAAAGGTATGAGACGATTCAAAACTTGGATAAACCTTTTAGGTACTTTAAATCTGCCTCTCTATTAAGTTGTAATGTAGAATATTCTAAATCAATTCTCTTAGAATCTTAGATTCCTAATCCTGTATTTCTAGAAGTTGTGAAACCTAAGAAAGACCCATCTTCGATCCAATTATGAGTACTATCTAAAGGAACACGTAGGAAAGACCTTACTTAGTTATAGGATTGTAACAAGAGACCTAAACAAAAACCTTATGATAGTGTCGTCCTCTAATAGAGTGTAAGGTCAGGAGTGGTCATCCTTTCTCTTGCACCTGTTAAAAGATAATGCTATCATTCAATAACCCAGTGATGTACAGTTAATAAATGTGAGATTGGGACTGACCACCTCGGTCTTCGCGTTTATTGACATGCTATATTATTGCAATCATTTAGTTGAAATCCGAATAAACTATCTAGGAATTCTACCCCTGTCGAAAGCCCGATTAAACTTTAATCCTATAGGATCTTTCCTAAGACTCACGAACAGTGATTCACATACCAACCCCATTCAAGACACTCTTATTCTATATTTCCACCGAGGACATTCAACTCAGTAATCGAACCACCTCTCCAACTTGTGAGAACTTAGCTGTACGTGTAAGTAAGAAGTGTTATCATATCATAGAAAATTCGAAACCACATCGATGTGACCGATTAGCGGTCAACTTAATTCCATGTACCACCTCGACAATCCATGAAGAACTTAGCTAATCAATTCTCGGAGTCAACCCAGTTTCCTCCCTGCCTTCGACTTACTCAGGTATGTTGATAATAAGTGGGGGAGACGTGACGACTCAATTCGGATTCCATCCGAGGGACAAAAACTCATAAGCATACCGTAAGCCATAGGACTACTAAACAGATATTTCCAAACACTTCGAAGAGAACCGAATGGGGGTTAAACTAAAGAATAAAACAAGACCTTCCCAAAACGACACCGAATCGAGAAACAACAGCTAGACTTTGACCTTGACCCTCAAGGGGAATCGATCTCTAGGAATTCTTTTACCAAATAGGAATTGTCAAACGAATGAGAATGAAGTAGCATCGAAGTAGAATGCGAACGTGGTGAAGAGTGATTCTAAAATGAACTATTCTAGACTCACTTAAAGGAGTAAAAGGTGGACGGGATAAAAGTGAAGTCGCGGAGTGGAATCTCAATTAAGACGATACGTCAGAACACCGCAAGTGATAATCTCAGTCTTTTGGGACCCAGTGCATTTGGTAGGACCCCGGTTGACCGAGACCAATCATGTAACCGCAGGTCCATAGGAACGCATCCTTCGACGACTCTCTGCAGAAAATGCACACTTGGGGAATAATCTCCATTGTCTTCTTGCTTGACACGTATCCAGTACATCCTGGGTCATCTTGCAAAAACCATGAGACTCACTCTTGAGTGCTTCATGTTTCTTATTTACATCTTCACTCTCTTCAAGTTCCAAGCATCTCAGATGCATAGATGATAATTCGCCAAGTCGTAGAAATCCGGAAAATAAGAAAGAGAGAGTTAACAAATAAAAAGAGAAATAAGAAATGATATAAGTGGTCCTAAATGCATGAACTAGGTATGATTAAATATGAGTGATGTAGGAATAAGAAACAAAGGAAGAGAAGAAGAAAAAGAAAAGAAAGGGAATGGAATTAATTAAGAGTTAGTAACGAGAGTTAAAATATAAAGCATATGACCAAGCTAGGTAGAGTCAAATAAAAGTAAGAATAAATCATTAAATAGAAATGTTGAAAATAGTGGAAAATAAATAATGTGATAATAAGCCCTTAAGTAACGGAATGAGCGAAAAGAGAATGATTTAGTGAACCAGAAAAAGAGAACTAAGGAACTAAAAGTAAAAGAGAAAAGACTGAGGTAAATTAATAATGAAAAATAACAAGGAAAGATGGAAAATAAAAAGGAAAGAGGCTAAGGATGTATGCAGATCATCTGCTTGTGGTTGCATACATCGTAAATAAGATTATGGATATATGCAGATCATCTGCTTGTGGTTGCATATATCTTAAATAAAAGGCGGGCGTATGCAGATCATCTGCTTGTGGTTGCATACGTCGTAAAAATTGTAGATGTATGCAGATCATCTGCTTGTGGTTGCATACATCGTAAATAAGATTATGGATATATGCAGATCATCTGCTTGTGGTTGCATATATCTTAAATAAAAGGCGGGCGTATGCAGATCATCTGCTTGTGGTTGCATACGTCGTAAAAATTGTAGATGTATGCAGATCATCTGCTTGTGGTTGCATACATCGTAAATAAGATTATGGATATATGCAGATCATCTGCTTGTGGTTGCATATATCTTAAATAAAAAGTGGGCGTATGCAGATCATCTGCTTGTGGTTGCATACGTCGTAAATAAATTGTGGGTGCATGCAGATCATCTGCTTGTGGTTGCATGCATCGTAGCTAGATAGTGGGGGTATGCAGATCATCTGCTTGTGGTTGCATACCTCGTAAATAAATAAGGTGTAGATCTCTGATTGAGGTTACACATATTGGAAAAAGTAATAAAGGAAAATGGAAAGGATAAAGGGAATGAGAATGAAATAAAAAGGAAATTAAAACGGAAATACAAATGGAAAATGAGAATAAAAAGGGGAAAATAACGAAAGTAATGAGGAACAAGAATAAATAGAGATTAGGGATTATCTAAAAGAGAACAATTAGAAAGAAAAAGAATTGGGAAATAGTTAGGAGGTAAAAAGGGAAAGAAGAACATGGATTGAGTAGCATAGCATAGGCTTGAATGGTTTTTGGCGTGTCGTATATATCTGCTTAGAAATCTCCTTTTTAAGTTCTGTGTGATGCTTCCCCTGTGTGGTTAATATTTTTCAAGTACACAAGTGGAGCATACACCAGTGCTGGCCGAGCAGGATTTCAAGTTCCACAACGTGGAATGTATTTTACATATTTTGGAGTGGATAATGACATTTTGTAAATTAATTATGAATTAGTAGTTTGCCCTGAAGTTTATATCCATCGGGCGTTAGGATCTGTTATAACTATTAAACTGTTGTTGTTTACATTTTTAAACAATTCTGGACTGACAGGTTTCTAGAAGAAAATTTTTGGGAAGTCCGGAAAACAGAGGAAACTCTGCCAGATTTTCGTAAAACCTTTTAAAGAAGTTTAAGTAATAAAACGAAATTTTTAAACTCTGATTTTAATAAAACCTAAAATTTACTAATAAAAGTGAGGTTGTTACAATCTGCTATTTCAAAATTATAAATATTATATTTTATCAAGTTTAATATCAGGATTGAAAACATATATTTACTTTTCAATTTCGATACTTTTTCTCATGCAATATCTATATGTAGAGATCGGTAACTTTATTATTTTTCAATCATTTTTGAGTAATTAAGAATACAATATTGTTGTACTTAAATGTATTTTATTTTTAGGATCTTCAAACTTATAATTATAATCTGAAATACTTACACATATTGATCCACAAATGTGAACAAAAGATTAAAATATATTAATATTTTAATATACCCACCCGAAGAAAGGAAGAAAAAAAAAAGTAAAAAGGAGTGGTGGCCATAAGGCCACCCGCGTAAGAAACAAAGGGAAATAAAAAAAAATAAAAAAAAAAGGAGAAGAATGCTGATGGTCTTATAGGCTTATATCAGCTTGAGAAGCAAGAATAAGAAAAGAAGAACACGCACAGAACCGCGACGGGCAGAGAAGGTTTTAGTTTTTTTATCTTCCGGGTCCAATAACTCAAGATCCAACCGTCCAATCTCGAATTCTTCTTAGATAAATAACCTTTTTAACTCCCTCTACCCATTCATATAATTTATTCGACGATCTAACAATATTTTTATTATCCTTATATTTTCAAATAAAGAGATGTTTTGGGGAAAAGTCATATATTTTTATTGTATAATGATATATAGTTATTATTTTGACAAAAATGAATTTAGTTGATATATATATATATATATACTTTTAATGTTATAATTTTTTTTAACGGGTGTCCCTGTTTAGATCCATTGTTCTCCCTGACCTTTGAGTAAGGCGCGGACGCGAACGTGATATTATTTTTAGTGCTAGGATTCCAGGTAAGAGGGTTGCATTACCTTAATTTAGGGCGTGATTTCTAGGTTGTTTATAGTGGTAGCTAAGTGTAGTTAAATAATTATGAGAATAAACCATAGGGTAGTCGATATAGAAGATAAAGAAAGAATAGGAATGAAAAAAATGAATCCACTAGGTAATTTTAGGATCTTTGTTAAAACGAAAATGTCGTTAAAAAGTAAAGTAGAAAAATAAAAAGAATGAAGCCACTTGTGTGTTGGTGATGATATGTGCCTAGGAATTGTGTTTATATGTTTGAATGAATATATGTGTGTGAAGTGTACGAGGGTTGGGTTTTAAATTGAACTTAAAAATATATTGAGTTAATGGGTAATATAAATTAAGGGATGAATTGCAATGTTTGTGTATGTATGTGAATAAATGTTAGAATGGACCTAAAACTAGTTGGGTAATCTTAGGTGGTAAAATAAACTATAAAGAGCAATGGACCCAAGAATGTGTTTTGTTGGTGATGAGTGTTTGGGGGAAATGAGTTTAGAAATGAACATAGGATATAGTAAATTAATGAGAATTACATATAAATGGGTAAATTGGGTTGTAGTGCATGTATGTGAGTGAATGATTGAATGAATTGCTTGATGACCCTCAATGGGATAAAACGAAAATGATGGAAATATACTAAGGAAAGGAATGAGTGAAGTGAATGAATAATAGAGGTTACGAAAGAGTCAAGAAATTAAAAGAACCAAAGCGAACTAAGAAACTAAAAGTGCAGAGAAAAGATCAAAACAAATTAATAATGAGAAAGAAAATAACACACCGGCACAGGTTGGTTGTGGTGACCCTGTGGCCTAATAAAAATAAAAGGTAACTGGCACAGGTTGGTTGTAGTGACCCTGTGGCCTAATAAAAATAAAAGGTAACCGGCACAGGTTGGTTGTGGTGACCCTGTGGCCTAATAAAAATAAAAGGTAACTGGCACAGGTTGGTTGTGATGACCCTGTAACCTCATAAAGGTAAAAGAAACCGACACAGGTTGGTTGTGGTGACCCTGTGGCCTAATAAAGGTAAAGGATAATCGGCACAGGTTGGTTGTGGTGACCTTGTGGCGTAACAGAGACAAAAGATGACCGACGCAGGTTGGTTGTGGTGACCCTGTGGCCTATTTGCGGTTATGCGAATGCCAGACTAAGTAAGTACGCCCCGGGGGTGCATTGGTTGCGTAAGCCGCACGATTTAATGGCGTGCGCAGCGGTAAGATTCTCAACTCAGGGAGTTGTGCGCAGTGGTGGGTTCGCAAAGCCGTATAAAAGAAATGAAAAAGAAAAAGAAAGAGAAAGAGAACAGAGTAAAAGAATGAGATGAATTACAAAAAGAGATAGGAACGAAATGAGACGTAAAAATAAGAGAAAGATTAAAAGAGAAATAAAAGTTGAACGCCAAGCAAGAAAAGTTAAATGAAATAACAGTTAAATAAAAGAAAAGAAAGGTATAAGAAATTATTTGAAAATAAATGTGATCGAATGCATTGAAAATGATATGTTTGCTACATGTTAGAGAATAGGTTAGGCTTAGTTATTACTATGATTTTTTAGAAGTTATTTCCTAAGTTCTGTGTAATGCTGCCCTTCTTGCTATATTTTTACAGGTACAGAAGCGAAGCTTACACGAGTCATGGCCGAGCAGGATTACATTCCACCTCGTGGAGTGTACATGTGTTATGAGTGGACCGTAATATAATTTTGTCTCAAACCGTTATTTTGTAATTTAAAATATGTAGTAGTTACATGCCTTGAAACTTGTATTAATCGGGCGTTAGGATTTAATCTGGCTGTAATACTGTTGTGTTTTATGTTTTTAAATAACTCTGGTCTGGACAGGTTAAAAGAAGAAATTTTTGGGAAGTCCGAAAAACAGAGGAAACTCTGCCAGATTTTCATAAGAACCTTTTATAAATATTTAATTTTCAAATACCAATTTTATTAAATCTTAAAACTAACTAAATAAAAGTGAGGTTGTTACATTTATGGTATCAGAGCAGTTTCCCTAGGCCTTTGGAGTGTGGACTCACAACTCCAGTGGTTACTCACCAAGCGAGTAACCAATTTGTATAGTCAAGTGTCTAAGTTAGACAAATAGGACTCTTATGCAATTAGTTGCTCGGCAAGTATTAACTTGTATCTTCTCCAGGACTTAGCTATCATGGCTAGGAGACGTGCCGAAGACGACAGAATGGCTGCCATCCTGGAAAATCTGATTCAGATAAAGCAGAATCAGGCTGAGCATCTAGCGCAGATGCAACAAAATCAGGCGCAGAATATAGCAGCAGCAGTAGCAGCATTAAATCCCCAACCCCCAGCTCCAGCCGCGATTGATTGGTTGGCACGATTCCGAAAGAACGGACCACCCAAGTTTGAAGTGTTGTATAACCCTAATGGAGCTCAACGATGGCTCAAAGAGATTGAAAAGATCCTACGCACTATGGCGCCACCTGCTGAACTAACCGTATTGCTAGCGCAATACATGCTGACTGATGAAGCAGAGTATTGGTGGGAACAAGTGCAAAGAGGTTTGGAGGCAACCAATCAGGCGATTACTTGGGACATGTTCGAGGCCCATTTTCTGGGAAAGTACTTTCCAGAAGATGTGCTAAGAGAGAAGGAGATAGCTTTTCTCAAGCTGGAACAAGGAAGTATGAGTGTCGGGGAGTATGCCGCACGCTTCGAAGATCTCATTCGATATGCTGGAGGTTACAGGGATACGGATGAGAGGAGCAAGTGCATCAAGTTCGAATCAGGACTTCGTCCGGAGATTAGGCTTGCTCTTGAGTACCGGAACATAGCGGACTTGACTCAGCTAGTGAATATGGAAAGCACTTATGAAGGAGGACTGAAAAGGGTAACGGCTGAGAAAAGAAACAGAAATATGCAGGATAAAGGAGGTTTTAACAGGGACAAGGGACCGGCCCAGGAATTAGATCCATATACCGATATTGACACTAGAACAGTAGTGCCAAAAGAGGCGGCCCCGAATGTGAGTGCTCCGAGAACTAGGCCACCGTGTCCACATTGTGGAGGATTCCATACTCGTACATGTTGGATGCTTAAGCAGCGCAGGAAGGAAGGTCTCTGTTTCCAATGCGGGCAACCCGGACACCGTGCTGCAGACTGTCCAAGGAGCACGCAAAACGAGGAATGAACTTATTCGAGGTACTTTCAACATTGATAATGTACCCAATGTTTACTTAGATTTTTTTTGCATACGACATACATGTTTAATTTAGCTTAGAAGAAATCAATAAGTGTTGGTACATTAGTTAAAGTTCCACTAAACTCAGTTATGGTATTGCCACTAGTATAAGGTAAGGTTAGAACTGATCACTCTAATTCTTACATCTGCTAGGAGACGATAACATCAGCGAACATGACGATGATGTCGCTATTGATAGATGTGAGATCGGGACTGATCACCTCGATCTTCGCAACTATTAGTGGTTGATACCATGGACAGTTTCCAGCCAAAATCTGGACTGACAGATAGAAGCCTTAAGCTAATGCATCCATTTACTAGTAGTGTGGCCGCGTATAGAACTCGGGAGAGAACCGAGCGAACCCCGTAGCGACTGTCTTTAGTCCTCATGAGAAGCCAAACTAAAAGCCAAAATTCACCAAGAACTCTATTAAGAATCCGGAGCAGTCATTAGCGAGAAAAGCGAAACTAGATGAGTTTGTAGGGTAACCACGCCGAGACCGACCCAAGTGAACCACGAGTAATGTTTCAATTCGTACAAGTAAACCTTTTTATTCTTATTCTTCTTAGTTATGAATCAACCTTGATGCAACAGTTTCAATCCTTACCGAATGTGTTCTTGCTTCAGCCAACCAAGGTTGGTGAACTCCTGACTACTCTCTTTGTTTTCATTTGTGAATATTAAATGTTCATGGAATTCTAGTCTTGTCTACTCAATTCGGTTTCTCTTTGATTAGGAAAGTTAGAACCATAATTTGTTGCGTTCTACGAGAAACCCTCGAATTGCATGATCTTAGACTATTTTTCTTAAAGCAAGAGCACAAATCCCTCGTGGAATTTCAAAGATTATATTTCCTTTCGTTGATAAATTCATGCATTCTTCGTTGAAAGTTGTACGAAAGACGATCAGGATCTGACGCATTCAATTTCCTACCTCCTGACATTGGAATAAATAGGTATGTCGATGCCAAGTGGGGGAGGACTTAGTATCTAACTTAACATCGTGTTGGGGTAGCAACGAAATGGAGTGTAGACAAATGGAATCGGTGGAAGTGAGAGCAATAATCACAAGCCTTATCAATGGGATAATTCTCCATTTAAGGAACTGAACAGAATTTCGAGGACAAAATTCCAGTAAGTGGGGGAGAATTGTAACATCCCAAATTTAAATCCCAAATATAATTAGAATAATAACGAGATTGGAATAATAGTAATAGTAATAACAAGGTTAAATGAGTGTTAAAAAAAAAGAGGATCTTTTAGTGTTAGAAACATATAATAATAGAAAATTAAGAATAATGTAATTAATTGATTTAATATTTTGATGTTTTCAAGATTTGAGTGTCGTAATAAAATTTTGATTTTATCATTATAATTGAAATATGTTTTCTAGCCAAAATAAGTATAAATTTGTTATTATACGTTTTTCAAAAATAAAAGAGTACTTTTAATTAGTTTAATTAATATTTTGACAGGGAGCTCAACTGGCAAGCCTTAGATGCATTTTCATAAATTGTTTCTTTTAAAGAATATGTTTAACTTAATGTTCTTAACATTCTTGTAAGTTTTCATGGCGTTTTGATATTGTTTCATTGTTAGTTCCCAGACTGGTTTTAATATATTACGAGTATAACTTATATTTAATGATCTGCTATTTCAAAATTATAAATATTATATTTTATCAAGTTTAATATCAGGATTGAAAACATATATTTACTTTTCAATTTCGATACTTTTTCTCATGCAATGTCTATATGTAGAGATCGGTAACTTTATTATTTTTCAATCATTTTTGAGTAATTAAAAATACAATATTGTTGTACTTAAATGTATTTTATTTTTAGGATCTTCAAACTTATAATTATAATCTGAAATACTTACACATATTGATCCACAAATGTGAACAAAAGATTAAAATATATTAATATTTTAATATACCCACCCGAAGAAAGGAAGAAAAAAAAAAGTAAAAAGGAGTGGTGGCCATAAGGCCACCCGCGTAAGAAACAAAGGGAAATAAAAAAAAAATAACAAAAAAAAGGAGAAGAAAGCTGATGGTCTTATAGGCTTATATCAGCTTGAGAAGCAAGAATAAGAAAAGAAGAACACGCACAGAACCGCGACGGGCAGAGAAGGTTTTAGTTTTTTTATCTTCCGGGTCCAATAACTCAAGATCCAACCGTCCAATCTCGAATCCTTCTTAGATAAATAACCTTTTTAACTCCCTCTACCCATTCATATAATTTATTCGACGATCTATCAATATTTTTATTATCCTTATATTTTCAAATAAAAAGATGTTTTGGGGAAAAGTCATATATTTTTATTGTATAATGATATATAGTTATTATTTTGACAAAAATGAATTTAGTTGATATATATATATATATACTTTTAATGTTATAATTTTTTTTAACGGGTGTCCCTGTTTAGATCCATTGTTCTCCCTGACCTTTGAGTAAGGCGCGGACGCGAACGTGATATTGTTTTTAGTGCTAGGATTCCAGGTAAGAGGGTTGCATTACCTTAATTTAGGGCGTGATTTCTAGGTTGTTTATAGTGGTAGCTAAGTGTAGTTAAATAATTATGAGAATAAACCATAGGGTAGTCGATATAGAAGATAAAGAAAGAATAGGAATGAAAAAAATGAATCCACTAGGTAATTTTAGGATCTTTGTTAAAACGAAAATGTCGTTAAAAAGTAAAGTAGAAAAATAAAAAGAATGAAGCCACTTGTGTGTTGGTGATGATATGTGCCTAGGAATTGTGTTTATATGTTTGAATGAATATATGTGTGTGAAGTGTATGAGGGGTGGGTTTTAAATTGAACTTAAAAATATATTGAGTTAATGGGTAATATAAATTAAGGGATGAATTGCAATGTTTGTGTATGTATGTGAATAAATGTTAGAATGGACCTAAAACTAGTTGGGTAATCTTAGGTGGTAAAATAAACTATAAAGAGCAATGGACCCAAGAATGTGTTTTGTTGGTGATGAGTGTTTGGGGGAAATGAGTTTTGAAATGAACATAGGATATAGTAAATTAATGACAATTACATATAAATGGGTAAATTGGGTTGTAGTGCATGTATGTGAGTGAATGATTGAATGAATTGCTTGATGACCCTCAATGGGATAAAACGAAAATGATGGAAATATACTAAGGAAAGGAATGAGTGAAGTGAATGAATAATAGAGGTTACGAAAGAGTCAAGAAATTAAAAGAACTAAAGCGAACTAAGAAACTAAAAGTGCAGAGAAAAGATCAAAACAAATTAATAATGAGAAAGAAAATAACACACCGGCACAGGTTGGTTGTGGTGACCCTGTGGCCTAATAAAAATAAAAGGTAACTGGCACAGGTTGGTTGTGGTGACCCTGTGGCCTAATAAAAATAAAAGGTAACCGGCACAGGTTGGTTGTGGTGACCCTGTGGCCTAATAAAAATAAAAGGTAACTGGCACAGGTTGGTTGTGGTGATCCTGTAACCTCATAAAGGTAAAAGAAACCGGCACATGTTGGTTGTGGTGACCCTGTGGCCTAATAAAGGTAAAGGATAATCGGCACAGGTTGGTTGTGGTGACCCTGCGGCGTAACAGAGACAAAAGATGACCGACGCAGGTTGGTTGTGGTGACCCTGTGACCGATGCTAGATTTCAGGAACTTTGAATAAAAACCCATTACTTAAGCAAGTCTCAAAGAGGGATAATAATAAGACGAGAAGGAAACAAGTAAAACAAAGATTGGTAAGTAAGAAAGGGTCATGAGATTAAATAAAGAATAAAAATTGAGAAGTTAACAAACATTTGTTACGGAGAAGTTATTGTAATTTGACAATGAAATCAATTAAGACTTGAAGGACTTAAAGAAGATCATTTAATCAAGTCCTGAAGATTGTTAAGGTAGTATAAGAAAAGGTAAATAGACCTAAGCCGGAAAGAAATCGTAATTGAGTAAGCTTGAAGTTCCCATTTATAAATCGTCTGTTAGTCGGGTAAATAACATTAGGAAAATATAATTTTATGATTGGGAACCTAATTTTCCTCTATATGGATCAGATTTAGTGTTAGGAATGGTTAAAATCCATTAAAATGGGCTAAAAATGCGAAAATCGGCTTTTCGGGACGAACCGGTGCGCCCAGGCATGAGCCGGTGCGCCCAGACGCACCGGTGCGTGTTTTTGGTGCTGCCACAGAGACGCGCGCGCTCAGGCGCGCCAGTCCTGCGCTCAGGCGCGCGCGGGACGCATCAGCCAGACGCACCAGATGGTGCGCGCGCGTTCTAGAAAAATCCAGATCTTGGTGCGCGCCCAGGCGCACCAGGCTCACGCTCAGGCGCGCGGGTGCTATAAATTAGCACCAGCACCAGACTGATGCACGATTTTCTCCCTCTGCACCAACCAGCTCTCCTCACAGCAGCACCAGAAGCCGGAAACACGCACCAGACCTCACTTTTTGGCATCAAAACTCAACTTTCATACACCAACCACCCCTTAACACATTCAAATCAAAACCCAACTCCATAAACCAACCTTAAACAACACTTGTTCTTCTATTCCAACTCTTGTTTTATAATTTCCCATCAAAACCCACCTCAACCTCATTACTATGGCTAAGACTCATCATTTTCCTTGAGGATTTCTACCACTTCAACCAAAGGAGAGGAGTTATAGAAGCCAAACAACATCAATCAAGAATTTGGAGTTGAGTTTTCTTCCTTTCAAGGTAAGGGAGGACTCCTTTTCTCTTAGAATAGAATTTAAGTCTTGGAATAAGTAAATGACTAATTAAAATTTATATCTAGAACCCTAGGATAGTAGATTCTGCTCTATTACCTACCTGTGTAGGTACATTAAAGATTTTGGGTGTTAATTATTATTCAAACCCTACATCTTCATTAATTTAAAACTTGTGTAGTCTAAGTGTTCTATGAAATGCCGAACCGAAATTTATCATTATTAAGACTAATTAAAATACACAGAATCAAGGGTGAGATAACTAAATCATAAAAGACAGACTATGTACATATGTATTCCACTGGAAATTCTATAATGGGTATTAATATCAAGCTTATTCATAATAAAAAGGAAAACTATTAAAGTTGTATAAGAAACATATTGGGATTGATTTATAATTAACTATATGAAATGTTAAAATTTAACCACTAAAAACCATCCCTAAAGTACTAAGGAATTAATAAGAAAATAGTTACAACCTAAACGTCAACAAGGTAGGGAGCCTACGCATTCTAAACCTCTTTGAGAAATGTTTATACCTAATTTCGGTTGCTAATGGTGTAGTTAAGGATTAGTTTATTTACTTAATTTCAATTCTTAAATTCTATTCTATTATGAAAAGTTGTTCACTCCCTTGTGGTTTAATATTTTAGGTAAGGATTTGAGGTGCTGGAACCAGAGTTTCACATCCCAGATGACGAAGACAAGCCATTTTTCTCCATTTATTATTCTAATATCAAGTTGTAAATCCCAGTTTTTGTAATAAAATAATTTGTATTTTTGTGATTTTGAAAATGATAAGAAATTATATTTTCTAAATTAAATTGGGATGTTACAATTTGGTATCAGAGCAGTTCTTTCCTTTCGGACTGGGGAAATGGTCCCTAATCCGTTGTGAAACTCCAGTTCTAAGTTCTTCACCCAAGGGAGTGCAAAAATATATGATTATAGGGAATAAAATGGAACAATAAATTGTTGAGTATAAGGAAGTCAAAAGGATATAGCACTATAACAAAATGAAAACAATTTTCGGTTAATATTAAGGATTCAAAAAGAAAGAAGTCAGGACACCACTAAAAGATGTAAAAGAAAAGATTTAACCAACAAGAAAGGAAGAGACTAATGAAATATATAAGAGTTATGAGAAAAAGGAATGAGATATGTGAAGAAAGAAATGACATTAAAGTTGTGATGGTTATTGGGCATGGTCGGGGGGACACCTCGGATGTTGCCGACTAATATGTTGTCGGGGTCCGCCGAGGATAATGTAGCTGACCAGTGCCAGGACATTGTTGTATGAGAAATTTTGGAGTGGAATTTTGAAGGGTAATTTAAATGTTGAGTGGTGCATAATGAATATATTCAAGTTATTGGAAAGGAAAAGAACATTTTGTGATTTAAGGTATTTTCAAACTTTTGTCTTATATGAAATTCAGTACAGAAAATTAAATTGAAAAGTGGATGAGTTTTGAAACTGATTCCTTTCCAATCGATATGATATTGAAATTGTATTAGAAATTGTGTTGTGTTCTCAATGGGACTTGAACAATGAAAAGAGTGATTTTGAAAGTGCAAAAGATCCAATTTTTTTAGAAAGAAAGATTTTTTTCAAGTCCTTTTGAGAATCAATTGCATTATGCACCACAACATGAATGAATACCATACTGAGGCCAATGAAAAGGAAAGTACTTGTGAACAAATGTTTTGAATCAAATTACATGTTTCTTTAAGGAAAACTAATTGTTTTCAAAGTTTCAAGAATTGATTTATAATTTTCCTTTTCAATGATCTTGGTAAAATAATCTATGTAGACAGAATACATTCTCAATTTAATTATTATGTGATACAAATGGGTTTTTGAAAAATAAAGTCATTTAGAAATTTCTCAATTGATTTGGAAACCCATTCAACAATAATTGATTTATGAAAATGATAAAAGGTGGGATTCTAAATCAATTGAGTTATTCAATTTGGAAAAGTTATAAGTAGAAATTGAATCGAATTGAGAATGTAAGCTGCCACACATAGAAGCGAATGTCCAGAAGTTATAAGGTGGACGGTGAGGAAGTTGGGAAAGACATACGCGGAGGCACGTGAATGATATGTGACTAGGTTGTGCTAATGAAACAACCGCGGGAATTGTCGTTGGGTGAAACTTTGATCTCCTAGGAGGGCATAGACTGGCCACCTATGTCGGGGGATTGGTTTCGCGTTAACCACGATGATTCTAATGGTCACAGAGTCATTTCGATACCGGTTGAGGGTGGTTCCCTGCTATAGCCAACTTGGGCCTTCAACCCAAGTTGTACTGGACTGAAAATGGGTGTCCAGTACCGTGCAAGCAGTGGTAGAGGGACACTTACTCCCGGTTGGTCTTTCCCTGGAGTGGAGGGTGAAGTAAGGAAAAATTGAAGGAAATGATAAATGTCTCATACAACACTATTGATATTGAGCAGAATGTACGTGTGATATGAATTTCAAGATGTGAATTGAAAAGTACCAAGTGAGGGAAACTGAGCTATATTATCGCTAAGAGGATGTGAGATTGGGACTGATCACCCCAATGCTTACATCAAGAAGCAATGTTATCAAAATCTATAAGCTTGAACATCTTGAATAAAGAAAAGTGTTTTGCTTGTGACTAAAAGTGCTAGTCCTTTTGACCCTCCATATTCTTGATATGCCGAAAAGTGGAATCATAAGAGTGATGTTATGATGATTGAAAGATAAAGCTAGCTGTGGAACCAGATAAAAGGAAATGTTAAACCATATTCAATGAGCATGGGATGAGTCATGATGATGATAAGTAATGGAAGGTCCAAATAATATATCTAGAATGAAACATGCTTTATATGTTTATGGGATTTAATAAACTAAATTAATTATATAAGTGGATTGAATGTAAGTTTAATATACTATAACCCTGAACTTTATGAGAATCAGAATTTTAAGTATATGTAAATGAGTGGATGAGAGGATAAGAAGTCTTGGGTGCTAAATATAGGGATTGATTATAAAACATGAATATGAAAAGTTTGAATTAAATAGACTAATGTGTGATGGTCATCAGGCTAAGAAAATGCTATTAGAAATTTAATATAAAGCATAATAGGTTGCCGTTGCCTTGATATATATAATTATATATATATAGATTATGAAGCATGGGTAAATGGTAATAAACGATGAGAATTAATGAAGTGGTAATTGGAATTAGTATGAATTCTGTTATGAAGTTAAAAATGCACTAAGTCTAAATTATAAGCCAACAGTAATAAGTCAATGACGCTATAAAATATGATAAATGGTATGATAAGGTCTAATTAAGAGACTAGATAGAAAGACCGATGATAAGACTTGAATACAAAATAAGGGTAAAATAAACTAAGATATACTCTGAATGAAATTGAAAATTTTGACAGTATGTATTGGGAATAGCGAATTGCATGAACAAAAGATATATACAAAAGACGAAGATATAGATGAATTTTTGCCAATAAAAAGATAAATGCAAAGGTGAAAATATAAATAAATAGTAAGACAGATATAATTTAATTTAAACATGTGTTTAATAATCTGGAAAACATCCACATTGTAGATGGAGGAAGCTTGATAAAGACAAGAAACCACAAAGAATACGACAACTAAATGGTTGTATAGTATAAAACTAGAAAATGGTGAAAATCCTACAAGAAAAATAGAAAGTAGCCAATCATTAAGTGGGGGAGTAGACACTCTCCACACCCCCTGGTAGACATGATTAATCTTATCGTAGTAAAAGTAGAAGAATTCTAATCAAAATGAAATTTGCAGATTCGACCAAATGACCACACGGAACGTATCTGAAAACCTGGCGCAAACCAATCACACCCCTGAAGCAACAGAATTTCATAAACTTACAGAGTTTTGCAAAGTAGACCCTCCTAAATTTAAAGGAGGATTCAACCCGATCAAAGCACACAAATGGATCCGTAGTATAGAGAAAATATTCAGAATAATGAATTGTCTTAATGCCCAAAAAGTCTTATTCGCAACATATGTATTAACTGAAGAAGCCGACAGCTGGTGGGAAAACACCAAACGATTCTTGGAAACAGAATCAAGAGAAATTACTTGGGAAGTGTTCAAAGAAAAATTTCTGGAAAGATATTTTCCCGAACATATTCGCCTTCAAAAAGAAATAGAATTTCTTGAACTAAAACAAGGAAATATGAGTATAGAGGAATACGTGGCACAATTCGAAGAACTTTTTCGGTATTCCCTATACTATGAATCCAACCCAGAAGAAGAAGCAAAATGAACAAGATTTGTGGATGGTTTGCATCCCGAAATCAAACTAGCTATCGAATACCAAAGGATCCAAAGTTTCCCACTGTTACTAAATATGTCTTTCACCTACGAAAAGGATTTGGAAGCCAAGAGGAGATTTGAAGAGAAAGGCAAAAGATCATTAACCCAAGATGAATCCCACACCACTGAACAAAATGAAGCTAGAAACAAAAAGAAAGTAAGCCATGAAGAATATGAATCGACCAAACCGCCTCGGTGCGAGACTTGCCAAAGAAGCCACTTCAGGGAATGTCGGAAATTAAGGGCTATTTGTCATCATTGCAAAGGACTAGGACATTATGCGAAGGAATGCCCTAATAAAGGAAAGAAAGATTGTGTGTAATAATTGCTATAACATATAGAGTAAGAAATAATTGTGTGTTGAAATTACAAAAATGATATGTGTTATGTATGTAACTTGAACTTGTTTCAAAAACTTCATGTTGGAAATCTGTTTGAACAACTCACCCCACCAATTTTAATCGAATTTCGAGGACGAAATTCCTATAAGTAGGGGAGTATTGTAACAACCTAAATTTTAAATAAATAATGATAATTATGTTTAGTCTATGAAGAATAATAATGTAAAGTGGTTTGGAATAGAAGGACAAACTGTGTGTGTTGTCCTGGTCTGATCACAATTAATGAAGGATGCTCGAAAAGAAATGAATAGCAAAGATTAGAGAACATCTGGGGTATTGTGAGTATAGATGAGTGTTGATAGAGGAGGCTAGACTTAGAAGAAGAGTTGAATGGGGATAGAAAACCTTCAATCCGGAGACATTCTTTATAGTTTACGATAAATCGGTGAAATCAATTAGATTTCAGGAACTTTGAATAAAAACCCATTACTTAAGCAAGTCTCAAAGAGGGATAATAATAAGACGAGAAGGAAACAAGTAAAACAAAGATTGGTAAGTAAGAAAGGGTCATGAGATTAAATAAAGAATAAAAATTGAGAAGTTAACAAACATTTGTTACGGAGAAGTTATTGTAATTTGACAATGAAATCAATTAAGACTTGAAGGACTTAAAGAAGATCATTTAATCAAGTCCTGAAGATTGTTAAGGTAGTATAAGAAAAGGTAAATAGACCTAAGCCGGAAAGAAATCGTAATTGAGTAAGCTTGAAGTTCCCATTTATAAATCGTCTGTCAGTCGGGTAAATAACATTAGGAAAATATAATTTTATGATTGGGAACCTAATTTTCCTCTATATGGATCAGATTTAGTGTTAGGAATGGTTAAAATCCATTAAAATGGGCTAAAAATGCGAAAATCGGCTTTTCGGGACGAACCGGTGCGCCCAGGCATGAGCCGGTGCGCCCAGACGCACCGGTGCGTGTTTTTGGTGCTGCCACAGAGACGCGAGCGCTCAGGCGCGCCAGTCCTGCGCTCAGGCGCGCGCGGGACGCATCAGCCAGACGCACCAGATGGTGCGCGCGCGTTCTAGAAAAATCCAGATCCTGGTGCGCGCCCAGGCGCACCAGGCTCACGCTCAGGCGCGCGGGTGCTATAAATTAGCACCAGCACCAGACTGATGCACGATTTTCTCCCTCTGCACCAACCAGCTCTCCTCACAGCAGCACCAGAAGTCGGAAACACGCACCAGACCTCACTTTTTGGCATCAAAACTCAACTTTCATACACCAACTACCCCTTAACACATTCAAATCAAAACCCAACTCCATAAACCAACCTTAAACAACACTTGTTCTTCTATTCCAACTCTTGTTTTATAATTTCCCATCAAAACCCACCTCAACCTCATTACTATGGCTAAGACTCATCATTTTCCTTGAGGATTTCTACCACTTCAACCAAAGGAGAGGAGTTATAGAAGCCAAACAACATCAATCAAGAATTTGGAGTTGAGTTTTCTTCCTTTCAAGGTAAGGGAGGACTCCTTTTCTCTTAGAATAGAATTTAAGTCTTGGAATAAGTAAATGACTAATTAAAATTTATATCTAGAACCCTAGGATAGTAGATTCTGCTCTGTTACCTACCTGTGTAGGTACATTAAAGATTTCGGGTGTTAATTATTATTCAAACCCTATATCTTCATTAATTTAAAACTTGTGTAGTCTAAGTGTTCGATGAAATGCCGAACCAAAATTTATCATTATTAAGACTAATTAAAATACACAGAATCAAGGGTGATATAACTAAATCATAAAAGACAGACTATGTACATATGTATTCCACTTGAAATTCTATAATGGGTATTAATATCAAGCTTATTCATAATAAAAAGGAAAACTATTAAAGTTGTATAAGAAACATATTGGGTTTATAATTACTATATGAAATGTGAAAATTTAACCACTAAAAACCATCCCTAAAGTACTAAGGAATTAATAAGAAAATAGTTACAACCTAAACGTCAACAAGGTAGGGAGCCTACGCATTCTAAACCTCTTTGAGAAATGTTTATACCTAATTTCGGTTGCTAATGGTGTAGTTAAGGATTAGTTTATTTACTTAATTTCAATTCTTAAATTCTATTCTATTATGAAAAGTTGTTCACTCCCTTGTGGTTTAATATTTTAGGTAAGGATTTGAGGTGCTGGAACCAGAGTTTCACATCCCAGAAGACGAAGACAAGCCATTTTTCTCCATTTATTATTCTAATATCAAGTTGTAAATCCCAGTTTTTGTAATAAAATAATTTGTATTTTTGTGATTTTGAAAGTGATAAGAAATTATATTTTCTAAATTAAATTGGGATGTTACAGCACCAACTACCACCAACACCAAGATCACATGCCAAACTGTTACTAGGATCTCTACCTCTTTAAAAACCTTGCTAAAAAAACCTAATGGGAAAAATCCTAAGCAAGGGAAAAAAAGTATAAAAAATCCTAGAAATCACATCCACCAGCTCCTCATCATCCTCCTTACAATGGTAACAAATAATACAAGTTAAGAATGTCATTTAAGGCATTCTATATGGTTCATACACCAATAACCAAACGTGAAACTATAATCATTAAGAGCCTTAATCCAAATTCACATCTTAATTTTTATATGTTGTGCAAAAAATCCACCATATGAAAGTTCTCTCTGTTGAAAATAATGTCATTGTCCGCGTAAGACAGCCCAGTTGGTGGCTGCAAGGACACTTAGGATTTCCCCCTCCCCCAGGTCTTGGGTTCTAGTCCCAGACCTCCCATGTAAACCAAAAAAAAAAAAATAATGTCATTCCTTCTTATCCAAGTTAGCCAAAAAAACAACAAGTCATAGGTCTCTTCCGTATATACGGATAGAACCATGGACATGGATATAATGAATTGTGTGGCTGATAGATGCCACACGTTGGAGTCAAGAGAAAATCCCCTCCCAAACTTGCTTTGTAATAGAACAAAGATTAGAGTTTTCAGCACCTATGTCACAAAAACAACAATGATCCTTCACCATCTCCCCACAGGTTAATGAGTTGTCACATTTAGGTAGCCATGTAGTCTGTTCATAAAGCGCAGCCATCCAAAAGAGCTATAATTTTTTAAAGATCTCTACACTTCCATAATCATCTAAAAATTTCATGATCCTGTTGAGGTTGACTTTCCCTGGAAGAATTAGCTAGATTTTTCAGCCAGTCAAACGGATGAATACTTAATGGCAAAATTATCCATGGCATTTGGGGTCAATCTCCAAGCATCTTGCACCTCCCTGTTCAATTGAACATCATGCAGCAACAATATATGAATTGACCATAGAGATTAATTTTCCAAGAGAACATGACATGACTCCATCCAAAATTCCGAATCCATGCATTATCATGCTACTCCCCAATTCAGCCACTAAAGCACATTTATCACTAGACAACTAATAAAACAAAAGGAAATAAATTTTGGAACCTCATGCTACCGAACCAGCAATCTTCCCATAACCCAATCAAATCACCACATGCAACTCTTTAAAGATAAACAACTTGTAGATCAGTAAGGAGAAAAATAATAAACATCCAAATAGGAGTTTCGAAAAGGCAAGCTCTGTGTAAAAAGCCTTTATATAGATGTACATAATTAAAACCTCCATACTAGAGTTGCGCCCAGACATAATTTTCACCGGACACCATCCTCCAACTCCATTTAGCAAGCAGACTAAATAAAATAATTCAAGGTTTTTAACCCCAAGACCTCCATCCTTTATCCATAGCACAAATTATATCTTATTTAACCAATGGAATCTTCTCCTTGTCTTGGTTATTGCCCTAAATAAGAAGTCTCTCTAAATGAATATGAGGAAATGCAACACCTTCTTTAGGACCTGAAAAAGGAAAAGCAATAAGTAGGAAGACTACTAAGAACAAAATTGATTAAAGTAAGTCTTCCTCCTAAGTATAAAAACGCCCTCTCCAAGTGGCAAGTCTCTTGTGAAAAGCATCACTAATCAGTTAGTTGGTAGTAGTTAATTGATTTCATATTATCACACACCAGCAAGCCAAGATAAATGTAAGGATAGAACCAATGTTACATTATAGGGTAATAGGGAACCAACGTCATTCATAAGAGAAGAGGCAGTATTCAAACCACGAATGCAACCTTTAAAAAATTAACCTTCAAAGTATCTAATGACTGCCTTCATCGTGGTTACATTCTCCAAGGTAGCATCTCCAATAATACCGCATATTGTAACAAACACACCTCAACACCGCTTTGACCAAGCCTATATAACCTGTGAAAAGACCATCGTTCACCACTTTATGCAAAAACCCATTCAACCATTCAGAAACTAGAAAAAACTAAAAATAGAAAGAGAGATAGCAATGAGCGGTATCTAGCAACATATCATCGCTACCCAAGTGACAGGAATGTCTATGATTTGACATAACCTTCATGTGACCAGTGATCATGTGTTGGCCAAGTCCCGTTGTCCAAATATCTTAGTTATGGTGGCGATGGTGGTCTTGGACTCGTGGTGGTGATAGCAATGGTTAGAGAGGTGTTAGTGGTGATTTTTGTGGTGTTGGTAGAGGGAGAAATGGTGGTGGGGGAGGTGTTGAGGATGTGGTGATGATGAATAAAGGTAATGGTTGGCGTTCACGGAGGTGGTGGTGGTGTAGATGCTGGTGATCATTGAGGGATCGTGGTAGTGGTCATCAGAGGGTTGTGATGGTGGCTAGGGTAGTCACAATGTTGGTGGTTGGGTGGTGGTGGTCTGAGTGGTCCTATGTTCTAAAGTAAGGCTTGAGTATTTAAACAAAAAAGTTGTGTTTAGAACTCCAAATAGTGTATTAAAGCCTTTGATTTTTACTCGACGTCAATGTTTTATGTAACATCCTAAATTTTAAACTAGATAATTGTAATATTAATAATATTAGAAAATGATAATTAAATTCAAGAGGATTTAAGGTAATGAATTAGGAAGCTTTGACATTGCATAGGAGATTGGAAAATGAACAAAAGTGTGTCAACTACAACGTTTTGATGTTAGAAACACCTTATATTAGAAAATTAGAAATAAATTATTTACAACTTTAAACACAAATTTCACTCGTTGGATGTGAAGATAAGTATGTAAGGAAGTTTGCTTTAAAATTTGAGCAAGATCCAACGGTTAACGAATAAGATATGACGTTTTGAACTAACTGGAAATAAGAAAAAACTTTAGTCTAATCGATTAGAATGTCAGTCTAATCCATTATACTAATCAATTAGAAAGATGTTCTAATCGATTAGATCTGCTCAGATCAGTTAAAAATCACGAGATTTCTCTGGAAAACTCGGGTTTCTTCTTCTTCTTTCGCCTCCCACTGTTCTCCACCGCCATGGAGGCCTATAGAAATGCCATGAAACCTCCTCAATCAATTATCCTGTCCTCCATATCACCAATACACTATACTCTTTACTCTTTACAACCACAACATAGAAACCAAATTCTATCTCTTCTAGATCTTTGAAGATTCAAAATAAACTCTGGGTATTTTGTGCTTAAAGCTTGGAATGGATTATGTGTGAACTAGAGGAAGGCTTTAGTGAAGGATTTGAGCTTTCCTTCTCCTTGAGGCAAGGGAGGAATACTCTTTTCTCTTAGAATAGGGATTAAGTTTTGGAATTAGTTAAACTAAAAATTGTTAATAAGCTATGGATTTAATTGATTAATTGAACCCTAGGCTAATTGATTCTGCGCTAACACATACCTGGGTATATGGATTGAATACTATTATGATTGATTTTAGTTCTGAATTTATGTTATTACCATGAAATTTTGAGTGCAGCCCATATGTTCGATAAAATGCTAAAGTGAAGGTGTTATATTGTTATGTTGTCATAATATTTAATTAATAATAAGAAATTGAGAATAATATGTTAAAATAATACTAAATTGACTTAGAAATTTAGAAATATTAATACATTATAAAATGAATAAATGAATGGACGAAACTAAGATGCTTCGAATGAGTAATGTATGCAGAGCTTTATGGTTATAAATAGTATGAAATGTTATTCATAGTCCATGGTGAAATGGAAACATACTAATTTCCTTGCATTAAATCATATAAAATACTTCTATATGCTATCAGTAAATACATCATTAAAAAGAACAATATGAAAGTAATGTTCTATCAAAATACTCCTATAGCTAATTGAATAAAACGAGAATTATTTAGATCAAGATACCATGAAATATGAGAATTTATGGTTTACTATTTTCAATTCTTAATTCTTATTCTATTATGAAAAGATGTTCACTCCCTTGTGGTATAACATTTTTAGGTAAAGCTTGGATGATCAAGGACTTGGAGTTTCACAAGGATTACGGCGGAAAGAAAGAACTCTATCCCAATTTTGTTTATATCATGTTGTAAATCCCAATATTTGATTAAAATTTTTTGTAAGTTATTCTTTTTTATAAAAAAAATAAATCTTTATAATAATTAAATCATTTCTCTTTCAAAATAAGTTGGGATGTTACAATATGGTATCAGAGCAGTTCTTTCCTTTCAGTCTGAGGGAAATGGTCCCTATCCTGTTGTGAATCTCTTGTTCCTAACTCTTTGCTTACAAGGAGTGAGATATATATAAATATAACCTGATTTGTCATAAATTGTTGAGGAAATATATGATATTACGTGTCATAAGTTGTTAGTTAGATTTATGATATTATGTATTATAAGTTGTTAAGTATAAGGAAGTCAAAAGGTATAGCACCACAAAAAAATGAAAGTTGTTGCTCAATACTAAGGGTTTTGAATGAAAGAAAATATTTTGCCACCAAAAGAGAAAGAGAGAAATGAAAAACATGAAGAGTGAGAAAAGAGATAAGAGTGATGAAGCTTATTTGGCATGGTCGGGGGGACGCCTCGAGCGTTGCTGACTGGTATATTGTGTACAGTCGGGGTCCGCCGATGAATGCATAGTTGACCAGTGTCAAGATATTGTTGTATGAGACAAATGAGAGTGAAATATGGAGGGAGAAAAAGAAAAGGTGAATTAAATGTTGAATGGTGCATAATGAATATATTCACGTTATTGGAAAGGAAAGGAACATTTTGTGACTTAACTTATTTTCACCATTCAAACTTTTGTTTTTATACAAATTTAATTCAGAAAATCAAATTGAAAGTGAATGAATTTTGAAAACTGAATTTCCTTTCCAATGGCTATGTTAATGAAATTGTGTTAAGAAAATATATTATATTCTCAATGGGACTGGAATGAAAAAAAAGGTTGATTCAGTAAGATGTATAGATTTGATTGTAAAAGAAAAGAAATGATGATTTAAGTCCCTTTGAGAATCAATTACATTATGCATCACAACACGCGTAATGAGAGAATACTAAGACCAATGAAAAGTAAAACCTTTGCAAACAAATGCTTTTGAATTAAATTATATGTTTTCTTCATGACGATTAATTGTTTTCACAAATTAAGTGGTTGAACAATTAGTTTTCCTATTCAATGATCTTGGTAAAATGATTTATGTAGACAGAGTACATTCTCAATTTAATTTATTATGTGATATAAATTAATTTTTGAAATGACATAATTTAGAAGTTACCCAATTGATTTGGAAACCCATCAAATAATATATGATTTATGAAATTAATAAACAGTGGGACTCTAAATCAATTGAGTCATTCAATTTGGAAAAGTTATAAGTTGGATTTGAATCTAATTAAGAATGTAAAATGTCTTACATAGAAGCGAATATCATGAAGTTATAAGGTGGACGGTGAGGAAGTTGGGAAAGACAAGACGTGGATATGCGTGAGTGGTATTTGACTAGGTTGTGCTAATAAAACAACCGCGGAAATTGTCGTTGGGTGAAACTTTGATCTCCTTGGAGGGCACGAACTGGCCACTCGTGTCAGGGGGATTAGTTCCGCATTAACCACGATATTCTATTGGTCACAGAGTCACTTCGTTGACCGGTTAAGGGTGGTTCCCTGTTATAGCCAACTTAGGCCTTCAACCCAAATTGTACTAGACCGAGAAAGAGAAAGAGTGGCCAGTACCGTGAAAGCAGTGGTAGAGGGACACTTACTTCCAGTTTGGTCTTTCCCTGGAGTAGAGGGTGAAGTGAGGAAATTGAGTGGAATGAAAAGAATAATGAATGTCTCATACAACAATACAGAGAATGAGAAAAGTGAATGAATGAGAAAGAGTGAAAATCCAAAGTGAAAAGAGAGAGAAAAGAAAGAAAGAGAAAAGAAAAGGAAAGAGAGATGAAATGAGAGAAGAGTAAATTGTTTGCAAATGGAAAGTATCGGAAAAGTAGTTAAAAATGTGTTTGAAAAAGGATGATTTGTGACACCGGAAACCTAAGAGAGCTCACTAGGAATTCAGTGCGAGAAAGAGAAAAGAGAATACTTATTCATTTATAAATAATTTACTGAGTGGCAAAAGAATGAAAAGAATTTGTGGAATTTTAAAGAGGAAGAGAAACCCTTAGTATTGAACTAACAAGAAATGAAAGTGAATAATGTTTATATGAAGTTTATATTCGTTTTGAAATGATGAGTTATTAGTACGAAGTGTAAAAAACTTAATCTGGATGATGAAGATTGTTACCACTAATGGAATGTAAGATTGGGACTGATCACCCCAACACTTACATTCATTGAGAGGTAATATCATCAAAATCTAGAAGTTTGAGCACCTCGTATGAAAGGATGAGTAACTTCTTGATGTTAAGTGGTGCTAGTTCTTTTGACCCTCCGGAATTCTTGATACTTGCCGGAGATGAGTTGATTTTTTTTCAAATAAGTATGAACTTGAGATGGGAATGAATGGTATAACTCTAGTGAATTGAGAAAGTAAAGCCTATGAAATAAGTTTGAATTCAATAAAAATACTAGAATTGACATAAGTAATGTGATTTTAAAAAAAACGAATATTTAAATTCTCAATGGAAATATAAAATGAAATTAAAAGGATTGAATGAACTATAAGGACATATCAAACGTTATAAAATTGTGAAGAATTGCTTACCATAGGTGCAATTAGATGATAAAATCATAGCATTAAAATTCATAATAAATTATATAACTAGTAGGTTTATGTAGAACTATGATACACCTATATTTTATTTATGCATTAATTATTCTTGTTGCACCTATTTATGATTCATAAAGCTTAATAAACTGTGAATAATTAGGACTGAGACGTGCTTGTGCACGTTGATTAATGATTTATTTTGATACATTGGATTGAATGAAATGAACAAAGTTACTAGAATATCATGATCTTGATAATCACATGTGAATAGTAATTCGGAAAAGATCCATATTTTAGAGGAAACTCTGGCGAAATTTCTACATAAAATGTTGTAGTATTTTCAAAGAATATTTAATAATATAATATAGGCAATAAAAGGTGTTGTGACGACCCGCAAATTCCTTGTGATGTCCTAGACGGTGAGGTCCTCCAAGGGTTAGGGAAGAAGACCTTCAAAGGAGCCTCTGTCTAGGGTTTCTGTGTGATGTTTGGTGGGAGTCCTCAAGTGGCTAAGGAGAAAGCCAAGAAGTAACCCTAATCACTGGTGTGTGAGGGTGACAATTAGGGTTAGAGGACGTACCTGAGCCCCATGTAGTACGGAGCTACTTATAGGGGGGAGCTGGTTGCCCTAATGGGCTTGCTTTAGGCCCAAGTAGGGCCAGCCTGTACTGAGCTATGAGTGGATGAGCTGTCCTTGTGGATAAGGTGATGAGCTGTCCTTGTGGATAAGGTGAGACACGTCATCCTGTCCTTGGTGTCGGACTCTGGGAGGTGTCGGACAGGGAAGTCGAACCTGGGTAGGAGTATGAGGTCGGCCCGTGTTTGGTATCTGTTCGGCCGTTGAGCCTTGAGCTCGGCCCAGCACACAGAGGGCTTCTTATAGGGCCGTGAGGCCTTGGGCAAGGGTTCTGAGGACCTTGTCTAGGCCGAGTCCACCACATAAGCCCCCCAGCTCGGTCAAGGCTATCTGAGCCTTGTTCCGAGGTCTTGGTTTAGGTCCTTTTCCTAAATCCACCAGATAAGGGCCGAGTTCACCACATAAGCCCCCTAGCTCGGTCAAGGCTATCTGAGCCTTGTTCCGAGGTCTAGGGAGTCCGGACGATGAACTGCCGAGAGCTGGATCCAGCTGTCTCTGAAATGTCCTTTCATCATGATGGAGCAGGTCTGAGAGTTGTCCTTTCGCCTGCTCCGAAGTGACGCTTGCATTCTCGCATCTGACACGTGTCAGAGATTCCACCTAACGAAGCGCCGCCATTACTGCGACGTTGCTCGAGGTTCGTGATTCCAGCTGTTATGCGCCACGTGTCCCGGTACTTGTGGCTGGATGCTGGGTTGGGCCTCTTGTGTCAAGCCCATATTTCGCAAGTGGGGGGAAAACGGTTTCCCTTCTCCTTCTTTGACTCAAAACTGCCAAAACTGTTCCGCTCTCTCTCATACAAATCTCGTTCTTTCTGCACCCAGTATCCTTTTCTTCCTCTCCCACTCGTTTTTCCTTCTCTGCAACTCCTTCTCTCCCGAAACCAAAACCGTACCTCCATTACTGCAACTCCTACTCCCTCTTCTCTTCAGGAGTCGTCTGATCTTGCAAGCTTTATTCTTCTTCACATTATCCTCTCAAGGTACAGTTTCTTCTTGCTCCTCTTTCCATTATTTTCTTCTTTTCTTTAGCTTTTGCTTCTCTGTATTGGCCTTCGAGGGAGGGATAAAGAACTTTTGGGTTTCCTGTTTCTGTTTTGTTTTATGGTGTGCATGAGGAGGGTTGATACTTTTCGTTTATGGGGTGTTCTTTCTGGTTTTTGGGTTTGTGATCTAGGGGATTGATATTGGGAATTTCTGGTGTTTCTAGGTTTTTCTTGAGGGTTTTTGATACTCGTTTTTGTCTTTATTTTTCAGAAAACCAAAGGAGTAGGTTGGGTTTAGTATGAGCAGGGAATGGTTTAGGAAATGGGCTGGGGTAGTCTCCCTGTCATCTAGCAGTAGTGAGGAGGAGGACGGCTCTTCCTCCTCGTCCTGTTCCTCCACGGAGGTAGACGAGGCGCTCCGTCGCCAAAGGGAGTATAGGCAGAAATATGAGTGACGGTTTCTGGAGGTTGATCCCGTTGAGGTAATCTATCCTCGGGATTGGGAGGAGAAGAGGGAGTGGATACGGCAGTACGCCTGGGCCGAGTTTGTTGACGGTAGGGAACGTGCCGACTTCGAGAGGATGGAGAAAGAGGGGATGTATGAACGGGGGGTACCTGTGGTAGAGGGGAGATGCTCGCCCCTCGGAACAACTTCGAGGGGGTTTTCTGGGGGGTTATTTTTTTAACCCGTAAGACTAACACCGAGCTCCCCTGTTCTTCCACAGGTACCATGCCGCCCAGGAAGTGCGTCAGTCGACCTGAGCTTTATCCTGCGCCTTTCGACGCCGATCAATATGAGTGGGTCAACATGGAGCCCAAAGGAGTCCAGTCCAGATTTTTCTCCGAGGACAAGCTTGCCGAGGTGAGGAGAGCCGTGCTGCCTTGCCCAGGGGACGCCACCGGGACCTCTTACGAAGTACTCCCCTGTTCGGCAAATGACAGGATATGTAGCCGAACTGATAATAATTCCTTCTTCTTTTATGCCGACCTAATTCACAATTTCGGCGTGACCCTCCCGTTCACCGATCTGGAAATGAGGGTCTTGAACGAGCTCGGACTGGCTCCTTCACAACTTCACCCGAATACTTGGTCGTTTCTTCGAGCATTCCAAAAGTACTGCGGAGCCAAGGGGTTGGTTTGTACGGTTCGGCTCTTCCTGTGGATGTACAACCCGTTCGTCAGCAATAAGGTTTGGGTATCGGCTAAGGCCCGAGCTCACTGTGGGTTATTCGGCATGTTCTCAGAATCTTGGAAGCATTTCAAACCCAAGTTTTTCAAGTACAAGTATGTTGGAACATGGCTACCTTGGTTTCGGGCCGAGACTGGTCCGAGGTTCCCTTTGGAGTGGACCCCAGAGTTCTTCAATCGCCATGTCAGCACGCCGCAGAGGTGGTCGGGCGTAACCCTTGATGCTGATGAGGCCGTAACGGCCCATCATTTCCAAACCGAATATCGAGCTCGGAAATTCCAGCTTGACATAGGAGTTTTTATGAAGTGTCCTGACAACGAAGTCTTGACCAGAATCGGTAGTTACTTTTACCCTTACACTTGTACATTTTCTTTCAACTTTCTTACTTACTTTTCTTTATCTTTTGGGTTGCAGAAGAACATTGGTCGGATATGTCGTCCAAAGCGCTGAGAGCAGCACGGGAGGCTCGCAAAAGGAAAAAGCCCGAGGTCTCCTCCAATGAAGCCATGTCCGCCGAGGTCTCCACCGATACGACCTCAAATGACTCGGCTCCTCTTCATCCAACTCCGCCCGCAGTGATTATTGCCCCTCCTCCTCCTCAATCTCCGACTCCCAGCACCGAGTTGGTGACTACTGTAGGTACCCCTCCATCGCCGGCAGGCCCGAGGAAGGGAACTGATATACTCCCAAGGCCGGCGACCACAATGGCCAAGCCCTCGGTCAAAGAAGCTTTGATTAAAATGTCAGGAGCTGAATGGAAAAGAATGGCCGAGGAGATGGCCTGTCAATTGAAGAGGTCGACCACGATGTTTAATGTGTTGGCCGAGGTAGCAGACGATGTGGTCGAAGGTGTGTCACCAGCCAAAAAGAAGGCTCGATCTGATATGATGGCCGAGGTGGAGGAGCTGAAGAACAACAAGAATTTTGCCGAACAGAAGCTGGCCGAACTGGAAGAGAAGCACCACCAGCAGATGGGAGAGCTTCTGAAGAATCAAGAGGAGGCCCTGGTTCAAGCAAAGGCAGATGCCAAGGAGGCTGGTCGGCAAGAAGGCCTGGCCGAGGTGGAGAAGGTGTGGACCCTGCTGAAAAGAAGAGTTGCTCAAGCTCTTAAGCATAAGATAGTAGCATCCGAGGCAGACTTCAATTTCGAGAGGGCGGGGAGCAAAATTTTTGCTGGAGCCGTTGAGCAGATTCTCCACTTGAACCAAAGGCTCCGAATTCGGGTTGTTGGCGCTTCCGCCGGGTTCGGGGTGGAGAATGGCAAGATGGTTGATTATGATAAGGATGGGGCCGAGGTTTACCTCAATCAACCTGAGGAGAACCTTCCCAACCCCTTGGTGGAAAAATCGGATGAAGAGTTCGACCCGAGCTCGGTTGTCCTTTCCGACATTGAAGATGAAGCAGCATAAGTCCCTTATGCTGGGCGGCTTGCGATTTGTCTATGTTTTTTGTATAACATGTTTGACAATGTTGGATTGTATTTTATTCTGCTGATTGTGTACAACATTTCATTTCAATGCAAGTTTATTTCAATTTTAACTTGTTGCATGTTGTCATTTTTATGCAAGTTTTGTACTTAAACTTGTTGCATACGTATAGAGTCCGAGGTCATTTTTATGAAAGTTTTTTCTCTAACTTGTTGCACGAATGCGAGTTTATTTAACTCGTTGCACGTTTATTCTTTGGACCTCGGATCCGGACTCGTCTTCAGGAATGCAAGTTATCCTCTGTTTAACTTGTTGCATACTCATGGTGTCCGAAGTCACTTTTGTGCAAGTTCTTTCTTTGACTTGTTGCACAAATGCGAGTTTTATTTAATAAACTCGTTGCATGTTTGCGAAGGATACCTCGGATCTGAGCTTGACTCGATGTCGGATTATCAAGTGAATTTACGCTGTGAAAAACGTAAGTCTTTGAGACTTGTTGCGTTTTGTTTAAATAACCAAGTAAAAATGTTTTTGAGAATACAAGTCCTTTTTGACTTGTTGTATTCGGATTTGATCGGATTTAAAACTTAATTATGTTAAGCTCGGACGACTCAGTAAGTGCAGTAATCTTATAAGTTTTCCTCTGAAAAAAGGTACTGTATATAAGGGCATACGATAGGGATCTCGGATTCACCCACCTTAGCCGAGGTGGGTGTCCTCGTCCCCGATCTGAAAGAGGTTGCTGAGTGAAGTTATGTGAGAACATTTCACAGCAAGCTGTACTTTCCCGGGTGTCCCTTGTACACTGTGCATATGAGCCGATCTTATCTAGAAGACGTTGGCTGTGCATAGCGCCATGCAACATTTAGGTGGCTAGTGCTAAATGAGAAGCTAGTACGTACGTATATAAAACTGTGGCACTTGAGTATGAGCAAGTTTGTACTTTTCATTAATCGTAGACACGAGTACATTGCCGTTTGGAAAAGTGAATATATCACAATGGGAATGTAAAAACATGAACAGAATTTTAAAACCTAAACTTTAGCTGGTGGTGTTGCTGATGATTTTTGAGGTAAACCTAACTGAAGTAGGTTCTCGGTTTTGCGACGTTTGGGAATTCCTGAGCTCGGTTCCTTCCAGAGTTTCTAGCTTGTGTGCCCCAGAGTATGTTTTTGAAACGCCTCTGTTGGAGCTTTCTTGATTCCGAGAACATTTTACTTCCCTTCAAATCCCCAGACCAATATCTGCTCTTTGGAGCACGAGGTCTCCGAGCACAGTTTTGTTGTCTTGGTTGGCTAGCCTTTCTTTCGCTATCTTCTTCTGAACAGAGGTGGCTTCTCGGACCTCCTCGGCCGGTATCAGACTCTTGCTCTCATCCTTGGGTCTATCCCTCCTTCGGAAGGTCTGAAACATTCGTTCGAAGGGGATGACAGCATTGGTCGGGTAGAGCGCGGCCGATGAGGACCGATGAGGGATGTCGCGGTTCTCGGCCGATACTTGGAAATTGTTGGCAGCTTTACAAAATGCAATGTTTTTCATCTTGAAACACCAGAGCTCGGGACCTCGGCTTAAAGAATGAATGGGGTACTTGCTTCGGCCCTCACCTCGGGACAAAACCAAGCCGAGGGCGGGATCACCGATAATTAAATAAATGAAAAGATTCTCCCCCTGCGGAGGGCTGGAGAGAACTGGAAGGGGAGAGAGGTTTTCCTTAATTGCACCTTGGATTTCTTGGGGGATGTTGGTACCTACTTTGGCAGCCTTGCCAGGGCTGGAAGGATCGAGGGGGATTGTTGACCATCCCCCTCGAGGGGAGGACCTGAAAACATCTTGTCCGACCTGAACATCAGCCAATTGAACTCTTCCTTTGGCCAATGTCTGATCGATGAGCTCTTTCTGCTTCTTTTTTACTTCCCGTAGGCTCGCATTATAGCAGAGTCGGGCTCTCACTTGGTTGGCTTTGACTGTGACGACCTTGTCGTCAGAACCGACGAATTTCATCTCCAAGTGAACCGTTGAAACCACTGCCCCAAAAGCCTGCAGGCAGGTTCGCCCTAGTATCACATTGTACGGGGATTCATAATCAACAACTAAAAATTGGATGATCTCCGTTCGGGCCGAAGGCTGGTTGCCTAAGGTTACCGGGAGACGGATGGCTCCAAGGGGGCGAATTGCCTCCCTTGTGAAGCTGATGAGATTGCCTTCAAATTGCACGAGGTCGGCTGACCTCAGCTTCAGTGCTTGAAATGTATGAAGAAAGAGAATGTCGGCCGAGCTTCCTTGATCAACGAAAACTCGGGCGACTTCAAAATTGCCGATCAACGCCGTGATCACCATAGGATCATTGTGATCCGGGATGACGTCTTCCATATCTTGGTCAGAAAAAATGATGGGGATGTTTCGAGATGGTTTTTTATAGACGGGTTTGTGGTGAACAGCCAAGACCTAATTGACGTACCTCTTCCTTTCTGCCCTCTTTTCTTCGCCACCGGCAAAACCTCTCGAGATGGTTTTAACTCGGAAGTTTTCTGGTGACTTGTCCAGATCTTGAACCACGACCATGTTTACTCGCTGTGGTTCTTCCTCCTTCTTTTCCAGAGACGGATCAGCTTTGGCCTTTCCTTTGTCGTTGTCTGGGCTGCGAGACCTTCTTCGGCCTCTTCTCTCCACCGCTTCCCGCACATACTGTTGCAGCTTGCCCCTCCTCACCATGTCTTCGATGACGTCTCGAAGCCAGGTGAACTGATCGGTATGGTGACCATACCCATCGTGGAAGCTGCAGTATTTAGTCCTGTCCCTGATATTACTTTGGTTTCTGAGGAAAGGAGGCCGAGGTACGCTCCTGAGTTCGGTCTGCATGGTCTCTCTCCAGACTTGAGACCTTGGAACCGTCAGGGGGGTGTAAGAATCATACTTAGTGATGTACGAACGTCGGCGGTCCTCTTGCTGGCCGACGTGAGGGCGACCTCGGTCTCCTTGCTCCGCTCTTCCTCCTCTATCATCCCTGTTACCGCGAGGACGACCTCGGGGGAGGGTGTTCTGCGAGGCGGCTTGAGCGTTTTCCATCCTACTTGACTGTCCTTTGTTGAATTCTTCAAGGTTGATGTATTTGTTAGATCTCTGCCTCAACTCGGCCATATCTCTCGGCGGCTTCCCAATCAATGAGTCTTTGAATCCTCCCTTGGCCAGGCCTTGAGTCAGGAGGAGGACAGCCACCTCAGGAGATAGATTGGGGACTGAGCTGGATTCGTTGTGAAACCTGTGCAGGTAAGCACGCAAAGATTCCTCTGGTTTTTGCGTCACTGTTGCTAGCGTGTGGTCCGATCTGGGTTGCACACAGCTAGCAGTGTACCTATTGAGAAAGACTCGCTTCATTTCTGCCCAGTTGTTGACAGAATTCTTGGGTAATGTTGAGTACCATCGGAGGACCGGGGCCTGGAGCACTACTAGAAATAAAGCTTTTAAACTCGACCTTTTAAACTCGGTTACTGTAAATTCGAGTTTAAAAAAAACGCGGTGGCAATTTTGTAAATAAATTATAACTTTTAAACTCGGTCGTTGTTTAACCGAGTTAAAAAATATTTTCTAACTCAGTTAATTGATCAGCCGAGTTAGATAGTTCCTTTTTTTTTAAAAAAAAAATAATAATTTTTTTTTGAAGTCGGTGCTTTTTCAACCGAGTTAGAAAGTATTTTCTAACTCGGTTATTTTTTTCGTCGAGTTAAAAAGTAATTCTAAAAAAAATTAAAATAAAAATAGTTTTAAGCTCGGCTAAAACCACCGAGTTAAAAAACTTTTAAGCTCGGCTAGTGGACCACCGAGTTAAAAGGTTTAACCTAAACCTAAATACTCAGAAATTAAACTACCCCGCCTCAAAAGGTTTTTCCTTCTTCTTCATTCCCGCGCCGTGCTTGTTCCCTCCATCCCTAAAAAGTCCTCCAGCCACCACTGCCACTTGTTTCCGTCACCGTCTTCCCACCAACCGGCGTTCCTCTTCGTTCTTCACAGCAACCACGCGCAGCAGCAGCAGCAGTTGCTCGTTCCTCTTCGTTCCTCGCCGTTGCTCGTTCCCGTCTCCTCTTCGCTCTGCGTCCACGCGCAGCAGAAGCAACTGACGACAGCCACCACCGCGCCGGTTCTCCACCACACCTCCGTTCGTTTCCGTTTCTCCTTTCTTCTTCCTCTCACTGCAGCAGCAGCAACCGTTCGTTTTCTCCGGTTGTGCTTTCTTCTTCCTCCACGCGCAGTAGCAGCAACCAAAGACAGCCACCACCGCTCTGGTTCTCCACCACAGCCTCCGTTTGTTTTCTCCGTTTCTGCTTTCTTCCTCCTCTCACTGCAGTAGTGTTCGTTCCTCCGTTCCTCTCACCGTTTCTGCATTCGGTCCCTCTGTTCCCTCCGTTCTCCAGGTTAATTGAAAAAATATTTCACTGTTTACTTTCTTGGTATCTATCTTCTATTTGCTCTCTACTTAGTTTCTTTTTCCTACGAATTCCTAGTTTAATTTAAAATTAGCCTGCAATCCCTGCATATACATGGAACCAATTATCATTACTGTAGGTTTGTTCAAGTCCAAAGGGAAACATCCCATTTGATTTAGTGGATATTATATAGCTTAGCACAAGAATTAATGTTTCCTTAGATCTAGAATCTTAAGACTTATTTGACTGAACATATAATTTGACTTATTTGACTGAACTTATTTGACTGAACACAAGAACCATGGTTTTACTATTATGTTATTTGAAGCCTATGCCATGATGGGATAATATATAAATATATACTCTGCTTGTAACAATACCTGTGTGAAGGAAGGGTCGAATTTAATTTTTCTGCTATGTTACATTTTATAATTCCATCTCCCATGTGCTTGGTGCAGTCAACAAATTTGTATATTAGTTAAAATTCAGAGACGAGAGAAGAGTTCAGTTCGGTCCTAATTAATTAATAATGGCATCATGATACACAACATATAGTTGATGAAATTGAAAACATATAGTGATCAACACAGATTCAATATAGTCAGGTCTTTAATTGTAAGTAATTGTAGTGCTCTCATATTAGTCTTTAATTGTAAGTAATTGTAAGTAAATGCAAAAACAAATACAAGGGGTCTTTTTTATTTAACCTATCACCTTTTAGGTAGGATAGTTAAATAAAAAGATTAAGAGTCGCATGATGTAACTATTAAGCATGGATTTTTAAAACAAAAGGAGTATCTAAGGGATAGTTCCTTTCTAATTGCTACAAAAACATTATCATAGGAATGTTGCTTGTCTTGAAATAGTCTTTGATTTCTTTGTTGCCAAACGTGATATGCAATAGCAATATGGATCGTAGTTGGATAAATGCTGATCTATTGAGTGATGAGTATGCTCATGGAGTGGAAGAGTTTCTGTAATTTGCAAAAACAAATGATCGTGATAACAACGGGCTATTTCATTGTCCTTGTGTAAAGTGTGTCAATGTTGATCGGAGAACAATAAGGGAAATAAGAGATCATCTCATTTATCCTGGGTATAGCAAGAGTTATACAAAGTGGATATGGCACGGTGATCCAGTAGGCATGAAGAGTGAATCTCAAAGTGTGGAAGTTGATGATGGAGTAGCGGAGGATCAACTGGAGGACATGATCCGTGATATTGGACCAGAGTCTTTCCACCGAGCGCATGTGTATGAGAATTTGTGCGAAGATTTGACGACGCCTTTGTATCCGGGGTGCAATGATGATTTGACACGGTTGTCAACAGTGTTAAATTTGTTCAATTTGAAGGCAAGGAATGGGTGGACTGATAAAAGTTTTACCGAATTGCTTAAGTTATTGAAAGACATGCTTCCAGAAGGTAATACCCTGCCTGACAGCAATTACGCGGCGAAGAAGATATTATGTCCAATGGGTATGGAGTATCAGAAAATTCATGCTTGCCCTAATGATTGCATATTATATAGGAAAGAATATGAAGAGTTGCATGAGTGCCCCGTAAGTGGGAAATCACGCTACAAGGTGAAGGATGGTGATGATTCTAGTCTTGATGACGAGAGCAGAAAAAGGCCTCCTGCTAAAGTGTTATGGTATCTTCCAATAATTCCAAGGTTCAAGCGATTGTTTGCTAATGAAATTGATGCGAAGAACATTAGATGGCATGCAGAAGAGAGGAAATGCGATGGAAAGATTCGTCATCCCGCTGATTCTTTGCAATGGAAAAGAATTGATTCTTTGTATCCCGACTTTAGCAATGATCCAAGAAACCTTAGGCTTGCACTTGCTACAGACGGAATGAATCCTTTTGGTAGCTTGAGTAGTCAGCATAGTACATGGCCTGTTCTTCTGATAATTTACAACCTCTCTCCGTTGTTGTGCATGAAGCGGAAATATATGATGTTGTCTATGTTGATTTCCGGACCAAAACAACCAGGAAATGACATAGATGTTTATCTAAGTCCCTTAGTTGAAGACTTGTTAATTTTGTGGGAAGAAGGCGTGGATGCATATGATGGGTATCGGCGTGAAAATTTCAAGATGCGTGCCATGTTATTCTGTACCATAAATGACTTCCCAGCATATGGGAACTTAAGCGGATATAGCGTAAAGGGGCATCAAGCATGCCCTATATGCGGAGAACACACGTGTTATTATCAACTTACTCATGGAAGGAAGACAGTTTACCTTGGGCATCGGAGATTTCTTAGGCGTGATCACCCTTATCGTAGACTCAAAAAGCGTTTTAATGGAAAGGCGGAGCATGAAATCGCTCTTGAGCCTTTAAGCGGAGAGCAAGTTTATGACAAGGTTAAGGATATCGAAGTTGTCTTTGGGAAGGGTAAAAAAAAGACGAATGAGAAAAACATATGGAAGAAGAACTCGATCTTGAACATGCTCCCTTATTGGTATCTTCTTGATGTGAAACATTGTATTGATTTCATGCACGTCGAAAAGAATGTGGGTGAAAGTCTAACCGGCACGTTCCTTGACATGAAGGGCAAGACAAAGGATAACTTGAACTCCCGACTAGATTTGCTTGTCATGGGTATAAGACACGAGTTAGCTCCACAAGAAAGAGGTAAACGGACGTATTTGCCCCCAGCATGCTACACAATGTCAAAGAAAGAGAAAATGAGTTTTTGTGGTTGTTTATATGGAACCAAAGTGCCACAAGGCTATTCTTCAAAAGTCAAAAGCCTTGTTTCAATGCAAGATCTCAAATTAGTTGGCTTAAAGTCTCATGATTACCATGTGTTGATGCAACAATTACTACCAGTGGCTATTCGCGGCATTTTGCCTAAAGATGTGAGGCACACCGTCACTAGGTTATGCTTCTTCTTCAATGCTTTATGCAGCAAAGTCTTTGATCCAGAGGAATTGGATGAGTTAGAGAATGAAGGTGTTGTTATCTTGTGCCAATTGGAGATGTATTTTCCTCCTTCATTTTTTGACATCATGGTTCACTTGGTTGTTCATCTAGTGAGGGAGATTAGGTTGTGTGGCCCTATTTATTTACGATGGATGTACCCTGTTGAGCGATACATGAAAATCTTGAAAGGGTACGTTAAGAATCTATATCGTCCTGAAGCATCCATTGTTCAAAAATACATTGCTGAGGAAAGTATTGAGTTTTGTTTAGACTACTTGGGAAAAGCAAAACCTATAGGGCTTCCGGAGGCTCGTCACGATGGAAGACATGACGGTGTTAGAACACAGGGTGTACATGTTAAGAGTATGAATCGGGAGGAAGTTCTAAAGGCACATTTCTACATCTTGAATAATAATGATGAAGTTCAACCTTACATAGTTACTCACAAAAGCATTATCAAGGATAGCAACCCGCGAATGAATGAAAGGTGGTTGTTGAAGGAGCATAATAAGACTTTCTTGAAGTGGTTTGAAGAACAAATTGGTAAAGACAATATTGTTTCTGATACATTAAAATGGCTAGCACGTGGGCCTAACTTTGATGTAATATGTTCGAGTGGATTTGATATCAACAATTATTCTTTCTATACAAAGTCCCTTGATGACAAGAGCACTGTTCAAAATAGTGGGGTTATGCTATTTGCTAATGCCATGCACTTCTCCAAAGTAAATGATAAAAATCCTATCATGGCATCCACGCCTTACTATGGAGTGATTGATGAGATTTGGGAAATTGACTACACCAAATTTAGTGTGCCTGTTTTCAAATGTCAATGGGTCAACACGAATGCCATACAGAAAGATGAGATGGGATTTACATTGGTTGACCTAAACAGATTAGCTTTCACGGATGAGCCTTTCATAATGGCATTCCAAGCAATTCAAGTGTTTTATGTGACGGATCCTTCTAATGAGCAATTGTCAGTTGTTCTCCAAGGGAGAAGCGTGCCTGGTTGCGATGATCTTAATTCAACGCTTGATTCTCTTGAGATTCATCATTCGAGAATACCAACTTTCAATGAGGATTATGGAAATGAAATAGACACTATACATGCCACTCGGGATGATCATCATGAAGGAATTTGGGAGAACAATCCTATTCCTAAATGATTTAAGGTCTAATTAGTTTTTATTTTCTTTATGCTTATTTTGCTTCCTGTTTCTTTATGCTTAATTTGCTTCTTGTTTCTATGCTTATTTTGCTTCTTGTTTATTGTTTCTTTATGATTATTTTGCTTCTTCTCTACAGGCTCATGGATGATACTAATTCTGCCCCAACAAAAAAGGGTAGGGGCCCGACACGGTTGCCTGCATTGACCACCCCCCATCTTAACGGTCAAAAAGTGGCAATTGAGTTTGATAGCAGTTGGGATGCCATCGGTCGAGAAGCTAGAAGGTTTAATAGTTATGTGGGTTTACAAGGACGCAGCAAAGTACTAATACTAATAGAAGATTGGGACCACGTACCGCAAGACACGAAGAACTACATTTGGGAATGTATAATGGTATAACCACTACGATTCTTTATGATTTTAATCGATATTTATTTCTATATATGTATATTTTGAATTATTTGACTAAACCGTTATCTTTGTTGTGTAATGTAGCTCACGTATGATGTTCCAAACAATGCAATTTTAAGAAAAAAATGCATTTCAAATGCTGGTGTTGCATGGAGAGCATTTAAGACAAAGCTCACAAACAAATACGTTTTTGGAGAAAAGAGTCACATTTCACCTTGTGACAAATATAAATTTATTGCTCCGGATGTTTGGGCTAAATTTGTTGAAACTCGACATACACCTGAATTTTTGGTATGTTATTGTACTAACCATTATTATATGTTATTGATTATGATTGGTCTAAATTTTATTTATGTATTCATTTACTAATAAATAAACATTATGTATTCTTTTACTAATGGTAGGCAAAAAGAAAGAAGGGTCAAGAGCTTATAGCCCTGAATTTATACCCTCACGTAATGTCTCGAGGGGGATATAAATTGGCAACTGAGAGGGTCATGGAAGATAAGATGAAAAGAATCCGACTTGAAGCAGAAAAAGATCCTTCTATTAGTCCCGATACTCCCCCTTCTCCACCACTACGCGGTGAGAAATGGAAGAAAGCTCGAATCCGAAAGACTGGAGAGTATGTAAATAAGGAAACAGAAGTTGTTGCTGGAAAGATGTAAGTAAATAACTATATATTGTGTGTATGTGGATTGATATATGTATATATAATGTGTGTATGCTTGTGTTTACAAATTTTTTATTGTAGGATTCTTTAAGCCAAAGTAGTTCCCAATCAGAGCTTGTTGGGAAGAATGATGTCCTTACTGTTGCATTAGGGCGACCAGAGCATCCTGGTCGTGTTCGTACAGCAGGAAAAGGTATTGGATTCCGTGAATATTGGGGCACATCATCATCACACCAATCTGCCTCTAGCATGAAAAAAATAGTTGAGGCTCAAGTGGAGGCTGAGGTTAAAGCTCGAATGGAGGCTATGAGAGAAGAAATGATGAGCCAACTCATGGGGCAAGTTAAACAAATGATGCAAGCAAACAATTTGAGTTTCGATCTTGTCCCTCCTACAGAAAAGGTAATTGAACCTAAAGTCTTGAGCACCAAAGGGAGTAATACTCCAATAATAGAGATACCAAATGATGCCGATGACTTTGGTCCCGATGATCTATACTATCTATATGTTGAGGAGCCTTCTGTCCGTGTTGTAGCAAAGGCAAAGGTTTATGAATCAACAACCATACACAACATGCCTATACCGGATAGATTTAAGAAAGTAGTGGTTGTGGAAGCGTTAGATGAGAACGCTAAAGTGCCTGAGGAGACTGAAAAAGTTAAAACAATAGGACAAGCCCTCAAGCAGTTCATATTGTGGCCAAGTCGACTCGTGACGCATATCTCAAATATGGTATATTATTAATTCATTCTTACTCATTCTTAATCATTCCTTTTATCTTTTATTTTTTGATGTTTATGTATCTTTTATTCCTTTTATTATGTATATTGTATTGCTCTTTTCTTTAGGAAATTTTGGCCAACAAATATGGTCCATCTCAACCATACTCGAAAAAGAAGTCACAGTTACCTCTAGATGATCCAGCTTTAGTACGTGCATTTGCATTGATGTATAAATTGAAAAAAACTGGATCAACTGTATATTTATGTCTGAAACCTGAAGTCGTTGGTTTCGAAAATGAAATCCACACTTGGATTGACGCCAACATAATAGATTGGATGATTAAAGGTGAAGAGGTTGATATAGCAGCGATACAAGCATGGATCATGTAAGTTAATTACTATTATTTTAGTTAACTACACCATTTTAATACTCAAACTATTAATGCTAATTTACGATTTTATTTTATTTTAGGTATTTGCATTGCTTGTGTGTCGAAAAAGGAATAGATAAAGAGTATGGATTCATAGAACCTAACATCATTGCAAATGGCAAATACTCAGATAAGGAAGTTCAAGGATACATTCAATCGAGGTTACATAGTAACACTCATAAATATTATCTAGCACCTTATCTTAGTGGGTGAGCATTAATTGTTTTTGTGATATTTATAATATGATCCAATATGTTGTCCTTTGAATTATATCGATCAGTATATAATAATTATTTTCTTGCAGCGGCCATTGGCAACTGTTGATCATTTGTCCGAGTGACAATTATGTCGTCTTGTTGTGTTCAATGGGGTGGACCTTGAACAAGTCTATCGCTGATATTTTAGAAACGTAAGTCTTTATTTATAATACAAATTTTTTTACTTATAGTGGTCTTTTGATTATCTAACCTTTTGATCATTCAATCTTTGCCTATATACAAAATATACTTATCGTGGTTATTTTTCAAATAGAGTGATGATGGCATATCAGATATGTAAAGGAGTGCCCAATCACAGGAGAAAGAAGATTAAATGGATTAAACCCAAGGTATATTAACTTTCTTTGTTAATTTGATTAATATGGATTATGACATATGTGTGCTTGTTATGGCCTTGCTGGCCCTGTGAATATAGTAGTTGGAGAATATACTTAACTTTGGACAAACGAATTTGTAATGGCCCTGCTGGCCCTGTTAATATGTTTATAACATATGCTTCTAGTGGCCTTGCTGACCATGTGAATAATTGATACAAAGTGTGATTTATCACAACCCTTGGATTGTTTAAAATCATGTTTTATTTATATAAAACTGGTTGTATTATTTTGATCTGGTGCTGAATTATGCAGGGTATGAGAAATTATGTTATTTAGATGGTATTGATACAACAGGTTTTAATTATGCAGGGGAAGTTATGTAAGTGTATCGTTATTCCTCTTAACTTGTGCGGGACAAATTTTTGTACCATGAATTAGTATGGGTTACAATTTATTGCCCTTTTGTCTTGTAACTAGTTTCATTTGTTGTATGTACTGTATCATGCCAATTTTTTTTATCACTATGATAGGTCTAAAACTAAAATTAACTTTTGTATTTGATTTTTCAAATGTTGTGTGTAGTGTGCACGACAATCTGGGACCAAGGAATGTGGATTTTATGTGATGATACATATGCTTACCATTGTCACTGCAAAAGTTGAGAATAAATGGAATGAGGTAATTGAATATCACCATGTATACTATACATATCATTTGTTTAATTTTATACTAATGATTTTCCGTTTTTATTAAATTTCAGACATTTTCGCACAATCCGCCCGGTCCGCTAGCAAAAGATGTCATTGAAAATCTCCAGGAGCGTTGGGCATCCTTTATACTTGAACTAGCGGATAGCAATCAAGAGTTGTAAGGAGAATGATTCTGGCTAGAGTTTTTGTTAAGAGCCAAATTAGTGAAGAATCTGTGTTTACCTTAAGTTTTTTCTTGTTATTATATTAGTATTTTTTAAGTGTTTTATTGTGTTGTCAGTATGCTTACACTGAAAATATATCTACCAATAAATTTATTTATTTGAATACTGTTTTCTTGTTTTTGTTTTATGTTATAGCTATAAAATAAATAAAAAAATGCAGGGTTGAACCATAGTTGAAATAAAAAAATAAAAAAATAAAAAAAAGAGGACTTTTTAACTCGGTGGACTTAAAGAACCGAGTTAGAAAATGTTTTTTAACTCGGCCAAACTATCACCCGAGTTTAAAAATGCATAGTTGTATATAAATTTTTTTTTAAAGAAAGACTTTTTAACTAGGTGGAAATAAAGAACCGAGTTAAAAAATGTTTTTTAACTCGGCCAAAGTCGCCCCCGAGTTTAAAAATGCATCGTTGTAATTAAAAAAAATAGAGAGGACTTTTTAACTCGGTGGAATTTTAGAACCGAGTTAAAAAATGTTTTTAAACTCGGCCAAATTCTCCACCGAGTTTAAAAATGCATAGTTGTAATTAAAAAAAAATAGAGAGAACTTTTTAACTCGGTGGAATTATAGAACCGAGTTAAAAAATTTTTTTTATTTAACTCGGTGTACAATACAACCGAGTTAAAAATTACTTTTTAACTCGGTTGAATGACCGAGTTTAAAAGTCTCATTTTTTAACATCAGCGCTTTCTACATCACAGCTGCAACCGAGTTTAAAAGTCCAAAACAACCGAGTTAAAAAGCATTTTTTCTAGTAGTGGAGGGTCATAGAGAAAGCTCGGCACTTGAGCCGATCTCCTCCACCATGGAAGTTCACAGCTCCCTCATAAGAAAGGACATGCTCCTGAGGGTCTGTGAGGCCATTGTATCTAGGGATGTTGCTGGGTCTGAGGTACCCAGGTGGTGGTTCGTAAGCCATGACGGCTGGTGTAAAGGGGTGCCCAGGGTGGGAATCATCCGAATCTTGTTGTTGGCGGTCAAGGGGTGGTGTAAGTTGTGTAATGGTTGTATGTGGTGTTGCAAAGGTTTGTGGGGTCGATGGGGGTTGTGTTGGTGGAGGAGGTGGGGGGGGGGGGGAGGAAGTTCGTTTTGGGCTGGAGCTTGAACAACTGCTCGTTCAGCCAAACGTTGCATAGTAGCTTGCTGAAGATCTGCGATGGCTTTACCTTGCTGTTCTATGATCCTCATCTGTTGTCTCATCAAGGACAAGAGCTCTGCATCTCGAGAGAGTGAAGATTGACGAGAGTGTGAGCGATGTGTAGTGCTGACAGAGTGGGCACGTTCGCCACCAAGGTTGTCAAACTCGCGAGTTAACTCGTAAACTCGTACGAGTTTACGATCATACCCATAGAATCGAGTCAACTCGCATGCAAACTCACTTCCCACTAAACTCGGGTAAACTCGGGTAAACTCGTGCAAACTCGGGTAAACAGCAGTGGCCTTACGGATATTTGAATTTTCTTGAGCTTTTACTTCTCAAAACAAAATTTCCACCGTCGGATGTCAAGATAAACGAGTTAGGGAGCGTATATAAAAATTTGAGCACAATCCAACGGTTAACAAAGAGGATACTGATCAATCTTTGAACGATATTTTCACTAAAATAACACTATAAGCACTATTTTTACTTAACTAACCACTTAAATCATAAAACCATCATATATGGTTGTTGTTAAGTTGGTTTGTTAATATTATTTATTGGATTCTTATATGCTATAGCAACACTTAAATATTTATGTTTAATTTTTAGAGTAAAAACTATGAAATGGAAGCTATGAAAGTTATCTATAGGTTAATTTTAAAATAAGTGGACTCGAGGTAAACTCGTACGAGTTCACGAGTCGAGTTCACGAGTCGAGTTTACCTTGGCCTCACGAGTTTACGTAAACTCGCGAGTTTGAAAACCTTGTTCGCCACGGTGGCGGTGCTGTTTTGTGTTGGTTTCTCCGAGCTCGGAGCGTAGCAACACGCGCCGACTTCCTCCCTGGTGCTGAGTTGGATTTGCAGTGTCTCCGGTGTGGATGGTGTACTGTCCACTGTGGGTGTGCGTGAACTCTGGCAGTTGAGGTGGCGGTAGAAACGGGGGTGGTGGCGGGGGAGGAGGTGGAGGGGGTGGAGGTGGTGGAGGGGGTGGTGGTAAGGACCTTGATGCCCTATTGGCTTCAAGATGCAGGCGCAGGTCCTCAGTTGACGGCACCCTTCTTGGACGCCCCCTCCTTCTCCTCTGGACAGGTTGTTCCTCAGACATGGTAGAATCTTCTGGGTGGGGATGAAGTTTTTCTTTTCCCACAGACGGCGCCAATGTGATGTCCTAGACGGTGAGGTCCTCCAAGGTTTAGGGAAGAAGACCTTCAAAGGAGCCTCTGTCTAGGGTTTCTGTGTGATGTTTGGTGGGAGTCCTCAAATGGCTAAGGAGAAAGCCAAGAAGTAACCCTAATCACTGGTGTGTGAGGGTGATAATTACGGTTAGAGGACGTACCTGAGCCCCATGTAGTACGGAGCTACTTATTGGGGGGAGCTGGTTGCCCTAATGGGCTTGCTTTAGGCCCAAGTAGGGCCAGCCCGTACTGAGCTACGAGTGGATGAGCTATCCTTGTGGATAAGGTGATGAGCTGTCCTTGTGGATAAGGTGAGACACGTCATCCTGTCCTTGGTGTCGGACAGGGAAGTCGGACCTGGGTAGGAGTATGAGGTCGGCCCGTGTCTGGTATCTGTTCGGCCGTTGAGCCTTGAGCTCGGTCCAGCACACAGAGGGCTTCTTATAGGGCCGTGAGGCCTTGGGCAAGGGTTCTGAGGACCTCGGCTAGGCCGAGTCCACCACATTCCTCGTCTGTTTTAAATGAATTTTTGAAATATATTTTATCAATAATAGATGTATGGATGTGAAGATGAGTGTTTTCATGGATTTACAACCAAAGATTTCATTATTCGAGATTTCTTTAAGAATTGGAATTCTTTGTGAACTTTAATAGATTGACTAACTTTGAAAATTTGTATATTTTTAACCGTAACTCCGAATTTTATGATCTTTATATGAAAACGATCGTATTGAAATGTAGATTTCAAAAATGTAACTTTTATATTTTTATGGGTTGATTTGCAAAAATTTATTTCCAGCTAATTAAAGGACGAATTTCTAAAGGATAAAGTGGTAAAAATAGTTTTTAATCTCCAATGAACTTTTCCTTTTGAGGATCCCTTTTATATATGCAAATATGATTTTAGAAAATAAAATGAGGGCTATGTCTATAGACCATTGGTGCAGTTAATGGTTTTATTTAAAGTGTGTATTTTATAATTTTTATTCACTATTGTGAGTGATCGTCTTGTTATAAAGGGGAAAATTATTTTATGTGATTTTATAAAAATGAATTTGAAATAAAATGAGTATTTGATGTGAAGTGTATGTGAATGTTTGTGTGATGTATGAATTCCTTGCATTCCATTATTTTCCATTAAGGTGGCCTAGCATTTTAAATACTTGTATAATGTGTGTGATTAGAGAAATGAAAATTTAGATTTGTGTATAAGTGTGTATAGGTGGCAAGCATGCATGAAGAGAGAGTAGGAAAGTTTATTTTCTACTAGGATTAAGAAAATTAAGAGTAAAAACTTAATCCATGGAAAATTAGGAGATGTGATGTAGGAAACCAAATGATGAGTGAATGGACCTAATACCTTAAATTACTCCTAGATGTCACTTTGATAAAATCCACCCATGCAACAAATCAAAGTACCAAAATTGCCCCTCCTGAACCCACATAGAACCGAATTTCCAAGGGCAAAATAGGAAGCACACGGCTTGCCTATATATAGCCTTGCCATGAGTTCATTTCCTTCATTCACTCATTCATTTCTTCACTTTCATTTCTTCATTTTCTAAACACAACTCTGAGAGCAAACCAAACCCTTAGAGAGAGAGAGAGAAAGAAAGAGAGAGGGTCGTGAGGAAGAGAGGAGGAAGAAGAGGAGCTCAAGCATGATCCAAGGACTTTCATTGAAGATCCAAGAGCTTAGAAGACTAGAAGACTTGGATCTTAGGTGTGTGGTTCGAATCATGAAGAAGTGTGTGGGTTCCAATTTATGGGCCTGGTGCGTGAAAAACGCACCCGCGCGCTTGGGCGCGGACAGCGTGCGCCTGCGCGCGCTGCGCATCTGATGCGCGTGCTGGTGATTCGGTTGCACGCCTGGGCGCCGGTGTGGGGCGCCTGGGCGCAAGGATACGCACCAGACTGGTGCTGGTGCCTGGCTGGTGCGCATTTCTGGTGGGATGATGGGGCTGGTGCGCGTTTCTGGTGCACCAGAAGGCTGGCTGGTGCAGATGGCGCGCCTGGGCGAATAATTGGTGCGCCTGGGCGAGTTTTTCATGGGTTTGGTGCACCGGATGCACACTGGTGCGCCTGGGCGTGCACCGGTGCGCCTGGGCGTGCACCAGCGGTTCCTGACTTCGATTCGTCATAACTTTTTCGTTAACCGTCGGATCGGGTCCAAATTTTTAGGCAAGATTCTTCACCCCATAAACTTCATATCCAACGGTGGAATTTATTTTCTTAGCTTCCTATAATAAATTTCTAATTTTCTCTTTTCGGACGATTTCTAACATTGAAAACGCCGATTTAACTCCCGATCTCGCTTATATGACTTTGCCCACAGCCATAAATGCCTTCTATACAACTCCTAGGTCCTATAATCACCACTCACCTATCTAGAAAAATTCATTAAGTCACTTTTCCAATTTTTCTAAGGTTTTTAATAATTATTTCATTTAAATCAAAGTTTAGGATGTTACACTTAAAATAAACTATGTTGGTGTATGTGTTTTGGGATTTATAATTTTAACTTGTTCCTTTAATTTCATTCGGCCCTATAGCATAATTAAGCCTAGGAGATTTAGCTGCATGAAAACAAATTTACATAGTGATTTTTGAAAGAGATAAAGTTATTTAAAGTAAGAAAAATAAATATACTTGATTTATATCTTTGGTTCGATATGGTTTGTGAATTTATGCATGCCTAAGTGTTTGATTTATAATTAAACTAAAGGATTAATCCATTACTTGCAAGATTTAATTCATTAGAGTGTTGTTATGATGGTGTGCTAGTTGATATTTGGATATGTAATTGGTCTTAAAATAAATTGCTTTTAAGAAAATTTCATTTGATTTATTTGAGATTTCTAAATTGTGTTTAGGGCTGTCCGAAATTTGTTTGATGGTGAAAAATTGAGTCTTAACATGTTAATTTTGAATTAAAGAACTATTTAAAGGTAAAACGTGTTTTTGAAATATTTTTGGGGCTTTATCAAAGTTATTTTGTAAAATGATTCCTTGCTGTCCCGCATTTTTAGAATTGTCTTTTAACTTTAAAAATGGGTTCAAGTGATTCAAAGTAAAGTTTTTAAATGATAACTGCTTTAAGGAAAAACCCGGATTGAAAACGGTTACGTTTTTAAGTTTTCCGACGAGGAATGAGAAGTGTCTAGGTTATGGAAAAGATTTTCATAATATAAGTTAATGACGTAAACGTATTTTATTTAGTACGAGGAATCTTAAAGACGAGGGATTGGGGCAGCCGGCAGCACAAGGATCCGAGGAGACGGTATGCATTAAATAGCTGGACCTCAGGTGAGAGAGAAGCTTTCCTAAGACACTGTGGTAGTTAGGTGATTTATTAGGACGTTCCGTATCATCTCAAAGATCGGAACTAAGTGGTTAGAGTCAGTAGTATAAGTGGCAATTGTTTGATTGTGTGGCCACTTATACGAAGGTGACGAAGACCACATTGATGTTGTGTGATGATTGTCTGTTGATAACATGCTTTTATGTCTTTATTTAATTATGCATGAGAATATTTACTGTGTTGATTAAATAAGTAATATGTTGATGGACGTCTGTTACGTCCTGAATAAGGAAATAAAAATGAAGTGAATGAGTTGTGAAAGTAATAAGATGGAAAGAAAAGATACAATGAGATAAGAATAATGAATGAGAATAAGATATGTATTGGAGAAGAAAGAAAGAGTTGAGATTGGGGAAAGAATGAAATATAAGGTTGAGAACGAGCCAGAGCTGGGGAGAGTGATGTTGATATGAGATGTGGTTTCAGTGGAGCTGGGCTCCTTTGTCTTTTGGTTTTAGTCTGGGACTAGTGTTGAGTTGAGCTTGCCCCTCCATTGGCGCCCAGCAAAGTTGTGATTTTTGAAGAGGTTTTGAAAAGCAGTTTTCGAAAAGATTTTTGAAAAAGAGATTTCTGAAAAGATTTGTGAAAGGAAAGTTTTGAAAATGATTCGTGAAAAAGAGATTTTGTGGGGAATGGTGAAAAGGAATTTTTAGAAAAGAGATCGTGAAAAGAAATTCTTTTGCAAATGTTCTTGAAAAGAGGTTTTTGAGAAAAATATTATAGAAAGTGTTTTTGGAAAAAGTTTACGAAATAATATTTTGTGAAAGTTTATGAAATGGAGTTTTGAGATAGTTTTGAAAAGAGTGTTCTAAAAAAAATATTTTGAGATGAGATGATTGTGAGAAAGGGAGAATGTTGAGAAAGTTTGGGATATGAGATTTGAGATTGTAATGTGATCCCAGCTCTGTGCAACGTGAGAAATGATGAGAGAAAGTTTGTGCAAAGTTAGTGGTCGGGACTCATTGAAGGGTTGCACGAAGGATGGGCCGACCATTAGGATAATTAAAAAGATTAAAAGACTTTAAAAGACATACGCGGTGAGGTATGAGAGTGCGAAGTAGTGGAGAGGAAGAAACAGGAGGTATCTGCGGATACTTAGGAGGAGATTGCATTAGGGGAGGACGATGATGGTGAAACGTCAAGAAGTCTAGAGTGTGTTTCTAGGCAGAACGAACTCCACATGTGGCGCACTAACGTGGTGGGGACTGGGTCTAATGTCGTGGCAAGTTTTGCGGGCCCACTAGAAACATACTGTCGCCCCCTAGATTGCAAATCGAGAACAGTGAGAGGGACTGGAACAGGGCATTGTGTTTGCCACTGCGTAGACAGTGAGCCTTGTTATTATTGAAATGATTTGAGGACGAGATCCTCCTGGTCTGGGACCATTTATGTGTTGTGACAGCTGTCGTGCCCGCGTGGTAAAGGTCCTGTACTCCTGTTTGCTTCCGATTAGGTTGGGTGGATGACCGAGGAGATGTAGACGTGAGCGATAACCGAGAACGAAATGAGTACCCTGATGATATTTTGTATGAAAAGATTATGAGTATGAGAGGGAAAAGGATTGAGAAAGAAAGAATGTTTAAGAGAAGTGAAATTGAGTTTGAAAATGAAATGAAAGATAAACGCTGATAAGACTGATAATAATGTGATAACATACTCGAACATTGTGTGCTTGTATGTTTTATTATGTATTTGTATGGTTCTACTATCTTGCCTATCGTAATCCCATGTCGCCGACGATGCGTCGTTCGGATCGCTTACTCTCTCCTGTTCGTTGGCATATCGGTGCTGCTGATGTCTCAACGGGCAGATGGAGTAACGGATGGAAGTCACCGTCCGAGGCTACAGGGACTACAAAGATAAGATTCGGTATGAGGCTCGGAGGAACTCCACCACTCTCAATGGAGCAGAGCCAGAATCTACTAGCAAGAAGGGAATCCCAACAAGGAGGGCAACACCTTCGAGAGCAAAGAGAGGACGCAAGAAGAAGAAAGAGGACTTTCACCCCATAGTTCTTAAGTGGATAGTTTAAGACTAGTGTGGCTAGTTTAGACTAGTGTGACTAGTGTGGCTAGTTGACACAAAAACTTGTTGGGATTCTGGCAAGTGTACCAGATCGTACAAGTAATATAATTGGTAAGACCAAATATTGTTCCACCAGGAGCAGTCGATTTTAGTTAATTAGCTTAGTTGATGAAAATTACGTGACAAAAGTTTGATTGGAAGTTGGATTTTAAATTTGAATTAAGATTAATATTAAAAATGTAACTGATTGAAATTTATGTTTGGAAAAGCAGGGAACGTAACATCATCGCAGACTCCCTAGATGTTTAATTCTAAATCGATGTATTTTCTTTAATCCGAATTCAATTTGCAAGGGTAGAATATGCCTAATTCCTTAGGTCGTACTCGTTTCTTAAGAATTGATCTCCCTTGATTCCTCAAGTGAAGCCTCAATTCCTAATCAGGAAAATTATAGAACAATCAAATTAAAAGAATTACCCAATTTGTAGAAGATATTCCTATTCCTACACACATGGGTTGTTGAATATTAGGCAATTTCCTAAATTAATATTCCTATTAACATAGAAAAACCATGATTATGAATTGATCAATTTCATAATAGTAACTAAGAACATATTCAAACACGGTATCAAACATGAAAAACACATCAATTTATTCCATAAACATCAATTGGGATCCATGCGAATCTGTTACATTCCCAATAACGGGTTTAGCTACTCATAAAAATAGAAAAACAAGAAAAAGAGATGATAAACATTGAAGAGTTCATGATTACCACTCTAGAATTGATCTTCTTCTCTCCTAGAAGCCCTGAAAACCTCTCTTTTCATCGCCCCCAAAAAAAAACCTTCTTTCAATCCTAATTACCAATCCTCATATATATCAAAACAAATCCCTTTCAAATCCTAAAAGATAGAAAATTCGTAACTGCACCTCTGCGACACTCGCCCAGGCGAGAATAAGGCTCGCCTGGGCGAGTTTCTCACTGGGAAACTTAGTACTTTAAACCCATTTTTTAAAACAGAAAACCCCACTCGCCTGGGTGAGTAATAACCTCGCCTGGGCGAGTCCTGCACTTTTTCACTATTTTCATCGCTTTGCTCCGAACTTCTGATTCCAAGGCTTGCTTTTTCCTTCTTTTCCATAAATCATCGAATTAAGCCTCTAAAACCTGAAATTCACAACAAATTGATACAAAATCCTCACGGATCTCATTCAGCACATTAGTAAGCGAAATTTTCATCTTTTTCCTAAAATACTTGAGAAACAAGCCAAAATTACTAAGAAAAAGGGGTTAAAATTCATCCAAAAACATCATATATTGAGCTCAAATCACTCCCCCAAACTTAGCATTTTGCATGTCCCAGGCAAAAGTAAAACAAAAATTCACAACTCAAGACCACTTCCTCTATCAAGATAAATCAATCCAATCAAGAAACTCGACTCACTTTCTTCAAAACTCTTCTTCACAAACAGATAATCCAATCAAAACTGCTTAGAGGGGCAATCTCCAAAAGAACAATGTGGCTAGCAAACAACTCACAACTCACAAATCTCTCTCATGTGTATCAAGGTTTAAAAAATTGCACTCAAGTTCTACAATCACAATGTGTTACCATAAGCTTGACTATAGACCTACATCTCCACTGAATTTATTGACAACATGCACAAATCATAAGGTCTTTATTTGGTTGTAACGGGGCCATGGCTAAAAGTGTCCGGTGGGATAAAAGAATAAAAGGATAAACAAAGGGCTTTATCAATGAAATCACAACTCTTCCCTTTTAAATTATGAAATGAGCAATAAGGTAATTACACAATCATACTCAATTCACTTGATTTTTCCTTTCCTTTCTTTTTCTTTTTTTTTTTTCCTATTTCTATTCTCTTTTTCTTTTCAATTTTTTTTAGCACATTTGTTGCTCTTTTTTCTTTTCTTTTTTTTTTTTTTTAAGAAGAGAAATAGAAACATCAAATTTTCAGCACTTACACTTTCACCAATTTCTAACATTTCACTTAATTGCTCATTCACAATTTGAAAGGTACTTCACAAGAATAATTCAATTTATGTAGGGTACCAAAGAAAATCCTTAAATCTCAAAGCTCAAAGTGGGCAACTATGGGATCATTATGTCTCAACAATATGTTGGAAGCCACAAAAGCACAAACCTAAGTGCCTTAATCATGTTCATGCATGCAATCAATTGTCAATTTTGAAAAGGTCACAAGTCAAGTTCTAGAACACATAGTAAAAGAGAACACACTCATGAAAGAAATGAGGGTTTAAAAATTCAGTCATCAATTATCAATTACTACCCCTTTTGTGTATAAGCCCAAAATCTCACAGGTAAGGTCAGTTTGCTAAACACATATTCTCAAAGAGTTTGCCCAAGTAACCAATTTTTAAAAGAATTACACATTCAATCCAAACAGTTTATTTAAGAGAAGTGAGCTTCATTCCTAAACCAGACATCTAAACCTATCAAGAGAAAGAAAAAATCCTAAGCCTAGAATAATTACCTACTTCTACCAGGACATAACTAACACAAAGCTAGGGAAAATCATCAAGTCATGAAAAAGTTTTTATTTTGTTGGACTCCCCCAAACTGAAAAGTTAGCTTGTCCTCAAGCAACACACTAATCCTAAACAACAAAATAAAAATAAAATAAAAATAAAAGAGACAAAGAAACACTTCCCTCTCAAAATGCAATTGGAACATCAAGGGAAGACACATGCTCCCCCAAACTTAACACCTGCCACTCCAATTAAATCCAAGGTGCATCAAACACCACCAAATATCACCTGTGACAAATGCAATCCTACTGCACAAAGTGATTAAAGTCAACACAACACATAAACTAAAACAGACAAAATATCTGGAAACAGAAAAAATGCCACACCAGGGCACAAACAAAAGTACGACAGGTCTGATTACAAGTCTCCAAAGTAACATGACAACCTAAATCAACTAAGACAAAACCCCACCAGCATCAGCATCCTCATCCATGCCATCCTCATCACTCTGATCCAAAACCTGAAAATCCTCCTGAGAATATGGAGGTAATGGAAAAGGAATACTCATCTGCTCAGTCACCGAGCGCAAAGCATCCTGGACTATCTGATTCCGGCGCATCTCGCGCTGGAAATACTCATTTTGACGGCTCTGCCTGCGCAAAAGCCGCTCCATCATACTAGTCAGCCCAGTCATATCACCACCACCACGGCCGCGCCCTCGTCCCCGAGGAGCAGCTGGAACCTGAAGCTCTGCAGGCATTGGCTCACAGTGACCAAGCTCATGCCTAGCAATATCCACATATCGCTCATAAACCTTAAAATTCATCCGTTTGGCTGGTGAAATTTCTAACAGGTCATCTCCCAAATCCACCTCCTTGTCTAAACACAGCTTGGTAATCACCGCAGGCAACCCAAAAGAGCCCGGGTCGCTTTCTCGCGCCATATGGAAAATATACTCTGACATCAGAAATCCAGCATCAACCCTCATACCCCGCATAATCCCATAGACAATCCGCATGATAAAAGGTTTGATATCGGTCTCATGAGACTGGGGATGCAAATTGTGCATAACAAAGTGGGCCCAAAAACGAGAGACAGGGCGAAGGAATTTTGCTGTCACATGCTTAACGGTATTGTTAGAACCATGATTCCAATCTCTGTTGGGCAAGAAGAGGGTGTTTTTGATATCATCTAAGCTCTGGGGATCAAGGGTGTCCCTAAGATAGTATTGCACGAAATCTGTGGGTTCAGCATAATCAGGTAATCCTAAAACTCGGTTAATCGCATGCTGACTATAGTCAATTTCAACCCCCCGGACCCAACTCGTGCGACATCCTGGATTTTGTTGCTCACGATAATGTGCGTGAGCAAAAAATTCCCAAATTAATGGCTTACTCATGTTGCCTGGGGGTGAGAGAGTAAAAGTTGACCAATCTAATTGAATCAATGGGTTGTAAATCGCAGGAACAACCATAATGCCCCCCTTGATGTCCTCAATACTAGTATCCGGGGTAATACCTTTCCCCACCACTCTTTCAGTGTAGAATTTTTTTGCCAATTGATGTTCAAAATTTCTGGAATAGGACCGACTAGAGCTACTAGCAAGCCTAGGTTTCTTACCCTTGTCCCTGGAAGCCATTATGTTCAGAAATCCTAAGTGGCAATTCAACAAACACCTTGTGGGCACTAGAACTAAAAGTCCTAAAAAGAGAAAATCTAGTGCAAACACTACCCCAAGACAAAAACTTAGCCACAATTCAGAGAGGAGACAAGATAAGAAACATTCTTACCTACAAAAAGAGTGAAAAATTCGGCGCCCTAGGAAAGAGATAGAGGAACCCGAATTGGAGTGAGAGAGAAACAAAAACCCTCAAGCAGGCGACAAGGAGGAAGGAGAAGAAGCAAGTGAGAATGAAATATGGTGGAGAAGGTGGAAGAGAGTGATGGATTTGGGAGATGTGGACTGGTTTTAGGGTTGAGGAGGGAGGAAGAAGTGGCTGAGAAGGAGAAAGGATGGTGGGTTCGAAACCCACCCCTTTCCTTTTTTTTATCGCCACTCGCCTGGGCGAGGGTCATGGCTCGCCTGGGCGAGTCCCTTAATTTTTCACGAGGCATACAGACCCAAACATCCGCCTGGGCGAATTTGCCTCCCGCCTGGGCGGGTTTTTCACGGGTTCCCATTTTCTCCATTCTTACACGAATTTGACTTTGAACCCCCTTGCACCCCACCTCGCCTGGGCGAAATTTATTCTCGCCTGGGCGAGTTTCTCACGGGTTTGCCACTTTGCACGATTTAGTTAATTGACCCCCTTCAACCCAGCTGCACCCCACCTCGCCTAGGCGAGAAATAATCTCGCCTAGGCCAGGTCATCAGACCTGTACACTTTTTTTTTTTTTTTTTTTTTTTTTTTTTTTGAATTTAATTTCGTAAGTTAATAAAATCCTACACGAAAAGAAAAAGAAACTACTTACCACTGGGTTGCCTCCCAGCAAGCGCTTGTTTAACGTCCCGAGCCTGACGATTGGCACTTATTGAGATCAAGGATCACGGAGCTCCACTTGGGAAGGGCTCCTTGATATTTCGCCACCATGATATATCTTGAGCCTCTGTCCATTCACTTTGAACACATTTCCATTGTTGGGGTTTTTAACCTCCACAGCTCCTCCTGGCATCACCTGCAAAACCACAAAGGGACCAGACCATCTAGATTTAAGCTTTCCTGGGAAAAGCTTAAGCCTAGAGTTAAATAGCAAGACAAGTTGACCAGGTTCAAAACTCTTCTTAATTATTTTCTTATCATGCCATTTTTTTGTCTGTTCTTTAAATTTCTTAGAAGTGTTGTATGCCTGCTCTCTGAACTCATCAAGTTCAGTGAGCTGCAACAACCTTCTATCAGCAGCAGGTTGTATTTCCAAATTTAAAAACCTCGTTGCCCAGTATGCCCTGTGAAGTAGCTCCACAGGCAAATGGCAACTCTTTCCATAAACCAACTGGAAAGGCGACATCCCAATGGGTGCCTTGAAAGCAGTCCTATACGCCCAGAGAGCGTCGTCTAATTTCCTAGACCAATCTTTCCTGCTACTGTTGACTGTTTTCTCCAGAATTCTCTTTAAAGACCTGTTGGACACCTCCACCTGTCCACTGGTCTGTGGGTGGTATGGAGTAGCCACCTTGTGGCGAACCCCATATTTGGTTAAGGCTTTTTCCATAACCTGATTACAGAAATGGCTTCCACCGTCACTAATGAGCACCCTTGGCACTCCAAACCTGCTGAAAATATATTTTCTTAAAAAGTTCACAACTACAGCAGAATCATTGGTGACAGTGGGAATCGCCTCCACCCACTTTGAAACATAGTCCACCCCCACAAGAATATATCTATTATTATAAGAAGGGGGAAAGGGGCCCATAAAATCTATGCCCCACACATCAAAAACTTCAACTTCCAGAATTCCTTGCAGTGGCATCTCATCTTTTCTGGAGATGTTCCCAGACCTTTGACACTTATCACAATTCATTACGTGGTTTCTAGCATCCTTAAAAATTGTAGGCCAAAAATACCCACTTTGCAAAACTCTTGATGCAGTTTTTTCGCTGCTATAATGACCAGCATAATGTGAATCATGACAATGCCAAAGAATCTCAGGAATCTCTTCCTCTGACACACAACGCCTAATTACTCCATCCGCACTCCTTTTGAATAAAAACGGCTCATCCCAAAGATAAAACTTAGCGTCATGTAAAAACTTCTTCCTTTGTTGCCAAGTTAGATCTTTCGGAATAACCTTTGCTGCCAAATAATTTGCCAAATCGGCATACCAAGGCAAGGCGGATGTAGCAAAAAGGTATTCATCAGGAAAGTTTTCAGTTATTTCTACCTGTTTGTCTTTGTTTTCAATACTAAGGGAGATCCTAGATAAGTGATCGGCTATAACATTTTCCACCCCCTTTTTGTCCTTAATCTCTAAGTCGAACTCCTGCAAGAGCAGGATCCACCTGATCAGCCTTGGCTTAGCATCCTGCTTAGCCAAAAGGTGCCTTAATGCTGCATGATCAGTATAAATCACAACTTTAGAGCCTATGAGGTAGGCTCTAAATTTGTCCACAGCAAACACAACAGCCAACAACTCTTTTTCTGTAGTCGTGTAGTTGACTTGGGCACTATTCAACACACGACTAGCATAATATATAGTGTGGAAAACCTTATCTATCCTTTGGCCTAGTACAGCACCCACTGCGTGATCACTCGCATCACACATCAGTTCAAAAGGTTTACGCCAATCAGGCGCGACCACAATGGGTGCTGTTACCAAGGACAGCAAAATCTTTCTTACACTCCTCATCAAACAGAAATTCAGAATCTTTTTCCAGTAAATTACATAGGGGTTTTGCAATCTTTGAAAAATCTTTTATAAAGCGCCGGTAAAAACCGGCGTGCCCAAGAAAACTCCTAACCCCTTTTGTATTTACTGGATGAGGCAAGTTCTTTATTACATCAATTTTTTCCTTATCTACCTCAATCCCTTTTTCAGAAATTTTGTGCCCCAACACAATGCCTTCCCTGACCATAAACTGACACTTCTCCCAATTCAGGACCAAATTGGTTTCAGTGCATCTATTCAAAGCCTTTTCAAGATTAGCCAAGCATGCATCAAAGGTTGACCCGTAGACCGAAAAGTCGTCCATGAATACCTCTATGCAGTTTTCAACCATGTCAGAGAATATGGAAAGCATGCACCTTTGAAAAGTTGCTGGTGCATTGCAAAGCCCAAAGGGCATTCTCCTGTAGGCAAAAACTCCAAAGGGGCATGTAAAGGCCGTCTTTTCTTGGTCTATCGGGTCAACACAGATTTGGTTGTAACCCGAATAGCCATCTAGAAAACAGTAATATGCGTGTCCAGCTAATCGCTCCAACATTTGGTCCATGAATGGGAGAGGGAAGTGGTCTTTCCGGGTGGCATTATTCAATCTCCTATAGTCAATGCACACTCGCCACCCGGTGACCGTCCTAGTGGGGATTAATTCATTATTTTCAGATTTTATCACTGTTAACCCCCTTTTTTAGGCACCACTTGCACCGGACTAACCCAGGCGCTGTCAGAGATGGGGTAAATTATGCCAGCATCTAAAAGTTTTACCACCTCTTTCCGGACTACCTCTTGGAGAGTGGGATTAAGTCTTCGTTGAGGTTGCCTGACCGGCTTAAAATCCTCCTCCAAGAGAATTTTATGCATGCAAAAGCTCGGGTTGATACCCTTCAAGTCAGACACAGTCCATCCTAAAGCATTTTTGTAGTGCCTTAACAATCTAATTAATCTATTACTTTCAAGTTCGGTTAAGGCACTACTTATTATAACAGGAAAAAGTTTAGTATCATCTAAGAATGCGTACCTGAGGGTGGAGGGTAGTGTTTTCAATTCGGGCACAGCTCGTGCCTCCTTGTTGTCTGGCATCAGTGCCTTCAGCTGATCTGTCCTTGTGAAAGCCTCTGGTGCATCCAATTGGGACACCACAACATCTACCTCTTCATCTCCACAGCTCCCCAGTACCAGAGCTGCTTCCACCACGTCTCTGAGCCCATTCCTTTCAAAGGCGGATGTGACCATAGTATCTATCACGTCCACTGCAAAGCACTGTGAATCTCCCATAGGGCTCTTCATCGAACGGTACACATTAAAAGAGACTTCTTCTTCATGGACCCTGAGTTTCAACTCCCCTTGTTGCACATCAATCAACGCTCGCCCAGTAGCCAAGAAAGGCCTACCAAGGAGGAGAGGAATGTCAGAGTCCTCCTCCATATCCAATATGACAAAATCTGCGGGGAAAATGAACTTGTCCACTTTGACAAGGACATCCTCCACCTTCCCATATGGCCTCTTCACTGAACGGTCAGCCAATTGCAGACACATCAAGGTTGGCTTCACCTCACCTATCCCCAGTTTCTTGAAAATGGATAAGGGCATGAGGTTGATGCTTGCCCCCAAGTCACACAGGGCTTTACCAATGTCGAATCCTCCAATGTTGCAAGGAATAGTGAAGCTGCCTGGATCCTTCAATTTCTGAGGCAACTTCTTTTGCAATATAGCACTGCATTCTTCAGTGAGGAGAACTGTCTCATCATCCTGCATCCGCCTCTTATTTGTGAGGAGTTCCTTCATGAACTTTGCATAAGTAGGCATCTGCTCCAACGCCTCTGCGAATGGGATGTTTATTTGGAGGCGTTTGAAAACCTCCATAAACTTTGCAAATTGCTTTTGTGTCTCCTCTTTCTTCAACCGCTGGGGAAACGGAACTCGTGCTCCAGCCTTTGGAATCACCTCCTTTTTCTGACTCCCTAGTCCAGCTGATGTTTCTGATTCAGGAGGTTGTACTTCAGGTGCTTTTTGAGGCTCCATTGCAGTTTCAGAAATCACCTCCCTTCCCTTTGGAAGTGGCTCCTCTAACGACTTGCCACTCCTTAGGGTAATCGCCTTACAGTGCTCCTTTGGGTTCGTGATGGTGTCGCTAGGAAATGAACCCTGTGGCCTCTCTGAAAGTTGCTTGGCTATCTGACCAACCTGGACCTCCAGATTGCGGATACTGGCTCCCTGATTCTTGAAATTCTGCCTCGTCTCTTCCACAAACCCAGTTGTAGACTTGGCCAATTTCTCAATAGCCAACTCCCATGCTGCTGGTTGTTTCTCTTGTTGTGGTGGCTGGAGTGCAGGGCTGTGCCAAGAGAAATTGGGATGATTCCTATACCCTTGATTGTAGGTATTAGGAAAATTACCCCGCTGGCCACCACCTACAAAATTCACTTGTTCATCGCTCTGCTCAGCTGATTCAGTGCCACAATTGCCATTCTGATGGTTCCCACCGCAGAAATCACATACTAACTCAGAAACAGGGGATGCTGAAGATGATGATGGATTAGACACTGCTGCAGCCAATTGCACCTGGCTTAACTGCTTATTAAGACTTGCAATTTGCTGTTGCATCTCCTTATTTTGGGTAAATAGCGTTTGCATCTGAGCCAGGTCTATATCAGCTTTTCTGAGAACTCCCCTCTCAGAAGTGTGGCTGCTGTTATGGGCCATTCTTTCAATCAACTCAAGTGCCTCTGGGATGGTTTTGCTATCAAGTGATCCGCCAGCTGCGACATCAATCATCCCCTTAATCGAAGGCCTCAACCCGTCGTAGAACGACCTAACTTGCATCCACTCTGGCATACCGTGAGTTGGGCACTTTTTCAGCATTTGTGAGTACCGTTCCCAGGCCTCATGCAAATTTTCGCCCTCCTGCTGAGTGAAGGCGTTGAGCTCCTGTCTTAGCCTTGCCTGCTTTGATGGTGGGAAGTACTTGTCTATAAATTTTCTGACAAGTGCCTCCCACGTTGTGAAAGTACCCTGTGGAAAGGACATCAACCAGCTCTTCGCCCGATCTCTGAGTGATAGGGGAAACATGCGGAGTCTGACGGCATCATCCGAAACACCCTGGATTTTGAAGAAGTCCAGGATGCTTAGGAAGTTTGCAATGTGTTCCCCTGGATCCTCACTGGGTGCACCACTGAACTGGTTCTGTTGCACCAGTTGAATGTACGCCGGCTTGATTTAAAAATGTTGTGCAGTGACAGCCGGCGAAGCTATACTTGTGGCGCAAGAGTCCGTGTCAACAATGCCATACTCGGCCAGAGTTCTTTCTCGCTCTGGCGGTGCCTCAGCCATTTGTGCTATTCGGTTATTTCTCGCTTGTCTGGCTGCTCTCCTGTTGGCTCTTGCAGTACGTTCTATCTCACTATCAAATAGAAGATTATCTGTACCTGCACTACGCAAATGCATACACAAGAAGAGTCAAATAGCACTGCTCGCAATCAAAAATAAAAAAAATAAATAAACGAAATAAAATATGTACTAGAATTCACGTAATCTGAATCAAAACATAAACTAAAAAAACTAAAATGAACGCCGCTCCCCGGCAACGATGCCAAAAACTTGTTGGGATTCTGGCAAGTGTACCAGATCGTACAAGTAATATAATTGGTAAGACCAAATATCGTTCCACCAGGAGCAGTCGATTTTAGTTAATTAGCTTAGTTGATGAAAATTACGTGACAAAAGTTTGATTGGAAGTTGGATTTTAAATTTGAATTAAGATTAATATTAAAAATGTAACTGATTGAAATTTATGTTTGGAAAAGCAGGGAACGTAACATCATCGCAGACTCCCTAGATGTTTAATTCTAAATCGATGTATTTTCTTTAATCCGAATTCAATTTGCAAGGGTAGAATATGCCTAATTCCTTAGGTCGTACTCGTTTCTTAAGAATTGATCTCCCTTGATTCCTCAAGTGGAGCCTCAATTCCTAATCAGGAAAATTATAGAACAATCAAATTAAAAGAATTACCCAATTTGTAGAAGATATTCCTATTCCTACACACATGGGTTGTTGAATATTAGGCAATTTCCTAAATTAATATTCCTATTAACATAGAAAAACCATGATTATGAATTGATCAATTTCATAATAGTAACTAAGAACATATTCAAACACGGTATCAAACATGAAAAACACATCAATTTATTCCATAAACATCAATTGGGATCCATGCGAATCTGTTACATTCCCAATAACGGGTTTAGCTACTCATAAAAATAGAAAAACAAGAAAAAGAGATGATAAACATTGAAGAGTTCATGATTACCACTCTAGAATTGATCTTCTTCTCTCCTAGAAGCCCTGAAAACCTCTCTTTTCATCGCCCCCAAAAAGAAACCTTCTTTCAATCCTAATTACCAATCCTCATATATATCAAAACAAATCCCTTTCAAATCCTAAAAGATAGAAAATTCGTAACTGCACCTCTGCGACACTCGCCCAGGCGAGAATAAGGCTCGCCTGGGCGAGTTTCTCACTGGGAAACTTAGTACTTTAAACCCATTTTTTAAAACAGAAAACCCCACTCGCCTGGGCGAGTCCTGCACTTTTTCACTATTTTCATCGCTTTGCTCCGAACTTCTGATTCCAAGGCTTGCTTTTTCCTTCTTTTCCATAAATCATCGAATTAAGCCTCTAAAACCTGAAATTCACAACAAATTGATACAAAATCCTCACGGATCTCATTCAGCACATTAGTAAGCGAAATTTTCATCTTTTTCCTAAAATACTTGAGAAACAAGCCAAAATTACTAAGAAAAAGGGGTTAAAATTCATCCAAAAACATCATATATTGAGCTCAAATCATGGTGATTGTTTGATTTAAGGATTAGCGAAGCCAGGTGCCATTTATGTAATCAAGCTAAGTTTTAATTTGACTTGTGGAGCCTACTTTTATTCAAAGTTAATTTATGAAAAGTTTTTGAGAATTGTCAAGATGCTTTTGAACTAAGTCCTTTTATGAAAGCGAATGTTTTATGAAAGAACAGTTTTAGTAATAACTTGGTTTTCGAAAGAGAGTGTGGAAGGACCTCAAGACCTTTTTAAATATGTTTCCAAACACTCCGACAATGTTTTACAAAAAAAAAATTTTGGCCTCATTTTTGCAACCTAAATGGATAAAAGCTGGTTACTTTTGAGTGACGAAAATCGGGCTGTTACAGAATGGTATCAGAGCTTATGGTAATCCTTAGTGGCCTTAAGCATGGGCTTACATGCTTTGTTTGTATGACTCTGTGTGTTTGCTAAGTACAAGGATAAGAGCATAAGATTAGGTTCTTATCTTTCCAGGATGTGAGGCGTTGATTGTGGCTTAGCATCGGCCGAGTTCGTTTAAGGAACCTGTTCATCTTGTAGATTGAGGAACGTAGAGTAAGTAGAAGCGAATAGGATGAGGACCATTACCCCTTGATGTTTGATTAGCGTTTGATAAACCCCAGTTTGTTGACCTAGACGTACCCTTGTTCAAAGAGTAGTCGGTACCTTTGAGGGAATAGGATGATATTCCTGAATTCTCTGTTTGTTGAATTGCTTCAGCAAAACAGCTGATATTACTAGGTTCCGAATCATTTCTTCATGAACCTCTATCAAACAGTGGTCTTACCAATCCTATTTAAGACCCATTAGTCTGAACTATGGAATTAGAAGTATCATAGTTACCCAACTGTATTACGCTTGAATACTCAAGGTTGGATTAATGGTTGTAAAAGTATAAGACCATAGTAAGTTTGGTAATAAGTTTGATCAAAGTTGGGGAGCTAAGAGGAGGAAAAGAGGGATATGTTACTAGTTATCAGAGGAACTTATGAAGGAAAATTTGAAGACTAGGATTACCTTATGCAATAATTAGAGGTTTAGACGGTAGAAGTGATAGGTTGATTAATGTTTAGGATGAATCTAAGGAGGAAAGTGAGGTTTGTTTGAGGAAGTAAGTAAACTCAGGTTGTAATAAAACCCCTTAAGCTCGAGGAATGATAGAAGGAACCTTAGAGTTAGAAGGAGAACGGAAGGAAGGAGTGAATTTTTGTGAGTTAGTAAGAACCTAAAGTTGTAGAGAATAGTGAATATCTAAGGGTTTTAGGCTAAACCCTATGCTTTTGGAGATGTATGAAATTTTGTTTGTTTGATTTTCCTCTAAGTCCATGCCTATGGACGGACTCTAAGTGATGACGATCGACGAAGGGAGCGACATCTTCTTCGGTTAGTCCATTGGACTTAACCCGACTCGACACACAAGCAGATGTGCGAAGGAGATTTATTCATTTGGAAGCAACCAACAAGGAACACACCAGAGTGAGAGAGGTTAGCGAAAAGGGATACGACCATGAAGCGGAAGAGGGATGCTTTAATGGGAATCAAAATGATATGAGAATAATAGTGCCCTGCTGCCCAATCCACAATGTATTTCTCGGGGACGAGAAATCTTTAAGTTGGGGAGAATGTAACACCCCGCAAATTCCTCGTATTAATTTAAAATACTAAAAAGATTTATTTTGAGAAAAGTATTTTGAAAAGAGTATTTCCTTAAATAAATTTCCTATTTCACGTTTTCAAGGTAATAAGTGACTTTAAAGAAATGATTTTTCCTGAAGTAATATCACCAGCTTAGAAATGAAGTTTTGGAAAAAGGGTCTATGTGTTTGATATTTTTATTTTAAGTTATTATTTTCTATGCATGATTAGGTGTGTGCATGCTTAGGATTAAATGAAAATTAATGAGTGGAAAAATGTGATGATATGTGCATGCATGTGTGTATGTGTGGATGCGTGTGGGGATGCCGTGTGTATGGGTATAGGTATGTAAACCTAGAACTTTCTAAGTGAGGGACAAGAAACCAATTAAACTAAGTCTTAACCATGAGTCACTAAGTTAGCAACTAAGTCCTAACTAGGAGCCAAAGAGTAATCGAACCAAAGAGACCAAGTAACCACATCCTAACCAAGTTCCAAACCAAGTCCTAACCAAATAGTGAAAACCCTAATGGAATGCCAACTAACCATTAAGCCTAGATTGACTCCAAGCACCCTAATGTCCCCTACATGTTCCCTTAAGAAATATTAATCTCCACCCATGCATATTTTTGACTTGCCAAAATTGCCCTCCCATTGTGCACCCTTGGTTGAATTGATTAAGGTCAATAGAGGAAAATATCCCATGCCATAGCCTTGTTTATTTAGGGCCGAATGGGTGAATCATTGGCCACTCCATTTGTTCACTTTCACCCTTCACTTCTCTTCATCTTTCTTTCTACTTTCCAAAACACATTTGTTGAGAGCAACAATCAAGCTCTCAACACTTAAAGAAAAAGAGAAAGGGGCCGTAAGCTAGAGAGGAAGAAGAAGGAGAAACCAAACCAAAACCTAAGTCTTCCTTGAAGTTCCAAGACCTTAAAAGCTTGAAGATCAACCCTTCCTTGGTGGGTAGTTCGAAAATTGTGGAGAAGTTGTAATAGTTTAGATTTTTCCTTTTGATCTTGTGATTTTTCTTTCTTTTCCTCTTTGCATGTTAATTCCCAAAAACTTAAATGATGAGTATAAGTTTGTTTGTACTTGATCATGGATTTTAAAGTTTAAAGCAACTTATAAATGTCTAACTACCGGGCTCCATAACTCGTCTAAGAGTTTTTATGGAAGCTCTTAAAGTTTTCAAGCTAAATCCTAAAGATCTAAAGATTTGTTGAAAATTTTGTAAAGCTTTAAGTAAATTCCTTTGCATGTTAATTTTCTAAGTTTTATTTATGCTTCATCTTGGATTTTTCAAAGCTAAAAGTAACTTCTAAAACGTCTAACTAACGGACTTTATAACTCAATTAAGTTTTTCATTGCGGATCTTAAAGTTTTAACATAAATCTTAAAGATTTAAACGATTTTCAAGTTAAATTTCCTAAATCTAAAGATTGTTGAGATTCTTGTGGATTTAAAGTAAGGCCTCCTTGCATGTTTAAATTTCTTGCTTGAAATTGTGACTTGTGAGGTATTTATGAGTTTAATTGATAACTGAATGAATGATTTAAGCTTACTTGACAATAATGCCAAATCTTTGGTGTTGCATGTTGATTGATGATGGTTTTGGTTGTTTTGAGTACATGCATGTGTTTTTAAGACCAAATGAACTCATGAAACACTAGATCCTAGATTACATGATTCGGCCATGACTAAAGAAATTAGGTCTTGATGTTGTTGATTTAATCTAAGTGGTTGCATGTTAATTCCATGTTTAGAAAATCAATTTGAATTGTTGAAATGTTTAATTTTGATTTGATTTTGACAAAGCTTTGGTTTTTGATTTTCGACCTTTAAAAGCTTTAAATCTTGTTCTGATCTATAAAGAAAGTATGTCCTTGAAGTCATGCATGTTGTTTTTCAACAAGAGGACTTGATTTTCTTCAATGATCATCACGGTTTTGACTTCTTCTTACTCAAAATAATTTTTATCCTTGATTTGTACTATTATATTTGATTTCATGATTTGATCTACAAAATCTAGGTGCATGCATGAGGTTTTTGAATGAAAAGTTTTTCTTTTCCTCATGGACCACACGGTTTTACAAAGAAAATAAAGGCAACAATTTTTTGGAAAATGATCTTCACCTAAATCTATGTTCTAGATGCATGCATGATAAAGATTTAAAAATAAAACCTTGATTCATGATGATGGTGCATTCGGTCTAGGTCTAGAGTTAGGGAAATCATGTTTTGTCTCCATGAGAAAGGACACATGCATATTAATTTCCTTTGATTTAAGAATTTTGTGTTTTTGCATGTTGAAAAGTAAGCCAAGGACCTTGTTTTGTCAAATTAGGGTTCGGCCTATACACCTAGAATGGCCTAGGATGCTTTCTCAATGAAGTGTTATGAAAATAATGATTATGTTTTGTGAACTATGGTTAAATTAATATGTTTGAAATTGTGTGTAAACTTTTAATTTATATTCGGTTTTAATTGAAAAGATGAAAGAAGGATAAATGATTTTGTTTCATGAAAAAGAAAACAAGGTTTAAAGTGCTTAATGTAACAACCTCACTTTTATTAGTAAATTTTAGGTTTTATTAAAATCAGAGTTTAAAAATTTTGTTTTATTACTTAAACTTCTTTAAAAGGTTTTACGAAAATCCGGCAGAGTTTCCTCTGTTTTCCGGACTTCCCAAAAATTTTCTTCTAGAAACCTATCAGTCCAGAATTGTTTAAAAACGTAAACAACAACAGTTTAATAGTTATAACAGATCCTAACGCCCGATGGATATTAACTTCAGGGCAAACTACTAATTCATAATTAATTTACAAAAAGTCATTATCCACTCCAAAATATGTAAAATACATTCCACGTTGTGGAACTTGAAATCCTGCTCGGCCAGCACTGGTGTATGCTCCACTTGTGTACCTGAAAAATATTAACCACACAGGGGAAGCATCACACAGAACTTAAAAAGGAGATTTCTAAGCAGATATATACGACACGCCAAAAACCATTCAAGCCTATGCTATGCTACTCAATCCATGTTCTTCTTTCCCTTTTTACCTCCTAACTATTTCCCAATTCTTTTTCTTTCTAATTGTTCTCTTTTAGATAATCCCTAATCTCTATTTATTCTTGTTCCTCATTACTTTCGTTATTTTCCCCTTTTTATTCTCATTTTCCATTTGTATTTCCGTTTTAATTTCCTTTTTATTTCATTCTCATTCCCTTTATCCTTTCCATTTTCCTTTATTACTTTTTCCAATATGTGTAACCTCAATCAGAGATCTACACCTTATTTATTTACGAGGTATGCAACCACAAGCAGATGATCTGCATACCTCCACTATCTATTTACGATGCACGCAACCACAAGCAGATGATCTGCGTGCACCCACAATTTATTTACGACGTATGCAACCACAAGCAGATGATCTGCATACGCTCACCTTTTATTTATTTAAGATATATGCAACCACAAGCAGATGATCTGCATATATCCCCAATCTTGTTTACGGTGTATGCAACCACAAGCAGATGATCTGCATACACCCTTTATCTATTTACGATGCATGCAACCACAAGCAGATGATCTGCATGCACCCACAATTATTTACGACGTATGCAACCACAAGCAGATGATCTGCATACGCCCACATTTTATTTATTTAAGATATATGCAACCACAAGCAGATGATCTGCATATATCCACAATCTTATTTACGATGTATGCAACCACAAGCAGATGATCTGCATACATCCTTAGCCTCTTTCCTTTTATTTTCCATCGTTCCTTGTTATTTTTCATTATTAATTTACCTCAGTCTTTTCTCTTTTACTTTTAGTTCATTAATTCTCTTTTTCTGGTTCACTGTATCATTCTCTTTTCGCTCATTCCGTTACTTAAGGACTTATTATCACCTTATTTATTTTCCACTATTTTCAACATTTCTCTTTACTAATTTATTTTTATATTTATTTAACTCTACCTAACTGGATCATATGTTTTATATTTTAACTCTTGTACTAACTCTTAATTAACTCCAATCCCTTTCTTTTCTTTTTCTTCTTCTCTTCCTTTATTTCTTTTTCTTATTTTCCATTTATTTCTTTCATCTAATGGCTAATTACTCATTCACACCATTTATTTCTATTGACCTTAGTTTATACTAAGTTAATTCTCAACTCATTCCTATACTTTCTTAATTTAGTACCGACTCTCCATAGTTAATCTCTAATTTCTCCCTTTACTCACTTACACTACTCACTCGTTCTCATAAGTCCGATTATTTATTTCTTTTCTAATTATCTTCCATCACTATTAGCGGGCTACTCTAAGGTTCATTAATAAGTAACATTTCCCCCGGTCCTAGCGATAGATATAACTACCCAGAAATACACCCCTTAAGGACTGGTAATGAAACCCCTTACCTCAATCGATGACAGTGAGAGGGGTAACCTTAGCCTGACGCTTTACTCCCCGGCTTACGCTCTAGCTCGGCTCCAATTTGATCCTAAGCTTCCACAATCTTCGATTCCAAGCACGGCGGGGACAATCGATCTCGATCACGGTGACGATGTTGCTCCTCGTTGTTTGCGAACGATCGCGGCCGGATCGAGGCCCAAGCTTCAAGCCTGGAAGTACCCAACACAAGCCCGGTGCGAATCACGATCGGTATCGACGTCGGTGAGATCCGGTGAGGAGAGAGAAACATCAAGGGAGGAGGAAGAGAGATAGGGAACTCAAATCAATGGGGAAAGGGAGAGGAAGGAGAGCTCATGGTGATGGTGGTGGGTGGTGGTTCGTGGTGGTAGCACGGTGAGGTATGGTGGTGGAGGAAAAGGAGGAGAGAGAGGGAGAAGGAGAGAGAAACGGAATCAAGATTGAGGAGAGAAAGAGACACTCATGGTGGTGATGGTGGGCTTGGCAGTGGTGGCTGGTGTTGCTGGGGTGCTTGGGGGGGTTGCTGGACGGAGGTGGGTGAGGGAGGAAGAAGCTGGTGCGGAGAAATGGAGAGAGGAGGGTCTGGTGCGCCCAATTTATGGGCCTGGTGCGTGAAAAACGCACCCGCGCGCCTGGGCGCGGAAAGCGTGCGCCTGCGCGCGCTGCGCATCTGATGCGCATGCTGGTGATTCGGTCGCACGCCTGGGCGCCGGTGTGGGGCGCCTGGGCGCAAGGATACGCACCAGACTGGTGCTGGTGCCTGGCTGGTGCGCATTTCTGGTGGGATGATGGGGCTGGTGCGCGTTTCTGGTGCACCAGAAGGCTGGCTGGTGCAGATGGCGCGCCTGGGCGAATAATTGGTGCGCCTGGGCGAGTTTTTCACGGGTTTGGTGCACCTGATGCACACTGGTGCGCCTGGGCGTGCACCAGCGGTTCCTGACTTCGATTCGTCATAACTTTTTCGTTAACCGTCGGATCGGGTCCAAATTTTTAGGAAAGATTCTTCACCCCATAAACTTCATATCCAACGGTGGAATTTATTTTCTTAGCTTCCTATAATAAATTTCTAATTTTCTCTTTTCGGTCGATTTCTAACATTGAAAACACCGATTTAACTCCCGATCTCGCTTATATGACTTTGCCCACAGCCATAAATGCCTTCTATACAACTCCTAGGTCCTATAATCACCACTCACCTATCTAGAAAAATTCATTAAGTCACTTTTCCAATTTTTCTAAGGTTTTTAATAATTATTTCATTTAAATCAAAGTTTAGGATGTTACACTTAAAATAAACTAAGTTGGTGTATGTGTTTTGGGATTTATAATTTTAACTTGTTCCTTTAATTTCATTCGGCCCTATAGCATAATTAAGCCTAGGAGATTTAGCTGCATGAAAAAAAATTTACATAGTGATTTTTGAAAGAGATAAAGTTATTTAAAGTAAGAAAAATAAATATACTTGATTTATATCTTTGGTTCGATGTGGTTTGTGAATTTATGCATGCCTAAGTGTTTGATTTATAATTAAACTAAAGGATTAATCCATTACTTGCAAGATTTAATTCATTAGAGTGTTGTTATGATGGTGTGCTAGTTGATATTTGGATATGTAATTGGTCTTAAAATAAATTGGTTTTAAGAAAATTTCATTTGATTTATTTGAGATTTCTAAATTGTGTTTAGGGCTGTCCGAAATTTGTTCGATGGTGAAAACTTGAGTCTTAACATGTTAATTTTGAATTAAAGAACTATTTAAGGTAAAACGTGCACTAGTACAAAAAAACACATTTTAGACCAATTGATTCAGACCGGTTCCGTGCGGAACCTGTCTCTTAATGGACATTTGTTAAAACTAGACTGGTTACTTTGTATAACCAGTCTGAAAATATATTAAATAAGACTGCTTCCACAAGGAACCAATCTCTTTTTTTGTCTTTTGTTAAAATCAGACTGGTTCAATGCGGAACCAGTCTTATAAAACCAGTCTCCATTTTAGTCTTTTAAAATCAGACTGGTTCAATGCGGAAAAATCAGACTGGTTCAATGTGGAACCAGTCTCATAATAAATAAAATGAACCTGTCTAAATTTAAATTAAAAAAAATAAAAGAAAAAGCTCACCATCTCTCTTTCCCCTCACCCACATAGCCCTCACCGCTCCTCACCGCCGTCAGTTTCCTCCGCCCCTCTCTCCTTCGCCGCCGTCACCCACACAGCCCTTTCTTTCCTCCTCCGCTGTCACCATCTTTCTCTGTCTTCGATCACCACAAGAAAAGTCGTTGTTTATGGTGGAGAATTTGCGGTGGTTCTCCAACCCGCGGTCGGTGGTTGATTCAGAGCCACTCGCAACGCTCCAAGCTTCACCTTCGTTCTCTCGTTCTAACCTTCGTCTCCTTCCTTCGGTACTCGCAAGGCTCTCTTGGTTCCAACTTCCATCCATCTTTGTACTGAATGAAGCTACGATCCAGTTCCAACTTCGTCTATTACTTCACCTTCGGTATGTCTTCTCTGCATTCCTTTTTTTTTTCAAGCATTTATTTAGATTTTATTCACGATGAAGATGACTATTTTATTCCACTTTTAATTGATTGAAGTATAAGTTTAATTGATTGAATTTTTGAGTTTCAGGGTTTCAAAATTTGATTCAGTTGCTGATTTTAGGTGATTCAATTTCTGGTTTTAGATCATAGAGTTTGTGCTTTAGGGTTTTAGTTCTAACATGGTGACTAATATACGTTGTTATTTTTCTCTAATTTAGACTTAATTTGAATGCATCTAAAGTATTTGACAAAATGCCAAAACCAGTCATTTGTTCACAAGTTCAGTCACTTGGATTTACTCATTCTCTTTTGAGGAAGCTAAATCTTATTTGCCACTCATTTGCTTAAAAATCGCAGAGAGTGATCTTTTTTTTTTCCTTTTTTTCCCAGAATAGAACTTAGGAACAATTATGCATTTCCCTGAACATGCTAACATGTGAAGATTGGAATAGGACCGTACTATGATATTGTTTTGATTGGGTTTCATAACATTATCTCAAGTCCCAACCGAATGTAAACATGGGGACCTCGTCTATTATCTAACTCCAACATTGAAGGACATAATAAATCACATGAGTTTATCTGCCTAGAGTCCCATCACACTGCAAAACAAAAATACAGAGGGGTATGGATTATCTAGTAGTCCCACCACTGCGCAAAACAATTTTGGGGCTGCCAATCTTGGCAACTTGTAAAATATCAATCTAGTGGGCTTACTATATTCTTCCCTCCTTTTAATTAATCAATCTATAAGTACTTCGGTTAGTGTTTTAATTTGCGATTAGGTCGTGATTGTGTTGAGATTGCGGCCGCTGGGACATGAATTTTTTGGTGATTGAAAATTGTTTTCGAACTTTGATGCTGCAGCAATTTCAAGCACTGTCTGATACTCAAGTCAAAGAGTTTAAGGTGTATGATCTTTACTGTGTTGCTGTTTCGGATGCTATTTATAAGGGAGCAAGTATGCATAATAACCAACTTAACTTGGAGTCATAGTGACATCATGCAACCTACATAGTAAAAAAATATAAGGTATTAAAAGAAGTACAAATACGCAAGTAACTTTAAAGAATAAAGAATACCCGTAACCTGCTTATAAGCTTGGCTTCTTTTATTAAAAGATTACTATATACTTTGTATTATAATACTTATATCAGCTCTTTTTCTTGTTATTTATGCATTTCTGAGCATATGGGTTGTTAGCCTTTTATTAAAAGATTTGAGTTATGCAAGGGATCTTGATTAATAGACAGTTAACAAGGCCTCAAATAGATGCTACTACAAATGATAGCTTGAGACTGATGTACAATTTTCTGCTGCTTTCCTTTCCTTTTCCTACATGTGCTTAAATTGATCAAATAAGTGCATTATGTAAAGTCTTGTCAGGGCAGACTTTGTTCTGCATCTATTGTAAGTCATGCATTCCAAGTCTTTGTGTGAATTTTCCAATTAGTCAGTCTAATTATATATGCATCCGACAGCTTTCGGTGCATGATTTATCGACTTTTGAAGTTAACCATTCATATATTGTTTTATGAAATGCGTTGGATGGTGGCTGAGCTTTATGTTGGCACTTTGTGTTCATGCTTATGACTTTCATATTTTATATTTGATGGTTATTTTTATGCATCCTGAAATTAGTAGGTAACAATAACCAAGCCTTACTCCGTTTAAACGAGCTGATAAATTTCTGAATGTTTTCTGGCCACACTTACATGAGTCATGAATGTATATGGTATCTTTTTTAGCTATTATTGAGAAAGTTGAGGTAACATCTTGCAATATGTGCAATTTCTTATTCAGCTTTTACTTCGCAAGTGAACATGCTAGATTGCTAATACCGGTAATATTTTGTTCTATAAGTGGGGCTATTGTGCGCATAATTTTATGAGTGTTGATGTGTTTGGTAATTTATTATGGTTGTGGGTGGAATTAAAAGTCTCAAATCTATATCTCAAGTTGACTGCATGATGTGGTTGTGGGTTAAATTCTGTTATTACAGTCATCTCGTGCATCTGAAGTAGTTCCTATATCCTCTTGGGAGGGGCTGTTTGTTTAATCTGAGTTGGCTTGGGTTTCTTTTCATGTCATGGTTTTTATAAGCAATTATCTCCTTATGGAAAGCAGTTGGGGTTGGGGACATAAATCGATGGGTGAAGGGTTCAGTATTGCAAGGAAGTCAAATTTTGAAAAGTCAGACCTTGGAACCAGATTTGAAAGCTATTAAAGATAGGCTCATGACCAAGAATGTGGTATGTATTTATCCTAAGCAGCATTACTTGTTTCGACTTCTATATCTTGATGGTTATCCATCAGCTACTTTTTTACTCTATTTAATTTGTGTATAACATAAAGTTTAAGGGTGTTTCATGAATGCATAACATATTTCAGTCCTAAAGCTCCATTTTTATCAAACATGCCCTTGATATATCAAAGTGTTATTTCAAATTCTAAGCTTGTTCCATGTCATTTGTTCACTGTTTTAATGACATGAAGGAGAATAGTTGCATGTGATTCACCACGTTTGTTCCCTTTTGATTTGTTACTTGGATTGTATGATACTAGGAGAGTAGTTGTGATTTGTGTTTTTTGATATAGCATAAGATTTGATGATTGCAGCTCCACTAAAGAATATAGCCACAAACAACTTAGATGATCTTAAAGAAGAATTTGCAGCATATTTCCTTGAATTGTGGTCTATCTTGCACTAGCTAGGTATATTCCCTACTTTTCTTTGCTATTCAAGTCCATTATTTATGTTTCTGGTTGTGTTGGTTGTTTTTTGGTTGTGTTGCTGTCCAAAATTGAGAAGGATGTGTTTCCTGACTAGCTATGTTATATAGTAGGTTTTTGGATAGGTTCCTTTTATAATCAAATGTGTTTCCTGACTAACTATGTTATTTAGTAGGTTGCTGGATAGGTTCCTTTTATATAATTGATTATAAGTAGTTTGCTAGGTTCCTTTTATATTTGTGTGTTAATTTCCTTACAAATAGGTTGCTAGGTTCCTTTTATATTTGTGTGTTAATTTTCTTACAAATATTGCAGGAATGTATACTTGGCCTTGATCAAAATATAAGGTGGACGGTGTAACTTATAAAAGGAATGTTGCTAACTTGCTGGAATGTATACTTAGCCATGGATCAAAATATAAGTAGGTTGCTAGGTTCCTTATAAGGAATGTTGCAGGAATATTCTTCAGTTACATTTTGTGTAACTTATGTTAGTTTCACTTGGCACAGGAGTGTATACTTGACCTTGATCAAACGTGTAGTAGATATACATACATATATATAATGTGGTTTTTATAATATAATTTTAGCATCTAGTTATTATTTATTAGTTTTATTATATTATATTCATGTGTTTTTTTAATTGAGACCAGTTAAAAATACTGAATGAGATTGATTAAAAATTTAATTGAGATCTGTTGAAAACATTAAATGAGACTGGATAAAAATTTAATTGAGACCGATTCAAAATTTAAATGAGACTGGGTTCAAAACACTCAATGAGACTGGTTGAAAATTTAATTGAGACCGGTTCAAATCACTCAATCAGACTAGTTCATAGTTTAATTGAGACCTGTTCAAAATGCAAATGAGACTGGTTATTTTTGAATTTTCAGATCGGTTCAAATCACTCAATCAGATCGGTTCATAGTTTAATTGAGACCGGTTCAAAATGCTCAATGAGACCGGTTCTTATTTTAAAACAGACCGGTTCAAAATGCTCAATGAGACCGGTTCTTATTTTAAAACAGACTGGTTCAAAATGCTCAATGAGACCGGTTCATTTTTTAAAACAGACCGGTTAAAAATGCTCAATGAGACTGGTTCATAAATCAACAGAGACCAGTTATTTTTTAATTTTCAGACTGGTTATGAATCAGTCTGTTTAGTTGGAAACCAGACCGGTTCGGAACCAGTCTCATTTAAAGACATAGTAATAAGACCGCCACTTTTGAGACTGGTTTTGAACCAGTCTCAAATGGGGTGCGGAACCGATCTGAAATGGTCAATCTGTACTAGTGGTGTTTTTGAAATATTTTTGGGGCTTTATCAAAGTTATTTTGTAAAATGATTCCTTTCTGTCCCGCATTTTTAGAATTGTCTTTTAACTTTAAAAATGGGTTCAAGTGATTCAAAGTAAAGTTTTTAAATGATAACTGCTTTAAGGAAAAACCCGGATTGAAAACGGTTACGTTTTTAAGTTTTCCGACGAGGAATGAGAAGTGTCTAGGTTATGGAAAAGATTTTCATAATATAAGTTAATGACGTAAACGTATTTTATTTAGTACGAGGAATCTTAAAGACGAGGGATTGGGGCAGCCGGCAGCACAAGGATCCGAGGAGACGGTACGCATTAAATAGCTGGATCTCAGGTGAGAGAGAAGCTTTCCTAAGACACTGTGGTAGTTAGGTGATTTATTAGGACGTTCCGTATCATCTCAAAGATCGGAACTAAGTGGTTAGAGTCAGTAGTATAAGTGGCAATTGTTTGATTGTGTGGCCACTTATACGAAGGTGACGAAGACCACATTGATGCTGTGTGATGATTGTCTGTTGATAGCATGCTTTTATGTCTTTATTTAATTATGCATGAGAATATTTACTGTGTTGATTAAATAAGTAATATGTTGATGGACGTCTGTTACGTCCTGAATAAGGAAATAAAAATGAAGTGAATGAGTTGTGAAAGTAATAAGATGGAAAGAAAAGATACAATGAGATAAGAATAATGAATGAGAATAAGATATGTATTGGAGAAGAAAGAAAGAGTTGAGATTGGGGAAAGAATGAAATATAAGGTTGAGAACGAGCCAGAGCTGGGGAGAGTGATGTTGATATGAGATGTGGTTTCAGTGGAGCTGGGCTCCTTTGTCTTTTGGTTTTAGTCTGGGACTAGTGTTGAGTTGAGCTTGCTCCTCCATTGGCGCCCAACAAAGTTGTGATTTTTGAAGAGGTTTTGAAAAGAAGTTTCCGAAAAGATTTTTGAAAAAGAGATTTCTGAAAAGATTTGTGAAAGGAAAGTTTTGAAAATGATTCGTGAAAAAGAGATTTTGTGGGGAATGGTGAAAAGGAATTTTTAGAAAAGAGATCGTGAAAAGAAATTCTTTTGCAAATGTTCTTGAAAAGAGGTTTTTGAGAAAAATATTATAGAAAGTGTTTTTGGAAAAAGTTTACGAAATAATATTTTGTGAAAGTTTATGAAATGGAGTTTTGAGATAGTTTTGAAAAGAGTGTTCTAAAAAAAGATTTTGAGATGAGATGATTGTGAGAAAGGGAGAATGTTGAGAAAGTTTGGGATATGAGATTTGAGATTGTAATGTGATCCCAGCTCTGTGCTACGTGAGAAATGATGAGAGAAAGTTTGTGCAAAGTTAGTGGTCAGGACTCATTGAAGGGTTGCACGAAGGATGGGCCGACCATTAGGATAATTAAAAAGATTAAAAGACTTTAAAAGACATACGCGGTGAGGTATGAGAGTGCGAAGTAGTGGAGAGGAAGAAACCATAGGTATCTGCGGATACTTAGGAGGAGATTGTATTAGGGGAGGACGATGATGGTGAAACGTCAAGAAGTCTAGAGTGTGTTTCTAGGCAGAACGAACTCCACATGTGGCGCACTAACGTGGTGGGGACTGGGTCTAATGCCGTGGCAAGTTTTGCGGGCCCACTAGAAACATACTGTCGCCCCCTAGATTGCAAATCGAGAACAGTGAGAGGGACTGGAACAGGGCATTGTGTTTGCCACTGCGTAGACAGTGAGCCTTGTTATTATTGAAATGATTTGAGGACGAGATCCTCCTGGTCTGGGACCATTTATGTGTTGTGACAGCTGTCGTGCCCGCGTGGTAAAGGTCCTGTACTCCTGTTTGCTTCCGATTAGGTTGGGTAGATGACCGAGGAGATGTAGACGTGAGCGATAACCGAGAACGAAATGAGTACCCTGATGATATTTTGTATGAAAAGATTATCAGTATGAGAGGGAAAAGGATTGAGAAAGAAAGAATGTTTAAGAGAAGTGAAATTGAGTTTGAAAATGAAATGAAAGATAAACGCTGATAAGACTGATAATAATGTGATAACATACTCGAACATTGTGTGCTTGTATGTTTTATTATGTATTTGTATGGTCCTACTATCTTTCCTATCGTAATCCCACATCGTCGACGATGCGTCGTTCGGATCGCTTACTCTCTCCTGTTTGTTGGCATATCGGTGCTGCTGATGTCTCAACGGGCAGATGGAGTAACGGATGGAAGTCACCGTCCAAGGCTACAGGGACTACAAAGAGAAGATTCGGTATGAGGCTCGGAGGAACTCCACCACTCTCAATGGAGCAGAGCCGGAATCTACTAGCAAGAAGGGAATCCCAACAAGGAGGGCAACACCTTCGAGAGCAAAGAGAGGACGCAAGAAGAAGAAAGAGGACTTTCACCCCATAGTTCTTAAGTGGATAGTTTAAGACTAGTGTGGCTAGTTTAGATTGTGGTGATTAATTGATTTAAGGATTATCGAAGCCAGGTGCCATTTATGTAATCAAGCTAAGTTTTAATTTGACTTGTGGAGCCTACTTTTATTCAAAGTTAATTTATGAAAAGTTTTTGAGAATTGTCAAGATGCTTTTGAACTAAGTCCTTTTATGAAAGCGAATGTTTTATGAAAGAACAGTTTTAGTAACAACTCGGTTTTCGAAAGAGAGTGTGGAAGGACCTCAAGACCTTTTTAAATATGTTTCCAAACACTCCGATAATGTTTTACAAAAAAAAATAATTTTGGCCTCATTTTTGCAACCTAAATGGATAAAAGCTGGTTACTTTTGAGTGACAAAAATCGGGCTGTTACATGTTTGAGTTAAGAGAAGATTTTCTTGATGCAAGTTAATAACGTAAACGTGTTCTATTTAATACGAGGAATTTTAAAGACGAGGGATTGGAGCAGCTGGCAACGATAAGGATCCGCGGAGATCGTGTGCATATATTTGCTGGGACTAGAGGTGAGAGAGAAGCTTTCCTAAGACACCGTGGTATTTAGGTGATTTATTAGGACGTTCCGGATCATCTCAAAGATCGGAACTTGGTGGTTCTGAGTCAGTAGTATAGTGGCAATTGTTTGTGTTGTGTGGCCACTTATACGAAGGAGACAAAGACCACATGTTGTTGTGTGATGAAATTATATGATGATGATTTGAAATAGCATGCTTATGTTTATCTATTTAGATGTTTAATTATGTATAATGATATTGAATTGTGAAGGATATGAGTAGCATGCTGATGGACGTCTGTTACATCTTGAAAATGAGATAATTAGAATAAGATGTGAATGTAATGAATTATGATTGAAGAGAAAGACGAATGAGATAATGTGGATAAGATTGTGGAAGTAAAAGGCACAAAGAGAAGATATAACACCCTGTTTGGCCTAAGTCCTTATTGAATAAGGCAGCCTTGATAAGACATTAAGAAAAGAAATAATGATATGAGTTATGAGAATGATTGGGAAAGAGATATGAGCTGAGATTATAAAGAACTAGGATTGTGAAAAGATATGAGATATTATGAGAACCGTAAGAATGTGATATGAGATAAGTTATGATGTGAGCGAAAAGTATTGTAATGCTAATGAGAATAATGCTATTGAGCAAGAGACGATAATAATGATACGGATGAGCCGGAGCTGGTGAAAGTAATGCTAATGTTGGTTATTGAAATGAGATGTGATATGAGTGGAGCTGGGCTCCTTAGTGGTGAAAGTGAAGCCAGAGGGCTAATGTTCCAAAAAGAGAGTTATGTTGTGATTCTGAGAAAGTTTACGAGATGAGATGTTGAGAAAGATCATGAAATGAGATTTTGTGAAAGTTTATGATATGAGATGTTGAGAAAGTATTGTGATAATTAGTGGTCGGGACTCGTTGAAGGGATGCACTAAGGATGAGCCGACCTTAGGGTAATAACTAAACTCTAAAACTTTTAAAAGACATTGACGAAAGCGGTGAACAATGAGTGCGAAGTAGTGGAGAGGAAGATACCCCGGGTATCAGGGATATTCGGGTTGTGAATGCAATAGGGTAGGCTAGGGCGGTAAAACGTCATGATGCCTTGAGTACTATTCTGGGCGGAACGAATTCCACATGTGGTATACCAGACGTGGTGGGGACTGGGTCCTAAGCCGTGGTAAGTTCTGCACCCGGAACTAGAATAGTACTGTCACCCCTATGGCAATTCAGGAACAGTGAGAGGGACTGGAACGGGGCTATGTGATTTTGCCACTGTACCCGATTTTTATACAGTGTGCCTTGATATTATATGATTTGATTTGATTTGATTTGAGACTGTACTCGATTTTCTACAGTTCTCCTGGCTTGGAGCCATTTGATTTGTTGAGATAGCTGTCGAGCCCGCGTGGTAAAGGTCCTGTACTCCTGTTTGCTTCCGACTAGGTTGGGTGGATGACCGAGGAGATGTAGACATGTGTGCTAACTGCGAAAGAAACGAGTACCTCGATGATAATTTAATTCCCCCAATCATCGATGGATGTGATCTGATAAGACATGATAAGAACAGTTTAAGAGGCATGAAAAGATTTACAATCATAAGAAGCAAAAGCTTATGAAATGTTGATAATGAGAAATGAATCGAGAATGAAAGTGTGGAAAAGTAAATGAGATCATATGAGAATGGAAATGAATAAGATTTACAAGTTGAGATTGAGAAAGAAAGAATGATTATGTTGAAAAGTGAAAACAAGTTTGGCAAGATAATGATGATGATGATGATGATGATGATGATAATGATGATGATAATAATGAAAAACTTAATGCTATGTTATATTTATGTTGCATTGTTGTGCTGTATATGTGTGATGCTGTATATTTGTATGGTCTTGATATCTTACCTATCGTAAATCCACACCGTCGACGATGCATCGTTCGGATTGCTTACTCTATCCTGTTCGTTGGCATATCGGTGTTGTTGGTATCTCAACGGGCAGATGGAGCATCGTATGGAGATCGCCACCTGGAAAAGGCACGGAAACGGTTGGAAGCCTACCCCCTATGGCTGGGTATGGACTGGTTGTACTCAGATAGTGATTCCGGACTCAGAGCACACCTTGAGCGGAGTTAACCTAGAACCGCATCTGGGACAAGTCACGGTACGAGGATACAGTAGCTGCGAAGAAAAGGTGCGAAATGGGACTCCGGAAAGCTCCACCGCTCTAGATGGGGTGGAGTTAGAGTCAAACGACAATGGGAGAGCAGCGGCAAAGATGGCATCATCTTCGGGAGTGAAGAAAGGACACAAGAGAAAAGGGAAACTTCATCCGGTCTGTTGGAAACCAACAAGCGGGCTAAACAAATACTAGAGGGGGGGTGAATAGTATTTTGAAGCACTAATACCAAATATTTCGATTGATAATTGAAGAATGGAGCTAAGACTGAATTTTCTGGAATCAGACACAAAAGACTCGAGTCTTTTGTGAAATACTCGAGTTTTTCAGTGATGAACAACTCGAGTCTTTTCTGAAATACTCGAGTTTTTCCTATCAGATAGCAGAAAAACCAGAAACGAAAATTCAGCAATTTAACTCAAATCAATTCAATAATAAACAGGAACTTATCCAACAGAATAGCAAGCAATCTAAATAACTTTTAACACAAAGATTCCTTGAACTTGCTACCTAATTGTATAAATCCTAATTGATTGAAATGACTTAAGTCTATTGAGCTAGAAAGTAGATTAAAAGCAATAAACCACCACTCAAGCAATTTTATCCTGGTTCACTCCAACAATGAGCTACATCCAGTCCTGCTAATCACTTAGGAGTTTCTACTAATAATCAAATTGTTAGAAATTACAAAGGATTGCTTGAGAATGGCCTCACTCAACCTAACCCTTCAAGAGTGTACCAAACTCTTGATTTCTACCCCAATTTGATTCCGGTGATTGAAGAACTCTTCACAAAGCTTCCTTGAACTCCCTTCAAGAAACTCCACCGGGCTAGGAACCTCCTAGTCTTGTGCTTGAGAACCTCTCAAGACTTCCAACACCCTAAGCCACTTAGGGTTTGCTTGGGAACAATCCAAGACTTTGAATAATCAAGCTTTTTGTATGTGTATTACTAATCTCACAATGGATTAGCACAAATAAGCACAGCTCAATGTAAGAATTGAGACCTAAAACTCAACTTGGAATAAAATGACAATATGAGTGAGAAGTTGAGCTTTTTAGGAATTAACACTTGATAAGAGGAAATTATAAAAGCTTGAACACACTATGATCTTGTTGTCTTGTTTGTTCTTGCACAAATTCAAAGAGCAATTTTACAATGAGGTTCAGAATACTCTCTTGGGGTTGGATGAGACTCAAATGCCCTCAATTGGTTTTTGAGTCTCTCCAACGTTCATTTTTGCTGACTGGACAAAAATACTCGAGTCTTTTGGAAAATACTCGAGTCTTTTTGGTCGGTCACAAGTGAATTGGTGCACGAACCAGACTAACGGTCATATTTGCTGACCTGGCACAAATACTCGAGTTTTTCGATAAATACTCGAGTATATACTCGAGTCTTTCTCAAAATACTCGAGTATTTTGATCAGATATGGGAAAAATTATTTTTCAATTTTATTTTTCCTCTCAAGTATTAATTTTTGGTCAATCTCAACTTAATAATCATATAAAAATTTATTCGTAGAAGAGACTAACTATTTCTACCCACTCTCAACCACTCTCAACATAAATTAGAAATTTACAATTAATATTTGATTGAGAATGATTGGGCACTTGTCTTCTTTTCTTGACTTCTTGTTGATGTTGATGTTGGAATATCTTCAAGGTATGATTTGTTAATTATTTTGTCATCATCAAAACATAATCCACATAATTAGGAGCATTGAATTCACAATCTCCCCCTTTTTGGTGATGACAAAATAATTAACACTTGATCCATTTGTTGAGCTTGATCCACTTGGAGATGCAACTCTCCCTCACTATATGATACTTTTCACCTATCTAAAAATTCAGCTTGAGCAAGATGTTAAGACAATTTAATTTTAGCACCAAGCCTATGGTATTAGAGTATTTAACAATTATCAGAGTATATACCATAATTAGAGATTTTAGGTGCAACAATATCAAGACAAGTGTATAATATCTCTCCCCCTTTTTGTCATACGCCAAAAAGATGTAACAATTTAAAAAAAAGATCAAGGGAGGAGAGGTGCATAATTGGACAACCCCATAACCAACTATGCAAAAAAAATAGACTTAATAATAAACATAAGGAGCTCCCCCTGAAGCTTTGCACAAACATCATAATGAAAATCAAATTCATTAACATAAAAACATCATAAAAGGTCCAAATCAAAAGGTGCAATAATAAACCCAAAGTCTCAAAACACCAAGTTCTCAAAGTACAGAAAATGCAACAAGATCAACATGATGAAAACATAATGAAAACTAAAATAGAAAATCCATAAGCAGCAGCATCAAAACATGGAAGGAGCTGGATCATCTGGAGGAGGATAGAACCGAGAGAAGGCCGCCATCATCTCATCAAACCGGCGGTGCATCTCCCCTGACTGCTGGTCCAGGCGGGCATTAATCTGGGCCGAGTGCTGATCCAAATGAGAATAAAACATGGCAGACTCTGCACTCATCCTAGTGTCTAAGCTAACAAAATCATCATGCTGGGCGTCCATAGCATGCACAAGGGAGTCCATCCTCCCATCTAAAGTGTCCAACCGTGTGATAACATTGTCTCTCCAGCCCAAGTTATCAAACCCAGATTGAGATCCAGTAAAGTCATCAAAATTAATCTGATCCTCAATAGGGTCCCCTCCTTCAGCCTGCGCAAATGCTGCAGCTTCCTCTTCCATCTGTTGGGCATCCACCCCTTGTCGAGCTGCAACATTCGCAACCCTCTCCATCTCAGCAATATCAGATAGGTACAAGTATTGGCCAGAGGGTTCATGAAATGCCATGTCTTGATGACTCAAGGTGCCTTTGTTGAGGCAGTGCTGGTTCACATGAAGAGTCTTTTTCTCTTCATTCCGTGGGATAGGCACCTTGAAGTAACGCAACAGGAAACAAACATGCATGGCATAAGGCAAGGTTTTCGGGTGTTTAGACTTTGCAGCAAGGAGCATTCGGTCCAAAATTATGCGAGACCAATTTAGCTTCTCATTGTTCAGGATGGCACTAAGAAGCCTAAGTTCATTGTTTGTGGGCTTAGCATAATTGGGTGAGGTTTGAGGCACTAACTGATGGCATACTATATAGTGCAACACCCTAGTGTGGATAGTCATATATGAGGAATGCTTAATTCCTTCGGTCCATACACGACCGGGGCGCAAACAACTTTGAAAAATTCCGTCCGCATCTGCCTTTAAAGAATTGTCCCCGTGTCGTGTAGTCCCAAAAGCAACAAAAAGGTCCTTAGCGCTAATTTTGAATCTAACACCCTCAACCATGGTTTCTATGACATCATTATGTAGCCTAAGGTTCGCATAAAAAGTTCTAACTAACCTAGGATAGATAGGGCCATTAAATTCCAGAAATTGAATAAGTTTTTGATACCTAAGGTTAGTAACAAATGAGAAACCCTTACTTTCAAGGAATGCACTGTTGATCCAAGAGATAACTCCGAACTCCCTAGTGGCAAAGCCTTCCAACCGTTCCAAGCATTCATCTTCTTGATAGTACTCCGGAATATCCTCCTCAGAAGATGATTCGGCAATCCTAACTCTCTTTCCTTTACCAGATGAGGAAGCCATAGAGGAATTGATGAAAAATTGAAGTTTTGGAAAGTTAGGGTTTGAAAAGGGGGTGACGGATTTGAGGTTGAAAAGTGTTGAAATTCGTTGAAATAATGGTAGAGAAGTGATTAGAGGATGTAAAACTAGTAAGATTTGGCAAAAATTTGAGTAAAAACGGAGTTTTGAGGAGAGAGATATGAGAAAACCGAGAGAGAAGAGAAAGGGGTTCGTGAAACTCGAGTTTGTGGGGGCTGGAGTATATATAAACTCGCCAAAATACTCGAGTATATTCAACAATACTCGAGTTGTTCGTTGCAAAATACTCGAGTGTTTGAGAATATACTCGAGTCGTTCGTGACTCAGCCCAGATTTCCCCAGAAAACTCGAGTAAAAACTTAAAAACTCGAGTTTGGTCAGAAAGTTCAAATTTCAGGAAAACCCAAAATACTCAAGTTTTTGGAAAATACTCGAGTTTGGTCTGAAAGTTCAAAAATTGGGGGTTTCGAAAGACTCGAGTGTTTTGAAAAACACTCGAGTATTTTTATCAGACCCTGATTAAAAACTTTTTCAATTTAAAACTGATTTAATTTTGAATTAATATACTCGAGTTTTTTTTTGGAAAAACTCGAGTATTTTGACAGAACAGAAAGTAAAAACACAGTTTTGAAAGACCAAACACAAATCAAACACAAATGCTTCACTACCAACTTGGAATATAGTACAGAATCACACACAATTAACACATACAATTTCAAATATCATCAAGGACAATTTAACTAATAATCAATAACACATTAGAGTAAGACTAATATGGTGATTTTTCAAAAAATGACACACAATGCAATTAGCCTATATTAGCTTCATCTAAAATACCAAGTTCTCTCCTAATATGATAAAAGGTGTCCCTTGGTAGAGGTTTTGTAAAAATGTCGGCTAATTGATTTGTGGTACTAACAAATTCAATTGTGCAATCACCCTTATGTACATGATCTCTTAAAAAGTGATGTCTTATTTCAATGTGTTTAGTTCTTGAGTGATACACCGGATTCTTAGTCAAATTGATTGCACTCGTGTTATCGCATCTAATCGGAATATTTTCAAGTTTCAAACCAAAATCCGATAATTGTTGTTTCATCCATAACAGTTGAGCACAACAACTACCGGCTGCGATATATTCCGCTTCGGCGGTAGAAAGAGCGACACAAGCTTGCTTTTTAGAAAACCATGACACCAATGAACTTCCCAAGAAATGACAAGTACCACTGGTGCTTTTGCGATCAAGCTTGCATCCCGCGAAGTCGGAATCCGAGTAACCAACTAAACTAAGATTGGCATCAGCAGGATACCATAAACCAGTGTTAATTGTTCCTTTTAGATACTTAAATATATGTTTAACTGCGGATAGGTGAGATTCTTTAGGATTAGCTTGAAATCTAGCACACATGCATACACTAAACATAATATCCGGTCTAGATGCAGTGAGATATAGGAGACTACCTATCATACCCCTATACTTACTAACATCAACCGGTGTACCTTGTTCATCCTTGTCTAGGTAGCATGATGTGCTCATTGGAGTGTAGGCTTCCTTGCACTTGTCCAATCCGAATTTTTCAAGGAGCTCTTTGCAATATTTCCCTTGATGCACAAATATCCCCTCCTTGACTTGCTTTATTTGTAAGCCTAGGAAGAACTTGAGTTCTCCCGTCATTGACATTTCAAATTCCTTTTTCATCAAATTTGAAAACTTTCTACAAAGAGACATGTTAGTAGCACCGAAAATGATATCATCAACATAGATTTGTACTAACAAAATGTCATCCTTGGTTTTATAAATAAATAGTGTATTATCAACCTTCCCTCTTTGAAACTTGTTTTCTAATAGAAAGGAACTCAATCGATCATACCAAGCTCTAGGAGCTTGCTTCAATCCATAGAGTGCCTTTTTCAATTTATAAACATGGTTTGGAAATTCACTATTTTCAAAACCGGGGGGTTGTTTGACATACACTTCTTCATTTATAAACCCATTCAAGAAAGCACTTTTAACATCCATTTGATATAAAGTGAATTTCATGATTGAATCATAAGCAAGTAAAATTCGGATTGCTTCAAGACATGCAACCGGAGCAAAGGTCTCATCATAATCGATACCTTCCTCTTGGTTGTACCCTTGAGCTACTAGTCTAGCTTTGTTTCTTATAATCAACCCGGATTCATCAAGTTTGTTTCTATAAATACATTTAGTACCAATTATGGTATGATCATCGGGTTTAGGGACTAGATCCCAAACTTCATTTCTTTCAAATTGGTTTAATTCTTCTTGCATAGTAAGAACCCAATGATCATCCTCAATGGCCTTTTTAATTGAATCGGGTTCAATTTGAGAAATAAATGAGACATAGTGGCAAATGTTTTGAATAGACCTACGAGTAAGTACTCCCTTTGACATATCTCCTATGACTTTGTCTATAGGATGAGCCTTGACCGATTTCCAAGTTGGAGGAAGTTCTTCCCTTACTTCTCCTTCATCAACTTTTGAATTCTCTCTCTCTTTTTCTTCTTTTGAAAAGACAATGCCATCTTCACTAGCATCACATAAAACACAATACCAAGGATTTTGCCTTTGTTGTTGTCCCCATAAGTGACATAACCCTTTTCCTTTGGAGTAAGCTCAATGAAGTGCCGCTTATCTCCCGTCATGTGCTTCGAACATCCACTATCAAGATACCACAATTGTTTTTCCGTTCGAAGGCACACCTACAAAATGAAATCACTTGTTCACTTTGGGTACCCAAACAATGTTGGGTCCCTTAGGGTTAGTGTTGGGACTTTCTCCCTTCTTAATCCACATATAAGTGCCCTTTTTCATTTCAAACTTCTTAATGTGGCACTCAATGTTGATATGTCCAACTTTTCCACAATAAGTACAAGTTGGTCTCTTTGATGAGTTTTTCTTAGAAAATGTTCCAACCACCTTGTACTTTTTGTCCTTTTTATGAACATATCCTAAACCGGTTTTGTTGTGATTATGTCTTTGAGAGTTCAACAACCGGTTGAGGTTTCTATCACTATGTGAGATTGTGAGTTTGTTTTTCAATTCTTTCACTTCTTTTTCAAGATCATCACATCTCTCACATGAAGTGATAATTTCCTCATGATTTGCACAATCACTTTGATGACTAGAATTAATAAGTTCCAAGGATTCATTTTGAAGTTTCAACTCATTTACAGATTTTTGCAATTCATCAATTTCATGTTGAAACTCCAAAATTTTCTTTCCTTTTTCCTTATTAATTTTAGCAAGCCTTTTAAATTGAATTAACATTTCATTGTAGGCTTCTTGCAAATCATCATATGAAATGGAGTTTGAAGATGAACAAGAAGAGCTAGAGGTTACCTCATCATCACTTTCACTCATGCCATGATTAGCTCTTGATGAGGACTCATGATTGTTCTTGGCCATGAGACAAAGGTTTGCATTTTCATCACCGGAGCTACTTGAAGACGATTCATTGCTCTTCTCCGGTGCATCCCAAACAATGTATGCACGCTTCCCTTTGGTCTCTTGGGTCTTCTTGTCATTCTTCTTCAAGAATGTGGCACATTCCATTCTTATGTGACCAACCCCACCACATTCATGACACTTAACTCCATCATTGGTACTCTTTTCTTTTTGTTTGGAGTCTTTGGTTCTCTTGAAATTGGATGAAGATCCACCTTTCTTCCCTTTGAAGAATTTGTTGAATCTTTTCACAAACATCCCAAATTCTTCTTGATTTGGTTCACCATCGGAATCTCCACTTGTAGAGCATTCTTCAACTTCTTTTGTAGCTTTGGTTGAAGCTTTGAGTGCTATGCTCTTTTTCTTTTTGTCCGATTCCTCATGCATCCCAAGTCTTGTAAGCTCCATCTCATGCTCTTGGAGTTTGCCAAACAAAGTGGCTAAGTCCATGCTATTTATGTCTCTTGATTCCTTGATGGCGGTTACCTTGGGTTGCTAACTCCTATCAAGACATCTTAGAATTTTGTTAGTAGTTTCACCATTGCGAAATACTTTTCCCAAGGAAATCAAATGATTAACAATGTGAGAGAATCGCTTTTGCAAGTCACTAATGGTTTCATTTGGAAACATGTGGAACAATTCATATTCGTGAGTTAGAGAATTCAATCTTGCATCTCTAACCTCACTTGTTCCCTCATGTGTGACTTGCAAAGTATCCCACATTTCTTTTGCCGATTTACATTGGGAAACTCTATAAAATTCATCATGGGATAGAGCCGAAAAGATGATGTTTTTAGCTTTTAAATCAAATGAGACTTTTCTCTTTTCATCATCATTCCAACTACTCCTTGGAATTTCAACAATTTCATCATTTATTTTCTTTTTGGGAATGAAAGGACCATTTTCAATTGCATCCCAAATATCCATATCAATTGCTTCAATAAAAACATTCATGCGAGTTTTCCAATAAACATATCCTTCACCATTAAATAGTGGATGACGGTTTATTGAAGCTCCTTCTCCACCAAAGTTATTGCTAGAGCCCATTAAGTTTCCAAAAGGATCATTTTCGAAAAAGTTGTTACACTCGATCTTTCGACCGAGCTCTGATACCACTTGTTGGAAACCAACAAGCGGGCTAAACAAATACTAGAGGGGGGGGTGAATAGTATTTTGAAGCACTAATACCAAATATTTCGATTGATAATTGAAGAATGGAGCTAAGACTGAATTTTCTGGAATCAGACACAAAAGACTCGAGTCTTTTGTGAAATACTCGAGTTTTTCAGTGATGAACAACTCGAGTCTTTTCTGAAATACTCGAGTTTTTCCTATCAGATAGCAGAAAAACCAGAAACGAAAATTCAGCAATTTAACTCAAATCAATTCAATAATAAACATGAACTTATCCAACAGAATAGCAAGCAATCTAAATAACTTTTAACACAAAGATTCCTTGAACTTGCTACCTATTTGTATAAATCCTAATTGATTGAAATGACTTAAGTCTATTGAGCTAGAAAGTAGATTAAAAGCAATAAACCACCACTCAAGCAATTTTATCCTGGTTCACTCCAACAATGAGCTACATCCAGTCCTGCTAATCACTTAGGAGTTTCTACTAATAATCAAATTGTTAGAAATTACAAAGGATTGCTTGAGAATGGCCTCACTCAACCTAACCCTTCAAGAGTGTACCAAACTCTTGATTTCTACCCCAATTTGATTCCGGTGATTGAAGAACTCTTCACAAAGCTTCCTTAAACTCCCTTCAAGAAACTCCACCGGGCTAGGAACCTCCTAGTCTTGTGCTTGAGAACCTCTCAAGACTTCCAACACCCTAAGCCACTTAGGGTTTGCTTGGGAACAATCCAAGACTTTGAATAATCAAGCTTTTTGTATGTGTATTACTAATCTCACAATGGATTAGCACAAATAAGCACAGCTCAATGTAAGAATTGAGACCTAAAACTCAACTTGGAATAAAATGACAATATGAGTGAGAAGTTGAGCTTTTTAGGAATTAACACTTGATAAGAGGAAATTATAAAAGCTTGAACACACTATGATCTTGTTGTCTTGTTTGTTCTTGCACAAATTCAAAGAGCAATTTTACAATGAGGTTCAGAATACTCTCTTGGGGTTGGATGAGACTCAAATGCCCTCAATTGGTTTTTGAGTCTCTCCAACGTTCATTTTTGCTGACTGGACAAAAATACTCGAGTCTTTTGGAAAATACTCGAGTCTTTTTGGTCGGTCACAAGTGAATTAGTGCACGAACCAGACTAACGGTCATATTTGCTGACCTGGCACAAATACTCGAGTTTTTCAATAAATACTCGAGTATATACTCGAGTCTTTCTCAAAATACTCGATTATTTTGATCAGATATGGGAAAAATTATTTTTCAATTTTATTTTTCCTCTCAAGTATTAATTTTTGGTCAATCTCAACTTAATAATTATATAAAAATTTATTCCTAGAAGAGACTAACTATTTCTACCCACTCTCAACCACTCTCAACATAAATTAGAAATTTACAATTAATATTTGATTGAGAATGATTGGGCACTTGTCTTCTTTTCTTGACTTCTTGTTGATGTTGATGTTGCAATATCTTCAAGGTATGATTTGTTAATTATTTTGTCATCATCAAAACATAATCCACATAATTAGGAGCATTGAATTCGCACGGTCGTCTTCGACAGGAAGGTTTAAGGGTAGTGTTATTAGTCTAAATCTGTTGTTAGTGCTTTGAGTCAAGGATTACCCAAGCAATGAACCAGTTATGTAATCAAGCTAAGTCTTTAATTCTATCTTGTTGAGTACTTCTATTTTGGAAGATGGGACAATGTAATCTTTTGGAACAGTTATGAATACTTTTGATATAATACAATGGATCATGATGCTTTTTGAACCAAGCCACTTTATGACGATGAATGTTTTATGTAAAGAAATGTTTAGTAACAACTCGGTTTTCAGGAAAGAATGTTGAGTGCAACAACGACATCTCAATAACGTTTTCAAAAAAAAAAAATTGGCCTCATTTTTAGCAACTTAATATATAAAAGTTGGTTATTTTGGGTTACGAAAATCGGGCTGTTACATTATGGTATCAGAGCTTATGGTAATCCTTAGTGGCCTTAAGTATGGGCTTACATGCTTTGTTTGTGTGACTCTGTGTGTTTGCTAGTGTAAGGATAGGAGTACAAGGTTAAGGTTCTCGCCTTTCTGAGATGTGAGACTTTGTCTGTGTATTAGTGTCTGCTGTGTTGGTCTGATGAACCTGTTGGTTAAGTAATTTGAAGGAAGTAGATCGAGTAGGAAGCGAATAGATTCTAAGTCGAGACCCCATGACTTTTGATGTTGTATTATTGCTTGATAGACCTAAGTTTGTTGATCTTGATGCACCTTTTGGTACCAGGGTAGTCATTACCTTTAAGAGTATAGGATGTTAACCTTGGATCACCATGCTTGTTGAATTGCTTCAACAAAGACAGTCATTATTGCTGAAATTCAAACTTTTTCTTCATGAGCCATACTATTAAACCATAGCCTTACCGATTCTTTCCGAAATCCATTAGCCTGATTTTTGAAAATGGAAGTGTCATAGCTACCCAAATAGCTTAGGCTTGAATGATCATGGATGGATCAATGGTGGTAACTGAATAAAAGAAAGGACAATGGTGAATTTAGTAGTAAGTTTGAACAAAGTTGGGGAGTTGCAAGGAAGACAAGAGGTGTATGTTACCGGTAATTTGAGGAAATTATTATAGGGATCCGGATAATTAGAACCATTTTGTGCTATAACTAGATGCCTAGACGGTACAAGTGATAGGCAAGATCGATGTTTAGGATGAATTTGACGAAAAAAGTGGAGTTGTTTTGAGTAGATAAGACCAGAGTTACGATAAAATCTCCCCAGAGCCGTAGGAATGATGGATGAAAGCATTAGAGTTAGAAAGAGAACCGAAGGAAGGAGTAGTTACTTATGAATTAGTGAGAATCCAAAGTTGTCGAGAATAGTGAATGCCTAGTGATTTTTGGACCTTTTAGCAGTTTTGAGAGTAAAAACCTCGTACTCTTGGAGATGCGTGAAGTTATGTTTGCTTGATATCCCCTGAGCTTGTGCCTAAGGTTGAGACTTATGTAACGACGATCAGTTAAAGAGATGGTGTCCTCTTTGTTTAGTCCATTGGACTTGACTCAATTCGACATGCAAGTGGTAGCACGTGTGAAGTTTCTTCGACCGAAAACGACAAACGAGGAGTACTGTAAAGTAAATAATGCCAGAAAAGGAAATACGACCACGAAGTGAGAATGAGAATGTTCTTATGGGTCTCACTGTAATATGAGAATTTTGTGTCCTGCTGCTCCATCCGTAACGTATTTCTCGAGGACGAGAAATCTTTAAGTTGGGGAGAATGTGACGACCCGCAAATTCCTCGTCTGTTTTAAATGAATTTTTGAAATATATTTTATCAATAATAGATGTATGGATGTGAAGATGAGTGTTTTCATGCATTTACAGCCAAAGATTTCATTATTCGAGATTTCTTTAAGAATTGGAATTCTTTGTGAACTTTAATAGATTGATTAACTTTGAAAATTCGTATCTTTTTAACCGTAACTCCGAATTTTATGATCTTTATATGAAAACGATCGTATTGAAATGTAGATTTCAAAAATGTAACTTTTATATATTTCTGGGTTTATTTGCAAAAATTTATTTCCAGCTAATTAAAGGACAAATTTCTAAAGGATAAAGTGGTAAAAATAGTTTTTAATCTCCAATGAACTTTTCCTTTTGAGGATCCCTTTTATATATGCAAATATGATTTTATAAAATGAAATGAGGGCTATGTCTATAGCCCATTGGTGCAGTTAATGGTTTTATTTAAAGTGTGTATTTTAGAATTTTTATTCACTATTGTGAGTGATCGTCTTGTTATAAAGGGGAAAATTATTTTATGTGATTTTATAAAAATGAATTTGAAATAAAATGAGTATTTGATGTGAAGTGTATGTGAATGTTTGTGTGATGTATGAATTCCTTGCATTCCATTATTTTCCATTAAGGTGGCCTAGCATTTTAAATACTTGTATAATGTGTGTGATTAGAGAAATGAAAATTTAGATTTGTGTATAAGTGTGTATAGGTGGCAAGCATGCATGAAGAGAGACTAGGAAAGTTTATTTTCTACTAGGATTAAGAAAATTAAGAGTAAAAACTTAATCCATGGAAAATTAGGAGATGTGATGTAGGAAACCAAATGATGAGCGAAGGGACCTAATACCTTAAATTACTCCTAGATGTCTCTTTGATAAAATCCACCTATGCAACAAATCAAAGTACCAAAGTTGCCCCTCCTAAACCCACATAGAACCGAATTTCCAAGGGCAAAATAGGAAGCACACGGCTTGCCTATATATAGCCTAGCCATGAGTTCATTTCCTTCATTCACTCATTCATTTCTTCAGTTTCATTTTTTCATTTTCTAAACACAACTCTAAGAGCAAACCAAACTCTAAGAGAGAGAGAGAGAGAGAGAAAGAGAGAGGGTCGTGAGGAAGAGAGGAGGAAGAAGAGGAGCTCAAGCTTGATCCAAGGACTTTCATTGAAGATCCAAGAGCTTAGAAGACTAGAAGACTTGGATCTTAGGTGTGTGGTTCGAATCATGAAGAAGTGTGACGGTTTAGGTTCCTTTTAGGTTTTGTGATCTTCCTTTCTTTTTCATGTTAAACTTTATGGCTTGGATTATGAGTACATGTGTTGTTTGTGCTTGATCATGAACTTGAAGCTAAAAAGAAACTTGTAATAAACTAAACAATGGACTTGATGATTTGGTTAAGGTTTTCATGATGGATCTTGATGCTTTTTAAACTAAATCATAAAGATCTAAAAAGATGTTGATATTTTTGTGAGTTTAAAGTAAATGCTTTTGCATGTTAAATTTTCTTGCTTAAACCGTGATCCATGAAGCATTTATGTGACTATTTGATGAATAAAGATATGATCTAAGCTTGCTTAATGATAAAGTTGAGATCTTTGGCTTTGCATGTTGATTTGATGATGATCTTGGTGATTTATGTACATGCATGTGATGATCCATGTTTGATGAGTGAAAAGTTAAGACCTTGAGTCATGCATGTCAATTTTAAGTGAAAAGATCATGTTTTTCTTGATGCATGATTCGGTTTTGATGATATGAGTAAAGAAACAAGCTTTGAAAATGATTTTGAGCATGAACATGATTTAATCTAAGTGTTGATCTTGTGCATGTTAAATTTGAGTGAAAAGATGTGACTTTTCTTTGATGCATGTCACGGTTGGGGTTTAGATTTGGGGAAAATGAAATTATTTTTCTTATGCAAGTAATTGATTGTGATTCTTTGATGTAGGTATGGTGTATTTTGATTTTATATACATATGCTCACTTGAAAGTTGTTGATTTGCTAAGAATATGCTCATGCATGTTGGATTTTTCTATTGATCTATGGTTTTTAGTTACATGCATGTCGAGATCTAAGTTGTTTTGATGAATAAAGCATGCATATTAATTTTTATAATTGTTGTGATTTTTGGTTTGTGCTCAATAATTATTGAAAGGAAATTGTGATTAGTCTTAAGAGTTTGTGCATGTTAAGGATTTGGCTAATCTTGAGTTTTGAGTGCATGCATGATGGTTATTTTCGGTTTGCTTGAGAAATAAGCTTGGATTAATTTATTTTCCTACTTATATTTTCGGTCAAGGCATGAAAAATAGGTAAATGAGTTTGACTTTGAATGCATGTGGAAGTTTTGATAAGTTTAGATATTTTCTTAAGTGTATTTTTATTTTCATGAAGGAGATGAATGAATAAATTTGTTTGATAAAGTTTATGTCTTTATGTTTGCATGTGTGTGTATTCGGCTTTAAGAGGAAAAAGAAAGAGTAAATGATTTTTGTTTCATGTAAATGAAATTATGTTTAAGTGCTTGACAAGAATCTTGATGACTTGAGTTGATTTAAAGTGTTTGAACTAGTAATCTTCGGTTTATTTTGTTTAGTCAATTCGGTTTCATTGAGTTAAAGTAGGTAAATATGAAAATGAATTATTTTGGGAAAAGGTTGTGATTTGTATAATTGATTTCGTTTTGGTTAATTGATTATATGCCTCAATCTAATTAATAAAGTGTTGTTTGTCGTTTGTGTGTTAGTTAATGTTTGGAAAGTATTTGAGTACGTAATTGGTTTTGAAATTAATTGATTTTGAAATAGTTCGATTTGATTTATTTGGGATTGTTGTATTATGCTTGGTGGCTGTCCTAAGTTCGTACTTATTGATAAAGCTTGGATTTTAAATTGTTAGTTTTGAGCTAAAGAATTATTTGAAACAAAAGTGCTTTTACGATGTTTTCGGATTTTTATTAAAGTGATTTTGTGAAACAATCCTTTTCTGTCCATAATCGTTTGGACTTGTTCCTTAAATTTAAAAATGTATTCAAGTGATTTAAAGTATGGATTTCAAGTGGAATTTGATTTAAGAAAAAGTCGGATTGAAAACGGTGAATTTTTCGGTGTTTTCGGACATGATCAAGGTGCTGTCCAAGACGGACCAACAACCAAATCAATTGATTTAAATCACTTTATTAGATACTTTCAAAATGGTTTTGAAGTACTCGAAGTACTAGAAAATATTAGAGTTGTTTTGAGAAATCGATTATGTTTTAAGTCTTCTGACGAGGAATGAAATGTGTTTGAGTTAAGAGAAGATTTTATTGATGCAAGTTAATAACGTAAACGTGTTCTATTTAATACGAGGAATTTTAAAGACGAGGGATTCGAGCAGCTGGCAGCGATAAGGATCCGCGGAGATCGTGTACATATATTTGCTGGGACTAGAGGTGAGAGAGAAGCTTTCCTAAGACACCGTGGTATTTAGGTGATTTATTAGGACGTTCTGGATCATCTCAAAGATCGGAACTTGGTGGTTCTGAGTCATTAGTATAGTGGCAATTGTTTGTGTTGTGTTGCCACTTATACGAAGGAGACAAAGACCACATGTTGTTGTGTGATGAAATTATATGATGATGATTTGAAATAGCATGCTTATGTTTATCTATTTAGATGTTTAATTATGTATAATGATATTGAATTGTGAAGGATATGAGTAGCATGCTGATGGACGTCTGTTACGTCTTGAAAATGAGATAATGAGAATAAGATGTGAAAGTAATGAATTATGATTGAAGAGAAAGACGAATGAGATAATGTGGATAAGATTGTGGAAGTAAAAGACACAAAGAGAAGATATAACACCCTGTTTGGCCTAAGTCCTTATTGAATAAGGCAGCCTTGATAAGACATTAAGAAAAGAAATAATGATAAGAGTTATGAGAATGATTGGGAAAGAGATATGAGCTGAGATTGATAAAGAACTAGGATTGTGAAAAGATATGAGATATTATGAGAACAGTAAGAATGTGATATGAGATAAGTTATGATGTGAGTGAAAAGTATTGTAATGTTAATGAGAATAATGCTATTGAGCAAGAGACGATAATAATGATACGGATGAGCCGGAGCTGGTGAAAGTAATGCTAATGTTGGTTATTGAAATGAGATATGATATGAGTGGAGTTGGGCTCCTTAGTGGTGAAAGTGAAGCCAGAGGGCTAATGTTCCAAAAAAGAGAGTTATGTTGTGATTCTGAGAAAGTTTACGAGATGAGATGTTGAGAAAGTATTGTGATAGTTAGTGGTTGAGACTCGTTGAAGGGATGCACTAAGGATGAGCCGACCTTAGGGTAATAACTAAACTCTAAAACTTTTAAAATACATTGACGAAAGCGGTGAGCAATGAGTGCGAAGTAGTGGAGAGGAAGATACTCCGGGTATTAGGGATATTCGGGTTGTGAATGCAATAGGGTAGGCTAGGGCGGTAAAACGTCATGATGCCTTGATTACTATTCTGGGCGGAACGAATTCCACATGTGGTATACCAGACGTGGTGGGGACTGGGTCCTAAGCCGTGGTAAGTTCTGCACCCGAAACTAGAATAGTACTGTCACCCCTATGGCAATTCAGGAACAGTGAGAGGGACTGGAACGTGTAACACCCCACATTTTTCCCATATGTGCGTAAACAAATTTCGTCAAAATAAACTTTGAGGTTATGTTTTATAAAAGATTTTCAGACAAGTATTTTACGTGAGTAAGAAATAAAGTGTTGATTTTCATGGATTTTTATAAACAAAATATTTTTATGGATGAGAAGTGATTGATTTTGTTAAGTTTGGAATGATTTGATTTACAAGAAATGAATTGTGATTTTATTAAAGGATGATTTTTATTTGAAATGAATTTTCTCCTGGATTTGTCGACTTTGAAAATTCGTAACTTTTTAACCGTAACTCGGAATTTTATGATCTTTATATGAAAACGATCATCTTGAAACGTAGGATTTGAAAATATAACTTTTAAAATTTTCTGGATTGATTTATAAAAATTTATTCCCTGAGTTTGTAAAGTACGAATTTTTAGATGTGTTTTGTAGAAAATGAAATTATTGTTGTGACATGAATTCCCTATGTGATATGTGTTGGTTTGATGTGTGTTTAATGAGTGATACATGAGAATGATTGTGTGAATATAATTCCTTAGAATTAATTGCATTATTGTGTGAATTAATAATGTCCTAAGTGAATGTGATTAGGAAAAATGAAAATGTAAGATGCATGTATGTGTATGTATGAGTGCTACGGTTTGTATGTATGTACATATGTGTGTGTTCTACGTATGTATGTATGTATGTATATGGGCAAGCCTAGGATTTTAATTTTTGGACAAGAAACCTGTGACACCCTAAGTTTTATAATAAAATTAAACAGATATTTTTGTGAGTTTTGCTTAATTATTTAGTTTTTAACTCCATTATCAGAGTGGGGAAGCCTAATTCATTACTAAAAATAGTGGTCTAAAATTTTCCTTTTCCTAACTTTTCAAAACATAGGGCTCACATGCGGAATTACCTAATTATACTTATTTAGAAAGCACATTTAGTAATATTTAGTTATAGGAAATTCTAGGAAAAATCTGACAGAGTCTCCTCTGTTTATTGGATATTTCCCATATTTCTTGAAAACCTGTTACCTGCTTGAAAGTTCATTTTATATTTTTCCAGTCCAGTTCATATAACCTCTATGCATCACTAGGGTGTTTCCCTAGTTCATTCTATGTACCTGCATGGCTTAGATTCACCAAAAAGATTAGGTATTACTTACAACAAAATATGCACGGAACATCCCCGTCATAACGGAGGAAATCCGGCCCAAAGGTGCCTACACATTGCACCACAAAAATAATAAGTTATAGAGAAAGTATAAATGTGGTTTTATATATACAAACTCAAAATAACCTAAGTTCCAAACTAGTAAAATGGCATGAAACACTACTCTCCCTAGTTGGGAGAGTGATCCTGCTCGGCTGGGACCTCGGGATCTAACTCTGAACCTGAAAAATGGGCGTAAGGGGTGAGAAATCCACGAACCCAGAAATGTCATTTTAAAGAGGCATAAGAACAACTAAGGCATGCAACAATCAATTCATTCACATACATAAATCATATTTCATTGCATACCTTATTGGTTCAAATTTTAAAATCATATAACAATAGTAAATACTCTTGGTTTTTCTTAACTTCTAACCTTGTCTTTTACTTTCATATGCTTTTAACTTTTACCTTTTAACTTTGTCTTTTTCTTTGCTAGCAATATAAATTCCATTAGGTATTCTTGATTGCACAATTGGTTAGGATGGTATCTTCACCCAATAGAACTTCTTCTCACTCAGGACTTCTTGACCCATAAGACCTTTCCCTCGTTAGGGCCTTTTCTTTATTTTCTTTTCTTCACTTACTTTCATATATTCTCAATTATTCATGATTCATGCTTATATTTGGTGCTGCAGCTATTAATCGTCGCGTAGGATCCACGTAACCTAACGAGCCTTTGATCTTATGGGGATTTTTCCTGAGCGAGGTTTGTACCTATTGGGGCTAATTCGGGCCTACTTTGCTAGTAGGACCCTGTCCTAACCGTGTGCACCTAATGGGTGTGAGTCCCAAAACGCGATTAATAGCTGCAGACCTTCTTATTTTTCCTTACTTTGCATTACCACTTTGTTTCTTTCACTTCTCATACTCATAATTTGCAAAGTAACACTTCTCATTTCCAATTCATATAAACTTTTCAAAACATCTCATTTTTTTTCACTTGAAGTTACATAATTACATATTTACTAACATAAACAATTTCTTACTCCTTATTCTCATAAATTCCTTTTTCAACTTATTACTTACAATGTCCATAAATTCCTCAACTAATTGCAAGGTAAACAACTAATACACAACAAACCACAAATACAACTAATAATCATGCTTATTTCATGTAGCAAATAGGGTCAAGCAATTTCATGAACAATAACAAATATATTAAAGAGAGAAAATCATATTATCTAACCCTAAACTTAATCATAATTATACACACCCAAAATTCAACTCCCAAGCCCATGAATCAACCCCCTTACCTTGATTTTGAAGATTAAAAGAGAAAATACCAAGTTTAGCTAAGATCCTCTTGGCTGGATGAGAGAGAAAACGTGGAGAGAGAGAGATCCAAGAGCTTGATGATGATGAATAGTGCAAGAGGGATGCTTAATGATGATCCATGATGACTTATGATGATTAATTTGGGGAGATTTGTTTGATTTATGAATTGGGGTTGAAAACCCTAGAGAGAAGTCGGAGAAAAGAAGAGTGAGAAAGTGATATTTGGGGTTAAAATTACCCCAACACGCATTTTTATTTTTTTGCAGATCTGTTAAAAACACTCGAGTCTTTTACTAATCACTCGAGTGAATCCAAAAATACTCGAGTCTTTTCTAAAAGACTCGAGTGAATCTGAGGGCTTTGCCTTTTCCTGATTCAGGATCTGTAAAACACTCGAGTCTTTTCACAAAGACTCGAGTAGAGGCTGAGAACACTCGAGTCTTTTCTAAAAGACTCGAGTATTATTGCCCAGTACCCATTTATTCATTTTTCAATTTCCTCCTATTTTCTTCCTGCTTCAAATCGAGATAACTTCTTCGTTACCCGACGGATCTTGCTCAAATTTGAAAGCAAGCTTCCTAAAATCCTTAACTTCATATCCAACGGTGGAAACCTTGATTGGGGTTGTAATTATTTAATTACAATTTTCCAAGTTAGGGTTGTTGGAAAGCTGTTTTAACTTAGATAAACTTGCACTTTCTAACCCGATTCACTTCCAATTTCGATTCTACCCTTCATAACTCCTTTCTAGCACCTCACATACTCGTTGGATTATTTTTCTTAGTTTTTCTTAATTAATTTTAATATATTTCCATAACAATTAACTAAATGCATTAACGGGAATTTAAATTGAGGACGTTACAATCCTCCCCCACTTACCAGAATTTCGTCCCCGAAATTCACTAAGTGCTGAAAAGCTGTGGATAAGATTCCCTCATCTTTTCTTCTAGCTCCCAAGTAGCTTCTTCAACATTATTGCGGTGCCAAATAACTTTTATCAAGGGAATTTGCTTGCCTCGGAGTTGCTTAATCCGACGATCTTCAATCCGAATGGGATGGATTTCAAAAGTCAGATTTTCTTTCAAAGGTATATTATCCACATCAATTATATGCGAAGGGTCATGCACGTACTTCCGAAGTTGTGATACATGGAATACGTCATGTAACTTAGCTAGATGAGGAGGCAATGCAATTCGATACGCTAAAGGTCCAACCTTCTCAATTATCTGATAGGGACCAATAAACCTGGGAGAGAGCTTCCGGTACTTGATTGCACGACCGACACCGGTGGTAGGACATACCCTTAAGAACACGTGATCACCACCATCGAATTCCAATGGTCGTCTACGTCTATCCGCATAGCTCTTTTGGCGATCCTGTGATGCCTTCATTTTTTGCTGAATCATTTTGATCTTTTCGGTGGTTTCTTGTACAATATCTGGACCAAGAAGTAAATTTTCACCGATCTGAAACCAGCACAATGGAGTCCGGCACTTTCTGCCATAGAGAGCCTCAAAAGGAGCCATCCCAATACTGGAATGGAAGCTGTTGTTATAAGTGAACTCAATTAGTGGCAAGAGACGTTCCCAACTACCCGATTGCTCAATAACACAAGTCCTTAGTAAATCCTCCAATGATTGAATGGTGCGCTCTGTTTGCCCATCAGTTTGGGGATGATATGCAGTGCTGAACTTGAGTTTTGTGCCCAAAGCCTGTTGAAGACTTTGCCAAAAACGAGAGAGGAATCTGGGATCACGGTCAGAGATGATACTTGAAGGAATTCCGTGTAGTCTCACAATATTTTGAATGTATAGTTGTGTCAACTTCTCCATACTATACTTCATATTCATCGGGATAAAGTGAGCACATTTAGTAAGCCGATCGACTACTACCCAGATAGCTTCATAGCCAGAAGGGGTCCTTGGAAGACTAGATACGAAATCCATAGAGATGCTATCCCATTTCCACTCGGGAATCTCCAAAGGCCTTAGCAAGCCTCCGGGCTTTTGATGTTCAATCTTGGCTTTTTGGCATACTAGGCATCGTGATACAAAATCTGCGATAGCTTTCTTCATTCCAGGCCACCAAAATAATCTTTTAAGATCTTGGTACATCTTGGTGGTACCTGCAGATGGTGGTTAGATAGGATATGCTATGGGATATTATTGGAATCGAGGAAATATTTGGTCAAGTTTTATGGATTTGACAGGTTTTACCTGGGTGGAGGCTTAATTTAATTTTATGTTCCTCGTGAAGAATATCCCTTTGAACTTCAAAATCTTTAGGAACACATACCCTTCCTCGAAATCGAATGATTCCGTCTGAACCCCTGATGAAATCGGGCTCTTCTCCGTCAGAGGCTCTTTCTAAGAGTTTTTGCAATTCTGGATCATCAACCTGCCTTTCTTTGATCAAGTCGATGAATTCATTATGCACCTGCAGCATTTCCAGAATAATACTCTTTTCCTGCACCTGCACACCCAACATGAGATTACTAAACTCCTGCATCAATTGCATCTCCTTTATCATCATATTGCTAACATGAAGTGTCTTGCGGCTTAAAGCATCCGCCACTACATTTGCTTTGCCTGGATGATATTGGAGACTGAAGTCGTAATCTTTAAGAAATTCTATCCACCTCCTTTGTCTCATGTTCAGCTCCTTCTGGTCAAATAAATACTTAAGGCTCTTATGATCGCTGAACACCTCGAATCGAGTGCCGTACAAGTAGTGCCTCCAAATTTTCAATGCAAACACCACGACTGCTAATTCGAGATCATGTGTAGGATAGTTCTGTTCATGTGGGCGAAGTTGCCGAGAAGCATATGCAACGACTTTGCCTTGTTGCATCAGTATGCATCCTAACCCTTGTTTAGATGCATCACAATAAACATCGAAGGGTTGATATGGGTCTGGCAAAATTAGAACGGGTGAGCTAGTTAGTCGCTTCTTTAATTCTTCAAAACTATGCTCACACTCCACTGTCCACTGATAGGGTACCTCTTTGCGAGTCAATTTGGTTAGCGGAAGTGCTAACTTAGAAAAACCCTCAATGGATCTTCTATAATAACCGGCCATGCCTAAAAAGCTTCTGATCTCTGTGATTGTAGTGGGTCTCTCCCACTTGAGCACTACTTCTACCTTCGATGGGTCAACTGCCACTCCTTTTTCTGAAATGACATGACCCAGAAAGTACACTTCATTTAACCAGAAACTGCATTTGGCGAACTTAGCGTACAACTGTTTCTCCTTGAGGACCTGCAACACCGTCCTCAAATGCTCATTATGCTCACTTGGAGTTTTGGAATAGATAAGAATATCGTCGATGAAGACAATGACGAAAGAGTCCAGAAAAGGTCTGAAAATCCTATTCATGTAGTCCATGAAGATTGCTGGTGCATTAGTAAGGCCGAAGGGCATGACAACATACTCAAAATGCCCATAACGGGTGCGAAAAGCTGTTTTGGGGATGTCGGCCTCTTTAACTCGGATTTGATGATAGCCTGATCGAAGATCGATCTTAGAGAATATGGATGCTCCCTTCAGTTGATCTAACAAATCGTCAATTCGGGGAAGTGGATACTTGTTCTTAATTGTTACCCCATTCACCTGGCGGTAGTCAGTACACATTCTCAAACTGCCATCCTTCTTTTTAACGAATAGTACTGGGGCTCCCACGGAGACACACTAGGCCGAATGAATTGTTTAGCAAATAACTCTTCGATGTGCTTCTTTAGCTCGGCCAATTCTGGAGGGGCCATCCGATACGGGGCAATTGATATTGGTCCTGCACCGGGAACCAAATCAATGCTAAATTCTACTTCTCTGTGTGGCGGTAAACCAGGAATATCATCCGGGATTACCTCCGGAAACTCCTGCACCACTGGAATCTTGTTAACATCCGGATCGGTTCTGATTTCTAGATTTGACAAGGTTGCATCAGGGAATAGGATGGCCTTGCTATGGCAATCAATAAGAACTTTATTCTTCGCCATCCAATCCATGCCGAGGATAATATCAAGCCCCTTGAGAGGTAAACAAATAAGATTCAAGTTGAATCCTCTCTCAAGTACTCGCAAAGAACAGTTTAGACATGCGAGGGACGTAGTCACTGCGGGGCTGGTAGGTGTCGACACCGAGAGCACATACGGCATCTTTACCGTAGACATTCCGATTCTCTTGACACATGATAATGAAATAAAGGAATGCGAAGCACCACTATCAAACAATATTTTACAAGGGAGAGTATTTAAAGTACCAATACCTCGGATAAGTTCATCACCTTCCTCTACCTCCTCGCCATCCATAGTGTACACCTTACCCTTCTGGACGGGTTTCTTTCCCTTGGCGGGTTGCGCCCGAGTCACATTAACTTCCTGTTTCATATTCTTCTTTGGGCATTGATAATAAAAGTGACCAGGTTGACCACAAGTAAAACAAACCCTGGGTTTTGAGTCTTGATTTTTGAACCAGCACTCTCCAAGATGACGCTTTCCACAATGAGTGCATGTAGGATAGCTAGGAAAAGCAACTCCTGTGGGACCAGAATTGGACCGTGGAGGACCTCTGTTGGCACTAGAAGAATAGGGACCAGATTTATTCATAGGCGCTTTACCCTTGATCGGGCCTCCAGATTTTTGCACATTTTTACCCCGATCAGTCCCTTGCATATTCTTCAAGCTCCTTTCATAAGCACTGGTCATATTAATCAGTTGAGCTAAGCTGGCAATATTTTGATATTCAAACAACACCTTGATCTCAGGGCGTAGACCACTTTCAAATTTAATGCATTTTGCCCTCTCCTCAACATCTCTGTAACCAAGCGAGTAGTGCATCAACTCCCGGAACTTTGCAGCATATTCACCAATATTCATGTCACCTTGAACAAGATTCAGAAATTGCAGCTCTTTCTCTCTGCGTTCATTCTCCGGAAAATACTTGCCCAAAAAGTGAGTGCAGAAAAGTTCCCAAGTAATTTCCCGATTAGCCGCTTCAAGATCGCGACGTTCCTGTTGCCACCAATATTGGGCCTCACTGATCAGCATAAATTCTGCAAGACGAACCCATTGGTCCTGTGGAGGCTGAAGAGAAGCAAAGATTTTCTCAATGTCCTGGAGCCAATCTTGGGCTCCATCTGGATTGTGTCCTCCATCAAACCTCAGAGGATCCTGTTTCTTGAACCTTGAAAGCCAATCAATAACAGGAGGAGCAGGTTGAGGTGGTTGCATAGCAGCAACGGCGGCGGTAACAGCATTTGCAATATTCTGAGCCTGATTCTGGTTGGCTTGAACCAGATTCTCCAGAATAGCTGTAAGACGATCATTATCGTTTGGTCGACGAGCCATAGAGGGTATCTACCTTGATTGAAGATCACCATTTAAATTAATATGTTAGAAAGAATCTAACGAAGAGCTTAAAGAAAACTACATAAAATGTACTAAGAATAAACCTAAACATTGACATTTGAACAATTTCTCGCTTGATGAGAAATCAAGGAGTAATGAAACTCCATAGCCGAGGACAAAACTGCTCTGATACCATAAATGTGACACCCTAAGTTTTATAATAAAATTAAACAGATATTTTTGTGAGTTTTGCTTAATTATTTAGTTTTTAACTCCATTATCAGAGTGGGGAAGCCTAATTCATTACTAAAAATAGTGGTCTAAAATTTTCCTTTTCCTAACTTTTCAAAACATAGGGCTCACACTCGGAATTACCTAATTATACTTATTTAGAAAGTACATTTAGTAATATTTAGTTATAGGAAATTCTAGGAAAAATCTGACAGAGTCTCCTCTGTTTATTGGATATTTCCCATATTTCTTGAAAACCTGTTACCTGCTTGAAAGTTCATTTTATATTTTTCCAGTCCAGTTCATATAACCTCTATGCATCACTAGGGTGTTTCCCTAGTTCATTCTATGTACCTGCATGGCTTAGATTCACCAAAAAGATTAGGTATTACTTACAACAAAATATGCACGGAACATCCCCGTCATAACGGAGGAAATCCGGCCCAAAGGTGCCTACACATTGCACCACAAAAATAATAAGTTATAGAGAAAGTATAAATGTGGTTTTATATATACAAACTCAAAATAACCTAAGTTCCAAACTAGTAAAATGGCATGAAACACTACTCTCCCTAGTTGGGAGAGTGATCCTGCTCGGCTGGGACCTCGGGATCTAACTCTGAACCTGAAAAATGGGCGTAAGGGGTGAGAAATCCACGAACCCAGAAATGTCATTTTAAAGAGGCATAAGAACAACTAAGGCATGCAACAATCAATTCATTCACATACATAAATCATATTTCATTGCATACCTTATTGGTTCAAATTTTAAAATCATATAACAATAGTAAATACTCTTGGTTTTTCTTAACTTCTAACCTTGTCTTTTACTTTCATATGCTTTTAACTTTTACCTTTTAACTTTGTCTTTTGCTTTGCTAGCAATATAAATTCCATTAGGTATTCTTGATTGCACAATTGGTTAGGATGGTATCTTCACCCAATAGGACTTCTTCTCACTCAGGACTTCTTGACCCATAAGACCTTTCCCTCGTTAGGGCCTTTTCTTTATTTTCTTTTCTTCACTTACTTTCATATATTCTCAATTATTCATGATTCATGCTTATATTTGGTGCTGCAGCTATTAATCGTCGCGTAGGATCCACGTAACCTAACGAGCCTTTGATCTTATGGGGATTTTTCCTGAGCGAGGTTTGTACCTATTGGGGCTAATTCGGACCTACTTTGCTAGTAGGACCCTGTCCTAACCGTGTGCACCTAATGGGTGTGGGTCCCAAAACGCGATTAATAGCTGCAGACCTTCTTATTTTTCCTTACTTTGCATTACCACTTTGTTTCTTTCACTTCTCATACTCATAATTTGCAAAGTAACACTTCTCATTTCCAATTCATATAAACTTTTCAAAAGATCTCATTTTTTTTCACTTGAAGTTACATAATTACATATTTACTAACATAAACAATTTCTTACTCCTTATTCTCATAAATTCCTTTTTCAACTTATTACTTACAATGTCCATAAATTCCTTAACTAATTGCAAGGTAAACAACTAATACACAACAAACCACAAATACAACTAATAATCATGCTTATTTCATGTAGCAAATAGGGTCAAGCAATTTCATGAACAATAACAAATATATTAAAGAGAGAAAATCATATTATCTAACCCTAAACTTAATCATAATTATACACACCCAAAATTCAACTCCCAAGCCCATGAATCAACCCCCTTACCTTGATTTTGAAGATTAAAAGAGAAAATACCAAGTTTAGCTAAGATCCTCTTGGCTGGATGAGAGAGAAAACGTGGAGAGAGAGAGATCCAAGAGCTTGATGATGATGAATAGTGCAAGAGGGATGCTTAATGATGATCCATGATGACTTATGATGATTAATTTGGGGAGATTTGTTTGATTTATGAATTGGGGTTGAAAACCCTAGAGAGAAGTCGGAGAAAAGAAGAGTGAGAAAGTGATATTTGGGGTTAAAATTACCCCAACACGCATTTTTATTTTTTTGCAGATCTGTTAAAAACACTCGAGTCTTTTACTAATCACTCGAGTGAATCCAAAAATACTCGAGTCTTTTCTAAAAGACTCGAGTGAATCTGAGGGCTTTGCCTTTTCCTGATTCAGGATCTGTAAAACACTCGAGTCTTTTCACAAAGACTCGAGTAGAGGCTGAGAACACTCGAGTCTTTTCTAAAAGACTCGAGTATTATTGCCCAGTACCCATTTATTCATTTTTCAAATTCCTCCTATTTTCTTCCTGCTTCAAATCGAGATAACTTCTTCGTTACCCGACGGATCTTGCTCAAATTTGAAAGCAAGCTTCCTAAAATCCTTAACTTCATATCCAACGGTGGAAATCTTGATTGGGGTTGTAATTATTTAATCACAATTTTCCATGTTAGGGTTGTTGGAAAGGTGTTTTAACTTAGATAAACTTGCACTTTCTAACCTGATTCACTTCCAATTTCGATTCTACCCTTCATAACTCCTTTCTAGCACCTCACATACTCGTTGGATTATTTTTCTTAGTTTTTCTTAATTAATTTTAATATATTTCCATAACAATTAACTAAATGCATTAACGGGAATTTAAATTGAGGACGTTACAAAACCTATAGGATAGGTTAGAACCATAAGCTAATTAAGTTGGTGGAAAAATTCAAAGTAGTAGAAAAAGTCTTTAGGCATGAAATGACCTAGTACCCTAAATTACTCCACCATGTCCACTTGATTAGATCCTTTACATGCAAACTTTTGGAAGGCCAAAATTGCCCTCCCATTTGTGCATGACCGAATTATTTCCTAAGGGCAAAAGAGAGATAAAACGATTTGCCTATATATAGGAGAAGCCCTAGTTCAATTCTTTCCAAACCAAAGCCATTTCCTTCATTTGCCACAAACACACTCCTAAGGGCTCATCAAACCCTTAGAGAGAAAAAGAGAGAGAAAGAAAGAGAGAGGGTGGCCGTGAGGAAGAAGGAAGAAGAAGGAGATTTAGAGCTTGATCATAGATTTTCCTTGAAGATCCAAGTGTTAGGAGCTAGAAGATCAACCCTTCTCTTGGTAGGTGACTCAAAGATCAAGAGGAAGATTGTAATAGTTTAGGCTTTTCTTTTGATTTTGTAGATCTTTCTTCTTTTCTTCTTTGCATGTCTATTTTTATGGCTTGAAAGATGAGTGCATGTGTTGTTTTACTTGATCTTGGACTTTTAAAGACTAAAAGTGATTTGTAATATGTTAAACTATATGCTTGATGATTCGGTTAAGGTTTTCTTGAAGGATCTTGATGTTTTCACACTAAAACCTTAAAGATCTAAAGAAAGTTTGAGATTTTTGTGAAAGCCTAAAATAAACCTTCTTGCATGTTGAGTTTTCTTACTCAAACCGTGATTTATGAAGTTTTTATAAGATGATTTGATGAATAAATTTATAATCTAAGCTTGGTTAATGATAAAGTGAAGATCTTTAGTCTTGCATGTTGAATTTCCTTGCTAAACCGTGACCTATGATGCATTTATATGATTATTTGATGAATAAATATATGATCTAAACATGATTAGTGATAAAGTTAAAGTCTTTGGTCTTGCATGTTGGTTTGATGATGATCTTAGTTGATTTAAGTGTGTGCATGTGATGATCTTTGTTTGATGAGTGAAAAGTTGAGATCTTTGATCTTGCATGTCAATTTCAAGAAAAAAGATCATGTTTTTCTTTTAATATGTGACACGGTTTTGAAGATAAATTAAAGAAGCAAGTTTTAAAATGATTTTTGGAAGTATAAACATGATTTGATTAAGTAATTGATTTTGTGCATGTTATATTTTTATGAAGCCTATTCGGCCATGTTTAATAAATAATAGAACCCATGCTTTTTATTTTGTGAAAAAGTGATGCATGTGTGTGTTGAGGTTAGCTTTAATGATTTCTAGAACATGCATGTTATTTTCATGAAGTTAAAATAATATCTTTATTTTTGGTTTGAGAAAAAGTGATGAACTTGAGCTTATTTTATGCATGTTAGAAATGTTTGAAAAAAAGATCTTGTCTTGATGATGTTGATGCATGTTGATGTGAGTAAATGATGTAGTATGTGTTTTGAAAAGTGATCTTGAAAGCCTACATGACTTGATGTTGATTATGTGACTCTTGCATGTAGAAAATGAATAAAAACCTTGTCCTTGTGAATGATGATATTTGGCCAACATAGAAAGAAGTAGAAGGCTATGTTTGATCATCAATTAGATTGCATGCATGATGAAACTATTTTTAATATAAGGGCTTAAAAAGTACATGCATGTAATAATTAAGTTTAAAATAAAATAAATCTTTGAGGTGGTTAATGGCTCCAATTACTGTTTTGATTTAAGTAAAGACAATGAACTAAAATTGTTAATTTTTCTTCTTGATGCTCACGGTTTTAGTCCTAAAAGAAAGAAAATGATTTCATGATTTTATGTCTTTATTTGTGCATTGAATCCTTGGAATATTACACCTATATAATTCGGCCAATGCATGTTAAAATGGTTGGAAAGTTTTCTTCATGAAATGACCCTTGATAATGGCTATATTCCTAGATGCATGATGCTATGTGTTATGTTGTTTTCTTTAATTTTCTTGGTTTTAGATGTGAAAGCAAATGAGTTGATTTAATTAATTGAAAAGTAATTTTGTAATGTTAATTCAATGATTTCAAGTTTTAAAGTTTATTAGTGATTTGAAAATAATGACCATGGTAATTCGGTCCTTGGAGAATTAGTCACAAGGCTTAGTTTGTGTGACACCCTTCTCAATTCCAAGAAATTAATATACTAAATATACTATTATATCGGATAATATATGGACTTGTAAGTATTTAGAAAAAGGTAGAAATAAAATTTTCTTTCAAAGCGGGTGCACAAATCAAAATATGGAGCTCTTGGAGAGAATAATTCGTATCATTTGAAACCTTGTATTGAATTCGGCGTTTGCTAAAATAAGAAAATCTTTCCATAACCCGGATAGCATCGGTGCTTTTGAAAACGTAATGACATGGTAAAATTAAACGATGCATATCCATTCTTTCTTTCGTGGAATTGATACCATTTAAATAACATAACCGAATTCGTTAATTAATCTTTATCAGAGTGAGCGGAAAGGGTAGGACTATGCACATTTGTAATATGAACATAAGTTATAAATATATATAGATATAGTCATGTAATACATAGTCCCAGTAGTCATGTCTCCAAGATCCAACTACAAGTCCATACAGATCTATATCAACATAAAACCATAGCCCTAGAGCTCTCGAAAGCATATCTACAAAATATACATATCAAAATATGAACTCTAGAGGTGGTCACATAGATCTGGCAGCAACAGCAGTAGTAGTGATAGTAGTAGCAGCCTCCAGGTAGCAAAAAGAAACATCATCATCAACAGCAGCAGCAGAATCTCCTCCACAACATCCCCACATCGGATCCCCTGATCCTCATCATATACCATATACACATACCTAGGGATCATCATCCCTCCACTAACTCCCAGTGGAATGAACGACAGGCTCGCCTCCGCTCTCATCCTCCACGGGATCCTCCTCGATCTCATTCGATGGAGAGTGTACCCTACCACTGGGTACGGGGTCAGGAGATGGTGTGACCCTAACTGGGCTCCTCGGATCAGAAGGGGGAGTATCCTCGCAGACGACTCTCGAAGAAAAAGGGTGTGAGCGGGTAGGTCGAAAACGAAAGCTGTGATAAGAGCGAGCTGGTCGTGTGGGAGGTGGTCCATGATATGTGTAAAAAGGGGGTACGTGCATAGTGTATATGATGGGAATCCTAAATCTACGAGGACGAAATCGAATCAACGGGTTCGGGTGGTAGAAGGTAACCTCCACCTCTCCCTCGAACACCACGCGATGGTCCTCATAGATCCATGTGCCACTAGAAAGTGGCCGAATCTCGATGCAAGCGATGTAACGTGACATCACCTACAAGGGCATAGCGGTAAGCATTTCTATACACATAATCAATAGAGCATAAATGTATGTACAATGTAAAGGTATAAACATGCAACAATAAACAACAATCACACTTAGCACTTAGCAGATATAAGATGTAAGTAAGATGCTCATACTTATTTCATTTATCAATCTTAGTTTACATGAGTGGCATGATGTATGAACTTAGCTCTCAAGCCTATCTCCTTCATTCTACGTCACTCTCTGACGTCCATCCTTTACTCCGTCCAGCACTCAACCGTGTGTTGTACTCCTAGGTGTACAACATTCGTACATTCACCAAGAATGTACACGACAAGCTTGGAATCCGTGCCACCCGAGCACATCCCGTCATCCAAACGGACCGTCATCCAAACGGTATAACCATATCGGCATCCCACTAAGCCGACCACGTCGTCAACCATAACGTGTCATCAAGCAAGCCGTCAATTGGCACTCCCAGAGGCCCTCCACATGTTACCAAAACATGATAAACAGACTACCATCCAGACTCCAAAATGAATGCATCATTTTTCGTTTAAAGGAATTGATTGATGTTTTTCTTGTTAATAATACCCGACGTGCCACCCGAGCAGCGTCTCGTCATTCAAACGAAAATTTATCATATCATCAATCAGGTTCCTTTAAGTCTTAGATCACTTGGATTATTGTAATTTAAGTATTAATCAATGATTCAGAATTAAAAATGGTATTTTAATATTTTGGGTAAAATACTCGAGTGTTCCTCAGAATACTCGAGTGTTCTTCAGTTATTTCCAGATTACTCGATTGTTCCTCAGTTACTCGAGTTGTTCATGCCTTTCTAAGGATTTGGGTTTCAGATTCATAAAATTACTCGAGTGATTCATGAGTACTCGAGTGTTCTTCATCAATTCCAGAATACTCGAGTGACCCCTGCATTACTCGAGTGGTTTACCTTAACATATCCCCATGCATCAGTCGATACTCGAGTTCTGGGCCTGGTACTCGAGTGTTCTAACACAGAATACACTGTTTTATCAAAAATTCACTCGAGTATCAAGCCAAGTACTCGAGTCTTTTCTTGCAGAACAGACTGGAAACTCGGTTTTAACATTCCATTTTCAATTCTAATCATTTCTAGTCCAATCCAATGATCAACAGAGTTTATACAACACATATTAAACATGCTCTAATACTCACAACTCATCAATTAACAAATTTAACAGAGAATCAAGAGTTTATGCATAAAACATACAATTTCACAACTCCACACCTCAAATTGCAAAATACTCAACAAACTCATGAAATAAAGCTCAATACAGCTTGCATGCATCATATGAAACTTGCTCAAAACAACCATAGAGCATGAGTTGGTCTCCAAACCAAAGTTCTTATTCAATCTAAGCCCTTAGAGCCTCTTGGTGGCTCTCTAATGAAAATCATGGAATTTAAACTCTATCTAGTGCATAAAACAACTTCCCCTTACCTCTCAGACGTGAATCAACAGGGAAATTGAAAGGAATAGCTCCACAACACCAAGAATCACTTCAAGCACCACATGCAGGACAATTTTGAGTGGAGCACCAAAATTGAATTGGTTGACATGGAAGACAGAGATAACAATTGGGAAAATTAGTATTTCTATACTCTATGCAACCTCTACTAACTATAGAAATCAATTGGAGACTCAAAGAATTCGTGAGCTTACCAAAAATCGAAATCAAAGTAAGATCTAGACAAAGGCTTGACAGAAATAGCTCCCACTTCCAAGCTTCAATTCTTCCAACACACTCACACTCAGCTCACAAATTTGGTATCTATACAAAGCTCGAGATGTGAGCTTTGTATTGGTGTATAATTTGTTGTTTGAATCAGAACAGAGAGGGAGAATCGACTGAACCAATTTTGGAACCCTAGCACATGCAAACTTCACAATTTTGGCAAAATGGGTTGCTTGATTCGTCAACTACAACTTAAATAGGCTGATTGGATGACCATGCAGCTCGACACGAGTTGCAGGACGTGGTTCGTGAGGTGTTTTCGTGTCAAAGAGACGGAATCGTTGATGGTGACTCACCAAACGCACTAACTCGTGCAACTCTGTCCAGAATACTCGAGTAGTTGAGAAAATACTTGAGTGTTTTGTCCACTTTGTAACACCCGTCAAAATCCTCGTACGGTTTTAATTTCTAAAAGAAACTATTTTTGGGAAAAGTATTTTTGAAAGGATATTTTCTTAAATAAATGACTTAGCTTGATTCACGATTTCAAGGTGGAAAATGATCTTAAAATGATTTTTCATGAAATAATATTTTGATTTTCAAAGTTGAGTTTTTGGAAATAGGTATGTGCTTATAATGATTTTAAGGAAATAGTAAATTTTTCAACAAGAAACTATTTTATGAAAAAGTGATTTAATATATAAAAATATATGTGTGCTTGGTATTTTTGGGTGTTATTGTGATTAATATGCATGAATGATTTATTTGTCTACATGTGCATGAAGATGTATGTACGGTTTTTACATGCATATATGCTTAGAATTTAATTAGTAAATGAACATGGTGACATATGCATGAATGGATGTGCTAGTGTGATGCATGTGTATATGAGTATGTATCTATATATGTGTGAATGTGTGTGTTAGGCGTGTAGGTGAGTATGTGCGTGAGTATATGTGTGTGTGTGCCGTATGTATGTGTCTGTGTGAAAGCCTAGAATTTTCTCTAAGTGTGGAGACCAAGTAACCAAATCCTAACCAAGTCCTAACTATATGGTGGAAACCCTAATGGAGAGCCAACTAACCATTAAGCCTAGATTGACCTGAAGCACCTAATGTTCCCTACATGTCCCCTTAAGAGATGCTAACCTCCACCCATGCAAAAATAGGGAAGACCGAATTTACCCCTCCCTCTAGAAGCTTGTGGCCGAACCAACCAAGGGCAAAATAGGAAGCCATGAGTTGCTTATATAAGTCTTGGCCTTTGATGCATTTCACTCACTTCTCATTTCTTCATTTCCTTCGCCCAAACACATCCAAACACAAAGTCTAAGAACTCATCAAACTCTTAGACTAAGAAAATAGAAATAGAGAAAGAGAGAAAGAAGAGGAGGTCGTGAGTTAGGAAAGGAAGAAGGAGGAGAGATCAAGCCTTAAACTTAGGAATTCCTTGAAGATCAAGTGCTAGAAGACCTTATTTCCTTGGTATAACCGAAGATCCTAGAAGAATTAGAATTAGTTTTGCTTGTAATCTTGTAATTTTTCTTTTCTTCTCTTGCATGTTCATTTTATGAGATGACTCTATGTGTTGATCTTTCTTAAAGACTCAATTTAATTTGTAATATGTGTAGATTATGTTTGATGATTTGGTTGGTGTTGTTTATGTTTGATCTTGATGTTTTTCTTTTAGATCTAGAGTTTTGTTTATGATCTTTGTGAACTTGAAATAGAACTTCTTGCATGTGTGATTTTAATGTTTAAAACCGTAGGTTAAGAGGTGTTTAAGTGTTTGTTTTGTAAATAAATGTTTGATCTAAACTTGTTTTTGAAATTTTGGTCTTGCATGTTGTTTGAAAATGACTTATATGATTTTGAACTCTTGCATGTCTTGATTTTTGGTTTAATCTTAAGAAAAGCTTTGATTTGTGTTTTGATCTTTGATCTTGATTTTGTTTTGAATCTTGTAAATGATTTTTGAACAAAAGCTTTCTTATTTTCTTAGAGTATGTCTCGGTTTTGACCCCTTTTCATCTAAAAGGATTTTTGTCTTTGATTTGTGTTAGTATTTTTAACTTCATGACTTGATCTACATGGTTTAAGTGCATGCATGTTGATCTTGAACCTTGAAAAGTTATTTTTATGTTCTTTGAAAAACAAATTAAAAGTGTTTGTGTTGATTCATGATTGTTGCATGTTTTGTTAGCAAAGTTTAAGATTTGATCTTGCATGTTAATTTTAAAATGAAAAGACCATGTTTCTTTTGTTGCACGCCTCGGTTTTTAGAAGAAATTAGGGAAATAAGCTTTAAAATAATTTTATTTGTATGAACATAATTTAATCTAAGTGTTTATAATATGTATATTTTATTCGGCCATGTTTAATTTAAGATCCATGCTTTTTATTTTGTGAAAGCTTGATATGTGCTCTATGTTCTTGCATAATTTTGATTTGATTTAAGTAAAGGAAATAAATTGAAGTTTGACAAATTTCCTAAGATGTAGCTCACGATTTTTGGTCAAAGAAGAAAATAATTCCATGATTTTGTGTATGTTTGATGATGCATGAATCTTGCTTGGGATTGTGATAAGTTTCAGTCTATGCATGATAATTAGGTTAGAATTCTTTTCCATGTAGTAACATAGGAATAATGCATGTACTTTGTAAAATAATTGATAAGTCTTGTGTTTAAATGAATTTATGTGTGCATGTATTCGGTTTATGAGTTTAAGTATGCCTAAATGATTTTGTTTTATAAAAATGAAATGTTTTTGAAATCAATTATGTGTTGAATAATTTGAATTAAGTGTTTGATTTGTGAAATATTTGCTTAAGAATGAATGTTTGTTTGTGATTAAGTTAAATGCTCGGTTAATTGTTTATGTGCCTTGATTTATTACAATGTGTTGTTATTTATGTGTGTAAATTGTTTTGAAATTTATTTGGTTTGATTTGTTTAAGTTTGTGAGATTGTGTTGGTGACTTGTTTTCTAATAAAAACTTGAGTTTTTAAAGAAGGAACCTTGAACTAAAAAGTATTTCAAACAAAACGAGTTTTTACGATGTCTTTGGATTTTATTAAATTGATTTTGTGGAACATTTCCTTGCTGTCCAAGTTTATTTAAAGTTTTTTTTTTATTTCTAAAATCGAGTTCATGAGACTCAAAGTTTGGTTTTCAAATGGTAATTGATTTTTAGAAAAACCTGGATTGAAACCAGTGGATTTTTCGGTGTTTTCAAAAGCGGTTGAGGTGCTGTCCAAGACGGACCAGCAACCTAACCAATTGATTTCAATTGTTTTATTTGATGTTTTCCAAATGATTTCAAAGTGTTTAAGGAATTAAGAAAAGTTAAAAGTGTTTTGGAAAAACAATCATGTTTTAAGATTTCCGACGAGGAATGAAAAACGTTTTAAGTTAAGGAAAAGATTTTCTCAATAAAAGTCAGTAATGAAAATGTGTTTTAATTAATACGAGGGACGTTACAGACGAGGGATTAAGGCAGTGGCAGCAACCAAGATCAGAGAAGACGGTGCGCATTTAATCGCTGGACCTCAGGTGAGAGAGTAGCTTTCCTAAGACACTGTGGTAGTAGGTGTTATATTAAGACGTTCCGTATCAGCTCAAAGATCGGAACTCAGTGGTTCTGAGTCAGTAGTATAGTGGCAATTTTTTGCTTTGTGTGGCCACTTATACGAAGAGGACAAAGACCACCTTGTTGTGTGTGATGTTTGTATGCTAGTGATGTGCTGTTTATACTGGTTCATCTATGCATGTTGATATTATTATTTGTTGAGTATGAGCTAATGTCTGGGAATGACGATAAAAGAGATTAGAAATAAAAGACACCAGGAAAAGATATAACCCTTGTTTGGCTTAAGTCCTTGTGGAATAAGGCTGCCCTGATGAGACATTGAGAGTGGAGACAATGATAAGAGGATTGAGAATGATTGGAAAGGAAATAGAAAAGAAAGATTGAAAAGTGATAAAGAGATGAGATTGGAAATGATTGTTTGATAATGATGCTAATGAGCCAGAGCGAGGAAGGAATGTTGATGTGTTTGGAAAGTAAAAGGTGTTGAGAGTGAAGCTTGATTTTTGTTTTCTTGGACTGAGTCTAGCGTTGAGTTGAGCCTGCTCCTCCACTAGTTCTCAAGAAGAGAAAATTTTTGAGAAAACTTTTGAAAAGAAATTTTTGAAAAGGTTTTCGAAAATGAGATTTTTGGAAGGAACTTTTGAAAAGAATTTTTGAAAAGAGTTTGCAAATTGGAATTTTTGAAAATGAAATTTTTAAAGGGGTTCCCAAAATGAGAAAAATTTTCCAAAATAGATCTTCTGAAAGGGATTGTGAAAAGAGGTTTTGAAAAAGGATTTCGAAAGGAGATTTTTTTTAAACAAGTTTCGAAAGGAGATTTTTGAAAAAGACTTATGAAATGAAATTTTTAGAAAAGGGTTTGTGAGTTGAAGTTTTGGGAGAGATTTTTATGAAAAGGTTGTTTGGAGAGAAGTTTTGTGATAAGATTCAAGTTGTGAATGTGATCCCGCTCTGTGCCTAGTTTGAGAAGGAAAAGTGATGTAAAGATAGCGGTCGGGACTCATTGAAGGGATGTACGAAGGGTGAGCTGACCATTAGGTTAAGTAAAAGATAAAAGATTTTAAAAGACATTAACAGCGAACGCGGTGAGGTATGAGAGTTGACCCGAAGTAGTGGAGAGGAAGGAACCATAAGTATCTTCGGATACATAGGAGGAGATTGCGTTAGGGGAGGACGATGACGGTGAAACGTCAAGAAGTCTAGAGTACTTTTCTAGGTGGAACGAACTCCACAAGTGGCGTACTAACATGGTAGGGACTGGGTCTAATGCCGTGGCAAGTTCTGCATGATCAGCTAGAAATTGTACTGTCGCCCCCTAGATTGCAAGTCTAGAACAGTGAGAGGAACTGGAGTGGGGCATCTTGTTTGCCACTGTAGTGAGACAATGTGCCTTGTTTATGTATATAAATTGAATTGATATGATTTGAGGCTGAGTCCTCCTGGTCTGGGACCATTTGTTATGAGACAGCTGTCGTGCCCGCACGGTAAAGGTTCTGTACTCTTGTTTGCTTCCGACTAGGTGGATGGATGGCCGAGGAGATGTAGACTTGAAACGTGAGTGCTAACTACGAACGGACGTGTACCTCGATGATTCCCTAATCCCCCGATCATCGACGGTTATAATTCAATAAGACTTGATAAGAAAAGATTTATACCTAAGAAAAGAAAAGTTTATAATTTTTTGACGAAGATGGAAAGTGTGAAAGGAAGTGATGAGACCCTTGGAAAGGGAAAGGAAAGAAATGAAGGTTTGAAAATGTGATAATGATAAAAGAATTGAGAGATAAAGAAGGTTATGCTAAGAATGATAATAAGGTTAATAAAGAATTAAGATATTATTAATGTGATGTTATGCTTGAGTGTTGTATTGTGTGTGCCTTGTTTGTATTGTGTGTGCTGTCTTGATATCTCGCCTGCGGTAAATCCACAACGTCAATGACTTGTCGTTCGGTTCGCTAACTCTCTCCTGCCCGTTGGTATATCGGTGTTACTGGTACTCCAACGCGCAGATGGAGTATCGCATGGAGATTGCAACATGGACTAGACATGGATGTGGCTGGAAGCGTACCCCATCTGGTTGGGTATGGATTGGCGACACGCAGATCATTATTCCAGATCCTGAGCATCGACTTTGCAGAGCTAACTTAGGACCTCTCTTGGAGCAAGTGTCTATTCGTGGATACAGAGACTACGAGGAGGAGGTGCGATGTGAAGCTCAGCAGATTCCTGCTACTCCAGCTAGGATGCAATGGGTGCCAAAGTATGGTGGACCCACAACGAGGGAGATGGCTTCATCTTCTAGAGTTAAGAAAGGATACAAGAAGGAGGACCGAGAGTTGCACCCTATAGTTTTCATTAGGAAGAGTCAGAGGTAGGGTAAAGAGTTTAGGTGGTTGTTAGTGTCGAGTCAAGGATTATCAGCGCAATGTATCACTTTTGTAACTACGCCCTACTATTATTTTGTGAACTGGCCGAATCTTTGTTTTAACAAAATATGAAATTGTTTTGAAGAATGCAAAGAGTGGGTGCAGAAAGGTTCCAAGTAACAACCCGGTTTTCAGGTAAGGACGTGAGCATGCACCAACCGCTTTTAAAAAAAAAAATTTTCCCAAAAATTTGACGTCATATTTAGCAACTTTTTAAACAAATGATGGTTATTTTCGGGAGGTGAAAATCGGGCTGTTACACAGTTTTTGAAAAATAATAATTTTATTTATTTTCCCTCCAAAACCTTTCCTATAATTGCTTCTAGGTCCCAACTCAAGGACTAATGTGCAAAATGCTTATTTTATGCATACTTACACTTAATAAATAAATTCACACACATTCCCTAAATGCATAAGTACAGATTTTAATCGAAGATTAAGAATGGAAATAATTAATTATAATAAACTTTATAATTAACATTTCATTAATCAGGGATTAAAATTTTGGGGTGTTACACTACTCCCCCACTTACAAGGAATTTCATCCCCGAAATTCAACTCATACAAACAATTCAGGATAATCCTGACGCATCTTATCCTCTAATTCCCAAGATGCTTCCATCACATCACCACAAATCCAGACGACTTTGACCAAACAAATATCCTTCCCTCTAAGCTTCTTGACTCTTCGATCTTCAATGCGAACAGGCATGGCTTCAAAGGTTAGGTTCTCATGGATTTCTAGGTCATCAGGTTGGATTCTAAGAACAATGGTGGGATCATGGCCATATCTTTTTAATTGAGACACGTGAAACACATTGTGAAGATTGGCTAGTGACGGGGGCAGGGCTATTTGATAGGCTACTGGGCCGACTCTTTTAAGAATCTGGTAGGGACCAATAAACTTAGGTGATAGTTTCTGGGTTTTTAAGGCTCTACTAACACCTTTGGTCGGCACTATTCTAAGGAACACATGGTCACCTTCAGTAAATTCTAAAGGTTTCCTCCTCCTATCAGCATAGCTTTTCTGCCTACTTTGAGCTGTCCTCATCTTCTCTTGTATCATCTTGATCTTCTCATTTGTTTCTTGTACAAATTATGGTCCAACCAAAGAACTCTCCCCCACTTGAAACCAGCATAATGGTGTCTGACACTTTCTCCCATACAAAGCTTCAAATGGTATCATTCCAATTCTCGCGTGAAAACTATTGTTGTAAGTAAATTCCACGAGCGGCAACAATTGCTCCCAATTCCCTTGTCCTTCCGAAACACAGGCTCTTAAGATGTCCTCCAGTGACTGAATAGTCCTTTCCGTTTGACCATCAGTCTGAGGGTGGTATGCAGAACTCAACTTTAGTCTCGAACCCAGAGCTCTATGCAGATCTTGCCAAAACTTCGACGTAAACCTCGGATCGCGATCTGACACGATACTTGATGGTACTCCATGCAGGCGAACAACTTCCTTGATATACAACTGAGTGAGCTTTTCCAAAGAGTAGCGCATGTTAACTAGAATAAAATGCGCTGACTTGGTCAAGCGATCTACGATCACCCAAATTGCATCATGACCAGTAGCTGTCCTTGGCAATCCTGACACGAAATCCATCGAGATACTATCCCACTTCCATAATGGAATCTCCAAGGGAAGTAATTCTCCTCATGGCCTTTGGTGTTCCACTTTCGCCTTCTGACACACCAGACAACACGCCATATAACTAGCCACATCTTTCTTTAAACATGGCCACCAAAACATCTTCTTCAGGTCCTGATACATTTTGGTAGCTCCTGGATGCATACTCATCTTGCTCTTATGCTCTTCATCCAGAATCATTCTTCTTATCTCCAGATTATCAGGCACATAAATTCTTGCTTTAAAGCGAAGGATTCCATCCTTTCCCTCTTGAAACTCTAACTCTTTGCCTTCCTCCCTAAGCCTCCTCTTTTCCTTGAGTCCCTCGTCTTCTTGTTGCAATTCACGAATTCTTTGCAAGAACTCATTAGCAATTTGCAACATTCCCAACTTGATGTTGGTCGGCTCCACTTGCATTGTCAGGCTCAAATCTCTAAACTCTTCAATCAGTGCAGCTTCTTTGACCATCATCGAACTGATATGCATTGCTTTTCGACTCAATGCATCTGCCACCACGTTTGCCTTCCCAGGATGGTAATGAAGTTCGAACTCATAATCATTCAAGAACTCCATCCATCGGCGCTGCCTCATATTCAACTCTTTCTGGTCAAAGAGGTACTTTAAACTCTTATGGTCACTAAACACCCGGAACGTAGTGCCATAGAGATAGTGCCTCCAAATCTTTAGAGCGAAGACAACAGCTGCCAGCTCCAGATCATGGGTTGGGTAGTTCATTTCATGAACTTTTAGCTGTCTTGAGGCATAATCGACTACCTTCCCATCTTGCATCAAAACACTCCCAAGTCCTTATTTTGATGCATCACAATACACTTCGAAACTCTTCTGTGTATCAGGCAAAATCAATACAGGGGAGGATGTCAATCTTTCTTTCAGCTCTCGGAAACTCCTTTCGTACTTCTCGTCCCAAATAAATGGTTGATCTTTCTGAGTTAACTTTGTCAAGGGCAGTTCTAACTTCGGGAAACCTTCTATAAATCTTCTGTAGTAACCAGCCAGACCAAGAAAGCTCCTCACCTCCGTGACTGACTTCGGTTGTTCCCATTGCAAAACTGAGCTTACTTCGTTGGATCAACTGCTATTCCCTTGTTCGAGATCACATGCCCCAAAAACTTGACCTCCTCCAACTAGAACTCACACTTTGTAAGTTTGGCGTACAGCTGCTTCTCCTTCAGAATACTCAACACTATCCTCAAGTGTTCAGCATGCTCCTACGGATTCTTAGAGTAAATAAGGATATCGTCAATGAACACAACCACGAATGAATCTAAATAAGGTCTAAAGATTCGATTCATGTAGTCCATGAAAATAGCTGGTGCATTGGTCAATCCGAACGGCATCACAACGTACTCATAATGCCCGTATCGGGATCAAAATGCAGTCTTTGAGATATCCTCTTCTCTAATCCTGATCTGATGATACCCTGATCTCAGATCAATCTTGGGAAATACTGCAGCCCCACGAACTTGATCCATAAGGTCATCGATCCTTGGTAAAGGATACTTGTTCTTGATTGTGACCTTATTCAATTGCCGATAGTCGATGCACATCCTCATACTGCCATCTTTCTTCTTGACGAACAGAACCGGAGCACCCCATGGTGACACGCTTGGTCGGATCATCTGCTTCTGCAATAGCTCCTCGATCTGCTTCTTCATTTCCTCCATTTCTGGTGGTGCCATTCTATAGGGAGCAATAGAAATGGGACTAGCTCCCGGAACTAAGTCGATTCCAAATTCAATCTCTCTTCTTGGTGGCAAGCCATGTATCTCATCAGCGAATACCTCCGGAAAGTCTCTGACAATAGGAATCTCTTCCATCCTTGAACCATTCTCCTCTACTTCAGTGTTGAACAGGCACATGTAGCCAGAGGGTTTCGGGTTCCTATAGGTTACTATCTTTCTATCACAATCGATGATCACTTGGTTTTGACTCAACCAGTCCATCCCCAAGATCACATCCAATTGTGATAAGGGTAAACAGATCAAATCTACCCTAGAGGTTTGTCCTAACACTTCTATACAACAGTTAAGACATGCTCTAGAAACAACTACAGGAGCATTAGTAGGGGTTTCTACTTTCAGAGTATATGGCAATTCAGACATAGATAGACCCAAATGATCTACACATTCATAGGAAACGAATGAATGCGTTGCACCAGAATCAAACAAAACATTACAAAGCTGACCATTTAGCAAGTAGTTACCTTGCACCAGATCAGAAGATCGGTTTGCCTCCACACCACTAAGTGTGAAAACCCTTCCTTGAGCCATAGGCCTATCAGCAGTCCCTCTTGAATTAGCTTTGACCGGTTCCTTGCAGTCTCTCGCAAAGTGTCCCGGTTTCCCACAGTTGAAACAGCCACTTGTTCCCCAACAAACACGGCCATAATGATGGAGCTTGCACTTGTCACAAAATGGAGCCTCGCTCCGAAGGTTCCTTCCATCACTACCTCTAGCCTTTCCCTTGCCTTTCCCTCGACGATCATACGGACCCTTGCCTCGGTTGTTGAAACCCTTACGCCTCTGAGGTCCATAATTCTGGTTGTCCTTTCTTTCTGAGGCTTGCAACTCTTCAGCTTTCTTGTCATCTTCATACATCCTACACATGTCCACAAGTGCAGGAAAGCTTTGAATCCGTTGGTAGCTAAAAATTGACTTCAACTTGGGCCTCAAGCCTCCCTCAAACTTGATACACTTGCTCCTTTCATCGGGGTTGTTCTGATAGTATGGAGAGTACTTCATCAATTCCTCGAACTTGGCCGCGTACTCACCCACACTCATGCTTCCTTGTTTAAGTTGTAAGAATTCCACCTCCTTCTTTCTCCTCAAGTCCTCAGGGAAGTATTTAATGAGAAACTTCTCCATAAATACACCCCAATTCACATCCCTTCCTTCATAGTGTAGGAGCTGAACCGTGTGATTCCACCAATTCTCAGCCTCATCCTCTAGCATGTAGACTGCATATGCTACTTTCTGAGCTTCCGTGCAATCCAAAGTTCTCAGAATTTTGTCCATGATGTGAATCCACATATTGGCCTCCTCAGGTTTAAATCCTCCTTCAAACTTGGGTGGGTTACAACTCCTAAAATTAGTCAGACTCTTTGCCTCAGTATTACCCACATTGCACTGGTGAGATGGATTAGCAGGTTGAGGTGGTTGCTGAGATTGTTGTTGTTGCATGGACTCCAACACCGCGGTAATCCTCTCTAACATCGCATTGGTGTGATTTTGGTTTCTAGTTGCCATAATAGACCTGCGCTATGGGCTTATGGTCACATATGTTGAACTAAAGAAACAGTCATCACACCACCTATACTAAGGTCTTAACTAAAACCTCAAACAAAACATTCAATTGTATCTAATGCTCAAAAAGCAAGATACTAGAATTCAAAACAATAAATATGCCCTGTGGATACCTGCTTGATGTTGATGGCTACCTTTCTGGAACTACTTCCACTACTACAGGATCTGACTTTTGCTCTGATACCACTCAGTGTGACACCCTTCTCAATTCCAAGAAATTAATATACTAAATATACTATTATATCGGATAATATATGGACTTGTAAGTATTTAGAAAAAGGTAGAAAAAAAATTTTCTTTCAAAGCGGGTGCACAAATCAAAATATGGAGCTCTTGGAGAGAATAATTCGTATCATTTGAAACCTTGTATTGAATTCGGCATTTGCTAAAATAAGAAAATCTTTCCATAACCCGGATAGCATCGGTGCTTTTGAAAACGTAATGACATGGTAAAATTAAACGATGCATATCCATTCTTTCTTTCGCGGAATTGATACCATTTAAATAACATAACCGAATTCGTTAATTAATCTTTATCAGAGTGAGCGGAAAGGGTAGGACTACCCACATTTGTAATATGAACATAAGTTATAAATATATATAGATATAGTCATGTAATACATAGTCCCATAGTCATGTCTCCAAGATCCAACTACAAGTCCATAAAGATCTATATCAACATAAAACCATAGCCCTAGAGCTCTCAAAAGCATATCTAAAAAATATACATATCAAAATATGAACTCTAGAGGTGGTCACATAGATCTGGCAGCAACAGCAGTAGTAGTGATAGTAGTAGCAGCCTCCAGGTAGCAAAAAGAAACATCATCATCAACAGCAGCAGCAGAATCTCCTCCACAACATCCCCACATCGGATCCCCTAATCCTCATCATATACCATATACACATACCTAGGGATCATCATCCCTCCACTGACTCCCGGTGGAATGAACGACAGGCTCGCCTCCGCTCTCATCCTCCACGGGATCCTCCTCGATCTCATCCGATGGAGAGTGTACCCTACCACTGGGTACGGGGTCAGGAGATGGTGTGACCCTAACTGGGCTCCTCAGATAAGAAGGGGGAGTATCCTCGCAGACGACTCTCGAAGAAAAAGGGTGTGAGCGGGTAGGTTGAAAATGAAAGCTGTGATAAGAGTGAGCTGGTCGTGTGGGAGGTGGTCCATGATATGTGTAAAAAGGGGGTACGTGCATAGTGTATATGATGGGAATCCTAAATCTACGAGGACGAAATCGAATCAACGGGTTCGGGTGGTAGAAGGTAACCTCCACCTCTCCCTCGAACATCGCGCGATGGTCCTCATAGATCCATGTGCCACTAGGAAGTGGCCGGATCTCGATGCAAGTGATGTAACGTGACATCACCTACAAGGGCATAAGGGTAAGCATTTCTATACACATAATCAATAGAGCATAAATGTATGTACAATGTAAAGGTATAAACATGCAACAATAAAAAACAATCACACTTAGCACTTAGCAGATATAAGATGCAAGTAAGATGCTCATACTTATTTCATTTATCAATCTTAGTTTAAATGAGTGGCATGATGTATGAACTTAGCTCTCAAGCCTATATCCATCATTCTATGTCACTCTCTGACGTCCATCCTTTACTCCGTCCAGCACTCAACCGTGCGTTGTACTCCTAGGTGTACAACATTCGTACATTCACCAAGAATGTACACGACAAGCTTGGAATCCGTGCCACCCGAGCACATCCCGTCATCCAAACGGACCGTCATCCAAACAGTATAGCCATATCGGCATCCCACTAAGCCGACCACGTCGTCAACCATAACGTGTCATCAAGAAAGCCGTCAATTGACACTCCCAGAGGCCCTCCACATGTTACCAAAACATGATAAACGGTCTACCATCCAGACTCCAAAATGAATGCATCATTTTTCGCTTAAAGGAATTGATTGATGTTTTTCTTGTTAATAATACCCGACGTGCCACCCGAGTAGCGTCTCGTCATTCAAACAAAAATTTATCATATCATCAATCAGGTTCCTTTAAGTCTTAGATCACTTGGATTATTGTAATTTAAGTATTAATCAATGATTCCGAATTAAAAATGGTATTTTAATATTCTGGGTAAAATACTCGAGTGTTCCTCAGAATACTCGAGTGTTCTTCAGTTATTTCCAGATTACTCGAGTGTTCCTCAGTTACTCGAGTTGTTCATGCCTTTCTGAGGATTTGGGTTTCAGATTCATAAAATTACTCGAGTGATTCATGAGTACTCGAGTGTTCTTCATCAATTCCAGAATACTCGAGTGACCCCTGCATTACTCGAGTGGTTTACCTTAACATATCCCCATGCGTCAGTCGATACTCGAGTTCTGGGCCTAGTACTCGAGTGTTCTAACACAAAATACACTGTTTTATCAAAAATTCACTCGAGTATCAAGCCAAGTACTCGAGTCTTTTCTTGCAGAACAGACTGGAAACTTGGTTTTAACATGCCATTTTCAATTCTAATCATTTCTAGTCCAATCCAATGATCAACAGAGTTTATACAACACATATTAAACATGCTCTAATACTCACAACTCATCAATTAACAAATTTAACAGAGAATCAAGAGTTTATGCATAAAACATACAATTTCACAACTCCACACCTCAAATTGCAAAATACTCAACAAACTCATGAAATAAAGCTCAATACAACTTGCATGCATCATATGAAACTTGCTCAAAACAACCATAGAGCATGAGTTGTCTCCAAACCAAAGTTCTTATTCAATCTAAGCCCTTAGAGCCTCTTGGTGGTTCTCTAATGAAAATCATGGAATTTAAACTCTATCTAGTGCATAAAACAACTTCCCCTTACATCTCAAACGTGAATCAACAGGGAAATTGAAAGGAATAGCTCCACAACACCAAGAATCACTTCAAGCACCACATGCAGGACAGTTTTGAGTGGAGCACCAAAATTGAATTGGTTGACATGGAAGACAGAGATAACAATTGGGAAAATTAGTATTTCTATACTCTATGCAACCTCTACTAACTATAGAAATCAATTGGAGACTCAAAGAATTCGTGAGCTTACCAAAAATCGAAATCAAAGTAAGCTCCAGACAAAGGCTTGACAGAAACAGCTCCCACTTCCAAGCTTCAATTCTTCCAACACACTCACACTCAGCTCACAAATTTGGTATCTATACAAAGCTCGAGATGTGAGCTTTGTATTGGTGTATAATTTGTGGTTTGAATCAGAACAGAGAGGGAGAATCGACTGAACCAATTTTGGAACCCTAGCACATGCAAACTTCACAATTTTGGCAAAATGGGTAGCTTGATTTGTCAACTACAGCTTAAATAGGCTGATTGGATGACCATACAGCTCGACACGAGTTGCAGGACATGGTTCGTGAGGTGTTTTCGTGTCAAAGAGACGAAATCGTTGATGATGACTCACCAAATGCACTAACTCGTGCAACTCTGTCCAGAATACTCGAGTAGTTGAGAAAATACTCGAGTGTTTTGTCCAGTTTTTGAAAAATAATAATTTTATTTATTTTCCCTCCAAAACCTTTCCTATAATTGCTTCTAGGTCCCAACTCAGGGACTAATGTGCAAAATGCTTATTTTATGTATACTTACACTTAATAAATAAATTCACACACATTCCCTAAATGCATAAATACAGATTTTAATCGAAGATTAAGAATGGAAATAATTAATTATAATAAACTTTATAATTAACATTTCATTAATCAGGGATTAAAATTTTGGGGTGTTACAGTTTGAATTATTTTCTTAAGAATAATTGAGTTAGTCTATTAAGATTATAATTTGATTAATGATTCCAAATGATGTAAAGTGTGACTTTCATTGTGTGAGCTTGTGAACGTCTTGAAACTTTTATGTGTTGTTCTTTATGCTAATTGAATATGTTTTGGGAAAATTTTGATTGAATTGGAATTGTTCTGAATTTTGTTTGTGAGACTTATTGGTGAAAAATCTATGTTGGATTTCAAAGGAATTGAAAAATATTTCATTTGAAAAGTATGATTTAAACAACTTAAATCGATTTGAAATTTTTATATGGCATTCTTTGATCAGTATTCAATAGTATTGTGAAGTTTAGAAATTAAATGAATTAATTTGATGTGGTCTTGGAATTTTATCTTCTTGAATTTCTGTATTCTGTTTAAAGCTTAAGGATAATGATTTTATAACCTGAATGTTTTAAACTAAGAAAAATGGATTCTGTTTTGATGAAGAGATTATTTTAGAATTGTTTCAAAGTTTTCATGAAAACATTTTAATTATAGATTTAATCTGGATTTGAAGTCTTTTGGATATTGGCAATGTGTTTTCAAAAAGGGAATTGTTTCAAAGTGTTTTCAAAACAAAATTATGAATTTATCGAAATCGTTTCTAACGCATGGGAAAAATGTTCTAGTTCGGGTGACGGACCGAAAGGACACGAGGCTAGAATAGCAACTTGGGAAGATTGGAAAGCTCTTGGAGATCTACGTCATTCGAGGTGAGAGAGGGGCTTCCCTTAAGACGCCGTGGTATTTAGGTAACATATTAAGGCGTCCAATCATCTCAAAGGTTGGACCTCGATCTCATTAAGCGAGGTAGTGGGATAGCAATTGTTTGCTTGTTTGGCTATCCGCACGAACCTCTGAGATTGGTTGTTGTTTTTAGTTGACATGTCTTGGCTGAGATAGTATGATGCTATGTTTTTAGTAATGGTGCATGAGCTACTTGATTTTCTTAATATGTGAAATGATTTAATTATCTAATAAGCAACTGTGATATTGTTTGAGAAATATTTTATTACACCCTAATTATTAGATAAGTTGAATGGAATGGTGAAAGTAATGAATTAAGACTAAAAAGAAAAGAAGTACGGATAAGAATTATGAGAATGATTGAGAAAGTAATAAGTCATGAGGTGAAGGAAATTGGGAAATAAATAAATAAAGATGGGAAGAGAATCATGAGTGAAAATTGAGAAAGAGTTAAAACAAGAAGACGATTTTCGAGATCGTGATAAGAAATACCCGACGATGCGAACGGGAGTGTGGAAATGAGGAGGAGAAAGACGCTGATGGTGCTGCTGAGCAACAACTGAGGAGAAAGACGCTGATGGTGCTGTTGAGCAACAACTAAGGAGAAAGATGTTGATGGTGCTGCTGAGCAACAATTGAGGAGAAAGATACTGATGCTGCTGCTGAGCAATGATGATTAGAAAGATGTTGATGATGATGCTGAGCAAGGGCTGATGAGAAAGATGTTGATGATGCTGCTGAGCGATAGCTGATGAGAAGAATGCTAATGAGATGCATGAGAAAGATATGTGATGAAAGATGCTATTGAGATTCTTTGGGGAACGGATTGAACGATTAGCGGTCGGGACTTGTTGAAGGGATGTACTAAGAATGAGCCGACCATTAGGATTAAGTTGTTAATTAAAACTCTAAAACTTTAAAATCCTTTAAAAGACATTAACGAACGCAGTGAGGTATGAGTGTGATATCGAAGTAGCGGAGAGGAAGGTACCATGGGTATCTGTGGATACTCAGGTGGAGATTGCATTAGGGGAGGACAATGACGGTGAAACGTCAAGAAGTCTAGAGTATTTTTCTAGGCAGAACAAACTCCATATGTGGTATACTAACGTGGTAGGGACTGGGTCCTAAGCCGTGGTAAGTTCTGCAGGCCCACTAGAAAATACTGTCGCCCCCTAGATTGCAAATCTTGAACAGTGAGAGGGACTGGAACGGGGCATTTGTGATTTGCCACTGTACCCGAGTTTTCTACAGTGTGCCTTGATATGATATGATATGATATGATATGATATGATATGATATGATATGATATGATATGATATGAATTGATTTGAGACTGTACCCGAGATTTCTACAGTTCTCCTGGCTTGGAGCCAATTGATTGTTGAGACAGCTGTCGTGCCCGCGTGGTAAAGGTCATGTACTCCTGTTAGCTTCCGACTAGGTTGGGTGGTTGACCGAGGAGATGTAGACGTGTGAGCCGATTTCCTCAGTGATGATTTCCCCACATCATTGAGCGAACCGAAACGATAAGACTTAAGAGACTGAGTTAATCAAAAGAAAAGTACAGTAAAGATATCAAGTATAAGAAATAATTCTTGGAAGAATCGATAAGCCATGAAACAATAATTGAAGAAGGTTTGATAAGAATTGTGTAAGTTTCATGCGAAAGATATTGAGATTGTTATTACGAGAAATTGAGTATAATGTTGTGTTTATATGTTTATATGATGATCATGTTGTTGTTTGTTTGATGTTTATTGTTTTGTCTTAATATTTGCCTATTGTAATCCCACATAGTCGACATTCATTGTTTTGGGTAGCTCACTCTCTCTTGTATATCTGTCTCGTGCTGAGGAAAATTTTTGGTATGATCATTAGATGGAAAGTATCGCGAGGTTTCAGCTCATTCAGGAGATAGGGGCATCTCCGTTGAAAGGAGACAACTCTGTGGAAGAAATTCCTGAGGTGGCAGAGGACGACGATTCTGCTTGGTGGTTTGAGGTCGACACGGAGGAGTGCCTCAGCGACGAGGATTGATACCCGAGGCCCAAGGATCTTGCGACAGACGAAGATGATTGAGAGTTTGATCTGCCAAGGCTCAGAGTTAGATTGCAAGTCTTAGTACATATATAACTAGAGGATAGGTAATCCCCTCAGAGCATTGTATTCCATTGCAAGTTCTTACTTACCATAGCTTTATCATACTGTACCCCGACTAAAGTTTTGTTTAGCACTGATGTTTTGAAACAAATAAATGGGCTGTTGTAATTGAATGATGTTTTAATGGACAAGTTTCAAGGTGCGGTGTCTTGTGACATCTCGGTTTGGAACTTGAAAGATTTTATGAAATGAGAGAACATGAGTTTTTAATTGTAACTATGTTTTGAGAGACTAAGTGTTCTCACGTCTATGTTTTACAAGTTTTAAAAAAAATGGCCCAAATTTTCACTATATTGAATTTAAGTAGTTGTGGTTTCAAGTTGACAAATCGGGGTGTTACGGTTGTGGTATCAGAGCAATGGTTTATCTAAGTAACCTTATGCATGGACTTACATGCCCTGCTGTGTGACTCTGTGTGTGTTAGTAGTAAGATAACGATAGGCGAGGATAGAACGGAACGCATTGGTTTTCGTCTACAGTGGAATCAAGGAACAACGATCGGTATCGTCATAAGGTGTTGATGTGTGTGATTCGAACCTTCTTTTGTTGAACTCCTCTCTGATGTGAACCCCTTTTGTTTGTGATGACCCTTAAGCTATGAGATCTTGTCTTGTGACTAGAACTCTCTTCTCTTGTTGAGGCTTTTCTTGTGTAAACCCTATGCGTTGCCAAATTGCTTTGGCATGACGCTTGAAAATGTTTATTTGAAAATCCTAGCTCCTGTTCTTTCAAGGAAACATGACAAAGCCTTGATTGTTGATGAACCTGAAGCTTTTCTTTTTTATCTTGGACCAAACCTTTGTTCTTTCCTAAAATCTTGACGAAAATTTTGGACCAGACACCCTATCCCGGTCAAGTAGATATTCCTAGATTAGGAAGTGAGTTGTGAAGTGTTGTTAAGTTGCAAAGACTCAGAAGCATAAGGATTAGTAGTATGAATGGAGGAAAGTATGAGTCTTGGAAAAAATAGGAGTGCCCTTTTGAGTCTTAGATAAGTGGCGAGTTATGTAAAGTGATTAGGACTAAAAGCTTTGATGTCGGATTGGTCAAAATAATGGTTTAGGTGGTGATAAGATGAGGAAGAAATTAAGGTGATAATTAGAATTTAGAGTCATAAGTGTCTTGATTTGAGCTGGAAAATGGTTAGACAGAGGTAAATAAATGATGATATGGTGAAGTCGAGTTGATAATATGGTGGAATTTGCGGATAGAACCTTAAGTGATGATCCAAGGTTAGGTAAAAAGCTAAGATCTAATGTGGTAATGGGAAATAGGTCTTTAAGTTGAGGAATTTTGATGGTTTAGAATATAACACCCCGCATTTTTCCCATATGTGCGTAAACGAATGAATCCTGAGATTTTGTTTTTCAGACAAGTATTTTACGTGAGAAAGAAGTAAAGTGTTGATTTTCATGGATTTTTATAAACAAATTCTTTTCATAAATGTAAAGTGAATGATTTTGTTGAGTTTAGAATGATTTACTAAGTTGTGATTTTGTTAAAGGATGATTTTATTTGAAATGAATTTTCTCCCGGATTTGTTAACTTTGAAAATTCGTATCTTTTTAACCGTAACTCGGAATTTTTATGATCTTTATATGAAAACGATCGTTTTGAAATGTAGATTTTGGAAATGTAACTTTTGGAATTTTCTGGATTGATTTATAAAAATCTATTTTTAGAGTTTGTGAAGCACGAATTTTGAGATGTGTTTTGTGGAAAATGAAATTTTGTGATTGCATAATTCTATGGTATGATATGTGTTTGGTTTAATCTGTGTGTAATGAGTGATGCATGAAAATAATTGTATGAGTGTGATTCCTTAAGAGATGTTTGCGTTATTGTATGAATTAGTAATTATAATGTTTTATGTAAGTATGCTTAAGAAATAAAAATGCAAGACATGTATGTGTATGTGTGTGTGATACGGTTTGCATGTGTGTATGTATGTGTGTGTGTTACGCATGTGTGTATGTGTATGGGTAGGATTAGGATTTTAATTATTGGCCAAGAAGCTTATAGATTAAGATAGAACCATGAGGAACTAAGTAAGTAGAAAACTCTAAGTATTAGCCAAAAGTAACTAGACCTAAAGTGACATAGTTCCTTAATTCACTCAACCATGTCCCCTAACTAGATTCCTTGCATGCAAACTTTTGGAAGCCCAAAATTACCCTTCCCATTTATGCAAAACCGAGACCTAAACCTAAGGGTAAAAGAGGGAGGAATTCGTTGGCTATAAATAGTTGAAGCCTTAGTCTATTTCTTCCAAACCAATTCATTTCCTTTCCCATTTCTTCAAACACACTCTAAGAGACTCCTTAAGCTCTTAGGGAAAGAAAAGAAAAAGAAAAAGAGAGAGAGAAAGAGAGAGAGGGCCGTGAGGTATAGGAAGAGGAAGAAGGAGATTTAGAGCTTGATCAAGGAGTTCTCTTTGAAGATCAAGAGTGTTAGGAGCTAGAAGATCAACCTTTTTCATGGTAGGACTCGAAGAGCAAGAAGAAGACTGTAATAGTTTAGTTTTTCCTTTTTAGTTTGTAGATCTATCTTCTTTTCTTCTTGTATGTTTGTTTTTATAGCTTGAAAGAGGATTTTATGTGTTGATCTTTCTTGATCATGGACTTTTCAAGACTAAAAGTGATTGTAATATGTGAAACTTTATGCTTGATGATTTGGTTATAGTTTTCTTGATGGATCTTAATGTTTTTCTAACTAAAACCTTAAAGATCTAAAGAAAGTTTAAGATTTTTGTGAAACCTAAAATAAACCTTCCTTGCATGTTAAATTTTCTTGCTCTAAACCGTGATCTATGTGTGTTTATGTGGTTATTTGACAAGCAAATTCAAGATCTAAACTTGATTTATAATAAAGTGAAAATCTTTGGCTTTGCATGTTGAATCTTTTTGTTAAACCATGATCTATGATGTATTTCTATGATTATTTGATGAATAAATCTATGATCTAGACTTGATTTGTGAAAAAGCTTAAGTCTTTATTCTTGCATGTTGGTTTAATAATGATCTTAGTTGATCTAAGTGTATGCATGTGATTATCTTTGAAAAGTTAAGATCTTGAAGCATGCATGTTAATTTTAAATGGAAAGATCATGTCTTTATTGGATGCATGCCACGGTTCCAAAGAGAAAATTAAAGAAACAAGTTTTTTTTTAAATTGATTTTTTAATATAAACATGATTTAATCTAGTGTTTGATCTTATGCACGTTATATTTGATGAAGGCCATTCGGCCATGTTTAATAAAAAAATGGAATTCATGCTTTTTATTTTGTGAAAAATTGATGCATGTTTGTTTTGAGGTTAGATCTAATGATTTCTAGAACATGCATGTTGTTTTCATGAAGTTAAAGTAAGATCTTGTTTTTTGGTTTAAGAAAAAGTGATGAACTTGAGTTTGTTTTATGCATGTTAGAAATGTATGAGAAAAATCTTGTCTTGATAATATTCTTGCATGTTGATGTGAATAAATGATGTGGTTGTTGCTTTGAAAAATAGTCTTGAAAGCTTACATGTCTTGAGGTGATTATGTGACTTTTTTTGCATGTTGACATTCGGCCAACCTAGGAAGAGGTAGAGGGCTATGTTTAATTATCATTTAGAGTGCATGTATAATGAAACTATTTTTAATATAAGAGCTTTAAAGTGTATGTATGAAATAATCAAGTTTTTAAAAAGAAAATATATGTGAATCTTTGAAGTAGTTTATGACTCAAATTGTTGCTTTGATTTTTGTTAAGAAAATGAATTGAAATTTGTTAATTTTCTTCTTGGATGCTCACGATTTTAATCCCAAAATAAAGAAAATGATTTCATGATTTTATATCTTTATTTGTGCATTAAATCCTTGCAAAATTATATGTGTATGATTCGGCCAATGCATGTTCATGTGGTTGAAAAGTTGTCTTCATGCAATGACCTTTGATAATGACTATGTTCTTAGGTGCATGATGTTATGTGCTTAATGAAAAGTGATGTGTGTTTTCTTCAATCGTTTTGGTTTTTGGAAATAAAAATAAATAAGTTGATTTGATTATGTGAAAAGAATTTTTGTTATATTAATTTAATGATTTCAAGTTTTAAAGTTTATTAGTAATTAGAAATTTTTGATCATGGTGATTTGGTTCTTGGTGAGTTAGTCACAAGGTTAAGTTTAAATTATATTCTTAAGAGTAATTGAATTAATCTATTAAGATTATAATTTAATTAATGATTTTGAATGATTGAAAGTGTGACTTTCATTATGTGAATTGTGAATGCTTTGAAACTTGTATGTGTGGTTCTTTATGCTAATTGAATGTGTTTTGGAAAAATTTAGATTGAATTGGAATTGTTTTGAATTTTGTTTGTGAAATTCATTGGTGAAAAGTCTATGTTTGGGTTTTAAAGGAATTGAAAAATGTTTTATTTAAAAAGTGTAATTTGAACAACTTAAATTGATTTGAAATTTTTATATGACATTCTTTGATCAGTATTTGATTTAATGAATCAATTTCATGTGGTTTTGGAACTTTATCTTCTTGAATCTCTGTATTCTGATTAAAGCTTAAAAGACCATGATTTTATAATAGGAGTGTTTTAAATTAAAAAGAACGGGTTCTGTTTTGATGAAGAAAGTATTTTGGAATGGTTTCAAAGTTTTTCTTGAAAACATTTTTATAGATTTGATTTGGATTTAAAACCTTTTTGGATACTGGCAATGTGTTTTCAAGAAAGGAATTGTTTCAACGTGTTTTCAAAAACGAAATTCTGAATTTATCGAAATCGTTTCTGACGCACGGGAAAAATGTTCTAGTTTGGGTGACGGACGAAAAGGAAACAAGGCCGGAGTAGCAACGTGGGAAGCTTGGAAAGTTCTTGGAGATCTACGTCATTTGAGGTGAGAGAGGGGCTTTCCCTTAAGACGTCGTGGTATTTAGGTAACATATTAAGGCGTCCAATCATCTCAAAGATTGGACCCCGATCTCATTAAGCGAAGTAGTGGGATAGCAAATGTGTGTTTGCTTGTTTGTTTGGCTATCCACACGAACGGCCGAGATCAGTTTGTTGTTCCTAGTTAACATGTCTTTGTTGTGATAGCATGATGTTATGATTATGCATGAGCTACTTGATTTTATTGGTATGTGAACTGAATTAATTAACTGTTAAGCAATTATGATGTTGTTGAGAAATATTTTATTAAACCCTGAATGATGAGATGATAACAATGAAATTATGAAAGTAAGGAATTAAGATTGAAGAGAAAAGTGATACGAATAAGAATGGAGAGAATGATTGAGAAAGAGATAAGTCATGATGTGAATGGAACTGCGAAAGAGATAAATAATGAATGGAAGAGAATTAATAGCTGAGTTTGAGAAACAAATGAGATGAGAAGATGATTTTCAAGATAGTAGTAAGAAATACCCGACGAGGCGAGCGGAAGCGTGGTGATGATGAGGATGCTGAGCAACAACTGAGAAGGAGCAAGACGCTGATGATGCTGCTGAGCAACAACTGAGGAGCAAGACGCTGATGGTGCATGCTGAGCGACAACTGAGGAGAAAGATGTTGATGATGCTACTGAGCGATGATGATGAGAAAGATGCTGATGATGCTGCTAAGCAATGATTGCTGCGAAAGATGCTGATGAGATGCATGAGAAAGAGACATGATGCAGGATGCTGTTGAGATTCTTTGGGGAACGGATTGCAATTAGTGGTCGGGACTCGTTGAAGGGATGCACCAAGGATGAGCCGACCGTTAGGATTAAGCCGCTAATTAAAACTCTAAAGCTTTAAAACCCTTAAAAGACTTAAAAGACATTAACGAACGCGGTGAGTTATGAGTGTGATATCGAAGTAGTGAAGAGGAAGGAACCATGAGTATCTGCGGATGCTCAAGTGGAGATTGCATTAGGGGAGGACGATGACGGTGAAACGTCAAGAAGTCTTGAGTACTTTCTAGGCAGAAAAAATTCCACATGTGGTATACGAACGTGGTAGGGACTGGGTCCAACGCCAGGGTAAGTTCTGCACGATCAACTAGAATTAGTACTGTCGCCCCCTAGATTGCAAATCTTGAACAGTGAGAGGGACTGGAACGGGGCATTTGTGATTGCCATTGTACCCGAGTTTTCTACAGTGAGCCTTGCTTATTTGATATGAAATGATATGATATGATATGAATTAAATTGATTTGAGACTGTACCCGAGATTTCTACAGTTCTCCTGGCTTGGAGCCAATTGTTGAGACAGCTGTCGTGCTCGCGTGGTAAAGGTCCTGTACTCCTGTTTGCTTCCGACTAGGTTGGGTGGATGACCGAGGAGATGTAGACGTGTGCGCCGATTTTCCTCAGTGATGATTTCCCCACATCATTGAGCGAACCGAAACGATAAGACTTAAAAGATTAAGATGTTTAAAAGAAAAGTGCAGTGAAGATATCAAGCATTGAATAAGACAAGTATAAGAATGATTTTTGGAATTATTGATAATCTTGAGATAATGATTGAAGGAGGAACTGATAAGAGTTGTGTAAGTTTTGTGAGAAGGATTTGGAGAATGTGATTATAAGAAATTGTGTTTAATTTTGTGTTTATATGATGATGATTATGTTGTTGTTATGATTTATATGTTGTTTATTGTTTTGTCTTAATATTTGCCTATTGTAATTCCACATAGTCGACATTGCCGTTTTGGGTAGCTCACTCTCTCCTATATTTCTGCTTTCTATTGGAAAATCATGTATGATCATTAGATGGATAGTATAGCAAGATTCCGGCTCATTCGGGAGATAGGAGCATCTCCGTTGAAAGGCGACAACTCTGTGGAAGAAATCCCTGAGGTGGCAGAGGATGACGATTCTGCTTGGTCGTCTGAACTCGACACGGAAGAGAGTCTCAGCGACAAGGATTGGTACTCGAGGCCCGAGGATCTTCCGGCAGACGAAGATGATTGAGAGCTTGATCTGCCTAGGCTTCGTGTTAGGTTGCAAGCCTTAGTTCATCACTACTAGAAAATTCACATTTAGAGACGGAAGGAAATTCGTCTCTAAATAAAGAAAAATCCGTCTCTAACAGCTTTAGAGACGGAATTTTCCGTCTCTAAAATATTAAGTTCCGTTTCTATAATTATATTGAATTCCGTCTCTAACAATGACGGAAATTTCCGTCTCTGTTCCAGAGAATTCCGTCTCTAAGCTGGGACGGAACAGATTCCGTCTCTAATTTCAAGATTCACTATCCGTCTCTAACTAATAAAATTCTGTCTCTATTAGAGACAGAATATTTATTCCGTCTCTAATTCCTGAATTCATATCCGTCTCTAATTAAGAAAATTTCGTCTCTAAACAGAAAAAATTATTCCATCTCTAATTCCAAAATCTGCTACAACCCACACTTTTATTCACAAATCTTAAAGTCTGTAATTTTTAAATTCTATTTTTTTTTTTTGACAAAGTTGTTCAAAACAATACAAAAATGACAATAATTCAAAACAAAACAATAAAGAACATATCCATTACTAGTGCAAATGAAGAAGTCACAATACATAAAATATCTAATCATAATTCAAAACAAAACAACACTAGAGCTAAATAATCCAAAAAAAATTACACATTTATGTCATTTTTCTAAAAGATAAACTAATAAACTGCATCAATCATTATTATCCATTTGATCTTCATCAATGTCATCTTCCTCTAATGGTTTCAAATTGTTAAGAGCTATCATCTTCTTAAACATTTGCTCCCACTTCTTAAACATTTGCTCCAATACATGCAGAAAAATTCATCCAAAATGAGCAAAAATGTTAATCAAAGAATGAACTGGATGGTAGATATCAACTGAAATTTACACACCTATTTGAATGGCTTCATGAATGGCCAATAAAATTATACACACAAGATTGTTATGGAAAGACATTCACTCATATAAGTGGCAAACTTTAGCCAATTTGAAAAATTAAGGATCATTAAATGCCATCACATCTACTGGCATTTCTGTATGGGAAGACAAATTCTCAATTAGATTCTACAAATATGCCTCCAAAACCATAAGAAATTGCATGGATTCACAACAACGGACTCTAGATTGAAGTTCCCACATTCTCTTTAGTGAATTAAGTTAACTCTAAAAAAAACCAGCAAGAAATTATGACAAATAATGCATGAAAAAATCTTACTTGGCCTTCAGTTATGCAACATGTCACGGTCCAAATTCTATCAAGCACAACGGCAAAAGAAATATAAATAAGAATGAGTTACTGCTAAAGGTTGTACATACCACAAAATAAGAGTGAGTTACTTAGCCTGAGCAACCCTTGTACATACCACAAAATCAATTGGGGAGATCCAGGTGTCTCCTAGTACAACACCTGAATAAGAAAAAAGTTGCACAACGTCACTGTTCTTGCAGCTCTTCCACTCAACTGATTTCTATTTATATAGATTTCATGGATAAGAGTTGTTTATAAATCATACTAATATGAAATCTTATCTGACAGAAGATACAATTCAAGAAAGAAATACCTCCAAGTTTAAGCTTCAGGTAATTTTACTAAATAGTTGTGATTTGATCAACTAGCACATATCAGGTAATTTTAGTAAACAGTTGTGATTTGATCAACTAACTTATCAGTTCCTAGTTTTCCACAGCTAAGACCATAACCTGGGCTTTCAGCTAACTCATAAGCATTCAACTCAGGGGTATTTGGTTTAGATTAAAATTATGTTTTGAGCTAGGCTGCAAGTATGTAATCTAAGCACAATAGCTGAAATAATGAACATCAAGCTATAATATATCTATAAACAAGAACAGGACATATAAAGCACTAAATGTTGCAGTGGCAATAGAACTAAAACTGATGATAATCGTACTATAAGAACAACAATGTTCTTTTTGTTGCTCTTATCCGAGGAAGAGAGATTTTGATCATCCACACTAAAAATGGTTAAAAAAACAAGATAGTTAGATCATATTTTCACTTTAATATTAGTTTATTAGAAAATGAATACTCGTTATCCTAAAATTGATTCAAAGTACCAACAGAAATCTGAAAAAGAAAGCAAAACATCTAATACCTGAGATTTAAGGGAGTCGTGCATATTATTGAAACGATATCTAAATGTCTGATTCTCCTGCATATTACTACCACGGATATTCATCCAATAATTAGATAAAAATCAGCATTCTATTATGACTCAAGCTAAATTTTTATTTAAGATTGTGTTTTTATGAGAAGATATGTCCTGATAAAGGGATGTGCCCAAACCTCGCTAATCGAATCCGGACTGTCATTTCTCTGAGATCTGCTTTCAGTCAGCAACAAAAAAATCAGAAATTAACAATTCATGCCATTGCTAACCAAACAAGTGGAAGAACAAGTGGAATCTAACCAAGACTAGAAACAAATTTAGATTACAGGTAAACTGAAATCCAAACAGAGAAGAAATAATTTGAATTAAGCTTATCTTTGTAAATTAGACTATTAGAGTGCATGCTGATGGTAATCATGGATAGGTAATAATAGCATATATCCAATCTTAAATTATATTGTCTCTCTCAACAAAGCTCATGTGTTTCTCATGTAAACAAAGCACACTTTTTATATAACCTATCACAGAATGAAACTTTGCAAATTTATGACTACCAGTGATCCTTGAGACACTTGGAAGACTACATTTAGCAACTAATAAGGAACGCAAATGATGGCAAAGAGATCCTAAAGGACTTGAACCTGTGGCACTCTTCTCCCCTGAACCTGAGAGGACCCTCTGGACTTTTTTCACACTCTTCCACCATGACTTTAAGCTTTAGACATTTTAACAAACTCATAATAGGCTACTAGCTATATATATATATATATATATATAGTGTAGTTAGTATTAAAATGCATATTAAGCAGTCATTGAGTCTGAAAATCTGAAAAAGCAAGTAACAAACAACAAACAAGTGAAATAGAGCCACATATTGAAAATTAAACAATGAAAATTAAGAGCAAAACAGAGACAAATTCAAATGAATCTTTACTTTCAGAAGAAGGAATATTTTTTACATTTGATTCATCTTCATCAATGGTAGTTGCCGAGATATCAATGACGGCAACATCAACAACCTGTGAACAGAAAAAGGAATCTTAAAGCAGCCAGCTATTTTTGATACAGTAGTTGATACGAATTGATTCAAACTTAATAGTAAGTGAATAAAAAATGAAATATTATTCACATGAAAGTTTTTTTATCTAGGTGTGACTATATAATCAAATAAAGGGTGAGTAATATATGTATTATACAGTTCAATAAATCAAAACAACGCAATGCATAGAGAAATCTAAAAATAGAGACAAATGCACGCACGCACACAGAGAGAAGGTACTTGTGGATGTGACTGTGAAGAAGAAGATTGGAGAATGAGAGGAACCCAAAATCCTAATCGGAATCGGACATCAGCGAGCACCACCTCATCGTCTCCTCTGTCATGCTCGCAGTAGAGTAACAAAGCAGGGTATAATAGTAATTTCATTGATTTGAGTGAAGCGTTGAAGTTGATGAACGAGGCAATGGAGATTTGTGAGAAGGGATTGGGCGTGGCGAGAATACGAGAAGAGAAGATGGAACTGAAAGGGTTAAGATGGAAGGTGCTTAGGTTTATTGCTGCGATTCATTTGCAAAGGGAAGAATTCGAAAGTGTGATTAAGTGTGGGAAGGTTTTAAGAGATGGTGGCGGTGGCGGTGGCGGTGATGGTGGTGGTAGTGATGGTCATCCGAGCCTTTCAGTGCTGGCGATGAAGGCTTGGTTGGGGTAGGGGAGGCATGGCGAAGCCGAGAAGGAGTTGAGAGGGATGGTGATCGATGAGGGGATTCCTGAAAGTGTTTGGGTGTCGGCGGTGGAGGCCTATTTTCATGCGGCGAGGACCGCAGGGGCTGAGACTGCGAAAGGGGTGTTCTTGGGTCTATTGTGAAATGGGTGCAAGGTGAGTGCTGGTGCGGCAGTGAGGGTGGCGCATAGGGTGGTTGGAAATGGCGGCGGAGGGGGGGAAGGGTGCAAAGTGAGGGCTAAAGTAGTTGCTCTGTGTCTGATGAAATTTAATAAAAAGGTATTTTGTATTTTGAGCACTTAAGCAAAATGGGGAAGAGGGAAAAAGTGGAGTGTGGTACTACGAGGACCATAGAGCCACTTATGAGGGGGAGGTAGAGGTGACTCTCTATCACCCTAACCCTCTGGCTCGTGTCCGTCCTCGTAGGTTTCGCATCCCTATTATCTATACATTGCATGTACCCCCGTTTAATGCTTATCATGGACCACCCCCGACTCGACCAGCTCATCGATTTCATTCCTTTCGTTTTAGAGCTGCTACTAGATCTCACACTTCTGCTTCCCGAGTGATCCGTGAGGAGACTCCTGTACCTAGTCCGATGAGTCCGGTTCATGGGACTCCTTCAGCTGACCCAGTGCCCAGTGGTAGGGCACCTACTCAGTCGGACGAGGTAGAGGAGGACCCTGAGGAGGCTGAGAGTGAGGGCGAGCCAGTTGAGCACTCCACTGGGAGTCAGTGGGGAGTTGGGGATCCACCGGGAGATGCATAGTATAGATGGTTAGGATGTGGGACATGTGGAGCAGCTGCTGGAGATTCTGGAGGCTTATGCTAGGGAGGAGGATCATCAGACCACCGCTGGGATTTCATATTTTGCTCTGTTGTTATATTGTATATATTATTGAGAGATCTCAGTGAGGCGGTCTTTTATTTTGGTATTTTACCATGGACTTGTATTTTATAAACTTCTGCTACCTCGACTTTGACCTTGATGTCTTTTGGTACTTTTATGTTATGTTATGATATGGATATATATCTATCTTTATATGACTTGGTATGTGGAGTATCAAATCAAAGTCACTATTTTATTTTAATTCCGCTTACTTTGATAACTACACTATTTTATTCTAACTAGAAAGATCGTTGCTGAGTTGGGAAGTTTTAATAATCATAAATGAAAACCCAACTTATGCTATCACAAGTTACTTTTATCGTATGTATGGTAGCAAAGAATTTTCATTATTTCTCCAACTTCTCCATTAAACGCAAGTCCATATATATATATATATATTATATAGTTGTAAAAAGAGTCTATATATTTTCGTATAAGAGAAAGGAGAGGGTGTGACACTTTTTATGGTATCAAAGCATAATGATCCTGATTCTTGATCCTCTCAAGCATGGTCTGCCAGAAGATGCTACAGTTGGGTAAAGTTTCTTAGCTATTTGATTTATTTCATATAGCTTGAGTTCTAGTGATGTTTTCTTTAGAACAGAATTAGATAGATTTCAATGGTTTAGGTAAACCTTTAACGACCTAAGTCCATAGTACAGGTCCACTATGGCAGCGCGTTATAGAAACCATACGAACGAAATGCTGGAAAGAATCAATGCAGTGTTAGAGAAAATGCAGCAGAATCAGCATCAGCAACACCAACCTCAGCCCGTTAATCCACCACCAGTGGGTGTAGCAGCTACGGAGGCCAAAACTTTGTCAGATTTCAGGAGCTGCAATCCCTCGAAGTTTGCTGGTGGGTTTAAGCCTGAAGAAGCTAATAAGTGGATCTTGGAAATGGACAAGATCTTTAGAACTTTGGAATGCTCCGATGCGTAGAAAATAGTTTATGCTGTTTTCATGCTAGAAGGCGAAGCAGAACATTGGTGGAATCATACTGCCCAGTTACTGGCTCATGATGGAAGAGAGGTAACCTGGAAAGTATTTATGGAGAAATTTCTAAAGAAGTATTTTCCTGAGGATTTGAGAAGGAAGAAAGAGGTGGAGTTTTTACAACTCAAACAAGGCAGCATGAGTGTGGGTGAATATGCTGCAAAATTTGAGGAATTGATGAAATACTCTCCTTATTATCAGATGAATCCTGATGAAAGGAGTAAATGTATTAAGTTTGAAGGAGGACTGAGACCTGAACTAAAGTCAGTGTTCAGTTATCAAAAGATTCAAAGTTTTCCCATGCTGGTAGATATGTGTAGAATGTATGAGGATGATAAGAAGGCGGAGACAATTCAGGTTGTGGAAGGGAAGAAGGAACATCAGGGATATGGACCACAGAGGTGGAAAGGGCAAGATCACCGTCACAAAGGTCCTTATTCCCATAAGAACCGAGGAAAGGGCAAGATGCCAGGTGACCGAAACAACTCTCACAATAATGCTCCTTATTGTGAGAAGTGCAAACGTCATCATTTCGGAAGATTTTGTTGGTCTCACAATGGATGTTTTAATTCCGGGAAACCTGGACATTTTTCTCGCGATTGCAAGGAACCACCTAAAAACACTCAAAGAGGATCTGTGGACAAACCAGTGACTCAAGGGTGAGTTTTTACTCTTAGTGGTGCTGAAGCTAACCAGACTCCGGGACTCGTGCAAGGTACTTATCTGCTCAATGACCAACCTTGTAGAATTTTATTCGATTCAGGAGCCACTCATTCATTTGTTTCCTTTGAATGTGTGAATCATTTTAAATTGTCTGTGTCTGAATCACCCTATTGTCTTAGGGTAGAAACCCCTACTAATTCTCCCGTGATTGCTTCAAAGGTGTGCCTTAATTGTAGAATTAAGGTATTAGATCGAGTCTCTCAGTTAGATCTGATCTGCTTACCTTTGTCCCAATTGGATGTGATTTTGGGCATGAATTGGATGGTTAGCAATCATGTGGTTATTGACTGTGATAAGAAGACAATTTTATATAAGGACTCAATCTCAGAGAAGTATCTCTATTTTGTATCTGCTGCTGAATTGGAGGAAGGAGAAAAGTCTGTGGAGGAAATTCTAGTTGTTCGGGAGTTTCCTGAAGTATTCCCTAAGGAGATGCCAGGATTACCACCCAAGAGGGAGATTGAATTTGGAATCGAATTGATTCCAGGAACTGGTCCCATTTCTATTGCCCCTTATAGAATGGCACCACCGAGATGGTCGAATTGAAGAAACAAATAGAGGAGCTGTTGCAGAAACAACTTATTAGACCCAGCGTATCTCCATGGGGCGCTCCGGTGTTATTTGTTAAGAAGAAGGATGGAAGCCTTAGAATGTGTGTAGATTACAGACAGTTGAATAAGGTGACCATAAAGAACAAGTATCCTTTGCCAAGGATTGATGATCTCATGGATCAGGTAAGAGGAGCTTCAGTGTTTTCCAAGATTGATCTGAGATCTGGGTATCATCAGATCAGAATTAAGGAGGAAGATATCCTTAAGACTGCATTTCGATCTCGATACGGACATTATGAGTATGTTGTAATGTCGTTCGGATTGACAAATGCACCAGCCATTTTCATGGATTATATGAATCGGATGTTTAGACCGTATTTGGATTCATTCGTGATAGTCTTCATTGATGATATCCTGATATATTCTAAGAATCCGGAAGAACATGCCGAACATCTTCGGATAGTATTGAAGATTTTGAAGGGGAAGCAACTCTATGCCAAAATCTCTAAGTGTGAGTTTTGGTTGAGGGAAATTCAGTTTTTGGGGCATGTGATTTCGGAAGGTGGCATAGCAGTTGACCCAGCTAAAGTTGAATCGCTTTTGCAGTGGGTTCAACCTAAGACAATCACAGAAGTCCGAAGTTTCTTAGGACTGGCTGGCTACTATAGGAGATTCATTGAGGGATTTTCGAAGATCGCGCTACCTCTCACCAAGCTGACTCGGAAGGATCAACCATTCATATGGGATGAGAAGTGTGAGAAGAGCTTTCTGATGCTTAAGGAAAGGTTAACATCCTCGCTAGTGTTAATCTTACCTGACCCTCACAAGGAGTATGAAGTGTACTGTGATGCATCAGGACAAGGGCTTGGGAGTGTTCTAATGCAAGAGGGAAAGGTCGTGGCGTATGCATCTCGTCAATTGAAAGTTCACGAGGTGAATTACCCCACCCATGATTTAGAGCTTGCTGCAATAGTTTTTGCACTGAAGATATGGAGGCATCATCTTTATGGCACTACATTCCGAGTGTTTAGTGACCATAAGAGTTTGAAGTATTTGTTCGATCAGAAAGAATTGAATATGAGGCAGCGTCGGTGGATGGAATTTTTAAAAGACTACGACTTTGAGCTTCATTACCACCCTGGTAAGGCTAATGTTGTAGCAGACGCTTTGAGCCGTAAAGCGATTTATGCAAGTTCCATGATGATTAGAGAAGCAGCTTTGATTGAAGAGTTTCAGGATTTAAGTTTAGTGATGCAAGTGGAATCGAGCCACATTAAGATGGGTATGTTGCAAATTTCGAGTGAATTCTTGGCTCGAATTCGAGAATTGCAACAGGAGGACGAAGAGTTATCAGAAAATAGGAAGTTGGTGAAAGGAGGAAAAGAGCCTAATTTCTTAGAAGGGCCGGATGGAATTCTTCGTTTCAAAACGAGAATTTGCATACCGAAGAATTCGGAAATTAGAAGGCTAATTTTGGATGAGGCACATAAGAGTCAGATGAGAATTCACCCGGGATCAACTAAGATGTACCGGGACTTGTGTAACGCCCTCAAAATATTCCAAGTAATTAATAAAATAAAATGATATTACTTGAGAATATATGGACTTGTTTAATTGTTAGAAAATATTGGATTCAAAATTTTTCGTTTTATTTCTAAAAAGTCGGGTGCACAAACCAAAGCATAGGATATTTGGAGAATAGTTTACGTATTACATTTAAAATCGAATTCGGCGTTTACTTTGCTCAAAAGATAATTTCGCATATCTTGGATAGCATTCTCTTTGAAGATAAATGTACTCTATTTCATATAAAGAAACTCAAGTATTGCCATCCAGTTTTCGTCTAGCCAAGTGATACCATTTCCAACATGTCATAGCCGAATTCTTTTAAATCAGTATCAGAGTAAGCGGAAATATCAGGACTATGTAATAGACTTTAGAAAGCATGGATTTTATTTATATCAAAAGGTACGTAATACATAGTCCGGCGGTAAGGATCTCCAAAATCCCAGAACAAGTCCATAAAGCTATGTATTTATATGTACATCAAAATAGACCATGGCTCCAGAGTTTTCAAAAGAGATTCCCACAATATATAAAACTCCCAAAGCTGGTCTCATAGCACTGGTCGCGGCAGTAGTAGTAGAAGTCCCCAAGAAGTAGCAGCAACCATCAACCAACATCAGCATCAGCAGCTAATCTTCTCCACAGCATCCATCGCACCGGATCCTTGATCCTCATCATTTACCTTATGCACATACCTAGGGATCATCACCTCTCCATTGACTCCCGATAGATTAAACGACAAGCTCGCTTCCACTCTCGTATTCGACAGGATCCTCCTTGATCTTATTTGAAGGAGTAATTACCCTACCACTGGGTACAAGGTCTGATGAAAACGTGACCTTAATAGGACTCCTTGAAATAGACGGGGAAGTCTCCTCTCGAATGACTCTAAGAGAAAAAGGGTATGAGCGGGTAGGTTCGAATTGAAAACTGTTAGACACGCGAGCTGGTCGAGTGGGAGATGATCCATGGTAAGTATAAAAAGTAGATACAAGCATAGCGTATAGGATGGGAATTCTAAACCTACGAGGATGTGACCGAACCAGTGGATTAGGGTGATCGAAGGTAACCACTATTTCACCCTCATACACTACTCGGCAATCCTCGCAGATCCATATACCACTAAGAAGTGGGAGGACCTCGATGCAAGCGATGTAACGCGACATCACCTACAAGGGCATAGGGGTAAGCAAATCTATACACATAATCAATAGAGCTTAAATGTAGAAGTGATCATGATTATGCACATATAACCCCAAATCAGTTAACAGCCATGGTTAACACTTAGCAGCACTTAATGCAGATACGAGATTCATACTCATTCTTAATATCAAACCTTAGCTCAAATAAGGTTAAGTGGCATGATGCCTGACATTCTTCTCTTTCTGAGATTCTCCATCTAATGTCTTCACGGACGCCAATCCAATACCACAATGCATTTCCAAATCGCGAATACGTTACCAAAACGTATGGCGTACTAGCTCGGAAGTGATAAAAACGTCACACTACCTGGTGAACGTCACGTCGCCCAAGGACGTAAACCTATCACTTCTCAACATACAATGGGTGTGATAAAAAACGTCACCACATCTGATGAACGTCACGTCGCCTAAGGACGTAAACCTTATCACTTGTGATACACGACAGAGGTGATAAAAAACGTCACCATGTCTGATGAACGTCACGTCGCCTAAGGACGTAAACCTTATCACTTGTGTGCACCACACCCTTCTCAACAAACAACGGGTGTGATAAAAAACGTCACCACATCTTATGAACGTCACGTCGCCCAAGGACGTAAACCTTATCACTTGTGAAACACAACAGAGGTGATAAAAAACGTCACCATGTCTGATGAACGTCACGTCGCCTAAGGACGTAAACCTTATCACTTGTGTGCACCACACCCTTCTCAACAAACAACGGGTGTGATAAAAAACGTCACCACATCTGATGAACGTCACGTCGCCCAAGGACGTAAACCTTATCACTTGTGAAACACAACAGAGGTGGTAAACAACGTCACCATGTCTGATGAACGTCACGTCGCCAAAACATAAACCTTACCACTTGTGTGCAACACACCATTGAACCATCAAATCAACAGTATACCACATACTGTCCACATTACCAAAATGTGTCATCGAGCTAGCCACACGACTCTGCCTGGAACGTGGTCCATAATACCAATATCGATGTGCACATTTCGTCACCAAGACGAACATCCAACGTTCGCAGCAACCAATGCTGGTCACATTACCAAAATGTGACTACAGGCAAGTCATAACCAAATTGGTATTCCCAAAGGTCCTTCACATGTTATCATAACATGGTAAACGATCTAGCATTCAAACTCTTCACTTAAAGAATTGATTGGGATATCTCAATTGTATAACGTGCCACCCGAGCAACGTTATGACGTGCCACCCGAGCAACGTCCCGTCATCCAAACGGAATAGTCACATCATCAATCAATTTCTTTCAAGTTTTAGATCGCTTGGATTATTGTCATTTAAGTATTGATCAATGGTTCAGAATTGAAAATGGTATTTCTAATAGTTTGAGTAAAACTACTCGAGTGTTTTTCAATTTCCAGAAATTCATGTTTCAGTTTTCACCAAAATACTCGAGTGTTCTACATAGTACTCGAGTGTTCTTCAGATTTTACCAAATTACTCGAGTGTTCTTCATGATACTCGAGTGTTCTTCATTTTTTCCAAATTACTCGAGTATTCTTAATGATACTCGAGTGTTCTTCATTTTCCAGAAATTCATGTTTCAATTTTAGGTCGAATACTCGAGTATCAACCCCAATACTCGAGTGTTTTCAGACAGAGAACACTGTAATTTGCATTTTAACATACAATTTTCAATTCTAGCCAATTCTAATCCAATCCAATGATCAACAGAGCTTACATTATACATGTTAAACATGTTCCATCACAGAAACCACCAATTATTACATTGAATCAAATCTGAGCAACAATTATGCATAAAACACATTTTTAACAACTCAACATATCAAATTCAGTTCCAACCACTTTTGGCATGAAAACAACTTGCATATAGCTCACATGCAACATATAGAACTTGCTCAGAACCATTTTAGAGTGCAGGTTGGTCTCCAAACCAATTTCCCTATTCCAACTAAGCCCTTAGAGCCTCTTGGTGGCTCTCTAATCAAATGCATGCAATTTAAACTCTATCTAGTGAATAGAGAGCTTCCCCCTTACCTCTTAGATGTGAATCAATAGAGACTTTACCCCAAATTTAGCTTCCAAGCTGAATTCCCCAAAATCCACACTGAAACAGAGCAGTTTCAGCAGAGCACCAAGATTGAATTGGTTGATGCATGAAACAGCCACAAAAATTGGGGAAATTAGTCTCTATATACTCTCTACAATTCATACTAGCTAAAGAAAGAAGATTTATATGGAAAGGTTGCCTGAGCTTACCAAAATCGAGCTCCAAAGTAGGCTCCAGGAAACCTTACACAGCAAACGGACTCCAACTTCCAAACTTCGATTCTTCCAAACTACGAACTCTCAGCTCACAATCTTGGTATATTTGTGAAGCCCTGAATGTGAGCTTCACAATGGTGTATGATTTGCGGTTCGAATCAACCCAGAGAGGGAGAATCGATTGAATCAATTCAGAAACCCTAACTTGAGCAAAACTCACGAATTGAGCAAAGGGGTTGATTGATTCATCAACCATGGCTTAAATAGCCATTCATGGAGCTCATGCAGCTCGACACGAAAGCCATGGACGTGTTGAAGGCGTGATTTTGTGTCAAACGGCGGTGACTCGTTGGTGGTGACTCACCAAACGCACTTACTCGTCAACTCTGAACAAAATACTCGAGTACTCCCAAAAACACTCGAGTATTTTGCCCAGTTTTTGAAAAATATTAATTTTATTTTCTTTCCCTCCAAAATCTTTCTAAAATTACTTCAAGGTCCCAAACAGGGATTAATGTGCAAAATACTTATTTTCTCATATTAAAACTCTCTAATATCATCTTTCATAATAAATTACATGAAATAAAGACTAAAAATAATTAATTATAAATAAACTTTATAATTAACATTTTATTAACCAGGGGTTAAAAATCAGGGATGTTACACTCTTCCCCACTTAAAAGGAATTTCGTCCCCGAAATTCTTCTTTAAAAGTTCTATAATTTCCAAAGTTACACAAAAATTGTTCTAAGGTTATATATTCAAAATATAGTTAGGAAGAACCCTTCCCCACTTAAAAAGAATTTTCTTATACTTTTTCAAACTTTCTGACCCAAAACGTTTCACAAAAAAAAATATTTCAATTAAGCCTTTTCTCAAATAAAGCTTTTGCATTCCAAAACATATACAAATCCCTGTTTCTCATAAAAGGGTTTGCTTGAATTTCCTCAAAAATTACCTCGTAATTCCTTCAAATGAAATCTTCTGACTAAAAACTTTTTCGAATAACACCTTTAAAATATATATATATATACTCCTCAATTAAAACATTTTCCAAAGATCCTTTTTCAGGAAAACCCCGTCCCGTTGCGCACTCTGATCACTCGGCACGAGTAGGAAAATATTCGTATGACTTCATTTCTTAATAGTTGTAAACATTAGGGTGATCAGTCCTAATATTTAAACTATCAGTAATGAAATCATCCCTTTCAGATATAATCTTTCTCAAGAAATATTATACGATTTACCTTTAAATTAGATGAATTTAAAGATAAAGAACATCATTGTCACTATCAGACTTAGTCCGATAGCCAAGTCCTAGAGAAACTTCCGTTGGGGAGACAAATACTTGTCCTGTCCCGGTGGTTGTTAATCTCTCTAGTCTTAACTGATCTTTCTCTTTCTGTAGTGCTCCAGAGATATTTATCACATCCAACTGTGATAAGGGTTTTGATCACAGAAATTCAAGTTGAAGATTTGTTCAGATAATCGAATTACAAAACGATTTAATTAACGCAATCGAAAACATATGACTACGTTAATTCAAATCGACCAAGGGATAACTCAGACTACCTATATCCGAATCTATCCACGCATCCTAATAGGATGGAAAACTCTCCCATTCTTGATTTGCTGGTTGACCATTCCCTTCTCGTATTCCCCTTCAAGCAATCCGATGAATAAGACTTCATTTTCTTGTGACCGAAGTCAAATATTCCTTTCCGTTCATCACTATTCAATCCTTGGTGATCCACCTTACCTTCTCAAATAATTTCTTTCCATCGGCTTTTCAGTTACTTTCATGCGATGGAGGTTTCCTTAACTCCTTATGAAATTCCGTTCCCCATAATTGGTTCACTCATAAGCTTCCCGTGCTTAAAAGATTCTTGTGCTTTCCTCATTATCCATACCAATTCTACACATGCTTGCTAATGTCAGGAATCCCTTGCTCCTCAATGATTGACAACTGGTTTCAAGTTCAAACATCATTCTTTTCAAACTCCGCATGTTTGAACCTTCTATTAACATTGCAATGATTTATGCTTCTCCGATCTTTCGAACTTGACAATATTTTCCCCGAGATTCATATTACCGTACCTCATTTACAACAATTTAATCTCCTTTCTCTAATTTTTAAAAACTTCCTCCTTTTTGTTGCAACTCGCGAATTTGAGTTAAGAATTCCATTGTGATTTGCAACCTTCCCTTCTTACTTATCGTCGGTCTATTTGTATCATCAAGCTCAAACCAATTAGACTCCTTAAAACACTTCCTTAAACTCCGTAGAGCTCACATGAATTGCCTTTCAGTCCATTGTGATTGCTTCCTCATTTGATTTGTCATAACGACGACAGAGTCTCCGATCATGAGCCTTTAAGATTCTGTCTGTCGACATTGTCCCCTGTTCAACTCCTCCTCTCGGCTGAACAATTACTTCAATTCTCCAGGGTCATTAACACTTTAAAGCGTAGTGACACGGGAAAAAGGCCTCGAGCCCTCAAAGCAACCTTGATCGTTGCAAAGCTCACGTCATGTGCCCAGTGTATCACCTTGTGTATTCAATCCCTTTGATGCATACTAATCTACCTTCCTTTCTTAAAGTTACTTCCTTCCAAGTCCCGTTCTTGACACATGAAAGTATGCTCCAATACTTTGGCAGGAATCAAGTAGGAGTAACACAGGAGGAAATGTTATCCTTCCCCAGAATCACGTCCAAATGTGATAAAGGATGATAGATTAAATTTAACTTAGTGCCGCGATCAAATATCTCGACACTATAATCTAACAACTTTAGAAACATGTTTGGGTAGTTTCATAGGGTCTCAAATTTTAAAACAATTAGGGAAATCCGACTTCAATCTACTCACATATATGTTGAACAAAAGAATAAGTAACTCCCAAATCGAACACAATCATGCAAAGTTGGTTTTGAAATAAATGGTTACCTTGCACGAGATCGGGAGATTGGTTCTTTTCTACTCTATTCAGGGTAAACGCTTTGCCTTGAGTCTTTGGTTTGCTAGCAAATCTGGTGTGGCTACTTTTCACAGACTCTCTGCAGTAACGTGCAATATGACCCTGCTTTCCACAATTGAAGCAATAACTTGTTGCCCAGCAGATCCTTCCAGAATGATGATGCTTACACTTCTCACAGTAAGGAGCATTACTGCGAGACTTAACCCCATCCTTAACTTCAACTCTTCCTTTGCCTCGATTCGGATCCAAATATGGACCCTTATTCCGAAGATCAAATCTTTTCTTTCCTTGTGGTCCATAACTCGGCTGGTTACCCTTTGCTTGATCAGCTAATACTTCCGCCTTCTTATCATCCTCATACATTCGACACATATCTACCAACGTAGGAAAACTTTGAATCTTCTGATAACTGAAAACAGATTTCAGTTCAGGTTTCAAACCACTTTCAAACTTGATGCATTTGCTCCTTTCATCGGGGTTGTTTTGATAATATGAAGAGTACTTCATCAGTTCCTCGAACTTAGCCGCATACTCACCCACACTCATGTCTCCTTGCTTTAATTGCAGAAACTCAATTTCCTTTTTCCTTCTTAAGTCTTCCGGGAAATATTTATTGAGAAACTTTTCCGTAAACACACCCCAATTAATATCCCTTCCTTCATAGTGCAGGAGCTAAACTGTGTGATTCCACCAGTTCTCAGCCTCGTCCTCTAACATATAAACTGCATACGCCACCTTCTGAGCCTCAGTGCAGTCTAATGTTCTAAAGATCTTATCCATAGTATGAATCCACTTATTAGCCTCCTCAGGCCTAAATCCTCCTTCGAACTTAGGTGGATTACAACTTGTAAAATCCGCCAAACTCTTAGTTTCCGAATTACCAACGTTATATTGATGAGGCGGTTGTTGGGATTGATGTTGCTGCCATTGATGCATAGATTCCATCACAGCGGTGATTCTTTCTAATATCGCATCGGTGTGATTTTGATTTCTAGTCGTCATAATAGACCTGCGCTTTTGCTCAAGGTCACATACGATGGACTAAGAAACATTCTCCACACAACCTATCCTAAGGTCATAACAATAGTTTTCAACAATGCATACAGTTTCCACAATGTATCAATTGCTCCATTTGAGCAAGATAATAGTATTCTAAACAATAAATATGCCCTGTGGATACCTGCTTGATGTTGATGACTACCTTTCTGGAGCTACTTCCACTACTACAGGATCTGACTTTTGCTCTGATACCACTAAGTGTAACGCCCTCAAAATATTCCAAGTAATTAATAAAATAAAATGATATTACTTGAGAATATATGGACTTGTTTAATTGTTAGAAAATATTGGATTCAAAATTTTTCGTTTTATTTCTAAAAAGTCGGGTGCACAAACCAAAGCATAGGATATTTGGAGAATAGTTTATGTATTACTTTTAAAATCGAATTCGGCGTTTACTTTGCTCAAAAGATAATGTCGCAAATCTTGGATAGCATTCTCTTTGAAGATAAATGTACTCTATTTCATATAAAAAAACTCAAGTATTGCCATCCAGTTTTCGTCTAGCCAAGTGATACCATTTCCAACATGTCATAGCCGAATTCTTTTAAATCAATATCAGAGTAAGCGGAAATATCAGGACTATGTAATAGACTTTAGAAAGCATGGATTTTATTTATATCAAAAGGTACGTAATACATAGTCCGGCGGTAAGGATCTCCAAAATCCCAGAACAAGTCCATAAAGCTATGTATTTATATGTACATCAAAATAGACCATGGCTCCAGAGTTTTCAAAAGAGATTCCCACAATATATAAAACTCCCAAAGCTGGTCTCATAGCACTGGTCGCGGCAGTAGTAGTAGAAGTCCCCAAGAAGTAGCAGCAACCATCAACCAACATCAGCATCAGCAGCTAATCTTCTCCACAGCATCCATCGCACCGGATCCTTGATCCTCATCATTTACCTTATGCACATACCTAGGGATCATCGCCTCTCCATTGACTCCCGATAGATTAAACAACAAGCTCGCTTCCACTCTCGTATTCGACAGGATCCTCCTTGATCTTATTTGAAGGATTAATTACCCTACCACTGGGTACAAGGTCTGATGAAAACGTGACCTTAATAGGACTCCTTGAAATAGACGGGGAAGTCTCCTCTCGAATGACTCTAAGAGAAAAAGGGTATGAGCGGGTAGGTTCGAATTGAAAACTGTTAGACACGCGAGCTGGTCGAGTGGGAGATGATCCATGGTAAGTATAAAAAGTAGATACAAGCATAGCGTATAGGATGGGAATTCTAAACCTACGAGGATGTGACCGAACCAGTGGATTAGGGTGATCGAAGGTAACCACTATTTCACCCTCATACACTACTCGGCAATCCTCGCAGATCCATATACCACTAAGAAGTGGGAGGACCTCGATGCAAGCGATGTAACGCGACATCACCTACAAGGGCATAGGGGTAAGCAAATCTATACACATAATCAATAGAGCTTAAATGTAGAAGTGATCATGATTATGCACATATAACCCCAAATCAGTTAACAGCCATGGTTAACACTTAGCAGCACTTAATGCAGATACGAGATTCATACTCATTCTTAATATCAAACCTTAGCTCAAATAAGGTTAAGTGGCATGATGCCTGACATTCTTCTCTTTCTGAGATTCTCCATCTAATGTCTTCACGGACGCCAATCCAATACCACAATGCATTTCCAAATCGCGAATACGTTACCAAAACGTATGGCGTACTAGCTCGGAAGTGATAAAAACGTCACACTACCTGGTGAACGTCACGTCGCCCAAGGACGTAAACCTATCACTTCTCAACATACAATGGGTGTGATAAAAAACGTCACCACATCTGATGAACGTCACGTCGCCTAAGGACGTAAACCTTATCACTTGTGATACACGACAGAGGTGATAAAAAACGTCACCATGTCTGATGAACGTCACGTCGCCTAAGGACGTAAACCTTATCACTTGTGTGCACCACACCCTTCTCAACAAACAACGGGTGTGATAAAAAACGTCACCACATCTTATGAACGTCACGTCGCCCAAGGACGTAAACCTTATCACTTGTGAAACACAACAGAGGTGATAAAAAACGTCACCATGTCTGATGAACGTCACGTCGCCTAAGGACGTAAACCTTATCACTTGTGTGCACCACACCCTTCTCAACAAACAACGGGTGTGATAAAAAACGTCACCACATCTGATGAACGTCACGTCGCCCAAGGACGTAAACCTTATCACTTGTGAAACACAACAGAGGTGGTAAACAACGTCACCATGTCTGATGAACGTCACGTCGCCAAAACATAAACCTTACCACTTGTGTGCAACACACCATTGAACCATCAAATCAACAGTATACCACATACTGTCCACATTACCAAAATGTGTCATCGAGCTAGCCACACGACTCTGCCTGGAACGTGGTCCATAATACCAATATCGATGTGCACATTTCGTCACCAAGACGAACATCCAACGTTCGCAGCAACCAATGCTGGTCACATTACCAAAATGTGACTACAGGCAAGTCATAACCAAATTGGTATTCCCAAAGGTCCTTCACATGTTATCATAACATGGTAAACGATCTAGCATTCAAACTCTTCACTTAAAGAATTGATTGGGATATCTCAATTGTATAACGTGCCACCCGAGCAACGTTATGACGTGCCACCCGAGCAACGTCCCGTCATCCAAACGGAATAGTCACATCATCAATCAATTTCTTTCAAGTTTTAGATCGCTTGGATTATTGTCATTTAAGTATTGATCAATGGTTCAGAATTGAAAATGGTATTTCTAATAGTTTGAGTAAAACTACTCGAGTGTTTTTCAATTTCCAGAAATTCATGTTTCAGTTTTCACCAAAATACTCGAGTGTTCTACATAGTACTCGAGTGTTCTTCAGATTTTACCAAATTACTCGAGTGTTCTTCATGATACTCGAGTGTTCTTCATTTTTTCCAAATTACTCGAGTATTCTTAATGATACTCGAGTGTTCTTCATTTTCCAGAAATTCATGTTTCAATTTTAGGTCGAATACTCGAGTATCAACCCCAATACTCGAGTGTTTTCAGACAGAGAACACTGTAATTTGCATTTTAACATACCATTTTCAATTCTAGCCAATTCTAATCCAATCCAATGATCAACAGAGCTTACATTATACATGTTAAACATGTTCCATCACAGAAACCACCAATTATTACATTGAATCAAATCTGAGCAACAATTATGCATAAAACACATTTTTAACAACTCAACATATCAAATTCAGTTCCAACCACTTTTGGCATGAAAACAACTTGCATATAGCTCACATGCAACATATAGAACTTGCTCAGAACCATTTTAGAGTGCAGGTTGGTCTCCAAACCAATTTCCCTATTCCAACTAAGCCCTTAGAGCCTCTTGGTGGCTCTCTAATCAAATGCATGCAATTTAAACTCTATCTAGTGAATAGAGAGCTTCCCCCTTACCTCTTAGATGTGAATCAACAGAGACTTTACCCCAAATTTAGCTTCCAAGCTGAATTCCCCAAAATCCACACTGAAACAGAGCAGTTTCAGCAGAGCACCAAGATTGAATTGGTTGATGCATGATACAGCCATAAAAATTGGGGAAATTAGTCTCTATATACTCTCTACAATTCATACTAGCTAAAGAAAGAAGATTTATATGGAAAGGTTGCCTGAGCTTACCAAAATCGAGCTCCAAAGTAGGCTCCAGGAAACCTTACACAGCAAACGGACTCCAACTTCCAAACTTCGATTCTTCCAAACTACGAACTCTTAGCTCTCAATCTTGGTATATTTGTGAAGCCCTGAATGTGAGCTTCACAATGGTGTATGATTTGCGGTTCGAATCAACCCAGAGAGGGAGAATCGATTGAATCAATTCAGAAACCCTAACTCGAGCAAAACTCACGAATTGAGCAAAGGGGTTGATTGATTCATCAACCATGGCTTAAATAGCCATTCATGGAGCTCATGCAGCTCAACACGAAAGCCATGGACGTGTTGAAGGCTTGATTTCGTGTCAAACGGCGGTGACTCGTTGGTGGTGACTCACCAAACGCACTTACTCGTCAACTCTGAACAAAATACTCGAGTACTCCCAAAAACACTCGTGTATTTTGCCCAGTTTTTGAAAAATATTAATTTTATTTTCTTTCCCTCCAAAATCTTTCTAAAATTACTTCAAGGTCCCAAACAGGGATTAATGTGCAAAATACTTATTTTCTCATATTAAAACTCTCTAATATCATCTTTCATAATAAATTACATGAAATCAAGACTAAAAATAATTAATTATAAATAAACTTTATAATTAACATTTTATTAACCAGGGGTTAAAAATCAGGGATGTTACAACTTGAAAGGCATGTTTTGGTGGTCGAGTCTTAAGAAGGACGTTGCGAATTACGTGGCGTCATGTTTAATCTGTCAAAAGGTTAAGGTGGAACATCAGAAACCTGGAGGAATCATGCAACCCTTGGATATTCCACAATGGGAGTGGGATAGTATTTCTATGGATTTTGTGACTGAATTGCCAAGGACATTTGCAAACCATGATGCAATCTGGGTAATTGTGGACCGTCTGACTAAGTCGGCGCATTTTATTCCGGTGAATATGCGCTATTCTTTGGAAAGGCTTACCCAACTCTATATCCGGGAAGTGGTACGATTGCATGGAATACCATCCAGTATTACTTCCGATCGTGATCCGAGGTTCATGTCTAGATTTTGGTCAAGCCTGCATCAAGCTCTGGGGATGAGGCTTAAGATGAGTTCAGCATACCACCCTCAGACAGATGGGCAGACAGAAAGGACTATTCAAACTTTGGAAGACATTCTGCGAGCTTGTGTGTTGGAAGAACGAGGAAGTTGGGATCAGATTCTACCACTCGCAGAATTCACATACAACAATGGGTATCATGCAAGTATCGGTATGGCACTGTTCGAGGCGTTGTATGGAAGAAAGTGTCAAACCCCGCTATGTTGGTTTCAAGTGGGGGAGAACTTACATCTTGGTCCGGATGTGGTGCAGCAGACAACTGAAAAGATCAGAATGATTCAAGAAAAGATCAGGGCTGCTCATAGTCGTCATAAAAGCTATGCAGATCGGAGAAGGAGACCTTTAGAGTTTGCAGAAGGTGACCATGTGTTTCTCAGGATTGTACCGCTGAAGGGAGTGCGTAGATCGTTGAAACCTCAGAAGCTTTAACCTAAGTTTATAGGTCCCTACCAAATCCTTAAGCGAGTAGAACCGGTAGCTTATCAAATAGCTCTTCCACCATCTTTAGCCAACCTGCACAATGTTTTTCATGTTTCCCAGTTGAAAAAGTTTGTGCATGATCCAACCACGATTCTTCAGATTCGTCCGGATGACGTAACCATACGAGAAAACCTAACCTTTAAGGCTGGTCCAGTTAAAATTGAAGACAGGGGGACCAAACAGCTTAGAGGAAAGGAGATTTCGTTAGTCAAAGTCGTGTGGCAAAGTGGAAATGTGTATGATACGACTTGGGAATTAGAGGATAGAATGCGCAAGGATTATCCTGAGTTATTTTTGTAAGTTGAATTTCGGGGACGAAATTCCTGTTAAGTGGGGGAGTAGTGTAACACCCCAAATTTTCATCCCCTGATGTAATGAAAATTTTTATTATGAAAGGTTATTTCATAATTATTTTTCCTTAATCATAATTATAAATTTCTTAATTAATTTAGATTAATTATGTGTTGGTATGTGTACCAGTGTTAGGTGGAAAAGTATTTTGATAAAATATAATATGTAAAAATAATGTTTTTACATATTAGTCCCTGAATTAGGACCTAGAAGCAATATTAGAAAGGTTTTGGAGGGAAGGACATTAAAATAAACATTTTTGAAAAATTGGCCAAAACACTCGAGTACTTCAGGAAACACTTGAGTATTTTGGACAGTGACGAACTCGTGAGTGCGTTTGATGAGTCAACACTCGACGAATCTCTTTCGTTGACACAAAGCCCACTCAACCAAGCTTCCTGGATGTCGTGCCGATCTGCATGGAGGACTGGTTCATGTATAAGAGGTTGATGGTGGACGAAGATCAACCATTTTGGTTGATTTGCTCTGAAACTCCAAGTTAGGGTTTCCGATTTCGTTCCTTGCATACTCGATCGTTGCTGAGAGTTAGGTTAAGTGTGATACACCATTCTGAAGCTCACGTTTCGAGCTTTACAAAGATACAAAATTCGTGAGTTAAGGTGCTGTGTGGAAGGAGAATCGAGGATCGAAAGGAGAGGGATTTTTGCTGCCAAACCAAGTTCTTGAGGTCTGGAGCTTGCTTGGAGCTAGGATTTTGGTAAGTTTATGAGCTCTCTGAACCTCAAAGTCGTTCCTACCTCTAGTCTATGTTGCAGAGAATAATTCCTAATCTCTTTCCCTAATTTTTACAACGATTTTGCATGTCAAATCCTCTGGTTTTGGTACCCTGTTCAAATATGGCTACATGCAAAGGATTTTTGGAGATTAGCATTTCCAGCCAATTTCTCTGCAATCTTTGTGTTGACTCACGGCCTAGAGGTAAGGGTGAAGCTATTAATTCACTAGAATAAGTTTAAATCATGTGAATTTAGGTTGAGAGTCAACAAGAGACTCTATGGGCATAGTTTGAAATAGGATCAAGGCTTGGAGGCCACTCTGGGTTCAAATGTTGGTTTGGACAAGTTTATTATGTTACATGCAAGCTGTACCAAAGTTGTTTTCCTGCTAAATGTGCCTAAAATTGGAATTGGTATGTTGAGTTGTTGGAAAAGTGGATTTTATGCATAATTGATGCTATTATGTGATTCAGTGTAATATGTTGTTAATTCTGTATTGGAACATGTTTAATATGTATAATGTAAGCTCTGTTGATCTTTGGTTTTAACTGGAATTGGCTAGAATTGGAGATGGTATGTTAAAATGCAGTTTACACTGTTATCTGTCTGAAAACACTCGAGTATTGGGGGTCAATACTCGAGTATTTCGACCAAACCTGAGACATGAATTTCTGGAAAACGAAAAACACTCGAGTACTCATGAAGAACACTCGAGTATTTTAAAATCTGAGGAACACTCGAGTATTTGTGAAGGACACTCGAGTATTTTGGTAAAACCTGAAAAATGAATTTCTGGAAAATGAAGAACACTCGAGTATTTTTATGAAAAGTATGATTCACTCGAGTCCAGGAAATTTCACTCGAGTCTTTTGTCCAGGGACAGAAAAGTAATTTTTTTAACATACCTAAATTATTTCCAATCGAATCAACTAAGCTTATGGGGAAAATATCATGTTCCAATAAAAAGAATGGGATGATTAAGAACAACATTAAAATACACTGATGAAATATTATTGGTTGCATATAATAAGATTATTGGTTAATCTTAATGGATAAATTTATGTGCATTCATACATGGACAAGGGAAGTGGACAATTAATTCGGTGGTAACTGGCTCGATGACACATTTTGGTAATGTGGGCAGCATTGTGGGATGCTGTTACGTCTTGGTGACGTTGTGTGCACACTGTCCGAGCAGTTTCACAATACATGGTGGACATGTATACGAATTACTGGATTGAACGTTCAATAAATAATGAAAATGGGAAGCATGCATCAAGACACATAAATGATGGGACTGTTTATCAATGAACCATGCTTGCTCATTTATTTATGCACATGATTACTTGGTACTTGTGGATGTTACTTGCGTTATTTTTACTTATTCGATTATGTGAATTATATTGCTTACCCCTTATGCCCATTGTAGGTGATGGATCGCTATCTAGCTTGCATCGAGTTGCGCCCACTCCCTAGTGGAGTGTGGTATTACGAGGACCATAGAGCCACTTATGAGGGGGAGGTAGAGGTGACTCCCTATCACCCTAACCCTCTGGCTCGTGTCCGTCCTCGTAAGTTTCGCATCCCTATTATCTATACATTGCATGTACCCCCGTTTTATGCTTATCATGGACCACCCCCGACTCGACCAGCTCGTCGATTTCATTCCTTTCGTTTTAGAGCTGCTACTAGATCTCACACTTCTGCTTCCCGAGTGATCCGTGAGGAGACTCCTGTACCTAGTCCGATGAGTCCGGTTCATGGGACTCCTTCAGCTGACCCAGTGCCTAGTGGTAGGGCACCTACTCAGTCGGACGAGGTAGAGGAGGACCCTGAGGAGGCTGAGAGTGAGGGCGAGCCAGTCGAGCACTCCACTGGGAGTCAGTGGGGAGTTGGGGATCCACCGGGAGATGCATAGTATAGATGGTTAGGATGTGGGACATGTGGAGCAGCTGCTGGAGATTCTGGAGGCTTATGCTATGGAGGAGGATCATCAGACCACCGCTGGGATTTCATATTTTGCTCTGTTGTTATATTGTATATATTATTGAGAGATCTCAGTGAGGCGGTCTTTTATTTTGGTATTTTACCATGGACTTGTATTTTATAAACTTCTGCTACCTCGACGTTGACCTTGATGTCTTTTGGTACTTTTATGTTATGTTATGATATGGATATATATCTATCTTTATATGACTTGGTATGTGGAGTATCAAATCAAAATCACTATTTTATTTTAATTCTGCTTACTCTGATAACTACGCTATTTTATTCTAACTAGAAAGATCGTTGCTGAGTTGGGAAGTTTTAATAATCATAAATGAAAACCCAACTTATGCTATCACAAGTTACTTTTATCGTATGTATGGTAGCAAAGAATTTTCATTATTTCTCCAACTTCTCCATTAAACGCAAGTCCATTTATATATTATATAGTTGTAAAAAGAGTCTATATATTTTTGTATAAGAGAAAGGAGAGGGTGTGACAGAAAAGGCACGGAAACGGTTGGAAGCCTACCCCCTATGGCTGGGTATGGACTGGTTGTACTCAGATAGTGATTCCGGACTCGGAGCACACCTTGAGCAGAGTTAACCTGGAACCACATCCGGGACAAGTCACGGTACGAGGATACAGTAGCTGCGAAGAAAAGGTGAGAAATGAGACTCCGGAAAGCTCCACCGCTCTAGATGGGGTGGAGTTACAGTCAAACGACAATGGGAGAGCAGCGGCAAAGATGGCATCATCTTTGGGAGTGAAGAAAGGACGCAAGAGAAAAGGGAAACTTCATCCGGTCGTCTTCGACAGGAAGGTTTAAGGGTAGTGTTATTAGTCTAAGTCTGTTGTTAGTGCTTTGAGTCAAGGATTACCCAAGCAATGAACCAGTTATGTAATCAAGCTAAGTCTTTCATTCTATCTTGTTGAGTACTTCTATTTTGGAAGATGGGACAATGTAATCTTTTGGAACAGTTATGAATACTTTTGATATAATACAATGGATCATGATGCTTTTTGAACCAAGCCACTTTATGACGATGAATGTTTTATGTAAATAAATGTTTAGTAACAACTCAGTTTTCAGGAAAGAATGTTGAGTGCAACAATGACATCTCAATAACGTTTTCAAAAAAAAAATAAAAATTGGCCTCATTTTTAGCAACTTAATATATAAAAGTTGGTTATTTTGGGTTACGAAAATCGGGCTGTTATGTAACACCCCGCAAATTCCTCGTATTAATTTAAAATACTAAAGAGATTCATTTTTGAGAAAAGTGTTTTGGAAAGAGTATTTTCTTAAATGATTTTTCTAATTCACATTTTTTCAAAGTGATGAGTGATTTTAAAGAAATAGTTTTCATGAAATGCTAACATGAGTTTTAGAAATTGAGTTTGGAATGGTTGTGTGTTTATAATTTTAGGCTTAAAAAGGATTTATGATTTTTATAGCTGAGTCATTTTATGATGAAAAGGATTATTTTCTATACATGTGTGTGTGTATGTACAATTTTGGTATGTGTGTATATGCTTAGGATTATATGGAATTAAATTAGTAAAAGAAGATGATAATGCATGAATGTATGTATGTACGTATATGTGTAATGTATGATGCATGATTTTGTGTGGATATGTGTATGCTACGTGTATGTATGCATGTATGAAGACTAGGATTTTATTTATAAGACAAGAAGTTTATGGGTAGGTAAGAACTAAAAAAAAAGAAACTAAATGATAGAAAAATTTAAAGTAGTAGGAATCAAATGAACCATTATGTGCCAAGTAACCTAAAGCCTAAAACCTACTTCTAGGTGATCCTTTTATAACCTCCACCCATGCAACAACTTAAGTTGCCAAAATTGCCCACCCCATTTTTACCTTGGCCGAATTGATCAAGGGCAAAAGAGGGAAGCCTCATGTCTTTGCCTTTGCCTATATAAAGCCAAGTGGGTGAAGTGTTGGCCACTTCATTTACTCATTTCCACCCTTCATTTCTTTCACTTCCCTTCCCTTTCCAAACACATTTGTTGAGAGCAAAAATCAAGCTCTCAACACCTAAAGAAAAAGAGAAGAGGCCGTGAGCTAGAGAGGAAGAAGGAGGAGAAAACCAAGCCAAAAACCCTAGAGACTTCCTTGAAGATCCAAGACTTTAGAAGCTAGAAGATCAACCCTTTTTGGTGGGTAGTTCGAATAAGCATGAAGAATTGTAATAGTATAGATTTTCTCTTTGATTTTGTAATCTTCCTTTCTTTTCTTCCTTTGCATGTTCTATTTATGTTTGATCATGAACTCCTAAGACTCAAAGAAACTTGTAAACTTCTAATCAACGGACTCTATAACTTGATTAAGGTTTTCATGAAAGATCTTAAAGTTTTTCAACATAAATCTTAAGGATCTAAAAAGTTTTGGAGATTTTTAGTAAAATCTAAATTGTCTCTCTTTGCATGTTGAATTTCCTTCTTAAACCGTGAACTATGATGTTTCTAAGAGATGATTTGCTAAATAAAAGTGAGATCTAAAGATCTTGGGTGTTGCATGTTGATTTGATGTTGATCTTAGTGCTTTGTGTATTGCATGTGTTATTTATGCTTGGATCTTGAATTTTTAAGAATAAATGAACTTATAAAACACTAGATCCTCAACTAGGTAATTCGGCCATGAGTAGAAAATTAGGTCTTGATGCTTTTTAATTTGATCTAAGTCATTGCATGTTAGCTTTATGCCTTTACAAGTTGATTTGAGTTGTTGAAATGCTTTGGTTTTGATTTGATGTTGATGAAGCTTTGATTTTTTTTACTTTGATCTTTGAGAATGTCATGATTCTTGCTTTAATCTTTGAAAAGTTTTGTTCTAAAGCCTTGCATGTAAATTTGAGCAAAAAGCTTTAACTTTTCTTCAATGCATGTCACGGTTTTGACCTTTTCTTACCCAAACTAATTTTAATCTTTGACTTACACTATTATATTTGATTTCATGACTTGATCTACAAGATCTAGGTACCTGCATGTGGTTTTTGAGTAAAAAGATTTTATTTTTCTAAATGATCCTCATGGTTTTACAAAGGATCAAGGAAACAAGTTTTTGGAAAATGATTTTTAACTTGGTTCATGTTTTGTGATTTTGCATGTGAAAAAGTAGACCAAAAACCTTGTTTGTGTCAAAACGAGGTTCGACCTATGCATCCTAAATAGACTAGGATTCTTTTTCAATGAAGTGACATGAAAATAATAAGTGTGTTCTGTGAAAAATTGTTAAATCAAATTGTTTGAAATGGTGTTGTGAATGTTTGATTTTTATTCGGTTTTGGATTAAAAATAATGGAAATAGATGAACTAATTGATTTGAGAGGAAAGTTTTGTGTTTAATTGGATATATGTGTGGGTATGTGCATTCGAGTAAGAATAAAAGAAAGAGTAAATAATTTTGTTGCATGAAAAAGAAAATAGAATTTAAGAGTTTAAAATAAATCAAGTTGATTTATGTGATTTGAATTTGTCATGTTTGGCTTGCTTTCTTGGATTTCATTCGGCCATGTAGTGTAAATAAGTCTAGGAAATTTAGTTGCATTAAAATAAACTCATGTAGTGATTTTTGAAAAGAATTGAGTTGTTGTATTTGATTCATATCTTTGTGAGTATGTGAATGTCTAAGTGTTTGTTTGAATTATAAATAAATCAAATGATTAATCAATTACTTGTATGACTTCTTTTATTTAAGTGTTGTTGTGATGGTGTACTAGCTTATGTTTGAAAAATATTTGAGTGTGTAAATGGCTTTGAAATAAGTTGGTTTTAAGAAAATTCCATTTGATTTATTTGAGATTTTTAAATTGTGTTTAGGGCTATCCAAAATTTGTTTTATGATAAAGACTTGAGTTTTAAAGTGTTAATTTTAAATTAAAGAATTCTTTAAAACGAAAAGTGTTTTTACGACGTTTTCGGGTTTTATTAAAAAGGATTTACAAAATAATTTCTTGCTGTCCAATAATTATTTAAAGTGGTTTCTTAAATTCAAAAATGTATTCATATGACTTAGAGTATGATATTCAAGTGACAATTGATTTAAGAAAAAGCCGGGTTGAAAACGGTGAATTTTTCGGTGTTTTCAAATTTAATAAAGGTGCTGTCCGAGACGGACCAACAACCAAACAAATTGGTTTAAATCATTTTATGAAATGTTTTCAAATGGTTTTGAAACATTTAAAGTGCTAGAAAATACGGGAATTGTTTTGATAAGACAATAGTGTTTCGGTTAGGAACGGAAAGTGTCACGAACTAAGAAAAGATTTTCATAATGCAAGTTAATAACGTGAGCGTATTTTATTTAGTACGAGGAATTTGAAAGACGAGGGATTGGGGCAGCCGGCAGCAGAAAGGATCCGAGGTGACGGTACGCACTTAATAGCTGGACCTCAGGTGAGAGAGAAGCTTTCCTAAGACACCGTGGTAGTTAGGTGATATATTAGGACGTTCCGTATCATCTCAAAGATCGGAACTAAGTGGTTCGGAGTCAGTAGTATAGTGGCAATTGTTTGTGTTGTGTGGCCACTTATACGAACGTGACAAAGACCACATTGTTATTGTGTGTTGATTGTGTGCGTGGATAGTATGTTTATATTTATTTATTTAATTATGCATGTTGAAATTGAATGCTGTTGATTAATATGAGTAATGTGCTGATGGACGTCTGTTACATCCTGAATAAGAAAATGAAAATGAAATGATTAAGTTGTGGAATTCAAAAGATACAAAGGAAAAAGGAATAACGATTGGAAATAAGATATGTGTTGGAAAAGAGAGAAAGAGTTGAGATTGGGGGAAGAATTGATGAAAATAATGCGGATGAGCCAGAGCTGGGAAGAGTGATGTTGAGTACCGGAATAAGGTGTGATCTGAGTGGAGCTTGACTCCTTTGATTTTGTTTTTGTTTTTGGAATGAGACTAGTGTTGAGTTGAGCTTGCTCCTCCATTAGCGCTCAGCAAAAATGTGATTTTTGAAAAAGGTTTTTGAAAAGAGATTTTTGAAAAAGGTTTGTGAAAAGAAATATTTTTGAAAAGATGTGTGAACGGAGATTTTTGAAAAAGGTTTGCGAAAAGAAATGTTTTTGAAAAGATTTGTGAACGGAGATTTTTGAAAAAGGTTTGTGAAAAGAAATTTTCAAAAAGTTTTTTGAAAAGAGATTTTTGAGAAAGAATATAAAACGTATTTTCAGAAAAGTTTTGAAATAAAGTTTATGAAAGTTTGTGAAAAGAGATTTTTAGAAACTTTGCGAAAAGAGATTTTTAAGAGAGTTTGCGAAAAGAGATTTGGAGAGGTTTATGAAACTTGATTTTGAGAAAATTTATGCGAAGAAATTTTATGAAAAAGTTTACGAAATGATATTTTGTGAAGGTTTATAAAATGAGATTTTGAAACTGATTTATGAAATGTGATTTTTTTTAGAAAAGTTTATGATATGAGATTTTGAGAAAAGAATTTGAAAGGAGATTGTTAAAAGGGATTGTGGAATGAGATGCAAGCGTTTGATGTGATCCCAGCTCTGTGCTATGTGAGAAATGATGAGAGAAAGATTGTGCCAAGTTAGTGGTCGGGACTCATTGAAGGGTTGCACGAAGGATGGGCCGACCTTAGGATAATTAAAAAGATAAAAGACTTAAAAGACATACGCGGTGAGGTATGAGAGTGCGAAGTAGTGGAGAGGAAGGAACCATGGTTATCTGCGGATACTCAGGAGGAGATTGCATTAGGGGAGGACCATGACGGTGAAACGTCAAGAAGTCTAGAGTATGTTTCTAGGCAGAACGAACTCCACATGTGGCATACGAACGTGGTAGGGACTGGGTCCAATGTCGTGGTAAGTTCTGCGGGCCCACTAGAAAAATACTATCGCCCCCTAGATTGCAAATCTTGAACAGTGAGAGGGACTGGAGTGGGGCATCTTGATTTGCCACTGTACCCGAGTTTTCTACAGTGTGCGTTGATTATATATATGAATTGAAATGATATGAATTGATTTGACGCTGTAGTCCTCCTGGCTTGGAGCCAATTGAGTGTTGAGACAGCTGTCGTGCCCGCACGGTAAAGGTCCTGTACTCCTGTTTGCTTTCGACTAGGTTGGGTGGATGACCGAGGAGATGTGGACGTGAGTGATAACCGAGAACGAGATGAATATTCCGATGATATCTTATAATTCCCCGAATCCAAGAAGGATGTGAATTGGCAAGACTGGATAAGAAGAAATTATGAATATGAGAAGGAAAAAGGATTGAGAAAGAAAGAATGTTTATGAGAAGCGAAATCAAGTTTGGAAAGAAAATGAAGGATAATAATAATAATGGTGATAAGACTGATAATAATGATAATAGTGATAATGACAGATATACTTGAATGTTATGTTGCATGTGTGCTGTGTGTATTATTTGTATTGTCTTGATATCTCGCCTATCGTAATCCCACACCATCGACGATGCGTCATTCGGATCGCTTACTCTCTCCTGTTCGTTGGCATATCGGTGTTGCTGGTATCTCAACGGGCAGATGGAGTATTGCATGGATGTCACCACGTGGAGTAAGTATGGAAGAGGCTGGAAGCGCACCCTATACGGCTGGGTATGGACCGGCTACACCCAGATCGTGATTCCTGATCCGGAACATCTACTTGGTGGAGCTAATCTGAAGCCGCACTTGGGGCAAATCACCGTACAAGGATATAGGAACTATGCAGAGAAGTTTCGATACGAGACCCGGAGGAATTCTTCCCTTCTCGATGGAGCGGAGCTGGAATCCATTAGCAATGAGGGGACAGCAACAGGAAGGCATCATCTTCGAGAGCGAAGAAAGGACGCAAGAAGGAAAAGGAGCTACATCCACTTAATTTAAATAGGAAAGTTTAAGGATAGTATGGTTAGTTAGGATGTTATGAGTGTTTGAGTTAAGGATTACCGAGCCATGAGCCAAGTATGTAACTAAGCCCAGTTTTAAATCGGTATTGTGGAATACTCTGTTTTTGGAAGAACAAACAATGTAATCTTTTTGAAAAATCGTGATGAATATTTTTGATTCCTGCTCCTTGGGGCCAAGTCATTTGTGGAAATGGAAGTTTTATGAAAACAGATTTTTAGTAACAACTCGGTTTTCGAAAGAGAGTGTTGAAGAACATCAATAACTTTTCAATAACGTTTTCAAACACTTCAACATTGTTTTACAAAAAAAAATGGCCTCATTTTTGGCAACTTTAATAAACAAAAGTTAATTGTTTTGAGTTACGAAAATCGGGTTGTTATATGTTACAGGTGTCTAATGTAATTAGGAAATTTGATGAATATAAGAAACTGCAGGAAATAGAGAAACTAAATGTTTGTATCAAATTAATTACAAAGGGCATAGGTAAAGGGTATCATATACAAGAATTGAATTAACTCACATGAACTTCGTACATAAATTTCATTTTGTATGATTGTTAATTTTAAGTCTAACCCATGTATGTTAGAAAATTGTTATAAACCAAAAGCAAAACAGAGATTAGTCAAGTCCTAAGTAGGGGAGTAGTAACTCCCAGTACCTCATTGTAGAAAAGATAATGAGAAAACAAATAATACGTGTTTTGAAGGAAAGTAAAGGTCGGGTAGTTATGATTTATAAATTTGATAAATAGAGTATCCAAAACCATGTAGTAGATAAATTGTAAATTTTGAACATTAATTAGTAAGATGCGACGAATTTTAATGTATTGATTTAAGTAGAAGTGTATGTTAAATTAACTATTTCGTCACACAATAAAGTTGAAGAATATACTTGATATAAGTTGTAATTTCATACGATATATAGGTATAATATATATGTATATAGATATAATTTTTTAAACTTTATTACTTTTGTATATAAGGGTTTACAAGTAATCGAATCTGTATGACAAGCAAATAATTTTATAAAGGGAATATTTATATTTCAAACTAAACTTTGTCAAAAAGTTTATCCAAATTTTCAAAAATAAGATATTTATAGAATCTTAATTATCAAACTTATAATTTAAGTTTGGACAATTTTTCATGAAAAGAATTTGCCATATAAATTTTGATAGTCGAAAGGGTAAACAATAAAAGTCTTATGTATGGATTTTTAGAAAAACCTAAAGATATGTATTATCCTTCAAACTATATAGTAAACTATTATATAAAATATGAAATACCTTCTAGGTAGATTTAATAATGTATGATAAAATATATATACCATGTATGTTTATAAGTGAAAGAACAATTATCAAATCTAAAAGTTTTAATTTTGGTTACAATAACAATTATTTTCTGAAAAGTGTAGGTTTACTTATGTCAGTACTAATAACATCTTTTGCGTACATACAAATTCTATATTATTTTGTAACAATTTGATATCATTATATAACTAACAAATATGTTCCCTTAATAAACTAACTGTGTGAATATAGAATTGTCTATAGAATGGTGGTGTGTAAATTTTCTTATAAAATAATAATATACAATTCATTTATTATTAACAATAACAATATCAGAGTAAGCAAACAAAACCAAAAGACCATTGCCTTAATCGACTTGTCGTAATCATTAGTATATAGAAAACTCCAGAAGAAAACCGAAAACCTTAATAGAATAAGATACCTCTTGGAAGAAAATAGGACGAATACCATTAAGAATCTTATATTCTTCTTTTAGGCTATATAATTCCATTTCTCCCCACCTCTCCGAGGATAACCGAATTTCGGGGACGAAATTCACATAAGTGGGGGAGAATTGTAACATCCTAAATTTTAAACTAGATAATTGTAATAGTAATAATATTAGAAAATGATAATTAAATTCAAAAGGATTTAAGGTAATGAATTAGGAAGCTTTGGCATTGCATAGGAGATTGGAAAATGAACAAAAGGGTGTCAACTACAACATTTTGATGTTAGAAACACCTTATATTAGAAAATTAGAAATAAATTATTTACAACTTTAAACACAAATTCCACCGTTGGATGTGAAGATAAGTATGAAAGGAAGTTTTCTTTAAAATTTGAGCAAGATCCAACGGTTAACGAATAAGTACTATTTTCTGCTATGGAATGAATTACATATTTTCCTCTAAAAAACGAATAAGATATGACGTTTTGAACTAACCGGAAATAAGAAAAAGCCTTAGTCTAATCGATTAGAATGTCAGTCTAATCGATTATAAAAATCGATTAGAAAGATGTTCTAATCGATTAGATCTGCCCAAATCAGTTTAAAATCACGAGATTTCTCTGGGAAACTCGGGTTTCTTCTTCTTCTTTCGCCTCCCACTGTTCTCCACCGCCATGGAGGCCTATATAAAGGCCATGGCACCTCCTCAATCAATTATCCCATCCTCCTTATCACCAATACACTATACTCTTTACTCTTTACAACCACAACATAGAAACCGAATTCTATCTCTTCTAGATCTTTGAAGATTCAAAATAAACTCTGGGTATTTTGTGCTTAAAGCTTGGAATGGATTATGTGTGAACTAGAGGAAGGTTTTAGTGAAGGATTTGAGCTTTCCTTCTCCTTGAGGTAAGGGAGGAATACTCTTTTCTCTTAGAATAGCAATTAAGTTTTGGAATTAGTTAAACTAGAAATTGTTAATAAGCTATGGATTTAATTGATTAATTGAACCCTAGGCTAATTGATTATGCGCTAAAACATACCTGGGTATGTGGATTGAATACTATTATGATTGATTTTAGTTCTGAATTTATGTTATTACCATGAAATTTTGAGTGCAGCCCATATGTTCGATAAAATGCTAAAGTGAAGGTGTTATATTGTTATGTTGTCATAATATTTAATTAATAATAAGAAATTGAGAATAATATGTTAAAATAATACTAAATTGACTTAGAAATTTAGAAATATTAATACATTATAAAATGAATAAATGAATGGATGAAACTAAGATGCTTTGAATGAGTAATGTATGCAGAGCTTTATGGTTATAAATAGTATGAAATGTTATTCATAGTCCATGGTGAAATGGAAACATACTAATTTCCTTGCATTAAATCATATAAGATACTTCTATATGCTATCAGTAAATACATCATTAAAAAGAACGATATGAAAGTAATGTGCTATCAAAATACTCCTATAGCTAATTGAATAAAACGAGAATTATTTAGATTAAGATACTAAGAAATATGAGAATTAATGGTTTACTATTTTCAATTCTTAATTCTTATTCTATTATGAAACGATATTCACTCCCTTGTGGTATAACATTTTTAGGTAAATCTTGGACAATCAAGGACTTGGAGTTTCACAAGGATTACGGCGGAAAGAAAGAATTCTATTCAAATTTTGTTTATATCATGTTGTAAATCCCGATATTTGATTAAAATTTTTGTAAGTTATTCTTTTGGATAAAAAAATAAATAATTTTTTATAATAATTAAAGCATTTCTCTTTGAAAATAAGTTGGGATGTTACATTTTACTTTCATCTTAAGGTAGCATCCAAATAGTTTTGAAATTGTTTTGAGGAAAAATAATGTGAGAAATCTCCTTATAGGAGAACAGAGAAAATTCATGTGCTTACCATGCTAAGTCCTTAACGTGAGCTCACTCAGAGATGTGGCATAACAAATCAAGAAAAAGGACTATGTCCCAATGGTAGCAAAGAATAGAAAACATTTCTTGCCTTTAGATGTTCATGAAAATTTATGCTATACAACAACATATTTTTATCAGATAAATTCTGTTGATGAATAAATATTCTCATATTAAGTATTTGATTTCTTATTGTTGTTAGATTTGTTACAGTTATGTTGTGTCACTAGACGTCCCTTCATATTTATTTACAAGTGGGTTAAATACGGCGGTACTGTTTCCACTACTTGATTCACTTCTTTTGTTGTAATATCTTTATGCACTGCAATATGTTATTTTGTTTGGTAGAATAGTTGTTAAACAACTAAGAATTGTAATGAAAATTTTGGAAAGAAAAGAAAGGATTTCCATATTCATACTGCTGAAACATTATTAGTTCAAGTATAACAATAGGAAATATGTGTTTCCTTCCTACTCATATTTTCGTGATGTTTCAAATAAGTAAGATGACATGTATGAAGATGGTAAGGTAGTGTATGAGTGGGCTTTCGTCCCTCTCCTGGGGATGGTTCATGATAATATTCTATGTTCTTATCAGTTGAGAGTAAGGACCTCTCACAGGGCATACCAAATGAACAACCCAACCCATAACGGGTTATCCATGTCAAAAGCCCGTTAAAATGTTCACTAATTATTCAGTGTTATATACTGAAATAATAATTTTCATAATTGATGTAATTAATAATTATAAAGTACTTTCTCAAATAATTTATTAGTGCAAATCCACATAAAATAATCCAACAATCTCCTTGGATTGCATTAATCAATTATCATAAACTACAGAATTATTATACCCAAAATATCAATTATGGACAAAACACATAATAACAACAAAATAAATGAAATATAAAGCTTTAGCACATTACATGCAGAAACTCGTATCTGATAGGGATAAAATATCATATAGGTTAATAAGCTCATATTTCGTATAACAAATGTGGATATGGATAAGCATAAATATATAAAGTCAGATTATGCGTTATGTAACACCCCGATTTAGTAACTTGAATATATTTTATTTAGTAAAAATCTGGGAGATTTTTTTTATATATAAATCATTGATGACATGGACATGAAGCTATTTTCTCAAAACAATTTGATTCAACATTTGCATCACCAAGATTTACCTGTCATGTCACACGTCATCCATCAAGTTCCAAATTGAGATGTTACCAACATCGCGCTTTGAAACTCTTCCTTTTCAATGCAATAAAATATTTTATTCACCAAATAAACAACGGTTCGCAAACTTCATGGGTAATCATATCAAATCTATCAGGGTATTTAGTTCTCAAAACATATCACATGATAAAAACAAGTTACATCATGGTAGAGCAATACTATCTTAGAGACCTCAAGAAGGTACGTACATACTTAGACATCATAAATTAGATGTCCTAATCAACTGATCTCCTTCTGATTTCGGTTTCTCCTCGACATCAGCATGAATTCCTCGAATAGTACTTAGCTTTCTTCTACTTCGAGGTTCCGTCTCGAGCTTCTCTCCGTAAGCCACCACTGGGAAATTCGGCATAATAGATACTACTTACTCTGACATCTGTGGACATCATCACCGAGGTCCACAGGGAAAAAGGGAAGACAAAGAGAGTGAACGTCCCGAACGAATCATTGTCGACGGGGTGGAATTACGATAGGCAAAATATCAAGACATAAAACAATAAAACCACAACAACAGATAAGATATACAACATATTTCACATTATCATTACTATCACTTATTCGTAAGTTCCATGCTTTCAATTCTCTTTCTCAATTCATTTCTCAATGTTATTTAACAACCTCATTGCCGTAACAATATCTCTTCCTTGGCCTTATCCATAGTATTCGAATCTCTTGGCCATTCTCATTCTCATCATCAATATCCTTATTATTCTCAAGCTCATAACTTATAAATCTTTTCAACATTCTTAAACTCTTCTTATTAAGTTTTATGGAATCGCGTCCATCGATGACAAGGGGATAAGGAAACGTCATCGAGGATAAGTTAGCACACATTTACATCTCCTCCAATCCTCCCATGCCTAATCGGAAGCAAACGGGACGTACAAGAACCTTAACCACGCAGGTCCAACTGCCGAGAAATCATCATCATAACATCATCACATAATCACATCATTTCATAATTCATTATCAACATCAATCGGGGCCCAATACCATTCGACAGCCAGCCTCGTTCAGGTTCCCTCTCTCCGTTTCGAAATTGATCAAGGGGGAGACAATACTTTTCTAGTTCGCGGTGCAGGACTTGCTACGGTTCCTCGGGTATTTTAGCCCCAACCACATGTAGAACTCATCCCGCCTAGAAAAGCACTCAAGGTTTCTTGACTTATCACCGTCATCACCCTCCCCTATCACAATCGCAGATAATCAAGGTATCTTCCTCTCCACTACTTCACACTCAACTCACTGCATGATTCAATGTCTTTTAATGTTTTGATAACGTTTTTTTAACCTAAAGGTTTGGTCGATTCACTCTTGTCCATCCCTTTTGTGAACCACGGCCTCTAATTAACTCTTTCACATAATTACTTTCCTCAACAAACACTTAATCATCATCACCACTGAGGGCTCGAAACCACAACATGAAACTCATGTAACACCCCGATTTAGTAACTTGATTATATTTTTATTTAGTAAAAATTTAGGAATTTTTTTTTACATTGGTGATATGGACATGAGTTCGCCTTTACAAAACATTTTCATTTCTAAAAACATTTTGTTCATGTCCCACGTCACGCATTGTAACACCCTATTTAATATTACCCTTAATTACCCTTAAGTGAATTAGTGACTTAAAAAATTCCTTTATTATTTCAAATACTTATAAAAATACTCCGAACAAACGGACGGAGTTTCCTTTGTTTATAAGACTTTCCCAAAAATTTAATTTGTCCTGCAACCGGTTTTAAACATAATATTCATATTCATTCAGTAGCCAATTGGGCTAAACATACTTTGTGCATCATAATGCACCATGATAACAGTTATGCACCTATCAGAGTTAGCAGCATATATATACAAGTTTTGGAAATAGTCTTTTCCCAAAAATACTCCTTTCCCAAAAGGAGTTGTCCTGGGCCCACCAAAAGATATTTACATTATATACAACAAAAATGAATTATGTCATGCCATTCAAAAGGCCCAGGACATAGCCATTGTCCTAACTGACTACAACCTACTCTCCCTGTAAGGGAGAGTGCACTTGCTCGGCCGGGGGCTGTGCTAGCTCAATCTCAATACCTGTAAAAATAGTAAGGAGGTGAGCATTTCACATGAAATAGAAAAGTAGTTTCTAATCAGACATAACAACTCACTAAGCCAATCACAGTTATCAAGTAATTCACATAATGCACGTTCATCACAAACATAAACCATAATTTCATTCAATTGTATCCAAGTCTTATTTTCATTTCCTATCTCATTATTTAATTGTGATTCCATTTTCCCCTATTTCAATTTCTTCCCTTTTACTTGCACCACTAGGATTTTGATTGCACCTGCTAGGCAATTGGCACACCAATTAGGGACTTTGCACCCATCAGGCATCACCCGTTAGGACTATGCATTATTAATTTAATCGGTTCATTTCCATTAATTCTAGTCCATACTCTATTCCATTTTATTTAGCAGTGAATTGATTCATTGGGTACATCGACGCCTAACGGGGCATTGGACCTAATGGGCGATTATCCTGATGGGCGATTGGCCCTAATGGGACTAATTGGAACTCCTAGCAGGGCACCTAGTGTGCCAGTGTCCCCAAAGATTAATTCCACTGCATTTCCCTCTAGTTTTAACCTATCACTACAACATAAATGCTAAAAGATCCCGATTCCGCATGCCTATTAATCCCAGTTCCGAACCGGGATTGTATCCCCTGGTATAACAAGTATGATACTTTTGATCCCATGTATTTTAAAAAACACGGAACCGGGATCAATAAAAAAACAAGGAACCGGGATCAATAATATATATGATCACTGTTGATTTTTAACAATGAACCGGGATCTTTAGTATATATGATCACTGTTGAATTTTTTAAAATGAACCGGGATCTTTAGTGAATATAATTTTTTTTTTAAAATTTATAATATTTGCTATTTAGTATTATATATATATATATATATATTTAATTTATAATATTTGCTATATCCAAATATTTAAATAAATTGTCAACATTTTTTTTTCAACAAATAAATGTCATAATTATATACATTAGAGCAATGATTATCATAGAGCACAAATTCACAAAATTAAAGTCCAACCTGCATTCACAAAATTAAAGTGTATTATACAACTTCAATCAAAAAGGAAAAATGGTTCAAGTTATTTTACTTGTGCAATTAGGATATTAAAAAACGAAAAACAAAACCATAAAACTTTGTAACAAACTCTGTTATGTAAACCTCCTAGCTGGTATCATATTATCATGTTAGCTAGACGTACTGGTATCATATTATCATGTTAGCTAGACGTACTGCTCTACACCAGGATAGATGTTGGCTGAAGCTTTGACTTGGTGGGAATACTTGTAGAGTGCTTTAGGGACTTTGATTTTGGCATTGCTTCTCCCTGCAAAGAACCTAGCTGATGCTTCTTCTCTGGACCAAAATGTGCACCTCCCAAGTCATGTTCTGGTTTTCTCTTTACCTTCTTTGTTAAACCACCATTCTCAACCTTGGCATTATCCAGGGTACTACTTGAACTTGACTTTGCTTTTCCTTGTTTTCGCCCATTCATAGAAGGACTGGGGATCCGGGCAGTTGTGCTTATATTAGAAACTGGCTTGTTCACTGAAGTAAAAGCAGGACTGCTGGATTCTAGAGCTGATTTCTCTCGCAGGTTCTCGGTATTCACACCAAGAGTATCTGCAAGTGTCTTATCAAGAGCATGCTCAGAATCAATAAAGGCACAATAGCCTGCATGAAACAAACATATCAATGTTTGTATAGGTCAACAACAAAGTCCTTAACAGAGAGATTCTTAACAAGCAAATAACAGTGCTAGATATACAGGCCTCCTTATCATCATTGTTAAGATTAATGATATGGAAAAATAAGCCTCATATTAACATAACTTCCAAAGATACTTATTGCGTAAAATTTAAATTAGACATGGTACACCTCTTCCTTCTCTATCAAAAGAATAAGGTGGAGAACATAACATAAGCCTCTCCGCAACGAGATATCTGCTAGAAGCCTAGCACCTAGAAATTGTTGGCATGGTATTGAAGCAGGTAAATAGAAAATCAGAAACCTTGTATACAAATTAAACCACCAATTTGGCATTTCCAAATAATATAATTGACCAAACGGGTGTTATTATAAAATGGTTTAGACATTCATAAAAAATCATAATAAAAATAAAATTCATCCACAGTATTACCTCAAACATGCATGGAGAACAGGAGGAAAAAGATTAAAACAGTCGGTGTGCTACCACCGTAAAAATGACAATTACTAAGATTATGGTCACATAAATAAGAACTATGGTCCTAAATAGAATTCAACCAAAAAGCAATAGACATTATAATTATCACAGCAAAAGTAGCATATAAAGATAACCTCCATGCTTCTGTGCCTCCGCAATCACGTGTAAAGCCAGAAGAGACCTATAGCAGCCACAGTAAAAAAACCATATCAGGTGTTAAGTACAGAATCTGAGTAAGTGTAAGGGTAACAAGGAATATTGATGCAAGAGCTGCAAGCAATCTATTGAGCTCAACTATTAATCTCCGTTAACAGAATGCCTTAGAACTTTATAAGCCCCACAGAAGCTTATTCAATAAACTTGAGGCCTCCTAAGAATAGTTGAAAAGCATTAGCAATGACAAATATGGTCGGTGCTCAAATCATACATTATAGGAGCAAAAACCCTTCCCAGCACAAAAAAAAATATAGAATTCTCTCTAAATGCTTAGCATATAAAGCTACCACTTTCCAGAATCAAATTATTACAATTATAATATATAGTAAAAACAAATCTCATCTCTAAGAAAGAAAGAAATGCATGTCCTTTGACAACAAATTTTAATATGGTGTATCCAAAGAACTAAGGACTGTTAATACGCATACCCGTTGATTCTGTCCACTGAACATAAGGTCTCCAGATGTTGAGGTAATATCAAGAAATATATTTATCAAGCACAAACTTCGAAACTAATAGCTTCAATCAATATTATGAATAATTGATGCAGGAGCAAAAAAGAAAATGATTAAAATTGGAGTCTTCATTTTAATTTCAAAATATTTAGTGGATTTCTGTGGCTTTTGTTTATGGCTAGTATTAAAGGTCAGATTTACGTTAATTATGTGTTTAAGTGTCATATTTGTAAGGGCCAAGGACACCTGGTTAGCATTAAGAATTAGGGAGTTGTTTTCTTATAACTTGTTTTCTAGTCAATTGTAGTCCAATAACTGTAACTTGGAATTCATAAACAATTAGACTCGAAGGTCATAAACAAAGCCTAAGCCCTTGTATAGCATATCCTTTCATTTGAATATTAAACTGGGAATTATAAAGAACTTTCATCTTTCCCAGCTGTTAGTTGTTACACCAGAAGAACTGACCCATTGACTGTGTTGGGAGAATCCTATCTAGACACTTTCCGCTACATCGCTAATTCATTTAAGATGTGTGTGCCATTGTGTGAAAAAATAACAGCTTTGGCTTGGTCCATGTACATTGAGAGACGTAACAACCAATGAAGGTAATTTATGCTTAATAACTACATACTACAAGATCTAAGCATAAAGTATAATACCAATACTAGTATGTTCCAGAGTATAGACATTTCTTTATTGAAGTGCCTAATATCAATGGCTTCTATGACACTAAGATGATCCTACTCACAAATAAATAAATAATAATAATGATAATAATAACAACAAAATTAGAAACATTATAGCATAGAAAATAGATGAGGTTAGCTAATATTACCCAGGTAGAAGAGAAAGCTTGAGAGCACCCTTATAATCCCCAAGATGATCTGCGCCAATTACTCTCCCAAAAGTCATGTCACATTCAGTCAGGAAAAGCATATAAACGGACCTTCCAAACCAAGTTGGCCAATGGTAGGGCTGTGAATGATCACCCTAGAGACAATCACAATACTAGTATTCTACGTCAAGCTCTCCTCCAATGGCCACCTCCTCCTCCGTCGAAAAGACCCTCCGCACCTACGTTTTCACCTATGCAAGCAAACTCCAGCCACGAATAGGGCCTCGCAGCGACGAGAACAGGGCTTGGGGACAAACGCACGACGGAGAGAGAGCAAGGGACCGAGGATGAGCGCGAAACATAGAAGGGAATCAAATGAAGAAGAAGAAGGTGGCCACAACTGGGGCGGCGACGGTGGCGGTCTGGAAGAGAGAGAGAACGAGAAAGCTAAGGCCAAGGGAAGAAGTAGATATGGGAGGGGGGTGGCGGCAAGCTGGAAGAGAAAAAAATTAGGGTTTCCCCTCCAGTGGATAATATTAATCCCGTTTCCATTTTTTATTATTCATCCCAGTTAAAGTAAAACAATGGGATAAATAAGGTTGGTGTGATTTTTAATTTTTAAAAAAATAAAAATTATTATGTTATAATATTGATCCCGGTTCCGTGTTTTTTATAACCGGGATCAATAAATTCATGGTATTTTTAACTATCATTTGTCTATTAATCCCAGTTCCGGAACGGAACCGGGATTAATATCTGGGAACTTTTTTCCAATTCTGTAGTAGTGTATGTCTCATTTCATCATTTAAATCCTACATGGCCATTCTCATAACAAACATATCAATTATCAATTATCAAATATCAAATTCAACATATATAACAACATTTAACATCAAGTATATACACTTAACACCAAGCATGTATAGGAACATTTAGCACCAAGTATATACATTTAATCCCAAATATTACTTAGGGTTCATTTCATTTAGTTCTCTAGTCAACTTATTATCATTATTCACTATCCTAGGGTTTCCTATTCACTTTACTAAACATATAAATCCTAGCAAATCATTATAACTAATTAGAGACCCTTTTCTAGAACAGACCAATACCCACCCCCTTACCTCAAATGTGATGAATGAGGTAAGGAAAACCTTGAGGACCTTAGCTTTAGCGCTTAAATCCTTAGACCTTTGAACCTTTTGATGTGTCTTAGACAAGCAACAATGAGATGAAGAGGAACTTTGTCAAATGGAGATGGTGAAGAAGGAAGTGTGCTTGTCTTCACTTGGTCTTGAGGAGGCATATTCTTGTGTGCTTCTCCATAGCTAAAACTTGAAAATAAATGGAGAAGAGGGAGGAGAGAGAGGCGTGAGAAAGAGGGAGCAATGGGGATGATTTTTATGCTTGATTACGTGATGAGGGCTTCATGGGGATGATGCTTGATGGTGATTGATGATTTTTGCTCTTGGTTTTTGGGAGATTTTTGTGAGATGGTGCTATGGGGTTCTCAAACCCTATAGAGAAATGAAGATGATGAAGGTGATCGAGTGAGTGTGTTTGTATTTTGGTATGCCTTCTATTCCTTTTGTATGAAGCTAGGAAAATAAGTGGTCACCATTTGGTGGCTTCTTGTGAAAGCCACAATTGTGTGGCTCACAATGGTGCATTTCCGCACCAGCCAGCAGTCCTGCGCGCCTGGGCGCGGGGCGGGGCGCGCCTGTGCGGCAAACTCGCTGTGAGCGCCACCTGAGTTGGTTCTGGCGCGCCTGGGCGCCAGCCTGGTGCGCTTGGGCGTGGCCGTTTTACTTGGAACTTCTTGCATTCGACGCTCTATATCTTCTCCGTTACCCGTTGGATCTTGCTCAAATTTTGAGACAAGCTTCCTAAGTCCTTTATCTTCCCATCCAATCGTGGAATTTGCATTTAGAGTTATAGACATTTTATTTCTAATTTCCTAATTCAGGGCGTTTTTAAGGCCAAAACTACACTTATATTAATCTAGTTTTTGACTTAATATCCACATTCACTTCATCCTAAGTTTATTAACATACCAATTATACTTGGAATTAAATTAGGGATGTTACAATTCTCCCCCACTTATTGGAATTTCATCCCCGAAATTCCATTCATTTCCTCAAATGGAGAACCATCCTACTGATAAAGCTTTTGCCTATGGTTTTGACTTCCCTTCGGTTTAGTTCATCGACTTTTCGACTAGCTTTTACTTAGACAAGATCTAAGTTGAATTACTAAGTTGCTCCCCCACTTGGCATTGACATACCTGATTATACCAATGTCAGGAGGTAGGAAACCGGTTGTGTCAGCTTTTGACCACCTTTCATGGAACCTCTGACGAAGAATACAAGGATTAAACGACGAAAGGTACAAAGTCCTTAGAATTCACGAAGAATTTGTGCTTTTGCTTTAGGAAATGAGCCTAAGTTCATGCAATCCACAGACTTTTTGCAGAATACAACAGTTTATGGCTAGAACTCTTCTCATCTATAAGGAATCAGATCGAATGGCTAAGACCGGAATTCCAGGAACGATTGATGTTCCAAGATGGGAAACAAGAAGAAGATCATGAGTTTCATAATCCTTAGCCGGTTGGGGTGAGGAAACCTTTGATTGTAATCAAAAGTTGCTACTTCAAGATTAAATCAAACCCAATAGAATAAAAAAAAAGAATGGTCTACTTTCACTAATTGGAGCATTAATTAAAGCTCACAGAAATAGTAATAGATCCTTAAATGATGTTTGGGTGGTCATGGATCAAAGTGGACAGATATTCTTGAGATTGAAGCGTTTCATTGTTCGCTAAGCTAAATCTGTAGAACTCTAAACCACGTCTTGATGCATGTTAACGACCAAATTTTCACTCATTTTGAATCGGACCTCCAAGGGTGCTTGAATGAGTTCGGTAGAAACTACGTATGTTTATGAAATCCGACTCTTAGTCACTTTTTGGGTCTACATCACTCTCAAGATTTACCTCACTTCTAAGATTGAAGGTCAAGTTGAGTTTTTACTGTTTGTGGGTGGTCAATCATTAAAATCGTTTAGTCCCGATGTGGAGACTTCATGCAGTTGTTAAGATTTGTTCTTCTAAAGGTTGATCATTTAGGAACCTTGGTAAGATTCCAAGTAAGTTTTGGATTACATATATCTAATTTGGTTTTCATGATGGTTAGAGATGATTATCATAGAGTTTTGCTTAACTCTTTCCAGGTTGCAGTATTTGATTACACTACTCTGCAACAAGTGGAATAGCCTAAGGTTTTCGTTCTTCAGTTCTATTCTAAGTTTATTCCCTGATTCTACAAGAAGTTTTGGAAAGAAAACTTTCCGGTCAGTTTATTTTCTTATAAAGGATTTGTTTCTAGGGAGTCACTACTTCAGTTATCTCGATTTCACTTAAAAGGTTGCAATGATATCGTCCATTAATAGATGCAAAGATTGAGGTGATCAATCCCAACCTCATGTCTATCAATAGCACATACATCATTGTTGGGTTTTGCTGATAATATCATCACATAACATATGCAAGGATTAGAGTGATCAGTTCTAACCTTACATTCTATTAAACAATAACATCATCGCGGTTCTTGGTTGGATTTTTAATTAAAGTCCTACACTTATTAGTTCTTTCTAAAGGTTCTCATGATTCCCTAAAGGATTAGTTTACCTCCGTGTATCACTTAAGTTTCGTAGTTCCTTACTATAAGAAATCAGGAATTCTGAGTTCTTTCCTATCACCTATGACTCCTAAGACGATGTCCCAATCAGAAACGTCATCTAAAGAATACAGCTATCGGAACTACTTCGTATAAAGTCGCTTCCGGACATATCTAGGAATATTGGTTATTTACTCTTGTTTCAGTTGAACTCATATATTAATTTTGGTTTGAAACTATTGACCAACTACTTGGGAAGGATAAACAGAATGCGCTTAGTAAGACTTCACTAAAGAACTAATGAAGATGGAAACCTAACGCTTACAGAATGTCCTCAATCTTGTCAGACATTTAAAGTGGAATGCAAGAATGCGTGACCTCATAATTCCAATAGTACTCCATATAGGAATGCGACACATAACATGTACCTCTCGGTATGGGTTGGCTCCCCGATGCCTGTTGCTGCTGCAGTGTATCCACTTCTTTCAGCGCAGTGTTCTGGGAACAGTTTGCACGTGTCCGGGTTGCCCGCATCGGAAGCATAGACCCTCCTTTCCGTACAGGACCAAAAACCAACATAAACGACGATGAAATTTTCCACAATGATGACATGGTGGCCCAGTACTTGAAGTAGTCGTATCCTGGACCGCTTTCTTTCGATTTGCTGATCTTGCATGGGTACCGACATATGGACCTGATTTTTGAGCCGGTCCTTTACCCTAAATAGGACCTCCCGCTCTCGACACATCCCTGCTCCTAGTACCAAGCACCATCGGTGCGTTAACCATCTTCACCTCTTGCTTAGGATCATGTTTACGACAGCCAGCGGCCAAATCCCTTGGTTGACCACATTGGAAGCAAAAGCCTTTCCTCCCGTTACGAATCACCTCCCAACATATCCCCTGATGAAGTTTTCCGCAGTGTGAGCATGGAGATTTGGGAAATGGAGTGGTCACAATCATCTCTGTTCACTTTGGAGTAGGTGTTTTAGTCACGGGGTTCGCGTTGGACTCTTTTTCTCCAAAGAAATCTTCCAACCTCTGGATACCCTTCTCATAAATGTTGGACAAGTACACTAGCTGAGCAAAGTCGTCAATTGGTGCATCCCCAAGAGCAATTTTGATGTCCAGACGAAGTCCTGCAGCAAACTTGATCACTTGGTTTTCTCGTCCACACCCTTGTAGCTGGTAGCATAACAAATCAAATCCTCAAATCGCTCCACATATTCCTCAACACTCATGCTCTCTTGTCTCAAGCACAGAAAAGCCAATTCCTTCTCTTTTCGAACATCCTCAGAAAGATACTTTCCCCGGAACATCTCTTTAAAGACATCCCAAGTCACTTTTTGATTAGTAGCCTCAATACCCTTTGGAACCTGCTCCCACCACTGCTCTGCTTCCCCAACGAGCGTATGCTGAGCCAAAAGAACTTTCTGCTCCTCGGGTGGTGACATATCACGGAGAATCTCTTCTATCTCTTGAAGCCACTTCCGAGTTCCATCCAAGTTATAGCCACCCTCGAACTTCGGGGGACCATGCCACCTGAAATCAGCCAACCAGTTGATCTCAGCGGGGGATGGGTTCTGAGATGCTTGTGGCGACTGATTAAGTGCTGCCACGGCTGCTACAGCTGCAGCCACCGTCTCAGCTTGACTCCGGTTAATCTGAGCTATGCTCTCTAAGATTACAACGATACTATCATTGTCATTGTGTTTACTTACCATAATTCCTAGTCTTGGGAAAAATGACAAGTTAATACATATACTAGTAGGCAATAACAATTATATCTTATTACTCTAATTCTAGACGCTTAACTATACATATCGGTTACTCACTTGGTGAGTAACCACTACAGATGTGAGTCCACACTCCAAAGGCCGAGGGAAACTGCTCGGATACCACAAATGTAACACCCTGTTTAATATTACCCTTAAGTGAATTAGTGACTTAAAAAATTCCTTTATTATTTCAAATACTTATAAAAATTCTCCGAACAAACGGACAGAGTTTCCTTTGTTTATAAGACTTTCCCAAAAATTTAATTTGTCCTGCAACCTGTTTTAAACAATATTCATATTCATTCAGAAGCCAACTGGGCTAAACATACTTTGTGCATCATAATGCACCCAGATAACAGTTATGCACCTATCAGAGTTAGCAGCATATATATACAAGTTTTGGAAATAGTCTTTTCCCAAAAATACTCCTTTCCCAAAAGGAGTTGTCTTGGGCCCACCAAAAGATATTTACATTATATACAACAAAAATGAATTACGTCATGTCATTCAAAAGGCCCAAGACATAGCCATTGTCCTAACTGACTACAACTTACTCTCCCTATAAGGGAGAGTGCACCTGCTCGGCCGGGGGCTGTGCTAGCTCAATCTCAATACCTTTAAAAATAGTAAGGAGGTGAGTATTGCACATGAAATTGAAAAGCAGTTTCTAATCAGACATAACAACTCACTAAGCCAATCACAGTTATCAAGTAATTCATATAATGCACGTTCATCACAAACATAAACCATAATTTCATTCAATTGTATCCAAGTCTTATTTCCATTTCCTATCTCATTATTTAATTGTGATTCCATTTTCCCCTATTTCAATTTCTGCCCTTTTACTTGCACCACTAGGATTTTGATTGCACCTGCTAGGCAATTGGTACACCCACTAGGGACTTTGCACCCATCAGGCATCACCCGTTAGGACTATGCATTATTAATTTAATCAGTTCATTTCCCTTAACTCTAGTCCATACTCTATTCCATTTTATTTAGCGGTGAATTGATCCATTGGGAACACCGACGCCTAACGGGGCATTGGACCTAATGGGCGATTAGCCTGACGGGCGATTGGCCCTAATGGGACTAAGTGGAACACCTAGCAGTGCACCTAGTGTGCCAGTGTCCCCAATGATCAATTCCACAACATTTCCCTCTAGTTTTAACCTATGTCTCATTTCATCATTTAAATCCTACATGGCCATTCTCATAACAAACATATCAATTATCAATTATCAAATATCAAATTCAACATATATAACAACATTTAACGTCAAGTATATACACTTAACACCAAGCATGTATAACAACATTTAGCACCAAGTATATACATTTAATCCCAAATATTACTTAGGGTTCATTTCACTTAGTTGTCTCTAGTCAACTTATTATCATTATTCACTATCCTAGGTTTTCCTAATCACTTTACTAAACATATAAATCCTAGCAAATCATTATAACTAATTAGAGACCCTTTTCTAGAATAGGCCAATACCCACCCCCTTACCTCAAATGTGATGAATGAGGTAAGGAAAACCTTAAGGACCTTAGCTTTAGCTCTTAAATCCTTAGACCTTTGAACCTTTTGATGTGTCTTAGCCAAGCAACAATGAGATGAAGAGGAACTTTTTCAAATGGAGATGGTGAAGGAGAAAGTTTGCTTGTCTTCACTTGGTCTTGAGGAGGCATATGCTTGTGTGCTTCTCCATATCTAAAACTTAAAAATCAATGGAGAAGAGGGAGGAGAGAGAGGCGTGAGAAAGAGGGAGCTATGGGAAAGATTTTTATGCTTGATTACATGATGGGAGCTTCATGGGGATGATGCTTGATGGTGATTGATGATTGTTGCTCTTGGTTTTTCGGTGATTTTTGTGAGATGGTGCTATGGGGTTCTCAAACCCTAGAGAGAAATGAAGATGATGAAGGTGAGTGAGTGTGTTTGTGTCTTGTATTCCTTTTGTATGAAGCTAGGAAAATAAGTTGTCACCATTTGGTGGCTTCTTATAGAAGCCACAATTGTGTGGCTCACAATGGTGCATTTCCGCAACAGCCAGCAATCCCGCGCGCCTAGGGGTAGGGCGGGGCGTGCTTGGGCGCCAAACTCGCTGTGAGGGCCACCTGAGTTGGTTCTGGCACGCCGGGGCGCCAACCTAGTGCGCCTGGGCGTGGCCGTTTTACTTGGAACTACTTGCATTCGACGCGCTATATCTTCTCCGTTACCCGTTGGATCTTGCTCAAATTTTGAGACAAGCTTCCTAAGACCCTTATCTTCCCATCCAACAGCGGAATTTGAATTTAGAGTTATAGACATTTTATTTCTAATTTCCTAATTTAGGGCGTTTTTAAGGTTGAAAACCTAATAGGGAATACGAAATAGAATTAAATACCTAATAGGAAGTGTGGAGATGAGGTTGAAAATCAAAAGCTCCCTCCTTCTCCTCTAGGGCTCCCCATGGCCTCCCCCTCTCTTGGCTCTCCTCTTCCTATTTTTTTTAATTGATATGGTGGAAAGAGCAACATAAATGAATAGTGGGTGAGGGTATTTATATATGAGGACTTAGGATGGGGTTCAACAATTAAAATGGGGTGTAAAAATTTCAAGAGTCTTCCCTTACACTCTTGGTCCCTCACGACTTGACCTTGGGAATTATGGTAGGAACTTTGCAAATTTATTTTATGTATAGGAGTATTAATTTAATAGGGTATAGGTAGGTTTAGGTTTAATTAATATTTACATGGGAAAGGGTGGTTGAATTAAAAAGAAAAAAGGCATGCATTAGTCCAAAATTTATTTAGGATAGGGTCATTAATTACATGTCTCCCATAGAGAACATATAGGGTGACTACACTTTAATGAGGGTAGGGTGTGTTTAATGGAGTTACCCTAAGGTCTTGTGCACTCATAATTGGATGTCTAACAATTTAAAATTCAAAATGCACAATTTAATTCAAAAATCGTACAGCACTCCCATACAGTGGAAAATATTATTTTTTTTCTAATAAAGTAAATAACACTAGAAAATCATAATTCAACCAACTTTAATAAAACATTATAATCTTTCCAAAATTATAAAAATTTCGTGGACAGTGTAAATAAACTCCAAACTGTACAAAATAAATTATACATTTCAATATGATCGTTTTGACTGTAAATTCATTAAATTCGGATTTACAGATCAAAAGTTATGAATTTTCAAAGTTACGTAATCAAATATATCAATAAAGAATAATTCCTTCAAAACACAAAACAAAATAAAATAATCCACCATTATAAAAATAAATTCTAAATAATTATTCTCATTCGAAATTTTAGATCCAATAACGAATTTACATAATTTTGAAAATAAGTGCCCGATCATAAATTCTTAAAAATAAATTTATTGAAATATGGAAAAATTGAGAGTATTACATTCCTCCTCAACTTAAAAATTTCTCGTCCTCGAGAAATGGGATGAAAAGAAAGAATACACAAACACAAAACAACTTTCGCGCTTCTGCTCAACTTTTGCAACTTCTTCCAATTGTTGTCTCCAAACAACTAAGCTTTATTCGTCAAGCCACATTGCATCGAATTGAATCAGACTTAATGAGGTCCAAACAAAAAGGGTCATCAACAATGTTTTTCGAAGCCATCATGTCATATCGAACTTTTGAAAAGATAATGATAGAATTAGGCCACAAAGTTTGGTTAACCAAAGATACTGTTCAGAAAGTTTAACTGGGTTCACATAACTTTCGGGAATTCTATAACTCTTTGTCGTTCTTCATACGCACAATATGGGTTCACACGTCTATTCCTTCACTTGAAACTTGGGTAAGATCCCCTTTCTAACCCAACTATCCTTTCTTCAAGCACTTATGATCACAGGGATTTCAATCTTAGGTATCTACTTAAATCGTGGCTAAACATTCATAGGTTCTTCACATCCTACAGTTACAAGGTCTGGTTTCTAAAATTGTCAGAATATCCCCTCACCGTCAGATAACTATTACTTGCAACCACTTTATACTTTCACTACCAACCATAATTATCTACCCTTAGCTAACTTTTCTTGCTTAATCCACCTAAAGATATCAAACTTCCATACTTCAGATCAACGTTCTTCTTAACTTTACAGGGTTTTACCTTACTTCTCAGTCTATATCCTCAAAATATCTCCACTTCTCCCTCTCGAATTCATTCTAAGCATCGGGAATTCCCTTCATTCTTTAGAATTAACTCACTTAACGAGGGTACTAAAGGATTTAACCGTTAAATTTCATCTGAAGTCCTCAATTCATAAACAAACTCACACCACATTCATCTTCTTTTTCTCCCCAACTTTGATTCAACTTATTACTATAACCACTCGTCGTTGCTTAAAATTCTCACTTAAGCTACATTTGACCTCTGATCTTCCACTACTAAGGCTGAACATTCTACTCTAATCCTCAAACTTATGCACTTACGGAGGATATTCTCCACCTTCAAGCCTAAACTCATATAATATCCTTTCTCAAATCATTTCATTCTTGCATTCGTTCTTGGTTCATCTTCTTAGAAATGCTATTCCTATCCTTCATGAACAGACTAAGACTTCTTCTCATCATGATTCAACCTAAGGGTAAGGTCTAATTCCCACTAATTGGCTTGTAAAATAGGTCGGTTTTGCCACTATGCTCCTTCTAATTCTCAGAATTTCCACCATTTGCCACTACCGACTAGCTTTCCTAAATACCTCAAGGAAATGGGTTCTAAGGTTCAGTCCAAAAATCATTAACTTAGGAACAACTCTACTTACTCTCAACACTTTCAGGGTCATGCCTACAAGTATTTTGCTTTCACAAAAGGATCTAAAATGGATTGGCATAGCTATGCTGGGTGGCAAGGGTCGGAAAACATAACTTTGGGTTCAACAGAATTTTGGTCTTGCCAAAGCAATTCAACAAAACAGGGCCATCATCGAACAACAGGCTATTTTTCAAAAGACAATTGTCACAAATCACAAGGAAAAGGGTTCACCAAAATCAAGTAGTTTGGATCTGACAGGCAAGGAATATAACAATTGGGAAATCCAAGTGAGAATCAACATAGGGTAATGACTTAATTTAGACTCAATTTGTCTTCGTCATTGTCAAATGCAAATAGGTGCAGAGCAGTAGAGAAGTAGATAGACAGGGTGATCGATGAGCCAATCAAGCACTCATATCGCACCGACGATCCTCCCAACTTGTCATATGACTTCCCCACGGGTAGTCACAACACAGACTCGGACACACAAACAAACAGAGTTCACACAGACAAGCATGCAAGCCCATGCTTAAGGTTACAAAGGATAAACTTCAGTTCTAATACCACAAATGTAACACCTCGATTTAGTAACTTGATTATATTTTATTTAGTAAAAATCTGGGAGATTTTTTTTTTAAACATTGATGACATGGACATGAAGCTATTTCCTAAAACAAATTGAATTCAATATTTTCATCGCAAAAACTTATCTGCCATGTCACAAGTCAATCATCAAGTTCCAAATCGAGATGTTTGAATCAAAGAGATTTTGATGATGACAAATGATTTTAAATCAAAGAGATTGTTGATGATGACAAATGTAGTTGCTCGGTTCTCGACCAAGGTTTAATGAAGCCAAACAGCAATGAAGTATCCTGGAAATCAAATCAGCTCGGCATGGATCAGCTCGGTGCATACTCAGAAGTGATCAATCCGCGCTATCACTCGGAGCATACTCAGTTAGCCGATTTCAAGCTCGGTAACTCTATCAATTAGAAAAGGCTGAGTCAGCCGACGTCAAGCTCGGTAACAACTATAGTTAAAAGTAGACTAAGTCAGCCGACGTCAAAGCTCGACAACACTTAGTGCTCATATAAAACTCAGTCAGCTGAGAAGAAGCTCGAACTTTCGTCAAGCTCGGGAACAACATTCATCAAGAAGATTAATCATCCAAGTTCCCAAGCTCGGTAAAGATGCAAAGCTCGATCAAGTTGACGAGCTCAGCATAACATCAGACCAGTTAAGCTTATATCAGAAGAAATAACTCAAGTCCCCAAGGTCGGTACCGATGTCAAGCTCGGTGAAGTTGTGAAAGCTCAATGAAGACTTCAAGCTCGAAATCAGATTAGCTCAGTTCAGAAGTCTTCAAGCTCGGAAATCCTCAAGCTCGGCATCATGTCAACTTAGTTCAGAAGTTTCAAGCTCGGTTAAGAAGACCTCAAGCTCGGATCAGATTACTGCTCGGCTCAGAAATTTGCTCAAGATCAGAATTGCTCAGATCTCAAGTTGGTTTCGTCGAACTTTCCAAAGCTCGGTTCTCGAACTCCAGTTCAAGATTGATCATCAAGCTCGGCCAAGCTTCTTCATCAATCTTCAATCCAAGTTCAGACTTTGAGCTAGGCACAAGCTCGGCACATCAGAGCTCTTGATCTCAAAGCATAGCTGCTCGGCAACAGGACAACTCAGCAACGTTGCTCGACATCAGATCGGTTCTGGATATGTTACTCAGAATCAGACCAGCTCGGCAATGTTGCTTGGAGTCAATCAACTCAGTTAAGTTGTTTGGCTATCTCATCCTCAAAGCTCAAACGAAGTCAAGCTCGGCTTTAGCTGTTCATCATCTTCAACAAATCAATAGCACTCTTCGACTCCACTCAACTTCGGTCTTCAACCTTTTTAAATTTATTTTAGGTGTTGGGTAGGTGTCTTAAGATTAAACTCACGTGCTTTTCTAAGTTTAAAATTCAAATTGAGTTTAACCAATGGTTAAAGCGAGAATGACCAATTACTCAGTGATTTGACGTAATTATTTCCGTTGGAACGGAAACAACCTACAATTTCTGTAGGTCCTCTTTCTCTCTCTTTTCTCAAGAGATTAGAGAGGGAGTATATAAAAAGGTTCCTTCCAACAGAAACAATATACGAAACTTGCAAGAAAAAATCAGAATTTTCAATCTTCTCTCCCAAATCACAACGGTCGTTATTTTCAAAAACAGAGAGTGACAAACTTTCATACTTGAAACTCTGTTTCAATCCTCTCTGGCATTCCCACTAACCGTTTACTCACTTGAATTACAAACTTTCAAAATAAAAAATCAGTGAGTGTTTAGATTGGAGCCAACCTCATCTCATCTCTGTACTCTGTTTTCGAAGCGGGTTCTTGTTGGTCAAGAAGCTTCGGTTGTGCAGTGTTGAATGTGGGCTTTAGTATAATCAATATCAAATTGGGGTAGTGTTTGAGAGTTTGGTACACTCTCAAACGGGATAGGTTTATAGTGGGTCTATTGTAAATCCTGGGGTATAGTGTGGGTCACTTGTAAAACCCGTGTAACCAATTTGATTTGATTAATTGAAAATCTCTCTAAGGTTGTAGAGAGGACTGGACGTAGCTCTCAAAAAACTCTGGTGTCTCTTTTATTTTCTTGCTTGCTGCATTTCTGTACTTTGCATTTTTCGTTTTCCGGTTTGGTGCTGATTTGAATTTAACCGAGTAGTTGATCGGCAAATCCGAGCTCACTGCCTTAGGTTCTTGCTCGTCACATTTTTAAGTTGTAAAAACCAAGCTACAGTGTGCAGCAGCTCGGTTAATAACTTAACCATTTCGTTAATCGATTTGGTTAATCGATTAACAAGCATCTGCTCATCAGCAGATCGGCATTTCTATCAAACAGACGAACAAAAGTTCAAGTGTTTTTCAACGATTTCGAAAAGTCAATATACTTGCTTCAATCACCTATTCACCCCCCCCCTCTACTCGATTGTTAGCCCCTTGTTGGTTTCCAACAGAGTTGTTACCAACATCGCGCTTTGAAACTCTTTCTTCCAATTTTATAAGATACTATTCCCTTTTCTCTTATACAAGTAACGTCGAGTACTGAGTTCTCAAAACTTACAAAGAAATAGGATGAATTACATCATGGTAGAGCAACATCATCTTAGTAACTTAAGAAAGTGCAATACTTACTCAGACACGAAAAGAGAACCTACACTACAAGTCGCCATCCTTAGCAGAAACCTCCTTCAATTCCAGATCCTCCTCAGCGTCATCAAATCTCCCATCATTCTCTGGTAACACCAAAACCTTCATGTAATCTAGATCTTCTAGCACTATCCTGTCCATCAAATCCTACAAGTCGATACCCATTGGAGTGAACAGAGGGTCGTCGATCTCCATGCTAACATCTCCTCGCCACTTCCAGCCTTCCTCAAGAAAGTCCCAATCTCCGTCTTCCAAAGGGTGAATACAAACTTTGACGTCAAATGTCATCTAAAATTTCGTGACATCAAGTTTCGGGAGAGAAAGAAATAGAATTGCAGAGAGAGTGAGCATTCCGAACGATTTCTCGTCGACGGGGTGGAATTACAATAGGCAGAAACATTAAGACATAATAATAACAACATCACAGCAATAGATAAAACACACAACACATTTCACATTATTATCATGATTACTCATTCATAAATCTCAGCTTTCCACTTTCTTCTCAACGTCGTTTATTTCTTTCTCAATTCATTTCCCAACGTTATTTCACAACTCTTGGCTGTCACAACCTTAGATCCTTGAACTTGTCTGTAACTTTCTTTTACTTGACCCTCTCATGTTATCCTCATCCTTGGCCATTCCCATTCTCATCGTCAATATCTTTGTTGTATTTCAATCTCTTATTCTAAGAATCTTTTTAATATTATGAATTACTTTATTAAGTTTTATCAAATCGCATTGATCGACGACAGGGGAGAAGAATTTGTCATCGTGGAGTTAGTTAGCACACATACATCTCCTCCAATCCTCCCAAGCCTAATCGGAAGCAAACAGGATGTACAGGAACCTTAACCCACGTCGGTCGAACAGCCGAGAAAATCCAACAGTATGTATATGTCAAGGCCACAACCGTACGGGCCGGCCATCATGACAATTAACATTTTAGGCGATACCGCAAGGGCCCAACACCAATCGACTGTCTACCTCGTTCAGGTTCCCTCTCACCGTTCCAAAATTGATCAAGGGGGCGACAGTACTTTTCTAGTTAGTTGTGCATAACACGCTACGATCCCTTGTGTATTAATCCCCGATCACAAAGCACTCCAGGTTACTTGACGTTTCACCGTCATCACCCTCCCCTATCACAATCACTCACCTGAATATCCGCAGATAAGCAGGGTATCTTCCTCTCCACTACTTCACACTCAACTTGCTGCGTAATTCAATGTCTTTTAATGTTTTATTAGTATTTTATTAATCCTAAGCTCGGACGAGTCACCCTTCTTTATCCCATGGTGATCCTCGACCTCTAATTCGATCTTCCGCAGTAACACTTTCTCATTATTTCGTAGCCATCATGGCAACTGAACACATCCGGGAGCTCCTCAGCCTGGCAAGCACGTCACACGAACTATGTTTATCGAGGAGTACTTCCGTCTTCCGCCGCATAGCACGTACATATCCACTGGGCGTCAATCATATTCATTTTATCATTTCTTTCCTTGCACCTTCGATCCATTCAACGTATACACGTCATGTCATCATCAGGAATCTTTCCTTTTCATTACTTAATTTCCGGGCGATCACATTATTCTCATCAGCATCATTATCATACCATTGCCTCACTTAATTTTCGTCATGGATTTTAAAACATACAAACATTTACATCATCATATATAATCTTCAACATGGCATAAATTATAAAGCATATCATATCATCTTGGTATAATCACATCAATAGCATCATGTCATAATATTACAATAGAAAAGGGATGTCTTAGTCCTGCGTATAGGTGGCCATACACACACAAACAGTTGCCACTATACGACTTACTCACAGACCCCACGTTCTGGCTTTTGAGATGGCCAGGAACATCTTAACATTTTACCTAAATACCACAGTGTCTTAGGGAGCTTCTCTCTCACCTCTTGTCCAGCAAACATTGTCAGAAATGGCTGCAGGTCAGTCCGACTTGCAGCCGCTCCAAACTCCCGATCTACAGATTCCTTGCTTAAAATAAGACACACAATTAATACATGGCTACCTAATTAACATTTATGTTCAACATTAAATCATTTTTCAAAACTCGATTTACTTCTTATCGGGTAGTCATAAAAGAAACCTTTATTTTTTTTCAAATTAAATCCAATCTTCGAATATACTTTAAACACTTCAAATTCATTCTAAAACAAGTGATAAAATATTTTAAAACAATCAATTCGCTGCTGGCCCGTTCCAGACAGCCAACTAATCATAACCCGAAAACATCGAAAAACGTTACTTTTTCAATCCGACTTTTCTCCAAATCAAGTACCATTGAAAACTGAACTTTAAATCAAGTGAAACCATTTTTAAAGGCGAAACAAAATTTACATCATTGCTGTACAGCAGCGAAACAACTCAAAATTACTTTTGCGGAAAATCCGAAAACATCGTAAAATCGTACTTTAGTTCACCCAATATTTTGTGACAAAATAATCACTTAAACAATTCATTTTTCAAACATAACATGGTGAAATATAAGAGGGAATCAACTAAAAGTTCAGCATTTTTCAAATATAGGTCATCCCAAAAATCAATTATCTTTCAAAGGTTTTTCATAAAACCAAACATGACACCTTAACGAATAAATTAACTAATCTTCCTTTACTCCCTTTTTACACACAATAATCCAAGGCAAGGAAATACATAAATAAATTATTTATCATGCATCTCATAAAACAATCCAATTAGTTTATAATACATAAGGCAAACCGTCCTCACTTTAGAGATAAACACCTAAATCGAAACATGACCGTAAACAGTTTGCTTGCAATTTATTTATACATAACCTAAACACATATTTAAACAATTATTCATTTATTTATCTTAAGGCATCATATCACACATATACGTTTAGCCAAGTCACCAAAGAAAGCACACAAGCTTACATTTATCAAAAGTGCTCTAAAGGAGAGTTTAATCAATTACGATTTACGGGGAAAACACAAGAAATAAAATCCAAAACTATATCAAATCAATTAGTTTCAAACCCAAAATTTCCAGAATACACACGCATATATCCAAGTCATCATATAAAATTTTCAAGTCATTTGGACATCCGACACCTAAGTTTCAAATCAGATTTTGCTTAAAAACCAAAACAGGACTGTTGCTGACATGATGCTAAAATGCCACAAATATAAATAGCAAATCAACTCCGAATTGCATGAAAATTGATAAAAACCTTCCTTATACAGTCAAGGTAATCTCATAAAAATTTCAGATTATTTGGAGTTTCTTAAGTTGCACTTTTCTAATTAATTTTGTCATTAACTCTGAAAAATTTGAACCATTGTGCTCACTGTTTTTCAATTGGAAAAAATATCCAACCAACTCTAAATCACCTCAAATTATACAGAGAATCACAAGACACGTCTAGAAAGCTACCATAAAAATTTCAAGACATTTAGAGGAATTTAAATTCAAAAACTCTGTTTAGGTTTAACCCGAAAAACTTATTTTTCCGAAATCGTTTTCACCAAAATTATTCATATAAAATTATCAAATCAATCCCAAAAATCATATAAAATTCATAGGGCTTTATATTACCCTAATCAGAACAGTGGTTAAATTTCAAAAGCATTGAGTTCATACAAACACCTTTGATCCAGGGCTCCTTGCAACTTAAAACACAAGTTTGCTTCAAAAACTTAATCACACAATTTTACTTTTAAAATATCAAAACAAGTTCAAGCTTACTCAAATTTTCCATAATGTATCTAATTATTATCAAGAACAACATATCCAATTTCCAAGGCAATCCAATTAGCAAAACTATTATTTATCAAAGTCTCTTTCAAGTAAAATAACACTTTTCAAAAATTTCAGCATCAATACACACCAACATTTTCCATATGAATTCTTATCAAATAACTCCTATACAACTTCAATCCTACTATAATCACTCAATAACACATAAACAATCACCAAGTGCACCACATAAAAATTCATTTCTTTCAAACATTTTCATGTATATTTTTCAGTTCCATTCTCAAAACAATTTCTCAACTCAAAATGGACTCTATCTATTACTCTTAACACTAACACAACTCAAAGATTAGAAATCAAAGTTCAATCATTTACTTTTTCTTAGACCCATTCGGTCCTATTAGATAAAGTGGGAAAATTACTTTCAATCCCAAAAACTCATTATTTCCTTTAATTAGTATTTCCATAAGACTCACAATCAGTTTATGCATGCATCAAATAAATAGAATATCAACCATATAAACATATTTCAATATGCATCCAGCCAACACATCATCAAGCTAATTCATTGTATTTATTTTCATATAAACCGAATTGCATACATGGAAGGAAAAGAATAGATTTTTGCAAAATACTTCATCAAATCAACATACAACAAGGATCAAGCCCAAGAAATCAATTTTATTTCTCCTATTTCCTATTCGTGGCCGAATCACATAGGGAAAATTAGGAATCTTTGCAACTTAACCAAATGATCAAAGAACACAAATCAATTTATTCACTTAGGCATTTCCACATCACAAACCGTATAGCATACATAGGCACTTAACCAATCACAAAATCAATTCATCGATTATTTTCATTCAGAATCAAATTATAAAGCATGAAAATAAGTTATCTTAAGCCAAATAAAACATGCATAATCAAATCAACCTATTTTTCCTCATTAACCTAAGTAGGCCGAAACACACACATAGAGAATTTGGGATTTTTACACAAATGAACTAACACACCTACATATTCTAAAAATCATTTTCCCATCATAAATCAAAGTATTAAAGTAAAACAAAATCACTTGAGCTAAAACCTATAGAAAACCGTATAGACCTCCTATGTCCATTTCAAACCTTTTAAACTTAAATCTTTATTCATTAAAGCTTAGGAATCACAAAAGAACATGAAAAATCAACATGCATGAAAAACAAAAATCATTTCCTTTATCCATTCATCTTAACCGAACACGCATATGGACAAAGTTGGAAATTTTTGCACAATAGAGCAACACAATAACACATAGTCCAAGATCAATAAAAATCAACCTTTATTCTTCCATCGCAAACATAAACCAAGACATTAAAACAAAATAAAATCATTTGGGTAAAAATCACATGAAAATCGTATGGGTCTCCCCATTAATTCCAACATCAAATCCTTATAGAATAAAGCTTAGAAAGTAGAAAGGATCAAGGAAAACTAACATGCATGAAGATCAAAATTTATTTCCTTCACTTTCTCCTTCTTGGCCGAAGTACATAAAAAAAATTGGGGAAAATTTTTCAAAATAAACCACTACAAAAGCAATAACAATCTTATTTCATTATCATTCATCAAAAGCAAAAACAAAAATCATTTGGGTATGAAGAGGGACCAAAACCGTGGAGCTTCAACCAATGGATGCATGTCCATTTTCCATGAATAAGCTTAAATCTTTAGTTTTTAACACTTGAAAAGTAAGGATCTTTAACAAAAATCAACATGCGATGACTCATTTTAACAAATCAATAACATATATGTATATAAACCAAAAATGAAAAGAGAAAGGGAATAGGAATTAGAGTTTAATACCTAATAGGAAGTATGGAGATGAGGTTGAAAATCAAAAGCTCCCTCCTCCTCTAGGGCTCCCCACAGCCTTCCCCTCTCATGGCTCTCCTCTTCTTCTTTTTTTAAGTGATATGGTGGAAAGAGCAACATAAATGAATAGTGGGTAGGGGTATTTATAGATGGGGACTTAGGATGGGGTTCAACAATTAAAATGGGGTGTAAAAATTTCAGTCTTCCCTTGCACTCTTGCTCCCTCACGGTTTGACCTTCAGAATTAGGGTAGGAACTTTGCAAATTTATTTTATGTATAGGTGTATTAATTTAATAGGGTATATGTAGGTTTAGGTTTAATTAATATTTACATGGGAAAGGGTGGTTGAATTAAAAAGAACAAAGGCATGCATTGGTCCAAAATTTATTTAGGATAGGGTCATTAATTACATGTCTCCCATAGGGAACATATAGGGTGGCTACAGTTTAATGAAGATAGGGTGTGTTTAATGGAGTTACCCTAAGGTCTTGTGCACTCATAATTGGATGTCTAACAATTTAAAATTCAAAATGCACAATTTAATTCAAAAATCGTACAGCATTCCCATATAGTGGAAAATATTAATTTTTTTCCTAATACAGTACATAACACTTGAAAATCAAAATTCAACCGGCTTTAATAAAACATTATAATCTTTCCAAAATAATAAAAATTTCGTGGATAGTGTAAATAAATTCCAAACTGTACAAAATAAATTCTACATTTCAATACGATCGTTTTGACTGAAAATTCATTAAATTGGGATTTACAGATCAAAAGTTATGAATTTTCAGAGCTACGTAATCAAATAAATCAATAAATAATAATTCCTTCAAAACACAAAACAAAATAAAATAATCCACCATTATAAAAATAAATTCCAAATAATTATTCTCATTCGAAATTTTAGATCCAATAACGAATTTACATAATTTCGAAAATAACTACCCAATCATAAATTCTTAAAAATCAATTTATTGAAATATGGAAAAATTGCGGGTATTACATACCTAGCAGGGCACCTAGTGGGTCAGTGTCCCCCAAAGGATCAGCTGCTCAATCATTATCTTTAATCATCATTCTTTCTTTATTCCATGATTTATTTGTAATACATTTACTCTTTCTTTAATTCTTTTAAATCCTCACTTATCACACATGCCTTTCAAGCAAACACAAACATATCTCATATCATCATTTAACATGCATATAAACATTTCACATCAACATATGTTCACAAATATCAACATGGGTTCAATTCCTATTTGCTCATAATCTAGTTATTGTTTACATCAACTAACTTAGGGTTCAATATCATAACTACACACACATCCTTAGCCATCACTATGAACTAACCAGAAACCATTCCCTAAGTTAAGGTAACACTCTATCCTTACCTCAAAAGTGACGAGAGATAAGAAAACCTTGAAACTCTAGCTTTTCCTTTGTGCTCTAGCTCTTAGAATCTTAATCCTTTGAGCCTTTGTTGATACCCTAGTAAAGCAACAATGATGTGAGTAGGAATCTTGTCTAGAGGAGATTGTGATGGAGGAGGAGAGCTTGTTTTCACTTGGTCTTGGGAGAAAGGCATGAAAGTGTATGATTCTCCATGGCTATGGAGCTTAAGAAACTCAAGGGAGATGGTGATGATGTGCGTGTGGTGTGGGGGTGATGGGGGATGATCTTGAGCTTATTCTTGATTAGGGTTTGAGGATGATGAAGGTTGATGATGGTGGGTGCTCTTGATTTCAGGGTTTATGAGATGATGATGCTTCTTAGCTCCTTGAGAGAGAGAGAGAGAGAGAGTGAGAGGAAATGAAGAATGAAGAATAAAGAAGATGAGTGAATGTGTTTGTTTGTTGTTGTGTTGTGTTTTGTTTTGTTTGCATGAGGAACTTAGTGCGTGGTCTTAAATTAATGGCTTCCTTGAGAAGCTTGGTAATGTGTGGTGTATATGGGTTGGGGAAGGGGGTGAAAAACTAGTTTTGCCATCCAAAAATGCCTCATTTCGTGGCTGGTACGCAGACCACGTGCCTAGGCGGGAACCTGGGGTGCCTGGGCGCCAAATTCCCTAAGTTTGGGCACTTCAGGCTGTTCTGGGCGCAGGCCCCCTTTTTAACCGGGATAGTTTGCATTCAAAATGTCATATCTTCTTCGTTAACCGTTGGATCTTGTTCAAATTTGGAGGTAAGTTCCCTAAGACCCTTATCTTCACATCCAACGGTAGAATTTTTGTGTCAAGTTTTAAATCTTTTATTCTTAATTTTATAATATAGGGTGTTTCTAACACCGAAAACACCGTTTCCTACACTCTTTTGTTCATCTTTAAATCACCTATCCGATGTCAATGCTTCCTAAATCCTTCATGGAACTCAAAGGGATCCTAATCCATCACCCTAAATCCTCTTTAGCATAATTATCATTTTTTCCAATCTTATGATTATTCTAATTATTCTTGTAATTAAAATTCGGGATGTTACAATGAGTTCTTCCCTTAATTCTTGTATTTCTTCTCCCATTATGTGTAACTAAACCTCTTGTTAGGAATATGGTGGACTTGTATGGATTCTAAATAGTTTATTAATTTATGTTTTGATGTTTTCCTTTTAAATTAATTGCTTGGTTGTGTTTTAATTACAATTCATGAACTTGATCAATTTATGTTTTGCTTTGGTAGTCTAATCCTTCAATTGGAAGATTAGGGATTAGATTAGGCCTTTAAACCAAACATTATAATTACCCAAGCGGTAAGGATACTTTTGGGGATTATATGACTTTTCTTAATTCCAATGTTTAAATTAATGACTAGTAAACTAAGAATTACTTAAGGGATTAATGGGTATAGTTTAATAAGAAACGTAATTACCATGAGGGATCTAGCTTTTACTACCTCTGGAATGTCATTAATTTAATGGAAAACGAATTTTCATAATTAGTAACTACGGTCCTAGAATGAAACCATGTTCCTATCCTTTTCCACATTTGTTTCTCAATATCTTTATTTTCTATTTTTTCATTTAATTAATTCTATACTCTCAATTCAAATAAACCAAACTCAAGTTTCACGTAGTAATTACGATTTGCCTAGAATTATTAGAAACAATTTGCAATCCCCGAGTGGAACGATAATTTACTTACTCTTTATTACTTGCTGACCCTGTATACTTGCCGGTAGTCCAACATCCGACCACTTGGTTATGCCTCGAGTGTGAATAGCCTGAGATTAATGAGGTTAGAGAGTTGTCTAAAGTCGTTCGAGTTAGAAGGGTGTCAGAAAAGGGTAAAGTCTAGGGTTTCGTTTGTAGTTACGTTTGATTTTCGTGTTTTAATCATTATGTGTTTGGTTTTATAGAAATGTGATTTTATGTTTGGAAAGGTATTTTAATGTTGTGTACGTTTGATTTAGTGTTAGAAAGGGTTAAGAGTCCATAGAACGGTGAAAAAGTACAAAAATCAGAGTTTGGGACTAAGTTGGTGCGCCCAAGCGCTGGGCTGGTGCGCCCAAGCGCTGGGCTGGTGCGCCCAAGCGCTGGGCTGGTTCGCCCAGGCGCGGCACCACCACCAGGAACTGTTGCCACAGGGAGCCTGGCGCTCAGGCGCATGCAGCATCGCGCTCAGGCGCTCACCAGGATCAGCTCCGCACTAGATGCACCCATCGCGCGCTCAGGCGCAGAACCAGCACGCCCAAGCGCGGCTCGACATATATAAATCGCACCAGCATTGGTGATAGGGCGTGAAACACCCCTTTGGCACCAAAATCCGCCCCACCAACCACGAAAACCCCACCCCAACTCCTCTTCCATGGATTTAAAGCTCCACTTTGATTAAATCTCCCTCAAGACTTCTCAAAATCATCTCCAAGCTTCATCTCCAAGCTTCATCTTCTTCTCTCCTCAAAGCTGTCTCTCTCTTCAATATCAAAACCTAAGGGGGAGATCTCTCAATAGAGTTGGAATCCAAGGAGACCAAGGGTAGATTCAAGGTCCATGGAGCTTCAATCGAGCCTCCTCTTCCTATAAGGTAAGGGGGAGACACTTTTCTACACTTTGAGTTAGGGATAGTTAGGGTTTATAATAGGATTTGGGATTAATAGTTAAATTGGAGGGCGGGTAGTGTTATATCACTTGTTTAAAGTTGGGTTAGGGGTGATTAGCTTATTATTGGTTGATTTTTTTTAGTTGATAGAGTATTAATGTCAAAACCCCTCTTTATGCTATAAATGTAGGAAGTGAAGAACCTTAGGGAGTTGACTTCTATTTTTGTACACTAAGACATACCTGAGTATGTCGACTGGCTTATATGTTATTTGTTGTCTGTCGTTTATTGTCGTTTGTTGATTTCGTTATTGTTATGGTTTATTGGTGTTGTCCTTGTTGTTGTGGTTATTGGAGTTTTTGTATAGGACTGAGATATGCTTGTGCATATTGACTACGTATATATTGTGTGTGAGCATGTACATGTTGTGGGGTCCGAGTTACGATTATTGTAAAAGAAGTCAATATCGGATTATATGACTAATTAATTGGTTGGTACTTCAATACTAACTTAACTTGTTAGTCGATTCTAATAACCGGTTAAGTATTAAGCACCACGTTTTCATGATGAAAAACCAAAAGAACGCCGGCTGTTGACTTCCTTTCCAATAACCCTAACCATCATGCATCATAACATGGAGTTGAGGTTGGACGTTAGGACATGGGGATAGACTGACATGAAGGTTCAATGAACTGATGGATGAGAATGATCTAGTGATTAGGTTGTGTTATTGAAAAAACCGCAGGAATCGTAGTGAGTGGAACCTTGATCCACTAAAAGGGCACGGATTTGCTACTCGTGTTGGGGATCGGTTCCGTGATCACCACTACCATTCTATCGGTCACTTAGGCATTTCCGAGGTCCCGGAGGACGGTCTCGGCTATAGCCACTTGGGAACACTACCCAAGTAGTGCTTGGACCGGAATGGCCAAGTAATGTGCAAGCATTGGTTGCGAGGCATTGACTCTCGACTAGTCTATTCCCAGGAGAGGAGGGTGATGTGAGGAAAAAGGAAAAGAATGAAAATATGAAAGTATGAAAAGTGAAGAATTGAGAAAAGGAAAAGAAAAGTGGACCAATTCTATAAATGGATCCCCCAGTGAAATATTGATAATGAGTTTATGAATGAGAATGAAGAGAATGGGATCCAGTTATAGGTTGGCATTAAGAGGCGTTCGCGCATTGCACGAGTCCCGATAGTCTGATATGTGTATGTACCCGTGCTTGATTTAATTGTAAATTTTGAATTTCTATTATCAGATGTTAATTATCCTTTGATTCACTGTGTTTGAAAATGTCTCACCCCTTGATGGTTTAACATTTTAGGAAAAGTGCCAAGAAGCTTGAAGATCAGAGTGTTGCAGTGGAAGAGTCGAAAGAATGAACTATATTCCATTTGTTTTGTATTAATTGTAAAGCCCCAAGCTTGTTTATGAACTCATTTACAAAAAATAAAATTTTGATCTCATAAGCTCTAGTCACGGACTTTTATTATTTTTATACTATTTTTGTACTTGTATCTTTTAAAAATAAATCGGAGTGTTACAACTCCATAATCTAATTTTTTTTTCAATTATATCAAACGCGTACTAAGAATTAAACAAGGCAAATTGGAACATAAAGAGAATATATTTAAAATAGGAGTTATCAACTGGGGTTGGCTCAAGTGGTGTGATCATGTCAACTTGAGAACTTGGGAATGGGGCCGAGGGTGCTCTTAGGGACACCTGTGGTACTGGCCAAAGAGTACAGACAAAAAAAAATTTAAAATAGGAGTTATTATAAATAGACGTACAAAATCAACTTAAAAACAAGCATACATCATAAGAAAGTGATATGTGTCACTTGTTAATCAATCAATAATAAACAAGTAACACATATTTTTTTTTATGTAGGTCTATTCGTAAATTAATGATGTAGATTTATTAATATTTTTGTTAAAATAGACCAATTTTCATTTCGCATAATTTTGGGATACCAAGAATTAAATGAATGTGAAAAGAAAAAGGTGATTACAGTTATTTTTAATATATTTTCTTTTCCTCAATCATGGAGAATAAGAATATAAAAATGAATATTTTTTTTATCGCAGACATAAACAAAATTTTTTTTTTTTTACTTTCATTCATTGCTACCTGATAAAATTATTGTCTTTTACTACAGGTTTTATCTTTTTCTTAATAAAAATTATTTCTTTTAAATAAAGATTTAGATCAACTGGGCCGATTTTATGAGTAAAATAAAGTAAATTGTAATGTAAAACTAAGTGCATATATGATATAGCTGGTAAAATGAGATTATCATTATTTTTTCTGTGATTATAATCTGGTAATATTATGATATGTTAAGATGATAATCTGTTTATGTTTGGGTATCTTAGCTGAAAAATGAATATAAACTGATCTGTTTTATTTGGATAGTGTAAAGAAGATTATTTTTTACTGAGTAAATTACCATAATGGTATGGAATGATAATAGGATAGTTAATGTGTTGAAGTGATACGGATAGAATAGAAAAATAACATGAGTCTAAAAAATAATCTTAAAAAAAATTATATTCAGTTGCTATAAGAGAGCTTTTAGATTTTGATTATTTTTCCAAAAATATAATTTAAGATTATAATTTGCATTGACAAATAAACACATTTGATTATGATTATTTTTTTTTTTAAAAAAAAAAAGCTAAAACTTGGGGTGAGCATAGGACGCGGGTTGAGCTTGTCCCTCACCCGTCCCTAAATGTTGCTCGGGTCAATTTTTAAATTCGAACTCGTCCCTAATTAGAGCGAGACAAGGTAAGGGTGGGCCTGAATAACGACGTGTCTGGGTTAACTCAAGGCAAGTATAATAGCATAAAAAATAAATTTAAAAAATACTCCTCTTGTTTTTTTTTATCGTTACATATAAAGTTTGTAAAATAAAAATGAGCATTATCGAAATTCAAGATATGTTCGTCTAAGATCAAAATTATTGATATTTGTTTGTCTAACCTTATAAAAGAATTATTTTGTGATATACCAGATTACAAAGATGCAACAAAAAAATTAAAGAAGCATACATAATTAATTAAATAGGATTTTGTGGATAAATTAGTATAATTGTTCATTTTTTAATAATGTTTATAACAATAACACATTCAGTCTTATGAAAAGCTTAAGCCATAATAGAAATAGTTGAAAACATTAATTTGAGTAATTATAACACATTCAATCTTTACTTAATAGAAAGCATAATAGAAAGTAGCACTAAAAATTACTTCCTTCGGCTTGAAATATAAGAAAAAAAACATATTTCTTTTGGTTTAAAATATAAGCAAAACTAACCACCTTTCTTAAATTTTATTTCATTCTCAATGCAACTTTCATAAAACATTCCTAGAAAATTGTTATCTTATTTAATCTTTGTTCATTCCCAATGCAACTTTCCTAAAATACCTCTATTCTTTTATAAATTTTAGAAAATTAAATACAATTAACTAACCTCCTTAATAAGCGTAAAATTAGTTAAAGTTGCTTATAATTTGAGTTGGAGGGAGTAACAAAGAAAATAACTCATAAAATTACATTCATTCGCTGTTATAGGCATTAGCCATCCAATAAATGTCATAAAATATATTAGAGTAGCACTCTATACTTGACACTATAAAGAGTTAGTGGTCTGATGTAAAACTCTATCTAGGAACAAAATCTTTCGACCAAGACCAACAATAAAGAAACCAATTATAGAGTTGAAGGAAGAAGGGACGGTGTAACACCCTTACAATTACTACCCTTAATTCCCAAGTATTAAAAATGTGTACTTCAAAATTCCATTTTTATATAATAAAATATATATAATAAAATCGTCCGTCAAACGGACGGAGTTTTGCCTGTTTTTCGGACTTTTCCAAATTTTAACATGTGAATAACATTATCAATATAAACAACCAACAGCCAGCAGGGCTTCATCTCATGCACATACCATATAACAGCCCCATGGGCACCAAATATAATATCCTGTGTCAGTTATCAGAGTTTAAGCGGAATATAAATACTAGGTGCAACTAGCATGATGCTCAATACGTAGCTATGCCAAAAATAATATCCTAAGCCTCTCCAAAAACATATAGACATCATAAGTACATCAAAAGAGTAAGGAGGCTTAGGTCCAATATAATCCTAATCCCAACAATAACCCTACTCTCCCTGTGAGGGAGAGCACTCCTGCTCGGCCGGGGGCTGTGCTAACTCAATCTCTGTACCTGAAAAATGGTAAGGGAGTGAGCATTGCACATGAAATAGAAAAGCAGTTTCTAGATAAACATAACAACTAACCAGGCCACACACAATTAGCAATTTAATTCACATAAGTACAATTTCATCGCAAGCATACCACATTTTCCAATTCCACCATTTTACAAGTGTCGGTTCCCTTTTATTTAATCCATTTTCAACTCATGATTCCCTTTTAATTATTTTCCCCATTTCCAAAGAAATCCCTTTTTAATCCCTTACATTTTCCCTTATTCTTTTCCTTATATTTACGGTGTATGTATGTCTCCACCAAATCGAAGGCCTACATACATACACTAATTACGATGTATGTCTCCACCAAATCGAAGGCCTACATACATCGCTTTTCCATTACCATTATCTTATCCAATTTTATCCTCTTTTTCCTTTATTCATTTCCTTTTACTTTCGGTGTATGTATGTCTCCACCAAATCGAAGGCCTACATACATACACCAATCACGATGTATGTCTCCACCAAATCGAAGGCCTACATACATCGCTTGTCCATTACCGATTACCATATTTTATCCATTGTCATTTCCTTTTTCCTTTTACTTAGGGTGTATGTATGTCTCCACCAAATCGAAGGCCTACATACATACACCAATCACGATGTATGTCTCCACCAAATCGAAGGCCTACATACATCGCTTGTCCATTACCGATTACCTTATTTTATCCATTGTCATTTCCTTTTTCCTTTTACTTAGGGTGTATGTATGTCTCCACCAAATCGAAGGCCTACATACATACACCACCGACGATGTATGTCTCCACCAAATCGAAGGCCTACATACATCGCCCCAGTCACGTTGTATTGTCTCCCCCAAATCGAAGGCCTGCAATAGAACCCCCATTTACGATGTATTGTCTCCCCCAACTCGAAGGCCTACAATACATCACCATATTTATCCAATTTCATTTATCCATATTATGTCATTAATTAGTCGACCAAATCCATTTCTTTCCACTTAGTCCTTTCACACACAAGCATCATCACATATATAACCAAATAGCCACAATTCACTTTCATAATTCTCACCATTCCAATATTAAAGTAATGCCAAATATAACACATAAATACAACCACCGCTATTCATGCATAACCACATTTTTCACATAAACCATTAATGCAAGTAACCACAAAATTCACCTTTTCATATAATCATGCATAACCACATTTTTCACATAAACAATTAGTGCAAGTAACCACAAAATTCACCTTTTCATATAATCATGCATAACCACATTTTTCACTTGTCCGATTTATTAATTCAAAATCCTAGCTTAGGGGTTCATGCCATTTATTTTCCTCAATTACAACCTAATCTCATTCTCTACTTCTTAGAGTTCCATAATTAACAAATAAAGCCTATTTTTACCATTTTCCTTAGTTCTCAAATGGGGTTTCTAATTTCCTACCCTAACACATAACTCCTAGCCAATCATTATATCTAAATACAAACCCTTTCCTAGAACAAGCCAATACCCACCCCCTTACCTTAACCAAGGAGAGGGAGAGCGGAGTGAAACCCAAGCTTTAGCTTCAAGCTCTCCCAAAACCAAGAGCTCCAAAGACAATTGAAGGAGGAGAGTGATGATGACCTTCCCTAAGCCATAGAAATGAGAACGATGAGGAGATTCTGGCACAATCAAGAGGAAATTCGAGTTTCACCAAGAGGTGGGAAGAGAGTGAGAAAATCCAAATTAGAGAGAGAGAAAAGGACTCAAGAACATGAACACTTACTTGGAGCAACAAAGAGGGACTTGATGGTGGATTTTGGAGTGATTCCCTTGAGGCTTGATGGATTTGGGATGAGAGATTTTGTGCCCTAGAGAGAGAGAGTTCGAATTTGTGGCAAGGACTAACACGTGAATGGCTTTATTTTTTTCCACTGCAACAGCCCTTAATCGATTAATATCGATTAAGCCTTTCCCCTTCAGCAGACCTTAATCGATTAAGTTGCAGCTTAATCGATTAAGCTGCACAATTTTGCAGCATCCATACTTTGGAAGGCCATAACTTCTTCGTTACCCGTTGGATCTTCCTCAAATTTTAACACAAGCTTCCTCACTTATCCTACTTCACATCCAACGGTGGAATTTGTATTCTAAGCTACCAATCTTGTTATTCTTATTCCCCAAAATCCTATGTTTTAAACTTAAATTTGCATGTCTAATTGGCCAATTTCTAACTTATATCATAATTGCTTCTATCCTAAGACTATCAAAACATAATTTAGTAAAAACTTACATCGGGAATGAAACAAAAATTAAATGATTCAACCACTTTATAGATATACAGTATTTAAGGAATGATTGTATTGCGAATAGAAAGTTAGTTAATTTTGCTTATATACAAGACCATTAGTAAGATTTTTTTGTTCTTATAATTGAGACCGGAGGAAGTACCAAACATACTTTAGATGATAATTTTTTATTGGATCTTGCTAAGACGTGTGTGAAGATTACTATAAATAAATAATTAATCATAAATTCATGTTATTGCTTTTCTAAAAAAATCTCAAAAAGTCATATTTTTGGAGTAACTTTCTTTATTTTTAGTTCCTTAATAAGTAGTACTATTTGCCTTTTTTATTTACTAGGACCTATGCCTGTGCGATGCACGGGTCGATATTTGTTTGGATTTTGTTAATTTAAGAATGCGAAAAATTAAGTGTATATTGAAAATTTTAGTGTGGTAGCAAAATTATTAATTATTAATGAAAAATGAAGTGTATATTGAAAATTTGAGTGTGGGAGCAACAAAGAGGGACTTGATGGTGGATTTTGGAGTGATTCCCTTGAGGCTTGATGGATTTGGGATGAGAGATTTTGTGCCCTAGAGAGAGAGTTCAAATTTGTGGCAAGGACTAACACGTGAATGGCTTTATTTTTTTCCACTGCAACAGTCCTTAATCGATTAATAATCGATTAAGCCTTTCCCCTTCAGCAGACCTTAATCGATTAAGTTGCAGCTTAATCGATTAAGCTGCACAATTTTGCAGCATCCATACTTTGGAAGGCCATAACTTCTTCGTTACCCGTTGGATCTTCCTCAAATTTTAACACAAGCTTCCTCACCTATCCTACTTCACATCCAACGGTGGAATTTATATTCTAAGCTACCAATATTGTTATTCTTATTCCCCAAAATCCTATGTTTTAAACTTAAATTTGCATGTCTAATTGGCCAATTTCTAACTTATATCATAATTGCTTCTATCCTAAGACTATCAAAACATAATTTACACTAAGAATTAAATTTGGGATGTTACAATCCTCTCCCACTTACCAGAATTTCGTCCTCGAAATTCAACTGTCCTGAAACAACTGAGGATAAGACTCCTTCATCTTGCTCTCCAGCTCCCAAGTAGCTTCTTCTACGTTGTTTCTGTTCCAAATAACTTTCACCAGTGGAATTTCCTTACCCCTGAGCTACTTAATCTGCCTGTCCTCAATTCTGATCGGGAGGACCTCAAAAGTAAGATTCTCCTTCAAGGGCAAATCGTCAGCTGCTACCACATGAGAGGGATCATGAATGTACTTCCTCAGCTGAGAAACATGAAATACACCATGAAGTCTAGACAAATGTGGAGGCAAAGCAATCCTGTATGCCAAAGGCCCAACTCTTTCCAGAATCTCATAGGGTCCAACAAACCTCGGAGTCAGATTCTTTGACTTGATTTCCCGACCAATGCCAGTGGTAGGGGATACCCTCAGAAACACATGATCACCCACATCAAACTCTAGGGGTCTCCTACGCTTATCTGCATAACTCTTCTGCCTATCCTGAGAAGTCTTCATCTTATTCTTTATCATAGTGATCTTCTCAGTGGTTTCTTGCATCAACTCTGGCCCAGTCAACAAATTTTCACCAATCTGGAACCAGCAAAGAGGCGTTCTACACTTTCTACCATAGAGTGCCTCAAAAGGTGTCATGCCAATACTAGAGTGAAAGCTGTTGTTGTAAGTAAATTCCATCAATGGTAACAACTGCTCCCAGCTACCAGCCTGCTCTAGTACACAAGCCCTCAACAGATCCTCCAAAGTCTGAATAGTACGCTCAGACTGCCCATCAGTTTGAGGATGATAGGCTGTACTAAACCTCAACTTAGTACCCAAGGCCTGCTGAAGACTCTTCCAAAATCTGGATAGAAACCGTGGGTCACGATCAGACACAATACTAGAAGGCACTCCGTGAAGCTTCACTATGTCCTGAATATACAAGTGTGTCAGCTTCTCCAGTGTGTACTTCTTGTGAATCGGAATAAAGTGAGCACACTTTGTTAAACGGTCTACAACAACCCATGCACCATCACAACCTGCGGCAGTTCTAGGTAGACCCGTTACAAAGTCCATGGCTATGCTATCCCACTTCCATTCAGGAATGTCAAGTGATCGCAACGGACCACCTGGCTTTTGGTGCTCAATCTTCACCTTCTGACAAGTCAAGCAGTGAGACACATGGTCGGCCACATCAGACTTCAACCCTGGCCACCAATAGATCCTCTTCAAATCCTGATACATCTTTGTCGTACCCGGATGGAAACTCATTTTTGTTTGGTGAGATTCCCACAATATGTCTCTTCGAATCTCGAAGTCCATTGGAACACATATTCTACCTCTAAATCTGATGATTCCATCTGCACCCTTGATGAAATCAGGTTCCTCCTTACTTGCTGCTACTTCCAACAGCTTCTGGAGCTCTTCATCATCTGCTTGTCTTTCCTTTATCAAATCCATCAACTCACTAGTGACCTGTAACATTTCCAGAACAATACTCTTCTCTTTCACCATCATGTTCAAGTTGAGATCACTAAACTCCTGCATCAGCTGCATCTCCTTCACCATCAAGTTGCTAACATGAAGAGTTTTGCGACTCAATGCATCGGTTACCACATTAGCTTTACCCGGATGGTATTGAAGATGGAAGTCATAATCTTTCAAGAACTCCATCCATCTCCTCTGTCTCATATTCAGCTCCTTTTGATCGAAGAGATAACGGAGACTCTTGTGGTCATTGAACACCTCAAACTTTGTGCCATACAAGTAATGTCTCCAAATTTTCAGGGCGAACACCACAACTGCTAATTCCAAGTCATGAGTCGGATAATTCTGCTCATGCTGCCGCAACTGTCTAGATGCATAGGCCACAACTTTGCCTTGTTGCATAAGTACACAACCCAAGCCTTGCTTTGAGGCATCACAATACACATCGAAGGGTTGGGTTGGTTCCAGCAAAGTCAGAACCGGTGAACTCGTCAATCTTTTCTTCAACTCTAAGAAACTACTCTCACACTACTGTGACCATTGATAAGGGACATCTTTCCTGGTTAACATTGTCAATGGAAGAGCCAGTTTGGAGAAACCTTCAATGAATCTCCGATAGTAACCTGCCAATCCCAAAACGCTTCTGATTTCTGTGACTGTTGTGGGCCTCTCCCACTTTAACACTGCTTCCACCTTGGAGGGGTCCACAGCAACTCCCTGTGCGGAAATCACATGCCCCAGAAAATGGACTTCATCCAACCAAAAGCTACATTTAGACAGCTTGGCATACAACTGCTTTTCTTTGAGGACTTGCAGCACGATCCTCAAATGCTCCTCATGTTCATCTGGACTCTTAGAATAAATCAGGATGTCATCAATGAATAAAATGACAAAAGAATCCAAGTATGGCATGAAGATCCTATTCATGTAATCCATGAATATTGCAGGAGCGTTGGTCGATCCAAAAGGCATCACCACATACTCAAAGTACCCATAACGCGTCCTGAAAGCAGTTTTTAGAATGTCCTCTTCACGGATACGAATCTGATGGTATCCCGATCAGAGGTCAATCTTAGAGAACACTGATGCACCCCTCAACTGATCCAACAAATCATCAATGCGAGGGAGCGGATATTTGTTCTTTACTGTCACTGCATTCAACTGCCTGTAATCAGTGCACATCGGAAGGCTACCGTCCTTCTTCTTGACAAAAAGGATAGGAGCACCCCAGGGTGATACACTTGGCCTGACCAATCCCTTTGCTAATAGCTCCTCCAATTGCTTCTTTAATTCTTCTAATTCCGGAGGCGCCATTCTGTAAGGTGCAATAGAAATTGGACCTGTACCAGGCTTCAGATCGATACTAAACTCAACTTCCCTTTTTGGAGGTAATCCGGGAATCTCCGTAGAAAAGACTTCCGGAAACTCACGGACCACAGAAATTTGACTTACGTCAGATACTTCATCAACTTCTATGGCAAACAGAGAAGAATCACTAAAGATGACTGCTTTCTTACGAAAGTCAATTAGAACATGAAGCTGAGCCATCAGATCCATACCCAGAATAACATCTAATCTAGTCAAAGGCAGACAAATAAGATTGATTTTGAATTCCCGCTCCAAAACTCGGAGTGGACAATCCAAACACATCTGAGAAGTAATTACTGAAGAATTTGTAGGAGTAGAGACCGACAATTTATAAGGCATTTCTATAGTAGACAACCCTAGTCTCTTCATGCATTCCAGAGAAATAAATGAATGGGATGCACCACAGTCAAATAAAACACCACAAGAAATGCCATTAACATGACAAATACCTCTGATCAGCTCATCATCATCTGTCACCTCCTCACCATCTAGAGTGTACACCTTGCCCTTCTGCATTGGCTGACCTCTACCAGATTTCTGTGCTCTAGCCACATTGACCTCCCTCTTGACAGTATTTTTAGGACAGTTGGCAACAAAGTGACTAGACTGTCCGCATAAGTAACAGAGTCCATCTCTTCGACCCATATTCCAACACACCCCCTTGTGTTGCCTCCCACAATGTGGACAAGTAGGGACAGGACCAAGAGTTACTGCAGATTGCCCTGCTCCTCTAGGAACTGAAGGTCTGGGATTAGAATAAGGACTAGATTTCTGCATAGGACCCTTGCCCCTAATAGGACTAGACAATTTCTGAGGTGCCTTGCTTCGCTCCTCTGCTTGTTCCCGCTTGAGAGAATCTTCATAAGCACTGGTCATGTTCACTAGTTGAGAGAGATTAGAGATCCCCTGATAGACAAAAAGAGTTTTGATCTTGGGATTGAGACCAGACTCAAACTTGATACATTTAGTACGTTCATCTGCATCTCGATAGCTGCCTGAATAGCGGATGAGATCCTCGAATTGAGCTGCATATTCTCCAACACTGAGGCTCCCTTGTTTCAGTTCAAGAAAAGCCACTTCCTTCTCTCTCCTTACATTTTCCGGAAAGCACTTTCCCAGAAAATGGACCTTGAAAAGATCCCATGAAATGAGCTCATTAGCTGCTTCCAAACCTCTCCTCTGTTGGTCCCACCAATGCTCACCCTCACCGGTTAGAACATACTCCACTAGTCGCATATACTGATCACCCGGTGGCTGCAGCGAGCGGAGAACCTTTTCCATCTCCTGGAGCCATCTTTGAGCTCCATCAGGATTGTAACCCCCTTCGAACTTCGGCAGATCGCTTTTTCTTAAGCGGCCCATCCAGTCAATCTGGACTGGAGGTGGTGGAGGAGGTTGTAGTGCTGCTGCTGTAGCTGCCGCAGCTAATGCAATGTTTTGGGCTTGATTCTGCTGCAGATTTGCCAGATTCTCAGCTTGTTGCTGCTGAGCTTGTGCTTGATTTTGCTGCAATTTGCTGCAATTGAACCAGAGTTTCGAGAATTGCAGCAATTCTGTCATTGTCAGCCCGTCTCCCTGCCATACTGTTGAGTCATGGAGGGACAACCAGTTAATGATAAAACAATTAAATAAAACTATTAATATCCTACAACTTCAACTTAGACACTTAAACTAAGTACTTTGGTTACTCGCTCGGTGAGTAACCATAGGAGTAGTGAGTTCATACTAAAAAGGCCGAGGAAAACTGCTCTGATACCATAAATATAACACCCTTACAATTACTACCCTTAATTCCCAAGTATTAAAAATGTGTACTTAAAAATTCAATTTTTATATAATAAAATCACCCGTCAAACGAACGAAGTTTTGCCTGTTTTTCGGACTTTTCCAAATTTTAACCTGTGAATAACATTATCAATATAAACAACCAACAGCAGCAGGGCTTCATCTCATGCACATACCATATAACAGCCCCATGGGCACCAAATATAATATCATGTGTCAGTTATCAGAGTTTAAGTGTAACACCCCATAATATAATGAATAATAAACAATAAACGTTTGAAAAATGAAACATTGGACTTTAAATTTTCTTTTATAAATCAGAGTTCACAAATAGCGTTGGGGGCTTTCAATTACAATATAATAAAATACACTTGAGTTCCTTTCTTTCGACTGATCCGCTGAGCACTCTTATCTCCAAGTTCCTTACTCAAGTACCTAAAATGTTAACCACATAAGGGTGAGACCTTTTCACAACACAGTGGATTAAAAGATAGTAAAATGGTATATAACAAAAACTCAAGGATAATAAGTAAATCAAGCCATGGATTAACAAAATGTATCATATTCACATATTTTCAATATCCAAATACATTTCCATATTCATTCTCTTTCCAGGTTCATAAAACTGTATGTCACCTCACGGTCAGAGGCCAACATACCCACTCATACATTGTATGTTTCCTCACGGTCAGAGGACAACATACAAACCACATATACATTGTATGTCTCCTGACGGTCAGAGGACAACATACAAATCATATTCTCTTTTTCTTTTTATCTTTGCACCACTAGGAATTAGCGCACCTGCTAGGCAATTCAGCACCTACTAGGGACTTTACACCTATCAGGACTGAGACACCCATTAGGCAACACCCGTTAGGACAACGCAATTAATTACCTTTCCATTAATTATTCATTTCTCAATTCCAGTCCACAATCCATTAACTTTTTCCGGTGGTTATGCAGTGTATTGATCCATTGGCGCACCGACGCCTAACGGGAATTTAGGACCTAATGGGCAATTCGCCTGACAAGCAATTAGGCCCTAGCAGGCAATTCACCACCTAGCAGGGCACCTAGTGTGCTGGGGCATCCAAGGATCAATTACACTGCATTCCTTTTATTCCATATCAAAACTCATTCACAAAAGTCATGAACAACATGCACACCATTCATCAAATACTCGGAGAATTGCAAACAATATCAAATATTCATTTTCACCACTTTTAACAGACATAATCATTCCTTTAATTTATAGATCAAACCATAATTTACCGAGCATTTCACAAATCACACATATTTCCAAACATTATTTACACACCAACATTCTCAAGTTATATCTATATATAAATTCATTTCAAGTTCCAGCTTATTATATCTTTTTACATCACATTTCCATTTTTAATGTTTATACACATACACCATCAATTAAACACATATAGGGTCACATTTCAATTAATCACATATAAAACTCTTAGTGAGCATATCAATTTAACAACTATCACAAATCAGTCGACATACTCAGGTATGTCTCAGAGTACATGGAATGTAAGTCAACTCCCTAGGGTTCTTCACTTCTTACTTTAGTATTAATAAAAAGAGAATTTAACATAAACAATTTAATTAATATAAAATTAACCGTAAACATATTAATCACCCTTAAATCAACTTTAAATCAAAACCATTTTGCTACCCACAACCCGGTCTAAGTATTAAACTCAAATCCTATTATACACCCTAACTATCCCTAACCCAAAGTGTGGAAAAGTGACTCCCCTCACCTGGAAATCCTAGCAAAAACGACAGAGTCACGTTTACATCCGCGACTTGCTCCATGGTCAAGGTCAATAGCGTGTTGGATTTAAATAGGGACATATGATAAAACTAATTATAACATTAAAATATATATCAAATAAATTCATTTTTTGTCAAAATAATAAATATATATAATTATACAATAAAAATATATCATTTTTCCCTAAAACATCTCTTTATTTGAAAATATAGGATACTAAAAATATTGACGGATCGTCAAATAAATTAGGTAGATGGATAGAGGGAGTTGAGGAGATTATATACCTAAGAAGGATTTGAGATTGGACGGTTGGATGTTGAGTTATTGAATCAGGAAGATTGAAATCCCTAAATGTTTCTTTCTCTATGTCGCTGATGCTCTTCTTCTTTCTATTTCTTTCTCTCTGGCTTCTCACGACTCTCTCTTTCTTGTCTACTCTCTTACACGCCTTCTCTCTCTCTGATTCCCTTCTTTCTTTCTTTTTGTTTCCTTTTTTTTTTTATTTGTTTCCTTACGGGTTGGGTTTGGGCCTTGGTTAGTATATTAGGATTTATATAATATATATTTTTGTTTCGTTCTTATTTGTGGGTCAATGTGTGTAGGTATTTTGGGTTATAGCTAAAAGTTTGACGATCCAAACCATAAAATATATTTAAGTAAAACAATATCGTATTTTTAATTACTCAAAATTAATTAGAAAATAATAAAGTTACCGGTCCCTCCGGATAGCTATTGCGTAAGAAAACTTATCGAAATTCAAAAGTAAATATATTCTCTCAATCCCGATATCAAACTTGATAAAATATAATATTCAGAATATTGAAATAATAAATTATTAAATACAACTTATACTGGTAATATATATAAAATCAGTTCCGGAGCTAAAAATAAAACAGCCTCCGAACATTATGAAAATTTACAGGAGCGCTCAAAATATTAAATTGAACATATTTTTCTGAAGATACTATTTAAAAAATGCCTCTAAGGCTTGTCACTTGAGCTCCCTGTCAAAATGTTAATTAAACTAAATAAAAGTATTACTTTATTTTTAGAAAACGTATGATAACAAATTTATACTTATTTTGACTAGAAAACATATTTCAAATATAATGATGAAATCAGAATTTTATTCCGAGACTCAAATCTTGAAAACATCATATTAAATCATTTAATTATTTTACTAGAGGTATTAGAAATAACGGGATGTTATAATAAGAAAAAATAACTAACTTCACAAGTATTTAGAAAAGTTAGTTGAGTACATTTAATTTTCTCAAATTTATAAAAAAAGTATATATATTACTTTAGTAAAAACTTACATCGGGAATGAAACAAAAATTAAATGATTCAACCACTTTATAGATATACAGTATTTAAGGAATGATTGTATTGCGAATAGAAAGTTAGTTAATTATGCTTATATACAAGACCATTAGTAAGATTTTTTTTTCTTATAATTGAGACCGAAGGAAGTACCAAACATACTTTAGATGATAATTTTTTATTGGATCTTGCTAAGACGTGTGTGAAGATTACTATAAATAAATAATTAATCATAAATTCATGTTATTGCTTTTCTAAAAAAATCTCAAAAAGTCATATTTTTGGAGTAACTTTCTTTATTTTTAGTTCCTTAATAAATAGTACTATTTGCCTTTTTTATTTACTAGGACCTATGCCCGTGCGATGCACGGGTCGGTATTTGTTTGGATTTTGTTAATTTAAGAGTGCGAAAAATTAAGTATATATTGAAAATTTGAGTGTGGTAGCAAAATTATTAATGATATTATCAAAATTGTGTTAATTAATTTCTATATTTGAAAATGAGTCTAATCATTCCCAAATACTTAAAATTCTTGATCTTTATGAATTATGAGTTATGACTTTAATGTCTTAAGTTTTCTTATGTTGTAAATATTTTCTTAATGACCTATTTCCAAATATTTCATTAACAGGAAGCTCAATTGGCAAGCCTTAGAGACATTTTCATACATTGTTTCTTTAGAAACATATGTTTAATTTAATATTTGTAACGTTCCTGTAAATTTTAATAGCATTTTCAGACTGCTTTATTTTTATTTTTAGCCTCTGGACTGATTTTAATATATTACCGGTATAAGTTATATTTAATGACTTATTATTTTAAGATTCTGAATATTATATTTTATCAAATTTGACATCAGAATTGAGAAAATGTATTTATATTTGAATTTTGATATTTTTTCTTACACAATAGCTATTTGTAAGGATCGGTAACTTTATTATTATTTCAAGATTATGAATATTATATTTAATCAAGTTTGACATCAGGATTGAAAAAATGTATTTACATTTGAATTTTGATACTTTTTCTCAAACAATAGTTATATGTAGGGACCTGTAACTTTATTATTTTTTAATCAGTTTTGAGTAATTAGAAATACAATATTGATGTACTTAAATGTGTTTTATTTTTAGGATAATCAAACTTTAGTTATAATGCAAAATATTTACATACATTAACCCATAAATAAGTAGTAATAGTATTATATTGAAAAAAAAAAGAAGTGCTGAAGTTTTGGGGGGTGGGCGGGAAAAGAGATAAGGAAGATTCTGCTATTTTATATATAGTGATTACTCCTTGATCCTATAAGTTATGTTTAATTAGACATTTTATCTTGTCGTATTAGTTATATTCTTTAGAAACTCAATATTTCTTTATATTTTTTTCAAGTATACCCTTATTTATTATATTTTCTTTTTCATCACTCATTTTTTATCTCTCTTCGATATAATTTTCATACATTTATTATTACTCTCTTTTTTATTATTAAATAGTACTAATAATTTAATCAAAGTATATTAAAATCTTACATTATTTACTTATCTTTTAATTTATATTCCATTTTTAAATCAACATAAATTATGAATGGAACAAGTAATTAAAGTACTCCCTCTGTTTCATTTTGTTTGGCTTTTTATGTTTTTTCTCGTTCTATATCTTTTGTCTTTTTACAATTTCAATACATAAACATATTTTTCTTTTCAACTTTAACCATTCAGTCAATCATTTCCATCCCTCTTCATTAATTCCATTTTTATCGTCTCTTATCTGTAAATCACTATACATTAATTAGTGGATACACTTATTAATTAAAATTAAATATTATTACAATTTTCAATAAGGATTATAAAAGGATATTTTAGACAAAATAAATATAAAACTTGAAATAATAAATAATTTTTTAATTTATGTGTCCTTATCTAAAAGGTCAAACAAAATAGAACGGAGGAATAATATTTTCCAAGATACTAATATATTCCCTCCCATTCGTCTCTTAATATAAGTCACTTTTACCTAATTCACACATATTAAGAAAAATAATTATTACTCTCAAATTTATCAAAAAATATATTGTTATTTCAAAGTCATCTATATTTAAAACTTTACAATTTTATTCATTTCTCTCTATTATAATTATTACTCTATTACCTCTTATGTAATTATGAGAGGTGTATTTGTAATAAACTCTTTAATACCACTTAAATATTTTAAAACGATTTATAAAAAAGAACAACAAATCTACCCAAATGATGTCTTGTAACAAAGGACGGAGAGAGTAGTATCAACTTTTATGCACTTTAACCTTTGATGAGTCATCGAAATGCGTAAAAGAAAGATCAGAGACCGTATACGGAGGAGGACCATACGGCTTGTCCGACAAACTCACGGATAGCAACGCGTGGTCCCCACACAATGGGTACAACCGTGGGACCCACGTACCCCTCGTTTCTCTGTTCTCCTATTTGTCTCTGCTGTCGCTGTAGCTCTTGTGAACTAGTCTGCCTCACCGAACATTTCTCCCTTTGGTGTTCCTTCGAACTGACCAACATACCCTTGGGTGAAGTCAAGTTATTATTTGATTCAAACCAATTATCTAATTACCAAATAGTTAAAAAAAAACCAATTATCTAATTTCATTACGTAGAAAAATAAAATAAAATAAATAAATAAAATAACTAAATAATTATTTATATTATTGTTATACTGTGTTAGATTGTGATTAGATTGAATTAATAATAATTTAATATTTCATCTATTTCATTTTATTTGTTATTTTAGTATTTTTAACTTATTTTAAATTATTTATCGCTTTAGGAGTTCGACAGTATTAATTGTTTTTTTTTTCCAATTTTAAACTTGCATTTAAGATGTATATGAAATGAGTAATAATTAATGTAGTATGAGAATATTATGATAAAATTATCTAATACTCCTTTTAAAATTTGAAACATTAAATAACTTTTTTAATCTGTATGAAACTCTTAAAACAAAAAATAAATTGAAATGGAATCAGTAATCTAAAATCAACAAACAATTTCACTTTCAAATGGATTATATACTAGACAAATTAAGTAGTTCCACGATCAAATTATGAATCCAATCTATTTTCAAGAATAATTTTGTACCTAATTAATGATGATAATATTTCCTTCATTTCTACTTTACTTGTTTCATTTAAAAAATACTCCATCCGTTTCACAATGTTTGGCTTTTTAGACTTTTTTCCTTGTTTTACAATGTTTGGCCTTTTACATTTTCAATACACAAACATTGCATCGTTATTTTTTTTTAAGATTAAAAGTGTACTTGAATTGAATAGACTGTAATGAAATATTAACTTTTTTAACCTTTTTTTTATTTATTTTACACATGCACACAATTAGAGTCGGCAAAAAAATCCGGTTCGATCGGGTCGACTCAAATTAGCTCAATATATAAGCGGATTTAGATTCATAAAATACAACCCCAAATAGATCTTAGATCTTTTTTACCTGAATTATAAAGCTCGAACCCACCAAACATCTAGATCGCCCAATAAAATCACCTAAATAAAGCCAGAATTAGTTTTTACAAAAGATCCGCTACCAGATTTAATTATATGTTTTTTGACCCGCACTTTATCGGGGCCTTTTTAGCCCAGCCCGATCATGGCCTAAGCCTGAAGTGGGCAGGCCAGAACTTGATCGGTAGCCCAAATTGCCACGTCTACTCACAATTTATATGGATTAACAAGGGTTTATGATACATTTCACTATCCAAAAAATTGATCCAAATACAAATGGCTTCTCATTCATGCATGCATGACTTATAGAAGTTACTTTCTTCGGTCTCAAATATAAGAAAAAATATTTTATTAGTGATTTTAAATATAAGTAAAAATTATCGATGAATGCTAGCACTTAGGGTAAGAGATTGGTTGTTACTTAGTTTGATATCCGGCTTTTGTGAATGTAAAAGACCTTGCTGAAAGACTATCTGATAATGTCAAAAGGGTTAGTCACTCAATCACGCTGGTGAATATCTTAGGAGGAAAAAAATTAAATATATAAGTAAAAATTAATTAAATCTTTATTTTCAGTACAATTATTATGAAAATATTTATATAAAATAGTTATATCATTTAATTTTTGTTTTACTCTCAATACAATTTGCATAAATAATCAATTTTTATTTTATAAATCTAAAAAAATAAAATAGGGAGATTATGGCAATTTTCTTAATTCTTAATAATATTTTTTTTTTTAAATTTGAGAAGGGAAAGTGAGCAAGAAAAATGGCAATGGCAACTAGGGAGATTATGGCAAGAAAGTGAGGGTATAAGTGGGAAAAGAAAAAGGAAGCGGTCATATCACTTGACCCGGTTTGTCTCCTCATAAGTGGATCTTGGCACGTTACGAATACCAACGTAAACAGACTAGTAACTAGTGTGTGTTTCCCAACACACTCAACCTCTAACTCAAACACTTGCATATGCACATGCTCTCTCTCTTTCACTCCCCCTCACCAGGTAAAAAAAAAAAAAACTCCATCTTCTCCAACCACCAACATCAACATCAACAACCGCTAACTATTTCACCTCTCTCTCTCTTACTGCAGGCACTTAATATGAAGTTAATCTACTTAACTTATCTTTCTCTCTTTTTGATACCTCTTTGTTAAAATTTTGTTTTATTTTTTATTATAATCCCTCAAGGATTGTGATGTGAGTGAGCTTTTCTTTGTCTTATTTTGGCTTCTTAAGTTTATTAAAAGTTACCAATTTTGGTTTCTTTTTTTCTTTTTTTTGGTTTTTTGGAATCTCAGAGCCTTTCTCTCTGTCCTCTCATTTTATGTGGTGGCATTAAGTGAAAGAAAATGTTAACACATTATGATTTCTTTGTTTCCATGCTTTACTATAACAATCACTGAACAAGCTAGAGTTGATTTCTCTTTTGTTTTATTTTTTTTTTATGCATAACATTATAATAAATGATAAGTATTCAGATTTCATAATGTAGTTAGCTCATGAACTATTTTAAGCTCTAGAAAAAAAAAATGAAGGTTTTACCAACAGGGTATACATTTGTCTAAAACATTAGTCCATTATTTAGATCTGCATTTTTGGGCTGTGTAATTTTACAAAGGTGCTTTGAAATTTGATGATTTTGACAAGTGGGCTAGCCATATGAAGAGTTTACACCGGTTGAAAAAGAATTCGATTAATGGCAAGCCAGGAGGGAGAAGGGTTTCATTCGGGGAATACAACAGAGCAGTGTCATGGTCAAAGTATTTGGTGTCACAAGGTGCTGCTATAAAGGGAGAAGGAGAAGAAGAATGGAGTGCAGATATGTCTCAGTTGTTCATTGGGTCTAAATTTGCTTCAGGGAGGCACAGTAGAATCTACAGAGGGGTTTACAAGCAGAGGGATGTGGCAATCAAGATTGTGAGTCAGCCTGAGGAGGATGAGGACTTGGCTGCTTTTCTTGAGAAACAGTTCACTTCTGAAGTTACTTTGCTGCTTCTTTTGCGCCATCCGAATATCATTACTGTAAGTTCTTTACTTTTTCAAGTATCTTTATTTCATATTGATTTTGTTGTTCTGATTTTTTTTTGCATGGAATATGAGAAATAATTAATTCTTCTTGGCTGTTCTGGCTTATGCCAAACTTTGCAAGCATATATCATATATGGTTAAAATTCATTTTTTATTTTCTACGTCATTAGTTCTTTAGCGTATTCTTTCGGTTAACTCAGCACTTCAATCTCAGCATACACTTTATATGCTAAGAGGGGTTTTACATATTAAATTGAAGACTTTGCCTTACCCCACTTGTACGATAGTGTAGTTTTTAACCAATGAATGAGTGTTGTTTTTGGCCAAGCAGACATGCTTAATTGCTTATACAAGCATATGAGCTTGTATAAACATTCTTTTTCCTTTTACTCCTATGCTAATTTTTCTATAAGCATATATGTTTAGCCTTAGCATATATTACCGTAATAATAATAATAAATATATATATATATATATATATATATATATATATATATCTACAAATAAGCCTACGTCACAAAAAAATGATATGTATAACTTGTTAACCGATCAATGATAATCAATATACCACTTTGAGACATATATCAGATTCTTTTATGGTGTAGGCATATTTGTAAGACTATCTATATTTTTGCTATAATAATGGCTTTTGCTTGGAATATGCTTCTCTAGTTCCCTTTACAGTTTATAGTACCATCAACACTTACAGCATGGTCTTTCAACTTATTATTTTTAGTTAGCTGGTGGCTTCTTTACCCACCTTAAGCTTTTTATGGTTCAATGGTAATGCCACCTTTTTGTCACTTCCTACACCATTGTCATTATTACTTTCTACAGTATTAGGATCCAATTGCAAAGTTCGAGAATTGAGTCCCACATCAGAATTTTGAAATTTCTTGTGTGGGGTTTATGTTTATGTGGCCATGGACTCTCCAGCCATAACAGGTAGTTTTAGTGGTGTGTTGTCCCAAAATTTATGTTAATTGGTATCAGAGTCGAGGTTTTAAACTATAGTCATGGATTTCGTTTACACGATTGTGGGAAAATTTGGCTGATGAGGTTGTAGAGACAACGAAAACCACAGCCTTGTTGCCTCATAATGATTGAGGACCGTCACTTACAAACTGATTAGAGCTTTCCACCATGTCACTTGGGTGTAAACAAGCTGGGTGGGTGGTGATGTCACTAGCATGCACAACATAATTATCTTGCTATACTAACTAGGTGGTGTGAAATTTCATGATGGAAATAGGAAGATCTAAAAAGGAAAGCATCCATCTGCAAACAGAATTTTGGAATAAATATGAATTTATTACATTTATTGCTCCTGTTCCAAATAGACTAGTTGGAAAATTTGTCCAAGAAGCTTGTACAGTCGTGCTTATAAAGTCAAAATTGCCAAAGGTGCTTCCAAATCCTGTTGTATTTCTTTGTATTCTATTCCATTCCATTGGTGTGAATCTGAATAAAACAGGTGAGTCATATATCGTTCAGGCTATCTCCATGTGCATAGAAGCAAGTATGATTAGCCATACGATTTGTCCCTGTCATACCAATTATTCCAGTCTCTTGTTGATGTTGTTGCTGATCAAGTACTGATTTTTTTGAATTTCTTAGTAATGCGTGTTGTCGTTGGTTATTTTTATCTCTTCAAAATGATAATCTGTCATTGCGACCTATTAAACGAGTGCTAAAAACTGTTAATGCTGACTGCCGAGAGTTACATTTTCAAAAAGAGAAGAGAGAACCTTGTGCGAATTTACTGCTGTTGAATAATAGAGAAACTAAACATTTTTTCTGCAGCTATTGATTTCTATTGATCCTGCAGTTTATTGGAGCTTGCAAGAAACCTCCCGTCTTTTGTATAATTACTGAATATTTGGCTGGGGGCTCACTGAGAAAATATTTGCATCAGCAAGGACCGCATTCAATTCCACTTGATCGTGTTCTGAAATTAGCCCTAGACATTGCACGGGGGATGCAATATCTTCATTCTCAAGGGATACTTCATAGGGATCTCAAATCAGAGAATTTGCTATTGGGGCAAGATATGAGTGTAAAAGTAGCAGATTTTGGTATCTCATGCTTGGAATCTCAGTGTGGTAGTGCAAAAGGATTTACTGGAACTTACCGGTGGATGGCACCTGAAATGATCAAAGAAAAGCACCATACCAAGAAAGTAGATGTCTATAGTTTTGGGATTGTTCTATGGGAGCTTTTAACTGGACTGACACCGTTTCACAATATGACGCCAGAGCAGGCGGCCTATGCAGTTTCACACAAGGTATTGCATCAGAATTTACTTATTTGTGTGACACATATTCTTATTGTGAAGAAAATTGAAGTGCTCAATTGCATGATTAAGTCAGATTATTAATCTACTACCTGTTTAACTCAAACTAGAGTGATCTATGGTATGAATATGCTGAGTCTGCACAAAATTTGGGGTCTCCGATGTTTTAGTGCATGTTTGAATTTACGGTTCAGTGGCCAAAAATCACATTTGACAGCGGCCAAAATGGAAAGCTACTCATAGCTATTTCTTGCTAATACGCGTTTTCCCATTGTGCAACGCAAAATCAAACATGTGCTTATTGGCCAGTACTTAGTAGAATGACAATTGCTTTATTAATTGATTCATGTACGGGTTTGGTCAGTATTATTAAATAATGTCAAAATTAATTAACTATATATATATATATATATATATATATTATAATGTGTATGTATACGTATATCCTTGTATGTATGTATGTATGTTCAATTTTACTGCCTACCTTATGTCTGTATGCATGCATTTAGGAGGACTTTTTTTGTGGTTAGTGTGGCCCATATCTTTCTCAAACGTGAGGGAGGGGTGGGCAACAGTCATTCATTGCCTTGCCTGTGATCTTTACAGAGCATGTGCTTGTGGATGTGTTTATGATATGATAGGCCTTTGCTAATATAAGCAAGACATCTCTTTAGTCTTTAGCAATCAATAAAAGGTTAGAGGTTCTCTATTTTGTCTGACGTCTTATAGATAATTCCTGACCTTTTCCTACGTTAGTAGGAGTATATGGTATATGCTATGCATATTAATCAAAATCAATGATTGCTACCACCCTTGCATTCTCTGTCACATGCACAGAGCATCAGAACAAGATATATGCCATACAATTGAATCACTTACTATAAGAGGTTTTTTTTTTTTTTTTTTTTTTTTTTTTTTTTTTAAATTTTTTTTACCTTTTTCTTTTGATATTGATATCAATGAGTCAGAGATGCAAGAAGCCAAGAACATATATTGAGTCCAATCAAACTTTTCACGTTCATTGTCTTTCCACATGCTGCAATATCCCGAGATAATACACTATATACTTTGGATCTGAATGAAGCTCAATAAAATACTCTTAGATCCTATATGTAACACTCTCTTTTGGAGAAAATTAAGTATACCAAAAAAGTGGGTTAAGGTTGTTAGTGGTATTGAAAATGTAATCATTTAATATACTTTTTCAAAATTATTCTTATAATTATTTAGAGTTTAGAAAGTATTGACTTAATAAAAATATTTTTCGAAAGAAGTAATTAAATGTTATTAAAAATTGGAATAATGTCTTGCACAAATAGGATTGAAATATTTTTCTCAAAGAATTTTACATATAGAATCGAAGGGAAGGGAGTACTTTAAATAATGACTTATTGGCCACTAACTCAAGTTTTTGTTGGGACTTGTGGAAAACAATCATTTGGCCTTTTAAAATAGAAAAATGTTCTGCCTATAAAAAAAAATAAAAAAAATTAAAAAATGTTATATTACAACGTAACCGTATGTCAATATTCTACAATTTCCATCGTAGGGAAAGAAATTAGAAGAATACAGATCCATTTTTTATGATCTTTATTTTTGTCCTATACTATAAGTTGTGGAATGTTGGTGTACATATAAATATTTCTCTTACAAATTAAGTTTAGTTATTTGAACACTTGAAATGAAGTGTTACTCAGATGATATTTCCTTGTTTTATATATCTAATACGTCTATTTTAGCTTTATACTATACAATCTTAGAATCAGATGCATAGATGTCACTTTCTTTTTAGAAATTCTTCATATATTACTTCTGCCAGCTTTATCACATCTATTAGTGTTTTTCTCCATGATTCATATTTGAAAAATGTAAAGTGGGGCTTCTTCAATGTATATTTTATTGAACTGTCATACTAACTTTGGTTTATGATTACATGCAGAATGAAAGGCCCCCATTGCCGTCTGAATGTCCCTGGGCATTAAGTGATCTGATCAATAGATGTTGGTCAAGCAATCCAGATAAAAGGCCACATTTTTATGAGATAGTCTCCATTTTGGAGAACTATTCCGAATCACTGGAGCAAGATCCAGATTTTTTCTCAACTTACAAACCTCGTCCTCCCAATGCAATTTTGGGATGCTTACCAAGATTCAATTCTTGGCATTAATCAGCTACTTGCAAAGCTTAGGATCCTTGCCGGTTTCAGTTATGTGACTTGAATTAATTGTATTATATCCAATCCATGAACTAATGGAAAATATGTTCAATTAAATAAAGACAATCCAATTCCCTCTTAATGATCTCTCTATTAATAGGTTTAATTATTGGGCAGGTCCCTGAAATTTTTTGGTCAAATTCAATCAGATCTTTGAAGTCAAGAAGATTGATCCTTAAACTGTCAAAAAATTGTATTTGAGTTCTTAATAGTTACTCCCTTCTCTTCCGATTCAAAAGTCTTGACCGTATGGAAGATGTTTAGGTTTTAAGAAATGTTTAAATAATGTAAGAATTTGGGATAATTTAACGAAATACTCTTGTGTACTCCATTCGGTTGGAAATATAAGGAAAGCAAAAAAAAAAAAACATTTCATTTGATTTAAAATATAAGCAAAAGTAACTAATTTTCTTAAATTTTATTTCATTCTCAATGCTACTTTTTTAAAATATACCTTGAAAATTGTTTTCTCATTTTATTTTTGTTTCATTTGCAATACTATTTTCCTAAAATATCTATTTTTTTTATAAATTTGAGAAAATTAAATACAATCAACTAACCTTCTTAATAAGTATGAAAGTAGTTAGATTTGTTCATATTGTAAGGCGGAGGGTGTAATCATTAATTATCAAGGAGAGAGGAAATGATAAAGAAAAAGATTGGGAATGAAAAAAGGTAGTTATAAATAAGGGTATAGTCGGAAAAAATAAGATAATTATGTATTGGATTTTCAAACGATCAAAACATATAGATCAAGAGGAGAAAAGATATTTTGAACCTACCCGGCGGGTCGGGTCGGGGTAGACCTGTCCAATACACCAAAAGAGGACAGAATCGTCCAGAAACAAGATGGGTTCAGGTTTGCTGCCGGATTACCTGATCTGTCTTTTCTTCCTTCAACTATATAATTGTTTTCTTTATAGTTGGTCTTGGTGGAAAGCTTTTCCTAGATAGAGTTTTACATTCGGACTACTAACTCTATAATGTTGACCGGAGAGTGTTACTCTAATATGACCATTTCTTGGATGACTAATGCCCATATAACAATGAATGAATGTAATTTTCTGAATTTTTTCTCTGCTTATTTTTAGTGCTACTCTTTGTTAAGTAGAGATTAAATGTGTTATAATTGCTCAAATTATTTTTTTCAACTATTTCTATTATGGCTTAAGCTTTTCATTCGACTGAATATGTTATTGTTACAAACAATATAACCAAAATGAACAATTATAGTATTTTATCCTCAAAATCCTATTTTATCAAGACCATTTAATTAATTATGTATGATTCTTTAATTTTTGTGTTGCATCTTTGTAATCAGGCATATCACAAAAGAATTCTTTTTTGAGGTTAGACAAACAAATATTAAAAACTTTGATCTTAGACGAACATATTTTGAACTTCACTCATGCTCATTTTCTTTTTATAAAATTTAGACGTAACGATAAAGAAAATGAGAGGAACATTTTTTAAATTTATTTTTTATGTTTTTCATCCTTGTCTCGGATTAACCCGGACCCATCCTTACTTTGTGTTGGAAAACAAGCGGGTAGTACAAATCCCTAAAAGGGGGTGAATAGGCGAATAGTACGAATCTTCACCAATTAAAAATTATCGCTTACTAAGGCCTTTAAAACAATCAGAGTAAAAACATATAAAACGCATATACTTGAATATATGAAAATTAAGCGCACGAAATTGTAAAGAGACAATTAAAGAGAAGCGAACACAAGGATTTTATACTGGTTCACATTAGTGTGTTAACGAACACTAATGCTACATCCAGTCCTCCCTCTCTGAGATAGGAGATTTGCTTCACTAGGAACAAGAATTGTAAGTACAAGTAATGTGAGAGAAAAACTTTCCCTTAAACTCGTTCCTCCAAAGAACCTCTTTGGAACTTGTGTCTCCCCAAACAATTCCTCAAACCACAGTGAACCTTGTGCTTGAAGAAACCTTCTTCAATTCCACTTGAAACATTTAAGTGTTTGGCTTGATGAAAACCTTTCACCAAGTGCGTTTGTCGATGCCTTGTTGTTGGCACTTTACACCTCGTTGTGCGGATGAACAACTCCAATGAAGATCAATGGTACTTGCACCTTTCTTGTGTGGATTAGCAACTCACTTAAGAACACTTTAAGTACTGAATCAAAATCTAGATCAATGAGAATGAATGCAAGTGTATATCAAAGTGGGTATTTGTGAAAGTTCAAGGCAACACTTGAATGTTTTTCTTAATCATATGTGAAAATGCAATTGATTCATGAAGAACACTTGAGAATTCTGTAAAACATGTTTAAGAGAAAGTCCAGAAGTGTTAGAACAAATGCCAAAACGTTTTCTCATTGTTGTGTACGTTGCATAACAGTTTTTGGAAGTTTATATATGTGTTTGAACACATAACAGTCATTTTTTGAACAGTTTTAACTGTCAGTATCCGGATATCCTGGAGGGTATCCGGATACCACGATTTAAAATTCAAAACACTGCTGTTTTTTAACACGAGGCATCCGGATACTTTGGAATATATCCGGATACTTTGACACAGATACAACAAAAACACCATATTTTATTCAAAAAGGTTTTGGTACTTTGTTTAAAATACTTTGGGTACTTATTTAAAATACCTCCTTGACTTAAAAATATTTTATTTGTTAGAAAAACATTTTCAAGCTATTTTCTTAATATTTTTCTTTGCATTTTTAAATTATATATTTTTCTTTTAATTTTGAAAAGCACCCACTTTGATTTTACTTAGCATGCAAATCATTTTCTTTTAGATTGTGATTAGTTTCATTCTAACTTAGACTCTATAATAATATGCACCTAGGGGACTTAATAAAGAATAAATAATACATTACATTACAATAAGAACCCCTTTGTTGACTTTGTTGAGTCTTAAGTTGAGTTGTGAGTTTTGCCTTGTCTTGCACTTTGTAATCATCAAAACTACCTATGCTTAGGCATTTTCTCAACACTTTGTGATGAGCATTTTATTTCCCATTATTCCTTGCATTATTTTACTCCTATTATTGATACTTGTTGCCCATTTGACATTGATTAGCTTGATTTATTGATTTAGAGTTTATTGGACTAATATTCCGAATATTGTTTAATTTGGAATTATTTAGCCTAATTAATTCTATTTCTATTTTCAGGTAATATTTGGCACAAGGACACTTTGGGAAGTTTGGAAATGAAGATTGAAGTATTGAAGTGAAGATTGTAATTTGCATTTAGGTCCCTTTTTAATTGTAATGTTCAGAATAGTGTTTCTTACGATTTGGGCCCATGTTTTAGGCCCATTTTGTGTCTTAAGAGGGGAAATTCGTGTAACCTCCAAGAACACACTTTCATTTCAGATTTCTCACTCTCTCTCTAGGTTAGAACTTCTCTCTTGGCTCTCCCAAGTGATGGTGGCTGCTAGGGTTTTGTTCTTCCCCATTTCTACTCGTTTTTCTTCATTTATGACCATGGAAGGCTAGACTTCAAGGGTTAATCCCTTTGGTATTGTATTATCTACTCTTGAGCTCTTGTTATTAATGCAATTTCGTTTTCTCTTCTCTGTTTTCATGTTTATCGATGTGTAGTGGTTTGCTTAATTCCATTTCGTAGAGATAATACATGAATATAAATGCTTAATTTGTATTAACTTGTAAAAACTCCAATTCTGGTTTCTGATGCTTAATTAGAAGTTAGGGTTTGGAGTGATAACTGAATTTTCGCTTAGTATTTGGTTATCACGAGTTGGACAGAGGAGAGGAGAGGAATCGATCTTTAGTGAGCTAGGATTGAGTAGTGTACGTAACCAAAGGGGTTTGCCCGCTTTTGTTTCTGATTTTCTTAGTTTTTATATTCTGTTTGTGTTTTGTTCTTCACATTTGTCACACACAAAAACTCCCCCATTTTACTGCACACTACGTGTTTGATACTTTGCCTAGACCGATATTCGCTGGGAAACGACCTAGGATCACCTTCCTAGTACTACAGAATAAACACCTTTTATTTTGATCGGGTATGGCCTCGATCACTTTGTCCCGCTCTAATTAGGGACGGGTTGGGGTTCAAAACTTGACCCGAGCAACATTTAGGGACGGGTAAGGGACAAACCCAACCCGTCCCATGCTCACCCCTACACTCTATGCATATCTCACGTGTTGATGACAAAAACCGCAAATTTGCTAATATGTCATACTTCGGTGTCATTGAACACATATGAAAGTTAGACTATTCTAGCTTTCGAGTGCCTGTGTTTGGTTGTACGTGGGTTAACAACAAAAATGACATTCAAATGGATGAGCCTGGGTTTCTAAAGGTGGATCTTAATAGAATGGGGTACAAAGATGACGAATTCATTTTAGCATCACAAGCTGAACAAGTGTTTAATGTCACATATCCTGCTGATAAAAAGTGGTCCATTGTTCTTATATGTGTGTTATTATGTATTGATGTTTTGTTTGTGTTCTAATTTGTTCACAGGGAAATGGCTTCCAAAAAAATTGGTGGTGGTCCTCCTAAGGAAAAGAAAAAAGGGGCCAGCGGAAGACCTTTTTGAAGAAGGTGATCATTTTGAGAAACAAATTAAGGAAAATTCTGGTAACGTCATACTTACTTTGATTAGATATGTTAGATCTTATCTAGCAACCGGTGTTTGATTTAATATATCAATTGAATCAATTTGATTAGGTTGAATGGAATGAAAAGGGCCAACCAATAGGTCAATATAGGTCATTGGTGTTATTGTTCGACAAGAAGTGTCAACCACTCTAGAAAATTGGAAAGATGCGAGCGATGAGACTAGATCTATTGTTTGGAGCGAAGTGCTTGTATATATACAATTATTCTATTCACAGTGTTCTATGCCATATTCCTTATATTAATACTTAGACATCCTTATAATTACTTTTTCACTATTGTTATAATGTTTTGTAGAGCACTTGGGATATTGATGAGACTCGTATATATGGCATATGTTCTTATGTTAGTCGGGGATTCGCTCAAAACCCTTATAGTTGGGTTAAATAGATGGCGAAAGAAAACAAATGCAATGCATCCACCCAAAGAACATGCTGACTCAATTTCCCAAGAAGAATGGGAGGAATTTGTAGCTTATTGTACAACGTCGGAGTTTGAGGTATCATCAGTACTATTACAATTACTATATCAATTATATGCACAATATCACATATATCACTTGTATGTTTAACATCTTATTGATCACTTGGTCATGTATTAGTCATTCAAACTTCATTCTTTGATGATTAGTTATTATAATGTGTAGCTTAAAGAGACAAATTCCCAGGAAACATCCTTACCCCGTTACAAGTTGTGTAGGGCTGCTCTATTTAATAAGAATGGCAAAATAGACAATGAAAATGCTCGTGAAATTGTGGGAAAAATTGTAAGTGTGATACTGTTTCTGTTTTATTACTACTGTCATTTTGTTGCTGTTTTACTGCTATTTTTTATTTATGTTTTTACTATTGTTGTTGTTTTACTGTTATTGTTTGTTGCATTTTGTTGTTGTTTTACTTCTATTGTTGTTGTTTTACTGTTTTAGTGCTTTGTATGTTGCATTTTGTTGTTGTTTGACTGTTTCTGTTGTTCTTTTACTACTAATATTGCTACTGCTGTTATTTTTTTATTTTACTATTCAGCATATGGAAGAACAAAGTGGAAAGCTAACAAATTATCCGGGTCAGGATGTACTTGCCAAATAGTCTTGAACAAACCTGAGCATCCAGGTCAGGTCACTATTGTGGGATTTGGGGTCACAATAAGCAAATATTTTCTGAGTCACAAGCGACATAAGAAATATGTTGAGATTTCAGAACATAATAAGGTCAGGGAAGTGTTGCGTATTGTCCTAGAAAGACTTGATGTCTAGGAAAATGAAAAGCATGAGAAAATGAAAGAGGAAGCGAAGAGGCAACAAGATTTGCCAACACTAGAAAGTGGTAGAGATAGTTGTGCACTTGCTGCAAACCTTCCTAAGGTCATTCATTTACATACTATAATTATTTTAAACCATTTGTAACTGAAGATAAATTATTACCAATTAATATCTTTTTCTTGTCATTGGTTTAGGGAGTTAGTCAATAATATTTGTTATTAGATGGTCCGTATGAGCACAAGGTTCGTATAGGTCAAGCCTATTGTAACACCTAGGATTTAAACCCTTAATTCCCCCTTATAATAAAATACGGACTTGAAAATTTCTTTTTATTACAATAAAATCAACCGTCAAACGGACGGAGTTTTGTTTGTTTTTAGGACTATTCCCAAAATTTAACCTGCGATAAATAGTTTCAAAATAAACAATTAATAGCCAGCAGGGCTTCCGGTTATATTTCTAAATCATGTCAAGACCTTATTGGCTCCAGATATAACAGAGACATCAAATATTCAGAGTTCAGCGGAAAGTACAAAGTCTGATCATTAAAAACTAAAACCTAAAATTTTCTCAAAACAAAACCTCCTAAGCCTCACTTAAAAATATTTATAACACATTTACATCAAAAATAGTGTAGGAGGCTTAGGTTCATAATATCCACCAAAACCCATAATAACCCTACTATCCCTGTAAGGGAAAGTACTCCTGCTCGGCCGAGGGCTGTGCCAACTCAATCTCCGTACCTGAAAATGTAAGGGAGTGAGCATTGCACATGAAATAGAAAGCAGTTTCTAACTAGACATAACAACCCACTAGGTCAAGCACAATTAGCAATTAAAGCATATATTCACATACTGCACACCATATTCATTTCATCATTTCCATATTCATTATTTACTCTACATTTCCATTTTCATTATTCATTTCAATATCCATTTTCATTATTCATTTCAATACCCATTTTCGTTATTCATTCCATTTCATTCTTTACGATGCATCACACACCATTGTTCTTCACCTCCACATTGGAAGGTACCTCATACATTTCTTTATTTAAATTAGGTGTCCCTCAGGTCAGAGGTCAACACATTTTAACATCTTATTCTTAAAAATACATTTCGCGCCATTGTACTTCACCTCCACACCGGAAGGTACCTCATACAATGTGGCCTAGGGATACTTCACCTCCACACCGGAAGGTACCTCATATCGTTGTACTTCACCTCCACACCGGAAGGTACCTCATACAAGTTGGCCTGCAGGTACTTCACCTCCACACCGGAAGGTACCTCATACCATCGTACTTCACCTCCACACCGGAAGGTACCTCATACATTGTGGCCTAGGGATACTTCACCTCCACACCGGAAGGTACCTCATATCGTTGTACTTCACCTCCACACCGGAAGGTACCTCATACAAGTTGGCCTGCAGGTACTTCACCTCAACACCGGAAGGTACCTCATACCATCGTACTTCACCTCCACACCGGAAGGTACCTCATACCATCGTACTTCACCTCCACGCCGGAAGGTACCTCATACAATTTGGCCGGTGGGTACTTCACCTCCACACCGGAAGGTACCTCATACAACCACCAAAATTTTACTTTTAACATCATTCTAATTATTTGGTGCCTCAAATCAGAGGCCAAGAATTTTACACTTTCTCATCCAATCAATCACAACACATTTAATCATAACAAGCCACAAGTCAATACATAATCATTCATATATTACCTTTATTCATTTCCTTTCTCAACCATCATTATCTTTCACATTGTATTCTAATTTATAACCCAACATTTGAATTGCCCTTCATTTTTAGTTTACATATATCATCTTTTACTCTTGTTTGCACTTAATCATTTTATTCCCTTTTTCCTATTTTCACATTTCAACTCATAAGATACGACCCTTGTACACAATTGTTAATACTTAATATTTATTCTCATTTAGCATTTAGACACAACTACACACCTTCATCACATATGGACATTTTCATCCCATCTTCTTCCTATGTCAATTTCCTCCACAACACATATATATAATAGCTACAGTAATTGATTACCATTTAATTCACAACTTTACAAATAAAACCAAAATCATAGAAATCGTTCATATCCTCTTTCCTACCATGTTACCAAAATCTTCTTGTACTTCATTATCATCATTAACAAAATTTTTCATTTAGCAAATTATTCATTCTCAAAATAGTGGGTTTCCTTTTCCTAATCTTAACATCAAATCATCATGCATATTCAATTAATTAAAATTGTATATTCAATATCCTAGGGATTTATAATCTAGTTTTATCCCCTAACACATAACCCTAACAAGCATTATATACTAACTAGACCCAACTTCCTAGAACAAGGCAAAGCTCACTATATCCACCCCCTTACCTCAAATACTCAGAGATAAGAAGATTCCAAATGCCCTATGCTTGAGTTTTTCCCACCAATAAGATACCAAACTCCAAGATTAGGATAGAACCTAAAATAGAGAGCCATAAAAGAGAGGGATTATCATTTGTGTCATGATTCAAACCAAGAATCAAATAAAAATAGAGTTTCTACTGCCTAGTGTTGAAAAACCACCATCAATGGTAGAGAGAGAGAAAAACGAGTTTTGAAAGGAAAAGAGAGGAACCCACCCACAATCACTTACTTGAAGGTGATAATAACACTCCTTGATGATGGAAGGAGTGCCACACACTTGATTCTTGGCCAAATGGAAGTGAGAGAAACTTGAACCCTAGAGGAGAGAGAAAGCACGAATTTAGAGAGGGAAAGAAGAAATCAAAGCTTAAACATTTACCTTGAGATGAGAAAGAAGAAATTACAATGATAGGGATGCAAGGATCACTTGTTCTTGGTTGATCTTGAGGAAAGAAAATGAAACCCCTATGAGGAAGAGAGGGGAGCTCGTGAGTTGAGTGAGAGGAAGAAGAGGAAGGGTTTGTGGGAGAGAAGTGAGTGAAAAAGGGAGGGTATTATGTTTAATGGTGAAGGAGAATGAGTGGATGTGATTAAAAGCCCAAAATAAAGATGCTCTTTGTGTGGAGGAGAGTGCATCACGTGCACTCTCTTTCTTTTTTTTTGTACAGACCCTAAAATAATCGATTATCTTGACCTGATAATCGATTATTCCTTCAATGCAACATTTTTCAGTACATTTATCAGAGCCTAAATAATCGATTAACCCCCTAAATATAATCGATTATTACTCAAAATAATCGATTACTTTACCCTTGTAATCGATTAAATTGCTGCAACATCTTAAGTGCTTCCACCAGAGGCCTTATAATCGATTACTGCCCTGTAGAATAATCGATTACTTCAGTGAAAAGTTATATTTTGAGGATTTTTCTAACTCCAATTCCTTTCCTTAGGCTCAATACTCATTTAGGGTTGGATTGATACCCAAAACCTTCCCCAAATCTTGGAAATTCTTCCTAAATATTTAGCATAATCCATATTATGCTTGAATTAAAATTAGGGATGTTACACCTATAACCTTCTAGGCGATACTCTTGATGGTGCACCACTACCCCCGAAACATTTGCGGGTTTTAGTTGAGGTTCCACTTGATTGGAAAATTTGCCACAAATGATTGATGAAATGTACATTGTTGAAGATGCATTAGGATCTCATGTGCCATGGCCAGAGCACCTTATTGTGGTGGAGGATTCCGTATGTCATTTAATATTCATGAATAACAATATTTCATGACATTATTTAAATATCATATTAACTTTCAATAATGTATTCAGTTACCCAATGGATCCGAAGGGACTAAGGGCAAAAAGACAGGACACAAAGACGAATCAATGGTGCCAACCAACAAGAATTCAGAGAAGGCTTCTGTGGTATGTTCTTTTATTCAATGTTATTAAACTCGGACCGAACTGGGCGGTCGGACCGGTCATACCGTCAACCGGTGGCTATGCCGATTTTTTATGCTGCCTAAACCGTTTATATGAATTAAGCCTGGCAAAAAAACCGTTGGCCAAAGCTTTGAAACCGGGTTGAACCGGGAAAACCGAACCCGATTCAACCAACACGCATTTAAAAAAAATAAAGAAAAGAAAAACCTAATAAAAGTTAAAACCTAAAACTTCAAAAGGTCAATAATGAAAGAAAAGCCAAAGAACAGAACAGCGATAGACTCAATACTACTGCACAGTACACAGAACAGGATCAATTCATCAATCGTGTGCCACCACATGCAGAGAAGAGAAGAGAAGCCGCCTCACCGCTCGCCCTCGTCGCCTCAACCCCATTTCAGATTAGTAAGACTTTTAACTTTTAAGTTTTAAGTTTTAACCCCATTTCGCTTTGCCTTATTTAGAAACTAGAAGCCTAGAACTACATCATCCATTACTTTTTTGCCTATTTTAAATTAGTTACTAGCTTAGTCTATTACCTATTTTAAATTAGTTACTTTATTTGTTTTTATACGATTCCATTCGTGCTAAATGTAGTGTTTATTGTTTTTTAGATATGGAAAATACAATGCATGCAGTAGCTCCAAGCGCTCAATCTATCCGAGCAAAATCTTACCCAACATGGGATCATTGCCAATTAGGTGTTGATGAAAAAGATGGAAATAAGTTCATAAAATGCTCATATTGTGCAAGGTGTTTCAAAGGGGGAGGAATACATTGGGTTAAACAACATCTTGCTGGAGAAAAGGGAGAAGTTACTGTCGTGTTCTTAACCGAGATCAACCTTAAAGCTATGGAAAAGCCTTAAAGAATGATCACAGTCAAGATATTAATGTAGGACTCTTTAGGATTTCTGAAGATCCAGTTGGGATAATCAGGTTCTCCCTAGTCAACAATGTGTGTGCTTGTGTCAACTTAGGGATGAGAAGACGTACCTTAGCCCCTATAGCATGGTGGTTCTTATAGGGGATTACCTGTGTGTTGTGGGCCGTTCTGATGTGTAAGATCCATGAAGAATGTTTTGATAAATGCCAAAAGGTTTTGAACAAGCTTCAAGTGTGTTGATCAAGTTCAAGCTCAACAAGCAACAACAAACATCAAGTGATGAAGAGAGAGCCAACTCATGAAGACTTAGTTTGGTAGTTTATGTATTATTGTTTTATCTTTCGCCTCACAAGTCTTTTAGGTTATGAGTTTGGGTAGAGTCATTAGAGGGTAGTGAATCTCTTTTGAATGCATGATTATATCATATTTTGAGTATTCACTTTGCCTAAAATCAATAGGTGGCTTAAAGGTTTGAAAGAAAAGGTTTAGTTTTTGAGAAAACAAGTTTTAAGTGATTTTTAATGTTAATAATCGATTAACAGATTTTGATAATTGATTAACAGTGTATTTTGAACTGATAATCGATTAACAAACTTTTGATAATCGATTATCTGCACCTTTACTCGAGTATTTTTGGTCTCACTCGAGTGAAAATTATCTTGCTTTCGGTTTACTCGAGTAACACTCATTTCACCCGAGTAACTTGATCAGATATGGTTTTTTAAATACGTTTTTCACTTCTCAAAAGCCATTCTAAGTTGCTCCAACTTTTGGGTATTCTATATAAACCTTTTCCTAATCATTTCTATGAACTAGAATCATTTTGATACATAATTTTACAAAGAATCAAAGCCACACTTTTCTCTCTCACTCTCTCAAGATCAAAGTTCTCATTTTCATATTCTTTGATCAAGAACCTTGAATCTCTCATGTTGATCTTTTCATAGCTTTTGAAAGAGATTCATAGGATTGTAATTTTGTTTTCATTTGAGTTGTAATCATTGCAAGAGGCAAACATTCTACAACATTGGAAGCCTTGATTTTGTGGAATCAAGCATAGTTCATTGGAAGTCTTGAAGAAGCATTTCATCAAGCACTTGGAAGCCTTGTTGAAGAACAAGCATTTGGAAGTCTTGTGAGTGAAGCAAGCAATTGGAAGTCTTGTTGTGGGGTATCGGCAAGCAAGAGAAGAGGTTAGATTAGATATCAATAGGGTTACAAGGCAAGGGTGTGGTATCTCTTGTAGGCTAGCAAGAAGGAAGTCTTGTGAGGCATTTACTTGTAATTTGAGAAACTCTAATTCCTCATAGTGAAGAATCTCTCTTGGTTGAAGAGGGGACTGGATGTAGCTTTCAAGCGGATGAAAGTGAACCAGGATAAATCACTGTGTCGTATCTCTAAACTCTTAACTCTTTACATTCAAGTTTTTAATTGTGTTCTTGATTGAAAACCTAGAAAAAGTGATTTTTCTATATTTGATTGAATTGAATCTTTATTGTGCAAAATTAATAAAGGGAAAATCATTTTCATAACCTAGGTGAATCAATAAGAATATTGGTGTTGATTGTTTCCGCTTAATCTCTGATATAATATTTGTTAATTGATTGATTTTCATTGGTTTTAATCGTTTAGATTTATTTCTTGCGAAAATCTTTCAAAGTTTCTATAACACCTATTCAACCCCCCCTTCTAGGTGTTCTCCTAGTGTTCCTATTTGTTTCACACACCGATTGTAGTTTTCCAACATGATGAGTCTTCTGAAGAGGTGGAACTCAAGTAGGATTTGTATAGGATATGATAAGATCATATCCTTAAACCCTGTAAGTGATAAACTTTATCCCATGCTGTTATATCTAACCAAGAGCCGTGGGGAATCCAGTGATAGTTACGGTTTGATAAGGCTGTAAACGATAAGGATTAGATTGGAAGTCCTGTGCTAGCTGAAAACCTTATCAGTACGTAACCGGTGGAAACCCAGTTCGCTCGGTATAAATATCCGATCGACACCCCTGTATCAGTATCGAAGTAGTGGGAGTAATGAGCCCTTTGGTCGGTCGTAGCTCGGTCTACTATAGGTCCACTACATAAGCCCCCAAGCTCGGTTGGGTGATTCGAGTCCTGCCGAGCTTATGAGATGAACGAATTATTTTCCAACCGAATTCTCGGTGATTGAGGAGGAAATCCAAGCCTTTCTGCGCTTCGATCCAGGCTATCGTTTGATTGACCTTGGAGTGACCTTCCATTTCTCCCTAAGTTTACACGTGTCTTTAATTTTATTGGGAAACGTACCGTTATGATTTCAAATCCATCAGAGGTGCCACGTACTTGCTTTTCAACGCTAAATGGGCTTTTTTTATCTAAAGCCCAAACTTTTTGAGATAGTGGAGGGAAGTTAAAAGAAAATCAAAGGGCGGTTCCTCATTCACTCATTTCTTCTCTTTCTTCTTCGTACGTTCTCCTGAGAAATTGGAAACCAGAAACGAAACTGTACAAAGACCTCCTTGCAACAACTTCTTGCTAGAGTCTTGATTGACGCTTCCTCTGCATTTCTTTTTGCCTTGCGTACCTCAGTCTTTTATGCTTTTCTTGATCATTCACTACTAGCAGGTAACTGAACTTTCTTCTTCAGAGCATTTCTATTTTTGCTATTTTGATGTCCTCTTCGTTCTTGCATGTGGTTGTTGCTATTTGTTTACTGCATTTCCAAGTGTTGTATTTTGCTTCTAATGCTTCATTGCTGTTCATGCTCCACTACTGTTTCTTTGTCCCCGATTTTTGAATAAATCGCTTTATTTGTACATTTCTAGGTTTACTCACTTTCCTGGTTTTGAAAAACTTTACACATTTCTGGGTTTTTGGGTTTTCTGGGTTTTGCGAGTGTTATTTTTTCTGGGTTGAGGGGTTTACTTTCTGGGTTCAGGAAAAACCCCAAATCGTTTTGTTGTTGTTGCTGTGATACCTCGCTTGCCCCTCAAACTTCTTTATCCGCTTTACCGCCTATTGAGCGATCGCTGTAGAATTTCTTAGGTTTGCTTTACGTTTTTCTGCACTTAAATTCTTAGGGTTGGTACTAGAGCGTCGTTTATCATGAGTGAGGAATCTGTAAACTATGATGTGCCAAGAACACATAAAGGAGGAAACCCAGAGGTTTATGTTAAACCGATTGCCATGCATTTCCCTCGGACTTTAAGAGAGTTCAGGCAGGGTGTGATTCGGTATAGGATCGCCGAAAGGGTAGAACAAAGGAGGTTAAGGAGGCTTCATACAGGTATTAGACATTTCAATCGGTTTTGGGAAACTCTACCCAGAAAGGGAGGTGTTCCCAAACCGACCGTAAGTATTTGATCAAGTTTTTGTGGTTCTGACTCCAAGTGTGCCCCCTTTTCCTCAGGTATGAAGAGAAAGTGTGTTACTAATCCCGAGTTGTATCCTCTTCCACCAGATTCAGATGAATATGACTGGGTGGACCGAGAGGTTCTTGGCACTCAATCCGAGCTTACAACACATCAATCATTAGACCAAACACGAGCCATAACTTTGCCATGTCCAGGAGACAACGCAGGGAATTTGTACTCCATTACTCCAGTGGGTGAGAATGAGAGAGTCTGCACCAAGATTCCTGAGGGTAGTACAGGCTTCTATTTTTACGAAGAGGTAATCATTCGACTTGGGATAAGGCTGCCTTTTACTGATTTTGAGATGGGGGTTCTGAACTTCCTAAGAGTCGCCCCTACTCAGCTGCATCCGAACGCATGGGCGTTTGTGAAGGTTTTTGAACAGGTCTGCTCAGCCATGAATTGGGCTTGTAATCTTCGTATCTTTTTGCATCTTTTTGCTCCACAGTGTAATTCATTTGAGAAAGGTTCGGCTAAGAAACCCTGGGTTTCATTGAAATCTCGCCGAGGATATGCTTTATTTACCAAATATTCTGAGTCCTGGAAGGGATTCAAACCTTTTTTCTTTAAGTACAACTTTAATGGTACGGGGGTCTGCTGGTTTACCCGACCTGGGGAAAGACGGGCTCTTCCGCGGTTTCCTCTTCAGTGGAGTGCCGGTTTCTTCAATCGACCAATCGCTTCATACTCTTCCGACTGGAAAGAGCTTGCTAAATTTGAGAAGGAGGTTTGTCGGTCGGTTGAAAGTTACTTGCAGAAAAATGGGATGATAGAGACGAGGGATATTGTGAATATCCCTTCTTCGGAAGTTAAAACGAAGCTTGGTATAGTGTATTTATTTCGCTTTTCAATTTTTGTGGTTTGATCGGCTCTGACGACTATTGGTTTTGTTTTTATTTGAGTTTGTGGTTTGATTGGCTCTAACGTCTATAAGTTTTGTTTGCAGAAAACATGGCCGCTCGTTTGGCAGCTTTGGTTCAAGGTCAAGGTGGTAAGAAGAGAAAAACTCCTACCACTTCTGGATCCTCAAATCTGAGTACTCCAAGCTTGAGTACTTCTAGCCCTACTCCCTCTGCCTCGGCTGCCGAGGCTTCTCCTCGGCCAGCCGCCAATATGGTTGCTGTTGCTTCAACTGTTTCTGTGGCCCCTGGTGGTCAAGTTCAATCAACTTCTCCTCTTCAACCCCTTTGCCAACGCCGACGAGTGGACAAAGGAAAGGAAAAAGTAACCGAGGGTGTAAACCCAAGGACTGAGGGACCAAGTGCCCGACCTGCTGCTGCTCCTACTGCTGGTACCACTGCTGCTGATCCAACTTCTACTGAGAATCCTCCTGACACATCCATATGGGATGTGCAATTTGATGAAAGATTTGGGGAGTACATCTGCCCCGAATCGGATTGCACTCGTTTTGGAACGCTGAACACCGACGAGTGGTCACGTTGCAACATGACACTTGCTAAGTATCTCCTCAGGGGGGCCAACCTTGCCTATTTCTTGGCCAAACATCCTGATGGTCTTTTCACTGGCTACAACGCCGAACAAAGGGAAGCTCGGGATCTTTCCGCTGCTCAAGAAGCCAGTCTCTCGGATGAGCTGATCCGAGTGAAAAACGAGCTGGAAAACCCGAAGGCTGATAAGGGGGAGCTGGCTAAGGAGAGAGATTCCTTAAAGGCTTCCCAAAAAGCAGCTGAAATCAAGAAGAAGGAGGCGGAGGAGACTCTGAAAAAGGAACTTTAAGTGCATCAGCAGAGGGTGGATGAATTAAAAGCTAAGGTTGACAAGTCGGCGGTGGTGGCTCGGAAGCTGAGAGAGAAAGCACTGTTTCACAAGAAGAAGGCGACAACCAACTTCTACAACTGGGGGAAAGCGGTTGATGATGCCTTTGTCTTGGCCATTCAGCAAGTTCAATTTCTGAACCCCGAATTAGAATTGAGGGTGGTTGGGGCTCATCCATTTCATGCTGTTCAAAATGGGAAGTTGATTGATCTTTCATCCAGGGTTGAGGTAGATCTGCAGGCCGAGGATCTTTTTAATCCCCTTGAGGAGCTGACCGAGGCACCGGACTTTGATGACTCTCAAGTTGTTTTATCTGATATTGAAGAATGATATTTCACCCTTTGCTATTTTGTCGTCTTGCCGTTTGCTCAATGTATTCTGAGCGTTTTAACTTGATGCTTTTGTATTCTGCCTTACTGAACAACTTACTTTATCTTGCTTTCGCTCGTGATGAGCGTTGTTTTGGACAATTTACCTTACTTTGCGCATTTTGATAATGATATCATATTGTTATTTACTTTTTATTTCGTTCGTCACGTTTCGGTATTTACTAATGTGAATTCAAACTGCATAATTCATTGTGAGTAGAACTCGGATCGCCGACTTTAGCCAAAGTGGGATCCTCGGACCGCGAAGTAAGGAAAGTAGTTTCCTGGATTCGGGCGTTCTATAAGTACGTTGCTGAACTCTCGTAAAGAGTTGTGCCTCGGTTTGGCTCGGTGGCTAGCCGAACCAAATGAGTCGCGTGTTACATCACAATGTTCAAACAAATATTTCGAATAAACCGAAGCATTTATTGATAAACGATTACAAAAAATGGAATTATTCATCTGCTAACAAATTCCTATTAATCTTCTAACCATTGTCACTAATCTAAGAAGGATGTTATCCTTCGTTTATTCGACCTAAACATTATTGAAAAATAAACTATCCTAATAGTGGAAGTCAAAGTGTGAGCTTAACTGTAATAGGCCCTGAGCTTGGCCACGTTCCATGAGTTACCTACTTCCGTGCCCGAGAGAGTCTCCAATTTGTATGCTCCAGATCCGGATTTAGCTTTCACTCGGTAGGGGCCTTCCCAATTTGGTTTCAACTTTCCGACTCCAGCATTTCCTTTGCCAATATCTACTCGGCGTAGGACTAAGTCACCAACTTCAAAATTCCTTGGTCGTACCTTCTTGTTGTATTGTCGAGCCTGCCGCTCCTTCATTCTACTCTCATGGGCTGCGGCCTTTTTGCGAACTTCTTCCAGCAACACCAGCTCTTCACTGTTCAAATGGTCGTTTGTTTTCGAGGGACGTTCAAGTGTCCTGAAGGTGGGAACATGCTTTTCGATTGGGATGACTGCGTCACAGCCGTATGTCAAACGAAAAGGGGTTTCACCTGTGGACAAATGTATTGTTGTCCTGTGTGACCATAGGACCCTCGGAAGTTTATCTGCCCAAGTGCCAGCAGCGTTTCCGAGCTTCTTTTTGATCCCATCCAAGATGGTTCTGTTGGCAGCCTCGGCTAACCCATTTGTTTGTGGGTGTTCAACGGAACTAAAATAGTGAGTAATGTTTAGATCGACTGCTAATTGTTGGAAGTGATATGCTGCAAACTGAGATCCATTGTCTGTGACTATGGCATGTGGCACTCCGAACCGAGAAATTACCTCTTTGACAAAGAAAGATTGAATCCGAGCTGTTGAGATCGTTGCTAATGGCATTGCTTCGATCCATTTGGTGAAGTAATCAATAGCCATTACTGCAAATTTGAGTTGGCCTGGTGTAGTGGGAAACTTTCCTATGTTGTACATGCCCCATTGGTAAAAAGGCCAAGGTGCGCCGAGAGAGTGTAACTCTTCAGCAGGCTTTTGATAGACGTCACTGTGAAATTGGCACTGAGTACATTTCTTGACATGTTCCATAGCGTCTTTCTGCAGTGTAGGCCAAAAATAGCCCGCTCGGATTACTTTTCTCGCGAAGGACTTTCCTCCCATGTGATGGCTGCAAATACCGCCATGAATCTCCTCCAAGATTTCCTCATCTTGGGATGGATTGACACATCTGAGCATGGGGGATCCAAAACCTCTCCTGTACAAGACTCCATTTAGAACTGTGTATTGGGCGGCCTTTTTCACCAATTTCCGAGCTTCAAACTGATCTTGGGGGACAAACCCATGTTGCAAGTAAGTAAGAATTGGGTCCATCCATGACTGAGATATTGAGACCGCCAAAATGATGCTAGGTCGGGGAATAGTTTCTTGTATCAGAGTGTTGTTATTTTCCGACCCTTTTGTACTTGCCAATTTGGACAGAATATCGGCTCGGGAATTCGAATCTCTCGGTACATATGAAATGTTAAATTCAGAGAAGTTTGAGATGATTCGTTTTACCTCTTCCAGATATTTTTGTAAAATGGGCTCCTTTGCCGAGTACTGACCCTTGATCTGAGAAACTACGAGTTGTGAATCGCTGAAAACTGACACTTGCTCTGCTCCAAACTCGTGAACCATCTTGAGGCCTGCCAGGACTGCCTCGTATTCCGCTTGATTGTTCGAGGTTTGAAACTCAAATTTCAAAGAGTATTCCATACACAATCCCTCGGGGTTTTCAATGATGACTCCAGCTCCAGCACCTTTCCTATTACTCGATCCATCCACATAAACTGACCGATGATTTTGAGAGTTGTCTGTCTGGATATCTGTGAACTCAGTAACAAAATCGGCAAGCACTTGCGATTTCATTGCCTTTCTTGGTTCATAGGTAATGTCGAATTCGGAAAGTTCGACAGACCATGAAACCATTCTGCCAGCTAGGTCAGGTTTGTGAAGAACTTGTCTGAGAGGTTGAGCGGTTCTTACCAAGATTCTATGCGCCTGAAAATACTGTCTCAATCTTTGAGCGGATGTGATCCAACAATACGCAAGTTTCTCAAGTCTTTGATACCTCAACTCTGATCCTTGAAGTGCTCGGCTAACAAAATATACTGGGGCTTCTGTACCTGCGTTATCTCGTACCAGAACCGAACTGACCGCCGCTTCCGCTATCGACATATATAGAATGAGGTTCTCACCAGGAAGAGGGCTGTGTAAGACTGGTGGGCTGGAAAGATATTCTTTTAATTGAATAAAAGCTTGTTCACAGTGCTCATCCCAAAGGAAATCCTTGTTTTTCCTAAGGAGTTGGTACCACGGCAAAGCTTTCTGAGCGGCTTGGGATAAGAACCTGGAGAGTGCCGCCACTCGGCCCGTGAGTTGTTGAACTTCTTTAAGATTTGCTGGGCTCCTCATATCTAGGATTGCTTTACATTTATCGGGATTGGCCTCAATTCCTCTCTCGGTTAACATAAATCCGAGGAAAGAACCGGCTGGAACTCCAAATACACATTTTTCCGGATTCAGTCTCATGGAATATTTCCTTACCCGATCGAGTATTGTTGTGAGGTCCTTGGCATGATTCTCTTGCTGTCTACTTTTTGCGATGATGTCATCTATGTATACCTCCATATTCGAGCCGATCATACCTTGAAAAATCTTGTTCATCATTCTCTGATGAGTAGCTCCCGCATTCTTTAACCCAAATGGCATGACGTTGTAACAGTAAGTTGCCCTGTCGGTAATAAATGCCATTTTGTCCTGATCGGCAAGGAACATTGGAATCTGGTTGTAACCAGAGTAAGCATCCATGAATGATAAGAGTTTGTAACCAGCTGAACTGTCGACGAGTTTGTCAATAACAGGGAGTGGGTATTGATCTTTAGGACAGACTTTGTTCAAGTCTGTGTAATCAACACACACTCTCCATTTTCCATTGGGTTTTTTGACTAAGACGGTGTTTGCCAACCAGTCTGTATAGTCAATTTCCCGAATGAAGCCTGCTCGAAGTAGTTCAGCAACCTTTTCCTCTATTGCCACGACCTTTTCCGCACTAACTTTCCTCTTGCGTTGCGCCACTGGTTTCGACCCCGGTATGATGCTCAACTTATGACAAATAAAATTGGGGTCGATTCCTGGCATATCGGCTGATGTCCAAGCGAACAAATCTTTATTCGCGACTAATAGTGCGGCCAATTCTTCTTTAACGCATGTGGGCAAATCAGAACCGATATTCACCTGCCTGAGGGGGTCGTCAGATAACGTTAAGAACTCCCATTGTCCTTTTGGGGTTGGTCTATTTCTGTCGGATTGGTCCCGCATATCCAGGTCCGCCAGGTTGACATTTCCCTTACCCAAAGAAACTCTTTCCAGATTGCTTGGATCCTTGCTTTTCACTTTCCCCAGGCTAGCATTATAACATTTTCTTGCTGCATCCTGCTCGGCTTTGACCGTTACGACTCTATCATCAGTTCCGACGAACTTCATGGCCAAATGAACTGTTGATACCACTGCCCCAAATGCTTGCAAAGATGTTCGGCATTATATGCTGCCGAACAATCAACCACCAAAAACTTTACGATCTCGGTCCTGGCTGAGGGTTGTTGACCGAGGGTTACGGGGAGTTGGATGTAACCCTTTGGTTCAACAGTGTCCCCAGTAAAACCAATCAGTTCTCCTTCAAAGGGAGTGAGATTACACTCCCTGAGTTTCAAAGCTTTGAATAACGCGAAAAACATTATATCCGCCGAACTACCTTGGTCAATAAAAACACGTTTTACCTCATAGTTGCCGATCAAAGCAGTTATCACCATGGGGTCATTGTGGCCCGGAAGGATTCCATCTAAATCATCATCATCAAAAACGATGGGAATGTTTTTTGTTGATCTCTTGGCAATTGGTTTATGGCTAACAGCCAAAATTTGGTTGATGTACTTTTTTCTGTCGGCTCTCTTCTCCCCAGCTCCAGCAAAACCTCCCGCAATAGTGTTTACCAGAAAATCATTTTTATTGGTGTTTGATTTGGGAACCGGAGTAGGGTCGGTTTTCTGCTTCCCCGTGTTCCGATCATCTGGTGACCTACTTCTCTGGCGTTTAGGTTTTACTGGTGATTGAGATATGTGTTTGCTCCTTCGGCCAGCCGCATCTCTGATGTACTGTTGCAACTTCCCATCTCTGATCATCACCTCAATCAGGTCTCGCAGCCAGATGCATTCGTCGGTTGTATGGCCATAACCCCTATGGAAATCACAGTATTTTGACCTATCACGCTGTGCGCCCTTTCTTAAAGACGGAGGTCTTTGGGCAGAGCGTAAGTCGGTCTGCATAGTTTCTCTTAAAATCTGACTCTTCGGAACAGTTAGAGGGGTGTAATCCTGAAACTTATTCCGGGGAGGAATTTGTCGATCACGATCGTTCCTTTCCTGTCTGCCACCAAAACATTCGTCACGTTTTTGTTTGTTTTGACTTGGTGGGTCGGCACGCTGTCTTTCCTCTCTTACTTTCTGCCCTTTGTGGAATTCCTCCAGATTGATAAATTTGTTTGATCTTTGCCTTAGCTCTGCCATATCTTTTGGAGGTTTGCCAATCAAGGATTTTCTAAAATCTCCAGATTGTAAACCTTGAGTGAACAATAATACTGCTACTCCAGGTGCTAATTGAGGGACCGAGCTTGCTTCTGCATGGAAACGCGAAAGGTAATCTTTCAAGGACTCATCTTGCTTTTGGGTTACAGCTGCTAAGGTGTGGTCGGACCTGGGCTGGATACAGCTAGCCGTGTATCTATTTAAAAATACTCTTTTCATCTCTTCCCTAGAATTAACAGAATTCCGAGGGAGAGATGAGTACCAACGCAATACTGAAGGTTCGAGGGTCATGGAAAAGGCTCGGCATTTCATTTCTTCTCCTCCGCCGTAATAGTTCATTGCCCCCTCGAAAGAGACAATATGGTCCACTGGGTCGGTTAGACCGTTATAATGTGGGACATTAGAAGGGCCCAAGTAGCCTTGAGGGGTTTGAAACGCCATGATATGTGGGGTGAAAGGATGACCAGGATGAAAATCACCCTGATCCTGGTTAATGGAGGGGTTAGCATGGAAATTTGGTGGTGGAAGCTGCATTATTGGTGTTGGTTGGGGGTCCATAGTTGGTTGGTTTTGTAGTGGAATAGAGGTTGATTGATTTTGAGCAATCCTTGCCATGGCCTGCTGTTGAAGGTCGGCAATAGCACGTCCTTGTTGTTCAATTAAAGCCGTTTGTCTGTTTAGGATGTTAATCATCTCTTGCTCCCGAGCCCGAGCAGATGCAGATGTTCCATAAGACCTTCCGATGGAGTGGCTATGATGAGAGTTTCCAGGAGCAGTTCTTCCTGGATTCAATCTGGTTCTAGGGGTTGTACTTATGTGGTCGGGATTGGGTGGGACAGGAGGGGTACGTTGGGTATTTCGGCCATGATGTGCTCGAGTTCCAGTGGTCCTGGATGTGTTTCGAGTGGTTGGGGCTGTGCTGCTCGAATCACCATGGGTGGAAGGTGGTGGTGTTGGAGGGGGTGGTGGTGGTGTTGGAGGGGGTGGTGGTGGTGGTGGAGGTAGTATGGTTCGTAGAACTTGGAGCGGTTGGGGGTTGCTTCTAGTCCTAGGATGAGAAGATTGTGGTGTTTGGGAATGAGTAGCGTGATTATTACTACGATTAAGGCTGCGATGAGGGGGTGGATGATTTTGTGAATGGTTTGGTGGCTGAGAATTATTCGCTGCACCAGAATGGGAGGTTCGTGGCGGCTGTCCATTATCTGCACGATTGTGGTTGAGAACATCGCGCAGATCACCAGCAGAATGGGGCTGTGGGTTGTTGTTATCAGCGTTTCTAGGCCTGCCACGGGTGCGGGTGATGTGGTCACGGAGGTCACCAACCTGACTTCTGGTGGTAACCATGGTGGTGGTGGGAATGATATGTTATTCAGATTCCCACAGACGGTGCCAATGTCGTGTTCTTAATCGAGATCAACCTTAAAGCTATGGAAAAGCCTTAAAGAATGATCACAGTCAAGATATTAATGTAGGACTCTTTAGGATTTCTGAAGATCCAGTTGGGATAATCAGGTTCTCCCTAGTCAACAATGTGTGTGCTTGTGTCAACTTAGGGATGAGAAGACATACCTTAGCCCCTATAGCATGGTGGTTCTTATAGGGGATTACCTGTGTGTTGTTGGCCGTTCTGATGAGTCTTCTGAAGAGGTGGAACTCAAGTAGGATTTGTATAGGATATGATAAGATCATATCCTTAAACCCTGTAAGTGATAAACTTTATCCCATGTTGTTATGTCTAACCAAGAGTCGTGGAGAATCCAGTAATAGTTACGGTTTGATAAGGCTGTAAACGATAAGGATTAGATTGGAAGTCCTGTGCTAGCTGAAAACCTTATCAGTACGTAACCGGTGGAAACCCAGTTCGCTCGGTATAAATATCCGATCGACACCCCTGTATCAGTATCGAAGTAGTGGGAGTAATGAGCCCTTTGGTCGGTCGTAGCTCGGTCTACTATAGGTCCACTACAGTTACATCTTGTCCCGAAGTCCCTTTTGATGTTAGATCGATTAAGAGAACACTTGAATCAAGTTTTCGGGAGTAGAAAAAGAGGAAACAGTCATATTCAAGAAGAACAACTAAATGTACATGAGGACATTGTTAGGCAACATTAAGGAAATACACCTACGCAACCATTACCAACTCAAGCTAGTATGCATCCACCACCACCTCCACCAAATTCAAGTGGAAGTGCAAGTGGAAGTGGCACATGGAGTATAAGTAGTTTCTTTGCTCCAAGAACTAATTCGGGAGCTCAACCATCGATCAGAATGGGTTGTGCAGGTAAAGATGCTATACATAGAGCTGATATGGTTGTAGCTAGATTTTTTTTATGACTGTTGCTTGGCTTTCAATTGTGCAAATTCGGTCTATTATCAGCCTATGATTGATGTTATTGCTGCAATTGGTCCTAGTTATAAAGGTCCTAGTTATCATGCCATTAGGACTCATTTGTTGCATGACATGAAGAAGGAAGTCGATTTGTTAGTTGGGACCTTTAGGAATTTTCGGAAAGAAACTAGTTGCACCATTATGGCTGATGGTTGGAAAGACCAAAGAAATAGGCAGCTTATCAATTTCCTTATGTACTATCCAAAAGGAATAACTTTTGTGAAATCTGTCTCTGATATTGTTAGAAATGCTGAAACACTTTGCAACTTGTTTGTTGAGTTAGTTGAGTTTGTTGGAGTAGAGAATGTTGTGCATTTGGTTACTGATAATGCAGCTAATTATAGAGCTGCAAGATTGAAGTTAACTAAAAAGTTCCCTTCTATGTTTTGGTCTCCTTGTGCTGCTCATTGTTTAAACTTAGATATTAGGAGACATTGGCAAAATGGAGTATGTCACTAAATTGGAAAAAAAGTGCATATGAGATAATTAAGTTTGTTTACAATCATGGTTTTTTTCTAGCTTGGCTAAGGAAAAGAAATGGGTGGAAAGAAATTATAAGTCCTACACCAACACGTTTTGCAACAACTTTCATTGCTCTTAAAAGCATAGGTGACCATAAACATGATTTGAAAGCTCTAGTAACCAGCAAGGAGTTTAGAGATTCTAGATATTACAGGGATAGGAATGCCAATAAATTTATAGATATTGTGATGGACAACAAGTTTTGGAATGATTGTGTTGTTGTTGTGAATATTGTGGCACCTCTAATTCGTTTACTGCGGATTGTTGATGGTGATGATAGACCTTCTATTGGTTATGTTTATAATGGGATGTATAGAGCTAGAAAAACAATTAAGAAGGTGTTTATGAAGAGAAAGAAATTGTATAAACCTTACACAACAGTTATCAAGCAGAGGTGGGATAAGCAACTTCGTCAAAAGTTACATTGTGCTGCCTATTTTCTAAATCCAGCAATCTTCTATAATAAAGAGAATTATTGCATAAAACCGGAGGTTCAACAAGGATGGCTTGATGTTTTGGAAGCAAATATAACTACAAAGAAATCTGATTTCCTGAAGCAAAGTTGGCTTTATATTGACAAACTTGAAAATTTTGGCAAGAAGATGACAATTAAAACTGTTAAAGACTTTCGACTTGGTGAGCTTTTAAAATTTCTATTTATTAGACTATTGTATAATCTTTTAAGTTTTAATAGAGTATTAATTTTTAATGTGATTTACTATTTTAGATCAATGGTGGTCACAGTTTGGATATAGTACTCCTACGGTATCAAAATTGACTATTCAACTTTTGAGCCAAACTGCTTCTTCTGGATGTGAAAGAAATTGGAGTGTATTTGAAAGAATACACACAAAGAAGAGGAATAAGTTGGAGCACAAAAGGTTGAATGATCTTGTTTATGTGCACTACAACTTGGGCATAAAAAATATGTTGGTTTTTATTAATATTTCATTATAATTAAGTTAACTTGTTTGATTTTTTTATTCATATTTTGTAACATCCCAAAATCCAATTCCTAGTATAATCTATATTGTGTAACATCTGCCCATTTGACTTACTTCTACAAGTCCCTAATCAAGAAATTATTTTAACTCAATTAATTAAAGAATTGATTTAAAAGAGTTTTGATTTCATGATGAATTCTTATGTTTTGAAATTTGATTTGCTTGTGTGTGTGACTTCGTGTGCTCGATTGTTTAAGGTTCAATTAAGATTTTGTTTTATTGATTCCATGGAAAATTATTTTATTTCAAGTCTCAAAGAATCAAAGTCCAAATTATCTCCAGAAACCCTAATTGATACCCTAATCGTGGATTAAACCCTAATCGAGCTCTTAAGCTTTGATTAAGTGCTTAATCACTCTCTTAAACCCTAAACCCTTTTGGTTAGTGAGCTAATCCAAAATTAGTTTTCCTTAAACCCAAGATTAAGTTTTTTATTAGTACCTCAATCCTTGTTTAAGCCCTAATCACTAAGGATTAGTGGACTAAACCTAGATTAATTAACCTAATCCTACCCTAATCATGATTAGAACCCTGATTAGTGCCTTAAACCTAATTAGCTAATCTAGTCTACCCTAAGCACCCTATGGCCGAATGCTCACAAGCATAGCCTAGCCACTAAGCTTATTTGCATGGTTCACAAGTGGCATGCCTTTTAGTCAACACCATGACATCAACTCCATGACTTAAGCATGACCTAGAAAGGAAGAAAAGTGAAGAGAATAGGAAGGAGGAAGGAAGGAGCCGTGAGGGACTTGGAAGCAAACTTGGTCTCCAAGTTTGTGACTTAGTCCCCAAGTGTTGCAATATAGCCCCCATGCAAGCCCTTGATGGAAATTAGGAAAAGTGAGAATGAATAAAAGAAAGGGACCAAACCGTGAGAAGAAAGGAGTGAGTGTTCATTCTTATTTCTTCATTCCATCTTCATCATTTCTTCTTTCTCTCAACACCAACACAAACCACAACAACACAAACACCACAAACACCGTATGAAGGAGTGAGTTTCTCTTCATCTCTTTCATTCTATAATCAACACACACCTTCTCCATTCCTCTCCAAAGCCAAACACATAACACCAAGAGAATCATCAAACTCTTGGTGAAAAATAAAAAGAGAGAGAGTGACCGAATTGTGAGGAAGAAGGAACCAACACCTTATACTCTTCATGATCTAAGCTAGATCAAGCTAAGAAAGTGAAAAGAGAAGGAGAAAGACCATGGACTAGGAAAAGGAGGGAGAAACCGTGAGGAGAGAGAAAGGAGAAACCAAGGAAATTGGACTTGAATTCTTAAAATTTTTAATTCAGTAAGAACTTACCTCATGAACTTAAAAGCTTCAAACCTTTATCTTTGATTCTTGATTCTCTTTCATTCTTTCTTTCTAAACTTTGATTTTGTTTGGAAAAGTGTGATGCATGTCATTTTTCTAAGCTTGATTCTAAAAGTTTTATTAAGAAAATGTTTTTCTCCCTGATCTTGAGTTTTCTCTTTGATTTCTTGAAAATGTTTTGGAAGAAAACTTGATTTTAAGTTTCATAAGAGATTTTTCCAAAGATCTAACATTTTTTGTCTACATGCATGTTTAGATCTATGCCTAAGCCATGATATGTGTGATTGTTTGAATCTTAATGTGAAAAGTCTTTGAAATTGGTTGAACTTTTTCCTTATGTTGGCCACGGTTTTGTTGTTATTGTGAGTATGAGCTTGTTTTCTTTTGATTGATCCTTTACATGATGTGATCTTGATGTGTTGGTCACGGTTTGTACTTGATTTTTAGGTTAGAGGTTTTAATGTTGTATTTTGGTTATGTGTATGTGATTCCCATGAACTTTGAGATGACTTTAGGTGTTAAAAAGTGAAATGAAAATTGTCTAAAGATCTATGTGATGCTCACGGGTTCATGCAAGAAATATATGCTAGGATTATGTTTTTACTTCCTTAATGAATTATATGAAATTGTTGGTTGAACTTGGAGTTGTTTTGAGTCTTGAATTCTTGAAAATTTTTTTGAGGAAAATCTAGTCAAGGTCACGGTTTAGACCTTAGACTTTGAGTTAAATTTTCTTGAGTGTGTAAGTGTTTATGATATGAAATTATGTGTTGATTTGTGAAGTTGATCCTTGAAGAAATGATTTTCTAAACAACCCATGATGCATACGGTTTTGACATGTTTAAGAATGATAAGATGAAGTTTTGCTAAGATGAAATTAATTAAGTGAAAGATAAATGAAAATGTGACAAAGTGTATGTGTGATGCATGATTTGATTTGTGTATGCTTAAGTGTTAGATTTCCTCATTTGATTGGGCTATATGTACGAATAAGTTTGTGAACATGTTTATGTGTAATTGATGGCTTGTGGTTGTGAAATGTTTGGAATGAATGAATGTTGTTTGATTTGTTTGTTTAAGTACTATGCTGCCCACATGTAATTCTAAGTGTTTGAACTTGATAAATTGTTGATTTAAGTGTTCATTTGATTGTTTTCAAGATGCTTGATTTGTCTAGATGTTGAATTGGTTATAAACAATGGAAAGTGAATTTAAAATCTAAGACATGATGCTGTCCAGAATTTTATAGACTATGTTTCTTATTTAAAAGTGTTTTAAAAGTGTTTTCAAAGTGTTTTAAAGTTTAGTTCTCATGGGCATTTAATCCAAGACAAAGTTGGTTTGAAAAGTACGATTTTTCGGAGTTTTTGGAATTGAACTCAATGCTGTCCAAGAAGGACCAGCAAAGAAACTCTTGTTCTAAATTAATTTAATTGATTATTTTATCATGATTTCAAAGTATAAGAGTTAGTGTTTGATCTTGGACAAGTTTGAGTAAAAGAATTGATGTTTTGGGTTTTAAATAAAGACAATGTTTGGATTTTCTTAAGTTGTCTTGAGAATAATTTTAAGAATAATAATTAAATAAAGCTTAATACTCACATATCTACTTTCTGGGACTTGAAAGAAGTTGGAGTCGGGTCGGCGAGGAAGGAAGCGAATCACTCGGAACTTGTAGATTCGGTAACTGCGAATCCAGGTGAGAGAGAAGTTATCCTAAGACGCTTTGGTGTCTAGTGAGTATGCTAGGACACTCCGTACTCTCTCAAAGTCGGAGTAAAGGTCTAATGTAGCTAGTAGTATACCTGATAAATTGTGTGATTGTCTGTATCGAGGTATACGAAGACTCAAACCTATACCATTACATGGTATTGATCGATTGATAAATTTGTTTATGCTGAGATATATTGTTGTTATATTGTCATTGCATGTGCATAATGCATCATCTCGCGATATAAGATAAGAATAGTAAAGACATTAGAAAACTATAAGAAAATCCCCCAACGACTCGAGCGAAACTCCAAGGGGTGGAACGCGTGATGGTACCGGATGATGCAGATGCGCCGAATGTGTGAATCGAGCTGATGCTGTGACAACGATGAGGTCTTCAAGTGTGGATACGACGGATGCTGAATTCTTTAAAGAATGTATCCATGTGGTCGTAGCCACTTACTGAAAGTATATCCACATGGTCGTAGCCATGTGTTGAGAGTGTTTCCATATGGTCGTAGCCATATGTTGAGATAGCCTCCATATGGTCGTAGCCATATGTTGAGAGCGAGTTGCGATAGGTCGGAGCCTATCTATTAATGATTGATGGATATCCCGCATATGGTCGGAGCCATATGCCGATGGTGATTCTAAATGGGTCGTAGCCCATCAGATGATGATTGATATTCCGACTATAGTTGTAGCTATATGTCGATGGTAATCCTGAATGGGTTATAGCCCGTCAGGGAGATTGTGGATATCCTGCATATGGTCGGAGCCATATGCCGAGAATGATTCAGGATGGGTCGGAGCCCGTCAAACATAGTGGTCGAGTCCCACAGAAGTAATCCGCATATGGTTGGAGCTGTATGACGGAGAAGACTTAGGATGGGTCAACAAATAGGATAATCGAGAATAATCCCCACGACTTAAAACCCTTACCCGAAGTAGTGGAGAGGAAGATACGGTGTTTACCTGCGTGGTAATCACTCGATGATTAGGATAGGGGAAGGCAATGGCGGTGATTCGTCAAGAAGCATAAGAGGAGTCTGTCTAGGCGGGAAAAAGCTACAGTGACCTAGGTTGACCATCCGAGGTTGGGTAGGTAGTTTGGTGTTGTAGCTGAAGTACTGCATGTACACTAGACGGATAACTGACACCCCCTTGACTAAATCAGGATCAGAAGAGGGATGCTTGAACACAGCGGAGGTCGACACCCTTGTCATGACATTTTGTCCGAGCATTTTATAATACATATATTATTTTGGTGTGGTCTCCCGGAGCCGGTGTGGTTAGAGATCCTGTACTTCTGATTGCTTCCGACTAGGTGGATGGAATACGAGGAGATGTAGACCTGAACCCAAAACCATAAGGCCTGAATTACGATATTGTGGACTCGAGATACGTGGATAAAGAGACCTTGACTTTGCGAGACGAGCTGTCAAAGAGAATCGACTCTGTAAGATGAATGGATTAAACGATTTCCTCAAGGAAAAGACTTAGCGATCGATGATATGCATGTTGAGAGATTCAACCTTGCAAGATGACTAATTAAAAGGATTCCCTTAAGTGAAAGATAGAGAGTTAGTTAATGCGACGAATGCATTGCATCCTCATGCATTTTGCATAATTATCTGCTTGTGCTGTTGGTATTGTTTGTTATGTTCTGGTATGCGTCGCTAGTGTAATTCCAAGAAGTCGATGGGAGTAATTCCATTCGGATAACTTACTCTCTCAACTTCTTGTGCATATGTGACGATGAACCCCTGGTTCTAAAAGATAGCGGAGCTGGTGATGCTACTCCTGGAGGAAGGACTTGCTGATCGTGACGCGCTGACGAGAGGTGCGACTGCCGTATGCCGGGGATCGTTTTTGAAGGCTTGCGTTGCGGATCGAGAAGGGGACGCTGTTTAATAGATTATAAATAGGTTCCCGATGGACCCTTGCTGATATGTATCAAGTGTACCCCTTATCTTTTGAAATGTTTTGATTAAGTAAATGTTTGTGTAAGAATGGCACCGCTGACCTATGGTGAGCACTTTTGTAAGAACCCTTATGGTCTGTTTTCAAAAATGTTTTCTGAATGACTGTCTTAATCAGACAAATAACTATTTCAAGCAAGTCAAATATTTTCCTATACGAAAAGCCTCTGTTTTGTGAAGTCATCCATATCAAACTGTTTTTAGAAAATTCCGCAATGCGTTTTGAGAGAAAGGGATTTTAAAAAGTAATACCTTGTTTTGCAAAGCTTGACAGTCGAGTTTATTCTTGTTTACTTTAAAAAAAAAATTTCACCCTATTTTCCTAAAAAGAATTAATCAGTATTTGATGAGTGTTTATTTCGAGTTTTCCAAATCGGGGTGTTACACTTGGTGGTATCAGAGCAATGGTTGTCCATGTGGCCTGAACATGGCCTTACATGTTCTCTATTGTGTGATCTCTAGATATATTTAGGTTGTGTGATTAGATATGTTAGTAGGCATATTAAATCGTTAGTGCGTTAATGAATATAACTTACGATGTCTGGAAGAGGAAGAGGTAGACATGCTTCTGAAGCAGCTCAAAACACCGAGGACATGCTAAACGAGCTGACTGCTGCTGTTCTGGGCATGAATGAGAATCTCAACGTGATTCATCAGCAAGCCCAGTAGAACAACCAGAACCAAAACTTAGGACCTCAGGAATATAGGGGTTTAGATGAGTTTTGTAAGAGGAACCCTAAGGAATACGCCGGTGGATACGCTTCGGAGAACGCTAATGAGTGGATTAGGGAGTTGGAAAAGATCTTCACAGCGATGCAATGTACCGATGCCCAGAAGGTAACCTACGCGGTCTACATGTTTACGAAGGAGGCATCTGATTGGTGGGACAATACTAGGCAAGTTATGGAGGTGCAACAACAAGCTGTCACTTGGGACTCCTTCAAACAAAGATTCCTAGAGAAGTACTTTCCTATCGATATGAAGTTGAAGAAAGAGATTGAGTTCATGCACCTGACTCAAGGGAATATGTCGGTCGGTGAGTATGCGCGAAGTTTGAGGAACTGGTGAAGTACGTGCCGCACTATAATCAGCCCGGAAACGACCAGTCGAAGTGCGCAAAGTTTCTCGATGGACTTAAGACTGAGATTAAGATGGCTTTTATACATATGGGGATCGAGAGCTTTCCGCTCTTAGTGAGCAGATGCAGAATCTATGAGGATGGACTCAAGGCGAAGAACATGGGAAATAAGACTGCTGTACCCTCGAGTTCCCATGGACCAATGAGGAATACCCCCAATTACCAGAATGTAAGGCAAGGAACCCAGCATGGGCGAGAACCCTACGATCGAATCGGCGGACGAAGGGGCAATCGCTATGGAGGGTCGAGATTCCAAAGGAACAACAATCGCAACAATGGCAACCGGGGTAGTAGGAACGCCAACACCTCGAGCAACAATGGAAGTAGGAACCGTCCCAATTATACTGATAAGAACTCTGAAACATCACCTCCCTTCTGTACACAGTGTCGTCGACACCACTTCGGTCAATGTCGCTCCAAGCTGGTCTGCTTTAACTGTCAACAGACCGGCCACTATGCAAACCAGTGCACCAAGCCGAGGCAAGAAAGGAATGTTTCGACTGCTGCTAAGCCTCAGGAGAAAGGAAGAGTTTTCACGATGAGTGGTGTAGAGGCTTCAAACCACGATGGTCTTATCCAACGTACATGTCTTATACGCGAGAATTCCTTGAATGTGTTGTATGATTCGGGTGCCACACACTCTTTTATATCGAATGATGTTGTGAGTAGGTTACACTTAATGGTAGCTTCTCTACCATATGATTTGATTGTGTTTACCCCTACTAGTGACCCAGTCACAGTTTCGACTTTTTGCCCTAAGTGCCCTATTGTGATAAATGATAGGACTTTTCCCACTGACCTGATAGCGTTACCCTTATCCCAAATCGACGTTATCTTAGGAATGGACTGGTTATCCGCTAACCATGTTCAGTTGAATTGTTTCACTAAGACTCTATCTTTTGAAAACCCTGACGAGTACTTACCCAAGCACGTATCTGCCAATCAAGTCATGGCTTCTCTGAGAGAGGGAGCCCATGTATACATGATCTCAACTCCTTTGGACGTCGATGTGGACAATCACATTCAAGAACTGCCCGTAGTTCGAGACTTCCCAGAGGTATTTCTTGACGATATTCCTGGATTACCACCTGTTCGAGAGGTCGAGTTTTCAATTGATGTGATACCGGGAACTGGACCAATCTCTAGAGCGCCTTACAGAATGGCACCAATGGAGCTAGCTGAGCTGAAAAAGCAGATCGAGGAGTTGACGGAGAAGCAACTCATCAGGCCCAGTGTGTCGCCGTGGGGAGCTCCAGTTTTGCTAGTGAAGAAGAAGGACGGTAGTATGAGGTTGTGCGTCGACTATCGCCAGCTGAATAAGGTGACGATCAAGAACAAGTACCCTCTGCCTAGGATAGATGACCTGATGGATCAGTTGAGAGGAGCTGCGGTGTTTTCAAAGATCGACCTTCGGTCGGGATATCACCAAATTCGAGTGAAGGAAGATGATATTCCGAAAACTGCTTTTAGGACCCGATATGGACACTTTGAGTACTTAGTCATGCCTTTCGGGGTGACTAACGCTCCTGCAATGTTTATGGACTACATGAACAGAATCTTTCAACCCTACTTAGATTCGTTTGTGGTAGTGTTCATAGACGATATCCTCATTTATTCCAAGGACAAGGAGGAACATGGGGAACATTTGAGGATAGTCCTGCAAATTTTGAAGGAGAAGCAGTTGTATGCGAAGCTCTCAAAGTGCGAATTTTGGTTGGAGGAAGTAAATTTCTTGGGTCATGTAATTTCAAAGGAAGGAATAGCGGTAGATCCGGCCAAGGTAAAGGCGGTTTTGGACTGGAAAGTTCCAACGACGGTGACGGAAATTCGAAGTTTTCTCGGTTTGGCAGGATATTATAGGGGTTTTATCGAAGGATTTTCAAGGTTATCCTTGCCAATGACGAAGTTGACCAGGAAAGGACAACCGTTCGTGTGGACAACGAAGTGCGAGGAGAGTTTTCAGGAGTTAAAGAAGAGGTTAACCACAGCCCCAGTGCTTGTTTTGCCTGACTCGTAGAAGAGTTTCAGTGTCTACTGTGATGCGTCGAAGCAAGGTTTAGGTTGCATCCTGATGCAAGAGCGAAAGGTCATAGCTTACGCCTCTAGACAGTTGAAGGTTCACAAGCAAAATTACCCAACTCTCGATTTGGAGTTAGCTGCGGTGGTTTTTGCTCTGAAGATATGGCGACATTACCTCTATGGAGCAAGGATCGAGGTATTCAGTGATCATAAGAGTCTTAAGTATCTCTTTGATCAGAAGGAGTTGAACATGAGACAAAGGCGATGGATGGAATTTTTGAAGGATTACGACTTCGAGCTACAATACCACCCGGGAAAAGCGAACGTAGTAGCAGACGCTTTGAGTAGGAAATCTCTTCATGTGTCTGCAATGATGGTAAAGGAGATGGAGTTGATCGAGTGATTCAGAGATATGAACCTGGAAGTCCGGATAAATCCACGAAGTATGATTTTAGGGATGTTGGTCGTATCGAACGAGTTTATGGAGCAAGTCAAGGAAGGACAATCCAAGGATCCGGAGTTACAAGCAAAGAAGCAGATGGTTTCGGAAGGAAAACACTCGAGTATTTTGTGAAATAATCGAGTATTTTGGGTCAAAACACTCGAGTAATGACAGAAATACTCGAGTATTCTACTACCTGCAGCTTTAAAATCGTGTTTTGGGGGCTGAAACCCCCATTTCAACCCCTCCTTCTCTCTCTCCGCCCAGCACCTCCTCCAACCACCACCACCGGAGCTCATGGCCGCCACCCCACCTCCTTGTTCCTCCTCCTCCTCATAGACCCTTTCTTTCCCTCTCCTCCCTCTTAGTCTGCTTCTCTCTCTTTCCCTCTCCTCCTCCTTCCTCCGGCGGATCCGCCGCCACCGGAGCCGCCCCAAGAGTCACCACCCATCACCACCTTCTTCCTCCTCCATCTCTTTCTCTCCCTATTAAGCTCTCTCTCCATTGCCTCACTGATCGAGGCCGTACCCGATACAAATAAAAAATAGTTTAAGTATAGTACTAGGAAGTGACTCCTAGGTCGTCTCCCAAGGAATATCTTATCAAGCAAAAGGTCGAACACATAGTATGCATAGAAAGCAGGGGGGGTTTTTTTTTGTATTGAATATTGAATAATTGAAATCAAAACAGAATTAAATCAAAACGAAGAAACAGATAAGGAAAAGCGGATAAACCCCTTTGGCTCGCGTTCACAACTCTATCATCGGTCACAAAAGATCAATTTCTTTCCTCTTCACTGTCCAAATCGTGAGAACTAAATACTAAGCGAAAATTCAATTCTCACCCCAAAACCCAAACCTCTAATTAAGCATTAAAAGCCAAAGCATGGATTTTTTATGAGTTTGCATAAAATAAGCATTCATACACATGGATTATCTCTATATAATGGAACTAAGCGAACCATAACATATCAATAAGCATGAAAACAGTGAATAAAAACGAAATAGCATTAAGAATAAAACCTCAAGAATATGTGATACATTACCAAAGGGATTTAACCTAAGAGTTTAGCCTTCCATGAAGAAAAATACCAAAAAAAACGTGTAGAAAAGGGAAGAGAGAGAAACCCTAGCAGCCACCACAAGCTTGGAGAGCAAAACTAAGCCTTCTCTATGAGAGAGAATGTAAAAAACGTGGAATGGAAGGTCTCCCCAGGGTTTACACGAATTTGGCTTTTTAAATCACAAAACGGGCCTAAATCATGGGCCCAAATCCTAAGGAAAGCTTATCTCTAAATTAAATCTAAAAATATCTTATAGATAAAATCTAAATCTTAAAAGATATAACTAAATCTCAACTAATCCTAAAGATAGATTACAATCTTCACTTCATCATATATCTTCTCTTCCAACATTAAATCTTCATTCCCAAAATGTCCAAAAAGCCCTTGAGCCAAATATGACCTGAAAATAGAAATAGAATTAATTAGGCTAAATAATCCCAAATTAAACAATATTCAGAATAGTAGTCCAATAAACTCTAAATCACTAAATCAAGCTAAACAATGTCAAATAGGCAACAAGTATCAATAATAGGAGTAAAATAATGCAAGGAAAAATGGGAAATAAAATGCTCATCAAATACCCCCACACTTATCCTTTTGCACTACTGGGCAAAACTAAGAAATAGGACTGAGAAGATCAATATGCACCAAAGTGAATCATGCAACAAGATTACTACAGCTAATGAATGCAAACCTAAGAGATTACATACTTCACAATGAATTCTAGGAAATGCAAAGAAATGGGCAAAATCGAGCACACGAAGAAAATAAGGACCAAAGAATCAAGGCATTCATGAACATCATCCAATTATTTCAAATATGCAAAGAAAACCAATGACATCAAGAGGGTAGTCACAAAGATGATAGAAACTCACAAGGATCACTCAATAGTGTTTACACTCAAGTGTTTAAGGTTAATCAGTGTTTACACTCAAGGCACATCATGAAAAACAAACACAACCATAGGCTTGACAAGCCTCTAACATCAACAATCAACACACATGCACATTAAGATCAAAAGGTCTTTTCAGGGTTGTAATGGGGCCAAGGACAGGGTAGGATAAAAATATGGGAAATGTAGCTAAAACCCAGGGAATAGAGGAGCAATGGGGAACAAGTAAAAAAAATAAGCACAATCCACCCCAGAATGAAATGGTAAACATAACAACAACCTCTAATTCCAAACCTCCATGCCTCAATCAACCTTTTATTCTTTTTTTCTTCTTCTTCTTTTTTTTTTTTTTGAATTGCATTACATTGCAGAACTTCATGAACGAAAGAAAAGAAGAAACAATAAAAATGGCATAATGAGATAAAGCCATAATTACATCACCGACCATAGAGGCAAAACCCAGAACTCACAAGAGATGAAGAACAAAGCACCCTCGCTTACTTAATACCCATTCCCAAAACAATTCCAAAGCTCCAACATTCCCTAAGGTTAGGACAATCATGGTTTTTCAGTCATAGGCTTGTAATGAGCTAAAGAACAAAGAAAAGGGATATAAAGGCTCAAAGGGGCTATCAAAGGATAAATTCATTCAAGGTAGGCTCATATGGCTAGTGGCTTATTCAAGAAAAAAACAATGCCTAAATCATTTCAAAATGTGCATGGGAATATCAAGTATCAACAAGAGTCAAGTCAAGTTCTAGAGTGCAAGTAATCCAGAGTGCAATCACACATGAAAGAAAAGTTAGGTGGCATATATAGCAATCCACCCACAATTAAGGCTCAAATCCTCACAAAAGGGACAGTTCTATCACAGTGTTACCACCTCTTAATTATCAAAAGCAACTTTACACACAGAAATGCATGAATTCAGACACAAGATACCAAGACTCTACTAAAATGAAGCAAAAACATGCAAGAAAATGCCCAAAACTTAGCAAAACCTAAAAAATCAAAGCAAAAATATGCAACCTAAACTACTCTCCCCCCCACACTTAAGTCACACATTGTCCTTAATGTAAAACAAATAGCATGCATCTGTGGGGTGCTCAGCGGATGTGCATATGCCACATAATCTAGCAGGCAGGGACAACTTCTTCTGGTTGATGGCCAATTGAGTGACCAAAGTTGTAAGTGAATCTATCTTCTGTTCAAGCTTCTCAACCTTACCAGAACTTGTGCCAACATCATTCACTCCTCTCACTATGATTGCATCGCTGTTGCCCCTTGCATGGAATTGTTGACAATTGGAAGCCATCTTCTCAATCTTGACTCTGGCTTCTAAAGGTGTCATGTCTCCTAGGGCACCACCACTTGCAGCATCAAGCATGTTTCTCTCCGTGAGGTTGAGACCTTCATAGAAATATTGAATAAGCAACTGCTCTGAGATCTGATGGTGGGGGCAGCTCGCACACAGTCTCTTGAATCTCTCCCAATACTCATAGAGACTTTCTCCACTTTGTTGCCTGATGCCTGATATATCCTTTCGGATTGCTGTTGTTCTGCATGCAGGGAAGAATTTCTCCAAAAATGCCCTCTTCAGGTCATCGCAGACTGTGATAGAACCAGGGGCCAGATCGTACAACCAATCCTTGGCTAGCCCCTCTAGGGAGTGTGGGAATGCCTTAAGACAAACATGATCCTCTTGCACATCATGTGGTTTCATAGTAGCACAGACAATATGGAACTGCTTGAGATGTTTATGAGGATCCTCACCTGCAAGACCATTAAACTTGGGCAACAAATGAATTAGTCCAGACCTTAGCTCATACGGGTCATCGGGATACTGGATGCACAAATCTTCAATAGTGAAATTTGGTGCAGCCAGCTCCCTCAATGTCCTCTCACGTGGTGGAGGATGAGCCATATTTTCAGAATAATCAGAATAAGAATTTATAGGAATAGAAGAAAAAGAAGCAGACTCACTACCTATGGACTGGTTCCTATTTTGTCTAACTAGTCTGTGATAAGTTCTATCAATTTCAGGGTTATATGGATGCAAGTAGCTTGGGTTGCCCCTAGTCATGTACTGAACAGAACACCATGAAGCATAGCAAACTATCACTAATATACATGACCAAAATAGGCAACAAAATTTTTTATTTTTTTAAAATTTTTTATTTATTTTTTTCAGCACCCTAAAATCATGAAAACATACCACAAAAAGTTTGAGGACAAAATTCAAAAGGGAACCAAGTCAAACAATTAAATTAGAGACCAAAAACTAAGAAAATAAAACTTGTAAAATAAAAAAGAAATAGTAAAACGGCTTTTTCAGGATCCAGACGAAGGAGTTTTCTAACAAAGTGAGAAAAATCAGATTATTCAGAAAATTCCCTTCGATTTGATATAAAATTCGTCAAATTCCGAGTTACGGGTCAAAAGTTGCGACGATTTGAAGAAAGTGCTGCTAAAACTTGGAAAATTTTTCTGGAACTCACAACCAGTGGTGATCTGAGTGATCGTGGTGCCTCAAAACCTTTTTATATGATAAAAGTAGTGTGGATATAAATTTTCGTGCAAAAATTCCACCCACAACTATGTGAACTAGCAACCACAGAATCAATCAAATACACTAATTGCAACAAAATAGCAAAACAGCAAACAGTGCAACTTCAACCGGTTATCAGAATTGACTAATAGACCCTAAATCAGAAAGGACACACTATAATAACTATACTAACTACGACACTAACTAACTACTAATGACCTTTGGCAAGAACCGATATTCCCCGGCAACGGCGCCAAATTTGATCGAGGCCGTACCCGATACAAATAAAAAACAGTTTAAGTATAGTACTAGGAAGTGACTCCTAGGTCATCTCCCAAGGAATATCTTATCAAGCAAAAGGTCGAACACATAGTATGCATAGAAAGCAGGGGGTTTTTTTTTGTATTGAATATTGAATAATTGAAATCAAAACAGAATTAAATCAAAACGAAGAAACAGATAAGGAAAAGCGGATAAACCCCTTTGGCTCGCGTTCACAACTCTATCATCGGTCACAAAAGATCAATTTCTTTCCTCTTCACTGTCCAACTCGTGAGAACTAAATACTAAGCGAAAATTCAATTCTCACCCCAAAACCCAAACCTCTAATTAAGCATTAAAAGCCAAAGCATGGAGTTTTTACGAGTTTGCATAAAATAAGCATTCATACACATGGATTATCTCTATATAATGGAACTAAGCGAACCATAACATATCAATAAGCATGAAAACAGTGAATAAAAACGAAATAGCATTAAGAATAAAACCTCAAGAGTATGTGATACATTACCAAAGGGATTTAACCTAAGAGTTTAGCCTTCCATGAAGAAAAATACCAAAAAAAACGTGTAGAAAAGGGAAGAGAGAGAAACCCTAGCAGCCACCACAAGCTTGGAGAGCAAAACTAAGCCTTCTCTATGAGAGAGAATGTAAAAAACGTGGAATGGAAGGTCTCCCCAGGGTTTACACGAATTTGGCCTTTTAAATCACAAAACGGGCCTAAATCATGGGCCCAAATCCTAAGGAAAGCTTATCTCTAAATTAAATCTAAAAATATCTTATAGATAAAATCTAAATCTTAAAAGATATAACTAAATCTCAACTAATCCTAAAGATAGATTACAATCTTCACTTCATCATATATCTTCTCTTCCAACATTAAATCTTCATTCCCAAAATGTCCAAAAAGCCCTTGAGCCAAATATGACCTGAAAATAGAAATAGAATTAATTAGGCTAAATAATCCCAAATTAAACAATATTCAGAATAGTAGTCCAATAAACTCTAAATCACTAAATCAAGCTAAACAATGTCAAATAGGCAACAAGTATCAATAATAGGAGTAAAATAATGCAAGGAAAAATGGGAAATAAAATGCTCATCACTCACTTTCTCTCTTTCCCACTCCACCCACCTCAACCCGCCGCCATTGCACCGGCCACCACAGCCACCGTGAGCCGCCACCCCCACCGTCCCGATCCATCACCATAACCATAAACCCCTCCCTTTTTCATTCTCTCTCTCACCGTGAACCCTCTCTCTCTCCTCCCGGTGTCGAAGAGCAACACCGTCACCGTGATCGAGATCGATTGTCCCCACCGTGCTTGGAATCAAGGATTGGGGAAGCTTAGGATCCAGTTGGAGCCGAGCTAAAGCGTGAGTCGGGGAGTAAAGCGCCAGATTAAGGTTACCCCTCACTATCACCGATTGAGGTAAGGGATTTCATTACCAGTCCTTAAGGGGTGTATTTCTGGGTAGTTATATCTATCGCTAGGACCGGGGGAAATGTTAATTGTTAATGAACCTTAGAGTAGCCCGCTAATAATGAAGGAAGATAATTAGGAAAGAAAATTTAGTTAAAGAAAGAAATAAATAAACGGAATAATAAGAAAGAAATAAATAAACGGAATTATAAGAACGAGTGAGTAGCGTAAGTGAGAAAAAGGGAGAAATTAGAGATTAACTATGGAGAGCCGGAATTAAATAAAGAAAGTGTAGGAATGAGTTGAGAACTAAATTAGGATAAAATAAGGTTAATAGAAATAAATGGAGTGATTGAGTAATTAGCCATTAGAGGAAAGAAATAAACGGAAAATAAGAAAACGAGAGTTAACGGAAAAAAAAAGAAATAATATAATTGGTTCTAAATGCATGAGCTATGTATTATTAAATATGAGTGATGTAGGAAAAATAAACAAAGGAAGAGAAGAAGAAAAAGAAAAGAAAGAGAATGGAATTAATTGAGAGTTAGTAACAAGAGTTAAAATATAAAGCATATGACCAAGTTAGGTAGAGTTAATTAAAGGTAAGAATAAACTAGTAAAGTGAAATATTGAAAATAGTGGAAAGTAAATAATGTGATGATAAGTCCCTAAATAACGGAATGAGAGAAAAGTGAATAACATAGTAAACCAGAAAAAGAGGCTGAGAAACAGAAAAAGAGAAAGAAAGGTAAAAGATAAAAATCCGATGCGGGCCTGAGAAGGCGTATCGGCATCGATGCGAGCCTGTGAGGGCGTGTCGATTGAAAAGGAAAGATGAAAGTCCGATGCAGGCCTGAGAAGGCGTATCGGCATCGATGTGAGCCTGTGAGGGTGTGTCGATTAAAAAGGAAAAGTGGAAGTCCGATGCGGGCCTGAGAAGGCGTATCGGCATCGATGCGAGCCTGTGAGGGCGTGTCGATTAGAAAGGAAAGAGGGAAGTCCGATGCGGGCCTGAGAAGGCGTATCGGCAACGATGCGAGCCTGTGAGGGCGTGTCGATTAAAAAGAATATGAATGGAAAATGGATAAAGGATATGGAGTGTATGCAGATCACTGATTTGTGGTTGCATACACTGTGCGTAGATCTCTGATTTGAGGTTATGTATAAGGGAATAACGAATAAAGGAAAATGGAAAGGATAAAGGGTAATGAGAATGAAATAAAAAGGAAATTTAAATGGAAATACAAATGGAAAATGAGAATAAAAAGGAAAATAACGAAAGTAATGAGGAACAAGAATAATTAGAGGTTAGGGATTATCTAAAAGTAAACAATTAGAAAGAAAAAGAATTGGGAAACAGTTAGGAGGTAAAAAAGAAAAGAAGAGCATAAATTAATTAGTATAGCATAGGCTTGAGTGGTCTTGGTGTGTCGTATATATCTGCTTAGAAATCTCTCTTTTAAGTTCTGTGTGATGCTTCCCCTGTGTGGTTAATATTTTTCAGGTACACAAGTGGAGCATACACCAGTGCTGGCCGAGCAGGATTACAAGTTCCACTACATGGAATGTATTTTACTTATTTTGGAGTGGATAATTACTTTTTGTGAATTATTTATGAATTAGTAGCTTGCCATGAAATTTGTATCCATCGGGCGTTAGGATCGGTTATAACTATTAAACTATTGTTGTTTACGTTTTTAAACAATTCTGGACTGACAGGTTTTTAGAAGAAAATTTTTGGGAAGTCCGGAAAACAGAGGAAACTCTGCCGGATTTTCGTAAAACCTTTTATAAGAAATTAAAATCAAAAATGAATTTTCAAACTCCGATTTTAATAAAACCTAAAATTTACTAATAAAAGTGAGAGTGTTACAATAAGGATCGGATTTGTGTGCCACAAGACAAAGGAATAAGGGAAATGATTTTGGAAGAGGCTCACAAGAGTAAGCTGAGTATCCATCCCGGAGCAACTAAGATGTACCAGGACTTGAAGAAGATGTTTTGGTGGCCTGGTATGAAAAGAGAAGTAGCGGAGTATGTTTCGAGATGTCTGGTGTGTCAAAAGGCTAAGATTGAACACAAGAAACCCGGTGGAGTGTTACAACCATTGGAAATTCCAAGTTGGAAGTGGGACAGTATTTCCATGGATTTTGTAACTGCTTTGCCTAAGACCCGAAGGGGATTTGACGCTATTTGGGTAATTGTTGACCAATTAACCATAAGCGCTCATTTTCTACCCGTCAATGTGAAGTATCCGTTGGAAAAGTTAGCGACTATCTATGTCAACGAGGTAGTGAGACTTCATGGAGTACCAACAAACATCATCTCAGACAGAGATCCAAGATTCATTTCGAAGTTTTGGAATAGTCTACATGATGCACTTGGAACAAGACTTCAGTTGAGTTCAGCTTATCATCCTCAGTCGGACGGACAATCGGAAAGAACCATTCAATCGCTAGAGGATCTTCTTAGAGCTTGCGTTCCGGAACAAGCAGGAGAATGGGATACTCTTTTGCCCCTGATTGAGTTCACGTACAACAACAGCTATCACTCGAGCATAGGGATGGCTCCTTATGAGGCCTTGTATGGAAGGAAATGTAGAACGCCCTTATGTTGGTTTGAAACCGGAGAGAATCTTATTTTGGGTCCGGAAATGGTTCAGCAAACAACAGAAAAGATTAAGATGATTCAGGAGAAGATGAGAAGTGAACAAAGCCGGCAGAAAAGTTACTATGATCAGAGAAGGACTCCTATCGAGTTTAATGAAGGTGACCATGTATTCATGCGAGTAGTGCCCACTACTGGGATTGGCAGAGTGCTTAAAACCCGAAAACTTACCCCAAAATTTATAGGACCCTACCAAATCCTGAAACGTGTAGGACCAGTAGCTTATGAAATAGCCTTACCCCCGTTGTTTTCTAACCTACACAATGTCTTTCATGTGTCACAACTTAGAAAATACATTGGTGATCCTTCTCACATCATCGAACCCGACTCTGTGCAACTCAAGGAAAATCTTACGTACGAGACCTCACCTTTGAGGATAGACGGTAGAAGTGTAAAGACCCTTCGAGGGAAGGATATCCCTTTAGTTAAGGTTATTTGGAATTCGGTGAATGGTGAGAATGCTACTTGGGAGCGTGAAAGTAGCATGAGGGATTCGTACCCTCATTTGTTTGATACAGGTACGTGATTTCTCGAGGACGAGAAATTTCTAAGTTGGGGAGGATGTAACATCTTCCCATTTGACTCACTTCTACAAGTCCCTAATCAAGAAATTATTTTAACTCAATTAATTAAAGAATTGATTTAAAAGAGTTTTGATTTCATGATGAATTCTTATGTTTTGAAATTTGATTTGCTTGTGTGTTTGACTTCGTGTGCTCGATTGTTTAAGGTTCAATTAAGATTTTGTTTTATTGATTCCATGGAAAATTATTTTATTTCAAGTCTCAAAGAATCAAAGTCCAAATTATCTCCAGAAACCCTAATTGATGCCCTAATCGTGGATTAAACCCTAATCGAGCTCTTAAGCTTTGATTAAGTGCTTAATCACTCTCTTAAACCCTAAACCCTTTTGGTTAGTGAGCTAATCCAAAATTAGTTTTCCTTAAACCCAAGATTAAGTTTTTGATGAGTACCTTAATCCTTGATTAATTAACCTAATCCTACCCTAATCATGATTAGAACCCTGATTAGTGCCTTAAACCTAATTAGCTAATCTAATCTACCCTAAGCACCCTATGGCCGAATGCTCACAAGCATAGCCTAGCCACTAAGCTTATTTGCATGGTTCACAAGTGGCATGCCTTTTAGTCAACACCATGACATCATCTCCATGACTTAAGCATGACCTAGAAAGGAAGAAAAGTGAACAGAATAGGAAGGAGGAAGGAAGGAGCCGTGAGGGACATGGAAGCAAACTTGGTCTCCAAGTTTGTGACTTAGTCCCCAAGTGTTGCAATATAGCCCCCCATGCAAGCCCTTGATGGCAATTAGGAAAAGTGAGAATGAATAAAAGAAAGGGACCAAACCGTGAGAAGAAAGGAGTGAGTGTTCATTCTTATTTCTTCATTCCATCTTCATCATTTCTTCTTTCTCTCAACACCAACACGAACCACAACAACACAAACACCACAAAAACCGTATGAAGGAGTGAGTTTCTCTTCATCTCTTTCATTCTATAATCAACACACACCTTCTCCATTCCTCTCCAAAGCCAAACACATAACACCAAGAGAATCATCAAACTCTTGGTGAAAAATAAAAAGAGAGAGAGTGACCGAATTGTGAGGAAGAAGGAACCAACACCTTAGACTCTTCATGATCTAAGCTAGATCAAGCTAAGAAAGTGAAAAGAGAAGGAGAAAGACCATGGACTAGGAAAAAGAGGGAGAAACTGTGAGGAGAGAGAGAGGAACTTGAATTCTTAAAATTTTTAATTCAGTAAGAACTTACCTCATGAACTTAAAAGCTTCAAACCTTTTTCTTTGATTCTTGATTCTCTTTCATTCTTTCTTTCTAAACTTTGATTTTGTTTGGAAAAGTGTGATGCATGTCATTTTTCTAAGCTTGATTCTAAAAGTTTTATTAAGAAAATGTTTTTCTCCCTGATCTTGAGTTTTCTCTTTGATTTCTTGAAAATGTTTTGGAAGAAAACTTGATTTTAAGTTTCATAAGAGAGTTTTCCAAAGATCTAATATTTTTTGTCTACATGCATGTTTAGATCTATGCCTAAGCCATGATATGTGTGATTGTTTGAATCTTAATGTGAAAAGTCTTTGAAATTGGTTGAACTTTTTCCTTATGTTGGCCACGATTTTGTTGTTATTGTGAGTATGAGCTTGTTTTCTTTTGATTGATCCTTTACATGATGTGATCTTGAGATGTAATGATGATTTAAGTGAATAACATTTATGTGATGGTTGTGATATTGATGTGTTGGTCACGGTTTGTACTTGATTTTTAGGTTAGAGGTTTTAATGTTGTATTTTTGTTATGTGTATGTGATTCCCATGAACTTTGAGATGACTTTAGGTGTTAAAAAGTGAAATGAAAATTGTCTAAAGACCTATGTGATGCTCACGGGTTCATGCAAGAAATATATGCTAGGATTATGTTTTTACTTCCTTAATGAATTATGTGAAATTGTTGGTTGAACTTGGAGTTGTTTTGAGTCTTGAATTCTTGAAAATGTTTTTGAGGAAAATCTAGTCAAGGTCACGGTTTAGACCTTAGACTTTGAGTTAAATTTTCTTGAGTGTGTAAGTGTTTATGATATGAAATTATGTGTTGATTTGTGAAGTTGATCCTTGAAGAAATGATTTTCTAAACAACCCATGATGCATACGGTTTTGACATGTTTAAGAATGATAAGATGAAGTTTTGCTAAGCTGAAATTAATTAAGTGAAAGATAAATGAAAATGTGACTAAGTGTATGTGTGATGCATGATTTGATTTGTGTATGCTTAAGTGTTAGATTTCCTCATTTGATTGGGCTATATGTACGAATAAGTTTGTGAACATGTTTATGTGTAATTGATGGCTTGTGGTTGTGAAATGTTTGGAATGAATGAATGTTGTTTGATTTGTTTGTTTAAGTACTATGCTGCCCACATGTAGTTCTAAGTGTTTGAACTTGATAAATTGTTGATTTAAGTGTTCATTTGATTGTTTTCAAGATGCTTGATTTGTCTAGATGTTTGTTGAAACTCATGTGTTTCTCTCTCAATGTTTTGATGATGACACAACAACAACATCGTATATTGAATATATTGCTTAACAGGTTCAGGTACAAATGGAGATTGCAAAGGTTTGGTCTGCGTTAGATTTATCCTTAGGCTTAGAAGTCTTTGTAAGACAATTTAGTTTTCTTAAAGCATATAGAATTATAGTCTATGTGATGATGTTGATGTTCTATTTTGAAAACTTAGAAGAAGCATATTTATAAATCCTTGCTCCAGGATATCTTTTGTGAAAAATGGTTTTGTGAAAACCTGGTTACAATTTTTATGAAAATCAAATTTTTACTTGGAGTAATCGATTACCCTTCTGGTATAATCGATTATTTAATGCAAACTGTAACCAGAGAGCATGTAATGGATTATTTAGGTTCTTATAATGGATTACTTCTTTGAACTGGTCATTTAGAAGTAAGTAATCGATTATCAGAACATAGTAATCGATTATATGTTGATGCTGCAACTTTTGTGAAAAACCTGAGAGCTTGTAATCGATTAGCCTGACCAAAATAATCGATTATTTTAATTCAATTTTTGAAAAACGTGCTGAAATCAATCTGATTCCCAGAAAGATTTGTTTCCATTTTTGGAGGATCACGAATTGAATTTTTGGTTGCTTCTTCTCCTTCTTTTCATATCTTTCATTTTTGAATTTTAAATAGAGAGCTTCTTCTTCTTCTTCTTATCATTCTAGTCATTTTTTTTGTTGAATATCTTTTTAGAAGAAAAATTTCATCATCATCATCATCATAGTCTTATAGTTTGAGTTTTGCTTTAGAACATTATATTGTCATAGGTCTTTTATTGTTGTATCCGCTCTATCTAGAGAGCATATTGTTAGTTGCACTAATTCTATTGTGAAAATTCTTATCTTTGTAAGGGGTGTGACAACCTTAGTGATTAAGGAGTGTTTCCCTTAGGATTGAACGTGTGTCGCGTTCATAGGGTGAGATAAACCCTTGTGTATTGGGTAGCGCTATACGAACGGTGGGAGTCCTAGTAGTTAGGCTATTTTGTGTTTCGAGGTCCCCTGCGAACGGTGGGATTCCTAGTAGCTTGCGGGGCGCTCTGGATGTACTTGGGGACGCAGTTGCGTCTTGGCTTAGTGAAAAAGCTCAAGCGAGTCGCTTGGGGACTGGAGTAGGCTGCGTTTGCCGAACCAGGATAAATTCTCTGTGTACAATTTCTCTATCCCTTATCTTTTACTTTCCGCACATTTAAATTGTTTTAAATCTTATTTTCGTGGATAAAAACTATTTTCAAGTTTTAACATATATCACATGAGTATTGCGTTTTGTATGTGTTGTTCTTTCTAATCAATCTCGTGTTTATTATGATTTCAATATTCATAATAATAATATGTTTACTTCTTGCTTAAAAACGTTTTAAATCGTTCTTTAAGTCTTCCGCTCAATTTAATCTCTGATATTTTGTAAAAGAACGTTTTAATTCGATTAGTTTTCAAAGTTTTCTAAACACCCAATTCACCCCCCCTCTTGGGTGATTCTCGCCAATTACACCGATTATTCCAACAATGTTGAATTGGTTATAAACAATGGAAAGTGAATTTAAAATCTAAGACATGATGCTGTCCATAATTTTATAGACTATGTTTCTTATTTAAAAGTGTTTTAAAAGTGTTTTAAAGTTTAGTTCTCATGGGCATTTAATCCAAGACAAAGTTGGTTTGAAAAGTACGATTTTTCGGAGTTTTTGGAATTGAACTCAATGTTGTCCAAGAAGGACCAGCAAAGAAACTCTTGTTCTAAATTAATTTAATTGATTATTTTCTCATGATTTCAAAGTATAAGAGTTAGTGTTTGATCTTGGACAAGTTTGAGTGAAAGAATTGATGTTTTGGGTTTTAAATAAAGACAATGTTTGGATTTTCTTAAGTTGTCTTGAGAATAATTTTAAGAATAATAATTAAATAAAGCTTAATACTCACATATCTACTTTCTGGGACTTGAAAGAAGTTGGAGTCGGGCCGGCGAGGAAGGAAGCGAATCACTCGGAACTTGTAGATTCGGTAACTGCGAATCCAGGTGAGAGAGAAGTTATCCTAAGACGCTTTGGTGTCTAGTGAGTATGCTAGGACACTCCGTACTCTCTCAAAGTCGGAGTAAAGGTCTAACGTAGCTAGTAGTATACCTGATAAATTGTGTGATTGTCTGTATCGAGGTATACGAAGACTCAGACCTATACCATTCCATGGTATTGATCGATTGATAAATTTGTTTATGCTGAGATATATTGTTGTTATATTGTCATGGCATGTGCATAATGCATCATCCCGCGATATAAGATAAGAATAGTAAAGACATTAGAAAACTATAAGAAAATCCCCCAACGACTCGAGCGAAACTCCAAGGGGTGGAACGCGTGATGGTACCAGATGATGCAGATGCGCCGAATGTGTGAATCGAGCTGATGCTGTGACAACGATGAGGTCTTCAAGTGTGGATACGACGGATGCTGAATTCTTTAAAGAATGTATCCATGTGGTCGTAGCCACTTACTGAAAGTATATCCACATGGTCGTAGCCATGTGTTGAGAGTGTTTCCATATGGTCGTAGCCATATGTTGAGATAGCCTGCATATGGTCGTAGCCATATGTTGAGAGCGAGTTGCGATAGGTCGGAGCCTATCTATTAATGATTGATGGATATCCCGCATATGGTCGGAGCCATATGTCGATGGTGATTCTGAATGGGTCGTAGCCCGTCAGAATGATGATTGATATTCTGACTATAGTTGTAGCTATATGTCGATGGTAATCCTGAATGGGTTGTAGCCCGTCAGGGAGATTGTGGATATCCTGCATATGGTCGGAGCCATATGCCAAGAATGATTCTGAGTGGGTCGGAACCCTTCAGAATAGTTGTTGATGTTCTGCATGTGGTCGGAGCCATATGCCGAGAATGATTCAGGATGGGTCGGAGCCCGTCAAACATAGTGGTCGAGTCCCACAGAAGTAATCCTCATATGGTTGGAGCTGTATGACGGAGAAGACTTAGGATGGGTCGACAAATAGGATAATCGAGAATAATCCCCACGACTTAAAACCCTTACCCGAAGTAGTGGAGAGGAAGATACGGTGTTTACCTGCGTGGTAATTACTCGATGATTAGGATAGGGGAAGGCAATGGCGGTGATTCGTCAAGAAGCCTAAGAGGAGTCTGTCTAGGCGGGAAAAAGCTACAGTGACCTAGGTTGACCATCCGAGGTTGGGTAGGTAGTCTGGTGTCGTAGCTGAAGTACTGCATGTACACTAGACGGATAACTGACACCCCCTTGACTAAATCAGGATCAGAAGAGGGATGCTTGAACATGGCCGAGGTCGACACCCTTGTCATGACATTTTGTCCGAGAATTTTATAATACATATATTATTTTGGTGTGGTCTCCCGGAGCCGGTGTGGTTAGAGATCCTGTACTTCTGATTGCTTCCGACTAGGTGGATGGAATATGAGGAGATGTAGACCTGAACCCAAAACCATAAGGCCTGAATTACGATATTGTGGACTCGAGATACGTGGATAAAGAGACCTTGACTTTGCGAGACGAGCTGTCAAAGAGAATCGACTCTGTAAGATGAATGGATTAAACGATTTCCTCAAGGAAAAGACTTAGCGATCGATGATATGCATGCTGAGAGATTCAACCTTGCGAGATGACTAATTAAAAGGATTCCCTTAAGTGAAAAATAAAGAGTTAGTTAATGCGACGAATGCATTGCATCCTCATGCATTTTGCATAATTATCTGCTTGTGCTGTTGGTATTGTTTGTTATGTTCTGGTATGCGTCGCTAGTGTAATTCCAAGAAGTCGATGGGAGTAATTCCATTCGGATAACTTACTCTCTCAACTTCTTGTGCATATGTGACGATGAACCCCTGGTTCTAAAAGATAGCGGAGCTGGTGATGCTACTCCTGGAGGAAGGACTTGCTGATCGTGACGCGCTGACGAGAGGTGCGACTGCCGTATGCCGGGGATCGTTTTTGAAGGCTTGCGTTGCGGATCGAGAAGGGGACGCTGTTTAATAGATTATAAATAGGTTCCCGATGGACCCTTGCTGATATGTATCAAGTGTACCCCTTATCTTTTGAAATGTTTTGATTAAGTAAATGTTTGTGTAAGAATGACACCGCTGACCTATGGTGACCACTTTTGTAAGAACCCTTATGGTCTGTTTTCAAAACTGTTTTCTGAATGACTGTCTTAATCAGACAGATAACTATTTCAAGCAAGTTAAATATTTTCCTATACGAAAAGCCTCTGTTTTGTGAAGTCATCCATATCAAACCGTTTTTAGAAAATTCCGCAATGCGTTTTGAGAGAAAGGGATTTTAAAAAGTAATACCTTGTTTTGGAAAGCTTGACAGTCGAGTTTATTCTTGTTTACTTTCAAAAAATAAAAAATAAAATTTTCACCCTATTTTCCTAAAAAGAATTAATCAGTATTTGATGAGTGTTTATTTCGAGTTTTCCAAATCGGGGTGTTACATATTGTGATAGATTTAGAGTAGAAGAAGTGGTGATATCAAGTGAGAAATTGGGTAAGTAAGAGTGTAAAAGGGGAGCTTTAAGCATAGAACTTTAGGAAGATTTAAAATACAAGATTCATAGCTCAAAACATAAATTCCACCGTTGGATGTGAAGTAGGATAGGTGAGGAAGCTTGCTTAAAAATTTGAGGAAGATCCAACGGGTAACGAAGAAGTTATGGCGTTTCAAAATAATGTGTAATGCTTGATTTAGCAGGATAATCGATTAACCTATGTGTTAATCGATTAGTGCCTGAACATGGTGCAAGAATTAATCGATTAAACTCATGGCTAATCGATTAAGGCCTGAAGATGTGCAAAAATTTAATCGAGTAAGGCTAGCTGTTGATTTTGGCCAAACTTCAAGGGGTTAATCGATTAACTGGGGCTGTTAATCGATTAACCCAGTCTGCTGTTGAAAAAAATAAAAGAAAACAAACGTGTTTTTCCTCTCTAACATTCGACCCACTCTTTCTCTCTCCTCTAGGGTTCCATTCTCCATCATCAAATCCACCAAGAGCAAGTGGGATTTCTTCATTCCATCAACAAATCTCTTCCTTCTTCACTTCAAGTAAGTGTTTAATGCCATGGATTCCTTCTTTCTCTCTCTAATTCGAGTTTGTAACACTCCTTGTATATTTATAAGAAAAGTAATAAGTTTATGATTACTTGGACTTGTTATTGTTGGAAAAAGATCTGAAAATAAGAATTATCCCTTCCCTTGAAAATTTATTTTCACAAACACTTGATTAATGATGAAGGTGACTAGTAAAATCAGAGTTTGCGGAAACATAGTAAAATCAGCATATTATACTCCCAAAATATATCAAGTGTAACAAGTCCATTAATACCAAATAAGTATTATTATGAAACTGAATTTCTCTTATGATACCTCTTTCCATAATATGTATCATATAAATTCTATTAAAAAAATAGAAATGTTATAGAGCTGGTCACTGGTCCTTTGTCCAAACATACTTCTAGTCGGATCCTCGATATCTGCACAACGGGTTCCCAACCCACATTTTCTACACTCTGCATGCACCTAAGGGACATCTCCCTTTACTGATTCTTGTGCAAGCTAGATGCACGATCAACACCTAATAAGGGCATGGGGGTTAGCTATACATATTCGCATAATCAAATGGGAATAAAACTAACATCCACCAGTCAACATGTAGCAAATCATGATGCATAATCATATGAGCACACCCGGTTAATCTTAGTAATTCTTTCAATGCAGGTGGCATGATGCATGATTTCCTTCCACAATTGAGGCCTCTAAAGTCCATCTTGGACGTCCATCCAATACATCCTTGTGTTCCCAGAACACCGACATTCGTTCCCAGAACGTAATGCCGAACCATACTTGGATAATAAGCATCACTCCCAGAGTGTGCACCACGTTCCCAGAACGTGTAGCAAACCATACTTGGAATAATAAGCATCACTCCCAGAGTGTGAATCACGTTCCCAGAACGCATACGTTCCCAGAACGCATAAAAACCAGGTCCCGGACACTGGCCACATATCTATAATGTGTCATCAAGTAGGTTGCATCTCAATGTGTTTCCAGAACACTAACATACGTTCCCAGAATGTATAAAACCAGGTCCCAGACACTGGCCACATATCTATAATGTGTCATCAAGTAGGTTATAATTTGGTACTCCCGAAGTACCCTCCTCATATTCCCAGAATATGATAAACGTTCCTACCAACCAAACTTCCATTCTATATGGATGCACAATCATTAAGGTTGGTTTTTATCTTTAATTCTATTATTATACCAATGTGTTCCCAGAACACTTCACATACGTTCCCAGAACGTATCACAAACCATACTTGGAATAAAATCATGCACCACTCCCAGAGTGTGCATCACGTTCCCAGAACGTATCCAAGAAACCATGTCCCAGACAATGGCCACATTCCCAGAATGTGTCATCAAATAGGTTGCATCAATTTGGTACTCCTAAAGTACATGGTCATGTTCCCAGAACATAACAACAATCCTTGCCAACCTATTTCATTACTTTTCTCTATGCATGATTTGCATACATAATTACTAAGGTTGGTCTTTCTATTGATTCCACAATTATGACTTAGAAAAACACAACTTCTGAATGATATCTTGAGGTATGGCTTTACTCATAAAATTCACCTTTGAATTTAAATTTAACATATGCTCATAGACCTGGATTGAGAGAATATAATTCTTACTCAAAAACTTAACTTTTATTTTTAAGTTTTCAGGTACTAACCGGTTACGCATCACCTAACCGGTTAGAATTACAGACCTGATTATAAAACCACTATATTTTTAAAGAATCTTTTCTTGAATACTCTACTCAATCCATCACAAGGTTTTAGCATAACAGAATACCTCAAGTTCAACACATAATATCATTCAAAAGATCTAAGTCATAATCTCATTTCACTTATGCATAATTTCCTCTTGAAATTATCATTTGATGTTAAGGTATTAACTCCCAATTTTCAATCTGAATTATTACAATAAAATCAACTTCATTTCAGATTGAATTCCAGTGAAATTAGGGTCTAGATTTGAGTAACATTGATAAGACCACAGAACTGATTTCAGAAACTTATTTTCTTTGACAATTTTACAGTGTCTAACCGGTTACAATTATCGAGTAACCGGTTAGATTGTGCAGTCAACACACTGAAATATGAGGTTTTGCAAACCATTCTTTTCATTACTCAAATCTAACCAATTTCAACATTCAAAAGAGTTCATATACCTTAAGTAAACATGTTTAATCACAGAAACACATTCACCTTGCATGCATTCAATTTAGATACTCAAATTGCACATAATTGCACATATTTCACAACTTAATGCATCAAATCACATAATATCCAATTAAGTCATGAAATCAACATCAACATAGCTTGCATGCATCCAGATAACATTGCTCAAAACAACAATTGAGCTCAAATTGGCCTCCAAGCCATTTAACCATTTCAACTTATGCCCTTTGAGTCTCTTGGTGACTCATCCTATATTCTACCACAATTTATTCTCATTCAAGCAAATAGTAAGCTTCCCCCTTACCTCTAAATTGTGCTTGATCCAAAACATTGCAGAGATAAAGGCTCCAACACAGGTTTCCATTAAATCCACTCCATGCTGATAGAGTTAGACAGGGTACCAAAACCAGGGAAATTGACATGCAAAACCCAATTAAGAATTGGGGAAAATAGTCAAATTGAGTTCTCTGCAACATGCACTAGTGGTAGGAATAGATTTGAAACCAAAAGGGTTTGTGTGCTTACCAAAATCGAGCTTCAAAGTCAGCTCTAGAAATCAGAAGCTGAGGTTTGACAGCATCAACACCTCAACTTGGCAAGCTTCGTTCTCTTGATTCAGGGACTCTCAACTCACAAACTGTATATCAATACAAAGCCCTTGATTCAATCTTTGTAATGGTGTATCACTCATGTTCTAACTCTCAGAAACGAAGGAGAATTTCAGAGACGAATCTCAGAACCCTAAACAGAGCATCAGCACTTCAGATCAACAAATGAGCCAAAATCTTGATCAATTGGGCTATTTATAGAGAAATAAGGCTAACATGCATGTTGACACGTCCTACCCCACCAAGAGAAGGATGAATTCGTGGCAGATTTCTGGGTTTTGGCTTGATTACTCATCAAACGCACTAACCCAGTTTTCTGAGTTCATCGTGTAACCGGTTACAGAGCCCTTCTAACCGGTTACATACTGATAAAATTCAAAAATTAATAATTTAATTACTCTTTCTTCAAAAACCTTTTTAATATTGCAATTAGGTCCCAACCCAAGGACTAAATTACAATATTCACATTTTTGTACAAAATAACCATATAAAAATATATCTCATATTTTTTTATATAAAAACACATAATGTACAAAAACTAAAACCTTCAAAACTAATATAAATCAATTATAAAATAATTGTTATAATTAATTTCTTGGTTATTTGGGAGACGAAAATTAGGGGTGTTATAGAGTTCCCTTTCTCTCTCATCCCTTCCATGGTGGTTTTCAACTCTAGGCCATGGAAGCTTCATATTTTCTTGAGGTTTGACAAGAAACTATGGCATAAATGCTAACTCTTCATGTTATGGCACTTATATTAGGTTCCTCCCTCTTCCCTTGGATCATAACTCATTGGGTGGCAAGACTCTCAAGCTTAGAGCAAGTAAAATCACCTTATCTCCAAGTGTTTGAGGTAAGGGGGTGGGTTTTTCCTTGTTCTAGGGAGTGGGTTCTAGTTAGTATATAATGATTTGTTAGGGTTATGTGTTAGGGGAGAAAATTAGACTATAAACCCTAGGTTATTGAATATAAAATTCTAACTAATTAAATATGTATGATGTTGGATGTAAAGACTAGGAAAAGGAAACCCAATGATATGAGAATGAATTATTTGATAAATGAAACTTGGATAATGATTATAATGAAGTACAAAAGGATTTGGGTAATATGATAGTGAAGTTGCCATAAATGATTTCTATGATTATTGATTTTATTGTAAAGTTTTGTATTAAATGACAATTGACTGCTATTGCAAATATATGTATGTGTTATGGAATAAATTGATATGGGAAGAAAATGGAATGGAAACGATTATATGTGATGAATGTGCGTATTTGTATCTAAATGCTAAATGAGTATAAATGTTAAGTATTATCAATTGTGAACTAAGGTCATGGCTTATGAATTGAATTTGTGAATATAGGAAATGGAAGTAAAATGATTATGTGTAAACAAAAAGTAAAAGGTGATATATGTAAATTAAAATGAAGGGCAATCTAAATGTTGGGCTATAAAAGAGAATACTACTTGGTATGATTGTGACAATTGAGAAAGGAAATGAATAAGGGAATTACATGAATAATTAGGTGTTGATTGTGTGTGGTTGTGATTAAATGTGTTATGATTGATTGAACAAGAAAGTGAATAATTCTTGGCCTCTGAATTGAGGCGCCGAATATTGAGAATGTGGTATATATGTTGGCCTCTGTTTTGAGGTGACGTTCCTTGAATTGTGATGAAATGTTTATAATGAGAATGATGATAAAGTGTTGACCTCTGTTTTACAGTACTTTGATGACTGTCAGTACACCATGTGCACTGATGAGTTGTTGGACGAAGTCAAGGAATAATGGACTGCTTTCATGTTCGATGAAGTACCTTAGATTTAGATTTATATAATACGCAGTACTTGATAATTTGGTTATTGTGATGTTCCGATACTAGGGAGACACCACGATGTGTTTGGGGGTTGTTGCAGCTGACGAGGGTGACCCCGGTCCTACGTATCCCCAGTGAAAAGGAAATCAAGCCGCACGTAGTTCTTAGGTTAGAGAGAACGTACCTTAGCCCTTGTGTAAGGGGTGTATTTATAGGAGGAGAGGTGTTGTGGTACCTTATGGGCTTGTTTGGCCCAGTAGGGCTGACGTGGCTCTTAGAGGATAAGAAGGATGAGTCATCCATCCTTATCATGTACTAAAGAGCTTATCCTTATCATTTAAGTCATCAGGGCTGTCCAGACATGGTGCTCGGGCCTCGGCTGATAAGGCGAGGCGCTTGGCACGTGGTGGCCGAGATGCATGATGTCGGTGGAGCCTCTTGAGCTTCCAGGTCGCCAAGGCCTTATAAGTGTCCCTAATTGGTCAGCGTTAAGGGCACATGGTCGGCTCGTAGGTCCGGTCCACTACATAAGCCCTCCAGCTCGGGAAGAGTCGCAGAGATTCTGTGCCGAGTTGAGATCCTTTCTTCATTGGTCCGATCAATTGTCCTTTTATGAGGGTTGGTGATGACGTAGAAAACTGCTTGCAAGCTGAGGCCATTTATTTGGAAGAGTATTGGGGATGGTCGATGATCACTCTCTAGCAAGTATACTAGATCAGATAGTAATATAGTCAAGGAAGACCAGATATCGTTCCCACATGGACCAAGAATTATTTAATCTACTTCTACCTAGGAGTAATTATAAATCTATTAAATTCAGATTTAAATAATAAAATTAAGAGGATGGTTTACTGCTGAAAAATTAAATAAAAACTACTAATCAGTGATGGAAAGGTGGTTAGGAACTAGTTTCTTTAATTATTTCATTTATTTATCATGAATCAATGCTTTTCATTTAAATCAAGAACTAATTCAGAAAATTAGTAATTTCCAGATTCCTCTAATGAAATTATTGTTTATTATTCAATTTGTTAAATCATAATCCCTTAGAAATTTAATCCATTGAATAACCATGATTAAGAACAGTGAATTATCAAGAGTTATATAAAAATCCAAAAGTATTCCTACAAGTTGAATCCTTATATTGTTTAATTGCATGGCCTATTTTAAATCCTAATTTTTCAATTCAGATCTAAAAATCCATAACATGAATTGATCAAGTTCATGCATAACAATAAAAACACAATTAAACACTTGATTTAAAAACTGAAAAAAAACATTAATCCATATAAATAAACTACATAATCAAATCCACATGTTCCTAACACAAGAGGATTTAGTTACACATCATAGAGAAGAAGAACAAATAAGAATTAAGGTAATTCATTCTTAAATTACCACTAATCCTTGCTTTGAATCTTCAGCCTTCAATGGATTCCTCCTCCGAATGCTCTCCAGAGAATGCAATCTCCCTCAATAATTTCTGATTATGACTCTCTAATCTCTTCCTTAACTAATCCTAAAAACATAAATAAGTAGATAAAATCCTAATCTTATCAAAATCCTTCAAAACTGATCAGGAATTGGCCCAATTGGGCTTTCTCGCACTTCGCGCGCTTGGGCATGCTGTATATGGTGCCACATAAATCACCACTGCAAGCGCGCTGATCCCGCGCCTGGGTGCGCTGAGGAATTTTCAACTCCGTTTCTCTCCGTTCTTGTGCCATTTTCAAGGTCTTCTTATGCTCTTTTCAGCTCCAATAATATTTTCTCCAATTAAAGCTCCGAAATACCTGAAACATACCCAAAACAGATCAAAACGTTCAAAGGATTCTAATAAACTAAAAATTACTAAAACTAATACAAAATACCTATATTTACAAGAGAAACAAGCCAAAACCCAAGCAAAAGGAAGTGAAATTAAGCCTTAAAACAACATATATTAGACCTTTATCACACCCCCAAACTTAGCATTTTGCATGCCCCAGGCAAAAGTAAAATAAAAATTCATAAACAAAAGACTACATCCTAAATCAAAATGTACAATACTTAATCTAAGACTTCGACTCATCAACACATCCACATATTTACAAAAGCTATTCACCTATCAAAACCTGGTTATAGAAACAAAATAATTCAGAACTCAGAACTAGTGAACACTCTCAACCTCTCAATGTATATCTCTCATGTGTATCAATGGTATAACAATTCACTCAAGTTCATTCAATAGTTAAATGTTACCATAAGCTTGACCATAGACCCAAATCTCCACTGAAATTATTGAAAACATGCACAAATCAAAAGGTCTTTATTTTGGTTGTAACGTGGCCATGGCTAAAAATGTCAGGTGGGATAAAAGAAAGAAAAGATGAAACTAAGGGCTAAAATGCAAAACAAATTTCCCTCTAAAAATTATGAATGAGCAATGAATACAATGAGGACTCACACTCAAATCACAACTATTTCAAACTTCTTTTTTTTTTTCTATTTAACTCTACTACTTCTTCAAAACAAATTTCTTTTCTCTTATCATTCATCAATTTCCACTTTTTCTCAATTTTTTTCTCTTTCTTTTCTTTTGGAAGAAGAGTAACTCAATCAACACTTTCACAATTTTCACACTTTTGAACTGTTCCTCTCTCAATTGCTCATTCAAAATTTCTAAGGTACTCACAAAAATATACAATCAATGCAGGGTACCAAAGAAAAATCATATTTATATTAGGCTCAAAATGGGCAACTAAGGGAAAACTAATCCAACAAAAATCTCTGAAGGCTACAAAAACACCATCCTAAATGCCTTAATCATCTTAATGTATGTAATCAATTATCAATCTCAAAATGGTCACTGGTCAAGTTCTAGAACATAAAACTAAAGAGAACACACTCATGAAAGAATTATGGGTCTCAAATCAAAATATTTCAATAAAATCATACCCCATCAAATAGGCTCAAAATCTCACTAATCTAAAGTCAGTTTGTAACACCCCGATTTGACAACTTGAAAATATATTTCCTTTTTATAAAATGCAGTGAAAATGTGGGCAAATTTTTTTTTACAAGCAACATGGGCATGAGAACCGTTAAGTTTCCAAAACTCTTTTATATTTGAAATTGGTGTTCTCACATCTCATGTTAATTTCAAGTTCCAAACCGAGATGTCACAAGACACCGCACTTTGAAACTTGCTTCTTTTAATTTCTCTTGCAATAGCCCTTCTCCTTTCATAACTCGAATCATTGGTACCACTTAAAACATTCTTCATAAACATAAGTTAGGGGTTACAAGTTGGTACTGCAATAATAGCTAAGTAAATACAGGGAAACACAATACTTCCATCAAAAGAAAAGAACTACCACCAGGACCACACTAAGCTGATGCTGAAGGATCCACAGGAGGTGCCTCACTAGGGTCAAACTCGTACACCTCAGCCTCCGGGTAGTCTAAGTCCTCATCAGGATCCTCTTCTGGATCTTCCTCTGGGTCGTCCTCCTACATAGCCTCGAAAGCCTCGTCAGGTAGATCATCCAGAGTTTCATCCAACTCCTCTAGCTCCTCGGCCTCGGGATCAATCCGTGCAGGTAAAGGCATCGGATGCCCACCATGATAGTCAGCTGGTCCACCAGTCTGCAAATCCGTAAGAACGAAACGACAGGTGCGAGCATCAGGCGCTGTTCCTTGCAGAGTATGGTTGAGGTCAAAGATGCGCACTTCAGTGACTCCATGCCATTCCCAACCTCTATAATTAACTTCCCATCTCCCCTCATCCCGGATGTCGAAAGTAAACTTGACAGGGTCCATATGCTATGGGATTGACATCATATAAACAAGCACCCAAAACAGAAAACTCGAGAGAGTAAGTATTCCCAAGCATTCAATGCCAACAATGTGGAATTACAATAGGCAAGTTATTAAGAAATAACAACATCATACAAACAGACAACAGATACAGAGCATTCTCATATTCATTTCCATCATCAGCATCCAATTCACTTACGCTTATCGATATCATTACTTTCTCTTTCTCAAAATTCTTTACATAACCACTTCACATTATGTGAATCTCTTATTTGCATCAGTTTCCATCTTCATACAATCTCATACGCTTTTCCATTCTTTCATTCTTGGAATCATTTCTTAATATTATAAAACTCATATTTTCTCATTTAAGTATTATGAATTCGTATCCATCAATGATGCGGGGAAAATTAATCATCATTGAGGAGGTCGTTTAACACAGTTAGCACACACGTCTACATCTCCTCGGTAATCCTCCCAACCTAGTCGGAAGCAAACAGGAGTACAGGACCTTTACCACACAGGCTTGACAGTTGTCTCAACAAATCACTTAATGCCAGGAGAACTATAGAAAATCCGGTACAGTCTCAAATCAAATCATATAATCAAGGCACACTGTAGAAAATCCGGTACAGTGGCAAATCACAGAGCCCCGTTCCAGTCCCTCTCACTGTTCAAGATTTGCAATCTAGGGGACGACAATATTTTCTAGCTGCGTTGCAGAACTTTACCATGGCCGTTCGGGATCGATCACCCGTTACCACTTGTGGAATTTGTTCCGCCTAGAAAAGTACTCTAGACTTCTTGACGTTTCACCGTCATCGTCCTCCCCTAATGCAATCTCCACCTGCGCATCCCTGATACCCATGGTATCTTCCTCTCCACTACTTCGATATCGCACTCATATCTCACCACGTTAATTCAAGTCTTTTAGAGTTTTAATATTTTAATTAACATCTTAATCCTAAGGTCGGCTCATCCTTGGTGAATCCCTTCATCGAGTCCCGACCACTAATCGATAATTCACTTTTCTTAACTTAGCACAAAACTTGAGCATTAACAACATGCATTTCATCTCTTGGGCTTTCATAATACAATCTCATATCTCAGCTCAGGGCATCAACATTTCAATTCCACTTTCACAACTGAGGAGCACAGCTCAACTCATAACAATACAATCTCATAAATATCATCAGCATTACTTTATGCAATTCTTGCTCAATCATTATCATCAGCCCTTATCGCATTCCACAATATCTCAAAATCTTTCTCAAACTTTAGCTCGTATCTCTTTTTGATCACTTTCGTATTAATCATTTCTCTTTCTTTTCAGTATCACGTCTGTATTCATCACTTGAACTTTGCCAAAACAACATAACAATTCTTCTCATATTTCTTACTCGTAAATCTCATCAACATTATTCCCACCATCATTATTATCATTAGCATTATTACCATAATCAATAGCAATTCAGATCTCATCATGCATAATAAACTCTTTAGGAAATAAACATAAGCATACTAGTATCAAGTACTGTCACATAAACTCATCACATAATCTTACGTGGTCTTTGTCTCCTTCACATAAGTGGCCACACCACAATACAATTGCCACTATGCTACTGACTCAGAACCACTAAGTTCCAACTTTTGAGATGGTCGAAACGGCTTAATATGTTACCTAAATACCACGGTGTTTGAGGGAAACTTCTCTCTCACCTCTACCGGAAGCAATTCCCAATATGCTCCTTGAATTCCAATGCGATGCTCGTATCCGCTTCCCGATCGTTACTGGCAACTAAAATATTTCTCTCTCATTAAAATCATTCTCATACGATCATTTCGAAAACAAAACAACATTACCAAAACTTCTCATTTGAAAATAGAGTATTCTCTCTTTTCTCAATAGTTTGAAATCAACTTTGGGTTTTAAACTCACAATCATGATCAAGTAAAAACATTTGTTTAGTAACATGCTTAGGAATTTAAAACTTACAATATTCTTTTCAAATACTTGCTTATTAAAATAAAAACGTAAATAGTTTCTTGACTCTTTTAAAGGCCACATTTATCTTAAGGGTTTTCATATACAGACCACCATTTAATTAAAACCATACAATTCCATAATTATATAAAGATCTTTTCAAAGTAACACTTTTCAATTAATCAAATCACTTTACTCACTTTAGTTTCCTTCAAACCGAATTGAATCAAGGAAGACTACACAAGAATCAAGTCAATAACCATTTAAAATATTAACCATATAAGACATCAAATCACTCTTATATATATATATATATATTTGTCTTTCTCTTTTAAGATTCCCATGCTCAAACAAGGCATAATGACATCCACAATAAAGAACAAAATCTCTATTCTTATTCTTAAATCCTTATAATCATCTTCAAACATACATATTTAGCATTTCAAGTCACACAAAAATTCATGTATCAAGTATACACTCATCCTGCATGCACATGAAATAAGAGTCAAGTATAGGCTCCTATTTCTCTAAGCATGGCCGAATTTCATCATATACAAGACAAGGTTTTTATTCACAATTTTCAAACACTAGTGATTTATAACACTTAAACAAAATCATGCACATATGGAAAAGAACCTTTTAAACATATCCTCCTACTTTGAGCATCACGACCGAAATAGTTATTAAAGAAAAAGAATATCCTTGCTTAGAATTATGTTGACGTCTTTCAAATCAAGCTATATCAATGATTATTCAAATCAATTAGTTTTATTCTTTAAATCAATATGCAAATTAAAAATCAATTTATTTCTTTTATTTCTTGGCTAAAACCGAATTGAGTATAGAAAAATAACTCAAACTCTTAATAACATATTCGTGTATCAAATCAACTTTATTTGCTCAAAGCTAAGCTCAAGCCATAGCACATAAAGAAAATAAAAATGACTTGAGTAGAACTTGTTCCAAAACCGAATGGAGTATGAAAATTACTTTCAAATTTTTAAACAAAGATTTAAGCTCTCATAGGCTTAAATTCCATAGATCTATCAAGGAAACATACATGCAAAACAAAATGAACCAACTTTGATGTTTATGAAAGTAAAACCGTGAGCTTCACATAAAATTTAACAAACTTCAATCAATACACCACCTCAAGCATCACATCAAAGTTTCATCTTTCAAATCTAAATGATTTCATGCATGCACTTTAACTCTTTAGATTAGATAAATTTCATCATGCATGTAGCTTGAATGATGATCAAACATGATTTTCTATTTTCCCTAGGCTTGACCGAATGTCATCATGTAAAAAGGCAAGATCTTTGGTTTCATTTTCACATGCAAGGTTCAAAACTCATAGATCACACCATGTTCTTGTTCATGCAAAACTTTAAAGCACCATTTTCTTTTTCAAACATCAACCGGATCATCATCATCATTTAAACAAAATCTTGCTTCAAATCCTTTTTATACTAAAAATCATTTTTAAAGCTTGTTACTCTAATTTCTCTTCAAAACCGTGACATACATCAAGGAAAAATCAAATCTTTTCACTCAAAGTAAACATGCAAGACTCAAGTTCCATGATTTATCATAGATCAAACATAAATCATTACATGCACATGAAGATCAAGGCAAATAAACAAATTTAAACACAAACCTTAGTCAAAACCGTGACAAAGAAAGATCATAAGTTAAAGATCCAAACTTTTTAACACAAATATCCATGATCAATGCTTAAAAATGACATTCATGTAGCTTAAACTTCAAGATCTCTTCAAAACAAACACATGCATCATAAATCTTTAAGTTCAAACATAGTTCATCATAAAGTCCTTTACATCACAAGATTAACTACACATTAAACACTTAAAAAGCTTAAACAACTACCTTAAATCAAAAATCTTAACTTCAAACTTTAAGATCTCTCTTCTTCTCCTAGGTTGGTTTTCGGCCTTATCTCCTTTGGGTGATAGGTAGTCTTCTTCTTGGGTTTTGAGGAAGGAAGTGATTGAAGAAAGAAAATCAAGGGTGTATGTGAAACTTGAATCACCTCACTCTCTCCCTTTCCCTTTCTCTCTCGGCCTCTCTCTCTCTCTTTCTATGTCTCAAGAGCTTGTTGTGCTCTTGGACTAAGGTGTGTAGAATAATGAAATGAAGAATGAACCAAGCTAGCCATCACTCTCATATATATATAGGCAAAGCAAGGGCAATTTTGTCCAACCCATTTGTTGCATGAAAATGGTCTTGTCTTGGTGGAACAATGTGGAGTGATTTAAGGATAAAGTCTTATCATGCATCATTGCACTCACCATCTCACATTTCCTACTAATTTCCTTCAAATCCTTACTTCCTTAATTCATAAGAAAATAGACTTCAAATTTGTCCTCTTTGGTCTATACATGGCTGAATTACACACATAGGAGGGAAAATAAAATTTCCTTTTATTTTGTTGAGATAGAACAATTACAAGCATACAAAATTAAATCATGGAACATCCTAAAAATTCAAGGCATAACGTCTAACACACAAATAAACATGTATGCAATGCTTTAGGGCATTATATTTCTTAATAAAACAACTCAAAATCATACATCATACACACACTCATATTCACATCAAGTCATGCACTTATTCATCTCAAATCTACTATTTTAATTTGCATATAATTATTTTACTCTTATGATAAGAAAACACTAATGTTTACAAACTTGAAAATTCCAAAGATATACTTCTTAAGGAAATTAATAAACTGCACTAATTGGCTTTAGGTATGAGCTTTGTTTTATTTTCTAAAACCATATTTTCACATAATTAAAAGATCTCCAAAAGGAATAATTTATTTGAGGTCTCTAATTATTTTCACTAGTTTATTCTTTCAAAATTCGTCCTTTAAATATCTCAAAGATAAATTTTTGCAAGTCAACCCAGAAAATTATAGAAATTACATATTTAAATTCTAATTTTCCATACGATCGTTTTCATATAAAGATCATAATTTTCCGAGTTACGGTTGAAAAGATATGCATTTTCAAAGTTACTATTTTCACTTTAGTTGATAAGGAAAATTCACTTCTTCCAGAAATTATAAATAACAAAACCATAACTTATATTTCATTAATTCAAACTCAAATAAAATCATTTGCTCTGAGTTTATAAAACATTCATCTAAAAATCCTTCTTAAATTCTCAAAATTCACTTTAAATAAAATCTCATTGATTTATTACGTAAGGAAAATGCAGGATGTCACACAGTTCACTAATTTCAAGTTCTGAAAAACTTTGTCAAAATAACCAAATTTCAAGAATATTTACAGATCAACAAATAAATAACATGAATCAATGAGTCTAATCCTAAACTAAGTATATACACCTATCATCAGAAAAATAATCCTAAGTCTGGAATAATTACAAAACCTCTACCTAAGACACAAACCAACACCAAAAATGGGAGAAAAATTCAGATCTGAAAAAAATTTTATTTTGTATCCACTCCCCCAAACTTAAAGGTTAGCTTGTCCTCAAGCAAACTAAACTAAACATACCTAACTACAAAATAAAAAATTGCATGGAATAAATTTGGAACACTTATTACTTGCATCTGAAAAATCAACATTAACAAAAGTGAGAAAACATTCCCCCAAAGCTAATATGAATCATGAAAAACAAGTGCCCAAAATAGCACCTCTAATGGGGAAAATATTAACTCCTATTTGTTACAAAAAATATAACTTGATGCAAATAAAAAATAATCCAAATAAATATCCAAACAATAAAAATAAAAAAAAATTCTAGAAAACAATTACACATTTTTGTTGCACAAGTACAGGGACTGGCTTGGTGGGTAGAAAGACACAAAATATATCAAAAATTAACTACCCCACATTTTCTTGACAAATTCGCCCAGTGCGCGCCTAGGCATACAGAGCTGCGCGGCCAGGCGCGCCAAGTATGTACCTGAACCGTTTTTTTTTAAATGCAGAAACTAAAATAAAATAAAAAGAAATAACCTACACTAATTTCCTAAAATCTACTAAACTAAGTTAATACTACCTAAACATTGGGTTACCTCCCAATTAGTGCTTGTTTAACGTCACGAGCCTGACGGGTCACCTCCTTTCGGAGGCTAAGTGAACTGCATCTGATCATTGAGGGAATTTTCAGCACTTGAGTGCTGAACCAAATTTAATGGGGTGAAACACCTTGCCGTACATGGTGGTTTTTCAAAAATATTAATGATACTTTGCTCACCATTGACACGGTAAATAACCTCTCCCCTAGGAACATCTATCACTGTAGATTTTTGATGCTAACAAACTAAAGCCAAGCAACAACATTCAACAACAAGGAAAGCACCACTCATGGAAATTAGATTAAGTTTTATCTTATTCTTAATCAATTGTAATATTTTATTTTCCATTTTTCATGAGAGTGGGTGGTAGCTTAGGAATCTCAATCTAGGTTTTTAATATTGTTTGATTAACAGTGAAGAAAGATTAATCTTGATAAAAATAGCTTAATTAAAGTGTTGATCAAAGTACTTTTAAAAAGCTTTATTTTTAATCACTTTTTACAGTGGTTAATCGATTAGCAAGTTAGGCTTAATCGATTAACACGTATAATTGTACAACACTGATTATGTTAATAAAGGTTAATCGATTAGTGTTTTAAACGTTAATCGATTAGCACGAGTTAACACAGGTTAATCGATTAGTGGTTGTGTATTAATCGATTAATTACTGTTGTAACAGAAAAATAATATTTTGTTTAAAAGCTTTTCATTTCTACTTTGACAAGGTTACACACACTTTCAAAATTTTCTATAGAGAATCATACTTTCATAATCTTTCAAGAGCTATTACTATTTTCCAATTGTCCTATCAAGATTCAAACATCTTTTAATCTTCTTCACTTACAATCATTCAATATTCTAAGTTTCATTGAGATTCAAGTTTTCTAGTTTTAGTACTTTGTGTTGAAGCAATTCACAACAAGAGGTTGTATCAATCAAGCTTTCAACAACAAGTGAAGATTCTATCAATTGGAAGTCTTTGAAGCTTCTCAAAGCAAGTGGAAAGGAATAAGTTGGAGAGCATCCTTCAACAAATTCAAGAGGACAAGATACAGATTCAATTAGGTAGATTTTCAAAGAGTTTGGTACTCTCTTTGAAGGGGTTAAGATGTAACAGCCCGATTTTCGTAAACCAAAATATTTCACTTTTTCTTATTAAAGTTGCAAAAATGGGGCCATTTTTTTTGTCAACGTAACATTGAAAAGTCGTTGTGGTACTTTAACATCCTTTTGCTGAAAACCGAGTTGTTACTAAAACTTTTATTTTCAGAAAACTTTCATTTTCATAAAAAGACTTGTTTCCAAATCATCATGATATCTCCCAAAGGACTACATTGTTTGTTTGTCCCAAAATAGAGTATTCCACAATACAGAATTGAAACTTGGCTTAGTTACATAATTGGCACATTGCTTGGTAATCCTTGACTCAAAAACACCATTCACAAACTTAACCTAAACACTCTACTTTCGCTTCCTTCTGATGAAGACGTCCAGATGGAACTCTCCTTTCTTCTTGCGCCCTTTTTTCACTCTCGAAAATGAAATCGTCTCTATCGCCGCTCTGCGGTTGTCATTCAGCTCCATCTAGAGAGATGATCTCCATGCGGTACTCCATCTGCCCGTTGAGACATCAGCAACACCGATATGCCAACGAACAGGAGAGAGTAAGCGATCCGAACGACGCATCGTCGACGGTGTGGAATTACGATAGGCAAGATAATAGGACCACACAAACAAACAGTGCAACATACATACACACAACACATCAAGCATATTATTACCATTATCATCCATTATTATTATCGTCATTCTTGTTATCACTTTTCATCCTCTTGCCAACTTATTCTTATTTCTTATAAACACTTTTTCTTTCTCTTTCACTCATACTCTTAATTTCTTCTTATTCAGTCTTATGAACTCACATCTTTCTCTTAATTTGGGGAATTACAAAAACATCATCATAACATTACTTCCGTTCTCGGCTATCACTCACGTCTACATCTCCTCGGTCATCCACCCAACCTAGTCGGAATCAAACAGGAGTACAGGACCTTTACCGTGCGGGCACGACAGCTGTCACACATCAAATGGTACCAGACCAGGAGGACTCAGTCTCAATTCATAATCATATCAATTCATATACATGGCACACTGTCTCACTACAGTGGCAAACAAGATGCCCCACTCCAGTCCCTCTCACTGTTCTCGATTTGCAATCTAGGGGGCGACAGTATATTTCTAGTGGGCCCACAGAACTTACCACGGCATTAGACCTAGTCCCCACCACGTTAGTGCGCCACATGTGGAGTTCGTTCTGCCTAGAAACACACTCTAGACTTCTTGACGTTTCACCGTCATCGTCCTCCCCTAATGCAATCTCCTCCTAAGTATCCGCAGATACTTATGGTTCCTTCCTCTCCACTACTTCGCACTCTTATACCTCACCGCGTATGTCTTTTAAAGTCTTTTAATCTTTTTTAATTATCCTAATGGTCGGCCCATCCTTCGTGCATCCCTTCAATGAGTCCCGACCACTAACTTTGCACATCCTTTCTCTCATCATTTCTCACATAGCACAGAGCTGGGATCACATCGCCATTTCCAATCTCAATTCTCAAACTTTCTCATCATACTCCATTTCTCACCATCATCTTATTCCAACATCTCTTTTCAAAACAATCTTTTCACAACTTTCTCGAAACTTTCTTCACATAGTCTTTCACAAAAATTTATTTTCACAATTCTTCCCAAATAGTTCCTTTTCAAGAATCTTTTCAAAAACTGCTTTTCGAAAACCTTTTCAAAAAATCTCTTTTCAAAAACCTTTTCAAAAGTTACAACTTTGCTGAGCGCTAATGGAGGAGCAAGCTCAACTCAACACTAGTCCCAGACTAAAACCAAAAACCAAGGAGCCCAGCTCCACTCATATCACATCTCTTTCACATAATCAACATCAATTCCCCAGCTCTGGCTCAACCCCATAACTATCATCAATTCATTCCCCAATCTCAACTCTTATCTCTTTCTATTCCATCTTATATCTTTCATCATTCTTCTTTTCTCTTATCATGTTTTCACTCTCAATTTCATTACTGTCACCACTTATTTATTTCATTCTCATATTAATTAACAGTATCCAATTTCAACATACATATTTAAATAAAGGAATATAAACATGCTATATACAAAGAATCAACACACAATACAATGTGGTCTTTGTCACCTTCGTATAAGTGGCCACGCAACACAAACAATTGCCACTATACTACTGACTCCGAACCACTAAGTTCCGATCTTTGAGATGATACGGAACGTCCTACTAAGTCACCTAACTACCACGGTGTCTTAGGAAAGCTTCTCTCTCACCTGAGGTCCAGCAATTTACTGCGTACCGTCGCCTCGGATCCCTTGTGCTGCCGGCTGCCCCAATCCCTTGTCTTTAAGGTTTTCCTCGTACTAAATAAAATACACTTACGTTATTATCTTGTTCTAAGAAAACCTTTTCTTATTTCATGACACTTTCCGTTCTTAATCAAAAGACTTAAAACACTATTGTTTTATCAAAACAATTCTCATATTTACTAGCACTTTAATTGTTTTAAAACCATTTGAAAACATTACATAAAAGGGTTTACATCATTTGGTTTGGTTGCTGGTCCGTCTTGGACATCACCAAAAACATGTTCAAAACACCGAAAAATGCCTCGTTTTCCATCCGGGTTTTTCTTAAATTAATCATTACTTGAAAGCTTTTCTTTAAACCACATGAAAACATTTTTGAAGTTAAGAAACAATTTAAGATAATTCGGGGCAGCGAAGGGTTACTTCATAAAAAGAATTATTTTAATCAAAATCCAGATTCAATTACTCACAAACCAATCGTTCAATCATAATTATAAATTAAACATTCATTTTCAAACAAACACTCACAAACATTTCGAATCAATCAAAAGAACTTAATATGTCATGGTGCTATTTCATTTCTATATAATTTCTTTAACTTAAAATTAACACTTTATTAATTAATTATAAACATACAACCAATTTAGTCAATCATCATGCGACTCACAGATAGTTTTAGTTTCATAAAACAAAGCACTTGGTCATACATGCATTCACATATCAAATTGCATCAAGATTTAAACAAATCATATTTATATTTACTTATTTATTTCCCTTTATCCTTAATTAAAAACAGGATAAGATTCAAACATCTATAACGCAATTTCAACTCATAAAGTTAACCAAATTTTTCATGAATTAAGAGCACCTTTTGAAATTGAGACACCTTGTGATTACATTTTGGACAATAAAGCCAAAAATCAAAGTCATGAAAATACTTTAAAAAATAATCAAATGCACCTAATATTTTCTTCTATCAAAACCGAATGGAATAAGAACCACATCACAATTCAAATAAATTTTTCTCAAAATAAAATTATAAACACAATCATTTTAACAAGTCAATCACATGCAAAAAGGAATCTAACCTATTGATCCTAGTGTAGGCCGAATCATCATCCTAGGAAAAACAAAGTCTTTGGTGCAAATTTCTTCATGCAAAACCTCAAAATTAACAAATCAAAACATACACTTTTAACACATGGTTTTAGAAAAATACCACTTCCTTTTTCTTCACAAAACCGTGACCTTTTGGTCACTTCAAACATATTTTCATTTCTATTTTTCTTTTGCATGTGCTTTTAAAATCATTTAAGGTGAAAGAGAATCACATGCAAGTTCGTTTTTATGAAAAATAATCATGATCCTTTGGTTTTCAAGGCTTGACCGAAAATCAATTAACAAAACCAAGAGGAAAACTTAACCTTTAGCTTTGAAACACTCATAGATTTAGATCAAAGCAAAACCATTTTGAAAAAGTTGTTTTCCTTTGCTTTCTCATCAAAACCGTGACATGCACACCAAGAAACAAGATTTTTTTGAGTACCAGAATCACATGCAAAACTTCAAGATCCAAGTTATGGAAAATCAAGGCAAGAATCAAATCTTTTTCAAGATTAAAACAATAGATCAAAGCCTTTTTGAAAAGAAAACCAAAGATCAAAGCTTAGAAAAATCAAAGTTAAAACCAAAGCATTTAAATCTCTTAGATCATCTTCAACAAGCATCAAATCAACATGCATGAACTCAAAACAAAATAAAAATCATCTCAACCTAATCTTCTAGACATGGCTGAATGGTAATGTCCATGGTTTAAGGTTCTACAAATTTATTTGGCTCTTGAAACTCAAGATCGAAGCTTAATAGGCACTTACAAACATAGATCCACAAGAAAATTAGACATGCAACAACAAAAGAACCTTACAAGACTTAGAAAATGAAAACTACTTAAAACACTCTTATGATATTCGAATACACAAAGAAAAGAGTAGATCTTCAACCACCTTCACTTGATCTTCAAGGTCTCCTAAAGCTTTTGGGTTTGATCTCCTTCTTCTCCTCTCCTCCAAGCTCACGGGTTCTCTCTCTCTCTCTCTCTATCTATTCCTTTTCTAAGAGCTAATGAGACTCCTAGAAGAAGTGTTTGGAAAATGAATGGGAAATGAAATGAGAAAGGGTGAAATAAACTAAGGCTTGGTGATATATATAGGCACACGAATATTTCCTTTGTTGCCCTTGGAATAATTCGGCCAAAGAGTGTTGGATGAAGGGTAAAATTGGCTTCATAAAAGCTTGCATGGCTCAAGCCAAGCCATGAGACAAATGGAGAAAAATTAGGCTTAATCCTCCTTCCTATTGGTTGGTCAACCTCTTAACCATGCTTAACACTAAACTAAACCTATAGGCTATTGATCTACTACCTTAGGGTGCAAGAAAGTCAAGCTCCACCATGCATGCACATGCACACCTAGCCGAACACACATGCACACACATACACCCATATGCATATATACATGTGTTATATTTTACTTCCTAATCATTTTTACTCTAAGACATATAATCACCAAGTTTACATAATAATTCAAATACTTGCAAGAAATCACATTAACATCATCATATACCAAACATGTATCAACCAACACGTGTATACCGAAAATAGATTACTTTTTCATAAAAGGACTCTTGTTGAAAATTCGCCATTTCTTTAAAATCACTTAACACTATGAAAACGTGAATTAGGAAAATTATCTAAGAAAATATTCTTTCAAAACGCTTTTCTCAAAAATGAATTTCTTTAGTATTTTAATTTAATACGAGGAATTTGCGGGGTGTTACATTCTCCCCAACTTAAAGATTTCTCGTCCCCGAGAAATACGTTGTGGATTGGGCAGCAAGGCATAAAATTCGCTCACATCATCTTGACTTCCATAAGAATGTTTTCCTCTGGCTTCGCGGTCGTATTCCCTTTTGCTGGTCTAGTTCACCTTGTCGTGCTCATTGTTTGTCGCGTTCAGACGAAGAAGTTCCACTCGCATCATCACTTGCGTGTCGAATCGGGTCAAGTCCAACGGACTAGCCGAAGAGGACGTCGCTCCTTTAGCTGATTGTCGTCACAAAAGTCCAACCAGAGGTTCGGACTTAGGGAAAATCAAGTAAACAAAAATGCACACATCTCCAAAAACACAAGGTTTTACCTAAAATCCTCAGACATTTACTATTCTCTACAACTTTTTGGCTCTCTCTAACTCACAATAATCACTCCTTCCATTAATTTCCCTTCTAACTCTATGGTTTTCATCTATCATTTTTCTAACTTAAGGGGATTCTATTATATCTTGGGCTTACTTACTTCCTCAGATAACCTCACTTCTTTTCTTAAATTCGTCCCAAACTTCGATCAAGCCTATCACTTTCACCGTCTACACCATTGATTAGGGTGTAGGGTAAGCCTAATCCTCAATTTTTGTAACACCCTAATAATTACTACCCTTAATTCCCAAGTTTAAAAAAATGTGTACTCAAAAATTCCTTTTTAATATAATAAAATCACCCGTCAAACGGACGGAGTTTTGCTTGTTTTTCGGACTAATCCAAAATTCAACCTGTGATAAACAATTTCAAATAAACAACCAATAGCCAGCAGGGCTTCAGATTATATCTCTAAAACATATCAAGGCCCAAAGGGCTCCAAATACATAAGAGTGCATTAATTAATCGGAGTAATAGCGGAAAATACTAAGTTTGAGTGTCATAATCAAAACATATAACTTTGTTAAAACAAAATACACTAAGTCTCAATCAAAATATACATATTAAATTTACATCCAAATATTATAATAGACTTAGGTCCATATTATATTTTAAACCCAAAACACCCTACTCTCCCTGTAAGGGAAAGTACTCCTGCTCGGCCGGGGGCTGTGCCTGCTCAATCTCAGCACCTGTAAATGTAAGGGAGTGAGCATTGCACATGAATAGAAAAGCAGTTTCTAGATAGACATAACAACTAACCAGGCCAAACACAATTAGCAATTTATTCACATAAATACAAATTCATCGCCAGCATACCATATTTTCCAATTCCATTATTTTATAAATGTCGGTTCCCTTTTTAGTTAGTTCATTTCCACCATTTGATTCCCTTTTTTTCTTTTTTTCCGTTCCCAAAGAAATCCCTTTTTAAACCCTTACCTTTTCCTTATTTTTACGGTGTATGTATGTCTCCACCAAATCGAAGGCCTACATACATACACCAATCACGATGTATGTCTCCACCAAATCGAAGGCCTACATACATCGCGTTTCCATTACCGTTACCTTGTCCAATTTTATTCCCTTACCTCTTTCCTTATTTTTACGGTGCATGTATGTCTCCACCAAATCGAAGGCCTACATACATACACCAATCACGATGTATGTCTCCACCAAATCGAAGGCCTACATACATCGCGTTCCATTACCATACCTTGTCCAATTTTATTCCCTTACCTATTTCCTTATTTTTACGGTGTATGTATGTCTCCACCAAATCGAAGGCCTACATACATACACCAATCACGATGTATGTCTCCACCAAATCGAAGGCCTACATACATCGCGTTTCCATTACCATTACCTTGTTCAATTTTATTCCCTGTTTCCTTTATTCATTTCCTTTTATTTACGGTGTATGTATGTCTCCACCAAATCGAAGGCCTACATACATACACCAATCACGATGTATGTCTCCACCAAATCGAAGGCCTACATACATCGCTTTTCCTTTACCGTTTACCTTATTTTATCCATTGTCCTTTCCTTTTTCCTTTTTATTTAGGGTGTATGTATGTCTCCACCAAATCGAAGGCCTACATACATCGCCCCGTTTACGTTGTATTGTCTCCCCCAAATCAAAGGCCTACAATACAACACCATTTTACGATGTATCGTCTCCCCCAAATCGAAGGCCTACGATACATCACCATGCTTATCCAATGTTAGTTGTCCATATTATATGCCATTAATTTGTCTACCAATTCCATTTAGTATTTACAAAAGTATTCCAAGCACAAGCACCATCATATTTATAATCAAATAACCACAATTCACTTTTCACATAAACAATTAGATTACAAATAATAACAAACATCACCTTTCATGTAATCATGCAATCACCCACATTTCTTTTGCACTTGTCCAAATTATTGATTTAAAATCCTAAATTAGGGGTTCATGCCATTTAATTTTCCTCCATAAAAACCTAACCTCATTCTTTACTTCCTAAAGTTCCATAATTGCCAATTAAGCCTATTTCCAACATTTTCCTTAGTTCCTAAATTGAGATTTCTAATTTTCTACCCTAACACGTAAACTCCTAGCCAACCATTATATCCAAATACAAACCCTTTCCTAGAACAAGCCAATGCTCACTATAACCACTCCCTTACCTTAACCTTGTAGAGAGAGAAGGGAGTACCAAACCCTAACTCTTTGAAATCTTCCCCTTTTGAGTTTCAATCAAATAGCCTCCAAGTGTGTAGTGAGAGCGAGGAGGAGAGCTTGATCCTACTTAGCCATGGTGTAGAGAGAGAAAGCTTCAAGGCTATGGAGGAGAGAGAAACTATACCCACAATGACCAAACAAAGCAAGAACGATTAGAGATTGATGATAGTTTGTGTAAGTTGAAGGAGAAAGGAATGAAACTCAAATCAACTTACTTAGATGTGATGATTCTCCATGGTGGGTGTTCTTGAAGCTTCAAGGATGGAGAGAGAAAATTGGGGATTGAAGTGGGTGAGAGGAAATAGAAGAGATTGATGAATGATTATGTGTTAGTGTGTGATGGGGATTGATTTTTGGTAGTTTATTATGGATCTAAGGGAGGATTTGAGGATGAAATTAGAGAGATAGAAGAGAGAGCTTCGTGCCCTAGAGAGAGAAAGACAAAGGAATGAATGAGGAAGAAGACCCCAAGCACGTTTTATTTCTGATGCAGTACGCACTACTCGAGTAGTCAGTGGACTACTCGAGTAGTCCAAGTTTTCTGGACTTTCTGTTTCTCCCAACTACTCGATTACTCAGTGAATTACTCGAGTAATTGGTGAATTACTCGAGTAATTGGTGAATTACTCGAGTAGTTCTGGTACTACTCGAGTAGTCTGACCAGTTCTCTTTTTCCTTGGCATTTCAAAATGCCATAACTTCTTCGTTACCCGTCGGATCTCGCTCAAATTTGAAAGCAAGCTTCCTCACATATTACCCTTCACATCCAACGGTGGAATTTACGTTTTGAGTTGTAAATATTTATTTTTAATTTCCTAATATAGGGTGTTTACAACACCGAAAACATTGCTTCTAACGCTCTTTTGTTCATCTTTCAACCTCCTTTCTGATGCCAATACTTCTTGACTTCCTTATGGCATTCAAAGAACTCCTAATCCATCCTTTTAAATCCTTTTTACAATAATCCTTACTTCCAAATCTTATCATTATTCTAATTACTCTTAGAATTAAAATTCGGGATGTTACAATTCTCCCCCACTTATTAGAATTTCGACCCCGAAATTCCGTTGAGTTTCGTAATTGGAGAACCATCCCATTGGTAAAAATTTCGACTATGGTCTTCACCTCCCTTCAGTTTTTATTCCCCACTCCAGGTGTGGTTAGGGTCATGCCTACTTTAGTGCCCGTCTTCTAATACTGTGTATTATCTCTATCTACAGAGGATCGTTCGTTTTCTTATTATTAAAGTTCCATCTCCCATTCCTTGGATTGAAATCCTCCCCCACAGAGCATTGACATACTTGATTATATCCATGCTAAGGGGCGTAATCATCCGTTGCCCAGAATAGAGTACACAGGTTCCCAACTGGTATTCAAGGTTGAAAAGAGGATACATGGGTAACTATCTATCGGTAGGCATAGAACTATGCCGGGTTTCTATGACTTGGCGAATTTCTCGCACATATACCTTAGATGCTTGAAGCTTGAAGAGAGTGAAGATGAAAAGAAGAAACATGAAGCACTCAAGAATGAGTCTCATGGTCTTTGCAAGATGACCCAGGATGGACTGGATACATGTCAAGCAAGAAGACAATGGAGATTATCCCCAAAGTGTGCATTTTCAGCAGAGAGTCGTCAAAGGGTGCGTTTCTATGGATCTGCGGCTAACTGGTTGATCTCGATCGATCGGAGTCCTATCAAATGCACAGGGTCCCAAAAGACTGAGATTATCACTTGCGGTGTTTCGACGTAACGTCTTGATTGAGATTCCACTTCGTGACTTCACTTTTATCCCGTTCACCTTTTACTCCTTCAAGTGAGTCTAGCAAAGTCCATTTTAGAATCAATCTTCACCACATTCGCATTCTACTTCGATGCTACTTCATTCCCATACGTTTGACAATTCCAATTCGATAAAAGAATTCTTAGAGATCGGTTCCACTTGAGGGTCAAGGTCAAGGTCTAGTTATTCTTTCTTAATTCGGTGTCGTTTTGGGAAGGTCTTGTTTTATCCCTAGTTTAACTCTCGTTCGATCCTCCGCAGAGCGTTTGGAACTATCGGTTTGGTAGCCCTATAGCTTATGGTATGGTTACTAGTTTTTGTCGCTCGGACAGGATCCGAATTGAGTCGTTAAGTCTCCCCCAATTTGTATCAACTTATCTGATTATGCCGGTGCCTGGAAGCAGGGAATCGAATGTGTCAGCTTCTGATTGGAGCGAGAGATCTTTGATTCGCGATAAAAAAGTCGCTACTTCAAGGTTAAGTCAAACCAAGGAAAGTGAGGAGGAAAAGATCTACTTGCACGAATTGAGGTACTAACTAAGCCTTTAATATGTCAGCAATCCTTTACAATCTATTTCGAGTTGGATCTCAAGGAAAGCTTGAATGAGTTTGATACTCAACAAGAAAGCTAATGGAATCTGACCTTTCTATCACCTTAAGTCTTGCACTACTCTCAATACCGAGATTCGTGTTGGATGAATGACCCGTTGGTGGTCATTCATTCAATTTGTTTGGTCTCTGTGTAGAGACTTCAAGAGGTTACTAGTTAAGCTTTTCTAATGGGTGACTATTCAGGAACCTTGGTAAGATTCCCTATGAGACTTGGGTTATCTAAGTTTCAGTTTGGCTTTTTGATGGTTAGGGGTGGTGCTTATAGAATTTATTCCATTCTTTCTAAGGTAGGGTATTCGATTACGCTATTCTTAAATAGATAATATGGCTTAAGGCTCTTATGCCTTGGTTTTATTTTGGGCCTACTACCCGCTTCCTTTTAAGGAGCTTGGAAACGACCCCATTCGGGTTGATTTCTTTGCTTCTAAAGGATCTACTTCCTTGGAGGGTTTCCATTTCTATTGTTTCAATTTCATTAGCAGGATTGCAATGGTATCATCCGTTAGTAGTTGCAAAGATTGAGGTGATCAATCTCAACCTCGCGTCTACCAACAGCGCACCATTGTCGGGTTCTTATTTTTGCCGAAAACCATTGTTCGATTGTTCAATCTTGGTTGATCTCGGCGTGGATACTTGGTAAGGTTGTCCAGATTTGATTTACTCGCGATGACCGTTCAGGAATCTTGTTGATAAGACTCCCAGTAGGTTTTGGACTGCCAAAGTCTGGTTTAGCTTTTCAGGGAAGCTGGAGATGGTTTCTAGGGTGAACTTGATTCCCTTAAGAACTTCATGTGAAGGATTCGAATAAGGTACCATTCAAGTCGACTTAATTTCTTCTAATGGTGGTACTTCTCATGAAATCTTATGTCGGATTGGTTCTTGTGCTACTTCGAAGCTTTCAATGACATTGACAATCGACAAGCGCGAAGATCAAGATGGTCAGTCTCAATCTCACATTTTACCAATAGCAACATCATCGTCAGGTTTGTTGACAATATCATCTCTTAATAGTTGCAAGAGTAAGGACGACCAATCCTACCCTTACACTCTATTAAACGACGACACCATCGAGGGATCTAGTTGAGTTTAAACTAACATCCTATAGTCTATTGCTGTCACAACCTAGTCCTGGAGAAGTTAGCAAGTGAACACATATATAAATATGTAGTTATATATGTATCCTATTCGCCTAACTTAGACACTTGACTATACATATCGGTTACTCGCTTGGTGAGTAAACCACAGGAGTTGTGAGTCCAAACTCCAAAGGCCGAGGAAAAACTGCTTTGATACCAAAATGTAACACCCTAATAATTACTACCCTTAATTCCCAAGTTTAAAAAAATATGTACTCAAATATTCCTTTTTAATATAATAAAATCACCCGTCAAACGGACGGAGTTTTGCTTGTTTTTCGGACGAATCCAAAATTCAACCTGTGATAAACAATTTCAAATAAACAACCAATAGCCAGCAGGGCTTCAGATTATATCTCTAAAACATATCAAGGCCCAAAGGGCTCCAAATACATAAGAGTGCATTAATTAATCGGAGTAATAGCGGAAAATACTAAGTTTGAGTGTCATAATCAAAACATATAACTTTGTTAAAACAAAATACACTAAGTCTCAATCAAAATATACATATTAAATTTACATCCAAATATTATAATAGACTTAGGTCCATATTATATTTTAAACCCAAAACACCCTACTCTCCCTGTAAGGGAAAATACTCCTGCTCGGCCGGGGGCTGTGCCTGCTCAATCTCAGCACCTGTAAATGTAAGGGAGTGAGCATTGCACATGAATAGAAAAGCAGTTTCTAGATAGACATAACAACTAACCAGGCCAAACACAATTAGCAATTTATTCACATAAATACAAATTCATCGCCAGCATACCATATTTTCCAATTCCATTATTTTATAAATGTCGGTTCCCTTTTTAGTTAGTTCATTTCCACCATTTGATTCCCTTGTTTTCATTTTCTCCGTTCCCAAAGAAATCCCTTTTTAAACCCTTACCTTTTCCTTATTTTTACGGTGTATGTATGTCTCCACCAAATCGAAGGCCTAAATACATACACCAATCACGATGTATGTCTCCACCAAATCGAAGGCCTACATACATCGCGTTCCATTACCATACCTTGTCCAATTTTATTCCCTTACCTCTTTCCTTATTTTTACGGTGTATGTATGTCTCCACCAAATCGAAGGCCTACATACATACACCAATCACGATATATGTCTCCACCAAATCGAAGGCCTACATACATCGCGTTTCCATTACCATTACCTTGTTCAATTTTATTCCCTGTTTCCTTTATTCATTTCCTTTTATTTACGGTGTATGTATGTCTCCACCAAATCGAAGGCCTACATACATACACCAATCACGATGTATGTCTCCACCGAATCGAAGGCTTACATACATCGCTTTTCCTTTACCGTTTACCTTATTTTATCCATTGTCCTTTCCTTTTTCCTTTTTCTTTAGGGTGTATGTATGTCTCCACCAAATCGAAGGCCTACATACATACACCATCGACGATGTATGTCTCCACCAAATCTATGTCTCCACCAAATCGAAGGCCTACATACATCGCCCCGTTTACGTTGTATTGTCTCCCCCAAATCGAAGGCCTACAATACAACACCATTTTACGATGTATCGTCTCCCCCAAATCGAAGGCCTACGATACATCACCATGCTTATCCAATGGTAGTTGTCCATATTATATGCCATTAATTTGTCTACCAATTCCATTTAGTATTTACAAAAGTATTCCAAGCACAAGCACCATCATATTTATAATCAAATAACCACAATTCACTTTTCACATAAACAATTACAGTACAAATAATAACAAACATCACCTTTCATGTAATCATGCAATCACCCACATTTCTTTTGCACTTGTCCAAATTATTGATTTAAAATCCTAAATTAGGGGTTCATGCCATTTAATTTTCCTCCATAAAAACCTAACCTCATTCTTTACTTCCTAAAGTTCCATAATTGCCAATTAAGCCTATTTCCAACATTTTCCTTAGTTCCTAAATTGAGATTTCTAATTTTCTACCCTAACACGTAAACTCCTAGCCAACCGTTATATCTAAATACAAACCCTTTCCTAGAACAAGCCAATGCTCACTATAACCACTCCCTTACCTTAACCTTGTAGAGAGAGAAGGGAGTACCAAACCCTAACTCTTTGAAATCTTCCCCTTTTGAGTTTCAATCAAATAGCCTCCAAGTGTGTAGTGAGAGCGAGGAGGAGAGCTTGATCCTACTTAGCCATGGTGTAGAGAGAGAAAGCTTCAAGGCTATGGAGGAGAGAGAAACTATACCCACAATGACCAAACAAAGCAAGAACGATTAGAGATTGATGATAGTTTGTGTAAGTTGAAGGAGAAAGGAATGAAACTCAAATCAACTTACTTAGATGTGATGATTCTCCATGGTGGGTGTTCTTGAAGCTTCAAGGATGGAGAGAGAAAATTGGGGATTGAAGTGGGTGAGAGGAAATAGAAGAGATTGATGAATGATTATGTGTTAGTGTGTGATGGGGATTGATTTTTGGTAGTTTATTATGGATCTAAGGGAGGATTTGAGGATGAAATTAGAGAGAGAGAAGAGAGAGCTTCGTGCCCTAGAGAGAGAAAGACAAAGGAATGAATGAGGAAGAAGACCCCAAGCACGTTTTATTTCTGATGCAGTACGCACTACTCGAGTAGTCCGTGGACTACTCGAGTAGTCCAAGTTTTCTGGACTTTCTGTTTCTCCCAACTACTCGATTACTCAGTGAATTACTCGAGTAATTGGTGAATTACTCGAGTAGTTCTGGTACTACTCGAGTAGTCTGACCAGTTCTCTTTTTCCTTGGCATTTCAAAATGCCATAACTTCTTCGTTACCCGTCGGATCTCGCTCAAATTTGAAAGCAAGCTTCCTCACATATTACCCTTCACATCCAACGGTGGAATTTACTGTAGGTTTCTATGTTTTGATGCTAACAACCTTTCTCCAAGCAACAACATTATCAACAAGGAAGCTATCTCATGAAGAATAGAATTAGGATTTAGTTTGATTCTAATGCAATGTAATATTTAATTTTATGCAATGTAATATTTAATTTTATGCAATGCATATCATGAGAGTGGGTAGCTTTAGGTGATCTTAATGAAGCTTATAATAATGTTTGATTAAGAGTGAAGAAAACTTAATCTTGATTATAATAGCTCATATTAAAGTTATTGTGAAAATCCATTTGAAAAACTTTGTTTTTAGTCCATATCTGATCAGGTCACTCGAGTAATGAGTTTGCCTTTACTCGAGTAATGTGTGTTGTTATAGGTTAATCGAGTAATGAGTTATTCGTCACTCGAGTAACGTATTTCAACATGTGTTAATCGAGTAGTGTGTTACACTTCACTCGAGTAACTTGAACAGTGGCAGAAAAATTATAAAAGGACTTCATTTTTACATGAACAAGGTTACACACTCTTTTACAATTTTCTATTGAGAAATAAACTTTCATTTTTCAAGAGCTATTACACACTTCCTTTGAGAAATCAAGATTCAACATATTTCTTCTATTCTTCACTCAAGATTAATCATTGTTCTAAGTTTTCTTTGAGATCAATATTTTTTTGTTCTTAATTGTGTTGAAGCTTTGCAACAAGAGGTTGCACATTTCAAGAGTTCAACAAAGGTGAAGAATTTCACAAGCAAGTCTTTGAAGGTTTATCAAAGCAAGATTGAAAAGGATTTGGTTGGAAGCATCTTCAACAAATCAACAAGAGAAGACGGAAATTCAATTGGGTTAGAATTTCAAAGTGTTTGGTACACACTTTGAAGAAGGGTTAAGATAGGATAGCTTTGTGAGAAAGTTGCATCTTAAACATTGTAATTCTAACAATTGAATTTGTCTAGTAGAAACTCTTTATCATTTTGATAAAGGGGACTGGATGTAGCTTTCAAGTGGGTGAAAGTGAATCAGGATAAAATCACCGTCTTCATTGTTTCTTTTCTTGTTTGCATTAATTCAAGAACAATTGAATTTTAGGTTAGAATTGGGGTTTTTCAATTCATTATCAATTGACCTAAAATTGGTTGGTAAATTTACTTGCAATTGTTCATAGCATTCATACATAGTTTGTTGAATCATCATAGTATTGCGATTCTAAAAGAATTCTCATCAAAACTCTTTTACTATTCGATTTTTACCCAGATTACTCGAGTGAATTGTGGATTACTCGATTAATCTGAAAGCTGTTTTGAACTTTACTCGAGTGAGACTTCTGATACTCGAGTGAAATAAAATTTGCTTGCGTAATACTCGATTAAAAGGTATTTTACTCGAGTAACCTGACTTGTTTTTGAAAGAAAATTTATTTTCTTAAAATCATTCTCTACGGTGATCGAAATATCTGTACTAAGGCTCTAATATTCTATCCCCCCCCCCTCTAGACTATATTGAGCTGCTTGTTGGTTTCCAACAAGTGGTATCAGAGCTCGGACGAAAAATTCCGAGCCTTAAAAAGCTTTTTCGAAAAGATCCTTTTACTTGGAAACAATGGGCTCAATTTCAAATCCTTTTGGTGGTGAAGGAGCTTCCATTAACCGCCCCCCACTATTCAATGGTGAGGGATACACTTATTGGAAGGTCCGAATGAAAATTTTTATACAAGCCATAGATATGGAAATTTGGAACGCCATAGAGAATGGACCTTTTGTTCCACAAACTAAAGTAAATGATGTTGTTTCTGTAAAACCAAAATCGAGTTGGAATGATGATGATAAGAAGAAAGTTCAATTTGATTTAAAAGCGAAAAATATCATCACATCCGCTCTTTCATATGATGAGTTCTTTAGAGTGTCTCAATGCGTTGATGCTAAACAAATGTGGGACACACTACAAGTCACACATGAGGGCACGTCTGAGGTTAGAAGGGCTAGGTTAAATACACTCGTGCATGAATATGAACTCTTTCGTATGTTACCTAATGAAAATATAGGTGACATGCAAAAGCGTTTCACACATATTATAAATCATCTTTCGGCTCTTGGTAAAGTACTAACAAATGGTGAAGTTGTTAATAAGATTTTGAGATGTCTTAGCAGGGAATGGCAACCTAAGGTGACGGCCATTATGGAAGCTAAGGACTTGGACCAAATTGAATTAGCAACTCTATTCGGAAAGCTTCAAGAGCATGAAATGGAGCTTGGGAGGTTATCCATGAATGAAGATGCCGATAGGAAGAAAAAGGGAATAGCTCTCAAATCAACTTCAAAATCCCTTAAGGCACAAGAGGAAAACCCTCAAATGGATGACTCGGACTCCGACATAGATGATGAGACCCTTGGCTTGTTAGTCAAAAATCTTGGAAGATTCCTTAAGAAAAAAGGTAACTTTAATAGAAATAGACCAAGAGATTCTAAGGACACTCAATCAAGGAACAAGACTAACAAAGAGAATATCAAGTGTCATGGGTGTAGGAAGCTTGGTCACTATAGATCAAATTGTCCAACTAACTCTAAGAAGTCCGAAGGTGACATTTGGAAGCCCAACTCATCTAAAGGCAAAAGGGCTTATATAGTGTGGGATGAACCGGAGAATCAATCCTCATCTAGCTCATCGGAAGATGAAGAACTTGCAAACCTTTGTTTAATGACGAAGCTTGATGAAGAAGAATCTTCGAGCATGAAATCAAGTGAAAACGTCAATGAGGTAGATTATCTTTCCGATGCTAGCTCTAGTTCTAATTTCCCCTCATTTAATGAATTGTACAATGTGTATGTAGAGATGCATAAAGAGTTGAAGAAACTTGCTAAAATAAATGTTGAAAGAAAGAATTTTATTATGAAGCAACATGAAAAGATTTTGGAACTTCAAAACTCTTTAGAGGAGCTTAAGCTTCAAAATGAAACACTTGAACTCATTTATACAAACTCTACATGCAATTGCGAATTGAAAACAAATGAGACTCCATCTTGTGAGAATTGCAAATTCTTAGAAAAAGAAGTTTTCAATTTAAATGATCGGATTGCAAGGCTCATGAGAGGAGATACATGCTTAGATCATTTGCTTTCAACTCAAAGGAACAATAGTAATAGATCCGGTCTTGGCTATACCAAACCTAAGAAACGCAATTATCGCAAAGTTGGTGTATTTTCTAAGATTAATTTTTCTAAAAACCCAACTTGCCATTATTGTGGGATTTTTGGGCATACCACGAATAAATGTAACATAAAGAAGTTTGGTATACCAAGCGGTGAATATATTTGGATTGTTAAGGGGAGCTCACCCCATGCTAACAACAAAGGACCCAAGACAACTTGGGTACCTAAATCAAACAAATAATAATTGTTTTGTAGGTGTGTCTTCGAACCAAGGAACGTAGATGGTACTTGGATAGTGGGTGTTCGAGACACATGACGGGAGACAAAACGCACTTCACTCAACTTACTTCAAAAAGTGGTGGATATGTGACTTACGGCGACAACAACAAGGGCAAAATTCTATTCTTTATTTGAATGTGTGTTAATTGCTAAATGCTAAGTGTTTCTATGTGTTTGTGTGCATGAAAATGATTTTGCATGAAAATTTGAAATTTTAAGTTTTTCAGCAGTTTACTCGATTAACAGATGTTTTCACTCGAGTAATTTTTAAATCTCTTTCGGCTTACTCGATTAATTGCATCTGTCACTCGATTAATTTTTAAATCACTTTCGGCTTACTCGATTACCTGATACTGTCACTCGAGTAAAATATTTTCATCTTTCGGCTTACTCGATTAAACTTGATTTCACTCGATTAAGGAACGAAATACTCGAGTAACGTATCATTTCACTCGAGTAACGCGCGTCAGTATAAAACCTGAACTGCTGCATTTTGCATCATTTTTCCGAATTCTTCTCTCTCTTCATACGAGTTTTTCTCTTCTTCTCTCTAAAGTTCATCATCAATCCGTCCCAAATGGCCTAAAATCATCCATTAAAAACAAAATCCTTCCACATATCAACCTTATAACACCATTTCTTCATCAAACATTCATCAATTTCACCCAAATCCTCACAAATCCGAAAATCCCCAAATTCACAAACCCTAACCCTAAAACCCCATATTCCGAATTTCATCACAACAATTCAGCAATTATGTCTTCTTCCTCACACCAACCTCTAAGAAAGAAAGCTAAACAAGCTACTGGACGCAATAATCCTTGGTTTTCTCAAGCGGAAAGGGATTCACGTGGTCCAAAATTCGACCGTCGAACGTTTGGCATAACACGGTATGTGAAGTTTGATTGGTTGCGTAAGGAACAATTTCATTTTGTTGATGACTTAGAATTTCAGAATGTTAAGAGGTTTTTGGAGTTTAATACTCATTACTATCCTAGGCTAGTCAAACAATTTTATCAAAATTTCACTAAGTTGGATGGTGAGTATCAGACTATGGTTAGAGGAGTTCATTTTGTGATCAAACCTGCTGATTTGACTTTGATGTTTGGGTTAGAGGATAAAGGAACATATATTGGTGATGATGAGTGTGATGATTTAGCTGTGGATACTAGTAAGATTTATACTGATCTTTTGCGTCCTGGTGAAAGTTGGGATGGTAAAGCAACTAAAAATGTCTCACCTTTACATGCTGAGGATAGGATGCTTATGTACATTGTGACTTATTGTCTTGTTCCAAAGTGTAATCAAAATTATGCACAACTTCAAGATGATGATCTGAAATTGTTTCATGGAATTAAAAAGAGATATGAAATCAATTGGAACAAAACTTTTCTTGCTAGAATGCATGCTGCAGCTGAATCTCCTCCTACTCAGTATTTACCATATCCTATGCATGTGACTAAGATTATGAGGTATTATAGAGTTCCATTTGCTGATGATGAATCATATGAACGTGAAGTGAAAAACAATTGGTGTATCAATGATTCTCATATTAGCTACATGAAGATTGCTTGGCATAGGCCTACGCGTTCTTGGTTGTGGAAAACGCAAATCAAAGCTTTGGAGCAAGGTGCTCAAGCTTCTGGTTCTTCGCGTGGTGATCGGGCTGGTACTTCTGCTCCTACTACTTCTGCTCATCCTCCTTCTACTGATCATATGGAAACGGATCATATTGAGGATTATATTGACTTAGAAAATTTGAACACTCCGTTTGATCCTCAAGCTGCACATGAGTCTTTGGTTCAACACATAAATGAACAATTTGCAGCTATGGAGAAGCGTCAAGATGTGAAGAATATTGCTATGGAGCAACGTCTGATGGATCATATTTCTGGACTCTTTTCCCATCACTTTCCACCTCCACCTCATCCTTAGTTCATGTGGTTGATGTTGTTCTTTGGACATTTTATTTTTCTTTTATATGCATTTCACTGACTATTTTATGGTTATATTTTCTATGTTATGTTTCAGACTTTGTTTATGTATTTGCTGTTCATGGTTGATGACTATGTTGGATACATTGTGGTACTATGTTTTGTGGTGCTTTGTTTTGGATTGTTATATTTAAATTATGGCACTATTCTGGATTGTTATATGGTTAGAGACTATACTCTGCTTTTGGATTTTATTCATTACGTCTTAACTATATTTTCATTCTTTATCATAGTTACTACACTTACCTTCCACTTTTGGCAAAGGATTTTTCTCAACATTTATATTTTTTTTAATGATGCCAAAAGGGGGAGAATATTTTGTTGATGTTGTTCTTGTAGGTTAAGTTTTATTTTATTTTTCCTAAGTGTCTAACATTTAGGGGGAGTATTTTAAAACTTAGTGCTTAATTGCAAAGGAGGTTTGTCATCATCAAAAAGGGGGAGTTTGTATGTTTCTATGTTTTGATGCTAACAACCTTTCTCCAAGCAACAACATTATCAACAAGGAAGCTATCTCATGAAGAATAGAATTAGGATTTAGTTTGATTCTAATGCAATGTAATATTTAATTTTATGCAATGCATATCATGAGAGTGGAAAAACTTTGTTTTTAGTCCATATCTGATCAGGTCACTCGAGTAATGAGTTTGCCTTTACTCGAGTAATGTGTGTTGTTATAGGTTAATCGAGTAATGAGTTATTCGTCACTCGAGTAACGTATTTCAACATGTGTTAATCGAGTAGTGTGTTACACTTCACTCGAGTAACTTGAACAGTGGCAGAAAAATTATAAAAGGACTTCATTTTTACATGAACAAGGTTGCACACTCTTTTACAATTTTCTATTGAGCAATACACTTTCATTTTTCAAGAGCTATTGCACACTTCCTTTGAGAAATCAAGATTCAACAAATTTCTTCTATTCTTCACTCAAGATTAATCATTGTTCTAAGTTTTCTTTGAGATCAATATTTTTTAGTTCTTAATTGTGTTGAAGCTTTGCAACAAGAGGTTGCACATTTCAAGAGTTCAACAAAGGTGAAGAATTTCACAAGCAAGTCTTTGAAGGTTTATCAAAGCAAGATTGAAAAGGATTTGGTTGGAAGCATCTTCAACAAATCAACAAGAGAAGACGAAAATTCAATTGGGTTAGAATTTCAAAGTGTTTGGTACACACTTTGAAGAAGGGTTAAGATAGGATAGCTTTGTGAGAAAGTTGCATCTTAAACATTGTAATTCTAACAATTGAATTTGTCTAGTAGAAACTCTTTATCATTTTGATAAAGGGGACTGGATGTAGCTTTCAAGTGGGTGAAAGTGAATCAGGATAAAATCACCGTCTTCATTGTTTCTTTTCTTGTTTGCATTAATTCAAGAACAATTGAATTTTAGGTTAGAATTGGGGTTTTTCAATTCATTATCAATTGACCTAAAATTGGTTGGTAAATTTACTTGCAATTGTTCATAGCATTCATACATAGTTTGTTGAATCATCATAGTATTGCGATTCTAAAAGAATTCTCATCAAAACTCTTTTACTATTCGATTTTTACCCAGATTACTCGAGTGAATTGTGGATTACTCGATTAATCTGAAAGCTGTTTTGAACTTTACTCGAGTGAGACTTCTGATACTCGAGTGAAATAAAATTTGCTTGCGTAATACTCGATTAAAAGGTATTTTACTCGAGTAACCTGACTTGTTTTTGAAAGAAAATTTATTTTCTTAAAATCATTCTCTACGGTGATCGAAATATCTGTACTAAGGCTCTAATATTCTATTCACCCCCCCTCTAGACTATATTGAGCTGCTTGTTGGTTTCCAACATTTACGTTTTGAGTTGTAAATATTTTATTTTTAATTTCCTAATATAGGGTGTTTACAACACCGAAAACATTGCTTCTAACGCTCTTTTGTTCATCTTTCAACCTCGTTTCTGATGCCAATACTTCTTGACTTCCTTATGGCATTCAAAGAACTCCTAATCCATCCTTTTAAATCCTTTTTACAATAATCCTTACTTCCAAATCTTATCATTATTCTAATTACTCTTAGAATTAAAATTCGGGATGTTACAATTCTCCCCCACTTATTAGAATTTCGTCCCCGAAATTCCGTTGAGTTCCGTAATTGGAGAACCATCCCATTGGTAAAAATTTCGACTATGGTCTTCACCTCCCTTCAGTTTTTATTCCCCACTCCAGGTGTGGTTAGGGTCATGCCTACTTTAGTGCCCGTCTTCTAATACTGTGTATTATCTCTATCTACACAGGATCGTTCGTTTTCTTATTGTTAAAGTTCCATCTCCCATTCCTTGGATTGAAATCCTCCCCCACTTAGCATTGACATACTTGATTATATCCATGCTAAGGGGCGTAATCATCCGTTGCCCAGAATAGAGTACACAGGTTCCCAACTGGTATTCAAGGTTGAAAAGAGGATACATGGGTAACTATCTATCGGTAGGCATAGAACTATGCCGGGTTTCTATGACTTGGCGAATTTCTCGCACATATACCTTAGATGCTTGAAGCTTGAAGAGAGTGAAGATGAAAAGAAGAAACATGAAGCACTCAAGAATGAGTCTCATGGTCTTTGCAAGATGACCCAGGATGGACTAGATACATGTCAAGCAAGAAGACAATGGAGATTATCCCCAAAGTGTGCATTTTCAGCAGAGAGTCGTCAAAGGGTGTGTTTCTATGGATCTGCGGCTAACTGGTTGATCTCGATCGATCGGAGTCCTATCAAATGCACAGGGTCCCAAAAGACTGAGATTATCACTTGCGGTGTTTCGACGTAACGTCTTGATTGAGATTCCACTTCGTGACTTCACTTTTATCCCGTTCACCTTTTACTCCTTCAAGTGAGTCTAGCAAAGTCCATTTTAGAATCAATCTTCACCACATTCGCATTCTACTTCGATGCTACTTCATTCCCATACGTTTGACAATTCCAATTCGATAAAAGAATTCTTAGAGATCGGTTCCACTTGAGGGTCAAGGTCAAGGTCTAGTTGTTGTTTCTCAATTCGGTGTCGTTTTGGGAAGGTCTTGTTTTATCCCTAGCTTAACTCTCGTTCGATCCTCCGCAGAGCGTTTGGAACTATCGGTTTGGTAGCCCTATAGCTTATGGTATGGTTACTAGTTTTTGTCGCTCGGACAGGATCCGAATTGAGTCGTTAAGTCTCCCCCACTTTGTATCAACTTATCTGATTATGCTGGTGCCCGGAAGCAGGGAATCGAATGTGTCAGCTTCTGATTGGAGGGAGAGATCTTTGATTCGCGATCAAAAGTCGCTACTTCAAGGTTAAGTCAAACCAAGGAAAGTGAGGAGGAAAAGATCTACTTGCACGAATTGAGGTACTAACTAAGCCTTTAATATGTCAGCAATCCTTTACAATCTATTTCGAGTTGGATCTCAAGGAAAGCTTGAATGAGTTTGATACTCAACAAGAAAGCTAATGGAATCTGACCTTTCTATCACCTTAGGTCTTGCACTACTCTCAATATCGAGATTCGTGTTGGGTGAACGACCCGTTGGTGGTCATTCATTCAATTTGTTTGGTCTCTGTGTAGAGACTTCAAGAGGTTACTAGTTAAGCTTTTCTAATGGGTGACTATTCAGGAACCTTGGTAAGATTCCCTATGAGACTTGGGTTATCTAAGTTTCAGTTTGGCTTTTTGATGGTTAGGGGTGGTGCTTATAGAATTTATTCCATTCTTTCTAAGGTAGGGTATTCGATTACGCTATTCTTAAATAGATAATATGGCTTATGGCTCTTATGCCTTGGTTTTATTTTGGGCCTACTACCCGCTTCCGTTTAAGGAGCTTGGAAAGGACCCCATTCGGGATGATTTCTTTGCTTCTAAAGGATCTACTCCCTTGGAGGGTTTCCATTTCTATTGTTTCAATTTCATTAGCAGGATTGCAATGGTATCATCCGTTAGTAGTTGCAAAGATTGAGGTGATCAATCTCAACCTCGCGTCTACCAACAACGCACCATTGTCGGGTTCTTATTTTTGCCGAAAACCATTGTTCGATTGTTCAATCTTGGTTGATCTCGGCGTGGATACTTGGTAAGGTTGTCCAGATTTGATTTACTCGCGGTGACCGTTCAGGAATCTTGTTGTTAAGACTCCCAGTAGGTTTTGGACTGCCAAAGTCTGGTTTAGCTTTTCAGGGAAGCTGGAGATGGTTTCTAGGGTGAACTTGATTCCCTTTAGAACTTCATGTGAAGGATTCGAATAAGGTACCGTTCAAGTCGACTTACTTTCTTCTAATGGTGGTACTTCTCATGAAATCTTATGTCGGATTGGTTCTTGTGCTACTTCGAAGCTTTCAATGACATTGACAATCGACAAGCGCGAAGATCAAGATGGTCAGTCTCAATCTCACATTTACCAATAGCAACATCATCGTCAGGTTTGTTGACAATATCATCTCTTAATAGTTGCAAGAGTAAGGACGACCAATCCTACCCTTACACTCTATTAAACGACGACACCATCGAGGGATCTAGTTGAGTTTAAACTAACATCCTATAGTCTATTGCTGTCACAACCTAGTCCTGGAGAAGTTAGCAAGTGAACACATATATAAATATGTAGTTATATATGTATCCTATTCGCCTAACTTAGACACTTGACTATACATATCGGTTACTCGCTTGGTGAGTAAACCACAGGAGTTGTGAGTCCAAACTCCAAAGGCCGAGGAAAAACTGCTTTGATACCAAAATGTAACACCCTAATAATTACTACCCTTAATTCCCAAGTTTAAAAAAATGTGTACTCAAAAATTCCTTTTTAATATAATAAAATCACCTGTCAAACGGACGGAGTTTTGCTTGTTTTTCGGACTAATCCAAAATTCAACCTGTGATAAACAATTTCAAATAAACAACCAATAGCCAGCAGGGCTTCAGATTATATCTCTAAAACATATCAAGGCCCAAAGGGCTCCAAATACATAAGAGTGCATTAATTAATCGGAGTAATAGCGGAAAATACTAAGTTTGAGTGTCATAATCAAAACATATAAGTTTGTTAAAACAAAATACACTAAGTCTCAATCAAAATATACATATTAAATTTACATCCAAATATTATAATAGACTTTGGTTCATATTATATTTTAAACCCAAAACACCCTACTCTCCCTGTAAGGGAAAGTACTCCTGCTCGGCCGGGGGCTGTGCCTGCTCAATCTCAGCACTTGTAAATGTAAGGGAGTGAGCATTGCACATGAATAGAAAAGCATTTTCTAGATAGACATAACAACTAACCAGGCCAAACACAATTAGCAATTTATTCACATAAATACAAATTCATCGCCAGCATACCATATTTTCCAATTCCATTATTTTATAAATGTCGGTTCCCTTTTTAGTTAGTTCATTTCCACCATTTGATTCCCTTTTTTTCATTTTCTCCGTTCCCAAAGAAATCCCTTTTTAAACCCTTACCTTTTCCTTATTTTTACGGTGTATGTATGTCTCCATCAAATCGAAGGCCTACATACATACACCAATCACGATGTATGTCTCCACCAAATCAAAGTCCTACATACATCGCGTTTCCATTACCGTTACCTTGTCCAATTTTATTCCCTTACCTCTTTCCTTATTTTTACGGTGTATGTATGTCTCCTCCAAATCGAAGGCCTACATACATACACCAATCACGATGTATGTCTCCACCAAATCGAAGGCCTACATACATCGCGTTCCATTACCATACCTTGTCCAATTTTATTCCCTTACCTATTTCCTTATTTTTACGGTGTATGTGTGTCTCCACCAAATTGAAGGCCTACATACATACACCAATCACGATGTATGTCTCCACCAAATCGAAGGCTTACATACATCGCTTTTCCTTTACCGTTTACCTTATTTTATCCATTGTCCTTTCCTTTTTCCTTTTTATTTAGGGTGTATGTATGTCTCCACCAAATCGAAGGCCTACATACATACACCATCGACGATGTATGTCTCCACCAAATCGAAGGCCTACATACATCGCCCCGTTTACGTTGTATTGTCTCCCCCAAATCGAAGGCCTACAATACAACACCATTTTACGATGTATCGTCTCCCCCAAATCGAAGGCCTACGATACATCACCATGCTTATCCAATGTTAGTTGTCCATATTATATGCCATTAATTTGTCTACCAATTCCATTTAGTATTTACAAAAGTATTCCAAGCACAAGCACCATCATATTTATAATCAAATAACCACAATTCACTTTTCACATAAACAATTAGAGTACAAATAATAACAAACATCACCTTTCATGTTATCATGCAATCACCCACATTTATTTTGCACTTGTCCAAATTATTGATTTAAAATCCTAAATTAGGGGTTCATGCCATTTAATTTTCCTCCATAAAAACCTAACCTCATTCTTTACTTCCTAAAGTTCCATAATTGCCAATTAAGCCTATTTCCAACATTTTCCTTAGTTCCTAAATTGAGATTTCTAATTTTCTACCCTAACACGTAAACTCCTAGCCAACCATTATATCTAAATACAAACCCTTTCCTAGAACAAGCCAATGCTCACTATAATCACTCCCTTACCTTAACCTTGTAGAGAGAGAAGGGAGTACCAAACCTTAACTCTTTGAAATCTTCCCCTTTTGAGTTTCAATCAAATAGCCTCCAAGTGTGTAGTGAGAGCGAGGAGGAGAGCTTGATCCTACTTAGCCATGGTGTAGAAAGAGAAAGCTTCAAGGCTATGGAGGAGAGAGAAACTATACCCACAATGGCCAAACAAAGCAAGAACGATTAGAGATTGATGATAGTTTGTGTAAGTTGAAGGAGAAAAGAATGAAACTCAAATCAACTTACTTAGATGTGATGATTCTCCATGGTGGGTGTTCTTGAAGCTTCAAGGATGGAGAGAGAAAATTGGGGATTGAAGTGGGTGAGAGGAAATAGAAGAGATTGATGAATGATTATGTGTTAGTGTGTGATGGGGATTGATTTTTGGTAGTTTATTATGGATCTAAGGGAGGATTTGAGGATGAAATTAGAGAGAGAGAAGAGAGAGCTTCGTGCCCTAGAGAGAGAAAGACAAAGGAATGAATGAGGAAGAAGACCCCAAGCACGTTTTATTTCTGATGCAGTACGCACTACTCGAGTAGTCGGTGGACTACTCGAATAGTCCAAGTTTTCTGGACTTTCTGTTTCTCCCAACTACTCGATTACTCAGTTAATTACTCGAGTAATTGGTGAATTACTCGAGTAGTTCTGGACTACTCGAGTAGTCTGACCAGTTCTCTTTTTCCTTGGCATTTCAAAATGCCATAACTTCTTCGTTACCCGTCGGATCTCGCTTAAATTTGAAAGCAAGCTTCCTCACATATTACCCTTCACATCCAACGGTGGAATTTACGTTTTGAGTTGTAAATATTTTATTTTTAATTTCCTAATATAGGGTGTTTACAATACCAAAAACATTGCTTCTAACGCTCTTTTGTTCATCTTTCAACCTCCTTTCTGATGCCAATACTTCTTGACTTCCTTATGGCATTCAAAGAACTCCTAATCCATCCTTTTAAATCCTTTTTACAATAATCCTTACTTCCAAATCTTATCATTATTCTAATTACTCTTAGAATTAAAATTCGGGATGTTACAATTTTCCTCAAAGTTTTACACTAACAATAGGTAACTTACACTTCTCTTCTTCCTTGTGACTCCCCAACTTCGATTAAGCTTATAACTGAATCCACTATGATCTTCATACCCTTGCTTAAATCAAACCATTTATCCTTCCTTAATCATTCAAGCCTAAGTTATTTGGGTAACTATGGCATTTCTAGTTTTACAATTTGAACTAAGAAGTCTTAAATAGGATCGATAAGGTTACGGTTTGATAGGAGTTCATGAAGAAAAGGTTCGAATTTTAACAAGACTAACTGTTTTGTTGAAGCAATTCAACAAACACAGGGATTCAGAGATAACATCCTACATCTTTAAGGGCATCAATTATCCTTGTATAAAAGTATGCTAAAGTTACCAAACTTAAGTCTTACAAGTGCTAATGATAAAATCACAGGGTACGGGGTCCGATTCTTAGAACCTATTCACTGTCTACTTTCTAGTCTACGTTTCTTCAAACTACAGGATGAACAGGTTCCTTAAACTACAATCAAAGTCTCACATCCGAAAAATATGAGAACCTAAACTTATGCTCCTAGTCTTATACTAGCAAACACACAGAGTCACACAAACAAAGCATGTAAGCCCATGCTTAAGGCCACTAAGGATTACCATTGCTCTAATACCATTCTGTAACAGCCCGATTTTCGTAAACCAAAATATTTCACTTTTTCTTATTAAAGTTGCAAAAATGGGGCCAAATTTTTTTTTGTCAACGTAACATTGAAAAGTCGTTGTGGTACTTTAACATCCTTTTGCTGAAAACCGAGTTGTTACTAAAACTTTTATTTTCAGAAAACTTTCATTTTCATAAAAAGACTTGTTTCCAAATCATCATGATATCTCCCAAAGGACTACATTGTTTGTTTGTCCCAAAATAGAGTATTCCACAATACAGAATTGAAACTTGGCTTAGTTCCATAATTGGCACATTGCTTGGTAATCCTTGACACAAAAACACCATTCACAAACTTAACCTATACACTCTACTTTCGCTTCCTTCTGATGAAGACGTCCGGATGGAACTCTCCTTTCTTCTTGCGCCCTTTCTTCACTCTCGAAAATGAAATCGTCTCTATCGCCGCTCTGCGGTTGTCATTCAGCTCCATCTAGAGAGATGATCTCCATGCGGTACTCCGTTTGCCTGTTGAGACATCAGCAACACTGATATGCCAACGAACAGGAGAGAGTAAGCGATCCGAACGACGCATCGTCGACGGTGTGGAATTACGTTAGGCAAGATAATAGGACCACAGAAACAAATAGTGCGACATACATACACACAACACATCAAGCATATTATTACCATTATCATCCATTATTATTATCGTCATTCTTGTTATCACTTTTCATCCTCTTGCCAACTTATTCTTATTTCTTATAAACACTTTTTCTTTCTCTTTCACTCATACTCTTAATTTCTTCTTATTCAGTCTTATGAACTCACATCTTTCTCTTAATTTGGGGAATTACCAAAACATCATCATAACATTACTTCCGTTCTCGGCTATCACTCACGTCTACATCTCCTCGGTCATCCACCCAACCTAGTCGGAAGCAAACAGGAGTACATGACCTTTACCGTGGGGGAACGGCAGCTGTCACACATCAAATGGTCCCAGACCAGGAGAACTCAGCCTCAATTCATAATCATATCAATTCATATACATGGCACACTGTCTCACTACAGTGGCAAACAAGAATGCCCCACTCTAGTCCCTCTCACTGTTCTCGATTTGCAATCTAGGGGGCGACATTATATTTCTAGTGGGCCCGCAGAACTTACCACGGCATTAGACCTAGTCCCCACCACGTTAGTGCGCCACATGTGGAGTTCGTTCTGCCTAGAAACACACTCTAGACTTCTTGACGTTTCACCATCATCGTCCTCCCCTAATGCAATCTCCTCCTAAGTATCCACAGATATTTATGGTTCCTTCCTCTCCACTACTTCGCACTCTTATACCTCACCGCGTATGTCTTTTAAAGTCTTTTATTCTTTTTTAATTATCCTAATGGTCGGCCCATCCTTCGTGCATCCCTTCAATGAGTCCCGACCACTAACTTTGCACATCCTTTCTCTCATCATTTCTCACATAGCACAGAGCTGGGATCACATCGCCATTTCCAATCTCAATTCTCAACCTTTCTCATCATACTCCATTTCTCACCATCATCTCATTCCAACATCTCTTTTCAAAACAATCTTTTCACAACTTTCTCGAAACTTTCTTCACATAGTCTTTCACAAAAATTTATTTTGACAATTCTTCCCAAATAGTTCCTTTTCAAGAATCTTTTCCAAAACTGCTTTTCGAAAACCTTTTCAAAAAAATCTCTTTTCTAAAACCTTTTCAAAAGCCGCTTTTCAAAAACCTTTTCAAAAGTTACAACTTTGCTGAGCGCTAATGGAGGAGCAAGCTCAACTCAACACTAGTCCCAGACTAAAACCAAAAACCAAGGAGCCCAGCTCCACTCATATCACATCTCTTTCACATAATCAACATCAATTCCCCAGCTCTGGCTCAACCCCATAACTATCATCAATTCATTCCCCAATCTCAACTCTTATCTCTTTCTATTCCATCTTATATCTTTCATCATTCTTCTTTTCTCTTATCATGTTTTCACTCTCAATTTCATTACTGTCACCACTTATTTATTTCATTCTCATATTAATTAACAGTATCCAATTTCAACATACATATTTAAATAAAGGAATATAAACATGCTATATACAAAGAATCAACACACAATACAATGTGGTCTTTGTCACCTTCGTATAAGTGGCCACGCAACACAAACAATTGCCACTATACTACTGACTCCGAACCACTAAGTTCCGATCTTTGAGATGATACGGAACGTCCTACTAAGTCACCTAACTACCACGGTGTCTTAGGAAAGCTTCTCTCTCACCTGAGGTCCAGCAATTTACTGCGTACCGTCGCCTCGGATCCCTTGTGCTGCCGGCTGCCCCAATCCCTTGTCTTTAAGGTTTTCCTCGTACTAAATAAAATACACTTACGTTATTATCTTGTTCTAAGAAAACCTTTTCTTATTTCATGACACTTTCCGTTCTTAATCAAAAGACTTAAAACACTATTGTTTTATCAAAACAATTCTCATATTTACTAGCACTTTAATTGTTTTAAAACCATTTGAAAACATTACATAAAAGGGTTTACATCATTTGGTTTGGTTGCTGGTCCGTCTTGGACATCACCAAAAACATGTTCAAAAACACCGAAAAATTTCCCGTTTTCCATCCAGGTTTTTCTTAAATTAATCATTACTTGAAAGCTTTGCTTTAAACCACATGGAAACATTTTTCAAGTTAAGAAACAATTTAAGATAATTCGGGGCAGCGAAGGGTTACTTCATAAAAAGAATTATTTTCATCAAAATCCAGATTCAATTACTCACAAACCAATCGTTCAATCTTAATTATAAATTAAACATTCATTTTCAAACAAACACTCACAAACATTTCGAATCAATCAAAACAACTTAATATGTCATGGTGCTATTTCATTTCTAAATAATTTCTTTAACTTAAAATTAACACTTTATTAATTAATTATAAACATACAACCAATTTAGTCAATCATCATGCGAATCACAGATAGTTTTAGTTTCACAAAACAAAGCACTTGGTCATACATGCATTCACATATCAAATTGCATCAAGATTTAAACAAATCATATTTATATTTACTTATTTATTTCCCTTTATCCTTAATTAAAAACAGGATAAGAATCAAACATCTATAACGCAATTTCAACTCATAAAGTTAACCAAGTTTTTCATGAATTAAGAGCACCTTTTGAAATTGAGACACCTTGTGATTACATTTTGGACAATAAAGCCAAAAATCAAAGTCATGAAAATACTTTTAAAAATAATCAAATGCACCTAATATTTTCTTCTATCAAAACCGAATGGAATAAGAACCACAACACAATTCAAATAAATTTTTCTCAAAATAAAATTACAAACACAATCATTTTAACAAGTCAATCACATGCAAAAAGGAATCTAACCTATTGATCCTAGTGTAGGCCGAATCATCATCCTAGGAAAAACAAAGTCTTTGGTGCCAATTTCTTCATGCAAAACCTCAAAATTAACAAATCAAAACATACACTTTTAACACATGGTTTTAGAAAAATACCACTTCCTTTTTCTTCACAAAACCGTGACCTTTTGGTCACTTCAAACATATTTTCATTTCTATTTTTCTTTTGCATGTGTTTTTAAAATCATTTAAGGTGAAAGAGAATCACATGCAAGTTCCTTTTTATGAAAAATAATCATGATCCTTTGGTTTTCAAGGCTTGACCGAAAATCAATTAACAAAACCAAGAGGAAAACTTAACCTTTAGCTTTGAAACACTCATAGATTTAGATCAAAGCAAAACCATTTTGAAAAAGTTGTTTTCCTTTGCTTTCTCATCAAAACCGTGACATGCACACCAAGAAACAAGATTTTTTTGAGTACAAGAATCACATGCAAAACTTCAAGATCCAAGTTATGGAAAATCAAGGCAAGAATCAAATCTTTTTCAAGATTAAAACAATAGATCAAAGCCTTTTTGAAAAGAAAACCAAAGATCAAAGCTTAGAAAAATCAAAGTTAAAACCAAAGCATTTAAATCTCTTAGATCATCTTCAACAAGCATCAAATCAACATGCATGAACTCAAAACAAAATAAAAATCATCTCAACCTAATCTTCTAGACATGGCTGAATGGTAATGTCCATGGTTTAAGGTTCTACAAATTTATTTGGCTCTTGAAACTCAAGATCGAAGCTTAATAGGCACTTACAAACATAGATCCACAAGAAAATTAGACATGCAACAACAAAAGAACCTTACAAGACTTAGAAAATGAAAACTACTTAAAACACTCTTATGATATTTGAATACACAAAGAAAAGAGTAGATCTTCAACCACCTTCACTTGATCTTCAAGGTCTCCTAAAGCTTTTTGGTTTGATCTCCTTCTTCTCCTCTCCTCCAAGCTCACGGGTTCTCTCTCTCTATCTCTATCTATTCCTTTTCTAAGAGCTAATGAGACTCCTAGAAGAAGTGTTTGGAAAATGAATGGGAAATGAAATGAGAAAGGGTGAAATAAACTAAGGCTTGGTGATATATATACGCACACGAATATTTCCTTTGTTGCCCTTGGAATAATATGGCCAAAGAGTGTTGGATGAAGGGTAAAATTGGCTTCATAAAAGCTTGCATGGCTCAAGCCAAGCCATGAGACAAATGGAGAAAAATTAGGCTTAATCCTCCTTCCTATTGGTTGGTCAACCTCTTAACCATGCTTAACACTAAACTAAACCTATAGGCTATTGATCTACTACCTTAGGGTGCAAGAAAGTCAAGCTCCACCATGCATGCACATACACACCTAGCCGAACACACATGCACACACATACACCCATATGCATATATACATGTGTTATATTTTACTTCCTAATCATTTTTACTCTAAGACATATAATCACCAAGTTTACATAATAATTCAAATACTTGCAAGAAATCACATTAACATCATCATATACCAAACATGTATCAACCAACACGTGTATACCGAAAATAGATTACTTTTTCATAAAAGGACTCTTGTTGAAAATTCGCCATTTCTTTAAAATCACTTAACAGTATGAAAACGTGAATTAGGAAAATTATCTAAGACAATATTCTTTCAAAACGCTTTTCTCAAAAATGAATTTCTTTAGTATTTTAATTTAATACGAGGAATTTGCGGGGTGTTACATTCTCCCCAACTTAAAGATTTCTCGTCCCCGAGAAATACGTTGTGGATTGGGCAGCAAGGCATAAAATTCGCTCACATCATCTTGACTTCCATAAGAATGTTTTCCTCTGGCTTCGCGGTCGTATTCCCTTTTGCTGGTCTAGTTCACCTTGTCGTGCTCATTGTTTGTCGCTTTCAGACGAAGAAGTTCCACTCGCATCATCACTTGCGTGTCGAATCGGGTCAAGTCCAACGGACTAGCCGAAGAGGATGTCGCTCCTTTAGCTGATTGTCGTCACAAAAGTCCAACCAGAGGTTCGGACTTAGGGAAAATCAAGTAAACAAAAATGCACACATCTCCAAAAACACAAGGTTTTACCTAAAATCCTCAGACATTTACTATTCTCTACAACTTTTTGGCTCTCTCTAACTCACAATAATCACTCCTTCCTTTAATTTCCCTTTTAACTCTATGGTTTTCGTCTATCATTTTTCTAACTTAAGGGGATTCTATTATATCTTGGGCTTACTTACTTCCTCAGATAACCTCACTTCTTTCCTTAAATTCGTCCCAAACTTCGATCAAGACTATCACTTTCACCGTCTACACCTTTGATTAGGGTGTAGGGTAAGCCTAATCCTCAATTTTCCTCAAAGTTTTACTCTAACAATAGGTAACTTACACTTCTCTTCTTCCTTGTGACTCCCCAACTTCGATTAAGCTTATAACTGAATCCACTATGATCTTCATACCCTTGCTTAAATCAAACCATTTATCCTTCCTTAATCATTCAAGCCTAAGTTATTTGGGTAACTATGGCATTTCTAGTTTTACAATTTGAACTAAGAAGTCTTAAATAGGATCGATAAGGTTACGGTTTGATAGGAGTTCATGAAGAAAAGGTTCGAATTTTAACAAGACTAACTGTTTTGTTGAAGCAATTCAACAAACACAGGGATTCAGAGATAACATCCTACATCTTTAAGGGCATCAATTATCCTTGTATAAAAGTATGCTAAAGTTACCAAACTTAAGTCTTACAAGTGCTAATGAGAAAATCACAGGGTACGGGGTCCGATTCTTAGAAGCTATTCACTGTCTACTTTCTAGTCTACGTTTCTTCAAACTACAGGATGAACAGGTTCCTTAAACTACAATCAAAGTCTCACATCCGAAAAATATGAGAACCTAAACTTATGCTCCTAGTCTTATACTAGCAAACACACAGAGTCACACAAACAAAGCATGTAAGCCCATGCTTAAGGCCACTAAGGATTACCATTGCTCTGATACCATTCTGTAACAGCCCGATTTTCGTAAACCAAAATATTTCACTTTTTCTTATTAAAGTTGCAAAAATGGGGCCAAATTTTTTTTTGTCAACGTAACATTGAAAAGTCGTTGTGGTACTTTAACATCCTTTTGCTGAAAACCGAGTTGTTACTAAAACTTTTATTTTCAGAAAACTTTCATTTTCATAAAAAGACTTGTTTCCAAATCATCATGATATCTCCCAAAGGACTACATTGTTTGTTTGTCCCAAAATAGAGTATTCCACAATACAGAATTGAAACTTGGCTTAGTTACATAATTGGCACATTGCTTGGTAATCCTTGACTCAAAAACACCATTCACAAACTTAACCTAAACACTCTACTTTCGCTTCCTTCTGATGAAGACGTCCGGATGGAACTCTCCTTTCTTCTTGCGCCCTTTCTTCACTCTTGAAAATGAAATCGTCTCTATCGCCGCTCTGCGGTTGTCATTCAGCTCCATCTAGAGAGATGATCTCCATGCGGTACTCCGTCTGCCTGTTGAGACATCAGCAACACCGATATGCCAACGACAGGAGAGAGTAAGCGATCCGAATGACGCATCATCGACGGTGTGGAATTACGATAGGCAAGATAATAGGACCACACAAACAAACAGTGCAACATACATACACACAACACATCAAGCATATTATTACCATTATCATCCATTATTATTATCGTCATTCTTGTTATCACTTTTCATCCTCTTGCCAACTTATTCTTATTTCTTATAAACACTTTTTCTTTCTCTTTCACTTATACTCTTAATTTCTTCTTATTCAGTCTCATGAACTAACATCTTTCTCTTAATTTGGGGAATTACCAAAACATCATCATAACATTACTTCCGTTCTCGGCTATCACTCACGTCTACATCTCCTCGGTCATCCACCCAACCTAGTCGGAAGCAAACAGGAGTACAGGACCTTTACCGTGCGGGCACGACAGCTGTCACACATCAAATGGTCCCAGACCAGGAGGACTCAGCCTCAATTCATAATCATATCAATTCATATACATGGCACACTGTCTCATTACAGTGGCAAACAAGATGCCCCATTCCATGTTAGTGCGCCACATGTGGAGTTTGTTCTGCCTAGAAACACACTCTAGACTTCTTGACGTTTCACCGTCATCGTCCTCCCCTAATGCAATCTCCTCCTAAGTATCCGCAGATACTTATGGTTCCTTCCTCTCCACTACTTCGCACTCTTATACCTCACCGTGTATGTCTTTTAATCTTTTTTAATTATCCTAATGGTCGGCCCATCCTTCGTTCATCCCTTCAATGAGTCCCGACCACTAACTTTGCACATCCTTTCTCTCATCATTTCTCACATAGCACAGAGCTGGGATCACATCGCCATTTCCAATCTCAATTCTCAAACTTTCTCATCATACTCCATTTCTCACCATCATCTCATTCCAACATCTCTTTTCAAAACAATCTTTTCACAACTTTCTCGAAACTTTCTTCACATAGTCTTTCACAAAAATTTATTTTCTCAAATCCATTCTCTTTAGCAATCAAAAAATTTGTATTGAGGCTTCAAAATACTATTCACCCCCCCTCTAGTCTATTTTGAGCCGCTTGTTGGTTTCCAACAATCACTGCCCCAGCTGTGGCCAAGAATGGCCTTCCAAAAATCAGAGGAATATTTTCATCCTCATCAATATCAAGGGCAATGAAGTCCATGGGAAGTATGAAATCATTAACCTTTACCAAAATGTCTTCCACCACTCCATAAGGACGGAGGATGGACTTATCAGCTAATTGTAAAATTGCAGGGGTAGGTTTGATTTCACCTAAGCCTAGTGCATTACAAACAGATAAAGGCATTATATTCACACTAGCACCTAAGTCACAGAGGGACTTACCAGAGTATTCCTTGCCTATGCTATGCTGAATGGAAGATTGAAGCTTCCAGGATCCTTCATTTTCGGTGGCAGGTTGCACTTGATAATTGTGCTGCATTTCTCCGCAATTGGAAACGTCTCTTCCGAGAGCATTCCCTTCTTTCTTGTCAGCAAGTCTTTCATAAACTTCGCATACAAAGGCATTTGTGCAAGAGCCTCTGCGAATGGGATGTTTATGTTAATCTTTTTGATCATGTCCAGAAATTTGGAGAATTGCCTCCGGTCCTCTTCTTTCTTCAACCTTTGAGGATAAGGCACCCTCAAAGGTAGTGGAGCAGGCTTGGCTGATTCCCGGTTGTGATCCGCAGGTGGACCCTGCGTTTTCGATGCTCCTCTCTTGCCTTGCTCTTTCTCCACTTCTTGTTTCTTTTGTTCCTCTTCTTTCTTCTTTTTCGATGCAATTGCATTACTCTTAGGAAGTGGCTCCTCATACGACTTGCCATTCCTAAGAGTCACTACCATGAGACTCTCCTTTGGATTGGTGACAGTGTCACTAGGAAATGTCCCTAGTGACCTCTCTGATAGCTGCTTTGCAAGTTGGCCCACTTGCACCTCCAGGTTCCGAATACTCGCCGCTTGATTGGCAAAGTTAGCCTCCATGAATGTGGTCGTGTTGGTTGCTAACTTCTCCATTGCTGCTTCCCAAGTTGGTTTCTGAGGATGCTGAGTTTTCGTTGGTGGGTTAAGAGTTGGGTTGTTCCATGAGAAGTTCGGATGATTTCTATATGTTGGGGTGTAGGTGTTGGAATACATGTTGTTTCTTTGGCCTCCACCGCCCACGAACTTTGCTTGCTCCTCAATGGTAGCCGGTGCCTTCCCCACATCTGGTGAGCAATCTCCATTTTGGTGATTTCCTCCACAGAAATCACACACCGGAGTGTTGACTGCAGCCACTTGTGTCTGAGCCATTTTCTTCACCAACTCAGAAATTTGTTGCTGAAGCTCTTTGTTTTGCTGAATGATTGTCTGAACTTGACTTGAGCCCAGATCATTGTTCTTCAGAATGACCTTGTCAGAAACTGCTTGACCGCTATTGTAGGCCATTGTCTCAATTATCTCCTTTGCCTCTTCAACCGTCTTCTTGAGAAGGGAACCACCAGCTGCTGCATCTATCATAATCTTGTGTGACATTCTCAGCCCGAAGTAGAATAACCGGATTTGCATCCAGTCTGGAATTGCATGTGTGGGGCACCTCTTCAACAACTGATTGTACCGATCCCAGGCTTCATGCAAATGTTCACCTTCCTCTTGCATGAAGGAATTGACATCTTGGCGCAGCTTGGCTTTCTTCCCCGCTGGAAAGAACTAGTCTATGAATTTTTTGACAAGCACATCCCAACTGGAAAGGCTTCCGGGTGGCTGATTCTTCATCCACTGATAAGCATGTTCCCTCAGAGAGAGAGGAAACATTCTCATCCTTATTGCCTCCTCTGATGCACCCTCGATCTTGAAGAAGTCGAGCATGTTCAGGAAGTTGGCTACATGCTCTGTTGGGTCTTGATTTGGTGCACCCGAGAATTGATCCTGCTTGATGAGATGAATGTACTGGGGATCAATCTCGAATGATGCTGCAGTGATCTCTGGTCGGACAATGCTGGACATGCAAACATCCGGATCCACAACGGCATAGTCAGCTAGTGTCTTCCTAGGAGGGGGTGTGGTGCCTTGTGAAGCTCGTTCAGCCATCTTCCTTTCTTGTTCCTTCCTTTCCTTCTTCGCTTGCTTTTTCCTCCTCTTTGCGCTCAACTCCACGTCAGGGTCAAAATGCAACTCCTCACGGTTTCCTGAACAACGTAGAAGCATAAAAGAGGGTTAAGCAGCACCCGTCAAGAAAATAAAAAATAAGAAAAGGAAAAAAAATAAAAACAGAAAAATAAAAATAAAAAATAAATTCTACTTAAAATTACTACAAAGTACCAAAAATAAATTAAATAAGTTCTAGTCCCCGGCAACGGCGCCAAAAACTTGATCACTCTCTAGCAAGTATACTAGATCGGATAGTAATATAGTCAAGGAAGACCAGATATCGTTCCCACAGGGACCAAGAATTATTTAATCTACTTCTACCTAGGAGTAATTATAAGTAAAATCTATTAAAGATTTAAATAATTAAATTAAGAGGATGGTTTACTGCTGAAAAATTAAATAAAAACTACTAATCAATGATGGAAAGATGATTAGGAACTAGTTTCATTAATTATTTCATTTATTTATCATGAATCAATGCTTTTCATTTAAATCAAGAACTAATTCAGAAAATTAGTAATTTCCAGATTCCTTTAATGAAATTACTGTTTATTATTCAATTTTTTAAATCCTAATCCCTTAGAAATTTAATCTATTGAATAACCATGATTAAGAACAGTGAATTATCAAGAGTTATATAAAAATCCAAAAGTATTCCTACAAGTTGAATCCTTATATTGTTTAATTGCATGGCCTATTTTAAATACTAATTTTCCAATTCAGATTTAAAAATCCATAACATGAATTGATCAAGTTCATGCATAACAATAAAAACACAATTAAACACTTGATTTAAAAACTGAAAAAAACATTAATCCATATAAATAAACTACATAATCAAATCCACATGTTCCTAACACAAGAGGGTTTAGTTACACATCATAGAGAAGAAGAAAAAATAAGAATTAAAGTAATTCATTCCTAAATTACCACTAATCCTTGCTTTGAATCTTTAGCCTTCAATGGATTCCTCCTCCGAATGCTCTCCAGAGAATGCAATCTCCCTCAATAATTTCTGATTATGACTCTCTAATCTCTTCCTAAACTAATCCTAAAAACATAAATAAGTAGATAAAATCCTAATCTTATCAAAATCCTTAAAAACTGATTAGAAATTGGCCCAATTGGGCTTTCTCGCACTTCGCGCGCCTGTGCGTGTAGACCAGCACGCCTGGGCGCGCTGTATCTGATGCCACATAAATCACCGCTGCAAGCGCGCCTGGGCGCGTTGATCCACTTCTCTCTGTTCTTGTGCCATTTTCAAGGTCTTCTTATGCTCTTTTCAGCTCCAATAATATTTTCTCCAATTAAAGCTCCGAAATACCTGAAACATACCCAAAACAAATCAAAACGTTCAAAGGATTCTAATAAACTAAAAATTCCTAAAACTAATACAAAATACCTATATTTACAAGAGAAACAAGCCAAAACCCAAGAAAAAGGAAGTGAAATTAAGCCTTAAAACATCATATATTAGACCTTCATCAGTCGATAGCATTCTTCGTGCTCGGATAATGACACTAAAAGAGTAACCCGATAGGGGATTCTCACAAAGGATGAATGACTCATCCTTTTTATCCTTTAAGAGCCACGTCAGCCCTACTGGGCCAAACAGACCCATAAGGTACCACAACACCTCTCCTCCTATAAATACAGCCCTTACACAAGGGCTAAGGTACGTTCTCTCTAACCTAAGAACTACGTGTGACTTGATTCCCTTTTCACTGGGGATACGTAGGACGGGGTCACCCTCGTCAGCTGCAACACCCCGAAACACAACGTGGTGTCTCCCTAGTATCGGAACATCACTTTGGCACCGTTTGTGGGGATCGAATCAAGGACCACGAGGTTAACCCTACATAAAGCAACTAGCTACGACTAATTAAGGACATCACCACAATCAATTCAGGGATGAAATTTACTTTGCCAGCTCTTTTACATTGCTTTTCTACATGAATGCTAATGACGTTTCCCTTCCCAATTATACTATATCAATCGTAACCGTATAGATATGCACCAGGTCATGTATACATTCACTATGCATTTCATTGTATCCTATTTGCAGCATATCATCTTCTAAAGGCATATATTATTTTAATTCATGCTTGTATTTAACAGCAAAACAGCTCATACTTCGCTAATTAATGTCATCACATATCATTTATTACTTGATATTCTAATTGTCGTTTTCATACTTCATGAAAAGGTACAAAAACTTTTCAGAACTATCTCAGCCCAGTAGCCTGAGCACGATGGCCAAAGCTGGTCCAAGCACAAACGCGACTCTACCTTTGTGGTAGAACGGTCCGCCATGCCATCGCTCTTACATACGTACACGTACCCGCCCTTCTAACCGGTCTAGCCATCCCGTTAAAACTCGGCGATTTAGCTCGTACGTAGAGACACTCGACTATACAGAGCTCTCCCAACAGAGCCTAGACAGTCGTGGTCCGAGGACACCGCCCTGGCTCAGGCGCTAGTGATCCGAGTTATCTCTTGCATAAGAGTCGGTACAAAATAAGCTCCTACATGTGTACGTACTTTCCTTTCCCTTTGGGCTAGCCACCCAAACAGAACACGACCCTCTTATAAACAGCAGCTTTCGAAGAGAAAGCTTATAAGTGACTAAGTAAAAAGGAGCACCCAACTCCACAAGACTAAACCAAAAGATCCTACTTGAGTCAGGCGAAGAGGACCCCACCTTGGCTCAGGTGGCGAGGTCTGAGCTCTCCTTACCGCATTCATAATCTAAACATCTTGAACAATAATCCGATAGCGGAAAACAAACCAGCAATACAAGACTAAGGTACAAATTTGATCAGAACAACCAAGCACGATAGCCCGAGCACGACGGTCAAGATTGGTATGCGCACCCCTCAGTGATCAAGTGAAGGCCTATCAGCTTCGATCAAACACACAATGAAGGCCTCACCCTCACAACTTGCGAACATTCAACCCTGTCACAGTGCTCCCTCACATAGATCTAAATCCGAATCCGATCTAGTTGGGAAAGTATACTTGGACTAATCCTAGTGTCTTAAAGCGGAAGCCATCATCAAACATTCGCTCCCTCGTCAAATCCACCATGCCGAACTGCCTCTTTGATCAGAGCAATAAATATTAGAGCTAAAAAGGGAAGCATGCCCGACAACTCAGAGAACAGTCGGCCCAAATGCAAAGATATAACACTCCTTGCTTGATCAGGGAATTAATCTCTCCTTATCCTAAATTTAATTCATTACTGTTTATTACAGTTATGTTTAATATCTTAATTGCACATATTAGTTTCTATGTTAGATAGTTGTAATTATTTGCCATGAGTGGTACACATGATCGCTTTATTCATGCTAAGAGTATCATGCTACCTGCATAGTGTCTGCATATGACTCATAGTTTACGAAGAGAATGCATCACTCTCATCAAATAACATAGTTATATCTGATTTCTAATTTAATATTCTAATTCTTATCTCTGTATATATGATGAAAGGTAAAACTATGGAGATACAAGCGACTCAGGATCTCTAGAAGAGTCTAACAACAGTCGTCCACCCTTATGTTGCGGCAATTGAGAAAATCGTGTTTTATTCAGCAACATTGTATTTATCGTATGCAACAGGGCTTTATCTGATATCCTTCTTCGGTATTATGCAATAGAGGTCCATTTCAGCTTTGTTATTCTGAGCTTAATAAGGATCTGTCAGACTACTCGGATTCCGAGGAGTTCAGCAGTTATAATTAATTAACAACATTGACGAAGGAATCAACGCTACTTTTCTCTCATCGACAAGGAATTTTTTCAAGTTGTTTCTTATGTATCAATGGCTACGCCTGTAACTTCATCACCCTCGTCCGAACCCTTCCCAGATCGGCTCAGTTTATCCTCACGTGATCGAGGAGCCCTAAGTCTTCCTTGATCTCGACTTTGTTGAAGATGATCTCACTTTTTGCCCTCTCGACCTCATTTCTCGGCTTCATCATCTGCTTATTTCTCTAGCTCAGCAACATTTTTCTTCCACATGTCGGCGTATTTCAGCCAGCAGGGGTCTGAGGACTCCCTCTCAAGTGGCCACACTCTGCCACATTGTCTGTTGCTCAGGGCAGCAACAGACTCCAAGTCCTCATAGCCATCCGAGAAAAAAGGTAACAAGGAAGTCCCCATACTCGCCATACACCAAGTATCATTGTTGTAAATTCTGTGACACCCTTCCGGATTACCCAAATATAATCTAGTATTTATGCTTTATATTGGATAATATATGGACTTGTGAGCTAAGAAAATATGGTAAATGAAATTTTCTTTAAAGCGGGTGCACAATTCATCAAATGGAACTCTTGGAGAATAAATTCTAAAATCCTTTAAAACACTTGTATCAAGTTCGGTGATTTCTAAAACCTTTTCTCAAACAGGATAACATTCGTTCTTTAAAAATTTCTTTACATTTTACAATCAATTGAAGCTACCCATACTTTGTTCAATAAAACTGATATCGTCAATTAATACTTATGGCCGAGCTCATTTATAAGTTAAATCAGAGTAAGCGGAAATTACTGGACTATGCTACTGATATGATATAAACATAGATTTTCATATATACGAAAGAGTCATACATACATAGTCCATGAGATAAGTCACCAAGTTCCAAAAATATAACAAGTCCATGTAAACAGATCTACATCACTATGCTACTATAACCCTAGAGTAAAACATATGTACAATATATACATAATCAAAATATAACCCCAGGGATAGTCACGTAGATCCATCAGCATCAGATGCAGTAGTAGCAGCAGTAGTAGTCTCCCAAACACATAGGTAATAAGGTAGTAGCATCATCATCACAGCAGCAGCAGCACATCTCCTCCACAGCACAGATCCAAGGGTCCACATCATACACCATATGCTCGTACCTAGGGATCATCGTCCCTCCAGTCACTCCCAGTAGAATGCACGACAGGCTCGCTCCCACTCTCGTCCTCCACCGGATCCTCCTCGATCTCATCCGAGGGAGAGTGTACCCTACCACTGGGTACCGGGTCAGGTGATGGTGAAACCCTGACGGGGCTCCTCGGATAAGAAGGGGGAGTCTCCTCGCGGACAACTCTCGACATAAAAGGGTGAGAGCGGGTAGGTCGAAAATGAAAGCTGTGGTAAGAGCGAGCTGGTCGCATGGGAGGTGGTCCATGATAAGTATAAAACGGGGGTACATGCATAGTGTATATGATGGGAATCCTAAACCTACGAGGACGGAATCGCATCAGCGGGTTAGGGTGGTAGAATGTGAACTCTACCTCCCCCTCATACACCGCGCGATGGTCCTCATAGATCCATACGCCACTAGGAAGTGGGCGGATCTCGATGCAAGCAATGTAACGAGACATCACCTACAAGGGCATAGGGGTAAGCAATTCTACTCACATAATCAATAGAGAATAAATCATGCAACATATGAAAGATAATAATGCATCAATTAATAACAATCACAATTAGCATCTAGCAAGTATCAGATGCACATAGGATGCTCACACTTAATTCAGGTATATCAATTGCATTAAGTGAATGACATGATGCATGACTTTAACTCTCAACTTATCTCCACATTTTCTAAGTCACTCTCTGACGTCCATCCTTGACAACCCAGCACTCCACAGTGCGTTGTATTCCTAGGTATACAACAATTCGTACATTCACCTAGAATGTACACGTCAAGCTTGGTATCCATGCCACCCGAGCATATCCCGTCATCCAAACGGATCGTCATCCAAACGATATATCCATATCGGCACCCACAAAGCCGACCACGTCAACGACGTGTCATCAAGCAAGCGTATTGGCACTCCCAGAGGCCCTCCTCATGTTTTTCGAACATGAATACGTCCTACCATCCAAACTCCAGAATGAATGCATTTTAGACTTAGGGGAAATTGATTAATACTTTACTTGCCACCTAGGCTTGATTTTCAAAATGGATCGTCACCGAACGATCTAATTGTATTTATCAATTTCTCTAAGTCTTTGATCCCTTGAATTATCCTTATTAATTCCTTAATTAATTAAGTTAGAATTGAAAATGATGTTTCCAGATTCTGGGCATTTTACTCGAGTAAAGTTCATAATACTCGAGTGTTCTGGAGATTTTCCAGATTACTCGAGTGTTCTTAAGCTTACTCAAGTGTTCATGTCTTTCTGAGGATTTGGGTTTGAATTTCAACAATTTACTCGAGTAGTTCATGAGTTACTCGAGTGTTCTTGGACTTTTCCAGAATACTCGAGTGACTTTGAATGTCTCGAGTGTTTGACCTATAAAAATTCTCAGTTCATGCCCGATACTCGAGTATCAGACAAAATACTCGAGTGTTCTTATGAAATTTGCTTTATTTTGAACACGATTTACTCGAGTACTTTTCCATTTACTCGAGTGTTTCGCAGCTGACAGTATTGAAAACTGGTTTTAACATGCCATTTTCATTTCTACTCAATTTAAGTCCATTTCAGGGATCCACAGAGTTAACATATCATTAATCAAACATGTTACAACACTTATTTCAATTCAAAACACAGAATTGACAGAGAAATCATTGATTATGCATAAAAAGGCATTTTAACAACTCAATACCTCAAATCACACAATAAGCATAATATTCATGAAACAAAGCTCATTTAAGTTCACATGCGTGATAACAAACTTGCTCAATACGGATTTAGAGCATGGATTGGTCTCCAAACCAAAGTTCCTATAGAATCTAAGCCCTTAGAGCCTCTTGGTGGCTCTCTAACACATTTAATGGATTTCAAACTCTATCTAGTGAATATAATTACTTCCCCTTACCTCTCAAACTTGAATCAACAGAAAGACTCCAAAGAAAAGCTCTCCAAACCCAGAAATCCACTTGAGCTTCACATGCATGACAGTTTTGAGTGCACCACCAAAACCGAATTGGTTCACCCATGAAACAGAGATAAGAATTTGGGAAAGTTAGGTTTCTAGACTCTATACCACATCAACTAACTAAAGGAATCGAGTTTGAGACTCAAGAACTCAAGAGCTTACCAAAATCGATGATCTCAGTGAGCTCCAGAAACTGAACTTGACAGAAAAACTCCAACTTCCAAGCTTCGATTCCAACAGCACACTCACTCTCAGCTCTCAATTTCGGTGTCTATACAAAGCTCGTGATGTGAGCTTTGTATTCGTGTATGATTTGTGATTCAATTTGAACTCATAGAAGAGAATCGATTTAGTGAAGTTATGAACCCTAACTTCATCAACTAGAAGAATGATCAACAAAATTCTTCACCAAGGTTCGTTGATGAGCTTAAATAGGAGATGAGGACACACATGCTGCTTGACACGACGCCATTGACGTGCTGGGGAAGACGATTTCGTGTCAACACACGAGAATCGTTGGCTGTGACTCACCAAACGCACTAACTCGTGCAGTTTGACCCAGAATACTCGAGTGTTTCTGATAATACTCGAGTATTTCACCCAGATTTTGAAAAATAATTATTTTATTTACCTTCCCTCCAAAACCTTTCCTATAATTGCTTCTAGGTCCCAACCCAGGGACTAGTATGCAAAATATACGTTTTAGGCATTTAAATTATTTATTAAATAATTTCTCACATGCAAGCTAATTATATACACACATATTTTAATCAAGGATTAATTCGAAAACTATTAATTATAATTAAATTATAATTAACATTTCATTAATCGGGGATTAAAATTTTGGGGTGTTACACTACTCCCCCACTTACAAGGAATTTCGTCCCCGAAATTCAACTCATACAAACAAGTCAGAATAATCCTGACGCATCTTATTCTCTAACTCCCAAGAGGATTCTATTACATCTCCACAAACCCAGACAACTTTGACCAGATGAATATCCTTCCCTCTCAGTTGCTTGATTCTCCGATCTTCGATGCGAACTGGCACAGCTTTGAAGGTTAGGTTCTTATGAACTCCTAAGTCATCCGGTTGGATTCTAAGGACAATGGTGGGATCATGGACATATTTCTTCAACTGAGATACATGGAACACATTGTGGAGGTTAGCTAATGATGGAGGCAGGGCTAACTGATAAGCTACTGGGCCGATTCTTTTTAGAATTTGATAGGGACCAATAAACTTAGGTGATAATTTCTGGGTTTTCAAGGCTCTACTAACACCTTTGGTTGGTACAATCCTAATGAACACATGGTCCCCTTCGACAAACTCTAAAGGTTTCCTTCTCCTATCAGCATAGCTTTTCTGCCTACTCTGTGCCGTCTTCATCTTTGCTTGAATCATCTTGATCTGCTCCGTGGTCTCTTGCACAAAATCTGGCCCAACCAGAGAATTCTCCCCCACTTGAAACCAGCATAACGGCGTCTGACATTTCCTTCCATACAGAGCTTCAAATGGTGCCATTCCAATACTCGTGTGATAACTATTGTTGTAAGTAAATTCCACGAGTGGCAACATTTTCTCCCAACTCCCTTGTTCTTCCAGTGCACAAGCTCGCAGAATGTCTTCCAATGACTGAATAGTTCTTTCCGTTTGACCATCAGTCTGAGGGTGGTATGCAGAGCTTAACTTCAATCTTGAACCCAAGGCTCTGTGTAGATCTTGCCAGAACTTTGACGTGAACCTTGGATCGCGATCAAACACAATACTTGATGGTATCCCATGAAGACGAACAACTTCCTTGATATACAACTGAGTGAGCTTTTCCAATGAGTAGCGCATATTCACGGGAATGAAATGCGCTGACTTGGTCAACCGATCCACGATCACCCAGATTGCATCATGACCAGTAGACGTCCTTGGCAATCCCGACACGAAATCCATCGAGATGCTATCCCACTTCCATACGGGAACTTCTAAAGAAAGCAACTCTCCTCCTGGCCTTTGGTGTTCTACCTTCGCCTTTTGACACACCAAACAGCACGCCACATACTCAGCTACATCCTTCTTTAACCCCGGCCACCAAAATAATTTCTTTAAGTCCTGGTACATTTTAGTAGCTCCCGGATGAATGCTCATCTTACTCTTATGCGCTTCATCCAAAATCATCCTTCTTACTTCCAAATTATCCGGAATACAAATCCTCATTCTAAAACGCAAGATTCCATCCTTCCCTTCTTGGAATTCTAACTCCATACCTTCTTGCATCAACCTCTTCTTCTCCATAAGTTTCTCATCCTCGTGTTGCAATTCTCGAATCCTTTGCAGGAATTCGTTAGCAACCTGTAGCATCCCCAACTTGATACTCGTCGGCTCCACTTGCATCGTCAAACTTAAATCCCGAAACTCCTCTATCAGTGCAGCTTCTCTAACCATCATTGCACTGATATGCATTGCCTTTCTACTCAATGCATCCGCTACAACGTTTGCCTTCCCAGGATGATAATGGAGCTCAAACTCATAATCCTTCAAAAACTCCATCCATCTGCGTTGCCTCATATTCAACTCCTTTTGATCAAAGAGGTACTTTAAACTCTTATGGTCACTAAACAACCGGAACGTAGTGCCATAGAGATAGTGCCTCCAAATCTTTAAGGCAAACACCACAGTTGCTAGCTCCAGGTCATGGGTTGGATAGTTCATCTCATGAACCCTTAACTGTCTCGAGGTATAAGCGACAACTTGCCCATCTTGCATCAAGACACACCCAAGACCTTGTTTCGACGCGTCACAATACACATCGAAACTCTTCTGTGTATCGGGCAACACTAATACGGGAGACGATGTCAACCTTTCCTTCAACTCCCGAAAACTCTTTTCACACTTTTCGTCCCACAGAAATGGTTGATCTTTCCGAGTCAACTTAGTCAGAGGCAGTGCGACCTTCGAGAAACCCTCGATAAACCTTCTATAATACCCAACCAATCCGAGAAAACTTCTAACCTCCGTGACCGACTTCGGTTGCTCCCATTGCAAAACCGAATCTACCTTCGTCGAATCAACCGCAATCCCTTTATCTGAAATCACATGCCCTAAAACTTAACCTCCTTTAGCCAGAACTCACACTTCGTAAGTTTGGCATACAGCTGCTTCTCCTTCAAGATGCTTAACACTACCCTCAAATGTTCAGCATGCTCTTCGGGGCTCTTAGAGTAGATCAGAATATCGTCAATGAACACAACCACGAATGAATCTAGATGAGGTCTAAAGATTCGATTCATGTAGTCCATAAAGATAGCTGGTGCATTAGTCAATCCGAACGGCATTACGACATACTCATAATGTCCGTATCGAGATCGGAATGCAGTCTTAGAGATATCCTCCTCTCTAATCCTGATCTGATGGTACCCCGACCTCAAATCAATCTTGGAAAATACTGATGCCCCACGTACTTGATCCATAAGGTCATCTATCCGTGGCAACGGATACTTGTTCTTGATGGTGACCTTATTTAGCTGCCGATAGTCTATACACATCCTCATGCTACCATCCTTTTTCTTGACGAATAGGACAGGAGCACCCCAAGGTGAGACGCTTGGTCGGATCATCTGTTTCTGTAGCAACTCCTCAATCTGCTTCTTCATCTCTGCCATTTCCGGTGGTGCCATTCTATAAGGAGCGATAGAAATGGGACCAGCTCCGGGAATTAGGTCGATACCAAATTCAATCTCTCTTCTTGGTGGCAGACCAGGAATCTCATCAGCAAACACTTCTGGAAACTCTCGAACAACAGGAATCTCTTCCAACTTCGGACCACTCTCCTCCACCTCTGAGTTGAATAGACACATGTAGCCCAATGGTTTTGGGTCTCTATAGGCTACTAGTTTCCTATCACAATCAATGATCACTTGGTTCCGACTTAACCAGTCCATCCCCAAGATCACATCTAATTGTGTCAAGGGTAAGCAGATCAAGTCTACTTTAGAGGTTTGTCCCAATACTTCTATACAACAGTTAAGACATGCTCTAGAAACAACTACTGGAGCATTGGTAGGGGTTTCTATTTTAAAAACATAAGGCATTTCAGACACAATCAAACCTAAACGGTTTACACATTCATATGAAACAAATGAATGCGTTGCACCAGAGTCAAACAAAACATAACAAGGCTGACCATTAAGCAAGTATTTACCTTGCACCAGATCAGAGGATCGATTCGCTTCCACACCACTAAGGGTGAAGACCCTTCCTTGAGTCACCGGTCTATCAGCAGTTCCTCTGGAATTGGCCTTGGCTGGTTCCTTGCAATCTCTTGCAAAATGCCCCAGCTTTCCACAATTGAAGCAACCACTTGTCCCCCAGCATACCCTACCATAGTGATTGCGCTTGCACTTGTCGCAAAATGGAGCTTCATTCCGATAGTTCCTTCCCTCAGAACCACCAGCTTTACCCTTGCCTTTCCATCTGCGATCATATGGACCTTTGCCTCTATTGTTAAAACCCTTTCGTCTCTGTGGTCCATATCCTTGATTGTCCTTCTTCTCTGGCACTTGCATCTCCTCAGCCTGGATATCATCTTCGTACATCCTACACATATCCACCAATGCAGGGAAACTTTGAATCCGCTGATAGCTAAAAATTGACTTCAGCTTTGGCTTCAGCCCACCTTCAAACTTGATGCACTTGCTCCTCTCGTCTGGATTGTTCTGGTAGTATGGAGAGTACTTCATCAGCTCTTCAAACTTTGCTGCGTACTCGCCCACACTCATGTTCCCTTGCTTCAACTGCAGAAACTCCACCTCCTTCTTCCTTCTCAGATCCTCAGGAAAATACTTCTGGAGAAACTTCTCCATAAATACTCCCCAACTTATCTCCCTTCCTTCATATTGCAAAAGCTGCATGGTGTGATTCCACCAATTCTCAGCCTCATCTTCCAGCATATAGGTTGCATATGCCACCTTCTGAACATCAGAACACTCCAAAGTCCTCAAAATCTTGTCCATAGTATGAATCCACTTGTTGGCCTCTTCCGGTTTAAATCCTCCTTCAAACTTTGGCGGATTGCAACTCCTAAAATCAGCCAGAGTCTTTGCCTCAGTGTTTCCCATATTACACTGATGAGGCGGATTAGTTGGTTGAGATGGTTGCTGAGACTGCCTTTGCATAGCTTCCAACACCGTGGTTATTCGCTCCAACATCGCGTTGGTGTGATTTTGGTTTCTAGTTGCCATACTAGACCTGCGCTATGGGCTTATGGTCACATATGTTGAACTAAAGAAACTTCCATTACACCACCTATACTAAGGCTCTATCCTAAACTTATGAAATCTACAAGCAATTGTGTCTTGTACTCAAAAGAGACAAGATACAAACCAATCAGGGGTATTCAAACCTCAACAAGCGATATAATAACATTCAAATAATGTAAATGCTTTGGAGATACCTGCTTGATGTTGATGGCTACCTTTCTGGAACCACTTCTACTACTACAGGATCTGACTTTTGCTCTGATACCACTAAGTGTGACACCCTTCCGGATTACCCAAATATAATCTAGTATTTATGCTTTATATTGGATAATATATGGACTTGTGAGCTAAGAAAATATGGTAAATGAAATTTTCTTTAAAGCGGGTGCACAATTCATCAAATGGAACTCTTGGAGAATAAATTCTAAAATCCTTTAAAACACTTGTATCAAGTTCGGCGATTTCTAAAACCTTTTCTCAAACAGGATAACATTCGTTCTTTAAAAATTTCTTTACATTTTACAATCAATTGAAGCTACCCATACTTTGTTCAATAAAACTGATATCGTCAATTAATACTTATGGCCGAGCTCATTTATAAGTTAAATCAGAGTAAGCGGAAATTACTGGACTATGCTACTGATATGATATAAACATAGATTTTCATATATACGAAAGAGTCATACATACATAGTCCATGAGATAAGTCACCAAGTTCCAAAAATATAACAAGTCCATGTAAACAGATCTACATCACTATGCTACTATAACCCTAGAGTAAAACATATGTACAATATATACATAATCAAAATATAACCCCAGGGATAGTCACGTAGATCCATCAGCATCAGATGCAGTAGTAGCAGCAGTAGTAGTCTCCCAAACACATAGGTAATAAGGTAGTAGCATCATCATCACAGCAGCAGCAGCACATCTCCTCCACAGCACAGATCCAAGGGTCCACATCATACACCATATGCTCGTACCTAGGGATCATCGTCCCTCCAGTCACTCCCAGTAGAATGCACGACAGGCTCGCTCCCACTCTCGTCCTCCACCGGATCCTCCTCGATCTCATCCGAGGGAGAGTGTACCCTACCACTGGGTACCGGGTCAGGTGATGGTGAAACCCTGACGGGGCTCCTCGGATAAGAAGGGGGAGTCTCCTCGCGGACAACTCTCGACATAAAAGGGTGAGAGCGGGTAGGTCGAAAATGAAAGCTGTGGTAAGAGCGAGCTGGTCGCATGGGAGGTGGTCCATGATAAGTATAAAACGGGGGTACATGCATAGTGTATATGATGGGAATCCTAAACCTACGAGGACGGAATCGCATCAGCGGGTTAGGGTGGTAGAATGTGAACTCTACCTCCCCCTCATACACCGCGCGATGGTCCTCATAGATCCATACGCCACTAGGAAGTGGCCGGATCTCGATGCAAGCAATGTAACAAGACATCACCTACAAGGGCATAGGGGTAAGCAATTCTACTCACATAATCAATAGAGAATAAATCATGCAACATATGAAAGATAATAATGCATCAATTAATAACAATCACAATTAGCATCTAGCAAGTATCAGATGCACATAGGATGCTCACACTTAATTCAGGTATATCAATTGCATTAAGTGAATGACATGATGCATGACTTTAACTCTCAACTTATCTCCACATTTTCTAAGTCACTCTCTGACGTCCATCCTTGACAACCCAGCACTCCACAGTGCGTTGTATTCCTAGGTATACAACAATTCGTACATTCACCTAGAATGTACACGTCAAGCTTGGTATCCATGCCACCCGAGCATATCCCGTCATCCAAACGGATCGTCATCCAAACGATATATCCATATCGGCACCCACAAAGCCGACCACGTCAACGACGTGTCATCAAGCAAGCGTATTGGCACTCCCAGAGGCCCTCCTCATGTTTTTCGAACATGAATACGTCCTACCATCCAAACTCCAGAATGAATGCATTTTAGACTTAGGGGAAATTGATTAATACTTTACTTGCCACCTAGGCTTGATTTTCAAAATGGATCGTCACCGAACGATCTAATTGTATTTATCAATTTCTCTAAGTCTTTGATCCCTTGAATTATCCTTATTAATTCCTTAATTAATTAAGTTAGAATTGAAAATGATGTTTCCAGATTCTGGGCATTTTACTCGAGTAAAGTTCATAATACTCGAGTGTTCTGGAGATTTTCCAGATTACTCGAGTGTTCTTAAGCTTACTCGAGTGTTCATGTCTTTCTGAGGATTTGGGTTTGAATTTCAACAATTTACTCGAGTAGTTCATGAGTTACTCGAGTGTTCTTGGACTTTTCCAGAATACTCGAGTGACTTTGAATGTCTCGAGTGTTTGACCTATAAAAATTCTCAGTTCATGCCCGATACTCGAGTATCAGACAAAATACTCGAGTGTTCTTATGAAATTTGCTTTATTTTGAACACGATTTACTCGAGTACTTTTCCATTTACTCGAGTGTTTCGCAGCTGACAGTATTGAAAACTGGTTTTAACATGCCATTTTCATTTCTACTCAATTTAAGTCCATTTCAGGGATCCACAGAGTTAACATATCATTAATCAAACATGTTACAACACTTATTTCAATTCAAAACACAGAATTGACAGAGAAATCATTGATTATGCATAAAAAGGCATTTTAACAACTCAATACCTCAAATCACACAATAAGCATAATATTCATGAAACAAAGCTCATTTAAGTTCACATGCGTGATAACAAACTTGCTCAATACGGATTTAGAGCATGGATTGGTCTCCAAACCAAAGTTCCTATAGAATCTAAGCCCTTAGAGCCTCTTGGTGGCTCTCTAACACATTTAATGGATTTCAAACTCTATCTAGTGAATATAATTACTTCCCCTTACCTCTCAAACTTGAATCAACAGAAAGACTCCAAAGAAAAGCTCTCCAAACCCAGAAATCCACTTGAGCTTCACATGCATGACAGTTTTGAGTGCACCACCAAAACCGAATTGGTTCACCCATGAAACAGAGATAAGAATTTGGGAAAGTTAGGTTTCTAGACTCTATACCACATCAACTAACTAAAGGAATCGAGTTTGAGACTCAAGAACTCAAGAGCTTACCAAAATCGATGATCTCAGTAAGCTCCAGAAACTGAACTTGACAGAAAAACTCCAACTTCCAAGCTTCGATTCCAACAGCACACTCACTCTCAGCTCTCAATTTCGGTGTCTATACAAAGCTCATGATGTGAGCTTTGTATTCGTGTATGATTTGTGATTCAATTTGAACTCAGAGAAGAGAATCGATTCAGTGAAGTTATGAACCCTAACTTCATCAACTAGAAGAATGATCAACAAAATTCTTCACCAAGGTTCGTTGATGAGCTTAAATAGGAGATGAGGACACACATGCTGCTCGACACGACGCCATTGACGTGCTGGGGAAGACGATTTTGTGTCAACACACGAGAATCGTTGGCTGTGACTCACCAAACGCACTAACTCGTGCAGTTTGACCCAGAATACTCGAGTGTTTCTGATAATACTCGAGTATTTCACCCAGATTTTGAAAAATAATTATTTTATTTACCTTCCCTCCAAAACCTTTCCTATAATTGCTTCTAGGTCCCAACCCAGGGACTAGTATGCAAAATATACGTTTTAGGCATTTAAATTATTTATTAAATAATTTCTCACATGCAAGCTAATTATATACACACATATTTTAATCAAGGATTAATTCGAAAACTATTAATTATAATTAAATTATAATTAACATTTCATTAATCGGGGATTAAAATTTTGGGGTGTTACAAATTCAATGCTCCTAATTATGTGGATTTGATTTTGATGATGACAAAGTAATTAATAATCAAGCCTTGAAGTCATTGCAACATCAACAACAACAAGAATTCAAGAAAGAAGACAAGTGCTCACTCATTCTCAATCGGATTGTAATTGTAATTTTTCATTTATGTTGAGAGTGGGTAGAAATAGTTAATCTCTTCTAAGAATAAAATAAGTAATATGATTATTAGGTTGAGATTAACCAAAATTAATACTTGAGAAGAAAAACAAAAAGGAAAATCAATTTTTGATATGTCTGATCAAAATACTCGAGTATTTTGAAGAAGACTCGAGTATCTACTCGAGTATTCTGAAAAAGACTCGAGTATTTATGCCAGATCAGCAAATATAGCCGTTAGTCTTGTTTGTGGAACGGATCTTTCCAGCGTGGCCAAAAGGAGTCGAGTATTGGCCAAAAGACTCGAGTCTTTAGGTCCAGTAAGCAAAATAATGACGTTGGAAAGACTCAAAAACCCATGTTAGGGCACTTGAGTCTTTCCCAACTCTAGAGAACAACTTTAGAACTTTATTGTAAAATTTCTCTTTGATTTTGCACAAGAACAAACAAGACAACTAGCTCAAAATCATTACAAGCTTTCATTAATTCTTCTTCTCAAGTGTTGATTTACAAAACTCAACTTTGCACTCATATTGTTATTCTCTTCTCAAGTTGAGTTTAGGTCTCAATTTGTATATTGAGTTGTGCTTATTTGTGAAAATCCATTGTGAGATTCATAATACACATACAAAAGCTTGTCGATTCAAGTCTTGGATTGTTCCCAAGCAAAACCCTAAGTGGCTTAGGGTATTGGAAGTCTTGAGAGGTTCTCAAGCACAAGACTAAGAGGTTCTTAGCCCGGTGGAGCTTCTTGAAGGGAGTTCAAGGAAGCTTTAGAAGGGTTCTTCGTCACCGGAATCAAATTGGGGTAGAAATCAAGAGTTTGGTACACTCTTGAAGGGTTAGGTTGAGTGAGGCTATCTCAAGTAATCCTTGTAATTTCTAACAATTTGATTTATTGAAAAATCTCCTAAGGTGGTTAGGAGGACTGGATGTAGCTCATTGTTGGAGTGAACCAGGATAAAATTGCTTGAGTATTGATTTATAGCCTTCAATTTACATTCTTTCTCAAACAACTTAAAGCTTTTCATAGAAATAGGATTTATCTAATTGGGTAGCAAGTTCAAGAAATCTAAGTGTTATTCAATTGTTAAAAGTCAGTTAATTTGCTTGCTATTCTGTTGGATAAGTTTCTGTTTTGTATTGGATTGGTTTGAAGTGAATTGCTGATTTTTCGTTTCTGGTTTAGCGCATATCTGATACGAAAGACTCGAGTATTTCTTAAAATACTCGAGTAGTTCTTGCTCAAGACTCGAGTATATCTTGAAAGACTCGAGTAGTTCTTCTTGAAACACTCGAGTATTTCAAGAAAGACTCGAGTATTTCGAGTCTGTTCCAGAAAAATCAGTTTCAGCTCAATTCTTTTAATATCATTCGAAATATTTGGTATTACTGCTTCAAATTACTATTCACCCCCCTCTAGTAATTTCTTAGCCCGCTTGTTGGTTTCCAACAAGTGGTATCAAAGCTCGGTCGAAAGATCAAGTGTAACAACTTTTTCGAAAAAGATCCTATTTGGAAACTATGGGTTCAAGCATTCCCTTTGGAGGAGAAGGCTCTTCAATAAACCGCCCTCCCCTATTCAATGGTTAAGGGTATGCTTATGGGAAAGTCAAAATGAAAATTTTTATTGAAGCAATTGATATGGATATTTGGGATGCTATTGAGAATGGACCTCACATTCCCAAGAGATTGACAAATGATGAAACCGTAATCATTCCAAGAGCTAGTTGGAGTGATGATGACAAGAAAAGAGTATCATATGATTTAAAAGGCAAAAACATCATCACTTCCGCTTTGTATCATGATGAATTTTTCCGGGTCTCTCAATGTAAATCTTCTAAGGAAATGTGGGATATTTTGCAAGTTACTCATGAGGGAACAAGCGAAGTAAGACGTGCAAGATTAAACACTTTAACTCATGAATATGAATTATTTCGCATGCTGCCAAATGAGTCCATAAACGACTTGCAAAAGCGATTCACTCACATAATTAATCATTTGATTGCTTTAGGAAAAACATTTCATGATGGTGAAACTACTAACAAAGTGTTGAGATGTCTTGATAGGAGATGGCAACCCAAAGTAACGACCATCGTGGAATCCAAGGACTTGGAAAAAATGGAGTTAGCCACCTTGTTTGGAAACTTCAAGAACATGAAATGGAACTATCAAGACTCTACACTAATGAGGAGTCCGACAAGAAGAAAAAGGGCATATCTCTCAAAGCTTCAACCAAAGTTTCAAAAGAAATTGAAGAATGCTCTACAAGTGAGGATTCCGATAGTGAACCCAATCAAGAAGAATTTGGGATGTTTGTCAAAAGATTCAATAAATTCTTCAAGGGAAGGAAAAGTAGTTTCCCATCAAAAATGAAGAGAACCAAAGAGTCCAAACAAAGAGACAATAGTTCCAATGATGGAGTGAAATGTCATGAATGTGGTGGGATTGGTCACATTAAAATGGAATGTGCCACATTCTTGAAGAAGAATGACAAGAAGACCCAAGAGACCAAAGGGAAGAGAGCATACATTGTTTGGGATGCTTCGGAGAAGAGTAATGAATCATCCTCAAGTAGCTCCGGTGATGAAAATGCTAACCTTTGTCTCATGGCCAAGAACAACAATGAGTCCTCATCAAGAGCTAAACATGACATGAGTGAAAGTGATGATGAGGTAACTTATAGTTCTTCTTATTCTTCTTCAAACTCCATTTCTTATGATGATTTGCAAGAAGCCTACAATGAAATGGTAATTCAATTTAGAAGGCTTGCTAAAATTAATAAGGAAAAAGGAAAGAAAATCTTGGAGTTTCAACAAGAAATTGATGAATTGCAAAAATCTATAAATGAGTTGAAACTTCAAAATGAATCCTTAGAACTTATTAATTCTAGTCATCAAAGTGATTGTGCAAATCATGAGGAAACTAGCACTCCATGTGAGAAATGCGGTGAACTTGAAAAGGAAGTGAAAGAGTTGAAAAACAAACTCACAATCTCACATAGTGATAGAAAACTCAACCGATTATTGAACTCTCAAAGACATAATCATAACAAAACCGGTTTAGGATATGTTCATAAAAAGAACAAGAAGTACAAGGTGGTTGGATCATTTTCTAGGAAAAATTCATCAAAGAAGCCAACTTGTACTTATTGTGGAAAAGTTGGACATATCAACATTGAGTGCCATATTAAGAAATTTGAAAGGAAAAAGGGCACTTATATGTGGATTAAGAAGGGAGAAAGTCCCAACTCTAACCCTAAGGGACCCAACATAGTTTGGGTACCCAAAATGAACAAGTGATTTCATCTTGTAGGTGTGCCTTCGAATGGGAAAGGAATTGTGGTATCTAGATAGTGGATGTTCAAGGCACATGACGGGAGATAAGAGTCATTTCATTGAGCTTACTCCAAAAGAGAAGGGTTATGTCACTTATGGGGATAACAACAAAGGCAAAATCCTTGGTATTGGTAAAATCGGAAACTCTTCAAACTTGATTATTGATAATGTGCTTTGTAACAGCCCGATTTCCATAAACCAAAAATAATTAACTTTTACTTATTAAAGTTGCAAAATGAGGCCAATTTTTTTTTTAAAAAAAAAAAACAGTTTGAAGTGTCCATGTTACGTGTACCACTCTTTACTGAAAATCGAGTTGTTACTAAAATCGTTCGTCACATAAAACTTTCAACTTCATAAAGTGGCTTATTCAAAAGCATCATAACATTTTCACAAAAGATTACATTATTTGTTCTTCCAAAATAGAGTATTCCACAATACAGAATTAAAACTTGGCTTAGTTACATAATTGGCACATTGCTTGGTAATCCTTGACTCAACGCACACATTATAACTTAGCACTAAATTTACTACTATCCTTTCAGTTGCGTTACTCTGATGAAGACCCCCGGATGAAGCCTCCCTTTTCTTCTTGAGTGCTTTCCTCATTCTCGAAAGTGAAGTCCCCTCTGTTGCTGCTTCGCTGATGTCGTTTCAGCTCCTGCTCTCATTCCTCTTGAGTGATGATCTCCTTATGGTGCTCCGTCTGCCCGTTGCGATATCAGCAGCACCAATATAACAACGAACAGGAGAGAGTAAGCGTTCCGAACGACGAATCGTTGACGATGTGGGATTACGGTAGGCAAGATAGAAGGACCATACAATACATAATAAAACATACAAGCACACCACAATCAAGAATATTAACAACATTATTATTATTCTTATCATCATTATTCTTGTCTTTCATTATCATTTCAAACTTAATTTCGTTCCTCATAAACATTCTTTCTTCCTCAATCCCTTTCCTTCTCATGCTCACAATTTCCCCTTACAAGGTATCATCAGGGTACTCATTTTGTTCTCGGTTATCACTCACGTCTACATCTCCTCGGTCATCCACCCAACCTAGTCGGAAGCAAACAAGAGTACAGGACCTTTACCACGCGGGCACGACAGCTGTCACAACACATAAATGGTCCCAAACCAGGAGGATCTCGTCCTCAAATCATTTCAATAATAACAAGGCTCACTGTCCACGCAGTGGCAAACACAATGCCCCGTTCTAGTCCCTCTCACTGTTCTCGATTTGCAATCTAGGGGGCGACAGTATGTTTCTAGTGGGCCCGCATAACTTACCACGGCATTAGACCCAGTCACCACCACGTTAGTGCGCCACATGTGGAGTTCGTTCTGCCCTGAAACATACTCTAGACTTCTTGACGTTTCACCGTCAACGTCCTCCCCTAATGCAATCTTGTCCTAAGTATCCGCAGATACTTATCGTTTCTTCCTCTCCACTACTTCGCACTCTCATACCTCACCGCGCATGTCTTTTAAGTCTTTTAATCTTTTTAATTATCCTAAGGTCGGCCCATCCTTCGTGCAACCCTTCAACGAGTCCCGACCACTAACTTGGCACAATCTTCCTCTCAACATTTCTCACATAGCAAAGAGCTGGGGTCACATCACAATCTCAAATCTCATTTCTCAAACTTCCTCAACATTCTCCATCTCTCACAATCATCTCATTTCACAACCTTTTCTCAAAACAATCTTTTCAAAAACTATCTCAAAACACCATTTCATAACTTTCACAGAAACATAGTTTTCCCCATCTTTTCTCAAAAATATTATTTCAAAAGACTCTCTTTAATTATCCTTCCAAATATTTATCAAAAGATTGTTTTCCAAACACTTCCTTCATAATACATCTTTTCACAAACTCTTTCAGAAAGATTGTTTCGCAAAGCTTCTCTCAAAGACATGACATTTCAATGACTTTTAAAAGAAAATCTCTCTTGATAAGCCTTTTCCAAAAATCCCTCTTTTCCAAACCTCTTTCCAAAATTCCCTTTCACAAAAATTTATTTTCACAATTCTTTTCAAATAGTTCCTTTTCAGGAATCTTTTCAAAAACTGTTTTTCGAAAACCTTTTCAAAAATAGCTTTTAAAAAAAATCGCTTTTCAAAAACCTTTTCAAAAGTTACAACTTTGCTGAGCGCTAATGGAGGAGCAAGCTCAAGTCGACACTAGTCCCAGACTAAAACCAAAACAAAAGGAGCCCAGCTCCACTCCAATCACATCTCATATCCACATTCACATCACTCTTCCCAGCTCTGGCTCGATCCTCATCATTATCATTCAACTCTTTCCCCAATCTCACTCTTGTCTCTTTCTATTCCATCTTATATCTTTCATCAGTCTTTCTTTCTCTCATTATGTCTTCACTTTCAATTTCATTACTTTCGCAACTTACTTATTCCATTCTCACATTAATTAACAGCATCCAATTTCAACATGTATAATTAGATAAATGAATGTAAACATACTATACGCACACACAATCAACACACAATACAATGTGGTCTTTGTCACCTTCGTATAAGTGGCCACACAATCAAACAATTTCCACTTATACTACTGACTCTAACCACTTAGTTCCGATCTTTGAGATGATGCGGAACGTCCTACTAAATCACCTAACTACCACGGTGTCTTAGGAAAGCTTCTCTCTCACCTGAGGTCCAGCAATTTAATGCGTACCGTCGCCTCGGATCCTTTGTGCTGCCGGCTGCACCAATCCATCGTCTTTAAGGTTTCCTCGTACTAAATAAAATACACTTACGTTATTATCTTGTATTAAGAAAATCTTTTCTTAGTTCGTGACACTTTCCGTTCCTTATCGAAAGACTTAAAATGTTTATTATTTTATTAAAACAATTCTCATATCTCTAGTACTTTAAAAATTTCAAGGTCATTTGAAAACATTAATGAAAATGATTTAAACCAATTCGTTTGGTTGCTGGCCCATCTTGGGCAGCACCTTAAACAGTGTCCGAAAATACCGAAAATTTCACCGTTTTTCATTCAGGATTTTTTTTTCCTGAGTCAATTATCATTTGAAAACTAAACTTTAAATTTCATGAAAGCATTTCTAAACACAAGAAGCATGTCCAAATAATTCTGGACAACAAAGGGTTATTCTATAAAAATTATTTTGACAAAACCCCGAGAACATCGTAAAAACTCGTTTTGTTTAAAATACTCTTTAGGTCAACGTTAATTCTTTAAAAACTCAAGTTTGTATTAAATCACAAACACAATCTTACAAACTCAAACAAACCCAATCAAATCAAATACAAGGCTAAACATACATACGGTCACCACACATTTTGATCATTCAATCACATATTTAATTTCAAAAACATTTCATTTTTATAAAATAAATCATTTAAGCATACTTTGACACACAAACCGAATACATGCACACACATAATCATTCAAGCACCAAAACTTTATCTAAATCAATCAACTTAACATACATTTCACAAATGCATGCATTTTTCCTAGGTTACTTCATGGAAAAGAATTTTAACCTAATCATCATGCATTGACTCCTAAACCGAATGCATGCCCATAATTCATCTTAAGCATAAACTCATTCTTAATCAATTAGTTTAACATGTATCGACTGAAATTATCGCAAGTCAAAACAAGATTCATTCATCCTCAAACACACACAATTTCATGCAATTATTTTCTTCTCTTCCTTGACAAAACCGGAAGCTAAAACTTGGAAAACTATCAAATTTTAATTTATCTTTCTTATCTTAAATTAAATCAAGATCATGCAAGGGCATATAGCATATATCAAGTTCATAAAAGCATAGATCATGACCGAATATAACATGCACAAGATCACACCCAGATTAAATCATGGTCATGCAAGGAAAATTATTTTTAGAGCTTATCCCCCTACTTTCCTTCCAACACCGAGACATGCATTTCAAGAAAACATGATCTTTTGTTTGAATTTAACATACAAGAAAATTTAACTCAAAAGTTAAGGTCCAAACCGTGACCTTAACTAGGTTTTCTCAAAAATATTTTTAAAGATTCAAGACTTCCAAAGACAACTTTAAATCCAACAACATTTTTCACATAATTCGTCAAGCAAATAGTAACATGATCTTAGCGTATTTTTCTATATAAACCGTGACCTCCACTCAAAATCAAAACATCCCAAAACATCATTGAATTTCAACATCATGGCATGCAAGAAATTAAATAAAAGAAAATCAAGATTCCAACCACCTCATTCATCAAAACTGTGACCACTCATAAAGAAAACCACCAAGAAAACTCAATCATTCTCAAAGATGTTTACATGAAAATTCAAGCAATCAAACATATCATGGTTTAAGCATAGATCTAAACATGTATACAAACAAAAATATTAGACCTTTGAAAAATCCTTTGTGAAACTAATCAAACTTTTTCAAAAATACTTTTAAGAAATCAAGAAAGAAACTCAAGATTATGAGAGAAACACTTTCTCAACCTAACTTCAAGATCAAGCATGGAAATCAACATGCATGAGAGTAAAAACTCTAGATCTAACATAAAAATAAACATATATCAACACTTTTCAAATCAAGTCAAAACCGAACACTTCCATAACTCCAATTAACTTTTAAAGGCATCGAGCTAACATGCAATGACTTAGATCAAATTAAAAACATCAAGGCCTATCTCTTCTACTTATGGCCGAATCATTTAGTTTTTGATTTGGTAATTTATGAGTTCATTTATTCATAAAAATCCAAAATCAAAGCATGAAGGGAATATGCAAAGAAAGATAGGGATTATAAGGCCACAAAATCAATATGCAGGAGGAAATCAAAGCGATCTATGGACTCTAAACACATCTTCTACAAAACCGTGGTGAGGAACATTTACAAGTAAGAGATCAAAACTTTTTCACATCAACATTCAAGATCAAATCATAAAAGTAACATGCAAGACATTTAATCCTCAAGAACATTCAAAAATGATTACATGCATCACAAAAATAAATAGAGTCTATGATAAAGTCCTTTACAACACAAAATGGTTCAATTAAAACTCTTTCTACCTTAATTCCTAACTAAATCTTCAAATCTCCTCTTCTTCTCCTCTTGGTTTTGCTACGGTCTCTTCTCTTCTAAGGTTGATGGGGTTTTCTCCTTGATCTTTGAAGAAAGATGTGTGTGGAAGGAAGAAATTAAGGATGTTTGGGTTAAGGGTTTGGATTCTCACTCTCTTTTCCTTCTCTTCTCCTCATGGTCTCCTCTCTTCTCTCTTTGTCCCAAGAGCTTGATGATGCTCTTGAGAGAAAGTGTGTTGGGGTGTGTTAAGGGAAATGGAAATGAACTAGCTAAACACATACTCACCCACACGGTTTTACCTAGATCAAAGAGTGCGGAGATTTCCCACTTTGTCCTCGGTCCAAGGTGTAGAAGGAAGGGCAATTTGGTCTAGTCATAAAGTTGCATGGGAGGGGTCATTCGTGGGAAACATGGAGGAAGGAAAGTCCTCCTAGGTTCCATGACTCACACCACCTAGGTTTCCACTTGTTTCCCATTCCAATTTTCTATTTAATTTTCATTTTTCTTAATTCTTAAGGAAAAAGGCTCCTACTTGGTCCTTCTATTCTTAACATAGCCGAACCACATACACTAGCACACACATATACTTATGCAATTTACTTTCATGTCGGTCACATAGCATGGATTCATGGAATAATGCATACATGTTCATCATGCACACACTCACTTACACGCCTAACACATATACACATGCATACTCAACACATACATTCATGCATACACCATCATATATTTTTCACTAATTACATTTGTACATAATCATAAGCATACACACACACGTTACACATACATACACATATACACATCCATACAATTAATTATTTTTGAGGCACATATACATCATACACACATACACGTATTATACCTATACATATATACATTCATGCATCATACACATATTCATTTTTCTTTGTTCATTTAAGCCTTATGAAATCCTAAGCACGTACACATACATATACAAGTATTACACTCATGTTTAGAAAATAGTTCTTTTCCATCATAAAATGACTTGAATAAAAATCACAAAGATTTTTATAAAAACATCAAGCACATAGATTTTCCCAAAAACTAAATTTATAAGTTTCGGACTTTACTTAAAGAAATCATCTCTTTAAAATCCTTTATGATTTTGAAAATGTGAATTTAAGAAAATCCTTTAAGAATGTACGCTTTCAGAACACTTTTCTCAGAATAATTTTCTTTAGTGTTTTAATTTAATACGAGGAATTTACGGGGTGTTACATTCTCCCCAACTTAAAGATTTCTCGTCCCCGAGAAATTCGTTACGGATTGGGCAGCAGGGTACAGAGTTCTCACATCACCTTGACTTTCATGAGAGTACTTTCCTCTGGCTTCGTGGTCGTATTCCCTTTTCACTGGTCTACTTCGTCTTACCATGTTCCTCGTTCGTCGCTTTTAGACGAAGAAGTTCCATTCGTACCACAACTTGTGTGTCGAATCGGGTTAAGTCCAACGGACTAACCGAAGAAGGTGTCGCTTCCTTAGCTGATCGTTGTCACAGAAATTCCAACCATAGGTACGGACTTAGGGGAAAATCGAGCAAACAAAATTTCATACATCTCCAAAAGCATAGGGTTTAGCCTAAAACCCTTAGATCCTCGCTATTTTCTAAAACTTAGGTCCTAACTAACTCACAACAATCACTCCTTCCTTCAGTCCTCCTTCTAATTCTAAGGCTTTCGTCCATCATTTTCCTAGCTTAAGGGGGCTCTATCACAACCTGGGTGTATTGACTTCCTTAAACAACCTCACCTTCCTCCTTAGATTCTTCCTAAACATTAATCAAACTTATCACCTCTACTGTCTAAACCTCTACTTATGGCATGTGGCAATTCTAATCCTCAAGTTTTTCTCAAAATTTCCTCTAACAACTGATGACATACTCCGCTTTCTTCCTTGTAACTCCCCAACTTTGGTCAAACTTATAACTAAGTTCACTGTGACCTTGTACCCTTTCTTGGTTTCAACTATTTGTCCTTCCTTAATCGTTCAAGCCTAAGCAATCTGGGTAACTATGGTACTTCTAATCCCGCTATTTGGACCAAGCTTAGGAATATTAAATAGGTTTGATGAGGCTACGGGTGGATAATAGAGCTCATGAAGAAAAAGTTCGGATTTTAGCAATGCTAACTGTTTTGTTGAAGCAATTCAACAAACACGGGATTTCAGAAATAACATCCTATGTCCTCAAAGATACCAACTATTCTTTGAGCAAAGGTATGTCTAGGTCAACAGACTGGATTCGTCAAACACTGAAGAAATACCAAAGGTTAAAGGGTCTCAACCTACTCACTTTCTATGTTCCTCAATCTACAAGAGGAACAGGTTCCTTAAACTAACTCGGCCGACACTAGGCTACAAACAAAGTCGCACGTCCTAGAAATTTGAGAACCTAAACTTATGCTCCTAGTCTCATACTAGCAAACACATAGAGTCACACAAACAAAGCATGTAAGCCCATGCTTAAGGCCACTAAGGATTACCATAAGCTCTGATACCATTCTGTAACAGCCCGATTTCCATAAACCAAAAATAATTAACTTTTACTTATTAAAGTTGCAAAATGAGGCCAATTTTTTTTCTTAAAAAACAGTTTGAAGTGTCCATGTTATGTGTACCACTCTTTACTGAAAATCGAGTTGTTACTAAAATCGTTCGTCACATAAAACTTTCATCTTCATAAAGTGGCTTATTCAAAAGCATCATAACATTTTCACAAAAGATTACATTATTTGTTCTTCCAAAATAGAGTATTCCACAATACAGAATTAAAACTTGGCTTAATTACATAATTGGCACATTGCTTGGTAATCCTTGACTCAACGCACACATTATAACTTAGCACTAAATTTACTACTATCGTTTCAGTTGCGTTACTCTGATGAAGACCCCCGGATGAAGCCTCCCTTTTCTTCTTGAGTGCTTTCCTCATTCTCGAAAGTGAAGTTCCCTCTGTTGCTGCTTCGCTGCTGTCGTTTCAGCTCCTGCTCTCATTCCTCTAGAGTGATGATCTCCTTATGGTGCTCCGTCTGCCCGTTGCGATATCAGCAGCACCAATATAACAACGAACAGGAGAGAGTAAGCGTTCCGAACGACGAATCGTCGACGGTGTGGGATTACGGTAGGCAAGATAGAAGGACCATACAATACATAATAAAAAATACAAGCACACCACAATCAAGAATATTGACAACATTATTATTATTCTTATCATCATTATTCTTGTCTTTCATTATCATTTCAAACTTAATTTCGTTCCTCATAAACATTCTTTCTTCCTCAATCCCTTTCCTTCTCATGCTCATAATTTCCCCTTACAAGGTATCATCGGGGTACTCATTTCGTTCTCGGTTATCACTCACGTCTACATCTCCTCGGTCATCCACCCAACCTAGTCGGAAGCAAACAGGAGTACAGGACCTTTACCACGCGGGCACGACAGCTGTCACAACACATAAATGGTCCCAGACCAGGAGGATCTCGTCCTCAAATCATTTCAATAATAACAAGGCTCACTGTCCACGCAGTGGCAAACACAATGCCCCGTTCTAGTCCCTCTCACTGTTCTCGATTTGCAATCTAGGGGGCGACAGTATGTTTCTAGTGGGCCCGCATAACTTACCACGGCATTAGACCCAGTCCCCACCACGTTAGTGCGCCACATGTGGAGTTCGTTCTGCCCAGAAACATACTCTAGACTTCTTGACGTTTCACCGTCATCGTCCTCCCCTAATGCAATCTCGTCCTAAGTATCCGCAGATACTTATCGTTTCTTCCTCTCCATTACTTCGCACTCTCATACCTCACCGCGCATGTCTTTTAAGTCTTTTAATCTTTTTAATTATCCTAAGGTCGGCCCATCCTTCGTGCAACCCTTCAACGAGTCCCGACCACTAACTTGGCACAATCTTCCTCTCACCATTTCTCACATAGCACAGAGCTGGGGTCACATCACAATCTCAAATCTCATTTCTCAAACTTCCTCAACATTCTCCATCTCTCACAATCATCTCATTTCACAACCTTTTCTCAAAACAATCTTTTCAAAAACTATCTCAAAACACCATTTCATAACTTTCACAGAAACATAGTTTTCCCCATCTTTTCTCAAAAATATTATTTCAAAAGACTCTCTTTAATTATCCTTCCAAATACTTTATAAAAAGATTGTTTTCCAAACACTTCCTTGAAAATACATCTTTTCACAAACTCTTTCAGAAAGATTGTTTCGCAAAGCTTCTCTCAAAGACATGACATTTCACGGACTTTTAAAAGAAAATCTCTCTTGATAAGCCTTTTCCAAAAGTCCCTCTTTTCCAAACCTCTTTCCAAAATTCCCTTTCACAAAAATTTATTTTCACAATTCTTTTCAAATAGTTCCTTTTCAGGAATCTTTTCAAAAACTGTTTTTCGAAAACCTTTTCAAAAATCGCTTTTCAAAAACCTTTTCAAAAAAATCGCTTTTCAAAAACCTTTTCACAAGTTACAACTTTGCTGAGCGCTAATGGAGGAGAAAGCTCAACTCGACACTAGTCCCAGACTAAAACCAAAACAAAAGGAGCCCAGCTCCACTCCAATCACATCTCATATTCAAATTCACATCACTCTTCCCAGCTCTGGCTCGATCCTCATCATTATCATTCAACTCTTTCCCCAATCTCACTCTTGTCTCTGTCTATTCCATCTTATATCTTTCATCAGTCTTTCTTTCTCTCATTATGTCTTCACTTTCAATTTCATTACTTTCGCAACTTACTTATTCCATTCTCACATTAATTAACAGCATCCAATTTCAACATGTATAATTAGATAAATGAATGTAAACATACTATACGCACACACAATCAACACACAATACAATGTGGTCTTTGTCACCTTCGTAAAAGTGGCCACACAATCAAACTATTGTCACTTATACTACTGACTTTAACCACTTAGTTCCGATCTTTGAGATGATGCGGAACGTCCTACTAAATCACCTAACTACCACGGTGTCTTAGGAAAGCTTCTCTCTCACCTGAGGTCCAGCAATTTAATGCGTACCGTCGCCTCGGATCCTTTGTGCTGCCGGCTGCCCCAATCCCTCGTCTTTAAGGTTTCCTCGTACTAAATAAAATACACTTACGTTATTATCTTGTATTAAGAAAATCTTTTCTTAGTTCGTGACACTTTCCGTTCCTTATCGAAAGACTTAAAACGTTTATTATTTTATTAAAACAATTCTCATATCTCTAGTACTTTAAACATTTCAAGGTCATTTGAAAACATTAATGAAAATGATTTAAACCAATTCGTTTGGTTGCTGGCCCATCTTGGGCAGCACCTTAAACAGTGTCCGAAAATACCGAAAATTTCACCGTTTTTCATTCAGGTTTTTTTTTTCCTGAGTCAATTATCATTTGAAAACTAAACTTTAAATTTCATGAAAGAATTTCTAAACACAAGAAGCATGTCCAAATAATTCTGGACAGCAAAGGGTTATTCTATAAAAATTATTTTGACAAAACCCCGAGAACATCGTAAAAACTCGTTTTGTTTAAAATACTCTTTAGGTCAACGTTAATTCTTTAAAAACACAAGTTTTTATTAAATCACAAACACAATCTTACAAAATCAAACAAACCCAATCAAATCAAATACAAGGCTAAACATACATACGGTCACCACACATTTTGATCATTCAATCACATATTTAATTTCAAAAACATTTCATTTTTATAAAATAAATCATTTAAGCATACTTTGACACACAAACCAAATACATGCACACACATAATCATTCAAGCACCAAAACTTTTTCTAAATCAATCAACTTAACATACATTTCACAAATTCATGCATTTTTCCTAGGTTACTTCATGGAAAAGAATTTTAACCTAATCATCATGCATTGACTCCTAAACCGAATGCATGCCCATAATTCATCTTAAGCATAAACTCATTCTTAATCAATTAGTTTAACATGTATCGACTGAAATTATCGCAAGTCAAAACAAGATTCATTCATCCTCAAACACACACAATTTCATGCAATTATTTTCTTCTCTTCCTTGACAAAACCGGGAGCTAAAACTTGGAAAACTATCAAATTTTAATTTATCTTTCTTATCTTAAATTAAATCAAGATCATGCAAGGGCATATAGCATATATCAAGTTAATAAAAGCATAGATCATGACCGAATATAACAAGCACAAGATCACACCCAGATTAAATCATGGTCATGCAAGGAAAATTATTTTAGAGCTTATCCCCCTACTTTCCTTCCAACACCGAGACATGCATTTCAAGAAAACATGATCTTTTATTTGAATTTAACATACAAGAAAATTTAACTCAAAAGTTAAGGTCCAAACCATGACCTTAACTAGGTTTTCTCAAAAATATTTTTAAAGATTCAAGACTTCCAAAGACAACTTTAAATCCAACAACATTTTTCACATAATTCGTCAAGCAAATAGTAACATGATCTTAGCGTATTTTTCTATATAAACCATGACCTCCACTCAAAATCAAAACATCCCTAAACATCATTGAATTTCAAGATAATGGCATGCAAGAAATTAAATAAAAGAAAATCAAGATTCCAACCACCTCATTCATCAAAACCGTGACCACTCATAAAGAAAACCACCAAGAAAACTCAATCATTCTCAAAGATCTTTACATGAAAATTCAAGCAATCAAACATATCATGGTTTAAGCATAGATCTAAACATGTATTCAAACAAAAATATAAGACCTTTGAAAAATCCTTTGTGAAACTAATCAAACTTTTTCAAAAACACTTTTAAGAAATCAAGAAAGAAACTCAAGATTATGAGAGAAACACTTTCTCAACCAAACTTCAAGATCAAGCTTGGAAATCAACATGCATGTGAGTAAAAACTCTAGATCTAACATAAAAATAAACATATACCAACACTTTTTAAATCAAGTCAAAACCGAACACTTCCATAACTCCAATTAACTTTTAAAGGCATCGAGCTAACATGCAATGACTTAGATCAAATTAAAAACATCAAGGCCTATCTCTTCTACTTATGGCCGAATCATTTAGTTTTTGATTTGGTAATTTATGAGTTCATTTATTCATAAAAATCCAAAATCAAAGCATGAAGGGAATATGCAAAGAAAGATAGGGATTATAAGGCCACAAAATCAATATGCAGGAGGAAATCAAAGCGATCTATGGACTCTAAACACATCTTCTACAAAACCGTGGTGAGGAACATTTACAAGTAAGAGATCAAAACTTTTTCACATCAACATTCAAGATCAAATCATAAAAGTAACATGCAAGACATTTAATCCTCAAGAACATTCAAAAATGATTACATGCATCACAAAAATAAATAGAGTCTATGATAAAGTCCTTTACAACACAAAATGGTTCAATTAAAACTCTTTCTACCTTAATTCCTAACTAAATCTTCAAATCTCCTCTTCTTCTCCTCTTGGTTTTGCTACGGTCTCTTCTCTTCTAAGGTTGATGGGGTTTTCTCCTTGATCTTTGAAGAAAGATGTTTGTGGAAGGAAGAAATTAAGGATGTTTGGTTAAGGGTTTGGATTCTCACTCTCTTTTCCTTCTCTTCTCCTCATGGTCTCCTCTCTTCTATCCTTGTCCCAAGAGCTTGATGATGCTCTTGAGAGAAAGTGTGTTGGGGTGTGTTAAGGGAAATGGAAATGAACTAGCTAAACACATACTCACCCACACGGTTTTACCTAGATCAAAGAGTGTGGAGATTTCCCACTTTGTCCTCGGTCCAAGGTGTAGAAGGAAGGGCAATTTGGTCTAGTCATAAAGTTGCATGGGAGGGGTCATTCGTGGGAGACATGTAGGAAGGAAAGTCCTCCTAGGTTTCATGACTCACACCACCTAGGTTTCCACTTGTTTCCCATTCCAATTTTCTATTTAATTTTCATTTTTCTTAATTCTTAAGGAAAAAGGCTCCTACTTGGCCCTTCTATTCTTAACATAGCCGAACCACATACACTAGCAAACACATATACTTATGCAATTTACTTTCATGTTGGTCACATAGCATGGATTCATGGAATAATGCATACATGTTCATCATGCACACACTCACTTACACGCCTAACACATATACACATGCATACTCAACACATACATTCATGCATACTCTATCATATATTTTTCACTAATTACATTTGTACATAATCATAAGCATACACACACACGTTACACATACATACACATATACACATACATACAATTAATTATTTTTGAGGCACATATACATCATACACACATACACGTATTATACCTATACATATATACATTCATGCATCATACACATATTCATTTTTCTTTGTTCATTTAAGCCTTATGAAATCCTAAGGACGTACACATACATATACAAGTATTACACACATGTTTGGAAAATAGTTCTTTTCCATCATAAAATGACTTGAATAAAAATCACAAAGATTTTTATAAAAACATCCAGCACATAGATTTTCCCAAAAACTAAATTTCTAAGTTTCGGACTTTACTTAAAGAAATCATCTCTTTAAAATCCTTTATGATTTTGAAAATGTGAATTTAAGAAAATCCTTTAAGAAAGTACGCTTTCAAAACACTTTTCTCAGAATAATTTTCTTTAGTGTTTTAATTTAATACGAGGAATTTACGGGGTGTTACATGCTTTATGTTCAAGGATTGGAACACAATCTCTTAAGCATAAGCCAATTATGTGATATTGGTAATCATGTACTATTTACCTCTACTTATTGCCTCATTAAAAGTGACAAAGATGAATCCATCAAATTTGTTGGTAAAAGGTCAAATAATACTTACTTAGTTGATTTGAACAAAGTTACTTCTTTGGTCTCTACTTGTTTAGTGAGCAAAGAAAGTGACACTTGGTTATGGCATCGTAGGACCGCTCACATAAATGTAAACCAATTGAAGAAAATACAATCTAAAGATCTAGTAGTTGGTTTACCAAAGCTAAATTTTTCTATTGAAGGTGTTTGTTCTCCTTGCAAGAAATGTAAAACAAACTAAAAACACCTTTGGATCAAAATGGTGATGTCCACATCAAGGCCATTAAAGATGCTTCATATGGACTTGTTTGGACCATCACTAGTAAAAAGCTTTGGTGGTAACTATTATGCATTGGTGATTGTTGATGACTTCTCTAGGTTTACTTGGACTCTATTTTTAACTACAAAGAGTGAGACCTACAAATCTTTTAAACATCGTGTCAAACTTTTGCAAAACCAAGTGAATCAAAAAGTAATTATTATTTGTACCGATCATGGTGGTGAATTTGAAAACCACAAATTTGATAGGTTTTGTGCTAAAAATGGTATTGAGCACCAATTCTCCGCACCAAGAACTCCGGAACAAAATGGAGTGGTAGAGCGGAAAAATAGGGTGCTAGAGGAACTTGCTAGAACCATGTTAAATGATTCTCAAGTACCTCAATATTTTTGGGCCGATGCCGTCAATACGGCTTGCTATGTTTTAAATCGAATTTTGATAAGGCCCTCTTTGGATAAAATCCCCTATGAACTTTACAAGGGAAGAAAGCCAAACATATCTCATTTTCATGTCTTCGGATGCAAAGTTTTTGTTTTGAACAATGGAAAAGAAAACCTCGACAAGTTTGATTCCAAATCCGATGAAGGCATATTTTTAGGCTATTCTTCTCATAGTAAAGCTTATAGAATTTTCAACAAAAGAACTTTAACAATTGAAGAATCAATTCATGTTGTTTTTAATGAGTCTTCGAAAGAAGATAGTGTTTTATGTGATGCTAGTGAAGATGGCATTGATTTTTCAAATGAAGAAAAATAGAGAGAGAAATCAAAGAGTGATGAAGGTGAAGTTAAACAAGAACTTCCTCCAACTTGGAAATCGGTCAAGGCTCATCCTATAGACAATGTCATAGGAGATATGTCAAAGGGAGTACTAACTCGTAGGTCTATTCAAAACATTTGCAACTATGTCTCCTTTGTTTCTCAAATTGAACCCGATTCAATTAAAAAGGTCATTGAGGATGAACATTGGGTTCTTGCTATGCAAGAAGAATTGAACCAATTTGCAAGAAATGAAGTTTGGGATCTAGTCCTTAAACCCAATGATCATACCATAATTGGCACTAAATGGATTTATAGAAACAAACTTGATGAATCCGGGTTGATTATAAGAAACAAAGATAGACTAGTAGCTCAAGGGTACAACCAAGAGGAAGGTATCGATTATGATGAGTGTAACACCCCTAATTTCGTTTTCCGAATAAATATGTTAATATAATTGTTTAATAAATAAATAACAATTTCATGTTTGATTTTTGGCTTGCATTATATATATACATATATATGATGTGAAAATAGTTTTGGTTTAGATTCTGCTTGTAAATATTGAATTTTGCAATTAAACCCTTTGGAAGGACCTACAAGCAAAAATGGAAAGCCTTTTGGAATTAAGAATTAAGTAAACAAAGTTTTAGCGAAAAATTGGCCAAAATACTCGAGTATATGGCCGAATACTCGAGTATTCTGGGTCTGATGGCTCAAGATGGTACGCGGCAGCTGTCCAGCCATGGGGGAGTTCAGAAATTGACACGTAGTCAACCCTAATCCCCTGTGATGACACGCATTCAGCCTCCAACCACGTTCTAGGACTCGTGTCCTCATGCATGGAACCTCCAATCTTCTTCCATAAGGGTGGTGAATTGATTTATTAACCATCATTTGAGCCCTCAAGCAAAAAAATCGAGTTTTTAGGGTTCTTGAGTTTCCTCTCTCGATTCGTCTTCGCCCCTGAGTCTCCTTGAACAAACAATACACCGTTTTGAAGCTCACATCCAGAGCTTTGAAAAGCACCAAAAATCGTGAGCTAAGGTTGAGTGTGTGAGGAGTAATGAGCTCTGCAAGTTAGAGCTTCAAATCTGCCAAAAACCAGAACTCTGTTCAGACCTGTCAACTTCGTGGCTTTGATTCTCTCTCATCCTTGAGAGTTAGGTCATGAGTGATATACCATTGGAAATCTCTTTCAACGAGATTCGATTTGATACCAAATTTGTTAGATTTGAGTCCCTGTTCAAAAAGTTATGGGCCTTCGAAGTTAAGTGCTGAAATCTGCCAAACCAGATTTCCAAATTCAGAGAGCTGACTTTGAGCTTCGATTTTGGTAAGCTCAAGCCTCCTCTTGGTCTGAAACTTGTTGGATTTCAAAGTTAGTATGGCATAGATGTGTTATTAACCATTTTCCCCAATTTGTATGTCCATTTCATGTTTCAATTTCTCTGGTTTATGCACTCTGTCAAAATGGTTCTATCTTGAGGAGGAGCTATGGTGCATGGTGTTCTTGTGCAAATCTCTGTCAAAGTTTTGTCCAACCACAACCCTAAGGTATGGGGGAAGCTTACCATTTGCTAGAATGAGAATAAAATGTATTAGAAATTAGGATAAGCCACCATGAGGCTTAAGGGCATAGCTTTGAATTAGAGAAATGGCATGGAGGCCAATCTAAGACATGCTATATGTTTGAACAAGTTTATTTAGCTGCATGTGAACTTAATCAATACTGAAATCATGCCAAATATGAGTATAATTGATTTTGGTAACTCAAGTTGCATAAAGTATGGTTTTATGCATAATTGGTGATTGGTTTTGATTATCTGAGATTTGATATGATTTCTATGTTGAGACATGTTTAATTTGTGTATGTAAAGCTTTGTTGATCATTGGTTTAAGTTAGAATTGATTAGAATTGAAAATGGTATGTTAAAACCAAGTTGTGGTGCATCTGCTGTAAAAAATACTCGAGTATTTGGTAAAACACTCGAGTATTTTCTGATGCAAGTTTCCCAGAAGATCACGAAATACTCTAGTATTTTGTAAAATACTCTAGTATTTTGGGCTGAAAAATACTCTAGTATTTTGTGAAATACTCAAGTATTCTGGGCTGTAAATACTCTAGTATTTTGTGAAATACTCAAGTATTCTGGGCTGTAAAATACTCTAGTATTTTGTGAAATACTCAAGTATTCTGGGCTGTTTGGTACACAATTTCATGAAATTGATGAACTAATCGAGTATTGAAGCTACCACTCGAGTCTTTTTATTATAATATTGAGAAAATACCATTTTTAATCTAATCACTCTTATTTAAACCTAATGACACTGAAAGTCAATGATGTGATACATTGTTTGATAAATCTTGTCGTCATGGAAGTTGAAATGCCTCATTGATACATTTATCGCATGTTTCACATAATGAGATTAATGGATAGTCTTAAATAGAGAATTTGTGTGCATTAATACATGATGATAAGACGATAGGATACCATTTGTCATGTTCGCAGAACATGAAGACGGTACTCTGGGAGTACCAAATGTACACGATAAGTTTGATGACACATTCTAGGAATGTGGGCAATATTCGAGGAATGTTGTTGATTTCGTTATGGGAACGCGGACGTACATTTGGATTGGGACGTATGATACCAAGCTTGATTATTAATGTTATTCGTTCGGGGAACTTGAAAATGTACTCTAAGAGTACCAAAGGTTGTATGACAAGCTTGATAACACATTTTGAGAACATGGGCAACATTCAAAGAATGTTGTTGAGATTGAGGAGAATGCGTTTTGAAAACGTGCGCGTACAATCCGAATGGGACGTTTTGTTTATGAGCCAAACTTGTCGTTACATTGGTAAATTTATTGCATGTTGCACATATGGAGATTAAGGAATAAACTTAAATGGAATGTTGGTATGTATTTATGCATGGTGATGTGTATCATATCATTTGTTCATGTTCGAGGAATATGAGGAGGATACTCTGGGAGTACCAAGTTGGTTACGACTTGCCTGTAGTCACATTTTGGTAATGTGGCCAGCATTAGTTGCTGCGAACGTTGGATATTCGTCTTGGTGACGAAATGATTATTGTAGTCACATTTTGGTAATGTGGCCAGCATTGGTTGCTGCGAACGTTGGATATTCGTCTTGGTGACGAGATGTGCACATCGATATTGGTATTATGGACCACGTTCCAGGCAAAGTCGTGTGGCTTGCTCGATGACACATTTTGGTAATGTGGGCAGCATTGGAGATGCTGTTACGTCTTGGTGACGCGACGTACACTTTGGTAGTGTCGTTATGGATTATGGTCCGAGCAGGTTCACTATACGTCCGAGGCACGTATACGGGTTGTTTGGATGGTCATGCATGAAAGCATTGATTAGAGAATCTCATGACTTGAGAAATAGTAAGCAAACATCTGGACATATCATTAATGGGTTGATTATCAACTAAATTGGCTTGCTCATAAGTTGTGCATATCACTTGACTATTTTGTACACGTGAATATGCATTGAGATCATGATGAATTGCTTACTTGTGCATGTTAGTACTTTATTCTCATTTGATTATGCGAATGAGTATAGCTTACCTCCCTGCCCTTATTAGGTGTGGACCAGGTACCTAGATTTTCTAGAGATCAGTGATCATGGATGACCCTTAGGTTCATGAAGTACATAGTCATCATGGGATAGAGACTCCTTGTACAACTCTTGAGGATTCGACCAGGTGGATGAACGAATAAAGGACCAGTGACCACCTCTGGAACGTCTCGGTTTTTGATAAGGAATACACTGTACATATTTTGAGAAATGTATCAGAGAAAGAACTTTGTTTTCATACTTTAAGATAATTGTGGTACCCATAGAGTTTGTACACCTGATTTTATGAATCAATGACCTTCCTCATGATTTATAAACTCTAAGAAAATATAAATAAACCATTTTAATATTCCGCTGACTCTGATTTTATCATTTGAGTTCGGTTATGAAGGAAGTATTGTTAAAGTCAATTTCCTGGGATAACCTTATAACTAAGCTATTTTCGAAAGCTGTTTCGTGCTATAAAGGTTATCTCAAAATGATTTTAAGATGTTCAGAAATTAATTACTCCTTCCACCGAATTCACTTTTAAATGCATGGTTTAAACTTGAGTACCACATTCAAGGAAAATTTTTCGTACTCCGATTTTTCCAACATAGTCAACAAGAAAACAAAATTCTTTTAATTAAACGATGGACGTTACAATGAGACCTTTGCTCCGGTTGCACGTCTTGAAGCTATCCGAATTTTACTTGCTTTTGCATTAATCATGAAATTCACTTTATATCAAATGGATGTTAAAAGTGCTTTCTTGAATGGGTTTATAAATGAAGAAGTGTATGTCAAACAACCCCCCGGTTTTGAAAATAGTGAATTTCCAAACCACGTTTATAAATTGAAAAAGGCACTCTATGGATTGAAACAAGCTCCTAGAGCTTGGTACGATCGATTGAGTTCCTTTCTATTATAAAATAAGTTTCAAAGAGGGAAGGTTGATAATACACTATTCATTTATAAAACCAAAGATGACATATTGTTAGTACAAATCTATGTTGATGATATCATATTCGGTGCTACTAACGTGTCTCTTTGTAGAAAGTTTTCTAATTTGATGAAAAAGGAATTTGAAATGTCAATGATGGGAGAGCTCAAGTTCTTCCTAGGCTTACAAATAAAGCAAGTCAAAGAGGGGACATTTGTACATCAAGGGAAATATTGCAAAGAGCTCCTTGAAAAGTTCGGATTGGACAAATGCAAAAAAGCCTACACTCCAATGAGCACATCATGCTACCTAGACAAGGATGAATAAGGTACCCCGGTTGATGTTAGTAAATATAGGGGAATGATAGGTAGTCTCCTATATCTCACTGCATCTAGACAGGATATTATGTTTAGTGTATGAATTTGTGCTCGATTTCAAGCTAATCCTAAAGAATCTCACCTATCCGCAGTTAAGCATATATTTAAGTATCTAAAAGGAACAATTAACACTAGTTTATGGTATCCTGCTGATGCCAATCTTAGTTTAGTTGGTTACTCGAATTCCGATTTTGCGGGATGTGTAACACCCCGATTTCGGCAACTTGAAAACATTATCTCTTTAACAAAATATAGTAAAAATTTGGGAAAATTATTTTTTTTAAATAGTGACATGGTCATGAGAACCTTTATGTTCGAAAACATTTCATTATCTTAATTGAAATAAAATAATGTTCTCATGTCACACATCACAAGTCAAGTTCCAAACCGAGATGTTACTTAACATCGCACTTTGTAACTTGGCTCCGTAAATCTCTTTTGAGAAAACATTTTCAAATCTTGTTTCATAAAACTTTATTCTTTCAAAAGCCATACTCAATAAAACACCAAGCGGGGTACAAAATATATAGCAATGTTAACCAAGTAGTGGCAGGGAATACAGTGCTCAGGGATTACCTACTGCTAATCTTGATTTCTAATCTTCCTCGTTGAGGTCCACTGCCGAAGCCGCATCGAGATGAACGTACGGATTTTACTACAGGGTCGGCCATCTACCCGTTGCAATATCGGAATAACTCGATACGACAGCATGATAGGAGAGATGGTCAGTATTCCAGAAGTACATCCATGACAAGACAATAAACTAATGACTTCATATAAAAAAGAATACGCAGAGTAAACTAAGTCTAAATGTGAGACTTGACCGATACTTCTCACTAACTAGAACATGACAATTAATCATATAATGCACCTAACAATTATATTCACATAAGCATATGGAAAGCACATATAAACACAACATATCATAACTCAGCACAATACACATCGCTGCACATGGCATCACAGTCTTCGAGTATTCAAGTCTCCTCACCATCTTTCTCAATCTTTCCAACAATTATTTATACTTTCTTTCTTTGAATCTTTCTTAATAAATTCTTCATAAATTCTTTATGCTTTCTTTCTTTTAATCTTTTATCATTAGTAAGTTTTATCAAACGGTTCGCTCAATGATGGGGGGAATGTAACATCCCTAATTTTATTTTTCTAATTTAATTGGGGAAATATTAGACTTAGGAGGTAAGAGTAAGAGAAAAACCAAGTGTTAGATTTTAGAAACCAAAAATAGGTAGAAATTAGTTAAAGTTTCTAAATAGGGAGAAAAATTAGGATTTAAATATTTAGAGCTCGAAACCCAAAACCCACCGTTGGATGTGAAATTGGAATTATTAGGGAGCTTATCTCAAAATTTGAGCAAGATCCAACGGTTAACGAAAAAGTTATGGCTGTTTGAATGCGAAAGTTGCTGTCAGATTTTATCTGTGGACATAGATGTCATTGTTGTGCACATCGGTGTTGCACATCGATATCCATAGGTGGACATCGATGTCCACGACCTGCAAAATCAGTTTTTAAGGCATTTGGCTGAATTTATTTGGGAAAAAATCATAAAAACCTCACTCGAACCTGTTGGGAAAAGTTAGGGTTCATCACCCCCCAACCCCCAACCTCTTGATTCCTTCATCAAATCGTTTCTTCCCTTCATCAAATCAAGGTTTCCTCTTCTCTCCATCATCAATTTCATCTTTTCAACCATCAATCCAAGGTTTCCTCTCCTCCATCTCTCATCTCCACTTCTCCAAATCAAGGTAAGAGAGGAGATATTCTCCTAATTAGAGGAAGGACCTATTTTTAGTAATAAGTATATAATATTATGCATGTGTTAGGTTTTAATTGTTGATTGGTTAAGTAGTATTAGGAACCCTAGATTTTCTCTATGTATTGAATGGTGAAATTAGTGTTTGATTATGTTTCATTTGTGCATTAATTGGTTGTTTCTGTGGTGTTATTATTATTATGCATATTTCTATGCTTGGAACTTGATTATGGTGAAAAAAGGTTATGTTGGAATTATTTTAAGTTATAATTAATAACTTATAAAAGGACTATATATATATGGTTGGATTAATTAATCTACACTAATTAGAGGAAAAATGAAACATGATTATATAAAACGGCTTGGCTATTCTAGTTAAGTAAAATTAGTAGAAACACGTGCATCATTAAGTGAGGAAGGACGTTAGGAAATTGGAAAAGATACGAGAACATTCTATGTGGACTGAAGGACAGTCATGCGAAGGTTCCATAGAATCGACGGACGAGAGTGATATAGTGGCTCAATTGTGTACCAACACAATTGTGGGAATTTATCATAGAGGACTTTGATCCACAAGATGGGTCTAATACAGTATGAGGTATTCTACAAAGGGATGAAGTACTGGGCTAAGCCGTGGATTGGTCCTACGCGCACTATGATAATTCTATCCGCCACTTAGGCACTTCGGGACTAGTGTAAAGTGGTTCCTACTATAGCCAATTTGGGTATCCGGCCCAAATGGTACGATGTACACGGGATGGGATAGCTTCCCACCGTGCTAAGGGGTAATCCACCCGACATCGTATTGTGCAAGCATCGGTTGGGGAACACTTACTCCTAGTTGATCTTTTCCAAATTGTGTGGAGGGCGATGTGAGGATATATGGCAAACCATGGTATATGGATACATTATGGAAAATATATGGAAATATGGAAACATGGACAAATGGAAATGGTACATGGAAATGGATATGGAAATGGTTATGGAAAGTTCATTGCATTGCATATCATTGCATACATGGCATCATATGGCATTAGAAGGGAATAGGGCATAACTATATATATATATATATTTAGTTATATGTTTGGGCGTCATGTATTTTGTTATGTTTTATTATTGTCTTTAGGTGTTTCCTTTGATTTTGAGTTATATCTCACTCTCTGTGTTGACCATTTTAGGTATTGAGGAAAGAGTCACTACAGTTTGCCAGAAGACCGAGGTTGGGTACACTAAGGTGTAACCCTATGTACATTAGGTTTATCCCTTTTCACAGTCAACCTATGCTCTCTTAGCATATAATGTAGGATTATTTTGTATTCAGGACTTTTTATATAAACTGTTGGGTTATCACCATTTGGTTTAATATTTGGGAAGAATTATATGTATTTACGGGTAGAATGGTGATATTCCACTTTAATTAATAAACCTTAATTTCATTTTGGAACATGGTTTTCATATATTCTGTTGTAAATATTTTGACGTAACTGAACGAATAAATTAATTTTTGAATAATCTGGCTGACAGGTGACAGGTTTTAATCATAAAGGGAAAGTCCAAATTTTAGAATAAACCCTGTCAAAATTTTCCTAAAAACTTTTATAATAATATGATATAAGGGATTAAAATGGAAGGTGTTACAGGGAACATCATCATTGAGGGAGTCACACACGTCTACATCTCCTCGGTCATCCACCCAACCTAGTCGGAAGCAAACAGGAGTACAGGACCTTTACCACGCGGGCACGACAGTTGTCTCACAATCAAATGGTCCCAGACCAGGAGGACTCAGCCTCAAATCATATCAATTCAATTCATATAATATCATATCAATGCACGCTCTCAGCGGCAATCTCAAATGCCCCGTTCCAGTCCCTCTCACTGTTCTAGACTTGCATCGAGGGGGTGACAGTATAATTTCTAGTTCGCGATGCAGAACTTGCCACGGCATTGGACCCAGTCCCTACCACGTTAGTACGCCACATGCGGGATTCGTTCCGCCTAGAAATATACTCCAGGCTTGTTGACATTTCACCGTCCTTGCCCTCCCCTCCTGCAATCCCCACCCGAGTATCCGCAGATACCCATAGTATCTTCCTCTCCACTACTTCGATACGACACTCATACCTCACCGCGTTTGTAAATGTCTTTTAAAGTCTTTTAATTCTTTTAGGGTTTTCGTTAGCGGCTTAGTCCTAACAGTCGGCTCGTCCTTAGTGCATCCCTTCAACGAAGCCCGACCACTAATCGCAATCCGTTCCCCCCTAAATTCTCAATGGCATCTTGCCTCAAATCACTCTCTCGTGCGTCTCAACATTGTTCTCATCAGCTCATGCTCAACAACATTCCTTAGCATCTTTCTCAGCATCATAGCTCAGCAACATCATCAACACTTACTCGAGTTTTTCATAAAGACTCGAATCATTTTGTTTTCCTGAAAAATTGATTTTCTGACCAAACTCGAGTCCCTCCATTTTACTCGAGTATTTGGGCTGACCCTAGTGCTGAGTCTTCAAAAACTCGAGTATTTCCTTCAAGACTCGAGTCGTTCTTCAAGAACTACTCGAGTATTGAGAAAAATACTCAAGTATTTCGCAACCTTTATATATATCTTCAACACCATTCTCTTCATTCCACTTGAGTTTCTTCGAACTGCTCTTTCTTCTCTCTCGGTTTTCAATCGATTTTCTCATCCAAACTCAGATTTCTTTCAAATTTTTACCAAATCTCATTAGATTAACATCTCTCAAACACTTTTCCTCAATTATTTCAACAAATTTCAAGCGTTTTCATCTTCAAATTCGCTGCCTCCTTTTCAAACCCTAACTTCCCAAACACTTCAACTTTTTCAAAAATTTCTTCAATGGCTTCATCCTCTAGGCAAGGGAAACGAGTAAGGATCACTGAATCATCATCCGATGAAGATATCCCTGAATATTATCAAGATGCTGAGTGCATGGACAGGTTTAGTGGATTTTCTTCAAGAGGGTTTGGAGTCATCACCTGGGTAAACTGTGCATTTCTTCAGAGTAAGGGCTTTTCTTTTATCCCTAATCTTAAGGAACAAAAACTCATCCGGTTTCTGGAATTTAATGGCCATGTTTACCCTAGATTAGTTAGAACTTTCTATGCTAACCTTAGGTTGAACAACAATGTTATGGAATCCATGATTGAGGGTGTTATTTTTGCTATTAGAGTTAAGGATCTATACCATGTCTTCGGGCCTTCACGACACGGGGACAACTCTTTAAGGGCGAATGCCGATCAAATTTTTCAAAGTCTTTTGCGCCCGGTCGTGTCTGGATCGAAGGGACCAAGCACTCATCCATGATGACCGCATAGTCTAGAGTCCTGCATTATATTGTTTGCCACCATCTAGTTCCCCAAACCTCACCGAACTATGCGAAACCAACCAACAATGAGCTTTGGATTGTGAGTGCCATTCTTAATAATGAAAGGTTGAATTGGTGTCGCATCATTATGGATAGGATGCTAGCTGCTGCCAGATCGAAGCACCCTAAGTCCCTACCATATCCTATGCATGTATCTAGACTCTTGACCCACTTCCATGTGCCTATACCACCCAATGAAGAGTCCATGACCCTTCATGTCAACCAGCATTGCCTAAACAATGGTACTCTCAAACTTCAAGGCATGGAATTTCATGCACCCTCTGGCAAGTACTTGTACCAATCAGATATAGCAAATCTGGATAGGGCTGAAAATGTTGCAGCTCAACAAGGGGTTGATGCTGAACAATTAGAGGAAGAAGCTGCAACATTTGAGGAAGCTGAAGGTGGGAACCCAATTGAGGACGAGATTAACTTTGATGATTTTACTGGTTCTCAGTTTGGGTTTGATAGCTCGGAGTGGAGGGAAAATGTCATCTCGCGGCTGGATACCCTCGATGGGAGGGTGGATTCTCTTGCGTCTGCTGTAGATGCCCAGCGCGATGAGATTGCGAGTCTGGATGCTAGAACGGGTGCACAGTCCGCTATGCTCTACTCCCGCCTGGATCAGCACTCGGATCAGATGAACCGTCGGTTTGATGAGATGACGGCGGCCTTTTCTCGATTCTATCCTCCTCCGGATGATGCTCCTCCATCAATGTTTTGATGTTGTTGTTTTTAGATTTTTATATTGGTCTTATGTCTTTGCTGAATTTTCTGTATTTTGGAAGTTAGATGTTGAAACTCTATGCTTTAATGCACTTTCTGTTACCATTTTTAAATCTAATGTGTTTTATTGCTAAGCTTCAGGGGGAGCTCTTCGTTTTTATATTATATATGTTTTATTACATATTTGGTTATGGGGTTTCCAAATATGTTGTTCTCCTCCCCTTATCTTTTTCTCAAAATGTTACATCTTTTTGGCTCATGACAAAAAGGGGGAGAGACAACACTTGTTTTGAATCTTGTCTTGAATCTTGTTAAAGTGTTGCTGCAATTAAATTTTCATATATACTCTGATAATGCAATTCATGATATGGTATTTGCTCTGATCTCTGATGGTTGCTCTGATACCATAATATGCACCTGTAATAAGTTTGTTGTTGTAATTAAAATTTTATAACTCTTTGCTAGCACAAGCTGACTTTTAGACAGGTTAAGAGGATCTTGTATTGAGGGGGAGTTGCCTCACAAGTATCTTCACGTGTAAGCATCTTCAAGTGGTATCAAGCTCAACAAGTGTTAATTATTTTGTCATCACCAAAAAAGGGGAGATTGTAAATTCAATGCTCCTAATTATGTGGATTTGGTTTTGATGATGACAAAGTAATTAATAATCAAGCCTTGAAGTCATTGCAACATCAACAACAACAAGAATTCAAGAAAGAAGACAAGTTCTCACTCATTCTCAATCGGATTGTAATTGTAATTTTTCGTTTATGTTGAGAATGGGTAGAAATAGTTAGTCTCTTCTAAGAATAAAATAAGTAATATGATTATTAGGTTGAGATTAACCAATATTAATCCTTGAGAAGAAAAACAAAAAGGAAAATCAATTTTTGATATGTCTAATCAAAATACTCGAGTATTTTGAAGAAGACTCGAGTATCTACTCGAGTATTCTGAAAAAGACTCGAGTATTTATGCCAGATCAGCAAATATAGCCGTTAGTCTTGTTTGTGCAATGGATCTTTCCAGCGTGGCCAAAAGGACTCGAGTATTGGCCAAAAGATTCGAGTCTTTTGGTCCAGTTAGCAAAATAATGACGTTGGAAAGACTCAAAAACCCATGTTAGGGCACTTGAGTCTTTCCCAACTCTAGAGAACAACTTCAAAAATTTATTGTAAAATTTCTCTTTGATTTTGCACAAGAACAAACAAGACAACTAGATGAAAATCATTACAAGCTTTCATTACTTCTTCTTCTCAAGTGTTGATTTAAGAAACTCAACTTTGCACTCATATTGTTATTCTCTTCTCAAGTTGAGTTTAGGTCTCAATTTGTATATTGAGTTGTGCTTATTTGTGCGAATCCATTGTGAGATTCGTAATACACATACAAAAGCTTGTTGATTCAAGTCTTGGATTCTTCCCAAGCTTAACCCTAAGTGGCTTAGGGTATTGGAAGTCTTGAGAGGTTATCAAGCACAAGACTAAGAGGTTCTTAGCCCGGTAGAGCTTCTTGAAGGGAGTTCAAGGAAGCTTTAGAAGAGTTATTCGTCACCGGAATCAAATTGGGGTAGAAATCAAGAGTTTCGTACACTCTTGAAGGGTTAGGTTGAGTGAGGCTATCTCAAGTAATCCTTGTAATTTCTAACAATTTGATTTATAGAAAAATCTCCTAAGGTGGTTAGGAGGACTGGATGTAGCTCATTGTTGGAGTGAACCAGGATAAAATTGCTTGAGTATTGATTTATAGCCTTCAATTTACATTCTTGCTCAAACAACTTAAAGCTTTTCAAAGAAATAGGATTTGTCTAATTGGGTAGCAAGTTCAAGAAATCTAAGTGTTATTCAATTGTTAAAAGTCAATTAATTTGCTTGCTATTCTGGGGATAAGTTTCTGTTTTGTATTCAATTTGTCTTCTTTGAGGATGACAAGGAGAACATCATTACTCAGAAGGTTGACTATGAATGGAAACCAGTCCTATTTGCTACATGTTCCATGTATGGACATGATAGTAAAACCTGTAGAAAACAAACCAAGAAGGTTTGGGTTGAGAAAAGGAGGCCAACAAGGGAGGATATAAAAAAGGTGGATGATGCCTTGAGGCTAAAGAAGCAATTAGAGGAAGGGATAATTCCAGAAGCTAATATAGAACTAGCAACTGAAGCTGTGAAAGAAGCCTTACAAGAAAAATGTGTTGAGGAGGATGGGGAGATCTCTGTTGTCAAGGAAACTCAACTAGAAGGAATGGACAAGGAGCAGGAGGGACAGATGGTGAAAGATCAAATAGATTAGCCCTGGACTCCAGTCATGACCAGAAGAAAAGGCCAGGTAAAGGGTAATAAGAGGGGTTCTACAGCCCTTATTATCAATGGATAGTATTGGAGCATGGAACACCAGGGGATTTAACCAACCCCTGAAACAAAAAGAGGTTAAAAGGTTGGTGAATTTACATAATATAGGTGTTATGGCTATTCTAGAAAATAAAATAAGAGCTAGTTCCTATGATGAGCTGAGGATTAAGTTGTTTGATGGCTGGGGGTCTTTTATTAACTTAGAGGATCACCCAGTGGGGAGAATCTGGGTTATTTGGAAGGAGGACATGTTCCACATTGAAGTGATTAATCATTCAAGCCAGTTTGTGCATGTAAAATCATACACAGGCCTGATGATTTGGTATTTTTTGCTACATTTGTTTTTGCCCATAATGATGCTGATAGAAGAGAAGATTTGTGGAGGGACCTGATGGAGATAGGGGAGAGTATGATAGAGAAATGGGTGCTACTGGGTGATTACAACTGCTGCCTAAATATCCAAGAGAAGATAGGGGGTCATCAACTGGACTTGAGTCAGATTATGAGTTTTAGAGACTTTGTGTTTCACTGCCAGCTGGAAGATATGAAGTATGGAGGCTGTTTCTATACTTGGAACAATAGACAAGAAGGGGAGGACAGAATATACAGTAAGCTGGATAGGGTGCTTGTGAATGAGGAGTGGTGTAGAGTTTGGCCAGATGTACAAACTGAGTTTATTAACAATGGCACATCTGATCATAGCCCTATGGTTGTGAAATGGTGCACCAATGGTGGCAATAGGAAGGGTTCTTTCAAATTCCTAAACCATCTGGCTATGGACAATGAATTTCTTGATATTGTAAGGCAGTATTGGAGCTTAGAGGAGGAGGGGTATGCAATGTTCAGAATAATGAGTAACCAGAAGAGTCTGAAGGCTGGGCTTGGTGATCTTAATAATAGGAAGTACAAAGATATTGATAGGAGAGAAATTCAGGCTAGAGATAAGCTGGAGGTTGTGTAAGATTTGCTTCAGAATGATCCTATGAATACTCATCTTCAGAAAATGGAGAGGGAGGCAAGAGAAGATCACTATAAGGCCTACCAGGCTGCTGTTATTTTCTTAAGGCAGAAATCTAAGCAAGATTGGCTGTGTGAGGGAGACTTGAATACAAAATTCTTTCATCAAGCAATTAAAACAAGAAGGTACAGAAACAGGATTTTGATGATAAAAGATGACAGGGGAAGAGTTCTTACTAGTCAGGAGCATATTGTGGAGGCCTTTGAGGACTTCTATAAGGCTCTTTTGTCAGATAGGGTAAGACCTTGGTGTATGTCTGAAAATGAGGTGCATCAGGGATCTATCCTTAGCACAGGCCAACAATTGAGATTAATCAGACCTTTTCAGGCAGAGGAGATTAAACAATGCCTTTTTCAAATAGGGAATGACAAGGCCCCTGGCCCTGATGGGTATGGAGCAGCTTTCTACAAGGCAGCCTGGCCAGTAATTGGAGACACTATCATAGAGGCAGTGCAAGATTTCTTTGCTACTGGCAAATTGCTGAAAGAGACAAATCAGACTCTGCTGGTGCTCATTCCTAAAATTGATTGTCCTAACCTAGTAAGTGATTATCGACCTATAGCTTGTTGCAATGTCATGTATAAGGTTATATCAAAATTGCTATGTCTCAGATTACAAGAATGTCTGCCTTTCCTGATTAATGAGAATCAGGCAGCCTTTGTAAAGGATAGATCTATCCTTCATAACATTCTCATTACTCAAGATCTTCTAAGGTTGTATAGAAGAAGGAATGTATCCCCTAGATGCTTGATGAAAGTGGACCTTAAAAAGGCTTATGACAGTGTCAATTGGGACTTTGTTCAAAAAATTATGGAGGCTCTAAGATTCCCTGAGAAATTTGTGAAATGGGTTATGGTTTGTGTCAAGACAGTATCCTACAGACTGGTGATTAATGGCAATATTCAAAGGTGTTTCAGAAGTACTAGAGGGCTCAGGCAGGGAGACCCTATGTCTCCCCTTATCTTTGTTATGGTAATGGAAATGTTATTAAGGAAATTAATCTATGCTGCTAAGGCTAGAGATTTCAAATTCCATCCAATGTGCAAAAGAATTGGGCTGATAAACCTGCCTTTTGCAGATGACCTGATGGTTTTCTCTAGGGCTGAGGAAAGTAGTGTGAAAATTCTTTGTGATGCTTTTGGTCAATTTGCAAGAAGTTCAGCCCTTAATGCTAATCTGAGTAAATCTCAGATGTATATAGCTAGGGTTGGGCCTGGAGTTCAAGAGAGGTTACTGAATCTTACAAGATACAGAAATGGCACTTTCCCTTTCACCTATTTGGGCCTTCGTATTACAGCTAAGAAGTGGAGTGTATCCACTTGTAATGTGTTGGTGGACAAAATAACTAAAAGACTTAGCATGTGGTCAACTCGTAATCTTTCATTTCAGGGTCGTGCTCAACTGGTTCAATCGGTGCTCATGATAATGCATGTTTATTGGGCTACAACCTTTATAATTCCTAAATCTGTGATTAAAGGGATTGAAAAGGCTTGTAGAGGTTTCCTTTAGGGCAAGGATCAGGGTGGTAAAGCAAAAGCTAAGGTGGCATGGGAGAAGGTGTGCAGGAACAAAAAACATGGGGGTTTGGGGTTTCAGAATATTGCTATTTGGAACATAGCTGCGATTGGTAATCAGGCATGGCAAATTCAAACAAGTAAGCTGTCCTTATGGATTAGGTGGATACAGGCTGTCTACTTAAGGAGGGATCAATTTGCTAACATACATGCGGCTCAGACAAACAATTGGCACTGTAAACAGATAATTAAGGCAAGAGATAGATTGAATTTAAAATTCACTTCTTTTATTGCGAATCAACAGAACTACACTATAAATGAAGGGTATGAGTACCTGGTTGGTGACCAGCCAAGCTTCCCTTTTCATCGCCAGATTTGGAATCAACTAAGCATTGCGAAGCACAACTTCATCTTCTGGCTCATGGTCCATGGAAGCTTGAGCACGAAGAATAGACTTCCATTCTTGCAATCCTCAATGCTTTGTGAGCTTTGCGGAAGGGAGGAGGAGACATGCAGTCACTTGTTCTTCCTTTGTGATTGGAGCAGGGAGCTGCTGATTTTGGCAGGAAACTGGATTGGGGTTGATGTCAATCATTTCAGCTATCCCAATTGGATTAGGTGGTTAAAATATGGGTTCAATAATAAGAAGAAGAGGCAGCTTGTTACAGCAACTGTCGTAGCATGCTTGTATGGGACATGGATGGAACGAAATCGACGGATTTTTAGAAACCAGAGTATGCATCCTCATCAAGCTCTAGTATTAGTTCAGAGTGAACTGGGAGTGAAGATCATCAGCTTGTGTAGGAATTGGGCTGCCAATAATGGCCCACTTAGCTATATTTTTGGACGAATAAGGGCTGGTTTTTAGGCCTGTTTTATTTTTTGGTGTTCTGCTATTTTTTAAGGGGTAATTTTTGGCCCTAGAACCCTTCCTAGAAGGTGGCTAGGGCCTGGATTACTGCCATGTCAAGTGTATTTTTTATGATTGTTCGTTGGTAATGCAATTTTTTCTTTACCAGAAACTTACTTTAATCGATTCATTCTCTTCGGATCATGTTCCTAAGAACTTGCCCACGATCTCACGGTTGTCCGGCCAGATCGACGAGGCCACAGGTGGAAATGGGGATTACTACCCGATAACTCGGCCATCGGTCGAGGACATCGCGAATCGAGGAATACACCTCGGCTAAGGCCGTCATTCCGACAGCATCCCCGGTGAACATAACGATCCAATTTATGATATTACTCTCGTTACACCTCGATGAGAGAGGTGTGAGAATCCCCTAATGGGTTACTCTTTTAGTGTCATTATCCGAGCACGAAGAACGCTATCGACCATCCCCAATACTCTTCCGAATAAAAGGCCTCAGCTTACAAGTAGTTTTCTACGTCATCACCAACCCGCAGAAAAGGACATCTGATCGAATCAATGGAGAAAGGATCTCAACTCGGCACAAAATCTCTACGACTCTTCCCAAGCTGGGGGGCTTATGTAGTGGACCAGACCTACGAGTTGACCACGTGAACTTAACACCGACCATTTAGGGACACTTATAAGGCTCTGCCGACCTAGAAGCTCAAGAGGCTCCACCGACATCACGCATCTCGGCCACCACATGCCAAGCGCCTCGCCTTATCAGCCGAGGCCCGAGCACCATGTTCGGACAGCCCTGATGACTTAAATGATAAGGATAAGCTCTCTAGTACATGATAAGGATGAATGACTCAATCTTCTTATCCTCTAAGAGCCACATCAGCCCTACTGGGCCAAACAAGCCCATAAGGTACCACAACACCTCTCCTACTATAAATACACCCCTTACACAAGGGCTAAGGTACGTTCTCTCTAACCTAAGAACTACGTGCGGCTTGATTCCTTTTTCACTGGGGATACGTAGGACCGGGGTCACCCTCGTCAGCTGAAACAACCCCCAAACACATTGTGTTGTCTCCCTAGTATCGGAACATCACAATTATATAGTAGACTTTTGTTGATGTGAACTACGATTATTAGTACACTCTCTTTTAACAAGGTTGCATAGGTCTTTTTGTAACACCCCGATTTATCACTTTTTAATTGTATTTCATTTATTAAAATATAGTGAAAATTTGGGCTGATTTTTTTTTTTTGAGAAACATGATAACATGGACATGAGAGTCTTTAAGTTCCAAAACATTTCATTAAACATTTATGTGAATAAAAGCGACTTCTCATATCTCATATTATTCCTCAAGTTCCAAACCGAGATGTTACTTGACATCGCACTTTGAAACTTTCCTTCACAAATATCTTTCGAAGAAACATGTTCATTTTCACATTAACCGAAAGCCTTAGTTCTGAATAGTCATTCTTATTGAAATATAAACAAGGGGTACAACATGGTACAGCAACAGAGCCGATGTAACTGCAGTGGGTACAATGCCTCAGAAGAAAATACCAAACAACTAATCCTGTTTACTAGTCTTCATCACTGGAGTCCAGTGTAGGAGCCTCATCAGGGTCAAACTCCCACTCATCAGCATTTAAGTAATATGGCTCTTCCTCTGGATCTTCCTCCTCCTCGGAGTCTGACTGATGCAAGGCCTCGAATGCCTCATCTGGAAAATCTTCGAATGTCCCCTGTAACATCCTGATTTTCTTTTGTATTATAAAATTTAGTTTTATAAAATTAAATAATTGATTCTTGAAACTTATTATGTAAATTAAGAAACTATATTTTATTTATATATTTTAAAGCGGAGTCATTGAAATAGTTACCCTATTGAAAAATATATTTTCTAAATTTTAATGCGCTTTTGTTATATTCAATATTAAAGAAATTTTGTTGTTTCCTAATAACTAACTAATTTTTAACCTTAGAGTTTTTCTATATGAAGTTATATGATATTAAGTCTTATTATTAATATTTTTGGGACTATTAAGTAAATAATTAAAAGTGTGATTTTTAAAAAAAAAAGAAAACAAAGAAGTTGTACGTGTGGTGTGTGCTGTGTTAAGGGAAAACCTAGTTTCCCTTCTCCCTCTTGCCAAGCCGCCGCCCCCATCACCACTCCCTCTCCTTCAACTTCTTCTTCAATGGCTCTCTCTCTTCTATGGCCTTCCCTTCCTCGGTCCCTCTTTCTCTTTCTCTCTCTCACACTGGGGCGTCGCTGTCTTGAAACCGCGCCGCCGCGCGCGCTTCTCCTCCTCCAAGTCGCGAATCGCGACTCCCGCCTGGCCAAGGAAGAACCGTCATCGCCGCTTCTCCTTTGTTCTTTGCTTGCGCTGCCGCCGACCATGGAGGTCGCTGCTGCCGGTTGCGTTGTTGTTGCCGTCACTCCTGGCTGCTGCCATGGTGGAGCCACCGCCTCCAATCCTTGAATAGCGAACCGGGACCGCTCGAGATCCCGCCACCACCGTGACCAGAGGCCACCATCACCGCCTCTTCCTGGTTGCCTCTGCTGCCGCCGCTAGTTGTCGTCGTCGCCGCCATGGAGGGTGGATGCTCTTGCTGCCAAGGGAAAAGCTCGAATATGTGGTTGAGGTTTGGGTATGGACCGAACCGGTTTGACCGTTAGCTGGGTCGGATCGGTGTAGCTTTATGGTTGGGAAAATGAGCGCAAATCTTCCCTGCTGAGGATGATGAAAGAAGTTCAGGACCACCTGCATCGTGAAAATCAATGGACCTCATCATGCGGAATGAGTAGGTATTTGACGAAACTAAGGGTTAAAGCTTTTAAAGGTAAGGGGTGTTTTACGTCAGCTTGTAGGGACTAGTTTCTTGCTAGTTATAATCTTTGCTAAGAGCATATGGTGTGCTATTGAATGAACATGTGAGTAATTAATCTAGACAAAAAATCAAAATAGGAAAATAAAAGAATGAAGAACAAATTGAATAATGGTAGATATGAATGATTATAGGTGATAATTGAGATATATTGCTTGTATGTTTAATGAACATGTATTTTAAATGCTAATTGTGGATATGAAAGGTTGTATGTCCAAATTGTGATAGTTTGCTTTTAAATTGAGAAATATGCATTTTAAATGTTAAATGTGGGTATTAATTCTTTCATGTCATAAATATGAATTGTGGCGTGTATGATAATGAATGGTGGAGTGTGAAATTATTGTGTATTATAGGTTGTGATGTTGGTTGCTATTTAATTTCAAATGATAAATGATGTATGTTTGTTCTTCAAGTATAGATGCTAAATGAGGATAGGTTTTAATTGAGGAAATTAAATGGCATGAACCCCTAAGTTAGGATTTTGAATCAATAATTCAGACAAGTGAAAAATGTGGTTATGCATGAGTATATGAAAAGGTGAATTGCGTGGTTACTTGCACTAATGGTTTATGTGAAAGATGTGGTTATGTATGAATAGTGGTGGTTGTATTTATGTGTTATATTTGGCCTTATTTAAATATTGGAATGTTGATAATTATGAGAGTGAATTGTGGTTATTTGGTTATACACGTGATGATGTTTGTGTGTGAAAGGACGAAGTGGAAAGAAACGGATTCGATTGACTAATTAATGACATATAATATGGATAAATAACATTGGATAAATATGGTGATGTATATAGGCCTTCGATATGGGGGAGATATACATCGTAATTGGTGTTGTATTGTACGCCTTCGATTTGGGGGAGACAATACAACGTAACTGGAGCGATGTATGTAGGCCTTCGATTTGGTGGAGACATACATCATCGGTGGTGTATGTATGTAGGCCTTCGATTTGGTGGAGACATACATACACCCTAAATAAAAAGGAAAAAGGAAAGGACAATGGATAAAATAAGATAATGGTAATGGAAACGCGATGTATGAAGGCCTTCGATTTGGTGGAGTCATACATCGTGATTGGTGTATGTATGTAGGCCTTCGATTTGGTGGAGACATACATACACCGAAAATAAAAGGAAATGAATAAGGAAACAGGGGAATAAAATTTAATAAGATAATGGTAATGGAAACGCGATGTTTGTAGGCCTTCGATTTGGTGGAGACATACATCGTTATTGGTGTATGTATGTAGGCCTTCGATTTGGTGGAGACATACATACACCGAAATTAAAAAGGAAATGAATAAAGGAAAAAGGAGATAAAATTGGATAAGGTAATGGTAATGGAAAAGCGATGTATGTAGGCCTTCGATTTGGTGGAGACATACATACACCGTAAATATAAGGAAAAGAATAAGGAAAAAGGTAAGGGGATTTAACGGGATTTATTTGGAAACGGGGAAAATAAATAAAAGAGAACCAAATGGTGAAAATGAATTAACTAAAAGGGAACCGACACTTATAAAATGATGGAATTGGAAAATGTGGTATGCCTGCGATGATAGTGTGGTTATGAGTTCTTATATGTTGCTTGTGAATTATTGTATGTGTTAATTGTTATGTATGCTTGAAAGTTAAATGGAATGAATGTTGTGTGGTGTATCGGTTGAGTGATAAAGAAACAGGAAAACTAAGGAACAGGTGGAAATGTAAAAGAAAGATTAAAAATAAAGGGAAGAGAACGAAATAAAAGAAAGAAGAAAAGAAAAGAGAGAAAACAATAATGTGGAATAAGAGACAGGAAGAGAAAGAAGAAAGAATGAATAAAGTAAAAAAGAGAAAAGAGAACAAAGAATATGAGAAAGAAATAAATGGGAATAAGAATTAATTGACAAGACTATTGTTTGTGTATGATGCATAATGAGTTTGCATGAATGAAACTTATGTCCTATGTGCTAATTGTGTTTTGACTTAGTGATTATTATGCCTCATTGGAACCTACTTCCTACTTGTGTAAAGCTCACCCTTACAACCCCTTTCAGGTACTAAGCTGGGAGCTTGCACCGTTTTCTGGCCGAGCAGGGAGTATACTCCACACCGTGGAGTGTAAATCATTTGAGTGGACTTAGTTTTAATTTTAAGAAAACTAATATTTTGTAAATTAAAATCATGTAGTAGTTGTGCGCCCAGAATTTTGTATTATGTGGTCTATCGGGCATTAGGACTTTATCTGGCTGTTTTATTAATATGTTTATGTTTTATAAATACTCTGGTCTGAACAGGTACAACAGGAAATTTTGGTAAAGTCCGAATTACAGAGGAAACTCTGCCGGATTTTTATCGGAATTTTCAAGTTCATAATTTAATAAATCCAATTTAAACTAATTAAGTGTGAGGGCGTTACATTATGGTATCAGAGCAGTTTCCCTCGGCCTTTGGAGTGTGGACTCACATCTCCTGTGCTTACTCACCAAGCGAGTAACTTATAGTTAGTAGTAGTTTATTCTAGTATCTGTTTGTGTATTGCCAGAGTCATAATAGGAATGATTGTGCATTTGCTTTTCCTTAAATTTTCTGCATTTGGCCCATTGCACAAATTGACATTTCGTAAGTGCTAATGATGAGGTGTGCATTTACTGGACTTGACTGAGTCTTATTTTGATTGAAATATTTGGTCATAGCTAGACTAGTGTTAGAGTTGATGCATGCTAAGTGTTTGATTTGACTTGATAGGTTTCTAAATGTTTAGCATTTGACTTGATGTGTTGCTTTCAAAAAAATGATTTGAGATTTACCAAGAAAAACCCGAATTCTTGTGATAATGAATGTTTCATATTTAGAAGTGAACGAATGATGAGATTAAGGAAATGAAATACCGCAACGGACTAGAGCACTAAGTTGCTACCCCACCGAGAGAACTTAATCTTTAGACTTGAACCAAGTGAGCCACTTCTAAATGTGACAACACAACTCAAGACTTTGGTATTTTTGAACTTGTCATGAAGTACGGGAACTAAGAGTCGCCTAACCAAAAACCTAGGCGACATGAGAATAATTGTATCACTAATGTATGTATATTGAGACTGATCACCTCGAATATAAATACCTATTGGTAGATATAATCATTCAACCTTTAAGTTCCGGAAAATTATTTTGGAAGTTTTGTGAAAGTCTAAGGGAAATGAACCATGTGTTTGTGTATAGGTAATATCATAATATCTGATTTTTCTGAAGGTTGCATGTGATTGAAAACGATTGGCTTTTTATTTGAATCTCTGGGTTTTAAAGTATTTGTTGGGAAATTGGGGTTTTTCATATAAAGTTAAATTCATTTTCGGGATGCTCAAAATGTCATGGAAAAATTTTATGTGAGCATCCCAAGTCCGAATCCATGTGTGTAAAAGTTCAAGCTGTTTGGAGCAAGTTAGTATTTTTAAAGAAATGCTTTTTCATAATCAGACCCGACAATTCCGGTGTCTCCGACACTGCGAATGCAAGGGAAAAATTAAGTCTAACGTACTCCGATCGGTCTAAAAATTTTACAAAACCTTTGGCTAAGTATGTGTGATGTCCCTGTAAATTTTGAGGTCATTTGGGATTTGTTTACTATTTTAAATAAATCCAATTTGGGTTTAGCCCCCGATGTTAACGGTGTTTTTGACAAAATGGTCGCGGGGTTAAAACTAAACATGACGAACTCCGATTGACCTGGAAATTTACCATGTTGTTCTTCTATATATAGGGACACTACCTATAAATTTTCATAGCGTTTAGAATTGAATTGGTATTTTTCAAAAATGCATTTTTATTTCAGCCATGTAATTTTTCCGGTTTTCGAGCTTTCGGGCAAATAATGGAAATCATACCTCCCGAACTCATTTTGAACTAATTTTCGAATATGTTTCCTCTGAATACCTGCATGTGAAGTATGCCAAATTTCAAATAAAAATGAATTGATATTATATGATTTCGTTATATGGCTTGAATGTGCTATATGTATGCTAGTTTGGTTTTTAGTAATAGCGAATCCTATGCTTAGATAATCGTTCTTTTCAGCCGAACAGATTTTTTCTGAATCTTCATACCTAATCCCTTCCTCCAATTAGGGTCTTATTGAATGGTTCATTTTTTTTCTACTTAAAGAAAGTCTTCATAAAGCATATTATATGATTTACGAAAGCCTAATCTATACCTATGTTTCTCTTTTTCCAAAACACTTATTTATATTTTTGCTTTGACGAAGTGTTAGCTATTGATTTTCTTGAATATATTTTTATTCGATTATGGATGCTGAATATTCATTGTTTTACGTCCTCTAATTTACTATCCTGCTTCCAATCCACTTGAAGGAATACGTTTGTTGAAATGATAATTCGCTCTATTTGCCAATGATTTATCTCTGACATTCATTTAAGAAGATGACACTTTATTGGTTGAGTCATAATTACTAATTTCTATCTTTTGGGATCTTAATTCTTGCATAGATTTTATTTCATGTTCTATTTCAAAAAAAAATGCCACTTTGTTTTAAGCTCTTACAAAATTAATATTACATCTGAATGTGTAAGTGAATTGTGTTTTTCTTACAAAAATAGTTCTCAATAAGATATTCAGACATTGTATCATTTTAGGTGCTGAACTTGTCATCTGAATTTAAACTATATGCTTAATGTTGATTTTGTTTAGACCAATTAGGTTTTTAAGGGTCTTACATTGCGTTATATTTTATATTGCCTCTTTGAGATTGGAATTCGTTTTACATTTATGACAGAGTCAAAATATCCTTTCAATAGCTATCACCTTCTAAATGATAATTTTTTTTTCCGTTTTGAGAACTTAGATGATTGTGTTTGGAAGTGATTCAAATGTAGTTGCTATTTTGTACACCAAGTGATGATTTCTTTATTTGACATTGTTATGAAAGATGGCTTCCTCTTTGATTGATTTTTGAGAACCTTTTTACTTAACTAGTCATTGAAATTCTTATTACTACAACTATATTTTTATTAACACCAAGGTTTTGTATTTCTGTTAAATAACTGAACTTTTGAAGACCCTCGTGCTATAGATAGTGTTGGTTTTATTTGTGTTTATCTAAGTATATTGGAATGCTGCTCAAGGGTTCTTAAAATCCTAACCTTATGGTTTCCTCTAGTCAAATTTCGAGGACGAAATTTCTTTTTGGGGGAAAGGATTGTAACATCCTGATTTTCTTTTGTATTATAAAATTTAGTTTTATGAAATTAAATAATTGATTCTTGAAACTTATTATGTTAATTACGAAACTATATTTTATTTATATATTTTAAAGCGGAGTCATTGAAATAGTTACCCTATTGAAAAATATATTTTCTAAATTTTAATGCGCTTTTGTTATATTCAATATTAAACAAATTTTGTTGTTTCCTAATAACTAACTAATTTTTAACCTTAGAGTTTTTCTATATGAAGTTATATGATATTAAGTCTTATTATTAATATTTTTGGGACTATTAAGTAAATAATTAAACGTGTGATTTAAAAAAAAAAGAAAACAAAGAAGTTGTACGTGTGGTGTGTGCTGTGTTAAGGGAAAACCTAGTTTCCCTTCTCCCTCTTGCCAAGCCGCCGCCCCCATCACCACTCCCACTCCTTCAACTTCTTCTTCAATGGCTCTCTCTCTTCTATGGCCTTCCCTTCCTCGGTCCCGCTTTCTCTTTCTCTTTATCACACTGGGGCGTCGCTGTCGTGAAACCGTGCCGCCACGCGCGCTTCTCCTCCTCCAAGTCGCGAATCGCGACTCCCGCCTGGCCAAGGAAGAACCGTCGTCGCCGCTTCTCCTTTGTTCTTCGCTTGCGCTGCCGCCCACCATGGAGGTCGCTGCTGCCAGTTGCGTTGTTGCTGCCGTCGCTCCTGGCTTCTGCCATGGTGGAGCCACCGCCTCCAATCCTTGAATAGCAAACCGGGACCGCTCGAGATCCCGCCACCACCGTGACCAGAGGCCACCATCACCGCCTCTTCCTGGTTGCCTCTGCTGCCGCCGCTAGTTGTCGTTGCCGCCGCCATGGAGGGTGGATGCTCTTGCTGCCAAGGGAAAAGCTCGAATATGTGGTTGAGGTTTGGGTATGGACTGAACCGGTTCGACCGTGAGCTGGGTCGGATCGGTGTAGCTTTATGGTTTGGAAAATGAGCGCAAATCTTCCCTGCTGAGGATGATGAAAGAAGTTCAGGACCACCTGCATCGTGAAAATCAATGGACCTCATCATGCGGAATGAGTAGGTATTTGACGAAACTAAGGGTTAAAGCGTTTAAAGGTAAGGGGTGTTTTACGTCAGCTTGTAGGGACTAGTTTCTTGCTAGTTATAATCTTTGTTAAGAGCATATGGTGTGCTATTGAATGAACATGTGAGCAATTAATCTAGACAAAAAATCAAAATAGGAAAATAAAAGAATGAAGAACTAATTGAATAATGGTAGATATGAATGATTATAGGTGATAATTGAGATATATTGCTTGTTGTTTAATGAACATGTATTTTAAATGTTAATTGTGGATATGAAAGGTTGTATGTCCAAATTGTGATAGTTTGCTTGTAAATTGAGAAATATGCATTTTAAATGTTAAATGTGGGTATTTATTCTTTCATGTCATAAATATGAATTGTGGCATGTATGATAATGAATGGTGGAGTGTAAAATTATTGTGTATTATAGGTTGTGATGTTGGTTGCTATTTAATTTCAAATGATAAATGATGTATGTTTGTTCTTCATGTATAGATGCTAAATGAGGATAGGTTTTAATTGAGGAAATTAAATGGCATGAACCCCTAAGTTAGGATTTTGAATCAATAATTCGGACAAGTGAAAAATGTGGTTATGCATGAGTATATGAAAAGGTGAATTGTGTGGTTACTTGCACTAATTGTTTATGTGAAAGATGTGGTTATGTATGAATAGTGGTGGTTGTATTTATGTGTTATATTTTGCCTTATTTAAATATTGGAATGTTGATAATTATGAGAGTGAATTGTGGTTATTTGGTTATACACGTGATGATGTTTGTGTGTGAAAGGACGAAGTGGAAAGAAACGGATTCGATTGACTAATTAATGACATATAATATGGATAAATAACATTGGATAAATATGGTGATGTATATAGGCCTTCGATATGGGGGAGATATACATCGTAATTGGTGTTGTATTGTAGGCCTTCGATTTGGGGGAGACAATACAACGTAACTGGGGCGATGTATGTAGGCCTTCGATTTGGTGGAGACATACTGATGAGCATTTTATTTCCCATTATTCCTTGCATTATTTTACTCCTATTATTGATACTTGTTGCCTATTTGACATTGTTTAGCTTGATTTAGTGATTTAGAGTTTATTGGACTAATATTCTGAATATTGTTTAATTTGGGATTATTTAGCCTAATTAATTCTATTTCTATTTTCAGGTCATATTTGGCACAAGGGCTTTTTGGACATTTTGGGAATGAAGATTTAATGTTGGAAGAGAAGATATATGATGAAGTGAAGATTGTAATCTATCTTTAGGATTAGTTGAGATTTAGTTATATCTTTTAAGATTTAGATTTTATCTATAAGATATTTTTAGATTTAATTTAGAGATAAGCTTTCCTTAGGATTTGGGCTCATGATTTAGGCCCGTTTTGTGATTTAAAAAGCCAGATTCGTGTAAACCCTTGGGGAGAGCTTCCATTCACGTTTTTTACATTCTCTCTCATAGAGAAGGCTTAGTTTTGCTCTCCAAGCTTGTGGAGGCTGCTAGGGTTTCTCTCTCTTCCCTTTTCTACACGTTTTTGGTATTTTTCTTCATGGAAGGCTAAACTCTTAGGTTAAATCCCTTTGGTAATGTATCACATACTCTTGAGGTTTTATTCTTAATGCTATTTTGTTTTTATTCACTGTTTTCATGCTTATTGATATGTTATGGTTCGCTTAGTTCCATTGTATAGAGATAATCCATGTGTATGAATGCTTAATTTATGCAAACTCGTAAAAACTCCATGCTTTGGTTTTTAATGCTTAATTAGAGGTTTGGGTTTTGGGGTGAGAATTGAATTTTCGCTTAGTATTTAATTCTCACGAGTTGGACAGTGAAGAGGAAAGAAATTGATCTTTTGTGACCGATGATAGAGTTGTGAACGCGAGCCAAAGGGGTTTATCCGCTTTTCCTTATCTGTTTCTTCGTTTTGATTTAATTCTGTTTTGATTTCAATTATTCAATATTCAATACAAAAAAACCCCCCTGTTTTCTATGCATACTATGTGTTCGACCTTTTGCTTGATAAGATATTCCTTGGGAGACGACCTAGGAGTCACTTCCTAGTACTATACTTAAACTGTTTTTATTTGTATCGGGTACGACCTCGATCAAATTTGGCGCCGTTGCCGGGGAATATCGGTTCTTGCCAAAGGTCATTAGTAGTTAGTTAGTGTCGTAGTTAGTATAGTTATTATAGTGTGTCGTGTCTGATTTAGGGTCTAGTAGTCAATTCTGATAACCGGTTGAAGTTGCACTGTTTGCTGTTTTGCTATTTTGTTGCAATTAGTGTATTTGATTGATTCTGTGGTTGCTAGTTCACATAGTTGTGGGTGGAATTTTTGCACGAAAATTTATATCCACACTACTTTTATCATATAAAAAGGTTTCGAGGCACCACGATCACTCAGATCATCACTGGTTGTGAGTTCCAGAAAAATTTTCCAAGTTTTAGCAGCACTTTCTTCAAATCGTCGCAACTTTTGACCCGTAACTCGGAATTTGACGAATTTTATATCAAATCGAAGGGAATTTTCTGAATAATCTGATTTTTCTCACTTTGTCAGAAAACTCCTTCGTCTGGATCCTGAAAAAGCCGTTTTACTATTTCTTTTTTATTTTACAAGTTTTATTTTCTTAGTTTTTGGTCTCTGATTTAATTGTTTGACTTGGTTCCCTTTTGAATTTTGTCCTCAAACTTTTTGTGGTATGTTTTCATGATTTTAGGGTGCTGAAAAAAATAAAGGAAAAAATTTTAAAAAATAAAAAAAATTTTGTTGCCTATTTTGGTCATGTATATTAGTGACAGTTTGCTATGCTACATGGTGTTCTGTTCAGTACATGACTAGGGGCAACCCAAGCTACTTGCATCCATATAACCCTGAAATTGATAGAACTTATCACAGACTAGTTAGACAAAATAGGAACCAGTCCATAGATAGTGAGTCTATTGAGTCTTTACATAGTGAGTCTGCTTCTTTTTCTTCTATTCCTATAAATTCTGATTCTTATTCTGATTATTCTGAAAATATGGCTCAACCTCCACCACGTGAGAGGACATTGAGGGAGCTGGCTGCACCTGATTTCACTATTGAAGATTTGTGCATCCAGTATCCCGATGACCCGTATGAGCTAAGGTCTGGACTAATTCATTTGTTGCCCAAGTTTAATGGTCTTGCAGGTGAGGATCCTCATAAACATCTCAAGCAGTTCCATATTGTCTGTGCTACTATGAAACCACATGATGTGCAAGAGGATCATGTTTGTCTTAAGGCATTCCCACACTCCCTAGAGGGGCTAGCCAAGGATTGGTTGTACGATCTGGCCCCTGGTTCTATCACAGTCTGGGATGACCTGAAGAGGGCATTTTTGGAGAAATTCTTCCCTGCATGCAGAACAACAGCAATCCGAAAGGATATATCAGGCATCAGGCAACAAAGTGGAGAAAGTCTCTACGAGTATTGGGAGAGATTCAAGAGACTGTGTGCGAGCTGCCCCCACCATCAGATCTCAGAGCAGTTGCTTATTCAATATTTCTATGAAGGTCTCAACCTCATGGAGAGAAACATGCTTGATGCTGCAAGTGGTGGTGCCCTAGGAGACATGACACCTTTAGAAGCCAGAGTCAAGATTGAGAAGATGGCTTCCAATTGTCAACAATTCCATGCAAGGGGCAACAGCGATGCAATCATAGTGAGAGGAGTGAATGATGTTGGCACAAGTTCTGGTAAGGTTGAGAAGCTTGAACAGAAGATAGATTCACTTACAACTTTGGTCACTCAATTGGCCATCAACCAGAAGAAGTTGTCTCTGCCTGCTAGATTATGTGGCATATGCACATCCGCTGAGCACCCCACTTATGCATGCCCTTCTGTGCAGCAGCAGCCCACGACTGGTGCTGACCAACCTGAGGCATATGCCGCCAACATCTTCAACAGTAGAAACCAGCAGCCACAGAACTTTGATCTCTCTACCAATAGATACAACCCTGGTTGGAGGAACCATCCTAACCTGAGATGGTCTGATCAGCAGCAACCTTCACAGGTTCAATTTCAGAACAATTCTAGACCACCATATGTACCTCCTCCAGTCCAGCAACAGAGACAACAACAGGCTAATTCTGCACCACCAGCTCCTAGTACTGAGCAGCAGCCTTCATTGGAAGAGCTGATGAAACAGATGACCATGCAAAATCTCCAATTCCAACAGGAAACTAGAGCATCCATTCAAAGACAAGAGGCCTCCATTCAATCTTTGACCAATCAGATGGGACAGATGGCAACAGCAATCAACACTATGCAATCTCAGAATTCTAACAAGTTGCCATCCCAAACAGTGATCAATCCAAACCAGAATGTGAATGCCATTAGTCTAAGGTCAGGGAAGCAGATTGTCACACCCACACCAGAATCTGACCTCAACAAAGATGATCTAGTTTCAACCAACAAGAAGAGCCAAATGGTCGAGGAGAGTGAGCACACAAGTACCAGAAAATCCCATCCAGCTCAGCCTTTCACAAGCACAACACCTGCTGCTGCCCAACAACCACCCCCCATTCCTCTTCCTTTTCCACCAAGGGGGGTGACTCAAAGCAAGAAAATGGAAGAGATTGACAAAGAGATACTTGACACATTCAGGAAGGTGGAAGTCAACATACCCCTTCTTGATGCAATCAAGCAGATTCCAAGGTATGCAAAGTTCTTGAAGGATCTATGCACACACAAACGGAAGCTCAAGGGCAATGAGAGGATCAGCATGGGAAGAAATGTCTCTGCTCTTATAGGTAAACCCGTCCCTCATATTCCTGAAAAGTGTAAGGATCCTGGAACTTTCTCTGTGCCTTGTATCATAGGTAATACTAAATTTGAGAATGCTTTGCTAGATTTAGGAGCATCTATTAATGTTATGCCTATGTCTGTTTTCAAGTCTCTTTCACTTGGACCCCTTCAACCTACGGGTGTGGTTATTCATTTGGCAAATAGATCTACTGCCTACCCCGCAGGTTTGATAAAGGATGTCTTGGTTCGGGTTGAAGAGCTTATCTTTCCTGCTGATTTTTATATTCTTGATATGGAAGAGGACACCTCTCGTAGTGCTGTCCCTATCATATTAGGGAGACCATTTTTGAAAACAGCCCGAACCAAGATAGATGTGCATGCAGGTACACTTTCCATGGAATTTGATAACAGTGTGGTTCGATTCAATATTTTTGATGCTATGAAACATTTTTCTGATGACCACTCTGTTTTTCATGTTGACTTGATTGATGATCTGATTGATGAGCATGTTCTAGACTTTTTGCATGATTATGATTTGCCATCTTTCACTAGCTCATTTACTTGTTCTGCATGTTCTGATTCCGAAATGTGCACTGCATGCATTGAAATTGACCAGTTTTTAAATTCTGCTACTGCATCTGTTGATTCATATGATATAGATTCAGATCATGCTAACCTCATTTCTGTTTTGCATGAGTCTAATTCACTTGTTCAGGTGCAGGCGGCAGAATCCAATTCTGCTGCTCCTTTAGTTCCATCTGTGATGCAGGCACCTTTATTGGACCTGAAGCCCCTTCCTCCTCATCTCAAATATGCTTACTTGGAGGCTGAGCAGAAACTTCCAGTGATCATCTCTACCTCCCTTTCTGTTGATCAAGAGAAGCAGCTGCTGGATGTGATTAGAGCAAACAAAAAGGCAATAGGATGGACTTTGGCAGACATACCTGGTATTAGCCCCTCCATGTGCATGCATCGGATTTTATTGGAGGATGGGGCTAAACCGGTGAGACAACCCCAGAGACGGTTGAACCCCCAAATTCTTGATGTGGTGAAGAAAGAGGTCACCAAGCCGCTGCAAGCTGGCATTATCTATCCCATTTCAGACAGCACTTGGGTAAGCCCGGTTCAAGTAGTTCCCAAGAAGTCTGGGGTGACAGTTGTCAAAAATGAGAAGGATGAGCTGATTCCCACTAGAGTGCAGAACAGTTGGAGAGTCTGCATTGATTATAGGAAGCTCAACCAGGCGACCCGCAAGGATCACTTTCCTCTTCCCTTCATTGATCAGATGTTGGAGCGCCTGGCAGGTAAATCTCACTATTGCTTCTTAGATGGTTTCTCTGGTTATTTCCAAATCTGTATTGCACCAGAGGACCAACATAAGACCACATTTACCTGTCCTTTTGGTACATTTGCTTATAGGAAGATGTCTTTTGGCCTATGCAATGCTCCTGGCACTTTTCAAAGATGTATGATGAGTATTTTTAATGACTTACTTGAGCATTGCATAGAGGTCTTCATGGATGATTTTAGTGTATATGGTTCCTCTTTTGATGCATGTCTTGATAGTTTGTCTAAGGTGCTTAATAGGTGCATTGAGACTATCCTTGTCTTGAATTTTGAAAAATGTCATTTTATGGTAGAACAAGGCATAGTCTTAGGGCACATTATTTCGCATAAGGGCATAGAGGTTGACCCTGCTAAGCTGCATGTCATATCACATTTGCCTTACCCCTCTTGCGTGCGAGAGGTGCGTTCTTTTCTTGGCCATGGAGGTTTCTATCGCAGGTTTATTCAGAAATTTAGCAAGATAGCCCTTCCACTATCCAACTTGCTTCAAAAGGATACCGCATTTGAGTTTGGAGACCAATGCAAGAAAGCATTTGATGAGCTAAAGAGAGCACTCACCACCACTTCCATCATCCAACCACCTGACTGGACTCTCCCATTTGAGCTCATGACCGATGCCTCGAATTATGCTTTGGGAGCAGTTCTCTCCCAAAGGGTTGGTAAGATGTCTCATGTGATTTATTATGCATCTAGGACTTTAGATTCAGCACAAGTTAATTACACCACAACTGAAAAAGAGTTGTTAGCCATTGTCTTTGCACTTGATAAGTTTAGATCATATCTATTAGGTTCTAAGGTTGTGGTGTATACTGATCATGCTGCTCTGAAGTATCTTTTGAAAAAGACAGATTCCAAACCTAGGTTGATTAGATGGATGTTGCTCCTCCAGGAGTTTGATCTTGAGATTCAGGATCGGAGTGGTGCACATAACCTTGTCGCAGACCACTTGAGTAGAATAGAGAGAGAGGAGGATGCATTTCCTATCCGGGATGACTTCCCGGATGAGCAGCTTTTAGTTTTGCATGTTTCACATCCCCCTCCCCTTATTCCTTGGTTTGCTGATATTGTAAATTATATAGTTGCATCTGTTTTTCCACCCTTGGCATCCAAAGCTCAAAGAGACAAATTGAAGAGCGATGCCAAGTATTATGTATGGGATGACCCCTATTTGTGGCGTTTTTGCAGTGATCAGGTCATTCGCAGGTGCATTCCAGACCAGGAGATCCAATCGGTTCTCCAATTTTGCCATGCTTCACCAGTTGGAGGCCACCTTGGCACTCAAAGGACAGCACGAAAGGTGCTGGATTCTGGATTTTATTGGCCTACCATCTTCAAGGATGCAAGCAAAATCTGCAGCTCATGTGAGCAATGTCAAAGGGCAGGAGGCACCCTATCTTGGAGGCAACAGATGCCGCAACAACCTATGTTGTTCTGTGAGGTGTTTGATGTCTGGGGTATAGATTTCATGGGCCCCTTTCCTGTTTCTTTTGGTTTTTATTATATCGTACTTGTTGTGGATTATGTATCCAAATGGGTGGAAGCTAAGGCCACCAGGACTAATGATGCTCAGGTTGTTGTAGATTTTGTCAGGACTAATATCCTTTGCAGGTTTGGCATACCTAGAGCCATAGTCAGTGATCAAGGCACACACTTCTGCAATAGATCCATGCAAGCTTTGCTCAAGAAGTATGGGGTTGTGCACAAAGTTTCTACACCATATCACCCCCAAACCAATGGGCAAGCTGAGATTTCAAACAGAGAGATCAAGCGGATTTTGGAGAAGATGGTGAAGCCTAATAGAAAGGATTGGAGCACACGATTGGAGGATGCTCTATGGGCCCATCGGACTGCTTGCAAGGCACCCATAGGGATGTCACCCTATCGGGTTGTCTTTGGTAAGGCATGCCACCTGCCTGTGGAGATAGAGCACCGTGCATATTGGGCTGTGAAGCAATGTAACTTAGCTCTTGATCAAGCGGGTGAGGAGAGGAAGCTGCAGTTGAGTGAGCTAGATGAGATCCGTTTGGAGGCCTATGAGAATTCCAAGTTCTACAAAGAGAAGACCAAGAAGCTCCATGATAGCTCAATTTGCAGAAAGGAGTTCTTGGTTGGTCAAAAAGTGTTGCTCTACAACTCTAGGCTTGGAATCATGAGTGGAAAGCTCCGCTCTAAATGGATTGAACCGTTTGTAGTCACCCAGGTGTTTCCTTATGGCACTGTGGAGATCAAGAGTGAGTCCACAGACAAGAGCTTTAAAGTCAATGGCCACCGACTCAAGCCTTTCCTAACCTCTCCTACTTTGGATGATGCACCTGTGGAGGAAGCCTCATTGGTCGACCCCATTTTTGACCCACCATGATTTAGGGAGTCTTCTTTTCTCCTTCTTTACTACTTTTATTGCACTTGTCCATATCTGTCTGATTCTGCTATTTGTTTTCCATTGAGGACAATGTGTGATTTAAGTGTGGGGGGGGAGAGTAGTTTAGGTTGCATATTTTTGCTTTGATTTTTTAGGTTTTGCTAAGTTTTGGGCATTTTCTTGCATGTTTTTGCTTCATTTTAGTAGAGTCTTGGTATCTTGTGTCTGAATTCATGCATTTCTGTGTGTAAAGTTGCTTTTGATAATTAAGAGGTGGTAACACTGTGATAGAATTGTCCCTTTTGTGAGGATTTGAGCCTTAATTGTGGGTGGATTGCTATATATGCCACCTAATTTTTCTTTCATGTGTGATTGCACTCTGGATTACTTGCACTCTAGAACTTGACTTGACTCTTGTTGATACTTGATATTCCCATGCACATTTTGAAATGATTTAGGCATTGTTTTTTCTTGAATAAGCCACTAGCCATATGAGCCTACCTTGAATGAATTTATCCTTTGATAGCCCCTTTGAGCCTTTATATCCCTTTTCTTTGTTCTTTAGCTCATTACAAGCCTATGACTGAAAAACCATGATTGTCCTAACCTTAGGGAATGTTGGAGCTTTGGAATTGTTTTGGGAATGGGTATTAAGTAAGCGAGGGTGCTTTGTTCTTCATCTCTTGCGAGTTCTGGGTTTTGCCTCTATGGTCGGTGATGTAATTATGGCTTTATCTCATTATGCCATTTTTATTGTTTCTTCTTTTCTTTCGTTCATGAAGTTCTGCAATGTAATGCAATTCAAAAAAAAAAAAGAAAAAAAAAGAAAAAAAAAAGAAGAAGAAGAAGAAAAAGAAAAAAAAAAGAATAAAAGGTTGATTGAGGCATGGAGGATTGGAATTAGAGGTTGTTGTTATGTTTACCATTTCATTCTGGGGTGGATTGTGCTTTTTTTTTTACTTGTTCCCCATTGCTCCTCTATTCCCTGGGTTTTAGCTACATTTCCCATCTTTTTATCCTACCTTGTCCTTGGCCCCATTACAACCCTGAAAAGACCTTTTGATCTTAATGTGCATGTGCGTGGATTGTTGATGTTAGAGGCTTGTCAAGCCTATGGTTGTGTTTGTTTTTCATGATGTGCCTTGAGTGTAAACACTGATTAACCTTAAACACTTGAGTGTAAACACTATTGAGTGATCCTTGTGAGTTTCTACCATCTTTGTGACTACCCTCTTGATGTCATTGGTTTTCTTTGCATATTTGAAATAATTGGATGATGTTCATGAATGCCTTGATTCTTTGGTCCTTATTTTCTTCGTGTGCTCGATTTTGCCCATTTCTTTGCATTTCCTAGAATTCATTGTGAAGTATGTAATCTCTTAGCTTTGCATTCATTAGTTGTAGTAATCTTGTTGCATGATTCACTTTGGTGCATATTGATCTTCTCAGTCCTAATTCTTAGTTTTGCCCAGGAGTGCAAAAGGATAAGTGTGGGGGTATTTGATGAGCATTTTATTTCCCATTATTCCTTGCATTATTTTACTCCTATTATTGATACTTGTTGCCTATTTGACATTGTTTAGCTTGATTTAGTGATTTAGAGTTTATTGGACTAATATTCTGAATATTGTTTAATTTGGGATTATTTAGCCTAATTAATTCTATTTCTATTTTCAGGTCATATTTGGCACAAGGGCTTTTTGGACATTTTGGGAATGAAGATTTAATGTTGGAAGAGAAGATATATGATGAAGTGAAGATTGTAATCTATCTTTAGGATTAGTTGAGATTTAGTTATATCTTTTAAGATTTAGATTTTATCTATAAGATATTTTTAGATTTAATTTAGAGATAAGCTTTCCTTAGGATTTGGGCTCATGATTTAGGCCCGTTTTGTGATTTAAAAAGCCAGATTCGTGTAAACCCTTGGGGAGAGCTTCCATTCACGTTTTTTACATTCTCTCTCATAGAGAAGGCTTAGTTTTGCTCTCCAAGCTTGTGGAGGCTGCTAGGGTTTCTCTCTCTTCCCTTTTCTACACGTTTTTGGTATTTTTCTTCATGGAAGGCTAAACTCTTAGGTTAAATCCCTTTGGTAATGTATCACATACTCTTGAGGTTTTATTCTTAATGCTATTTCGTTTTTATTCACTGTTTTCATGCTTATTGATATGTTATGGTTCGCTTAGTTCCATTGTATAGAGATAATCCATGTGTATGAATGCTTAATTTATGCAAACTCGTAAAAACTCCATGCTTTGGTTTTTAATGCTTAATTAGAGGTTTGGGTTTTGGGGTGAGAATTGAATTTTCGCTTAGTATTTAATTCTCACGAGTTGGACAGTGAAGAGGAAAGAAATTGATCTTTTGTGACCGATGATAGAGTTGTGAACGCGAGCCAAAGGGGTTTATCCGCTTTTCCTTATCTGTTTCTTCGTTTTGATTTAATTCTGTTTTGATTTCAATTATTCAATATTCAATACAAAAAAACCCCCCTGTTTTCTATGCATACTATGTGTTCGACCTTTTGCTTGATAAGATATTCCTTGGGAGACGACCTAGGAGTCACTTCCTAGTACTATACTTAAACTATTTTTATTTGTATCGGGTACGGCCTCGATCACATACATCGTCGGTGGTGTATGTATGTAGGCCTTCGATTTGGTGGAGACATACATACACCCTAAATAAAAAGGAAAAAGGAAAGGACAATGGATAAAATAAGATAATGGTAATGGAAACGCGATGTATGTAGGCCTTCGATTTGGTGGAGACATACATACACCGAAAATAAAAGGAAATGAGTAAGGAAACAGGGGAATAAAATTGAATAAGATAATGGTAATGGAAACGCGATGTATGTAGGCCTTCGATTTGGTTGAGACATACATCGTGATTGGTGTATGTATGTAGGCCTTCGATTTGGTGGAGACATACATACACCGTAAATATAAGGAAAAGAATAAGGAAAAAGGTAAGGGGATTTAATAGGATTTATTTGGAAACGGGGAAAATAAATAAAAGGGAACCAAATGGTGAAAATGAATTAACTAAAAGGGAACCGACACTTATAAAACGATGGAATTGGAAAATGTGGTATGCCTGCGATGATAGTGTGGTTATGAGTTCTTATATGTTGCTTGTGAATTATTGTATGTGTTAATTGTTATGTATGCTGGAAAGTTAAATGGAATGAATGTTGTGTGGTGTATCGGTTGAGTGATAAAGAAACAGGAAAACTAAGGAACAAGTGGAAATGTAAAAGAAAGATTAAAAATAAAGGGAAGAGAACGAAATAAAAGAAAGAAGAAAAGAAAAGAGAGAAAACAATAATGTGGAATAAGAGACAGGAAGAGAAAGAAGAAAGAATGAATAAAGTAAAAAAGAGAAAAGAGAACAAAGAATATGAGAAAGAAATAAATGGGAATAAGAATTAATTGACAAGACTATTGTTTGTGTATGATGCATAATGAGTTTGCATGAATGAAACTTATGTGCTATGTGCTAATTGTGTTTTGACTTAGTGATTATTATGCCTCGTTGGAACCTACTTCCTACTTGTGTAAAGCTCACCCTTACAACCCCTTTCAGGTACTAAGCTGGGAGCTTGCACCGTTTTCTGGCCGAGCAGGGAGTATACTCCACACCGTGGAGTGTAAAGCATTTGAGTGGACTTAGTTTTAATTTTAAGAAAACTAATATTTTGTAAATTAAAATCATGTAGTAGTTGTGCGCCCAGAATTTTGTATTATGTGGTCTATCGGGCATTAGGACTTTATCTGGCTGTTTTATTAATATGTTTATGTTTTATAAATACTCTGGTCTGAACAGGTATAACAGGAAATTTTGGTAAAGTCCGAATTACAGAGGAAACTCTGCCGGATTTTTATCAAAATTTTCAAGTTCATATTTTAATAAATCCAATTTAAACTAATTAAGTGTGAGGGTGTTACATCCTCTCAAACTTCTCTAGCTCCTCCCATCATCCGTCATCACGAATGTCGAAGATGAACTTGATTGGATCCATCAGCTATAGGGTGGCACCATATAAACAACATACAAGACATAGACTCGAGAGAGTAAGCATTCCGAATGACGGGTCGTTGACGGTGTGGGTTTACAATAGGCAAGATATTAAGACAACACAAACATAACAAAATAACATAAATGCAGCACAACATTCATGATCATCAATTATTATTTCACCAGTAAGCTTACTTCCTCATAAAAATATCATTAATCTCTTCTTGACATAGTAATTCTTTCGTTCTCAAGTTCTTTTCTCAACAACATCGCATCTTATGAATCTTTTAATTGTATTCATTTCCATCTTTCATAAAGTCTAATATATTTCCATTCTTTTATTATCACGTCTTATGAATTAGCGTCCTTCAATGATGCGGGGAATTGGTCATCATTGAGGAGGTTGGTTAGCACACACGACTACGTCTCCTCATATCCACCCATGCCTAAGTCGGAAGCAATCAGGAGTACAGGACCTTCCCCACGCAGGCTGACTGTCAAAACATATCATAATCATCACATTTCATCATCATATCATATCACAATTCATCATAATCAAGATCATTGGGGCCCAACAACAACACGGGAAGCCACCTCGTTCCAATCTCTCTCCACTGTTCACGAATTGCCATAGGGGCGACAACACTATTCCAGTTGGCCGTGCAGGACTTACCATGGTTATTCGGGACCGGCTCACCCATACCACATATGGAATTCGTCCCGCCCAGAATAGTACTCAAGGCATCATGACGTTTTACCGCCCTAGCCTACCCTAATGCAATCATCTCCTTAGTATCCGCGGATAACCCAGGGTATCTTCCTCTCCACTACTTCATACTCGTACTCCCCACGTTAGTCAATGTCTTTTAAAGTTTTATGATTAAATTTCAGGCTTATTAACTTGGTCGACTCATTCTTGGTGCATCACTTCAATGAGCCTCGACCTCTAACAAATTCCATTCTTTTCCCCAACAATAGCATTGTACAAGGCTTCGAGTTCCAGCAACTGTTCGACACCACGGGCATAAATAGCTCACGTGGTTGACTTAAAGTCCGAGCCTCACAGGTGTTCCTCAAGAAGTTACTTGATACAAGCATTGTTCCATAATCATATTCTCATATCATAAACATTTCCACTTTAACCTTCTCAATCTTTGGAACTGAACTTATCTCTTGCATCACATTATTCTCTGATAATCATCTTTGCCATCACAACTCGGCTCATTTTTCATAATACACTCTCTTTGAATCATCATTCATCTCATTCGCATAACAACAATGTTTCGATCTTTCTTTCTCAACTTTGGGGTTCAACTGATCGAATTCAACACATTACTCTTTGATCAACATCTTTTCCTCATAACACTTGGAAACTTTCCATACAATCTTGAATCATCAGTCTCATAACTTTTCCATAGTCTTTCTTATCAATCTTATCTTAAGCAACATAATTCGTTTCTTTATAATTGGTCTTGATTCTTGTCATAATTTCATAGGTTCCATTGCTTACTTAATTACAAATCGGAATCAAGACGTAGCAGACGTCTCTCAACATACTACTCATAATCAACAACAGGTATCATGTTCATCATGCATAAATATAATAAAAACATGCTATCATCAAAACATTATCATACTGAGCACATCATATCATAATATGTGGTCTTTGTCTCCTTCGTGTAAGTGGCCACACAATCACAAACAATTGCCACTATACTACTGACTCAAAACCATGAAGTTCCGACCTTTGAGATGATCGAGAACGTCCTAATAAATCACCTAAATACCACGGTATCTTAAGGAAGCTTATCTCTCACCTCTAGTTCCAGCAGATAAATGCACATGATCTCCGCGGGTCCTCGCCGCTGTCAGCTGCTCCCATCCCCCGTCTTTAAAATTCCTCGTATTAAATAAAATACGTTTATATTACACACTTATATAAAGAAAGTTTCCTCTTAAACTCAAAACACATTTTATTTTCCAAAACTCATTTCATTTCTTGTCGGGTAACTTAAAACATGATTGTTTCTTCAAAGCAACTCCAACTTTTTCCCAGTACTTTAAGTATTTCCAAAACCATTTGAAAATAACTACTAAAGTAATTTAAACCAATTGATTTGGTTGCTGGTCCAGTCTTGGACAGCAACGTTTTCATGTCTGGAAAAACCTAAAAATCACAATTTTTCAATCTAGCTTTTACCATATCCAAGAGTACTTAAAACTTAAACTTTAAAGCAAATGAAAACACTTTTAGAATAAAGATACTTTGACTTAAGATTCTGGACAACATTGAATAAAAACCCAAAAATCACTTTTCATATTTTAATTGTCTAAGGAAATCATCTATAAGTCTTATAATATAAACCTTTAAAGCAGAACACTACTTAACTAACATTTTTCAAACCTTAGTACCATAAAATTAAGAGTTGGACAGCATATCATACTTCCATTGACATTACATAATCAACTAAATTAAGTCCTTAAACAACCTTGTTATTAACTAAAACAATTTCTCACACATGCACACTTAACTTAACATGATTTTGACTAAGTTATCATACCAAACACTTTAGGACAACATTATACACACATTTTACAACACCAATTAAACACACTTAAACACTTCTAAAAATCATTTCTCATCATTTAAAAATTCACATATTACATTACAAAAATCAATCATCCATACTAAACAACAACACTTCAGATTGTACTTCAATTCGCACTGGTCCGACTTCAAATGTCAGATTCTCCTTTAAAGGTATTTTGTCTGGCTGCAACTGGATAATTGAAGACGGGTCTTGAATAAATTTGCGAAGCTGAGAGACGTGGAATACATCATGGAGATTAACTAAAGAAGGTGGTAACGCGATCTGATAAGCGACGGGACCGACTCGCTTTATGATCTGATAAGGGCCAATAAACTTTGGTGTCAGTTTCCTCGGTTTCATCACTCTCCCGATACCAGTTGTTGGCACTATTCGCAGAAATACATGATCTCCTTCTTGAAATTCGAGCTTGGTTCTACGCTGATCGGCATAGCTCTTCTGACGACCCTGTGCAATCTTCATCTTTTCTTGGATAACCTTGATCTTCTCGGTCGTTTCCTGAACTAACTCAGGTCCAATGATAGCGTTCTCCCCCACTTGGAACCAACATAGTGGGGTTCTACATTTCCTTCCATAGAGGGCTTCGTACGGAGCCATATTAATGCTTGTGTGGTAATTATTGTTGTAGGTGAACTCCACAAGTGGCAACAAACGATCCCAACTTTCTTGGTACTCTAAAACGCAAGCACGGAGCAAATCTTCCAGAGATTGAATTGTTCTCTCCGATTGACCATCTGTTTGCGGGTGATAAGCCGAACTCATTCTTAACTGCGTTCCTAACGCTCGATGCAAACTCTGCCAAAAGCGAGATACGAAACGGGGATCACGATCCGATATGATACTTGAGGGAATACCATGCAATTTGACGATTTCCTTGATGTACAATCTTGCAAGCTTCTCCAACGGATATTGCATGTTGATGGGAATGAAGTGAGCTGACTTCGTTAAGCGATCAACCACAACCCAAATCGCATCGAAACATTCTCTTGTTCTTGGAAAACCACTTACAAAATCCATGGCTATTCCATCCCATTTCCATTCTGGTATGCTCAAAGGTTGCAATTCTCCTCCGGGCTTCTTATGTTCAATCTTCGCCTTTTGGCAAACAAGGCAAGACGCAACATAAGACGCAACGTCTTTCTTCAATCCGGACCACCAAAATATCTTCTTCAGGTCTTGATACATCTTAGTCGATCCAGGATGCAGACTCAGCTTGCTTTTGTGGGCTTCTTCTAGTATAGCTCTCCTTAGTTCTTGATTTGGCGGAATGCAGATTCGATCTTTAAATCTCAAAATGCCATCCGATCCTAATTGGAAATCTGGTTCCACTCCTTCTATCCCTAGTCTTTTCTTCTCTAGGAGCTCTTCATCCACTTGTTGCAGGTTTCGGACTTGACCCACAAACTCATTTGTGATTTGTAATATTCCTAATTTGATGCAATTTGGTTTGAACTGAACTGCCAAATTCAAGTTTCGGAATTCTTCAATCAATTCAGCTTCTTTCACCATCATCAATCTCATATGCAAAGTCTTTCTACTCAACGCATCAGCTACGATATTGGCTTTGCCGGGGTGGTAATGTAATTCAAAGTTGTAATCCTTTAAGAATTTCATCCACCTACGTTGCCTCATATTCAGTTCCTTTTGGTCAAAAAGATACTTTAGACTTTTATGGTCACTGAATACTTGGAACGTATTACCATACAGGTAATGCCTCCATATTTTCAAAGCAAAGACAATAGCAGCCAACTCGATTTCATGAGTAGGATAATTCTCCTCATGCACCTTCAACTGTCGTGATGCATAAGCAATAAATCTTCCTTCTTGCATCAGAACACAACCTAGACCTTGTTTTGATGCATCACAGTAAACATCAAAATTTTTCTGGGGATCGGGCAGAGTTAACACTGGAGACGATGTTAACTTGTCCTTTAAAGTTTGGAAACTAACTTCACACTTCTCATTCCAAACAAAAGGTTGCTCCTTTCTAGTCAGGCGGGTTAAAGGAAGAGCCAATTTAGAAAATCCTTCGATGAATTTCCGATAGTAACCAGCTAGGCCAAGAAAACTTCTAACTTCAGTAACAGACTTAGGCTTCTCCCATTTCAGCACCGCTTCTACTTTAGCTGGGTCTACAGCAACACCATCTCTCGAAATCACATGCTCCAAGAAATTGACTTTTCCAAGCCAAAATTCACACTTGGCTAACTTGGCATAATTTCTTTTCCTTCAAAGTCTCCAAGACAATCTTCAAATGATTGGCATGCTCTTCTGGGGTCTTTGAATAGATGAGTATATCATCTATGAACACCACAACAAAGGAATCCAAATAAGGTCGGAACACTCTATTCATGTAATCCATGAATATGGCGGGAGCATTGGTTAAACCGAATGGCATCACCACATACTCGTAGTGTCCATACCTTGATCTGAAAGCTGTCTTCGGAATATCTTCCTCTCTTACTCTAATTTGATGATATCCCGATCTCAAATCAATCTTCGAAAACACGGACGCTCCTCTAACTTGGTCCATCAAATCGTCGATTCTTGGCAACGGGTATTTGTTCTTGATTGTAACGTTATTGAGTTGTCTGTAATCAATGCACATCCTCATGGATCCATCCTTCTTCTTTACGAACAAAACTGGTGCTCCCCAAGGCGACACACTTGGTCTGATGAACTGCTTCTCTAACAAATCTTCCACTTGCTTCTTCAGTTCAGCTAATTCGGTTGGAGCCATACGATAAGGAGCAATAGAAATAGGACCAGTACCAGGAACTAGATCGATACTGAATTCTATTTCTCGATGCGGTGGCAAACCGGGAACTTCATCAGGAAACACTTCGGGAAAATCTCGAATAATCGGGATTTCCTCTATCTTCGGCTCATCTTTCTTTTCTGCTACGACCGCATAAAACACACAAACGTACCCTTCAGGTTGCACCTCAGGCGACTTTTTACCGGGAAAAACAATCATTCGAGTCTTACAATCGATCACCACTTGGTTAGTTGCTAACCAATCCATCCCCAAAATAACGTCCAGTTGGGATAAAGGTAGACAGATTAAATCTACCATAGAGGACAGACTTCCTATATTAACGGAACATCCAAAACATGCTCTTGACGTAGTCACCGGCACATTCGAAGGAGTACACACCTTAAGTCTAAACGGTGTCTCTGAAACGGGTAAACACAAATGCTTAACGCATTCCTCAGAGATGAAAGAATGCGTAGCACCAGAATCGAATAGAAAGCGACAAGGCATGCCATTGAGAAGATGGTTACCTTGCACGAGATTATCTTCCTGCTCCGCTTCTGATCTGGACATGGTAAAAACCTTCCCATTGACCCATGGTTTGCTTCCCGAACCTTGGTCGTTCTGACGCTGGGGCTGATGACAAAGACGAGCGATGTGGCCAGCCTTTCCACAGTTGTAGCAAGTTGGTGGTTTGTCTCTCCAACATTCCCTTCCAGGATGAAATCTTTAACATTTGTTGCACATTGCACCAGGAGTTGGGAGACTGGGCACTCCAGAAGATGATGCATTCCCTTTTCCTTGTTGTGGATAAGGACCTCTCCGGTTCTTGTTGCCATGCCTATGCTGATTGCGATGCGGCCCAAAACCTCCTTGTCCAATGTCCTTCTTGACGCTATTTCTTTCGAAAATGCGACAAGTACTAACCAACGTTGGATAGTGTCGGATCCTTTGCACACTCACAGCTAATTTGATATCGGGTCTCAGACCATTCTCGAATCGTGTGCACTTGGAATGTTCATCGGGGTGATACTGGAAGTATGGCGAGTACTTCATCAGCTCTTCAAATTTCTCAGCATACTGGTCCACTGACAGATTTCCTTGCTTTAAATCGAGGAACTCCATTTCCTTCTGCAGCCTGATGTCATCTGGGAAATACTTCTCGAGAAACTTTTCTGTGAAGATTCCCCAAGTAAACTCTGCTTGATCAAACTCCAGGAATTGACGAGTCTGGTTCCACCAGGTCACAGCTTCACCAGTGAGCACGTAGGCAGTAAACGTGACCTTTTGCGATTCCGACAGAGTCAACGTTCTAAAGATTTTATTCATCTCATCGAGCCAGAACTGAGCTTGCTCGGGACGACGACCACCCGAGAAGCTAGGAGGTTTGCACTTTCTAAAGGAATCTAAGCCTTGAAACTCCGCTGGGGTTCCATTGCTTGGAGGATGGTTGTGCTGCATATTCTCCAGAACTGCAGCCATCCGGGTCAATGCCTCCGCAATGTTAGCGTTATTTCTTCCGGCCATCTAGTCCTACAGAATCCAAAGGGGAAACTTAATTAGATTTTGTGAATTCTAGTCTTATACTACAAACATCAAAAACACCATGTCATGATATGCAATGGTTAGTGTGTAAGGCCACACTCCAAGGCCGAGAGTCGAACCATTGCTCTGATACCACTAAATGTGACGACCCAACTTTTATTCCAAAGTTAAATATTCGTATTCAAAAAAAATACAACCATTTTTTTTCTTTGAAACTAAAAGCCAAGTCATCATCCATTATCAATTCTTGCGGAATCATATAAACACCGAGTCATGAAGACAAGTGACGTAACATCATATTTCATTCATACGAAAAAGGGAGTACATCCCATTTTCTTCATTTAAACAAAATACATAATTACTTAACTTAACACTCTAGGCCATTACATTATCTTACATATATTACAACAAAATTCATAATAACCTAGAGCATATGGTTCATGACTCATAATATAACATAACATAGATAAGAGAAAACCTGATGGGTTATATCAGTCACATTCCACCCCACAACTTAACTTAGTCGTCAGTTCCCCACTGACTTCCAGTCGAGTTGTCCATAAAGTCATCCACCATCTAATTCGCATTATCCACCGGATCCTCATCCTCGATTGGATCCTCCTCTTCCTCTTCCTCCTCTTCTTGTGCCGAATCGTCAGGCACGTATATCGGAGTTCGGGATCGAACTCGAGGAGAAGGACTAGGACAGGCAGGAACCTCTAAGATGATTCTTTCTGAGGAGAGTGTTGGACTCGGTGGGATAGTGCGTCTCGGAAAACGTCTTGGTGGTGGTGGAGGGGTTCCATTTCTCATAACAAAATTTGGCGGAATGTGCATGATGTAAACCATTGGAATTCTCGATCTAAGCGGACGCATACGGGAATATGGATTAGGATGGCGGAAGATAACTTCCACATCCCTCTCATATGTAGCCCTATGGTCCTCAAAATTCCACTCCCCATTAGGGAGCGGCCTCATCTCCACGCAGAACATGTTTCTCGCCATCACCTACACAAGGGACTGGGAGTGAGTCATATCTAAAAGCAATAACAAATGAGTATACCAGTGGCTAGAAATAACAAACACATGTTATCATATAGCAATAATAAATGCATATGTATATGCTCAAACTGTCTTTTATAATATCTCGATTAGTGTCGTGATGCATGCCTACTCCTCATTCATGCTACACGGTTTGGCATCCGAGTATCTCAGGCTCGGGATATTCTCAATCCTATGGTTCATCAAACCGGAGCGATTCATATTCAAGCATCACGATCGATGGGAACTCGGTCTTCCTAGCATCCTTGTGCCAGGGATATTCTGATTTAACCTTACCGAAGTTCCGAATCTAGATCGGAGCAACTCCTTCTCCATGCATGATAATGTCACACAACTTTTTGTCTTCTTTCTTTCTTTTAAATCACATCCTTGAACATCATGCCTCCAATATAGAGACCCGAAGTTCATAATCCTTCTTAATCACAATTTCATCTTTTCTTTTAGCATTAACTGGTGCTAGTGCTTACTGAAAATTCCATCAACGGCCCAGCCACTTTGTGATGGTTTTATACAATAGGAGTTAATCGTTTTATTATTAATTATTGCAACGACCCCATTTAGGACTCCCAAAATATCAACCAAGTGGGTAAAGACTTCCACTGGGACGTGGGAAAATAATCAACCAAATGGGTGTACGCACTTCCATTGGGACATCCTGTCCGAATATGTCAACCACTGAATAAAATTCCAGTAGGACTCATCCAGGATAAAATCAACCAATGGGAATCAAGTAAACTTATACATTTGTCCATTGGGACTCCTGTCCGAACATATCAACCACTGGATGAAATTCCAGTAGGACACTTTCAGGATAATAATCGACCAATGGATAAACGTATAAGAATTAAGTATTTAATATTCTAAAAAAAATAAGTGTTTTCTTGAGTTTTAGTCAAAATACTCGAGTATATTATAAAATACTCGAGTGTTCTTCATTTTTTTTTCCAGAATACTTGAAGTCCTTGAAGAAAGACTCGAGTTGTTTTTCATTTTCCCAGAATACTCAAGTGTTTCTAAAAAAACTCGAGTGTTTTTACTGCAACAACACCAGTTTCTGCATTTTAAGCACCAATTCGAATTCCATTCATTGTTTTTCCGATCTTATGCAAAACAGAGGCATAAACACATATAAGAAACAAGTTAGACACAAAAAGGATCAAATTCATTTCAAGATATGAAATTCATTTCCACTTGGTTTTAAATTCGAAAATCAATCCAGTGAGCATTATTAGGTCCATTTAAACTTGTTTGACTTAGAAAACCTTGGGTTTATGACCTTCATATCATATTCCCAATTCCAACTTCATCCCTTGATGAACCTTGTGAGGTTCCTACATCTCTAGCTTGAGATTACTCATTCTAGCAATTAGATAACTCCTCCCTTACCTTAGAGAAGCTAAACAACATATTAAACAACGAGAAACTTGGCTGGATCAAAAATCCAAATTCTGGACTTGTGAAAAAGGGGTTGAACAGGCTGACTTTGGCCACAGATTTCACCACGGATTTGGCATGAAAAAGAACGAAACAAGTTAGTTTAACAAACTAGGATATACTAACTCCAATAAGAAACAAGTTTGACACAAAAAGGATCCCTGAGATTACCAAACGAATTCAATGAAGATGAATACTTGATGCCGAAAACTACTCTGTGTTTACAGCTTTGAACCTCAAACTTTGATGAGCTAGAACTCGAACTACAGGGGCTTATTTGATGTGATTATTGATTCTAATTCAAAGATGGAACTATAACCTTGAGTTGTGTTTTGGTTTCGAAGGATTTGATTGAGAAACGAAGGAGAAATCAGAGATCAAATTGTGCTCTAGAAAACTGAGAGTTAAAAACTGAAATTCGGGTTTTGGGTGATTAGAGGTGTTGAATGCTTCAACCAAGCACCAATTTATAGCTTAAGAATACTTCAGGTCGAAGTAAAGTCCAGCTCTATGCTTGTCATTTCAAGAAACCGCGTTTTGGTGCGAAAATTAAATGAAAACCGACTTATACACTTTCAGGTCTGCACGAAATACTCCAGTTTTTTCCCAAATACTCGAGTTTTTATTTAAAAATTCAAATTTCCAAATAGCTACTTAAAATACTCGAGTTTTGCCTAAAATACTCGAGTGTTTTTGCTAAAATAGGAAAAATTGACTATTTTAATGATACTAATATTGATAAAATACTTTTATTTCATATATTTAAAATATAGGATCTTACATTCCCTACTCTTGGCTGAATTATCAAGCAAGAACAAGGTTATCACTTTGTCAACAATCAAAATGCATTAACCAAGATCTTAGCTTTCTCACTTAAACATGTAAAACCAAAAATAATCAAAATCAAAATAAATATTTTTCAACTTATTTTTCAAGGAAACATCAAAATAACATTTCAAGATCAAACATCAACATGCATGTACTTAGATCCTACAAATCAAGTCATGAAATCAACATGCATGTACTTAAAATAATTATCAAAGTTCATTCTCCTTACTTTCTAGACTTGGCCGAATTCATCATCATCAAAAATGAACATCTATACAAATTTTTACAACACAAGAATCATGATCAACACATATAAATTACATGCATACCTCCTAAAGATCATCCTCAAGCTTAAACTAACCACATGCATTACTAACTACCAAACTAATTTAAAATTTCTTCAAAGAGTTTCGAATACTCAAAGATAACCTTTTGAAAAAAAGAAGAAGTCGAATTGAAGACCTATATCCACTTCTCTTCAAGAATCAAACTCAAGCTCTCAAAAATCTTTTCTATTTTTCTCTCTCTTTTTTTTTTACGGTTTCTCTCTCTTTTTCTCTCTCTTGTTCTAGAGTTTGATGGGCTCTAGAACTTGGTGTTTAGAAAGGAAAGGAAGAAGAAGAAGAAGAAGTGAAATGAATCTAAGGCATACACACACTTATATATAGGCAACCAAAATCAATGGGGTTCATGTTTATTATTTCGGGTTCAAGGGAAAATTCAAGGGGCAATTTAGTCCTTATAAAAGTTTGCATGAAAATAGACTGTTCATACATCAACTCACATTGCATCACATTTTATATTTGATTTTCAATTTAATTTTTATTTCTTTTTGCTTGCTTTCTTGAGAAGGAAATGAAATAAAACATCATCCATGCATCACATGACACACACACATGCACATACATACACATTGCATTTTTATTTTTAATCACACTTTTAGGCAAAATAATTAACTGTATTTATTGGCTAAAATTACAGACCCCATTTAATTTTCTAAAATCATCTTTTCATATATAAAAGTGATTCTAAAAAGGAAAAGTTCATTAGAGGTCTTTAACTATTTTTAATGATTTATGCACTCAAAATTCGTATAAAGTGCACCCATAAAATAATTTTTTGTAAATTAACCCAGAAAATTATAAATTTTACCTTTTTAAATTCTACATTTCAATATGATCGTTTTCGTATAAAGATCATAATTTTCGGACTCGGTTAAAAAGTTATGAATTTTCAAAGTTAACAATTCAATTAAAATCTATAAAGAATTCCATTACTTAAAAGAATCAAAAATAATAAAACCATCACTATTCCTCTATCAATTATGAACATTCCATGCTTAAAAAAAATCATTCACTTCAAATTTATACAAATTATTTATTTATAAAACTAAATAAAATCCATGACTTCTTACTTAAGGAAGTAAAATATTCACTTTAAATCCTTTTATAAAATAAAATCTCAAAATTTATATTTATGAAAATTAATTTTTACGAGTAGGAAAATGCGGGATGTTACACTTTTTTTTTTTTGCACCCTGGTATCCGACCCACTGGGTCGACTAATCCACTTCGAGGGGGTCCCGCGGTTAAGGTTTTATTCCTCTCCCAACTTTGTTGCGGGGGATCCAACCGTGGTTCACCCTACCATGTGCAGCCCCTGGCACCACTGTACCAACAGCTCGTTGGTTGACATAGGTCTTTTTGAGCTATTTTGGTATATGTTTCCCAACTTTATGAATGAATTTATATAATATATTGCTTTTGAAATTTAGATTTTAAGGAAAAATTAATTGCATCAAATTCCCATTTTTCTTATACAGGTACCAGATATTGTCGAGCTATATAATATTCTGATTCTCGAAAAATATTTTAGCTTATATAAGATTCTTGTTCTTGAAAAAAAAATTCACCTCATTTAGGATCCCGGTTCATGAAAAAAAATCACCTCATTTAAGATCCCGATTAAAAAAAAAATTTCCAGAAAATACGATCCCAGTTCAGTTCAGTTAAGGACCCCGGTTCGTTAGAATTTACGATCCCGTTCTGTTTTTTTAAAGAACCGGGAACTTAAATTGTTCTATTTTTAATCCCCCTCATTTTGAATCCCGGTTCCGGTGAATTGCTTTAATACTTTTTTCTGAGTTCACTTCATTAGCTATGAAATATGAAAAATATGGATGAATCATTTTCATGTGAGCCACAAGTAATGTTGTTGCTTTATTCTTTACCTCCCTTATACAAGCATTTTCGAGAAACACTCATATATGGGCTTGAAAGCCTATATATTGATGAGGTTAAATCATCACTTTTGAGTTGTGAGAAGATGGAGCACGATAACGGTGGACGTGATGATCCTTCATCCGACTTGTTTGCTAAAGGGAGATTGAGGAAGGTTGGCTCGAGTAGTTTCAACAAAGGCAAGTTTAGATCTAAATCTAGACAACGCAACAGGAGATGCAAATTGTAACACCCCGATATACTAACCCATAATAATATAATTAAATTTTCATAGAAAAAAATTTAGCATAAAATTTTTCGCCATAGAATTAAAACATCCAAACCGGACGGGTTCATGAATAATGATAGATTTATTCAAAGAAAGGTAAAGTACAATCAAAGAAGCAAGAATCTCAAACGAAGAGGAAGAAGAATGTATTCCATGTCACAAGTCACAAGACATAATGACGATTCAAAATAAATCCACTATTCGATGTCATAAATGCAAGAATGGGAATTTTCAATATGAATGCAAATCCTATATCCTGTGTCATAACTGCAACAAGTATGATCATTATAGTCAAGAATGTTGTACTAAATCATCAAATATTAGAGAGACACATGCTCATGTTGCTGAAAATGAAGATACAATGAAGGCAGTACCATTGACTAGTCATGCAGTAGTTGATAAAAATGACCACCAATGGTTATTAGGTATAGGTTGCAGCAATCATCTAAGCGAGAACAAAGAAATTTTTTCATACTTAGGCGAAAGCTTCCAAAGCATTGTCAAGCTTGGTGACAATTCAAAGATCGAAGTTTTGGGGAAAGGAAAAATAGTTATTAGACATTAAAGATGGATCCTTGAATTGCATCTCTAATGTATTCTAGGCATCTGGCATATGTCAAAATCTCCTAAGTGTTGGCCAACTAGAAGAAAAAGGATATGATTTAAAATTCAACAAAGAAGGTTGCTCTATAAATGATGCTGAGATGGGTATGATAGCAAAGACAAACATGTCAAGGAAAAGTCTATTCTCGGTGCACATCAAGTATGATGCTAATTTATGTTACAAAGTTTCAAATATTGATGATAATTGGCTTTATTGACATGTGGTATGGACTTTTCAACTTTGATAGCATCAAATTTCTTGCCAATAAAAAATGGGTTACTGGTTTGCTTCTTGTTGTCCAAGCTCCTGATCAACTATGTGAAGCTTGTGTAGCATGTACGAAGCATTTAGATCCTTTTCCTAAAGGACGTGCTTGAAGAGCTACAAAACCACTTGAGTTAATGCTCTTTGATTTATGTTATTTGGAAGTTCAATACAATGGAGTTAATAAATATTTTATCACTTTCATTGATGAATTTAGTACGAAGACATGGGTATATTTTATAAAAAATAAATCTGATGCTTATGATAAACTCAAAAGTTTTATAGCGTATGTTGAGAGACAAAATGTTTATATTCTATAAACTTTGAGAACTGATAAGGGGACAAAATATATTGTTTGTGATGATTTCTTGAGGAAACATGGTATTAAGCATCAGATGATTACCAGATATACTCTTCAACAAAATGGAGTGGCAAAAAGAAAGAACAGATCTATCATGGATATGGATATGGTGAGAAGTATGCTGCATTGCAAGAAATTACCCAAGAGTTTTTGGGCAGAAGTTGTAGCTTATGCTATTTACATCTTGAATATATGTTCTATTAAAAGTGTTTGTGATAAAACTCCACAAGAAGCTTGGAGTCGGAAAAAGTCGGATTTTAGTCACTTGAAAGTTTTTGGTTGTATTGCTTATGCACATGTTCATGATCAACAAGGAAGAAGTTAGATGACAGAGCATAAAAATGCATCTTTGTAGGATATAATGTGTGATACCCGTCATTTTTTGTATTTAACAAAATTATATTTGCATGATTTAAAATATTATTTTATTCCTTTCCGACATAGATGAATTTATCAGGAGCTTTGATTTTATGTTTGTGATGTCCAAGACAGTGAGGTCCTCAAGGTAAGGGAAGAAGACCTTAAGGAAGCCTCAGTCTAGGGTTTATCTGTGATGTTTTTGGGAGTCCTGAGATGGCAAGGTGAAGAGCCAAGAAGTAACCCTAATCACTGGTGTGTGAAGGTGACAATTAGGGTTAGAGAACATACCTGAGCCCCATGTAGTACGGAGCTACTTATAGGGGGGAGCTGGTTTCCCTAATGGGCTTGCTTGAGGCCCAAGTAGGGCCAGCCTGTACTAAGCTATGAGTGGATGAGCTGTCCTTGTGGATATGGTGAGACACGTCATCCTGTCCTTGGTATCGGAATACCTGGGACGTGTCGGACTCTGGGAGGTCGGACCTTACTAGGAGAATGAGGTCGGCCCGTGTCTGATGTCAGTTCGGCCGTTGAGCTTTGAGCTCGGCCAAGCATACAGAGGGCTTCTAACAGGGCCGTGAGGCCTTAAGCGAGGGTCCTGAGGACCTGGGCTAGGCCGAGTCCACCACATAAGCCCCCCAGCTCGGTCAAGGCTATTTGAGCCTTGTTCCGAGGTCTTGATTCAGGTCCTTTCCCCAAGTCCACCACATAAGCCCCCCAGCTCGGTCAAGGCTATCTGAGCCTTGTTCCGAGGTTCTAGGGAGTTCGGAAGATGAGTTGCCGAAAGCTGGATCCAGCTGTCTCTGACGTCCTTTCATTAAGACGGAGCAGGTCTGAAAACTGTCCTTTCACCTGCTCCGACGTGACGTTTGCCTTTCCCGCATCAGGCACGTGTCAGAAGTTACGTTGACCGAAGCGTTGCCATAATTGCAACGTTGCTCGAGGTCCATCATTCCTCTCTCTCAGTGCCACGTGTCCCAGCATGTGTGGCTGCCTGTTGGGTTGGGCCACTTGGGCCAGGCCCAGATTTCGAAAGTGGGGGGAAAATGGTTTCCCTTCTCCTTCCTTGACTCAAAACTGCTCTTCTTTCTCTCTCCAATCAGTTACACTTTCTCTCATTCATACAAATTCTTTCCTCTCTCAACCAGGTTCCCCTTCTCTCTACATTCAAAACCATTCCTTCCTCTTCATTCGAGACTGTTTCTTGAAACTGCTCCTCTTTGTCTTCCTTTTCAGCAGAGGATCACTTGCAAGCTCTACCTTCCTTCAAGTTCATACTCTTAAGGTACTACTTGTTTTCTCGTTTCTTCTTCTTCGTCATTGCCCTTTCTTTTCAGTTTGCTGTTTTACGGTTTACATGGGAGGGACTAGAATTTTTGGGTTTTCTGTTTCTGTTTTCATGGGAAAGGGGATTCTTCCTGGGTTTTCGGGTTTTGATTTTGGGGAATAGTCTTGGGATTTTGGCATTCTTTGGGTTTGGAGTGTCTTGGGATTTCAGAGGGTTTTTGATTCGTGTTTTTTGTTTTGATATTTCAGAAAACCAAAGGAGTGGATCGGTTTCAGTATGAGTAGGGAATGGTTTAGGAAATGGGTAGGGGTAGTTTCCCTGTCAACCAGCAGTAGTGAGGAGGAGGACGGCTCCTCCTTCTCGTCTTGCTCCTCCATGGAGGTAGACGAGGCGCTCCGCCGCCAGAGGGAGTATAGGCAGAGGTATGAGAGGCGAGTCTTGGAGGTCGATCCCGTTGAGGTCGTCTATCCTCGGGATTGGGAAGAGAAGAGAGAGTGGATAAGACAGTATGCTTGGGCTGAATTCTTCGACGGTAGGGAGCGTTCCGACTTTGAGATGATGGAGAGAGAGAATGTACGATCGGGGGGTTCCTGTGGTAGAGGGGAGATGCTCGCCCCTCGGAACAACTTCGAGGGGGTTTTCTGGGGGGTTATTTTTTGTAACCCGTAGGACTAACATCGAGCTCCCCTGTTCTACCACAGGTAAAATGCCTCCCAGGAAGTGTATCAGCCGACCTGATCTTTACCCAGCACCTTCTGATGCCGATCAGTACCAGTGGGTCGACGTGGAGCCTAAAGGAGTTTGGTCCAGTTTAGACTCGAAGGATAAACTTGCCGGAGTGAGGAGAGCGGTGCTGCCCTGCCCAGGGGATGCTACCGGGACATCTTATGAAGTTCTCCCCTGTTCGGCAAACGAAAGAATATGCTCTCGGACTGAAAATAACTCTTTCTTCTTCTACGCCGATCTGATCCATAACCTCGGCGTGACCCTCCCCTTTACCGACTTGGAGATGAGGGTTCTGAACGAGCTCGGACTGGCCCCTTCACAACTTCATCCCAACACTTGGTCATTCCTTCGAGCGTTCCAAAAGTATTGTGGGGCCAAAAGGTTGGTTTGTATAGTTCGGCTCTTCCTATGGATGTACAACCCGTTTGTGAGCAATAAGGACAGCGTTACTGGTCGGCTCTAGGTATCGACCAAGGCCCGAGGTTACTATGGGCTCTTTGGCATGTTTACTGATTCTTGGAAGCACTTCAAGCCCAGATTCTTCAAGTATAAGTATGTGGGCACGGGGCGACCTTGGTTCCGGGACGAGACGGGGCCGAAGTTCCCCTTGGAGTGGACCCAAGAATTTTTTACTCGTCATGTCGACGCGCAGCAGAGATGGTCGGGCGCGACCCTCGATGCTGATGAAGCTGTGACTGATTACCATTTCCAATCCGAGTACCGAGCTCGGAAATTCCAACTTGACATCGGCGTTTTTATGAAGTGTCCTGATAACGAAGTGTTAACCAAAATTGGTAGTTAAATTTACTCTCATACTTGTACATTTTCTTCCAACTTTCTTACTGATTTTTCTTTGTTCTTTTGTTTTCAGACGAGCATTGGTCAGAGATGTCGTCTAGGGCGATGAAAGCAGCAATGGAGGCCCGCAAGAGAAAGAGGTCGGAACACCCTTCCACCGAAACAACGCCTAGTGAGACGTCTGCCGACACTACTTCCACTGACTCGGCTCCTCTTCAACCTACTCCTCCTGTGGTGATCATCGCCCCCCTCCCCCTCAATCTCCGAGTCCAAGCACCGACGTGGTTACTGCTGCAGATACCCCCCCTTCGTCGGCAGGTCCGAGGAGGGTATCGATATTCTTCCGAGGCCGCTGACCACCATTGCCAAACCCTCGGTCAAGGAGACTTTGATAAAAATGTCGGGGGCAGAGTGGAAAATAATGGCCGAGGAGCTTGCATGCCAACTGAAGCGGTCAACCACAATGTTCAATGTGTTGGTCGAGGTTGCTGATGACGTGGCGGAGGGTGTGTCGCCTGCGAAAAAGAAGGCCCGTGCTGAGCTGGCGGGCGAGGTGGCTGATCTCAGGACTAGAAAAAACTCTGCCGAGCATAGATTGGCCGAATTGGAAGAGAAGCATCACCAAAAAATGGAAGAGCTTCTTAAAAGTCATGAGGAGGTCCTGGCCCAAGTAAAAGCTGATGCTAAGTAAGCTGGTCGGCAGGAAGGCCTGACCGAGGTTGAAAAGGTCCGAACTTTGCTAAGGAGAAGAGCTGCTCAAGCTCTTAAGCATAAGATAGCAGCGACCGAGGCCACCTTCGACTTTGAGAAGGGAGGAGGAAAAATCTTTGCCAATGCTGTTGAACAGATCCTGCATCTGAATCAGGGGCTCCGAGTTCGGGTCATCGGCGCCTGTGCCGGGTTCGGGGTGGAAGGTGGGAAGATGGTGGACTTTGAGAAGGATGGGGCCGAGGTCGACCTCAACCAACCTGAAGAGAATCTTCCTAACCCCCTGGAGGAAAAGCCGGATGAGGAGTTTGATCCGAGCAAGGTTGTGCTGTCCGATGTTGAAGATGCTGCAGCATAAGTCCCTTATTCTGGGCGGCTTGCAATTTGTCAATGTTTTTTGTATAACATGTTTGACAATATTGGACCTGTTTTATTTTGCTATCTTTGTATAACAGTTGTCTTTGTAATGCAAGTTTTATTTTGCTTCACTTGTTGCATCATGCTATCATTTTGATGCAAGTTTTTTATTTCAACTTGTTGCATACATTTGGTGTCCGAGGTCATTTTTATGCAAGCCTTTTCTTTGACTTGTTGCACAAATGCGAGTTTATTTTGTTAGCTCGTTGCATGTTTACTTTTGAGACCTCGGATCCGAACTCATCTTTAGAATTGCAAGTTATCTGCTGTTTAACTTGTTGTATGACGTCATTTTTACGCAAGTTTTTGTTTCAACTTGTTGCATATATACTGTGTCCGAGGTCGTTTTTATGCAAGCCCTTTCTACAAATGCGAGTTTATTTTATTAACCCGTTGCCTGCTTACTTTTTAGACCTCGGATCCGAACTGTGATTAGTTAGTAGATCGGCAGGAAAACTCGTTCCCCGAAATGCAAGTGTTTGAGACTTGTTGCATTTGTTTAGAGAACCAAGTAAAAATGTTTTTGAGAATACAAGTCCTTTTTTACTTGTTGTATTCGGATTTGATCGGACTTAAAAAATTCATCATAAAAACTTAATGTAACTAATCAGGTTAAGCTCGGACAACTCAGTAAGTGCAGTAATCTTATAAGTTTTCCTCTGAAAAAAGGTACTGTATATAAGGGCATACGGTAGGGATCTCGGATCCACCCACCTTAGCCGAGGTGGGGGTCCTCGTCCCCGATGTGAAAGAGGTTGCTGAGTGAAGTTATGTGAGAACATTTCACAGCAAGCTGTACTTTATCGGGTGTCCCTTGTACACTGTGCATATGAGCCGATCTTATTTAGAAGACGTTGGCTGTACATAGCGCCATGCAACATTTAGGTGGCTAGTGCTAAATGAGAAGCAAGTACGTACGTATATAAAATTGTGGCACTTGAGTATGGGCAAGTTTGTACTTTTCATTAATCATAGACATGAGTACATTGCCTTTCAGGGAATTGAAAAAGTGAATATATCACAATGGAACAGAATGTGACTAGAGGAAACAGATGTAAAACATTAACAAAAATTAAAATTAAACCTAAACTTTAGCTGGAGGTGTTGGTGACTGCTGATGACATCCGAGGTAAACCTAACTGAAGTAGGTTCTCGGTTTTTAAACTTATCCTTTAGCTGGAGGTATTGGTGACTGCTGATGATTTCCGAGGTAAACCTAGCTGAAGTAGGTTCTCGGTTTTGCAATGTTTCGGGAATTCCACTTCTCAGTTTTGAGGGGGAAGGCCGAAGATTATCCTGTTCGGCTCGAACATTCGGCTCGGCCAACAGAACTCTCCCTTTGGCCAGTAAGCTCTTCTTGTTTTTTCTTTACTTCCCGTAGACTTGCGTTGTAGCAGAGTCGGGCCTTCACCTGGTCGGCTTTGACTGTGATGACCTTGTCGTCAGAGCCGACAAACTTCATGGCTAAATGCACGTTGAAACCACTGCCCCAAAGGCTTGCAGGCAGGTTCTTCCGAGTATCACATTGTAAGGGGAATCAGAATCAACAACTAAAAACTTGATGATCTCCGTTCGGGCCGAAGGCTGTTCGCCTAAGGTCACCGGGAGGTGGATGGCTCCAAGGGGGCGAATCGCCTCACCCGTGAAGCTGATAAGATTGCCTTCAAATTCGACGAGGTCGGCGGATCTTAGCTTGAGTGCTTGAAATGTGTGGAGGAAAAGAATGTCGGTCGAGCTTCCTTGATCAATGAATACTCGGGGGACCTCGAAGTTACCGATCAACGCCGCGATCACCATTGGGTCATTGTGATCCGGGATGATGTCTTCCATGTCCTGATCGGAAAAGGTGATGGGGATGTTCCGAGATGGTTTTTTACAGATGGGTTTGCGATGAACAGCTAACACTTGGTTGACATACCTTTTCCTTTCTGATCTCTTCTCACCGCCACCGGCAAAACCTCCTGAGACAGTTTCTACACGGAAATTTTCCGGTGACTTATCCAAATCCTGCACCATAACCATTTTTACTCGTGAGTGAGAACGGTGAGTAGTACAGATGGAGTGAGGACGTTCGCCATGCCGGCGGTGCTGCTCTGTGTTAGGTTCTCCCAGTTGGGAGCGTAGCTGCACGCGCCAACTCTCCTCCTGGTGGTGAGTTGGATCTGAGTTATCACCCGTGTGGATGGTGTAAGGTCCACTGTGGGTATGGGTAAACTCTGGTAGTGGAGGAGGAGGTGGCGGTGGTGGAGGTGGTGGCGGGGGAGGAGGTGGAGGTGGTGGAGGGGGTGGTTGTGGGGACCTTGCTGCCCTGTTGGCTTCGAGGTGGAGGCGCAGGTCCTCTATTGCTGACACCCTCCTTGGACGGCCTCTCCCCCTCCTCTGCACCAGTGGTACGTCAGTCATGGTAGATTCTTTTGGTGGGGATGAAGTTTCTCTTTCCCCACAGACGGCGCCAATGTGATGTCCAAGACTATGAGATCCTCAAGGTTAGGGAATAAGTCCTTAAGGAAGCCTCTGTCTAGGGTTTATATGTGATGTTTGTGGGAGTCCTCTAGTGGCAAGGTAAAGAGCCAGGGAGTAACCCTAATCACTGGTGTGTGAAGGTGACAATTAGGGTTAGAGGACATACCTGAGCCCCATGTAGTACGGAGCTACTTATAGGGGGAGCTGGTTGCCCTAATGGGCTTGCTTGAGGCCCAAGTAGGGCCAGCCTATACTGAGCTATGAGTGGATGAGCTGTCCTTGTGGATAACACCCCTAATTTTCGTCTCCCAAATAACCAAGAAATTAATTATAACAATTATTTTATAATTGATTTATATTAGTTTTGAAGGTTTTAGTTTTTGTACATTATGTGTTTTTATATAAAAATATGAGATATATTTTTATATGGTTATTTTGTACAAAAATGTGAATATTGTAAATTAGCCCTTGGGTTGGGACCTAATTGCAATATCAAAAAGGTTTTTGAAGAAAGAGTAATTAAATTATTAATTTTTGAATTTTATCAGTATGTAACCGGTTAGAAGGGCTTTGTAACCGGTTACACGATGAACTCAGAAAACTGGGTTAGTGTGTTTGATGAGTAATCAAGCCAAAACCCAGAAATCTGCCACGAATTCATCCTTCTCTTGGTGGGATAGGACGTGTCAACATGCATGTTAGCCTGATTTCTCTATAAATAGCCCAATTGATCGAGATTTTGGCTCATTTGTTGATCTGAAGTGTTGATGCTCTGTTTAGGGTTCTGAGATTAGTCTCTGAAATTCTCCTTCGTTTCTAAGAGTTAGAACATGAGTGATACACCATTACAAAGCTTGAATCAAGGGATTTGTATTGATATACAGTTTGTGAGTTGAGAGTCCTTGAATCAAGAGAACGAAGCTTGCCAAGTTGAGGTGTTGATGTTGTCAAACCTCAGCTTCTGATTTCTGGAGCTGACTTTGAAGCTCGATTTTGGTAAGCACACAAACCCTTTTGGTTTCAAATCTATTCCTACCTCTAGTGCATGTTGCAGAGAACTCAATTTGACTATTTTCCCCAATTCTTAATTGGGTTTTGCATGTCAATTTCCCTAGTTTTGGTACCCTGTCTAACTCTATCAGCATGGAGTGGATTTAATGGAAACCTGTGTTGGAGCCTTTCTCTCTGCAATGTTTTGGATCAAGCACAATTTAGAGGTAAGGGGGAAGCTTACTATTTGCTAGAATGAGAATAAATTGTGGTAGAATATAGGATGAGTCACCAAGAGACTCAAAGGGCATAAGTTGAAATGGTTAAATGGCTTGGAGGCCAATTTGAGCTCAATTGTTGTTTTGAGCAATGTTATCTGGATGCATGCAAGCTATGTTGATGTTGATTTCATGACTTAATTGGATATTATGTGAATTGATGCATTAAGTTGTGAAATATGTGCAATTATGTGCAATTTGAGTATCTAAATTGAATGCATGCAAGGTGAATGTGTTTCTGTGATTAAACATGTTTACTTAAGGAATATGAACTCTTTTGAATGTTGAAATTGGTTAGATTTGAGTAATGAAAAGAATGGTTTGCAAAACCTCATATTTCAGTGTGCTGACTGCACAATCTAACCGGTTATTCGATAATTGTAACTGGTTAGACACTGTAAAATTGTCAAAGAAAATAAGTTTCTGAAATCAGTTTTGTGGTCTTATCAATGTTACTCAAATCTAGACCCTAATTTCACTGGAATTCAATCTGAAATGAAATTGATTTTATTGTAATAATTCAGATTGAAAATTGGGAGTTAATACCTTAACATCAAATGATAATTTCAAGAGGAAATTATGCATAAGTGAAATGAGATTATGACTTAGATCTTTTGAATGATATTATGTGTTGAACTTGAGGTATTCTGTTATGCTAAAACCTTCTGATGGATTGAGTAGAGTATTCAAGAAAAGATTCTTTAAAAATATAGTGGTTTTATAATCAGGTCTGTAATTCTAACCGGTTAGGTGATGACGTAACCGGTTAGTACCTGAAAACATAAAAATAGAAGTTAAGTTTTTGAGTAAGAATTATATTCTCTCAATCCAGGTCTATGAGCATATGTTAAATTTAAATTCAAAGGTGAATTTTATGAGTAAAGCCATACCTCAAGATATCATTCAGAAGTTGTGTTATTCTAAGTCATAATTGTGGAATCAATAGAAAGACCAACCTTAGTAATTATGTATGCAAATCATGCATAGAGAAAAGTAATGAAATAGGTTGGCAAGGATTGTTTGTTATGTTCTGGGAACATGACCCTGTACTTTAGGAGTACCAAATTGATGCAACCTACTTGATGACACATTCTGGGAATGTGGCCATTGTCTGGGACATGGTTTCTTGGATATGTTCTGGGAACGTGATGCACACTCTGGGAGTGGTGCTTGATTTTATTCCAAGTATGGTTTGCGATACGTTCTGGGAACGTATGTGAAGTGTTTTGGGAACACATTGGTATAATAATAGAATTAAAGGTAAAAACCAACCTTAATGATTGTGCATCTATATAGAATGGAAGTTTGGTTGGTAGGAACGTTTATCATATTCTAGGAATATGAGGAGGGTACTCCGGGAGTACCAAATTATAACCTACTTGATGACACATTATAGATATGTGGCTAGTGTCTGGGACCTGGTTTTTATACGTTCTGGGAACGTATGTTAGTGTTTTGGGAACACATTGATTTGCAACCTACTTGATGACACATTATAGATATGTGGCCAGTGTCCGGGACCTGGTTTTTAAGCGTTCTGGGAACGTATGCGTTCTGGGAACGTGATGCACACTCTGGGAGTGATGCTTATTATTCCAAGTATGGTTTGCTACACGTTCTGGGAACGTGGTGCACACTCTGGGAGTGATGCTTATTATCCAAGTATGGTTCGGCATTACGTTCTGGGAACGAATGTCGGTGTTCCGGGAACAGAAGGATGTATTGGATGGACGTCCAAGATGGACTTTAGAGGCCTCAGTTGTGGAAGGAAATCATGCATCATGCCACCTGCATTGAAAGAATTATTAAGATTAACCGGGTGTGCTCATATGATTATGCATCATGATTTGCTACATGTTGACTTGTGGATGTTAGTTTTATTCCCATTTGATTATGCGAATATGTATAGCTAACCCCCATGCCCTTATTAGGTGTTGATCGTGCATCTAGCTTGCACAAGAATCAGTAAGGGGAGATGTCCCTTAGGTGCACGCAGAGTGTAAAAAATGGGGGTTGGGAACCCGTTGTGCAGATATTGAGGATCCGACCAGAAGGATGTTTGGACAAAGGACCAGTGACCAGCTCTATAACATTTCTATTTTTTAATAGAATTTATATGATACATATTTTGGAAAGAGGTATCATAAGAGGAATTCAGTTTCATAATAATACTTATTTGGTATTATTGGACTTGTTACACTTGATATATTTTGGGAGTATAATATGCTGATTTTACTATGTTTCCACAAACTCTGATTTTACTAGTCACCTTCATCATTAATCAAGTGTTTGTGAAAATAAATTTTCAAGGGAAGGGATAATTCTTATTTTCAGATCTTTTTCCAACAATAACAAGTCAAAGTAATCATAAACTTATTACTTTTCTTATAAAGGAAGATGATATACAAGGAGTATTACACTTTTATGGTATCAGAGCAATGGTCCTGACTCTTGGTCCTCGGATGTGTGGTCCAATACGCTGGTCATCGATATCTGCAATGTTTCTTGGGAAGTATGCTCTCATATACTTCCAAACTAGAGCTAAGGTTATGGGTAATGGCTCTAGATAAGTAGCTCATTCTGCTATTAAGAAGTGTTCTATGTAGTCTAAGTAGAAGTATGATAGATGTATGCTTCTCTTTAGACATGTGTTAACCCTAAAACCATAGTGTTGGTTTATTCCGTTCTCATAGAACTAGTGATAAGGAAATCTTAAAGGAGTTGTAGTAAGGTCCCTGACTCTGGAGAAGAGAATTTAACCTCACCAGTGTTAAAGTTAATCAACTTTTCAGACCGAGTGCAGGGCAGTCGTCTCCTTAAAGATTAATCTTGTTGAGTTCGTTAAACTCTAAAGCTATTCCTTCATTTGTTCCTTATGGATAAGGGTACTGATCAAAGTTGCTCTATGCCTTATCCAATCTGTTATCTCAAAGCAGAGGATCTTACAAATCTTCTTGTAGTGGTTTCCAAAGTATGTCGGAATAGTTCTATTAAGGTATTAGACTTTGTCTATCTGTGTCATGATTTCATTTGATCTTAAGCACGGTTCGGGAGCCGAAGGATCAAGTGATCATGATTAATGACGATAGAACAACTCTGTATTGGGATTCCCAAGTTTCGAATCTGGAATCCAATGAACCCAGGTGTTGCTTCTGGACAGCAGTGAAGGAGAAAGGGGGGGTTAAAGAAATCTTGGTTGTAAGAAATGATGTTAGGTTCACCCTTGAGCAAAAGAGATAGAGTTTGGAATCAAGTTAATTCTTGAAGCTGATTCTCTCTCTACTACCCTTACGATATGATATCATCGGGAATGGTCAAATGGAAGAAACACGTAGAGAAGTTGCTAAAAAGGTTTGGTCGGATCAGATTAAAGGAGTCTAAGTGTTTTCTAAGATTGATTGGCGGTTGAATTAACCCCAAATCAGGATTTGGTATAGGGATACACTTAAGACTGCATTTTTGATCTCGATACGGACATTATAAGTAGGAAATAATGTCGTTCGGATTGACTAATGCACCTGTTCTTTTATGGGTTATAAGAACTGGACCCTTAGTCGGATTCGTTTGTGGTTTATGCTAAGAATCTGGAGGAGCATGAGGAACATCTCAGGATTGTGTGAAGAATCCTGCAGGAGGAGTAGTTGTGTGCTAAGCTCACCAAAGATGAGTTCTGGTTGGGCGAAGTTACGTTCGCAGGGTATATGATCTTTAAAGTCAGAAGTTCTTAGGGCTGGCTGGATTCTACCGCCGGATTATTGAAGGATTTTCTAAAGATCACATGGCCTTTGACCAAGTTGACTTAGAAGGATCCACTGATGGTATTGAATGATAGGATGTTGTTTAATTATGGCGGGGTAGTAATGGATTATACCCCAATATAATATGATTAGTCCAAGAGGAATTATGGGAAATGTGAGTAGACTATGATTTAAATCATTTCAGTGATAAAGTTCAGTTGGAATCAAGGTATTAGAGTATGATTAAATCCTATTTTGAGTTGGATTGGATGATGTAAAGAAAATGGTTTTTGAAAGTTCTTTGGTTTTATTTCTAAAAACAATACTTCATAACCGGTTAGAGTTTCTTGTAACCGGTTAGAAACTGAAAGTTTAAAATCAAAATTTAAGTCAATTGTGAAGTAACTTTTGGCATCAATAAACATCTTCCTCCAATCCAAACTCAATGTCAATTACCTAACTAAAATTTAAGGAAGGATTTAATGTGATAAAATAACTTAATGCCTTGATTCATCATTGAAATTGATTTAAGAGGATTTAATTATAATACTTATGGATTAATCGAGAGTTGAAATTAAGGAGCTACTCCAATTGGGGAAGGTAGAGGATTAAGCTGGACGTTGCAAAAGAGATGATAAGCATTAAGATAAGAAGGTTGTGATTCTGAACAAGTTTGGAGTTCGAAAATGTGAATGACAATAAGAAGAAGAGGAGTTGAATATGAGACAAAGGCGATGGATGGAGTTTCTAAAAGATCATGACTTGAAGCTCCATTATCATCCTAGCATAGCAAACGTAGTTTAGACGATTTGAGCTGAAAGGCTATTCATGTGAGCTCAATGATGGTTAAGGAGGTTATTCTGATCGAGGAGTTCAGAGACCGAAGTCTGGTAACCCAAGAGGAACCCTCTAGTATTATATTGGGAATGTTGCCAATCACCAACGAATTCTTGAATCGGATTCGTGAATTTCAACCAGGAAATGAGGAGTTAGATTTCTATGAAGAAAACGAATGAGATTTAATCTTTGAAATTAAAGTCAGGGATTATGGATATTAGAAATTATATTATGGAAGTAAGGGATTTGGGAAGTGTTTTCTGGTACAACCTAGATGAGAACTCCAAAGGCATGAACTTCCAGAATAGATTATGTTCGAACCCAAGTTAGCTATCAACTATCAAGGAATAAGGAATTTCTCGATGTTGGTAAGCATGTATGAGGACTATGGGAAAGCACATGAATTTCATGCGAGAAATGTCTGAGTTCAGAATAAGAGAAAGATTGATGAAATAAAGGCCCAATTGGAGAAAGAGGAAAAGTAAATGGGAGAATATCAACCACGGAAGTATCAAGGTTAAGGAATCCTCGATTGAAGAAAAGTGACTAAAGAGGAAATAGGGAAGCAAACATTTGTCCATCTCAAGGTGAAAACTGTGAGGCACATCACTTTGAGTTTAGTTGTGATGTATGTTGGAAACCAACAAGCGGCTAAAAATAACCATCTAGAGGGGGGGGGGTGAATAGAATGGTAACGCTACGATACCAGAATTTCGAAAGTAATCAAAAACGGTTCAGAAACAGTTCAATTTTAAGCAGATTACACTGATTTAATCGATTAACCTGCAATTTAATCGATGAAACCTGAAAGTCAATTTTTCCTTAATCGAGTACTGCTCGATTAAACACTGTTAAAATTGCAGAAATTCAGAATTCAATTCAAATCGATTACTCTACGAAACTCAACGAATCAAGAATCAAATCAGAGAAATCAATCACGAATCAATTAACAAGAATATAATGAATACGTAATTGAAAAACCCAATACTAATCCTATTTGATTTTTAAGCTCTTGATCAATTTTAATTGAAATAAATGTAAAAAGTAAAGAACGAAGAACGCAGTGATTTTAGCCTGGTTCACTCACAATCGGTGAGCTACATCCAGTTCACCCTCTCTGGATTTGGTGATTTGCTACACTATGAACAAATAGATCAGTTTACAAGAATCGTTAGAATCCTCTCAACTCTCGATCCTAACCCATTATCATATGAACTACCAATTCATATGACACTACCCCAATCTTGTAATTCGATCCTCTTCGTTCCTCCTTTGATTGAAACGTCGCATTCAATCCCAATGAGCTTCTAGCAATGAATCCTCCAATTGCTCAAGGTAGTGCTCCAACCTTTAATTCGATCTGTATGAGCTTCTAGCAATGAATCCTCCAATTGCTCAAGGTAGTGCTCCAACCTTTAATTCGATTCGTATGAGCTTCTAGCAATGAATCCTCCAATTGCTCAAGGTAGTGCTCCAACCTTCTTTCTTCAATTGCCTCAATTGAAACTTTGCCTTTGTTGAATCTTGAAGAACGTAACCCTTTGTTACAAAATGATTCAACTAATAATGTTCAAGAACATTGAATCTTCAATTTGGAATAAAAAAGAATGAAGTATGCATTCAAATTGAGATTCAAAAGAACATTGATAGAGATGATGTTTAATGAGAGAATCTTGGCTCAAAGAATATTGAAAAGATGTGAAAAATGCTGTGAAATGATAATAGTTCGTAACCTTTGTCATGTTGAAAATGAAAGGCTTTAATGATTCAGTTTTAACAGCCTTTAATCGATTAAACGATGCCTTAAATAATTAATACTCGATTAAACTGAGATTTAATCGATTAAACACTGCTAAAAACTTTTTCTTTTATTTTGCATTTTTCACTGATTTATTTTAATAAAATCTTGAGCCCTTTTCTCTATCAATGTAATCCCAATTTAAAACATAATAAATTCTTTAATTCAAATAGAGATTTCTATCCTAATTCTACCACCCACACTCATATAAAATAATAATAATACAATTACAATACAAACATATGAGAAAGTAGTAAAACTAGTCCTTGAGATTTGTTGTTGTAGGTTTGCCACATAAAGTTGTCTTCATCAAAACATAATTGAATCCTTGCATCTTCAATCTCCCCCTTTTTGATGAATGACAAACTATTCCAAGTCCAAACTCCCCCTAAATGTATGCACACTTAGGAAAAGTGTAATCAACCTACAAAAACAATAATCCACACCTTTCTCCCCCTTTTGGCATTAATCAAAAAATAGAACAATAAACCTTGCCAAAGGTGAGAATGAGTAACACACAATAACCACATTTCAAACTATAGAAAAGATATGTAAGGGTATAAAACACACAAGAACTAAACATAATAGAAATATCATAAAACATAAGTGCCATAGCATCCAAGTACATCAAAGTACATAACCCAAACACACATAAAACCAAACCATAGTCTGAAACATAGAACCTAGTCCACAAATCGGACTTAACAACGAACCATAGAGACAATAATAAACCAGAAAACATAAACCCATAAACCATAGTCTGAGACATAATCACCAAAACATAATAAAACGAGATGAATAGTGCATCAAAACATAATGCAATTCATGATAAAATCCACGATCACTGAGGTGGTGGTGGTGGTTGTGGAAACATCCTCCCAAGAGCACCGAAAAAGTGGTCCTCCATAGCCTGATGTCGGATAGCCATATCCTGAAATCCGCGCACCAATATAGCCTTCTGACGCTCCTCAATAGCATATTGCCTAGCCTCCATTTGCACAAAACGCTCATCTATCTGGCCAGAGAGACTATCATGAAGAGCACGATAATCAAAACCATCAGCAGCTCTCGGTGGAGGTTGCTCTTGTTCAACATTAGGAACATTCAGATACTCATCAACATTAATTCCAGCATCCTGTGGTGGAGCAGAAGGGCCAGCCCCATGCATATCAGCCATGCGACGAGCCAAATCCTCTTCCGCTTTCTTTTGTTGCTCAATCTTTTGAATATCTATTTTCCACATCCACGACTTAGCCTCAGGATATTCATCCATACCCAAACCATGCAACAGAGTAGCATTAATACAATTCTGATCAGTGATGGATTCCTCTTCCTCATCATCAAGTTCCACACCATAGAAAGACAATAGCTTAGACACCAACATAGCATAAGGTAGAGTAGCCGACCCAGTAGAACCAGAAGCAATGACCATCCTATCTAACACAACACGTGACCAATTGATAGGAATGTTCTCACGAATACCATAAAAGATACGCAGTTCATCACCATTAGCTTGTGCATTATTCTGATTTGTCTTTGGCATCAAACAGTAGGAAATTACATACAACAATAACCTACAATCCTCTTTCATGATGCCAACATTCTTAGTCCCTTTACTCCAACTATATCCGGGCCTAACAGTTTGTTGAAATACATTGGCAACATCACAGTCAATGAGTATATCACTATCAAGATCATTTAAAAATGTGCCAGTCATGCTTAATCCAAACAAGTCATGCAAATCTTGTGGCTTAACAATCAGCAACTTTCCTTTAACCACAAATTTATATATTCCATCCTCATATTTGAAATTAGCATAAAATTTCTGGACTAGCCTAGGGTAAATATCACAATGAAAACTAAGAAATTGCTGGAGTCCTTGTTCTACAAATAAGGCAGAACACTCAAACCTTTGGTGAAGAAGCCATTTCATGTTCATGAAGCGAATATGTCCAAACTCCCTTCGCAAAAACCTAGCTTCACGTTCTTTTCTTATCTCCTTTGAGTAGTACTGTGAATCCAAGTCCTTGTTGACACGTTGCTTCTTCCTTTTGCCGGTGGAAGATGAAGGAGGCGCCATTGGATGCTCTTAGGGTTTTTGATTTGGGGGTTTTGAAAATTAAGTGAATGGAAGTGAAATGGATGAAGATAATGATGTAGAATGAGTTTAAAATGAAGAATAATGAAGAAATATGGAAGAAATCAAGTCTTTTGGGTTGAAAATTGATGAAACCGTGTTGAGTGAGAAGAGAAAACGCGTGAAGAAGTGAGAGAGAATTGAAGAAAATGTGCAGAAACGTGTTTTGAAACTGTCAGATTTTTACGACTTAATCGAGTAGATTTCAACTTAATCGATTAATACTCGATTAAACTGTAACTTAATCGAGTAAATCATGTGTAAAATTGGGATTTAATCGAGTATTCTGAGATTTAATCGAGTACACCAGAAAGATCTTTTTTTTACTCGAGTAAATGTCAACGTAATCGATTAAATTCCTGAAAAATGCAGTTTTAACTTAGTTGTAATGCACAAAACATGGAAAAACATAGTCAAAACACATATGCACATAATATGGAATACATGAACACATTTAGCACCACAACAACTAGGCAAATAAGCAAGCAAGCAAACACCAAACTAATATATCAACCAAATCACAAATAGAGAGCACACATAGCCAAAGCCATAAGAGAAACATGATAATTTTTAAAACACAAATTCTCAAAAACAAGATGATGATGTCTCTTGTCTCCCGTCATGTGCCTTGAACAACCGCTGTCCAAATACCAACGATCATCTCTCGTTCTAAGGCACACCTACAAAAACAAATTATATGGAAGACTTAGGTACCCAAACAATTTTGGGTCCTTGGGGGTTAACATCCGGTTTCTCTCCTTTAACAATCCAAATAAATTCCTTATTGGGAACACCAAACTTTTTGATTTTGCAAATGTTTGAAGTATGACCAAAGATACCACAATAGAAACAAGTAGGTTTTCTAGAAAAGTTAACCTTTGAAAAACTTCCAACTTGTCTATAGGATTTCTTCTTTGGTTTAGTATATCCTAAACCGGTTCTATTTGTATTGTCTCTTTGTCTAGAGAGCAAATCATTCAAATCTCTTTTTCCTTTTGTAAAGGTAGCAAGTTTTTCTTTCAAATCATGTAATTCATTTTCATAAGTCTTGCACCTTTCACAATCGGAAATCACAGCATTAGAAACACAACATTCACATGATGCATTAGAGTAAAGGAGTTCTAAAGTCTCATTTTGAAGAACAAGCTCATCAATATGTTTTTGCATTTCAATAATCTTTTCATTGTACTTCAAAATGGCTTTCTTAGCCTCAATGTTGATTTTAGCTAGTTTCTTAAGTTCGGCATGCATATCAACATAGGCATTATAAAGTCCATCATATGAGGGGGAAGAGCAAGATTCATTATCCGAATCCACATCGTTAGTTTTAGAATGTACCTCCTTTGAGCTTGATTGCTCAAGAGACGTGTCACTAGTGGAAGCTTCAATGTCATCCTTAGCCATTAAACACAAATTTGTCGATTCTTCCTCCTCCAAAGTGCTAGAGTTAGTATCATCTTCGGGTTCGTCCCAAACAATGTAGGCTTTCTTAGCCTTGTGATTGTTGGACCTCTTCTTATCACTATCGGACTTTTTAGGCTTTTGAGGACAATGATATTTGATGTGACCCGCTTTCCCACATGTATGACATATTATCTTGTCTCTAGGGGTTTTCGACCTTTGTGGAGTTTCCTTGCTTTCCTTTGAATTGAATCTTCTTGTGTTTCCTTTCTTCTTGAAAAATTTTCTGAAATTCTTAACCACGAGTGCAAGTGACTCATCATCCAAATCCGAATCCGTGTCATCATCCAAGGAAGAGTCATTTTGAGTATCAACAATTTTTGATGATGAAGCTTTCAATGCGATACCCTTTTTCTTCTTGTCGGATTCTTCATTCGAGGTTAGGCGTCCGAGCTCCATCTCATGCTCTTGCAATTTCCCAAACAAAGTAGCGAGATCCATAGTATCCAAGTTCTTTGATTCAATAATCGCGGTGACCTTGGGTTGCCAATTCCTGTCCAAGCATCTCAAAACTTTGTTAGTAAGTTCTCCCGGTAAGAAAGCCTTACCAAGAGCAAGCAAGTGATTAATAATATGAGTAAATCTCTTTTGCATATCATTAATATTTTCATTAGGCAACATTTGAAATAACTCATATTCACGCATCAAGACATTTAATCTAGCTCGCCTAACTTCGCTAGTTCCCTCGTGAGTCACTTGTAAAGTGTCCCACATTTCCTTTGCACTAGCACATTGGGAGACTCTAAAAAACTCATCATATGACAAAGCGGACGTGATGATATTCTTAGCCTTATAGTCAAATTGAATCTTTTTCTTATCATCATCGGTCCACTTTTCTTCCGGGGTCAATTGAGCCGCTCCATCAACTACACTAGATGGAATATGGGGACCCTTTTCGATGGCTTTCCAAATTTCGTTATCGATAGCTTGTATGAAAATTTTCATCCTTACTTTCCAGTAAGCATACCCCTCACCACCAAATAGTGGGTGACGATTAATAGCTGCACCTTCTCCTCCAAAAGGGTTTTGATTTGCCATGGTTTCCAAATGGATCTTTTCGAAAAAGTTTTTACACTCGGTTTATTCGACCGAGCTCTGATACCACTTGTTGGAAACCAACAAGCGGCTAAAAATAACCTTCTAGAGGGGGGGTGAATAGAATGGTTAAGCTACGATACCAGAATTTCGAAAGTAATCAAAAACGGTTCAGAAACAGTTCAATTTTAAGCAGATTACACTGATTTAATCGATTAACCTGCAATTTAATCGATTAAACCTGAAAGTCAATTTTTCCTTAATCGAGTACTACTCGATTAAACACTGTTAAAATTGCAGAAATTCAGAATTCAATTCAAATCGATTATTCTACGAAACTCAACGAATCAAGAATCAAATCAGAGAAATCAATCACGAATCAATTAACAAGAATATAATGAATACGTAATTGAAAAACCCAATACTAATCCTATTTGATTTTTAAGCTCTTGATCGATTTTAATTGAAATAAACGTAAAAAGTAAAGAACGAAGAACGCAGTGATTTTAGCCTGGTTCACTCACAATCGGTGAGCTACATCCAGTCCACCCTCTCTGGATTGGGTGATTTGCTACACTATGAACAAATAGATCAGTTTACAAGAATCGTTAGAATCCTCTCAACTCTCGATCCTAACCCGTTATCATATGAAGTACCAATTCATATGACACTACCCCAATCTTGTAATTCGATCCTCTTCGTTCCTCCTTTGATTGAAACGTCGCATTCAATCCCAATGAGCTTCTAGCAATGAATCCTCCAATTGCTCAAGGTAGTGCTCCAACCTTTAATTCGATCCGTATGAGCTTCTAGCAATGAATCCTCCAATTGCTCAAGGTAGTGCTTCAACCTTCTTTCTTCAATTGCCTCAATTGAAACTTTGCCTTTGTTGAATCTTGAAGAACGTAACCCTTTGTTACAAAATGATTCAACTAATAATGTTCAAGAACATTGAATCTTCAATTTGGAATCAAAAAGAATGAAGTATGCATTCAAATTGAGATTCAAAAGAACATTGATAGAGATGATGTTTAATGACAGAATCTTGGCTCAAAGAATATTGAAAAGATGTGAAAGATGCTGTGAAATGATAATAGTTCGTAACCTTTGTCATGTTGAAAATGAAAGGCTTTTAATGATTCAGTTTTAACAGCCTTTAATCGATTAAACGATGCCTTAATCGATTAATACTCGATTAAACTGAGATTTAATCGATTAAACACTGCTAAACACTGCTAAAAACTTTTTCTTTTATTTTGCATTTTTCACTGATTTATTTTAATAAAATCTTGAGCCCTTTTCTCTATCAATGCAATCCCAATTTAAAACATAATAAATTCTTTAATTCAAATTGAGATTTCTATCCTAATTCTACCACCCACACTCATATAAAATAATAATAATACAATTACAATACAAACATATGAGAAAGTAGTAAAACTAGTCCTTGAGATTTGTTGTTGTAGGTTTGCCACATAAAGTTGTCTTCATCAAAACATAATTGAATCCTTGCATCTTCAATGTACCTAAGGGAATAGTCAATTCCGATTGTAGGAAGCTAGAGTATTATTCACCGAATTGTCTTGAAGGAAAAGGTGAGAAAGAAATGGACGAATCCAGCACAAGAAGAATTCACCGGTTGAGATGAGAGTTGAGTGTGAACCTGACATAGACAACCCAAGCCTATCTTTTCCTTTGATCTGAGTTAACGTAGTCAAATTTTTTTTCGATTACGTTAATCTAATCGTTTGAAAATATCAATATCCTGTTGGAAGCTCAACCCCAATTTTTCTGTGATCAAAACCTTTATCACAGTTGGATGTGATAATATCTTTGGACACTACAGAAATAGAAAGATCAGTTATGGCTAGAGAGATTAACAACCACCGGGATAGGACAAATCTTTGTCTCCCCAACGAAAATGTCTCTAGAACTTGACTATCTAATTAAGTCTGATAGTGATAATTACCCTATCTTTAAGTTCATCTAACTTAAAGACCTGTCGTATGGTCTTTCTTGCGAAAGATTATATATCTGAAAGGGATGATTTTGTTATTAATGGATTGAATATTAGGACTGATCACCCTAATGTCTCAAACTATTCAGAAATGAAGTCATACAAATGTTTCTTTGATCGTGCTTGAGAGATTAGAGTGCGCAGCCCAAACAGTTTTTCCAAAAAGTTTATTGGAAAGTGTTTTAATTGAAGAATATTTATGTGAAGTGTAAAGAGTATTTCTTTTAAAAAGAAATTCTTTCACCTAAGAGTTTTATGCAAAGAATTTTGGTTTAAGGTGAAAGGTTTTATTAGAGATGTTTCGAAATAAAAGAACTATATCGAAACTCTTTTAAGTGGGGGAGGACCCTAAAGAACAAATTTTTGGGAGCAAGATGAAGTTTTCTAGTATAAAAATATTTTGGAAAAGTGGAAAATTTCTAAAGATGAATTTCGGGGACGAAATTCCTTTTAAGTGGGGGAGTAGTGTAACACCCCTAATTTTCGTCTCCCAAATAACCAAGAAATTAATTATAACAATTATTTTATAATTGATTTATATTAGTTTTGAATGTTTTAGTTTTTGTACATTATGTGTTTTTATATAAAAATATGAGATATATTTTTATATGGTTATTTTGTACAAAAATGTGAATATTGTAAATTAGCCCTTGGGTTGGGACCTAATTGCAATATCAAAAAGGTTTTTGAAGAAAGAGTAATTAAATTATTAATTTTTGAATTTTATCAGTATGTAACCGGTTAGAAGGGCTTTGTAACCGGTTACACGATGAACTCAGAAAACTGGGTTAGTGCGTTTGATGAGTAATCAAGCCAAAACCCAGAAATCTGCCACGAATTCATCCTTCTCTTGGTGGGGTAGGACGTGTCAACATGCATGTTAGCCTAATTTCTCTATAAATAGCCCAATTGATCGAGATTTTGGCTCATTTGTTGATCTGAAGTGCTGATGCTCTGTTTAGGGTTCTGAGATTTGTCTCTGAAATTCTCCTTCGTTTCTAAGAGTTAGAACATGAGTGATACACCATTACAAAGCTTGAATCAAGGGCTTTGTATTGATATACAGTTTGTGAGTTGAGAGTCCCTGAATCAAGAGAACGAAGCTTGCCAAGTTGAGGTGTTGATGCTGTCAAACCTCAGCTTCTGATTTCTGGAGCTGACTTTGAAGCTCGATTTTGGTAAGCACACAAACCCTTTTGGTTTCAAATCTATTCCTACCACTAGTGCATGTTGCAGAGAACTCAATTTGACTATTTTCCCCAATTCTTAATTGGGTTTTGCATGTCAATTTCCCTGGTTTTGGTACCCTGTCTAACTCTATCAGCATGGAGTGGATTTAATGGAAACCTGTGTTGGAGCCTTTCTCTCTGAAATGTTTTGGATCAAGCACAATTTAGAGGTAAGGGGGAAGCTTACTATTTGCTAGAATGAGAATAAATTGTGGTAGAATATAGGATGAGTCACCAAGAGACTCAAAGGGCATAAGTTGAAATGGTTAAATGGCTTGGAGGACAATTTGATCTCAATTGTTGTTTTGAGCAATGTTATCTGGATGCATGAAAGCTATGTTGATGTTGATTTCATGACTTAATTGGATATTATGTGAATTGATGCATTGAATGCATGCAAGGTGAATGTGTTTCTGTGATTAAACATGTTTACTTAAGGTATATGAACTCTTTTGAATGTTGAAATTAGTTAGATTTGAGTAATGAAAAGAATGGTTTGCAAAACCTCATATTTCAGTGTGCTGACTGCACAATCTAACCGGTTACTCGATAATTGTAACCGGTTAGACACTGTAAAATTGTCAAAGAAAATAAGTTTCTGAAATCAGTTCCGTGGTCTTATCAATGTTACTCAAATCTAGACCCTAATTTCATTGGAATTCAATCTGAAATGAAGTTGATTTTATTGTAATAATTCAGATTGAAAATTGGGAGTTAATACCTTAACATCAAATGATAATTTCAAGAGGAAATTATGCATAAGTGAAATGAGATTATGACTTAGATCTTTTGAATGATATTATGTGTTGAACTTGAGGTATTCTGTTATGCTAAAACCTTGTGATGGATTGAGTAGAGTATTCAAGAAAAGATTCTTTAAAAATATAGAGGTTTTATAATCAGGTCTGTAATTCTAACCGGTTAGGTGATGACGTAACCGGTTAGTACCTGAAAACTTAAAAATAAAAGTTAAGTTTTTGAGTAAGAATTATATTCTCTCAATCCAGGTCTATGAGCATATGTTAAATTTAAATTCAAAGGTGAATTTTATGAGTAAAGCCATACCTCAAGATATCATTCAGAAGTTGTGTTTTTCTAAGTCATAATTGTGGAATCAATAGAAAGACCAACCTTAGTAATTATGTATGCAAATCATGCATAGAGAAAAGTAATGAAATAGGTTGGCAAGGATTGTTTGTTATGTTCTAGGAACATGACCCTGTACTTTAGGAGTACCAAATTGATGCAACCTACTTGATGACACATTCTGGGAATGTGGCCATTGTCAGGGACATGGTTTCTTGGATACGTTCTGGGAACGTGATGCACACTCTGGGAGTGGTGCTTGATTTTATTCCAAGTATGGTTTGCGATACGTTCTGGGAACGTATGTGAAGTGTTCTGGGAACACATTGGTATAATAATAGAATTAAAGGTAAAAACCAACCTTAATGATTGTGCATCCATATAGAATGGAAGTTTGGTTGGTAGGAACGTTTATCATATTCTGGGAATATGAGGAGGGTACTCCGGGAGTACCAAATTATAACCTACTTGATGACACATTATAGATATGTGGCCAGTGTCTGGGACCTGGTTTTTATACGTTCTGGGAACGTATGTTAGTGTTCTGGGAACACATTGATTTGCAACCTACTTGATGACACATTATAGATATGTGGCCAGTGTTCGGGACCTGGTTTTTATGCGTTCTGGGAACGTATGCGTTCTGGGAACGTGATGTACACTCTGGGAGTGATGCTTATTATTCCAAGTATGGTTTGCTACACGTTCTGGGAACGTGGTGCACACTCTGGGAGTGATGCTTATTATCCAAGTATGGTTCGGCATTACGTTCTGGGAACGAATGTCGGTGTTCCGGGAACAGAAGGATGTATTGGATGGACGTCCAAGATGGACTTTAGAGGCCTCAGTTGTGGAAGGAAATCATGCATCATGCCACCTGCATTGAAAGAATTATTAAGATTAACCGGGTGTGCTCATATGATTATGCATCATGATTTGCTACATGTTGACTTGTGGATGTTAGTTTTATTCCCATTTGATTATGCGAATATGTATAGCTAACCCCCATGCCCTTATTAGGTGTTGATCGTGCATCTAGCTTGCACAAGAATCAGTAAGGAGAGATGTCCCTTAGGTGCATGCAGAGTGTAGAAAATTTGGGTTGGGAACCCGTTGTGTAGATATCGAGGATCCGACCAGAAGGATGTTTGGACAAAGGACCAGTGACCAGCTCTATAACATTTGTATTTTTTAATAGAATTTATATGATACATATTTTGGAAAGAGGTATCATAAGAGGAATTCAGTTTCATAATAATACTTATTTGGTATTAATGGACTTGTTACACTTGATATATTTTGGGAGTATAATATGTTGATTTTACTATGTTTCCGCAAACTCTGATTTTACTAGTCACCTTCATCATTAATCAAGTGTTTGTGAAAATAAATTTTCAAGGGAAGGGATAATTCTTATTTTCAGATCTTTTTCCAACAATAACTAGTCCAAGTAATCATAAACTTATTACTTTTCTTATAAAGTAAGATGATATACAAGGAGTATTACATCCATGGTATCGAAATACCTGGGAGGTGTCGGACTTTGGGAGGTGTCGGACTCTGGGAGGTCGGACCTTACTAGGAGAATGAGGTCGGCCCGTGTTTGATGTCTGTTCGGCCGTTGAGCTTTGAGCTCGGCCAAGCATACAGAGGGCTTCTAACAGGGCCGTGAGGCCTTAAGCGAGGGTCCTGAGGACCTCGGCTAGGCCGAGTCCACCACATAAGCCCCCCAGCTCGGTCAAGGCTATTTGAGCCTTGTTCCGAGGTCTTGATTCAGGTCCTTTCCCCAAGTCCACCACAATGTTATTATTCTACTGTTGTAAAAGAAGTCCTTAAACCGTTAATTGTCGGATTTCAGTTTTTGGGATTTGAATGGACATATCGATTTTTAAGTATGTCGGCGATGTGTTTTGGTGTATTTATTAGTATATTTATTTATTTATTTATTTACTGATTTATTTGCTTACGTTATTATGGCTTCCAAAGGCGATGTGTTTTCATATGAGGTTTGAATAAAATAAAGTTATAGTCAAAATAATTTATATAAAGATATTGAGTTATGTTTACTTATTATAATTTAAGATAGACTATTATCTTGTGATTTAAGTTATAAAGCGTTGTTATAGTATTTTGTATTTTATTAGAGCATGATTTTAATGCACCCTACAAGAGTTTAATGAAATATTTATTTTCCCCATGATTCTTTTATTGCTACGGTGGTAAAATAAATATGAAGCGGAAAAGTCCTTTGGAAAACAAACCTCAATTAAATTACAATGCTCATTTTATTACCACCTTAATTACCCTATTGGTATTTTAATTAAAAGTAAGTGAGACCCTATTATTTTGGGTAGGAAAAACCGTACCCCTCTTTTGTTATTTCCCTCTTGTATTTTATCTTAACTCATGTATATGTGTGTGTTTGTGCCTTGGATCTATTTAACAAAAAAAAAATAAAATAAAGAAAAGAAAACCCTCTTAACTTCTAGTGCACGATTTATACACCCTTCTTTATCCTCTGATGTTCATATTTTCAAGAGCACTAAGAGTAGCATAACATCTTCCCTTCCTTCTCAAAGAAACCCACGACCCTCCTCTTCTTCTTTTGCATGACTTTTGATTTTCTTATTTTTCCAAAGCAGTAAAGCAAAAACCAAACCCACATACTCCCTACTCTCACACGGCTATCTCTCTCCCTCATACCCATAATCTCTTATTTTCCCCAATAAAACAGTAACAACAACAACCCATTCTATTGTTGATATTTTTTCTATTAAGCACAAATGGAATCGAAATTCCCCATTAGAAAAGAAGCAGAACCCGTGGCAAGGAGGGAAGGAGGAGGAGCCAAATTTTGTCAATCTCACCTTGGGGGTAATGAATCTTAGCTTAATCTAATTTATTTTAATTGATTTTGATTGTTTGATATGAGTTTATGATTAAAGTTAAGTTTTTGATTTTGTATGTGCTATATATATATATGTATGTATAAATATATACATATACGGCTGTGATGTTTTGTTTGGGGAGGATTTGTGCCTAAAAAGCTTTGATCTTAGTAAATAACAAGCTTTTTTTTATGTTGCCTATATTTAATAAATTGATAAAAGTTGGAATTTCCTAATGCATGTATAATTTATAGCATCATGTACCCGAATAAAAGTCATATTTTTGTGAAAATAAAATAGTGATGCATGTGCATATGAGCATACAGTTTTAAAAGGTATATGAGTGTTTATGTATAAATTCTTACAAGTTAATAATAAGCTTTTGGAGCAAAAAAAAGTGATTTTTTCCCAATTTAAAGGCCTTGGCCGAATTGGCCATGAATGTAGGAAAGGAGCTTTAAAAATTGTTTTAAGCCAAAAATGCTTTGTTTTAATAAAAGAAAAAGTATAGGAAAGCTAAGCTTTAATGTGCATGTTAATGGTTTTGCGTAAACAACTTTTGGGTTTATAGGAACAAGTGATTTTAATTGATTTGATAAATTAGTGAAAAAGAATAATTTTTGGACCTATAGAGGCCTTGACCGAATTAATTAAGGAAAAAGGAAAAAAAAGATTTTTGACAAATTTTTTTAATGCCTTATTTCTTTTGTTTGGAAGGATAAAGTTAATTAATTTGGGTTATAAAGATTTTTGGTTTGCATGTTCAATGGTTTTAGTTTTTGATTAATTACAAAAGCTAACTTTTAATTGTGTAATGAAAAGGACTTTTGTCTTTGATGTTCTATGTGTTGGCCAAATTGTTTAAGGAAGAGGAGAAGTCAAATTTTTATCAATTTTGCATTGCGGGACAATGATTTTTCACTTGGTTTAATTTGTTTCTTTTATGTTTATTTGGCTTGAAACTAGATTGTGTTTAAAGCTTTGATTTTGGCCTTGCATGTGTTATGTAGATATATGTTGTGGCTGTGAAAATTTGTTTAAATGAGATTTTTGCCAAAAAGCCTTGATTTTCACAAACGACAAGTTTTAAAGTGTTGTATATTCATAAGATAAGTAGTAAAAGTAAGGATCTTATGTTACATGTATGGTTTGAACAAGTACCCGAGCCTAAAAATTGATATTTTTGTGAAAATAAGTTATGATGTTCATGTATGTGATAAACCGATTTGAATAAGTATAATTCCTTGTTTCATGAAACTATTAATAGCTAGAAATGAGTTTGTGAATCACAAAGTAATTTTTCCTTTCTATGAGGACTAGCCCGAATAGGCCACAAGAAACGAAAAGGGATTCTAAAAATTGTTTTAAGATTGATTCTTTGTTTTCCTGAAAAAGAATATGTATTGGGATTTTGATTTTGTCTTGCATGTTAATAATTTGGTTTGCAAGCTTTTTTTGGGTGTTAAGAACAAAGAATTTAAATTTAGTTTCCATGAATTTTTGGTTTTATTGAAATGAAAAGTGTTAAGCGATAAGTTTGTTGGTATTTTGATTATTTACGAAGCTAAAGGATTTGATGAACCTTTGTTACTTTCTTGGCTTACTTTTCGGTTCCTATGAGAAATGAGTAAATGGATTGATTTTGTCTTGGAGTGGTTATTGTTGATGCTATATGGTTCTGGCCTAGGGAGTATGCATGAGATAGATTGATTTGAAATTGTGTGTAGATTCATGATGAGGTTCGGTCATGCATGTGAAAGTGATTAGATGATTTTTGTTTATTCAAAATGAAATTGTATGTAAATGTTTTGAAGTGATTAAGTTGGTTTAAGTGTTTGAGAATGGAAATTTTTGGAGTGTTTGTGTTGTTCAATTCGACCCCTTTTTGTTTAAGAGTAAGAACATGAAAACTTAATTGTTTTTGAATTGATTATGTGCTATATGCTTGGTTTAGAGTTAATTAGTTCATAGTATGTTAAAATTTGGTTGAGAAAGGTTTGTTTAAATGCTTCTAGGGAGTGTTAGAAAATAAATTGATCTTGGTCCCTTTTTTATGTATGATTCGGTTTTGGCATGTTCTTAGGGGAGGAATTTATTTTGTTAAATGCTAAGTGATATTTGAGGCATGTATGGATTATGTGAAAATAAAATTAAAGAGTTAGTGTTGTGTATTTTCGGTTTAAGTGTTTAGTTTAAGGGTTAAGTTAAATTGTTCTAAGTGCTACTTATTGATGAATTGGCTATGTATTTACTTGCTTAATTTGATTGTGTGTTGATGGAACATGAGAAACATGAATATGGGGTTTGATTTGTTAAAGTGTTGTATCTAAGTGATGTTTAAAGAGTGCTTGATTACGTGAGTAGCTTTTGGAAAATTAATTGATTATGGATTGATTTAGTTTGATTTAATTGAAAATATTGGGTGAGTGTAGTTGCTGCCCAAGCTTTGCTTTTGGTGTTAAAGCTTGCAAGATAAAGTGTTTAAGTGTTTGTTTTATGCCAAAATGCTATATGAATTAAAATGTGACTTTACTATGTTTTCGGGTTTCTAAAAAAAAAAGTGATTTATGGACTTAACCTTTGTTGTCCAGATTTTTATTTAACTTGTTTTCAATTTTTAAAATGTGTTCAAGGGATTTAAAGTTTAAGTTTCAAGTGGTATTTGATTTAGGGAAAAGTTGGATTGAAAAAGTTGAGTTTTTCAGCGTTTTCGGGTCCGGATAGACTATTGTCCAAGACGGACCAGCAGCTAAATACTTTCTTTAAGACTTGTCATGTTGATTATTCCCAAAGCATTTTGACGGTTTACGTTTGTTAATACCCAGAAAAATGTGATAGCCCAATTGTGAAGCCCAAGCGCAAAACCAGGCCCAGATCCGTTAGGCATACCAACAACACAGGACGAATCAAACGAGCTACGAACGGGAAGTAACGATGGAGAAGGGCGTACCTGGGCATGCGTTCGCGCACGAAGGCGCATCCCACCTTCAGAGAGCACACGAGCAGACAGAGAGCCACCCAACTCCTCATGACACGTGCAGCTTGCACAGGAAGCTAGAAGGGAATCTTTGCTCACCTCATCTAGACCCTTCCCAAGAGAGAGACGGAAATGGCATGCCTTGCATGCCCCCCTTCCTCAGCCATTAATGGAAAGCTTGAAATGGCAAAAGGACAAACTGGCACCTGATAAAAAAGGAGGAAGGCAGCAACAAAGAAGAAAAATTTGCGTGGACCAGCAGGTAAAAGGAAAAGGGGAATAACCAATGGATAAAAGGGGCACTATATAAAGGTGCCGCCATCAATCAGAACACACAGGACAACAGAACGGAGAAATACAGTAGCAACACCCTGAAACCACACACAAAACACATAGTTCCCTTCTTTAAGTCCCAGGGAGGGAACACTGAAGAAAGACAAGAGTGAGAGGTGTGGAGAGAGTGAAGCAAGCAACAGGGGCACTCACTCCCTTACCCCACCACCATTACAGAGAAACCTCACCACCATGGCCAACTTTATGCAAATACCACCCCCGACCTTCACTGAAGAAGGCGTCCTCACAGACAAAGGCGCACCCTACCATTAGTTAAAATAATAAGTAGCGGTGTCCCTTTGCTTGTAACATCTGTAGTACCTGTACGCCTTCGAGGCCATAATTTCATTAAGTTTACGAACCCATTAATCTCTGTACAATCATATCTTTTAAATATAAAATATCCGAAACAATTGGGCGACTCCACTGAGGAAATTATGGCTTCCAGTAGTGAAGGAAATGGAAATAGTAACATCTAGTTCCACATTATGGACCTTGGGCGTGTCAGGCAGCGGGCAGGAGAAGGCCTAGTTCCCTTCATCAAGCGGTACAGAGACAGAGCGCTCCATTGCAAAGAGACCCTTCCCGAGGCAGACCTGGTTTATGGGTGCATCAAAAGCATCGAAGATGGATCTCAGATATTCCTGGCGCTCAGTAAGATCACCACCTTTTCTGAGCTGCTGGGAAGAGCGCTTGATGTCTCGGAGGCAATGAGAAAGCAAGGAAAGAGAACCAAAGAACAGGCCGCCTTCGATGTGAACGTTGTGGATGACAGGAGGAAAAGGAGTTATAGGGCCATGCCGCCTCCGAGAAGTTATGAGAAGAGGGAGCCTCCGCCGAAACTCCCAATATCTAGAGAGCTCACGTACCAGTTGGTAGAGGAGTGGCTGAAGGAAGGCATCCTCATCGAAAGGGTAGAAAAGCGTCCACTGACTCGTCAGGAGTACGAAGACCCTGAGTTCTGTATATTGCATAGGCAAAGGAGTCACGACACCATGGATTGCTATGTCATCAGAGGGATTTTCCAGAAGCAATTGGCAGCCGGGAAGGTATTACTACCAGAAGGCGACACAGAAGAAAGCCTGGGCGTTCGTCCTTTGCCTAGGCACGATGTAAATGTCATTCTGTCTAGCGGGGATGACCTCCTAGAAGAAATTGAAGAGGAGGAGATGGTGGAGGAAGAGCTGAGAAGGGGACTTGTGAAAACCAGGGGGTTCAGAGCCCTATTTGATCAGTTAAGGTTGGGAGCGGATGTGAGAAATGAAGCGGCGCACGCTCTGGCAAACGTAATAGTAAGAAAAGGCGGCAACACCAGCGCCGCATATGCACCAGCGACCAGCGTGGCCAAGGTGCACGCCTTGGCGGTAATGTTCAAAGAGCCACAGCAGTCCCATCCAGGATTTTGTCACAACAGACCGCTGTACGTAGAGGCCGTGATCGAAGGCGTACGCGTAAGGCGTGCCCTTATAGAAAACGGTTCAGGGGTAAACATCATCCTTACCTACATCTTTGCAAAGTTGGGAATACCCAAGGAAAGGCTCAAGAAAATAGAGACCGCACTAAGCACCTTCAATGGGGGCTTGGTCACGGCAAGAGCGTGCGTCGTGATAAATCTTGAAGTAGGACCCATCAAGACGCTAAACACCTTCCGCATTGTAGATGGGGATCCCAGTTATCACATCTTGCTAGGCCGCCCCTGGATTCACTTGCATAGGTGTACCCCTTCCACATTGCATCAGTGCGTGAAATCTATGTACAAGGGGCAGGACATCGAGATCCCAACAACAAAGGCACCTTTCGAAGTGTCAGAGTTACACCTGATTGATGCGTCAGCATTTGATGAACTGGCCCCTCCAGGAGTCACTGGGATAGGAAGAAAGTCGAAGGTGCAGATCAAAGGGAAAGAGAAAGAAGAAGAGCCTGAGAAAAGGGTATCGGTGTTCAAAAGACTTCGTCAGCCAGAAGGCGTACAAGGGTCAGGATCAAGGACCAAGCTCAAGTTACAAAAGCAGCACCTTCCTCATGGAGGGTCTAGGTGAGCTATCCTCTAGGAACTCGCGGGGCCAGCCAAGCCCAGACTAAGAGACTTGGCTAGCCCCACCCTCATTAGCGTCATAAGAGGGGAAGCAAAGTTTGCTTCGTAGGAGGAGGTTATGCATGCTCAGGAACAAGGGAATGAAGCCGATGGTCCAGAACAGCTAGAAGAAATCAACGTGGGCGAGGGGGGAGAGCACAAGCCACTTTTCATCGCCTCTTCGCTCACTCATTCAGAGAAAGCAGAATTGGTCGCCTTACTGAAGGAGTTTTGAGAAGTATTCGCCTGGAGATATGAAGAAATGCCGGGACTCAGCCCCAGACTAGTGACACATAACCTGGCAGTGAAAGCCGACGCCGTGCCAGTAAAGCAGCCGCCTAGGATGTTCAGTCCAGAAATTGAAAAGGCGATCAAAGATGAAGTTGAGAATTTGTTGAAGGCACGTTTCATCAAGCCCATACAACACCCAACCTGGTTGGCCAACATAGTCCCCATGAAGAAAAAGAATGGACAAATTAGGTGTTGCGTGGATTTCAGAGACCTAAACAGGGCGTGCCCCAAAGACGACTTCCCGCTGCTGCACATTGACAGTATGGTGGATGCAACGGCAAAGCATGAACGCTTCTCTTTCATGGATGGGTTCAGCGGTTACAACTAGATAAGAATGGCAGAAGGGGATGAAGAAAAGACCGCCTTCAGGACATCAGTGGGTAACTTCTTCTATGTGGTTATGCCGTTTGGGCTCAAGAATGTCGGGGCAACATATCAAAGGGAAATGACAGCGATCTTTCATGACATGATGCATGACACAGTGGAAGACTATGTTGATGATATAGTGGTCAAGTCAAGAAGGAAAGAACAGCACTTGGAACATTTGAGAGTTGTCTTCATCAGGTGTAAAAGATACAAGTTAAGGATGAACCCTCTTAAGTGCGAATTCGGAGTTTCCTCTGGAGACTTCCTGGGTTTCAAGGTCCACAAAGAAGGCGTCTCAGCCGATGCAAGGAAGGTCAAAGCGGTAAAAGAAATGAGGACACCTCGTACCAAGAAGGAGTTACAGCAGATGATGGGCAAGCTGGGATACATCCGCAGATTCACACCGGCCTTGGGGAAATTGATGGGACCCATGAGGGGACTTCTTAAAGGGAAAGAGACCTTCAAATGGGAAAAGGCACACCAGGACGCCTTTGATAGAGTCAAGAAGGCACACCAGGACCTCCAGTGATGATACCACCGCAAAAGGGAGTGCCGCTCAGAGTATACATGGTTGTGACCCAAACAGCAGTAAGCAGACTCTTTGCGTAAGAAGTTGAGGGCGCAGAACGTCCCGTCACCTACTGGAGAAGGATGTTAAAAGGGGCAAAAACCAGGTACTCTGCCCAAGAAAAGCAGTGTTTGGCTCTGGTGTACGCCTCCCAGAAGTACCGTCACTATTTCCAGGCACACACCATTCACGTGGTAAGCAAGGCGGCGGGGGTCAAGTATTTGTTACAAGGCGCTGTTCTCACAGGGAGGATGAGCAAGTGGGCGCTCACTTTAACTGAGTATGAAATAGTTTTAGTGACGCCTACTGCATTGAAAAGCCAAGCTTTAGCGGACCTAATGTCCATCCGCGCGACACAAGGCGAAGAGGAAGATATTGAGCCTGTAAACATGTGTGAAAGACCTGGAGTATGGACGCTAATGTTTGATGGCACGCCTTCATCACACAAAGGCGGCGCCAGAGTCACTTTGACAAATGAAAGGGGAGAAGAGCTGGCTTTTGCTTTCCAACTTGAGTTCCAATGCACCAATAATGAAGCTGAGTATGAGGCTCTGTTGCTAGGGCTCAATGTGGTAGAAGAACTGGGGATTTAGAGGATCATCATCAAAGGAGACTCAAATCTGGTGGTAAAGCAACTAAGGGGCGAGTACGGTGTAAAGGAGATGTCTCTAGCATTATGCAGGGAAAGGGAACAGCAAGCATTGGCCCGATTTAAGACAGAATCCCTGGAGCATGTGCCAAGAGCAGAGAACAGAAAGGCAGACGTCTTGGCCACCTTGGGAAGCAAAGCAGTCATGGCTGAAGGCGAACATCTGGTACACTTCAGAAAGGCGTACCAACCTGGGATTCGAAATGATGTACAGGAAATCCAGGCAAGAAGGGATTGGAGGACTCCGGTCGTGGAGGAACTCCACAGCAAGGCGATAACAAAGGCAACCAGAGATTTTTGCCTCCTAAAACGGGTACTGTACAAAAGAAGTGTTGATGGCTTGCTCATGAAGTGTGTCGACGAAGAAGAAGGGGCCCAGAAGATGACAAGGCTACACGATAACATCTATGGGCAGGTGGGTCCTGGTTTGTACAGAAGGATGTAGAGGGTAGGAGTATTTTGGCCTGACATGAAGGCGCGTTGCGATTTACTCCAGAGGGCGTGCGGTCAATGTCAAGACGCCAAAGAGGAACTTGAAATTCATTTAGTAGAAGAAGATTGGGCCAGGCCTATACAAGAGTATCTGGAAAGCGGCATCTTGCGGGAGACATCAAGGGGGAAGTCACTTTGGAACGAGCTGCTAAGGATTGGCTACTACTGGCCAAACATGAAAGAAGACTCCTTCGATTTCACCAAGAACTGTGTGCAGTGCCAGAAGCACGATAACAAGATTCATGCACCCGCTCTAGCCATGAAAGGGCTCAGTTCGCCTTACCCATTCCACACGTGGGCGATGGATTTTTTAGGCCCAATTGACCCGCCATCCAAAGGGAAGAAGCGGATCCTTGCGGCAACAGAGCACTCTACCAAATGGGTCGAAGCGATAGCATGCAAGAAGGCGGACGCGGACACCACGGTGCAATTCATCAAAGAACACATCATATGTCGCTTCGAATTACCAAAGAAAATAGTGTCAAACAATGGAACCCACTTCATCAACAAGAAGGTAGAACAAGTCATTGAAGAATATGGAATAACACACCACAGGCCCACCCCCTACTATCCCCAGTCCAACAGTCAAGCAGAGTCCACTAACAAAATCCTTGTCAAGATTTTGGCTAAGATGGTGGAAGGCACGCCCACCGAATGGAGTGAGTATTTGCCGCTCGCCCTCTGGGCGTATCCCATGACCAAGCATGGCTCAACAAAAGCAACGCCATTCTCCCTGGTCTACGGAGCAGAAGCGACGCTGCCTTCAGAAATAATGGTTCCCTCTGCCCGAATGATAGCGCAGAATGAAGAAGGTGCAGAAAGCAGGCTAGCAGCGCTAGAAGGCGTCAGGGACAAAGCACATGAGGAACTACTCAAGCACCAAAGGCGTGTCATGCTATCATGTGAAAAAATGGTGAGGCCACGAATGTTTGCTGAAGGCGAGCTTGTTCTAAAGGCGACAGACGCGGTCATGCGGAATATTCACACTAGCAAGTGGACGCCCAAGTGGGAAGGGCCATACATTGTGCAGGAGGCGTATCCTAATGGGTATTGTCTTTTGCTTGACCCAAATACCCAAAGAAAAGTAGGACCTTTATATTTCAAATACATTAAGAAATATTATGCTTAGTTTGTTGGGAAAAGGAAAGCATTATTTTGATTCTCTTTGGTGACTCCCTTTTGGAAAAAGAAACATGTATCCCATCCTGCGAAATTAATGAAAATGTTTTGAACTCGCTTTTCCCACAAAAACAGTTCTTAGAATACCTTTGTTTCAAATAAAACATTAAAGAGTTCTGCTTCACAAGAATGAAAAACGAAAGTGTATACATGACAAGGAAAAGGAGAGCGCTCCTCTAAACATGAAATCTGTGGAAAAGTGCTCTCAAACGAAAGAGCCAAAAGTCAATCGCGAGATCCAATGCCTGATGGTACCTTGGAAAGAGAGCTGTAGCAATAAAAAACCAAAGGTGGTTGGATCGTACCGCGGGCACAAGACGCCTTATCGCGGCACCCGGATAGACCTCTCTGAAAACAAATTTCCAGGATCAAACGCGGGCGAAGTACGCCATATCGCGAGACTAGAAAAGGTCCCGGGAAACAAGGGCGCTAGTCTTAAACGCGGGCGGAAAAATCTGTAGAAAAAGAGGTTGGCTAACGAAAGATCCAAGGCGATCCGTTAGTTTGTAAATCCCAAAGTGGCAAAACCAGTAGAATGTGCCCAATGTGCACCCCAAAGAAAGAGAAAGCGTGCCCAACGTGCACCTTGAAAAAGTTTTGGCAGCGATGACATGAGGGGCCATTATTCAAGAAAAAGAGAAGAAAAAGGCGTGCCCAATGTGCACCCTAAAGAAAAGAAAGAGAAAACGTGCCCAACGTGCGCCTTGAAAATTTTTGGCACCGATGACATGAGGGGCCATTATTCAAGAAAAAGAGAAGAAAAAGGCGTGCCCAATGTGCACCCTAAAGAAAAGAAAGAGAAAACGTGCCCAACGTGCACCTTGAAAATTTGGCACCGATGACATGAGGGGCCATTATTAAAAAAAAAGGAAAGAGAGAAAGAAGCGTGCCCAATGTGCACCCTAAAAAGGAAGTGAAGAAAAGCGTGTCCAACGTGAACCTTGGAGAAAATTTGGCACCAATGACATAAGGGGCCACTGTCAACGGCGGTGTATGAATACAATTGCTGTAAGAAAAGAAAAGTTGCAAATTCGACATCTAAGAAACACGAAATACACAGAAGCACAAAGAAGTCAATGTGCAACAAGCAACAAGTTTTCAGCAAGAGGCGTACGTCGCCTAAAAACAAAGTTAAGCAAGCATATCCAGCATACAAGAGAGCCCCGAAAGCTAAGGGAGCTTAAAGTCAGAAAAATAGCAAGATGAATTCGAAATTCAACCTAAATGAAGTTCAAAGGGAACGGAGACAACATCAGAGCAACATAATAAAGCATGTCTTGGTACAAAGTGATATCCTAAAAGAGGGTGCTCAAAGCGACGGATTTGCAGGAATCTTTGTAGGCTTTCTTGTTGGCAACAATCTGGTCAAGCTCACTGTTAATACTAGACAACTCAGAATTGGCGTTCGCCAATTTAGAAGAAAGTTCCTCCACAAGGGTTGTGGCCGAAGCATGCCTTTCCAGCAAGGTTCTCTCCCGTTCCTCAACTACACGCATATCGAAGGAAGGGCGATGCCGTTCTATCACCGCAATGGCAGAGTCCAACCAGGGGCCAGAGTAGTGAAGGAGTTCCAAGGAACGTAAGCAATCCAGCAACAAAGCTTTATCATCCCATGCTAAGGCGTCAACATTGCAGAAAGAGATGAACTTGACTAGCTTCAATAGAGTCTGCGTGCCGCATTCCTTGAAGATGCCTGGAAGCAAGTCACTAGGTGGCTGTAATCCAGGATTTGCCTCCATGAAAGAACTGATGAGCGCCATGTTAGCCTCGTCCGCAGCATCAGGAGAGCGAACAAATAAGAAATCTAAAAAGGAGCATAAAGGTAATGAAAAATGAGAAAAGATGTTAATCAAAAATATACAAGGGGAAGCAACGCTTACACGAAGAAGGAGTCTCGACGATAGTCTCCTTCGGAACTTTTCCTGAAGGCGTCCCCATAGAGTTAGAACTCGAACTCCCCTCGTCTTTCATGGGAGGATCCGTAGCAGGAACAACACTTTTTTCAGCAACAATATCAACAACTGTCTCAGTAGCAGGAGCAGCATCCTGTATGACGGCGTCCTCAGCCACAGGACCCTCATCTTTGGGAGTAGTAGAGCCAGCAACATCTCCGGTGACCACTTCAACATCAGGATCGATGGCATCATCAGCAATAAGATCGACAACGTCGATCTGTCCTTTATCCAAAGCCGGGGGCTCAACGGAAGCATCCTCAGGAGCGAAAGGGACTAAATCAACTGAGGGCTTACTCCCCTCCACCGGAACAGGATCCACATTAATTGGAGCATCGGAAGCCGGAATGATCATGAGCGGGCTGCACATTCAGAGGACCGCTCACCTTCCCAAATGGTACGTAAGTGGCGAAACCAGTGGGCACGGCTCCCCCTTGTGCAGCAGCGGCCTTGAGAGAAAGTGAAGGGGCTTCTTGAGCAGAAAAGGAAGGGATAGAAGGAGACCCTGAAGGAGCCTAAACGTTCTGAGAAGCTCCGGAAGAGAGCGCCAGAGAAGGTATATCGCCAGCCTTGGGAGGGCCTACAAAAGAGAAGCAATCAAGCCAGCAGTGATCAGCACATCCATCAAAAGAAATAAAATCAATAGAGGAAATAGACACTTAAAAGGGGAGTCATGGGTAAAAGGAAAAAGGAGAAGAAAGAGCAAGAGGCCAAGGAGAATTGTAGGAAACGAGTAAAGCAAACCCTGTATGGAGGACGAGATGACAGATTTCGGAGAACCTTTGCTTTGAGAATCATCGCCCTCAGAAACGAAAGTCTTAGAGCTCTCGTTGGAATCATCTTTGTCAAAAGAGGTGGAATAAAAGGCCCGAATGGAGGCCCCGGAAGCAGTCCCTTCATCTCCGTCTAAGTTTACGAGGGCGGGAGGGGAAGGAGTAGAGGGAACAGCCTGGGCGCGAAGACGGCTAGAGCGCCGTGAGGGAGCAGGAGTAGAGCTCTTGCCTTGCGAAGAAGTGGTTGTGGCTCCCTTCTTAGCTTGTGAGGAAGATTTAGAGGCAGGGGGACTGAAAGAAGGAAGTTTGGTGTTACCTTTCTTTGGGGTAGAAGCACTAGAAGAAGAATTTGCAGGGGCCTTGCGCTTGCGGGGTGCTGGAGGTTCCTTTTCGGCTACAAAAGAAATACAATCAGAGACATCAATAGTAAATAAAGCATGAAATCAAGAGGATCAGCTACGTATAGCAAGAGTAAAACGTACCTTTGTTGATGACCCTCTTGACAGAGGTAGAGTAGTAAGGATCGTTGTGCACTATGGAAACCAAAGGAATGGTGACAGTACTCGGGGTACTCTCGAAGCTTTGCAAATGTTGGAGTATGCCGTTGTGGGAGGTCAGCCAAGCACGCAGAACCCCGCCGGCATGAAGAGAAGGAATGTGAACTATTGGAACAGGAGAAGGCGTCGAACCAAAAAGTGTAGACCGGAGGGAAGTCTCCACATCAACCGGATCCAGGAGAAGAGGGTAACGGGGCTGGTCGCGCCCGAATTGTCTAGCAACACGATCTGGCCTAGAGGCAAAAGGCCAGAGATCCCCGCCATGCGTGCTCTTGTTGTCCATAGTTGCAAAACCCGGAAGGAAGCGTCCAGTTAAGATTAACTTCCACAAATCAAATACACCCTCAGTCCTTGCAGCGAGATCATTTTGAAGACTCAAGGCATCCTCCTGATATAAAGGGTGTAACTTCTCTCCACCAAGAAGGAAGTCACCCAGATAGGGCCTGAAAACAAAGCTCTTCTCGTGATCAATGATCTATACAAGGTGACGCCTTGGCTTCCCCAAGTACCAGCACCACGAACGTGGTTCCAAGGCGTCAGCATTGGCATCAGAAGCAATTTCAGGAAGGAACCTAACTGGGCCATACAAAGGAAAGCGTTCAAATAAAAAACATTGCAAAAATGACAAATCAACATAGCAATTGACAGGAAAGCGACCAAAGGAATTCTTCATCTGTTACGATATCTGGTCAAGGCAAGCATAAAGACTACCCAAGTAAAGTGAAGAAAGAGGCAGACGGATACCCTCAGCAAGCATGCAAGCAAAGATGAAAATGGAAGAACTTACTGATTCCCAGGGAGGTCCAGGAAACACATATCTGCTGAGCCAAAAGGCAACGAAGTCGGCTCTTTTGAGACGCTGGTCAGTAACGGGATCGCCCACGAACTTGTCCTCATAAAAATCACCAATGAAATAGCGTACCCAATTAGCAAAAGTGTACTTAAGAGAGGACCTTTGACTTACTTTCTGGTCTTGAGGAACTAGGTTCCCTGTGCCCCGTACCTTCCTTGAGGAAGACCCATCAGCATAAGAGGCACGCCTCTGTTGGAGCAAATCCTTGGAGTACTTGGCGCTGGCAATAGAAGCATTCTTGAGCTCTTTCGCCAATCCGATGATGCTCTCATCCACACTGGAGAGATCAAGATCACTATCTCCAAATGAAGGCAGTTTTAACAGAACAATCACATCCTCTATAGTTAGGGTAAATTCCCCCAACGCGTGAGTCGCTGATCACCAGCGCTGAACCAACATATGCAGATCTTCTACCCTCTTGTTCACGCCCAGGCGAGGGGACGCCTTCACGGCATCGAAAATCCCCACTTGTTTCAAAATCTCCACGAAAGGAGGATCCCGTTGGAAAACATAGTCCACCCACTCTGCCCATCCACCTGTAGAAGTGACTCTGACATGGAAGCGAAGGTCAACCCAGGGGAATTCCGAGCAAGCAAGGCGAGAGCGTAGGAGAAAGGGACCCCATTTACAGTGTTCTTTGGAATAAGATGGCTTGGAACACAGGCGTGTTGCACTCTTTCGGACCACCAAAGCCTTAGATGACTGGCCTGAGAAGAGACCGCCGGACTCCGGAGGCTGAGGGAAAGGAAGCTTAGCACGCGCCCCAGGCGCCCAACGGCGATGCCCTTGCTCCACCGGATCAGAACGCGGTGGAGGGAAAGCATCCAGAAAGCAGAACGAAAGAGATTGCGGGACATGCTCTTCAGTGGCTTTCTCCTGCATTTTATTTCCCTCATCAGAAGAAGAGGACTTCTCTTCCCCAGAACCAGAAGGGACTGTAGATCTTGTCATCATGTGAGAAAGCAATTTGGGGACAGGAAACGAGAGAAGAAGATCGAAAAGAAAGCAGATTTCTGGAATGGAAGAAAAGAGAAGGATGGTGAGTTATGAGCAGAGCCTAGGGAGAAAGAGAACGGGTGGTGGTAATGCAAGTAACTGAAGGGCTTATGAGAAGCAGTTTGAAAAGAAGTGGGGGAACGTGGGAAAGAGTGAAGCCTTATGAGCTGTTGAAACTTCTCCCCCTGTGTACACGTGGAAGGCAACGAAGAAAAGAGGAAAAGAAAGAGGAGAGACAAACTAGGATTTCCACCAAAAGGGAAAGTTCCTACCCCTTTTGCTGCAAAGGGGGCTATTGTTGATACCCAGAAAAATGTGATATCCCAATTGTGAAGCGCAAGCGCAAAATCAGGCCCAGATCCGTTAGGCATACCAACAACACGGGACGAATCAAAAGAGCTATGAACGGGAAGTAGCGACGGAGAAGGGCGTACCTGGGCATGCGTTCGCGCACGAAGGCTCACCCCACCTTCAGAGAGCACACGAGCAGACAGAGAGCTACCCAACTCCTCATGACATGTGCAGCTTGCACAGGAAGCTAGAAGAGAATCTTTGCTCACCTCATCTAGACCCTTCCCAAGAGAGAGACGGAAATGGCATGCCTTGTATGCCCCCCTTCCTCAACCATTAATGGAAAGCTTGAAATGGAAAAAGGACAAACTTACACCTAATAAAAAAGGAGGAAGGCAACAACAAAGAAGGAAAAGCTGCGTGGACCAGCAGGTAAAAGGAAAAGGGGAATAACCAATGGATAAAAGAGGCACTATATAAAGGTGCCGCCATCAATCAGAACACACAGGACAACAGAATGGAGAAATACAGTAGCAACACCCTGAAACCACACACAAAACACATAGTTCCCTTCTTTAAGTCCCAGCTGGGAGGGAACACTGAAGAAAGACAAGAGTGAGAGGCGTGGAAAGAGTGAAGCAAGCAATAGGGGCACTCACTCCCTTACTCCACCACCATTACAGAGAAACCTCACCACCATGGCCAACTTTATGCAAATACCACCCCCGACCTTCACTGAAGAAGGTGTCCTCACAGACAAAGGCGCACCCTACCATTAGTTAAAATAATAAGTAGCCGTGTCCCTTTGCTTGTAACATCTGTAGTATATGTACGCCTTCAAGGCCATAATTTCATTAAGTTTAAGAACCCATTAATTTTTGCACAATCATATCTTTTTAATAAAAAAGATCTGAAACAACGTTTTATTCAGCCTATCGTTTTAACTTTATAGCGTATGGGTTACCCGCGAGTTTTAAACAAACTGTGAGAACTCAAAACTGTTTTGCTTTGATTTTAATTAAGTTTTTGTTTACGCAATTATAAAATTCAACATAACACTGTTTGTGGCAAAATAAGTGTTTAAGAGATTTTCATGAGCCTGAACTATTTAAAATGGTTTGAAGTATTTAAAAAAAGATTAATAGTGTATTACTACCATTGTAAAGGTATTTGCGTGCATGACTGTGAGTGTGATATGTTTAAGTGCGTGATAATAATTTTATATGATTTCTGTATTTAAGGAAAAAGAAAGAAGGAGAACAAAGCAGCCAACAGAGGCTTTAATTCGATGGAGCGGAAAGGCTACAAACTTCAAAAGGTGAGAGAGAAGCTATCCTTAAGACGCCGTGGTAATTAGGTAATTTGTTTTAATGTTCCGGACCAACTCAAAAGTCGGAACGTAGGGATCCGAAAGAGTCGGTCGTATAGTGGCAATTGTATGAGTGTGAGTGGCCACTTATACGAAAGGCTGGACCCTTCTTATGTCATGATTGAGTTTCAATTTGTAAATGAGATATTATGATGCTATGATGATAGTATTTGTTATGCATGTATGCCTGTTGAGCCTTTATCTGAAATTGAAAATATTCCTGTTATATAATATGCTGCTTGGTTTGACGAATAATGATGATAAGAGTATATGTGGTTAATTGATGGCAAGAGCTTGAGAAATTAATTAAATGAAAGTGGAATTGTACAGAAAATATTTTTGGGAAAATGATGAGATGTTGTGAATATTATGGAAAGGGTGATAGTGAACCTCCCTAATGTGCACCAAGGTAGATTTTGTGCTTTTAGGATGAGCTTGCCCTGGCCACGTGGTAGTATGCCCGTGTGTCCGAGCCCTGATGCGTTAGGCAAGGTATTATTGGAAAAGATTTATGAGAAGGAATTATTTAGAGGTTAAGGCTCACCGAAGAGATGGACAAGGGTGACTCGAGCAAAATCTTAGGAATAACAATAATAATACATTAAGGTATTAATAAGACATTTAAAAGATATTGAATAACACAGCGAGTTGAGTGAGAAGTAGTGGAGAGGAAGATACCCTGCTTATTTGCGGATATTCAGGAGTGTGATTGTGATAGGGAAGGGTGATGACGGTGAAACGTCAATAAACCTAGAGCATTGTTGTAACATCTTGAAAACCAATATCAATATAATAAATTCATATATAAATATATTTATATATTTATACATAGATGTTTATTTAAGGATAGAATTAAGCCGTAGGAATCGTATAGGGTCGTGAGATAATAGGGAGTTTAGGCCGACCAGAGAAGTAGATGTAGGGCCTCGGACCGATCCCTGCCGAGCTAAACGAAGCGCGAGCTAAAGAGCTAAGTGGGAATGGAACGTGAACTCTGTTGTCAGCTCGGATTAGCCGACCTCAACGCATCTCACATTATTATCCGAGAAGGAGGCTCGGACTACTGCTGTTCCTCTATACCGAGCCGACGTATCCTTGCTCCACCGTGACAGCTCATGTTGAGCTGTTGGTCCTTTGGGTTTCGTGCCATCCGTACGGTTGTCGATGTCATTGCTTTATGTCCTTTTCAAGTCACTATTGATGGCTTCCTTTAGAAGCCAATGAATTCTATCCATATACTTTGACTTCTCAAAGAAGCCTCCAATGAGAACCACACAAATATTCTTCCTAAAAGAATAAAAGAGAACCAATACACAACATAGCACATTTTTCTCTCTCTTTCTCCTCCTCCTCCCTCTTTTTCTCTGAAGTTCCAGCACCAACAAACCCCAACATATTTTCTCTCTCTTCTCACTCACGCACATCCCTCTCTTCCACCAAGTGCTACTAACCGGAAACCCTTCTTCTTCCCGTTTCGGACGTTTCCCTAGACCGTCGTGGTGTTGAGTTTGCAGCTAGGAGTAAAGGGTGCACGAGGTGTTAAGCTAAAGGACTCAAGCAAAAAGGGAAGCCATTCTCAAACTCTCAACTCTTATCTCTCACGGTTTGAGGTAAGGAGTGAGTGTTACCTCTACTTGAGTTTGGGTTTCTAGGGTGTTCATAACGGGTGCTAAGTGTCGTGTCCTTAACCAGAATCAGCCTTGGAGCTATAGAAGAGCCCGAAGAATGATTCCAATCAAGAGATTAATGTAGGACTCATTAGGATTTCTGTGTATCCTGTTGGGATATACAGGTTCTCCCTAGTCAACAATCGTGTGTGCTTGTGTCAACTTAGGGATGAGAAGACGTACCTTAGCCCCTATAGCATGGTGGTTCTTATAGGGGATTACCTGTGTGTAATGGGCCATTCTGATGAGCCTTCTGGAGAGGAAGAATTCAAGTAGGATTCGTAGAGGGTACAATAAGATCATATCCATAAATCTCGTAGATGATAGACTTAATCCAACACTGTTTTTATCTAACCAAGAGTCGTGGGAATCTAGGAGAGGTAGTTAGGCTTTGATGAGACTGTGAACGATAACGATAAGGATGAAAATCCTGTGCTTGGGATTAATCTCATTAGTGTGAACCCTCTCTGTAGAAACCCAATTTGCTCGGTGCAACTTTCCGACCGTATGCCTTGTTCCAGTGTCTAACTGGTCGAACCAAGGTGGCTTTAGTCGGGAAACACTCGGTTTATTAAAGGTCCACTACATAAGCCCCCCAAGCTCGGTGGGGTGATTCGAGCCCTGCCGAGTTAATGAGACGAGCGAACTGTTTTCCGACCGAGCTTCGTTAATGGAAAGATATACCCGACCATCCAAGTGCTTTTATTAAGAGTTGTCGTTTGATTGACCCAGAAGTGACCCTTCAATTCTACTTATGCTTCCATGTGTCCTTTTCTTTACCGGGAACTAAAACGTTATGATTTCAAATTTGCTGGAAGCGCCACGTATTCAGTTCCATCATAAATGGGTTTTTTTCTGATTCGGCCAAAGTTTTTGAGATGGTGGAGGGAACTTCTAAAGTGAATTTCAAGGAGCGGTTTTCTCAGAAGTCATTTCTTTTGACAATCAGAACTAGAAACATCTCAAGTTCTTCTCTCTCTCTCTCCTTCTTTCATCGTTTTCCTGGGATTTTGATCAACGAAGTCAGAGTTTACCCAAGGAGTTTTTGCCACCACTTCGTCTTTCTTCACTGCATTAAGTCCATTTCCATCTCCGTGGTCTTCATTTTTCTTCGATTTCTGGGTTATTCTCCATCAACAGGTAACGAACATTTCTTTCCATCTCTGATTATTTTCTCTCTCTTCTGTGCTTTTTTAAGATTCTTTGCATGCGACTGTTTCTTCTATTTGCCATAGGTGTCGTGCTTAGAACATTCTTTTTTGCGCATTAGTACTGGTCCTATTCCCCTTGACTTTAATGAGATTTATTGGGGTTCGGTAAAACCCCCATTTACTGTTCATGAGTATACCCCTTTGTCTTTTGAAGTTCTTTGCCCTTCTTTGTCGTTTTTTGAGTGATCGCCGTAGTGTTTCTTAGGTTTTTTTCACGTTTTGCTGCACTTAACTTCTTAGGGTTTGTACCGAAGCTGCGTTAATCATGAGTGAGGATTCTGTAAATTCTGATGTACCAAGAACACACGAAGGAGGAAACCCAGATATTTGTGTTAAACCGATAGCTATGCATTTTCCTCGGACTTTGAAAGAGTTCAAACAGGGTGTGATTCACTATAGGATTGCCTAGAGGGTAGAACAGAAGAGGTTAAGGAGGCAACAGAGAGGTATTCAATATTTCAGTTGGTTTGGGGAAATTCTGCCCAAAAAGGGAGGTGTTCCCCAACCGACCGTATTCATAAGTGTTTGATCCGAAATAATCAAGTTTTTCTGCTTCTGACTCCAAGTGTGCCCCCTTTTCCTCAGGTATGAAGAGAAAGTGTATTACCAATCCTGAACTCTACCCACTTCCACCGGATGCTGCTCAATACGATTGGGTTGACCGAGAGGTTGTTGGTACCCAATCCGAGCTTTCAACGGAAGAATCCCTAGAGCAAACCCGAGCCATAATTCTACCTTGTCCTGGTGATGATGCTGGGAACTTATATTCCATTAGTCCAGTGGGTTTGAACGAAAGAGTCTGCACTCAAATTCCCGAGGGTAGTACTGGTTTCTATTTTTATGAGGAAGTGGTTACCCGACTAGGGGTTAGAATCCCTTTTACAGATTTTGAGATAGATGTTTTGAATACCCTGAGAGTAGCTCCTTCACAACTGCATCCGAATGCTTGGGCTTTTGTTAGAGGTTTTCAACAAGTTTGTTCTGCAATGGAATGGTCTTGCACTATTCCAATTTTTTTCTATCTATTTGCTCCCCAATGCAACACTTTTGAGAGAGGTTCTGTAAGACGACCTTGGGTTTCTTTGAAGTCACGTAATGGATATGCTCTTTTCACTAAGTATTCTAAGTCTTGGAAAGGGTTCAAGCCTTTCTTTTTTAAATATAACTTTGTTGGCAACAGTGTCTGCTGGTTCACCCGTCCTGGCGAAAGGCGACCAATCCCTCGGTTCCCTCTTCAATGGAATGCAAGCTTTTTCAATCGGAGGATTGCATCATATGCGTCGGATTGGAAAGAGCTCGCCGAATATGAGAAAGACGTGTGCCGAGCTGTTGAGAAATACTTGGTCACCAACGAAATGATAGAAACGAGGGATATAGTGGATATCCCTTCATCAGATGTCAAAGCTGAACTTGGTAAACTGTTTTCTTTCTGCTATTATACTTGTGATTTATTCGGGTCTAATCGTGTTTCTTTTGCAGAAAAAATGGCTTCCCGAATGGCTGATCTACTCCAGGGGGGCAAGAAAAGGAAAACCCCTGCAACAAGTGTAGCTTCCGGGTCTTCAAACTTGAGTACTCCAAGTTTAAGTACTTCCGCTCCTTCTGCTTCTCCAGTCGAGGCATCTCCTCGGCCAGATTCTAATGTGGTTGCTGTTGCTGCCACAGTTTCGTTGGGTCCGAGCGGTCAAGTCTGAGTCTCCTCTCCCCCTCAACAACAAACTCGTCGCCGACGGTTGGATAAAGGCAAAGAAAAAGTGTCCGAGGGGGCGAATGTCAGGGCCGAGGGGACCAGTACCAAAGCTGCTATTGCTCCATCTTCTGCTGCAACTCCACCAGAAACATCAATTTGGGACCGTGATTTAGATGAAAGGTTTCCCAAGTTTGTCTGTCCCGAATCTGACTATCCTCGGTTCGGAATTCTTACTGCCGACGAGTGGTCACGCTGCAACATGACTTTGACGAAGTATCTACTTCGAAGTGCCAACCTGACTTATTTTTTGGCCAAACAATCGGGAGATCTGTTTACTGGTCTTAACATTGAACAGAAAGAGGCTCGATAGATGTCTGCCGCTCAAGAGGCTAGTCTTTCGGACGAACTAGTCCGAGTGAAAAATGAATTGGAGAATTTGAAAGCTGATAGAACCGAGCTGATCAAGGAGAGAGATTCTTTGAAAGTTTCTAAAAAAGCTGCAGAGGATAAGAAGAAGGAAGTGGAGGAGGCATTGAAGAAGGAGCTTCAAGAAAACCGACAGAGGGTGGACGAGCTGAAATCTGAAGTAGAGAAGTCTGCTGTTATTGCTCGGAAATTAAAGGAGAAAGCTCTTCTTCACAAGAAAACGACGGCGACCAACTTTTACAATTGGAGCAAGGGCGTTGATGACTCCTTTGTTTCAGCGATCAAGCAAATTCAAATTCTGAACCCTGAAACTGAGTTTAGGGTGGTCGGAGCTCATCCCTTTCACAGCGTTGAAAATGGGAAGTTGATAGACATTGAAACCAAGGACGAGGTTGACTTGCAAGCAGGGGATCTTCCTAATCCTCTTGTTGATCTGACAGAAGCCCCAGAATTTGATGATACTAATATTGTCTTGTCTGATATTGAGGAATGATCTTGAGACTCGGTGATCGGTTTTTATCTACTTTTCTGTCGTATGTAAGGTTCTTTCTTTTTGTTGCTCGTTGTATTCGAGCGTTGTTTCATGGCTGTTTCGGACAATTTCCTTTAACTTTTGTAGGACTGATTTTAAATCAACTTGCTGTGTATGAGAATGAGGTCTTTGTTTGATGTATTATTATTATTTTTGGTTTCGTTCGTCACGTGTCTCATAATACTTGCCGAGCGGAGATTCTTATTAAAACTTTATCATAATCCTTGTGCGAGGAATCACTATTCATATGTTTAATTAATTGTGAATAGAACTCGAATCGCCGACTTTAGCCGAAGCGGGACCCTCGGACCGCGAAACAAGGAAAGTGTTTTCCTGAATTCGGGTGTTCTATGAGTATGTCGTTAAACTCTCGTAAAGAGCTGTCTCTCGATTTCGCTCGGTGGCTAGCCGAACCAAATGAGTCGTACGTTACTTTCACAATGTTGATAAGAGAATCTCAAAGAAGAAATAGATGTATTTTATTGATAAGAAATCATTGATAAGAAAATACAAAGATGAAACTGCTCATTTGCTAATTTCCTAACAATTTATCTATAAATTGAGAAGGATGTTATCCTTCGTTTATTCAACCTAAACCAATCTGAGCAATAGACTAAACAAAAGTAACAATAGCATAAGAGCTTAACTGTAATAAGCTTTGAGCTTGGCCACGTTCCAGCTGTTATTGATCTCCGCGCCAGAGAAAGTTTCCAACTTGTAAGCGCCAGTTCCAGATTTAGCCTTCACTCGGTATGGACCTTCCCATTTTGGCTTTAACTTTCCAACTCCAGCATTTCCTTTGCCGATATCCGCTCGGCGATGGACCAAGTCACCAACTTCAAAACTTCGTGGTCGGACGCTCTTGTTGTACTCTCGTGCCTGCCGTTCCTTTATTTTCCTTTCATGAGCTGCCGCATTCTTTCGAATTTCCTCAAGTAAAATGAGTTCTTCGCTAAGCATACGGTCGTTGACTTCTGAAGGATGTTCAAGCATCCTAAAGGTGGGGATTCGCTTTTCGATTGGAATGACTGCGTCGCAGCCGTATGTCAAACGAAAAGGGGTCTCGCCTGTTGAGGAATGTACGGTTGTCCTGTGTGACCATAGAACGCTCGAAAGTTTATCTGCCCAAGTGCCAGCTGCGTTTCCAAGTTTCTTTTTGATTCCGTCCAAAATGGTTCTGTTGGCGGCCTCGGCTAACCCATTTGTTTGCGGATGTTCAACAGAACTGAAATAGTGAGTGATTCCCAGGTCGGCTGCTAATTGTTGAAAATGAGAGGCTGCAAATTGCGATCCATTGTCAGTAACTATGGCATGAGGCACTCCAAACCGAGAGATTATTTCCTTTACAAATAAAGATTGAACACGGGCCGTAGAGATTGTTGCTAATGGTGCCGCTTCGATCCACTTAGTAAAGTAATCAATAGCTACTACCGCAAACTTTAGTTGTCCAGGTGCAGTAGGAAATTTTCCGATGATATCCATTCCCCACTGATAAAAGGGCCAAGGGGCTCCGAGGGAATGTAACTCTTCTACAGGTTTTTGATAAATATCGCTGTGAAACTGACATTGAACACACTTCTTAACATGCTCCATGGCGTCCTTTTGCAGTGTAGGCCAGAAGTAACCTGCTCGGATTATTTTTCGAGCTAGGGATTTTCCACCCATATGATGGCTAGAGATCCCTCCATGGATTTCTTCTAAACTTTCTTCAGCTTGAGATGGGTTAACACATCTGAGCATGGGTGAACCGAACCCTCTCTTATAGAATACCATTAAGAACTGTGTATTGAGCTGCCTTCTTAACCAATTTCCGAGCCTCTGTCTGATCTTGAGGAACAAAACCGTGCTGCAAATAGGTAAGAACCGGATCCATCCATGATTGAGATAATGAAATAGCTAGAATGACACTTGGTTGGGGAATGGTTTCCTGTATCAACGTCTTATTGTTTTCCGATCCCTTTGTACTTGCTAATTTAGATAAAATATCGGCTCGGGAATTTGAATCTCTTGGGACATGGGAAATGTCAAATTCTGAAAAATTTGAGATGATTCGCTTTACCTCTTCAAGATATTTCTGTAAGATGGGCTCCTTTGCCGAGTATTGTCCCTTGATCTGAGAAACCACTAACTGCGAGTCACTGAAAACTGACACCCGTTCCGCTCCAAACTCATGAACCATCTTGAGGCCTGCAAGAACTGCCTCGTATTCCGCTTGGTTGTTTGAGGTTTGGAATTCAAACTTTAATGAGTACTCCATGCAAAGTCCTTCGGGGTTGTCGATGATGAAACCGGCCCCGGCTCCTTTCCTGTTGCTTGAACCATCTACGTAAACTGACCACAAATTCTGAGGAGTATCCGAGGGAATATCGGTGAACTCAGTGACGAAGTCAGCAAGAACTTGAGATTTCATCGCCTTCCTCGGTTCATAGGTGATGTCAAATTCATACAATTCTACTAACCATGAAACCATTCTGCCTGCTAGATTGGGTTTGTGAAGGACCTGTCTAAGAGGTTGAGCTGTTCTCACCACGATTCTATGTGCTTGGAAGTATTGTCTCAGTCTCCGAGCAGATATGACCAAACAGTATGCAAGTTTCTCAAGCTTTTGATATCTTAACTCAGATCCCTGGAGAGCTCGGCTAACAAAATAAATTGGGGCCTCTAGTCCCGAATCCTCTCGTACCAAAACTGAACTGACCACTGCTTCCGCTACCGACATGTATAGAATCAGATTTTCACCAGAAAGAGGGCTATGAAGGACTGGTGGAATGGAAAGATACTCCTTTAGTTGAACAAAAGCTTGCTCACAGTGCTCGTCCCAAAGGAAATCTTTGTTTTTCCTAAGGAGCTGGTACCATGGCAAAGCTCTCCGAGCGGCTTGAGACAGGAATCTGGAGAGGGCTGCCACTCGGCCCATGAGCTGTTGGAATTCTTTGAGACTAGCCAGACTTTTAGAGGATTGCTTTACATTTATCTGGATTAGCTTCAATACCCCTCTCGGTCAGCATAAAACTGAGAAAAGATCCGACAGGGACTCCGAACACGCACTTTTCAGGATTTAACCTCATGGAGTACTTTCTTACTCGGTCCATTATTGTCTTGAGGTCCTGGGCATGGTTTTCTTGTTGTCTACTTTTTGCAATAATATCATCAATATACACCTCCATGTTTGAGCCGATCATGCCTTGAAAAACCTTGTTCATCATCCTTTGATACGTAGCTCCCGCATTCTTCAATCCGAAAGGCATGACATTGTAACAGTAAGTTGCCTTGTCGGTGATAAATGCGGTTTTATCTTGGTCGGCAGGGAACATTGGTATCTGGTTGTAACCAGAGTAAGCATCCACGAACGAAAGGAGTTTGTAACCAGCCGAACTATCGACGAGCTTGTCAATGATGGGAAGTGGGTATTGGTCTTTTGGACAGACCTTGTTCAAGTCTGTGTAGTCGACACACATCCTCCACTTCCCATTGGGCTTTTTGACCAAGACGGTGTTAGCTAACCAGTCTGTATAGTCGATTTCCTGAATGAAACCAGCTCGGAGTAATTCGGTAACTTTTTCTTCAATCGCTGCAGCCTTTTCAGCACTAACCTTCCTTTTGCGTTGTGCCACTGGCTTTGCCCCCGGAAGAATACTCAACTTATGACAGATAAAATTAGGGTCAATTCCCGGAATATCAGCTGAGGTCCATGCGAACAGATCCTTATTTGTGATCAGCAGAGCGGTCAATTCATCTTTAACACTTATGGGGAGGTCAGAACCGATTTTTACTTGTCTAACGGGATCATCAGTCAATGTCAGAAATTCCCACTGTCCCTTTGGAGTTGGTCTGTTTCTGTCGGATTCATCGCGCATATCAAGGTCCGCCAAGTTAATATTACCTTTACCAAGGGAGATTCTTTTCAAGTTGTTCTCATCCTTGTTTTTAACTTTCCCCAAGCTAGCGTTGTAACATTTTCGTGCTGCCTCCTACTCGGCCTTGACTGTTACTACCTTGTCATCTGTTCCAACGAACTTCATAGCTAAATGAACTGTTGACACTACTGCTCCGAACGCTTGCAAGGAAGTTCTCCCAAGAATGGCGTTGTAGGCCGCTGGACAGTCAACCACCAAAAATTTGATTATCTCAGTCCTGGCCGAAGGCTGTTGTCCGAGGGTAACAGGAAGTTGGATGTATCCCTTAGGCTCGATGGTGTCTCCCGTAAAGCCGATCAATTCCCCTTCGAAGGGAGTAAGATTGCATTCCCTGAGTTTTAGAGCTTTGAACAGAGGGAAAAACATAATGTCCGCCGAGTTCCCTTGATCGATAAAGACGCGTTTTACCTCGTAATTACCAATAAGGGCAGTGATTACCATGGGATCATTATGACCTGGGAGGATTCCATCCAAATCGTCATCATTGAATATGATGGGAACATTTTTTGTTGACCTTTTGCAAATGGGTTTCTGACTGACGGCCAGAATTTGGTTAATGTACTTCATATCGGCTTTCTTCTCTCCACCTCCAGCAAAACCTTCAGCGATAGTGTTAACTAAAAATTCATTATTAGTTGGGTTTGTATCAGTGGCCGGAGCGGGGTCGGTTTTCTGTCTCCCGGCATTTCTATCATATGGTGACCTACTTCTTTGGCGTTTGGATTTTACTGGCGAATGGGATCTGTTCCTACCTCTCCGCCCGGCTGCATCTCTGATATATTGTTGTAGTTTAACATCTCTGATCATTTCTTCAATTAGATCTCTCAACCAAATGCACTCGTCGGTCGTATGCCCATATCCTTTGTGAAAGTCACAATATTTCGACCTATCACGCTGTGCGCCCTTTCTTAAAGACGAAGGTCTTTGGGCCGAGCGTAAGTCAGTCTGCATTGTTTCCCGAAGGATTTGACTCCTTGGAACAGTTAAAGGAGTGTATTCCTGAAATTTATTCCTCGGAGGTATCCTTCGGTCCCGATCATTCCTGTCCTGTCTTCCACCAAAACGTTCGTCACGTTTTTGTTTGCTCTAACCTTGAGGGTCAGCTCGTTGCCTATCGTCTCTGAATTTCTGGCCTTTGTGGAATTCCTCCAAGTTGATGAATTTATTCGACCTTTGTCTCAGCTCGGCCATATCCTTTGGAGGTTTCCCAATCAGTTATTTTCTAAAGTCCCCCGGTTGTAAACCCTGTGTAAATAATAATACTGCCACACCTGGCTCCAGTCGAGGAACGGAACTAGCTTCTGTATGGAAGCGTGATAAGTAATCCTTCAATGGTTCATCTTGTTTTTGTGTGACTGCAGCCAGTGTATGATCGGATTTGGGCTGGATGCAGTTGGCTGTGTATCTGTTTAGAAATGCACGTTTCATCTCTTCCCAAGAATTGATGGAATGTCGAGGGAGAGACGAATACCACCGTAGTACCGAAGGTTCAAGGGTCATGGAAAAAGCTCGGCATTTCATCTGATCGCCACCTCCATAATAATTCATAGCCCCCTGGTAAGAAACTATACGATCAACTGGGTCAGTCAGGCCGTTGTAATGTGGTACAATGGATGGACCTAAGTATCCATGAGGGGTTTCAAAGTCCATGATATATGGGGTAAATGGATGGCCAGGGTGGAAATCATCCTGATCGTAATTTACAACTGGGTTAGTATGGAAATTTTGAGGTGGAGGAAGTTGCATTACGGGGAGAGGCTGAGGATTCGAAGTTTGGGTTATTTGGTTATGAGGGTGCATGGCAGTTGGTTGGTTTTGACCGATCGTTGTCATTGCTTGTTGTTGAAGGTCGGCGATTGCTCGGCCTTGCTGCTCAATTTCTGTCTATTGAGTATGTTAATCATCTCTTGCTCACGAGCACGAGCTAATGCAGTTGTGGCATAAGATCTACTAGTGGAATGGCTATGGCGGGAATTACCATGGGCGGTTCTTCCAGGGTTTAACCTAGTTCTAGGGGTTATGCTTATATGGTCAGGGTTGGGTTGGACAGGTGGGTTAGGGGTTTGGCGGGTATTTCTACCATGATGTGCTTGGGTTCCAGTAGATCTGGCTGTATTACGTGTAGTCGGGGCTGTGCTACTTGAATCACCATGGGTGGAGGGAGGTGGTGTAGGAGGGGGTAGTGGAGGTGGTGGGGGTAATATTGTTCGTAAAACTTGAAGGGGTCGGGGATTGCTCCCAGCTCTAGGATGAGGAGATTGTGGTGTTTGGGAATGGGTGGCGTGATGTCCACTATGATTTTGGCTACGATTTGGGGGTAGGTGACTTTGTGAATTACTCGGTGGTTGCGGATTATCTCGTGCTCCAGAGTGAGACGCGCGTGGTAGTTTTAAGTTATTCACACGATTCAGGTTGAGAATATCATGCAAATCACCCGCAGATTGCGGCTGCGGATCATTGTTGGTAGCGTTTTTGGGTCTGCCACGAGTGCGGCCAATGCGATCACGAAGATCGCCAACTTGACTTCTGGTGGTGACCATGGTGGTGGTGGGAATGATATGTTACTCGATCCCCACAGACGGCGCCAATGTCGTGTCCTTAACCAAAATCAGACTTGGAGCTATAGAAGAGCCCGAAGAATGATTCCAATCAAGAAATTAATGTAGGACTCTTTAGGATTTCTGTGTATCCAGTTGGGATATACAGGTTCTCCCTAGTCAACAATCGTGTGTGCTTGTGTCAACTTAGGGATGAGAAGACGTACCTTAGCCCCTATAGCATGGTGGTTCTTATAGGGGATTACCTGTGTGTAATGGGCCATTCTGATGAGCCTTCTGGAGAGGAAGAATTCAAGTAGGATTCGTAGAGGGTACAATAAGATCATATCCATAAATCCCGTAGATGATAGACTTAATCCAACACTGTTTTTATCTAACCAAGAGTCGTGGGAATCTAGGAGAGGTAGTTAGGCTTTGATGAGACTGTGAACGATAACGATAAGGATGAAAATCCTGTGCTTGGGATTAATCTCATTAGTGTGAACCCTCTCTGTAGAAACCCAATTTGCTCGGTGCAACTTTCCGACCGTATGCCTTGTTCCAGTGTCTAACTGGTCGGACCAAGGTGGCTTTGGTCGGGAAATGCTCGGTATATAGGTTAGTTAGTTGATATACATATATATTTAAGTATGCGATGGTTAATTGGCTTTCTCTCCATGACCAAGCAGTATGGCTGGGAGAAGAGCTGATAACGATCGAATTGCTGCCGTGTTGGAAACTCTGGTTCAACTGCAGCAGAATCAAGCGCAGGCTCAGCAGAACCAGGCTGAGAACCTCGCTCAGAACATAGCCGCAGCCGCAGCAGCTGCAGCCCTTCAGCCTCAACCTCCGGCTCCGGTCGAGATCGACTGGATGAGCCGATTTAGGAAGAATGAACCGCCTCGGTTTGAAGGAGGATACAATCTTGATGGAGCCCAAAGATGGCTCCAAGATGTGGAAAAGATCTTCCGATCTCTGCAAACGCCCTATGAGTACTGGGTGAGGTTAGCTGAATTCTTGTTGACTGGTGAAGCCGAGCACTGGTGGGAACAACAGAGTCGAGGACTGGAAGCGACTAATCAAGCCATTACTTGGGATTTGTTCCGAACCCGATTCCTCGGTAACTACTTTCCCGAAGATGTTAGAAGGGAAAAGGAACTCGCGTTCCTCAAGCTGGAACAGAGGAACTTGAGTGTTGGAGAATACGTCGCTCAATTCGAGGATTTGATCCGTTATTCAGGAAGCTACCGAGATGCCGATGAGCGCACCAAGTGCATCAAGTTTGAGTCTGGTCTCCGTGATGATATTCGGCTCGCATTCGAATATCAGAATGTGGCCAATCTCTCGCAACTGGTGAACATGGCTAGCACCTATGAGAAGGGGCTCAAAAGGAAGGCTGATGGGAAGCGAAACAAGTCGGCACAGAAAACAGTGGGTCCAATCAGGGGGAAGGGAGCTGTTTCGAGGTCTGCTCCCTATGTGAATCCGAGCTCCAGAATGTCAACAGCTCCGAGGAACAGTGGTCAGATGGTTGTTGTTCCTGGCCCCTATCCGATATGTCAACACTGTGGAATGCAGCACAGGGGAGAATGCTGGAGTCTGGATTCGAGCAGAACAAGAGGATCCTGTTTTCGCTGTGGAAAGACTGGTCATTTTGCAGCTCGGTGTACTGAGAATATTGTGAAGGAAGAGGTCAATGTGGCGAAGGCACAACAGGCTGGTGTTAACCGATCAATGCTGAGAGACAAAGTTTATACCATGGATGGTGAAGAAATGACGGATGCTGACGAGCTGATCCGAGGAACTTGTCAAGTAAACAGCATCACGTGTGCTGTGTTATTTGATTGTGGAGCCACACATTCTTTCATTTCCCTTGACTGTATGAACAAACTAAAACTATCCCCAGTAGAAATGCCCTATAAACTATCCATTTCTACCCCAACCAATTCTTCCGTAATCACTTCCCAAATGTGCTTGAAGTGTCCTATCAAAGTATTAGGCCGAGAGTTTAAAGTCAATTTGATTTGCCTGCCCCTAACTAACTAGGTATTATCCTTGGCATGGATTGGATGTCTCAACACCATGTCCTGCTCAACTGCCGAGATAAAATTGTCATCTTTAGTGGCTCTTCTGTTGCAAAGTTAGAGGCGACAGAGGAACCAACCATAGACCAAATTCCTGTAGTCGGTGAATTCCCAGAGGTTTTCTCGGATGATATGCCTGGCTTACCGCCGAGAAGGGAAGTAGAGTTTAGTATAGACCTCATTCTAGGAGCTGGCCCAATTTCAATTGCTCCGTACAGAATGGCACCTCCCGAGCTAGAAGAGCTTAAGAAACAGCTGGAAGAACTTTTGGCCAAGAAGTTAATTAGACCGAGCGTGTCACCCTGGGGAGCTCCGATCCTGTTTGTTAAAAAGAAAGATGGTAGCCTCAGAATGCGTACTAATTATAGGAAACTCATCGCGGTAACAGTGAAGAACAAATATCCCCTCCCTCGGATTGATGACTTGTTAGATCAACTTAAGGGAGCAGTGGTATTTTCAAAGATAGACCTCCGATCAGGGTACCACCAGATCCGTATTCGAGAATAAGACATTCCGAAGACAGCTTTCAGGACGAGATATGGGCATTTTGAGTATGTGGTTATGCCCTTTGGACTTACCAACGCCCCTGCCATCTTTATGGACTACATGAATAGGATCTTCCGACCCTATCTAGATTCGTTTGTGATAGTCTTCATCGACGATATCCTTATCTACTCCAGAAGTCCGAGCGAACATGAGAAGCACTTGAGAACGGTACTACAGGTCTTGAAGGACAATGAGCTTTATGCCAAGCTCTCTAAGTGCAGTTTTTGGCTCAAAGAGGTTCATTTCCTCGGTCATGTAATATCCGAGCACGGTGTTGCGGTTGATCCCTCCAAGGTGGAAGCTGTGCTCAAGTGGGAGAGACCTAACTCGGCAACTGAGATCAGAAGCTTTCTTGGTTTTGCAAGATACTACAGGAGATTCATTGAAGGGTTCTCTAAACTGGCTCTACCATTGACCTCGTTAACCAAAAAGGATGCGCCTTACCAGTGGTCCGAAGAGTGTGAACAGAGCTTTCAAGAGCTAAAGAAAAGATTGACGAGTTCGCCAGTGTTGATTTTGCAGATCCGACCAAAGCCTTTGACGTGTTTTGTGATGCCTCAATGTAGGATCTCGGCTATGTGTTGATGCAACAGGGAAAACTGGTGGCTTATGCCTCCAGACAGCTTCGACCGCATGAACAGAATTACCCCACCCACGATCTTGAATTAGCAGCTGTGGTGTTTGCCCTTATGATTTGGTGACACTACCTGTATGGAATGAAATTTGAAGTGTTTAGTGACCATAAGAGTCTCGGCTATCTGTTCGACCAGAAGGAATTAAACATGAGGCAGCACAGATGGGTGGAATTCTTGAAAGATTACGATTTCAACTTGCACTATCATCCTGGAAAAGCCAACGTTGTGGCCGACGCACTGAGTAGAAAGAGCCTTCATTTGAGAAACATGATGGTCCGAGAGAAGCAGTTGATGCAGGAGTTTAGTGATCTTAACCTCGGGATACAAAAGAGGAAAAACAGCGTCGTACTGGAAATGCTGCAAGTGACAAACGATTTTGTGGGTTTTATCAAGGAAAGACAAGTTGCCGACGTGGAACTCCAGAAACTGCTGGAAAGAGCAGGAGACAAGGATGAACCCGATTTCGTTAAAGGATCCGACGGTCTCATACGATTTCGGGATCGAGTTTGCGTTCCCCTAGACTTTGAAGTCCGAAGAGAGTTAATGGAAGAAGCCCACAAAACGAAGACGAGTCTTCACCCAGGAGCCACAAAGATGTACCAGGATCTGAAAAGGTTGTTTTGGTGGCCGAAGTTGAAGGTCGACGTGGCGGATTATGTGTCTCGGTGTTTAACATGCCAGAAAGCCAAGATTGAGCACTAGAAACCAGGAGGATTACTCAAATCTTTGGAGATTCCGCAATGGAAGTGGGACAACATTTCGATGGATTTTGTGTCGGGTCTCCCAAGAACGAGATCTGGACAGGAAGCCATTTGGGTTGTGGTGGACCGACTTACAAAATGTGCCCATTTCCTGCTGATCAGCATGAAGTACATCCTGGAGAAGCTAACGCAATTGTACATAAAGGACATTGTCAGACTTCACGGTGTTCCGAGCAGCATAGTGTCCGATCGTGACCCTCGTTTCTTATCCCAATTTTGGCAGAGTTTGCAGCAAGCCATGGGTACAAAGTTGAGGTTCAGCACAGCTTATCATCCTCAGACCTATGGACAATCCGAGCGCACCATTCAGACTCTTGAGGATTTGCTGAGGACATGTGTGCTTGAACAGTCGGAAAGCTGGGAAACGCTTTTGCCATTGGTCGAATTTACCTACAACAACAATTTCCATTCAAGTATCGGGATGGCTCCTTTTGAAGCATTGTATGGTCGGAAATGTCGAACGCCGCTGTGCTGGTTCCAGATAGGAGAAAACTTGTTGATTGGTCCTGACATTGTACATGAAACAATCGGGAAGATCCGAATGATACAAGGGAAGATGAAAGCAGCGCAAGACCGATAGAAGAGCTATGCCGACAAGAGAAGAAAACCCTTGAATTTCATTGAGGGAGATCATGTGTTTCTTCGAGTATCCCATGTAACGGGTATTGGCTGAGCTATCAAATCAAAGAAGTTGACCCCTCGGTTTGTCGGATCATACCAGATATTGGAGAAAGTCGGACCAGTAGCTTACAGAATTGCCTTACCTCCACACTTGTCTAAGCTCCGTGATGTATTTCACGTCTCGCAACTCAGGAGATACATCCATGACCCCTCGCATGTGATAGCAGTGGACAAGTTACCACTAAGAGACAACCTGACCTTCGAGATCCTTCCAGTCAAAATTGAGGACAAACAAGTCAGACGGCTCAGAGGGAAAGAAATCTCTTTGGTCAAGGTTATCTGGAATCGGAACAATGTGGAAGAAGCTACATGGGAACTCGAAGAGAAGATGAAGCTATCATATCCGCAGCTATTCAATACCGACTAAATTTTGAGGATGAAATTTTTGTAAGTGGGAGAGGAATGTAACATCCTGAAAACCAATATCAATATAATAAATTCATATATAAATATATTTATATATTTATACATAGATGTTTATTTAAGGATAGAATTAAGCCGTAGAAATCGTATAGGGTCGTGAGATAATAGGGAGTTTAGGCCGACCAGAGAAGTAGATGTAGGGCCTCGGACCGATCCCTGCCGAGCTAAACGAAGCGCGAGCTAAAGAGCTAAGTGGGAATGGAACGTGAACTCTGTTGTCAGCTCGGATTAGCCGACCTCAACGCATCTCACATTATTATCCGAGAAGGAGGCTCGGACTACTGCTATTCCTCTATACCGAGCCGACGTATCCTTGCTCCACCGTGATAGCTCATGTTGAGCTGTTGGTCCTTTGGGTTTTGTGCCATCTGTACGGTTGTCGCTGTCATTGCTTTATGTCCTTTTCAAGTCACTGTTCATGGCTTCCTTTAGAAGCCAATGAATTCTATCCACATACTTTGACTTCTCAAAGAAGCCTCCAATGAGAACCACACAAATATTCTTCCTAAAAGAATAAAAGAGAACCAATACACAACATAGCACATTTTTCTCTCTCTTTCTCCTCCGCCTCCCTCTTTTTCTCTGAAGTTCCAGCACCAACAAACCCCAACATATTTTCTCTCTCTTCTCACTCACGCACATCCCTCTCTTCCACCAAGTGCTACTAACCGGAAACCCTTCTTCTTCCCGTTTCGGACGTTTCCCTAGACCGTCGTGGTGTTGAGTTTGCAGCTAGGAGTAAAGGGTGCAAGAGGTGTTAAGCTAAAGGAGTCAAGCAACAAGGTAAGCCATTCTCAAACTCTAAACTCTTATCTCTCACGGTTTGAGGTAAGGAGCGAGTGTTACCTCTACTTGAGTTTGGGTTTCTAGGATGTTCATAACGGGTGCTAAGAGTGGGTGTTAGATGAGGGAATGAATCTAGGATAATATTAGAGAAAATGGGTAAAAAGGGGTAATGGAAACTAATGAACGAATTAGTAAAAACAAATTGTTAGTGGAGAGGGAACATAGTTTCTGATATCTGCTATATGTTTTGCTTAAATGGTTTACTGACTAAATGCTTTGTTTATGTTGTTGTGGCTGAATAAATGTTTATGATGAAGTGATGATTTTTACTTATGTCTCATGTTAGAATCTGTCTGTGGCCGAGCTATGAGAAATTGAGTATGGGTGAAAGAGATGATAGATAGGGCAAGTAGAAGGGAACGGTTAGATGGCTAAGCCGAGAGAGGCCGAGCTAATGAATGGTTAAAAAGAAGAGGAATTAAAAGAGAAATGGTTGTGTGATCGGGTCATAGAAGACGCGTACTGGGTGCGTGCATTGATCGCGTCAGACGCATACTGGGTATGTGCAGCTGTAAGACGGGTACTGGGTACTCGTAGTTATGATTCACACAAGGTTCCGAGCACGGAATCGGTGGAATGTGGTCCTGGTCATAGAAGACGCGTACTGGGTGCATGCATTGATCGCGTAAGACGCCGAGATGCGCAGCTGTAAGACGGGTACTGGGTACTCGCAGTTATGGACACTCCTTACTCCATAGAATGATCGGCGGTGGTGTTCCTGGTCATAGAAGATGCGTACTGGGTGCGTGCATTGATCGCGTCAGACGCATACTGGGTATGTGCAGCTGTAAGACGGGTACTGGGTACTCGCAGTTATGGACACTCCGACATCCGACCCTAAATGGTGTAAGACATGCACTGGGTGTATGCATCCGAGAAGAGTAAAAGACTGTAATCCATGTAAAAGATGATAATGGAATAATGTGATCGAGATAGAGATAGATTGCCGAGGTAGGAGAGTAGTGGCCGAGAAACCAAGTGTAGGAATTAAGAAAAGAGTATAAGGGGAATCAATCGGTCGAGCCGAGGTATAAAGGGTATGTAATGTATATAATGGATAATAACATGGACCGAGCTAAATGATATTGTATGCATGTGATATTGTTTGATTACTTGTTATTTATATGCTAATTGACTACTTGTGTTTGGCTTGGTAGTTCGGTATGTCATGCTAGAAACTGCTTACTTATGTTCTGTGTAATGCTCACCTCCTTACCATTTTTCAGGTACTGAGCCCGAGCAGACGCAGTCCCTGGCCGAGCAGGTTCACTCTCCCTCACATGGAGAGTAAGTTATAGAGTCGGAGAAATTAGTTGGGTCTCGGCCAGTTGGGCCGAGCTAAGACATTGCTTTTGTACTTTTTGTATTGGGCTTACTTGACCGAATGTAATTAAACTATGCTTTTATGCTTTGATGTACTAAGTCTTCCGCCTTTAACTCTGATGATTTTGGTATTAATGGAAAGAAATATTATGTTGGCAGTTATCACCATTGCTTTAAAAAGAAATTTTTAAATCCTAAGTTTCGGTTTTAAGGGTATTATTTATATAGGGTGTTACAATTGTTCTAGGTGGAACTAAGCTATAAGTGATCAGGACTTAAGAGCCAAGGGATTGTAGTACGTTCCACATTGCAAACTAGAATAATACTGTCGCCCCCTTGATCAAAATTTGAAACAGTGAGAGGGAACCTGAACGAGGCGGGAAGTCGAATGGTTTTGGGTTTAAAGTATTGATTGTCATAATGGTTGGCCCGTACGGTTGTGACCTTGACATACACCTTGTGATTTTCTCGGTTGTTCGACCTGCGTAGGTTAAGGTTCCTGTATGTCCTGTTTGCTTCCGTTTAGGTTCGGATGGATTGGAGGAGAAGTACGTGTGCTAATGAAATCCACAATGGCAATTTCCTAATTTCCCCGTCATTGATGGACACGATATAATAAGACTTAATAAGAGAAAAGAGTTAATAATATAATGAAGTTGAGATTTTAATAATTGAGGAAGGAGACAGTAAATTAAGTAAGAAGCCAGCAATCAATAGAAAGAGATGATTCAGAAAAGAAAAAGGGCGGAATAAAGTGTTGTGATTGGGTAGTAGGTGCCTAAGAAAGTAAGAGAGATTGTTGATATTGATGTTGAATGAAAGTCAAAATTGTCATGAGTAAGAATGAGAAATATCTAAGAGAATGTGAAAATGAGTTTCAGTGTTATACATTTTAATTGTTGTGTTTTATCTGCTTAATTGTTTAAGTGCCAAATATAAATCCACATAGTCGACATCTCAATGTTTGGATTGCTTACTCTCTCTGTTCTGTGTGTTCTTTGTTGAAAATAAATGGTAAGTTCAGGTGGGCGATGTATCTAGAATGTTGAAGGCTAGGGAAACCGGCAAGGTAGGATGGTTGGGTGGCAGGATGCCCTTCCCGAGGAAGTTAGCATCTTGGGACCCTCCTTGTGGTAACTCGCAAGAAACGGACGATGATGGCAAATTTATTCCTTGGTGGCGCCACAGGGTTCAGATTGGACCGGATGCGGATCTAGCTTCTCGAGTCATGACGTTGGAAGGATGGGAATTCGACCTTGGAAGTTACGCATCGTCGGAGGAGCTGAGATACAATGACATCTAGGAAGGAGAAGATGAATGGGAAGATGAGGATGTGAGTGAAGAAGGAACAGGAATAGGTTGGGATTGGAAGGAGTCCTCTGAAGCGGCGACGGAATCTGTGTCCTCGGTGGAGGACGTTTCTAGTCCCTAGTGTTGGTATCATTTATATTTCCGTCCCTTTTATGAGTACCGGATAACCTTGTGAGGAACATTATGTATTTTGCTGTAAAACTGAACTAATTTTGGAAACTATGACACTCTAATGGGGCTATTAAATGTCTTATGAAACAATGAATATTTTGGAAATGGAAATTGTTTTATGAAATTGCAGTGTGGGTTCCAAAGCGTGATGTGGGTAACATTCCGATTTGGAGTCTTCCAGGTGACATGATACATATTCATAATATTTTAGTTAAAGAATATTATTTTTTATAAAAGCATTAGTGTGTTCATGTTACTGAGCAAAAAAAAATCTGGCTCATATTTTTCAATATTATTTTAAAATGAAGGAATAATTTATGTTCTAAATCGGGGTGTTTGATTTGGGTCCAATATATGATGTTTTGAGCATGATTTAGACTCCCTTTTTTTAATGGATTTGGCTTGTTTCTCTTGTAAATTTCGGACTTTTTGTATAGTTTTTAGGAAGTTGGGTAATTTAGATTCCTTTGAGATCCGTTTTATGTATGTTTCAGGTACTTTCGGAGCTTAATTGAAGAAAATAATTATGGAGCTGAAAAGAGAATGAAAGGATCTTGAAAATGGCTCAAAAACGGAGCGAAACGGAGTCGGAGCAGGGTCCACACGCCCAGGCGTTGAGCTCCTCACGTCCAGGCGCGCGACCCCCGTTGATCAGCCTAATAACTATATGATTTTTCTTTGGTACCCTGCATTAATTTCATGATTCGTTGTTAGTACCTTAGGAATTTTGAATAAGCAATTGAAAGGAACGATTAAAAAAGTGAGTGAATGGTACAAAGTGTTGTAAGTCTACTTCTCTTCCATAAAAAAAATGAAAATAAAAAATAAATAAAGAGAAATTTGGAAGAGAGTAGAGAAAAAATTGAAAAAGAAAAGAAGTATGAAATTGATTGTGAGTTGATTGTGAGTCCTCTTTTGTATTCATTGCTCATTCATGATTTTTACGGGAAATTTGTTTTTTGCATTTTGCCCTTAGTTTTATCCTTTCTTTCTTTATTCCCACCTAAAACTTTTAGCCATGGCCTCATTACAACCAAATATAAGACCTTTTGATTTTTGTGTGAATTCAATAATTTCAGTGGAGATTTGGGTCTATGGTCAAGCTTATGGTAACACATTGTCATTGTATGAACTTGAGTGAACTACATATATATAATACCCTTTATACACATGAGAGATATACACTGTGAGGTTGAGAGTGTTCACTAATCATTGGTTCTTGTTGAGTTTGTGTCTCTAACCAGGTTTTGATTGTATGAGTTGCTTGTGAAAATAAGTGTCTGAGTCTGTGAGTCGAAGTCCTAGATTAGGTGTGTAAATTTTGATTTAGAGGTTAGTCTTGTGTTCTAGATTTTTTATTTTACTTTTGCCTAGGACATGCAAAATACTAAGTTTGGGGGAGTGATTTGGGTCCAATATATGATGTTTTGAGCATGATTTAGACTCCCTTTTACCATGGATTTGGCTTGTTTCTCTTGTAAATTTAGGACTTTTTGTATAGTTTTTAGGAAGTTAGGTAATTTAGATTCCTTTGAACGTTTTGATCCATTTTGTGTATGTTTCAGGTACTTTCGGAGCTTAATTGAAGAAAATAATTATGGAGCTGAAAAGAGGATGAAAGGATCTTGAAAATGGCGTAAGAACGGAGCGAAACGGAGTCGGAGCAGGGTCCACACGCCCAGGCGTTGCGCTCCTCACGCCCAGGCGCGCGACCCCCGTTGGTCAGCACTTCATCATACCTGTGCGCCCAGGCGTGAGGTTCTGGGCGCCCAGGCGCGCGTGAGTCGCAGAAGGTTTCTGACCAGTTTTGCTTCCTATCAATTGGGATTAGTTTTCTACTTTAAATATAGGTTTTTCCATTAGGCTTAGGTAGACTTTTCAGAGCCAAATAAGAGATTAGAATAGAATTAGTATTATAAAAGAAAGGTTGTTCTGCAATTGAGAGCAAGGAGACAAGGCACAAGGATTGAAGATTGGAAGATTGAAGATCTCTTGGGGGTAAATTAATTATTGTCTATAATGATTTGTTTTTCGCATCCTTGTACTTCTTCTTCCAATATATATAATTGAACCTCTTGTTAGGAATAGGGTGGATTTGTGTGGATCTTAATTTGGCTATTTATTCATGAATTAATGTTTTTCCTTTTAAATCAATTGATTGGTTGTGTTTTAATTACAATTCATAGAATTAGCTACTTTATGTATGTCTTTGGTAATCTGAACCTTAATTGGAAAATTAGGATTAAGATTAGGCCTTTCAACCAAACAATATAATTATTCAACTCGTAGGAATACTTTTGGGTAATTGTATAACTCATATAAATTAGAACTCACTTAATGGATTAAGGGGTAAGAAACATAAAAGGCATGAGAGATCTAGCTTTTATTGTTTCTGGAGTTTTTGATTTATTGGAAAACATATTTTCATAATTAATAACCTTATCCTACAATGCAACCAAGTTCCTAACCTTTTCCATATTTGCTTCTAAAACCTTTTTGTTTTCTGATTTGTTTCATTCTTTTAATTCTACATTCCTATCTCTAAACTCAAAACCAATACAAGTTATACATAGTAATCGCAATTAGGTGAAAGAAATTAGAAATAATTTGCAATCCCCTGTGGAACGATAATTTACTTACTCTTTATTACTTGTAACCCGGTATACTTGCCGGTAGTCCAACAAGTTTTTGGCGTCGTTGCCGGGGATTGAAATTCGATTCTAATATTTTTTCGGTACCTTTTTGTAATTACTTGTGTAACTTGTCCCTTTTCATGTATAACTATAGTTTTAATAATCATTTCGATTGTGATAGATTTATTTCAGATCTCTATCCTCCATACTATTATGCACAAAACATAAGTGATAGGAAAACTTCATTGGAAATAGCCTTAGAGAAATTAGAAGCTACAACTAAGAAAATTTTTTATGTGGAGCCAATACCTGTGGAGAAAGCTCCATGGGAAATAGCTTTAGAGAAATGTGCTCAAAGCACTAAAGATTTTGTTGAACAAGTTAGAAACGATTGCCAAATCTTAAGTGCTAGTAGAAAGAACCTTCAAATGCAAGTTGAACACATTTTAAAGCAATTAGATGAAGAGTCACAAGCATCACCAATAATGTTTGACTCTCTTCAAAGAGAGGAAAAAGGGGTGGTGATGGATGTGACCAATGATGAAACTCCTATGGAGGAGCAAATTGAGAAAAATGTGCATAATGAGTTTGAGGAAGTGGACCAAGATAAAAGAATAGAAGGTGTGAATATGGTAGAAAAATTTGATCCACCCTTGCATGATGAATTTATAGCAATTAAAAATTTGGTCAAATCTTTTGCATTCTTGAATGACTCAATATTTTTCCACTATATTCAACCTCTGTGCTTTCATGAAAAATCTAAAAAACAATCTAAATCATTGTTAAACAATAGGGAACCTAAAAAGGTAGTTTTCCTAATTCATGGAATTTACACTTTCATGAATGGGAAAAGAAATAACTTGTCTGAGATGATGCATGGAGTAAGGAATGCACCTTTTGACCCTGGTGGGATTGAAATTATTTTTGAAATTTCCTTACTCCACCATCATCATCCAGATTTTGCCCCATGGGATGTGGGAATAACTTGTTATTGTTGCATCACATGGGATTTAACCTATAGAATTTGGGATCCTGGTGGATTCTTTGTAATTATGTAGTAGTGTAGGTTTTTTTTAGTTAGTTTGTGAATAAAGAGTTTAGAGATTTCTATGTAACTTCTAATGAGGTGCTTCTGACACTATTTTTAGTTGTTCATGTGACACAGGTGAATAAGTTTGGGGGAGTTTCCTCCATGGTGCATCAAGAGAGAATGTTGTGCTACAAAGGGAAGTTTCTAACTCCTTGCATTTATTTTAACTTTTATTTTGTAGTTTAGGTTAGATTAGTTTGCTTGAGGACAAGGCAACCTCTAGGTTTGGGGGAGTGGACAAAATAAAAATTTTTCAAACTTGAATTTTTCTCCAATTTTTGGTGTTGGTTTGTGTCCTTGGTAGGAGTAGGTAATTATTCTAGACTTAGGACTGTTTTTCTGATGATAGGTGTAAATACTTAGTTTAGGATTAGACTCATTGACTTTTGATATTGATTTGATTGAGCTGTAAATATTTTTGAGATTTGGTTATTTTGACAAACTTTTTGAGAATTTGTGATTAGCGGACTGACCTTTAGCCTAGTGAGTTATTTGAGCCTAAACACTGAGGGGTATGATTTATTGAATTATTTTAATTTGAAACCCCTATTTCTTTCATGAGTGTGTTCACATTGGCTTTGTGTTCTAGAACTTGACCCGTGACCATTTTGAAATTGATAATTTTTGGTAGAAGTAAAATCTTCATTCACACTTGCTAAATTCAAAACATACATAATAGCATTTATAAACTCCCCACCTACTATGTAGGGTTTGAGTTCAAAAAGCTAAGATTACATTATTTCATTTAAAATCCTATCCACTAGAATTCTATTAGTCCAATTTCTAAACTTTGGACATACAAAAGAAATTCTAAAAGCTAACTCTTTCTTGGCCAAACTAAATACTTGATCTGGTCTTCTTTCTTTGTGAGTGAATTGCCTCCTATTCCTTTCAATCCATATGCTGTACACGATAGCTGCCATTGCAGCAAATATAAATCTCCTTCTGGTTCGCTCTTTAAAAGAATGTTGCAGCCATTTACACCAATTATCAAAAGTGTAATACCAATTGTCTAAGCAGCACCAGTTTGCCATATATTCAAGCAGCGCTTTACTCCAATGGCAATTGAAGAACAAATGGTCGCGAGTCTCTAAGGCATTGTTGCACAACACACATCCAGGTTGGATATGCAAGAAATTCCTAAGGAAATCTTTTGTTCTAAGCTTGTCCTGCACCATCAGCCACATAATAAAGTTGTGCTTAGGAATTGAAAAAGTATTCCAGAAATTTTATATAGTGGAAATCTTTCTTGAGGCCCAATCAAAAACTTGTAGCCCTCCTTAATTAAGTAAGGATGATTCAGGCTCCAAGTCTCATTCACATAACCAGTTCTGAATAGATCTCTTGTCTTCAGGATTTGGTTCCAATGCCAGCTTGAGTTCATTGATTGTTGGCAAAGCCAGAAGTCTCTTTGCTTGATGTAAACTGTGCATATCCACTTCACCCAGAGATTATATTTTTTTAGAGCCAACTTCCATACTTGCTTTCCCAATGCTGCCCTATTCCATAGAAGGATGTTTTGGAAACCTAGTCCACCACATTTTCTGTTCTTGCATAGCTTACTCCAAGCTATAGCAGCTCTAGGTCTGCCTATAGCATTTACTCCCCAAAGGAAGTCTATGCACTTCTGTTCAATGCCTCTAATCACACTCTTTGGGATGATAAACACTGTGGCCCAGTATGTATGTAATGTCAATAGCACTGAGTTTATTAATTGAGCTCTGCCTTGATAGGACAGGTGCCTTGTTCTCCAAGTCTTCAATCTCTTGGTAATTCTATCCACCAAACATTCACAAGTATTCTTGGACCATTTCCTTGCAGTGATGGGCAGTCCCAAGTATTTGAAAGGGAAGCTACCTTTCTGAAAACTAGTTAATTGTTGGGCAAGGTTCTGCTGGTCTTCCTTCATTCTAGCCATATAAATACTGGATTTCTGCTGGTTTGCAAACAAACCCGACCTGCTTGATAACTCCTTGAATGCATTCATCATAATTCCTACACTGCTAGCATTCCCTTTACAAAACATCATCAAGTCATCAGCAAATGCCAAGCTCACCAGCCTTGTCTCCTTGCAGAGAGGATGGAATCTGAAATTGGGATTCATTGCAGCTGTCTTCAACTTTCTTGAAAGCATCTCCATTGCTAAGACAAAAACAAGGGGTGAAACTGGATCCCCTTGTCTTAGCCCCCTACTACTTCTGAACCTCTCCTTCTTCACTCCATTGATTAAAAGATTGAAGGAAGGAGTGGTAATACACTGCATTAGCCATTGAGTAAACTTGATTGGAAATTTTAGGCCTTCAAGCATTCTGGCAATGAAATTCCAGTCCAGCATGTCATATGCCTTTCTGATATCTACTTTCATCAGACACCTTGCTGAGACATTCCTCCTCCTATACAACCTCAGAAGCTCTTGAGTGATTAAAATGTTATGACATATAGATCTGCCACTAACAAAAGCAGACTGGTTCTCATCAATTAGCTCATGTAACACACCCTGCAGTCTACTACACAGAACTTTAGATATAGCTTTATAGACAGTATTACAAAGTGAAATAGGCCTATAATCATTCACTGTACTAGGAAAATCAGTTTTAGGATTTAGGACAATATTAGTGCAGTTAACTTCCCTGAGGAGCTTTCCAGTGTGGAAAAACTCTTGTACAGCTGCAATGCAATCTGATGCAATAATAGGCCATGCCTTCTTGAAAAATCCTGCTCCATACCCATCAGGCCCAGGGGATTTGTCACTTCCCATACTCATAAAGCTGTGAGCAATCTCAGTTTCAGTTACTGGTGCTATAAGCTTCAATTGTTGTTCCACAGTGAGAACTTTGCCTTGATTAATATCTTCTTCTGTTATGCTCCAATTAGAAATTCCTCCATTAAGTAAGTTTTGATAGTAGCTCAGGAACACTCTATCAATGTCCTCCTGGTTTGTGCATAAATCTCCATGCTCATCTTTCACTGATAATATTCTGTTTCTATACTGTCTCAATTTGATTGCTGAATGGAAAGCCTTTGTATTCTGGTCTCCCTCCTTCAACCAAAGCTCTTTTGACTTCTGTCTCAAGAAACTGAGTGCATAATCATCAACTTTTGCATACTCAGTAGCAGCCTCTTTCTCAACTTTTTGGAAGTTAACATTCAATGGATCCTCTGCAAGATTTGCTTGTGCCTCAAGTAAAATTTGCCTACACTGATCCTCCCTTCTATATATGGCATGAAATTTTCTACCATTCAGATCCTTCAAAGGTGTTTGTAAGGCTTTTAGCTTCCTCATAAGAATGAACATTGAAGTGCCAGTGAATCTATTTTGAGACCAATTCTCCTCCACCATACTCATGAATTCATCATCCATTGTGAGAATATTAAAGAACTTGAAGCCATGTGTTCTATGCATAGGGTTGAGCCTCCACTTTATCACAATCGGAGAATGATCAGAGACTCCTTCTTGCATAAAAATTGTTTCTGCTTGAGGCCAATGTTGAATCCAAGAATCATTCACCAAGGATCTGTCTAATTTAGCCACAATTCAATCACTCCCCTCCTGTTTATTAGTCCAGGTAAACATGCAACCAAAGCAGCGCTGAAATCGATAATTGTTTGCATGCATTAAAATGATTAAGACACTTAGGATTGTGTTTTTGTGGCTTTCAACTGATTTGAATTGATAATAGTTCCCTTAGTTGCCCATTTTGAGCCTAATGACTATATGATTTTTCTTTGGTACCCTGCATTAATTTCATGATTCGTTGTTAGTACCTTAGGAATTTTGAATAAGCAATTGAGAGGAACGATTAAAAAAGTGAATGAATGGTACAAAGTGTTGTAAGTCTACTTCTCTTCCATAAAAAAAATGAAAATAAAAAATAAATAAAGAGAAATTTGGAAGAGAGTAGAGAAAAAAATTGAAAAAGAAAAGAAGTATGAAATTCATTGTGAGTCCTCTTTTGTATTCATTGCTCATTCATGATTTTTAAGGGAAATTTGTTTTTTTCATTTAGCCCTTAGTTTTATCCTTTCTTTCTTTATTCCCACCTGAAACTTTTAGCCTTGGCCTCATTACAACCAAATATAAGACCTTTTGATTTTTGTGTGCATTCAATAATTTCAGTGGAGATTTGGGTCTATGGTCAAGCTTATGGTAACACATTGTCATTGTATGAACTTGAGTGAACTACATATATATAATACCCTTGATACACATGATAGATATACACTGTGAGGTTGAGAGTGTTCACTAATCATTGGTTCTTGTTGAGTTTGTGTCTCTAACCAGGTTTTGATTGTATGAGTTGCTTGTGAAAATAAGTGTCTGAGTCTGTGAGTCGATGTCCTAGATTAGGTGTGTACATTTGGATTTAGAGGTTAGTCTTGTGTTCTAGAGTTTTTATTTTACTTTTGCCTAGGACATGCAAAATACTAAGTTTGGGGGAGTGATTTGGGTCCAATATATGATGTTTTGAGCATGATTTAGACTCCCTTTTACCATGGATTTGGCTTGTTTCTCTTGTAAATTTAGGACTTTTTGTATAGTTTTTAGGAAGTTAGGTAATTTAGATTCCTTTGAACGTTTTGATCCGTTTTGTGTATGTTTCAGGTACTTTCGGAGCTTAATGGAAGAAAATAATTATGGAGCTGAAAAGAGGATGAAAGGAACTTGAAAATGGCGTAAGAACGGAGCGAAACGGAGTCGGAGCAGGGTCCACACGCCCAGGCGTTGCGCTCCTCACGCCCAGGCGCGTGACCCCCGTTGGTCAGCACTTCATCATACCTGTGCGCCCAGGCGTGAGGTTCTAGGCGCCCAGGCGCGCGTGAGTCGCAGAAAGCCCAATTGGGCTGGTTTCTGATCAGTTTTGCTTCCTATCAATTGGGATTAGTTTTATACTTTAAATATAGGTTTTTCCATTAGGCTTAGGTAGACTTTTCAGAGCCAAATAAGAGATTAAAATAGAATTAGGATTATAGAAGAGAGGTTGTTCTGCAATTGAGAGCAAGGAGACAAGGCACAAGGATTGAAGATTGGAAGATTGAAGATCTCTTGGGGGTAAATTAATTATTGTCTATAATGATTTGTTTTTCGCATCCTTATATTTCTTCTTCCAATTTGTATAATTGAACCTCTTGTTAGGAATAGGGTGGATTTGTTTGAATCTTAATTTGGCTATTTATTCATTAATTAATGTTTTTCCTTTTAAATCAATTGCTTGGTTGTGTTTTAATTACAATTCATAGAATTAGCTACTTTATGTTTTTCTTTGGTAATCTGAACCTTAATCGGAAAATTAGGATTAAGATTAGGCCTTTCAACCAAACAATATAATTATTCAACTCGTAGGAATACTTTTGGGTAATTGTATAACTCTTAAAAATTAGAACTCACTTCAGGGATTAAGGGGTAAGAAACATAAAAGGCATGAGAGATCTAGCTTTTATTGTTTCTGGAGTTTTTGATTTATTGGAAAACATATTTTCATAATTAATAACCTGATCCTACAATGAAACCAAGTTCCTAACCTTTTCCATATTTGCTTCTAAAACCTTTTTGTTTTCTGATTTGTTTCATTCTTTTAATTCTACATTCCTATCTCTAAACTCAAAACCAATACAAGTTATACATAGTAATCGCAATTAGGTGAAAGAAATTAGAAACAATTTTCAATCCCCTGTGGAACGATAATTTACTTACTCTTTATTACTTGTAACCCGGTATACTTGTCGGTAGTCCAACAGTGTTACATAATGAAGAAACAAAAACCTACAAGTTGTACAATCCAGAAACTCAAAAGGTACTTATCAGTCGAGATGTTACTTTCGACGAAGATGGAGCATGAGATTGGTCAGGAAAGGAAAATGAGTTTTTGCCTGTACCGATAATAATAAATGAAGACGTTGAACAAGATAATAAAGGTGATGAGCATCCAAGAGATGTTATAGGAGCAGATGAAGCAGCATTTGAATCATCACCTCGTAGATATCCACAAAGGGAATGACATACACCTTCTAATTTTCAAGATTATGTAATTGGTAGAGATGAAGACCCAGAGGATAGGGAGGAAGAGGTTACCTACTATGCCTTATTCGCAGACTATGATCCAGTGACATATGAAGAAGCAGCCAGTGATGATCGTTTGATTGAAACAATGAATGAAGAAATTCGTGCAATTGAAGAATGACAGATATGAGTTAACAATACTTCCATAAGGAAAGAAGCCTATTGGTGTCAAGTGGGTGTATAAGACAAAATGCAATCCAAATGGTGAGGTAGATCACTATAAGGCAAGATCAGTGGCAAAAGGGTACAAACAGAAACCCGACATTAATTATTTTGAAGTATTTGCTCTTGTTACTAGATTAGATATGATACATATGATTCTCTCTCTAACAGCATAGAATAAATGGACAATATTCCAAATTGATGTAAAGCATGCTTTCTTAAATAATGTACTCGAAGAAGTCTACATTCGGCAGCCACTAAGTTATCAAAAACAAGGAGACGCAAAATAAGGTATAAAAATTAAAGAAAACATTATATGGATTGAAGCAAGCGCCTAGAGTCTGGTACACACGTATTGACACATACGTGATCAACAATGGATTTCACAGAAGTCCATATGAGAATGCTTTATATGTTATGTAAAACAAATAAAGCTGGAGATTTCATTATTGTTTGTTTATATATAGATGATTTGATATTCATTGGCAATAATTCAAAATTGCTAGCTGAATTCAAGAAAAACATGTCCACAAAATTTGTCATGATAAATATAGGCGTAATGTCGTATTTTCTAGGCATTGAAGTTAAGCAGACAAATGAAGGGAATTTTATATCTCAAAATAAATATGAAAAATATGTTTTGAAGAAATTCAAGATGGAGGCTTGTAAATATGCTGCCACCTATTGAGGAAAGACTAAAGCTTGTAAAAGAAAGTGGTGGCGATCTCGTCGATTCAACAAATTTCATAATGATAGTGGGAGGTCTCAGGTACTTAACAGCAACAAGACCTAACATAGTCTATGGAGTTGGGCTCATAAACAGGTTTATTGATCAACTAAATAAGGAATACATTATATCATAATAAATGTAATAATGGTATATAAAACATAATAATTCATCGATCAACTAAATAAGGAATACATTAATTTAATACTAATATATACATAAACAAATATAATATTTAAAAAATGGACAGTCTTTATCTACCAATGAATTTATGTCCAATGAAATAATGAATATTCTGATTTATCATTAATTATGTTCATAATAATACCATCAAACAAAAAAAGATCGAAATGTTTAATTATGATTTAATTTTGATTCATCATAATAAAGTAAATAATCATAATCATATAACAAATGTTAATTTATTCATTAAATAAATAAGGAATATCCAAGAAAAAAAAAATGTTATTTTTGATTCATGTAGGGAAGTTAAAATTTATCAACAAGATAATTTAGATTAATTTTTTTAAAGTGTATGGTTGATCTGAAACCCTTTCTTTTTGTGTAATTATTTTTCGTTGTTGTTTAATAATAATATTTAATTTATAATAAAAAAAATAATAATCATTACTTTAAAATATTTAATATATAAATTTTAAAATATTAATAATCCGTGCATTGCATGGAGAAAAAGCTAGTTTGCTATAATTGTTGTTTACGTTGATGATTTGAATATTATTGGAACTCCTGAAGAGCTTCCAAAGTCTGTAAACTAATTAAAGAAAGAGTTTGAGATGAATGATTTGGGACGAACAAAGTTTTGTCTCAAATTACAAGTGATATATTTAAAGAATAAAATTTTGGTATAACAAAAAACCTATACTACAACGGTTCTAAAGCGATTCTACATGGACAAATCACATCCATTATGTAGTCCAATGGTTGTAAGATCACTTGATGTGAACAAAGATTCTTTTACACCTAAAGAAGAAGACGGAGAACCGGCTATTTATTGGCAAATATCAAATCTTATCGATAATGTTGATGTAGGTTATTTATTTGAGCCCCATAATGGTCGATCACAAACTGGTTATTTATTGACATGCGTTGGCACAATTATTTCATGGGGATCCATGAAACAAACAATAACTGCCACATCGTCTTACCATGTGGAAAGTTTAACATTACATGAGGCAAGTCGAGAATGTGTTTGGTTGAGATTTGTAATTCAACACATACGACAAAATTGTGGTATATCATCTGGAAAAATGAATCCTTTTATATGAAGATAATAACATTGCATGTATTGCCCAATTGAAACAAGGATACATTAAAGATGATAGAATAAAACATATTTCACCAAAATTCCTTTATGCTCATGACCTCCAAAAAAAATGGTGACATAAGAGTTCAACAAGTTTGTTCAAATCATTTATTTATTACCTAATTAGTGAATGACTCTCTCTATTAGGGATTCATATTTTCCTATAAATAGGATTCACTTGTGATGTAAATTTCACACCAAGTATATTGCAAATCCTTGCTTCTTCTCTTTTCTTTTTCACTCTCTTATTTATTCTTATCTTTCTATTACTCTCATTAATAATATATATATTATAATATGAAAAGAGTAATAATTGTATAATGGAAATAATTATATAATAGGGGTATATTTGGTATAAAATATTTAATGATGTCTAAATATTATAAAATGACTTATATTAAAAAAAAAATCTTAAAAAGAATGATGTATAAATAGGGACAGAGGTAGCATAAAATTAATTAGCTCATAAAATTTTGCTTCACTTGTAAAACACGTACAACACAAATTGATATGGCTGAAAAATTGTTTTCAACAAATCCCCACATGTCCATCAATTGAAAGATAACAACAAGAATTCTGCTTCAAAAGGTGAGTTCAGAGATTTTTGCTTCATTTAAGAAGAATGAGAAACTGAATAGGTTTCAACGATTAAAAAATAATACTTCGTTATTATATATAAGATATTTTTTTTATTTCATGTTCATTAAAAATGTTGGTTAATTTAGTTAATGGTATTGAAGATGTGAATATTTTATATGTATTTTCAAAATTACCCAATTGATACTATTGTGAATTTAAAAAGTGTTAAGTAAATATGAGTGTTTTTTTAAAGAAGTAATTAATTGTCAAAATAAAAATATCAAAAGTGACTTATATTTTGTAACGGATGGAGTGATAAAATATTTTAAAATAAAAGTAATTAAATTTTACAATAATTTCACTTATTTAAAAAATATTTTAATATAAATTAAGAATTCTTTTTTATTGATATCACAGGTGATCTGCATCATATACGATGTCTTCTAGGCTTTGATCTAGACCTAAACATGTAGTGTAACGACTCGATTTATTCTTTAAATTAAATACTTTGATTTATATTAAGATATTGACTATTTTTTTAAACTTAATTCATAAGAAGAGATTCATTTCAAAACAAACAAACATATTATACATTAATGCAACGGATTTAGAAACAAAACTGTATTTTTGTTGCACCTGCAAATGAATCATGAGAACAAAGTGCTTTTCTTCTCTTTGGATTTTAGCTGCAAACACCTGTCTAGAGAAAATTTTATAATTAAGCCTAACCACTAAGTTGATGCACTTTCAGCAGAATTTTGCAAACTTTATATGTGTTTAGAGCATGTTTAGAACAAATTCAATTTAGATCAGAATTGATTTTTCAATGTATAGTAGAAGCTTCTCTTACATGCGTTAGAAAAATCAGGTTGGGCACTGTTCCAAGCTCACGTTGAAAAGCTTCCAACGTGTTTTCAAACATGCTCTTAGTGTGTGTTAACTTAGAGAAAACTAATCACACGACTTTATAGGTGGGTATTGTGATATGAGAATGGATGATGTAACATCCTTAATTTTTTTTTGGTAAATAAAAAATATTAATACCAACTTGCAAAATATCACACAAAGCCACACCCAATGCCACCTTCTAGGAAGGGTTCATTGGTAATTCAAAAAATAAACAATAAAAATTAAACTAATTTAATAAAATAAAAAACTCTAACTATGGCTTAAAATCCTATGCACCACAATTGTGTTCTGACAAGCAGATAAGGTCCCGAGTTGAGCCACAATCCTCAAGGCTAGCTCACGCATCAGCACCATGCTTCTTCTCTCTGGAGATTGCCGCTTGTCTTGGAAGATCCGACGACAACGTTCCATCCAAATCTCATATACCACCGCAGCAATCGCAGCTCTGACGATCTTCAGGTATGTCTTGTCTCGAACTCCATAACTTACCCATCTCAGCCATTTGGAGCTTGAAGAGCTCGAAAATGGCATGCACACCCAAGTAGCAATAAGAGTAAGTAAATCCTTACTCCAATTGCACTTGAAGAATAAATGATCTTTTGATTCTGGATGAATACCACACAATTGGCACAAATTAGAACTTAAGTTTAGGAATCGCTGCAATCTGTCATATGTACTTAACCTATTATGAAGCATAAGCCACATAATAAAGCTATGTTTAGGGATAGAAATCGAATTCCAAGCCAATCGATAGAACTGAAATTTCTGTTGAGACCCACAAAGAAATCTGTATCCTGAGGCAATTGAATAAGATTCATTCCTCCACATTCCACTAGCAACTGCTGGAGCCAAACAATCTCTGATTTTAAGAAGCTGTTTATAATGCCAGCCTTGATCTGGACGAGCCTGTGCTTCCCATATTGATTCATTCCTTAAGTACACCTGGTTTACCCATTTAACCCACAACACATCTTCCTTATTTGATATACTCCAAACCTGCTTCCCAAGACCAGCTTTGTTCCACAAAATTGAGTTTTTGAAACCCAAGCCCACAAATTTCTTCTCTTTACAAACATTATCCCAACTAACATTACTAGCAGGCTTGTCTCCCCATAGAAACTTTCTGCAGATCCTCTCAACCCCTCTAAGAACAGACTTAGGAACGATAAATACTGAAGCCCAATACGTGTGTAAAGTAAGCAACACAGAGTTAATAAGCACACACCTTGCCTGATAAGATAAGTTTCTTGTTCTCCAACTTGTCAATCTGGCAGCAACTTTATCAATGAGAACTTTACAAGTAGACACTGACCACTTCTTAGCTGTGATAGGAAAGCCTAAATACCTGAATGGAAATGAGCCTTCACTGAATCCTGTGCACTCCAAGATTTCATTTTTAAAAGCCTCCTTAACCCCAGCAAGGTATACCTGAGACTTCTGTTGATTAGCTTGCAAACCTGAATTTTGAGAGAACTCCTGCAAAGCATTAGAAATAACTCTTACACTTCTAGGATGCCCTTTGCAAAACACCATTAAATCATCAGCAAAGATGAGGTTAACCAGGTTCAATCCTCTGCAAAGAGGATGAAATCTGAAACCATTCTCTTTAGTTGCAGCCATTAACCTTCTAGATAGACCTTCCATAGCAATGACAAACAGCAATGGAGAGATAGGATCTCCCTGCCTAATGCCACTTTGATTCCTAAATTGCTGAGAATGGTGCCCATTTATCACAATATTAAATGATGCTGTTGAAATGCACATCATGATCCAGGTAAAAAACTTACTAGGAAATCTTAAGCCTCCAACATCTCCCTGATAAAACTCCAGCTAAGAGAATCATAAGCCTTCATTAGATCAATTTTTAATAGACATCTAGCTGAAACATTTTTCCTCCTATACAGTCTCATGAGATCCTGAACAATGAGAACATTATGAACTATGCTTCTCCCCTTAACAAAAGTTGTCTGATTGTTGCTAATCAGCTTAGGCAGCACATCTCTGAGCCTACTGCACAACAACTTAGATATACACTTGTAAAGAGTTTTACAGCAGGCAATAGGCCTGTAATCTCTATTTGTAGAAGCATTATCACATTTAGGAATCATAACCAGATCTGTGTAATTCCAAGCTTTTAAAAGCTTACCTGAATTGAAGAACTCCTCTATAGCCAGGCAACACTCCTCACCCACCACTTCCCAGGCTGCTTTGAAAAAACCTGACCCAAAGCCATCAGGGCCAGGGGATTTATTCTTATCAATGGACCACAAACTTTGTCTAATCTCCTTCCTTGAGAAAGGCTTTATAAGAGTCAGTTGATCCTCAACACTAAGAACTGGCCCATTCTGACACACAATATCTTCTAGAGACCAAATCACTTCTTTCCTTCCAAACAATCTGGAGTAATGGCTCACAAACTCATCCATAATCCCCTGCTGGTCTTGAATACTCTGCCCTTCCTCTTTAACTAAGTTCAGGATTCTGTTCCTATACTGCCTTGTTCTAATTGTACTATGAAAATAAGCAGTATTTTGGTCCTCATCCTTGGCCCACTTCTCTTTTGCCTTTTGTTGCAAAATAGCAATAGAGTCCTTCAAAGCCTTCATGTCCATAAATGATTCTCTCCTTCTCATGCAGCTCTGGATCCTGAGGATTCATATTAATCATAGTTTGAATAGAATCCAACTCCTCCCTAAGAACCTGCTCCTGCAACAGAGATTTAGCATACTTCCTTTTATACAGCATACTTAGAGAGTGCTTAAGATAACAAAGCTTCTTCATAACCCTGTATTGAGCATAACCATCAACTTCTACCTCCCAATTCTCCTTTACAATATTCAAGAATTCAGCATCCTGAGCACAGATATTAAAGAATTTAAATCCCCCCTTAGGCTTCATTTTCACATTAGCATCCATTATTAGAGCTGGAGAATGATCAGAAACATTACTGTTCAAAAATTGAGTGTATAAGGAAGGCCACACACGAATCCAATCCTCATTCACCAAATTCCTGTCCAGTTTGCTATAAATTCTGTTCCCATCATATTGCCTATTACACCAAGTAAATAAGTTTCCACAAAACTTCATATCCTGAAGACCACAATCATGAATACACTCCCTAAACTCCTCCATAGCCTCCCAATCAACCTGATTCCCTCCCAGCTTCTCAGAAGGGTCCAAACAACAATTAAAGTCTCCTGAAACTAACCAAGGACAATTCACAGCCATCTTAATTTCCCTTAAATCATCCCATAGATCCCTTCTCAAAACATGATCATTTGCCCCATAGACAAAAGTAGCCATCCATTGCACAGAAGTTGCAGGCAAGAAAATTAAGCAATGAATCAACTGGCTGGATGTTTTTAAGACAGTTACCCTGAACATATCCGGCTTCCAAGCAACACAAATTCTCCCAACTGGATGATAATCTATATTAGACACATATTGCCAACCAGGAACAAATCTCTCTATAGTGTTACACATAGAATTAACTCTAAGTTTATTTTCTAGAATAGCTACCAAACCTACATTATTCATGCAGCAAAGAGATTTCAATTCTCTCTACTTCAGAGGGTTATTGAACCCTCTAACATTCCAAGATAAGATATTATCCATTGGCCTTAGAGGCCAAATCCCTGATCACCACCCCCTTATTCTCACCCTGTCTCCTTTGCACTTTGCTTCTTGTTAGCATCGGAACCCAAGGCTCTGCATCTTCAGTTTCAGACTCATTAGGCTCATTCTCAATAAGAACACCTTTACCCTTATCTTGCACCTTAGGACTTCGACTTTTTACAACACCAGAATTCCCAGGAATGGTGGATTCAGCAACAAAAGATTGTTGACTGTCCCCATTAGCTTCCTTTATTGCCTTTTCCATAGCTTCCTCATCATTTGCTCTAAGACAGTCATCAATTTTCTCAACATCTTCCCTGGAAGGCTTCTTTTTATCCACCCATTTCTGAGTCACATTACTTCTACACATCTTAGAGTCATGACCATACTTTGAGCATTTAGCACAAAGTACTGGTTTCCACTCATAAGTCACCTTCTGATTTACCATATTCCCTTTCTCATCTTCAAAGAAAATCTCCTCAGGAAGTGTATTAGGATTCACTTCTATTAAAATCCTTGCATAATTAAGTCTGTTCCTCTCCTTTGTGACATTATCCACCATAATTGGAGTGCCAATTAAGCTAGTAATCTATCCAAACAGGGAACCTATCCATATGATCCTTAACTCCTGTCCTACCAGTCCATGGGCCTAGAATAATTGGTTTTTTATCAAAATGATAAATTCCAATTTCTAGAACCTCATTCCTAGCCTCCATTGAATTGAATCTCACCACCATAGATCCTTCGTTAGTCATTAGGATTTTATCAATACCTAAATGACCCCAAACCTTCTTGATGTAACCACTAAACACAGAATAAGGAGGCCTAGCCCCCAAAACATAGCAAACTATTGCATTCTGCCAGTAGGTCAATTCATTCTCCACATCCTCCTTAACAATTTTAGTGATAGCCTGACCTTCCTTGAGAACTGGTTCGACAAAATTCAGTTTCTCCCCTGCATTCCTCAATTTAGAAATATCAAAATTCGCCCAAACTGAATGAATTGGTCAATTTTACTGAATATTCTGCTTTTGCACTGTCTCTGTTTCAATTACTTTTTGTTGATTTATATTCATCTCATTCTGTTTATCCTTCTGAACAACAGGGATCTTACTCTGCACCCTCTGCCACAAAAGATCAATACTCTGCAAGAGTTCTGCAGCTTTCTTGGGAGTCAAGCTTTCTATGTCCTCAAGTGCCTCTTCATCCGAAAGGCTGAACTCCAACGAAGAAGAAGCCTCAGGCCGTTTCTCTGCACTTGGGGTCTTCTTAGAAGAAGAAGAAGGTGTTTTCGGGGGCCTCCCCTTCTTCCTAGCCATGGTGGCGCACGGCGAGAAACCGTGAAGGAGGAAGAGAGAGAAGAGAGAAAACTAGGATTAGGGTTTTTTTTTTTAGAACCTAGATACATCCTTAATTTTATTCTAAAGTATAAATTAGAATAATAAACTACCTAGAAAGAATATAACCATATTCAAGAATAATTAAAACAATGGAGTAGGACCAATTATAATGTTGTGAAGTAGTTAGAAAGCCTTAGCAAGAAAGAAGCGGTTGAAAATTGGGGAGAAACGAGTGTTAGAATCGATGTTTTCGATGTTTTAAAATGTGTATATTAGGAAATTAAAAATAGAAGATTTACAACTCTAAACAAGAATTCCACCGTTGGATGTGAAGGTGAGTATGTATAGAAGCTTGATTTCAAATTTAAGCAAGATCCGACGGTTAACAAAAAAGTTATGGTGTTTTGATTACAAGAAGAAAATAAAAGGAAAATAGAAGAAAAATGGAAAAGCCAACTGATTAGTTTACAAAATAATCTATTAGTCAAGCCAAAATGTTAAAAATAATAAAGTATAAATTGCAAAATTTCACAGAGTAATCAATTAGTGAGACCACTAATTGATTAGCTCGATAAAAATCATAAAAAAAATATAAGGCATGAGAGCCTCTCTTCCATCACAAATTTCCAATACTTTCTCCCCAAGTTTAGAGAAAGGCTCGTCTTCCTCAACAAACCAAGACTCCATAGCTCATTTCCAAGCTTTCTATCCATCATCCAAGCCTTCCCTCATCATCTCCATCATCATCACCATCATCTCCTCCTTGTTTTCTCTCACTTGCTCATCGATGGAGTTTTCTCCCTCTTGATGCCCCTCCCATTACAAGATAAGAAGGAGAGTGCACCTACACCATCATACTTCACTACGCATAGGGTTCCCTCTCATTTGATCGTCGCTCTTATCCGTTGGCAAGCTAGGATCAAGCGGTTCAAGTTCTAGGGCCTTAGGCTAAGAGAAACACTGTAATGTCCAGTATTTTAAATGAATAAATAAATAAAATAAATAAATAAAATAAAATATTTTTATTGAATAAAATATTAATTTTTCTGATTTTTAGTCAAAAGACTCGAGTCTTTTGGGAAAGACTTGAGTATCGTAACTAGCTGTTAGGAAAATTTGAAATTTTAGTTGAAATACTCGAGTATTTCTGGTAATACTCGAGTAGTTCGTGCAGCTCTGCAAAAAAATAAAAGTCGGTTTCAAACCAAATTGGAACCAACAACGCGTTTCATCTAGTTACAAGCACAGAGTTGGGCTTTACTTCGAAGAAGGGTAACCTTAGGCTATAAGTAAGTGATTTGGGAAGCTAGAAACTCATTCAAATCTTCCAAACCCTAATTCCATTCTCATTTTTCTCTGTTTTCTGGTGCATACTTCCCAGATTCGATTCTCCCTCCTCGCTCACCCAAATTCAGTAAAACCAAAACACTATTCGAGCTCTAATTCCAATCTTGAATTAGAACCAAGAACCATTTAAATTAACCTCCTGTATAGCAAGTTCTAGGCAGTCAAAGTTGAGGTTCTGAAGCTGCAAAAACAGAGCAGAAATCAGTATCAAACACCCCTCTCCCTCAAATTGGTTTGGTAAATCCAGGAACCCTCTTGATTCCTAATTCATTTCTGATTAAAGTTAGCATTCCCTAGTTGCTTAAGCTAACTTATTTCATTCTTTTTCATGCCTTATTCGTGGTGAATTTAATGGCCAAAGTCAGCTAGTGCAACTGGTTGTGCACCGGTGCAGAATCATAAACTGTGATCCAGCCCCTTTCCTATTCAATCAATCTTTTCTTTAGCTTCTCTAAGGTATGGGAGAAGTTACCTAATTGCTAGAATGGTAATCAATAAGCTAAATTCATAGGAACTGATTGTGGTTCATGGGCAACGTAACTTGAAATGGGAATCTAACTTGGAGGCCAGAAACTCATGGTTTTTGTGTTCAAACAAGTTTAATTGGACCTAAGGAAACTCACTAGATTGATTTACGAACTTAAAATCAAGTAGAAATGAAATTCATATGTTAAAATGGATACTTGCTATGTTTTATGCAATTCTGTGATTTGATTATGTTTTCTGTTAATTTGATGTTAATTGATATATGCAACATGTTTATTTTATGTGGAATAACTTCTGTTTTGTATAGAATTGAAGTAAAAGTGTGAGAATCTTGAATTGGTGCATAAATTACAGAAAAACTAGTGTTGTTGCAGTAAAAAAATCGAGTATTTAGAGAAAGACTCGAGTATTCTGGGAATTGAAGAACGACTCGAATATTACTTCAAGTACTCGAGTATTTTTGCACGAACCACTCGAGTAGTTCATGAACTACTCGAGTATTTTGAGAAAACTTCATAAAACTCAGAGTTTCTTTAATTTTCAGAATTTAACTCGTTTAATATTATAATTTGACATAACTTAATCCCGTTTGGTTGATAACTATCCTGGAGGTGTCCTACTGAAATTTTATTCAGTGGTTGATAATTTCCTTACAGGAGTCCCAACGGAAGTGCGTACACTCATTTGGTCGATATTTACCCTATAGATGTCCCAGTGAAAGTTTTTATTCACTTGGTTGATATTTTCCTATGGGAGTCCCGAATGGGGTCGTTGCAATGACCATCAATAGGAGGCTATGCCCCGATGGATTATAGATGAAGTAATTAAATACTATTTCTAAAACCATCACAAAGTGGCTAGGCCGCTGATGGACTCTTCCTGAAACTGTTAAACGGAAATAATTAATCCCAAAGGATATTATTTCTTCCCATGATGCAAAACACACCTTTATAACAAAATTGCGTGAGAGGACGTTGTCGAGTTTGGAGGTGGATTTGAGCCAGTCCATGCCTTAAAAAGTATTTTTGAAATAAAATAGAAAATAAATGCGTGAGAGGACGTTGTCGAGTTTTATTTTCTAGGGTGTCACATTTATGGTATCAAAGCGGTTTTCCTCGGCCTTGGAGTTTGGACTCACAACTCCTTTGGTTTATTCACCAAGCGAGTAGCCAACAAATAGTTAAGTGTCTAGTATAGTGATAAAGTGTATATATGTAGCTATTTATTTGTAAAAATATTAACTGGCTGACTTCTCCAGGGCTAGGTAACTCTTATGGCTTGGAGGCGTGCTGATAGTGATAGGATCGCTACGATCCTAGAAAACATGGTTCAACTGAATCAGAACCAAGCTGAGATAGTGGCAGCGGTCACAGCTGCAACGACAACAGTTAATCAGTAGCCACAGAATCCCGCTGAGACGAACTGGTTGGCAGAGCTCAGGAGGAACGAGCCGCCAGTGTTCGAGGGTGGTTATAACCCTGATGGAGCGCAGAGATGGCTCTAGGAGATTGAAAAGATTCTACGTACTATGGTAAAACCATATGGACAGATGGTTCTCTTGGCACAATACATGCTCACGGGCGAAGCAGAGCATTGGTGGGAACATGTGAGGAGAGGATTGGAGGTTGCGAATCAGGAGGTTACTCGGGACATCTTCAGGAGCAACTTTCTGGGAAAGTATTTTTCGGAAGATGTTCGCAGGGAGAAGGAGCTGACTTTTCTGAATCTGACACAGGGAAATCTTAGTGTGGGGGAGTATGCAGCCCGCTTCGAGGACCTGATCAAATATGCAGGTAGTTATAGAGATGTTGATGAAATGATGGTCTTCGCGCAGAAATCAAGCTAGCCTTCGAGTATCAGAACATCGCCAATCTCTCTCAATTGGTGAATATGACTAGCACCTATGTAAAGGGGCTAAAGCGGAAGGCAGCAGAGGATCGAAGCAAGAATCTGTTGAGGACAGGAGGTCCTATTAGGGGCAAGGGACCAGCTCAAAAACCATGTCCTTATGTCTCTCCTAACACCAGAGCAATAGTTCCATGGGATGGGGGCAGGAATGTGCTTGCTTCAGGTGCTTCAATACTATGCCCACATTATGGAAAGCAGCAAGGTGGGGTGTGCTGGTATCTGAATCGGAACAGGAGTGATGCCCGTTGTTTCTTGTGTGGACAACCAGTGCATTTTGCTGCTACTTGTTCTAAGAATGTACTGAAGAAGGAGGTAAATGAACCTAGGGCACAACCAGCAGGTGCAGACCAGCCTATCCAGAAGGGCAAGGTTTATACTATGGATGGAGAGGAGGTTGAGGATATAGATGAGCTGATTCGAGGTACATGTCATGTCAATAATATTCCATGTGGGGTACTGTTTGATTGTGGTGCCACACACTCTTTTATTTCTCTTGATTGCATGAAGAAGCTAGGTCTATCATCAATAGAAATGCCTTATAAACTATCTGTGTCTAATCCTACTAGTTCTTCTGTTATTACTTCACAAGTGTGTCTAGATTGCCCTCTTCGAGTATTGGAGCGAGAATTCAAAGTGAATCTGATTTGTTTGCCTCTGACTCGACTGGACATCATTCTGGGCATGGATTGGATGTCTAACCACCCTGTTCTGATTGATTGTCATAAAAAATCAGTTGTCTTTAACACTTCCATATTGGCTGTTATAAAAGTGAATGAGGATGCAGATGTTAGCCAAATCCCAGTTGTCCGAGAATTTCCAGAGGTTTTTCCTAAAGAGATTCCTGGACTACCACCAATCAAGTGGAGTTTGGTATTGATCTTGTTCATGGAACATGACCGATTTCTATAGCACCTTACAGGATGGTGATTCTAGAATTAGAAGAGCTAAATAAGCAGATAGAGGAAATGCTAGTAAAGAAACTCATCAGGCCTAGTGTGTCACCTTGGGGAGCTCCGATTCTCTTTGTCAAAAAGAAGGACGATAGTCTCCGTATGTGCACTGATTATAGGCAGCTTAATGCAGTTACTGTGAAAAACAAGTATCCACTTCCTCGCATAGATGACTTGTTGGATTAGTTGAAAGGTGCTGCAGTCTTCTCTAGGATCGATCTACGATCAAGATATCATTAGATCCGCATTAGAGAAGAAGATATTCCTAAGACTGCCTTTAGGACTCGCTATGGGTACTTTGAATATGTTGTGATGCCCTTCTATTTGGCAAATGCTCCTGCAGTGTTCATTGACTACGTGAACAGGATCTTTCGACCCTTCTTGGATTCTTTTGTTATCGTGTTTATTGATGATATCTTAATTTATTCTAAGAATACAATCGAACATGAGGAACACTTGGGACTTGTGTTGCAGGTTCTCAAGGAGAAATAACTCAATGCAAAACTGTCTAAATGCAACTTTTGGTTACAGGAGGTGCATTTCGTAGGTCATGTTATCTCTGAACAGGGTGTTGCAATGGATCTTGCAAAGGTGGACGCAGTGTTGAAATGGGAGAGGCCTAAGATAGTGACTGAGATCATAAGTTTCCTAGGCATGGAAGATTATTACTGGAGATTCATTGAAGGATTCTCCAAGATAGCTCTTCCTTTGACTAAGCTAACTAGAAAAGATGTGCCTTATCTATGGTCGCCCCAGTACGAGCATAGTTTCCAGGAGTTGAAAAGGAGATTGACTAGCTCTCTGATTCTTATCATGCAGATTCTACCCAACCTTTCGATGTTTATTGTGATGCTTCTAAACAAGGGTTAGGTTATGTCTTGATGCAACAGGAAAAGGTTGTGGCTTATGCATCCAGACAGCTCAGGCAACATGAGCAGAATTATCCAACTCATGATCTTGAATTGGCAGCTGTTGTGTTTGCTCTGAAAATATGGAGACACTATCTGTATGGCACACGGTTCGAAGTCTTCACTGATCATAAGAGTTTGAAATTTATCTTTGGTCAAAAAGAGCTATACATACGCCAGAGAAGGTGGATGAAGCTCTTGAAAGACTATGACTTCAATCTTCAATACCATCCAGGCAAGGCGAATGTGGTGTCCGATGCTCTAAGTCGCAAGAGTTTACATATTAGCAACCTGATGGTAAAGGAGACGCAGTTAATGCAGGAATTCAGTAACCTTAATTTAGGGGTGCAAGTGAAAGAGAATAGCATTGTCTTAAAGATGTTGCAGGTTACTAATGAATTTGTTGGCTTGATCAAGGAGAGACAGACAGATGATGAGGAGTTGCAGAAACAGTTAGAGAAATCAACTGAAGGGGTGGAGCCTGATTTCACCAAGGGTGCAGATGGTATCATTCGATTCAAGAATCAAGTATGCATTCCTATGGACTATAAAGTGAGGAGAATGGTACTAGAAGAGGCTCACAAGACCAAGTTGAGTCTTCACCCAGGTACCACCAAGATGTATCAGGACTTGAAGAGATTATTCTGGTGGCCAGGGCTGAAAAAGGATGTGGTAGACTATGTATCCAGGTGTTTAGTTTGTCAAAAAGCAAAGATTGAGCACCAGAAACCAGGTGGTTTGCTGCGATCCTTGGAAATTCCAGAGTGGAAATGAGACAGTATTGCCATGGACTTCATTTCAGGATTGCCAAGAACCACATCAGGTTGTCAAGCTATCTAGGTTGTAGTAGACAGACTGACCAAGTGTGCTCACTTCATTTCTATGAACATGAAGTACAGTTTGGAAAGGTTGACTCAGCTATCAGAGACATAGTCAGATTATAGGGGTTTCTTCCAATATAGTGTCGGATCGGGATCCTAGATTCTTATCCAAATTCTGGCAGAGTCTCCAGCAGGCATTGGGGACTAAGATGAAGTTCAGTATGGCTTATCATCCACAGACAGATGGCCAAACTGAGCGTACTATCCAGTCCTTGGAAGATCTGTTGAGGACTTGTGTTCTTGAACAACCAGGCAGTTGGGAACAACTTTTGCCACTGGTTGAGTTCACCTATAATAACAGCTTTCATTCCAGTATTGGAATGACACCTTTTGAGGCACTCTATGGCAAGAAATGTCGGACACCTCTATCTTGGTTTCAGATAGCACTACACCACAAATGAGTTTTGACAACACACATTTTACAACATTTGTGTTTGAGATGCTGTCAATAGTCCTTACATGATTCAGTATTATATTTTTAACAGCATTTGCTTGAGAAGATGTTGTAAACACGCGGGAAATTTTTTTTAACGCTTTATAGACTACACTTCATGAAAGAAGTGTTGTGGAATGAGCTGTTGAATAAGAGTAAATCAAAAGCATTTTATTAAGCAAGTGCTATTGAACTCAGGGAGGGAAATTTGGGCGCGGGTTTTTTATTTTTTTTTTCCTTTCTTCCCTTTCATTCACATGACTCCTTTCTTTTTCACTTTATTTCTTTTTCCTTCCTTCCTCTCACCCTAAGGCTTTGTTTGGATTGGTGGTATAGGATGGAATAGAATGAAGTGGAATAAAATTTAATTAGGTTCCATTGTTTGGATTGTATTAAAACTAATGGAGTGGAATGGTACATAATGGAATAAGATCCACGCTATTCCATTCAAAACCCCTCATTTTCGTCCCCTCCAAATTGGGGTGTATTCAATGGATTGCAATTTTTTTTCCATTCTATCATAAAATACTTAATTAATGGAATGGTAATTATATTCCAATCCATCCTACTCCACTCCATTCCACTCCACCTCATCCCTTTCCGCTCCATTTATCATTAGATATCCAAACATAGCCTAAGCTTATCAAGTATTGTGACACCCTTTTCCCGAACCAAGTAAATATTACATTAAATATGTATTACTTGATAAATATATGGACTTATTATTGAATAGAAAATGTGAAGGTAAAATTTCTCTTTTAAAAAGGGTGCACAAACCAAAACTTGGAACCCTTGGAGAAGAAATTCTAAATCATTTCAAACAGTTGTATTGAATTCGGCATTTTCTAAAACCGTTTCATAAGTTGAATAGCATTCGTATCGTATTTTATATGATAGAGAGTAAGTAAAGCTATCCTTGCTTTGGTTTTGTAAAACTGATACCATCTAAACCCCTTTGTGGCCGAACTCATTAAAAGATTAAATCAGAGTGAGCGGAAATTATAGGACTATGCAGCTTAGTAGAAACAGAACATAGATTTTATATACATATACATAAAAGTCAAGTGATACATAGTCCCAGCATAAGTTTCCAAGGTCCATATACAAGTCCATAAAGATCTATGTACATAATAAAACCATCACCCTAGAATACTCAAAAGTATATCTACAATATATATACATTCCAAAATATAGACTCTAGAGGTGGTCACATAGATCTGGCGCATCAGTAGTAGTATTAGTAATGATGGTAGTAGCAGTCTCTAGGTAGCAAAAGAAACATCCACATCAACAGCAGCAGCAGTATCTCCTCCACAGCATCCCCACACCGGATCCTCTGATCCTCATCATGTACCCTATGCACATACCTAAGGATCGTCATTCCTCCAGTCACTCCCAGTAGAATGCACGACAGGCTCGCCTCCGCTCTCGTCCTCCATGGGATCCTCCTCGATCTCATCCGATGGAGAGTGTACCCTACCACTGGGTACGGGGTCAGGAGATGGTGTGGCCCTGACTGGACTCCTCGGATCAGAAGGGGGAGTATCCTCGCAAACGACTCTCGAGGAAAAAGGGTGTGAGCGGGTAGGTCTGAAACGAAAACTATGATAAGAGCGAGTTGGCCGTGTGGGAGGTGGTCCATGATATGTGTAAAACGGGGGTACGTGCATAGTGTATATGATGGGAATCCTAAATCTACGAGGACGAAATCGAATCAACGGGTTCGGGTGGTAGAAGGTAATCTCTACCTCCCCCTCGAACACCGCGCGATGGTCCTCATAGATCCATGTGCCACTAGGAAGTGGCCGGATCTCGATGCAAGCGATGTAGCGAGACATCACCTACAAGGGCATAGGGGTAAACAATTCTACACACATAATCAACAGAGCATAAATTTGTACAATAAGAATGTGTAAATATGCTACAATGAACAACAATCACATTTAGCACTTAGCAGTTATTGAATGCAATTAGGATGCTCATACTTGTTTCATTTATCGCACTTAATTTTAAATGAGTGGCATGATGCATGAATCTAACTCTCAAGCTTATCTCCATCATTCTATGTCACTCTCTGACGTCCATCCCTGACAACCCAGCACTCCCCAGTGCGTTGTATTCCTAGGTATACAACAATTCGTACATTCACCTAGAATGTACACAACAAGCTTGGAATCCGTGCCACCCGAGCACATCCCGTCATCCAAACGGACCGTCATCCAAACGGTATATCCATATCGGCATCCACAAAGCCGACCACGTCAACAACGTGTCATCAAGCAAGCGTATTGGCACTCCCAGAGGCCCTCCCATGTTTACCAAAAACATGATATACGACCTACCATCCGAACTCCAAAATGAATGCATTACTTTTAAGCCTAAAAGAAATTGATTAATATATCACATGCCACCTAGGCACATTCCGTCATCCAAACGGACCGTCATCCAAACGGTATATCCATATTAGTCAATTTCTTTTAAGTTCAGATCCCTTGGATTATGGTTATGAAATCCTTAACCAATTGAGTTAGAATTGAAAATGGTGTTTCTCAGGTTCTGGGTAAATTACTCAAGTATAAATCAGCATACTCGAGTGTTCTTTGTAACATCCTGATTTCTTTAACATTATAAATTATAAGTTTTATTTAATTATATAATTGTTTTTGGAAATTAATTATTTAGGTGTTGGGCATTTTTCAAAAAAAAATAATAAATAAATAAATAAAAATAATACATTATGTTAATTACGAAAGTATATTTCATTTTTTTTAATTTAAAGTAAACTCACTTAAAATAATTAAAAAAAAAAGAATATATCTTCTATACTTTATAATTTTTCTATATGTAGTTGTTTGATTATTAAATCCTATTATTATTTATTCTATAAAAATAATAATATTTTAAATGTTTATTTTTAAATGTTTAAAAAAAAAAGTGTGCTGGGTGCCAAGGGGGATTGAAAACCCTATTTTTCCTTCTCTTCCTCCCTACCCCGCCGCCTTCCCCTCTCTCCCTTCTTCTTCTTCATTTTGTTTTCCTCTTAAATTTCTTCTTCCATGGCCTTTTTCTCTCTCCCAGACGCGTCTCCCTCCCTCTCATGCGCTCTCTCTCTCTCTCGGCCTTCTCAAGAACCGCCATTGTCGCGCGCTCAACTCGTCTCCCTCGCGACCTCTCTTTCTCTCACTGGAATTGCGCCGCTGCCAAGCTCTAGCGCCGCCATCGCTGTCCTTGCAAGGCTTTTTGCGCCGCCCTCGGTCTCTCCTTCTTCGCGACTCGTGGCCACCATGGAGCGTCGTCTCTGGTTCGTGCACCGCTGTTGTTCCCTACGGCTACAACTGTGGAGTTTGCCGCCACCGTTCGCCTTCCTCCTTGGTCGCAGAGCCGCCGCCGCCGTGTCAGCCATCACTACCGCAACCTTTTTCGCCATGGCCACCACAAAGCTCACGAACCACCTTACCGCGGGACTGGACGCTGCTACTTTTGGGTGGTACCGTGCTTCACCGTGCCGCCTCGGTTGGGAGAACCAGTGACTTCATGAACCGGACAGGGGTGGAGCCTTCGAACCGGACCAATTTGCTCTCTGTTGCGTCGAAAACCATATTTGAGGGTAAATCCCTAATACTTTTCTAATTGCTCTATGTTGTGTTTTAATTTTTATATTAATACTAATTTTTAATGTATTGGTAATAATTATTTAATATTAAAGTGTTTTGGAAATTAAACCGTATTATAGTTTATATTGATTTTAATTATGGTGTGTTGATGGTGACTTTAATTGTTTACTTTGATTTGTAATAATGTTGAATTAAATTTATGTCGAATGATGAGTTTTGAAAGTATTTTGTTAAAAGCTTTGAATTCCTAAGTAATTGGGCTGTAGGTTAGTTGGGCTGGATTGTCCCTGAATTAACCATAAACCAATTAATTTGGAATTCAATATATATTCGGCATAACGTTAATTCGAGTTAGGACGTTGAACATTAATTTCAAACTGAAGGGAACTGTAATTGTTTTAAGATTATAATGGCGATTTGGACTTATTTTTGAATTGAACACACTTCCTTTTAGTTCGAAATTAATAGTGTCAAGTAACAACATTTGATTTTGTAACTTAAAACTAAAATTACTTTACTTTAATGTATTTCTGACGAATATGTTACTTTTGAAAGTTAGAGTACTTTTAACAAAAAGATCTAGTATTTTATTGAGAAAGCAATGGTCTTAAGTTTAAATTTCTATTTGACCTTGATTTATGAATTTTAGTTAAATGTTTCGAGATTAACTTGTTTCGAATTCCAAAGTTAAAGTTACCTAACTTTAAACGTATTCTAACGATTATATTAGTCTGGAGGTTAAATGCTTTTCAATAAGAAACTACACTATTTTATTGAGAAAACAACGATTTTAATTTGAAACTTCATGTTAATTGTTGAGATTTTAAATTGAGATGATTTTGGCGCAATGAATTGATTTCTATTTGATTTAATAATATAGTCAGACGATGAAGGACTTTAGGACCAGCTAAAATGCGAGCAACGAACCGCGTAATGCCGTGAGTAGAAACAGGATCCCCTCGTCGTGCCTCGAAACAGGTTCTGGTAGAACCCCAAGGTAAGGGGTTCTTTACCATGCTTTAGGGAGTATTTTCTAATTTGCTCATAGTACTTGCTAAGAGTATATGTATATGTTTGGTTTGGAATTTAGATAGTTATTATAGGCTTAACGATCAAGAATGAAATTAAATGAAATAGTTGTTAAATATGTTATTTTGTGCTAAAATGTGTTGTTGCTACTCGATGTGTGTGATTTATTATTAGATGGACATTAATAAGTAAATGTTGAATGTGTGAATGATTGTGTGCAAATCATACTAATAATTGGGATTAGATGTTGTTGTGTAATTTTATTATGAATGTCTATATGAGAAAGTGAAATATATGCATATTTGTGGCTACGTGAGTATGTGAGTTATTGTGCTGATTGGAAGCTGTAGGTATTTATTTATTGGTTTTTAAATTTGATGGTGTATTTGGAAAAATATGACAAGATTAAAGGAAATTGTGGAATTAAATAAAGACACAAAAAGAGAATAATTTGTTTATGATCTAAAAGATTAAAGGCAAGTTAAGTGGTGACCCAGATCTTGTAAGACGTTGTCCGGGTTGTGGAACTATACGCTTAGACTGGTGAGAATCAAGTCGTGTAATACGTTGTCCGGGTTGTGGGACTGTACGCATCGACTAGTTCGGTTTGAGGTCGTGTAAGACGTTGTCCAGGTTATGGGACTGTACGCATCGACTGGTTCGGTTTGAGGTCGTGTAAGACGTTGTCCGGGTTGTGGGACTGTACGCATCGACTGATTTGATTTGATGCCTTGTAAGACGTTGTCCGGGTTGTGGGTCTGTACGCATAGACTTGTGCGATCCAGATCTTGTAAGACGTTGTCCGGGTTGTGGGACTGTACGCATAGATCGCGTAAGACGCCATAGTGCGCAGCTGTAAGACGTTGTCCGGGTTGTGGGACTGTACGCAATGATGGATCCACGTGAATAAATTTCCAAATGTTATGAGAAAATCAAGGTATATGTAAAGATAAAAGAAATCATGGAAAATCAAAAGATTTGATGAAAAATGCATATATGAGAATCAAATGAAAAATACATGTGGTAAAAGATCAGTGAATGGTACAAAGAAAGAAATGTAATGTTATATATGAGATTGAGAAATATGTCAATTTGTATACTTTGGAATTGTATGAAATAATGAAATTAAAACTATGAAAGGACTATTTTATTATGGAAATGAAAATAATTGAATTGATTGGGAATGCTTATTGGATATGTGCAATATATGGCTAAATGTGTTTGACTTAGTAGGTCATTATGTCTAGTTAGACACTACTTTCTACTTCATGTGTAAAGCTCACCCTTACAAACATTTTTCAGGTATTGAGCTTGGAGCTTGCACAGTTTTTGGCCGAGCAGGATTACCCTCCACCACGTGGAGGGGTCGTATATTTTGAGGGAACTAATGTAGTAATTAAATTAAAGATGGATATTTGTATTTTAAAAGAATGTATTAGTTATCCGCCCTCGCTTGGTTATTGTTGGGCATTAGGACTTATTGTGTGTCTTGAGTAAATATAATATGTTTTGAAATGTTCTGGTCTGGACAGGTGCATGATTGGAAATTTTGGTAAAGTCCGAAATACAGAGGGAACTCTGCCGGATTTTTATCGAAATTTTCAAGTCCATATTTTTATAAAACTCAATTTAATTAAAAATTTGTGAGGGTGTTACATTCAACAACTTTTCCAGATTACTCGAGTGTTCATCAGGTTACTCGAGTGTTCATGACTTTCTGGGGATTTGGGTTTCAAATTCATTAAGATACTCGAGTAGTTCATGGGTACTCAAGTGTTCCTCATGATTCCCAGAATACTCGAGTCACCCCTGCATTACTCGAGTGGTTTGCCTTAACATTTACCCAGGTATCACTTGATACTCGAGTACTGAACACAATACTCGAGTGTTCTTGCTCAAATTACATTGTTTTACAAACATTTTACTCGAGTACCCTGTCCAATACTCGAGTGTTTCTCAGCAGAACAGACTGAAGTCTTAATTTTAACACACCATATTTAGTTCTACTCATTTCTAGTCCAATCCAAGGATCAACAGTGTTCACATACCATATAATGAACATGTTACAACACTCATTTCATTTCAAATTACAGATTTGACAGAGAATCAATCATTAATGCATAAAATACCCAATTTGACAACTTAACACCTCAAATTGCAAAATAAGCAACAAATTCATGAATTAATGTTCATTATAGCTTGCATGCATCATGAGAAAATTGCTCTAAACAACCATAGAGCATAACTTGGTCTCCAAACCAAAGTTCCTATTCAAACTAAGCCGTTAAAGCCTCTTGGTGGCTTTCTAATACAATTAATAGAATTTAAACTCTATCTAGTGTACAAAATTACTTCCCCTTACCTCTCAGACGTGTTCCAACAAAGAATTTCCAAGAGAAAGCTCTCCAACCCCAGAAATCACTTTGAGCTTCACATGCATGACAGTTTGACTGCACCACCAAGATTGAATTGGTTCACACATGAAACAGAGATACAAATTGGGGATTTTAGTTTTCCTAGACTCTATGCAACATAAACTAACTAGAGAAATCGAATTGAGACTCAAGAGACTCGTGAGCTTACCAGAAATTGGAATCAAAGTAAGCTTCCAGAACCACTTGACAGAAAACAGCCCCAACTTCCAAGCTTCAATTCTTCCACCACACTCACTCAAACCTCACGATTTTAGTGTCTATACAAAGCTCGTGATGTGAGCTTTGTATTAGTGTATAACTTGTGATTTGAATCAGAACACAGAGGGAGAATCAATCGCTCGAACTCAGGAACCCTAACTTAATCAACACACCCAAATTTTGCCAAATCCTTCACGAATTCGGTGTTGATTGGTTTTTATAGACTTCAATGGAGCACATGCAAGACGACACGACCTCCATGGACGTGGAAGAGTACTGATTTCATGTCAACGAGACGAACTCGTTGGTGGTGACTCACCAAACGCACTAACTCGTGCAACTCTGACCAGAATACTCGAGTATTCAAAATAATACTCGAGTATTTTGCCCAGTTTTTGAAAAATATTTATTTTATTTACATTCCCTCCAAAATCTTTCCTATAATTGCATCTAGGTCCCAACCCAGGGACTAATATGCAAAAATATTTATTTATTCACAAATTTACTCACCAAAATAAATTCTAGCAATATAAACAAAGGTCTTCATTAAAGATTAAAAAATAGATATAATTAATTATAATAAACTTTATAATTAATATTTCCTTAATCCAGGATTAAAAATTTGGGGTGTTACAAGTATCATCGCCGTTAGCCCTTCTCTACCATCGTTGTCCTCAATTGAGACATCCATGTCGTCATCTTTCCTCCAATGTCGTCGTCCTCTACCGAACCATTCTTAGCCGCCCATCTCCCTTAGGATTCTCTCACTCTTGTCGTTCTCTCTCACTCCCTCTCATTGACATCATTCTCTCTCTCTCTCACTTCGAAGCACTACACAACCCTCAAATGGCGATTTTGGTGAGGGGTTGAATTCTGGTGGTTCGAGGTGGCAGAGAAATTGCTATCGATATGGTAATGGGATCAAGCGGTGACACCCATATCTCCACTGGCTGCAGTTGTTGAGGCTTGTTACTTTCTCACCTATCGTTTAGTTTGATTTATGGCTTACGAATTTTTTGCGTTTCAGAATTAAGGGTTACTCTTGCATTTTGGGGTTAGGGTTCTTAATTGAGAATTTCTGATTTTATCTTTTCTATGTGCTATTGATGTGTAATCTGCTATGTAGTTTTGAAAATTATGCGTTGGGTTTTAGTGCAATCATGATGAAGTTGTACTCTTCATCCTTATATTTGCTTTTGTTGCCAACCTAGGGTGCTCTTCTATTTTTCTCATTTCAAAGCCCATCCTTTACTTCAAGGATTACACTATGTTGGAAACTCTAATTTACGTTTGTTTCTTTTCATTTCACGAGTGTTAATTCAAATGAGGATTTTATTCAGTTTCATAATATCTGTGTAATTTATCTTACTTTGGTATGAGCTGAATATGTTTGATAAAATGCACAGGTGATGTTTTGTTGTTCCAATGGTGTGAATTTGCTTTATTTGACAATCAATTTCGCAGACAATGTTTCAAATGCACAGGTACTATTTTGGTCATGTTTCAAATGACTTAATTGTAATTGTTTGAGATACGTTCTAAATCTATACTATACCATAATTTAAATCTATATTGTTTGATGACACTAAGATCTGTGCTGACCCTTTTTTAAAGGAAAGACTGAACCAAGATAATTGAGATTTCTTTATGCTAATTTATTACATGCTTGGTCTTTTACTGATATCAAATGGCTTATTTAATTGTCATCTAAATTGGTTATTGTTGCCAATGGTTTCAGATTGCTTATCTAGGTTATCATATACAAGAACTAGAATTGTTCATGTTTTCTCTGTATTTGGTTGGTTTAACAACCACATTCTTTGCCTCATACACTGCTAGGAGGTTGGTAAGAAGGCTCACCATGTTGATTGCAGATTCATCTTCGTAGAAGGAGTTATCTTTAATGTTGCAGCTCAAGACCTTGCCATGCTTATTATTGACAGGCTCTTGGATATGGTGTTGGTTTTGCTAACCAGTTCCTTCACCCACTCTTTTTATTTTTATTTATCTATATTTTATATGTTTCTGTGTTCCAATTTACAAAACCAATTATTTAACTAAGTATGTTTTTAAAGGAAAATGTCATTGAAAAAATGATTAATCTAAATTGAAGTAGTATTTCTATTTTAGCTTAGTGACTTGTACCTTCTACAAGTCTTACAGAAGTACCTAGGTTGAGTGAGGCTGTAGTTGTTGTAGTAGCAGAACTTGGTGTGAGTTGAATCACACCTTGGGAACTTGAGTGCTTGGTCTTGTGGTGGCCTTTGTCAAGTCATCAAGGAGAGAAGCAGCTCTAGCATAATGCTAGCTGTTTTACTTAGGAAAAACCAAATGTTTACTTAGGAAGGATCTGTTTTACTAAGGAAAAACCAAATGTTTACTTAGGAAGGACTGATAAGATAAACTGAGGAGGATACAATGGCCCCCCAAAGAAAAAACATGACGTCGTAAATGATAATAAGATAGGAGGCCCTACAATAAAGGGCATAACTATTGAGCAAGAATAGCGTGGGTCCTGACTTAACAAATGATGCACAAATATATGGAGCTAGATCCTCTGACTCTCAGCAGCACCCTGCATCAATTGTCATTTTAAGAATCCATTCTCTCCAACTAGATTTACTTTAACAAATAAATTTTGTTCACCATTCTTTTTAGATTTTACTCACTGCTACATATATCATATATTATAACATATAGGCTCTGGCAATATCTTGGTTTCAAATTTCGATTACCTTTCATGATGATTGTTATGACCTGAATGCAATTTCTTTTATCTGCTTCAGTGAGGTTAAGTGAATCTCATTACAGTGTGAAGAGTTATGGTGATAATAATATGCTGCTCTTGGATGAAAATTCTTGTCTTCCTGCAAATATCCATGAAACCAAGCATGGTAATAATGTTGAAGAACTTCAAAGATTTTCAGGGAGAGAATCGAACAGAAATTTTGAGTTAACATTGTCTGGTTCCTCCATCTATGTTGATCCAGGCATTTCATCTGAATTGCGAAGTAAGGTTAAATTATATTTTGTGATTAATACTAGCTTCAACTTGATATGAGTTCTGTTATTCATAGGATAGTCGGTATCATTTTTCTGTTTCATTTAAGCTACTGTATTGTTCAAGTACTCTCAGTGATCAAATTTAGATACTTTTGCACGTTTATAGGTCGTTGAGACTGCCTCAAGAGATGGTGCAAGGTTGGCAGAACAATGGTTTTTTGGCTGCAATGTTAGTCATGTAGTAACTGAAGGGACATCCATCCAAAGATATATTGGATACTCTAGTAACCTCATTACAGTACGTGCTTCTACATCGTATTTTGATGCTTATCTAAACATGGAGAATGTCTTTTAGGAGGCATGAAACTTTCTGAAGCCCAGACTATTTGTTTGAACCACAATTTTGCTTTTTAACTATGATAGTAAATCTTATGGAACAGATTAAATTTTTTTTACACTAGGGAGCCTCTATGGTATTATTTATGTCACAGTGAAGTTATTTGATATATGTCTCAGCCACTGTGGATTCTCAAAACAGCTAAGGAGAAATGTGTACAAAGGCTTGTTCATATGTCTGCTGACTTGGCAAGGCAAGTTAGCTTGATGCTTGAAGACAATAATGGCATTTCAGGGAAGGTAATTTCTTAGTATAATCCTTTACAATTTTGAAATCCATCTTGTCTTATCTTCTATTGTGCTTTCTGGTTCAGTATAATGTTTTCATTTATATGCAAAAACTAATGTTTGGTTATATCTCTGGTCATGTTCAACGTCAGGTGATGCTCAGATGGTGAGCAGGTGTCTTTGGTTGGTAGGGATATAGGTTTTCATTTCTTACAATAAAAATAAATAAAGAAATTAAACAGTTAAATTTATGATGTTGATGCCAAGATTAAAGTTAATACTAGTAATATAGTGGCAGAAAAGAATTGGGTAATTGAGAAGGTACTTTGTTATTTATAGTTCCCTACTGAATAAGATAATAAAACTATCAGGCTTAGATGATGAACACTTATGATTTAGGTCCTAATCTTCAATTACCAAATTGATGTGTACAACTAATCATGGTCGTTTGTTCTTATGATGGATTTGAGGATCATTGAGATGATAATATCTATAATATATTCTTTTGTTTATTTAATTAGCAATAATTTTTGCAGAAAAAGAAGTACTTTTTTTACATAATCAAATTTCATTAAAAGGGAGTATTAAGGTCACTAGAAAATGAAGAACTATTTATAAGTATAACACATGGATAACTTATTTGCTTGCAAGACCGGTGAAGATGTGGACCTTTGTATTATTAGTGGAGGAACATACTCAGGTCAATTAAGTTTGTGTTATTGAATTTAACTCTAACTGACACATAAAGATTGTACTTTTTTTCTCATATTGTAGTGCTAAAGGTAGCACTTATAGTTTTAAGTTATGGTCAATACCTTTATCTTATTATATTATTCAATAGTTTTGAAGCGCTAGATTCTCCCCCCTTTCCATTAGATTGTGATATGTATTTTATTGGCATATTAGGAAGTAACAAAGCAAAATGTCCACAACAATCTTCAAAGTGGGGAAAGTGAACTTAGTTACAAAGAAAGACAACAGATTGTGAGTTCTGCTAAAATTGGTGTCAGAAATCGTTGTGGTCGTCGGATGCAGGTCAGTCTTTGATTGACTCATGTCTTCTCTGAGGAGATTAAACTTAACACCTACCTATTGTGGTCCTATAAGTACAAACTCTTGCACTATTTTTTTTCTTGTTCCTATTGTGTGTGTGTATATATATATATATATATATATATTTCAGATGCCACAACTTCACCTCTAAATTTTTAGCTTTCTACTATCGATGTGATTTGAGTTGATAGTTCAACACATGTTAGAGAGTACAAAAAGCTTTTTTCCCGCTTGAGATTTCAAATCTATGAACCTTGGACCTCACTTTGTAAGATTTATTTTGAGTAGTGTCATCTACTCTGCTTGAGTTTCTTATCCTTTTCAAGTTAGTATAAGAAAAGTAAATTGCACTGTTGTCCTTTAAACTGTTGGCCTTCGCTAATTTCGATATAAAAATATGTCTTAGTATGGCTGGGCACAATGCCATAGGTAGAATTTGCTTGCTGATATTTTATAGTTTTCTTTGTATTTCATCAACTGATCAATTTGGTAAGTTAGTTAAAGAACAAGATTTAAACTTGTTTATTTGTGTTTTTCATATATGCCGAGGCGAAGGAATATGGTTTAATTAATGAACAATCAGGAGCAACAAGATAAAAGGATGTAGTAGAAGGAGCAATATATTTCACTTTTTGTTTATGCTATATAATAGTAGAATTGTTAGTTATCATGTGACAAATTGGATAATACGGGGGATGCTTTTGATATTTAAACTATTTTCATTAGTACTCCGCTTTTGATTTGATCAAGGATGATGTATTAGAGATATTTACTAATTTTAATTATAAAAACCCTTTCAATTATATTGTTTTAGTACTTGTTATTGAATTAGATTTTTATTTTTAAATATTTTTTCTCAAATTTATTTAAAATATATGCAATAGGAAGTTTATATATACGAGGAAAAATAATTTTAAAAATAAATAAAAAATTATAGCACTTTTTTAAACAAGTGCAGTAAAAAATAATTAAAATATGAAAAAAATAATAAATAAAACAATTAAAAATAATTTTACAGCACTTCTCTAAAAAAATAAAAAATAAAAAATAAATTTATAGCACTTCTCTAAGCAAGTGCTGTAGAATAGAGCCACTAATTAAGAAATTAAAGCGCTTACTCAAGCAAGTGCTTTAGAAAAAAAACCTTTTGAAGCACATTTACAGCACTTCTTCGGATTGAAGCGCAGTAATAGAAGGTTGTTCACAGCCCACATGCCCGCATATAACGACGCTTCTGAAACGCCTTTGTTTGTGTACCTTCTTTCTACTGCGCGCAAATTTAAAGCGCTCGACAAGTGCTGTAAATTAGCATTTTCAAGCACTGTAAATTTGCATTTCTGGTGTAGTGTAGGGGAGAACTTGCTACCTGGTCCAGGCATTGTTTAGGAGACAACTGAAAAGATCAAAATGATCAAAGACAGGATGAAAGCAGCACAAGATCACCTGAAAAGTTACGCGGACAAGCGTAGGAGACCCTTAGAATTTGATGCAGGTGACCATATCTTTTTGAGGGTAACACCTACCACAGGTATTGGTCGGGCAATCAAGTCCAAGAAACTATCTCCGAGATTTGTTAGCCCTTATCTGATTTTGGAGAAAGTTGGACCATTAGCCTATAGAATTGCCTTACCTCCGCATTTATCCAAGCTTCATGATGAATTCCATGTTTCTCAGCTTCGAAGATACATTCATGATCCTTCACATGTGATCACATTAGATGATTTGCCACTGAGGGAGAACCTGACTTTTGAGGTGCTACCAGTCAGGATTGAGGATCGGCAGATTAAGCTATTAGAATCGGCCTCAAACCTCGAGGGGGGGAGGGAATCGAGTTTTATTAAATTTAGTGGAAATTACTCTAACATTATAAAAATTGTTTTACGGTGAGATTAAACTTTTGAGCGTGAAGGCGAAGCGATAGATATAAAAATAAAATAGAGTAGTGCGAAAACGATTTAAACAAAATATTGCGAAAAATAAAGAGATAAGGGAAGAGGAACACACAAACTAATTTTATACTGGTTCAGTCTTTCCAGCGAAAGACCTACGTCCAGTTCCCAAGCGACTCGCTTGAGCTTTTTATAACATTTGAATTGAGCCGCACCCAATTACATCCAAGAGCGCCCCACACACTACTAGGAACCTCTGTTCGCTAGGGACCTCAAATAATACACAAGGGTTCCTCACCCTAAGAATGTGTCACACGTTCCACTAAGGGATCCACTCCCTACAACTATGGTTGAATCTGATGAAAGTGAGAGTGATACAATTTTTTGTGTTCTCAAAAACACGGATACAACAATATAGAACTATGATAATGAAGAATTAATTCACAAGTGATAAGGCCAAAAGGTTTTTCTCTTCAAGAAATAATATGAACGATGAACAACGTGTTCTTGGAGAAGAAGAAGAAGAAGAAGAAGAACTTGATTTTTTATCAGAGAATATAAATTAGGATTAGTAAATTAGAATTTGAAAAATAAAATAAATAAAGATTATAAAAATTATTTTGGAAATCAAAAACAAAAAAAAAAGATTTTAGAATTAAAATAAAATAGAACAAGATAAGATTTAAAATCAAAACCAAATAAAAAAGATTTAGCAAATACATCAAAGATTTGATTCTTAAAAGAAATAAGGAATTATTTCAAAAATAAGATCAAATTCGAATTTTTGAAATAAATCAGAATCAATTATGTAAAAACAAATATGGAAATATTTAAGATTAATTCTGACACGAATTTCAATAAAACTTAAAGGTAATCGATTATCTTCATTCTGTGCAAAATAGTGAAATTCATTTTTTAATTAAGTAATCGATTATTTAAAACAAGGTAATCGATTAACAACTTCCCGTGAGAAAGGTAATCGATTATAAAATAAGTTAATCGATTATTTCTAATTAAAATTCTCAGGTCACAACTCAGAAACATAGTAATCAATTATCCAGGAGAAGTAATCGATTATTTCTGCTTATTTTCATAAAATTGATTTTCTAAAGCAGAGTATGTAACCATAGGTTTTCAAAAATATTTTTAGCAGAAAATCTAACTTAAAACGATTTCAAATACATTCCTTTCTTCTCTTTAAATTGAAACTTATGTTTTCCATTAGACGCTTGTAATAAAAACTTCAATACCTTACAATTTTCCTATGGGCAAAGCTATACTAAACTATTTGCTTGAGCTTGAGCCTTGAGCTTGATAATCATGCTTTGGTGAAGTCTTCTAGCATAACTTCCAACATAAGCAACTCAGGGGCAAAGAGATTCCTTTGGTGAAGGTTATCTGGAATAGGAGCAATGTGGAAGAGGATCCATGAGAGCTAGAGGACAAGATGAAGGAGTCTCACCCATAGCTATTCATCCCAAGCTGAATTTCAGTGACAAAATTTTGGTAAGTAGGAGAGGATTGTAACATTGACAATTTTATTCTAAGTATAAATTAGAATAATAAACTGCCTAGAAAGAATATAACTATGTTCAAGAATAATTAAAACAATGGATTAGGACCAACTAGAATGTTGTGAAGTAGTTAAAAAGTCTGAGCAAGGAAGAAGAGGTTGAAAGATGGGGAGAAACGAGTGTTAGAACCGATGTTTTCGGTGTTTTTGTTGGCTTACCGGCAAGTGTACCGCATCAGCAAGTAATAGAGCAGTAAGCTCGAGTATCATCCCACGAAGATTGCAAATTGTTTTCAATAATTTCCACCTTATTATTTTTGGAAATCAAACTTGCCCTAAAGGACGTAAAGAGTCGATGCTAGAAGATTTCTAGAAGATGATACAGTTTTGATGATAACAAACAAGTTTCAAGTTTCAAGCATCAAGTATCAAGCAGTTAAAGGCTCAAGCTTTCAAGTGCAATATTGTATAAGCCTTCTATAGGAAATTTGTAAGGTAATGAAATTTTATTACAAGTGCGTATTGGCCAAATGAGTTTTTCAGTTTAAGGAGAAGAAAAAGAGTTTTTAAGTGAAAATCAGTTTTAATCTTAGTTTCTGTGGAAGTGCATGATGAAACAAATCTGGATGATTTTATTTAAGTTATGAAAATCTATTTTTACAAGTGCATGAGAGTATAATCGATTACCTTCTCAAAGTAATCGATTACTTTTGTTGCATCATAGAAAAACCAGAGTGTGAATAATTGATTAGGTGAACTTGACTAATCCATTACTTTTTTAATAAGAGTAATCGATTACCTAGATCAAGTATTCGATTATCAATGTTGCATCATACATTTTCCTGAGGCAGAGTAATCGATTACTGCCTTGATGTAATAGATTACATGATGTTGCATCATACAAAAATCAGAGACTCTGTAATCGATTACTCCCTCCGGTCCTATATATAGGACATACTTAACCATATTCCTCGGACCAAGAAAAGTAGTTAGTTTTATGAATTCTATGAGAACATATTGTAACATTACAATTTTACCCTCTCAACTTTTCTTGAAAAATTCACACTCATTAATGAACAACAAAAAACACATGCATTTAATAAGGGCAAAAAAGAGAAAAAATAATAAATGATGCATAGAAAATACAAAATGTCTTATATATAGGATCAAAGATTGCTTCTAGAATATGTCCTATATATAAGACCGGAGGGAGTATTAGATAAGTGGTAATCGTTTATATGAGTTGCATCATATACAAAACAGGAGTGAAGTAATCGATTACTTGGAATGAATAATCAATTACTGGATTTTTCAAATGAATTTCAAAGTTTCTATTTTAAGGAAGATAATCGATTACCTTCCTGAAGTAATCAATTACCTCAAGTTTTATTGAAAAACGTGTCAGAATCATTTTGATTTATTTCCAGATTTTTTTTTTACTTAATTGATTCTGATTTATTTTCAAAATTCGAAATTGATTTTATTTTTGAAAATATTCCTTTTTTATTTAAGTTTCAAATCTTTTATTTTATTTCTTAAATCAATTTGATTTGTTTTTGATTTCAAAAATATTCCTTTTACTTTTTTATTTCTAAATCAGATTTTATTTTTATTTTGATTCTTACAATCACTCCAACAATTATTCACGTTCTGATAATTCTGATAACGCTTTTCTCTCTTCTTCTTCTTCTCCACTTTCTTCAAGCTTTTCATCGTTCATAATTTTTGAGAAGAAAACCTTGTATTGGCCAGCACTCTTGTGATTTAATCTCATTATCATAGAACCTATATTGTTGTATCCGTGTTGTTGAGAACACAATATACGATTGTAATCACTCAGATCATATTGTATTGAAACCGTAGTGGTTAGGGAGAGAATCCCATAGTTGAACGTGTGAGACGTTCGTAGGGTGAGGAACCCTGCTGTGTTATTGAGGCTCCTAGCGAACGGAGGTTCCTAGTAGTGTGCGGGGTGCTCTGGTTGTAATTGGGTGCGGCTCAATTCAAGTATATAAAAGGCTCAAGCGGGTCGCTTGGGGACTGGACGTAGGTCACTCGCTGGATTGACCGAACCAGTATAAAAATTGGTTTGCGTGTTCTTCTTCCTTATCTCTTTTAATTTCCGCAATTTCATTTATTTACGTTTCTACGCAACTCTTATATTTGTTTTCTAAAGCTTCTCTCTCCATCTCAAAACGCTTAATCTCTCCAACGGGAAAATATTTTTAAATTATACGTGCTTTCACAATAAACTATTAAACTCGATTCACCCCCATGATTTGGGTCTAATATATAATGTTTTTGGGCTTAATTTCACTTCTTTTTCTTTGGTTTTGGCTTGTTTCTCTTGTAAATATAGGTAATTTGTATTAGTTTTAGGAATTTTTAGTATTATAGAGTCCTTTGAACGTTTTGATCCGTTTTGGGTATGTTTCAGATGCTTTTGGAGCTTTATTTGGAGAAAATATTATTGGAGCTGAGAAGAGCATGAGAAGACCTTGAAAATGGCACAATAATGGAGAGAAACGGAGTCAAAAAATGACCAGGCTTGCCACATCGGAAACAGGATCCTCTTGCTCTGCTCGGATCTAGACTCCAGCATTCTCCCCGGTGCTGCCTTCCACAGTGCTGACATATCGGATAGGGACCAGGGACAACCACCATCTGACCACCACTTCTCGGAGTCGTTGACACTCTTGAGCTCGGATCCACATAGGGAGCAGATCTCTGAAAAGCTCCTTTTCCTCGGATAGGCCCCACTGCTTTCTGTGCCGACCTGCTCCGCTTTCCGTCGGCCTTCCTCTTGAGCCCCTTCTCATAGGTGCTAGCCATGTTTACTAGCTGCGAGAGATTGGCCACGTTCTGATATTCGAATGCGAGCCGAACATCATCACGGAGACCAGACTCAAACTTGCTGCACTTGGTACGTTCATCGGCATCTCGGTAGCTTCCAGAATAACGGATCAAATCTTCGAACTGAGCGGCGTATTCTTCGACACTCGAGTTCCTCTGTTCCAGCTTGAGAAAAGCGAGCTCCTTCTCTCTCCTGACATCTTCGGGAAAGTACTTTCCGAGGAATCGAGCTCGGAACAATTCCCAAGTAATGGCTTCATTAGCTGCTTCCAGTCCACGACTCTGCTGCTCCCACCAGTGCTCGGCCTCACTATTCAACACAAACTCGGCCAACCTCACCCTGTACTCATAGGGCGGTTGTAGAGATCGGAAGATCTTTTCAACATCTTGGAGCCATCTCTGGGCCCCATCAGGATTGTAACCTCCTTCGAACCGAGGTGGTTCGTTCTTCCGAAATTGGCTCATCCAGTCGATCTCGACCGTGTTGGAAACCAACAAGCGAGCTTAGCAATTACTAGAGGGGGGTGAATAGTAATATGGAAGCAACAGTGACTAATTTTCGGTGCAATTAAAAGATAATTGATCAAAAGCTTATTTTTCTGAAACTGGGCAATTTACTTGAGTGAAATTCCACGAAATACTCGAGTGAATTGTAAAACACTCAAGTGTTTTATGCAGAACAGAAAGGAGCAGTTTCAGAGAAATTTAGCAAAATGATTCAATTTCTTAAAGACTAATCCAGGGCAGATATAAATCAAAGTAGAGGGCAATTAAACTAAGTTAAAACAAGTTGAAAACAAGTTAATTGCAACCAATTGCTACTAGAATTATAAAAGCCCCTTTCTAGAGAACTTAGGATTTGGTTTTACTTGAAAACTAATAAAGCTATAAAAGAGAGAGACAACACCAATTTTATCCTGGTTCACACTCAATATAGAGTGCTAATCCAGTCCCCCTAATCAACTTAGGAGTTTCTACTAGTAATCAAATTGTTAGAAATTACAAGGATAAATTGAGATTCCTCACTCAATCCTAACCCTTTTCAAGAGTGTACCAAACTCTTGAAATTTCTACCCCAACTTGATTTGGTGATGAAGAGTCCCTTCTTCTTAAGCTCCTTGGAACCTCCAAGACCCCACCAAGCTAAGAATCCGCTTAGTCTTTGTGCTTGAGAACCTCCCAAGGCTTGAGAACTTGGATACCTCACCAAGTACTTGGATACCTCACCAAGATTTTCTAAACAAGCTAAAGTGTTTGAGTGTTTGAGAATTTTACAACAAATAATTCTCTTACAAATGAAGCACACTCTCTTAACTCACTAAGACAAATAATAAAGATGAATGCTTGGTTGAGTTTAGAGAGAGAAAATGATTTTAACACTTAAGAGAGAGAGAATCAATGATAGAATATGAGCTTTTCCACTTGGATAATGGCCACTATTCAGAATATAAGTGAGGGGACAAAAGGGAAGGAAAAACCAAGTTATTCTTGCCTTTTGTCCTCTTCTGACGTTTAAAAAATTTGCTGACAGACCTAAATCACTCGAGTCTTTTTGGAAACACTCGAGTGTTTTTGGTCAACTCTGATAGTGTTGCCTTTTTACTTTATCCAACAGCTATATTACTGAAAATTCATAAATCACTCGAGTGAATTGAGAATCACTCGAGTGAATTGGTCAATGTTGGAAAAATTAAGTTTTCTAACATTGTTTTCAATTCTCTTCTCAAGTCTGATTGGTTTTAATCTCAACCTTTCATGCATGAATATTATTTGACCTTATGTGAGAATAAAAACCTAAACTACCCACTCTCATAAATAAAATACATTAAGAATAAATGAGAATGAATAATTAAACTAAGCACTTGATCTTCTTTAATGTTGGGCTTGCATTCTTCAAATTAAGTCCATAATTTAATTGCATTGTCATCATCAAAATTAATCCACCTTAATCGGAGACTTGATTTTACAATCTCCCCCTTTTTGATGATGACAAAATAATTAAACCTCTAGCACTTGATAGCTCCCCCTCAATCTAGGAACCTTTTTAACCTGTACAATCCAGAAAATGCCAAGCACAACATAATACAATAATAATCATAATCAAGTGCTCATTGGTATCAGAGCAAGAGCATATATCATCAGAGTGAAAGTAAGAAAGCGGAAAAAAGAAAAAAATATGGTCTTTTTGTTGGAAACCAACAAGGGGCTAAAATAACCTTCTAGAGGGGGGGTGAATAGAAGAGTTAAGCTACGATATCAAAATTTAAAAAGTAATCAAAAATTGTTTCAGATTTAAGCCAAAAACACGAATTTAATCGATTAACCTGCAATTTAATCGATTAAACCTGAAAGTTGATTTTACCTTAATCGAGTACTACTCGATTAAACACTGTTAAATTGCAGAAATCAGAAATTCAATTCAAATCGATTATTCTACGAAACTCAACGAATCAAGAATCAAATCAGTGAAATCAATTACTAATCAATTAACAAGAATATAATGAATATGTAATTGAAAAACCCAATACCAATCCTTATTTGATTTTAAGTTCTTGATCGATTTTAATTGAAATTAAACGTAGAAAGTAAAGAACGAAGAACACAATGATTTTAGCCTGGTTCACTCACAATCGGTGAGCTACATCCAGTCCACCCTCTCTGGATTGGGTGATTTGCTACACTATGAACAAATAGATCAGTTTACAAGAAAGTTAGAATCCTCTCAACTCTCGATCCTAACCCGTTATCATATGAAGTACCAATTCATATGAAACTACCCCAATCTTGTAGTTCGATCCTCTTCGTTCCTCCTTTGATTGAAACGTCGCGTTCAATCCCAATGAGCTTCGAGCAATGTATCTTCGATTGCTAAGAGTAATGCTCCAACCCTTCTTCTTCAATTTGCCTCAATTGAAATCTTTGCCTTTGTTGAATCTTGATGAAGGTAACCTTTTTGTTACAAGATTGATTCAACTAGTAATGTTCAAGAACATTGAATCTTTCAATTTGGAATCAAAAGAATGAAGTATGCATTCAAATTGAGATTCAAAAGAACATTAATAGAGATGATGTAAAACAATGAAATCTTAGCTCAAGAGTATGTGTAAAAGATATGAAAAATGCTGTGAAATGATAATGGTTCGTAACCTTTTACATGTAGAAAATGAAAGGCTTTTAATGATTCAGTTTTAACAGGATTTACTCCATTAAACGACTCCTTAATCGAGTAATACTCGATTAATCTGAAATTTACTCGAGTAAACACTGCTAAATACTGCTAAAATTTTTTTCATTTAAATTGCATTTTTTACTGATTTTATTTTAATAAAATCTTGAGTCCTTTTCTCTATCAATGCAATCTCAATTCTAAACATATTAAATTCTTTAATTCAAATTGAGATTTCTAATCCTAATTCTACCACCCACTCTCATATAAAATAATAATAAAACAATTACAATACAAATATATGAGAAAGTAGTAAAACTAGTCCTTGAGAATTGTTGTTGTAGGTTTGCCACATAAAATTGTCTTCATCAAAACATAATTGAATCCTTGTATCTTCACTTTTCTCTTTAATCTCCGTTCTCCCCCTTTTTGTCATGATCAAAAAGATAACATTTTGGAAACAAGGTGGAGAATGAAGGATACCAATAAGAAAACTTTCCCTTAAGAGTAAATAAGAAGCAAAATATGACTATGAAGCAATAAAAAAAACTTTAAAGAACATGAAAACCATGAAGAAAACATGATTAATGCATAAATATCATAAATCCATCATTCCACACACCATCCATAGACCATGAAACATAAGTTTTAAACAAAGTACACCCAACTCTAAAAAAAGCAAAATACTCAAAAGTTTCAACATAGCTAAAAATAAAGTCATAGACATAAAAAGTAGTGCAAAGGAACATCATGGACTTCAAGCGGGTGGTGGCTGCTGATCATCATCACGAGGATAGGGCTGGAGTCTCCCAAGAGCTGAAAGAATCTGACTAAGATCGGAGCGCACATGTCCAAAACTAGCATCCACACTAGCAGAATGGGCATCAAGCCTACCATGAAGAGCGGAGTGCTGGAGATCCATCTGAGTCCGCATGTCAAACAAAGTTGCCCGTTGCTCTTGAGCTTGATTTTCCAAAGCATCCAGCCGCCCATCAATCTGATCAACTCTCCCAGTCATATAGGTCCTAAAGTCCTGAGCCTCATGAGCCAATGAGGCAAACCTCCCATCAAAACCATCCATTCGCTCATCCATATATACCCTGTGCTCTGCAAATGTGGTGTTCCAGGACCCCGGCATATCAAAGTTGATCCCATCAGTAGGATCATCCTGGGGTACACTACCACTCCCTCCGGCCTGCTGATCAAAAGCGGCCTGCTCCTCCTCCAACTACTGAGGGTCAACGCCTAGCTGATCTGCAGCCTGCTGAACATTGCCCTGACCTCTCAGAGTAACTGCCTCATCAAAGTACATACATCGATCACCGAAGTACTCGATGTCCATCTTACCCAAAGAGTTATCAGAAAAGGCATGGATTTTTGCAGGAAGACGAACGACAGGCTCCTTTTTCGAAATAGGAATCTGAAAGTGCTGAAGGAGCCTGCAGACATGCATCGGGTAAGGTAGGTTTTGCTTAGGTTTGGAGTCGGAGGCTTGTTTCATTCTAGAAAGGATAATGGAGGCCCAATTCAAGACATTTCCATTAAGAATGGCATCCATAACATGAAGCTCAATTTGAATTGGGTGGGAGTAGTTTGGAGATGTTTGGGGTAACAGGATATGACAAATGAGATAGTGGAGGACTCTATTGTTGGCAGTCATTTGGTTTGCTTTCTTCTCGCCCTTGAGATATACACGATCGGGGCGGAGCAAGTTTCGAAAAATTGGGTCAACATCTCCTTTAAATGTGCCCTCGCCTGATCGTGACAACCCAAAGACTTGGAATAAAGCCCTAGGGGTAACCTCAAATCGTTGTCCTAACACAGAGGTCTCATATGAGTTTCCATTTTGCCTAAAGTTTGCATAAAATTGCCTAACTAACCTAATGTAGATAGGGCCATTATATGATAGGAAACCCATGAGTTTTTGAGTTTTAAGGGCATTGACAAAGGGGAATCCTCTACTGAGGAGATAAGCTTCACTTACCCAAGATTGTGTTGCATAATCATTGGAAGCAAATTTTCTTTCCCTTTCAATGCAATTTGCCCTTTGATAGAAATCATCTTCCTCCTCTTCAATTGGTTGAGGTTCCTCCATTCTTGGCTTTTTCCCTTTTCTTCTATTGTCCGAAGATGAAGCCATTTGCACTTACAAGTGAAAACTAGAAGAAATTTTGAGAAATTGGGGTTTTGGGGAGTTAGGGTTTTGGAAAGGGAATGATGAATTTGATGTGCAAAAGTTTGAATTCTATGTGAAATAGGGATGGGAATGAGTTTAGAAGATGAAATATGCTTGAAATATGAAAGAAATTTTAGTTTTGGGTGAGATTTGTGAAGATGGAGGTGAGAGAACAGAGAAAACTCGAGTGAAGAAAGAGAGAAATTCGTGTAAAATGAAAATAAAATCGCAGCAGTAGGCTATATCTGATGAATTCACTCGAGTGAATTTTAAAACACTCGCGTGTTTTTCAGAAAACCTGCAAAAACACTCGCGTGAAATTAAATTCACTCGCGTGATGGCCGAAAGAGGGATTTTCAGAAACTTTTAATTCACTCGAGTGAAATGGGATTCACTCGAGTGTCGGCCCAAAAGACTCGAGTCTTTTATAAAAGACTCGTGTGTTTTGCATCAGACCTGCTCAAAAACTTTTCCAATTAAAACTGATTTAATTTTGAATTAAAATCACTCAAGTGATTTAAGAAACACTCGAGTGTTTTTATCAGTTATGCAGAAAAACACAGTTTTGAAACACAAAAACACAAAATTAAACACATGAAATGAAAACAACAGATAGAAAACATAATCACACACAATTAAAGACATAAATTCATAACATCTCAAGGTAATTTCAAACAAGTATCATCACACACTAAATTTAGACATACTTGGTGATTTTCAAATGGCACAAATCAATTAGTTTATACTTGACTCCTCTAAAATACCAAGTTCCCTTCTTATATGATAGAAGGTATCCCTTGGCAAGTGTTTTGTAAAAATGTCCGCTAATTGATTTGTGGTACTTACAAATTCAATTGTGAAATCACCCTTTTGAACATGATCCCTTAGGAAATGATGCCTAATTTCAATGTGTTTAGTCCTTGAGTGATACACCGGATTCTTAGTTAGGTTGATGGCACTCGTGTTATCGCATTTTATTGGAACACTTTCTAATTTCAAACCAAAATCCGATAATTGTTGTTTCATCCACAAGAGTTGAGCACAACAACTACCGGCGGCGATATATTCCGCTTCGGCGGTGGAAAGAGCAAAACAAGCTTGCTTTTTAGAAAACCATGACACTAATGAACTTCCCAATAAATGGCAAGTACCACTAGTGCTTTTGCGATCAAGCTTGCATCCCGCAAAGTCGGAATCCGAATAGCCAACTAAACTAAGACTACCATCCCTAGGATACCATAATCTGGTGTTAATTGTTCCTTTAAGATATTTAAAAATATGTTTAACTGCGGATAGGTGTGATTCTTTAGGATTTGCTTGAAAACGGGCACACATGCATACACTAAACATAATATCCGGTCTAGATGCGGTAAGATATAGAAGACTACCTATCATGCCCCTATATTTACTAACATCAACCGGTTTACCTATGTCATCCTTGTCTAGGTAGCATGATGTGCTCATGGGAGTGTATGCTTCTTTGCATTTGTCCATTCCGAATTTTCCAAGGAGCTCCTTGCAATATTTTCCTTCATGCACAAAAATCCCCTCCTTGACTTGCTTGATTTGAAGTCCTAGGAAGAACTTGAGCTCCCCCATCATGGACATTTCAAATTCCTTTTTCATCGAATTAGAGAACTTTCTACACAAGGACACGTTAGTGGCACCAAATATAATATCATCTACATATATTTGCACTAACAAAATGTCCTCTTTGGTTTTGTAGATGAATAGTGTATTATCAACCTTTCCCCTTTGAAAGCCATTTTCTAATAGAAAGGTACTTAATCGATCATACCAAGCTCTAGGAGCTTGTTTTAATCCATAAAGTGCCTTTTTCAACTTGTAAACATGGTTTGGAAACTCATGACTTTCAAAACCGGGTGGTTGCTTAACATACACTTCTTCATTTATGAAACCATTCAAGAAAGAACTCTTGACATCCATTTGATAAAGAGTAAAATTCATAATTGATGCAAAGGCAACCAAGATTCGGATTGCCTCAAGACGTGCAACCGGAGCAAAGGTCTCATCATAATCAACACCTTCCTCTTGGTTGTACCCTTGGGCAACAAGTCTCAATTTGTTTCTTATAATCAAACCGGATTCATCAAGTTTATTTCTATAAATCCATTTTAAACCAATTATGGTATGATCATCGGGCATAGGCACTAATTCCCAAACATCATTTCTAATAAATTGATTTAGTTCTTCTTGCATGGCCATAACCCAATGTTCATCCATAATTGCTTCCTTGATTGAATTTGGTTCGATTTGAGAAACAAAGGAAACAAAATGACAAATATTTTGAATTGACCTACGAGTTAATACTCCTTTGAAAGGTCTCCTATGACATTGTCAATAGGGTGAGCTTTCACCATTTTCCAAGCCAGATCAAGTTCATATTTGACTTCTCCTTCATCCTTTGATTTTTCCATCTCTTTGTCAACATTTGAAATCTCAAGTCCATCATCACTACCATCACATAAAACACTATCTTCTTTCGAAGACTCATTAAAAACAACATGTATAGATTCTTCAATAGTCATAGTTCGTTTATTATAAACTCTAAATGCTTTACTATGAGAAGAGTAACCCAAAAATATTCCCTCATCCGATTTAGAATCAAATTTTCCAAGTTGATCTTTTCCATTGTTTAAAATGTAGACTTTGCATCCAAAAACATGGAAATGGGATATATTGGGTTTTCTACCTTTGTAAAGCTCATAGGGGGTTTTCTTTATCATGGGCCTAATTAAAATTCTTTTCATTACATAACAAGCCGTATTAACGGCATCGGCCCAAAAGTATTGAGGTACTTGAGAATCATTTAACATGGTTCTAGCAAGTTCCTCTAGCACCCTATTTTTCCTCTCAACAACTCCATTTTGTTGTGGAGTTCTAGGTGCCAAATATTGGTGCTCAATCCCATGCTTATCACAAAATCTATCAAATTTATAGTTTTCAAATTCACTTCCATGGTCGGTTCGAATTATAATCACTTTTTGGTTTACTTGGTTTTGTGCAAGCTTAATATGGCGTTTAAAAGACTTGTAGGCCTCACTCTTAGCACTTAAAAATAATGTCCATGTAAATCTTGAAAAATCATCAACAATCACCAAGGCATAGTAGTTGCCACCAAAGCTTTTTACTTGAGAAGGTCCAAACAAGTCCATATGAAGCATTTCCAATGGTCTTGTTGTGGACACATCATTTTTGGAACCAAAATGATTTTTAGTTTGTTTGCACTTCTTGAAAGGAGTGCAATCACCTTTAATTTTAAAATTGAGCTTTGGTAAACCAACTACTAAGTCTTTGGATTGAAGTTTCTTAAGTTGATTTACATTAATGTGAGCGGTCCTACGATGCCATAACCAAGTATCACTTTCTTTTCTAATTAAACATTTTGAAACTAAAGAAGTGATATTATTCAATTCAACCATGTAAGTGTTATTAGACCTTTTTCCAACAAATTTGATAGATTCATCTTTGTCACTTTTTATGAGACAATGAGTAGAGGTAAATAATACATGGTTACCAATATCACATAATTGACTAATGCTCAAAAGATTATGTTCTAATCCTTGAACATAAAGTACATTATCAATAACCAAGTTGGAAGAATTACCAATTTTACCTATACCAAGTATTTTGCCTTTGTTGTTGTCTCCATATGTGACATATCCTTTTTATTTAGGAGTAAGCTCAATGAAATGTCGCTTATCTCCCGTCATGTGCCTAGAACATCCACTATCAAGTATCCAAAGTTGCTTTCCGGTTCTTAGGCACACCTACAAAACACAATCACTTGCTCATTTTGGGTACCCAAATTATGTTGGGTACCTTTTTGTTAGTCATGGATGATTCTCCCTTCTTAATCCAAACATAAGTACCATTTTGAATTCCAAAATTTTTGATATGGCACTTATTGTTTGTATGTCCAAATTTTCCACAATAAAAGCAAGTTGGTTTCTTTGTAAAATCAATTTTTGAGAATGAACCAACCTCTTTATTTTTCTTTTTCTTGTGGACATATCCTAGACCGGTTTTGTTTGAATTGTGTCTAAGAGAACCAATTAACCGATCTAGGTTTCTATCACTTTTGTTAAAAGTGTCGAGTTTGATTTTCAAATCATTAACTTCTTTTTCAAGCACACAACAATTTTCACAATGAGTGATGGTATATGATTGATTTGCATTCTCACAAACATGACTAGAGTTAGCAAGTTCCAAGGATGCATTTTGGAGTTTCAAATCATTAATAGATTTTTCTAATTCATTGATTTCCTTTTGATACTCCAAAAGCTTCTTTCCTTTTTCTTTGTTAACTTTAGCAAGTCTTTCAAATTGAGTTAACGTTTCATTATACTCATTTAGCAAATCATCATAAGAAATAGTATGAGAAGAGGTGTAAGAATAATTAGATGATACCTCATCCTCACTCTCGTTGTCATTTCTTTCACTACTTGAGGAGGCTTCATTGTCATTCTTGGCCATTAGACATAGCTTGGCTTCCTCATCATCCGAACTACTTGAGGTTGACTTGGAATCCTTTTCCGGTTCATCCCAAACAATGTAAGCTCTCTTCCCCTTGCCATCTTGAGTCTTCTTCTCATTCTTTCTCAAGTAGGTGGGACATTCCATTCTTATGTGTCCTATTCCACCACACTCATGACATTTCACAATTTCACTTGAGCTTTTGTTTCTTGGCTTGCTATCCTTGATTCTTTTGTCTTGAGGTCTCTTGTCCTTAGAGAATGATGAATTACCCTTTTTGCCTTTGAGAAATTTGTTGAACCTCTTGGCAAATAAACTAATGTCTTCCTCAGTTAGAGCACGATCGGAGCCTTCACTTGAAGATTCATCTTCATCCTCTTTTGACATTTTGGTTGATTCTTTTAGAGAGATACTCTTCTTTTTCTTGTCCGAGTCTTCATTTAAGTGAAGTCTTGATAGTTCTATCTCATGTTCTTGAAGCTTCCCAAACAAGGTGGTCAAGTCCATAGATTTTATATCCTTAGCTTCCTTGATGGCGGTCACCTTTGGTTGCCATCTCCTATCAAGACATCTGAAGACCTTGTTAGTAGTTTCACCATTTCTAAATTCTTTTCCTAGGCCAATCAATTGGTTAACGATATGTGTGAACCTTATTTGCATATCATTGATAGACTCATTAGGGAACATATGAGGAGCTCATATTCATGATTTAAAGCATTTAATCTTGAGTCTCTAACTTCACTAGTTCCCTCATGAGTAATTTGCAAGGTATCCCACATTTCTTTAGCCGATTGGCTTTGTGATATCCTATGAAATTCATTTTTGGACAAGGCGGAGAAGATGATATTTTTAGCTTTTAAATCATATGAAACTTTCTTTTTATCATCTTCATTCCAACTTGTCCTAGGAATAACAATGGCTTCACCATTAACCACTCTTCTAGGAATATAAGGACCTTTTTCAATTGCATCCCAAATATCGGTGTCTATTGCTTCTACAAAGACTCTCATCCTAACCTTCCAATAAGTATAATCTTCACCATTGAAGAATGGAGGTCGGTTAAGAGACATAGACCCTTCTTGTTGATTGCTAGAGCCCATTGTTTCCAAAAGGATCTTTTTCGAAAAAGATTTTACGCTCGATCTTTCGACCGAGCTCTGATACCACTTGTTGGAAACCAACAAACGAGCTTAGCAATTACTAGAGGGGGGGTGAATAGTAATATGGAAGCAACAACGACTAATTTTCGGTGCAATTAAAAGATAATTTATCAAAAGCTTGTTTTTCTGAAACTGGGCAATTTACTTGAGTGAAATGAAGAACACTCGAGTGAAATTCCACGAAATACTCGAGTGAATTATAAAACACTCGAGTGTTTTATGCAGAACAGAAAGGAGCAGTTTCAGAGAAATTTAGCAAAATGATTCAATTTCTTAAAGACTAATCCAGGACAGATATAAATCAAAGTAGAGGGCAATTAAACTAAGTTAAAACAAGTTGAAAACAAGTTAATTGCAACCAATTGCTACTAGAATTATAAAAGCCCCTTTCTAGAGAACTTAGGGTTTGGTTTTACTTGAAAACTAATAAAGCTATAAAAGAGAGAGACAACACCAATTTTATCCTGGTTCACACTCAATATAGAGTGCTAATCCAGTCCCCCTAATCAACTTAGGAGTTTCTACTAGTAATCAAATTGTTAGAAATTACAAGGATAAATTGAGATTCCTCACTCAATCCTAACCCTTTTCAAGAGTGTACCAAACTCTTGAAATTTCTACCCCAACTTGATTTGGTGATGAAGAGTCCCTTCTTCTTAAGCTCCTTGGAACCTCCAAGAGCCCACCAAGCTAAGAATCCTCTTAGTCTTTGTGCTTGAGAACCTCCCAAGGCTTGAGAACTTGGATACCTCACCAAGTACTTGGATACCTCACCAAGATTTTCTAAACAAGCTAAAGTGTTTGAGTGTTTGAGAATTTTACAACAAATAATTCTCTTACAAATGAAGCACACTCTCTTAACTCACTAAGACAAATAATAAAGATGAATGCTTGGTTGAGTTTAGAGAGAGAAAATGATTTTAAAACTTGAGAGAGAGAGAGAATCAATGATAGAATATGAACTTGTCCACTTGGATAATGGCCACTATTCAGAACATAAGTGAGGGGACAAAAGGGAAGGAAAAACCAAGTTATTCTTGCTTTTTGTCCTCTTCTAACGTTTAAAGAATTTGCTGACAGACCTAAATCACTCGAGTCTTTTTGGAAACACTCGAGTGTTTTTGGTCAACTCTGATAGTGTTGCCCTTTTACTTTATCAACTGGCTATATTACTGAAAATTCATAAATCACTCGAGTGAATTGAGAATCACTCGAGTGAATTGGTCAATGTTGGAAAAATTAAGTTTTCTAACATTGTTTTCAATTCTCTTCTCAAGTCTGATTGGTTTTAATCTCAACCTTTCATGCATGAATATTATTTGACCTTATGTGAGAATAAAAACCTAAACTACCCACTCTCATAAATAAAATACATTAAGAATAAATGAGAATGAATAATTAAACTAAGCACTTGATCTTCTTTAATGTTGGGCTTGCATTCTTCAAATTAAGTCCATAATTTAATTACATTGTCATCATCAAAATTAATCCACCTTAATCGGAGACTTGATTTTACAGACCGGAGCCGGAGGTTGAGGCTGAAGGGCTGCAGCTGCAGCTGCTGCGGCTGCGGCGATGTTCTGAGCGAGGTTCTCAGCCTGATTCTGCTGAGCCTGCGCTTGGTTCTGCTGCAGTTGAACCAGAGTTTCCAACACAGCAGCAATTCGGTCATTATCGGCTCTTCTCCCAGCCATGCTGCTCGGACACGGGGAGAAAGCCAATTAACCACCGAATAATTAAATATATATATATATATACACATCTATAAGCTCTATTGTCTAACTTAGACTTCTAGACTCTACATATTTGTCACTCTCTTGGTGAGTAACCACTGGAGTCCTTTGCAACTCCATTAGGCCGAGGAGAAACTGCTCTGATACTAAAAATGTAACACCCTATGTAATAATTACTCTTAAACCCGAAAATTAGGATTTAAAATTTCCTTAAAAACAAATATAATAATTGCCAAAATAACATTTCTTTTCATTAATACAAAAACATCAGAGTTAAAAAGCGGAAGACTTCATACATCATTAGATAAAAGTTAAGAAACATAGCTACACCGAGCTCATTAATCCGAAATACAATAAAATATGTTTAGCTCGGCCATCGGGCCGAGATCCATACAAAATACATAGTAATTTAGCTCGGCCAACTGGCCGAGACCCATCTAGGATATCAGACTCTAATGACTTACTCTCCCTGTGAGGGAGAGTGAACCTGCTCGGCCGGAGACTGCGTCTGCTCGGGCTCAGTACCTGAAAAATGGTAAGGAGGTAAGCATTACACAGAACTTAAATAAGCAGTTTCTAACATGCCATACCGAACTACCAAGCCAAACACAAGTAGTCAATTAGCATATAAATAACAAATAATCAATCCATATATCACATGCATATATCATCAATTAGCTCGGATCACATCATACCATCACACTTAGCTCGGCTCACCTCATGCAATCACACTTAGCTCGGCTCACATCCACATAAACTTGTCTATCTCGGTTCACATACACACAATCTCTTCTAGCTCGGTTCACACGATTAATTCCTCTTATACTCTTTCCTTAATTCTTACGCTCAGCTTATCAACCACTACTCTCTTACCTCGGATCACCATCTCTATCTCGGATTCATTACTCATTATTCCAGTTTTACATAGCTTACAATCTTTTACTCTTCTCGGATGCATACACCCAGTGCATGTCTTACACCATTTAAAGTCGGATATAGGAGTGTCCATAACTGCGAGTACCCAATACCCGTCTTACAGCTGCACATACCCGGTATGCGTCTGACGCGATCAATGCACGCACCCAGTACGCATCTTCTATGACTAGGAGCACTACCTCCGATCATTCTATGGAGTTAGGAGTGTCCATAACTGCGAGCACCCAGTACTCATCTTACAACGGCGCATCTCGGCGACTTACGCGATCAATGCATGCACCCAGTACGCGTCTGCTATGACAAGGAACACATCCCACCGATTCCGTGCTCGGAACCTTGTGTGAATCATAACTGCGAGTACCCAGTACCCGTCTTACAGCTGCACATACCCAGTATGCGTCTGACGCGATCAATGCACGCACCCGGTACGCGTCTGCTATGACCCGATCACACAACCATTTCTCTTTAATTCCTCTTACCTTTTTAACCATTATTTAACTCGGCCTCTCTTGGCTCAACCCTTTAAATTATTCCTCTTTACATTAATCTCATTATTCTCTTAGCTCGGCCTCTTTCGGCTCAACATCTTAATCTTTCTAACCATCAATTTAACTCGGCCTCTCTCGGCCCAACTTCTTAATCTTTCTAACCATCTATTTAGCTCGGCCTCACTCGGCTCAACCTCTTAATCTTTCTCATTATCAGACTCATTACTCCATCTCTCCTACTTTCCATATCTACCATTTTCTCATACCCATTCTCAACCTCTCCCAGTTCGGCCACAGATACAAACAACAAATATTCACAACTCCTAAACATTTACACAAGGAATATCAAAGCTCATAAACACTTATACCACAACAACAACATGAATAAAGCACTTAACCAATCCATCATGTAAATATAAGCATATAACCAAAATAATAATATTCCTTCTTCACCTAGAATTCATGTTTCTAATTCATTCATTGGTTTCCCATTACCCTTTTTACCTTTTCTTTCTAACATTAACCTATATTAATTCCCTAGTCTAACACCCACTCTTAGCACCCTTTATGAACATACTAGAAACCCAAACTCAAGTAGAGGTAACACTCACTCCTTACCTCAAACCGTGAGAGATAAGAGTAGAGAGTTTGAGAATGGCTTCCTTGATGCTTGACCTTGTGAGCTTCACACCTCTTGAATCCTTTTCCTCCTTGCTGCCACCACCACACCACCACGGTCCAGCTCTTTCCTGCCACCACCACGCCGGCCCAGGGAAGCGTCCAAAACGGAAGAGAATGGAGAGAAGGACGACAAGAAGGAGGGTCTCCAACCGGTGAGACTTGGTGAAAGAGAGGGAGATTCGTGAGTGAGAAGAGAGAAAGAAGGTATGTTGGTTGTTGCTAGAATTTCAGAGAAAATGGGGGAGAGAGACGAATGAGGAAGAGAGAGAGAGAAAAGTGTTGTGTGTTGTGTAGGGGCTTTTCTTTTATTCATTTAGGGGGATTAATTGTGTGGTCCTCATTGGAGGCTTCTATGAGAAGCTAGAATATGTGGCTAGGATTCATTGGCTTCTTGAGGAAGCCATGAATAGTGACTTGAAAGGGACATAAAGTAATGATAGTGACATAAAGCAATGACAATGACATAAAGTGAAGGATAGTACTGTACGGATGGTACGAAAACCAAGGGACCAACAGCTCAACATGAGCTGTCACGGAGATGCACAGAGACGTCGGCAAGGAGACGTCGGCTAGGGATAGATGAACAACATTGGTCCGAGCCTCCTTCTCGGATAATGATGTAAGGTACATTGAGGTCGGCTAATCCGAACTGACACTAGATCTTTCATTCGCTTTCGTTTAGCTCGGCGGGGATCGGTCCAAGGTTCTGACATGACCTCGAGTTTCGTTCTCATTCAGCTCGACCTTCATCTACACGCCAGCTCGGCCTAAGCCTCTTACTACACTTCTAACCTTATAAAACCTCTACGGCTTAATCCTACCCTTAAATAAATGTTTATATATATTATTTTATAACTTTATTATTTTGTTATTAATTTCTAGGATGTTACATTCCTCTCCCACTTACCAAAATTTCGTCCTCGAAATTTAGTCGGCACTGAACAGTTGCGGATATGACTGCTTCATCTTCTCCTCGAGTTCCCAAGTAGCTTCCTCCACATCATTCCGATTCCAGACGACCTTGACCAAGGAGATTTCCTTCCCTCTGAGCCGTCTGACTTGTTTGTCCTCAACTCGGACTGGGAGAACTTCGAAAGTCAGATTGTCTTTTAGCGGCAGCTCGTCCACTGCTATCACATGCGAGGGGTCATGAATGTACCTTCGAAGTTGCGAGATGTGAGATACATCATGGAGTTTAGACAAGTGCGGAGGTAGAGCAATTCTGTAAGCTATTGGTCTGACCTTCTCCGATATCTGGTACAATCCGACACTATGCTGCTCGGAACACCGTGAAGCCGAACAATGTCCTTTATGTACAACTGCGTCAATTTCTCAAGGCTGTACTTCATGTTGATCGGCAGGAAATGGGCACACTTCGTAAGTCGGTCCACCACAACCCAAATGGCTTCCTGCCCTGATCTCGTCCTTGGTAGACCCGACACAAAATCCATCGAAATGCTATCCCACTTCCATTGCGGAATCTCCAAGGATTTGAGTAATCCTCCTGGTTCCTGATGCTCTATCTCGGCTTTCTGGCATGTCAAACACCGAGACACATAATCTGCCACATCGGTCTTCAACTTCGGCCGCCAAAATAACCTCGTCAGATCCTGGTACATCTTTGTGGCTCCCGGATGAAGACTCATCTTCGTTTTATGAGCCTCTTCCATCAACTCTCTTCGGACTTCAAAGTCCATGGGAATGCAATCTCGGCCCCGAAATCGCACGAGACCATCGGGTCCCTTAGAGAAGTCGGGTTCATCCTTGTCTCCTACTCTTTCTAGTAGCTTCTGGAGTTCTAGGTCGACAACCTGTCTTTCCTTGATGAAACCCACGAAGTCATTGGTTACTTGCAGCACCTCCAGTACAACACTGTTTTCCTTTTTCTGTACGCCGAGGTTAAGGTCACTAAACTCCTGATCTCGGTTACCGAGTTGGGTCTCTCCCACTTGAGCACAGCTTCCACCTTGGAGGGATCAATCGCAACACCGTGCTCGGATATCACATGACCGAGGGAACGAACCTCCTATACTTTAGCGATTAACAAAGGATCCGAGTACTTTGGGATCCATAAGAAATTCATGCTTTCCATGAACGAAGACAGCTCAAATTTTCAGGGTCACGATCCTGCTACGAGGTACCATAACCAATGGACGAAATGTTCTCACTTGTGAGAAACCAGAGGAAAGAAACAAGACTGGGGTTCCGAGAACAATTTAAGCTTAAGGTCGATAGACACGAGGAACACCGAATTCACAACTATTTGCCAACATACTTAAAACGGATCCTTGGTTAAAATCCAAGGATAACTCTTCCAAGAGCGACTCGAGCCTAGAAGGATAAAAAAAAGAGCATTTCCTTCTATTGGATAGAACGTCACCTAAGGACTTTTAGTGATTTAGAACCTTAACCATGGTTCATCAGAGCACCAATAGAGTTGGAATAGTGTTTAGCACCTTTGGTGTGGGATAAACCGAAGTTATTCCGAGTAGCCCTTACCCTACCCCTCAACTTGAGTAGGTGGAGCTAAAGTGGTACATGGGGTTCAGTTGACTGCTAATCGTTATTATTGGGGTTGTTTCGAATTTTCTATGCGAATCACTGTTTATGAGTCTTAGTAAAGATCCTATAGGATTAAAGTTTCAATCGGGTTTTCGACAGGGGTAGAATTCTTAGATAGTTTAGTCGGATTTCAACTATATAATTGCAATAATATAGCATGTCAATAAACGCGAAGACCGAGGTGGTCAGTCCCAATCCCGCATTCATCAACTGTACATCACTGCGTAATTGAATGATAGCCTTATCTTTTAACAGATGCGAGGGAAAGGATGACCAATCCTGACCTTACACTATTAAGGGATGACACTATCACAAGGTTTTTGGTTAGGTCTCTTGTTACGGTCTCATAACTAGATGGTACTCAAGATTGGATTGAAGATGAGTATTTATTAGGTTCCACAATCAAATAACACAGCACCTGTGATGCTGTTTACTCGACAAGTACCTCGGATCAGCTCGTCAGCATCAGTCACCTCTTCAGCATCCATGGTATAAACTTTGCCTCTCTGCATAGGTCGGTTAACACCAGCCGGTTGTGCCTTTGCCACATTGATTTCTTCCTTCACAATATTCTCGGTACACCGAGCTGCAAAATGACCAGGCTTGCCACATCGGAAACAGGATCCTCTTGCTCTGCTCGGATCTAGACTCCAGCATTCTCCCCGGTGCTGCCTTCCATAGTGCTGACATATCGGATAGGGACCAGGGACAACCACCATCTGACCACCACTCCTCGGAGTCGTTGACACTCTTGAGCTCGGATCCACATAGGGAGCAGATCTCTGAACCGCTCCTTTTCCTCGGATAGGCCCCACTGCTTTCTGTGCCGACCTGCTCCGCTTTCCGTCAGCCTTCCTCTTGAGCCCCTTCTCATAGGTGCTAGCCATGTTTACCAGCTGCGAGAGATTGGCCACGTTCTGATATTCGAATGCAAGCCGAACATCATCACGGAGACCAGACTCAAACTTGATGCACTTGGTACGTTCATCGGCATCTCGGTAGCTTCCAGAATAACGGATCAAATCTTCGAACTGAGCGGCGTATTCTCCGACACTCGAGTTCCTCTGTTCCAGCTTGAGAAAAGCGAGCTCCTTCTCTCTCCTGACATCTTCGGGAAAGTACTTTCCAAGGAATCGAGCTCAGAACAATTCCCAAGTAATGGCTTAATTAGCTGCTTCCAGTCCACGGCTCTGCTGCTCCCACTAGTGCTCGGCCTCACTAGCCAGCACAAACTCGACCAACCTCACCCTGTACTCATAGGGCGGTTGTAGAGATCGGAAGATCTTTTCAACATCTTGGAGCCATCTCTGGGCCCCATCAGAATTGTAACCTCCTTCGAACCGAGGTGGTTCGTTCTCCTGAAATCGGCTCATCCAGTCGATCTCGACCGGAGCCGGAGGTTGAGGCTGAAGGGCTGCAACTGCAGCTGCTGCGGCTGCGGCGATGTTCTGAGCCAGGTTCTCAGCCTGATTCTGTTGAGCCTGTGCTTGGTTCTGCTGCAGTTGAACCAGAGTTTCCAACACAACAGCAATTCGGTCATTATCGACTCTTCTCCCAGCCATGCTGCTCGGACACGGGGAGAAAGCCAATTAACCACCGAATAATTAAATATATATATATATATATATATATATACATCTATAAGCTCTATTGTCTAACTTAGACTTCTAGACTCTACATATTTGTCACTCTCTTGGTGAGTAACCACTGGAGTCCTTTGCAACTCCATTAGGCCGAGGAGAAACTGCTCTGATACCAAAAATGTAACACCCTATGTAATAATTACCCTTAAACCCGAATATTAGGATTTAAAATTTCCTTAAAAACAAATATAATAATTGCCAAAATAACATTTCTTTTCATTAATACAAAAACATCAGAGTTAAATAGCGGAAGATTTCATACATCATTAGATAAAAGTTAAGAAACATAGCTACACCGAGCTCATTAATCCAAAATACAAAAAAATATGTTTAGCTCGGCCATCGGGCCGAGATCCATACAAAATACATAGTAATTTAGCTCGGCCAACTGGCCGAGACCCATCTAGGCTATCAGACTCTAATGACTTACTCTCCCTGTGAGGGAGAGTGAACCTGCTCGGCCGGGGATTGCGTTTGCTCGGGCTCAGTACCTGAAAAATGGTAAGGAGGTGATCATTACACAGAACTCAAATAATCAGTTTCTAACATGCCATACCGAACTACCAAGCCAAACACAAGTAGTCAATTAGCATATAAATAACAAATAATCAATCCATATATCACATGCATATATCATCAATTAGCTCGGATCACATCATACAATCACACTTAGCTCAGCTCACCTCATGCAATCACACTTAGCTCGGCTCACATCCACATAATCTCGTCTAGCTCGGTTCACATACACACAATCTCTTCTAGCTCGGTTCACACGATTAATTCCCCTTATACTCTTTCCTTAATTCTTATGCTTAGCTTATCGACCACTACTCTCTTACCTCGGATCACCATCTCTATCTCGGATTCATTACTCATTATTCCACTTTTACATAGCTTACAATCTTTTACTCTTCTCGGATTCATACACCCAGTGCATGTCTTACACCATTTAAAGTCGGACATCGGAGTGTCCATAACTACGAGTACCGAGTACCCGTCTTACAGCTGCACATACCCGGTATGCGTCTGACGCGATCAATGCACGCACCCAGTACGCGTCTTCTATGACCCGGAGCACTACCGCCGATCATTCTATGGAGTTAGAAGTGTCCATAACTGCGAGCACCCAGTACTCGTCTTACAGCGGCGCATCTCGGCGACTTACGCGATCAATGCATGCACACAGTACACGTCTGCTATGACCAGGAACACATCCCACCGATTCCGTGCTCGGAACCTTGTGTGAATCATAATTGCGAGTACCCAGTACCCGTCTTACAGCTGCACGGACCCAGTATTCGTCTGACGCGATCAATGCATGCACCCGGTACGCCTCTGCTATGACCCGATCACACAACCATTTGTCTTTAATTCCTTTTACCTTTTTAACCATTATTTAACTCGGCCTCTCTCGGCTCAACCCTTTAAATTATTCCTCTTTACATTAATCTCATTATTCTCTTAGCTCGGCCTCTCTCGGCTCAACCTCTTAATCTTTCTAACCATCTATTTAACTCGGCCTCTCTCGGCCCAACTTCTTAATCTTTCTAACCATCTATTTAGATCGGCCTCGCTCGGCTCAACCTCTTAATCTTTCTCATTATCAGACTCATTACTCCATCTCTCCTACTTTCCATATCTACCATTTTCTCATACCCATTCTCAACCTCTCCCAGTTCGGCCACAGATACAAACAAAAAATATTCACAACTCCTAAACATTTACACAAGGAATATCACAACTCATAAACACTTATACCACAACAACAACATGAATAAAGCACTTAACCAATCCATCATGTAAATATAAGCATATAACCAAAATAATAATATTCCTTCTTCACCTAGAATTCATGTTTCTAATTCATTCATTGGTTTCCCATTACCCTTTTTACCTTTTCTTTCTAACATTAACCTATATTAATTCCCTAGTCTAAAACCCACTCTTAGCATCCTTTATGAACATACTAGAAACCCAAACTCAAGTAGAGGTAACACTCACTCCTTACCTCAAACCGTGAGAGATAAGAGTAGAGAGTTTGAGAATGGCTTCCTTGATGCTTGACCTTGTGAGCTTCACACCTCTTGAATCCTTTTCCTCCTTGCTGCCACCACCACACCACCACGGTCAAGCTCTTTGCTGCCACCACCACGCCGACCCAGGGAAGCGTCTGAAACGGAAGAGAATGGAGAGAAGGACGGCAAGAAGGAGGGTCTCCAACCGGTGATACTTGGTGGAAGGGAGGGAGATTCGTGAGTGAGAAGAGAGAAAGAAGGTATGTTGGTTGTTGCTGGAATTTCAGAGAAAATGGGGGAGAGAGACGAATGAGGAAGAGAGAGAGAGAGAGAGCAAAGTTTTGTGTGTTGTGTAGGGGCTTTTCTTTTATTCATTTAGGGGGATTAATTGTGTGGTCCTCATTGGAGGCTTCTATGAGAAGCTAGAATATGTGGCTAGGATTCATTGGCTTCTTGAGGAAGCCATGAATAGTGACTTGAAAGGGACATAAAGTAATGATAGTGACATAAAGCAATGACAATGACATAAAGTGAAGGATAGTACTGTACGGATGGTACAAAAACCAAGGGACCAACAGCTCAACATGAGCTGTCACGGAGATGCACAGAGACGTCGGCAAGGAGACGTCAGCTCGGGATAGATGAATAACATTAGTCCGAGCCTCCTTCTCGGATAATGATGTGAGGTACATTGAGGTCGGATAATCCGAACTGACACTAGATCTTTCATTCGCTTTCGTTTAGCTCGGCGGGGATCGGTCCGAGGTTCTGACATGACCTCGAGTTTCGTTCTCATTCAGCTCGACCTTCATCTACACGCCAGCTCGGCCTAAGCCTCTTACTACACTTCTAACCTTATAAAACCTCTACGGCTTAATCCTACCCTTAAATAAATGTTTATATATATTATTTTATAACTTTATTATTTTGTTATTAATTTCTTGGATGTTACACTTTGTGTGGGCTCTCTCCTTCTCTAAGGTAAGGGGAGTCTCTTTTCCACACTTTGAGTTAGGGATAGTTAGGGTTTATAATAGGATTTGAGTATAATAGTTGAGTTGGGTTGTGGGAGCCAAATTAGGATGTGATTAGAAGTGATTAAGGGTAAAGGTTGTAAATTGGTTAATTTTGTTATTATGGAAACTGTTTATGTTAACCCTTTTGTATATTAATTAATTAGGAAGTGAAGAACCCTAGGGAGATGATTTATTTTAAGCACTCTGAGACATACCTGAGTATGTCGACTGATTTGTGGATATATGTGAATTTTAAAGGTTGTGTGTATTATTTTGATTTGATGATGTGAATGGCTAATTATAATAGAAAAGATAATGGGAATAGGAAAAAGGAAATGCAATGGAATTAATAATGATAGAAGAAGTGTTTTTGAATATGTAACTTGAACGAGATTAAAGATTATGAGTTGAATTTTATGATAATAAAGGAAAATAGTTATAAGGGCAAATTGTTAAGGGTGATAGAGTATGGTTATGGAAGGAAAGTGCTGAATGTGAAATTGAATGGGAATATTTGATAATTTGAATGTTATTCATGACTATGTGATATTATGTGAAAATGGGTGATATATATGCAAGTGTTGTTGAATGTTGGCTGTGAAATGCAAATAAATGGACTGGAATTAGAATGTAAGTCTATGTGTAAAGGTTATGATTATTTGTGCTATAATGCTATGTGACATTGATTAGGAATGGTTGCTATATGTATATTTGTGAATGTTCCTAGAATTTTGGATTATGTTTTATAAAGAATGGAATGGATTGTTGTTTAACTGAAAATGGTAAAGGTAACTAAAGTGGAAACTGATCAGTGGGGCCCGGAACACTAGGTACCCGGCTAGGTGTTCCAATTACCTGTTAGGGCCAATTACATGCCACGCCAATTACCCATCAGGCCAAACCGCCCTGTAGGCGTCGGGTGACCCACAGGATCAGTTTTCCACACCAATAATTTGATTAAATAAATGGAATGGTAAAACTACATAGTCCTACAGGTTATGGTCTGGATGGGTGTAAAGTCCTGGGCAGGTGTTCCAAGTCCCTAGACAGGTGTTCCAATTACCTAGCGGGTATCCAAATCCTAGTGGTGTACGGTAAAAATGGAAGTGTTTGCATATCACTGTCTGTGGTTGCTTACACTGTGTGTGTAGATCTCTGCTTGGGGTTACACACATTAATGGAAAATGAATAATGGAAAGGTAAAAAGGGAAAGGGAAGTTTATGTAGATCTCTGTTTGAGGTTACATAAATGATATGAAGTGTATGCAGATCACTGTTTGTGATTGCATACACAGTGTGTAGATCTCTGTTTTGGGGTTACACACGATGGTAAGGTGTAGATCTCTGATTTGAGGTTACACCCAATGGAAAAGTGTAGATCTCTGCTTGAGGTTACACACAATGGAAAAGGAATTAAGGGAAAAGGAATTAAGAATGGAAAAGGTAACGTAATGGTAAATGAAAGGATTAAGGAAAGGGATATAGATAATGGAAAATGGATAAAAAGGAATGTATAAGGAAATGGGAATGGAATAAAGTGTTCGATCCCCGACTTGATTTGATTGTTATTCTTGAGTTTATATTATGAGCTTTATATTATCCTCTGATTCACTGAGTTGTGAAAAGGTCTCACCCTTAGTGGTTAACATTTTAGGTGTTTTCTAAGGAGCTTATGGATCAGAGTGGCGCAGCGGAAGACTGGAAAGAAGGGAACTTTAAATTGGTGCTACTCATATTGTAAATGAATACCCAAAGTTATTGTAAATTTGATTTGTGAAAAGGAATTTTTAAATACACTATTTTAAATATAGACTTTTACTTATTATTTTGTATATAAAATAAGGGTGTTACATTTATGGTATCAGAGCAGTTCCTTCCTTCCGACCTGAGGGAAAGTGGTCCCAATCTCGCTGCGAACACTCCCATCTCGAGCTTCTCCTCTAAAGGTGAGAACCTTTTAAGGGGAAATTGTAAATGTTAAATGATATTGAGTAAGTTTATGTTTGCAAATTGGGAATACCTACAAGTGACAAGGATGGAATTCTTTGGAACCTAAGCGGATCCCTTAGGAATTCAAAGAATCGCGGATTGTAAGTGTGTACCAAATTGCAAACAAGAAACTTAAAGTATGCAAATTAATTCTAAGTTTTGAGTTAATCAAAACTTGAAGTTTCTTACAAGGGAAATCCTTCTAATCAAAACGAAGTACACAGGCTCTAACTGGATAGCGAGGGCTATTACCACTGATGAAATGTAGTGTCGGAACTGGCCAATCCGATGTTGCATTTATCGGGAGGGGACGTTGTCGAAATCTAGAAGCTTATGCATTATCGTGAATTAGTAATTGATTTTCTATGTATGAAATTTTTGTGTTAGTTCGTTTATGTTTGATTGTTTGCTATGTGAGTTTATGCGTGGTTTCAATGTATGTTGGTTGAATAAATTGGTGTCAAAGTAATTGAACAGGGATTAGAAATGGAACCGCATGGAATAAATAAGTTATGATCTCGGATGCTAATCCAATCGAGTGACTAAATTCATGTCGATAAAAGAACCAAAATCTATGTTTAAATTAAGTTAATGGTCAAATTCCATAGCCAATCTCAATTCAAGTAACTATGATACTCATCGGGAAAACAAGAAACTAGTATTGACCGATCGGATTTGAACCGCTGAACTACATTAACTCGAATTGCAATCATAAAAGTAAATTTTTGTCCAAGTTGGGGAAGCGGTTCGAATTTCATCAAAAGGTCCTCGAAATATGTTTTCACGTGGGATAGTTTAGAGTTAAAGTAGGCGGAAAGAAATTAGAAGTGGAACCATAAAAATCAAAATAAATTATTGACTCGATACTAATCTAACCGAGTGATTTAGCTCACATCGACTAGATTAGGATCTATGAGAAACAACAAAAATAATTGTATTAAATTTGTAGTTGATTCCACGGCTAATTCAATTCCGATGACTTTAATACTAAACGAAAGATAAGTGTGGAGCTCCTATCGATTAGACTTGAACCCCGAGTATAACCATAAGATTTTATAAATAGAAAGAGGTTTCTTTAATCGAGAAAGGGGTTGGAATTCAATCTAAAGGTTCTTGCATCACTTCAGTTTAAATTAATGCCAGTAGCTTTGCATATATAGGGTCTATGCTTATGTGCGGACGAGTCGAAACTTTTGAAAAATGTTTTCCAACGATTTTGAAACTAATAGCTTTTCGATTTCCACCCCTATGTGGGAAAGTTCCAAACTATTCTTCACTAAGCATTGACTAAGAGTGTTGTTTTGAAAATTGTGTTCAAGATGAAACTGAATTCTGTTTGCGTATTCTTGATTGATATATGTGCTTGATATTTCTATGGCAAAGTGAAATTTTTGCCTGATGTTTGTGAGTTTTTAAAATGAATTTCAAAAGTCGCACCGAACTATAATCATTCCAAATGGATCGTGAGGTCGCACGACAAATTTTCAAGAAATAGTAAGAAAAATAAGGATTTCTAGGTGATCGAGTAGTGAATTTTGTAACCAAGTCACACATCGGTCAAATAGGAACCCCTATTATGCGACTCAAATCAATTCGGAATGAAAACTCAAATTTTAAACTTGAAGTAAAAAGGGAATGTAATTGTCTCAACTTTTTAAGATGAATTAAAATTAAATTTTTCCAAGTCCGAGGCACATTCCTTCTTTCTTTGAGTCTACTAATCTTGAGTGATTTTTCACTCCTTCATCTAGGTTCTTATGAAATTAGATGGAGGTAGCTCTTAATGGTAAGGTGCATGACTAAAAGTTTTAGTGAAATTTCAAATGAAATTAATTGTTCCTCATCAAGAGAGGAACCTAAATTGCAAAAGAATTTTGTTTTTATAAAAGTGTCATTGTTTTCTAAATGTTCCACTAGTATGGGATCTTCTTCCTAAATTTTAAATCCCCATACCTAGTGATTTTTCAAACCAAAAGTTTTACAAATATATGTGGTTGTAGTTAAGTGTTTTATTTTGGGTAACCAGGGTTTTTACATGAAATGAAAAACCAAGTTTTTGGGTTTAGGCTATTTGCTTGACTTGGAAGAGTTGATATAAGCACCCTAAGGTTGAATTATTGTCTTATGTAACACTTCAAACCAATTGGAGCAAGTTAGCGTGTTTAAACAAAATGAATTTAATGTTCTCTAATCGGTTTGACAATTTTACACAACTTTGGGCCAAGGATAGGTGATGTCCCATCAAATTTTGAAGCCGATTGGAGTTTGTTTGCTATTTTTAAATGGATTTGACATAGGTTCACCCCGACCATTACAAATCTTTTACAAAGTGGTCGTAGGGTCAAACGTGAACCTAATGAACTCTGATTGACTTGAAGATTTGCTATAATGTTCTTTTATGTTCAGGGACACTGTCTTCCAAATCTTCAAAAACCTTGGGAAATTGATTTTATAAAACGCACTTTGGTTCCAAACTATGTAAGTCCTATTTCCCAAACCCCTCTATAAATGCTTTTTAATATATGTGATGATATTTGTGAATGTGTTTGTAGAGGTAAGTGTCAGCCCTAAGTCAGACTAGGAATAGTTAGGAAGGAAGCCAGGTTGAGTTATGTTAGGTTTAAGGTGTAAGATGTTGTGGACTGTTGTTGTGAATGTTTGACCCTTGAATGATGTTTACATGATTTATGTTTGTGTGAATGATGGATGTGTTTGATTAGAGTTTAGATTTAGGACATAAGAAGTAGATTTTGGAGTTAGAGTAGAATTAACCCTTTAAGGTAATAGTGTCTAGAGCGTATTAGTGCCCTGTCCAACCTTCGAAGTAGGATTCCGGAGGGAAGCCAGCTGACCTTAGAAATCTGTTAGAATAGTAGCCTAGAGGTTGACCCGAATTAAACCATAGTCGACACTCTTCAATGAGTGCCAGAGTCTTGTGGCACATTCATGCTGAATAGTATGCCAATCCCAAGTGGGGGAGTAGAAATAAGATGAGTAAGTTGCTTAGCTTAGAAAACCTTTTTCCGGGATGGTTCTCCAATTAAGGATTTTGAGCGGAATTTCGGGGACGAAATTCCAATAAGTGGGGGAGAATTGTAACATCCCAAATTTTAATTCCAAGTTTAATTAGGAAGACCTAAGTTAGAATTTATGAGGAAAACCATAGGAAACCATGGATAGGAGTTAAGGGTAGTGTCTTAGAGTTAGAATTTGTCAAAATAGGATTTTTCAGAGGAGTAATCGATTACCTGCAGGGTGTAATTGATTACATGCTCTCTGGTGAAATCATACAAAAGTTGCATTAAAAGTAATGGATTACTTGGGCAAGTAATCGATTACTTGGGCAAAGTAATGGATTACTTGGGTAAAGTAATGGATTACTCAGGCAAAGTAATCGATTACCAGTGCTCTGGTGATTGTATGATGCTGCAAAAATAATCGATTAATTGGAGGAAGTAATCGATTATTTTGGCAAAGTAATGGATTACTTTGGGCAAGTAATCGATTACTTCAGGTCTGATGCAGAAAAAAAAAAGAAAGAGTGTGCGTGGGAGGCTTCATAGCCACTCAAGGGGAATCTTTCCCCCTTCTCTTTAATTTAGGGTCACTCATTCTTTTCCCAACCAAAAATAAAAACAAACTCACTCTCCCTCTTTCATCCATTTTTCCCTCATCAACCCACCTCTCTCTCTCATCTCCTTCGATCTTATCCTCCATTCTCCCACCAAGTTGCTTTGTTCTTTCTCTTTATGCTCATCAATAATCATCAAGACCATGGATTCAAGGTCAAGTTTCATCTCTTTTTCTCCCCTCTCCCTCTCATACGGCTCTCTCTCTCTCTTCCTCTCATCTCTCCATTTTTGGTTCTCTCTCTTTCACATAAACCACCCAAATCCACCATTCCAAACCTTCACCTATAAGGTCCATCATCTTCCTCATTATTTTACCTTCACCTCCTCCCTTGGTGGTTTTTTTTTCTCTCAATTCGTGGCCCTCTTTCTCTCTCTAAGGGTTTTCTCTCTCCTCCAATTTTGAAGAACGGAGTGGAGATCGGTCTAAAGAATGGGAAACAAGGTAGATCCGGAGTAGATTTGGAGTCCCTGGAGCTTTGTGTGGGCTCTCTCCTTCTCTAAGGTAAGGGGAGTCTCTTTTCCACACTTTGAGTTAGAGATAGTTAGGGTTTATAATAGGATTTGTGTTTAATAGTTGACTTGGGTTGTGGGAGCCAGATTAGGATGTGATTAGAAGTGATTAAGGGTAAAGGTTGTAAATTGGTTAATTGTTTTTATTATGGAAACTGTTTATGTTAACCCTTTTGTATATTAATTAAGTAGGAAGTGAAGAACCCTAGGGAGATGATTTATTTTAAGCACTCTGAGACATACCTGAGTATGTCGACTGATTTGTGGATATATGTGAATTTTAAAGGTTGTGTGTATTATTTTGATTTGATGATGTGAATGGCTAATTATAATAGAAAAGATAATGGGAATAGGAAAAAGGAAATGCAATGGAATTAATAATGATAGAAGAAGTGTTTTTGAATGTGTAACTTGAACTGGATTAAAGATTATGAGTTGGATTTTATGATAACAAAGGAAAATAGTTATAAGGGCAAATTGTTAAGGGCGATAGAGTATGGTTATGGAAGGGAAGTGCTGAATGTGAAAATGAATGGGAATATTTGATAATTTGAATGTTATTCATGACTATGTGATATTATGTGAAAATGGGTGATATATATGCAAGTGTTGTTGAATGTTGGCTGTGAAATGCAAATAAATGGACTGGAATTAGAATGTAAGTCTATGTGTAAAGGTTATGATTATTTGTGCTATAATGCTATGTGATGTTGATTAGGAATGGTTGCTATATGTATATTTGTGAATGTTGCTGGAATTTTGGATTATGTTTTATAAAGAATGGAATGGATTGTTGTTTAACTGAAAATGGTAAAGGTAACTAAAGTGGAAACTGATCAGTGGGGCCCGGAACACTAGGTACCCGGCTAGGTGTTCCAATTACCTATTAGGGCCAATTACCTGCCAGGCCAATTACCCATCAGGCCAAACCGCCCTGTAGGCGCCGGGTGACCCACATGATCAGTTTTCCACACCAATAATTTGATTAAATAAATGGAATGGTAAAAGTACATAGTCCTACAGGTTATGGTCTGGATGGGTGTAAAGTCCTGGGCAGGTGTTCCAAGTCCCTAGACAGGTGTTCCAATTACCTAGCGGGTATCCAAATCCTAGTGGTGTACGGTAAAAATGGAAGTGTTTGCAGATCAGTGTCTGTGGTTGCTTACACTGTGTGTGTAAATCTCTGCTTAGGGTTACACACATTAATGGAAAATGAATAATGGAAAGGTAAAAAGGGAAAGCGAAGTTTATGTAGATCTCTGTTTGAGGTTACATAAATGATATGAAGTGTATGCAGATCACTGTTTGTGGTTGCATACACAGTGTGTAGATCTCTGTTTTGGGGTTACACACGATGGTAAGGTCTATCTCTGATTTGAGGTTACACCCAATGGAAAAGTGTAGATCTCTGATTGAGGTTACACACAATGGAAAAGGAATTAAGGGAAAAGGAATTAAGAATGGAAAAGGTAACGTAATGGTAAATGAAAGGATTAAGGAAAGGGATATAGATAATTGAAAATGGATAAAAAGGAATGTATAAGGAAATGGGAATGGAATAAAGTGGTCGATCCCTGACTCTATTTGATTGTTATTCTTTAGTTTATATTATGAGCTTTATATTATCCTCTGATTCACTGTGTTGTGAAAAGGTCTCACCCTTAGTGGTTATCATTTTAGGTGTTTGCTAAGGAGCTTATGGATCAGAGTGGCGCAGCGGAAGACTGGAAAGAAGGGAACTTTAAATTGGTGCTACTCATATTGTAAATGAATACCCAAAGTTATTGTAAATTTGATTTGTGAAAAGGAATTTTTAAATACACTATTTTAAATATAGACTTTTACTTATTATTTTGTATATAAAATAAGGGTGTTACATAGAGATTTGAGAAGGGAGATTACATACTTTTGGAGAGCATTCGAAGGAGGAATCTGGAGAAGATTGAAGATTTGAAGCAGTTTTCTATGGTAATTTAGGAATGAATTCCATAGTTATTGTTTTTCTACTTTCCTTCCTTATGTGTAACTAAACCTTTTGTGTTAGGAACATGGTGGATTTGTAATTTATTTTTATGAATTAATGTTTTTCAGTTTTAAATCATGAGTTTTTATTGTTATGCATGGAAGTAGCTAATCCATGTTTTGGATTTTCTAAATCTGAATTGGAAAATTAGGATTTGAAATAGGCCATGCAATTAAACAGCATAACTATTCAATCAGTAGGGATACTATTGAATTCTTATGTAACTTTTCATAATTCACTGTTCCTAATCAAGGTTATTCAATGTGTTAAATTTCTAAGGAATTAGGATCAAGTTGAATAATAAACAGTAATTTCATAAGAGGAATTTAGGAATTACTATTTTCTGAATTTGTTCTTGATTTGAATGAGAAACATTGATTTATAATAAATGAATGAACATACAATCAAACTGAGTTCCTAACCAAGTTTTTCCATTGCAATCCTAGTTTTATTTTTTTTTTCAGTTGTTTAATTTATCTTTTTAATTTATTTATTTAATTCTAAATTTTAGCTTTTAATAGATTTTACTTTAAATTTTCCTTGGATAGAAATAGATTAAACAATTCTGAGTCCCTGTGGGAACAATATCTGGTCTTAACCGACTGTATTTCTTTTCAATCTAGTATACTTGCTAGAGAGTGAACAAGTTTTTGGCGCCGTTGCCGGGGACATGAATTAGTTTAATTTGTTTTGGCACTAAGAAGTAGTTTTAAGTGAAATCTATTATTGGTCTTAATTGAAATGTACAATAATGACTTGTGAGGAGTTAGAATTTTTTGATTTTGTTTTGGCTTCACATCCTCTTACTTATGATGCAAATACCCCTATTAGTGAGATTGAAAAATTATATAAGAAATCTTTTATAAAAAAGTTGGTACAAGAGTTGCCTGTTAAGGAAGACTTGAGTACTAATCTTTCTGAAAATTTTGAAGAAAAAGAAATTAAGGTGCATCATGAGGTAGAAGAGTTGAAATGAAACAAAACAGATGAGGGTAGAATAATAGTAGAGAAATTTGAATCATCCTTGCGTGCTGAATTTTCTGAACTTAAAAATTGTGTTAAATCTCTTGCATGTGCGGATGATTCAAAATTTTTCAATTATGTTCGACCCTTGAGTTTGCATGATGTTTTTCCTAAACATCAACATAAGTCATTGTTGTACCATGGGATGAATAAAGATCCTAAAAATTTTGTTTTCCTTGTTCATGGAATTAACACCTTCATGAACGGGGAAAAAGATAAATTTTCTGAGATGAGGCATGCTGTAAGGAATGTACCTTTTGACCCTGGTGGGATTGAATTTATTTCTAAAATTTCCTTGCTTCATCATCATCCATACTCATTCCCATGGGACATGGGGATAACTTGTTATTCCTGTATCACATGGGAGTTGAGCCATAGAATTTGGGATCCTGGTGGATTCTTTGTAATTATGTAGTAGTGTAGGTTTTGTTTTTATTTTTAGTAGTTAGTGAATAAGGAGTTGGAACTTCCTATAAGTGACTGCTAATGAGGTGCTACAAGCACCATTTTTAGTTGTTCATGTGACACAGGTGAATAAGTTTGGGGGAGTCTCCTCCATGGTGCATCAATAGAATAAGCTGCGCTACAAAAGTAAGTTTCCTAACTCCATGTATTAGTTTATTTTAGTTTAGGAAATTAGTTTTTAGTGTAGGTAATTTTTATTTTATTATTTTTATTCTCCATTTTTTTTATTTTATTTTCGTTAATATAAAAAAAAGGCACTATACAATACCCCCGCGCCTGGGCGCGATTGAGGCGTAAAAACACAAGCCTAGGGGAGTCATCAGCCCCATTCTCCCATTTTCTTCCTTCTATTCCTCCCCAATTCAAACCCTAAATCCCCAGTTCTTCAAATTCACTAAATTACTCCTCAAATCCTCAAATTCTTCCAACAAAACTCTATAATCCTTCATCCTCTTCCATTATTCCTCGCTATTCTTCATTGTTTCTCAAGTTTTTCCCCATTCCATCTCTCTCTCTCTTTCAATTCGGTTTTCTCTCTCTCAAGGGCTAGGGACACGAATTTTTGCATAATTTTGGGTAAGAATCAATCCTCTATACTCCCTGGTGTTGTTTTGTTTTGATTTTGGAGTTAGGAGATACTGTAGTGGAGTTTGGTTCTAGAGTTGGTTTTTGCTGCACACCAAGTGTTCGATAAATTGTCCCAAGTTATTTTTGAGCTATTTAGGACGCCTAGAGGAAAGAAGCCAGCAGTGGGTAGTGATAGTGATATGGGGAAGACCTTTGAGCATTCGAGGGTCTCTACTTATTATGAGGGGAAGATGGTGCGTCGAGGGATAACTCCCGAGACGAGTATGTTGTATGATAGTGAGGGCCCTATGGGATGTCGAGTTGTGGGAGTTAGGGAAATATAAGAGGCCAGGGAAGCTTTGCAGATTAACCAGTGGTTAGCATGGATTAAGGAACCAGATGAGGCATTTAGCAAATTCCTAGTGTGGGAGTTTTATGCTAATGCCTCGTGGAGGGCCCAGAGAGCTGAACTAGAGGGTAATGATAGGTGAGTCACTTATGTTAGAGGAGTGAAGGTTCCCTATGATGCAGCCAATATAGCTCGTGTCATGGGACTTCCCTTGTACCCACTGGATGCAGCACCCGCCATGTTTACCACCGACAGTTTTGATAATGAGGATGAGTATCCACTGGAGATGGTCAAGAGAGCTCCGTTTCTACACGATAGAGATTGGAACTTGTCCGTGGCTGGCATGATCAAGCATGTATATTAGAATCATCTCATGGGAGCTGCTAGATTTTGGGTCTGGTTCATTGTGCATAACCTGAACCCACACTCACATGATACAGAGGTGCAGCCGGGAGTGTGCAGGCTGATTTATGCCCTTCGTCAAGGGATTATAGTGGATGCGGCATCGATCATTTCTGATCGTATGCATCGCTTTGCCAGGAAGGAGACTGGGTATGTTGGTTTTACGTGGGTTATTACAGGGTTGTAGATTGCGGCTGGGGTTGATTTTCGAGCAGATGTGAGGGATCTTAGACGAACTCCCAGGATGACCAAGGGCACGTGGGACTCATACATTGTTAGGGCCATAGAGACGGCCGAAGAGGACCCACCACCACAGCAGCAGCAGTTCGTTCCACCGCCACCACAGCAGCACCATTCTGAGGCAGGACCATCTAGTCAGCCGGTGAGGCAGTTGGGCGGTATGGATGAGGTAGTTGGGCTGATGCAGCGTATGCTGCGTAGACAGAGCAGAGCGGCCGAGTTTCAGCGCAGAGAGATGCATCGGAACCAGGCTAGGGATGTGGTTTTGAGAGACTGGAGATCAGCGCAGGGCCTACCATACGATGTGCCTCCGTACACTGAGGAGAATCATGGCCTGCTAGACTTTTCACCAGATGAGGATGATAGTTAGGGGATGTGGTACTTTATTTTGATTTATCATATGTATTCCCCTCCCCTATTCGGACTTGTACTGTACTTATGCCACAATAAAAACATGTATTTTGCTTTTCTAGGAGTTGTTTTTAGTTATATTGCATGGATTTTATTTGGTTCACTTGTTATTTGCATCTGGATATTTATTTTGTGCAACAGGTGTGAGTTGATGTTTTTCCCCATGAGAGGTGCTCTTTTGCACTTGTTTCTAACGACCTACAGGTACTAAGTTTGGGGGAGCATCTTCTCACTTTTGTTAGTGATGAGCATTTTATGTGGATGTGTTACGGAAGTGTTCTAAAATTATCCTTGTAATTTTTTAATTTGTAGTTTAGGTTTTTTTAGTTTAGTTTGTTTGAGGACAAGCCAACCTCTATGTTTGGGGGAGTGGACAAAATAAAAAAATTTCAGACTTGAATTGTTCTCCCATTTTTGGTGTTGGTTTGTGTCTTAGGTAGAGGTATTGTAATTATTCTAGACTTAGGATTATTTTTCTGATGATAGGTGTAAATACTTAGTTTAGGATTAGACTCATTGATTCATGTTACTAATTTGTTTGAGCTGTAAATATTTTTGAAATCTGGTTATTTTGACAAACTTTTTCAGAATTTGTAACTAGTGAACTGACTGTAGCCTGTGAGATTTTGAGCCTAAACACTGGAGGGGTATGATTTATTGAATTATTTTGTTTTGAGACCCCTATTTCTTTCATGAGTGTGTTCTCTTTAGTATTGTAGAACTTGACCAGTGACCATTTTGAGATTGATAATTGACTACATGCTTGAATATGATTAAGGCACTTAGGATGGCGTTTTTGTGGCCTTCAGATGATTTTTTTGGATGTGTTTCCAGTAGTTGGCCATTTTGAGCCTGATATGAGATATGATTTTTCTTTGGTACCCTGCACTGGTTATATTATATTTTTGTGAGTACCTTAGGAATTTTTGGATGAGAAATTGAGAGAGGGACATTACAAAAGAGAAAAATTGTGAAAAGTGTTGTTGAGTTTACTTCTCTTCCAAAAGAAAGAAAGAAAAGAAATAATAATTGAAAAAAAGTTGAGAATTTGATTTGAATTGAAAATAAGAAGAAAAAGAAAGTTGTTTGGAAGAGGTAGTAGAGTAAATTTGAAAGAGAAGAAGTGTGAAATAATTGTGATTTGAGTGTGAGTCCTCATAGTATTCATTGCTCATTCATAATTTTTGAGGGATATTTGTTTTTTCATTTTAGCCCTTAGTTTCGTCCCTTCTTTCTTATATCCTACCTAACACATTTAGCCATGGCCTCATTACAACCCAATTAAAGACCTTTTGATATGTGCATGTTTTCAATAATTTCAGTGGAGATTTGGGTCTATGGTCAAGCTTATGGTAACATTTTGCTATTGTATGAACTTGAGTGAATTGTTATAACCCTATACACATGAGAGATATACACTGAGAGGTTTAGAGTGTTCACTAGTTTTGGGTTCTGATTTGGTTTGTTTCTTTAACCAGTTTTTGAATATGTGAATAGCTTGTGTAAATATGTGGCTGTATTGATGAGTCGAAGTCTTAGATTAGGTGTTGTACATTTTGATTTAGATAGTAGTCTTTTGTTTAAGAATTTTTATTTTACTTTTGCCTGGGACATGCAAAATGTTAAGTTTGGGGGAGTGATTTGGGTCTAATATATGATGTTTTTGGGGCTTAATTTCACTTCCTTTTGCTATGGTTTTGGCTTGTTTCTCTTGTAAATATAGGTAATTTGTATTAGTTTTAGGAATTTATAGTATTATAGAGTCCTTTGAACGTTTCGATACGTTTTGGGTATGTTACAGGTTCTTTTGGAGCTTTATTTGGAGAAAATATTATTGGAGCTGGGAAGAGCATGAGAAGACCTTGAAAATGACACAAGAACAGAGAGAAACGGAGTCGAAAAATATTCCGCACGCCCAGGCGCATGGAGCCCGCGCCCAGGCGCGCGTGCATCGTCAATTCATTCTCATCAGATATGGCGCGCCCAGGCGTGTTGTCCCATACGCCCAGGCGCGCGTGACTCGAGGAGACCCAATTGGGCCAATTTCTGAGCAATTTTGGAGGATTCTATTAGGATTTTTATTTTATGTATATATTCTATGTTTTAGAATTAGGTTAGGCAGTCAATAACAGTCAATTAGAGTCATTAAAGTCAGATTAGAGCTTTGAGAAGGGAGATTACATACTTTTGGAGCGAATTTGAAGGAGGAATCCGGAGAAGATTGAAGATTTGAAGCAGTTTTCTATGGTAATTTAGGAATGAATTCCATCGTTATTGTTTTTCTACTTTCCTTCATTACGTGTAACTAAACCTTTTGTGTTAGGAACATGGTGGATTTGTATTTGTAATTTATTTTTATGAATTAATGTTTTTCAGTTTTAAATCATGTGTGTAATTGGGTTTTTATTGTTATGCATGGAAGTAGCTAATCCATGTTTTGGATTTTCTAAATCTGAATTGGAAAATTAGGATTTGAAATTGGCCATGTAATTAAACAGTATAACTATTCAATCAGTAGGGATACTAATGAATTCTTATGTAACTTTTCATAATTCACTGTTCTTAATCAAGGTTATTCAATGGTTTAAATTTCTAAGGAATTAGGATTTATCAAGTTGAATAATAAATAGTAATTTCATAAGAGGAATCTAGGATTACTATTCTCTGAATTTGTTCTTGATTTGATTGAGAAACATTAATTTATAATAAATGAATGAACATATAATGAAACTGAGTTCTTAACCAAGTTTTTCCATTGCAATCCTTGTTTTATTTTATTTATCAGTAGTTTAATTTATCTTTTTAATTTATTTATTTAATTCTAAATTTTAGCTTTTAATAGATTTTACTTTAAATTTTCCATGGGTAGAAATAGATTAAACAATTCTGATTCCCTGTGGGAACGATATCCGGTCTTAACCGACTGTATTACTCTTCGATCTAGTATACTGGCTAGAGAGTGAACACCCCCCTCTCGAGATTTTGAGCCACGATCCTAACAATTATGATTACTAGTGATATTTGAAACTAATTTTTAAATTGAAATTTGATTTGACTGATTAAAAACTAAAACTAATAACAAATCACAAATTAAATGAGTCGAGAATAAGATGGGAAAAGCGTTAGGAATCTGGTTTCATTGCAGGACATAATTTACTGGTTATGAATATCCGTTTTCCTATTGAATCAACAACATTCTAGCTGTAACAATTATTAAATTCCTCTAACAATTGTGTTTCCTATTCAATTGGAACCCTTAATCCTTTAAGAAATTACCAACCAATTAGTCATCAATTAAGAACACTGGAATTATATATGTTATATAATCCCCAAAAGTATCCTTACAAATTGGATGATTATAATGTTTCATTGCTATGGTCATACCAAATACCTAATTTCCCAATTGAGGAATTAGGTTCCCAAAACATAAATGGATCCAGATTTCTGTTGAAAATAAAAGCACAATCAAACAATTGATTCAATGAAAAACATTAATTCATAACAATTATAAACTATTTAGGATCCATGCAAATCCACCATCTTCCTAACTGGGGTTTTAGTTACACATAATTGGGAAAGAAAAGCAAAGAGTAGAAGAATAACCCATAATCATAGACAATTCTGAATTACTCCTCTGATCTTCAATCTTCAATCGGATTCCTCCGTTGTTGACCTCCAATCATCTTCACTGTGCAATTTCTCTCACAAGGATTGTGCAATCTCCCCTTCTCTATCTCTCTCCCTACAAAATCTAATTCTAAACCTCTATAAAATAGAAAAATGTAAAAACTAAACAAATCCCATCAGAAATAGCAAAACAGACCCGAATGGGCCTGCACCGAGGAACGCGCGCCTGGGCACCCTAGGCTCCATGCCTAGGTACGCCAGGTTTGATTCATGTTGCTTCACGAGGTGCGCGGGCCTGGGCGCACCAGCTGGTGCGCCTGAGCGTGCGTCACCTGCTCCGACTCTGTCTCGCTCCGTTCTTGTACCATTTCAAGGTCCTTTCGTCCAATTTCCAGTTCCATATTTATTTTATTCAATTAAGCTCCAAAAGTACCTGAAATCATGAACAAATGGATCAAAACATTCAAGGGATAATATTTCCTAAACTAATTAAAAACTAAGCTAAATCTATCTAAAACACCTAAGAAACAAGCCAAAACCAAAGCAAAAGGGAGTCAAATTAAGCCAAAAACATCATATATTAGACCCAAATCACTCCCCCAAACTCAGCATTTTGCATGTCCCAGGCAAAAGTAAAATAAAAATTCAGAAACTCAAGACTCCCTCCTAAATCAAAATGTGTACAACTAATCTAGGACTTCGACTCACCAACTCAGACACAGATTTTCACAAGCATACATACAATCAAAACCTGATTAGAATATCAAACTCAACAAGAACCAACGATTAGTGAACACTCTCAACCTCTCAGTGTATATCTCTCATGTGTATCAGGGTCATATATTCAACAATGCACTCAAATTCATGCAATGACTAAGTGTTACCATAAGCTTGACCATAGACCAAAATCGCCACTTAATGTATTGAAAACATGCACAAATCAAAAGGTCTTAATAGAGGTTGTAATGAGGCCATGGCTAGAAGTGTGAGGTGGGACAAAAGAAAGAAGGAACAAAACTAAGGGCTAAAATGCAAAAACAAATTTCTCTTAATCATGAATGAGTAATGAATACTAAGAGGACTCACACTCAACTCACAATTATTTTATTCTTCTTTTCTTTTCATTTTTTCCCTCTACTCTCTTGCTTTTAATTCTTTTCATTTATTTTTTGTATTTCTTTTATTTCATGGAAAAGAAGTAGACTTACAACACTTTCTACAATTTTTTTCACTTTTTGAATCAGTCCTCTCAATTGCTCATTCAAAATTCCTAAGGTACTCACAACGAATCATGCAATTAATGAAGGGTACCAAAGAAAAATCATATATCATTAGGCTCAAAGTGGGAAACTAAGGGAACATGTCAATGCAATTCATCGCCACAAAAATACAATCCTAAGTGCCTTAATCATTTTCATACATGTTAACAAAAATAAATCTTGAAATGGTCACAGGTCAAGTTCTAGAACACAAAGCCAATGTGAACACACTCGTGAAAGAAATAGAGGTCTCAAATCAAAAATAATTCAATAATCTCATACCCCTTCGGTGTTTAGGCTCAAAATCTCACTAGGCTAAAGGTCAGTTCACTAATTAAAAATTCTCAAAAAGTTTGTAAAAATAACCAGATTCGGATCATATTTACAGCTCAATCAATTAGCAGCATAAATCAGTGAGTCTAATCCTATACTAAGTATTTACACCTATCATCAGAAAAACAGTCCTAAGTATAAAATAATTACCTACTCCTACCAAGGACACAAACCACACTAAAAATGGGAGAAAATTCAAGTGAATATTTTTATTTTGTATCCCTCCCCCAAACTTAAAGATTGACTTGTCCTCAAGCAAACTAATCTAACCTAACTACAAAATAAAAACAAACTACGACAAGGAAAAATTCAGAGCACTTCCCTTTACATCCACTACACAGCTCATCACTAAACAAAGTGATAAGACGTTCCCCCAAACTTAATACTTGCATGTCATTAGAAACAAGTGCCAAACAGAACCTCTCATGGGGGAGACATCAACTCACACCTGCTGCAAACATAAGATATATATAGATGCAATAGAGAGTGAATAGAACAATATCCATGCAATAAAAACAAAATAAAATTAATTAAGACCTAGTTACCTAAAAGCTAAGGATAATTACCTTACATTGGGTTGCCTCCCAACTAGCGCTTGTTTAACGTCACGAGTCTGACAGGTCACCTCCTTTCGGAGGCTTTGGGGAAGACACAGAGACTAAGGATTGAGGAGGCGAGCAGTGGTTTTGCACCTATCCACCACTCCTCCCAGATATATCTTCAGTCGTTGGCCATTAACTTTTGAAAGTTCGGTCATCCTTGGGATCTTTCACCTCTACTGCCTCAAAAGGGAACACCTGCTCAACAACAAAGGGACCAGACCACCTAGACTTAAGCTTTCCAGGGAAAAGCCTCAGCCTAGAGTTATACAACAAGATAAGCTAGCCTTTTTCAAAATTCTTAGGAACTATTTTCTTTTCATGACACTGCTTAGTCTTTTCTTTTAAAGCTCCAGACCAATTATATGCTTGCTCCCTAATCTCAGCAAGTTCAGTGAGCTGCAAAATTCTTTTATCACCAGCTTGTTGCATATCCATATTAAGAAATCTGGTTGCCCAATAAGCCTTATGAACCAGCTCAACAGGCAAATGGAAATTTTTCCCAAACACCATCTGATAAGGTGACATTCCCAAAGGGCTCTTAAAAGCTGTTTTGTAAGCCCATAAAGCGTCATCTAGTTTCCTAGACCAATCCTTTCGAGAGCTATTGACAATTTTCTCTAGAATTCGCTTGAACTCACGATTGGAAACCTCTACCTGGACACTAGTTTGAGGATGGTAAGGGGTAGAAACTTTATGGTGCACCTCATACTTGGTCAGAACCTTCTCTAAAACCTTATTGCAAAAGTGGGTGCTATTATCACTAATAAGCACCCTGGGCAACCCAAATCTGCTAAAAATATGTTTCTTAACATAATTCACAACCACAGCAGCATCATTGGTAGGGCTTGCAATCGCCTCCACCCACTTGGATACATAGTCCACTGAAACCAAGATATACCTGTTACCAAACGAGGGCGGGAATGGACCCACAAAATCTATCCCCCAAACATCAAAGATTTCCACCTCCAAAATACTTTGGAGAGGCATCTCATCCTTTCGGGAGATATTACCTGTTCTCTTGCACCTGTCACACTGCATTACAAAATTTCTAGCATCTTTAATTATGGTTGGCCAATAATAGCCACTTTGCAAAATCTTAAATGTTGTTTTATCAAAACTATAATGTCCAACATAATGCGAAGCATGACAGTGCCACAGAATATCAGGTATTTCCTCATTAAAAACACACCTCCTAAGGACTCCATCTACCCCTCTTCTAAACAAGAAAGGATCATCCCAAACGTAGAACTTAACATCATGTAAAAAAAATTCTTTTGTTGCCATGTCAGTTCTTTCGGGACTACCTTAGCTGCATGGAAGTTGGCTATGTCCGCAAACCAAGGTTGTGAAACGGATACAACCAAAAGCTTTTCGTCAGGGAACTCATCCTTAATAGGTACTTCTACATTACCATCACTACCCTCTAAAGGAAGTCTAGACAAATGATTTGCCATAACATTCTGAACCCCCTTTTTGTCCCTGATCTCAATATCGAACTCTTGTAGTAACAAGATCCACCTTATTAGTCTTGTCTTAGCATCTTGCTTAGCCAAAAGGTGCCTTAAAGCTGCATGGTCAGTATATATGATAACTTTCGACCCTATCAAATAAGAACGAAACTTATCAATGACAAAAATCACAGCTAATAATTCCTTTTCTGTAGTCGTATAATTAATTTGAGCATCATTCAGAGCACGACTAGCATAATAAATTACATGAAATACCTTCTCTTTTCACTGTCCCAGTACTACACCTATGGCAAAATCACTTGCATCGCACATAAGTTCAAAAGGTTTATTCCGATCAGGTTGAATCACCACAGGAGTAGATACTAGTCTCTTTCTCAATTCATCGAAAGCATTCATGAAATCATTATCAAAGTTAAATTCCACATCTTTCTCCAACAAATTACAATGAGGTTTGGCTCGTTTGGAAAAAGCTTTTACGAACCTCCGGTAGAAACCGGCATATCCAAGAAAACTTCTAACCCCTTTGACAATTGTAGGAGGAGGTAGATTCTCAATCACATAAATTTTAGCCTTATCCACCTCAGTACCCTTCTCAAAAATCAGGTGCCCCAAAACTATCCCTTCCTTGACCATAAATTGGCATTTTTCCCAATTAAGGACAAGGTTAGTTTCTTGGCACCTTCTCAAGACCTGTTCCAGATTTATTAGACATGATTCAAATGACGATCCAAAGACTGAGAAATCATCCCTAAAAACCTCAATGAATATTTCAACCATATCGAAGAATATGGATAGCATACACCTTTGAAAAGTCGCAGGTGCATTGCATAGGCCAAAAGGCATCCTCCGATATGCGAAAACTCCAAAGGGACAAGTAAAAGCAGTTTTTTCTTGGTCCTTGGGATTCATAGGAATTTGATTATAGCCGGAATAATCATCTAAAAAGAAATAATACTATGCCTGGCTAACCTCTCTAACATCTGGTCCATGAATGGAAGTGGAAAGTGGTCCTTACGGGTGACACTATTTAATCTCCTGTAGTCTATGCACACTCTCCACCCAGAAACATTACGAGTTGGTATCAATTCATTATTTTCATTTTTAATCACAGTGACACCACCCTTCTTAGGGACCACTTGCATTGGGCTGACCCAAGTGCTGTCTGAGATGGGGTAAATAATCCTAGCATCCAACAGTTTCACTACCTCTTTCCTAACAACCTCTTGCAGAGTGGGGTTTAACCTTCACTGTGGTTGTATCACAGGCTTAAAATTCTCCTCCAAGAGAATCTTATGCATGCAAAAAGAGGGATTAATTCCCTTCAGATCTGATACATTCCAGCCAATAGCAGATTTATAGTGCCTTAATACCCTTAATAATTTTTCAGTTTCAATTTCAGTTAAGACACTATTTATTATAATTGGGAAGTACTCAGTTTCATCAAGGAATACATACCTGAGGCCCAGTGGTAGCACTTTAAGCTCCGGTTTGGGTCTGACCTCCTTTTCTTCCAGCCTTAGATCTTTTGGTTGCCTCCCCCCTTTAATTTCTGTAGCTCCATCAAGAAGGGATTTTATGTTGTGAGACTCAATTCCTTCCTCACCCTCAGTTACCAAAGTTGCCTCCACTGCATCTTCATAACACATTTCCTCCAAGACAGAGTCAATAATGGACTTTATCACATCCAGCCTCAGGCACTGGTCATCTCCCATTGGGTGTTTCATGGACTCATATACGTTGAATGTGACCTTTTCATCATGAACCCGGAGCATAAGTTCACTGTTCTGCACATCTATCAAAGCTCTCCTAGTTGCTAGAAAAGGTCTTCCCAGGAGTAGTGGAATATCTTGGTCTTCATCCATATCCAATATCACAAAGTCTGCTGGGAAGATGAACTTGTCCACCTTGACAAGTACATCTTCCACCTTCCTATATGGTCTCTTGATAGAACGGTCTGCCAGCTGAAGGGAGATCATAGTAGGTTTAATCTCTCCAATGCCCAGTTTCTTGAAGATGGAAAGGGGCATCAAATTGATGCTAGCCCCCAAATCACATAATGCCTTGTCAATATCCACTCCACCTATGTTGCATGGAATGTTGAAGCTGCCCGAATCTTTCAGTTTCTGTGGGAGCTTCTTCTGGAGGATAACACTGCACTCCTCAGTCAGTAGCACTGTTTCATTATCTCTCAGCTTCCTCTTGTTGGTGAGAAGTTCCTTCATGAATTTGGCATAAGGAGGCATTTGTTCAAGAGCTTCAGCAAACGGTATGTTTATCTGAAGCTTCTTGAAAACTTCCATGAACCTTGCAAATTGCCTCTGATTCTCCTCCTTCTTCAATCTCTGAGGATATGGTACCTGTGAGAGGTCTGGTGGGCTCCTTGGCTTCTCCGGAGGAATATCTAGGGTCTTTTCTTTGGGTTCAGACTGTTGCACTTCATGGTTCTCCTTCTCAAGATTCTGATTCTACCTCTGATTCTCCTCAACTACCACGTCATCACTCTTCTTCTGTGGCTCATCATAGGCTTTTCCACTTCGAAGAGTAATGGCTTGGAAATTGGTGCTGGTGTCAGGAAAGTAACCTGGATGCATAACTCTGACAGGCTCTTAGTGATCTGACCCACACGATTCTGCAGGTTGCAAATGTTGGCCCCTTGAGAGTTGAAATTGGCTCGCACTTCATCCACAAACAAGCATGTAGTTTGGGCCATCTTCTCTATTGCACACTCCCAAGGTTATTTCTCTTATGTAGAACTGCATGGCGGGCTTGGTGAAGGACTATGTGAGCAGTCAGAGCATGTATGATATGATCCAATAGTTGTCACGGCGAAAGCAGTATCGCTCCCACAGAGTTTAGAGACACGCTGTATCAACTGGACTTGACCCATCTTCTTGGTTAACACAACTATCTGTTGCTACATTTCCTGATTCTATTCAATGATGGTTTGGAATTGTGGGAGGTCCAAACCATTTGGATGGGCTGTCCTTTCTGGCTCTGCCTGATTGTTGTTGTTTGCCATTGTTTCTAAGATTGCTCTAGCCTCTTCAACTATCCTCTTGGTGAGGGAACCATCAGCTGCTATGTCAATCATGTCCTCTTGGTTAAGAATTTGCGAACAAGTATATCCCATGAAGTTATGCTCCCCGGTGGCTGGTCGCGGATCCAGCTCTTCGCTTTATCTCGCAGGGATAAAGGAAATAGCCTCATCCGGATGGCTTCTTCTGAGGCGCCTTTAATCTTGAAGAAACCCAACATGCTGAGGAAGTGTGAAACATGCTCTGTTGGATCCTCTTGCGGACTACCACTGAATTGATCATGTTTGATTAAATGAATGTATCCCGGATTAATTTTGAACTATGGCACATCGATTACTGGATACACAATGCTGGTTTCACAGGCATCCATGCTGATGGTTGCATAGTCCGCAAGAGTCTTCAGCTTAGCTACCTCTTCTTCAGCCATTCGTCTGGCCAATCTCTTTCTTTCCTTCTGTGCTTGCTTTCTCCTCTTCCTTGCACTCAACTGAAGGTTAGGTTCACTACCTGAAGAAGACAAGCTCATAAAAAGAGTTAGTAGCATCTGTTAAGATAAAACTACTAAAACAAATTCCACTAAATAACTACTAATGAGTGCCAAAAATTATTGAAATCGAATTTCAATCCCCGGCAACGGCGCCAAAAACTTATTGGCTTACCGGCAAGTGTACCGGGTCAGCAACTAATAGAGCAGTAAGCTCAAGTATCGTCCAACGAAGATTGCAAATTGTTTTCAATAATTTCCACCTTATTATGATTACTAGTGAAATTTGAAACTACTTTTTAAATTGAAATTTGATTTGATTGATTAAAAACTAAAACTAATCACAAAGCACAAATTAAATGAGTTGAGAATAAGATGGGAAAAGCGTTAGGAATCTGGTTTCATTGTAGGACATAATTTACTAGTTATGAATCTCCGTTTTCCTATTGAATCAACAACATCCCAGCTGTAACAATTATTAAATTCATCTAACAATTGTGTTTCCTATTCAATTGGAACCCTTAATCCCTTAAGAAATTACCAACCAATTAGTCATCAATTAAGAACACTGGAATTAAATATGTTATATAATCCCCAAAAGTATCCCTACAAATTGGATAATTATAATGTTTGATTGCTATGATCATACCAAATCCCTAATTTCCCAATTGAGGAATTAGGTTCCCAAAACATAAATGGATCCAGATTTATGTTGAAAATAAAAGCTCAATCAAACAATTGATTCAATAAAAAACATTAATTCATAACAATTATAAACTATTTAGGACCCATGCAAATCCACCATCTTCCTAACTGAGGTTTTAGTTACACATAATTGGGAACGAAAAGCAAAGAGTAGAAGAATAACCCATAATCATAGACAATTCTAAATTACTGCGCTGATCTTCAATCTTCAATCGGATTCCTCCGTTATTGATCTCTAATCGTCTTCACTGTGCAATTTCTCTCACAAGGATTGTGCAATCTCCCCTTCTCTATCTCTCTCCCTACAAAATCTAATTTTAAACCTCTATAAAATTGAAAAAACCATAAACTAAACAAATCCCATCATAAATCAGCAAAACAGGCCCGGATGGGCCTGCACCGGGAACGCGCGCCTGGGCGCCCTAGGTCTGATTCATGTTGCTTCACGAGGTGCGCGCGCCTGGGCGCACCAGCCTGTGCGCCCGGGCGTGCGTCACCTGATCTAACTCCGTTTCGCTCCGTTCTTGTTCCATTTCAAGGTCCTTTCGTACTCTTTCCAGTTCCATATTTATTTTCTTCAATTAAGCTCCAAAATTACCAAAAATCATGAACAAACGGATCAAAACATTCAAGGGATAATATTTCCTAAACTAATTAAAAACTAAGCTAAGTCTATCTAAAACACCTAAGAAACATGCCAAATTCAAAGCAAAAGGGAGTCAAATTAAGCCCAAAAACATCATATATTAGACACAAATCAATTTTAAAATGCGTATATTAGGAAACTAATAATAAAATATTTACAATTCTAAACAAGAATTCCACCGTTGGATATGAAGTTGAGTATGTATAGAAGCTTGCTTTTAAATTTGAGAAAGATCCGACGGTTAACGAAGAAGTTATGTTGTTTGATTACAAGAAGAAAAGAAAAGGAAAAATAGAAGAAAAATGGAAAAGCCAACTTACAGTGGCTAATAGATTAGTTTACAGACTAATCGATTAGTCTAGACAAAATTTTAAAAATAATAAAGTATAAATTGCAAAATTTCACAGACTAATCGATTAGTGAGACCTCTAATTGATTAGCTCGATGAAAATCAGAAAAAAAAATATAAGGCATGAGAGCCTCTCTTCCATCACAAATTTCCAATACTTTATCCCCATGTTTAGAGAAAGGCTTGTCTTCCTAAACAAGCCAAGACTCCATAGCTCCTTTCCAAGCTTTCTATCCATCATCCAAACCCTCCCTCATCATCTCCATCATCATCACCACCATCTCCACCTTGTTTTCTCTCACTTGCTCAACCATGGAGTTTTCTCCCTCTTGATGCCCCTACCATTAGCAGATAAGAAGAAGAGTGCACCTACACCATCATACTTCACTATGCATAGGGTTCTCTCTCATTTGATCGTCTCTCTTATCCGTTGGCAAGCTAGGATCAAGTGGTTCAAGTTCTAGGGCGCTAAGGTTAAGAGAAACATAAGGGTTTTTGAGGTTTCCTCTCTCTCTCTCTCTCTCTCTCCTCGGTTGAGGTAAGGAGAGGGTATTACCTCTACTTAGGGAATAGGTTCTAGATTGTATATAGTGAGATCTAAGGGTAGGTGAATGAATAGAATAATAAACCTTAGGGTAGTTGATAACTCTAGGCTTGGGAATAAATAAATAGAATAAATGAACTTGTTTAAGTTTGTGAAAAATATAGGACCACGGTAGTTAGTGTTTAGGGTGTTATATGAATATATGTATTATGCGAAATTAATATTTGTGTTGGCGATGAACTTTCTGCGTATGTGCATGTTGTGAATGTTGATACTTTGTTACTGGACAAATTGCTCGCTCAGGTACAAATTGCTCGTAGGCCAAAAGTTGCCCGTTAGGTGTGGGTGTACCCAATGGATCAATATGCTGCAAGGGAAATTAATAATTAAAATGTGACGGAAAGAATAATGGTCAATAAAAACTATATAATATAATTACTGGTCACAAAAACCTAACTGGGTGTATATGCCTACTGAGTGACAAATCCTGAGTTTAGTGCAAAGTCCTAATAGGTGCGAAATTGCCCAACAGGTGCGCTAAATCCTAAAGGCTTAACTTATTGGTCATAACTTATTGGTGATAACTCATTGGTCATAACCTATTGGTCATAATTATTGGTCATAACTTATTGGTCATAATTTAGTGGTCATAATCATTGGTCAGAATAAATTATTGGTTAAAATAAATTAAATAATGTTTGGGCATGACATTGTGTGAATGTGACGTGATGTTATAATTGCTAAATGTGATTGACTTGGTTATTTACTATGCCCTTTTAGAATATATTTTCTAAGTATTGTGTAATGCTCACTCCTTACCATTTTTTACATAGGTACCGATCCCGAGCTTACACCACCACAGGCCGAGCAGGAGTGCTCTCCCTTACAGGGAGAGTAAGTAGTTGTAGTTAGTGTCATGTCCGTCCTGAACCGTATTTTGGATTTCTGATGTATATATGACTTTATTTTGCTGAACTTGTATATATGGGGTTTTGGTGCTATGATGTATCACAAGGGTGGCCCAGGACTTCTCCTTTTTGGAAAGGAGTGATTTTGGGAATATACAATTCCACAACTTGTTTATATTTTGTTATCTGCTGATGATGATGCCTTATGAGGCAAGTTGTCCCTGCTGGCTTTCTGTTTATATGACTATGTGAAATGACAGGTTTATCAGGAAAAAAATATCTTGGGAAATGTTACACAAACAAAGGAAACTCTGTCCGATTTTCACGGAGAACTTTCATAAGTTAATAAGCTTTTAAAAGAAATTTTCAAGTAACCAAATACTTAATTAGGATTAAGGGGTTTTATTTTCTAGGGTATCATAGATGACAAGCTGAGTTCCATCACTTCCTATTTGTAGGGTTAATCCAAGAGGTGGAAGAGGTTAATTTTTGCCAAGAATCGTGCCACCCAAGCTCATGCCATAGTAATTCAAGCTTACTCACCTCTTCACAAGCATGAGGTGGCAGCTCCTGGGTGAATTCGTGAGTTTTAACTCACCACCACTTGGGAAAATCTCAAAAAATTGCCCAGATAACCGGTTACAAACTAGGTAATTATAATCAGTTGTCGCGAGGCAAAATTGCACAGAATTGGAAATTTATAGAGATAACCAATTACTCAACTTAATAACCGGTTATTTCGGTTAAAAACTCAAATTTTCATAATATTATATTTTTTTTCCACGAAAATATGCATTAAATATTAAAACTTTTAAAATTACCATTTCTCCCTTCAAAATTAAAAATAAGATATGTGACACCCTTCCAGTTTACCCAAATATAAAATAGTATTTATGCTTTATATTGGATAATATATGGACTTGTGAGCTAAGAAAATATGGTAAATAAAATTTTCTTTAAAGCGGGTGCACAATTCATCAAATGGAACTCTTGGAGAATAAATTCTAAATTCCTTTAAAACACTTGTATCGAGTTCGGCGATTTCTAAAACCTTTTCTCAAACAGGATAACATTCGTTCTTGAGAAATTTCTTTACATTTTACAATCAATTGAAGCTACCCATGCTTTGTTCAATAAAACTGATACCGTCAATTAATACTTATAGCCGAGCTCATTCATAAGTTAAATCAGAGTAAGCGGAAATTACTGGACTATGCAACTGATATAATATAAACATAGATTTCCATATATACGAAAGAGTCATACATACATAGTCCATGAGATAAGTCACCAAGTTCCAAAATATAACAAGTCCATGTAAACAGATCTACATCACTATGATACTATAACCCTAGAGTAAAACATATGTACAATATATACATAATCAAAATACAACCCCAGGGATAGTCACGTAGATCCATCAGCATCAGATGCAGTAGTAGTAGCAGCAGTAGTCTCCCAAAACATAGGTAAAAAGGTAGTAGCATCATCATCACAGCAGCAGCAGCACATCTCCTCCACACACCGGATCCTCGGATCCACGTCATACACCATACACATGTACCTAGGGATCATCGTCCCTCCAGTCACTCCCAGTAGAATGCACGACAGGCTCGCTCCCACTCTCGTCCTCCACCGGATCCTCCTCGATCTCATCCGAGGGAGAGTGTACCCTACCACTGGGTACCGGGTCAGGTGATGGTGAAACCCTGACGGGGCTCCTCGGATAAGAAGGGGGAGTCTCATCGCGGACAACTCTCAAAGTAAAAGGGTGAGAGCGGGTAGGTCGAAAATGAAAACTATGGTAAGAGCGAGCTGGTCGCATGGGAGGTGGTCCATGATAAGTACAAAACGGGGGTACATGCATAGTGTATATGATGGGAATCCTAAACCTACGAGGACGGAATCGCATCAGCGGGTTAGGGTGGTAGAATGTGAACTCTACCTCCCCCTCATACACCGCACGATGGTCCTCATAGATCCATACGCCACTAGGAAGTGGCCGGATCTCGATGCAAGCAATGTAACGGGACATCACCTACAAGGGCATAGGGGTAAGCAATTCTACTCACATAATCAATAGAGAATAAATCATGCAGCATATGAAAGATAATAATGTATCAATTAATAACAATCACAATTAGCATTTAGCAAGTATCAGATGCACATAGGATGCTCACACTTAATTCAGGTATATCAATTGCATTAGTGAATGACATGATGCATGACTTTAACTCTCAACTTATCTCCACATTTTCTAAGTCACTCTCTGACGTCCATCCCTGACAACCCAGCACTCCACAGTGCGTTGTATTCCTAGGTATAAAACAATTCGTACATTCACCTAGAATGTACACGTCAAGCTTGGTATCCATGCCACCCGAGCATATCCCGTCATCCAAACGATATATCCATATCGGCATCCACAAAGCCGAACACGTCATCGACGTGTCATCAAGCAAGCGTATTGGCACTCCCAGAGGCCCTCCACATGTTTATCAAAACATGAATACGTCCTACCATCCAAACTCCAGAATGAATGCATTTTAGACTTAGGGGAAATTGATTAATAATTTACTTGCCACCTAGGCTTAATTTTCAAAATGGATCGTCACCGAACGATCTATTTGTATTTATCAATTTCTCTAAGTCTTTGATCCCTTGAATTATCCTTAATAATTCCTTCATTAATTAAGTTAGAGTTGAAAATGATGTTTTCATATTCTGGGCATTTTACTCGAGTAAAGTTCAGAATACTCGAGTGTTCTGGAGATTTTCCAGATTACTCGAGTGTTCTTAAGCTTACTCGAGTGTTCATGTCTTTCTGAGGATTTGGGTTTTAATTTCAACAATTTACTCGAGTAGTTCATGAGTTAATCGAGTGTTCTTGGACTTTTCCAGAATACTCGAGTGACTTGGAATGACTCGAGTGTTTGACCTATAACAATTCTCAGTTCATGCCCGATACTCAAGTAATAGACAAAATACTCGAGTGTTCTTATGAAATTTACTTTATTTTCAACACGATTTACTCGAGTACTTCGCCATTTACTCGAGTGTTTCGCAACTGACAGTATTGAAAACTGGTTTTAACATGCCATTTTCATTTCTACTCAATTTAAGTCCATTTCAGGGATCAACAGAGTTAACATATCATTAATCAAACATGTTACAACACTTATTTCAATTCAAAACACAGAATTGACAGAGAAATCATTGATTATGCATAAAAAGGCATTTTAACAACTCAATACCTCAAATCACACAATAAGCATAATATTCATGAAACAAAGCTCATTCAGGTTCACATGCATGATAACAAACTTGCTCAATATGGATTTAGAGCATGGATTGGTCTCCAAACCAAAGTTCCTATAGAATCTAAGCCCTTAGAGCCTCTTGGTGGCTCTCTAACACATTTAATGGATTTCAAACTCTATCTAGTGAATATAATTACTTCCCCTTACCTCTCAAATGCGAATCAACATAAAGAAATCCAAAGAAAGCTCTCCAAACCCAGAAATCCACTTGAACTTCTCATGCATGACAGTTTTGAGTACCATACCAAAATGGAATTGGTTCGTACATAAAACAGAGAATTAGATTGGGGAAAATTAGATTTCTAAGCTCTATGCAACATCATCTAACTAAAGGAATTGAGTTTGAGACTCAAGAACTCAAGAGCTTACCAGAATCGATGATCACAGTGAGCTCCAGACACCAACTCAAGCAAGGACAGCTTCACTTCAAGCCTTCGATTCTCTCAATCCACACACTCAAACCTCACAACTTTGGTGTCTATACAAAGCTCGTGATGTGAGCTTTATATTGGTGTATAGATTATCACTCAACTCAACTCACAGAGGAAGAATCGAAGAACACAATTCGAAAACCCTAACTCTTCTAATCTTCAACAAGTTGATCAAAATTCTCGACCAAGGGACAATGATGCGTTTATATAGGCCAATGGAAAGCTCATGCGGGGCGACACGACTTCTATGGCGTTGGCATGGCGGTGATTTCGTGTCACCATCACGAAATCGTTGGCTGTGACTCACCAAACGCACTAACTCGTGCAGTTTGACCCAGAATACTCGAGTGTTTCTGATAATACTCGAGTATTTCGCTCAGATTTTGAAAAATAATAATTTTATTTACTTTCCCTCCAAAACCTTTCCTATAATTGCTTCTAGGTCCCAACCCAGGGACTAAAATGCAAAGTATACATTTTAGGCATTTAAATTATTTATTAAATAATTTCTCACATGCAAGCTAATTATATACACACATATTTTAATCAAGGATTAATTTGAAAACTATTAATTATAATTAAATTATAATTAACATTTCATTAATCGGGGATTAAAATTTTAGGGTGTTACACTACTCCCCCACTTACAAGGAATTTCGTCCCCGAAATTCAACTCATACAAACAAATCAGGATAATCCTAACGCATCTTATCCTCTAGTTCCCACGATGCTTCTATTACATCTCCGCAGACCCAGACAACTTTGACCAGATGGATGTCTTTTCCTCTATGCTGCTTGATTCTTCGATCTTCAATACGAACTGGCACAGCTTTGAAGATTAGGTTCTTATGAACTTCTAAGTTATCCGGTTGGATTCTAAGGACAATGGTGGGGTCATGGACATATTTCTTCAACTGAGACACATGGAACACATTGTGGAGGTTAGCTAATGATGGAGGCAGGGCTAACTGATAAGCTACTGGGCCGATTCTTTTGAGAATTTGGTAGGGACCAATGAACTTAGGTGATAGTTTCTGAGTTTTCAAGGCTCTACTAACACCTTTGGTTGGTACTATTCTAATGAACACGTGGTCTCCTTCAGTAAATTCTAAAGGTTTCCTTCTCCTATCAGCATAGCTTTTCTGCCTACTCTGAGCCGTCTTCATCTTCGCTTGGATCGTCTTGATCTGTTCCGTGGTCTCTTGCACAAAATCCGGCCCAACCAGAGAATTCTCCCCCACTTGAAACCAGCATAACGACGTCTGACACTTTCTCCCATACAAAGCTTCAAATGGTGCCATTCCAATGCTCGTGTGGTAACTATTGTTGTAAGTGAATTCCACGAGCGGCAACATTTGTTCCCAATTCCCTTGTTCTTCTAGTGCACAAGCTCGCAGAATATCTTCCAATGACTGAATAGTCCTCTCCGTTTGACCATCAGTCTGAGGGTGATATGCAGAACTTAGCTTCAATCTTGAACCCAAGGCTCTATGCAGATCTTCCCAAAACTTTGATGTAAACCTCAGATCGCGATCAGACACAATGCTTGATGGTACTCCGTGCAGACGAACAACTTCCTTGATGTACAACTGAGTGAGCTTTTTCAATGAGTAGCGCATATTCACGGGAATGAAATGCGCTGACTTGGTCAACCGATCCACGATCACCCAGATTGCATCATGACTAGTAGACGTCCTTGGCAATCCCGACACGAAATCCATCGAGATGCTATCCCACTTCCATACGGGAACTTCTAAAGAAAGCAACTCTCCTCCTGGCCTTTGGTGCTCTGCCTTCGCCTTTTGACACACCAAACAGCATGCCACATACTCAGCTACGTCCTTCTTCAGTCCCGGCCACCAAAATAATTTCTTCAGATCCTGATACATTTTGGTAGCGCCTGGATGCATACTCATTTTACTCTTATGTGCTTCATCCATAACCATTCTCCTTACCTCCAAATCATCAGGAACATAAATCCTCGTTTTAAAACGCAGGATTCCATCCTTCCCTTCCTGAAATTCTAACTCCTTACCTTCTTGCATCAATCTCTTTTTCTCCATGAGTTTCTCATCCTTGCCTTGCAATTCCCGAATCTTCTGTAGAAACTCATTAGCAATCTGCAGCATCCCCATCTTGATACTTGTCGGCTCCATTTGCATTGTCAGACCCAAATCCCGAAATTCCTCTATCAGTGCAGCTTCTCTAACCATCATTGCACTGATATGCAGTGTCTTTCTACTCAATGCGTCCGCTACAACGTTAGCCTTCCCAGGGTGGTAATGGAGCTCAAATTCGTAATCCTTCAAAAACTCTATCCATCGGTGTTGCCTCATATTCAACTCCTTTTGATCAAAGAGGTACTTTAAACTCTTATGGTCGCTAAACACCCGGAACGTAGTGCCATAGAGATAGTGCCTCCAAATCTTTAAGGCAAACACCACAGCTGCTAACTCCAGGTCATGGGTTGGATAGTTCACCTCATGAACCTTTAACTGTCTCGAGGCATAAGTGACAACTTGCCCATCTTGCATCAAGACACACCCAAGACCTTGTTTCGACGCGTCACAATACACATCGAAACTCCTCTGTGTATCGGGAAACACCAATACAGGAGACGATGTCAACCTTTGGAAACTACTTTCACATTTCTCATCCAACAGAAATGGTTGATCTTTCCGAGTCAACTTTGTCAGAGGCAGTGCAATCTTCGAGAAACCTTCGATGAACCTTCTATAATACCCAGCTAAACCAAGAAAACTTCTGACTTCCGTGACTGACTTTGGTTGCCCCCATTGTAAAACCGAACTTACCTTTGTCGGATCAACTGCAATCCCTTTATCTGAAATCACATGCCCTAAAAACTTAACCTCCTTTAGCCAGAACTCACACTTCGTAAGTTTGGCATACAGCTGTTTCTCCTTCAAGATGCTTAACACTATCTTCAAGTGTTCAGCATGCTCCTCCGGGCTCTTAGAGTAAATCAGGATATCATCAATGAACACAACCACGAATGAATCCAAATAGGGTCTAAAGGTTCGATTCATGTAGTCCATGAAGATAGCTGGTGCATTAGTCAATCCGAACGGCATTACGACATACTCATAATGTCCGTATCGAGATCGGAATGCAGTCTTAGAGATATCCTCCTCTCTAATCCTGATCTGATGGTACCCTGACCTCAGGTCAATCTTTGAAAATACCGATGCCCCACGTACTTGATCCATAAGGTCATCTATCCGCGGCAACGGATACTTGTTCTTGATGGTGACCTTATTAAGCTGTCGATAGTCGATGCACATCCTCATGCTACCATCTTTCTTCTTGACGAATAATACAGGAGCACCCCAAGGTGAGACGCTTGGTCGGATCATCTGTTTCTGTAGCAACTCCTCAATCTGCTTCTTCATCTCTACCATTTCTGGTGGTGCCATTCTATAAGGAGCGATAGAAATGGGACCAGCTCCGGGAATTAGGTCGATACCAAATTCAATCTCTCTTCTTGGTGGCAGACCAGGAATCTCATCAGTAAACACTTCTGGAAATTCTCGAACAACAGGAATCTCTTCCATCTTCGGACCACTTTCCTCCACCTCTGAGTTGAATAGACACATGTAGCCCAATGGTTTTGGGTTTCTATAGGTTACTAGTTTTCTATCACAATCAATGATCACTTGGTTCCGAATTAACCAGTCCATCCCCAAGATCACATCTAATTGTGCTAAGGGTAAGCAGATCAAATCTACTTTAGAGGTTTGCCCTAACAATTCTATACAACAGTTAAGACATGCTCTAGAAACAACTACAGGAGCATTAGTAGGGGTTTCTACTTTGAGAACATAAGGCATTTCGGACACAATCAAGCCTAAACGGTTTACACATTCATATGAAACAAATGAATGTGTTGCACCAGAGTCAAACAAAACATAACAAGGCTGACCATTAAGCAAGTATTTACCTTGCACCAGATCAGAAGATCGATTCGCTTCCACACCACTAAGGGCGAAGACCCTTCCTTGAGTCACCGGTCTATCTGCAGCTCCTTTGGAATTGGCCTTGGCTGGTTCCTTGCAATCTCTTGCAAAGTGTCCCGGCTTTCCACAGTTAAAACATCCACTGGTTCCCCCAACATACCCTACCATAGTGATTGCGCTTGCACTTGTCGCAGAATGGAGCTTCATTCCGATAGTTTCTTCCTTCAGAACTACCAGCTTTACCCTTGCCTTTCCCTCTACGATCATAAGGACCTCTGTCTCTATTATTGAAACCCTTTCGTCTCTGTGGTCCATATCCTTGATTGTCCTTCTTTTCCACAACTTGCACCTCCTCAGCTTTGGTATCATCTTCATACATCCTACACATATCTACCAATGCAGGGAAACTTTGAATCCGCTGATAGCTGAAAATTGACTTCAACTTTGGCCTCAATCCACCTTCAAACTTGATGCACTTTCTCCTCTCGTCTGGATTTTTCTGATAGTATGGAGAGTACTTCATCAGCTCTTCAAACTTTCCCGCGTACTCGCCCACACTCATGTTCCCTTGCTTCAACTGCAGAAACTCCACCTCCTTTTTCCTTCTCAGATCCTCAGGAAAATATTTCTGGAGAAACTTCTCCATAAATACTCCCCAGCTTATCTCCCTTCCTTCATATTGCAAAAGTTGCATGGTGTAATTCCACCAATTCTCAGCCTCATCTTCCAGCATATAGGTTGCATATGCCATCTTCTGAGCATCCGAACACTCCAACGTTCTCAAAATCTTATCCATTGTCTGAATCCACTTGTTGGCCTCTTCCGGTTTAAATCCTCCTTCAAACTTTGGCGGATTGCAGCTCCTAAAATCAGCTAGAGTCTTCGCCTCAGTGTTTCCCATATTACACTGATGAGACGGGTTAGCCGGTTGAGATGGTTGCTGAGACTGTCTTTGCATGGCTTCCAATACCGTGGTGATTCGCTCCAACATCGCGTTAGTGTGATTTTGGTTTCTAGTTGCCATATTAGACCTGCGCTATGGGCTTACGGTCACATATGTTGAACTAAAGAAACTTCCATTACACCACCTATACTAAGGCTCTATCCTAAGCTTATTAGATCTACAATCAATTGTGTCTTGTACTCAAAAGAGACAAGCTAAAAACAATTCAGGGTATTCAAACCTTTAACAATCAAAATAACAGCATTCAAGGTAATAAGTGCTTTGGAGATACCTGCTTGATGTTGATGGCTACCTTTCTGGAACCACTTCTACTACTACAGGATCTGACTTTTGCTCTGATACCACTAAGTGTGACACCCTTCCAGTTTACCCAAATATAAAATAGTATTTATGCTTTATATTGGATAATATATGGACTTGTGAGCTAAGAAAATATGGTAAATAAAATTTTCTTTAAAGCGGGTGCACAATTCATCAAATGGAACTCTTGGAGAATAAATTCAAAATTCCTTTAAAACACTTGTATCGAGTTCGGCGATTTCTAAAACCTTTTCTCAAACAGGATAACATTCGTTCTTGAGAAATTTCTTTACATTTTATAATCAATTGAAGCTACCCATGCTTTGTTCAATAAAACTGATACCGTCAATTAATACTTATAGCCGAGCTCATTCATAAGTTAAATCAGAGTAAGCGGAAATTACTGGACTATGCAACTGATATAATATAAACATAGATTTTCATATATACGAAAGAGTCATACATACATAGTCCATGAGATAAGTCACCAAGTTCCAAAATATAACAAGTCCATGTAAATAGATCTACATCACTATGATACTATAACCCTAGAGTAAAACATATGTACAATATATACATAATCAAAATACAACCCCAGGGATAGTCACGTAGATCCATCAGCATCAGATGCAGTAGTAGTAGCAACAGTAGTCTCCCAAAACATAGGTAAAAAGGTAGTAGCATCATCATCACAGCAGCAGCAGCACATCTCCTCCACACACCGGATCCTCGGATCCACGTCATACACCATACACATGTACCTAGGGATCATCGTCACTCCAGTCACTCCCAGTAGAATGCATGACAGGCTCGCTCCCACTCTCGTCCTCCACCGGATCCTCCTCGATCTCATCCGAGGGAGAGTGTACCCTACCACTGGGTACCGGGTCAGGTGATGGTGAAACCCTGACGGGGCTCCTCGGATAAGAAGGGGGAGTCTCCTCGCGGACAACTCTCGAAGTAAAAGGGTGAGAGCGGGTAGGTCGAAAAAGAAAACTATGGTAAGAGCGAGCTGGTCGCATGGGAGGTGGTCCATGATAAGTATAAAACGGGGGTACATGCATAGTGTATATGATGGGAATCCTAAACCTACGAGGACGGAATCGCATCAGCGGGTTAGGGTGGTAGAATGTGAACTCTACCTCCCCCTCATACACCGCACGATGGTCCTCATAGATCCATACGCCACTAGGAAGTGGTCGGATCTCGATGCAAGCAATGTAACGGGACATCACCTACAAGGGCATAGGGGTAAGCAATTCTACTCACATAATCAATAGAGAATAAATCATGCAGCATATGAAAGATAATAATGTATCAATTAATAACAATCAAAATTAGCATTTAGCAAGTATCAGATGCACATAGGATGCTCACACTTAATTCAGGTATATCAATTGCATTAGTGAATGACATGATGCATGACTTTAACTCTCAACTTATCTCCACATTTTCTAAGTCACTCTCTGACGTCCATCCCTGACAACCCAGCACTCCACAGTGCGTTGTATTCCTAGGTATACAACAATTCGTACATTCACCTAGAATGTACACGTCAAGCTTGGTATCCATGCCACCCGAGCATATCCCGTCATCCAAACGGATCGTCATCCAAACGATATATCCATATCGGCATCCACAAAGCCGACCACGTCATCGACGTGTCATCAAGCAAGCGTATTGGCACTCCCAGAGGCCCTCCACATGTTTATCGAAACATGAATACGTCCTACCATCCAAACTCCAGAATGAATGCATTTTAGACTTAGGGGAAATTGATTAATACTTTACTTGCCACCTAGGCTTAATTTTCAAAATGGATCGTCACCGAACGATCTATTTGTATTTATCAATTTCTCTAAGTCTTTGATCCCTTGAATTATCCTTAATAATTCCTTAATTAATTAAGTTAGAGTTGAAAATGATGTTTTCAGATTCTGGGCATTTTACTCGAGTAAAGTTCAGAATACTCGAGTGTTCTGGAGATTTTCCAGATTACTCGAGTGTTCTTAAGCTTACTCGAGTGTTCATGTCTTTCTGAGGATTTGGGTTTTAATTTCAACAATTTACTCGAGTAGTTCATGAGTTACTCGAGTGTTCTTGGACTTTTCCAGAATACTCGAGTGACTTGGAATGACTCGAGTGTTTGACCTATAACAATTCTCAGTTCATGCCCGATACTCGAGTAACAGACAAAATACTCGAGTGTTCTTATGAAATTTACTTTATTTTGAACACGATTTACTCGAGTACTTCGCCATTTACTCGAGTGTTTCGCAACTGACAGTATTGAAAACTGGTTTTAACATGCCATTTTCATTTCTACTCAATTTAAGTCCATTTCAGGGATCAACAGAGTTAACATATCATTAATCAAACATGTTACAACACTTATTTCAATTCAAAACACAGAATTGACAGAGAAATCATTGGTTATGCATAAAAAGGCATTTTAACAACTCAATACCTCAAATCACACAATAAGCATAATATTCATGAAACAAAGCTCATTCAGGTTCACATTCATGATAACAAACTTGCTCAATATGGATTTAAAGCATGGATTGGTCTCCAAACCAAAGTTCCTATAGAATCTAAGCCCTTAGAGCCTCTTGGTGGCTCTCTAACACATTTAATGGATTTCAAACTCTATCTAGTGAATATAATTACTTCCCCTTACCTCTCAAATGCTAATCAACAGAAAGAAATCCAAAGAAAGCTCTCCAAACCCAGAAATCCACTTGAACTTCTCATGCATGACAGTTTTGAGTACCATACCAAAATGGAATTGGTTCGTACATGAAACAGAGAATTAGATTGGGGAAAATTAGATTTCTAAGCTCTATGCAACATCATCTAACTAAAGGAATTGAGTTTGAGACTCAAGAACTCAAGAGCTTACCAGAATCGATGATCACAGTGAGCTCCAGACACCAACTCAAGCAAGGACAGCTTCACTTCAAGCCTTCGATTCTCTCAATCCACACACTCAAACCTCACAACTTTGGTGTCTATACAAAGCTCGTGATGTGAGCTTTATATTGGTGTATAGATTATCACTCAACTCAACTCACAGAGGAAGAATCGAAGAACACAATTCGAAAACCCTAACTCTTCTAATCTTCAACAAGTTGATCAAAATTCTCGACTAAGGGACAATGATGCGTTTATATAAGCCAATGGAAAGCTCATGCGGGGCGACACGACTTCTATGGCATTGGCATGGTGGTGATTTCGTGTCACCATCACGAAAACGTTGGCTGTGACTCACCAAACGCACTAACTCGTGCAGTTTGACCCAGAATACTCGAGTGTTTCTGATAATACTCGAGTATTTCGCTCAGATTTTGAAAAATAATAATTTTATTTACTTTCCCTCCAAAACCTTTCCTATAATTGCTTCTAGGTCCCAACCCAGGGACTAAAATGCAAAGTATACATTTTAGGCATTTAAATTATTTATTAAATAATTTCTCACATGCAAGCTAATTATATACACACATATTTTAATCAAGGATTAATTTGAAAACTATTAATTATAATTAAATTATAATTAACATTTCATTAATCGGGGATTAAAATTTTAGGGTGTTACAAGAGATATATATTCAAAATAGATCATTCTTTATATATTTTTCAAATTCAAAATTATATAATAATCGGGGTTAAAATTTCTAGATGTTATAATTCTCCTTCGCTTGGAAGAATTTCCTCTTTGAAATTCGAATTTGTTGAACAAATAAGGATAGATATTCCTCATTTGTTAAGTCATGATTCCAAATTACTTTGACCAGCAAAATCCCCTTTTCTCTTAGTTTCTTGATTCTTCAGTCTTTATTAATTGGCTTCATCTCAAACGTTAGATATTCACTAAAAGGAATGTTGTTTGGTTCTTTTATATTGGTCGGATCATGATTGTACTTTCGGAGTTGAGAGACATGGAAGACGTTATGAAGATTAGACAATAATGGGGGTAAAGCTATTTGGTAAGCAGTTGGTCCAACTTTCTTCAGAATTTGGTATGAACCAATGAATTTAGGGGTCAACTTCTTTGATTTGTAACATCCCGAATTTCATTCCAAGCTTAGTTCAATTAAAATCTGAGTTAGATCTGGGGATGATCAGAAGAGTGAGGTGGGATTTAGTGAAGTAGTTAGGAAGCCTTAGCAAAGAATAAGAGGGTTTGAGTGTAGTAGAACAGACCTCGGTCCAACCTATCCCTTCTCAGCCGACCAAAAGGCGATGACCAGGGTCATAAGCCGACCTCGTTTCGTGTTACACCCCTTGGCAGCAGTCAGTCGATCACATCGAGTCGCTTCGTGGCAACTGAACATGAGTAGTTACCACCGGACCATCGAACGACATTTAGTGTCGTAAGCCGATCTCATTCCGTCTCACACCCCTCGTCAGTAACTAGTCTTCTCGAATTTAAAGGAACTCTAGACTGACCAATTAGCACCGAGCTTATCAGTAGCACCGAGCTCATCAGTAGCACCGAACTCACCAGTTAGCACCAAGCTCACCAGCTAGTACCGAGCTCATGAGAACCGACCTCGCATCGACGCCAAGCCATCTCAGCCTCCACGTGCCTAGCATCTCGTTGGTGAGACTAAACCGATCTTGCACCGACGACAAGATATCTCGGTCTCCACGCGCCGAGCATTTCGCTTTACCTGTCTCAGTCCGAGTGGGTGCTTGCAAGGATCCGAGCACCGAGGTCCGGTCCTAACACAGTTTGCATGACTCCAGTCCAACCGATTTGATTGTACGCAGACTAGTTGACACCCAGTTTACAAGCACCAACCACGATCTTGTCGGATTCACAACACACCGAGCTGGTGACACTTGAACGAATCGCATGCGTACGGTATCGGGGCCGATCACGGAGGCAAAACAGATGGCTCTCACAGTGGTTTCCTCGCCCAGGCACACCATTTTCCTCGACCTAGAGTGTGTGTCAGGATGGGCAATTATCAGCCACACGTTCTTGGCTTCCTCATGAAGCCATTAATTTTCCTCCACTCATTTGTTTCCTCTCACGCAAGTTAGGAAATAAAAAATAAAAACACAACAAACAGCAACGTAGTACACACCCACGCATATCAACTTCATCTTTTCCACTTTCTCTCTCTGGGGCTTGAGAACCCCATCATCGTCAACCTCACGAACCAACAACAATCATCATCAAAAACATCATGATCATCATCAACCTTAACTCCTGAGCATAAATACAAGCCCCATATCACCGTAATACTCTCTTCCTCTCAAGTATCTCTCTCTCTCCTCCCCATGGATTCTTCAAGCTTTACACCTATGGAAGCTCTTAAACACTTGTGCCTTACTAAGATCAAGTGAACGACAACTCACTCCCTGCATACGATTCTCAACCCAAGTTCAGTCATCATCACTGGTTATTGACCACTCCAAGGTGCCCAGCTAGGACAAGGAGGAACAACTGGGGCTTGGTTACTCTCCCCCTTCAATTTAAGGTAAGGAGGGAGGTATTACCCTTATTTAGAGGATGGGTTCTATGGTGATTATAATGATGGCTAGGATTAGAGGAGGATATGTAGATAAAAGTTATGATAATAAACCATAGGGTAGTTGATATTGATAATAAGTTAAATATAAACTAAAGGAAATGAACTTGACTATGTATGTGTAAAGTTTTTAGTATTTGATATTTGGATTGGAAATATTTGATTGATAATGGGGTGTTGATATATGTGAGGGGTTAGGGTTTGAAATGAACATAGTGCATATAAGGTTAATGGGTATTATAAACTAAGGGGATGAATTGATTATGTTTGAGTGGGTGATAAATGATGGTTGAGAATAATATAGGGTTAAATTGATAACCGTGGACAAAGAAAGAAATATAAATTTAAGAGGCTAAATTGGTAACGTGAATGATAATGTGATTGTTTTGATGTTTGTGTATGTTTAATTTGTGACTGCATAGAAAATGAATGTGGCCATTGAGGGCCGTAATAACTGATGCGTTGATTAATGATCCATATGGGCTACACCGTCCCATTAGGCGAAATGCACTGTTAGATTGAAATGCCCTCTAGGTGGAAAGGCCCTTCAGGTAGAAATGCCCTTCAGGTGGAAATGCCCATTAGGTGGAAAAGCCCGTTAGGTGAAGGGTGTGCCCACGGATCATTATGCTCAATTAAAATGAGTAAAGTTGGCTAAGACGAAAAATAAAAAGGGGAATAGGAAAAAGAAAAATATGAATATAAAGGGAGTACTAAATATTTGGAAATCCTAACGGGTGGGAATCCTAATGAGTAGAAATTCCTGTTGGGTGGACAAATTCCTGTTGGGTAGAAATTTCCTAATGGGTGAAACTTCCTATTGGGTGGGAAATGCCTAACAAGTGCGAAAGTCCTAATGGAAAGATGAATGATTGGAAAAAGTTGTTGAAATAAAGGTTATGATAAAAGTGGTAAGATAAGAAATGATAGAATGTAAGAGAAAAGATAAGAAAAGTAATTGGATATGTAAATTGTAATAAATGGAAATGTTGAGTTGTAAAAATATAGAGTAAGTGCATTAGGCTTAGTTTATTGCTATAGCTCTTTAGAAACTATTTCCTAAGTATTGTGTAATGCTCACCTCATTGCTATTTTTACAGGTAAAGAGAATGAGCATACCATAGTGTAGGCCGAGCAGGAGTACTCTCCCTTCTAGGGAGAGTAGGTTGCAGGAAGTAGGGTAGCTCCTTTGGGGAAAGGAGTCTTTATTTTGGGAATTAAAAATAAATCTACAACTTGTTAGTTAAGCTACTAAAACTCTGATGTGATTAGTGCATGATGATGCACAATGTTATGTTTTTGGCCCTGTAGGATTCTGAATTATATAAATGTTTGTTTTTAACAGGTTTCAAGGAAAACTAAGTTTTGGAAAAGTCATATAAACAAAGGAAACTCCGTCAGTTTTTACGGAGATTTTTATAAGTTAAATGATTTTAAAACGAAATTTTCAGTTCACTAATTTGTTAATGAATAATTAAGGGTAATAAATAGTAGGGTGTTACAGATTTCATTACTCATCTCACTCCTATTGTTGACACAACACGAAGAAATATGTGCTCGCCTACTTGGAATTCTAATGGATTTCTTATATGATCTGCATAATTCTTTTAGCGATTCTGAGCTATCCTCATCTTTTCCTGGATTACCTTAATCTTTTTTGTAGTTTCTTGGATCATATCGGGATCAATAAGTGAATTCTCCCCTACTTGGAACCAACATAGTGGGGTTCTACACTTAAATCCATATAATGCTTCGAATGGAGCCATCTCAATGCTCGCATAGAAGTTATTGTTGTAGGTCAATTTAACTAATGGTAGTCACTAATTCCAACTTTCCCAATATTCGAGTACACAGACTCTTAACAAATCTTCCAAGGATTGAATAGTTTGTTCAGACTAACCATCTGTAAGCTGAATTCATTTTCAATCGCGTCCCCATAGCCTGATGTAGACTCTGCCAAAATTTGGAGATGAATCTTGGATCTCTATACGAAACAATACTTGAAGGTACTACATGTAGTCTAACTATTTCCTTGATGTATGTTTGGGTAAGTTTTTACAATGAATATCTCATATTGATTGGAATGAAGTGAGCATATTTGGTTAATTTGTCCACAATTATCCATACAGCTTCATGTCCAAACTTTGTCCTTGGATTTCAGATACAAAATCCATTGATCTGATGTCCCATTTCAATTCTGCGTTTTCCAAATTTGAAGTTCTCCACCAAGTCTTCTATGCTCAATTTTGGCTTTCTGACATACCAAGCAAGCAAGAACAAATGTATTCAGCATCACGCTTCAATTTTGACCACCAAAAAATCTTCTTCAAATCTTGGTACATCTTAGTTGATTCAGGATATAAACTTATTTTACTTTTATGAGCTTCATCAAGAATCAATCTTCTGAGTTCATTGTCAGCTGGAATACATACTTGATCCTTGAAACGTAAGATTTCATCTGACTCTTCTTGAAAATTTGGCTCTCTTCCTTTATTTGCCAAATTCTTCTTTGCTTGGAGCTCACCATCTTTTCTTTGTAACTCTCAAACTTAATTCACGAATTCATTAGTTACTTTCGATATACTAACACTAATGCTCTTGTATTTTAATTGAACCTCCAAGTTCAAGTTACTGAATTCTACAATCAAGTCCATTTCTTTTACTATCATAGCACTTATATGTAGAGACTTTCTACTCAACGTGTTTACTACAACATTTGCTTTTCCAAAATGTAAAGGTAATCTAAAGTCTTAGTTTTTGAGGAATTCCATCCATCGTCTTTGCCTCATATTTAATTTTTTTTATCGAACAAGTATTTTAAATCTTGTGATTACTGAAGACATTAAATTTGATCCCATAGAGATAATGCCTCCAAGTTTTTAAAGCAAAGACTATAGTTGCTAGAATTGTATAATTTTCTTCGTGAATCTTCAGTTATATTGATGCATGGGCTACAACTTTTCCCTTTTGTATCAATACAAGTCTCAGTCATTGTTTCGAAGCATCACAATAAATATCAAAACCTTTCTTCAGATCAAGTAGAATTAACACTGGAAATGATGTTAATCTATCCTTTAATTCTTGGAAACTTGCCTCACACTTTTGATTCCATTCAAAAGGGTGCTCCTTGCGAGTTAATCTTGTTAATGGCAATTATATTTTAGAGGGTACATTAGATCAATTTCAATACATATAAGACGCTAATTATATTTTAGAGGGTACATTAGATCAATTTCAATACTTTATCTAGTGATTCATTAGTCGTATACTTATCCTTGCCCTTCTTATTGTGAAGAAGGCAAAACCTTATTCACTTATCATCTCATTATTTAAATTATTTATTTATTTATACCTTATTTATTTAATATTTAATATAATAGATAAAATAAATTTAGAGAGAAAATCACAAATGGAAATTAGAGGAGATTAATTTTTTTTTAATTTTTCACCAAGTATTCTCACGACTATTAGCTTAAGAATGAGGGGTGAGCAAGATCCGGCTCAACCCGTGAGTCCGGCCCGGCCCGGACATACCCATTTAAAAAGAGACATACCCGTCCAGAAATAGGACAGGTTCGGGTTTACTATTAGGTTACCCAACCCATCCAGTTACAAGTCCCAAATATATGATTTTTGAATCCATCCTAATTTTGATACAACAAGCAGACCCCACACGTTTTTCACCTTTCAAACTTTAGAGAGAGACTTCTAGGGTTCCTTTTCACTTCTTCCTCATGACACCCACTGTCACTCACACACCCACCATAACCCAGACACTATTACCGTTATCCAGACACTAATACTGCTGCTCATAAGCTACCCGTCGGCCATTGCAGTTTGTTGACTCCCAATCTTCAAGACTTCAACTAGTAACTTAGTAACTCCCTTCTTCCTTCAGCTCTATAATTGTTTTCTTTATGGTTGGTCTTGGTCGTATGCTTTTTTTCCTAAATAGTGTTCTACATTTGAGTCACTGACTTTTTATAGTGTCAAGTAGAGAGTGCAGCTCTAATATGTTTTATGACCATTTCTTAAATGACTAATACCCATAACAGCGAATGAATGTAATTTTATTAATTCTTTTATCTGTTAAGTTTTATTGCTCCTCTTTGTTAAGTAGAGATCGAATATGTTATAATTGCTCAAATTAGTTTTTTTTTAACTATTTCCATTATGGCTTAAGCTCTTCACAATACTGAATATGTTATTGCTACAAACATTATGAAAAAATGAACAATTTTACTAATTTATCCTCAAAATCCTATTTAATTAATTATGTATGCTTCTTTAATTTTTGTGTTGTATCTTTGTAATCGGGTATAGCACAAAAGAGTTCCTTTTCGAGGTTATACAAACAATTATTAAGAATTTTGATCTTAGACAAATATATCTTGAATTTCACTCGTACTCATTTTTATTTTTAGAAACTTTAGATGTAACGATTAAAAAAAATACGAGAGGAACATTTTTAATTTTTTTTTATGTTATTCATTCCTGTCTCGGATCAACCCGGACCCGTCCTTATTTGAACTCGTCCTAGTTTGGGTCCCCGCCCTTACCTTGTCCCACTTAAATTAGTGACGAATTCAGATTCAAAAATTGACACGAACAACATTTAGATACAAATAAGAAATAAACCGAACCTATCTCAATTCGTCCATGCTCACTGTAACACCCCAAAATATCAAAGGTAATTAAAAATACGAGTTAACAAAACTTTTCCAACATGAGTATAAAACCAAAAGCATTACTTGTTAATATCATATTAAATTACAAAACAGCTTGAGTGTAAATATAAAATCCCCAAAAATCCCTCTTTATACCCAGAGCATGGTCTTCACAACTCGATCCTTCTGTAAAAGGATTCGGATGACTGAATGTCATCATGGCTATCTCTTCTAACGAACTCTCGCATCAGTCCTGTCCTACAAAAGAACATACCACCAAGACATGGTAGTATGGGAGTAAGTCACTTGTCATATCGCATAAGCAGATTAAGGGTTGGTCAAACACAAGTATCACAAATATCATTTCAATATAATAAATGCATGCTCAAGTGTCTTATCAAATAATATTACTTATAACCATTACTCTTTCATGCTATGCATGCACGTCTCTCAAAACATTCTTTTTAACTCTTCCATAAAAACAACACTCTGGGATAGGCAATCGTGCGCTTGATGTTTCCACAACCTGTATAGAGACCACATCGTTCTATGTTGGAACCACATCTACCACGATCCTAAAATGAACAAGGGAATGATCCCTGAACCATTGTCCACCAATGATCCTAGGTCCTTGTAATTTCCACGGTGGCGGCCACACCGTACCAACCGTCACATATAGCGACCACACCGTACTATATGGTCTCCAATCCCGCATGCAACCTTACTCATTTATGATTCTCGTAACACCATGCATGAAATGCACTTTTCATATATTAATTATCAACATATTCATTATCAAGAGGAATCATCATCATTATACACATGGAGGCCACACCGTTCCATGTCTTCATATAGCGGTCACACCGTACTATGTGGAATCACATTACACTTATCATACATATTGCGGCCACACCGTTCCATATGTATTCGTATAGCGGCCACACCATACTATACGGAACCATACTACATTTCTTTCACATATGGCGGCCACACCGTACCGCATGTCTTCGTATAACGGCCACACTGTATTGTACGGAATCATCTAAACTCAACGATCTCACATCAGAGCTAATCATTCATCATACATCATTCAATATCATTATTCTCAAATTATCATATGGCATTCATCATCTATAATTGTCATTCTTAATTCATCACATCCAATTATCATAATCCATAATCATCATTCTCAAATCATAATCACGTCATCATCTATAATCATCATTTTCAGATTATAATCATATCATCATCTATGAGCATTGTTTGCACTTCATCAAATTATTAGCTACTATCATCCTCAATTATCATAAACAACGCATCATAACATACAAACTATAATATGCCAACTATCACCAATCTTGAACAAATACTTTTAATTCCTAGAATTATTATTAAATTCTCAAGGCATATAAAATTATGCTAATAATCCAAAAATCTAAATACTTGATTAACTCTTAAACTCTGTATATATCACTTTTCATTTTTATTAAATTTCAGTCTGTGTAATCGATTACAATACCTTGGTAATCGATTACCAACAGACCTGACAGCATAATAAGCCATTTTCTCAATCCAATTTACTTCAAAATTTGATTCAACCTCCTTATCTCTATTATGCAGCATACACACACTACTTAGGTAACATTTCAGATTATTGAAGTAACATTTCAATTCATATTCACTTCATTATCATAGTTTCATCATAAAGGGGAAGTTTGTCCAATGCATTTAACATATATAATTACTAAGCAATGAAAGTTATCAACCTAATATATTCCTTTTAGTCTTCTTTCATGTCCTGGAGGTCTAAATATAAGTCTAAGTTCGATTATTATCAATACAGAACTGATTTGCTCTTGCAGGTGTCAGGATAATCGATTACCACCTCGTGGTAATCGATTATCACGACAGACCTGAGAGAAAACAGCCTCAGTTTCATGCATTTTACTCATTCCAATCATCAATTTTCGCATCAAGCAACCTCATGCAGCATAATATACATCATATCAAGACTTAAATTCAACAACCAAGTGGTTGTCTTGGTCTCCAAACCAAGCAACCATGTCTTGGCCACAAAACTCAACCATTCATAACATATAAATATCAAACTTTCTCAACCAATAATCCTAGCAATATGAATGACTCTCCCATAAACCTTGTTCAAGACTTAGAGGCTAAGAATATCCTCTGAAATTGCAGCAACAACAATAGCTAAGGATGACAGCCAAAGGGAGCAACACAAACTCTATTGAAGCACAAGAATCACCACACTCTTCAAGCTTTTTGCTCACTAATTCAAGGCTTATTGTGTTGTAACTCAAGGCAAGTCACAAGCACGAACTAAGGAGGTAATTTGGCAGAGTTTTGGTAAGGTTTTTGAAGAGAAAAACGTGCAAGAATTCAGCCCCAACATCCTCTATTTATATAAGGGAAAAAGAGATGAAATGATGTAAGGATGAAGTAAGCCATGACTTCATCTTCTTCCTACACCACACATGTGTCCTAGACCATCTAGGAGCCTTCCATGTGTCCTTAGGAACGAAAAATATCCAAGTTTCTACGAGCTTCTAGCTTCCACCGCCTTAAAACTGCATCAGGTACTGATAATGTGGTAATCGATTACTGGACTTAAATTTGACCAGAGTTAAAATTTTGACCTGGGTAATGGATTACTGGCTCTGGTAATCGATTACCTAGACTTTTTGGCCTTCAAATACAAATTCCACGGTTGGATTTGAAGCTAAGAGAGTTGGGAAGCTTGTCTCCAAATTTGGGCACGATCCGACGGTTAACGAATGAGATATGACACAATCTTTGCTTGACGTTTTAACTAAAATATCATCTTCATAAATTTTCTATTTAAATATTTCTTGCCCAATACTATTTAATTTTCAAAATGTGTATCATTTGGTCTATTTCCCAAAATACTTCTCTTAGAATGATTTTCAATAATAAAATTATTATTTACTCTTTTTGCAAAAACGAGGAATATTACAGTCACCCTAGGTAAGAATAATCTATTTTGAGGGGAAAAAAATCATCAAGCTGAACTTTTGTCTTTAAAAGAAAATATTTTTCCTTAAAACAATCCCATTAAAAAAAAAAAAACAAATCATTTAGTACAAGTGTACAACCAATCTGTAAAATTAAAAAGAAATCATTTACGACCAATCACGTTTTTGCTCCATTACTGCACGTGGGCCACCTAGTTATTCTCTTCACATGCTATTGTAGTGCTCACAGAATGTACTTCTACCATTTCCTTCCCACGAACGAATTCAGAGCGCAATACAAAGTTTCAACACACATTGCTTACGGCAAGAAATACTTAAGTGGTCTGCAATTATTTATCTCAAATATATTTTATCATTTATTATTTTTTTTTGGTGTACACCAATGGTATCCCCAATCGACAACCGAAAACTAATCCTCTCCGAGACGTAGAGATCACCGAAGATTTTGCCTCTACCAACAAAGCCTTTATTTTTAATTTTAACTCAAAAAATAAATAATGAATAGGGAAAATTTGTCCAAAACAAATAATCCTAAACTATCAAATACTCCGTAATATCTCCCGTGAGGAACGATTCACCAATATCAATACTGTCATTATTATTACTAGCGTGTCTCGTGCCTGTCGCCCCGCATTCTCATTATCGTGTTTTTGTCGTAAAGAGTTGTTTATAGTAAAATGATATATCAAAAATCTGGTTTTTATGAATATTATTTATATGTTAAAGATGCTCATTATTGTATAAATGGAATTTAATTATTGTATGCATTCTTGACTAATGCATACAAAACAACTTAACTTGAATAAGTGATGTGAGAAAATAGAGAAATAAATGGTTGGTGATTGAAGAAGTTTTTGATAACAAAGGGAAAAAAAAACATAAACAAAAGTGTGTGCATGTTCCCATAAACTATCACATGAATTATTTTGAGAAAATACTCTTTTGATGTGTGCACGTAAGTATGTTCAAGATTTCTCAAAAATATAAAATAATACTTACAATTTAAAGTAACTTTTTTTTATTAGAATGGATTTTAAAAATTACCAATCAATGTCAAAAGTTTAACCAATAGCATATTTTAAAAATAAAAATAAAAGACACACCGATTGGTATATCAGCATACCAATCAATAATAAAAAGTACTAAATCTTTTAACAAAATTAAAAAAAAAACCATAAATTTTCATATCAAGATTTGTTACTTGTAAAATCTACCATTTCCATTTTGATTTTTTTTTTGGTTTTATTACCATCTTTATTTTTGGTTTTATTACCATCTTTATTTAAACCTCAAATCCTGAAGCATAAACTTGATCAGATAGGCTACACTATCACAAACAAAATGCACCAATTAGGTTTAGCTTTCAAAAAAAAATATATATACTCTTCAAAGTTGGGTGTAAAAACTAAAATAGAAGTAAAAATATAATAATTAAATTGGATGGTAATTTTTAAAATTGATAAAAATAGTGGAAAATCGAATATGAAGTTATCTAATTTTTATCAATTGTAAAAAAATTTAATAATTGAGACAGAAAATAAAAAAGAAATAATTAACTAAGAATCAATGTGTTGACTACTATACTTGGCATCAAGTCATGCCGTAAAGACAAAAGCAATCAAAACCTGTGCCGTAAAGACAAAAGCAATTGAAACTTGATTGCTACCACTTAAACATATCAGTAAAAATAATAGAGAAATTAGAGGACTTACAATCATAAATCTTAAAATTGTCAATCAATAACAGCATAAGTACAAATTGAAGATAGAAAGAAATAGCAAATTAAATTGATACTAAAATAAAAAATTATAAAACGTAGTTGGAGATGAAGATGAGACACCGCAACGGTGTATCCACCGAACCCAGCACTTCCTATTGATATCTACTATGAGTGTATTTTTCTCTTTGCCTTGCTGCTCTCTTTCTTCTTCTTTTTTCCTGTTGCTTAACATTTCAAATTTAGAAGGGAAGGATGCATTAAAGATGATTCACTGCAGTATAGAATCACAACACCTATATATTGTAGAAATATATCTGAACCGCTGCAGTTAATTTTAGAAGGAAATTATGCATGTTTCATAACCGAAGACTAATCCTCTCCGAGGCGTAGAGATCACCGAAGTGGGTTTTGTCTTTACCAACAAAGCCTTTATTTTTAATTTTAACTCAAAAAATAAATAATGAATAGGAAAAATTTGTCCAAAACAAATAATCCTAAACTATCAAATACTCCGTAATATCTCCCGTGAGGAACGATTCACCAATATCAATACTTTGTCATTATTATTATTATTATTGAGGGTTATACTAACATGTGTTTTTTTGTGTACACCAAGGGTATCCCCAGCCGACAGCCGAAGACTAATCCCCTTCGAGGCGTAAAGATCACCGAAATGGGTTTTGCCTCTACTAATATGTGTTTTAAGAGTATTGTTTAAGCATTTTAAAATAAGCAGGTCAGTATTAAAAATTTAAATTCAACATTTTTCGATATATTAAATGGATTACTTTTTAAGATAAAAATATATTTTTTACTTACTTAAACAATACCCTTAAAACACTTGTTACCATTTTTCTATTACTCCCTTCGGTCCTATTTATAAGACTTTTTTGGAGTTTTTAATAAGACCACATTTCAATTTTCAATAGCATTTAATTACCTTTTTTCACAAACATCCGTACTAAGTCAATATTTTTTTTAGAGTTCTAAGAATAATTATAGGGGTAGTTTTGAAAAAATATATCAAATTTTTACATTTCTAATGACACTAACAAATTTAACTACTTTCCTTGATGAGAAAAAAATCACAAAAAGGTCTTGTAAATAAAACCGAAACGAGTATTTATTAGCACAAATGCTTTATCTATCATTTCATCATTCATTTATGTCACAATTCTTCCCATTTTTTTTCTTTTTATTATGATGTATAAATGTCAATTCATTTCCTATCATCTCTATTCTCTACTATACGCTATACTTAAATACTCATCCGTTCCATATTATCTGTCACTTTAGCATTTTTAATTTGTTCCAAATTATTTGTCGCTTTAGGAATTCGAGGATGTATTAATTGATTTTTTCCACCTTTAAACTTGCATTTAATGTGTTGAAATATTTGAAATGGGTGATAATTAATGTACTTTGAGGATATTATAGTAAAGTTATTTAATAATTCTCTTGAAAATTGAAATATTAAATGACTTTCTTAATCTGTGTGAAATTGCTAAAGTGACAGTTAAATTGGAACGGATGGAGTAATAAATAACAATAATAAATAAATGGTAGTTAATTGGTTCAAGTACTCATTGTACCGTGAATATCTGGTGTTAATATATGGTTTATTTAGGTTTTTAGTCCCTGAACTTATATGCTCTTTTGGAATTGGTGCTTGATCTTTTTTTTCGTTGTTTTGGGTCCCTAAACTTTTTCAATCTTTGGAAAAGGACCCTGTTGTTGCTTAAGTGATGATATAACCAATGAAATGTCACGTCACTTGTCCGACATCGAAGAATGAAGTGCTATGTAGCGTTTTGTAACACCACATGAATTTTTTTTATTAATTTTTTTTTAAAAATTATTAAAGGATTTTATTTTCTTTTTTAAAAAAAATTCAATTTTTAATTATTTTTAATAAATTTGAATTTTTTTTAATCTTTAAAATTCACGTGGCATCATCTAGTATGTTATCTATCAATACTGGGAAGGTTATGTAGCATTTCATCGGTCATATCATCACTTAAGCAACAACAAGGTCATTTTCCAAAAATTGAAAAAGTTTAGGGACCCAAAGCAACAAAAAAAAAGATCAAGGACTAATTTCAAAATAGCACCTAAGTTCAGGGACTAAAAACTTAAATAAGCCTAAATTTTTTAGTATAGAAAATATAAACTAAATCACACAATCCAAATTAGTAATTATATTTCTTGAAATTTTATATGGTACCTAAACATTATAATTTTATTTTTTAATTTGGATCGAAAATTTCATAAATATATTGTTTCATATCAATAAATAATGGACAAATAAAAAAAACAATAAATATTTCTAACAAAATATAAAGTAGTTTATAAATAAGACCGGATTTAATATTAGTTACACCATGGAGAATTCAACAAGCTAAGTGTCCCCCCTAAATACGTGCCAAGTGACAACATATAACTGGATCGGTCAATCAATGTTTAATCTCCCTAGCTCTTTTCTCAGTTGGAAGTCGTTGGCATTAAGCAATAAGCACTCGCTAATAAAGAAATGAGACAGCTTAACTGCTTAAGAATGAGCGAGGTTTTGAAGGAGGCAAGTAACTTCATGACGTGACTGCCAGTTTATCTGACTGACCTATTTTCCAACCTCACACCAAAAGCATCAGACAACTGTTACTTCTTATGTAAAACTAAATGATGGCCGTAGAAGATTAGTAAGAATCACTATAACTTGAAGTATGTTAATCAAATATAACAAATACCAAATAATTGTTCAGTTCTTCAACATAGTTTTGTATAATAAAAACAGATTCTTGGTTACATACGTTTATAAAAAGACTTGGTTATATAATTACCTTTTTCTTAATTAATACATATAAATAAATAATTACATAAGTCAAAGGTTTATTAACATGTCTTTTATTTCTTTTAACTTTTGAATCACTTTGTCAACTTCAACTAGTTTGAGTTAAGTAAAGGATTGTGAGTTAGGTTTATGAAACACTCTCCCAAGTCCCAATCAAGTGAATTTTTTAATTTTTAAACCATTATTTTTATCTCTTTTTTCTCTGAAAAATTAACTCGTAAATAATCTTTTAAAAGAGTAAAACACTCCCTAATATCTGTTTTTTCTTTCACTCGCAAATATAAGACCTTGATTAAAAAAATAAATATTTTTTTACTCGAACTAACATACTGATTTATTATTCCCCTTTCTGTTACATAAGCTATGTTGTTTAATTATTATATACATAAATTAAAGAATAATTCAATGATATAAAAATACCCTTAATTAATTATTGAAGAGAGTATTAATAACTTTGTATATATTATATTAAGAAGAAATGAAGAAATTGATGATGAAAAAGAATGTAATAAATAATGATATAGTTAAAAAAAATAAAAATAAGCATTGAGTTTTTAAAACAATAGAATATGAGTTTTTAATATATGGGACAAACCAAAAATGTGGTAAAACGTCATAACTTATTAAACAAACAAAAGGAATAACAAGTTATTTTTAGAGTCCTCACTTTCAATAGATCATATATTTAAGTACAAATCAAAACATATACGTATAATATACGAGATAAAGTTTATTCGGTACTCCTTCCAATCTAATAATTATAAAAATAATTTTGAAAAAATAAGTCAAATATTATCATTTCTTATAAAATAACAATTTTAACTAATTTTCCTAATTATCGGGTTTTTTTAGATTGGAGGGAGTAATATGTTTATGTTTTTTTTTTTTAATACAAACTTGTTAATTTAACAACTAAATTGAAAATTGAAAATCACATGTTCAAGTGACTGAAACTTCTCACATTTGTACAATTGCACATTTTTTTTATGGGGTAAATTGACAATTAATCCGAATAATCAGGTGACTAAAATATTTGTATATCGATGGGCTCTTTCGAAAGTAATATTTTTAACAAGACATATTCCATTCATATTCTTTCTCTCTCAAAAAGTTAGTAAATTTTTGAAAATTTAACAAATATAATTAAGAGAACATGCTTTTAATCTATTGTATCCCGAATCAACTAATTACCAAAGCAAATATTTAATGCATGTTTCTTTAATTGACCAATCACAGAATAAACAATGCAATTTTAATTTTTTTTATTCACTATTCTAACTTCAATTTGGGACAAAAAATTTCTTTGTTTTTTACTCCCTCCGTTCCATAATATCTGTCACTTTAGCATTTTTAACTTGTTCCAAATTATTTTTCGCTTTAGGAATTCGAGGATGTATTAATTGATTTTTTCCACCTTTAACCTTGCATTTAATGTGTTGAAATATTTGAAATGGGTGATAATTAATGTACTTTGAGGGTATTATAGTAAAGTTATTTAATAATTCTCTTGAAAATTGAAATATTAAATGACTTTCTTAATCTGTGTGAAATTGCTAAAGTGACAGTTAAATTGGAACGGAGGTAGCAGTAACTTAATGGAGGGGAGGGAGTATAAGTAAGGGGTCAAACTCGTAACCTTCACTGATTTGATACAATTACATTTCAGTTTTTAACATTGTTTTTAAAGATCACATTTAAATAAAAATATTAAATATTTGAAAATAATTTAATATTACCAACGTGGGTTGGGACGAGTGGTAAGCGGCTCGGTCTCGCTTAAGCAAGGTCTCGAGTTCGAGTCCTTGTGAATGCAGAAAATTCATGTTGGGAGACTCACCTGCCATAGCCAGGCACGCGACCCGGGTCGGATCCGGATGTACCTAGGTAGTACTTAGGGAACCGGGTGGGCAACCAAAAAAAAAAATAATTTAATATTTGTACACCATAGCCAGGCACGCGACCCGGGTCGGATCCGGATGTACCTAGGTAGTACTTAGGGAACCGGGTGGGCAACCAAAAAAAAAATAATTTAATATTTGTACACTGACAGTGTAAAATTTTTTATATTATCGGTGCATCATTCGTCATCAATATGCATTACTTTTACTTATAAGTTAACCAAAATTAACCAATCAATAACATCATCCGCCATCAATAGGTATTATTTTTACTTATAAGTCAACCAAAACTAACCAATCAACGGTGGATAATATGTTGAGAGTGTAAAAAATCCTTACACTGTCAGTGTATATATTATTTTCGCTTAAAAATAAATTATAAATATTACTATTATTTTTAATGTTTAAAATTTAAGAGATTATATTGAAAAAAAAAATATCGGTAAGGAATATTCCCTCCGCTTTTATATATAATTTTTTAGAGTTTTAATTTTGGTCCTATTTATAGGACCCAATTTTAATTTCTAATAGCATTTAATTACTTTTTCCTATAAACACTCTTATTAACTCAACACTTTCTAGGGTGACAATAATAATCATAAGGAATAATTTTAAAAAGTATATCAAATTTTTACATTTTCAGTGTCACTGACAAAATTAACTAATTAATTTCTTTAGCGAATGTTAAAAATCTCAATAATATCTTAGACATAGAACTTGAGAGATTAGATATTATTTTTAGCACTTGACAAACTCACTCACCACAACTGCAAATTAAAGCCTTCATTTGTGTTATTGTGCTTGTGCTGTTGTGCATATTTCCGAGGGACAGAGTTGTCCAAACGCGAAAAAGAAGAAGAAAAGAGACACGTGTCGTTATCTGGTTGGGTTGACAAAGAGGAAAAAACAGAGAGATGGGAACAACACACACGGTCGGCGCGGTTAGGAGAGAAGTCTTTGTTCATCATCTTCTTCCCTCCTTTTCTCACATTCCAACTCTGCAAATCCTTTCCATCTTTAATTCTTTTTTCTCTTTTCCCTTTTCCTTCTTCATATTAGTAATAAGTAGATTAAAGATAAAGATTAATTATTATTGATTGATTCTGGATTCCCTATTATACCCTCACCTCTTTTCTTTCAGCTCTTTGTTTCATTCATTTGTCCCATCTCTGTTTAACGCATACATCTCACCAAAAAGGGCTTTTAGTTTTTCTTCCTTCTTTCTCTATATATACGAATTCACCTTTATGTCCCTTTGCTTTCATGCCTCATTCTTAAGGTATATTTCTTCTTTCCTTCTTCTTCTTTCTTTGAATTTTCTTTATTTCTTTTTTTTTTTTTTTAGCTAGAGTCTTTCAAGAAATAATTTTGGACATGACTAATTCAAGTTGAGCTGGAATATCCATTTTAATATATTATTTAATGCCTCCAAATCGCAAAAAATGGAAAAGAAAAAAAAAATGTTTTGCGTTTCTATTTTTGTAACATTTTCTTAATTACGTTTGCAGCCTCTATTTTTGTTTTGCGTTGCTTTTTGTTATTCATGTCTTCAATATTTCTTGGAGATCCGATTGGTATTCTATTATTAAACCTGGCAGGAAGAAAATAAATGGAGTCAAAGATGATGAATTTTGATCCTTGAGGTTTAATTTTTTTTTCCCTTTTTCCAACCTTTGTTATTGGAATAAAGCAATGTTTTAAACAGCGGTTGCTGTTTCGGAGAACTCCAAAACCTTGATGTTACAGAATGCGGCTGATGCGGCCTTAATTGAGATTGCTACATGGTTTTGGTGTTTCCCGAGACCTTAACATTGCGGCGTTTGTAGCAGCCGCGGACCCAGATTTAAATCCACGATATAAGGAATGAATGTACATTTATGTTTGAAGTTTTAACTATGTTATGTAGTCCATTGAATGTAAAGGGTTTTATATAAAGGGTCGCATTTGTCGTTTTGTATTCTTATAGCTTAGCATGACTTGTTATCTTAAAACTGTGTTTTTCTCTAGTTGTTCTTGTGTGTGTGCGTGTTTATGTGGGGATTGTTTACTCTTCATTGGATCTGTTTTAAGTAGTATCTATTTCGTTTATTATCGGATTGATATTTGTTGTTCTAGGAGTTTGGATCTACGAAGAATCGAAGATGCAGGGAATTGTTGCAAATGGAGATCATGATGATAGGGAAGGCAATGAGATGAATGGGAACCATTCCCCTTCGAAGGAAAACTCAACTTCAATCAAGTCCCCAAGGAGTTCTCTTAGCCCTCAAAGACATGAAAGTGCTGGTCCAAGTTTTCTGGTTGATGGGGTGGTTGAGCCCTCGATTGAGGAGCTCTATGAAAATGTATGTGACATGCAGAGTTCTGATCAGTCACCCTCGAGGCGAAGTTTTGGATCTTATGGTGATGAGTCTAGAATTGATTCGGAATTGCACCATCTAGTTGGAGGACGGATGAGGGAGGTGGAGATAATGGAAGAGGAAGAGGAAGAGGAAGAGGAAGTGGAAGTGGAAGTGGAAGTGGAAAAGGGTCCAGAAGAAGTGGAAGTGGAAGTGGAAAAAGGTCCAGAAGGGGATTGTAGTGGTGAAACATCATCTAGAACTGATAGTTTATCCAATGATAAGAAGTTGGATAGGGTGGATGAAATTCGATCTTCAACACTGAGCTCTGTTTCTTCTGAAAAACCAATCAAAGGATCAAATTCAAAGTTAGGTACTGAAACTTCACCAAAATCAAAACCCAAGGGAAAAGGCCCTCCTGCAAAACCTCTTGTTGAGAGAACAAATAATAAACCTTTGAGAAAACAAATTAGTGGAGTTACCGGCGTGAAGAAATCAAGGAATTCTCCTTGGAGAAAGACATTGTCGTATAAACGAGTTGAGAATTCATCTCAATCCACATCAGATAAACCAGAGCATGCACCGATGTTACTGAAGCAAGCCAGAGATATGATTTCATCCGGAGATAATCCTCATAAAGCTCTTGAATCGGCTCTTCAAGCAATGGAACTGTTTGAGAAGTTTGCTAATGGGAAACCGAGTTTGGAGCTGGTTATGTGTTTGCATGTTACGGCTGCAATATATTGCAGCTTGGGTCAATACAATGAGGCAATTCCAATTCTTGAGCGCTCAATTGAGATTCCTGCTATTGAGGAAGGCCAACAGCATGCCCTTGCTAAATTTGCCGGTCAAATGCAACTCGGCGACACATACGCTATGCTAGGCCAGCTTGAGAACTCAATTATGTGCTACACAATAGGGTTTGAAGTACAGAAGAAGATTTTAGGAGAAACGGACCCAAGAGTCGGTGAAACTTGTCGGTACATTGCTGAAGCTAATGTTCAAGCATTGCAATTTGATGAAGCGGAGAAGCTCTGTCAAATGGCTCTGGACATTCATAAAGCAAATAGTTCAGCCCCATCTGTTGAAGAGGCAGCTGATAGGAGGCTCATGGGCCTTATATATGAAACAAAGGGAAATCATGAAGCAGCTCTTGAGCATCTTGTTTTAGCTAGCATGGCAATGGTGGCAAATGGCCAGGAAGTGGAAGTGGCGTCTGTTGATTGCAGCATTGGAGACACATACTTATCCTTATCTCGATATGATGAAGCTATTTTTGCGTATCAGAAAGCTCTTGCAGTTTTCAAGACCAGCAAAGGAGAGAATCATCCAGCAGTGGGATCTGTCCTTGTACGCTTGGCTGACTTATATAACAAGACAGGGAAGCTTAAGGAATCAAAATCTTATTGTGAGAGTGCACTTAGAATATATGAGAATCCCATAACTGGAGTTCCTCCTGAGGATATTGCTAGCGGTCTTTCAAATGTTTCAACTATCTATGAGTCAATGAATGAGCTTGAACAAGCACTCAAGTTGCTGCATAAGGCTCTTGAGATATATAATAATGCCCCTGGTCAGCAAAGCACAATAGCAGGGATTGAAGCTCAGATTGGGGTCATGTACTACATGTTGGGGAACTATATTGAATCTTACAACACTTTGAAGAAAGCGATTTCAAAGCTTCGTGATATCGGAGAGAAGAAATCAGCCTTCTTCGGCATTGCTCTTAATCAACTCGGACTCGCGTGTGTTCAGCGCTATGCCTTAAGTGAGGCTTCAGAATTATTCGAAGAAGCAAAGAGTATTTTGGAACATGAATATGGACCATATCACCCTGAAACCCTTGGGGTCTATAGTAATCTTGCTGGAACATATGATGCAATGGGCAGGTACCACCTTGGGTGTTATTTTTTGAGCTTCTTATTCCCTATTTGCATATCTCTTTTTCACTGTTAGAGCATTTGAATCACCTTTAACATACACTCATATTATGCAAAGCAGTATCAAGTTATATGATTGAATTATAAATAAACCATCTAATTCAGTCATATTGCTCATAATAATATAATGATTTTCATTGTGGCATTCATAGAAAAGAGTTAGTCTACTAGGTAGGAGACTGCATTTCTTCCTCCTTAAGCTTCTTTTGGGAGAAAGTTAGCAAGTTCAGCAAACACAAATTAAGGGAAGGATAACACTGATTCACCTTTTGAAATCTTTGTAACTATTGATCTCGAATTACTAGCATAATGGATATTTATTGACAGCATATACTAGATCTATTGCTTCTTTAACACTTAAAAAGAGTTTTAAATTATCCTATATATGGTTAGGCTGAAGTTCTTTCCTTGTCATGCGGTTTGATGTTTTATTTTATTTCAGGCTGGATGATGCAATTCAAATTCTGGAGTATGTTGTTGTTACGAGGGAGGAAAAGCTCGGGACAGCAAATCCTGAAGTGGACGATGAGAAGAGAAGGTTGGGTGAGTTATTGAAGGACGCGGGAAGAGTTCGGAGCAGAAAAGCCAGGTCACTTGAGCACCTTCTTGATGGCAATGCTCGTGCTGTAAACAACCTTGCCATCAATGCCTAATATTTGATGTCTGTATTGGACTTTGAAGAAACTCGATGCTTTACTGGAACTCTAAATGGTACAGTAAAAAAGAAGAACAAGGTAAAATGTAGACGAGATAAACATGTGCGGACAGAGTTAATTTATGGTTAAAATTTGATGAATGATTGAAGAGTGTATGTAATTAATGGGGTGAAATGATGGTTGAAGAGTGTAATAATTTATGTAATATTACTTTTTTTTGGTTTGCACCCTGGTATCTGGCCCACTGGACTGACTAATCCAGTGAGAGGGGTCCGGGGTTAAGGTTTTATTCCTCTCCCAACATTGTTGAGTGGGATTTTTATATATTTTTTTATGTAATATTATTTAAAGCTACATTTGTTATTCTGTATGATACGATGTAAGTAATTGCGGTACACAGATACTCATCTTGGTTGTGTATATACCATTTTTCCCTTGTTTCATATCAAGAAGGGGACTATTTTTTCTTTCTTTGAGACTCTGCCTTGGCGATATGGTTGTAGAGGTTTTCAAATTCTTGTATGTTTCTTAAAATTGAACTTCAGTGATTACTGAAATGGATAACAAATTTGCTTTCACGAAACCGAGGAACATTTTATGACTGCAAAACGCTCAAACCTTTTGATTCTTTGAATATGAGTACTCTGGTAGGCTTAGAAATTAGATATTTCAAATTCAATTTTTAGGGATGTTATTTGGTTTTGGTGGATTATTGGTAATTTAATTTTCCTTCTTTTATTCTTGTCAGAAATTTTACCTATAAAAAAAAAAATACATGTGGTATTCCTGATTCCGGACTATGTACTAGGTGCGTGTATCAATTTATTATTATTATTATTTTATTTTTATTTTAGGCTCATGTACCATTATACCGAATATCTAACCACATGTAATGGTTAAGAGTATGTTTAAGTATATTTTAAATGTGGCTAATTTCAAAACATTTTTTCCCTAGAACTTATCCATTTTCGCTATTTTTTCATACTCACACTGTGATATTAAATTTGGGTAAATTATTGTAACATCCCAAAATATAAAAGTATTTTCATAGCCATTTTTTTTAATATAATAATTCTATTTAGAATGTAATAATTGATAAGAAAATACCTATTAAAAGATATACTCATAAACTATTAACATTATATTTACCAATTTACTTCTAATTTAAATAATATTGTTAGAGAGCAACTAGATCAATTCCCCTTAACATCAGTTGGATAATGCTAAATATTAATACTAATACATTGTTATTTATTTACAAACACATCCAAAACATTACTATCTATATAATACACACCAGAAGATGTTTACTTAGCACGGTCTCTCCATCCACATCCATCTCTCATCCCTCCACCTAAAACCTGCAGCGTTATCCACCACCTCGTCGTCTCCTTCGCTAGGATCCTCTTCAGGGTCTTTATCTTCCTCCTCACTTTCGCCACCCGAGAAGGCCCTTGGAACTGGGATATACTTTGGTGAAGGAGCAAAGTGGTGGAGTGGGATGGCGATAGATGTAACATCCCTGATTTTAAACCCAAGTTTAATTGGGATAAACCTAAGTTAGAATTTACGAGAATATCGGTAGTAAACTATGTGTAGGAGATAAGAGAAATGCCTTAGGGTTAGAATCCGTCAATATATGGGTTTTGGGCAAGATAATCGATTACCTTGGATGAAGTAATCGATCATCAGCTCTCTGGTAGAATCACTTCAGTTGTTGCATTAATGATAATCGATTACCTCATGGAAGTAATCGATTACCTTGTAGTTTTAGCAAAGTAATCGGTTACTTGGGGTGGAATAATCGATTACCAGCTCTCGGGTGAATCTCCTTTGATGTTGCATCAAGGAGATAATCGATAACCTTAAAGGAGTAATCGATTACCATCTGGAAAAATCAGAAAAAAAAATAGACGTGTGTGGACCACACGTTTTAGCCTTTTCCACCAAGCAAAGCCTCTCATCCACACGTTTTCTTTTCCCTTCATGCAAAGTGATAAGAAGGCAAAAACAATACAACAACACACACATCAACACATATCACCCTCTCTTCATCTCTTCTTCTCTCATCATTCCCCATATCTCTCTCTCAAGTTCCAAGAGTAAAACCCCATCATCAACACTTAAACCTTCAAGAATCAAGTCTCATCATCAAGCTTCTCATCATCTTCATTTGAAATCAAACAAGGAAATAACCAACCGACTTCCCTCCCTTCCTCTCCTTCTCTCACACGATTTCTAACCACAAAACCCTAGCTTCTTCTACAACAAAAATCAATCCAAAAACCCACTAAATCATCATCAATTAATTGATCCCCATCACACATAAACACTTGAATCATCATCAATTTCACCCTTTCCCTCTTAAAAGTCATGAATCCATGAATTGGGATTCTAGGGTTCCAAGACCCATTTTCCTATCCTTCCATTGCCAAGCTCAAACTTGGAGCTCTCTCTCTACACTCAAGGCTTGAGAATCAAACTCTATTCCTCTCACCCTTCAAGTTTAAGGTAAGAGGGGTTGTATTACCTTTGCTTAGGGAGTAGATTCTAGGGGGTTATAGTGGTAGCTAAGGTAGGAAATAAGTTAGAAAGTGAACACTAAGATAGAAGACATAGAAATGAATGAATAGAAATTATCAGGTGGCTTGTGTGTATATAAATTTGTGTTTGATAATAATAATGTTAAATGCTTGGTAAGGGCTTACAAGCCAACAATGGACTAGGTAGGGAAAAAGAAAGACATTTAGAAAGGGCTAGGTTGGTGGAATGGATGGAAAATTATGACTAAGCAATTTAAGGATTGGTTGAGAATAAAAGTAGGAAGTGAAGAACCCTAGGAAGTTGACTTATATTATGATACCCTGAGACATACCTGAGTATGTCGACTGATATGCTTGATATATGTTGATTGCGGGTTGTTATTGATTGTTGAGAAGTTACTAGGAAAATTACGTGTTAAATGTAAATATATATGTTAAGTGATGATGTATGCCTCTGGAATGATGTTTGTGCTTGAATATGTATGTTGTGTATTGAATGTGAATAATAATGGGAAATTCTGCTGTTGAATTGGTCCTTGGAAACACCGGCACACTAGGTGCCCCTGCTAGGTGTTCCAAATGACCTATTAGGGCCAAATGACCTGTCAGGCCCAAATGACCCATTAGGATCAAACGACTCGTTAGGCGTCGGTGTGACCAATGGATCAATTCACTGCAAAATATAAGAAAATGAATTAAAGAATGGAATTGGGTAAAAGAATGGAAATAATGGAAAAGCATAGTCCTAACGGGTGATGCCTAAAGGGTGAAAAGTCCTGACAGGTGCAAAGTCCCTAATGGGTGTTTACAAATGACCTAGCAGGTAAATCCAAGTATCCTAGTGGTGCAATGGAAAATGGAAATGGAAAATGGAAAATGGAAATGGAAAGTGAATAATGGAAAACACAAAAAGAAATGGTAACGAACCTGGTAAAGCTTGATGCAACCCGGTGGCCAGTACCGTACGGCTGGCTGGGGCTGGGCTGTATCACCTAATAATGAATCTTGGAAAACGATAGGAATACTATTTTGTTGTCTAAGATTAGGAGTGATTAGGAGCATAGTAAGAGGGTGAGGATAAGCATAGGTAATTAAGCCAAGTGTAGGACTTAGTTTACTGCTATGTTTTTTAGAAGCTATCTTTCTAAGTTCTGTGTAATGCTACCCTTCTTGCTATATTTATTACAGGTGCCGAAGGAGCATACACGAGTCTTGCCGAGCAGGAAATACATTCCATCGTGTGGAGTGTAGGGTATTTTTGGGGTAACCACTATTTTGGTCATATATTTTGTATTTTGGGAGGTTTTGTTGTATTTCTTTTATTTTATATTTGGAAAGTAGGAGTCTTGAGACTTAGACTTATTTTTCTGGAAATGTTGTAATGTATAGACTGAACAATATTTTGGGCCCTGCTGGCCTCTAATGAATATAAATATGTTTCTCTGAAAATGAGCCGGTTAAACTAATTTTGGGAACGCCCTATAAACAAAGGAAACTCTGTCTGATTTCACGGAGATTTTTCATAAGGAAACAAAGTAAACCAAGAGTTTTCATATGAATTAAAATTAACCAAGCAGTTTTGAAAAGAAATTTTCAAGTTCTCAAATCAATTAAGGGTAGCTAAGGGTAATTTTCTTAAGGTGTTACAATTTTGTATCAGAGCAGTTTTCCTCGACCTATTGGAGTAACTCATTACTCCTGTAGTTACTCATCAAGTGAGTAACTTGTAACTAGAAATAGAACTGCTTTCTGATTTAGTGAGTATCATTGCTAGCATGATAATAGGAATAGTTACGGAGTATAGTGCAGTTAGTATTTACAAAATTTCTTTTTAGTTTGCTTAAATTATTTGAAACTTATGTTTTCAAACCTGAAATCTTGATGAAAAACAATGAGTCATATTTAGAAGTAGATGAATGACGAGACTAAGGAAAGCGATACCCCAACGGGCAAGAGCACTAAGTTGCTACCCCACCGGGAGGAAATGATCTTTAGTTTCGTGCCAAGTAAACTTCTAAATGTGACACACAAAACAAGATTTCAACGTTTTAAAACTAATAGGCTATGTGTTTCAAACTTAAGTGAGACGAGAATGGTCTTATCACCAATATGATGTATGTTTGAGCCTGATCACCTCAAGTATACATATATTGGGAGATATCATCATCTTGTCCTTAAGTTTCGGCGAGTATTTTGGGAATTTAGTAAGGTCCCAAATTTAGGAGAATTAGAGGTCAGTGTCATAGGTCTCCGTATGCGTGGACATACTAGAATCAGAGTTGCGCAGTGGAAGTGTAGTAAGTGTCGTCATGTTTTAAGAGAATAGTTCTAGTTAGTTCAGGAATTCTAGTTAGTTGTAATAGTCTATTAGGGTTTATATGCCTGGAATAGGAAGTAAGGAACCCTAAGATAGTACATAGTGATAATCTCCGGTCTAGGCAATTAGGTTCTTAAAACCCTAGTTGATTGCAAAGAGCTAGGATGTATGTTTGATGATAAATGTATGAAGTGCTATGTGCTGATATGTGTTTACCTAAATGATTAATTGTAAACTTTGATGATACCTGCTATTGTTTGACATGTGAATGTTGAAATTATTTTGAGCATAAAACGATTTTTGAAAACTTCTTTATGAAATGGTGTTACTATCCAGAGATCGAATGATTCCCAAGTATAATGGTATTAGTGTCGGGAATCATTTGATGTCTAAGTTGATAGTATTTAAAACGAGTTTCAATGTTTTGAAGTTGAGTTCAAAATGAATTTCACTATTTTGAACAGAATCAGAAATCCTTCCAAATTGAGTGTTAAGTCGTATGATGAAATTTTGAAAAGTTAGTAAGCAAACCAAGGATTCCTAAGTAACAGACGGTAAATTAATTCATTGTTTTAATCAAGTCATGCACCGATTAAATAGGAACCCTTATATACGACACAAATCAATTTGGAATGACACTTAGCTTTCAAACTCGAAGTCAAAGGGAATATGATTGTTCCAACTTTTGAAGATGGACTAAAATAAATTTTTCTAACCCAAAAGCATATTCCCTTTTTCCTTGAGTTTTTTAACCTTGAGAAGTTTTACACTCCTTCATCTAGGTTCTCACTAAGTTAGATGGGGGTAATTCATTTTTAAAAAGACATGATTTGATATGCAAAGCATGTTTTCAGAATTTCATACAAGTTATTTAACAGGAAAATGTAAACATTTCAAAGTAACAAATAATTTGTATAATTGAATATTTTATCAAGGTTTTACTAGAACACCAAAGTTTTTCATCAAGAGAGGAATTCAATTTTCATCTTGATTTCATTAGCATACCATTGCAAATGTTTTCTTGTATGTTACTCCGGTTTTCATAAAAATGAGGAATGCGTACATGTTTTCGGGTATGTTATCTTGATTTCATAAATATATAAATGCATAACTGATTTTCTTGCACGCTACATCGATTTCTAAAAGGTATAAATACTTTTGTAGTATGGGAATCATGTTTTCTGAACTTTAAATCTCCCATACATAGTAGTTGTTTTCAACAAATATTTTTGGCGTGCAATCTTGGTTAGTTTAAAATGCATAGACTTGTTTACTTGAGGTGTAGTTGCAATGAATGTCTAATGTAGGCATTTATAATATGTAGAGCACCGTTTGCTAGGAGCTAGGTGTTTACCTTATCTACCTAAAACCTAAACTAGTTTAGAATAGTCATTAGACTAGACAAATAGGGAGATTGAACCCTAGGAATTGTTTGATATGCGATGGTTATGCCTGTGGCTAAGTGGTAAATGAATATGTGTGTTTTATTTTGTTTTGTTAGGAAATGTATGCTAACCCATAGGTTGGTGTGGTGCTTATGGGTTAGTGTCGATTGGGAAATCGGGGTTTTTGAATATAATGAAAAACTGAGTTTTGGGCCTTGGGATGATCGAAATGATTTGGAAATTTGGTGCGAGCCCTCGAAAGTTGAACCAAAGTTTTAAAATATAATTTCAAATTTCTTGGAGCAAGTTAGCATTTTAAACAAATGTGACGTTTCCTTTTACAGTTAGACATGACAGTTCCGGTGTTTCTGATATTGTGAACACAGGGTGAAATCGAGTTTAACGTGCTCAGATTGGTCTGAAAACTTTCCACAACCTTTCGGCTGAGTATATTTTTAGTCCCTTTGAATTTTGAGGTTCCTTGGAGTTTATTCACTACTTTTAAAGAAAATCTGATTTAGGTTCAGCGCTGCTGTCTTCAATGTTTTGACAAAGTGGTTATAGGACTAAGGCTGAACCTAAGGAACTCCGATTAACCTGAAAATTTACTACGTTCTTGTATAAAAAGGGACACTTCTTGTAAAACTTTTATGACTTTTGGGAATTGAATTGATTTTGTTTTCAAAAATGTCTTTTGCTATAATTATATGGTTTTCTGATTTCGGATTGTAGAGAAAATCATGAAAACCATATTTATTTTTCTAAACTCCTTGTTGAACCGATTTTGAAATGTGTGATGATTGTCAAGAGTGTATGTATAGATGTAAGCTTGAACCTTAGGTTGGATCAGGTAGATCATGGCTAGATTAGGAAGAGGTAGAGCTTAAGTTAGGATTGATGTTCGAAAGCATGTGTTAATATGAAATGTTATTGTGCATGCTTGAATTTTAAATGATGTGTATGTAATAAATGCTTACTTGAATAATGTATGTGTTTGATTAGGACTTAAGAGTAGTACCTAAGTTGTATGTCCTTAGGTAGATTACAATCGAATCCCCGTGGATGCTGCAGTCTAGATAGAGTATAGGAGTATATTTGGGTCGTTTTGGGTACGACAGTTGTTAAGTGTCCATGCTATTTGTAAATCTAACGATGATGTTACTATTAACGGATGTGAGATTGGGACTTATGTCTCGATCTTTATGTTTGTTAATGGTCGATGTCGTTGGAAGTCTTAAAATGGCACCAAACCAATCAGGCATAGAAGGCAGAACCCAACATGACTAGTACCCTTTCCAGATGTCAAGTGTAAAATGTCTGGGAAAACCCAGTTGACCTTAGAAACCATCTCCAATTTATTGGAGGATTGCACCTGATTTTAGAATTCCAAGGCCAATTGAGAGTCTTTCCGGTAAGACTCTTGAAATGTTTGGCTATCAAAAGTATAAACCTTGAAAACCTTAGAGCTGTTTTGCGTCGAAACTGACCAAACTAAACCATAACTTGTATTCTTCAGTGAGTGCAAGAGTCCAGTAGCGTACTAATGCAAGGTAGTATGCCGATCCCAAGTGGGGGAGTATAACCAAAGTGAAATAAGTCGCATAGCTTAGAAACCCTTTTTCCGGGATGGTTTAAGGATTTTGAAAGGAATTTTGGGGAAGAAATTCCAATAAGTGGGGGAGAATTGTAACATCCCTGATTTTAAACCCAAGTTTAATTGGGATAAACGTAAGTTAGAATTTACGAGAATGTCGGTAGTAAACTATGTGAAGGAGTTAAGAGTAATGCCTTAGGGTTAGAATCCGTCAATATATGGGTTTTGGGCAAGATAATCGATTACCTTGGGTGAAGTAATCGATTATCAGCTCTTTGGTAGAATCACTTCAGTTGTTGCATTAATGATAATCGATTACCTTATGATTTTAGCAAAGTAATCGATTACTTCGGGTGGAATAATCGATTACCGGCTCTCGGGTGAATCTCCTTTGATGTTGCATCAAGGAGATAATCGATTATCTTAAAGGAGTAATCGATTACCATATGAAAAAATCAGAAAAAAAATAGACGTGTGTGGACCACACGTTTTAGCCTTTTCCACCAAGCAAAGCCTCTCATCCACACGTTTTCTTTGCCCTTCATGCAAAGTGATAAAAAGGCAAAAAACAATACAACAACACACACGCATCAACACATATCACCCTCTCTTCATCTCTTCTTATCTCATCATTCCCCATATCTCTCTCAAGTTCCAAGAGCAAAACCCCATCATCAACACTTAAACCTTCAAGAATCAAGTCTCATCATCAAGCTTCTCATCATCTTCATTTGAAATCAAACAAGGAAATAACCAACCAACTTCCCTCCCTTCCTCTCCTTCTCTCACACGATTTCCAACCCCAAAACCCTAGCTTCTTCTACAACAAAAATCCATCCAAAAACCCACTAAGTCATCATCAATTAATTGATCCCCATCACACATAAACACTTGAATCATCATCAATTTCACCCTTTCCCTCTTAAAAGTCATGAACCCATGAATTGGTATTCTAGGGGTTCCAAGACCCATTTTCCTATCCTTCCATTGCCAAGCTCAAACTTGGAGCTCTCTCTCTCTCTCTCTACACTCAAGGCTTGGGAATCAAACTCTATTCCTCTCACCCTTCAAGTTTAAGGTAAGAGGGGTTGTATTACCTTTGCTTAGGGAGTAGATTCTAGGGGGTTATAGTGGTAGATAGGTTGGTGGAATGGATGGAAAATTATGACTAAGCATTTTAAGGATTGGTTGAGAATAAAAGTAGGAAGTGAAGAAACCTAGGAAGTTGACTTATATTATGATACCCTGAGACATACCTGAGTATGTCGACTGATATGCTTGATATATGTTGATTGCGGGTTGTTATTGATTGTTGAGAAGTTACTAGGAAAATTACGTGTTAAATGTAAATATATATGTTAAGTGATGATGTATGCCTCTGGAATGATGTTTGTGCTTGAATATGTATGTTGTGTATTGAATGTGAATAATAATGGGAAATTCTGCTGTTGAATTGGTCCTTGGAAACACCGGCACACTAGGTGCCCCTGCTAGGTGTTCCAAATGACCTATTAGGTCCAAATGACCTGTCAGGCCCAAATGACCCATTAGGATCAAACGACCCGTTAGGTGTCGGTGTGACCAATGGATCAATTCACTGCAAAATATAAGAACATGAATTAAAGAATGGAATTGGGTAAAAGAATGGAAATAATGGAAAAGCATAGTCCTAACGGGTGATGCCTAATGGGTGAAAAGTCCTGACAGGTGCAAAGTCCCTAATGGGTGTTTACAAATGACCTAGCAGGTACATCCAAGTATCCTAGTGGTGCAATGGAAAATGGAAATGGAAAATGGAAAATGGAAATGGAAAGTGAATAATGGAAAAGACAAAAAGAAATGATAACGAACCTGGTAAAGCTTGATGCAACCCAGTGGCCAGTACCGTACGGCTGGCTGGGGCTGGGCTGTATCACCTAATAATGAATCTTGGAAAACGATAGGAATACTATTTTGTTGTCTATGATTAGGAGTGATTAGGAGCATAGTAAGAGGGTGAGGATAAGCATAGGTAATTAAGAAAAGTGTAGAACTTAGTTTACTGCTATGCTTTTTAGAAGCTATCTTTCTAAGTTCTGTGTAATGCTACCCTTCTTGCTATATTTATTACACGTACCGAAGGAGCATATACACGAGTCTTGCCGAGCAGGAAATACATTCCATCGTGTGGAGAGTAGGGTATTTTTGGGGTGACCACTATTTTGGTCATATATTTTGTATTTTGGGAGGTTTTGTTGTATTTCTTTTATTTTATATTTGGAAACTAGGAGTCTTGAGACTTAGACTTATTTTTCAGGAAATGTTGTAATGTATAGACTGAACAATATTTTGGGCCTTGCTGGCCTCTAATGAATATAAATATGTTTCTCTGAAAATGAGCAGGTTAAACTAATTTTGGGAACGCTCTATAAACAAAGGAAACTCCGTCCGATTTCACGGAGATTTTTCATAAGGAAACAAAGTAAACCAAGAGTTTTCATATGAATTAAAATTAACCAATCAGTTTTGAAAAGAAATTTTCAAGTTCTCAAATAAATTAAGGGTAGCTAAGGGTAATTTTCTTAAGGTGTTACAATAGATATAAATCGGAGGCATGTAACATCCTCAATTTAAATTTGATTATAATTGTGAAATTATGAAAGTGATTATGTGGATTGTCAAGTTAGGGAGAGGTTATGAGTAGTAAATCACGCTTGAAAGAGTATAGGAGCCTAAGGAAATGAATTAGAGTTAGAAAACCATCAAAGTGAAATTTTTCATAGAGTAATCGATTACCTTGTAAGGTGGTAATCGATTACAAGGCCTCTGGTGAAAACACTTAAATGTTGCAGCATTGGTAATCAATTAACTCTTGGAAGTAATCGATTACCTTGTGTTTTTGTGAAGTAATCGATTACTTTTCAGTGAAGTAATCGGTTACTTGTCCTCTGCTTAATGTACTAGAAATGTTGCATCAAAGGAGTAATTGATTACTGTGGGCAAGTAATCGATTACCCTTGTAAAAATCTGGAAAAAAATATATAGTGTGGGGGCCACCTAACTCGTGGCTTAGTGGATAAGGGAGCAACCACAGCCACACACTTAACCTTTAGCCTTGTTGATAAAAGAAGAAGAAAAAAAAATAGAAACACAACAACACAACACAAAGAACAAACTCTCTTTCTCTCTCTCTTCTTCTTCTTCTTCTCCCATTCGACTCCTCCCTCCTCCTCCCTTAGGGTTCCATTCTTCTTCTACAATCAACCAAGATCAAGTGGCTCTCTCCATCTTCATCAACAAATCTCTTCCCTCTTAACTCCAAGTAAGTGTATAAGCCATCGATTTCTTCTCTTTCTCTCCATAAAATTCGAATCTCCCTTTCTCTCTCTTCCTTCCATGGTGGATTTCAACTCTAGGCCATGGAAGCTTCTCAATTTCTTGAATCTTAGCAAGAAACCAAGGCATAAATGATAACTCTTCCTTTTATGACTCTTAAAATAGGTTCCTCCCTCTTCCTTGGATTTTAGCTTTATGGTGGCAAGCTCTCAAGTTTATAGCAAGTGAAATCACCTTATCTCTAAGTGTTTGAGGTAAGGGGGTTATTGTTACCATATTCTAGGGGGTAGTTTGAATTATGTATATAATGGGTGACAAGAGTTATGTGTTAGGTTAAGTTAAAACCCTAGGATAGTAAATACGTTAGAAGAGTATAGAGATTTATTATTTTGTGTATGATTATGAAGATTGCTTCTTGAATGTGTGGTTTGGTATTTTTGCAAATCATGTTGGAAATTAGAGTTTTAAAAGGATAAAGAAAATAATGGTTTCATGTAGTTGGATTCAAGATGAAAACATTGTAATTATGTCTCAAAAGATTAAAGGCAAATTAAGTGGATGGACCAGATCTTGTAAGGCGTTGTCCGGGTTGTGGGACTGTATGCATAGACTGGTGTGACTTAAGTCGTGTAAGACGTTGTCTGGGTTGTGGGGCTGTACGCATCAACTGGTTTGATTTGAGGTCTTGTAAGACGTTGTCCGGGTTGTGGGACTGTACGCAAAGAATGGTTTGATTTGATGTCTTGTAAGACGTTGTCTGGGTTGTGGGACTGTACGCATAGACTAGTGTGATCCAGATCTTGTAAGATGTTGTCCGGGTTGTGGGACTGCACGCATAGATCGCGTAAGACGCATATGGTGCGCAGCTGTAAGATGTTGTCCAGGTTGTGGGACTGTACGCAATGATGGATCCATATGAATAATCTCCCAAAATTTATGAAAAACTCAAAGGATATGGAATGAGAAAAGAAACTATGAAGTCAAGAGAATAGATGAAAAAGACTTAAGTGTGAATTAAAAGGAAAATGCATGAATTAATGGAGTTGTAGAATGGTGCAAAGAAAGAGCTATTATTAATGTGAATGTAACGGAACTTGAATGGGCATGAATGTTTGATTGTGTGACATACATGACTAAATGTGATTGGCTTGGTAGTTCATTATAGCATAGTAGAAACTGCTTTCCCTATTTTATTGTGTAATGCTCACCTCCTTACCATTTTTCAGGTACTGAGCTGGAGCATACACCAGGTTTGGCCGAGCAGGATTACTCTCCCTCACAGGGAGAGTAGGGTTATTATGGGATAGTGCATATTATGGGACCTAAGCCTCCTATATTCTTTTGATGTGTAGGAGTTTGTATATATCTTTTGGAGAGAGGCTTAGGATGAATTTCTTTTGATAAAGTTATATGTTGTGAATCATGATATTCAAACTTAGTATTTCCGCTGCTACTCTTGATGCTGATGCATGTTACTGTATTTTTGAGCCCATGGGGCCTTGATATGATATATATATATATATATATATGAAATGAAGCTCTGCTGGCTACTGATTGTATATTTGATAATGTTTCCAACAGGTTAAACTTTGGAATTGATCGAAAAACAAAGGAAACTTCGTCCGTTTGACGGGAGATTTTTAATAAATGATTTGAGCTCAATATATGATGTTTTTGGATGAATTTTACCCCCTTTTGTTAGTAATTTTAGCTTGTTTCTCAAGTATTTTAGGAAAAAGATGGAAATTGTGCTTACTAATGTGATGAACGAGATCCTTGAGGATTTTGTATCAATTTGTTGTGAATTTCAGGTATTAGAGGCTTAATTTGATGATTTATGGAAAAGAAGGAAAAAGCAAGCCTTGGAATCAGGAGTTCGGAGCAAAGTGATGAAAATCAGTGAAGAAAGTGCAGGACTCGCCTAGGCGAGGTTATTACTCGCCCAGGCGAGTGGGGTTTTTCTTATTTAAAAAATGGGTTTAAATGGCCAATTTTCTCAGTGAAAAACTCGCCCAGGCGAGCCTTATTCTCGCCTGGGCGAGTGTCGCAGATGTGCAGTTGCAATTTTCTTATCTTTTTGGATTTGGAAGGGATTTGTTTTATCTTTTGACTTAAAAATACTAGGATTGGTAATTAGGATTCATTGAGAACACTTGCAATAGAGTTTTTGCATTGGTTTTTGGTGAAGAACGGAGATTAGAGGCAAGGATTAGTGGTAATTATGAGCCTGTTTGATTACTTGTTTTCAAAACTATTTTTTGTTCTTTAAAACAATAAAACAAGAAAACTTATTTGATTTCACTGTTTTAAAAAAAGTGTTCTCAAAACAAGTTAAATTTTTTTGTTTTAAAAACAATAGATAGAGAACAACTTAATGATGTTTTGATATGTGTTCTGGGAATAATAAAAACACGGAGAACATGCCAATTTTCATTAATGGCATTTGTGTAAATATGATGAACTCTCAATCTATTTAGCCTTTTACCTCTTGTGACTTTTCATATATAGTATTTGTAACACCCCGATTCTTTTTATGAAGGGAATATAATAATTTATAAAATGAGTTACAGCGGAAAATAAAAATTCCCTTTGTTCAAAAGTGGTGAATAAAATTTTTCTTTAAAAAAATACATTTGTTCTCGGGGTTACAAAAGATCAGATTCAATTGAGCATCTTCCTTATCCGCTTGAGTCTCTGGCTTGACCCCACTAGCTATCCCTGGCGGGAACGTGTACCTACCACCAGACAGTCTAAAAGGGAGTAAATCACTTGTCATATCGCATAAGCAGATTAATAATTAAGTCTTACACATATAATCATTCATAATGCAAATGATGCATACTAAGCAAATGCTATAACATTCGTAGACATATTATTATTATCTGTATGCAATGCGATGCAATGCAATGCAATGCGAGACATTTCTCTTACAAAAGAACTCATAGGTACATCATCACTATTCCAAAAATATCTCAATTGTACAAGGGTCATACGTATACTGGGCTACGACGCTTACAAATACAGTTCGTCATATTTGCAACGGGTCCTTTCCCAAGGGACACGTCGTACCGGGATATCAACATTGACATGACGCTTACAGATACACTCCTTCGTATCTGCAACGGATCCTTTCCCAAGGGACACGTCATATCGGGATATCATCGTTGACATACTGCTTACGGATAGCGTCCTACCCGCAACAGGTCTTTTCCCACAAGACACAGTATATCGGGATTCATGGCTATACCGCTTACGAATAGCGTCCTATTCGCAACGAGTCCCTTCCCAAAGGACACGATATATCGGGATTCTAATTTTTCTCGTATACGTTTCTTGTACTCAATTCATCATGAAATACTTGTATCCTATGAAATTCTTTTGTGCTCGCCAAACAGTGCATGAAGAATACCTATTCATTCTTTACTGTGAACAATCACCAGTAAACGCAATAACCAATTCAAAGGTAAAGCAATAATCACTTTCATTCTTTACATAAATCTTATCACATTCAACAATTGATCCATAATTAAATTATTATCAAAGAAAATATGTAAAGAATTCCAATAGAATTATCAACCAAGACTAATTTCACCTTCTTAATCATGTTCTATACAAAGAATAATCTAATTAAAAAGGGGTGAGCTGTTATAAGGGAACAGTGTGAAATAATAAATTATTTCTCAATTTCTGTCAGCTACTAACCGGTTAGACTCACCCACTAACCGGTTAGATTCTGCAGGACAGAACCAGATTGGAAGATCTCACTATCATTTTAATTCCAAACTCAATCAAATATTTTCTTAACACTTATACAGTATTTGGGGCATGATTGGAAAGTTGTTTTAGTTATCTTAACCTTGAATTTAGAACTCTAATGACCAAAGTCTAAGACAACTCAAAGTTATAAAACAATATCAATATCTAGTTAGACATAATTCAATTCAATTTTTACATTGGTTACCTAATTCTACAGACCATGAAACTTAATTAATCATCCTTCTTAATTTGTCATTTTAAAACATAATTAGATTAAACTTATATTAATTTTAACAGGGTTAGGATAATTCTCCTGATTTATTACTGTTTTCTCTCAGGTTCTAACCGGTTAGGATGCTTGTTAACCGGTTAGATTGTACAGACCTGAGAGCAATCTTCAGCTCTTTAAATCTAATTTTTATTCAATACTTCAAGCTAATGCTTAGCAGCCTCAAACAACATACAAACCACATAGTTCAAGGCTGGTTTTATACAATTTATACTGTGCATAATTCATGACAAGCACTCTTTCTTACACATCTCATTGATTTCAAAGCTTAAATCAAAAACAAGAATACATATCACATGTCATATGGAATTCAAGTACCCAATTCACTATCATTCAATCATAAGTCTAGCCATTACTTGGTCTTTAACTCATGTTGAGAATTTAGTATGCAATTTCCTAGAGAACCATGGATCACTTTGGTCTCCAAACCAAATGATCTTGTCATAGTTCCAACATATTTATTCAAGCATAAACAATTACACAAACCCTCAATCATTAATCCTAGCAATATGAATGAAATCTCCCATACCTATTTGAAATTATTGAATGGATTTGAGGCTGAAATTTGACAAAGGCTGCTGCAACTTAGAGTTTGCAGCATTAGCAACACAGCTTCAACAGGCTAACTTTGGTGGGATTTTACATCAAGAACATGCCAATAAAAATTATAAAAGAGAGTTAGAACCTAAACTAGGATATGAAGACTCAAGATTAAAACGAATCGGAGGTTCAGAGACCATACATGCTTGAAGAACAGAGGCTCATGAATCTGATTTCCTAAGTTTCAGGTTCAAGAGCTCAACTTGTTCAGCTTACAACTTCCTCTGTGGTTTACCAAATTAAACAAACTTGGTCTCTTTATCAAGATGGGATATAGAGCTTCACTCGTGCATAGGGTTTATGGTTGGAGGAGACTCAGGGAGGGAGAACGAATTCAAAGAACAGAGACAGATGAAACTGATTTCTGTGTTTTCAGATTTGAGGAGCCAATTTTGCAGGCTTATAACTTTCTCTATGGTTAACCAAATAGAACAAACTCGGTTTCTATGTCAAGATGGGATAAGGAACTTCAACTTGATACAAGTTTCGTGGCCTGGGGTGACTTAGAGAGGGAGATCGAAAGTGATGAAGAGCACAACAGAAAACTGAGATGTTTGGCTTTAAAAATGGATTCATGATTCAAAATGAGCCAAATCACTCAATCCCAAAGCTTAAAACTCGTCCACATACTTGTTTTGGGGTGGTAGAGGGTGATATGTGGCTTAAGGGAAGCGAAGACACGTTTTTACCTCGAAATTTCGAGCTAAACCGACTTATTTTTGGTTCTGCAGAGTTTCACTAACCGGTTACTGGTTTCACTAACCGGTTAGTCACTGCTAAAAATCAGAAGTTTAAATATAATACACTGTTGCACTGAAAAATTAATTTAAAAAGATTTAGTTCTCAAAACAACATTCCCACCGTTGGATGTTAAGATAAAAAAGTTAGGAACATTGTATAAAAATTTGAGAACGATCCAATGGTTAAAGAAGGAGATATTGTCCAATCTTTGCATCATATTTTACAAAAATATCATTTTCTTAATTATTCTATTTAAATCCTTCTTGCTATAATTATTTTATCTCCAATAAAATATGTTTCCTTTTAGTTTATCTTTCTAAAATACTTCTTTTAAAATAATTTTCAATATTAAAATAATTATTTAATCTTTATATAAAAATGAGGGATGTTACAGTATTTATATAAGGTACTCATATGCATATGTTGCTGAAAGTTATATGGGATTTCCCAGTTCGCTACTCCATTTTTTAGTGAGAAATCCACTTTGTTTTTATTGTACCAATTTAATGTGTTTTTTTTTATAGGAAATCAATTATTGTTTTATTATTTTTGTCTTTTATTTCTTCATAGTAAATTTTTTTCCTCTTATTATCTTTCTTATTAATTAGATAAATGTAGAGTTGTAAAAAAGTACTACCTCAGTTCATATTTATTTATCATATTTCAAACAAAATACAATTTTTATGAAATGCAATTATTACTTAAATTCCAATACATTAATTATGTTTTCCCTCACTATATCATTTATCTATTTATCATTAATTTTTTTCCACTACTTATCTAAATAAGACTTATTGAATAAGGGTAAACATAAAAAGTAGTACTCCCTCCCTTCCATATCTTTGGCCTTTTAGGTTATTTTTTTCATTTCATATCTTTTGTCCTTTTACAATTCAAATGCATAAATATAACATTTTTTTTCAATTTTAACCCTTCATTCAATCATTTCATTCACTCCTCATCACTATACCTTTATTCCCTCTCTCATCTCTATACCACTATACATTAATTAATGAACATATTTCCTAATAAAAATTTAAACAAAGCATACATAAAACTTACAATAATCAATATTTTCTTAATTTGTGTGCCTAGACCAAAAAGGCCAAAAAATATGAAACGAATGGAGTAAATTCTAAAAAAACATAAAAAGAAAAAAAAATAGAATGGATATCTTATAAATAAAAAAAAAGCCTAAAGATTCTTATTAAGGACATGAAAGAATACAAATTAAACAAGTTTTTTATTATCCAATTGAACTCGTTAAACATAAAAAAAAATTATAATAATAACAAAAGGATAGACTTTTGATTTGTTTTGGTCTTATTATCCATTTTTCTCTTTAAAATATATAAGTTTTTTTGCCAGATAAATAAAAAAAATATAAAAATGGTTTGAAAAAAATAAAATATAAAATAAAACAAGAATAAATTTTCTATTAAAAAACACGTTTCCAAAACAAATTTACCAAACAAATTTTTTTCTTCTATAATTTTTAAAATTGTTTTGGAAATAATTATTACAATCATGTTTTCATGTTTTTTTGTTCTTAAGAATAGTTCCCAAAAACTGTTTTACAAAATAGTTTCCAAAACATAAAAATCAAAACACAATCAAACAGCCCCTATGTCACTCTTTATCACTTTTATTGTTTTTCTTCTCCCCATTATGAACTAAACCCTTCTTTGGGATGTAGGAGTAGATGAACATGGAACCTTGTTAATGTTTATGCAATGAATTGATTTTGTTTTTCCATTATAAATTCTGTGTTTGATTATATTTTTATTGTTGTTCGTGAATGTGCTCAGTTCATGACTTAGGAATCCTAATTTAATAGACATATTAATTTAGGATTATGCCCAATAATCAAACAGCTCAATTGCATAAGGATAGACATATTTCTTATGAATTGGATAATTTTTACAAGTTTTGATTGAACTTAATTAACGGTTAGCGTTTTAAGGCTCTCTTGAGACATCATTGGGAGATTAATCTCTAAAATACGGAAACGTTCTAAGACATTAGGCGTTTCCTACCTTTGCAAAACAAATTCAGAATTTAGGAAAACAAATCAATTAGTTGTTAAACGTTTTAGGAACCTTCATCGAAACTACGTCCCGTTTTTTCCCATTGTTAAAGAATCGTTTTATTTATTTATTTTAATTTATTTAAATCAACAATCACTCAAACAATTGAATTTTAATTTAATTTTCATTTAGTAACTACGAATAGGTGAGAATTATTAGAATCAATTTCAGTCCTCGTTGGGAACGATACTCTATTTATCACTTTATTACTTGTACGATCTGGTACACTTGCCAGAATCCCAACAAGTTTTTGGCGCCGTTGCCGGGGACTAAAATTTGATTTTATTAATTTTTCGGAACTTTTAGTAGTTACTTAGTGGAAGTTTACTGATGAGCATTTTATTTCCCATTATTCCTTGCATTATTTTACTCCTATTATTAAGACTTGTTGCCCATTTGACATTGTTTAGCTTGATTTAGTGATTTAGAGTTTATTGGACTAATATTCTGAATATTGTTTAATTTGGGATTATTTAGCCTAATTAATTCTATTTCTATTTTCAGGTCATATTTGGCACAAGGGCTTTTTGGACATTTTGGGAATGAAGATTTAATGTTGGAAGAGAAGATATATGATGAAGTGAAGATTGTAATCTATCTTTAGGATTAGTTGAGATTTAGTTATATCTTTTAAGATTTAGATTTTATCTATAAGATATTTTTAGATTTAATTTAGAGATAAGCTTTCCTTAGGATTTGGGCCCATGATTTAGGCCCGTTTTGTGATTTAAAAAGCCAAATTCGTGTAAACCCTTGGAGAGACCTTCCATTCACGTTTTTTTTACATTCTCTCTCATAGAGAAGGCTTAGTTTTGCTCTCCAAGCTTGTGGTGGCTGCTAGGGTTTCTCTTTCTTCCCTTTTCTACACGTTTTTGACTTATTTCATCATGGAAGGCTAAACTCTTAGGTTAAATCCCTTTGGTAATGTATCACATACTCTTGAGGTTTTATTCTTAATGCTATTTCGTTTTTATTCACTGTTTTCATGCTTATTGATATGTTATGGTTCGCTTAGTTCCATTATATAGAGATAATCCATTTGTATGAATGCTTAATTTATGCAAACTCGTAAAAACTCCATGCTTTGGCTTTTAATGCTTAATTAGAGGTTTGGGTTTTGGGGTGAGAATTGAATTTTCGCTTAGTATTTAATTCTCACGAGTTGGACAGTGAAGAGGAAAGAAATTGATCTTTTGTGACCGATGATAGAGTTGTGAACGCGAGCTAAAGGGGTTTATCCGCTTTTCCTTATCTGTTTCTTCGTTTTGATTTAATTCTGTTTTGATTTCAATTATTCAATATTCAATACAAAAAAAACCCCCCCTGTTTTCTATGCAAACTATGTGTTCGACCTTTTGCTTGATAAGATATTCCTTGGGAGACGACCTAGGAGTCACTTCCTAGTACTATACTTAAACTGTTTTTATTTGTATCGGGTACGGCCTCGATCAAATTTGGCGCCGTTGCCGGGGAATATCGGTTCTTGCCAAAGGTCATTAGTAGTTAGTTAGTGTCGTAGTTAATATAGTTATTATAGTGTGTCGTGTCTGATTTAGGGTCTAGTAGTCAATTCTGATAACCGGTTGAAGTTGCACTGTTTGCTGTTTTGCTATTTTGTTGCAATTAGTGTATTTGATTGATTCTGTGGTTGCTAGTTCACATAGTTGTGGGTGGAATTTTTGCACGAAAATTTATATCCACACTACTTTTATCATATAAAAAGGTTTTGAGGCACCACAATCACTCAGATCATCACTGGTTGTGAGTTCCAGAAAAATTTTCCAAGTTTTAGCAGCACTTTCTTCAAATCGTCGCAACTTTTGACCCGTAACTCGGAATTTGACGAATTTTATATCAAATCGAAGGGAATTTTATGAATAATCTGATTTTTCTCACTTTGTCAGAAAACTCCTTCGTCTGGATCCTGAAAAAGCCGTTTTACTATTTCTTTTTTATTTTACAAGTTTTATTTTCTTAGTTTTTGGTCTCTGATTTAATTGTTTAACTTGGTTCCCTTTTGAATTTTGTCCTCAAACTTTTTGTGGTATGTTTTCATGATTTTAGGGTGCTGAAAAAAATAAAGAAAAAAAAAATAAAAAATTTTGTTGCCTACTTTGGTCATGTATATTAGTGACAGTTTGCTATGCTACATGGTGTTCTGTTCAGTACATGACTAGGGGCAACCCAAGCTACTTGCATCCATATAACCCTGAAATTGATAGAACTTATCACAGACTAGTTAGACAAAATAGGAACCAGTCCATAGGTAGTGAGTCTATTGAGTCTTTACATAGTGAGTCTGCTTCTTTTTCTTCTATTCCTATAAATTCTGATTCTTATTCTGATTATTCTGAAAATATGGCTCAACCTCCACCACGTGAGAGGACATTGAGGGAGCTGGCTGCACCTGATTTCACTATTGAAGATTTGTGCATCCAGTATCCCGATGACCCGTATGAGCTAAGGTCTGGACTAATTCATTTGTTGCCCAAGTTTAATGGTCTTGCAGGTGAGGATCCTCATAAACATCTCAAGCAGTTCCATATTGTCTGTGCTACTATGAAACCACATGATGTGCAAGAGGATCATGTTTGTCTTAAGGCATTCCCACACTCCCTAGAGGGGCTAGCCAAGGATTGGTTGTACGATCTGGCCCCTGGTTCTATCACAGTCTGGGATGACCTAAAGAGGACATTTTTTGGAGAAATTTTTCCCTGCATGCAGAACAACAGCAATCCGAAAGGATATATCAGGCATCAGGCAACAAAGTGGAGAAAGTCTCTATGAGTATTGGGAGAGATTCAAGAGACTGTGTGCGAGCTGCCCCCACCATCAGATCTCAGAGCAGCTGCTTATTCAATATTTCTATGAAGGTCTCAACCTCATGGAGAGAAACATGCTTGATGCTGCAAGTGGTGGTGCCCTAGGAGACATGACACTTTTAGAAGCCAGAGTCAAGATTGAGAAGATGGCTTCCAATTGTCAACAATTCCATGCAAGGGGCAACAGCGATGCAATCATAGTGAGAGGAGTGAATGATGTTGGCACAAGTTCTGGTAAGGTTGAGAAGCTTGAACAGAAGATAGATTCACTTACAACTTTGGTCACTCAATTGGCCATCAACCAGAAGAAGTTGTCCCTGCCTGCTAGATTATGTGGCATATGCACATCCGCTGAGCACCCCACAGATGCATGCCCTTCTGTGCAGCAGCAACCAACGACTGGTGCTGACCAACCTGAGGCATATGCCGCCAACATCTTCAACAGTAGAAATCAGCAGCCACAGAACTTTGATCTCTCTACCAACAGATACAACCCTGGTTGGAGGAACCATCCCAACCTGAGATGGTCTGATCAGCAGCAACCTTCACAGGTTCAATTTCAGAACAATTCTAGACCACCATATGTACCTCCTCCAGTCCAGCAACAGAGACAACAACAAGCTAATTCTGCACCACCAGCTCGTAGTTCTGAGCAGCAGCCTTCATTGGAAGAGCTGATGAAACAGATGACCATGCAAAATCTCCAATTCCAACAGGAAACTAGAGCATCCATTCAAAGACAAGAGGCCTCCATTCAATCTTTGACCAATCAGATGGGACAGATGGCAACAGCAATCAACACTATGCAATCTCAGAATTCTAACAAGTTGCCATCCCAAACAGTGATCAATCCAAACCAGAATGTGAATGCCATTAGTCTAAGGTCAGGGAAGCAGATTGTCACACCCACGCCAGAATCTGACCTCAACAAAGATGATCTAGTTTCAACCAACAAGAAGACCCAAATGGTCGAGGAGAGTGAGCACACAAGTACCAGAAAATCCCATCCAGCTCAGCCTTCCTCAAGCACAACACCTGCTGCTGCCCAACAACCACCCCCCATTCCTCTTCCTTTCCCACCAAGGGGGGTGACTCAAAGCAAGAAAATGGAAGAGATTGACAAAGAGATACTTGACACATTCAGGAAGGTGGAAGTCAACATACCCCTTCTTGATGCAATCAAGCAAATTCCAAGGTATGCAAAGTTCTTGAAGGATCTATGCACACACAAACGGAAGCTCAAGGGCAATGAGAGGATCAACATGGGAAGAAATGTCTCTGCTCTTATAGGTAAACCCGTCCCTCATATTCCTGAAAAGTGTAAGGATCCTGGAACTTTCTCTGTGCCTTGTATCATAGGTAATACTAAATTTGAGAATGCTTTGCTAGATTTAGGAGCATCTATTAATGTTATGCCTATGTCTGTTTTCAAGTCTCTTTCACTTGGACCTCTTCAACCTACGGGTTTGGTTATTCACTTGGCAAATAGATCTACTGCCTACCCCGCAGGTTTGATAGAGGATGTCCTGGTTCGGGTTAAAGAGCTTATCTTTCCTGCTGATTTTTATATTCTTGATATGGAAGAGGACACCTCTCGTAGTGTTGTCCCTATCATATTAGGGAGACCATTTTTGAAAACAGCCCGAACCAAGATAGATGTGCATGCAGGTACACTTTCCATGGAATTTGATGACAGTGTGGTTCGATTCAATATTTTTGATGCTATGAAACATTTTTCTGATGACCACTCTGTTTTTCATGTTGACTTGATTGATGATCTGATTGATGAGCATGTTCTAGACTTTTTGCATGATTATGATTTGCCATCTTTCACTAGCTCATTTACTTGTTCTGCATGTTCTGATTCCGAAATGTGCACTGCATGCATTGAAATTGACCAGTTTTTAAATTCTTCTACTGCATCTGTTGATTCATATGATATAGATTCAGATCATGCTAACCCCATTTCTGTTTTGCATGAGTCTAATTCACTTGTTCAGGTGCAGGCGGCAGAATCCAATTCTGCTGCTCCTTTAGTTTCATCTGTGATGCAGGCACCTTTATTGGACCTGAAGCCCCTTCCTCCTCATCTCAAATATGCTTACTTGGAGGCTGAGCAGAAACTTCCAGTGATCATCTCTACCTCCCTTTCTGTTGATCAAGAGAAGCAGCTGCTGGATGTGATTAGAGCAAACAAAAGGGCAATAGGATGGACTTTGGCAGACATACCTGGTATTAGCCCCTCCATGTGCATGCATCGGATTTTATTGGAGGATGGGGCTAAACCAGTGAGACAACCCCAGAGACGGTTGAACCCCCAGATTCTTGATGTGGTGAAGAAAGAGGTCACCAAGCTGCTGCAAGCTGGCATTATCTACCCCATTTCAGACAGCACTTGGGTAAGCCCGGTTCAAGTAGTTCCCAAGAAGTCTGGGGTGACAGTTGTCAAAAATGAGAAGGATGAGCTGATTCCCACTAGAGTGCAGAACAGTTGGAGAGTCTGCATTGATTATAGGAAGCTCAACCAGGCGACCCGCAAGGATCACTTTCCTCTTCCCTTCATTGATCAGATGTTGGAGCGCCTGGCAGGTAAATCTCACTATTGCTTCTTAGATGGTTTCTCTGGTTATTTCCAAATCTGTATTGCACCAGAGGACCAACATAAGACTACATTTACCTGTCCTTTTGGTACATTTGCTTATAGGAAGATGCCTTTTGGCCTATGCAATGCTCCTGGCACTTTTCAAAGATGTATGATGAGTATTTTTAATGACTTACTTGAGCATTGCATAGAGGTCTTCATGGATGATTTTAGTGTATATGGTTCCTCTTTTGATGCATGTCTTGATAGTTTGTCTAAGGTGCTTAATAGGTGCATTGAGACTAACCTTGTCTTGAATTTTGAAAAATGTCATTTTATGGTAGAACAAGGCATAGTCTTAGGGCACATTATTTCGCATAAGGGCATAGAGGTTGACCCTGCTAAGCTGCATGTAATATCACATTTGCCTTACCCCTCTTGCGTGCGAGAGGTGCGTTCTTTTCTTGGCCATGCAGGTTTCTATCGAAGGTTTATTCAGAACTTTAGCAAGATAGCCCTTCCACTATCCAACTTGCTTCAAAAGGATACCACATTTGAGTTTGGAGACCAATGCAAGAAGGCATTTGATGAGCTAAAGAGAGCACTCACCACCACTCCCATCATCCAACCACCTGACTGGACTCTCCCATTTGAGCTCATGACCGATGCCTCGAATTATGCTTTGGGAGCAGTTCTCTCCCAAAGGGTTGGTAAGATGTCTCATGTGATTTATTATGCATCTAGGACTTTAGATTCAGCACAAGTTAATTACACCACAACTGAAAGAGAGCTATTAGCCATTGTCTTTGCACTTGATAAGTTTAGATCATATCTGTTAGGTTCTAAGGTTGTGGTGTATACTGATCATGCTGCCCTGAAGTATCTTTTGAAAAAGACAGATTCCAAACCTAGGTTGATTAGATGGATGTTGCTCCTCCAGGAGTTTGATCTTGAGATTCAGGATCGGAGTGGTGCGCATAACCTTGTCGCAGACCACTTGAGCAGAATAGAGAGAGAGGAGGATGCATTTCCTATCCGGGATGACTTCCCGGATGAGCAGCTTTTAGTTTTGCATGTTTCACATCCCCCTCCCCTTATTCCTTGGTTTGCTGATATTGTAAATTATATAGTTGCATCTGTTTTTCCACCCTTGGCATCCAAAGCTCAAAGAGACAAATTGAAGAGCGATGCCAAGTATTATGTATGGGATGACCCCTATTTGTGGCGTTTTTGCAGTGATCAGGTCATTCGCAGGTGCATTCCAGACCAGGAGATCCAATCGGTTCTCCAATTTTTCCATGCTTCACCAGTTGGAGGCCACCTTGGCACTCAAAGGACAGCACGAAAGGTGCTGGATTCTGGATTTTATTGGCCTACCATCTTCAAGGATGCATGCAAAATCTGCAGCTCATGTGAGCAATGTCAAAGGGCAGGAGGCACCCTATCTTGGAGGCAACAGATGCCGCAACAACCTATGTTGTTCTGTGAGGTGTTTGATGTCTGGGGTATAGATTTCATGGGTCCCTTTCCTGTTTCTTTTGGTTTTTATTATATCTTACTTGTTGTGGATTATGTATCCAAATGGGTGGAAGCTAAGGCCACCAGGACTAATGATGCTCAGGTTGTTGTAGATTTTGTCACGACTAATATCCTTTGCAGGTTTGGCATACCTAGAGCCATAGTCAGTGATCAAGGCACACACTTCTGCAATAGATCCATGCAAGCTTTGCTCAAGAAGTATGGGGTTGTGCATAAAGTTTCTACACCATATCACCCCCAAACCAATGGGCAAGCTGAGATTTCAAACAGAGAGATCAAGCGGATTTTGGAGAAGATGGTGAAGCCTTATAGAAAGGATTGGAGCACACGATTGGAGGATGCTCTATGGACCCATCGGACTGCTTACAAGGCACCCATAGGGATGTCACCTTATCGGGTTGTTTTTGGTAAGGCATGCCACCTGCCTGTGGAGATAGAGCACCGTGCATATTGGGCTGTGAAGCAATGTAACTTAGCTCTTGATCAAGCGGGTGAGGAGAGGAAGCTGCAGTTGAGTGAGCTAGATGAGATCCGTTTGGAGGCCTATGAGAATTCCAAGTTCTACAAAGAGAAGACCAAGAAGCTCCATGATAGCTCAATTTGCAGAAAGGAGTTCTTGGTTGGTCAAAAAGTGTTGCTCTACAACTCTAGGCTTGGACTCATGAGTGGAAAGCTCCGCTCTAAATGGATTGGACCGTTTGTGGTCACCTAGGTGTTTCCTTATGGCACTGTGGAGATCAAGAGTGAGTCCACAGACAAGAGCTTCAAAGTCAATGGCCACCGACTCAAGCCTTTCCTAACCTCTCCTACTTTGGATGATGCACCTGTGGAGGAAGCCTCATTGGTCGACCCCATTTTTGACCCACCATGATTTAGGGAGTCTTCTTTTCTCCTTCTTTTCTCTTTTTATTGCACTTGTCTATATCTGTCTGATTCTGCTATTTGTGTTCCATTGAGGACAATGTGTGATTTAAGTGTGGGGGGAGAGTAGTTTAGGTTGCATATTTTTGCTTTGATTTTTTTAGGTTTTGCTAAGTTTTGGGCATTTTCTTGCATGTTTTTGCTTCATTTTAGTAGAGTCTTGGTATCTTGTGTCTGAATTCATGCATTTCTGTGTGTAAAGTTGCTTTTGATAATTAAGAGGTGGTAACACTGTGATAGAATTGTCCCTTTTGTGAGGATTTGAGCCTTAATTGTGGGTGGATTGCTATATATGCCACCTAATTTTTCTTTCATATGTGATTGCACTCTGGATTACTTGCACTCTAGAACTTGACTTGACTCTTGTTGATACTTGATATTCCCATGCACATTTTGAAATGATTTAGGCATTGTTTTTTTCTTGAATAAGCCACTAGCCATATGAGCCTACCTTTAATGAATTTATCCTTTGATAGCCCCTTTGAGCCTTTATATCCCTTTTCTTTGTTCTTTAGCTCGTTACAAGCCTATGACTGAAAAACCATGATTGTCCTAACCTTAGGGAATGTTGGAGCTTTGGAATTGTTTTGGGAATGCGTATTAAGTAAGCGAGGGTGCTTTGTTCTTCATCTCTTGTGAGTTCTGGGTTTTGCCTCTATGGTCGGTGATGTAATTATGGCTTTATCTCATTATTCCATTTTTGTTGTTTCTTCTTTCCTTTCGTTCATGAAGTTCTGCAATGAAAAAAAAAATTGAAAAAATGAATGATGAAAAAAAAGAAAGGAAGAAGAAGAAGAAAAAAAAAAGAAAAAAAATGGAATAAAAGGTTGATTGAGGCATGGAGGATTGGAATTAGAGGTTGTTGTTATGTTTACCATTTCATTCTGGGGTGGATTGTGCTTATTTTTTTTACTTGTTCCCCATTGTTCCTCTATTCCCTGGGTTTTAGCTACATTTCCCATATTTTTATCCTACCTTGTCCTTGGCCCCATTACAACCCTGAAAAGACCTTTTGATCTTAATGTGCATGTGTGTTGATTGTTGATGTTAGAGGCTTGTCAAGCCTATGGTTGTGTTTGTTTTTCATGATGTGCCTTGAGTGTAAACACTGATTAACCTTAAACACTTGAGTGTAAACACTATTGAGTGATCCTTGTGAGTTTCTATCATCTTTGTGACTACCCTCTTGATGTCATTGGTTTTCTTTGCATATTTGAAATAATTGGATGATGTTCATGAATGCCTTGATTCTTTGGTCCTTATTTTCTTCGTGTGCTCGATTTTGCCCATTTCTTTGCATTTCCTAGAATTCATTGTGAAGTATGTAATCTCTTAGGTTTGCATTCATTAGTTTTAGTAATCTTGTTACATGATTCACTTTGGTGCATATTGATTTTCTCAGTCCTAATTCTTAGTTTTGCCCAGGAGTGCAAAAGGATAAGTGTGGGGGTATTTGATGAGCATTTTATTTCCCATTATTCCTTGCATTATTTTACTCCTATTATTAAGACTTGTTGCCCATTTGACATTGTTTAGCTTGATTTAGTGATTTAGAGTTTATTGGACTAATATTCTGAATATTTTTTAATTTGGGATTATTTAGCCTAATTAATTCTATTTCTATTTTCAGGTCATATTTGGCACAAGGGCTTTTTGGACATTTTGGGAATGAAGATTTAATGTTGGAAGAGAAGATATATGATGAAGTGAAGATTGTAATCTATCTTTAGGATTAGTTGAGATTTAGTTATATCTTTTAAGATTTAGATTTTATCTATAAGATATTTTTAGATTTAATTTAGAGATAAGCTTTCCTTAGGATTTGGGCCCATGATTTAGGCCCGTTTTGTGATTTAAAAAGCCAAATTCGTGTAAACCCTTGGAGAGACCTTCCATTCACGTTTTTTTTACATTCTCTCTCATAGAGAAGGCTTAGTTTTGCTCTCCAAGCTTGTGGTGGCTGCTAGGGTTTCTCTTTCTTCCCTTTTCTACACGTTTTTGACTTATTTCATCATGGAAGGCTAAACTCTTAGGTTAAATCCCTTTGGTAATGTATCACATACTCTTGAGGTTTTATTCTTAATGCTATTTCGTTTTTATTCACTGTTTTCATGCTTATTGATATGTTATGGTTCGCTTAGTTCCATTATATAGAGATAATCCATTTGTATGAATGCTTAATTTATGCAAACTCGTAAAAACTCCATGCTTTGGCTTTTAATGCTTAATTAGAGGTTTGGGTTTTGGGGTGAGAATTGAATTTTCGCTTAGTATTTAATTCTCACGAGTTGGACAGTGAAGAGGAAAGAAATTGATCTTTTGTGACCGATGATAGAGTTGCGAACGCGAGCCAAAGGGGTTTATCCGCTTTTCCTTATCTGTTTCTTCGTTTTGATTTAATTCTGTTTTGATTTCAATTATTCAATATTCAATACAAAAAAAAAACCCCCCTGTTTTCTATGCATACTATGTGTTCGACCTTTTGCTTGATAAGATATTCCTTGGGAGACGACCTAGGAGTCACTTCCTAGTACTATACTTAAACTGTTTTTGTTTGTATCGGGTACGGCCTCGATCATTTACTTTAGCTATTTATTTTTAATCGTTTCTATTTACTCAACAGGTGCTTTTAACCCTCTTTGCCGAGATTGGTATATGCACTTGCGTTCTGCAGGTGATTACAGCAGCCTACAATTCGATCCTGAGTTTGAGTTGACAGCGAAGAAGCTAAGGAAACAAGCACAGCGAGAGAAAAGGGAACGAGCAAGAATAATGGCTGACGAGCGTGAGCGTGAACGCAGGCATGAGCATGAGCAGGAAACTGACAGGCGTACTATGGCAGATTACACCTTAGTCGACCCGACCTTGATTGGTACTAGCATAGTACCACCCGCTGTCACTGCTGCACATTTTGACATCAAGGGGGCATATCTGAACATGCTGCAGCAAAATCAATTCAGCGGTGCCCCAGAAGAGGATCCAAGTGATCATATTTCCATGTTCTTGAGTTACCTGGACTTCTTCAAGATTCAGGGTGCAAGTGATGAGGCGATAAGGTTGAGGCTCTTTCCTCTTTCATTAAGGGGAAAGGCTCTTCAATGGCTTCGTGCACAACCACAGGGGAGCATCACTTCTTGGGAGGAATTGGCTAAAATTTTTGTGGACAAATACTTCCCACCCTCCAGGCATGCTCAGCTTAGGCAAGAAATCAACGCCTTCTCTCAGCAAGATGGAGAATCTTTACATGAGGCGTGGGAATCACTCTATGCCTGAATGGATGCAAATGAGGACATTCTATGATGGGTTGAGTCTAGCCAATCAGCACTTGGTCGATTGTGCCTCACAAGGATCATTAGAGAGCAAGACCGCCATAGAGGCCAGACAGTTGATTGAGAAGATGGCTCATAACAGCAGTCGTGCCACTGTTAGGAAGCGGATCATGAAGAAGAGTGATTTGGAGCCTGAGAATGTGCAAGCTTTGTTCGCACAGAATAAAGAGATGCAGCAGCAGATAGCTGCATTGACTCAGAAATTGGGTCAGGTCCAAATGAATGCTTCAATAGGTATACCTCCTATCCCTTCTGATACTCCTGGTTTAGTACTAACATGTGATTTCTGTAAAGGCAACCATCGTAATGGTGAGTGTGTATTTGAGGTTAATACTAGCACAGGTAATGATGAGCAAGCGAATTTTGTGGGAGGAGGACAGAGGAACAATCCTTACTCAAACACCTACAACCCAGGGTATAGAAGTCACCCTAACTTCTCGTGGCGCACTCCAGCACTCCAACCACCACAAGAGAAGCAGCTGGCACCTTGGGAGGCAGAAATTGAGAAGCTCGCTCAAACAACCAATAATTTTGTTAAGGAAACGCGAGCCAACTTCAAAAACCTGGGTGCCAGCATTCGCAATCTGGAGGTTCAGATGGGTCAACTTTCCAAGCAGATGTCAGAGAGGTCACCGGGAACCTTTCCCAATGACACCATTCCAAACCCCAGAGAGCATTGCAAGGCCATTACTCTTCGAAGTGGCAAGTCTCTTGAGGAGCCACAGAAGAAGAGTGATGAGGTGGTGCTTGAGAAGGAAGAGGCCAAGGAACAACCAGCTGAGGACTCAACTCCTGAAGTGCAACAAAATAAGAATTCAACTGCAATTCAGGAAGAAGAGAAGAAACCCCAGATGTCTCACAAGGTTCCTTTTCCTCAACGGTTGAAAAAGGAGGAAAATAAGAAGCAATTTGCCAAGTTCATGGAGGTGTTCAAGAGGCTCCAGATCAACATTCCCTTCGCAGAGGCACTCGAACAGATGCCCACATATGCGTAGTTCATGAAAGAGCTCTTGACCAACAATAGGAAGATGCAAGATGATGAGACTGTGCTTCTCACAGAGGAATGCAGTGCAATTCTGCAAAGGAAGCTCCCTCAGAAGCTAAAAGATCCTGGGAGTTTCACAATCCCTTGTAACATTGGGGGATTTGACATTGGCAAGGCTCTGTGCGACTTAAGGGCAAGCATCAATTTGATGCCCCTCTCCATCTTCAAGAAGCTTGGTATTGGAGAAGCAAAGCCAACAATGATGTGTCTTCAATTAGCTGATCGGTCTGTGAAGAGGCCCTATGGGAAAGTGGAGGATGTGCTTGTCAAGGTGGACAAGTTCATCTTCCCTGCTGACTTTGTTATATTGGATATGGAGGAGGATTCAGACATTCCTCTCCTCCTGGGTAGGCCTTTTCTGGCCACTGGGCGAGCCCTCATAGATGTTCAACAGGGCGAGCTCAAGCTCCGGGTTCATGAAGAAAAAGTCTCATTCAATGTCTACCGGTCCATGAAGAATCCGATGGACAGCTCCCAATGCTTTTTGGTGGACGTGGTTGACACTCTAGTCACGTCTACTTTTGAGCAAATTGGGCATAGAGATGTGTTGGCAGCAGCTCTGACACATGAGAAGAGTGAAGATCGCAAGGTTGTGGAGGTGGTGGCCAGATTGGATGCACCTACAGCTTACACAAAGACAGATTAGATGAAAGAGCTGAAGAGGCATGAAAAGGAGGAGCGGGCAGTACCAGAGCTCAAAACTCTTCCACCAATTCTCAGGCATGAATTCTTAGATGACACTAAATTCTATCCAGTTATAATTAGTAATGCCTTGACTGAAACTGAAACTGAGAAATTAATGAGAATTTTGAGGCAATACAAAGCTGCTTTAGGATGGAGTGTGTCTGATTTGAAGGGGATTAACCCCAGTTTCTGCATGCATAAGATTCTCCTTGAGGATAATTTTAAGCCAGTAATTCAACCTCAGAGGAGGCTGAATCCGACTTTGCAGGAAGTCGTGAGAAAGGAGGTAGTCAAACTTCTAGATGCAGGCATTATCTACCCCATCTCCGACAGCACTTGGGTTAGCCCAGTGCAAGTAGTGCCTAAGAAGGGGGGGTTAACTGTGGTTAAGTCTGATAAAGATGAGTTAATACCAACCCGTACTGTTTCTGGGTGGCGTGTGTGCATTGATTATAGGAGATTAAACAATGCCACCCGGAAAGATCATTTCCCATTACCTTTTATGGATCAAATGTTGGAAAGATTAGCAGGACATGCATTCTATTGTTTTTTGGATGGATATTCAGGTTACAATCAAATCTGTGTCGATCCTGTAGACCAGGAAAAAACTGCTTTCACTTGTCCCTTTGGGATTTTTGCCTATCGGAGAATGTCCTTTGGGCTTTGCAATGCACCCGCGACTTTTCAAAGGTGTATGTTGGCTATATTCTCCGACATGGTCGGAAATTTCATTGAGGTTTTTATGGATGACTTCTCGGTCTACGGGTCGTCCTTTGATGCATGTCTTGCCAATCTGGGCAAAGTATTAGAAAGATGTCAAGAAACTAATCTAATCCTTAACTGGGAAAAGTGTCAGTTCATGGTCAGGGAGGGGATAGTTTTAGGACATAAAATTTTAGAAAAGGGTATTGAGGTTGATCAGGCAAAGATTGATGTAATCAAAAATCTACCTCCTCCAGTAAATGTTAAGGGGATAAGAAGTTTTTTGGGTCATGCCGGTTTCTACCGGAGATTCATTAAAGATTTTTTGAAAATTGCAAAACCCCTATGCAATTTACTGGAGAAGGATGCTGAGTTCATTTTTGATAATAATTGCATGAAATCTTTTGAACTTTTGAAAGAGAGATTGATTACAGCTCCTATAGTGGTTGCCCCCAATTGGGGTGAAACTTTTGAACTAATGTGTGATGCGAGTGACCACGCAATAGGAGCTGTACTTGGTCAAAGAATTAATAAAGTGTTTCATGCAATCTATTATGCCAGTCGTGTGTTGAACAGTGCACAAATTAATTACACGACCACTGAAAAAGAACTCTTAGCAGTGAGTTTTGCAATGGACAAGTTTCGTGCCTATTTGATAGGCTTGAAAGTGATAGTGTTCACAGATCATGCTGCTTTAAAGCACCTATTGGCTAAGCACGATGCTAAGCCAAGACTGATTAGGTGGATCTTGCTCTTGCAAGAGTTCGACTTGGAAATAAGAGATAAAAAGGGGGTAGAGAATGTTATTGCTGATCACTTATATAGGCTCCCCCTTGAAGACAGTGATAGGGATAAGCAGGTTCCAATTGAGGAAAAATTCCCTGATGAACACCTGTTTGCTGCATCTGAACTCCCATGGTATGCTGATTTAGCTAATTATCTAGCAGCGAATGTGATTCCTAAGGATATGACTTGGCAACAAAAGAAAAAAATTTTACATGATGCCAAGTTTTATTTTTGGGATGAACCATTCCTGTTTAGAAGGAGTGCAGATGGAGTAATCAGGCTTTGTGCCTCCCAAGAGGAAATTCCTGACATCTTTTGGCATTGTCACAATTCACCATATGCTGGTCATTATAGCAGTGAAAAGACAGCTTCCAGAGTTTTACAATGTGGGTATTATTGGCCCACCATTTTTAAAGATGCTAGGACCCATGTGATGAACTGTGATAGATGCCAAAGGGTTGGGAATATTTCTAGGAGAGATGAGATGCCTCTTCAAGGCATTTTAGAGGTTGAAGTATTTGATGTTTGGGGCATAGACTTTGTAGGTCCCTTTCCCCCTTCTTATAACAACAGGTACATTCTTGTGGGGGGGTTGATTATGTCTCTAAGTGGGTGGAGGCAATCTCCACTCCCACCAATGACTCTGCTGTAGTTGTGAACTTTTTGAGAAAAAATATCTTTAGCAGGTTTGGAGTACCTAGAGTACTTATTAGTGATGGTGGGAGTCATTTTTGCAATCAGGTCATGGAGAAAGCCTTGTCTAAATATGGGGTGACCACAAAGTGGCTACCCCATACCATCCACAGACCTGTGGTCAAGTAGAGGTGTCAAATAGGTCTCTTAAGAGAATCCTAGAGAAAACTGTTAATAGCAGTAGGAAAGATTGGTCAAAGAAATTGGATGACGCCTTGTGGGCGTATAGAACTGCTTATAAGACACCCATTGGCATGTCACCTTTTCAGGTTGTTTATGGTAAAAATTGTCATTTGCCAGTGGAGTTACTTCACAAGGCATATTGGGCAACTAAATTTTTGAACTTGGATATGCAACCTACAGGTGAGAAGAGGTTATTGCAGCTAAATGAACTTGATGAGTTCAGAGAGCAAGCATATAACACTTCTCGTGATTTTAAAGAAAAAACTAAAAAGTGGCATGACAAGAAGTTGACTAATAAGAAGTTTGAGCCTGGACAATTGGTTTTGCTATTTAACTCTAGACTTAAGCTTTTCCCTGGAAAGCTTAAATCTAGATGGTCTGGTCCGTTTGTGGTTGTGCAGGTCTCACCTTTTGGCGCTGTTGAAATAAAGGACCCCAACTCTGGGGATGTTTTTAAAGTGAATGGACAGCGCTTGAAATTTTACCATGGCGATGCTTTTGAGGGAAGCTCTTCCAAATTGGAGCTCCGCGACCCTTAGTCTTGGAAGTATTGTCATCCGTCAGGCTCGGGACGTTAAACAAGCGCTCTCTGGGAGGCAACCCGGTAGTATGTATTTTCATGTTATTTTTTGTTATTTTATTTTTTTAGTGTAGGTTGTTTTTTTTAAAAAAAAAATAAAAAAAATGCAAAAGTCTACAGGTCTGATGGACTCGCCTGGGCGCGGAACCTGTGCGCCCAGGTGAGGTGGGGTGAAAGGGGGTTCAAAATTGAATTCATAAAAGGAAAATAGAGGATGCAAGACAGTGAAAAACCCGCCCAGGCGAGCGTCAATTTCTCCCAGGCGGGTCGGGGGGTCTGATACGCGTCGTGGCAAATACAGGGTCTCGCCCAGGCGAGCCATGACCCTCGCCCAGGCGAGTGGCATCAGCTGCTGATTAATAAAAGAAGGGGTTTTCATCCCCAGTCCCCATTCCCTCTTTCTCCAACCGATTATTCCTCTCTCCTCACCCCTCTTCTCTTCCAACCCAGTCCCAACCACCATCAATAACCTCTTTCTTTCACCCTCTTCCCCAAATCCGGTTCCACCTTACTCTCCCTCCTTCCTCCTTGTCACATGCTTGAAGGTTTTGTTCCATCTCACTCTAATTCGGGTTGTCTTCTCTCTCCTCTAGGGTTACGAATTTTTCACTTTATTTGTGGGTAAGTCTCCTTCCTTTCTTGTCTCTATTCTGAATAGTGGCCTAGGTATTGTTTTTGGGTAGTGTTTGCACTTGATTTACACTTTTTAGGACCTTGAGTTCTAGTGCCCACAAGGTGTTTGTTGATTTGCCACTTAGGAATTTTTCTGAACATAATGGCTTCCAGGGACAAGGGTAAGAAACCTAGGCTTGCTAGTAGCTCTAGTCGACCCTATTCAAGGAATTTTGAACACCAACTGGCCAAAAAGTTCTACACCGAAAGAGTAGTGGGGAAGGGTATTACCCCGGACACTAGTATTGAGGATTGTAAGGGGGGCATTATGGTTGTTCCTGCGATTTACGACCCATTGAGTCAATTAGAGTGGACACCATTTACTGAGGCACCCCCGGACAACATGAGTAAGCCCTTAATTTGGGAATTTTTCGCTCACGCACATTATCGTGAGCAACAAGATCCGGGGTGTCGTAAGAGTTGGGTCCGGGGGGTCGAAATTGATTATGGCCAGCATGAGATTAACCGAGTGTTAGGATTCCCTGATTATGATGCACCCACCAATTTTTTGCAATACTATCTTTGGGACACCCTTGATCCCCAGAGCTTAGATGATATCAAAAACACTCTCTTCTTGCCCAACAGAGATTGGAATCATGGTTCTAACAATACCGTTAAGCATGTGACAGCCAAATTCCTCCGCCCGGTAGCTCGTTTTTGGGCACACTTTGTCATGCACAACTTGCACCCCCTGTCCCATGAAACCGATATCAAACCTTTTATCATGCGTATTGTCTATGGGATTATGCGGGGTATGGTGGTTGATGCTGGATTTCTGATGTCAGAGTATATTTTTCACATGGCGCGGGAAAGCAACCCGGGCTCCTTTGGTTTGCCTGCGGTGATTACCAAGCTGTGTTTAGATAAGCAGGTGGATTTGGGGGATGATCTTTTAGAGCTTACGCCAGCCAAACGGATGAACATGAAGGTTTATGAGCGATATGTGGATATTGCTAGGCGTGAGCTTGGTAACAATGAGCCAATCCCTGCAGAGCTTCAGGTTCCAGCTGCTCCTCGGGGACGAGGGCGCGGCCGTGGTGGTGATATGGTTGGGCTGAATAGTATGATGGAGTGGCTTCTTCGCAGGCAGAGCCGTCAAAATGAGTATTTCCAGCGCGAGATGCGCAGGAATCAGATAGTCCAGGATGCCTTGCGAGCGGTGACTGAGCAGATGAATATTCCTTTTCCATTGCCTCCATATTCTCAAGAGGATTTTCAGGTTTTGGATCAGAGTGATGAGGATGGCATGGATGAGGATGCTGATGCTGGTGGGGTGTGAGATTTGTGGTTTGATGTTGTTGGAGGCGATTTGTTCTAGTTGATTTAGGTTGTCATTTTACTTTGGAGATTTGTAATCAGACCTGTAGTACTTTTGCTTGTGCCTTGGTGTGGCATTTTTGTGTTTTCAGATACTTGTTTATTTCAGTTTGTTGTGTCGTGTTGACTTTAATCGCTTTGTGTAGTTGGATTGCATTTGTCATAGGTGATATTTGGTGGTGCCTGATGCACCTTGGATTTAATTGTAGTGGCAGGTGTTAAGTTTGGGGGAGGACATGTGTCTCCCCTCGATGTTCCGATTGCATTCTGAGAGGGAAGTCTCTTATCTTTTGTTTCTTTTATTTATTTTTTTTATTTTGTTTTGTTTTATATTGTTGTTTAGGATTAGTGTGTTGCTTGAGGACAAGCTAATTTTCTAGTTTGGGGGAGTCCAACAAAATAAAAACTTTTTCATGACTTGATGATTTCCCCTAGCTTTGTGTTAGTTATGTCCTGGTAGAAGTAGGTGATTATTCTAGGCTTAGGATTTTCTTTCTCTTGATAGGTTTAGATGTCTGGTTTAGGAATGAAGCTCACTTCTCTAAAATAAACTGCTTGGATTGAATGTGTAATTCTTTAAAAAATTGGTTACTTGGGCAAACTTTTTGAGAATATGTGTTTAGCAAACTGACCTTACCTGTGAGATTTTGGGCTTATACACAAAAGGGGTAATGATTAATAATTGATAATTGATGACTGAATTTGTAAACCCCCATTTCTTTTATGAGTGTGTTCTCTTTTACTATGTGTTCTAGAACTTGACTTGTGACCTTTTCAAAATTGACAATTGATTGCATGCATGAACATGATTAAGGCACTTAGGTTTGTGTTTTTGTGGCCTTCAACATATTTTTGATACATAATGATCCCTTAGTTGCCCATTTTGAGCTTTGAGATTTAAGGATTTTCTTTGGTACCCTACATAAATTGAATTATTTTTGTGAAGTACCTTTGAAATTATGAATGAGCAATTAAGTGGAATGTTAGGAAAAATGGTGAAAGTGTAAGTGCTTAAAAATTGGTGTTTCTATTTCTCTTCTTAAAAAAAAAAAGAAATAAAATTAAGAAGAAGAAGAGAATAGAAATAGAAGAAAGAAAGAAAAGGAAATATCAAGTGAATTGAGTATGATTGTGTAATTACATTATTGCTTATTTCATAATTTAAAAGGGAAGTTTTGTGAGTTCATTGATAGAACCCTTTGTTTATCCTTTTATTCTTTTATCCCACCTGACACTTTTAGCCATGGCCCCATTACAACCAAATAAAGACCTTATGATTTGTGCATGTTGTCAATAAATTCAGTGGAGATGTAGGTCTATAGTCAAGCTTATGGTAACACATTGTGATTGTAGAACATGAGTGCATAATTTTAAACCTTGATACACATGAGAGAGATTGGTGAGTTGTGAGTTGTTTGCTAGCCACATTGTTCTTTTGGAGATTGCCCCTCTAACCAGTTTTGATTGGATTATGTGTTTGTGAAGAAAAGTTTTGAAGAAAGTGAGTCGAGTTTCTTAATTGGATTGATTTATCTTGATAGAGAAAGTTTTCTTAAGCTGTGAATTTTTGTTTTACTTTTGCCTGGGACATGCAAAATGCTAAGTTTGGGGGAGTGATTTGAGCTCAATATATGATGTTTTTGGATGAATTTTACCCCCTTTTGTTAGTAATTTTAGCTTGTTTCTCAAGTATTTTAGGAAAAAGATGGAAATTGTGCTTACTAATGTGATGAACGAGATCCTTGAGGATTTTGTATCAATTTTTTGTGAATTTCAGGTTTTAGAGGCTTAATTTGATGATTTATGGAAAAGAAGGAAAAAGCAAGCCTTGGAATCAGGAGTTCGGAGCAAAGTGATGAAAATCAGTGAAGAAAGTGCAGGACTCGCCCAGGCGAGTGGGGTTTTTCTGATTTAAAAAATGGGTTTAAATGGCCAATTTTCTCAGTGAAAAACTCGCCCAGGCGAGCCTTATTCTCGCCTGGGCGAGTGTCGCAGATGTGCAGTTGCGATTTTCTTATCTTTTTGGATTTGGAAGGGATTTGTTTTATCTTTTGACTTAAAAATACTAGGATTGGTAATTAGGATTCATTGAGAACACTTGGAATAGAGTTTTTGCATTGGTTTTTGGTGAAGAACGAAGATTAGAGGCAAGGATTAGTGGTAATTATGTCACTCTTTATCACTTTTATTGTTTTTCTTCTCCCCATTATGAACTAAACCCTTCTTTGGGATGTAGGAGTAGATGAACATGGAACCTTGTTAATGTTTATGCTATGAATTGATTTTGTTTTTCCATTATAAATTCTGTGTTTGATTATATTTTTATTGTTGTTCGTGAATGTGCGCAGTTCATGACTTAGGAATCCTAATTTAATAGACATATTAATTTAGGATTATGCCCAATAATCAAATAGTTCAATTGCATAAGGATAGACATATTTCTTATGAATTGGATAATTTTTACAAGTTTTGATTGAACTTAATTAACGGTTAGGGTTTTAAGGCTCTCTTGAGACATCATTGGGAGATTAATCTCTAAAATACGGAAACGTTCTAAGACATTAGGCGTTTCCTACCTTTGCAAAACAAATTCAGAATTTAGGAAAACAAATCAATTAGTTGTTAAACGTTTTAGGAACCTTCATCGAAACTACGTCCCGCTTTTTCCCATTGTTCAAGAATCGTTTTATTTATTTATTTTAATTTATTTAAATCAACAATCACTCAAACAATTGAATTTTAATTTAATTTTCATTTAGTAACTACGAATAGGTGAGAATTATTAGAATCAATTTCAGTCCTCGTTGGGAACGATACTCTATTTATCACTTTATTACTTGTACGATCTGGTACACTTGCCAGAATCCCAACAATAAATTAAAAGGAAATTTTAAATTCACATTTTCAATAATGGGGTATTAAGGGTAAAATAATCCTAGGTGTTACATTTATGGTATCAGAGCAGTTTCTCCTCGTCCTTGGAGTTATACAACTCCAATGGTTACTCATCTAACGAGTAATCGATATTCATAGTAATAGTCTAGAATTTTAGTAGGATGTTCATTGTAACAGCCCGATTTTCGTAAAGCAAAATAATTAACTTTTAATTATTAAAGTGTCCAAAAATGAGGCCAAATTTTTTTTTAAAACATTGTTGGAGGATTTGAAAACGTTATTGAAAAGTTATTAATGTTCTCCAACCATTCTTTCGAAAATCGAGTTGTTACTAAAACCATAACTCTTTCCCTTAGATTTTCAAAACATTTGTGGGAACAAATAGTTTGATTCCAATTCCAGTTGGTACCGTTCACTTCACCAAAAGGACTTGAACATTTTTCACAAAATAGTGCTCTTACATTCATCAAAAGTAGGGCATGCTTCAGAATAAATTAAGTTACATTGATGGTTCATCACTTTGGTAATCCTTCACACCTAACACAAACAATCAACTTAAACTAGATGCACCATTTTCGTTTTCTTCTAATGAAGACCACCGGGTTCGACTCCCTTTCCTCTTCTGCCGATGCCTTTCCACCAGAGGATGATGCCACCTCGGTTGTTGTCTGTCCTTCGGAACTTGGCTTGATTTCCACACCGAACAACTTTATAGGTTCTTGTTTGGCTCCATCCCGTGGCGGTGGTTCATTGCTATCGTATCGCCTTAGAGAGACGCTTCCCAAGCACGACCCCAGTGTCGTTCTGCTTAGTTTGTGTTCTGGATCCGTAATCAGCATCTCAGTGTATCCCATCGACGCCCATCCATAACGGGTGGGTTTCCAGCCGATTCCTCGACGACGCCATGTGGTAATCTCCAAGCGATGCTCCATCTGCCCGTTGAGATACCAGCAGCACCGATATGCCAACGAACAGGAGAGAGTAAACGATCCGGACGACGTAGCGTCGACGGTGTGGAATTATGGTAGGCAAGATAATAGGACCACACGCACATACAATACAAACACACAGCACACATACAGAAAAACATTCAAGCATATTATCAATATCATTATTATTATCCTTATCATTGTTCCTTAGCTTCCCAAACTTATTGTCATTTCCTTTCTTTCATTCATTTCTCTTTTCATGGGGGTTTCACCAACTTATTCTCAATCTCTTCTCATTATCCACATCTCATAAACTTTTACTTCTCTTAATAATAAATCTTTTCTTATCACGTCTTATTGAATTACAACCATTGATGATCGGGGGAGTTAAAGTATCATCGATGTACGCGTTTCCTTCGTAGTTAGCACTCACGTCTCAAGTCTACATCTCCTCGGCCATCCATCCACCTAGTCGGAAGCAAACAGGAGTACAGGACCTTTACCGTGCGGGCACGACAGCTGTCTCATAACAATTGGTCCCAGACCAGAAGGACTACATCCTCAAATCATATCATATCAATTCATATATACACAAGGCACACTGTCTCACAGTGGCAATCAAGATGCCCCACTCCAGTCCCTCTCACTGTTCTAGATTTGCAATCTAGGGGGTGCCAGTACTGTTCTAGTGCGCATGCAGAACTTGCCACGGCATTGGACCCAGTCCCTACCACGTTCGTACGCCACATGTGGAGTTCGTTCTGCCTAGAAAAGCACTCAAGACTTCTTGACGTTTCACCGTCATTGTCCTCCCCTAATGCAATCTCCTCCTAAGTATCCGCAGATACTTATGGTTCCTTCCTCTCCACTACTTCGGGTTAACTCTCATACCTCACCGCGTTCACGCTGTTAATGTCTTTTAAAGTCTTTCAATTTAATTAACCTAATGGTCGGCCCATCCTTCGTGCATCCCTTCAATGAGTCCCGACTGCTATCCTTCAACACCACTTTTTCCTTTCGTAGCACAGAGCTGGAATTGCATCGACAACTTGCATTTCTTTTGCAATCTTTCTCAAAAATCTTATTTCATAAACTTTCTCAAAAACATCAATTTGTAAAGTTTTCTTAAAAATCTAGTTTCGTAGACTTTATCAAAAATCCCTTTTTGAAAACCTTTTCAAAAATCTCTTTTCGTAAACTTTGTAAAAACCTCATTTTATAAACTTCCTTAAAAAAATCTCATTTCACAAAAGTCTCCAAAAATAACGTTTCACCATCTTTCTAAAAATAGTGTTTCACAAACTCTTTTCATAATAATGTTTCAAAAAAAATAAAGTTTCACAAATCCTTTTTCCCAAAAGGAAGGTTTTTATAAAATCCTTTCAAAAATAATGTTTCATAGACTCTTTTTCAAGAATAACTTTTCGCAAATCTTTTCCCAAAAATCTCTTTTCGCAAACATTTTTCAAAAATCCATTTTACTGAGCGCTAATGGAGGAGCAAGCTCAACTCAACACTAGTCTCAATTGAAAACAAAATCAAAGGAGCTAAGCTCCACTCAATTCACATCACTCTCCCTCAGCTCTGGCTCGTCATCATTATTAGCATCAACTCTTCTCCAACCTTACTACCTTATCTCTTTCTAGCTCATCTTACATCTCTTATCATTAATCCTATCTCTGTGTATCTTTTATTCTCATAACTTACTTCTTTTTCATTATCAGGACGTAACAGATGCCCATCAGCAAGCCACTCATATTAATTAACAATTAAAACATAATCATACATAATTACACAATAAATAAAGCATGCTATATAACATCACACAATCATCACACACACAATAATGTGGTCTTTGTCTTTTTCGTATACGTGGCCACACAGGACAAACAATTGCCACTATACTACTGACTTAGAACCACTAAGTTCCGATCTTTGAGCTGATACGGAACGTCCTAATATATCACCTAACTACCACGGTGTCTTAGGAAAGCTTCTCTCTTACCTGAGATCCAGCGATTAAATGTGTACCGTCTCCTCGGATCCTTTTTGCTGCCGGCTGCCCCAATTCCCTCGTCTTTAAGATTCCTCGTACTAAATAAAATTACGTTTCCGTTATAAATTTGTATTAAGAAAATCTTCTTCATATTGTAGACACATTTCATTCCTTGTTGGAAAACTTAAAACGTAATCGTTTTCTCTCAAACAACTCTAATACTTTTCTAACACTTTATGTACTTTAAAACCATTTGAAAACATCATATAAAATAATTTAAATCATGTAGGTTAATTGCTGGTCCGTCGGGGACAACACCTTAACCACATTCAAAAACACTGAAAAATGCACCGTTTTCGATCCGGGTTTTTCTTAAATCAACCATTACTTGAAAACCACACTTTAATTTATATGAAAACGTTTTTAAACATAAGAAGCAAGTCCAAGTAATTCTGGACAGCAAGAATAGTTTCACAAAATTACTTTAATAAAGCTCCGAAAACGTTGTAAAAACATTCTTTGTTTTAAATAACGCTTTTACTCAAAATTAACACTTTAAAATTCACATTTTCATCATAAAACAAACTTTAGACAGGCATAGACACAATATAATTTCAAACAAATTGAACCAAATTATTTTAAAATCAATAAATTTCAACATTAACTACATATTCAATCATCTTTCAAGCATCACTCCACACACAACAACAAACAGCACTTTACTAATTTATTAAAAGCATTTAAACAATTTAATCAATATCAAAGCAATTATGCAACTCACACATAATTCATTTTCACAACATAAAACACTTAGGCATGCAAGTATTTATAAACCAAATTGAATCAAGTTTCAAACCAAACATATCTATATTTATTTTTCTTGCTTTAAACAACTTAAATCCTTCTCAAAAATCACCATGCACATTTTATTTCATGCAATTAAACTCCCTAAACCTATTTAAACTATGCAACCGAATGAAATCAAAGAAGGCAAATCAAACATCACAAATTTAAATCACATAATTCAACTTGATTTGTTTTAGGCATTTAAGTTCCATTTTCTTTTAATTTTAACCGAATACACATGGGCACACACATACATTCAATCAACACAACACTCTTCCAAGATTAATTTAATTTATTTATTTCCTTTATTTCTAAATAAAGAGCCGATTAGAAAATGAATGTTCACTACACAATTTCAAGCAATTTATTTTAGCATGATTCCTCAAAACATACTCATTTCTTTTAAGTCATTTCATTGAAAAGGAATCCTAGTCTAGCTAACATGTGTTGGCCGAATATCATCATAATAAAGCAAGGTTTAATTTTCAAATATTCATCATGCATGCACAAAGAACATGGAATCAAGCAAAGATCATTTTTCAAGAACTTGTTTCCTTGTTTTCTTTGTAAAACCGTGAGGCCTAGTAGAAAAATTAAAATCTTTTATTCAAAACCAAATGCATGTTCCTAAATCTTATAGATCAAGCCATGAAATCAATCAATTGATACAACAAAAGATGAAAATTGTTTTGAGTTGAAAGAGGAACCAAAACCGTGACATGCAAAGAAGATCGAGCAACTCTTTTGGTTCAAAAACACATGCATGCACCAAAGATCAAACTTTTCAAAGATCAACACAAGATTAAAGCTTAGATCAAGTTCAAAATCACATTAAGGCATTTTCACTATTTAAATTAACTTTTCTAAACATAAAATTAGCATAAAATCACTTAGATCAAATTAAAAGCATCAAGGCCTAATTGTTCTACTCATGGCCGAATCACCTAGTTCTTGATTTGGTGGTTCATAAGTTCATTTATTCTTAAGAATCCAAGATCAAGATATAAAGAGGACATGCAAAGAAAAATAAGAATCATGAGGCCACAAAATCAACATGCATGAGAGAATCAATACAATATATGAATTTTAAACACAACTTCAAACAAAAACCGTGATGAAGAAAAACAATAACAAGTAAGAGATCAAAACTTTCCATCATCAACATTCAAGATCAAAGCATAAAAATAACATGAAAAACACTTAGACCTCAAGATCAATCAAAAATAGATACATGCATTCACAAAAATTAAATAAAGTCCATTAAAGAATCCTTTACAACAAAAAATTATTCAATTAAAACTCTCTCTACCTTAATTCCTAACTTAAATCTTCAAATCTCCTCTTCTCCTCCTTTAGGGTTTGCTTCGGCCTCTCTTCTTCTAGGGTTGATGGGTGGTTTTCTCCTTGATCTTTGATGAAGGATGTGGGTGAAGAAAGAAATCAAGGGTGTTTGGGCTAAGAATTTGGACTCCCACTCTTTTTCTCCTCTCTTCTCTTCACGACTTTTCTCTTTTTCTCTCTATGTCTCAAGAGCTTGTTGCTGCTCTTGGGACTAGGTGTGTTTGTGGAAGAAATGAGATGAAGAAGGAAATGAACAAACTATCCCACCTCACTCACTCACACACACGGCCTATATGGGCAAAGGCAAGGGGTGGAATTTTCCCTTTTTAGCCTCGGTTCAAGGTGTGGGATTAAGGGCAATTCGGTCTAGTCATATTGTTGCATGGGAAGGGTCATATCATGGGGGAGACAAGGTGGAGAAAAAGTCTCACCACCATCATCACACTCACCACCCTAATTTCCTACTTATTTTCAATTTTTATTTCACTCTCTTAATTCCTAAGAAATGCACTCTACTTGGTCTTCCTAGTCTTATGCTTGGCCGAACCACACACATATATACATCATACACACATCCATATTTCTTCATTTATTTAATCCTCATGCAATCCTAAGCATGTACACATACACATACACTTATCATACATATAAATACACACATACCTGCATCATACCTTACACATACACATATACGCACATACATATAAATACACATGCATTATATTCTTTTCAATAACTAAATTCTCATATATTCCTAAGCATACCTATACATACCAAAACCGTGTATATACACACATGTCTAGAAAATAATTCTTTTTAATCATAAAGTGACTCATACAAAGATCACAAACATTTTTATAAAAACATCAAGCATATAGATTTTTTTTCAAAAACTAAATTTCTAAATTTAGGACATTACTTTAGGAAATCATTTCCTTAAAATCATTCATCATCTTGAAAACGTGAATTTAAGAAAATCATTTAAGAAAATACTCTTTCAAAACACTTTTCTCAAAAATAATTTCTTTAGTATTTTAAATTAATACGAGGAATTTGCGGGGTGTTACATTCTCCCCAACTTAAAGATTTCTCGTCCCCGAGAAATACGTTGTGGATTGGGCAGCAGGGCACAAAAATTCTCACATCACCGTAATGTCCATAGAGCTACTCTCCTCTTGTTTCGTGGTCGTATTCCCTTGTACTGGTCTATTTCACTTCGTCGTGCTCCTTGTTTGTTGCTTTCAGACGAAGAAGTTCCACTCATATCATCAATTGTGTGCCGAACCGGGTTAAGTCCAACGGACTAACCGAAGAAGATGTCGCTCCCTTAGCTGATCGTCATCACAGAAAGTCCAACCATAGGTACGGACTTAAGGGAAATCAAGCAAACAAAATTCAAACATCTCCAAAAGCATGGGGTTTTACCTAAAAATCCTTAAATATTCACTATTGTATACTACTTGGGTCCTTACTAACTCACAATAATCACTCTTTCCTTTAGTTCTCTTTTTACTTCTATTCCTTGTTTCTCCGACTTAAGGGAAATTCCATAACTACTTTGGTCTCACTTCCCCAGGATAACCTCACTTTTCTCCTCACATTCATCCTGAATATCAATCAGGCCTATCACCTTCTCCCTCTAAACCTTTGTTCATGGTATAAGGTAATCCTAATTGTAGTGGACCTATAGTAGACCGAGCTACGATCGACCAAAGGGCTCATTACTCCCACTACTTCGATACTGATACAGGGGCGTCGATCGGATATTTATACCGAGCGAACTGGGTTTCCACCGGTTACGTACTGATAAGGTTTTCAGCTAGCACAGGACTTCCAATCTAATCCTTATCGTTTACAGCCTTATCAAACCGTAACTATCACTGGATTCCCCACGACTCTTGGTTAGATATAACAGCATTGGATAAAGTTTATCACTTACAGGGTTTAAGGATATGATCTTATCATATCCTATACAAATCCTACTTGAGTTCCACCTCCACAGAAGGCTTATCGGAACGGCCCAAAGAACACAGGTAATCTCCTATAAGAACCACCATGCTATAGGGGCTAAGGTACGTCTTCTCATCCCTAAGTTGACACAAGCACACATATTGTTGACTAGGGAGAACCTGATTATCCCAACTGGATCTTCAGAAATCCTAAAGAGTCCTACATTAATATCTTGACTGTGATCATTCTTCAAGGTTTTTCCATAGCTTTAAGGTTGATCTCGGTTAAGAACACGACATTGGCGCCGTCTGTTGGGGACCGAATAACATATCATTCCCACCACCACCATGGTCACTACCAGAAGTCAGGTTGGTGATCTCCATGAACGCATCGCTCACACCCGTGGCAGGCCCAGGAATGCAAATAATAATGAACCACCGCCTCACTCCGCAAGCGATCTGCGCGACGTCCTTAACCACAATCGGGGGAATAATGGACAACCACCACAAAGATCTCAATCTGGGCCAGGGAATAACCCCCAGCCACCAAACCATTTACACAACCAACCACCACACAACTAAAGCCAAAATCATAGTGGCATTCACGCTGTACACCCCCAAACGCCACAATCTTCCCATCCAAGGGCTGGGAGCAATCCCCAACCCCTTCAGGTCTTACGTACCATGCAGCCTCCACCCCCTCCACCACCACCACCACCACCACCTACACCACCACCCTCTACCCATGGTGATTCAAGTAGCACAGCCCCTACCACACGAAATACTTCTAGAACCACTGGAACCCGAGCACACCATGGGCGAAACACCCAACGCACCCATCCTATCCCACATAACCCCGATCATGTAAGTACAACGCCTAGAACCAGACTGAATCCAAGTAGATCTGCCCCAGGAAACTCTCGTCATAGCCATTCCATTAGCAGTTCCTATGCAACTACGGCTTCCACTCGAGCTCGAGAACTAGAGATGATTAATATTCTTAATAGGCAAACCACGTTAATTGAACAGCAGGGACGTGCTATTGCCGACCTTCAACAGCAGGCTATGGCAAGGATTGCTCAAAATCAATCAACCTCTATTCCACCACAAAACCAACCAACTATGGACCCCCAACCAACACCAATAATGCAGCTTCCACCACCAAATTTCCATGTTAACCCCTCCATTAACCAGGATCAGGGTGATTTTCATCCTTTCACCCCACATATCATGGCGTTTCAAACCCCTCAAGGCTACTTGGGCCCTTCTAATGTCCCACATTATAACGGTCTAACCGACCCAGTGGACCATATTGTCTCTTTCGAGGGGGCAATGAACTATTACGGCGGAGGAGAAGAAATGAAATGCCGAGCCTTTTCCATGACCCTCGAACCTTCAGTATTGCGTTGGTACTCATCTCTCCCTCGGAATTCTGTTAATTCTTGGGAAGAGATGAAAAGAGTATTTTTAAATAGATACACGACTAGTTGTATCCAACCCAGGTCCGACCACACCTTGAAAGATTACCTTTCGCGTTTCCATGCAGAAGCAAGCTCGGTCCCTCAACTAGCACCGAGGGTAGCAGTATTATTGTTCACTCAAGGTTTACAATCTGGGGATTTTAGAAAATCCTTGATTGGCAAACCTCCAAAAGATATGGCAGAGCTAAGGCAAAGATGAAACAAATTTATCAATCTGGAGGAATTCCACAATGGGCAGAAAGTAAGAGAGGATATACAGCGTGCCGACCCACCAAGTCAAAACAAACAAAAACGTGACGAACGTTTTGGTGGCAGACAGGAAAGGAACGATCGAGATCGACGAATTCCTCCCCGGAATAAGTTTCAGGATTACACCCCTCTAACTGTTCCGAGGAGTCAGATTTTAAGAGAAACTATGCAGACCGACTTACGCTCTGCCCAAAGACCTCCGTCTTTAAGAAAGGGCGTACAGCGTGATAGGTCAAAATACTGTGATTTCCATAGGGGTTATGGCCATACAACCGACGAATGCATCTGGCTGCGAGACCTGATTGAGGAGATGATCAGAGATGGGAAGTTGCAACAGTACATCAGAGATGCGGCTGGCCGAAGGAGCAGACACAGATCTCAATCACCAGTAAAACCTAAACGCCAGAGAAGTAGGTCACCAGATGATCGGAACACGGGGAAGCAGAGAATCGACCCTACTCCAGTTCCCGAGTCAAACACCAATAAAAATGATTTTCTGGTAAACACTATTGCGGGAGGTTTTGCTGGAGGTGGGGAGAAGAGAGCCGACAGAAAAAAGTACATCAACCAAATTTTGGCTGTTAGCCATAAACCAATTGCCAAGAGATCAATAAAAAACATTCCCATCGTTTTTGATGATGAAGATTTAGATGGAATCCTTCCGGGCCACAATGACCCCATGGTGATAACTGCTTTGATCGGAAACTATGAGGTAAAACGAGTTTTTATTGATCAAGGTAGTTCGGCAGATATAATGTTCTTCCCACTATTCAAAGCTTTAAAACTCAGGGAGTGTAATCTCACTCCCTTCGAGGGGGAACTGATTGGTTTTACTGGAGACACCGTTGAGCCAAAGGGTCACATTCAGCTCCCTGTGACCCTTGGACAACAGCCTTCGGCTAGAACTGAGATTGTGAAATTTTTGGTTGTTGATTGCCCGGTGGCCTACAATGCAATTCTAGGAAGAACTTCTCTGCAGGCTTTTGGAGAAGTTGTATCAATAGTTCATTTGGCTATGAAGTTTGTTGGAACTGACGACAGAGTGGTAACGGTCAAAGCCGAACAGGATGCAGCAAGAAAATGTTACAATGCTAGCTTGGGGAAGGTGAAAAGTAAAGATCCGAGCAATCTGGAAAGAGTTCCTTTGGGTAAGGGAAATGTCAATCTGGTGGACCTGGATATGCGAGACCAGTCCGACAGAAATAGACCGACCCCAAAGGGACAGTGGGAGTTCTTGACACTATCTGATGACCCCCTCAAGCAAGTGAAAATTGGTTCAGATTTACCCGTATGTATTAAAGAAGAATTGGCTGCACTATTAATCGCGAATAAAGATTTATTCGCTTGGACATCAGCCGACATGCCTAGAATCGACCCCAATTTTATTTGTCACAAGTTGAGCATCATTCCGGGGTCGAAGCCAGTGGCACAGCGTAAAAGAAAAGTTTGTACGGAAAAGGCGATTGCAATTGAGGAAAAGGTTGCTGAACTACTCCGAGCTGGTTTCATTAGGGAAATTGACTACACAGACTGGTTAGCTAACACCGTCTTGGTCAAAAAGCCCAATGGAAAATGGAGAATGTGTGTTGATTACACAGACTTGAACAAAGTCTGTCCTAAAGATCAATACCCACTCCCTGTTATTGATAAACTTGTCGACAGTTCAGCAGGATACAAACTCTTATCATTTATGGACGCTTACTCTGGTTACAACCAGATTCCAATGTTTCCTGCCGACCAAGATAAAACTGCATTTATCACCGATAGGGCGACTTACTGTTACAACGTTATGCCCTTTGGGTTGAAAAATGCGGGAGCTACTTATCAGAGGATGATGAACAAAATTTTTCAAGGTATGATCGGCTCGAACATGGAGGTGTACATAGACGACATCATTGCAAAAAGTAGACAACAAGAAAGTCATGCCAAGGATCTCACCACAATACTCGACCGAGTGAGAAAATACTCCATGAGGTTGAATCCGGAGAAGTGTGTATTTGGAGTCCCAGCAGGTTCTTTCCTCGGTTTTATGTTAACCGAGAGAGGAATTGAGGCCAATCCTGATAAATGCGAGGCAATCCTTGGTATGAGGAGCCCAGCTAATCTCAAAGAAGTTCAACAACTTACGGGTCGAGTGGCGGCACTGTCCAGATTTTTGTCCCAAGCCGCTCGGAAAGCCTTGCCGTGGTACCAGCTTCTCAGGAAAAACAAGGATTTCATTTGGGATGAGCAATGTGAGCAAGCCTTTATTCAGTTAAAAGAGTATCTCTCTAGGCCGCCGGTCCTCCACAGCCCTTTTCCTGGTGAGAGCCTTATTCTGTACATGTCAGTGGCCGAAGCAGCGGTCAGTTCGGTTTTGGTAAGAGATGATTCAGGTATTGAAGCTCCAGTATATTTTGTTAGCCGAGCACTTCAAGGATCGGAGTTGAGATATCAGAAGCTGGAGAAACTTGCGTATTGTTTGGTCACATCGGCACGGAGATTGAGATAGTATTTTCAGGCACATAGAATATTGGTAAGAACAGCTCAACCCCTCAGACAAGTTCTCCACAAACCCGACCTAGCTGGCAGAATGGTTTCATGGTCTGTCGAACTTTCTGAGTTCGACATCGCCTACGAACCAAGGAAAGCAATGAAATCTCAGGCGCTTGCTGATTTTGTTACGGAGTTCACAGACATCCCTTCTGACAACTCCCAAAGTCTTTGGTCAGTTTATGTGGATGGGTCAAGTAATAGAAAAGGAGCTGGGGCTGGAGTGATTATTGAAAACCCCGAGGGTTTGTGTATGGAATACTCATTGAAATTTGAGTTTCAAACATCAAACAATCAAGCAGAGTACGAGGCAGTTCTCGCAGGCCTCAAGATGGTTCAGGAGTTCGGAGCCGAGCAAGTGTCAGTGTTCAGCGATTCACAACTGGTAGTTTCTCAGATCAAGGGTCAGTATTCGACAAAGGAGCCCATTTTACAGAAATATCTTGAAGAGGTAAAGCGAATCATCTCAAACTTCTCTGAATTTAACATCTCTCATGTGCCGAGAGATTCGAATTCTAGAGCTGACATTCTATCCAAACTGGCAAGTACAAATGGCTCGGAAAATAATAAAACTTTGATACAAGAAACCATTCCCCGGCCTAGTGTTATTCTGACGGTCTCATTATCTCAGTCATGGATGGACCCAATTCTTACTTACTTGCAACATGGGTTTGCCCCTCAAGATCAATCCGAGGCTCGGAAATTAGTCAAAAAGGCCGCTCAATACACAATTCTAAATGGAGTCCTATACAAGAGAGGCTTTGGCTCCCCCATGCTCAGATGTGTCAACTCGTCCCAAGCTGAGGAAATATTGGAGGAAATTCACGGTGGAATTTGCAGTCACCATATGGGAGGAAAGTCCTTGGCAAGAAAAGTAATCCGAGCAGGCTATTTTTGGCCTACACTGCAGAAAGACGCTATGGAACATGTCAAAAAATGTACCCAGTGCCAATTTCATAGTGATGTCTATCAAAAACCTGCTGAGGAGTTACACTCTCTAGGTGCTCCTTGGCCCTTTTACCAATGGGGCATGGATATCATCGGAAAGTTTCCCTCCGCACCTGGCCAACTCAAATTTGCAGTAGTCGCCATCGATTACTTCACTAAGTGGATCGAAGCAATTTCGTCAGCAACAATCTCAACAGCTCGGATTCAATCTTTCTTTGTCAAGGAGGTAATTTCTCGATTCAGAGTTCCACATTCCATAGTCACAGATAATGGGTCACAGTTCGTAGCATCACACTTCCAACAACTAGCAGCCGACCTAAACATCACCCACTATTTTAGCTCTGTTGAACACCCACAAACTAATGGGTTAGTTGAGGCATCCAACATAACCATTTTAGATGGGATTAAAAAGAAGCTCGGAAATGCTGCTGGCACTTGGGCAGATAAACTTCCGAGCGTTTTATGGTCACACAGAACAACAGTACACTCGTCCACAGGAGAAACTCCTTTTCGTTTGACATACGGCTGTGACGCAGTCATTCCAATCGAAAAGCAAATTCCCACCTTCAGGACACTTGAACGTCCTTTAGAGGCAAATGACCATTTGATTATTGAGGAGCTGGTCTTGTTGGAAGAAATTCGAAAAAATGCGGCAGTTCATGAAAGCAAAATGAAGGAGCGACAGGCTCGGGAATACAACAAGAGGGTTCGTCCAAGAAGCTTTGAGATTGGCGACTTAGTCCTTCGTCGAGCTGATATTGGCAAAGGAAATGCTGGAGTTGGAAAACTCCAGCCAAACTGGGAAGGACCATATCGAGTAAAGGCCAAATCCGGATCTGGAGCATACAAGTTAGAGTCTCTCTCGGGCACGGAAATTGGCAACACATGGAACGTCGCCAAACTCAGAACTTATTACAGTTAAGCTCGTATTTTGCTTTTTGCTCTTTATAGGATAGCTTTTCACTACTCAGAAATTTTTAGTTTGAATAAAACGAAGGGCAACAACCTTCTCAGCTTAGAAACATTTGTTAGGAATTGAGATGTTAGGAATTTGTTAGCAAATGAATAACTTCATTTTTTGTATTCGTTTATCAATAAATGCATCGGTTTATTGGAAATCATCGTATGAACATTGTGAAGTAACACGCGACTCATTTGGTTCGGCTAGCCACCGAGCTAAATCGAGGCCCAACTCTTTACGAGAGTTCAGCAACGTACTTATAGAACACTCGAACCCAGGAAACTACTTTCCTTACTTCGCGGTCCGAGGATCCCACTTTGGCTAAGGTCGGCGATCTGAGTTCTACCCACAATGAATTATACAGTCTAAATTCACATCAGTAACTATGAAAGTGTGATGAACGAAGTGAAAAATAACAATACGTCATATCATGATATCATTTCCAAAAGGTGCAAAGTAATATAAATTATCCAAAATATGCTCAACACGAGCAAAAGCAGGATAAAGTAAATTCTTCAGCAAAAGCGAAAGCAAGATAAAGTAAGTTGTTCAACAAGGAAGAATACAAAAGCATCAAGTTAAAACGCTCAGAATACATTGAGAAAACGACAAAACGACAAAACAGCAAAGGGTGAAATATCATTCTTCAATATCAGATAAAACAACTTGAGAGTCATCAAAGTCTGGTGCCTCGGTCAGCTCCTCAAGGGATTAGAAAGATCCTCGGCCTGCAAATCTACCTCAGCCTTAGATGAAAGATCAATCAACTTCCCATCTTGAACAGCATGAAATGGGTGAGCCCCAACCACCCTGAATTCCAACTCAGGGTTCAGAAATTGAACTTGCTGAATGGTAGAGACAAAGGTATCATCAACCGCCTTCCCCTAGTTATAGAAGTTGGTCTCCGCCTTCTTCTTGTGAAACAGTGCTTTCTCTCTCAGTTTCCGAGCAACCAACGCCGACTTATCAACCTCAGCTTTTAATTCATCCACCCTCTGCTGATGTACTTGAAGTTCCTTTTTCAGAGTCTCTTCCGCCTCTTGCCTCTTGATTTCAGCTGCTTTTTGGGAAGCTTTCAAGGAATCTCTCTCCTTAACCAATTCCCCCTTATCAGCCCTCAGGTTCTCCAATTTATTTTGCACTCGGAACAACTCATCCGAGAGACTGGCTTCTTGAGCAGCAGAAAGATCCCGAGCTCCCCTTTGTTCGGCGTTATAGCCAGTGAAAAGACCATCAGGATGTTTGGCAAAGAAATAGGCAAGGTTGACTCCCCTGAGGAGATACTTAGCAAGTGTCATGTTGCAGCGTGACCACTCGTCGGTATTCAGCGTCCCGAAACGAGTGCAATCCGATTTGGGGCAGATGTACTTCCCAAATCTTTCATCAAATTGCACATCCCATATGGATGTGTTAGGAGGATTCTCACTAGAAGTTGGAGCAGCAGTAGGTCGGGCACTTGGTCCCTCAGTCCTTGGGTTTACACCCTTGGTTACTTTTTCCTTTCCTTTGTCCACTCGTCGGCGTTGGCGAAGGGGTTGAAGAGGAGAAGTTGATTGAACTTGACCACCAGGGGCCACAGAAACAGTTGAAGCAACAACAACCATATTGGCGGCTGGCCGAGGAGAAGCCTCGGCAGCCGAGGCAGAGGGAGTTGGGCTAGAAGTACTCAAGCTTGGAGTACTCAGATTTGAGGATCCAGAAGTGGCAGGAGTTTTTCTCTTCTTACCACCTTGACCTTGAACCAGAGCTGCCAAGCGAGCGGCCATGTTTTCTGCAAACAAAACTTATAGACGTTAGAACCGATCAAACCACAAACTCAAAGAAAAACAAAACCAATAGTCGTCAGAGCCGATCAAACCACAAAAATTGAAAAGCGAAATAAATACACTATACCAAGCTCCGTTTTAACTTCCGAAGAAGGGATATTCACAATATCCCTCGTCTCTATCATCCCATTTTTCTGTAAGTAACTTTCAACCGACCGACAAACCTCCTTCTCAAATTCAGCAAGCTCTTTCCAGTCGGAAGAGTATGAAGCGATTGGTCGATTGAAGAAACTGGCACTCCACTGAAGAGGAAACCGCGGAAGAGTCCGTCTTTCCCCAGGTCGGGAAAACCAGCAGACCCTCGTACCATTAAAGTTGTACTTAAAGAAAAAAGGTTTGAATCCCTTCCAGGACTCAGAATATTTGGTAAATAAAGCATATCCTCGGCGAGATTTCAATTAAACCCAGGGTTTCTTAGCCGAACCTTTCTCAAATGAATTACACTGTGGAGCAAAAAGATGAAAAAAGATACGAAGATTACAAGCCCAATTCATGGCTGAGCAAACCTGTTCAAAAACCTTCACAAACACCCATGCGTTCGGATGCAGCTGAGTAGGGGCCACTCTTAGGAAGTTCAGAACCCCCATCTCAAAATCAGTAAAAGGTAGCCTTATCCCAAGCCGAGTGATTACCTCTTCGTAAAAATAGAAGCCTGTACTACCCTCAGGAATCTTGGTGCAGACTCTCTCATTCTCACCCACTGGAGTAATGGAGTACAAATTCCCTGTGTTGTCTCCTGGACATGGCAAAATTATGGCTCGTGTTTGGTCTAATGATCGATGTGTTGTAAGCTCGGATTGAGTGCCAAGAACCTCTCGGTCCACCCAGTCATATTCATCTGAATCTGGTGGAAGAGGGTACAACTCGGGATTAGTAACACACTTTCTCTTCATACCTGAGGAAAAGGGGGCACACAGGGAGTCAGAACCACAAAAACTTGATCAAATACTTACGGTCGGTTTGGGAACACCTCCCTTTCTGGGTAGAGTTTCCCAAAACCGATTGAAACGTCTAATACCTCTATGAAGCCTCCTTAACCTCCTGAACTGAATCACACCCTGCCTGAACTCTCTTAAAGTCCGAGGGAAATGCATGGCAATCGGTTTAACATAAACCTCTGGGTTTCCTCCTTTATGTGTTCTTGGCACATCAGAGTTTACAGATTCCTCACTCATGATAAACGATGCTGCAGTACCAACCCTAAGAATTTAAGTGCAGAAAAACGTAAAGCAAACCTAAGAAATTCTACAGCGATCGCTCAATAGGCGGTAAAGCGGATAAAGAAGTTTGAGGGGCAAGCGAGGTATCACAGCAACAACAACAAAACGATTTGGGGTTTTTCATGAACCCAGAAAGTAAACCCCTCAACCTAGAAAAAATAACACTCATAAAACCCAGAAAACCCAAAAACCCAGAAATGTGTAAAGTTTTTCAAAACCACAAAAGTGAGTAAACCCAGAAATGTACGAATAAAGCGATTTCTTCAAAAATCGGGGACAAAGAAACAGTAGTGGAGCACGAACAACAATAAAGCATTAGAAGCAAAATCCAACACTTGGAAATGCAGTAAACAAATAGCAACAACCACATGCAAGAACGAAGAAGACATCAAAATAGCAAAAATAGAAATGCTCTGAAGGAGAAAGTTCAGTTACCTGCTAGTAGCGAATGATCAAAAGCAAAGAAGACCGAGGTATGCAAGGCAATAAGAAATGCAGAGGAAGCGTCAATCAAGGCCTTGGCAAGAAGCTGTTGCAAGGAGGCCTTTATGCAGTTTCGCTTCTGAGTTCCAATTTCTCAGGAGAACGTACAAAGAAGAAAGAGAATCGGTGGAAATGAGAAACCGCCTTTTGGTTTTCTTTTAACTTCCCTCCACTATCTCAAAAAGTTTGGGCCTTAGGTGCAAAAAGCCCATTCCGCGTGGAAAAAAGACTACGTGGCACCTCTGATAGGTTTGAAATCATAACGGTACGCTTCCCGATAAGGTTAAAGACACGTGTAGATTCAGGGAGTAACGGAAGGTCATTCCGGGGTCAATCAAACGACAGCTCCGTTGCAAAAAGAGACTTGGAATTCTACTTTGATCACTGAAAATACGGTCGGAATATGGTTCGTTCGTCTCATAAGCTCGGCAGGGCTTAAATCACCCAACCGAGCTTAGGGGGCTTATGTAGTGGACCTATAGTAGATCGAGCTACGACCGACCAAAGGGCTCATTACTCCCACTACTTCGATACTGATACAGGGGCGTCGATCGGATATTTATACCGAGCGAACTGGGTTTCCACCGGTTACGTACTGATAAGGTTTTCAGCTAGCACAGGACTTCCAATCTAATCCTTATCGTTTACAGCCTTATCAAACTGTAACTATCACTGGATTCCCCACGACTCTTGGTTAGATATAACAGCATTGGATAAAGTTTATCACTTACAGGGTTTAAGGATATGATCTTATCATATCCTATACAAATCCTACTTGAGTTCCACCTCCACAGAAGGCTTATCGGAACGGCCCAAAGAACACAGGTAATCTCCTATAAGAACCACCATGCTATAGGGGCTAAGGTACGTCTTCTCATCCCTAAGTTGACACAAGCACACACATTGTTGACTAGGGAGAACCTGATTATCCCAACTGGATCTTCAGAAATCCTAAAGAGTCCTACATTAATATCTTGACTGTGATCATTCTTCAAGGCTTTTCCATAGATTTAAGGTTGATCTCGGTTAAGAACACGACACTAATCTTCAAATTTTTCCTTCATAAGTTCCTCTAATAACTAGTAACATACACCTCTCTCCCTCCTTGTGGCTCCCCAACTTTGATTAAACTTATTACTATCCCATGGTGATCTTACAGCCTTACTTAACTTAAACTATCTCTGTAACACCCCAAATTTCGTCTTCCGAATAAATATGTTAGTAAAATGGTTTTATAAATAAATAATAATTCCATGCTTGATTTTTGGTTTGCATTATATGTATATCTATATATTATGTGAAAATATTGTATATGATGAGGTGTTCCATATAAAATATTATATTTTGCAATTAAGTCCTTGGGAAGGACCTAAAAACAATAATGGAAGGTCTTTTGGGGTTAAAATTAATTAAACAAAGTTTTTAGTGAAAACTGGTCAAAATACTCGAGTATTTTTGAAAATACTCGAGTATTCTGGTCACCGCCGTTTGGTGACTCACCACCACCGAGTCACCGCCGTTTGACACGATTTCAACCCCCAGCCACGTCCTATGACTCGTGGCGCCTTTCATGCAAACATTTCCATTATCTATTCATCCTTCTAAGAGAAGGATTTGACCAATTCCTCAACTTTTGGGTATAAAACTCAATCCTTGAAGTTCAGAAATGAGTTTTAGGGTTCTAAACTTTCAGAGCAAAATTCGTTTTCGTCTCTGAGTCTTAACACACAAACCATACACCGTTTCGAAGCTCACATCCAGAGCTTCGAAAAGAGTCATAAATTGCGAGCTAATCTTGAGTGTGGTGAGAGTGATGAGCTCTGCAAGTTAGAGCTTCAAATCTGCCAAAAACCAGAACTCTGTTTAGACCCGTCACCGTCTTTCCTTCGATTCTCTCTCCTCCTTGAGAGTTACCTCACGTGTGATATACCATTGGAAAGCTCTTTCAACGAGCTTCGATTTGATACCAAGTTTGTGAGATTTGAGTTCCTGGATGAAAAGTTATGCTCCTGCGAAGTTAGGTGTTCAAATCTGTCCAACTAGATTTTCAGATTCAGAGAGCCGACTTTGAGCTTCGATTGTGGTAAGCTCAAGCCTTCTCTTAGTCTGAAACTTATTGGTTTTCGAAGTCCATGTTATAGAGAACATAGTCTAACCAATTTACCCAATTTTTATGCATAATTCGAATGTCGATTGATGTGGTTTTGAACCTCTGCTGAAACCGTCAAGCAAGCTCGGGTGGGGAGTGGTTAGAGCAATTGGTTGCTGTTCTCTGTGGAGTTTTCGTTCAAGAACGACCCTAAGGTATGGGGGAAGCTTACAATTTGCTAGAATAAGAGTAAATTGCAATAGAAAGTAGGAGGAGTCACCATGAGACTCTAAGGGCATAGATTGAAATAGGAATATGGCTTGGAGGCCAATCTGAGGCATGCTACATGTTAAGGCAAGTTTATTTGGTTGTATGTGAGCTTAATCAATGCTGAAATTATGCCAAAAATGAGTAGAATTGAAATTGGTACTTTAAGTTGCATAATATGTGATTTTCATGCATAATTGATGAATGATTATGATTTGTTGTGAAATGATGCGATCTCTGTGTTGAGACAAGTTTTAAATGTATAAACAAAGTTATGTTGATCATTGGTTTAAGTTAGAATTGGTTAGATTCGAAAATGGTATGTTAAAACCAAGTTGTAGTATTCTGCTGTCAAAAATACTCGAGTATTCTGGGCTGAAATACTCTAGTACTTTTGTGAAATACTCAAGTATTCTGAAACTGTAAACTACTTGAGTATTTTATGAAATACTCGAGTATTCTGGGCAGTCTGGTACACAATTTCATGAAATTAAAGAACTACTCGAGTATTGAAGCTACTACTCGAGTCATTTTGCTAAAATGTGGAGAAAACACCATTTTGAATCTAACCACTTCCATTTAAACCTAATGACACTTAAAGGGAATAATGTGATACTTCCTTTAGTAAATCTCATCATCCCAAGCATGGAAATTGATATATCTCATTGATGAATTCATTACATATTGTATATGATGAGATTAATGAATTATCTTAAGGGAATACTTGCATGCATTCATGCACAGTGAACGGTGATGAGTTATCGTTGTGTCATGTTCATGGAACATGAGGAGGGCCTCTGAGAGTGCCAAATGTTACTGCTTGCTCGATGACACATTAAGATGGACAATGTGGGCAGTATGTGGTATACTGTTGGTTTGATGGTTCAACGGTGTGTTACACACAAGTGGTAAGGTTTACGTTTTGGCGACGTGACGTTCATCAGACATGGTGACGTTGTTTATCACCTCTGTTGTGTATCACAAGTGATAAGGTTTACGTCCTTAGGCGACGTGACGTTCATCAGATGTGGTGACGTTTTTTATCACACCCGTTGCATGTTGATAAGTGATAGGTTTACGTCCTTGGGCGACGTGACGTTCACCAGAGAGGGTGACGTTTTTATCACTTCCGAGCAAGTACGCCATACGTTTGATAACGTATTATTTGTATTCTGTGAATACAATGGTGTTATGGAAGGATGTTCATCTGAGTGATTAGTTAAAGAATCTCAGGAATTGAGAGATAGGGAGCATGCATCATAGCACCTATTTGGAAAGAGAAATAAATGGAATGGTGGGTGCTCATGTTTATGCATTTCTATCATCATGGGTGCTTACTTGTGGATGTTAGGACTTTATTCTTATTTGATAATGCGAATGTATAAGCTTACCCTCTGCCCTTAATAGGTTTTGACGAGGTACCTAGAGTACCTAGAGATTAAAGGAAATGGGATAGAGACTCTTTTGTACAACTCTGAGGACTCAACCAGATGAACGAATGGATGAAGAACCAGTGACCAGCTCTGGAACGTCTCTATTTTTGATAATGGAAACAATGTGTATATTTTGAGAGATGTATCCAAGAGAAAACCTAGTTTTTATACTTTAATATAACCGTGGTACACATCAAATTTATATACCTGATTTTATGAGTCAATGAACTATTTTAATATATTCCGCTCACTCTGATTTTATCGTTCGGCACGAAGGAAGTATTGTTAAAGTTGATTTCCTGGGATGACCTAATGACTAAGTTATTTTCGAAAGCTACTTTGTACTACAAAGGTTATCTCAAAATGATTCTAAAATGTTCAGCAAATAATTACTCCTTCTACTGAATTTAGTTCCAATACATGGTTTAAATTTGAGTACCACATTCATTTGAAAAAATTTTCCTACTCAAACTTTTCCAACATTATTTTATATAATGAACTTAAATTCTTTTTAAGAAACGAGGGATGTTACATTTTATGGTATCAGAGCAATGGTCCTGACTCTTGGTCCTTGGGTGTGAGGTTCAATACGCTGGTCCTCAAGAATTGTAGAGTTTCTTGTGAAGTATGCTCTTACATACTTCTAATTGGAGTAAAAGGTTCTATCCCTTGACCCTGGGTATGTGACCAAGTATCTGTCTATAGTGTTTAAAGTAGCCTAAGTTGAAGTATGATTGTGATGTACTTCTTTTAGGTCAATTCCAACCTTAAGCTCATAGTGCTGATCCATTATGGCATCAAAGAATCAACAAGGGATGATTCCAAAGGATCTAAAGGCGAGCTAATATACTCTAGGGAGGGTATTTTCTTCTAGCATGAAAACTAACAAACCCCCGGAGTTAGTACTAGGAAGTTAATTAACCCTTGGTGAGGATGAGAATCGATTGCATTTTCTTGTATCTGATCCACCCTGCTACCTCAAGATCGAACTCCTACAAGTTTTCTTGTAGTTGTTTCTCTCGTATGTTTGAGCTATTCTATTGAGCTATCTCTTCAGAGTAAACTTGGTCTACTCATTTTTCACAATTAGGTGTGATCTTGGATTTGGATTGGGTACCCAAGAATCAAGTGATAACTAATTGTAATAAAGGGGCGAGAATCCAAAACCCAAGATGTTTGAGTGTTGTTTTCATAGTGGGGTAAAGGAAGAGGGGAATTAAATAAATTATGGTTACGAAGAATCTCCCGGATATTCTCTCGTGAAGTGTCAGGTTCGAGCAAAAGTTAGATCCTGTAATAGCTAAAGTAGTTCTAGAAAGGTAGTTATCAGCATCAAGCAAAGTATCCACAGGATGAGATTTATATTCTACTTTGATCAAGAAATAGATAGGAGTTGGATGTACCGTTTGAAGCTACAGCTTTAGTATAAGTTGTGTGATGAGTGTTTCTTAAGTCCACCATATATGACCACACGACCATAGTGCAGATCTAATATGACGACAAGAAACCGAAATCATACTAATGCGATGCTGGAGAGAATCACGACTGTGTTGGAATCAATGCAGCAATGGCAACAACAACAACATCAGCAACCACCACAACCAGTTAATCCGCCACAGCAATGTAATGTCGGTAATGTTGAGGCTAAGAGTTTAGCGGATTTTCGAAGTTGTAATCCACCTAAGTTTGAAGGAGGATTTAAGCCAGAGGAGGCTAACAAGTGGATTCATACTATGGATAAGATTTTTAGAACATTAGACTGCACGAAGTTCAAAAGGTGGCATATGCAGTTTATATGTTAGAAGGAGAGGCTGATAATTGGTGGAATCACACGGTTCAACTTTTACACTATGAGGGAAAGGACGTCAATTGGAAGATATTTATGGAAACGTTTCTCAATAAATATTTCCCAGAGGACTTGAGAAGGAAGAAGGAAGTTGAATTCCTACAATTAAAACAAGGAGATATGAGTGTGGGCGAGTACGCAGCTAAGTTTGAGGAATTGATGAAGTACTCTCCATACTATCAAAACAATCCGGATGAGAGAAGCAAATGCATCGAATTTGAAGGTGGCTTAAGACCTGAACTGAAATCTGTTTTCAGTTATAAGAAGATCCAAAGTTTTCCTACGTTGGTTGACATGTGTCGGATGTATGAGGATGACAAGAAGGCTGAAGTAGCAGCTGATCAGGCAAAGAGTAACCAACAGAGTTATGGACCGCAAAGAAAGAAAGGATTTAATCATCGGAAAGCGGATCCATATTTCAACCAGAAACGAGGCAAAGGTAGAGTTGAAGACGGGAATGGGGTTAAGACTCGCAGCAATGCCCCTTACTGTGAGAAATGCAAGCATCATCATTATGGAAGAATCTGCTGGGCAACAAGTACTTGCTTCAACTGTGGGAAGCAGGGTCATATTGCACGTCACTGCAGAGAACTTGCGAAGAGTGACCCCACCAGATTTGCTAGCAAACCAATGACTCAAGGAAAAGTGTCTACCCTGAATAGAGTAGAAGTTAACCAATCTCCTGATCTCGTGCAAGGTAACCATTTATTTCAAAACCAACTTTGCATGATTGTGTTCGATTCGGGAGTTACCCATTCTTTTGTTCTATATATAAGTGAGATTAGGTTGAAGTCGGATTCACCTAATTGTTTTAGAATTAGAGACTCTATGAAATTCCCCAAATTAGTATCGAGGTATTCGATCACGACACTAAGTTAAAATAGATCCATTATCCTTTATCACATTTGGATGTGATTTCTAGGAAAGTTAGCATTTCCTCTTGTGTTACTTCCACTCGATTCATGCCGAAGTATTGGAGCATACTTTCATGTGTCGAGACCCAGACTTGGAAGGAGGAAGTTTTATGAAAGGAAGGTGGGTGTGTATACATCAAGGTGATTGAATACACACAAGGTGATACAATTGACTCATGAATCGAGTTTTACAACGACCATGGTTGTTTGAGGATTTGAGGCCTTCCTCGTGTCACTATGCTTTAAGTGTTAATGACCATGGAGAGTCGAAGTAATTGTTCAATTAGAAGGAGTTGAACAAGGGACAACGCCGACGGACAGAATTTTAAAGGCTCATGATTGGAAACTCTATCGTCGTCATGACAAAGCAAAGGAGGTAGCAATTACAACTGGGCCGAAGGGCAGTTCATGTGAGCTCTACGGGGATTAAGAAAGTGGTTTTAAGAAGCCTAATAGATACGAGTTTGATGATACAAGTAGACCGACGAGAAGTAAGAAGGGAAGGATGCAAATCACAATAGAATTCCTAATTCGAATTCGTGAATTGCAACAAAGAGCTGAAGAGCTAAGGACAAATAAGAGATTGATTTCGTAAGGAAAGAAACCTAGGTTCCATAGGGGACGTTTTAGGGACAAGAATTTGGAGTATGGATGATTTGGAAATTGAAGGTTAATTATGGAGTTAAGCCAAATGGGTGAGTAAAGGCTACATACGAATATGCTAAGTGGTGAAGCTAAAACATAGTGGAACTATGTAAATTTGATATTGGAAGCAAAGGAATGGCATGTCACTTGAGAATTATTCAAGGATGAAATCTTTGAAAAATTTGAGAAAGGAGATTGAATTATTGTAAATAAGGTAGGGTAATATGAATCTCGGAGAAAACACTGCCAAGTTCAAAAGATTGAGGAAGTATATTTCATTGCAATTTTAATGGAAGGTGCAAGCATGCGGAGTCTGGAATGAATAATGTTTGAATTCCAAACTAGATATCAACTCTTGAGGAATAAGTGAACTAACTATGGGAACCAGAATTTCATGCATAAGGGGTTAAAGAAATCTCAATTGCATGAAAATAACTGAAAAGCCAATGGAAGGAAATCATTTGTCAATTTTAAGGTGGGAAGGTGAGGCGCATTATGTTGGAAACCAACAAGCGGCTCAATATAGTCTAGAGGGGGGGGGGGGTGAATAGAATATTGAAGCCTTATTACAGATTTTTCGTCCACCTAAGAGAATGGTTTTATGAAAATAAATTTTCTTAAAAATTCAAGTCAGATTACTCGAGTAACTCAAGTCTTCACTCGAGTAATACGCAAGCAAAAAATAATTTCACTCGAGTATTCAGCAAATCACTCGAGTATTACGAAAGCAAATTTTAAATCACTCGAGTATCAGAAAACCTACTCGAGTAATGTTCATAAACTGAAAGCAGATTACTCGAGTGACAAGAACTTTACTCGAGTAAACTGGGTAAAATTAAATTAAAACTCAGTTTTCAACGAGTTCTTCAAGAATAACAATGCTATGATAATTCAACAAATTATGAATGATTAATATGAACAATTTCAAGTAATATTAACAAGCAATTTTAGATCAATTATGTTGAATTAAGAAAACCCCAATCCTAACCTAAAAATGCAATTGTTAATGAATAAATGCAATACAAGGAATGAAAATAAAAGAGACACAAGGATTTATCCTGGTTCACTTTCACCCACTTGAAAGCTACTCCAGTCCCCTCTTGAATCAAGAGAGATTCTTCACTAGAAATCTTCAAATGTAGATTTTACAATGTTTTAAGATGCAACTAGATTCTTAGTTCTCCTATCTTAAAACCCAACACAAAGTGTGTACCAAACACTTTGATCTAATCTACCCCTTTTGAGTATTCTAGATTTCCTTGCTAATTGATTGAAGATGCTTCCAACCAATCCTCTTTTCTTGCTTTGATTTGATCCTCAAAGTCTTCCTTGTGAGATTCTTCACTTGTGTTGAAACTTCAATGATGCAATCATAAATTGCAAATCTTCAACAACCACTAAGAACAAAAATTATGATCTCAAGAATATTTGAACAATGAAAGAAATAAAGTGAAGAATGAAAAGTTCTTTGTTGAATCTTGATAGCTCTTGAAAGATGTAAAAATAGCTCTTGAAAGTGTATAGAAAATTGTAAGAATGAATATCTATATCTGTGAAAGAGAAAATTAAGTCCTTTTATAATTTTCCAAATACTGATTGAATTACTCGAGTAAACCATATAACATTACTCGATTAAAACATGTCAGATTAAGTTACTCGAGTGATGTGTAAACCATTACTCGATTAACCTGTCATGACATAAATTACTCGAGTGAACCAATACTCATTACTCGAGTGAACTGATCAGAATCTGAATAAAAACAAGGTTTTTCTAAAAGGATTTTCACAAAACTTTTAATAGAGCTATTTAATCAAGATTTAAAATATCTTCACTCTTAATCAAACATTATTTAAATATTCTTAAAATCACCTAAGCTACCCACACCAATGAGATGCATTGCATAAAAATAAAGATTACATTGAAATAGAATTAATAAAAATCCTAATTCTAATCTTCATGTGGTGTAGCTTGCTTGTTGCCAATGTTGTTGCTTGGAGAGAGATTGTTAGCATCAAAACATGAGAATCCTACTAACTCCCCCTTTTTGATGATGACAAACCTCCTTTGCAATTAAGCACTAGTTTTAACATACTCCCCCTAAATGTAAAACACCTAGGAAAAATATAATAAAACTTAACCTACAAGAACAACATCAACAAAATATTCTCCCCCTTTTGGCATCATTAAAAAGATAGTAAAGTTGAGAAAAGTCCTTTGCCAAAAGTTGAAGGTAAGTAGTTCACAATGGTAAAAAAAATAACATTAAAAACAATACCAAAATAAACCACAATAGTGCCACAACGAATATAAACGCACAACGAATATAGCACCATAATCCAATAATAGCAGAGTATCACACTAAGCAGCAAATCATAGTGTAAAGCAAAAAAAAAAAAAAAAAAAAAAAAAAAACATCAACCATTTGCGCTCTTTGGTTCGAAGACACACCTACAAAAAAAATATCATTTGGTTGACTTAGGTACCCAAGTGGTCTTGGGTCCTTTGTTGTTAGCATGGGGAAAAGTCCCCTTAACAATCCAAATATATTCACCGCTTGGTATACCAAATTTCTTTATATTACATTTATTCGTGGTATGCCCAAAGATCCCACAATAATGGCAAGTTGGGTTTTTAGAAATCTTATTCTTTGAAAATCCACCAACTTTGCGATAATTGCGTTTCTTAGGTTTGGTATAGCCAAGACCGGATCTATTGCTATTGTTCCTTTGAGTTGAAAGCAAATGATCTAATGAAGTATCTCCTTTCATGAGCCTTGCAAGTCGATCATTCAAATTAAAAACTTCTTTTTCCAAAGACTTGCAATTTTCACAAGATGGAGTCTCATTTGATTTCAATTCACAATTGCATGTAGAGTTTGCATAAATGAGTTCAAGAGTTTCATTTTGAAGCTTAAGTTCTTCTAAATCTTTTTGAAGTTCAATTATCTTTTCATGTTGCTTCATTATGAAATTCTTTCTTTCAACATTTATTTTAGCAAGTTTCTTCAACTCTTTATGCATCTCTACATACACATTGTACAACTCATTGAATGAAGGAGAATTAGAACTAGAGCTAGCATCGGAAAGATAATCTACCTCATTGACGTTGTCACTTGATTTAATGCTCGAAGATTCCTCTTCATCAAGCTTCGTCATCAAACATAGATTTGCAAGTTCTTCATCATCCGATGAGCTAGATGTTGATTGACTCTCCTCTTCATCCCATACTATGTAAGCCCTTTTTCCTTTAGATGAGTTGAACTTAGAGTTGTCACCTTCCGACTTCTTAGAATGATTTGGGCATTTTGATCGATAGTGACCAAGCTTTCCACACCCATGACACTTGATGTGATCCTTGTTAGTCTTATTTCTTGGTTGTGAATCCTTAGAATCTCTTTGTCTATTCTTATTAAAGTTTCCCTTACTCTTAAAGAACCTACCAAGCTTTTTAACTAGCAAGCCAAGGGTCTCATCATCTATATCGGAGTCCGAGTCATCCACTTGAGAATTTTCCTCTTGTGCCTTAAGAGATTTTGAAGTTGATTTAAGAGCAATCCCCTTTTTCTTTCTATCGGCATCTTCATTCATGGATAACCGTCCAAGCTCCATTTCATGTTCTTGAAGTTTTCCGAATAGAGTTGCTAAATCAATTTGATCCACGTCTCTAGCTTCCATAATGGCCGTCACCTTAGGTTGCCATTCCCTGCTAAGACATCTCAAAATCTTATTAACAACTTCACCATTAGTAATAACTTTTCCAAGTGCAGAAAGATGATTTATGATATGAGTGAACCGCTTTTGCATGTCACCTATATTTTCATTAGGTAACATACGAAAGAGTTCATATTCATGCATGAGTGTATTTAGCCTAGCCCTTCTAACCTCCGAAGTTCCCTCATGTGTGACTTGTAATGTGTCCCACATTTGTTTAGCATCAACACATTGAGATACTCGAAAGAACTCATCATAAGAAAGAGCGGACGTGATGATATCTTTAGCTTTTAAATCAAATGCAACTTTCTTCTTATCATCATTGTCCCAACTCGATTGAGGTTTGATTGAAACAACATCATTTACTTTCGTTTGAGGAACAAAAGGTCCATTCTCTATGGCGTTCCAAATTTCCATATCTATGGCTTGAATAAAGATTTTCATGCGGACCTTCCAATAAGCATAACCCTCACCATTGAATAGTGGAGGACGATTAATGGAAGTTCCTTCACCACCAAAAGGATTTGAAATTGAGCCCATTGTTTCCAAGTAAAAAGGATCTTTTCGAAAAAGCTTTTTAAGGCTCGGATTTTTCGTCCGAGCTCTGATACCACTTGTTGGAAACCAACAAGCGGCTCAATATAGTCTAGAGGGGGGGTGAATAGAATATTGAAGCCTTATTACAGATTTTTCGTCCACCTAAGAGAATGGTTTTATGAAAATAAATTTTCTTAAAAATTCAAGTCAGATTACTCGAGTAACTCAAGTCTTCACTCGAGTAATACGCAAGCAAAAAATAATTTCACTCGAGTATTCAGCAAATCACTCGAGTATTACGAAAGCAAATTTTAAATCACTCGAGTATCAGAAAACCTACTCGAGTAATGTTCATAAACTGAAAGCAGATTACTCGAGTGACAAGAACTTTACTCGAGTAAACTGGGTAAAATTCAATTAAAACTCAGTTTTCAATGAGTTCTTCAAGAATAACAATGCTATGATAATTCAACAAATTATGAATGATTAATATGAACAATTTCAAGTAATATTAACAAGCAATTTTAGATCAATTATGTTGAATTAAGAAAACCCCAATCCTAACCTAAAAATGCAATTGTTAATGAATAAATGCGATACAAGGAATGAAAATAAAAGAGACACAAGGATTTATCCTGGTTCACTTTCACCCACTTGAAAGCTACTCCAGTCCCCTCTTGAATCAAGAGAGATTCTTCACTAGAAATCTTCAAATGTAGATTTTACAATGTTTTAAGATGCAACTAGATTCTTAGTTCTCCTATCTTAAAACCCAACACAAAGTGTGTACCAAACACTTTGATCTAATCTACCCCTTTTGAGTATTCTAGATTTCCTTGCTAATTGATTGAAGATGCTTCCAACCAATCCTCTTTTCTTGCTTTGATTTGATCCTCAAAGTCTTCCTTGTGAGATTCTTCACTTGTGTTGAAACTTCAATGATGCAATCATAAATTGCAAATCTTCAACAACCACTAAGAACAAAAATTATGATCTCAAGAATATTTGAACAATGAAAGAAATAAAGTGAAGAATGAAAAGTTCTTTGTTGAATCTTGATAGCTCTTGAAAGATGTAAAAATAGCTCTTGAAAGTGTATAGAAAATTGTAAGAATGAATATCTATATCTGTGAAAGAGAAAATTAAGTCCTTTTATAATTTTCCAAATACTGATTGAATTACTCGAGTAAACCATATAACATTACTCGATTAAAACATGTCAGATTAAGTTACTCGAGTGATGTGTAAACCATTACTCGATTAACCTGTCATGACATAAATTACTCGAGTGAACCAATACTCATTACTCGAGTGAACTGATCAGAATCTGAATAAAAACAAGGTTTTTCTAAAAGGATTTTCACAAAACTTTTAATAGAGCTATTTAATCAAGATTTAAAATATCTTCACTTTTAATCAAACATTATTTAAATATTCTTAAAATCACCTAAGCTACCCACACCAATGAGATGCATTGCATAAAAATAAAGATTACATTGAAATAGAATTAATAAAAATCCTAATTCTAATCTTCATGTGGTGTAGCTTGCTTGTTGCCAATGTTGTTGCTTGGAGAGAGATTGTTAGCATCAAAACATGAGAATCCTACACATTATCATGGGCTGGGTAGTGATATACTGAAAGGGATATTTGATTTCAGTCGCATGAAAATTAAGTCTTATTCGCCGGATTAATTGAAGAAGAAATGCAAGAAGGGAATGGTCAACCAGCAAATCAAGAGTGGAAGAGTTTTCCATCCTGCTAGGATGCGAGTTAGATTCGGATATAGGTAATCTGAGTTTATCCTTCCTCTGATCTGAATTAATGTAATCAATTATTTCGATTGCGTTAATTTCGTTCTGTGATCTGAAAATCTGAGCAGATCTTTAATTTGAGTTTCTGTGATCAAAACCCTTATCACAGTTGGATGTGATAAATGTCTTTGGGCGCTACAGAAAGGGAAAGATCAATTAAGACTAGAGAGATTAACAACCACCGGGAAAGGACGAGCATTTGTCTCCCCAACGGAAATGCCTCTAGAACTTGACAATCTGACTAGGTCTGATGGCGACGATAAAGTTCCTTATCTTAAGTTCATCTAACTTAAAGATAAATCGTATAGTCTTTCTTGAGAAAGACTATATCTGAAAGGGATGATTTTATTGCTAATAGTTTAAATGTTAGGACTGATCACCCTGATATTTATACTGTTAAGGAATAAAGTCATATAAATAATTCCTTACTCGTGCTTGAGTGATCAGAGTGCGCAACGGGACCAGTTTTTCTCAAAAAGATATTTGGAAAATGTTTTAATTGAACAGTATATATATATATATATTTTTCAAAGGTATTATTCGAAAAATTTAGTCAAAAGATTTCATTTGAAGGAATTGCAAGATAATTTTTGAGGAAGTTTAAGATAATTTTTGGGCTGAAATACTCTAGTACTTTTGTGAAATACTCAAGTATTCTGAAACTGTAAACTACTCGAGTATTTTATGAAATACTCGAGTATTCTGGGCAGTCTGGTACACAATTTCATGAAATTAAAGAACTACTCGAGTATTGAAGCTACTACTCGAGTCATTTTGCTAAAATGTGGAGAAAACACCATTTTGAATCTAACCACTTCCATTTAAACCTAATGACACTTAAAGGGAATAATGTGATACTTCCTTTAGTAAATCTCATCATCCCAAGCATGGAAATTGATATATCTCATTGATGAATTCATTACATATTGTATATGATGAGATTAATGAATTATCTTAAGGGAATACTTGCATGCATTCATGCACAGTGAACGGTGATGAGTTATCGTTGTGTCATGTTCATGGGACATGAGGAGGGCCTCTGGGAGTGCCAAATGTTACTGCTTGCTCGATGACACATTAAGATGGACAATGTGGGCAGTATGTGGTATACTGTTGGTTTGATGGTTCAACGGTGTGTTACACACAAGTGGTAAGGTTTACGTTTTGGCGACGTGACGTTCATCAGACATGGTGACGTTGTTTATCACCTCTGTTGTGTATCACAAGTGATAAGGTTTACGTCCTTAGGCGACGTGACGTTCATCAGATGTGGTGACGTTTTTTATCACACCCGTTGCATGTTGATAAGTGATAGGTTTACGTCCTTGGGCGACGTGACGTTCACCAGAGAGGGTGATGTTTTTATCACTTCCGAGCAAGTACGCCATACGTTTGATAACATATTATTTGTATTCTGTGAATACAATGGTGTTATGGAAGGACGTTCATCTGAGTGATTAGTTAAAGAATCTCAGGAATTGAGAGATAGGGAGCATGCATCATAGCACCTATTTGGAAAGAGAAATAAATGGAATGGTGGGTGCTCATGTTTATGCATTTCTATCATCATGGGTGCTTACTTGTGGATGTTAGGACTTTATTCTTATTTGATAATGCGAATGTATAAGCTTACCCTCTGCCCTTAATAGGTTTTGACGAGGTACCTAGAGTACCTAGAGATTAAAGGAAATGGGATAGAGACTCTTTTGTACAACTCTGAGGACTCAACCAGATGAACGAATGGATGAAGAACCAGTGACCAGCTCTGGAACGTCTCTATTTTTGATAATGGAAACAATGTGTATATTTTGAGAGATTTATCCAAGAGAAAACCTAGTTTTTATACTTTAATATAACCGTGGTACACATCAAATTTATATACCTGATTTTATGAGTCAATGAACTATTTTAATATATTCCGCTCACTCTGATTTTATCGTTCGGCACGAAGGAAGTATTGTTAAAGTTGATTTCCTGGGATGACCTAATGACTAAGTTATTTTCGAAAGCTACTTTGTACTACAAAGGTTATCTCAAAATGATTCTAAAATGTTCAGCAAATAATTACTCCTTCTACCGAATTTAGTTCCAATACATGGTTTAAATTTGAGTACCACATTCATTTGAAAAAATTTTCCTACTCAAACTTTTCCAACATTATTTTATATAATGAACTTAAATTCTTTTTAAGAAACGAGGGATGTTACAATCTCTCCTTCCTTAATCACTCAAACCTTAATTATTTGGGTAGCTATGATACTTCCAACTCCGCAATTCGGGCTAAAGAGTCTTAAATAGAATCGGTAAGGCTACAATTTGATAGGGGTTCATGAAGAAAAGGTTCGAATTCTAATAATATTAACTGTTTTGTTGAAGCAATTCAACAAGCACGAAATTCCCGGTAAGATATACCATATTTTCAAGGGTACTAACTATCCCTATATAAAAGGATACGCTAAGGTCATCAATCCTAAGTCTAACAATTACTACTGAAACATCAGGGGTACTGGGCCTTAATCAGGATCTATTCATGGTCTACTCCTTCAAGCCATAGAACCAAAAGGTTCCTTAAACTAACACAATCGATACTAAGCCATAAACTAGTCTCATGTCCTAGGAAACGAAAGCTGAACCTCATACTCCTATCCTGATACTAACAAACACACAGACTTACACAAACAAAGCATGTAAGCCCATGCTTAAGGCCACTAAGGATTACCATAAGCTCTGATACCACTTCTGTAACAGCCCGATTTTCGTAAACCAAAAGAATTAACTTTGAATTATTAAAGTGTCCAAAAATGAGGCCAAATTTTTTTTTTTAAAACATTGTTGGAGGATTTGAAAACGTTATTGAAAAGTTATTAATGTTCTCCAACCATTCGTTCGAAAATCGAGTTGTTACTAAAACCATAACTCTTTCCCTTAGATTTTCAAAACATTTGTGGGAACAAATAGTTTGATTCCAATTCCAATTGCTACCGTTCACTTCACCAAAAGGACTTGAACATTTTTCACAAAATAGTGCTCTTACATTCATTAAAAGTAGGGCATGCTTCAGAATAAATTAAGTTACATTGATGGTTCATCACTTTGGTAATCCTTCACACCTAACACAAACAATCAACTTAAACTAGATGCACCGTTTTCGTTTTCTTCTAATGAAGACCACCGGGTTCGACTCCCTTTCCTCTTCTGCCGATGCCTTTCCACCAGAGGATGATGCCATCTCGGTTGTTGTCTGTCCTTCGAAACATGGCTTGATTTCCACACCGAACAACTTTATAGGTTCTTGTTTGGCTCCATCCCGTGGTGGTGGTTCATTGCTATCGTATCCCCTTAGAGAGACGCTTCCCAAGCACGACCCCAGTGTCGTTCTGCTTAGTTTGTGTTCTGGATCCGTAATCAGCATCTCAGTGTATCCCATCCACGCCCATCCATAACGGGTGGGTTTCCAGCCGATTCCTCGACGACGCCATGTGGTAATCTCCAAGCGATGCTCCATCTGCCCGTTGAGATACCAGCAGCACCGATATGCCAACGAACAGGAGAGAGTAAACGATCCGGACGACGTAGCGTCGACGGTGTGGAATTACGGTAGGCATGATAATAGGACCACACGCACATACAATACAAACACACAGCACACATACAGAAAAACATTCAAGCATATTATCAATATCATTATTATTATCCTTATCATTGTTCCTTAGCTTCCCAAACTTATTGTCATTTCCTTTCTTTCATTCATATCTCTTTTCATGGGGGTTTCACCTACTTCTTCTCAATCTCTTCTCATTATCCACATCTCATAAACTTTTACTTCTCTTAATAATAAATCTTTTCTTATCACGTCTTATTGAATTACAACCATCGATGATCGGGGGAGTTAAAGTATCATCGAGGTACGCGTTTCCTTCGTAGTTAGCACTCATGTCTCAAGTCTACATCTCCTCGGCCATCCATCCACCTAGTCGGAAGCAAACAGGAGTACATGACCTTTACCGTGCAGGCACGACAGCTGTCTCATAACAATTGGTCCCAAACCAGGAGGACTACATCCTCAAATCATATCATATCAATTCATATATACACAAGGCACACTGTCTCACAGTGGCAATCAAGATGCCCCACTCCAGTCCCTCTCACTGTTCTAGATTTGCAATCTAGGGGGTACAGTACTGTTCTAGTGCGCATGCAGAACTTGCCACGACATTGGACCCAGTCCCTACCACGTTCGTACGCCACATGTGGAGTTCGTTCTGCCTAGAAAAGCACTCAAGACTTCTTTATGTTTCACCGTCATCGTCCTCCCCTAATGCAATCTCCTCCTAAGTATCCGCAGATACTTATGGTTCCTTCCTCTCCACTACTTCGGGTTAACTCTCATACCTCACCGCGTTCGCGCTGTTAATGTCTTTTAAAGTCTTTCAATTTAATTAACCTAATGGTCGGCCCATCCTTCGTGCATCCCTTCAATGAGTCCTGACCGCTATCTTTCAACACCACTTTTTCCTTTCGTAGGACAGAGCTGGAATTGCATCGACAACTTGCATTTCTTTTACAATCTTTCTCAAAAATCTTATTTCATAAACTTTCTCAAAAACATCAGTTTGTAAAGTTTTCTTAAAAATCTAGTTTCGTAGACTTTTTCAAAAATCCCTTTTTGAAAACCTTTTCAAAAATCTCTTTTCGTAAACTTTGTAAAAACCTCATTTTATAAACTTCCTTAAAAAAATCTCATTTCACAAAAGTCTCCAAAAATAATGTTTCACCATCTTTCTAAAAATATTGTTTCACAAACTCTTTTCATAATAATGTTTCAAAAAAAATAAAGTTTCACAAATCCTTTTTCCCAAAAAGAAGGTTTTTATAAAATCCTTTCAAAAATAATGTTTCATAGACTCTTTTTCAAGAATAACTTTTCGCAAATCTTTTCCCAAAAATCTCTTTTCGCAAACATTTTTCAAAAATCCATTTTACTGAGCGCTAATGGAGGAGCAAGCTCAACTCAACACTAGTCTCAATTGAAAACAAAATCAAAGCAGCTAAGCTCCACTCAATTCACATCACTCTTCCTCAGCTAAGCTCCACTCAATTCATATCTCTTTGTATCTTTTATTCTCATAACTTACTTACTTCTTTTTCATTATCAGGACGTAACAGACGCCCATCAGCAAGCCACTCATATTAATTAACAATTAAAACATTATCATACATAATTACACAATAAATAAAGCATGCTATATAACATCACACAATCATCACACACACAATAATGTGGTCTTTGTCTTCTTCGTATACGTGGCCACACAGGACAAACAATTGCCACTATACTACTGACTTAGAACCACTAAGTTCCGATCTTTGAGCTGATACGGAACGTCCTAATATATCACCTAACTACCACGGTGTCTTAGGAAAGCTTCTCTCTCACCTGAGATCCAGCGATTAAATGTGTACCGTCTCCTAGGATCCTTTTTGATGCCGGCTGCCCCAATTCCCTCGTCTTTAAGATTCCTCGTACTAAATAAAATTACGTTTCCGTTATAAACTTGTATTAAGAAAATCTTCTTCATATTGTAGACACATTTCATTCCATGTTGGAAAACTTAAAACGTAATCGTTTTCTCTCAAACAACTCTAATACTTTTCTAACACTTTATGTACTTTAAAACCATTTGAAAACATCATATAAAATAATTTAAATCATGTAGGTTAATTGCTAGTCCGTCGGGGACAACACCTTAACCACATTCAAAAACACCGAAAAATGCACCGTTTTCGATCCGGGTTTTTCTTAAATCAACTATTACTTGAAAACCACACTTTAATTTATATGAAAACGTTTTTAAACATAAGAAGCAAGTCCAAGTAATTCTGGACAGCAAGAATAGTTTCACAAAATTACTTTAATAAAGCTCCGAAAACGTTGTAAAAACATTCTTTGGTTTAAATAACGCTTTTACTCAAAATTAACACTTTAAAATTCACATTTTCATCATAAAACAAACTTTAGACAGGCATAGACACAATATAATTTCAAACAAATTGAACCAAATTATTTTAAAATCAATAAATTTCAATATTAACTACATATTCAATCATCTTTCAAGCATCACTCCACACACAACAACAAACAACACTTTACTAATTTATTAAAAGCATTTAAACAATTTAATCAATATCAAAGCAATTATGCAACTCACACATAATTCTTTTTTACAACATAAAACACTTAGGCATGCAAGTATTTATAAACCAAATTGAATCCAGTTTCAAACCAAACATATCTATATTTATTTTTCTTGCTTTAAACAACTTAAATCCTTCTCAAAAATCACCATGCACATTTTATTTCATGCAATTAAACTCCCTAAACCTATTTAAACTATGCAACCGAATGAAATCAAAGAAGGCAAATCAAACATCACAAATTTAAATCACATAATTCAACTTGATTTGTTTTAGGCATTTAAATTCCATTTTCTTTTAATTTTAACCGAATACACATGGGCACACACATACATTCAATCAACACAACACTCTTCCAAGATTAATTTAATTTATTTATTTCCTTTATTTCTAAATAAAGAGCCGATTAGAAAATGAATGTTCACTACACAATTTCAAGCAATTTATTTTAGCATGATTCCTCAAAACATACTCATTTCTTTTAAGTCATTTCATTGAAAAGGAATCCTAGTCTAGCTAACATGTGTTGGCCGAATATCATCATAATAAAGCAAGGTTTAATTTTCAAATATTCATCATGCATGCACAAAGAACATGGATCCAAGCAAAGATCATTTTTCAAGAACTTGTTTCCTTGTTTTCTTTGTAAAACCGTGAGGCCTAGTAGAAAAATTAAAATCTTTTATTCAAAACCAAATGCATGTTCCTAAATCTTATAGATCAAGCCATGAAATCAATCAATTGATACAACAAATGATGAAAATTGTTATGAGTTGAAAGAGGAACCAAAACCGTGACATGCAAAGAAGCTCGAGCAACTCTTTTGGTTCAAAAACACATGCATGCACCAAAGATCAAACTTTTCAAAGATCAACACAAGCTTAAAGCTTAGATCAAGTTCAAAATCACATTAAGGCATTTTCACTATTTAAATTAACTTTTCTAAACATAAAATTAGCATAAAATCACTTAGATCAAATTAAAAGCATCAAGGCCTAATTGTTCTACTCATGGCCGAATCACCTAGTTCTTGATTTGGTGGTTCATAAGTTCATTTATTCTTAAGAATCCAAGATCAAGATATAAAGAGGACATGCAAAGAAAAATAAGAATCATGAGGCCACAAAATCAACATGCATGGGAGAATCAATACAATATATGAATTTTAAACACAACTTCAAAAAAAAACCGTGATGAAGAAAACAACAAGTAAGAGATCAAAACTTTCCATCATCAACATTCAAGATCAAAGCATAAAAATAACATGCAAAACACTTAGACCTCAAGATCATTCAAAAATAGATACATGCATTCACAAAAATTAAATAAAGTCCATTAAAGAATCCTTTACAACACAAAATTATTCAATTAAAACTCTCTCTACCTTAATTCCTAACTTAAATCTTCAAATCTCCTCTTCTCCTCCTTTAGGGTTTGCTTCGGCCTCTCTTCTTCTAGGGTTGATGGGTGGTTTTCACCTTGATCTTTGATGAAGGATGTGGGTGAAGAAAGAAATCAAGGGTGTTTGGGCTAAGAATTTGGACTCCCACTCTTTTTCTCCTCTCTTCTCTTCACGGCTTTTCTCTTTTTCTCTCTATGTCTCAAGAGCTTGTTGGTGCTCTTGGGACTAGGTGTGTTTGTGGAAGAAATGAGATGAAGAAGGAAATGAACTAACTAGCCCACCTCACTCACTCACACACACGGCCTATATGGGCAAAGGCAAGGGGTGGAATTTTCCCTTTTTAGCCTCGGTTCAAGGTGTGGGATTACGGGCAATTCGGTCTAGTCATATTGTTGCATGGGAAGGGTCATATCATGGGGGAGACAAGGTGGAGAAAATGTCTCACCACCATCATCACACTCACCACCCTAATTTCCTACTTATTTTCCATTTTTATTTCACTCTCTTAATTCCTAAGAAATGCACTCTACTTGGTCTTCCTAGTCTTATGCTTGGCCGAACCACACACATATATACATCATACACACATCCATATTTCTTCATTTATTTAATCCTCATGTAATCCTAAGCATGTACACATACACATACACTTATCATACATATAAATACACACATACCTGCATCATACCTTACACATACACATATACGCACATACATATAAATACACATGCATTATATTCTTTTCAATAACTAAATTCTCATATATTCCTAAGCATACCTATACATACCAAAACCGTGTATATACACACATGTCTAGAAAATAATTCTTTTTCATCATAAAGTGACTCATACAAAGATCACAAACATTTTTATAAAAACATCAAGCATATAGATTTTTTTTCAAAAACTAAATTTCTAAATTTAGGACATTACTTTAGGAAATCATTTCCATAAAATCATTCATCATCTTGAAAACGTGAATTTAAGAAAATCATTTAAGAAAATACTCTTTCAAAACACTTTTCTCAAAAATAATTTCTTTAGTATTTTAAATTAATACGAGGAATTTGCGGGGTATTACATTCATAGTACTATGTATGTATTTATTAAGTCTTATTGGCCTGTTCTCCATGGTTAAACAGTATGGCTGGAAGAAGGGTTGGTAATGATGGACTGGCAGCCATTCTGGAGCATCTGTCACAGATGCAACAACAACAAGGGGAACAGATGGCAGCTGCTGCTACAGCAGTAGCAGCTCTGCAACCTCCTCCGCCAGCTCCAGTGGAGATTGACTGGATGGCACGATTTCGAAAAAATGAGCCGCCTCACTTTGAAGGTGGAAATGATCCGGATGGGGCCCAAAGATGGATACAAGAAATTGAAAAGATTCTCCGTCCCCTTCAACCACCAGTGGAGCAGCATGTCCGATTAGCAGAATTTATGCTGAACAATGAAGCAGAACATTGGTGGGATCAGCAAAGGAGAGGGCTGGAGGCAGCACATCCGGTGATTACTTGGGAGGTATTCAAGAATCGTTTCTTAGGGAAGTATTTCCCTGAAGATGTTCGGAGGGAAAAGGAGATTGCTTTTCTCCAATTGACACAAGGTTCCATGTCGGTTGGGGGACTATGCAGCTCGATTTGAAGATCTCATCCGCTTTTCTGGTAGTTATATAGATGCGGATGACCGTGATAAATGTATTAAGTTTGAAGCTGAACTCAGGGATGATATTCACCTTTCCTACGAGTATCACAACATTGATAATCTGTCACGATTGGTCAATATGGCGAGCACGTATGAAAAAGGTCTTAAGAGGAAGATGGCCAATGATAAAAGCAAGACCGCACAGAGAGTTGGTGGTCCTATGAGGGGCAAGGGTTCAGTGCAGCGACCAGGTCCCTATCCTCAGCCTAGACCAGGCTCAATATGGAGTGCTCCTGGTCCTATTCCGCCTTGTCCTCATTGTGGCAGACAACACACGGGATTATGTTGGAATTTGAACCAGAACCAGCCAAATGTCACTTGTTTCAAGTGTGGGCAGCCAGGTCATATTGTTGCTAATTTCCCAAAGAACGCAGTAAAGAAGGAAGCGAATGTGGCGGGGGCACAAAGGGTTGGTGATGGTCAGCCACTACAGCAAGGAAAGGTGTATACTCTTGATGGAGAAGAAGTTACTGATGTTGATGAGTTGATCCGAGGTATTGGTCAAGTTAATGAATTGCCTTGCGGTATTCTTTTTGACTGTGGTGCTACGCATTCTTTTATTTTTGTCAATTGTATGGAGAAGTTAAAACTGTCTGTAGTCGAGATGCCTAAGTTGTTTGTATCTACCCCTACAAATTTCGCTGTGGTCACATCTTTGATGTGTTTGGATTGCCCACTTCGAGTTTTGGAGCGGGAATTCAAAGTAAATTTAATATGTTTGCCCTTGACCAAGATTGATATCATTTTAGGCATGGACTGGATGTCCCAGCACCGTGTCCTACTTGATTGCAGTCAGAAGTCAGTAATCTTTTGTAAAATCTCGGTGTCGGCCATGGATGTTGATGAAGCATCAGACATAAGTGGAATTCCAGTGGTTTGTGAGTTTCCGGAAATCTTTCCTGCTGAGATTCCCGGACTACCTCCTGTTAGAGAAGTGGAGTTCGACATTGATCTTATGCCTGGTGTCGGCCCGATATCTAAAGCACCCTATAGAATGGCACCTCCAGAGTTAGAAGAGTTGAAGAAACAGTTGGAGGAGCTTTTGGCTAAGGGGTTCATCAGGCCAAGTGTTTCGCCTTGGGGAGCTCCGATTCTCTTTGTCAAAAAGAAGAATGAAAGTGTCTGTATGTGCACTGATTACCGACAATTAAATGCGGTGACAGTGACAAATAAATATCCACTCCCTCGTATCGATGATTTGTTGGATCAACTTAGGGGAGCAGCAGTTTTCTCAAAAATCGACCTCCGATCTAGATATCATCAGATTCGTATCCGAGAGGAGGACATTCCTAAAACTGCTTTTAGAACCCGGTATGGGCATTTTGAATATGTGGTGATGCCTTTTGGTCTCACGAATGCTCCTGCAATCTTTATGGATTATATTAAGCAGGATTTTTAGGCCGTATTTGGACTCATTCGTCATAGTGTTTATTGACGACATTCTCATTTATTCTAAGAATCCTAAAGAGCATGAGGAACATTTGAGAATAGTGCTTCAGGTTCTCAAAGACAAGCATCTTTATGCAAAGTTCTCTAAATGTAGTTTCTGGTTGGACGAAGTCCATTTTTTGGGGCATGTAATTTCTGAGAAGGGTGTTGCTGTAGACCCTTCTAAGGTGGAAGCGGTGTTAAAGTGGGAGAGGCTCAAGTCCATTACCGAGAACAGAAGTTTCCTTGGTATGGCTGGATATTACCGCAGGTTTATTGAAGGTTTTTCTAAGATGGATCTTCCTTTAACTATTCTTACTCGAAAAGGTGTTCCGTATGTATGGTCCCCAGAATGTGAGAATAGTTTTCAAGAACTGAAAAGGCGATTGACTACTTCCCCGGTGTTGATTTTGTCGGATCCTACTCAATCCTTTGAAGTATATTGTGATGCTTCAAAGAAAGGGTTGGGGTGTGTGTTAATGCAACAATGGAAGGTCATAGCCTATGCATCCAGGTAGTTGAGGCAGCACGAGCAGAATTATCCCACTCATGATTTAGAGTTGGCAGCAGTTGTCTTTGCATTGAAAATCTGGAGACATTATTTGTATGGTTCAAGGTTTGAAGTCTTCAGCGATCATAAAAGTCTCCGCTATCTCTTCGATCAGAAAGAATTGAATATGAGACAGAGGAGATGGATGGAATTTCTGAAAGATTACGATTTCAATCTTCAATACCATCCGGCCAAAGCTAATGTTGTGGCTGATGCTCTAAGCCGCAGGACTTTGCATGTGAGCAATTTGATGGTAAAGGAGATGCAGCACAGGAATTCAGTGATCTCAATCTGAACATGCAAGTAAAAGAGAAGAGCATTGTTTTGGAGATGTTGCAAGTTACCAATGAGTTGATTAGTTTTATCAAAGAAAGGCAAGCTGAGGATTTGGAACTCCAGAAGTTGCTGGAAGGAGCATCGGGCAAAGAAGATCCCGATTTCATAAAGGGTCCTGATGGTATCATTCGGTTTAGAGGTCGGATATGTGTTCCGATGGATTTTGAAGTTAGAAGAGATATACTAGTGAAAGCTCATCGGACAAAAATGAATTTTCATCCGGGTGCAACAAAGATGTATCAGGATCTGAAGAAGCTTTATTGGTGGCCAAAGCTGAAAACTGATGTAGCAGACCATGTATCTCATTGCTTGACCTGCCAGAAAGTTAAGATTGAGCACCAGAAGCCAGGTGGTCCGTTGCGATCACTTGATGTTCCAGAATGGAAATGGGATAGCATTGCCATGGACTTTGTGTCCGGTTTACCCAGAACCGCTGCAGGGTGTGATGCTGTTTGGGTTATAGTTGATCGTTTGACAAAGTGTGCTCACTTTATCCCAATGAATATGAAGTACAGCTTAGAAAAGATGACTCAGTTGTATATTCGGGACAGTGAAGCTTCATGGTGTGCCCTCTAGTATAGTATCCGATCGTGATCCTAGATTCCTATCTAGATTTTGGCAGAGTATCCAGCAGGCCTTGGGCACTAAGCTGAAATTTAGTACGGCTTGTAACACCCTATAATTAATTACCCTTAATTCCCCTTATATTAAAAATATGAACTTAAAAATTCATTTTTAAATTATAAAAATCAACCGTCAAACGGACGGAGTTTCGTTTGTTTTTTGGACTTTTCTAAATTTTCAACCTGATAAACTCATGTATATAATATCAACAATAGCCAGTAGGGCTCAAATATAAATATATGCATCACATAGTTGCCCCATGGGCTCAAGTGTAAATCATCAACATCAGTATGTCAGTGTACCAGCAGAAATGCAAAATATGTGAATCAAGAGACCATAACAGCAACTATGCCCAAAAAGGAATCATAAACCATGCACAAAAGAAACTAATCCTAAGCCTCTCTCAAAAGCATATACAGCCCATATACATCAAATGAATACAGAGGCTTAGGCCAAAATAAATATATCTGAAACCCAACCCTACTCTCCCTGTGAGGGAGAGTAATCCTGCTCGGCCGATCCTGGTGTATACTCCAACTCAGTACCTGAAAAATGGTAAGGAGGTGAGTATTACACAATAAAATAGGGAAGCAGTTTCTATCATGCTATACTGAACCACCAGGCCAAACACATATAATCATATAGTGCATATACACCAGTTAAGCATTCCCAAAATAATTCCATTATTTTAATGTCCATAATAAGATTAGTTCTTTCATGGTTTTTAAATATCATTATTTCACACATCTCCCCCAAAATATACAAGTTGACACAGTTTTCCATCACATGAGTTTAACATCACAATTCTTTCCTTGCACCATTCATAGTTCATTTTCCATACATAATTTTCCATTTGATTATCACATATGACTTTCTCATCAAGTTTTCGATTCTCCATGAATCTCTCTTCTCTTTTCATACACTTTAATATTCTCATATCATTGAAGATTGATTCACGTGGATCCATCATTGTGTACAGTCCCACAACCCGGACAACGTCTTACAGCTGCGCCCTATGGCGTCTTACGCGATCTATGCGTACAGTCCCACAACCCGGACAACGCCTTACAAGATCTGGATCACACAAGTCTACGCGTACAGTCCCACAATCCGGACAACGTCTTACAAGACATTAAATCAAACCAGTCGATGCGTACAGTCCCACAACCCGGACAACGTCTTACACGACATTAAATCAAACCAGTCGATGCGTACAGTCCCACAACCCGGACAACGTCTTACACGACATCAAATCAAATCGGTCGATGCGTACAGTCCCACAACCCGGACAACGTCTTACACGACCTCATACCGAACCAGTCGATGCGTACAGTCCCACAACCCGGACAACGTCTTACACGACTTGATTCACACCAGTCTAAGCGTACAGTCCCACAAACCGGACAACGTCTTACAAGACATGGTTCACACATTCTTTGTTCATTAAGTCCTTAAATTTCCTTTTTAATTTTACCACTTGTAATCATTCTCATAAATTTATCAATTTAAACCTCTAATTATATTTTCAAAGTTCCAAGAGTCATTTATATCAATTCCCTACATCATATTATTATCATTCATCAATTCTAGGGATCAACATAATTTAACAAAATAACAACCACATAGCCAAACATCATAGTCACATTTAGGCACAACATAACAACTTCAACATACTCTTTATACTTAGTCACACTTTAATTTAATATTAACTATCCTAGAGTTCTTAATCCTATTAACAAATATCTCCTAACAATCCAATATAAACACAATATAACCTACCCCCTAGAATATGGTAACACAAACCTCCTTACCTCAATCCAAGACAAATTGGGACAAACCTTCCAAGCCCTAGTTCCTAAGTTCCAAATCAAAAGCTCCAAGGATTGAGTGGAAGGAGAGAGATTCTTGACCTCCATGAAACAATAGAGCATAAATGAGTCATGAATTTGTTAAACCCATTACATGAAATTCGCATATCCATGGGAGGGAGGAGAGAGAAAATTCGTGTGAGCCCTAGAGAGAGAAAAAGAGTGGAAACTTACCAATAGGGATGGATGATGATGGTCAATAAGTGTTGAGCTTGAGGAAGGTGAAAACAAAGCTTGACCTTGGTGGGGAAGAAGGGGGTTTCGAATGGGAGGAGGAGAGAGATGAGGGAGTTGTTTTTGTTGAGGGTGGATGGAAGAATGAAGAAGAATGAAGGTGGAGGTGAGTATATGAGAGAGGGAAGGCATTTTGGGTGGCTGAGATTAGAGGAACCATGGGAAGATTCCCATCAAATGGTCTAGATCGCGACTTGAGAATATCAGATACGGCCATTTTCGCTTGAGCGAGAACCTACTCGCTTGAGCGAACTTCGTCCAGTAAGTTTGGGTTTTGCTCAAGCCGTTTTCGCTTAAGCGAGAGCATTTCGATTAAGCGAACCAAACTCTCGCTTGAGCGAGCCAGTTTCGCTTGAGCGAAATTAACTCAGTAACTCAGGGTCTGATGGATTACTTTTTCGCTTAAGCGAGGGAGATTTCGCTTGAGCGAAATCCCACAAACCTGCATTTCCAACTTCCAGCTCCTACAACATCTTTTCTACCCATTGGATCTTCCCCAAATTTTGGGACATTTAACTACACATATCCTATTTTAAATCCAACGGTGGAATTTATGTTTTAAGCTACCAATCTTGTTATTCTAATCTCCTAAATTCCTATGTTTTAAACCTAAGGTTGCATGCTCAATTGGCTAAGTTTCTAACTTATGCCCTCAATTCTTCTACCCTAGGATTATCACAACATAGATTACACTATAAATTAAGTTTGGGATGTTACAATCCTCTCCCACTTACCCGAATTTCATCCTCGAAATTTAGTTGTCCTCGAACAAGTGTGGATGAGATTGTCTGATCTTGCTTTCTAGCTCCCAAGTAGCCTCCTCCACATGGTTCCTGCTCCAAATGACTTTTACCAAGCTGATCTCCTTGCCTCTTAATTGTCTCACCTGCCTGTCTTCAATCCTCACTGGCAACACCTCAAAAGTCAAATTCTCCTTCGAAGGCAAATCGTCCAATGTGACCACATGAGTAGGATCATGAATGTATTTTCTTAGCTGTGAAACATGGAATACATCATGAAGCCTAGCTAAGTGAGGGGGCATAGCAATTCTGTAAGCTACCAGACCAACCTTCTTCAAGATCTCATAAGGTCCAACAAACCTAGGAGTTACTTTCTTGGACCTAATTGCTCTACCAATCCCAGTGACCGGAGACACTCTTAGAAACACATGATCCCCAACATTAAATTCCAAGGGTCTCCTACGCCTATCAACATAATTCTTCTGGCGATCCCGGGATGTTTTCATCTTGTTCTTGATCATTGTGATCTTCTCAGTTGTTTCTTTCACAATATCAGGACCTGTCAACAGATTCTCTCCTATTTGGAACCAACACAGAGGCGTCCTGCACTTTCTGCCATAGAGAGCCTCAAATGGTGCCATGCCAATACTGGAGTGAAAGCTGTTATTATAAGTGAACTCCATCAACGGTAGTAACTGCTCCCAATTACCAGCCTGCTCAAGAACACATGCTCTCAACAGGTCCTCCAATGTCTGGATAGTACGCTCAGATTGTCCGTCTGTCTGCGGATGATAAGCCGTACTGAATTTCAGCTTAGTACCCAATGCCTCCTGAAGACTCTGCCAAAATCTAGACAGAAATCTCGGATCACGATCGGATACAATACTGGTAGGAACACCATGTAGTTTCACTATGTCCCTGATATACAACTGAGTCAACTTCTCCAGAGTGTACTTCTTGTGAATCGGAATAAAGTGGGCACACTTTGTGAGACGGTCCACAACCACCCAAACTGCATCACATCCTGCAGCAGTCCTAGGTAGACCTGTCACAAAATCCATAGCTATACTATCCCACTTCCACTCCGGTATATCAAGTGATCGCAATGGACCACCAGGCTTTTGATGCTCAATCTTAACTTTCTGGCAAGTAAGACAATGAGATACATGATCTGCTACATCGATTTTCAACTTTGGCCACCAATAAATCTTTTTCAGATCTTGGTACATTTTTGTTGCACCAGGATGAAAATTCATTTTGGTTCGATGTGCTTCCCACAGGATATCCCTTCTGATCTCGAAGTCCATGGGAACACATATCCGACCCCTAAATCGGATAATGCCATCTGAACCTTTCACAAAATCGGGCTCTTCATTGCCCGATGCCCCTTCCAACAACTTCTGTAATTCTACATCATCAGTTTGTCTCTCTCTAATAAGGCCAATCAAGTCATTAGTAACCTGCAGCATTTCTAGAACAATGCTCTTCTCTTTCACTTGCATGTTCAAATTGAGGTCACTGAACTCTTGGATTAGCTGCATCTCCTTCACCATCAAATTGCTGACATGCAAAGTCTTGCGACTTAGTGCATCAGCCACTACATTTGCTTTTCCCGGATGGTACTGGAGATTGAAATCATAGTCCTTCAGAAACTCCATCCACCTCCTCTGTCTCATATTCAACTCTTTTTGATCAAAAAGATAGCGAAGGCTTTTATGATCACTAAAGACTTCAAATTTTGAACCATACAGATAGTGCCTCCAGATTTTCAAAGCAAAAACTACTGCTGCCAACTCAAAATCATGAGTTGGATAGTTCTGCTCATGCTATCTCAACTGCCTGGATGCATAGGCTATGACTTGTCCTTTCTGCATCAGCACACAACCCAACCCTTGTTTTGAAGCATCACAATACACTACGAAGGATTGAGTCGGATCCGGCAAGATCAACACCGGGGAACTAGTCAATCGCCTCTTCAACTCCTGGAAACTCTCTTCAAATTCTGGGGACCATTCAAATGGAACACCCTTCCGCGTAAGAGTAGTCAGAGGAAGGGCTAGCTTAGAAAACCCTTCAATGAACCTCCTATAATAACCAGCCATACCAAGGAAACTTCTGATATCTGTGATGGACTTGGGTCTCTCCCACTTAAGCACCGCTTCCACCTTAGAAGGGTCAACCACAACTCCTTTCTCAGAAATCACATGCCCCAGAAAATACACTTCCTTCAACCAGAAACTACATTTAGAAAACTTGGCATAGAGATGTTTGTCTTTGAGAACTTGGAGCACCGTTCTCAAATGATCTTCATGCTCCTTCTGGCTCTTGGAATAGATAAGAATGTCATCAATGAACACAATGACAAATGAGTCTAAGTATGGCCTGAAGATCCTGTTCATGTAATCCATGAAGATAGCAGGTGCATTCGTGAGACCGAAAGGCATCACCACATATTCAAAATGCCCATACCGAGATCTAAAAGCAATTTTAGGAATGTCCTCCTCTCGGATACGGATTTGATGGTATCCAGATCGGAGGTCAAGTTTTGAGAAAACTGCAGCTCCCCTAAGCTGATCCAACAAATCATCAATGCGTGGGAGCGGATATTTATTCTTCACCGTCACTGCATTCAACTGATGGTAATCAGTGCACATGCGAACACTTCCATCCTTCTTTTTAACAAAGAGGATAGGAGCCCCCCATGGGGAAACACTCGGTCTTATGAACCCTTTCGCCAAAAGCTCCTCTAACTACTTCTTCAACTCTTCCAACTCTGGAGGGGCCATTCTGTAAGGCGCTTTAGATATCGGGCCGGCACCAGGCATAAGATCAATGCCAAATTCTACTTCTCTGGCTGGAGGCAATCTAGGAATTTCAGCTGGAAAAACATCCGGGAACTCACAAACCACTGAGATTTTGCTAATATCCGATGCTTCCTCATCATCCATGGCCGACACAGAGACTTGACAGAAAATTACTGACTTCTGGCTACAATCAAGAAGGACACGGTTCTGGGACATCCAGTCCATTCCTAGAATGATATCCAGCTTGGTTAAGGGCAAACATATCAAGTTCACTTTGAATTCCCGCTCCAATACTCGAAGAGGGCAATCCAAGCAAATCAAAGATGTAACCACAGTTGAATTTGTAGGGGTAGAAACAGACAATTTAAAAGGCATCTCAACAGCAGATAACTTTAGTCTTTCCATGCAATTGACAGAAATAAAAGAGTGTGTAGCTCCACAGTCAAATAGAATACCACATGCAATATCATTTATATGACCAATACCTCGAATCAGCTCATCAGCCTCTGTCACCTCCTCTCCATCAAGAGTGTACACCTTCCCTTTCTGAAGTGGGCGGCCATCAGCAATCCTCTGCTCCCTAGTCACATTTGCTTCCTTCTTAACTGCATTCTGCGAGCAATTAGAAACAATATGGCCTGGCTGCCCACACCTAAAACAGGTGACTCTAGGCTGATTCTGGATCATACTCCAGCATACACCCCTATGAGGCTTGCCACACTGAGGACAAGGCGGAATAGGACCAGGTGAACTCCCCATAGGGCCTGCATAGGGACCTGGTCGCTGCACCGCTCCCTTGCCCCTCATAGGACCACCACTTTTCTGTACAGTTTTGCTTTTATCTCCTGCCATCTTCCTCTTAAGCCCCTTCTCATAAGTGCTCGCCATGTTGACCAAACGGGCCAAGTTGTCAATATTGTGATACTCACAAGAGAGGCGAATATCAGTCCTGAGTCCAGACTCAAACTTGACGCATTTGCCGCGCTCACTAGCATCCCGATAGTCAGAGAATCGGATGAGATCTTCAAATCTAGCTGCATAATCCCCAACTGACATAGAGCCCTGAGTCAATTGAAGAAATGCAATCTCCTTCTCCCTTCTCACATCTTCAGGGAAATACTTCCCTAGAAAAAGACCCTTGAATTCTTCCCAAGGAACCACCGGATTGGCTGCCTCCAATCCCCTCCTCTGCTGGTCCCACCAATGCTCAGCCTCATTGGTTAGCATAAATTCCGCCAGACGCACATGCTGCTCCATGGGTGGGTGAATAGAGCGGAGGATCTTCTCGATCTCCTGAATCCATCTCTGGGCTCCATCAGGGTCATTTCCACCCTCAAAGCGAGGTGGATCATTCTTGCGGAACCTAGCCATCCAGTCCACCTCTACTAGAGCTGGTTGCATAGCTGCTGCAGCTGCTGTGGCTGCTGCGGCTGCGGCAGCTGCCATCTGCTCTCCTTGCTGCTGCTGTATCTGTGACAGATGCTCCAGAATGGCTGCAAGCCCATCATTAGCAGCCCTCCTTCCCGCCATACTGCTTAGCCAAAGAGAGCAGAAAAAGAATACTTAAAATACTTAATGTATACATAGTACTATAATCATACTACTAATTTCCAAAACTTTTACTATGAGCATTCATTACTCGCTAGGTGAGTAATCGTGTGGAGTTTGCATAACTCCAAGGCCGAGGAGAAACTGCTCTGATACCATAAATGTAACACCCTATAATTAATTACCCTTAATTCCCCTTATATTAAAAATATGAACTTAAAAATTCATTTTTAAATTATAAAAATCAACCGTCAAACGGACGGAGTTTCGTTTGTTTTTCGGACTTTTCTAAATTTTCAACCTGATAAACTCATGTATATAATATCAACAATAGCCAGAAGGGCTCAAATATAAATATATGCATCACATAGTTGCCCCATGGGCTCAAGTGTAAATCATCAGCATCAGTATGTCAGTGTACCAGCAGAAATGCAAAATATGTGAATCAAGAGACCATAACAGCAACTATGCCCAAAAAGGAATCATAAACCATGCACAAAAGAAACTAATCCTAAGCCTCTCTCAAAAGCATATACAGCCCATATACATCAAATGAATACAGAGGCTTAGGCCAAAATAAATATATGTGAAACCCAACCTTACTCTCCCTGTGAGGGAGAGTAATCCTGCTCGGCCGATCCTGGTGTATACTCCAACTCAGTACCTGAAAAATGGTAAGGAGGTGAGTATTACACAATAAAATAGGGAAGCAGTTTCTATCATGCTATACTGAACCACCAGGCCAAACACATATAATCATATAGTGCATATACACCAGTTAAGCATTCCCAAAATAATTCCATTATTTTAATGTCCATAATAAGATTAGTTCTTTCATGGTTTTTAAATATCATTATTTCACACATCTCCCCCAAAATATACAAGTTGACACAGTTTTCCATCACATGAGTTTAACATCACAATTCTTTCCTTGCACCATTCATAGTTCATTTTCCATACATAATTTTCCATTTGATTATCACATATGACTTTCTCATCAAGTCTTTCGATTCTCCATTAATCTCTCTTCTCTTTTCATACACTTTAATTTTCTCATATCATTGAAGATTGATTCACGTGGATCCATCATTGCGTACAGTCCCACAACCCGGACAACGTCTTACAGCTGCGCCCTATGGCGTCTTACGCGATCTATGCGTACAATCCCACAACCCGGACAACGCCTCACAAGATCTGGATCGCACAAGTCTACGCGTACAGTCCCACAACCCGGACAACGTCTTACAAGACATTAAATCAAACCAGTCGATGCGTACAGTCCCACAACCCGGACAACGTCTTACACGACATTAAATCAAACCAGTCGATGCGTACAGTCCCACAACCCGGACAACGTCTTACACGACATCAAATCAAATCGGTCGATGCGTACAGTCCCACAACCCGGACAACGTCTTACACGACCTCATACCGAACCAGTCGATGCGTACAGTCCCACAACCCGGACAACGTCTTACACGACTTGATTCACACCAGTCTAAGCGTACAGTCCCACAACCCGGACAACGTCTTACAAGACATGGTTCACACATTCTTTGTTCATTAAGTCCTTAAATTTCCTTTTTAATTTTACCACTTGTAATCATTCTCATAAATTTATCAATTTAAACCTCTAATTATATTTTCAAAGTTCCAAGAGTCATTTATATCAATTCCCTACATCATATTATTATCATTCATCAATTCTAGGGATCAACATAATTTAACAAAATAACAACCACATAGCCAAACATCATAGTCACATTTAGGCACAACATAACAACTTCAACATACTCTTTATACTTAGTCACACTTTAATTTAATATTAACTATCCTAGAGTTCTTAATCCTATTAACAAATATCTCCTAACAATCCAATATAAACACAATATAACCTACCCCCTAGAATATGGTAACACAAACCTCCTTACCTCAATCCAAGACAAATGGGGACAAACCTTCCAAGTCCTAGTTCCTAAGTTCCAAATCAAAAGCTCCAAGGATTGAGTGGAAGGAGAGAGATTCTTGACCTCCATGAAACAATAGAGCATAAATGAGTCATGAATTTGTTAAACCCATTACATGAAATTCGTATATCCATGGGAGGGAGGAGAGAGAAAATTTGTGTGAGCCCTAGAGAGAGAAAAAGAGTGGAAACTTACCAATAGGGATGGATGATGATGGTCAATAAGTGTTGAGCTTGAGGAAGGTGAAAACAAAGCTTGACCTTGGTGGGGAAGAAGGGGGTTTCGAATGGGAGGAGGAGAGAGATGGGGGAGTTGTTTTTGTTGAGGGTGGATGGAAGAATGAAGAAGAATGAAGGTGGAGGTGAGTATATGAGAGAGGGAAGGCATTTTGGGTGGCTGAGATTAGAGGAACCATGGGAAGATTCCCATCAAACGGTCTAGATCGCGACTTGAGAATATCAGATACGGCCATTTTCGCTTGAGCGAGAACCTACTCGCTTGAGCCAACTTCGTCCAGTAAGTTTGGGTTTTGCTCGAGCCGTTTTCGCTTAAGCGAGAGCATTTCGCTTAAGCGAACCAAACTCTCGCTTGAGCGAGCCAGTTTCGCTTGAGCGAAATTAACTCAGTAACTCAGGGTCTGATGGATTACTGTTTCGCTTAAGCGAGGGAGATTTCGCTTGAGCAAAATCCCACAGACCTGCATTTCCAACTTCCAGCTCCTACAACTTCTTTTCTACCCGTTGGATCTTCCCCAAATTTTGGGACATTTAACTACACATATCCTATTTTAAATCCAACGGTGGAATTTATGTTTTAAGCTACCAATCTTGTTATTCTAATCTCCTAAATTCCTATGTTTTAAACCTAAGGTTGCATGCTCAATTGGATAAGTTTCTAACTTATGCCCTCAATTCTTCTACCCTAGGATCATCACAACATAGATTACACTATAAATTAAGTTTGGGATGTTACACGGCTTACCTTCCGCAAACTAATGGGCAATCTGAGCGTACTATTCAGACACTAGATGATTTGTTGAGAGCATGTGTGCTGGAATAGACAGGAAGCTGGGAGCAGTTATTACCGCTAATAGAGTTCACTTACAATAATAGCTTCCACTCCAGTATCGGAATGACACCATTTGAGGCACTCTACGACAGGAAATGTAGGACAACTCTTTGTTGGTTCCAAATAGGTGAGAATTTGTTGACGGGCCTAGATCTTGTGAAGGAAACTACTGAGAATATTACAATGATTAAGAACAAAATGAAAACTTCTCAAGATCGCCAGAAGAATTATGCAGATAGGCGTAGGAGACCTCTAGAATTCGATGTTGGAGATCATGTCTTCCTAAGAGTGTCCCCTACCACAGGAATTGGTCAAGCGATTAAGTCCAAGAAGCTTACTCCTAGGTTCGTTGGACCTTATGAAATTTTGGAGAAGGTTGGCCCAGTAGCATACAGAATTGCTTTACCTCCACATTTAGCCAAGCTTCATGATGTATTCCATGTCTCACAATTAAAGAAATAAATCCATGATCCTTCGCATGTGGTCACTTTGGATGATCTGCCCTTGAAGGAAAATATGACCTGTTGGTTTTGGCCTAAAAATCTCGTGGAGGGGGGGGGGTGAATCGAGTTTTATTAATGTATTGTGAAATCCTTTACAAATTAAAAAATGTTTTGAGATGGAGAGATTAAGTGTTTGAAACGGATCGCGAAACAATAGATAAAATAAATTGAGTAGCGCGGAAACGTAAATAATTGAAATATGCGGAAAAATAGAGAGATAGGGATAGAAAAGCTTGCACCGGTGAATTTTATACTGGTTCAGCCTTCCCGTCGAAAGGCCTAGTCCAGTCCCCAAGCGACCCGCTTGAGAGTTCTATAATCATCAATAGAGCCGCACCCTATTACACCCAAGAGCACCCCGCACACTACTAGGAACCTCCGTTCGCTAGGGGCCTCAAATCACACAACAGGGTTTCTCGCCCTACGACGTATCAAACGTCCACTAAGGGATTCTCTCCGTAACCACTAAGGTTCAAACACAATGATAATAAGAGTGATTACAATTGCAATGTGTGTTCTCAACAACACGGATACAACAATATGCTCTTATGATAATGAAGTGCTTTTTCTCTAAGGGTTACTCAGCCAATAAGGTTTTTGTTCTTCCAAAAGAATGAACGTGAAAACCAGAAGATTAGAGAAGAAGAAGAGAGAACGTGTGATCAGAAAAGATGTCAGATAAAAAATTGAATGATCAACTGAATGTTGGAGTGAGTTTGTTTCTAAAATAGAAAACGTTTTTGAATCAAAAAGATTTTATTCAATAAATCAAAATCACTTTTAAATCAAATTAGAATAAAATAAGATTTTGAAATAAGTTTTAAAATCAAAACTAAATCAAAACGATTTACGAAATAAAATAAAGATTTGATTCTTAAAACGAAAAAGGAAATAATTCAAATTTAAAATTATTTTCGAATTTTATAAAATAAATCAGAATCTTTTATATAAAAAACAAATCAGGAAATAATCAAAATGATTCTGACACGTTTTTCAATAAAACTTGAAGTAATCGATTACTTTCTGAAGGTAATCGATTATTCCAAAAATAGAAATTCTTAAATTCATTTGAAAAACAAGTAATCGATTAGACCAACAATGATTAATCAATTACACCACACCTGTTCAATATGTGATGCAACTCATTTAATCGATTACACTGAACAATTAATCGATTATTGAGCCTCTGTTATGCATATGATGCAACATCATGTAATCGATTACTACAGAGCCTGTAATCGATTACTAAGCCTCTGAAAAATATATGATGCAACAATTATAATCGAGTACTTGAGCTAGGTAATCGATTACTCTCATAAGAAAGTAATTGATTAACAAGATTCATTTAATCGATTACAACCTCTCTGATTTTTCTATGATGCAACAAAGTTAATCGATTATCTTGAGCAGCTAATCGATTACTCTCTCTTGCATACATAAAAATATACAGAGTTTTGTAACATCAAGTATTTTCTCAAAAACTAAGATAGAAAACAACTTTTCATGAAAAACACATTTTCTTCATCTCTCTTTTAAAATGAAAAACTTATTGGCTTTTGTAAACTCGTAAAGAATAGAAACTCCATTACCTTACAAATGATCTAAGGAAAAAGGATTCTAATCTATTCCTTGCTTGACTCTTCATTCTTGATCATGAAGGGAACTTGTGAGATTGAACTTGAGTTGGTTTGTTATCATCAAAACATCATCTTGAAATATACTTGAAGTCCATAAGAGAGTTTTAAGCATGTCTTCCAACACTAGCTTGACTTCCAACATGACCTTCGAATTATTGTCTATGAGAATTGAAGACAGGCAAGTGAGATGGTTGAGAGGCAAGGTGATCATCTTGGTGAAATTTGTATGGAGCAGAAACAATGTAGAGGAGGCTACCTGGGAATTAGAAAGCAAGATCAGGCAGTCTTTTCCGCAGTTGTTTGAAGAAAGCTGAATTTCGAGGACGAAATTCGGCTAAGTGGGAGAGGATTGTAACATCCTCAATTTAAATTTGATTATAATTGTGAAATTATGCAAGTGATTATGTGGATCGTCAAGTTAGGGAGAGGTTATGAGTAGTAAATCAAGCTTGAAAGAGTATAGGAGCCTAAGGAAATGAATTGGAGTTAGAAAACCATCAAAGTGGAATTTTTCATAGAGTAATCGATTACCTTGTAAGGTAGTAATCGATTACAAGGCCTCTGGTGAAAAAACTCAAAAGTTGCAGCATTGGTAATCGATTAACTCTTGGAAGTAATTGATTACCTTGTGTTTTTGTGAAGTAATCGATTACTTTTCAGTGAAGTAATCGATTACTTGTCCTCTGCTGAATGTACTAGGAATGTTGCATCAAAGGAGTAATCGATTACTGTGGGCATGTAATCGATTACCCTTGTAAAAATCTGGAAAAAAAATATAGTGTGGGGGCCTCCTAACTCGTGGCTTAGTGGATAAGGGAGCAACCACAGCCACACACTTAACTTTTAGCCTTGTTGATAAAAGAAGAAGAAAAAAAAATAGAAACACAACAACACAACACAAAGAACAAACTCTCTTTCTCTCTCTCTTCTTCATCTCCCATTCGACTCCTCTCTCCTCCTCCCTTAGGGTTTCATTCTTCTTCTACAATCAACCAAGATCAAGTGGCTCTCTCCATCTTCATCAACAAATCTCTTCCCTCTTAACTCCAAGTAAGTGTATAAGCCATGGATTTCTTCTCTTTCTCTCCATAAAATTTGAATCTCCCTTTCTCTCTCTTCCTTCCATGGTGGATTTCAACTCTAGGCCATGGAAGCTTCTCTATTTCTTGAATCTTAGCAAGAAACCAAGGCATAAATGATAACTCCTCCTTTTATGACTCTTAAAATAGGTTCCTCCCTCTTCCTTGGATTTTAGCTTTATGGTGGCAAGCTCTAAGTTTAGAGCAAGTGAAATCACCTTATCTCTAAGTGTTTGAGGTAAGGGGGTGTGTGTTACCATATTCTAAGGGGTAGTTTGTATTATGTATATAATGGGTGACAAGAGTTATGTGTTAGGTTAAGTTAAAACCATAGGATAGTAAATATGTTAGAAAATAGAGATTTATTATTTTGTGTATGACTATGAAGATTGATTCTTGAATGTGTGGTTTGGTATTTTTGCAAATCATGTTGGAAATTATAATTATAAAAGGATAAAGAATATAATGGTTTCATGTAGTTGGATGCAAGATGAAAACATTGTAATTATGTCTCAAAAGATTAAAGGAAAATTAACTGGATGAACCAGATCTTGTAAGACGTTGTCCGGGTTGTGGGACTGTACGCATAGACTGGTGTGACTTAAGTCGTGTAAGACGTTGTCTGGGTTGTGGGACTGTATGCATCGACTGGTTTGATTTGAGGTCTTGTAAGACGTTGTCCGGGTTGTGGGACTGTACGCATAGACTGGTTTGATTTGATGTCTTGTAAGACGTTGTCCGGGTTGTGGAACTGTACGCATAGACTAGTGTGATCCAGATCTTGTAAGACTTTGTCCGGGTTTTGGGACTGCACGCATAGATCGCGTAAGACGCATACGGTGCACAACTGTAAGACGTTGTCCAGGTTGTGGGACTGTATGCAATGATGGATCCACGTGAATAATCTCCCAAAATTTATGATAAACTCAAAGGATATGGAATGAGAAAAGAAACTATGACGTCAAGAGAATAGATGAAAAAGACTTAAGTGTGAATTAAACGGAAAATGCATGAATTAAAAGAGTTGTAGAATGGTGCATAGAAAGAGTTGTTATTAATGTGAATGTAACGGAACTTGAATGGGCATGAATATTTGATTGTGTGGCATACATGACTAAATGTGATTGGCTTGGTAGTTCATTATAGCATAGTAGAAACTTCTTTCCCTATTTTATTGTGTAATGCTCACCTCCTTACCATTTTTCAGGTACTGAGTTGGAGCATACACCAAGTTTGGCCGAGCAGGATTACTCTCCCTCACAGGGAGAGTAGGGTTATTATGGGATAGTGCATATTATGGGACCTAAGCCTCCTATATTCTTTTGATGTGTATGAGTTTGTATATATCTTTTGGAGAGAGGCTTAGGATGATTTTCTTTTGATAAAGTTATATGTTGTGAATCATGATATTCAAACTTAGTATTTCCGCTGCTACTCTTGATGCTGATGCATGTTACTGTATTTTTGAGCCCATGGCGACTTGATATGATATATATATATATATATATGAAATGAAGCCCTGTTGGCTGCTGATTGTATATTTGATAATGTTTCCAACAGGTTAAACTTTGGAATTGATCGAAAAACAAAGGAAACTGCGTCCGTTTGACGGGAGATTTTTAATAAATTAAAAGTAAATTTTAAATTCACATTTTCAATAATGGGGTATTAAGGGTAAAATAATCCTAGGTGTTACAAGGCACGTGTTGAGTGAACATCATCGAGATTCTCATTATTCGCAAATGCATCCTAGATTTAACACCCTCAAAATAACCCAAGTAATTAATACAAAATGAATACTATTACTTGGGAATATATGGACTTGTAAAATGTTAGAAAATACTGGATTCAAAATTTTCTTTTATATTTTCCAAATAGTCGGGTGCACAAACCAAAACATAGTATGTTTGGAGAATAGTTTACGTATTACTTTTAAAATCGAATTCGGCATTTACTTTGCTCAAAAGATAATTTCGCAAATCTTGGATAGCATTCTCTTTGAAGATAAATGTACTCTATTTCATATAAAGGAACTCAAGTATTGCCATCCAGTTTTCGTCTAGCCAAGTGATACCATTTCCAAAATGTCATAGCCGAATTCTTTTAAATCAACATCAGAGTAAGCGGAAATATCAGGACTATGTAATAAACTTTAGTATAAGCATGGATTTTATATATATCAAAAGGTACGTAATACATAGTCCGGCGGTAAGGATCTCCAAAATCCCAGAACAAGTCCATAAGGCTATGTGTTTATATGTACATCAAAATAGACCATGGCTCCAGAGTTTTCAAAAGAAATTCCCACAATATATAAAACTCCCAAAGATGGTGTCATGGCACTGGTTGCGACAGTAGTAGTAGAAGTCTCCAAGAAGTAGCAGCAATCATCATCCAACATCATCATCAGCAGCTAATCTCCTCTACAGCATCCATCACACCGGATCCCTGATCCTCATCATTTACCTTATGCACATACCTAGGGATCATCGCCTCTCCATTGACTCCCGATAGATTAAACGACAAGCTCGCTTTCGCTCTCGTGTTCGACAGGATCCTCCTTGATCTTATTTGAAGGAGTAATTACCCTACCACTGGGTACAAGGTCTGATGAAAACGTGACCTTAATAGGACTCCTTGAAATAGACGGGGAAGTCTCCTCTCGAATGACTCTAAGAGAAAAAGGGTATGAGCGGGTAGGTTCGAATTGAAAACTGTTATACAAGCGAGCTGGTCGAGTGGGAGATGATCCATGGTAAGTATAAAAAGTAGATACATGCATAGCGTATATGATGGGAATCTTAAACCTATGAGGATGTGACCGAACTAGTGGATTAGGGTGATCGAAGGTAACCACTATCTCACCCTCATACACTACTCGGCAATCCTCGCAGATCCATATGCCACTAAGAAGTGGGCGGACCTCGATGCAAGCGATGTAACGTGACATCACCTACAAGGGCATAGGGGTAAGCAAATCTATACACATAATCAATAGAGCTTAAATATTGAAGTAACATGATTATGCACAGATAACCCCAAATCAGTTAATAGCCACAATTAACACTTAGCTCACGCTTAATGCAAATATGATGTTCACACACTCATTCAGATATCCGGCCTTAACTAAATTAAGGGTAAGTGGCATGATGCCTGACATCCTTATTTTTCTGAGATTCTCCCTCTAATGTCCTCACGGACGCCAATCCAAATTCAACAATGTATTTCCAAATCACGAATACGTTACCAAAACGTATAGCGTACTAGCTCGGAAGTAATAAAAACGTCGCACTACCTGGTGAACGTCACGTCGCCCAATGACGTAAACCTATCACTTCTCAACATACCATGGGTGTGATAAAAAACGTCATCACATCTGATGAACGTCACGTCGCCTAAGGACGTAAACCTTATAACTTGTGATACACAACAGAGGTGATAAACAACGTCACCATGTTTGATGAACGTCACGTCACCAAAACGTAAACCTTACCACTTGTGTGCATCACACCCTTCTCAACAAACAACGGGTGTGATAAAAAACGTCACCACATCTGATGAACGTCACGTCGCCCAAGGACGTAAACCTTATCACTTGTGATACACAACAGAGGTGATAAACAACGTCACCATGTCTGATGAACGTCACGTCGCCCAAGGACGTAAACCTTACCACTTGTGTGCATCACACCGTTGAGCCATCAAATCAACAGTATACCACATACTGCCCACATTGTCCACCTTAATGTGTCATCGAGCTAGTAGCAACTTTTAGTATATCCAGAGGTCCTACTCATGTCACCCAATCATGAATAAACAATCCGGCACTCAAGCTCTTAACTTAAAGAAAATTGATTGGTCTACCTCAATTGATAATATATAACGTGCCACCCGAGCAACGTTATGACGTGCCACCCGAGCACCATCCCGTCATCCAAACGGAATAATCATATCATCAATCAATTTCTTTTAAGTCTTAGATCGCTTGGATTATTGTCATCTAAGTGTTGACCAAATAGTTCAGAATTGAAAATGGTATTTTTAAGATTCTGGGTAAATTACTCGAGTGTTCTTCAGAAGACTCGAGTGTTCTTCAACTATTTCCAGATTACTCGAGTGTTCTTCAGACTACTCGAGTGTTCATGTCTTTCTGGGATTTGGGTTTCAGATTCATAAAAATACTCGAGTGATTCATGAGTTACTCGAGTGTTCTTCATCATTTCCAGAATACTCGAGCGACCCCTGCATTACTCGAGTGGTTTACCTTAACATATCCCATGCATCACTCGATTACTCGAGTTCTGGGCATGGTACTCGAGTGTTCTTGCTCAAAATACATTGTTTTACCAAAATTTCACTCGAGTAACCAGCCTAATACTCGAGTCTTTTGTTGCAGAACAGACTGAAATCTTGGTTTTAATACACCATTTTCAATTCTAACCATTTTTAGTCCAATCCAATGATCAACAGAGCTTAAATTATACATATTAAACTTGTTCCAACACAAAAACCACCACTTATTACACTGAATCAAATCTGAGCAACAATTATGCACAAAAACACATTTTTAACAACTCAACATACCAAATTCAGTTCCAAACACTTTTAGCATGAAAACAACTTTCATATAGCTCACATGCAACATATAGAACTTGCTCAAAACAATTTTAGAGTGCAGGTTGGTCTCCAAACGAATTTCCCTATTCAAACTAAGCCCTTAGAGCCTCTTGGTGGCTCTCTAATCTTATACATGCAATTTAAACTCTATCTAGTGAATAGAGAGCTTCCCCCTTACCTCTTAGACGTGAATCAACAGAGACTTTATCCCAAACTAGCTTCCAAGCTGAATTCCCCAAAATCCACACTGAAACAGAGCAGTTTCAGCAGAGCACCAAGATTGAATTGGTTGATGCATGAAACAACCATAAAAATTGGGGAAATTAGTCTCTATATACTCTCTACAATTCATACTAGCTAAAGAAACAAGATTCACATGAGGAGGTTATCTGAGCTTACCAGAATCAAGCTCCAAAGTAAGCTCCAGGAACCTGAGACAGCCAACAAACTCCAACTTCTAAGCTTCGATTCTTCCAATCTACGAACTCTCAGCTCACAATCTTGGTATATTTGTGAAGCCTTGAATGTGAGCTTCACAATGGTGTATAGTTTGTGGTTCGAATCAACCCAGAGAGGGAGAATCGATTGAATCAATTCGGAAACCCTAACACATACAACACTTCACGATTTGAGCAAAGGGGTTGATTGATTCATCAACCATGGCTTAAATAGCCATCCATGAAGCTCATGCAGCTCGACATGAAAGCCATGGACGTGTTGAAGGCTTGATTTCGTGTCAATCGGCGGTGACTCGTTGGTGGTGACTCACCGAACACACTAACTCGTCAACTCTGACCAGAATACTCGAGTATTTCCAAAACTACTCGAGTATTTTGACCAGTTTTTGAAAAATATAATTTTTATTTTCTTTCCCTCCAAAATCTTTCTAAAATTACTTCAAGGTCCCCAAACAGGGATTAATGTGAAAATATTTATTTTCTCATATTAGAACTATCTAATATTATCATTCATAATAAATTACTTTGAAATCAAGAATAAAAATAATCAATTATAAATAAGCTTTATAATTAACATTTTATTAATCAAGGGTTAAAAATCTGGGATGTTACACTCTTCCCCACTTAAAAGGAATTTCGTCCCCAAAATTCTTCTTTAAAAGTTCTATAATTTCCAAAGTTACACAAAAAGTTGTTCTGGTGTTATATGTTTTCAAAATATAATTTGGGAGCATCCTTCCCCACTTAAAAGGAATTTTCTTATACTTTTTCAAACTTTCTGACCCAAAACGTTTAACAAAAATATTTCAATTGAGCTTTTTCTCAAATAAAGCTTTTGCACTCCAAAACATATACAGATCCTTGTTTCTCATAAAAGGGTTTGCTTGAACTTCCTCAAAAATTATCTCGTAATTCCTTCAAATGAAATCTTTTGACTAAAAACTTTTTCGAATAATACCTTTAAAATATAAATATGTATATATAATCCTCAATTATAACGTTTTCTAAAGATCATTTTGAGGAAAAACCCCATCCCGTTGCGCACTCTGATCACTCGGGCACGAGTAGGGAAATATTCGTATGACTTCATTTCTTAATAGTTGTAAACATTAGGGTGATCAGTCCTAATATTTAAGCTATTAGTAATGAAATCATCCCTTTCAGATATAATCTTTCTCAAGAAAGACTATACGATTTACCTTTAAATTAGATGAATTTAAAGATAAAGAACATTATTGTCACTATCAGACTTAGTCATATAGCCAAGTCCTAGAGAAACTTCCGTTGGGGAGACAAATACTTATCCTGTCCCGGTGGTTGTTAATCTCTCTAGTCTTAACTGATCTTTCTTTTTCTGTAGTGCCCAAAGATATTTATCACATCCAACTGTGATAAGGGTTTTGATCACAGAAATTCAAGTTGAAGATTTGTTCAGATAATCGAATTACAAAACGATTTAATTAACGCAATCGAAAACATTTGACTACGTTAATTCAAATCGACAAAGGGATAACTCAGACTACCTATATCCGAATCTAACTCGCATCCTAGCAGGATGGAAAAACTCTTGATTTGTTGGTTGACCCTTTCCTTTCTTGTATTTCTCCTTCAAGCAATCCGGCGAATAAGACTTAATTTTCTTGCAACTGAAATCAAATATCCTTTTCACTATATCACTACTCAGCCCATGATGATGCGCCTTACCTTCTTACCAATTAATTTCTTTCCATCGGCTTTTCAGTTTCCTTTCATGCAATTGAGGTTTCCTTAACCTCTTATGCATGAAATTCTGGTTCCCATAGTTAATTCACGTATAAGCTTCATGTGCTTTCCTCATCATCCATACCAATTCTACACATACTTACTAATGTCAGGAAATCCCTTATTTGTCAATGGTTGATAACTGGTTTGAAGTTCAGACATCATTTTTCTCCAGGTTTCGCATGTTTAAGCCTTCCATCAGATTGCCATAAAACATACTTCCTCGATCTTTTGAACTTGACAATGTTTTCCCCAAGATTCATATTGTCCTACCTTATTTACCACAATTTAATCTCTTTTCTCTAATTTTTTCCAAAATTTCATCCTTGAGTGATTCCCAAGTGACATGCCAATCCTATGCTTCCAATGTCATATTTACATAGTTCCACTATGTCTTAGTTTCACCATTTATCATATAAGTGGTATAACCTTTACTCATCCTTTTTGCTTGATCCCATGACTAACCTTTAACTTCCAAATCGTCTGGAATCCAAATTCTTACCCATGAAATATCCCCTATGGAACTTAGGTTTCCTCCCTTTCGAAATCAATCTCTTATTGGTTCTTAATTCTTCGGTTCTTTGTTGCAATTCACGAATTCGAGTTAGGAATTCTATTGTGATTTGCAACCTCCCCTCCTTACTTCTCGTTGGTCTACTCGTATAATCAAGCTCGAATCTATTAGACTCCTTAAATCCACTTTTCTTAAACTCCGTAGAGCTCACATGAATTGCCTTTCGGTCCAATTTTAATTGCTACCTCCTTTGCTTTGTCATGACGACGACAGAGTCTCCGATCATGAGCCTTTAAAATTCTGTCTGTCGACGTTGTCCCTTGTTCAAATCCTCCTCTCGGTTAAACAATTATTTCGACTCTCCAGGGTCATTAACGCTTAAAGCATAGTGACGCGAGGAAAGGCCTCAAGCCCTCACAACAATCATGATCGTTGCAAAGCTCAAGTCATGCGCCAAATGTATCACCTTGTGTTTATTCAATCACCTTGATGCACACACATGTACCTTTCTTTAATAAAACTACCTCCTTCCAAGTCCCGTTCTCGACACATGAAAGTATGCTCCAATACTTTGGCATGAATCAAGTAGGAGTAACACAGGAGGAAATTTTATCCTTCCCAAGAATCACGTCTAAATGTGATAAAGGATGATAGATTGAATTTAACTTAGTGCCGCGATCAAATATCTCGACACTATAATCTAACAACTTTAGAAACATGTTTGGGTAGTTTCATAGGGTCTCTAATTTTATAACAATTAGGGAAATCCGACTTCAATCTACTCCCACATATATGTTGAACAAAAGAATAAGTAACTCCCAAATCGAACACAATCATGCAAAGTTGGTTTTGAAATAAATGGTTACCTTGCACGAGATCGGGAGATTGGTTCTTTTCTACTCTATTTAGGGTAAACGCTTTGCCTTGAGTCTTTGGTTTGCTAGCAAATCTGGTGTGGTTACTTTTCACATACTCTCTGCAGTAACGTGCAATATGACCCTGCTTTCCACAATTGAAGCAATTACTTGTTGCCCAGCAGATCCTTCCATAATGATGATGCTTACACTTCTCACAGTAAGGAGCATTACTGCGAGACTTAACCCCATCCTTAACTTCAACTCTTCCTTTGCCTCGATTCTGATCCAAATATGGACCCTTATTCCGAAGATCAAATCTTTTCTTTCTTTGTGGTCCATAACTCGGCTGGTTACTCTTTGCTTGATCAGCTAATACTTCCGCCTTCTTATCATCCTCATACATTCGACACATATCTACCAACGTAGGAAAACTTTGAATCTTCTGATAACTGAAAACAGATTTCAGTTCAGGTTTCAAACCACTTTCAAACTTGATGCATTTGCTCCTTTCATCGGGATTGTTTTGATAATATGGAGAGTACTTCATCAGTTCCTCGAACTTAGCTGCGTACTCACCTACACTCATGTCTCCTTTCTTTAATTGCAGAAACTCAATTTCCTTTTTCCTTCTTAAGTCTTCCGGGAAATATTTATTGAGAAACTTTTCCGTAAACACACCCCAATTAATATCCCTTCCTTCATAGTGCAGGAGCTGAACTGTGTGATTCTACCAGTTCTCCGCCTCGTCTTCTAACATATAAACTGCATATGCCATCTTCTGAGCCTCAGTGCAGTCTAATGTTCTAAAGATCTTATCCATAGTACGAATCCACTTATTAGCCTCCTCAGGCCTAAATCCTCCTTCGAACTTAGGTGGATTACAACTTCTAAAATCCGCCAAACTCTTAGTTTCCGAATTACCAACGTTATATTGATGAGGCGGTTGTTGAGATTGCTATTGCTGCCATTGATGCATAGATTCCATCACAGCGGTGATTCTTTCTAATATCGCATCAGTGCGATTTTGATTTCTAGTCGTCATAATAGACCTGCGCTATTGCTCATGGTCACATACGATGGACTAAGAAACATCCTCCACACAACCTATCCTAAGGTCATAACAATAGCTTTCAACAAATCATACAATTTCTACAATGTATCAATTGCTCCATTTGATCAAGATAATAGTATTCAAAACAATAAATATGCCCTGTGGATACCTGCTTGATGTTGATCACTACCTTTCTGGAGCTACTTCCACTACTACAGGATCTGACTTTTGCTCTGATACCACTAAGTGTAACACCCTCAAATTAACCCAAGTAATTAATACAAAATGAATATTATTACTTGGGAATATATGGACTTGTAAAATGTTAGAAAATACTGGATTCAAAATTTTCTTTTATATTTTCCAAATAGTCGGGTGCACAAACCAAAACATAGTATGTTTGGAGAATAGTTTACGTATTACTTTTAAAATCGAATTCGGCATTTACTTTGCTCAAAAGATAATTTCGCAAATCTTGGATAGCATTCTCTTTGAAGATAAATGTACTCTATTTCATATAAAGGAACTCAAGTATTGCCATCCAGTTTTCGTCTAGCCAAGTGATACCATTTCCAAAATGTCATAGCCGAATTCTTTTAAATCAATATCAGAGTAAGCGGAAATATCAGGACTATGTAATAAACTTTAGTATAAGCATGGATTTTATATATATCAAAAGGTACGTAATACATAGTCCGGCGGTAAGGATCTCCAAAATCCCAGAACAAGTCCATAAGGCTATGTATTTATATGTACATCAAAATAGACCATGGCTCCAGAGTTTTCAAAAGAAATTCCCACAATATATAAAACTCCCAAAGCTGGTCTCATAGCACTGGTCGCGACAGTAGTAGTAGAAGTCTCCAAGAAGTAGCAGCAATCATCATCCAACATCATCATCAGCAGCTAATCTCCTCCACAGCATCCATCACACCGGATCCCTGATCCTCATCATTTACCTTATGCACATACCTAGGGATCATCGCCTCTCCATTGACTCCCGATAGATTAAACGACAAGCTCGCTTCCGCTCTCGTGTTCGACAGGATCCTCCTTGATCTTATTTGAAGGAGTAATTACCCTACCACTGGGTACAAGGTCTGATGAAAACATGACCTTAATAGGACTCCTTGAAATAGACGGGGAAGTCTCCTCTCGAATGACTCTAAGAGAAAAAGGGTATGAGCAGGTTGGTTCGAATTGAAAACTGTTATACAAGCGAGCTGGTCGAGTGGGAGATGATCCATGGTAAGTATAAAAAGTAGATACATGCATAGCGTATATGATGGGAATCTTAAACCTACGAGGATGTGACCGAACCAGTGGATTAGGGTGATCGAAGGTAACCACTATCTCACCCTCATACACTACTCGGCAATCCTCGCAGATCCATATGCCACTAAGAAGTGGGCGGACCTCGATGCAAGCGATGTAACATGAAATCACCTACAAGGGCATAGGGGTAAGCAAATCTATACACATAATCAATAGAGCTTAAATATTGAAGTAACATGATTATGCACAGATAACCCCAAATCAGTTAATAGCCACAATTAACACTTAGCTCACGCTTAATGCAAATATGATGTTCACACACTCATTCAGATATCCAGCCTTAACTAAATTAAGGGTAAGTGGCATGATGCCTGACATCCTTATTTTTCTGAGATTCTCCCTCTAATGTCCTCACGGACGCCAATCCAAATTCAACAATGTATTTCCAAATCACGAATACGTTACCAAAACGTATAGCGTACTAGCTCGGAAGTGATAAAAACGTCACACTACCTGGTGAGCGTCACGTCGCCCAAGGACGTAAACCTATCACTTCTCAACATACCATGGTTGTGATAAAAAACGTCATCACATCTGATGAACGTCACGTCGCCTAAGGACGTAAACCTTATCACTTGTGATACACAACAGAGGTGATAAACAACGTCACCATGTCTGATGAACGTCACGTCGCCAAAACGTAAACCTTACCACTTGTGTGCATCACACCCTTCTCAACAAACAACGGGTGTGATAAAAAACGTCACCACGTCTGATGAACGTCACGTCGCCCAAGGACGTAAACCTTATCACTTGTGATACACAACAGAGGTGATAAACAACGTCGCCATGTTTGATGAACGTCACGTCGCCCAAGGACGTAAACCTTACCACTTGTGTGCATCACACCGTTGAGCCATCAAATCAACAGTATACCACATACTGCCCACATTGTCCACCTTAATGTGTCATCGAGCTAGTAGCAACTTTTAGTATTTCCAAAGGTCCTACTCATGTCACCCGAACATGAATAAACAATCCGGAACTCAAGCTCTTAACTTAAAGAAAATTGATTGGTCTACCTCAATTGATAATATATAACGTGCCACCCGAGCAACGTTATGACGTGCCACCCGAGCACCGTCCCGTCATCCAAACGGAATAATCATATCATCAATCAATTTCTTTTAAGTCTTAGATCGCTTGGATTATTGTCATCTAAGTGTTGACCAAATAGTTCAGAATTGAAAATGGTATTTTTAAGATTCTGGGTAAATTACTCGAGTGTTCTTCAGAAGACTCGAGTGTTCTTCAACTATTTCCAGATTACTCAAGTGTTCTTCAGACTACTCGAGTGTTCATGTCTTTCTGGGATTTGGGTTTCAGATTCATAAAAATACTCGAGTGATTCATGAGTTACTCGAGTGTTCTTCATCATTTCCAGAATACTCGAGCGACCCCTGCATTACTCGAGTGGTTTACCTTAACATATCCCATGCATCACTCGATTACTCGAGTTCTGGGCATGGTACTCGAGTGTTCTTGCTCAAAATACATTGTTTTACCAAAATTTCACTCGAGTAACCAGCCTAATACTCGAGTCTTTTGTTGCAGAACAAACTGAAATCTTGGTTTTAATACACCATTTTCAATTCTAACCATTTTTAGTCCAATCCAATGATCAACAGAGCTTAAATTATACATATTAAACTTGTTCCAACACAGAAACCACCACTTATTACACTGAATCAAATCTGAGCAACAATTATGCACAAAAACACATTTTTAACAACTCAACATACCAAATTCGGTTCCAAACACTTTTAGCATGAAAACAACTTTCATATAGCTCACATGCAACATATAGAACTTGCTCAGAACAATTTTAGAGTGCAGGTTGGTCTCCAAACGAATTTCCCTATTCAAACTAAGCCCTTAGAGCCTCTTGGTGGCTCTCTAATCTCATACATGCAATTTAAACTCTATCTAGTGAATAGAGAGCTTCCCCCTTACCTCTTAGACGTGAATCAACAGAGACTTTATCCCAAACTTAGCTTCCAAGCTGAATTCCCCAAAATCCACACTGAAACAGAGCAGTTTCAGCAGAGCACCAAGATTGAATTGGTTGATGCATGAAACAACCATAAAAATTGGGGAAATTAGTCTCTATATACTCTCTACAATTCATACTAGCTAAAGAAACAAGATTCACATGAGGAGGTTATCTGAGCTTACCAGAATCAAGCTCCAAAGTAAGCTCCAGGAACCTGAGACAGCCAACAAGCTCCAACTTCTAAGCTTCGATTCTTCCAATCTACGAACTCTCAGCTCACAATCTTGGTATATTTGTGAAGCCCTGAATGTGAGCTTCACAATGGTGTATAGTTTGTGGTTCGAATCAACCCAGAGAGGGAGAATCGATTGAATCAATTCGGAAACCCTAACACATACAACACTTCACGATTTGAGCAAAGGGGTTGATTGATTCATCAACCATGGCTTAAATAGCCATCCATGAAGCTCATGCAGCTCGACACGAAAGCCATGGACGTGTTGAAGGCTTGATTTCGTGTCAATCGGCAGTGACTCGTTGGTGGTGACTCACCAAACGCACTAACTCGTCAACTCTGACCAGAATACTCGAGTATTTCCAAAACTACTCGAGTATTTTGACCAGTTTTTGAAAAATATAATTTTTATTTTCTTTCCCTCCAAAATCTTTCTAAAATTACTTCAAGGTCCCCAAACAGGGATTAATGTGAAAATATTTATTTTCTCATATTAGAACTATCTAATATTATCATTCATAATAAATTACTTTGAAATCAAGAATAAAAATAATCAATTATAAATAAGCTTTATAATTAACATTTTATTAATCAAGGGTTAAAAATCTGGGATGTTACACTAGACCTAGGATTGGTATGTCGAAGTATGATCTCGGGATTGCCTTCATCCGTGGTTCTACGTCTGTCATATTACCAATCGCCCCTAGCTAATTGGTGGATATCAAAGCATATCATGTTCCTGGCCATCATAATCACCTAACATACAAATAAGGGTAGGGAGTGAGTTATTGTTATATCGTTATCTAGAAGCATAATTAATTGTATTAAAAGTTCGCAAAGACATTTAGTCAGATAACAATACACAATGCATGAGCATACCCATTTTATATACAATAATATTATAATTTTGTGATTACGACATGATGTATGCAATGTGCTCATTTCTACTGCAGTATGTCCAACACGCATCTCTTCTTCAATATCAAACTATTTCTCAAATTAGGAAAAACAACTGAGAGTTAATGTTTTGCACCCTTGTATGTCATTACACAATCACATCGCAAACCCATATTGGACTAAATCCACATAGGACCATGTCCATACCAAGAACCGTCCTCCATCAGTCAAAACATGTCTAAGAGATCAATATAATATATTACAGTTATCCAGAACTATCCCAGGCGAAATTGGCCAGATCAGCCTATCACATAACCATTTCACCCATAATAATTTCCCGCGGTTATTTGACAAATCACTGTCATAAACCTAATCTCTATAACATTTTCAATCTAGATTCTCATAATCTTTCATATGTCTTTTCCTATTTCCTATCATAACACACCATGTATGAATGTACATTTCTTTATTTTAATTTCAATTATGCACATTCATCATATTCATTTAAAATAATGACAATTACATTTAAATAATGATTAGTATATTTTATAAAGTTAATATATAAATCCAAAGTAAGAATTTGTATAAATTTTTCGTCCATAACCGATTATGACTTTCCGATAACCGGTTATATTAACCGTCTAAACACTAAAAGCTTTGGATTAACATATTAAATCTTTATCAAACCGAAATTTAACACTTTTACATTATTGTACCACATGTATAACACATATTGAACTACAACCTAAACTCAAATAGCAAGTAATTATATTGAATTTTAATAAACACTTAGATGGGGATATAATCATTCATTGCATGCAACTCACGTACTGTTTCTCTAAAATCAATTTTAAATCTTCAAGGTCTCATCTTAGGTTCATATCATATTGATCATATCAAGTTTGTTTAGCATTAGTTTCAGCATAGCAAACAAGAATTTCACTTGCACCTTTTCAATAATCACTTATATATGCAAAATCACTTATGACATGTTCTAATTCCAGAATCAAGTTCAATATTCATTTTAAGCTTATTTCCAGTTCATATGAAACTATCATAACATGTTTAAGTCTGTGTTTTTAAATCACAAGCCTCCAAGCTTTATGTCTAATTCAAATTATGCACATAGTTTCCCTTGAACTAAGGAAGCTCTTTCTACACTTCTAATCAATTAAGTAACAATATATTTAACTTCTTCCTTACCTCGATGAGTTACAGATTTAGTGCTTAGAGAAATTCTACAAAATTCAACTCCAAACAAGCAAAACCAGAAACTGGGACAGGTTCGTCAAGCTAACTTTGCCATGGAAGTTCAACAAGTACATGTCACGAAAATTCAGAAATAAGGGTTAGAATCAATCATGGGCCCCTTGTTGATCTTCGAAACAAATTTGAAGGAAAATGATGGAGTTTTCTTACCAAACTTTAGCTCTAAACTCAACTCCACGAACCTAGAACAAATTCTGCTACTCTGTTTTTTGCCTATGGGTTTCACTAATTCTTGAGTTTCTAGTGTATGATTTGTGTATAATCACTTAAGGTAAGTGATGTACACTCAGTGTATATGTGTTTGAGTTTCGTTCAACCTTCAGGGATGGAGAAGAATGAGAAATTTCAAGTGTATTTATAGATGAAGAAGGATGAGGTTGAACAGGGTGAAAATCTTGAGGATTTACTCTTCCCTTGCCAACACACCATCTGATTCACCCCTCCCACTGTTCTACCATCCAAGGGCAAGCATGAGGTGGCGTTGGTTGGGTGAAATCAAGAGTTCTCCACCAGCTTCGTGTTGAAGAACACTAACCCGGTGTTTTTGAACCGAGAATAATCTATTATTGAGTTTCCATAACCGGGTATATTAGTTTAAAAATTCAAAATATTATATTTTATTCATTTCTCTCCCTAATAATATATTATAATTTTTAAAATTGTAAAATTAACAAAATACCTTACTTACTCAAAATAAATTTTTGTACATACTTTTCATTTTCCTTAATTAATTTCCAAATTTATTTATTTTACAATAATATAAATTAATTTAAGTGGGTATTATTACATGTACCATCATATCTAGTATCTTTAACAACAAGTACTGTCATGTCTGAGTACACTTTAAAAGAGGATAATTAAAAATTATGTTTCTTTCTTGGAAACTTACTTATTATTCTTTTTTTTTTCACTCACACCATAATACCAAATTTAACTCACATAACCAGCCTTTTATTTATATATCTTAACTAGTTTTAATTTCGACCCCTCGTCTTATTACACTTGTATCTTATGCTAATATCAACATTGCTCATTTGTAATTTTTTTTATATATTTATTTATTTTGAATTCACATCACTCTACCATAAGCTAATTCTTTTTAAGAAAATATTATATTTGGTATCGTATAGTATTGGTGCAATATATTGATAACTTCTTTGAAATAGGTTCTAAATTTGGTATTTGCCACTTAACTAGTTTTATACATGATTTACTGCAACTACTGAAGCTTGTGGCTAACAACTCAATTTTTCATGGTATTTAAAACAGTTGGGAATGAAGCAAGTTGGCTTATGGGATTTATGGTTTAGTTCACTTGAAATCTTGTTTGGTCCGGTTTGTTTAATGAAAAGTCATATTTAAGCATTTTAAAATATTATATATTTAAATAAGTTAGACTCAAGCTTTATAAAAAGCATTTTAGGCTCATTGAATCGGCCTATTTAATTTTATAAATAATTATATTTTATATTTTATTAATGATATAAATTAAAAATGAAAATATAATTTCTTTCACTCTTTTTTAAACTTAATCCAAACATGTAATTATGTAAACAAATAAAAAAATTCGTGTAATAAAAAGACCAAATCATAGTAGGCTTAGTCACTATTTGTTGCTATCTTGGTGCACTCTTTTTTGTTCCTTACTCGGTCACTATTTTTTATTATCATTGACTTAAATTATTTGATGTCATTTTCTATTATTAAACCAATGGATTAAATACATAATAATTTTATTTGACTTTTAGTAATTTGAGGCATGATGCCTATAATATGTATAAATGATTCTGTTTTGTTAGTTTATTAATTTGAGGCCAAGACCATTTATGTTTTTGTATAGTTTTATTTTTGTTGTTATATAATTTGAGTTTTGATGTTGTTTACATTTCACTTTATTCTATTTCATTTGCATAATCTAAAGGCATGACACATTTTTATGTTTGTACTTAAACGTGAGAATTTTATTGAATAATAAGTTTTAAGCGAGCATATGGGTCAGGCCAAGTCTTGAAATAGGTTGGGCTTAAGCTTAAAATTTGAGTTTTAGTTCTCGGCCCCCATTTTTCGATCTTAGCCCCCAAATTTTTCCAATGGTGTTCAGTCGGAAAGTTTTATGACACCCCCGAGTAGAAAAATGCATTTTTTTAAAAATTATCCCCCTATTTAAAAATGTATTTTTAAAATTGGAAAATGCATTTTTCCGATTCAGGGGTGTCGAAAATATTCTGATTGAACTCCATAAAAAAAAATTGGGGGCTGAGAATAAAATAATGGGGACCGAGAGCTCAAACTTTTAAAATTTAGCCTATGACAGGCCAATATGCAGGTTTTGCCGTTGAGTTTGGAACAAGGTTAAATTTGTTTTTGTTAAGGTCTTGTTTGACATGACTTGTCGCACCCTTCTCATATAAAACCATAAAACATGTTTATTTGTATTTCATGTTAAAAATCGTCTTTTCAACTAATAATTAAAAGATATTGGATAGGATCGATTAAGAGATCTTATGAGAAACTTTTTCCATTTCACATTTATGTTTATATAATAAAATTGTTTCATCCCATCCTTATTCGTTTGATTTTTAATTAAAAGTTGAGTACCCGATTTATTTAAAAATTTGCGGAAACGTTTTCAAAATCATAAATATGGTTGCCATAAAAGATTTAGGAAAGACCCAATATAAAATAGTGCAACCATAATATATATGTGCATCATAAGTGTCATCAGGTACATCGTCATCAGAGTCGAGATAACAGTACAAAAGTAGTACAAAAAGTGGTACATAAAGTCTAAAAGTAAAACTCTGAGTCATCCCTCTCAAAACTATATGCAATATAATACATCTCAAAAATAGAGAAGATGTCTCAAAGCAGCTCCATGATCCCCATCCACTGATCGCTAATCCACTGGTCCAACAAGCCGTAGAACACTACCCTCCCCTCATGATCCAGGTCCTGCCCATACTCATGGGTCATCCACATGCCACTGGCTACCGGACGACTGATCCTCGTGGGCTCGATCGTCGACTCCCTCGTGCAAGTCCTCAATTGGATCCTCCTCCTCCTCCTCATCGTCGTCCGGCACTGGGGGTCCTGTAGTGCGAGGCACTGGCTCAGGTGATGGTTGTGACACCCTTCTCGGATTACCCAAATATAAACTAATAAATAAACTTTTATATTGGATAATATATATGGACTTGTGAGTGTTAAGAAAATAGGTAAATAAAATTTTCTTTTAAAGCGGGTGCACGAATCGTCACTTGAAAGTCTTGGAGAACAAAGTCTATATTATCTCAAAATCATTGTATCGAGTTCGGCGATTTCTAAAACCTTTTCGCAAATAGAGCAACATTCGATCTTTTAGAAAATATCTTTGTATCAAGTAGCTTAAGCTACCCTTGCTTTGTACGATAGAACTGATACCATTTATAGCCGAGCTCTTAAACAGATTAAATCAGAGTAAGCGGAAATTACTGGACTATGCAACTGATAGAATATAAACATAGGTTTTCATAGATATAGAGAATCATGAGTACATAGCCCATGAGTAAAGTCTCCAAGTTTCAAAATATACAAGTCCATCATCAGATCTATATAACAGTGTAACTACAAGCTCTAGAGTGCTCCAAAAGTATATCTACAATATATATACATAACAAAATATATAACTCTAGGAATAGTCACATAGATCTGGCAGCATCAGATGGAGTAGTAGTAGCAGTAGTCTCCCAAAAGTAAAAGTAGTAGTAAGATAGTAGCAACATCATCATCACAGCAGCAGCAGCAGCAAATCTCCTCCACACACACCGGATCCTCAGATCCACATCATACACCATATGCATGTACCTAGGGATCATCATCCCTCCAGTCACTCCCAGTAGAATGCACGACAGGCTCGCCCCCACTCTCGTCCTCCACCGGATCCTCCTCAATCTCATCCGAGGGAGAGTGTACCCTACCACTGGGTACCGGGTCAGGTGATGGTGAAACCCTGACTGGGCTCCTCGAATCACATAGGGGAGTCTCCTCGCGGACGACTCTCGAAGAAAAAGGGTGAGAGCGGGTAGGTCGAAAACGAAAACTATGGTAAGAGCGAGCTGGTCGCGTGGGAGGTGGTCCATGGTAAGTGTAAAACGGGGGTACATGCATAGTGTATATGATGGGAATCCTAAACCTACGAGGACGGAATCGTATTAGCGGGTTCGGGTGGTAGAAGGTAATCTCTACCTCCCCCTCGAACACCGCGCGATGGTCCTCATAGATCCATACGCCACTAGGAAGTGGCCGGATCTCGATGCAAGCAATGTAACGAGACATCACCTACAAGGGCATAGGGGTAAGCAATTCTATACACATAATCAATAGAGAATAAATTATGCAACATAAATATGTAACATGCATCAATTAATATCAATCACACTTAACGCTTAGCAAGTAGGTTATGCACATAGGATGCTCACACTTAATTCAGTCATAACAGTTTATTTGAATGAATGGCATGATGCATGACTTTAGCTCTCAAGCCTATCTCCATCATAATACTATGTCACTCTCTGACGTCCATCCCTGACAACCCAACACTCAACAGTGCGTTGTATTCCTAGGTATACAACCATTCGTACATTCACCTAGAATGTACACGACAAGCTTGGTATCCATGCCACCCGAGCATATCCCGTCATCCAAACGGATCGTCATGCAAACGATATATCCATATCGGCATCCACTAAGCCGACCACGTCAACAACGTGTCATCAAGCAAGCGTATTGGCACTCCCAGAGGCCCTCCACATGTTTAACAAACATGAAATACGTCCTACCATCCAAACTCCAGAATGAATGCATTTTATCTTTTAGACTTAAGGGAAGTTGATTAATACTTTACAGGCCACCTAGGCTTATTTTCTTTATCAAAAAGGACCGTTACCAAACGATCTTTTTGTATTAATCAATTTCTCTAAGTCTTGATCCCTTGGACTATTATTAATAATTCCTTAATTTAATAAGTTAGAATTGAAAATGGTGTTTTCAGGTTCTGAACAATTTACTCGAGTAAACTTCAGGACACTCGAGTGTTACTCAACTTTTCCAGATTACTCGAGTGTTCTTAAGACTACTCGAGTGTTCATGACTTTCTGAGGATTTGGGTTTTCAATTCAACAATTTACTCGAGTAGTTCATGGGTTACTCGAGTGTTCTTGAACATTTCCAGAATACTCGAGTGACCTTGAATGACTCGAGTGTTTGACCTAAACTTGTCCTCAGGTCATGCTCAATACTCGAGTACCAAACAAAATACACGAGTGTTCTTGTTCATTTTACATTGTTTTGAAAGCATTTTACTCGAGTACCCTGCCTTTTACTCGAGTGTTTCGTAGCAGATAACACTGAAACCTGGTTTTAACATAACATTTTCATTTCTACTTAATTCTAGTCCATTCCAGGGATCCACAGAGTTCATACAACACAATTTGAACATGTTACAACATTCATTTCATATCAAAACACAGATTTGACAGAGAATTCAGTAATCATGCATTAAAACACATTTTCACAACTCAATACCTCAATTTGCAGAATAAGCTCAATACTCATGAATTAAATTTCATTTAAGCTTGCATGCATGATACATAACTTTCTCAACACAGTTTTAGAGCATGGATTGGTCTCCAAACCAAAGTTCCTATTCAATCTAAGCCCTTAGAGCCTCTTAGTGGTGTAAGATCCATGAAGAATGTTTTGATAAATGCCAAAAGGTTTTGAACAAGCTACAAATGTGTTGATCAAGTTCAAACTCAACAAGCAACAACAAACATCAAGTTATGAAGAGAGAACCAACTCATGAAGACTTAGTTTGGTAGTTTATGTTTTATTGTTTTATCTTTTGCCTCACAAGTCTTTTAGTTTATGAGTTTGGGTAGAGTTTATTAGAGGGTAGTGAATCTCTTTTGATTGCATGATTATATCATATTTTGAGTATTCAATTTGCCTAAAATCAATAGGTGGCTTAAAGGTTTGAAAGAAAAGGTTTAGTTTTTGAGAAAACAAGTTTTAAGTGATTTTTAATGTTAATAATCGATTAACAGATTTTGATAATTGATTAACAGTGTATTTTGCACTGATAATCGATTAACAAACTTTTGATAATCGATTATCTGCACCTTTACTCGAGTATTTTTTTGTCTCACTCGAGTGAAAATTATCTTGCTTTCGGTTTACTCGAGTAACACTCATTTCACTCGAGTAACTTGATCAGATATGGTTTTTTAAATACGTTTTTCACTTCTCAAAAGCCATTCTAAGTGCTCTAACTTTTGGGTATTCTATATAAACCTTTTCCTAATCATTTCTATCAATGAGAATCAACTAGAATCATTTTGATACACAATTTTACAAAGAATCAAAGCCACACTATTCTCTCTCACTCTCTCAAGATCAAAGCTCTCATTTTTATATTCTTTGATCAAGAACCTTGAATCTCTCATGTTGATATTTCATAGCTTTTGAAAGAGATTCATAGGATTGTTATTGTTTTTCATTTGAGTTGTAATCTTTGCAAGAGGCAAACATTCTACAACATTGGAAGCCTTGATTTTGTGAATCAAGCAAGTTTCATTGGAAGCCTTGGTGAGGCATTTCATCAAGCACTTGGAAGCCTTGTTGAAGAACAAGCATTTGGAAGTCTTGTGAGTGAAGCAAGCAATTGGAAGTCTTGTTGTGAGGTATCGGCAAGCAAAAGAGAAGAGGTTAGATTAGATATCAATAGGGTTACAAGGCAAGGGTGTGGTATCCTTTGTAGGCTAGCAAGAAGGAAGTCTTGTGAGGCATTTACTTGTAATTTGAGAAACTCTAATTCCTCATAGTGAAGAATCTCTCTTGGTTGAAGAGGGGACTGGAGTAGCTTTCAAGTGGATGAAAGTGAACCAGGATAAATCACTGTGTCGTATCTCTAAACTCTCTACTCTTTACAATTCTTGTTATTAATTGTGTTCTTGATTGAAAACCTAGAAAAAGTGATTTTTCATAATTGATTGAATTGAATCTTAATTGTGCAAAATTGATAAAGGGAAAATCATTTTCATAACTAGGTGAATCAATAAGAATATTGGTGTTGATTGTTTCCGCTTAATCTCTGATATAATATTTGTTAATTGATTGATTTTCATTGGTTTTAATCGTTTAGATTTGTTTCTTGCGAAAATCTTTCAAAGTTTCTATAACACCTATTCAACCCCCCTTCTAGGTGTTCTCCTAGTGTTCCTATTTGTTTCAACCACCGAGTGTAGTTTTCCAACAATTGGTATCAGAGCTCGGTCGAACGACACGAGCATAGAGCTTTTTCGTTAAGATCCTTGAGGAAACTACAATGGGTTCTACGAATCCTTTTGGTGGTGAAGGTGCTTCAATTAATCGCCCTCCTATGTTTGGTGGAGAGGGTTATGGTTATTGGAAAATTAGGATGAGAATCTTTATAGAGGCCATAGATGTGAACATTTGGGAAGCCATTGAAAATGGTCCTTATATTCCCTCAAAAGATGTAGAAGGTGTGCTTACCCTAACTCCCAAAGATAAGTGGACCGATGATGATAAAAGGAAAATTCAATATGATTTAAAAGCTAAGAATATCATCACCTCCGCTTTATCTTAGGATGAGTTCTTTAGAGTCTCCCAATGTCGTGATGCCAAAGATATGTGGGACACCTTGCAAGTCACACATGAAGGCACTAGTGAAGTTAGGCGTGCTAGATTAAATTCTTTGATGCATGAATATGAATTGTTTCGTATGTTGCCTAATGAATCTATATGTTTTATGCAAAAACGTTTTACTCAATTGTTAATCATCTCATTGCTCTTGGTAAAACTTTCGTGAATTGTGAACTTGTTAACAAAGTTTTAAGATGTCTAAGTAGGGAATGGCAACCCAAGGTTACCGCAATTGTTGAATCAAAGGACTTGGACACCATGGACTTAGCAACACTTTTCGGAAAGCTACAAGAACATGAAATGGAGCTTGGACGTTTGCAAATGCATGAAGAGTCGGATAAGTACAAAGAGAGAAAAGGAATTGCTCTTAAAGCTCAAAGGTCATATAAAAAGGAAGAGAGTTCCGATGATGATGATGTTGATAATGAAGATTCCGATTCGGACATTGATGAAGAGGAGATGAAGCTTCTACTAAGAAAGTTCAATAAAATTCTAAGGAGAAAAGGAAGGTTGAACAAGGACAAAAGTAAAGAGAAGGATCCCCCACACTACAAGACAAAGACTTCAAAAGAAGGAATAGTTTTCCATGAATGTGGAAAGCCCGGTCATCTCAAGTACTCATGCTCTAAGTATCTCAAGAAGAAGGAGAAAGAGAAGAAAAATTCAAAATCTAAAAGAGCATACATAGTTTGGAATAGTGATGATGAAAAAGACAAGAAAAGTACATCAAATAGTTCTTCGGATGATGAAGATGCCGCTTGTCTCAACTTGATAGCTCTAGTAAATGAAGAGGAAAGTTCAAATGATGAATCAAGTGAGCAAAGCTACGAAAGCGATGTAAGTGAAAATAAATCCGAAATTTCTTCCAAATATGAAATTCTATATAATGCTTATGAAGAAATGCATGAACAATTTAAGAAACTAGCTTTGAAAAACATTGAAAGGAAGAAGCTCATTTTGAAACATCAACAAGAGATTTTAGAACTTCAAAAACAAGTTGATGAGCTTAATCTTCAAAATGAAACCCTTGATCTTATATATGCTAGTTCTTCTTGTGATTGTGCTAGTAGATTGAATATTGTGGTTGATTGTGAGAATTGCAAGTTGCTTAAGGATGAAAATGCTATTTTGAAAAATAAGCTTGCAAGTTTCTCAAATGGTGATATTAGATTGCGCACATTGTTAAATTTTCAAATAGAAAATTCAAACAAGTTTGGTTTGGGTTATACTAATGCTAAGAGTAAATCTCATAGAAATGTTGTTGATTTTTCTAAAGTTGATTTTTCAAATGCACCAACATGTTTCTATTGTGGTACTCATGGACATACTTCAAATGTGTGTTATATTAAAGTGCATGGTATACCTAAAGGAGATTTTGTTTGGATGAAAAAGGGTGAGAGTCCCTACACTAACAAAAATGGATCCAAAACCATTTGGATACCAAAAAGCAAAGCATGATTGTTTTGTAGGTATGATTGAAGAAGCAAATGAAGGTCTATACACATTTGATACAATTGACATTATTGATCTTCTTCAATTGGTATTAAGAGAAAATCCTACAAATTGGTAACATTTGATATTATACAATTGGTATTTTCAATTTGATATTGTTGGATATTGCTCATAGTTCTCTCAATTGGTATTATTTCTTATAATGTGATATTGTTTATACTATTGAGAAAATACTATTGGTATCAAATTCTTACAATTGTTTTACAATTGGTATCATGTAATTGGTATACAATTTGTTATAATTGATATCATTGAATTGAATAAAAGCATGGTAACCATCTATTGATGATGTTTTGGTTATATTTCTTCTATTTTGGCTTAGATCTTATTTCAATTGGTATTTGTTTAGTTACAATTGGTATATATTTCTTTTTGATAATGCCAAAGGGGGAGAAATATGATGTTTTGAAACAAAGGGGAGAAATATTTTTTTTAAATGGTATGTTTGGAGAAAGGTTGTTTTGTTGTTTTTATGTAGGTTGAGCAAAGTTGTTGGAGATAGGGGGAGAATCAAGCTTAACTCAATTGGATTTCAAATGTTAAAAGCATAAATTGAGGGGGAGCAAGAGTCTCACCAAGTGATCAAATGGTTCAAGCATCAACAACTTCAATGAACTTCATAATTTCAAAACATGTTTGTCATTTTCAAAAAGGGGGAGATTGTAAGATCCATGAAGAATGTTTTGATAAATGCCAAAAGGTTTTGAACAAGCTACAAATGTGTTGATCAAGTTCAAACTCAACAAGCAACAACAAACATCAAGTTATGAAGAGAGAACCAACTCATGAAGACTTAGTTTGGTAGTTTATGTTTTATTGTTTTATCTTTTGCCTCACAAGTCTTTTAGTTTATGAGTTTGGGTAGAGTTTATTAGAGGGTAGTGAATCTCTTTTGATTGCATGATTATATCATATTTTGAGTATTCACTTTGCCTAAAATCAATAGGTGGCTTAAAGGTTTGGAAGAAAAGGTTTAGTTTTTGAGAAAACAAGTTTTAAGTGATTTTTAATGTTAATAATCGATTAACAGATTTTGATAAATGATTAACAGTGTATTTTGCACGGATAATCGATTAACAAACTTTTGATAATCCATTATCTGCACCTTTACTCGAGTATTTTTTTGTCTCACTCGAGTGAAAATTATCTTGCTTTCGGTTTACTCGAGTAACACTCATTTCACTCGAGCAACTTGATCAGATATGGTTTTTTAAATACGTTTTTCACTTCTCAAAAACCATTCTAAGTGCTCTAACTTTTGGGTATTCTATATAAACCTTTTCCTAATCATTTATATCAATGAGAATCAACTAGAATCATTTTGATACACAATTTTATAAAGAATCAAAGCCACACTATTCTCTCTCACTCTCTCAAGATCAAAGCTCTCATTTTTATATTCTTTGATCAAGAACCTTGAATCTCTCATGTTGATATTTCATAGCTTTTGAAAGAGATTCATAGGATTGTTATTGTTTTTCATTTGAGTTGTAATCTTTGCAAGAGGCAAACATTCTACAACATTGGAAGCCTTGATTTTGTGAATCAAGCAAGTTTCATTGGAAGCCTTGGTGAGGCATTTCATCAAGCACTTGGAAGCCTTGTTGAAGAACAAGCATTTGGAAGTCTTGTGAGTGAAGCAAGCATTTGGAAGTCTTGTGAGTGAAGCAAGCAATTGGAAGTCTTGTTGTGAGGTATCGGCAAGCAAAAGAGAAGAGGTTAGATTAGATATCAATAGGGTTACAAGGCAAGGGTGTGGTATCCTTTGTAGGCTAGCAAGAAGGAAGTCTTGTGAGGCATTTACTTGTAATTTGAGAAACTCTAATTCCTCATAGTGAAGAATCTCTCTTGGTTGAAGAGGGGACTGGAGTAGCTTTCAAGTGGATGAAAGTGAACCAGGATAAATCACTGTGTCGTATCTCTAAACTCTCTACTCTTTACAATTCTTGTTATTAATTGTGTTCTTGATTGAAAACCTAGAAAAAGTGATTTTTCATAATTGATTGAATTGAATCTTAATTGTGCAAAATTGATAAAGGGAAAATCATTTTCATAACTAGGTGAATCAATAAGAATATTGGTGTTGATTGTTTCCGCTTAATCTCTGATATAATATTTGTTAATTGATTGATTTTCATTGGTTTTAATCGTTTAGATTTGTTTCTTGCGAAAATCTTTCAAAGTTTCTATAACACCTATTCAACCCCCCTTCTAGGTGTTCTCCTAGTGTTCCTATTTGTTTCAACCACCGAGTGTAGTTTTCCAACAGGTGGCTCTCTAACACAATTCATGGAATTTAAACTCTATCTAGTGAATATAATTACTTCCCCTTACCTCTCAGACGTGAATCAACAGAAAGAAATCCAAGAAAAGTGCTCCAACCCCAGAAATCACTTTGAGCTTCACATGCATGACAGTTTTGAGTGCACCACCAAAACCGAATTGGTTCACCCATGAAACAGAGATAAGAATTGGGGAAAATTAGATTTCTAAACTCTATACAACATGTTCTAACTAAAGGAATTGAGTTTGAGACTCAGGAGCTCGAGAGCTTACCAGAAATTAATCTCCAAGTAAGCTCCAGAAACCAACTTTGACAGAATAACTTCAACTTCCAAGCTATCGTTCTCCCAACACACTCACCCAATCCTCACGATTTTGGTTTTTATACAAAGCTCGTGATGTGAGCTTTGTATTCGTGTATGATATGTGTTTCAGTTTGACACAGAGAAGGAGAATTGAAGAGTACAAACTCGGAACCCTAATTTCATCAACCAAGCTACTTTGATCCAAAATTCTCAGCTAAGGGTCGAAGATGAGCTTAAATAGGAAGTGAGGACACTCATGCAGGTCGACACGAAGGTATTGAGCTGTTGATGGCGGAGTATTCGTGTCAACGGAGGGGAATCGTTGGCTGTGACTCACCAAACGCACTAACTCGTGCAGTTTGACCCAGAATACTCGAGTATTCCAGAAAATACTCGAGTGTTTTACCCAGATTTTGAAAAATAATTATTTTATTTACTTTCCCTCCAAAATCTTTCCTATAATTGCTTCTAGGTCCCAACCCAGGGACTAATATGCAAAACTCTTATTTTATGCATTTAAATTATTTATTAAATAATTTCCACACATAGGCTAGTCATATAAACACATATTTTAATCAAGGATTAATATAGAAACTATTAATTATAATTAAATTATAATTAACATTTCATTAATCGGGAATTAAAATTTTGGGGTGTTACACTACTTCCCCACTTACAAGGAATTTCGTCGCCGAAATTCAACTCATACAAACAAGTCAGGATAATCCTGACGCATCTTATCCTCTAATTCCCAAGATGCTTCTATCACATCTCCATAAATCCAGACGACTTTGACCAAACTAATGTCCTTCCCTCTAAGCTGCTTGATTCTTCGATCTTCAGTACGAACTGGCACAGCTTTGAAGGTTAGGTTCTTATGAATTTCTAAGTCATCAGGTTGGATGCTAAGAACAATGGTGGGGTCATGGACATATTTCTTCAATTGAGACACATGGAATACATTATGGAGGTTAGCTAATGACGGAGGCAAAGCTAATTGATAGGCTAATGGGCCGATCCTTTTGAGAATTTGATAGGGACCAATAAACTTAGGTGATAGTTTCTGGGTTTTCAAGGCTCTACTAACACCTTTGGTTGGTACTATTCTAATGAACACGTGGTCTCCTTCAGCAAACTCTAAGGGTTTTCTCCTTCTATCAGCATAGCTTTTCTGCCTACTCTGAGCTGCCCTCATCTTCTCTTGTATCATCTTGATCTGCTCCGTGGTCTCTTGCACAATATCTGGTCCAATCAGAGAACTCTCCCCCACTTGAAACCAGCATAACGGCGTCTGAGACTTTCTCCCATACAAAGCTTCAAATGGTGCCATTCCAATGCTCGTGTGATAGCTGTTGTTGTAAGTGAACTCCACGAGTGGCAACATTTGCTCCCAATTCCCTTGTCCTTCCAAAGCACAGGCTCGTAGAATGTCCTCCAATGACTGAATAGTCCTTTCTGTTTGGCCATCAGTCTGAGGATGGTATGCAGAACTTAGCTTCAATCTTGAACCCAAGGCTCTATGCAGATCTTCCCAAAACTTTGATGTAAACCTCGGATCGCGATCAGACACAATGCTTGATGGTACTCCATGCAGACGAACAACTTCCTTGATGTACAACTGAGTGAGCTTTTCCAATAAGTAGCGCATATTCACGGGAATGAAATGCGCTGACTTGGTCAAACGGTCCACGATCACCCAAATTGCATCATGACCAGTAGATGTCTTTGGCAATCCCGACACAAAATCCATCGAGATGCTATCCCATTTCCACAACGGGATCTCTAAAGGAAGTAACTCTCCTCCTGGCCTTTGATGTTCCACCTTGGCCTTTTGACATACCAAACAACATACCACATATTCAGCTACATCTCTCTTCAAACCAGGCCACCAAAATAGCTTCTTTAAGTCCTGGTACATTTTAGTAGCTCCCGGATGCATACTCATCTTACTCTTATGCGCTTCATCCAAAATCATCCTTCTTACTTCCAAATCATTAGGCACACAAATCCTCGTTTTAAAGCGAAGGATTCCATCCTTCCCTTCTTGAAATTCCAACTCCTTACCTTCTTGCATCAACTTCCTCTTTTCCATGAGTTTCCCATCCTTGTGTTGCAATTCCCGTATCCTTTGCAGAAACTCGTTAGCAATCTGCAGCATCCCCAACTTGATACTTGTCGGCTCCACTTGCATCGTCAGACTCAAATCTCGAAATTCCTCTATCAGTGCCGCTTCTCTGACCATCATCGCACTGATGTGCATTGCCTTTCTACTCAATGCATCCGCCACAACGTTTGCCTTCCCAGGATGATAATGGAGCTCAAACTCATAATCCTTCAAAAACTTCATCCATCGGCGTTGCCTCATATTCAACTCCTTTTGATCAAAGAGGTATTTTAAACTCTTATGGTCACTAAACACCCGGAACGTAGTGCCATAGAGATAGTGCCTCCAAATCTTTAAGGCAAACACCACAGCTGCGAACTCCAGATCGTGAGTTGGATAGTTCATCTCATGAACTTTTAGCTGTCTCGAGGCGTAGGCGACAACTTGCCCCTCTTGCATCAAAACACACCCAAGACCTTGTTTCGACGCGTCACAGTACACATCAAAACTCTTCTGTGTATCGGGCAACACCAATACAGGAGACGATGTCAACCTTTCCTTCAGCTCTTGAAAACTACTTTCACATTTCCCATCCCACAGAAATGGTTGATCTTTCCTAGTCAACTTCGTCAGAGGCAGTGCAATATTTGAGAAACCTCCGATGAACCTTGTATAATACCCAGCCAAACCAAGAAAACTTCTGACTTCCGTGACCGACTTTGGTTGCTCCCATTGCAAAACCGAACTTACCTTCGTCGGATCAACGGCTATTCCTTTGTCTGAAATTACATGCCCCAAGAACTTAACCTCCTTCAGCCAGAACTCACATTTTGTAAGTTTGGCGTACAATTGCTTCTCCTTCAGGATGCTCAACACTATCCTCAAGTGTTCAACATGCTCCTCCGGACTCTTGGAGTAAATGAGAATATCATCGATGAACACAACCACGAATGAATCTAAATAAGGTCTAAAGATTCGATTCATGTAGTCCATGAAAATAGCTGGTGCATTAGTCAATCCGAATGACATTACGACATATTCATAATGTCCGTATCGAGATCGAAATGCAGTCTTAGAGATATCCTCTTCTCTAATTCTAATCTGATGGTATCCCGACCTCAAATCAATCTTGGAAAATATTGAAGCCCCACGTACTTGATCCATAAGGTCATCTATCCGTGGCAACGGATACTTGTTCTTGATGGTGACCTTATTCAGCTGCCGGTAGTCGATGCACATCCTCATGCTACCATCTTTCTTCTTGACGAACAAGACAGGAGCACCCCAAGGTGACACGCTTGGTCGAATCATCTGTTTCTGCAGCAACTCTTCAATCTGCTTCTTCATCTCTGCCATTTCCGATGGTGCCATTCTATAGGGAGCGATAGAAATAGGACCAGCTCCCAGAACTAGATCGATGCCAAATTCTATCTCTCTTCTTGGTGGCAGACCAGGAATCTCATCATCAAAAACTTCCGAGAAATCTCTGACAACAGGGATCTCTTCCATCCTCGTACCACTCTCCCCCACCTCAGTGTTGAACAGACATATGTAACCAGAGGGTTTTGGGTTTCTATAGGTCACGAGTCTTCTATCACAATCAATGATCACTTGGTTTTGACTTAACCAGTCCATTCCCAAGATCACATCCAATTGTGCTAAGGGTAAGCAGATCAAATCTACTTTAGAGGTTTGTCCTAACACTTCTATACAACAGTTAAGACAGGCTCTAGAAACAACTACAGGAGCATTTGTAGGGGTTTCTACTTGCAAAACATAAGGCATTTCAGACATCATCAAGCCTAATCGGTTTACACATTCATACGAAACGAATGAATGCGTTGCACCAGAGTCAAACAAAACATGGCAAAACTGACCATTAAGCAAGTATTTACCTTCCACCAGATCAGAAGATCGATTCGCTTCCACACCGCTAAGGGTGAAGACCCTTCCTTGAGTCACCGGTCTATCTGCAGTTCCTCTTGAGTTGGCCTTGGCTGGTTCCTTGCAATCTCTTGCAAAGTGTCCCGGCTTTCCACAGTTAAAACATCCACTTGTCCCCCAACACACACGACCATAGTGGTTGCGCTTGCACTTGTCACAGAAGGGAGCCTCGCTCCGATAATTCCTTCCCTCAGAACCACCAACCTTGCCCTTGCCTTTCCCTCTGCGATCATATGGACCTTTGCCTCGATTGTTGAAACCCTTACGCCTTTGAGATCCATAGCCTTGATTGTCCTTCTTTTCCGAGACTTGCACCTCCTCATCTTTGGTGTCGTCTTCATACATCCTACACATGTCCACGAGTGCAGGAAAACTTTGAATCCGCTGGTAACTGAAGATCGACTTCAACTTTGGCCTCAAACCTCCTTCAAACTTAATGCACTTGCTTCTCTCATCTGGATTGTTCTGATAGTATGGAGAGTACTTCATCAGCTCTTCACACTTTGCCACGTACTCACCCACACTCATGTTACCTTGCTTCAACTGCAAGAATTCCACTTCCTTTTTCCTCCTTAGATCCTCAGGAAAATATTTCTGATGAAATTTTTCCATGAATACTCCCCAGCTTACATCTCTTCCTTCATATTGCAGATGCTGCATGGTGTGATTCCACCAATTCTCCGCTTCATCCTCCAACATTTAGGTTGCATACGCCACCTTCTGAACATCAGAACACTCCAAAGTCCTCAAAATCTTGTCCATAGTGTGAATCCACTTGTTGGCTTCTTCCGGTTTAAATCCTCCTTCAAACTTTGGTGGATTACAGCTCCTGAAATCAGGCAGAGTCTTCGCCTCAGTATTACCCATATTACACTGATGAGGCGGGTTAGCCGGTTGAGAGGGTTGCTGAGACTGTCGTTGCATAGCTTCCAACACCGTGGTGATTCGTTCCAACATCGTATTAGTGTGATTTTGGTTTCTAGTTGCCATATTAGACCTGCACTATGGACTTATGGTCACATATGTTGAACTAAAGAAACTTCCATTACACTACCTATACTAAGACTCTATCTTAAACTTATTAAATCTACAATCAATTGCGTCTTGTACTCAAAGAGACAAGATACAAACAAATCAAGGGTATTTAAACCTCAACAAACAAAATAATAACATTCGTAGTAATGTAATTGCCTTGCAGATACCTGCTTGATGTTGATGGCTACCTTTCTGGACTACTTCCACTACTACAGGATCTGACTTTTGCTCTGATACCACTCAGTGTGACACCCTTCTCGGATTACCCAAATATAAACTAATAAATAAGCTTTTATATTGGATAATATATATGGAATTGTGAGTGTTAAGAAAATAGGTAAATAAAATTTTCTTTTAAAGCGGGTGCACGAATCGTCACTTGAAAGTCTTGGAGAACAAAGTCTATATTATCTCAAAATCATTGTATCGAGTTCGGCGATTTCTAAAACCTTTTCGCAAATAGAGTAACATTCGATCTTTTAGAAAATATCTTTGTATCAAGTAGCTTAAGCTACCCTTGCTTTGTACGATAGAACTGATACCATTTATAGCCGAGCTCTTAAACAGATTAAATCAGAGTAAGCGGAAATTACTGGACTATGCAACTGATAGAATATAAACATAGGTTTTCATAGATATAGAGAATCATGAGTACATAGCCCATGAGTAAAGTCTCCAAGTTTCAAAATATACAAGTCCATCATCAGATCTATATAACAGTGTAACTACAAGCTCTAGAGTGCTCCAAAAGTATATCTACAATATATATACATAACAAAATATATAACTCTAGGAATAGTCACATAGATCTGGCAGCATCAGATGGAGTAGTAGTAGCAGTAGTCTCCCAAAAGTAAAAGTAGTAGTAAGATAGTAGCAACATCATCATCACAGCAGCAGCAACAGCAAATCTCCTCCACACACACCGGATCCTCAGATCCACATCATACACCATATGCATGTAACTAGGGATCATCGTCCCTCCAGTCACTCCCAGTAGAATGCACGACAGGCTCGTCCCCACTCTCGTCCTCCACCGGATCCTCCTCAATCTCATCCGAGGGAGAGTGTACCCTACCACTGGGTACCGGGTCAGGTGATGGTGAAACCCTGACTGGGCTCATCGGATCAGATAGGGGAGTCTCCTCGCGGACGACTCTCGAAGAAAAAGGGTGAGAGCGGGTAGGTCGAAAACGAAAACTATGGTAAGAGCGAGCTGGTCGCGTGGGAGGTGGTCCATGGTAAGTGTAAAACGGGGGTACATGCATAGTGTATATGATGGGAATCCTAAACCTACGAGGACGGAATCGTATCAGCGGGTTCGGGTGGTAGAAGGTAATCTCTACCTCCCCCTCGAACACCGCGCGATGGTCCTCATAGATCCATACGCCACTAGGAAGTGGCCGGATCTCGATGCAAGCAATGTAACGAGACATCACCTACAAGGGCATAGGGGTAAGCAATTCTATACACATAATCAATAGAGAATAAATTATGCAACATAAATATGTAACATGCATCAATTAATATCAATCACACTTAACGCTTAGCAAGTAGGTTATGCACATAGGATGCTCACACTTAATTCAGTCATAACAGTTTATTTGAATGAATGGCATGATGCATGACTTTAGCTCTCAAGCCTATCTCCATCATAATACTATGTCACTCTCTGACGTCCATCCCTGACAACCCAGCACTCAACAGTGCGTTGTATTCCTAGGTATACAACCATTCGTACATTCACCTAGAATGTACACGACAAGCTTGGTATCCATGCCACCCGAGCATATCCCGTCATCCAAGCGGATCGTCATCCAAACGATATATCCATATCGGCATCCACTAAGCCGACCACGTCAACAACGTGTCATCAAGCAAGCGTATTGGCACTCCTAGAGGCCCTCCACATGTTTAAAAAACATGAAATACGTCCTACCATCCAAACTCCAGAATGAATGCATTTTATCTTTTAGACTTAAGGGAAGTTGATTAATACTTTACAGACCACCTAGGCTTATTTTCTTTATCAAAAAGGACCGTCACCAAACGATCTTTTTGTATTAATCAATTTCTCTAAGTCTTGATCCCTTGGACTATTATTAATAATTCCTTAATTTAATAAGTTAGAATTGAAAATGGTGTTTTCAGGTTCTGAACAATTTACTCGAGTAAACTTCAGGACACTCGAGTGTTACTCAACTTTTCCAGATTACTCGAGTGTTCTTAAGACTACTCGAGTGTTCATGACTTTCTGAGGATTTGGGTTTTCAATTCAACAATTTACTCGAGTAGTTCATGGGTTACTCGAGTGTTCTTGAACATTTCCAGAATACTCGAGTGACCTTGAATGACTCGAGTGTTTGACCTAAACTTGTCCTCAGGTCATGCTCGATACTCGAGTACCAAACAAAATACTCGAGTGTTCTTGTTCATTTTACATTGTTTTGAAAGCATTTTACTCGAGTACCCTGCCTTTTACTCGAGTGTTTCGTAGCAGATAACACTGAAACCTGGTTTTAACATAACATTTTCATTTCTACTTAATTCTAGTCCATTCCAGGGATCCACAGAGTTCATACAACACAATTTGAACATGTTACAACATTCATTTCATATCAAAACACATATTTGACAGAGAATTCAGTAATCATGCATTAAAACACATTTTCACAACTCAATACCTCAATTTGCAGAATAAGCTCAATACTCATGAATTAAAGTTCATTTAAGCTTGCATGCATGATACATAACTTTCTCAACACAGTTTTAGAGCATGGATTGGTCTCCAAACCAAAGTTCCTATTCAATCTAAGCCCTTAGAGCCTCTTGGTGGCTCTCTAACACAATTCATGGAATTTAAACTCTATTTAGTGAATATAATTACTTCCCCTTACCTCTCAGACGTGAATCAACAGAAAGAAATCCAAGAAAAGTGCTGCAACCCCAGAAATCACTTTGAGCTTCACATGCATGACAGTTTTGAGTGCACCACCAAAACCGAATTGGTTCACCCATGAAACAGAGATAAGAATTGGGGAAAATTAGATTTCTAAACTCTATACAACATGTTCTAACTAAAGGAATTGAGTTTGAGACTCAGGAGCTCGAGAGCTTACCAGAAATTAATCTCCAAGTAAGCTCCAGAAACCAACTTTGACAGAATAACTCCAACTTCCAAGCTGTCGTTCTCCCAACACACTCACCCAATCCTCACGATTTTGGTGTTTATACAAAGCTCGTGATGTGAGCTTTGTATTCGTGTATGATTTGTGTTTCAGTTTGACACAGAGAAGGAGAATTGAAGAGTACAAACTCGGAACCCTAATTTCATCAACCAAGCTACTTTGATCCAAAATTCTCAGCTAAGGGTCGAAGATGAGCTTAAATAGGAAGTGAGGACACTCATGCAGGTCGACACGAAGGCATTGAGCTGTTGATGGCGGAGTATTCGTGTCAACGGAGGGGAATCGTTGGCTGTGACTCACCAAACGCACTAACTCGTGCAGTTTGACCCAGAATACTCGAGTATTCCAGAAAATACTCGAGTGTTTTACCCAGATTTTGAAAAATAATTATTTTATTTACTTTCCCTCCAAAATCTTTCCTATAATTGCTTCTAGGTCCCAACCCAGGGACTAATATGCAAAACTCTTATTTTATGCATTTAAATTATTTATTAAATAATTTCCACACATAGGCTAGTCATATAAACACATATTTTAATCAAGGATTAATATAGAAACTATTAATTATAATTAAATTATAATTAACATTTCATTAATCGGGAATTAAAATTTTGGGGTGTTACAATGGTACAAAACGAACCCTCGTAGACGGACCAGGGCGAGGAGTGGCAGTGACATCATCACGGGGTGGTACAGGATTCATACGAGTAGCTAGACGGAACCTAAAGTTATAAAACCTATGACCGGGATGAGGTGGTGGTGGTGGAGTACCACGACGATAACTATACACAGGGGGTATGTGCAGGATATAGATCATGGGGAGACGGATCCTCCGAGGTCTCACATGAGCAAGGGGGTTGGGGTGACGAAAGATGATATCAACACCCTCCCCCCCCCCCCGGAAAATGGCTCGGTGACTCTCGAAGTCCCACACACCGCTATGGAGCGGCCTGATCTCCATGAATGCTAAGAAACGTGCCATCATCTACATATAGGGCTAGGGAGTAAGCAACTACAATCACATAATCAAATGGAAAATAATGGCACAGGTAATTATAACTCAATCATATAATTATTAAATAAATGTTCATCAAATTATAATTACCACCAATGATCATGTCACAATCATGCATATGTCCAATGCATACTCAATACATGTACATGTTTAACAACGTTGGCCAACACTAAATCTTAGGCTCCCAGAGTACCTCCACTAACATGCCCCACATTCCTACGAACGCGTCTCAAACTCGGATACCACATAAACAACGTCACTCTTAGAGCTCATAGAGTGCCCGCCCAAGCTCCTACGAACGTGTCTCGAGTTTGGCCATTCTAAGACATGACCACAGTGTTGGAAACCAGCAAGCGGCTCAATATAGTCTAGAGGGGGGGGTGAATAGAATATTGAAGCCTTATTATAGATTTTTCGTCCACCTAAGAGAATGGTTTTATGAAAAATAAGTTTTCTAAAAATTCAGTTCAGATTACTCGAGTAACTCAAGTCTTCACTCGAGTAATACGCAAGCAAAAATAATTTCACTCGAGTATTCAGCAAATCACTCGAGTATTACGAAATCTATTTTTTTAAATCACTCGAGTAACAGAAAACCTACTCGAGTATTGTTCAAAAACTGAAAGCAGATTACTCGAGTGACAAGAACTTTACTCGAGTAAACTGGGTAAAATTCAATTAAAAACTGAGTTTTCAATGGAGTTCTTCAAGAATAACAATGCTATGATGATTCAACAAATTATGAATGATTAATATGAACAATTTCAAGTAATATTAACATGCAATTTTAGATCAATTGAGTAGAATTAAGAAACCCCCAATTCTAACCTAAAAAATGCAATTGTTAATGAATTAATGAAATACAAGGAATGAAAATAAAAGAGACACAAGGATTTATCCTGGTTCACTTTCAAATTGATTTAATTCTTCTTGCATGGCCATAATCCAATGATCATCTTGAAGAGCCTCTTTGATATTCTTAGGTTCTATTTGAGATACAAAGGCAACATAATAACAAAAATTATTTAAAGTGCGTCGGGTTACCACTCCCTTCGCAATGTCACCTAAGATATTAGAAATCGGATGATTTTTGTTGGACTTCCAAGCTATTGGTAATTGAGGTTGAATCTCTTGTGCTAAGTCTTTATCTTGTGCTTGCACCTCTCTATCTTCATTTTGATTCTCTTCCATTTGTTGTGGTGTTGAATTCTCATGATCCAAAAATGTACCTATATTATCATCACAAGAAACAACACAATCTCCTTTCGAAGATTCATCAAATACAACATGCACGGATTCCTCAACGGTTAATGTTCTTTTATTGTAGACTCTATATGCTTTGCTATGAGTTGAATAACCTATGAATATGCCTTCGTCGGCTTTAGAGTCAAACTTGCCGACCGGTTCCTTTCCGTTATTTAAAACAAACACCTTACACCCAAAAACATGAAAATGTGAAATATTTGGTTTTCGCCCTTTTAAAAGTTCATAAGGTGTTTTAATTAAATGCGGACGAATAAGAACCCTATTAAGCACATAGCAAGCGGTGTTTACCGCATCGGCCCAAAAATATTTAGGAACATTTGATTCTTTCAACATAGTACGAGCAAGTTCCACTAACATTCTATTTTTCCTTTCTACAACTCCGTTTTGCTCCGGAGTCCTAGGGGCCGAAAATTGATGATCAATACCAAACTTATCACAAAACGCATCAATCCTAGTGTTTTCAAACTCACCTCCGTGGTCACTTCTAATAGACACAATTTTAAAACTTAGTTGATTTTGGATGAGTTTTGCAAATTTTTTAAAACATTTATAAACTTCACTTTTTGCGGATAAAAATAAAGTCCATGTGAATCTAGTAAAATCATCTACTAAAACAAATCCATAGTAATTTCCACCTAAACTTTTAATTTGTGAAGGTCCAAACAAATCCATATGGATTAACTCCAAAGGCTTTGTTGTGCTTATCACATTTTTAGGTTTAAAAGAACTTTTAACTTGCTTGCACTTTTGACAAGAGTCACAAATGCCATCAAGCTTAAAGTTTAGTTTAGGCAAACCAATCACTAAATCTTTTCGTAAAAGTTTGTTTAATTGATTCACATTCACATGAGCAATTCGTCTATGCCAAAGACGAATTTCATCATCAAAAGATTTGAAACATTTTGAAAATAGTGAAGTTATCTCATCCAAATCAATTAAGTAAGTGTTATTAGAGCGACGACCAACAAACTTAACACTATCATCTATAGAAGACTTAATGAAGCATAATTCCGGAGTAAAAGTTACATAATTGCCCATATCGCATAGTTGGCTTATACTAAGCAAGTTGTGTTCTAAGCCTTCTACGTATAGGACATTTTCTATGACAAGGTTAGATACATTACCGATCTTCCCAACTCCTAGAATTTTGCCCTTGTTGTTGTCGCCGTATGTCACAAATCCACCACTTTTCGGAGTAAGTTCCATGAAGTGCGTTTTGTCTCCCGTCATGTGTCTCGAACAACCACTATCCAAGTACCATTTTCGCTCTTTTGTTCGAAGACACACCTACAAGAAAGATATCATTTGGTTGACTTAGGTACCCAAGTGGTTTTGGGTCCTTTGTTGTTAGCATGAGGAGAAGTCCCCTTAACAATCCAAATATATTCTCCGCTTGGTATACCAAATTTCTTTATATTACATTTATTCGTGGTATGCCCAAAGATTCCACAATAATGGCAAGTTGGGTTTTTAGAAATCTTATTCTTTGAAAATCCACCAACTTTGCGATAATTGCGTTTCTTAGGTTTGGTATAGCCAAGACCGGATCTATTGCTATTGTTCCTTTGAGTTGAAAGCAAATGATCTAAAGAAGTATCTCCTTTCATGAGCCTTGCAAGTCGATCATTCAAATTAAAAACTTCTTTTTCCAAAGACTTGCAATTTTCACAAGATGGAGTCTCATTTGATTTCAATTCACAATTGCATGTAGAGTTTGCATAAATGAGTTCAAGAGTTTCATTTTGAAGCTTAAGTTCTTCTAAATCTTTTTGAAGTTCAATTATCTTTTCATGTTGCTTCATTATGAAATTCTTTCTTTCAACATTTATTTTAGCAAGTTTCTTCAACTCTTTATGCATCTCTACATACACATTGTACAATTCATTGAATGAAGGAGAATTAGAACTTGAGCTAGCATCGGAAAGATAATCTACCTCATTGACGTTCTCACTTGATTTAATGCTCGAAGATTCCTCTTCATCAAGCTTTGTCATTAAACATAGATTTGCAAGTTCTTCATCATCCGACGAGCTAGATGTTGATTGACTCTCTACTTCATCCCATACTATGTAAGCCCTTTTTCCTTTAGATGAGTTGAACTTTGAGTTGTCACCTTCCGACTTCTTAGAATTAGTTGGACAATTCGATCGATAGTGACCAAGCTTTCCACACCCATGACACTTGATGTGATCCTTGTTAGTCTTATTTCTTGGTTGTGAGTCCTTAGAATCTCTTTGTCTATTTCTATTAAAGTTCCCCTTTTTCTTAAGGAACCTACCAAGCTTTTTAACTAGCAAGCCAAGGGTCTCATCATCTATATCGGAGTCCGAGTCATCCACTTGAAAGTTTTCCTCTTGTGCCTTAAGGGATTTTGAAGTTGATTTAAGAGCAATCCCCTTTTTCTTTCTATCGGCATCTTCATTCATGGATAACCGTCCAAGCTCCATTTCATGCTCTTGAAGCTTTCCGAATAGAGTTGCTAAGTCAATTTGATCCACGTCTCTAGCTTCCATAATGGCTGTCACTTTAGGTTGCCATTCCCTGCTAAGACATCTCAAAATCTTATTAACAACTTCACCATTAGTTATAACTTTTCCAAGTGCAGAAAGATGATTAATGATATGAGTGAACCGCTTTTGCATGTCACCTATATTTTCATTAGGTAACATACGAAAGAGTTCATATTCATGCATGAGTGTATTTAGCCTAGCCCTTCTAACCTCCGAAGTGCCCTCATGTGTGACTTGTAATGTGTCCCACATTTGTTTAGCATCAACACATTGAGATACTCGAAAGAACTCATCATAAGAAAGAGCGGACGTGATGATATTTTTAGCTTTTAAATCAAATGCAACTTTCTTCTTATCATCATTGTCCCAACTCGATTGAGGTTTAATCGAAACAACATCATTTACTTTCGTTTTAGGAACAAAAGGTCCATTCTCTATGGCGTTCCAAATTTCCATATCTATGGCTTGAATAAAAATTTTCATGCGGACCTTCCAATAAGCGTAACCCTCACCACTGAATAGTGGAGGACGATTAATGGAAGTTCCTTCACCACCAAAAGGATTTGAAATTGAGCCCATTGTTTCCAAGTAAAAAAGATCTTTTCGAAAAAGCTTTTTAAGGCTCGGATTTTTCGTCCAAGCTCTGATACCACTTGTTGGAAACCAGCAAGCGGCTCAATATAGTCTAGAGGGGGGGTGAATAGAATATTGAAGCCTTATTATAGATTTTTCGTCCACCTAAGAGAATGGTTTTATGAAAAATAAGTTTTCTAAAAATTCAGTTCAGATTACTCGAGTAACTCAAGTCTTCACTCGAGTAATACGCAAGCAAAAATAATTTCACTCGAGTATTCAGCAAATCACTCGAGTATTACGAAATCTATTTTTTTAAATCACTCGAGTAACAGAAAACCTACTCGAGTATTGTTCAAAAACTGAAAGCAGATTACTCGAGTGACAAGAACTTTACTCGAGTAAACTGGGTAAAATTCAATTAAAAACTGAGTTTTCAATGGAGTTCTTCAAGAATAACAATGCTATGATGATTCAACAAATTATGAATGATTAATATGAACAATTTCAAGTAATATTAACATGCAATTTTAGATCAATTGAGTAGAATTAAGAAACCCCCAATTCTAACCTAAAAAATGCAATTGTTAATGAATTAATGAAATACAAGGAATGAAAATAAAAGAGACACAAGGATTTATCCTGGTTCACTTTCACCCACTTGAAAGCTACTCCAGTCCCCTCTTAAATCAAGAGAGATTCTTCACTAGAAATCTTCAAATGTAGATTTTACAATGTTTTAAGATGCAACTAGATTCTTAGTTCTCCTATCTTAAAACCCAACTCAAAGTGTGTACCAAACACTTTGATCTAATCTACCCCTTTTGAGAATTCTAGATTTCCTTGCTAATTGATTGAAGATGCTTCCAACCAATCCTCTTTTCTTGCTTTGATTTGATCCTCAAAGTCTTCCTTGTGAGATTCTTCACTTGTGTTGAAACTTCAATAATGCAATCACAAATTGCAAATCTTCAACAACCACTAAGAACAAAAAATATGATCTCAAGAATATTTGAACAATGATAGAAAATAGAGTGAAGAAGAAAAATTTCTTGTTGAATCTTGATAGCTCTTGAAAGATGTAAAATAGCTCTTGGATTGCTTTTGAAAAGTGTGTATTTGAAAATTGTAAGAATGAAAGTATATATTTATGAAAGAGAAAATTAAGTCCTTTTAAAATTTTCCCAACACTGATTGAATTACTCGAGTAAACCAAACAACGTCACTCGAGTGAAACATGTCAGATTAAGTTACTCGAGTGATGTGTAAACCATTACTCGATTAACCTGTCATGACATAAATTACTCGAGTGATCCAGTACTTATTACTCGAGTAAACTGATCAGAATCTGAATAAAAACAAAGTTTTTCTAAAATGATTTTCACAAGCTATTTAATCAAGATTTAAAGTATCTTCACTCTTAATCAAACATTATTTAAATATTCTTAAAATCACCTAAGCTACCCACACCAATGAGATGCATTGCATAAAATAAAGATTACATTGAAATAGAATTAATAAAAATCCTAATTCTAATCTTCATGTGGTGTAGCTTGCTTGTTGCCAATGTTGTTGCTTGGAGAGAGATTGTTAGCATCAAAACATGAGAATCCTACAAACTCCCCCTTTTTGATGATGACAAACCTCCTTTCAAATTAAGCACTAAGTTTTAACATACTCCCCCTAAATGTAAAACATCTAGGAAAAATATAATAAAACTAAACCTACAAGAACAACATCAACAAAAAATATTCTCCCCCTTTTGGCATCATTAAAAAGATAAAATTTTTGAGAAAAATCCTTTGCCAAAAGTTGAAGGTAAGTAGTTCACAATGGTATATAAAATATATAACAATAAAGACAATACCAAAATAAACCACAATAGTGCCACAACGAATATAAACAACGAATATAAACGCACTACGAATATAGCACCATAATATCAGAGTATCACACTATGCAGCAAATCATAGCAGATAAGCAAAACGAAACTAACCAAACAAGACCATACGCAAGGTCTCTACCGCTTTTCCAGCCTCATCTTGATCTAGGTAGCATGCAACGCTCATTGGTGTAGAAGCGGATTTGCACGAATCCATTCCAAAACGTTTGATAAGCTCTCTACAATATTTACTTTGATGAATATAAATGCCATCATTAAGCTGCTTTATTTGAAGGCCAAGAAAGAATGTAAGCTCTCCCATCATTGACATCTCGAATTCACTTTGCATCAATTCTGAAAACTTTTTACACAAGTTATCGTTAGTAGCACCAAATATAATATCGTCAACATATATTTGAACCAATAAAATATCCTTACCGGAACGTTCAATAAAAAGAGTAGTGTCAACAGTGCCTCGTTTAAAACCTTTTTGTAATAAAAAATTGCTTAGTCGATCGTACCAAGCTCTAGGAGCTTGTTTCAAACCGTACAAAGCCTTTTTTAGTTTGAAAACGTAGTCCGGATGCTCAAAACTCTCGAATCCGGGAGGTTGTGACACATAAACTTCCTCTTGAATGTATCCGTTAAGAAAGGCGCTCTTAACATCCATTTGAAACAATTTAAAATTCATAATTGAAGCAAAAGCGAGAAGAATACGAATAGCTTCTAGTCTAGCAACGGGAGCATATGTCTCATCGTAATCGATTCCTTCTTCTTGACTATAACCTTGTGCTACCAACCTAGCTTTATTCCTAACAATAATACCCGATTCATCTAACTTATTCCTATAGACCCACCGAGTACCAATTTCAGGACGATCATCGGGTTTTGGCACAAGCTCCCAAACTTGGTTTCTTTCAAATTGATTTAATTCTTCTTGCATGGCCATAATCCAATGATCATCTTGAAGAGCCTCTTTGATATTCTTAGGTTCTATTTGAGATACAAAGGCAACATAATAACAAAAATTATTTAAAGTGCGTCGGGTTACCACTCCCTTCGCAATGTCACCTAAGATATTAGAAATCGGATGATTTTTGTTGGACTTCCAAGCTATTGGTAATTGAGGTTGAATCTCTTGTGCTAAGTCTTTATCTTGTGCTTGCACCTCTCTATCTTCATTTTGATTCTCTTCCATTTGTTGTGGTGTTGAATTCTCATGATCCAAAAATGTACCTATATTATCATCACAAGAAACAACACAATCTCCTTTCGAAGATTCATCAAATACAACATGCACGGATTCCTCAATGGTTAATGTTCTTTTATTGTAGACTCTATATGCTTTGCTATGAGTTGAATAACCTATGAATATGCCTTCGTCGGCTTTAGAGTCAAACTTGCCGACCGGTTCCTTTCCGTTATTTAAAACAAACACCTTACACCCAAAAACATGAAAATGTGAAATATTTGGTTTTCGCCCTTTTAAAAGTTCATAAGGTGTTTTAATTAAATGCGGACGAATAAGAACCCTATTAAGCACATAGCAAGCGGTGTTTACCGCATCGGCCCAAAAATATTTAGGAACATTTGATTCTTTCAACATAGTACGAGCAAGTTCCACTAACATTCTATTTTTCCTTTCTACAACTCCGTTTTGCTCCGGAGTCCTAGGGGCCGAAAATTGATGATCAATACCAAACTTATCACAAAACGCATCAATCCTAGTGTTTTCAAACTCACCTCCGTGGTCACTTCTAATAGACACAATTTTAAAACTTAGTTGATTTTGGATGAGTTTTGCAAATTTTTTAAAACATTTATAAACTTCACTTTTTGCGGATAAAAATAAAGTCCATGTGAATCTAGTAAAATCATCTACTAAAACAAATCCATAGTAATTTCCACCTAAACTTTTAATTTGTGAAGGTCCAAACAAATCCATATGGATTAACTCCAAAGGCTTTGTTGTGCTTATCACATTTTTAGGTTTAAAAGAACTTTTAACTTGCTTGCACTTTTGACAAGAGTCACAAATGCCATCAAGCTTAAAGTTTAGTTTAGGCAAACCAATCACTAAATCTTTTCGTAAAAGTTTGTTTAATTGATTCACATTCACATGAGCAATTCGTCTATGCCAAAGACGAATTTCATCATCAAAAGATTTGAAACATTTTGAAAATAGTGAAGTTATCTCATCCAAATCAATTAAGTAAGTGTTATTAGAGCGACGACCAACAAACTTAACACTATCATCTATAGAAGACTTAATGAAGCATAATTCCGGAGTAAAAGTTACATAATTGCCCATATCGCATAGTTGGCTTATACTAAGCAAGTTGTGTTCTAAGCCTTCTACGTATAGGACATTTTCTATGACAAGGTTAGATACATTACCGATCTTCCCAACTCCTAGAATTTTGCCCTTGTTGTTGTCGCCGTATGTCACAAATCCACCACTTTTCGGAGTAAGTTCCATGAAGTGCGTTTTGTCTCCCGTCATGTGTCTCGAACAACCACTATCCAAGTACCATTTTCGCTCTTTTGTTCGAAGACACACCTACAAGAAAGATATCATTTGGTTGACTTAGGTACCCAAGTGGTTTTGGGTCCTTTGTTGTTAGCATGAGGAGAAGTCCCCTTAACAATCCAAATATATTCTCCGCTTGGTATACCAAATTTCTTTATATTACATTTATTCGTGGTATGCCCAAAGATTCCACAATAATGGCAAGTTGGGTTTTTAGAAATCTTATTCTTTGAAAATCCACCAACTTTGCGATAATTGCGTTTCTTAGGTTTGGTATAGCCAAGACCGGATCTATTGCTATTGTTCCTTTGAGTTGAAAGCAAATGATCTAAAGAAGTATCTCCTTTCATGAGCCTTGCAAGTCGATCATTCAAATTAAAAACTTCTTTTTCCAAAGACTTGCAATTTTCACAAGATGGAGTCTCATTTGATTTCAATTCACAATTGCATGTAGAGTTTGCATAAATGAGTTCAAGAGTTTCATTTTGAAGCTTAAGTTCTTCTAAATCTTTTTGAAGTTCAATTATCTTTTCATGTTGCTTCATTATGAAATTCTTTCTTTCAACATTTATTTTAGCAAGTTTCTTCAACTCTTTATGCATCTCTACATACACATTGTACAATTCATTGAATGAAGGAGAATTAGAACTTGAGCTAGCATCGGAAAGATAATCTACCTCATTGACGTTCTCACTTGATTTAATGCTCGAAGATTCCTCTTCATCAAGCTTTGTCATTAAACATAGATTTGCAAGTTCTTCATCATCCGACGAGCTAGATGTTGATTGACTCTCTACTTCATCCCATACTATGTAAGCCCTTTTTCCTTTAGATGAGTTGAACTTTGAGTTGTCACCTTCCGACTTCTTAGAATTAGTTGGACAATTCGATCGATAGTGACCAAGCTTTCCACACCCATGACACTTGATGTGATCCTTGTTAGTCTTATTTCTTGGTTGTGAGTCCTTAGAATCTCTTTGTCTATTTCTATTAAAGTTCCCCTTTTTCTTAAGGAACCTACCAAGCTTTTTAACTAGCAAGCCAAGGGTCTCATCATCTATATCGGAGTCCGAGTCATCCACTTGAAAGTTTTCCTCTTGTGCCTTAAGGGATTTTGAAGTTGATTTAAGAGCAATCCCCTTTTTCTTTCTATCGGCATCTTCATTCATGGATAACCGTCCAAGCTCCATTTCATGCTCTTGAAGCTTTCCGAATAGAGTTGCTAAGTCAATTTGATCCACGTCTCTAGCTTCCATAATGGCCGTCACTTTAGGTTGCCATTCCCTGCTAAGACATCTCAAAATCTTATTAACAACTTCACCATTAGTTATAACTTTTCCAAGTGCAGAAAGATGATTAATGATATGAGTGAACCGCTTTTGCATGTCACCTATATTTTCATTAGGTAACATACGAAAGAGTTCATATTCATGCATGAGTGTATTTAGCCTAGCCCTCCTAACCTCCGAAGTGCCCTCATGTGTGACTTGTAATGTGTCCCACATTTGTTTAGCATCAACACATTGAGATACTCGAAAGAACTCATCATAAGAAAGAGCGGACGTGATGATATTTTTAGCTTTTAAATCAAATGCAACTTTCTTCTTATCATCATTGTCCCAACTCGATTGAGGTTTAATCGAAACAACATCATTTACTTTCGTTTTAGGAACAAAAGGTCCATTCTCTATGGCGTTCCAAATTTCCATATCTATGGCTTGAATAAAAATTTTCATGCGGACCTTCCAATAAGCGTAACCCTCACCACTGAATAGTGGAGGACGATTAATGGAAGTTCCTTCACCACCAAAAGGATTTGAAATTGAGCCCATTGTTTCCAAGTAAAAAAGATCTTTTCGAAAAAGCTTTTTAAGGCTCGGATTTTTCGTCCAAGCTCTGATACCACTTGTTGGAAACCAGCAAGCGGCTCAATATAGTCTAGAGGGGGGGTGAATAGAATATTGAAGCCTTATTATAGATTTTTCGTCCACCTAAGAGAATGGTTTTATGAAAAATAAGTTTTCTAAAAATTCAGTTCAGATTACTCGAGTAACTCAAGTCTTCACTCGAGTAATACGCAAGCAAAAATAATTTCACTCGAGTATTCAGCAAATCACTCGAGTATTACGAAATCTATTTTTTTAAATCACTCGAGTAACAGAAAACCTACTCGAGTATTGTTCAAAAACTGAAAGCAGATTACTCGAGTGACAAGAACTTTACTCGAGTAAACTGGGTAAAATTCAATTAAAAACTGAGTTTTCAATGGAGTTCTTCAAGAATAACAATGCTATGATGATTCAACAAATTATGAATGATTAATATGAACAATTTCAAGTAATATTAACATGCAATTTTAGATCAATTGAGTAGAATTAAGAAACCCCCAATTCTAACCTAAAAAATGCAATTGTTAATGAATTAATGAAATACAAGGAATGAAAATAAAAGAGACACAAGGATTTATCCTGGTTCACTTTCACCCACTTGAAAGCTACTCCAGTCCCCTCTTAAATCAAGAGAGATTCTTCACTAGAAATCTTCAAATGTAGATTTTACAATGTTTTAAGATGCAACTAGATTCTTAGTTCTCCTATCTTAAAACCCAACTCAAAGTGTGTACCAAACACTTTGATCTAATCTACCCCTTTTGAGAATTCTAGATTTCCTTGCTAATTGATTGAAGATGCTTCCAACCAATCCTCTTTTCTTGCTTTGATTTGATCCTCAAAGTCTTCCTTGTGAGATTCTTCACTTGTGTTGAAACTTCAATAATGCAATCACAAATTGCAAATCTTCAACAACCACTAAGAACAAAAAATATGATCTCAAGAATATTTGAACAATGATAGAAAATAGAGTGAAGAAGAAAAATTTCTTGTTGAATCTTGATAGCTCTTGAAAGATGTAAAATAGCTCTTGGATTGCTTTTGAAAAGTGTGTATTTGAAAATTGTAAGAATGAAAGTATATATTTATGAAAGAGAAAATTAAGTCCTTTTAAAATTTTCCCAACACTGATTGAATTACTCGAGTAAACCAAACAACGTCACTCGAGTGAAACATGTCAGATTAAGTTACTTGAGTGATGTGTAAACCATTACTCGATTAACCTGTCATGACATAAATTACTCGAGTGATCCAGTACTTATTACTCGAGTAAACTGATCAGAATCTGAATAAAAACAAAGTTTTTCTAAAATGATTTTCACAAGCTATTTAATCAAGATATAAAGTATCTTCACTCTTAATCAAACATTATTTAAATATTCTTAAAATCACCTAAGCTACCCACACCAAAGAGATGCATTGCATAAAATAAAGATTACATTGAAATAGAATTAATAAAAATCCTAATTCTAATCTTCACGTGGTGTAGCTTGCTTGTTGCCAATGTTGTTGCTTGGAGAGAGATTGTTAGCATCAAAACATGAGAATCCTACACACAGTCCTCGAACGTGTCTCCACCGATGTGGGAAATCACAAGGTACACTCTGGTTGCCAACATGCCACACGTTCCTACAAACACGTCTCAAACTCGGCCACATAACGTCACTCATCAAGTGCCCGTCCACGTTCCTACGAACGTGTCTCGAGTTTGGCCATTCTAAAGCATGCCCACGTTTCACGAACGTGTCTCCACTCTCTTGGGAAATCGTCAATCAACCTAATGTTCAATGCTTCTACCATGCATGAATACTTTCAAATCATTAGGTTGTCATTCATGTAATATCACATGTTCACACATTCATAAATTTATTTACCTTTAATAATGTTTGAGGACTTATGTTATTAGCTTGGTACTTTAAAAATCTACTTTTTCATATATAGATAATTGACAATTATTATTAATAATCAATTACTATATACTCTTCAATTTTTATTTCAATTTTCAATTTGGTAATCGATTACTCAAGCCTAGTAATCGATTACCATGATTGCAGAATACACTAAAAACTGGTTTTTAAGTAACAAAATCAATATCACTCAATTTCAACCTCAAACACAGTTTAAAGGCAATAAATAGAACTTCTCTAAATCATCAATTGCATACCAAACTCAATGAATCAAAGTTTCACATTCAATGTGTAATTTCATAATTATAAGAACTCAACATATCAAATCATGATTCATAGGTATTTGATTCAATTAATTCATTCATACAACATCATCATACATATATAAACATGTTCAGATTCATTTATAACATTAGATTGGCCTCCAAGTCATTAAGCCAATTGACTATGCCCTTGAACCTCATGTTGGTTCATCCTATATGTAAATACCCATTTTAATCCATTCTAGTGAAAGTAAAGCTTCTCCTTTACCTCAACGAAGCTTTCCAAATTGATCCAAAGTCAGAAATCGTCCAAAATCTCCAACACCAAAATCTATGCATTCGGGTTCGTTTTCAGTTTCGGGTATGCATGTTCAACATAGGATTTGACATAGCAAATGGGCATGAAAATAAGCAACTAAGGTCAATAACGAATCTACACACTTCCTACTTGAAGTTAAAACAGATTTGACACGAATTGGTAACTTGAGCTTACCAAAATCAAGGTCTAAAGTGAGCAACTTGAGTCTACGTGTTCTGTTTTCCAGATTCCAAAGCTCCACTTCACAAACCCAGAACTCACAGCACAAGCCACCAAAGCTAACGATCTTGGTATCAAATTGAAGGTCTCGTTGCAAGCTTTAAAATGATATATGTTGAATCAAAGGTTTTGATGAAGACAAATAAGCAAGCTCGGTTCAAATGTACAAGCTCGGCATGATGAAGAAGAATGAGCAAGCTCGGTTCAAATGAACAAGCTCGGTGTGATGACGACAAATTTATCATGTGCTTGATTCTTGGCCAAGGTTTGATGAAGCAAAATGAATGATTTGGGTCTAATATATGATGTTTTTGGGCTTAATTTCACTTCCTTTTGCTATGGTTTTAGCTTGTTTCTCTTGTAAATATAGGTATTTTGTATTAGTTTTAGGAATTTTAAGTTTATTAGAATCCTTTGAACGTTTTGATCCGTTTTGGGTATGTTTCAGGTGTTTTGGAGCTTTATTTGGAGAAATATTATTGGAGTTGAGAATAGCATAAGAAGACCTTGAAAATGGCACAAGAACGGAGAGAAACAGAGTCAGAAGTTACTTTGCACGCCCAGGCACGGGAATGGCGCGCCCAGGCGCGCATGCTTCGTTGAATTATGGGTGATCAGATGGTGCGCGCCCAGGCGTGCTGACCAACACGCCCAGGCGCGCGATGTGCGAGAAAGTCCAATTGGGCCTAATTCTGATCAGTTTTGAAGGATTTGATAAGATTAGACTTTTATCTATTTATATTAGGTTTAACAGTGAATAATAGTCAGTTAATTATCAATGATAGCCATTAGCAGTCATCAGAGAGAGAGAGGGGGAGATTACACAATTTTAGAGAGTTCTAGAAGAGAAGATCAAGGATTGGAAGATCCAAAGCTTTTTCATGGTAATCATGCATTCTTCTATTGCTTTTGTTCTTATTTTCATGATGTGTAACTAAAACCCTTGTGTTAGGAATTGGCGAATTTGTATGGATTAGTTTATTGATTTTATGAATTGATGTTTTTCCGTTTCTAAATCATGTGTTTGATTGCGTTTTATTTCCAATTCATAAATCTGGCCAATTTATGTCTTGTTTTGGATCTCTAATTCTTCAATTGAGAGATTAGGAATTAGAATAGGCCATGCCTTCACACAATATAGTTATTCAACAAGTAGGGATACAATTGGGTAATTATATAACATGATTAATTCCCTATTCTTAATTAAGATTATTCAATAGTTTAATCTCTTAAGGAATTAAGGATTATCTAATTGAATAAGAAACGGTAATTATACAAGAGGGATCTAATAGTTACCAATTTAGGAATTTGTTCATGATTTAGGGAAAAACAGAGATTCATGATAAATTAACAACGCCATACAATGAAACCATGTTCCTAACATCTTTCTCAAATCGTTCACAACTTCTATTTATTTTCTTTTTTTTTATGTTTTTATTCAATCTTAATTAATTAGTTAGAAACTTATAGATTTTGCTTTTAACTACTCTTTGGTGAAAATTAATTGAACAATTTGCAATCCATGAGGAACGATATCTGGTCTTATTGACTATATTACTATCCGATCTAGTATACTTGCTAGAGAGTGAACAAGTTTTTGGCGCCGTTGCCGGGGAACTTGAATTAGTTTAATCTGTTTTGGCACTAAGAAGTAATTTGGAGTGAAATCTATTTTTGATATTAATTGTAATGTACAATAGTGACTTCTGAAGAGTTGAATTGTGAAGAGTTGAAATTATTTTGTAAATTCAATGCTCCTAATTATGGTGATTATATTTTGATGATGACAAAGTAATTAACAAATCAAGTCTTGAAGACATTGCAACATTCACAACAACATCAAGTCAAGAAAAGAAGACAAGTGCCCAATCATTCTCAATCAAATATTATTGTAAATTTCTAATTTATGTTGAGAGTGGTTGAGAGTGGGTAGAAATAGTTAGTCTCTTCTAGGAATAAAATTTTATATGACTATTAGGTTGAGATTAACTAAAATTAATACTTGAGAGGAAAAATAAAATTGAAAATTAATTTTTCTCATGTCTGATCAAAATATGCGAGTATTTGGAGAAAGACTCGAGTATATACTCGAGTATTTTGTAAAACACTCGAGTATTTGTGCCAGGTCAGCAAATATGACCGTTAGTCTTGTTCGTGCACCAATTCACTCGTGACCGACCAAAAAGACTCGAGTATTTACCAAAAGACTCGAGTATTTTTGTCCAGTCAGCAAAAATGAACGTTGGAGAGACTCAAAAACCCAATTGAGGGCATTTGAGTCTCATCCAACCCAAGAGAGCATTTCAGAACCTTATTGTAAAATTTCTCTTTGAATTTGTGCAAGAACAAACAAGACAACAAGATCATAGTGTGTTCAAGCTTTTATAATTTCCTCTTATCAAGTGTTAATTCCCAAAAAGCTCAACTTCTCACTCATATTGTCATTTTATTCCAAGTTGAGTTTTAGGCCTCAATTCTTACATTGAGCTGTGCTTATTTATGCTAATCCATTGTGAGATTAGTAATACACATACAAAAAGCTTGATTATTCAAAGTCTTGGATTGTTCCCAAGCAAACCCTAAGTGGCTTAGGGTGTTGGAAGTCTTGAGAGGTTCTCAAGCACAAGACTAGGAGGTTCCTAGCCCGGTGGAGTTTCTTGAAGGGAGTTCAAGGAAGCTTTGTGAAGAGTTCTTCAATCACCGGAATCAAATTGGGGTAGAAATCAAGAGTTTGGTACACTCTTGAAGGGTTAGGTTGAGTGAGGCCATTCTCAAGCAATCCTTTGTAATTTCTAACAATTTGATTATTAGTAGAAACTCCTAAATGATTAGGAGGACTGGATGTAGCTCATTGTTGGAGTGAACCAGGATAAAATTGCTTGAGTGGTGGTTTATTGCTTTTAATCTACTTTCTAACTCAATCTACTTTAATCATTTCAAGCAATTAGGATTTATACAATTATGTAGCAAGTTCAAGAAATCCTAGTGTTAAAAGTAATTTAGATTGCTTGCTATTCTGTTGGATAAGTTCCTGTTTAGTATTGAATTGATTTGAGATAAATTGCTGAATTTTCATTTCTGTTTTTACTGCTATCTGATAGGAAAAACTCGAGTATATTCAGAAAAATGCGAGTTGTTCATCACTGAAAAACTCGAGTATTTCACAAAAGACTCGAGTATTTCGTGTCTGATTCTAGAAAATTCAGTCTTAGCTCCATTCTTCAATTATCATTAGAATTATTTGGTATTAGTGCTTCAAATTACTATTCACCCCCCCTCTAGTATTTGCTTAGCCCGCTTGTTGGTTTCCAACAAGTGGTATCAGAGCTCGGTCGAAAGATCGAGTGTAACAACTTTTTCGAAAAAGATCCTTTTGGAAACTAAATGGGCTCTAGCAATAACTTTGGTGGAGAAGGAGCTTCTATAACACCCCAATTTGGAAATAGAATTTTCACTAAAAATTTGCGCCATTTTTTTTTATAAAACATTTACATGACACCATTTACAAGTGAGTTTACATATCAACTTAGTTTCCAAAATATTTTTCAACTTAGTTTTCAAAAAGGTTTACTTAACTTGACTTAGTTTTTTAAAAAGGTTACATAATTAACTTAGTTTCTAACTCCTATTAATAACTTGGTTCATAAAAAGGTTTTCCTCAGTCTTTCAAACTTTATTCTATTTACCAAAGTGAAGTGCCACTTATCCATTCCATTCCAAAACTCAATATTTCAAAATGCGGAATAAAATTATCCTTAGATTAATTCCAAAATCAACGTTATAAAAATTGTTTAGGCTTAACAGCCAATATCCGAAATACCAAATAACAAAATAGATAAAACATCCACTGGGGTAACATAGTGATAAACAAAGGGTTCGTTATCCAAGACTACCAAACAAACAAAGATCAATATCACTAAGGAATAAACTAATCGTCCTCGTGCACATCCTCGTCCGGGTCTTCCTCTGGGTCTTCTTCCTCCTCTGGATCCTCTTCCTCCTCTGGGTCCTCTTCCTCCTCTGGGTCCTCTTCCTCCTCGCAGTTCTGATCAACGGGCGGGACATCATGAAATGCTCGAGGTCCATCTGGCATAAGATCCATTAGACGATATCGCACTTCCTCACGATCGGTGGCTACTCCTCTTAGTGTGTGATCTCGATCAGTAATGGTGAGTCTTGTTGGTCCCTCCCAAATCCATCCGTTTGCGGTCCTATGCCAATGTCCCCCCACTATAGGAGACATTTCCACTTGAACTATTCGGTCCGCCATCTAATATATTTATCATGAACAGAGACAAGAAACATGCAGAAGAATATAGAGAGTTAGCTACCAGACGGGCAAAGCGTCGACGGCATGGGCTTAGTCCAGGGGTCACATTAGAACTAACACAAGCATAATATCATTATCACATCATTATTATCATTGAGTCTTATATCTTTATCAAACTTATCATTCCTCAAGAATTCCATCTACAACTTCCGTAAGTCTATCATCATTGAATCATTAGGGATGAAAACTATCGGTTAAAGATAAATTAGCACACACGCTACATCTCCTCCTTCAATATCCAACCTCGTCCTAGTTCGGAAAGCAGATGGGATGCACAGGAGTCCTAACCATGCTGACATCGAAGCCAAAGGGTACGTACCAGCTGAAACCACGCCAGTTGGCCAGCAAAATAAAATCAATTATCAATTCATAAGTTCATCAAAAATAATCGATGGCTTCTAGTCCCATTCGGATTCCCTCTACACCATCCATGATTTGCTCAAGGGGGCGACAGCTCTATCCCTAGTTCGCGTTGTAGTCCTCGCCACGACCAACGACCAGCAGGTACCCTTGATCACTGTAGCATCGTTCCACCTAGGGTAGTGCTCTTAGGCTTCTTGACGAATCACCATCATTTCCCTCCCCTATCGCAATCACCACTTGGAGGAATGCCCGACCTCCAAGTATACGGTATCTTTCCTCTCCACTACTTCACTCTCAACGTAGTTAGAAAGGATTGGGTCCTAAAGTTTTTTTTAAGTCATTTTAATCTTTTAAAGTCTTTTATTAATCCTAAGTTTGGTCGACCCATTCTAAGCCGCGCTTCTAACGGGCCTCGACCTCTAAGGGACCACAGCAAAACTTCCATCATCGTACAGTGGGATCCACAAGACGAAATCACGGCACGATGCACCATCACTGTACATAAACATCATTCTCGCATGTTATCAAAACTTAATCATTTCGTACTTCTTTCAAACGCATTACAACTTGCTCCAAGGGTTCATTCACATTCCCATACCTATCATTTCTCATTAATTCCAACATTTCTAAATCATACATTTCTTTCAGAATATTTACAACATAACCATCAACATTCTCCAAATCATTTAACAACATTTCTTATATACTCATGCACACATAATATAATATAATCACAATATATCAGATAATAAAATAGAGTCATTGTCTCAACGAAGGACGACTAAACACATTCTACACTCAATCGTCGTCTCGTATATTGACTTGTAACCCGGATTCCGACTTTTGAGATGGTCGAAATCGTTCTAACGATTACCATGGTGCCATTGTGTCTAAAAGGTGCTACTCTCTCACCTTGATGTGAAGAACTAACGTGAGCTTGATTCTCGGTCTCGCTATTCGTTCCCAATTGCAAACCTTTTACACCAATTATTTTCACAAAATAACCTTTATAAATATTCATACTATCTTGAAAGAAATAAATCAATATAACATTTGAAAACTTTACTTTCTCAAAGCCTTTGAAGTTTTGAAAACATGTAAATACTTAGAAAATAAATCATTTTTTTTAAAACAAAAACTAACTAAGCTTTAAAATTAAATATCAAATCAATATTTCTTTTTCAAGAACAACTTTCAATCATTTTATACAAGTACAAATAATATTTCATTCAAACACACATTCAACCTTACTTACAAATATTCTAAAATTACTTTAAAATTCATTTTCTAATCCTTTGCACTTGTACTTCAAGTTTAACATGAAATCTACATATCTAATCATTCAAGAACAAGTCATAACATAAATACTACACATTCCTCATTTTTGGACAGCATACATATACAAACTTAAAAATTCAATTTCTCTTAAACAGAACATCGAAAACATATGCTGATTTTTCCTAAATTCTTATTACAACTTCTACTATACTAAAATGACTAAATTCAAACAAAATAAAATAGTTGCATATGCTGTACAGCCACAGAAAAAGTTGCATCAACTCAAGAAGTTCAAGTCAACAATCCAAAACAATTATATACAATTATACACAATTCCTACTTATGCTACAAACTTTAAAAATACCAATATTTCAAAGAAAAATATTACTTTTCACTATTTAAAAATTCTGGACAGCAACTTAAATTTTTCATTTAAATTACTTTAATCAATCAAAAATACTTATTTCTATTTGTTTCTACATTACATTTGCACATACAAACAAAGTATCACTAACATTCTCAAAATAATTACTTGGGGTCTTAAATAAATAAATTTTTTTCAGAATAAAGATCAAATTTCCAGAGTTAAAATAAAACTTTCAAGATTAATCTTTTCCATATAAACATACATTATATTCCATAAACATACTAAAGAAATCATCAAGTCAATTAGAAAAATTCAATAAATTTAATTTCTTTTCCTCTAAAATTCGACTAGCATATATAAAAATCAGAAAAATATTTTTAATTCCTAAAGCATCCTTATAACATAATTATATCATTTGGTATACTAAAAAGAAAACAATATCATAGATTTAATCATTAACAAAATATAAAATAGCTCTTCTTTTAGAAAAATAATCACTTTCTCCAGCAAATAACATTTACACACATATCAACCACATACTCATATAATTAATCACAAATACATGTTCTTATAGGTTTATAACAACTACCATTTTTTCTATTTCTTTTAAACAATTAACTATAATTTAACTATACATCAATCAATCAAACAAATTACAAAAAAATAATTTTAAAATAATGCAATAGACCTCACGGTCTATTCTTTTTATTTTTTTTTTCCAGAATTTTTTTTTTTTGCTTATCATCCTAATTCATTGTTCTTATTAAACTTAAATCCTAACAAAAGAAAATCAAATACAAACAAACAATAAAAATTTCCATAACATATAATTCCATACACTTCATTTGCATTAAAATTTTCCAGAAACTTATTTTATTTTCCAAAATCATTTTTAGTTCCTTTAAATCATTTTCATTTCATTTTCACTTTAAAGAAAATACCTATTTGTTTTCATTCTTAACTATAACTCAAATACACATGAAATAACAACAATTACCATACAATATAATTATATATATCTATATATATTACACGTCCAGAACAGAAAAGAAAATAAAATAAAAATCCTTTTTAATTCTTTTATTTATTTCCATTCTCTTTTATTATATTAAACAACAACACAATACACATATTAAAATAAACAAATCAATCCTCAAATTTCTTAATGTATGCCATGGTACATATATATATATATATATACATATATCAGAAATTAAAATTTTTCCATTATTATTTACTTATTGATTATTATTTCTTAATACAAAGAAATAAAACAATTAAAAGACAATGAATAAAAACTTATTTGCTCATACAAAATTCTCTACAATTCTTATGTTCTAAGGATTAAAATAAACCCAGAAAATAAATAAATCAAACACATCAAAACATTTAGCCATCTTAAGAATTAAAGAAAAGGGGAGATAAATCCCTTTAAACACCCTTTTTGTGTCCCTTTTCTCATTCTTAATTCATATGACTCAAGAACAATATCACTTATTCAAAAATAACTTTAAAATGAAAATAAAAATTTAGAACTTGACTATAGAAGAAATTGAGAAGGTTTAAACAAAAATATAAACAAAACAACTTAAAAATAGCTTAAATAAATAAGTGATTTTGGGTTACCTCTACTCCTTAAGCTTTTTGGAAAACTTCAAGCAACAAAGCAACTCTTCCTTCCTTCCTTAGCTTACTCGTCCCTCTCTCTCTCTTTTTCTCTTAGAATTTTATTTTTTCTCTTGTAAAACTATCAAAGTTTTGGTGTGTGAAAAATGTGGGAACTAAGGCTATCTATTTATAGGTGTTGAGGATGCATTCCCCTCCATTTTTCAGAGCAATATTCGCCCCCCCCCCCCTTCATCATGTCTTAGTCAAAAATTTTCAAACACTACTTGGAACATGAACTAGCATTAAATGAGATTTTGTTGATTCCTAAATCATTTTAAATTCATGGTTTATTCTCACAAACTTCAGAACTATTCCTCCCCTCTTTCCACCTTATTTTGGACGGTGCATATATATTAAAATAGGAGAGAAAATTTTTCATTGGTTCATTGTGGAGGTGCCTACATAATTACCCAATCATATTAACTATCAAAATTTGATTTTCTACCTACTGTACAAAAATTTTCACAAATAGTGAAATAAAAATTTTATTTTTATATATTAAGATTCTACATTTTAACACGATCATTTTCATATAAAGTTTGTAATTTTTGGACTTACGGTTTGAATGTTATGAATTTTTGAAGTCCTAAGATCATTTCCTTCAAAAATACACTTTCTAAGTTTTCAAATAATTCAAAAATAATAAAAATACGAAAATACACTTAATTTGAATAATAGTACATTATACAACTTCAGAAATTTATTTTCATTTTCAAAATAAAATATACTTGAGTCAAAAGATTATTTAATGCATTAAAACCATACATTGATTCTTAAAACTCAAAAATTCATTCACTACTGTAGCAGTGATACAATTTCGAAAACTCAAAAATAAAAATCAAAGCTTTACATTTTCATAATCTAGATTTCGATACGATCGTTCTGACATATCATTTGTAATTTTTCGACGTACGGTTGAAAAGATATGAATTTCTAAAGATAGGGTACTCTAATTAATCCATCAAAATCATTTTATCTTTTAAAATCATTTAAATCAAATACTTTACCTTAAAATATTTCATTTAAATAGGCTAGGGAAAATATTGGTACATATTATATATATATATGTCACGTATATATATATATATAGGTATATATATATATTTATTCATATATATATTAAATCCAGACATCAAAACCAAGCATAATTTCCTAATTTCAATTATAAAATCACAAATAATTTGGGTAAAATTGTGGGTCTCACAATCCTCCCCAACTTAGAGATTTCTCGTCCCCGAGAAATACGCACCTGATTCAAACAAGTGAGGGTACGATTCCCTCACGCTACTTTCGCGTTCCCAGGTAGCATCTTCCCCATGATCTTGGCTCCAAATTACTTTGACCAACGGAATCTCTTTTCCTCGTAACGTCTTAATACTACGACCATCGATCCGCAGGAGTAATGTTTCATACGTAAGATTATCCTTGAGTTGTATCGAGTCAGGTTCGACAATGTGGGTTGGGTCACTAATATACTTTCTTAGCTGAGATACGTGAAAAACATTGTGTAGGTTGGAAAACATAGGGGGTAAGGCTATCTGGTAAGCTACCGGTCCTACACGTTTTTGGATTTGATAAGGTCCTATAAATCTAGGGGTTAATTTTCTGGTTTTGAGCACTCTGCCAATGCCGGTAGTAGGCACTACCCGCATGAATACATGATCACCTTCCTTAAACTCCAACGGAGTCCTCCTTTTGTCATGATAACTCTTCTGCCTACTTTGCGCGGTTCTCATCTTTTCTTGAATTACTTTGATCTTGTCTGTAGTTTTTTGCACCACCTCCGGTCCTAACTGTAATTGCCCTCCGGTCTCAAACCAGCACATCGGAGTCCTACACTTCCTTCCGTACAGTGCTTCATAAGGTGCCATTCCTATGCTTGAATGGAAACTATTGTTGTATGTGAATTCAATCAATGGCAAGAAAGAATCCCAGCTTCCCGCTTCCTCCAGTACACAGGCTCTTAGTAGATCTTCCAAAGGCTGAATCGTTCATTCTGATTGACCATCCGTCTGGGGATGATATGCAGAACTCATACTTAGGCTTGTTCCCATTGCAGTTTGTAAACTCTCCCAAAACTTTGAAGTAAAACGCGGATCTCTATCTGACACTATATTCGAAGGTACTCCATGTAGTCTCACTATTTCCTTGATGTACAACTCAGCCAACTTCTCCAAAGGATACCTCATGTTGATCGGGATATAACGTGCTGTCTTGGTAAGACGATCCACTACTATCCAAATAGCATCACACCCTCTCTGAGTTCTTGGAAAACCAGACACGAAGTCCATGGATATACTATCCCATTTCCAGACAGGTATAGGTAACGGTTGCAATTCTCCTCCAGGCTTTTTGTGTTCGATCTTTGCTTTCTGACATGTTAGACATCTCGATACATACTCCGCCACTTCTCGTTTCATTCCTGACCACCAGAAAATCTTCTTTAAATCTTGGTACATTTTTGTCGCTCCAGGGTGAAAACTCAATTTGCTCTTTTGTGCTTCTTCCAAAATCATTTCCTTAACTTCTCGGTTGTTCGGCACACAAACTCTTTCCTTGAATCGTAGAATTCCGTCTGTTCCTAGCTGAAATTCCACTTCCTTTCCTTTATCTGACAGTTCCTTCTTTTCTTGTAACTCCGGATCTGATGCTTGTAATGCCTTCACTCGCTCCATGAATTCATTGTTCACCTTTAAAGTTCCCAGTACCATACTCTTTGGGTTAAACTCCACTGCCATATTCAGATCTCTAAACTTTTCTATAAGCTCCAACTCCTTTATCATTAATGCAGACACATGCAGAGATTTTCTACTTAGTGCATCAGCTACAACGTTTGCCTTTCCCGGATGATACTGCACTTCAAAATCATAGTCCTTCAGGAATTCTATCCACCTTCTTTGCCTCATATTCAACTCTTTCTGCTCGAATAGGTACTTCAAGCTTTTGTGATCGCTGAATACCTCGATCCTTACACCGAACAAATGATGCCTCCAAATCTTCAATGCAATTACTACGGCTGCCAGCTCCAGGTCGTTAGTAGGATAATTCTGTTCGTGAATCTTCAGTTGTCTTGAAGCATACGCCACCACTTGGCCATCTTGCATTAGCACACATCCTAATCCTTGCTTCGACGCATCACAGTACACACAGAAAGTCTTTGTCGGATCGGGTAAAACCAATACCGGTGCAGATGTTAACCTCCTCTTTAGCTCTTGAAAGCACTCCTCGCACTTCTCCGTCCAAACGAACGCTTGTCCTTTTCTAGTTAACTTGGTCAATGGTAGTGACAATCGAGAGAATCCTTCGATGAACCTACGGTAATAACCAGCAAGTCCAAGAAAACTCCGGATTTCCGTCACCATTGTTGGTGCTTTCCACTCCAACACTGCTTCCACCTTTGCGGGGTCTACCACAATTCCATTCTTGGTTATCACATGCCCTAGAAAATTCACTGACTCCAGCCAAAAGTCACACTTTGACAACTTGGCGAATAGCTTCTTTTCCTTCAGTATGCCTAACACCTTCGTTAAATGCTCTGTGTGCTCCTCTTTACTCCGTGAATAGATTAAAATATCGTCGATAAACACAACGACAAAAGAATCTAAAAATGGGTGAAAGATTCTATTCATGAATACTGCTGGCGCATTAGTCACTCCAAAAGGCATGACCAGATACTCATAATGACCATATCTCGTTCTGAAAGCTGTCTTGGGGACATCCTCTTCTTTCACTCTGATATGATGGTAACCTGATCTCAAGTCAATCTTTGAAAATACTGTAGCTCCTCTTAATTGATCCATCAAATCGTCAATTCTTGGTAACGGGTATCGATTCTTGATAGTAACTTTGTTCAATTGACGGTAGTCGGTGCATAATCTCATACTTCCATCCTTCTTTTTGACGAACAAAACAGGTGCTCCCCACGGTGAAACACTTGGTCGAATGAATTGCTTTTCCAGTAACTCTTCCAATTGCTTCTTTAACTCCATCGGTGCCATGCGATAAGGTGCTTTTGAAATCGGTGTTGTTCCAGGGATCAAGTCAATTCCGAACTCCACTTCTCGCACAGGCGGTAATCCAGGGATTTCCTCAGGAAACACTTCAGGAAAATCTTTGACAACAGGTAACTCCTCCATCTTTTTCTCCTCCTTGACGTCCAAAGAAGCGAGAAACATGTATATCATGGCTCCATCTTCCCATGAAGCTTTGATTTGATTGGCAGTCACGTGCTCAGGATCTAAGATTTGGGGTACTCTAGGTCTTAATCTATTGAAAATAAGAGTCTATTCGGCACAATTTAAGAGAACATGATTAGCAGTTAACCAATCCATGCCCAAAATTATGTCGAGTTGGGTAAGGGGTAAGACAATTAAGTCCACTAAGTACTCTCTATCTTCTATTTCTACCGGGCATTTAGAAACAAAAGTTGACACCATGATTGGGTCACTAGTAGGGGTAGACACGATTAAATCAAAAGACATAACATTAACTGGCAATTTTAATCTCTCAACCACATTACGAGCAATAAACGAGTGCGTAGCACCCGAATCATACAACACATTCAAGGGTATCTTACGAATGAAACACCTACCTTGGATCAGATTAGCGTTGTTAGCTGCTTCCGCTCCGCTCATTGAGAAAACTCTTCCTTGTCCACGGGGTCTAGCCACGTTCACAACATTGACTTCTCGCTTGGGTTCAGGGCAGTTCCTTGATATGTGTCCAGGTCGGTTGCAATTGAAGCAGTTGGGATTGTTCCATGGGCAATTTGGTCCAAAGTGATTCTTGTTACACTTGTTGCAGAATGGAGGTGTACTTACTTGTCCTCCAGCAGCATTCCCATTGTTACGAAATCCACCAGCATTTCCATTGTTTCCTTGATTTCCACCACTGTTATTATTGTTGTTTCCTTTGAACTGGTTGTTGCGATTGTTGTTGTTTCGGTTGTTGCCACGATTCTGGTTGTTGTGATTGTTATTCCGAGAATGATTCTTGTGGTTGAAATTACCATGAAACCTTGATCGATTGTCCCTAGGTCCACTCCTTTGCCCATAAGGACCTTGATGTCTTGTTTCACTGTTCGGGTTTCCATGTCCTGGAGAGTGTCTCATCGGACCACCACTTGAGACTTGTACAGCTAACTTTCTAGTAGAGTTCCTTGATTTCAGGCCGCTTTCCACAATACATCCCTTGTTCACCAGAGTTGTGAACACAGCAATCTCCATAGGAGCTAAAGCTTGCTTAATTTTCGGCTTCAGTCCATCCAAAAATTTTGCACACTTAGACCTTTCATTCGCCGCTTCTCCATAGTAAGGCATAAACTTTGCTAGATTATAAAATTTTTGCAGCATACTCCCCCACAGTCATGTTACCTTGTTCCAATCGCAGAAATTCTAACTCCTTAGCCGTCTTCAGATGTTCCAGAAAGTATTTCACAAAAAGTCTGTCCTTGAACTGATTCCAAGTTAATGCTCCAAGTTCTCCTCCTAAGGCTTGTTTCTCATTGCGCCACCAATCGGCCGCTTCTCCTACCATCATGTATCCAGCATAGGCGATCTTTTGCTCATCAGTGCACTGCATCATTCCCCCGAATATCCTTTCCAAACTTGCTATCCAGGCCTCTGCCTCTTCCGATGCGAAACCTCCAGCGAATTCCTTTGGATTCCTACGACAAAACTCGTCGAGTCCTTTGATTCCTTGCCCTCCAGCGTTCATATTCTGATTCTGCTGAAGTTGTTGATGCATCAGGTTCATATTGTCCCTTACGCCTGCCAAGACCGCGACTGTCTGAGCCAAAACAGCAGCTGGTTCCTCATTTCCTTGTCGTCGTGCCATCTTGTTTCTGTACATACGGTTGATTGGAGTCTCAGATCAAGCAAAGGGTTGCACAGGGTAAGCATATTAGGCTATGCTCAAGCCGAAAGGGTAACTATACTATAACTACCAAACAGAGTCACACAATGAAAGCATATAAGTCTATACTTAAGGCCACTAAGGATAATCATTGCTCTGATACCACCTAATGTAACACCCCAATTTGGAAATAGAATTTTCACTAAAAATTTGCGCCATTTTTTTTTATAAAACATTTACATGATACCATTTACAAGTGAGTTTACATATCAACTTAGTTTCCAAAATATTTTTCAACTTAGTTTTCAAAAAGGTTTACTTAACTTGACTTAGTTTTTTAAAAAGGTTACATAATTAACTTAGTTTCTAACTCCTATTAATAACTTGGTTCATAAAAAGGTTTTCCTCAGTCTTTCAAACTTTATTCTATTTACCAAAGTGAAGTGCCACTTATCCATTCCATTCCAAAACTCAATATTTCAAAATGCGGAATAAAATTATCCTTAGATTAATTCCAAAATCAACGTTATAAAAATTGTTTAGGCTTAACAGCCAATATCCGAAATACCAAATAACAAAATAGATAAAACATCCACTGGGGTAACATAGTGATAAACAAAGGGTTCGTTATCCAAGACTACCAAACAAACAAAGATCAATATCACTAAGGAATAAACTAATCGTCCTCGTGCACATCCTCGTCCGGGTCTTCCTCTGGGTCTTCTTCCTCCTCTGGATCCTCTTCCTCCTCTGGGTCCTCTTCCTCCTCTGGGTCCTCTTCCTCCTCGCTGTTCTGATCAACGGGCGGGACATCATGAAATGCTCGAGGTCCATCTGGCATAAGATCCCTAAGACGATATCGCACTTCCTCACGATCGGTGGCTACTCCTCTTAGTGTGTGATCTCGATCAATAATGGTGAGTCTTGTTGGTCCCTCCCAAATCCATCCGTTTGCGGTCCTATGCCGATGTCCCCCCACTATAGGAGACATTTCAGCTTGAACTATTCGTTCCGCCATCTAATATATTTATCATGAACAGAGACAAGAAACATGCAGAAGAATATAGAGAGTTAGCTACCAGACGGGCAAAGCGTCGATGGCATGGGCTTAATCCAGGGGTCACATTAGAACTAACACAAGCATAATATCATTATCACATCATTATTATCATTGAGTCTTATATCTTTATCAAACTTATCATTCCTCAAGAATTCCATCTACAACTTCCGTAAGTCTATCATCATTGAATCATTAGGGATGAAAACTATCGGTTAAAGGTAAATTAGCACACACGCTACATCTCCCCCTTCAATATCCAACCTCGTCCTAGTTCGGAAAGCAGATGGGATGCACAGGAGTCCTAACCATGCTGACATCGAAGCCAAAGGGTACGTACCAGCTGAAACCACGCCAGTTGACCAGCAAAATAAAATCAATTATCAATTCATAAGTTCATCAAAAATAATCGATGGCTTCTAGTCCCATTCGGATTCCCTCTACACCATCCATGATTTGCTCAAGGGGGCGACAACTCTATCCCTAGTTCGCGTTGTAGTCCTCGCCACGACCAACGACCAGCAGGTGCCCTTGATCACTGTAGCATAGTTCCACCTAGGGTAGTGCTCTTAGGCTTCTTGACGAATCACCATCATTTCCCTCCCCTATCGCAATCACCACTTGGAGGAATGCCCGACCTCCAAGTATACGGTATCTTTCCTCTCCACTACTTCACTCTCAACGTAGTTAGAAAGGGATTGGGTCCTAAAGTTTTTTTTAAGTCATTTTAATCTTTTAAAGTCTTTTATTAATCCTAAGTTTGGTCGACCCATTCTAAGCCGCGCTTCTAACGGGCCTCGACCTCTAACGGACCACAGCAAAACTTCCATCATCGTACAGTGGGATCCACAAGACGTAATCACGACATACTCATTCACGTGATTAGTCACTCAAAGGGAAATAATTTCAATGTCATTGTGCCACGATGCACCATTACTGTACATAAACATCATTCTCACATGTTATCAAAACTTAATCATTTCGTACTTCTTTCAAACGCATTACAACTTGATCCAAGGGTTCATTCACATTCCCATAACTATCATTTCTCATCAATTCCAACATTTCTAAATCATATATTTCTTTCAGAATATTTACAACATAACCATCAACATTCTCCAAATCATTTAACAACATTTCTTATATACTCATGCACACATAATATAATATAATCACAATATATCAGATAATAAAATAGAGTCACTGTCTCAACGAAGGACGACTAAACACATTCTACACTCAATCGTCGTCTCGTATATTGACTTGTAATCCGGATTCCGACTTTTGAGATGGTCGAAATCGTTCTAACGATTACCATGGTGCCATTGTGTCTAAAAGGTGCTACTCTCTCACCTTGATGTGAAGAACTAACGTGAGCTTGATTCTCGGTCTCGCTATTCGTTCCCAATTGCAAACCTTTTACACCAATTATTTTCACAAAATAACCTTTATAAATATTCATACTATCTTGAAAGAAATAAATCAATATAACATTTGAAAACTTTACTTTCTCAAAGCCTTTGAAGTTTTGAAAACATGTAAATTCTTAGAAAATAAATCATTTTTTTTAAAACAAAAACTAACTAAGCTTTAAAATTAAATATCAAATCAATATTTCTTTTTCATGAACAACCTTCAATCATTTTATACAAGTACAAATAATATTTCATTCAAACACACATTCAACCTTACTTACAAATATTCTAAAATTACTTTAACATTCATTTTCTAATCCTTTGCACTTGTACTTCAAGTTTAACATGAAATCTACATATCTAATCATTCAAGAACAAGTCATAACATAAATACTACACATTCCTCATTTTTGGACAGCATACATATACAAACTTAAAAATTCAATTTCTCTTAAACAGAACATCGAAAACATATGCCGATTTTTCCTAAATTCTTATTACAACTTCTACTATACTAAAATGACTAAATTCAAACAAAATAAAATAGTTGCATCTGCTGTACAGCCACAGAAAAAGTTGCATCAACTCAAGAAGTTCAAGTAAACAATCCAAAACAATTATATACAATTATACACAATTCCTACTTATGCTACAAACTTTAAAAATACCAATATTTCAAAGAAAAATATTACTTTTCACTATTTAAAAATTCTGGACAGCAACTTAAATTTTTCATTTAAATTACTTTAATCAATCAAAAATACTTATTTCTATTTGTTTCTACATTACATTTGCACATACAAACAAAGTATCACTAACATTCTCAAAAATAATTACTTGGGGTCTTAAATAAATAAATTTTTTTCAGAATAAAGATCAAATTTCCAGAATTAAAATAAAACTTTCAAGATTAATCTTTTCCATATAAACATGCATTATATTCCATAAACATACTAAAGCAATCATCAAGTCAATTAGAAAAATTCAATAAATTTAATTTCTTTTCCTCTAAAATTCGACTAGCATATATAAAAATCAGAAAAATATTTTTAATTCCTAAAGCATCCTTATAACATAATTATATCATTTGGTATACTAAAAAGAAAACAATATCATAGATTTAATCATTAACAAAATATAAAATAGCTCTTCTTTTAGAAAAATAATCACTTTTTCCAGCAAATAACATTTACACACAGAAGCTATGAGACCTACGCGCTAGCCAACTGCGCCACCACCCCGTTCAAAATTAATACGTACCATCAAGCTATAAGATGCACCTAAAGGATGGTATTTCAATTGGGAAGATAGATCAAAGTGATGTGGAGGAAGAGGTGAAATATTGGCAAAATTCTATTGTTTGCTATGTTTTGGGAGCAAACCCTCCTTACCCTGTTCTAAGTGGTTTCATCAAAAAAGCATGGGGCCAATTTGGAATTGACAAGATCTTGATGAACTCAGATGGTACCCTAATTGTCAGATTCAATACATTAGAAGGAAGGAATAGTGTCTTGGAGATTGGAATCTTTCATTTTGACAAGAAGCCATTAATCATAGCCCCTTGGACTGGAAGGCCTGTAACAAAGAGTTTTTTTGATAGGGTTCCAGTATGGGTGCAATTGCCAAATCTCAATCTAAAGTTTTGGGGGAACACTGCTCTAGGGAAGATATCCAGTTTGATAGGTACTCCGATTATGGCTGATAAGACCACAGAGGAAAAGAATAGGATAAGTTATGCTAGGGTGTTAATTGAAGTGAACCCTGCAATCCTCCCTGAAGAGATTCATTTTGAGGATGAAAAAGGAAATTTGATCTCTCAGAAGGTCTCATATGAGTGGAAACCTACCCTATGCTCTAAATGCTCATGCTATGATCATGATGCAAAAATGTGTAGAAAGGGTGTTAAGCAGCAATGGGTTGTGAAAAATAAACCCACACAGGAAGAGGTTGAAAAACTAGATGATGCTTTGAAGTTGAAGAGAAGTATTGAACAGGGTATTATTCCTGAGGAAAATGTGGAGTCAGGGTTAGTTGTTATAGACTCAGTGATTCATGATCTTACCACATCTAATCAAGTAGAAGTCAGAGGCAAGGAAACAGAGGTTGATAATGAAGGCTGGACTACTGTAACAAGAAGCAAAGTTCAGCAGAGATTACAAGGGATGCAGAGAGGTGAGTCCTCAATTCCTCCTCATGGATAAAATAGGAACTTGGAATATACGAGGCTTGAATCATCCTCGTAAGCAAAAACAGGTTCAGGAGTTGTACAGAAATAATAATGTAGGTCTTTTTGCTATTTTAGAAAATAAACTTAGAAGTAATTCTTTTGAGCAAGTTTTTAATAACATTGCTTATGGTTGGGGCTCCTTCATTAATCTAGACATATGCTCCATAGGAAGGATTTGGGTTATGTGGAGAAAGGATTTCTATGATGTTCATGTGGTGGCTAGATCTTCTCAATATGTTCACTGTTATGTTACTGTGATCCAGACTCAGAAAAAACTTTTCGTCACTTTTGTTTATGCTGAGAATGATAGAGGTAGAAGGCAGGAGCTTTGGCAGGTTCTAAGTGGCATTCACTCTTTTATTGATGTGCCTTGGGTTGTCTTGGGTGATTTTAACATTTGCTTAAACCAAGAGGAGAAGATGGGAGGAGATCCCTTAGATATTGACAGTGCTAGGGATTTTCAGGAATGTATAGACACTTGTGGTTTGATAGACATGAATCAGACAGGATGTCAATTCACTTGGAGCAATAGGCAATCTGGATCAGACAGAATCATCTCAAAGTTGGACAGGGCCCTAGTTAATCTTGAATGGTGCAGAGAATGGCCAAATGCTTTTGCAAATTTTCACAATCCTGGGTTTTTTGACCATTCCCCAATTCTCATTCATTGGGGAGGCAATCTAGAAACTATGAAGCACTCATTTAAATACTTCAACATGTGGTCTAATCATGAATCTTTTCAAAGTATTGTTAATCTTGGCTGGCAGAAGAATTTTGAAGGGAGCAGGATGTTTGTCTTTTATAAAAGGCTTAAGGGCTTAAAGAAGCCTTTTGCTCAACTTAATAAAAATTATTTTGCAAAGATTGATGTCAGGGAGGCTGAATTAAGAGATAAACTACAGGCTATTCAAACTGAGCTTGCATCTAATCCTATGGATGTGAATCTCATTGCTGCAGAGAGAGAGCTTACTTGCCATTATATAAAGGTTCAAACTGATGCTTTTCTGTTTCTTAAACAGAAAGCAAAGCTTGATTGGCTGAAGGAGGGGGATTCTAATTCTAAGCTTTTTCATGATTCAATCAGAAGGAGAAACTATCAAAATAGAGTCCTAAGAATTCTAAATGATAGAGACGAGTCTGTTACCGATTCAAATGGTATTCTTGACCTTTTTGAATCATTCTATCAAAATCTCTTCAGGACCAGAGCTAGGGGGGCTATTTTTTCACAGGATGTCATTGCTCATGGAAGATGTTTAGACAGATATCAACAGCTAGATCTTATTAAGCCAATCTCTGATGAAGAAATCAAATGTGGCTTGTTTTCAATAAGCAAGGAAAAAGCCCCTGGCCCAGATGGTTTTGGATCTGGGTTTTTCCAGTCAGCTTGGGACTATATTGGTCAGGACATGTGCAGAGCTATAAAAGATTTTTTTGACACTGGTCATTTGCTTAGGGAAGTTAATCACACTAATCTAGTGATGATTCCTAAAACAGATTCTCCTCAGAAGGTACAGCAATTCAGACCTATTGCTTGTTGTTCTACCATTTACAAATGTATTTCTAAAATTCTAAGCAAGAGGATATCAACTGTTCTGCCTTTATTGGTGCATGATAATCAGACAGCTTTTATTAAAGACAGGAGCATTCTCCATAATGTTCTGCTCTCTCAAGAATTGATCAGATTATATGGGAGAAGAAGGGTCTCACCTAGGTGCATGATGAAGCTTGACATAAAAAAAGCTTTTGACACTCTAGAGTGGAACTTTATTGAATCTATGCTCACTGCCTTAAGGTTCCCAGCTAAATTTGTTTCATGGGTTATGGCTTGTGTGAATTCTGTTTCCTTTTCTATTGTGTTGAATGGTAAGCAAGGAGATCGATTCTGGCCAACTAGAGGTATAAGGCAGGGGGATCCTATGTCCCCCTTGCTCTTTGTCTTGGCAATTGATAGTCTCACCAGAGGCCTTAAAATGGCTGCCACAAACAGAATTTTTAGATTTCATCCAGCTTGCAAGGAGTTACAGTTGATTAATCTAGCTTTTGCTGATGATCTCCTAATTTTCTGTAAAGCTCGTCTAGCTAGCATTCGAATTGTAAAAGATACTCTAAATGATTTTGCTAAATGGTCTGGGCTTGAAATTAGTGTTGAAAAGTCTCATATGTATATGGCTGGGGTCACTCAGGATACTAAAAACTCTATCCTTCAAATTTCTGAGTTCCAAGAGGGTACTTTTCCTTGTAAATACTTAGGCCTCCCCTTGTCATCCAGAAAGTGGAATGCAACTACTTGTGCTGCTCTAGTTCACAAGATTACGATTCGAATCAATGCCTGGCAATCTAGAAATCTCTCTTATCAAGCAAGGGTTTGTCTCATAAACTCAGTTCTCATGAGTTTTCACACTTACTGGGCTTGTACTTTTCTTATCCCTAAATCAGTTATAAAGGAAATAGAAAAAAATTGTAGATGTTTCCTTTGGGGTTCTACTGCAGAGGGGCCTTATCATGCTAAAGTCAGCTGGTCTACTGTTTGCAATCCTAAGAAATTTGGAGGTCTGGGAATTCAAGACTGTGCTATCTGGAATGTGGCAGCTTTAGGGAAGCAAATTGGTAGCATAGCCCAAAACAAGGAGTGCCTTTGGGTTCGCTGGATTCACGCTTACTATTTAAAAAATCAAAAGTTTTGGGATTGCAATTGGACTCAAGGGCAAAGCTGGCATTGGAAGCAAATCCTTAAGATTAGGGATAAGCTTTGTTTGGGGTTTCAGAATGATAGGTGGATTGCTTGTCCTGATGGTGTCTACACTATAAATTCGGGGTATCAGTTTCTCAAACATACCCCAGCTCCTTTTTCTATGGCTACTTTTGTTTGGAACCATGTGAGTATTCCAAAACACAGATTTATTTCATGGCTGGCTTTTCAAAACAGATTGCAAACAAGGAACAGGATGAGATGGTTATACATACCGAATCACTGCAGCTTATGTTTGGCTTCGGAGGAATCGAGGGATCATCTCTTCTTCGATTGTCCTTGGAGTAAGCATTTGCTTGATCTTTGCATGTCTTGGCTGGGCATCCACTCATTTCCTTCGAGATTCAATCGGTGGAAGCGGTGGATTAAATTTGCTGTTCGAGGTAAGAAGATGAGGCGACTGGTTTGGGGAGTTTGTGTGGCTGCTATCTACCACACTTGGGCTGAAAGAAATGGAAGGACTTTCTCCAACTGTTCACAATCAGTTTTTCATATATTTGCTTTAATTAGAAAGGATTTTGCTCATAGAATTTTATATTGTTTTAAAGATTTTTGTAACTGGTCAAATAAGTCTTTAGTTGACAGAGTTTGTAATGCAATAGGTCTAAATAGGGTTAGTAATTAAGAGAACCCTTCCTAGAAGGAGGCTCTTAATTTTTCCTCCTGGATTTTCTGAACCCTTCCTAGAAGGTGGCAGAAGATTTAGGTTGGCCTTGTTTATGATGCACTTTTGGCTTGTGGTAATAGAATTTTTTCTTCTACCAAAAACATTTACACACATATCAACCACATACTCATATAATTAATCACAAATACATGTTCTTATAGGTTTATAACAACTACCATTTTTCCTATTTCTTTTAAACAATTAACTATAATTTAACTATACATCAATCAATCAAACAAATTACAAAAAAATAATTCTAAAATAATGCAATAGACCTCACGGTCTATTCTTTTTATTTTTTTTCCAGAAATTTTTTTTTTTGCTTATCATCCTAATTCATTGTTCTTATTAAACTTAAATCCTAACAAAAGAAAATCAAATAAAACAAACAATAAAAATTTCCATAACATATAATTCCATACACTTCATTTGCATTAAAATTTTCCAGAAACTTATTTTATTTTCCAAAATCATTTTTAGTTCCTTTAAATCATTTTCATTTCATTTTCACTTTAAAGAAAATACCTATTTGTTTTCATTCTTAACTATAACTCAAATACACATGAAATAACAACAATTACCATACAATATAATTATATATATCTATATATATTACACGTCCAGAACAGAAAAGAAAATAAAATAAAAATCCTTTTTAATTCTTTTATTTATTTCCATTCTCTTTTATTATATTAAACAACAACACAATACACATATTAAAATAAACAAATCAATCCTCAAATTTCTTAATGTATGCCACTGTACATATATATATATATATATATATATATATATATACATATATCAGAAATTAAAATTTTTCCATTATTATTTACTTATTGATTATTATTTCTTAATACAAAGAAATAAAACAATTAAAAGACAATGAATAAAAACTTATTTGCTCATACAAAATTCTCTACAATTCTTATGTTCTAAGGATTAAAATAAACCCAGAAAATAAATAAATCAAACACATCAAAACATTTAGCCATCTTAAGAATTAAAGAAAAGGGGAGATAAATCCCTTTAAACACCCTTTTTGTGTCCCTTTTCTCATTCTTAATTCATATGACTCAAGAACAATATCACTTATTCAAAAATAACTTTAAAATGAAAATAAAAATTTAGAACTTGACTATAGAAGAAATTGAGAAGGTTTAAACAAAAATATAAACAAAACAACTTAAAAATAGCTTCAATAAATAAGTGATTTTGGGTTACCTCTACTCCTTAAGATTTTTGGAAAACTTCAAGCAACAAAGCAACTCTTCCTTCCTTCCTTAGCTTACTCGTCCCTCTCTCTCTCTTTTTCTCTTAGAATTTTATTTTTTCTCTTGTAAAACTATCAAAGTTTTGGTGTGTGAAAAATGTGGGAACTAAGGCTATCTATTTATAGGTGTTGAGGATGCATTCCCCTCCATTTTTCAGAGCAATATTCGCCCCCCCCCCCCCCCTTCATCATGTCTTAGTCAAAAATTTTCAAACACTACTTGGAACATGAACTAGCATTAAATGGGATATTGTTGATTCCTAAATCATTTTAAATTCATGGTTTATTCTCACAAACTTCAGAACTATTCCTCCCCTCTTTCCACCTTATTTTGGACGGTGCATATATATTAAAATAGGAGAGAAAATTTTTCATTGGTTCATTGTGGAGGTGCCTACATAATTACCCAATCATATTAACTATCAAAATTTGATTTTCTACCTACTGTACAAAAATTTTCGAAAATAGAGAAATAAAAATTTTATTTTTATATATTAAGATTCTACATTTTAATACGATCATTTTCATATAAAGTTTGTAATTTTTGGACTTACGGTTTGAATGTTATGAATTTTTGAAGTCCTAAGATCATTTCCTTCAAAAATACACTTTCTAAGTTTTCAAATAATTCAAAAATAATAAAAATAGGAAAATACACTTAATTTGAATAATAGTACATTATACAACTTCATAAATTTATTTTCATTTTCAAAATAAAATATACTTGAGTCAAAAGATTATTTAATGCATTAAAACCATACATTGATTCTTAAAACTCAAAAATTCGTTCACTACTGTAGCAGTGATACAATTTCGAAAACTCAAAAATAAAAATCAAAGCTTTACATTTTCATAATCTAGATTTCGATACGATCGTTCTGACATATCATTTGTAATTTTTCGACGTACGGTTGAAAAGATATGAATTTCTAAAGATAGGGTACTCTAATCCATCAAAATCATTTTATCTTTTAAAATCATTTAAATCAAATACTTTACCTTAAAATATTTCATTTAAATAGGCTAGGGAAAATATTGGTACATAATATATATATATATATATGTCACGTATATATATATATATAGGTATATATATATATTTATTCATATGTATATTAAATCCAGACATCAAAACCAAGCATAATTTCCTAATTTCAATTATAAAATCACAAATAATTTGGGTAAAATTGTGGGTCTCACAATCCTCCCCAACTTAGAGATTTCTCGTCCCCGAGAAATACGCACCTGATTCAAACAAGTGAGGGTACGATTCCCTCACGCTACTTTCGCGTTCCCAGGTAGCATCTTCCCAATGATCTTGGCTCCAAATTACTTTGACCAACGAAATCTCTTTTCCTCGTAACGTCTTAATACTACGACCATCGATCCGCAGGGGTAATGTTTCATACGTAAGATTATCCTTGAGTTGTATCGAGTCAGGTTCGACAATGTGGGTTGGGTCACTAATATACTTTCTTAGCTGAGATACGTGAAAAACATTGTGTAGGTTGGAAAACATAGGGGGTAAGGCTATCTGGTAAGCTACCGGTCCTACACGTTTTTGGATTTGATAAGGTCCTATAAATCTAGGGGTTAATTTTCTGGTTTTGAGCACTCTGCCAATGCCGGTAGTAGGCACTACCCGCATGAATACATGATCACCTTCCTTAAACTCCAACGGAGTCCTCCTTTTGTCATGATAACTCTTCTGCCTACTTTGCGCGGTTCTCATCTTTTCTTGAATTACTTTGATCTTGTCTGTAGTTTGTTGCACCACCTCCGGTCCTAACTGTAATTACCCTCCGGTCTCAAACCAGCACATCGGAGTCCTACACTTCCTTCCGTACAGTGCTTCATAAGGTGCCATTCCTATGCTTGAATGGAAACTATTGTTGTATGTGAATTCAATCAACGGCAAGAAAGAATCCCAGCTTCCCGCTTCCTCCAGTACACAGGCTCTTAGTAGATCTTCCAAAGGCTGAATCGTTCGTTCTGATTGACCATCCGTCTGGGGATGATATGCAGAAATCATACTTAGGCTTGTTCCCATTGCAGTTTGTAAACTCTCCCAAAACTTTGAAGTAAAACGCGGATCTCTATCTGACACTATATTCGAAGGTACTCCATGTAGTCTCACTATTTCCTTGATGTACAACTCAGCCAACTTCTCCAAAGGATACCTCATGTTGATCGGGATAAAACGTGCTGTCTTGGTAAGACGATCCACTACTACCCAAATAGCATCACACCCTCTCTGAGTTCTTGGAAAACCAGACACGAAGTCCATGGATATACTATCCCATTTCCAGACAGGTATAGGTAACGGTTGCAATTCTCCTCCAGGCTTTTTGTGTTCGATCTTTGCTTTCTGACATGTTAGACATCTCGATACATACTCCGCCACTTCTCGTTTCATTCCTGACCACCAGAAAATATTCTTTAAATCTTGGTACATTTTTGTCGCTCCGGGGTGAAAACTCAATTTGCTCTTATGTGCTTCTTCCAAAATCATTTCCTTAACTTCTCGGTTGTTCGGCACACAAACTCTTTCCTTGAATCGTAGAATTCCGTCCGTTCCTAGCTGAAATTCCACTTCCTTTGCTTTATCTGACAGTTCCTTCTTTTCTTGTAACTCCGGATCTGATGCTTGTAATGCCTTCACTCGCTCCATGAATTCATTGTTCACCTTTAAAGTTCCCAGTACCATACTCTTTGGGTTAAACTCCACTGCCATATTCAGATCTCTAAACTTTTCTATAAGCTCCAACTCCTTTATCATTAATGCAGACACATGCAGAGATTTTCTACTTAGTGCATCAGCTACAACGTTTGCCTTTCCCGGATGATACTGCACTTCAAAATCATAGTCCTTCAGGAATTCTATCCACCTTCTTTGCCTTATATTCAACTCTTTCTGCTCGAATAGGTACTTCAAGCTTTTGTGATCGCTGAATACCTCGATCCTTACACCGTACAAATGATGCCTCCAAATCTTCAATGCAAATACTACGGCTGCCAGCTCCAGGTCGTGAGTAGGATAATTCTGTTCGTGAATCTTCAGTTGTCTTGAAGCATACGCCACCACTTGGCCATCTTGCATTAGCACACATCCTAATCCTTGCTTCGACGCATCACAGTACACACAGAAAGTCTTTGTCGGATCGGGTAAAACCAATACCGGTGCAGATGTTAACCTCCTCTTTAGCTCTTGAAAGCACTCCTCGCACTTCTCCGTCCAAACGAACGCTTGTCCTTTTCTAGTTAACTTGGTCAATGGTAGTGACAATCGAGAGAATCCTTCGATGAACCTACGGTAATAACCAGCAAGTCCAAGAAAACTCCGGATTTCCGTCACCGTTGTTGGTGCTTTCCACTCCAACACTGCTTCCACCTTTGCGGGGTCTACCGCAATTCCATTCTTGGTTATCACATGCCCTAGAAAATTCACTGACTCCAGCCAAAAGTCACACTTTGACAACTTGGCGAATAGCTTCTTTTCCTTCAGTATGCCTAACACCTTCGTTAAATGCTCTGTGTGCTCCTCTTTACTCCGTGAATAGATTAAAATATCGTCGATAAACACAACGACAAAAGAATCTAAAAACGGGTGAAAGATTCTATTCATGAATACTGCTGGCGCATTAGTCACTCCAAAAGGCATGACCAGATACTCATAATGACCATATCTCGTTCTGAAAGCTGTCTTGGGGACATCCTCTTCTTTCACTCTGATATGATGGTAACCTGATCTCAAGTCGATCTTTGAAAATACTGTAGCTCCTCTTAATTGATCCATCAAATCGTCAATTATTGGTAACGGGTATCGATTCTTGATAGTAACTTTGTTCAATTGACGGTAGTCGGTGCATAATCTCATACTTCCATCCTTCTTTTTGACGAACAAAACAGGTGCTCCCCACGGTGAAACACTTGGTCGAATGAATTGCTTTTCCAGTAACTCTTCCAATTGCTTCTTTAACTCCATCGGTGCCATGCGATAAGGTGCTTTTGAAATCGGTGTTGTTCCAGGGATCAAGTCAATTCCGAACTCCACTTCTCGCACAGGCGGTAATCCAGGGATTTCCTCAGGAAACACTTCAGGAAAATCTTTGACAACAGGTAACTCCTCCATCTTTTTCTCCTCCTTGACGTCCAAAGAAGCGAGAAACATGTATATCATGGCTCCATCTTCCCATGAAGCTTTGATTTGATTGGCAGTCACGTGCTCAGGATCTAAGATTTGGGGTACTCTAGGTCTTAATCTATTGAAAATAAGAGTCTATTCGGCACAATTTAAGAGAACATGATTAGCAGTTAACCAATCCATGCCCAAAATTATGTCGAGTTGGGTAAGGGGTAAGACAATTAAGTCCACTAAGTACTCTCTATCTTCTATTTCTACCGGGCATTTAGAAACAAAAGTTGACACCATGATTGGGTCACTAGTAGGGGTAGACACGATTAAATCAAAAGACATAACATTAACTGGCAATTTTAATCTCTCAACCACATTACGAGCAATAAACGAGTGCGTAGCACCCGAATCATACAACACATTCAAGGGTATCTTACGAATGAAACACCTACCTTGGATCAGATTAGCGTTGTTAGCTGCTTCCGCTCCGCTCATTGAGAAAACTCTTCCTTGTCCATGGGGTCTAGCCACGTTCACAGCATTGACTTCTAGCTTGGGTTCAGGGCAGTTCCTTGATATGTGTCCAGGTCGGTTGCAATTGAAGCAGTTGGGATTGTTCCATGGGCAATTTGGTCCAAAGTGATTCTTGTTACACTTGTTGCAGAATGGAGGTGTACTTACTTGTCCTCCAGCAGCATTCCCATTGTTACGAAATCCACCAGCATTTCCATTGTTTCCTCGATTTCCACCACTGTTATTATTGTTGTTTCCTCTGAACTGGTTGTTGCGATTGTTGTTGTTTCGGTTGTTGCCACGATTCTGGTTGTTGTGATTGTTATTCCGAGAATGATTCTTGTGGTTGAAATTACCATGAAACCTTGATCGATTGTCCCTAGGTCCACTCCTTTGCCCATAAGGACCTTGATGTCTTGTTTCACTGTTCGGGTTTCCATGTCCTGGAGAGTGTCTCATCGGACCACCACTTGAGACTTGTACAACTAACTTTCCAGTAGAGTTCCTTGATTTCAGGCCGCTTTCCACAATACTTCCCTTGTTCACCAGAGTTGTGAACACAGCAATCTCCATAGGAGCTAAAGCTTGCTTAATTTCCGGCTTCAGTCCATCCAAAAATTTTGCACACTTAGACCTTTCATTCGCCGCTTCTCCATAGTAAGGCATAAACTTTGCTAGATTATAAAAATTTTGCAGCATACTCCCCCACAGTCATGTTACCTTGTTCCAATCGCAGAAATTCTAACTCCTTAGCCGTCTTCAGATGTTCCGGAAAGTATTTCACAAAAAGTCTGTCCTTGAACTGATTCCAAGTTAATGCTCCAAGTTCTCCTCCTAAGGCTTGTTTCTCATTGCGCCACCAATCGGCCGCTTCTCCTACCATCATGTATCCAGCATAGGCGATCTTTTGCTCATCAGTGCACTGCATCATTCCCCCGAATATCCTTTCCAAACTTGCTATCCAGGCCTTTGCCTCTTCCGATGCGAAACCTCCAGCGAATTCCTTTGGATTCCTACGACAAAACTCGTCGATTCCTCTGATTCCTTGCCCTCCAGCGTTCATATTCTGATTCTGCTGAAGTTGTTGATGCATCAGGTTCATATTGTCCCTTACGCCTGCCAAGACCGCGACTGTCTGAGCCAAAACAGCAGCTGGTTCCTCATTTCCTTGTCGTCGTGCCATCTTGTTTCTGTACATACGATTGATTGGAGTCTCAGATCAAGCAAAGGGTTGCAAAGGGTAAGCATATTAGGCTATGCTCAAGCCGAAAGGGTAACTATACTATAACTACCAAACAAAGTCACACAATGAAAGCATATAAGTCTATACTTAAGGCCACTAAGGATAATCATTGCTCTGATACCACCTAATGTAACACCCCAATTTGGAAATAGAATTTTCACTAAAAATTTGCGCCATTTTTTTTTATAAAACATTTACATGATACCATTTACAAGTGAGTTTACATATCAACTTAGTTTCCAAAATATTTTTCAACTTAGTTTTCAAAAAGGTTTACTTAACTTGACTTAGTTTTTTAAAAAGGTTACATAATTAACTTAGTTTCTAACTCCTATTAATAACTTGGTTCATAAAAAGGTTTTCCTCAGTCTTTCAAACTTTATTCTATTTACCAAAGTGAAGTGCCACTTATCCATTCCATTCCGAAACTCAATATTTCAAAATGCGGAATAAAATTATCCTTAGATTAATTCCAAAATCAACGTTATAAAAATTGTTTAGGCTTAACAGCCAATATCCGAAATACCAAATAACAAAATAGATAAAACATCCACTGGGGTAACATAGTGATAAACAAAGGGTTCGTTATCCAAGACTACCAAACAAACAAAGATCAATATCACTAAGGAATAAACTAATCGTCCTCGTGCACATCCTCGTCCGGGTCTTCCTCTGGGTCTTCTTCCTCCTCTGGATCCTCTTCCTCCTCTGGGTCCTCTTCCTCCTCTGGGTCCTCTTCCTCCTCGCTGTTCTGATCAACGGGCGGGACATCATGAAATGCTCGAGGTCCATCTGGCATAAGATCCCTAAGACGATATCGCACTTCCTCACGATCGGTGGCTACTCCTCTTAGTGTGTGATCTCGATCAGTAATGGTGAGTCTTATTGGTCCCTCCCAAATCCATCCGTTTGCGGTCCTATGCCGATGTCCCCCCACTATAGGAGACATTTCAGCTTGAACTATTCGTTCCGCCATCTAATATATTTATCATGAACAGAGACAAGAAACATGCAGAAGAATATAGAGAGTTAGCTACCAGACGGGCAAAGCGTCGACGGCATGGGCTTAATCCAGGGGTCACATTAGAACTAACACAAGCATAATATCATTATCACATCATTATTATCATTGAGTCTTATATCTTTATCAAACTTATCATTCCTCAAGAATTCCATCTACAACTTCCGTAAGTCTATCATCATTGAATCATTAGGGATGAAAACTATCGGTTAAAGGTAAATTAGCACACACGCTACATCTCCTCCTTCAATATCCAACCTCGTCCTAGTTCGGAAAGCAGATGGGATGCACAGGAGTCCTAACCATGCTGACATCGAAGCCAAAGGGTACGTACCAGCTGAAACCACGCTAGTTGACCAGCAAAATAAAATCAATTATCAATTCATAAGTTCATCAAAAATAATCGATGGCTTCTAGTCCCATTCGGATTCCCTCTACACCATCCATGATTTGCTCAAGGGGGCAACAGCTCTATCCCTAGTTCGTGTTGTAGTCCTCGCCACGACCAACGACCAGCAGGTGCCCTTGATCACTGTAGCATCGTTCCACCTAGGGTAGTGCTCTTAGGTTTCTTGACGAATCACCATCATTGCCCTCCCCTATCGCAATCACCACTTGGAGGAATGCCCGACCTCCAAGTATACGGTATCTTTCCTCTCCACTACTTCACTCTCAACGTAGTTAGAAAGGATTGGGTCCTAAAGTTTTTTTTTAAGTCATTTTAATCTTTTAAAGTCTTTTATTAATCCTAAGTTTGGTCGACCCATTCTAAGCCGCGCTTCTAACGGGCCTCGACCTCTAACGGACCACAGCAAAACTTCCATCATCGTACAGTGGGATCCACAAGACGTAATCACGGCATACTCATTCACGTGATTAGTCACTCAAAGGGAAATAATTTCAATGTCATTGTGCCACGATGCACCATCACTGTACATAAACATCATTCTCACATGTTATCAAAACTTAATCATTTCGTACTTCTTTCAAACGCATTACAACTTGCTCCAAGGGTTCATTCACATTCCCATAACTATCATTTCTCATCAATTCCAACATTTCTAAATCATACATTTCTTTCAGAATATTTACAACATAACCATCAACATTCTCCAAATCATTTAACAACATTTCTTATATACTCATGCACACATAATATAATATAATCACAATATATCAGATAATAAAATAGAGTCACTGTCTCAACGAAGGACGACTAAACACATTCTACACTCAATCGTCGTCTCGTATATTGACTTGTAACCCGGATTCCGACTTTTGAGATGGTCGAAATCGTTCTAACGATTACCATGGTGCCATTGTGTCTAAAAGGTGCTACTCTCTCACCTTTATGTGAAGAACTAACGTGAGCTTATTCTTGGTCTCGCTATTCGTTCCCAATTGCAAACCTTTTACACCAATTATTTTCACAAAATAACCTTTATAAATATTCATACTATCTTGAAAGAAATAAATCAATATAACATTTGAAAACTTTACTTTCTCAAAGCTTTTGAAGTTTTGAAAACATGTAAATACTTAGAAAATAAATCATTTTTTTTAAAACAAAAACTAACTAAGCTTTAAAATTAAATATCAAATCAATATTTCTTTTTCAAGAACAACCTTCAATCATTTTATACAAGTACAAATAATATTTCATTCAAACACACATTCAACCTTACTTACAAATATTCTAAAATTACTTTAAAATTCATTTTCTAATCCTTTGCACTTGTACTTCAAGTTTAACATGAAATCTACATATCTAATCATTCAAGAACAAGTCAGAACATAAATACTACACATTCCTCATTTTTGGACAGCATACATATACAAACTTAAAAATTCAATTTCTCTTAAACAGAACATCGAAAACATATGCCGATTTTTCCTAAATTCTTATTACAACTTCTACTATACTAAAATGACTAAATTCAAACAAAATAAAATAGTTGCATCTGCTGTACAGCCACAGAAAAAGTTGCATCAACTCAAGAAGTTCAAGTAAACAATCCAAAACAATTATATACAATTATACACAATTCCTACTTATGCTACAAACTTTAAAAATACCAATATTTCAAAGAAAAATATTACTTTTCACTATTTAAAAATTCTGGACAGCAACTTAAATTTTTCATTTAAATTACTTTAATCAATCAAAAATACTTATTTCTATTTGTTTCTACATTACATTTGCACATACAAACAAAGTATCACTAACATTCTCAAAAATAATTACTTGGGGTCTTAAATAAATAAATTTTTTTCAGAATAAAGATCAAATTTCCAGAATTAAAATAAAACTTTCAAGATTAATCTTTTCCATATAAACATACATTATATTCCATAAACATACTAAAGCAATCATCAAGTCAATTAGAAAAATTCAATAAATTTAATTTCTTTTCCTCTAAAATTCGACTAGCATATATAAAAATCAGAAAAATATTTTTAATTCCTAAAGCATCCTTATAACATAATTATATCATTTGGTATACTAAAAAGAAAACAATATCATAGATTTAATCATTAACAAAATATAAAATAGCTCTTCTTTTAGAAAAATAATCACTTTTTCCAGCAAATAACATTTACACACATATCAACCACATACTCATATAATTAATCACAAATACATGTTCGTATAGGTTTATAACAACTACCATTTTTCCTATTTCTTTTAAACAATTAACTATAATTTAACTATACATCAATCAATCAAACAAATTACAAAAAAATAATTTTAAAATAATGCAATAGACCTCACGGTCTATTCTTTTTATTTTTTTTCCAGAAAAAAATTTTTTTTTTTGCTTATCAACCTAATTCATTGTTCTTATTAAACTTAAATCCCAACAAAAGATAATCAAATACAAACAAACAATAAAAATTTCCATAACATATAATTCCATACACTTCATTTGCATTAAAATTTTCCAGAAAATTATTTTATTTTCCAAAATCATTTTTAGTTCCTTTAAATCATTTTCATTTCATTTTCACTTTAAAGAAAATACCTATTTGTTTTCATTCTTAACTATAACTCAAATACACATGAAATAACAACAATTACCATACAATATAATTATATATATCTATATATATTACACGTCCAGAACAGAAAAGAAAATAACATAAAAATCCTTTTTAATTCTTTTATTTATTTCCATTCTCTTTTATTATATTAAACAACAACACAATACACATATTAAAATACACAAATCAATCCTCAAATTTCTTAATGTATGCCACGGTACATATATATATATACATATATCAGAAATTAAAATTTTTCCATTATTATTTACTTATTGATTATTATTTCTTAATACAAAGAAATAAAACAATTAAAAGACAATGAATAAAAACTTATTTGCTCATACAAAATTCTCTACAATTCTTATGTTCTAAGGATTAAAATAAACCCAGAAAATAAATAAATCAAACACATCAAAACATTTACCCATCTTAAGAATTAAAGAAAAGGGGAGATAAATCCCTTTAAACACCCTTTTTGTGTCCCTTTTCTCATTCTTAATTCATATGACTCAAGAATAATATCATTTATTCAAAAATAACTTTAAAATGAAAATAAAAATTTAGAACTTGACTGTAGAAGAAATTGAGAAGGTTTAAACAAAAATATAAACAAAACAACTTAAAAATAGCTTAAATAAATAAGTGATTTTGGGTTACCTCTACTCCTTAAGCTTTTTGGAAAACTTCAAGCAACAAAGAAACTCTTCCTTCCTTCCTTAGCTTACTCGTCCCTCTCTCTCTCTTTTTCTCTTAGAATTTTATTTTTTCTTTTGTAAAACTATCAAAGTTTTGGTGTGTGAAAAATGTGGGAACTAAGGCTATCTATTTATAGGTGTTGAGGATGCATTCCCCTCCATTTTTCAGAGCAATATTCGGCCCCCCCTTCATCATGTCTTAGTCAAAAATTTTCAAACACTACTTGGAACATGAACTAGCATTAAATGGGATTTTGTTGATTCCTAAATAATTTTAAATTCATGGTTTATTCTCACAAACTTCAGAACTATTCCTCCCCTCTTTCCACCTTATTTTTAACGGTGCATATATATTAAAATAGGAGAGAAAATTTTTCATTGGTTCATTGTGGAGGTGCCTACATAATTACCCAATCATATTAACTATCAAAATTTGATTTTCTACCTACTGTACAAAAATTTTCGAAAATAGTGAAATAAAAATTTTATTTTTATATATTAAGATTCTAAATTTTAATACGATCATTTTCATGTAAAGTTTGTAATTTTTGGACTTACGGTTTGAAAGTTATGAATTTTTGAAGTCCTAAGATCATTTCCTTCAAAAATACACTTTCTAAGTTTTCAAATAATTCAAAAATAATAAAAATACGAAAATACACTTAATTTGAATAATAGTACATTATACAACTTCAGAAATGTATTTTCATTTTCAAAATAAAATATACTTGAGTCAAAAGATTATTTAATGCATTAAAACCATACATTGATTCTTAAAACTCAAAAATTCGTTCACTACTGTAGCAGTGATAAAATTTCGAAAACTCAAAAATAATAATCAAAGATTTACATTTTCATAATCTAGATTTCGATACGATCGTTCTGACATATCATTTGTAATTTTTCGACGTACGGTTGAAAAGATATGAATTTCTAAAGATAGGGTACTCTAATCCATCAAAATCATTTTATCTTTTAAAATCATTTAAATCAAATACTTTACCTTAAAATATTTCATTTAAATAGGGTAGGGAAAATATTGGTACATAATATATATATATATATATATATATATATATATATATATATGTCACGTATATATATATATTTATTCATATATATATTAAATCCAGACATCAAAACCAATCATAATTTCCTAATTTCAATTATAAAATCACAAATAATTTGGGTAAAATTGTGGGTCTCACAGCTTCAATAAACCGTCCTCCACTATTCAATGGTGAAGGATATGTTTATTGGAAAACTCGCATGAAAGTTTTTATTGAAGCAATTGATATGGATATTTGGGATGCAATTGAAAATGGTCCTTTTATTCCAAAAAGAAAATTAATGAAGAAATTGTTGAAATTCCAAGGAGTAGTTGGAATGATGATGAAAAGAGGAAAGTTTCATTTGATTTAAAAGCTAAAAACATCATCTTTTCGGCTCTATCCCATGATGAATTTTATAGAGTTTCCCAATGTAAATCGGCAAAAGAAATGTGGGATACTTTGCAAGTCACACATGAGGGAACAAGTGAGGTTAGAGATGCAAGATTGAATTCTCTAACTCACGAATATGAATTGTTCCACATGTTGCCAAATGAAACCATTAGTGACTTGCAAAAGCGATTCTCACACATAGTCAATCATTTGATTTCCTTGGGAAAAGTATTTCGCAATGGTGAAACTGCTAACAAAATTCTAAGATGTCTTGATAGGAGTTGGCAACCCAAGGTAACCGCCATCAAGGAATCAAGAGACATAAATAGCATGGACTTAGCCACTTTGTTTGGCAAACTCCAAGAGCATGAGATGGAACTTACAAGACTTGGGATGCATGAGGAATCGGACAAAAAGAAAAAGTTCATAGCACCCAAAGCTTCAACTAAAGCTACAAAAGAAGTTGAAGAATGCTCTACAAGTGAAGATTCCGATGGTGAACCAAATCAAGAAGAATTCGGGATGTTTGTGAAAAGGTTCAACAAATTTTTCAAAGGGAAGAAAGGTGGATCTTCATCCAAATTCAAGAGAACCAAAGACTCCAAACAAAGAGAAAAGAGTACCAATGATGGAGTTAAGTGTCATGAATGTGGTGGGGTTGGTCACATTAGAATTGAATGTGCCACATTCTTGAAGAAGAATGACAAGAAGACCCAAGAGACCAAGGGGAAGCGGGCATACATTGTTTGGGATGCACCGGAGAAGAGCAATAATCATCTTCAAGTAGTTCCGGTGATGAAAATGCAAATCTTTGTCTCATGGCCAAGAACAATCATGAGTCCTCATCAAGAGCTAATCATGACATGGGTGAAAGTGATGATGAGGTAACCTCTAGCTCTTCTTGTTCCTCTTCAAACTCCATTTCCTATGATGATTTGCAAGAAGCCTACAATGAAATGTTAATTCAATTTAGAAGGCTTGCTAAAATCAATAAGGAAAAAGGAAAGAAAATTTTGGAGTTTCAACAAGAAATTGATGAATTGCAAAAATCTATAAATGAGTTGAAACTTCAAAATGAATCCTTGGAACTTATTAATTCTAGTCATCAAAGTGATTGTGCAAATCATGAGGAGATAATCACTCCATGTGAGAGATGTGATGAACTTGAAAAAGAAGTGAAAGAGTTGAAAAACAAACTCACAATCTCACATTGTGATAGAAACCTCAACCGGTTGTTGAACTCTCAAAGACATAATCACAACAAAACCAGTTTAGGATATGTTCATAAAAAGGACAAAAAGTACAAGGTGGTTGGAACATTTTCTAAGAAAAATTCATCAAAGAAACCAACTTGTACTTATTGTGGAAAAGATGGACATATCAACATTGAGTGCCATATTAAGAAGTTTGAAATGAAAAAGGGCACTTATATGTGTATTAAGAAGGGAGAAAGTCCCAACACTAACCCTAAGGGACCCAACATTGTTTGGGTACCCAAAGTGAACAAGTGATTTCATTTTGTAGGTGTGTCTTCGAACGGGAAAACAATTGTGGTATCTTGATAGTGGATGTTCGAAGCACATGACGGGAGATAAGCGGCACTTCATTGAGTTTACTCCAAAGGAAAAGGGTTATGTCACTTATGGGGACAACAACAAAGGCAAAATCCTTGGTATTGGTAAAATCGGAAACTCTTCAAACTTGATTATTGATAATGTGCTCTATGTTCAAGGATTAGAACATAATCTCTTGAGCATAAGCCAATTATGTGATATTGGTAATCATGTAGTTTTTACCTCTACCCATTGCCTCATTAAAAGTGACAAAGATGAATCAATCAAATTTGTTGGTAGAAGGTCAAATAATACTTACTTAGTTGATTTGAACAAAGTCACTTCTTTGGTATCTACTTGTTTAGTGAGCAAAGAAAATGACACTTGGTTATGGCATCGTAGGACCGCTCATATAAATGTAAACCAATTGAAGAAAATACAATCTAAAGATCTAGTAGTTGGTTTACCAAAGCTAAATTTTTCTATTGAAGGTGTTTGTTCTCCTTGCAAGAAATGTAAAGAAACCAAAAACACCTTTGGATCAAAATTGGTGATGTCCACATCAAGGCCATTAGAAATGCTTCATATGGACTTGTTTGGACCATCACAAGTAAAAAGCTTTGGTGGCAACTATTATGCATTAGTGATTGTTGATGACTTCTCTAGATTTACATGGACTCTATTTTTAACTACTAAGAGTGAGACCTACAAATATTTTAAACATCATGTCAAACTTTTGCAAAACCAAGTAAATCAAAAAGTAATTATTATTCGTACCGATCATGGTGGTGAATTCGAAAACCACAAATTTGATAGATTTTGTGCTAAAAATGGTATTGAGCACCAATTCTCCGCACCAAGAACTCCGGAACAAAACGGAGTGGTAGAGCGGAAAAATAGGGTGCTAGAGGAACTTTCTAGAACCATGTTAAATGATTCTCAAGTACCTCAATATTTTTGGGCCGATGCCGTTAATACGGCTTGTTATGTTTTAAATCGTATTTTGATAAGGCCCTCTTTGGATAAAACCCCCTATGAACTTTACAAGGGAAGAAAGCCAAATATATCTCATTTTCATGTCTTCGGATGCCAAGTTTTTGTTTTAAATAATGGAAAAGAACATCTTGGCAAGTTTGATTCCAAATCCGATGAAGGCATATTTTTAGGCTATTCTTCTCATAGTAAAGCTTATAGAATTTTCAATAAAAGAACTTTAACTATTGAGGAATCAATTCATGTGGTTTTTAATGAGTCTTCGAAAGAAGATGGTGCTTTATGTGATGCTAGTGAAGATGGCATTGATTTTTCAAAAGAAGAAAAAGAGAGAGAGAAATCAAAAGTTGATGAAGGAGAAGTAAGGGAAGAACTTCCTCCAACTTGGAAATCGGTCAAGGCTCATCCTATAGACAATGTCATAGGAGATATGTCAAAGGGAGTACTTACTTGTAGGTCTATTCAAAACATTTGCCACTATGTCTCTTTTGTTTCTCAAATTGAACCCGATTCAATTAAAAAGGCCATTGAGGATGATCATTGGGTTCTTGCTATGCAAGAAGAATTAAACCAATTTGAAAGAAATGAAGTTTGGGATCTAGTCCCTAAACCCGATGATCATACCATAATTGGTACTAAATGGATTTATAGAAACAAACTTGATGAATCCGGGTTGATTATAAGAAACAAAGCTAGACTAGTAGCTCAAGGGTACAACCAAGAGGAAGGTATCGATTATGATGAGACCTTTGCTCCGGTTGCACGTCTTGAAGCAATCCGAATTTTACTTGCTTATGCTTCAATCATGAAATTCACTTTATATCAAATGGATGTTAAAAGTGCTTTCTTGAATGGGTTTATAAATGAAGAAGTGTATGTCAAACAACCCCCCGGTTTTGAAAATAGTGAATTACCAAACCATGTTTATAAATTGAAAAAGGCACTCTATGGATTGAAACAAGCTCCTAGAGCTTGGTATGATCGATTGAGTTCCTTTCTATTAGAAAACAAGTTTCAAAGAGGGAAGGTTGATAATACACTATTTATTTATAAAACCAAGGATGACATTTTGTTAGTACAAATCTATGTTGAAGATATCATTTACGGTGCTACTAACGTGTCTCTTTGTAGAAAGTTTTCAAATTTGATGAAAAAGGAATTTGAAATGTCAATGATGGGAGAACTCAAGTTCTTCCTAGGCTTACAAATAAAGCAAGTCAAGGAGGGGATATTTGTGCATCAAGGGAAATATTGCAAAGAGCTCCTTGAGAAATTCGGATTGGACAAGTGCAAGGAAGCCTACACTCCAATGAGCACATCATGCTACCTAGACAAGGATGAACAAGGTACACCGGTTGATGTTAGTAAGTATAGGGGTATGATAGGTAGTCTCCTATATCTCACTGCATCTAGACCGGATATTATGTTTAGTGCATGCATGTGTGCTAGATTTCAAGCTAATCCTAAAGAATCTCACCTATCCGCAGTTAAATATATATTTAAGTATCTAAAAGGAACAATTAACACTGGTTTATGGTATCCTGCTGATGCCAATCTTAGTTTAGTTGGTTACTCGGATTCCGACTTCGTGGGATGCAAGCTTGATAGCAAAAGCACCAGTGGTACTTGCCATTTCTTGGGAAGTTCATTGGTGTCATGGTTTTCTAAAAAGCAAGCTTGTGTCGCTCTTTCTACCGCCGAAGCGGAATATATCGCAGCCGGTAGTTGTTGTGCTCAACTGTTATGGATGAAACAACAATTATCGGATTTTGGTTTGAAACTTGAAAATATTCCGATTAGATGCGATAACACGAGTGCAATCAATTTGACTAAGAATCCGGTGTATCACTCAAGAACTAAACACATTGAAATAAGACATCACTTTTTAAGAGATCATGTACAAAAGGGTGATTGCACAATTGAATTTGTTAGTACCACAAATCAATTAGCCGACATTTTTACAAAACCTCTACCAAGGGACACCTTTTATCATATTAGGAGAGAACTTGATATTTTAGATGAAGCTAATATAGGCTAATTGCATTGTGTGTCATTTTTGGAAAATCACCAAATTAGTCTTACTCTAATGTGTTATTGATTCTTAGTTAAATTGTCCTTGATGATATTTAAAATTGTATGTGTTAATTGTGTGTGATTCTGTACTGTATTCCAAGTTGGTAGTGAAGCATTTGTGTTTGATTTGTGTTTGGTCTTTTAAAACTGAGTTTTTACTTTCTGTTCTGTCAAAATACTCGAGTTTTTCCAAAAACACTCGAGTATATTAATTCAAAATTAAATCAGTTTTAAATTGAAAAAGTTTTTAATCAGGGTTTGATAAAAATACTCGAGTGTTTTTAAAAACACTCGAGTCTTTCGAAACCCCCAATTTTTGAACTTTCAGACCAAACTCGAGTATTTTCCAAAAACTCGAGTATTTTGCGTTTTCCTGAAATTTGAACTTTCGGACCAAACTCGAGTTTTTCAGTTTTTACTCGAGTTTTCTGGGAAATCTGGGCTGAGTCACGAACGACTCGAGTATATTTTCAAAAACTCAAGTATATCCTAAAGAACAACTCGAGTATTTACGAATATACTCGAGTATTTTGGAACGTTTATATATACTCTCAGCCTTCCAGACTCGAGTTTCTGCGACCCCTTTCTCTTCTCTCTCGGTTTTCTCATATCTCTCTCCTCAAAACTCCGTTTTTACTCAAATTTTTGCCAAATCTTACTAGTTTTACATCCTCTAATCACTTTTCTACCATTATTTCAACGAATTTCAACACTTTTCAACCTCAAATCCGTCACCCCCTTTTCAAACCCTAACTTTCGAAATCTTCAATTTTCACATCAATTCCTCTATGGCTTCATCATCTGGTAAAGGGAAGAGAGTAAGGATTGCCGAATCATCTTCCGAGGAGGAAATTCCGGAGTTCTATCAAGAAGATGAATGCTTGGAACGGTTGGAAGGCTTTGCCACTAGAGAGTTCAGAGTTATCACATGGATCAATAGTGCATTCCTTGAAAGTAAGGGTTTCTCATTTGTTACTAACCTTAGGTATCAAAAACTTATTCAATTTCTGGAATTTAATGGCCCTATCTATCCTAGGTTAGTTAGAACCTTTTATGCGAACCTTAGGCTACATAATGATGTCATAGAATCCATGGTTGAGGGTGTTAGATTCAAAATTAGCGCTAAGGACCTTTTTGTTGCTTTTGGGACTACACGACACGGGGACAATTCTTTAAAGGCAGATGCGGACGGAATTTTTCAAAGTTGTTTGCGCCCCGATCGTGTATGGACCGAAGGAGTTAAGCATTCCTCATTTATGACTGTCCAAACTAGGGTGTTGCACTATATAGTCTGCCATCAGTTAGTGCCTCAAACCTCACCCAATTATGCTAAGCCCACAAACAATGAACTTAGGCTTCTTAGTGCCATCCTGAACAATAAGAAGCTGAATTGGTCTCGCATAATTTTGGATCGAATGCTACTTGCTGCAAAATCTAAACACCCGAAAACCTTACCTTATGCCATGCATGTGTGTTTCCTGTTGAGTTACTTCAAGGTGCCTATCCCACGGAATGAAGAGAAAAAGACTCTTCATGTTAACCAGAACTGCCTCAACAAAGGTACCTTGAGTCATCAAGACATGGCGTTTCATGAACCCTCTGGCCAATACATGTACAGATCTGACATAGCTGAGTTGGAGAGGGTTGTGAATGTTGCAGCTCGACAAGGGGTGGATGCCCATCAGATGGAAGAGGAAGTTGCAGCATTTGCACAGGCTGAAGGAGGGGACCCTATTGAGAATCAGATTAATTTTGATGACTTTACTGGATCTCAATCTGGGTTTGATAACTTGGGCTGGAGAGACAATGTTATCACACGGCTGGACACTTTAGATGGGAGGATGGACTCTCTTGTGCATGCTATGGACGCCCAGCGTGATGATTTTGTTAGCCTGGACACTAGGATGAGTGCAGAGTCTGCCATGTTTTATTCTCATTTGGATCAGCACTCGGCCCAGCTTAATTCCCGCCTGGACCAGTAGTCAGAGCAGATAAACCGCCGGTTTGATGAGATGATGGCGACCTTCTCTCGATTTTATCCTCCTCCAGATGATCCAGCTCCTTCGATGTTTTGATGATGTTGACCTTTGCAGTCTATCTTAGTTTTCATTCTGTTTTTATCATGTTGGTCTTTGTTACATTTTCTGTATTTTGAGAACTTAGTGTTTTGAGACTTTGGGTTTATTATTGCACCTTTGCTTTGGACCTTTTATGATGTTATTATGTTAATGAATTTGGTTTTCATTTTGGTGTTTGTGCAAAGCTTCAGGGGGAGCTCTTTATTGTTTTTATTATGTCTCTGTTTTGTTGCATAGTTGGTTATGGGGTTTTCCAATTATGCACCTCTCCTCCCTTGATCTTTTTCTAAATTGTTACACCTTTTTGGATCATGACAAAAAGGGGGAGAGATATTATACACTTGTCTTGACATTGTTGCACCTAAATTTTTCTCATTGTTGCACCTAAATTTTTCTAATTATGGTATATACTCTGATAATTGTTGAATACTATAATACCATAGGCTTGGTGCTAAAAAATTAAATTGTCATAACCTCTTGCACAAGCTGAATTTTTAGATAGGTGAAAAGTATCATATAGTGAGGGGGAGTTGCATCTTCAAGTGGATTCAAGCTCAACAAATGGTACAAGGGTTAATTATTTTGTCATCACCAAAAAGGGGGAGATTGTAAATTCAATGCTCCTAATTATGGTGATTATATTTTGATGATGACAAAGTAATTAACAAATCAAGTCTTGAAGACATTGCAACATTCACAACAACATCAAGTCAAGAAAAGAAGACAAGTGCCCAATCATTCTCAATCAAATATTATTGTAAATTTCTAATTTATGTTGAGAGTGGGTAGAAATAGTTAGTCTCTTCTAGGAATAAAATTTTATATGACTATTAGGTTGAGATTAACAAAAATTAATACTTGAGAGGAAAAATAAAATTGAAAATTAATTTTTCTCATGTCTGATCAAAATACTCGAGTATTTTGAGAAAGACTCGAGTATATACTCGAGTATTTTGTAAAACACTCGAGTATTTGTGCCAGGTCAGCAAATATGACCGTTAGTCTTGTTCGTGCACCAATTCACTCGTGACCGACCAAAATGACTCGAGTATTTACCAAAAGACTCGAGTATTTTTGTCCAGTCAGCAAAAATGAACGTTGGAGAGACTCAAAAACCCAATTGAGGGCATTTGAGTCTCATCCAACCCAAGAGAGCATTTCAGAACCTTATTGTAAAATTTCTCTTTGAATTTTTGCAAGAACAAACAAGACAACAAGATCATAGTGTGTTCAAGCTTTTATAATTTCCTCTTATCAAGTGTTAATTCCCAAAAAGCTCAACTTCTCACTCATATTGTCATTTTATTCCAAGTTGAGTTTTAGGCCTCAATTCTTACATTGAGCTGTGCTTATTTGTGCTAATCCATTGTGAGATTAGTAATACACATACAAAAAGCTTGATTATTCAAAGTCTTGGATTGTTCCCAAGCAAACCCTAAGTGGCTTAGGGTGTTGGAAGTCTTGAGAGGTTCTCAAGCACAAGACTAGGAGGTTCCTAGCCCGGTGGAGTTTCTTGAAGGGAGTTCAAGGAAGCTTTGTGAAGAGTTCTTCAATCACCGGAATCAAATTGGGGTAGAAATCAAGAGTTTGGTACACTCTTGAAGGGTTAGGTTGAGTGAGGCCATTCTCAAGCAATCCTTTGTAATTTCTAACAATTTGATTATTAGTAGAAACTCCTAAGTGATTAGGAGGACTGGATGTAGCTCATTGTTGGAGTGAACCAGGATAAAATTGCTTGAGTGGTAGTTTATTGCTTTTAATCTACTTTCTAACTCAATCTACTTTAATCATTTCAAGCAATTAGGATTTATACAATTAAGTAGCAATTTCAAGAAATCCTAGTGTTAAAAGTAATTTAGATTGCTTGCTATTCTGTTGGATAAGTTCCTGTTTAGTATTGAATTGATTTGAGATAAATTGCTGAATTTTCGTTTATGTTTTTACTGCTATCTGATAGGAAAAACTCGAGTATATTCAGAAAAACTCGAGTTGTTCATCACTGAAAAACTCGAGTATTTCACAAAAGACTCGAGTATTTCGTGTCTGATTCCAGAAAATTCAGTCTTAGCTCCATTCTTCAATTATCATTCGAATTATTTGGTATTAGTGCTTCAAATTACTATTCACCCCCCCTCTAGTATTTGCTTAGCACACTTGTTGGTTTCCAACATTTTTGACTTTGTTTTGGCTTCACATCCTCTTACTTATGATGCAAATACTTCGATTTATGAGATTGAGAAATTGTATTTCAAAGAGTATAATAAATTTGTTGTAGAGGAATTGGTACAAGAGTTCTCCATTAAGGAAGACATAAATACTAATTTCTCTGAAAATTTTGAAGAAAAAGAAATTAAGGTGCATCATGAGGAAGAAGAGGTGAAACAAACAAAACAGAAGAGGGAAGGATAATAGTAGAAAATTTTGACTCATCCTTGCGTGCTGATTTTTCTGAATTTAAAATTTGTGTTAAATCCCTAGCATGTTTGGATGATTCAAAATTTTTCAATTATGTTCGACCCCTGAGTTTGCATGATGTTTTTCCAAATCATCAACATATGTCATTGTTGTACCATGGGATGAATAAAGATCCTAAAAATTTTGTTTTCCTTGTCTATGGAATTAACACCTTCATGAATAGGAAAAAAGGCAAATTTTCTAAGATGATGCATGATGTAAAGAATGTACCTTTTGACCCTGGTGGGATTAAAATTTCCTTACTTCATCATCATCCATGCTCATTCCCATGGGACGTGGGGGTAACTTGTTATTCCTATATCACATGGGAGTTGAGCCATAGAATTTGGGATCCTGGTGGATTCCTTGTAAATATGTAGTAGTGTAGGTTTTGTTTATTTTTTTTAGTTAGTGAATAAGGAGTTGGAATTTCCTATAAGTAACCACTAATAAGGTGCTTTGTAGCACTATTTTTAGTTGTTCATGTGACACAGGTAAATAAGTTTGGGGGAGTTCCTCCATGTGCATCAATAGAAAAAGCTGTGTTACAAAGGTAAGTTTCCTAACTCCATTTATTAGTGAATTTTAGTTTAGGAAATTAGCTAGTGTAGATTATTTTATTTTATTTTATTTATTTTATTTTCTGCATTTAAAAAAAAACACTAGTGTACAGGTCTGGCGCGCCTGGGCGAAAAACCCATAAAATGGGGGAATTCTTATTTATTGATCTATTTTGTGTCCTTTCCCCATCAGACCAGTCCCTGTACCTGTGCAACAAAAATATGTAATTGCTTTCTAGGATTTATTATTGTAGTTTTATTGCTTGGATATTTATTTGGATCATTAATTACTTGCATCAAGTTATATTTTGTGTAACAGATATGAGTTGATATTTCCCCATTAGAGGTGCTATTTTTGGCACTTGTTTCTAATGTCTTATATAAGTTTGGGGGGAATGTCTTCTCAATTTTGTTAGTGCTGATTTTCATTCAGATGCAAGTAATAAGTGTTCCAAATTTATTCCATGTAATTTTTTATTTTGTAGTTAGGTATGTTTAGTTTAGTTTGCTTGAGTACAAGCCAACCTTTGAGTTTGGCGGAGTGGACAAAATAAAAAAAAATCAAATCTGAATTTTCTCCCATTTTTGGTGTTGGTTTGTGTCTTAGGTAGAGGTTTTGTAATTATTCTAGACTTAGGATTATTTTTCTGATGATAGGTGTATATACTTAGTTTAGGATTAGACTCATTGATTCATGTTATTTATTTGTTGAGTTGTAAATATTTTTGAAATCTGGTTATTTTGACAAAGTTTTTCAGAATTTGAGATTAGTGAACTGACTTTAGCTTAGTGAGATTTTGAGCCTATTTGATGGGGTATGATTTATTGAATATTTTGATTTGAGACCCCTATTTCTTTCATGAGTATGTTCACTTTAGTTTTGTGTTCTAGAACTTGATCGGTGACCATTTTGAGATTGATAATTGATTACATGCATGAATATGATTAAGGCATTTAGGATGGTGTTTTTGTAGCCTTCAGAGATTTTTGTTGGATTTGTTTTTCCTTAGTTGCCCATTTTGAGCCTGATATAAATATGATTTTTCTTTGGTACCCTGCATTGATTGTATATTTTTGTGAGTACCTTAGGAATTTTGAATGAACAATTGAGAGAGAAACATTTCAAAAGTATGAAAATCGTGAAAGTGTTGTTGAGTTACTCTTCTTCCAAAAGAAAAGAAAAAGAAAAAAAATTGAGAAAAAGTGAAAATTGATGAATGATAAGAGAAAAGAATTTTGTTTGGAAGAAGTAGTAGAGTAAAATTGAAAAAAAGAAGTTTGAAATAGTTGTGATTTGAGTATGAGTCCTCATAGTATTCATTGCTCATTCATAATTTTTAGAGGGAAATTTGTTTTGCATTTTAACCCTTAGTTTCATCTTTTCTTTCTTTATCCCACCTTAACACTTTTAGTCATGGCCACGTTACAACCAATTTAAAGACCTTTTGATTTGTGCATGTTTTTAATAATTTCAGTGGAGATTTGGGTCTATGGTCAAGCTTATGGTAACATTTAACTATTGTATGAACTTGAGTGAATAATTATACCCTTGATACACATGAGAGATATACGCTGAGAGGTTGAGAGTATTCACTAGTTCTGAGTTCTGATTGATTTTGTTTCTTTAACTAGGTTTTGATATGTGAATAGCTTGTGTAAATATGTGGCTATGTTGATGAGTCGAAGTCTTAGATTAAGTATTGTACATTTTGATTTAGAAGGGTAGTCTTGAGTTTATGAATTTTTATTTTACTTTTTCCTGGGACATGCAAAATACTAAGTTTGAGGGTGTGATTTGGGTCTAATATATGATGTTTTTGGGCTTAATTTCACTTCCTTTTGCTATGGTTTTAGCTTGTTTCTCTTGTAAATATAGGTATTTTGTATTAGTTTTAGGAATTTTTAGTTTATTAGAATCCTTTGAACGTTTTGATCCGTTTTGGGTATGTTTCAGGTGTTTTGGAGCTTTATTTGGAGAAAATATTATTGGAGCTGAGAAGAGCATAAAAAGACCTTGAAAATGGCACAAGAACGGAAAGAAACGGAGTCGGAAGTTACTTTGCACGCCCAGGCGCGGGAATGGCGCGCCCAGGCACGCGTGCTTCGTTGAATTATGGGTGATCAGATGGTGCGCGCCCAGGCGTGCTGACCAACATGCCCAGGCGCACGATGTGCGAGAAAGTCCAATTGGGCCTAATTCTGTGCGAGAAATCCTAATATAAATAGACTTTTATCTATTTATATTAGGATTTATATTAGGTATAGCAGTGCATAATAGTCAGTTAATTATCAATGATAGCCATTAGCAGTCATGAGAGAGAGAGTGAGATTACACAATTTTGGAGAGTTTTAGAAGAGGAGAAGATCAAGGATTGGAAGATCCAAAGCTTTTCCATGGTAATCATGCATTCTTCTATTACTTTTGTTCTTATTTTCATGATGTGTAACTAAAACCCTTGTGTTAGGAATTGGTGAATTTGTATGGATTAGTTTATTGATTTTATGAATTGATGTGTTTCCATTTCTAAATCATGTGTTTGATTGCGTTTTATTTCCAATTCATAAATTTGGCCAATTTATGTCTTGTTTCGGATCTCTAATTCTTCAATTGAGAGATTAGGAATTAGAATAGGCCATGCCTTCAAACAATATTGTTATTCAACAAGTAGGGATACAATTGGGTAATTATATAACATGATTAATTCCCTATTCTTAATTAAGATTATTCAATAGTTTAATCTCTTAAGGAATTAAGGATTATCTAATTGAATAAGAAACGGTAATTATACAAGAGGGATCTAATAGTTACCAATTTAGGAATTTGTTCATGATTTAGGGAAAAACAGAGATTCATGATAAATAAACAACGCCATACAATGAAATCATGTTCCTAACATCTTTCTCAAATCGCTCACAAATTGAAATTCAAATCAACATAGGAAGAGAGATGTAACACCCCGAAAATTCCTCATATTAGATTAAAACAGTAAAGAAGTTTATTTTGGGAAGAGTGTTTTAAAAGAAATGTATTCCTAAAGGATTTTCTTAAATTCACGTTTTCAAAGTTAATGAATGATTTTAAAGTAATAATTTTCCAAACAACGTCCAACATTTAGAAGTTTGGTTTCGAGGAAGTTGATATATTTAATAATTTTATAAAAATGTTGTGATTTATTTTGGTGATTATATGTGTATATGCGGTTTTGGTATGTATGTTTAGGATTAACAATAATTAATTAAAGAAACATGAATGAGCATACACATATATATAAGTAGTGCATGATGTATGAATATATGTATGTGAATGCGTATGCCTTATTCCATGGATCTATGCTATGTGTTGAACATGAGATTAAATTAAATGTGTATGTATGTTAAGTGTATATATATGTGTATGCCGTATGGGTATGATGACCTAAAGGTGTTAATTGTGTGATGCTTATATGTGTGTTAAGCATAGCCATGATGTCATGATATGTGTTGCTATGTGATTAAATGAAAATAAAAAAAATCATGTGTGCATGTGTGTGTGAGGTTCGGCAGTGTGTAAGGGTAGGAAGGCCAAGTAGAAGCCATTCCCTTAAGCCCTAAGAAAATGGAAAATAAGAAGGGAAGTAGGAGTGGTGACTCATGAAAACTAGGAGAGATGAGTCATGAAGCCTAGGAGGACTTCCTTCCACCCTTGTCTCCCACGACTTTGACCTCTCCCATGCAACAAATGAGCTAGCCTAAATTACCCTTCCTTCCACCCATTGAACCAAGGGCACGAAGGGAAATTATCAACCCCTTGCACTTACCTTAAGAGCCGTATGAGTATGTGTTAGTTTGGCTCATTTCCTTCATTCATTATCAACACAAACACACTTAGTTTCAAGAGCACTCTCAAGCTCTTGAAACTCATAGAGAAAGAGAGTGAAACCGTGTGAGGAGAAGAGAAGAAGAAGAGCAAAATCCCTAAGCCTTTAACCCAAACCTCTTCAATCCTTTTCTTAACCCTCTTCTTCACCAAATATCAAGAAGAAAACCCCTCAACCCTAGGAGAAGAGGGAGACCGACGCAACCCAAGAGAAGAAGAAGTGGAGATTTGAAGATTTAAGTTAGGATTAAGGTAGATAGAATTTCAATTAAGTGATTTTGTGTTGTAAAGAACTTTAATGGACTTTGATTTAATTTTTGTGTTGCATGTAATCATTTTTGATCTTGCGATCTACGTGTCTTGCATGCCATTTTGTGCCTCGATCTTGAGTGTTGTTGTTAAAAAGTTTTGATTTCTTACTTGTAAATCATCTTTGCCACGGCTTTGGCTTGAAGTTGTGTTTAAGACTTATGAGTTGCTTTAATCTTCACATGCATGATGATTTTGTGGCCTTATAAGTCTTATTCCTCTTTGCATGTTCTTCTTATGATTGGATCTTGGATTTTTATGAATGAATGAACTCATAGATCACCAAACCCATGACTAAGTGATTCGGCCATGAGTAGAAAATTTAGGTCTTGATGTCTTTTCATGCTATTTCTATGATTAGGAGAGTTAATTTCTAGCTCATTCTTCACGGTTTACTTGGAGATTTGAGTTTAAGTTCATGTTTTTGTTTTGATTTGCATGTCTTGATCTATGGTTAATCTTGAGAAAACATGAAACTTGAACTTGCATGTTTAAAGTGAATATAAAACCTTGATTTTCTTGTATATGTATCACGGTTTTCCAAGGAAATTAAGCTTGACCAATAATTTTAATTTGAACCAAGATTTTGTATATGTGATGATGACAATTTGATTGATAGTTTGAAAAATAAGTGATGCTCTTAAGTCTTGCATGATGTAATCTATGAATCTAGGTGTTTGCATGAGAAAAGGAAGTTGTAAGACTTTGTTCCCTTGCATGTCACCATTCGGTCTAGGCTAGGGGACATAGGAAGCCATGCTAAGTCATCATTTACTTACATGCATGTTGAAATTTGCCTCACCTAAAGAGTTGTAGGTGCATGCATGTGTTTTCCCTTAAAAGATAAAGGACCTTGACACAATTCTTGATTTAATTATGTTAAGAAATTGAATTCCTATTTGCTAAATCTCTTGAGGAGCTCACGGTTTTGTAAAGAGAATGAGTAAACAAGTTTTTAGAAAATGATCCTTGCATTAGTCCATGATCTATGTGCATACATGTTGAATATTTGATGTTTGCCTCACTATGATGCTATTCGGTCTACATATGTTAGCTAGTCTAGGATCTCTTTTTCAATAAAATGATTTAAAAGGAAAAAGTAAATTTTAGGGAATGAAGTAAATAAATTAAATTAATTGCTTGTTGTGTTGGAATGAATTGTGTTTATATGTGTTACGGTTGAGATTAAGAAAAATGGAACTTGAGTGCCTAAAACCAAAAAGATTGATGCATGTAATTCAAGTTGTGATGTTTAATTTATTTCCTTGCTTTTATTCGGCCACATAGTTTAAATAAGTTTAGGGAGTTTAATTGCAAGAATGAAGTATACATGGAAATAAATGTTGATGTGTCTGGTTTGAAACTCGACTCAAATTGGTTTATGAATACTTGTATGCATAAGTGTTTTATGAAAATGAATTATGTATGGATGTATAATTGCTTTGGTGATTACATTATTTAAGTGCTTCAAATAAATTAAGTGTTGTTTGTTGTTATTGTTGCTGTGTATGGACGGTTTTGAAACAAGTTGTTTTAAGGAAATTGATTTGAGTTACTTAAGACTTTTAAATTATACTCATGGCTGTCCAAAATTTTTTTAGGGTAAAACATGGATTTTCAAAGTGTTAATTTAGGGAGTTATTTAAAATATGTTTTTATAATATTTTCGGAGTTTTATTAAAGTAATTTTAGAAAACCGTTTTGCTGTCCAGAATTACTTGGACTTGCCTTTTTACAATTAAAATATTTTCACATGATTTAGGGTGAAGTTTTAAGCGGAAAATTGAATTAAGAAAAAGTCGGATCGAAAACAGTTACATTTTCAAAGCTTTCCAACAAAGAGAGGATAAGTAGTAAGCTAAGAAAAGATTGTCTCAAATAAGTTAATGACGTGAAATGTTTTATTTAATATGAGGAATGATAAAGAAAAGAGGTTGGGGCAGATGGCAGCACAAGGATCCGAAGAGAGCACACATTCAACAGCTGGACCTCAGGTGAGAGAGAAGCTTTCCCTAAGACATCGTGGTAGCTAGGTGATTTATTAGGACGTTCCGCATCATCTCAAAGATCGGAACGAAGTGGTTAGAGTCAGTAGTATAAGTGGCAATTGTTTGCCTTGTGTGGCCACTTATACGAAGGTGACAAAGACCACAAATCTATTGTGTGATGCTATGTGTTGATAGCATGCTTTTATTTAATTATGATTGGTAATGATTATTACTGTTGGTTATGATGAGAAATGGCTGATGAACGTCGGAATAAGAGAAATAAAAATGAAAAGAAGTAATTGAGGAAGTGAGGAAATTGAGAGTGATGGTATATTAAGAAACGAATGATGATAAAAGGTAAGAAATTGAGGAAAGAGAGACGAGAGTTGAGATTGAGAAAGAGATATTGAATGTGATGATGAGAACAAGCCAGAGCTGGGGAGAGTGATGTGAGTGTTGGAATGGGAGATGGACCGAGTTGAGCTGAGCTCCTCTGTTCTTGGTTTTAGTCTGGGAACTAGTGTTGAGCTGGACTTGCTCCTCCACTAGCGCTCAGCAAAGTAAATGTGTTTTTGAAAAATGGTTTTTGAAAAAGAAATTTTCGAAAAGAATTGTGAAAAGGAATTTTCATAAAGAGTTGGGAAAGAATTGTTTTTTTAGAAAAAGGTTAAAAAAAAAAAGGGAATTTATTTTTGGAAAAAGGTTTTGGAAAGAGGCTTTGAAGAAGCTTGTGAAACGACATTTTCAAAGGAGTCTTTATGAAATGATCTTTTGAAAGGAATTTTGTGAAATGATGTTTTGGAACAATGTTTTTGAAAAAGGTTTTACGAGATGGCCTCCTTGAGGAAAAGTTTTGTGAAAGTTCTTGGGAATAGAGTTTTTGGAAGGTGGAGAAATAAAGTTTTTGGAGAGTTGTGAAATTGAGATTTTGAGAAAGATGGTAAAAAGGAAGATTTGAGAAATGACTAGGTAACTGGAAGGAGTGTTTGAGAAATGAGACGTGAATCTGTCGATGTAATCCCAGCTCTGTGCTATGTGAGTTTTGAGAAAGAGAAAGATTGTGTAAAGTTAGCGGTCGGGACTCTCTGAAGGGATGCACGAAGGGTGAGCCGACCAATAGGGTAATAAGATAAAAGACTTTTAAAATACATTAAACACGAATACGGTGAGGTATGAGAGTGCGAAGTAGTGGAGAGGAAGGTACCCCGGATATCAGGGATATTCGGGTTGATGAATGCATTGGGGTAGGCTCGGGCGGTAAAACGTCACGTTGCCTTGAGTACTATTCTGGGCAGAACGAACTCCACATGTGGTGCACTAACGTGGTGGGGACTGGGTCTAATACCGTGGTAAGTTCTGCACCCGGGACCAGAATAGTGTTGTCACCCCTATGGCAGTTCAGGAACAGTGAGAGGGACTGGAGTGGGGCATTTTGTTTTCCACTGTGAGGCAGTGAGCCATTGTGATTGAATTGATATAATTGAGGCAGAGCCTCCTGGTCTGGGACCATTTGTGTTGACAGCTGTCGTGCCCGCACGGTAAAGGTCCTGTACTCCTGTTTGCTTCCGACTAGGTTGGATGGATGGCCGAGGAGATGTAGGCTTGATATGAGAGTGCTGACTACGAATAAAACGCGTACCTCGATGATTCTCTAATCCCCGATCATCGATGGTTATAATTCAATAAGACATTGTAAGAAAAGAGTTATATGAGTTAGAGTTGAAAGAGGGTGGAAGATAAGGAGGAGTTAAGAATAGAAACGTGGGAAAGATGATGAGTTTTATGAACGAGATTGGAAACAAGAGTGGAAAAGTGTGAAGGAAGTAACAATAAGATGAAATGAAGATGGTTTGGAAATAATGAAAATAGTATGTTTGTTTGTTATCTTGTGTGTATGCTGTGTGTTATTTGTGTGTGTCCTATTATCTTGCCTATCGTAATTCCACACCGTCGACGCTACGCGCCCGGATCACTTACTCTCTCCTGTTCGTTGGTACATCGGCGTGGCTGGTATCCCAACGGGCAGATGGATCGTCGTTTGGATGTCAGCGCTTGGTCTCATGAAGGACACGGATGGAAAGCTACACATCATGGATGGGTTTGGACGGGACGTACTCAATTAGCAATTGAAGATCCGGAACATAAGTTGAGCGGAACTACAGCAAGCCTGTGTTTGGGAAGCATGTCCTACGTGGAGTACAGTTCACAAACACCGCCTCGGAGTCAAGGGTAGGAGAACGCAGTGAGACTCTTCGGAGTAGAACTTAAGCCAAGTTCTGCAGAAGAGCCCAAGGATGCGGTCGCCTCATCTTTCGGTACAAAGATCCCTGCAAAGAAAAAGAAGAAGATGAATCCGGTCGACTTTGATAGGAGAAAAGAGCCAGTAATAGAATTAGAATAAGTTGTTGTTTGTATCCAGGATTACCTAAGTGATGATATGTTACTGTAACGTGACTCATTCTGATGCATGCCCTATTTTGTAAGAACTCTCTTTTATGAAATTGTTTAAAGAAGAAATTAAATTGTTTTCTTCGTAAAACGTTTTCGGAAAACAAGATGAAAGAGTTTTGGTTTCACGTAACAACTCGGTTTTCGAAAGAGAAGGTTGAAAGATGCATGTTAATACATTTTTCAAACATGTTTTCCAGTCCTTCATTAATGTTTCAAAAAAAAAATGGCCTCATTTCTGCAACATAAATAAATAAAAGTCAGTTATTTCGGTTTTCGAAAATCGTGCTGTTACAGAATGGTATCAGAGCTTATGGTAATCCTTTGTAGCCTTAAGCATGGGCTTCATCCTTTGCTTGTGTGACTCTGTGTGCTCGCTAGTATTTGAGTAGGAATAGGAAGATAAGCTTTTGTCTCCCAGGACATGAAACTGGTTTGTAGCTTAACACCGACCGTAATAGTTTAAGGAACCTTTGACCCTATAAGAGTAGACCATAAATAGATTATGAGACTGAGACCCCATACACTCGATGTTTCAAACGAAATTGTTAGACTTAAGTTTGATTAATCTTAGCATACCTCTACACAGGGATAGTCACGACCTTTGAGGATATAGGATCGTTATCTTCTAGTTTCCATGTTTGTTGAATTGTTTCAACAACACATTCTTGTTGATAAGATTTGGACCCTTTTCTTCATGAACCCCTATCACCTTGCGATCGTTCTGATTCAATCTAAGGTTCCTTAGCCCAACCCTCGAAGTTGGAAGTACTCTCCCTACCCAATAATTTAGGATCGGATGACTACAGGAAGGAGAAGTAGTCTCAATTGAATGAAGACATAAGAACCTAGTGGAATTAGTTATAAGTTGAACTTAAGTTGGGGAGACACAAGGAGGAGAGGAAACATATATTATCATCCATTAGAAAAGACTTAGAGTAAAGCCTAGATAGTAATAGAACTTCTTTGAGCTTAAGAAGGACAGATACAATTCCTAGGATTAGAAAGAGAGTTGTAGGAGAAACGGAGTAGGTAGAGAGTAGCGGATGTTTAAGGATTTTTAGGTGAAGTCCTTGCTTTTGGAGACGTATGAATGTTTGTTTGTTGATTTTCCCCAAGTCCGTACCTATGGTGGGACTTTCTGTGACGACAACCGGCTAAGGGAAGCGGCCCCCTCTTCGGTCAGTCAGTTGGACTTAACCCGACCCGACACGCAAATGACGGTACGAGTGGAATCCCTCCACCTGGAAGCGGTTAAAGAGGAACATCCGAACGACATGAGAATGTTGTTGCCTTGCTGCCCAATCTACAATGTATTTCTCGGGGACGAGAAATCCTTAAGTTGGGGAGAATGTAACACCCCGTAAATTCCTCATATTAGATTAAAACACTAAAGAAGTTTATTTTGGGAAGAGTGTTTTAAAAGAAATGTATTCCTAAAGGATTTTCTTAAATTCACGTTTTCAAAGTTAATGAATGATTTTAAAGTAATAATTTTCCAAACAACGTCCAACATTTAGAAGTTTGGTTTCGAGGAAGTTGATATATTTAATAATTTTATAAAAATGTTGTGATTTATTTTGGTGATTATATGTGTATATGCGGTTTTGGTATGTATGTTTAGGATTAACAATAATTAATTAAAGAAACATGAATGAGCATACACATATATATAAGTAGTACATGCATGATGTATGAATATATGTATGTGAATGCGTATGCCTTATTCCATGGATCTATGCTATGTGTTGAACATGAGATTAAATTAAATGTGTATGTATGTTAAGTGTATATATATGTGTATGCCGTATGGGTATGATGACCTAAAGGTGTTAATTGTGTGATGCTTATATGTGTGTTAAGCATAGCCATGATGTCATGATATGTGTTGCTATGTGATTAAATGAAAATAAAAAAAAATCATGTGTGCATGTGTGTGTGAGGTTCGGCAGTGTGTAAGGGTAGGAAGGCCAAGTAGAAGCCATTCCCTTAAGCCTTAAGAAAATGGAAAATAAGAAGGGAAGTAGGAGTGGTGACTCATGAAAACTAGGAGAGATGAGTCATGAAGCCTAGGAGGACTTCCTTCCACCCTTGTCTCCCACGACTTTGACCTCTCCCATGCAACAAATGAGCTAGCCTAAATTACCCTTCCTTCCACCCATTGAACCAAGGGCACGAAGGGAAATTATCAACCCCTTGCACTTACCTTAAGAGCCGTATGAGTATGTGTTAGTTTGGCTCATTTCCTTCATTCATTATCAACACAAACACACTTAGTTTCAAGAGAACTCTCAAGCTCTTGAAACTCATAGAGAAAGAGAGTGAAACTGTGTGAGGAGAAGAGAAGAAGAAGAGCAAAATCCCTAAGCCTTTAACCCAAACCTCTTCAATCCTTTTCTTAACCCTCTTCTTCACCAAATATCAAGAAGAAAACCCCTCAACCTTAGGAGAAGAGGGAGACCGAGGCAACCCAAGAGAAGAAGAAGTGGAGATTTGAAGATTTAAGTTAGGATTAAGGTAGATAGAATTTCAATTAAGTGATTTTGTGTTGTAAAGAACTTTAATGGACTTTGATTTAATTTTTGTGTTGCATGTAATCATTTTTGATCTTGCGATCTACGTGTCTTGCATGCCATTTTGTGCCTCGATCTTGAGTGTTGTTGTTAAAAAGTTTTGATTTCTTGTAAATCTTCTTTGCCACGGCTTTGGCTTGAAGTTGTGTTTAAGACTTATGAGTTGCTTTAATCTTCACATGCATGATGATTTTGTGGCCTTATAAGTCTTATTCCTCTTTGCATGTTCTTCTTATGATTGGATCTTGGATTTTTATGAATGAATGAACTCATAGATCACCAAACCCATGACTAAGTGATTCGGCCATGAGTAGAAAATTTAGGTCTTGATGTCTTTTCATGCTATTTCTATGATTAGGAGAGTTAATTTCTAGCTCATTCTTCACGGTTTACTTGGAGATTTGAGTTTAAGTTCATGTTTTTGTTTTGATTTGCATGTCTTGATCTATGGTTAATCTTGAGAAAACGTGAAACTTGAACTTGCATGTTTAAAGTGAATATAAAACCTTGATTTTCTTGTATATGTATCACGGTTTTCCAAGGAAATTAAGCTTGACCAATAATTTTAATTTGAACCAAGATTTTGTATCTGTGATGATGACAATTTGATTGATAGTTTGAAAAATAAGTGATGCTCTTAAGTCTTGCATGATGTAATCTATGAATCTAGGTGTTTGCATGAGAAAAGGAAGTTGTAAGACTTTGTTCCCTTGCATGTCACCATTCGGTCTAGGCTAGGGGACATAGGAAGCCATGCTAAGTCATCATTTACTTACATGCATGTTGAAATTTGCCTCACCTAAAGAGTTGTAGGTGCATGCATGTGTTTTCCCTTAAAAGATAAAGGACCTTGACACAATTCTTGATTTAATTATGTTAAGAAATTGAATTCCTATTTGCTAAATCTCTTGAGGAGCTCACGGTTTTGTAAAGAGAATGACACTACTACATATTGGTCAAAAGAGACCGGTTCTGCACCCCATTTGAGACTGGTTTTTAACCAGTCTCAAAAGTGGCGGTCTTATTGCTATGCCTTTAAATGAGAGTGGTTCCGAACCGGTCTGGTTACCAACTAAACAGACTGGTTTCCAACCGGTCTGAAAATGAAAAATAACCGGTTTCTATATAATTATGAACCAGTCTCATTGAGCATTTTTAACCGGTCTCTATTAAAAGATGAACCAGTCTCATTGAGCATTTTGAACCGGTCTAAAATTTTAAAAATAACCAGTCTGATTGATATTTTTAACCGGTCTGAAAATTTAAAAATAACCAGTCTGATTGAGCACTTTGAACCGGTCTGAAAATTTAAAATAACCAGTCTGATTGAGCACTTTGAACCGGTCTCAATTAAATTTTTAACCAGTCTCATTGAGTGTTTTGAACCAATCTCATTTAAATTTTGAACCGGTCTCATTGAGTGTTTTGAACCAATCTCATTTAAATTTTGAACCGGTCTCATTTAGTGCTTTTAACTAGTCTCAATTAAAAAAACACATGAATATAATATATAATAAAACTAATAAATAATAACTAGATGCTAAAATTATATTATAAAAACCACGTAATATATATGTATGTATTTGTACTACAGTTTTGATCAACGCCAAGTACATTCCTATGACATAACACTAGGAAACTAACATAAGCTACACAAAACGAGAAAGCTGACCTCTACACATTTCTATGCCCAATGAAACTAACATAAACTACACAAAATGAGAAAGTCGGCCCGTAACCGAAGAACATTAATTCTTGCAAAATTCCAAAATTCCAAAAGCTCCACTGTCCAGCCACCTTATATTTTGATCAAGGCCAACTATACATTCCTGCAACATTTGTAAGAAAATTAACACACAAATATAAAAGGATCCTAGCAAACTACTTATAATCAAGAATATAAAAGGAACCTATCCAGCAACCTACTAAATAACATAGCTAGTTAGGAAACACATTACATTGTTGCTTAATAAACCCTTAGCTTAGACCAGTCAAACAGAAAAATAAAAGCAACTAGTAGTAAGTAATAGCTGATATCAGAAACCAAAATCACGAAAGCACAAATTGAAAAAAGTTAACATATTTTAAGAATTCTTCCCAATGACAGGAAGGATTTTGGTGAATCCTAGTACTGATACAGATACAAAAGCAAAAATGACAAAAGCTGCAGACTTGCGAGAGAAATTAGCTCAGGTAGGAATGATTTTCAGTCAGATGGACTAACTTTTTACCCAACTTAACACCATCTACTCTAAAATATTCAAGTTTGAAATGGAAATCTACTACTAACAATACCAAGCTTATAAAATCTTAAAGGGCATTAACACAGCCATGGCTTAATTCAGTTACCTGCTGATTGGCTGCTTCGCTAGACTCAGCAAAATCTGGCCAGGTAGTCAATAGCAAATATGGACATGATGATATTAATACTACAAGTCCTGCAATCAACTCAAGATGCCACATCTCAAAACAAACTGCAAACAAAAGAAATGATCTTTCTTAATTTAATGGAAAAGCAAGTCCTGCAATCAACTCAAGATGCCACATCTCAAAACAAACTGCAAACAAAAGAAATGATCTTTCTTAATTTAATGGAAAAGCTCTGGACATTGTTGTAGAGCGCAAAATAGCATATAGTTACTTCAGACATTACACTAAACTGTCTAGACAAATCTTTTCAAAGCATTTACTAAAACACAAGCTCATTAATATTTTGTTGGGGCCCCTAGACTAAATATGTCACACTTTTTTATTCATGATTAGATCCACTAGAAGTAGTCATATTAGCATTTCAAGTTAAGAATATGAGATATTAGGATTCCATGTCAGTATTCCAGGACGTATCTCAATAATTACATAGGGGCTAGGGCATGAATAGCCTGGCTCCAAGTACACGGGGAAGGTTGTACTTTCATGCCTTATGGTCAAAATTCTGAAATTGTCAGTGACAGGTTCAGTATATACCACTTGAAAATCCAACATTGCCCTGTGCATTTCATAAAATTAGTACTGGTTTATAGTAACTGCACATGTTTGTGGAGAACAAATATTTAAGCTATTGGAGTTCAGAATTAGATTTTAGATACACATAATTTTTATGAATATAGGTCTCACTTTCGAATTTCGATCAAAGAGAATCACGGGAAGATTAAACCACAAACTATGAGAAGCAAATAGGAGTGTAATACATGATACTTCTGTAGAGCAGTTCAAGACTGGTAATCCTTCTGCTGATACAATATGAGACACCTGCGAGTTGCAAAAACTAAATAATGAACTATATGAAGAAAATATTCTGTGTCACGTAAATTTCCATGGCTAGCATCAATCAAATTGTGATAAATTTGAGAATTCTTATTTCTAGAAGAAAATCAAGACTTTGTCTAGAATTAAGACCTCATGCTAAAAAATATAACTTGGCTCTAAAGAATGGAACTTCAATCTTAATTAACATCTTCTGACTAATGAGGTGTAAAGAACAGATTAGACTCACTCAAATACTTCATAGGATGACTAAATGTCAATATGTAAAAATTACACTTGCAATCAAGTTTACGTCATTAAAAGGTACGGTATCAATCAAATTGGACAAAAGAGACAAAGGGGGACAATGATCTAGGAAAGCATTAAAGGAAGAGCACCTGTCGAATCACTATTCCCAAAGAAGCTATTAGACCAGAAGTTATTGTGCAAGCTTGAAGTACAGCACTTCTGGAAGGTGTAGGGTTAGAATTCCGGTCAGCCGAATTAAGCGAAGTGTCTAATTTGTAAACTTGAACAAATTTGTCTTCTGAGAGATCTCCAAATACCTCTGGTCCACCTCTTCTGGATTTCTTAAATGACTTCTTGGCATAAGAACATGTGCTATTTCTATTCCCTATATAAAGATGATATTGTCTGTAAGACTAGAATCTGATGGAATTTATTCAGATAAAAATCTAATGAAATCTCACGATATTTTGGGCAGCAAGATCTGATTTGCATTACAAAGAGCAATGACAGAGATGGTTAAAGCCTTAAATCCGCATGCTTTTTTCAGATTAAGTACCTAAAAGAAAAGATCCACTACTATCCGATAATAATTAATAAAGCAAGGAAGAGAATCATCATGTTTAGAAAATTGGACAGAGTGTGCAATGCTATCCAAGTATAATAAGCATCTACCCCTAGCTAGAACAATGAACACATACTTCTCCATTGTCATCAGCTCTTAGAACAATGAACACATACTTGAGAAGTGGAATCAGTGTTAGTGTCCAGAACACAAATGACAAGACTCCATAGATTTCTTCATTTGTCTCTGAGTGTTGTATGTCCTCATCAAAAGTACTTTTTGTATACATAAAGTGGTGAAGTGCTTAAATCTCCATACACTACTCCCAAGCTTTGATATGCCAAAGTTAACACTGTCTTCCATGACTCTTCCTACAAAAAAAAAATGAGCATAAGATTTTTTTTGTGTAACATAAGCTAAGGTAAGAGACAAGACAAAAAGGCTACTCTTCTATAAAATGGAAAACCAAATGCTAACTCTATACAAATCTTATTTGACATTAACTAAAGATAAGAGAAAAGACTAAATGGCTACTCTTATTGCTGCAAAAGACTCTTCTCCAATTGATGATGCTGAAACTATCAAGAGGGCATGTCAAGGTTATCTTTCTGCAATTTCATGTTGTTTCTTCATATCTTTTATTGTGCATAATAAATTAAGAAAGTCCAAATACAAAAATGTTCCTGGTATTTAATAACTATCTTAGTTGGATGTTTTAGAGTTGGTGGAAACAATTAAACTAAAGGCATGGCATTGGGTAAATACCTTGGTGGATTTACATGTAACATATGAGGGGTGGCGTATGAATCCCATTTAAGAAAAGGTAGGTACTGCTACACTCTTTTTCCCTTAATTAGAGTTTTCCCTACGGGGTTTTTCTCTTTTTAAGGTTTTTAAGGAGGTAGAGTCCCTCTCAGATAGGGGTTTGTGAAGGTATTTTACAGGTTGATTAGGTGCAAGAGGGATACAATTGTAAGTTTCATATCTTGTGTTCTTATGTTGTATTCATCCCTTTGGATGGGGAGTTGAGAACTCTGTAACTTTTGTCTTAGTACCTTTACAGCACATGATTAAGTACTCTTAGGCAAACCCTTCATAGAAGGTGGGGTCTTCGGTTTGTACTATGATGCTTGGGTATCCATTTCTGTCTTTCCTATAAATAAAATTTATTTTGTTTGCTGTTCAAAAAAAAATTAAACATAACCAAATCTTTGAGCATTATTCATACTCAAAGAAGCTTAAGCTTATAAGTTTGATAGTTCATAATACCTTCTGCAAAACTCACACCAACCATAAAAGAAAAAATCACTCTTATTTTTTTTTTATTTCTCTTCTCTGTTTTGCTAGAGCATGTGCTTTATTTTCCTTATTACATTTCTAATACAATTGTGTGATTTATAGGATTGGGGACAGATGAGAAAGCTCTTATATCCTATTTCCTATTTCACAACTTCTAAAAATCAGAAATAGGAAATAAAAAAATTAGCAACCCTAACTTCAACACAATTGAAAGAGTACCAAATAAAATCAGAAAATAGGATTTGAGGTGAGGAATTAAAAACGAAAATGGAGAACAAACCTGGAAGCACAGTGTGTGAGTGAGCAACGAGTGTGTGAGTGAGCAGCAGAGTGAGGGAGTGAGCAGAGTGTGGCTGTCGCGAACCGGAGGGAGAAGAGGAGGCGTGTGAGCAGTGAATGAATGAATGAATGCTGCTGAAGAATTAAATCAATTCCTCTTTAGCAATGGCAGCAGCAGTAGCGAACACGAACGAAGAGGAGAGGCGCGGGACGAAAAGGGCGGCGGAGAAGAGAGCAGAAGCGAAACCTAACTTCAACCCGAACGGAGAAGATGGCGGCGAGACGAAGAAGAACGAAGAAGTAGAACCAAGAGGGAAGACGACGGGCGGCGGTTTGTTAGGGTTTGTACTCTAGCAGTTGAAAATAATGGAGTTTTAGATTTAGGGAAGAAGAAGAAAAGCAGAGTGAGTAACAAGAGGAACCCCTTTAAAAAAAATAATAAGAGGAACCGGTTCAGCACGGAATGCCTATTCCAGATCGGTTCAGAACGGAACCGATCTGAATAAAAAGTCTAAAGAGACTGGTTCCCTAAGAAACCAATCTGATTTGTACTAGTGTATGAGACTGGTTCCGTGCGGAACCAGTCTTGTTTTAACAAAAGATCCAAAAAGAGACTGGTTCCTTGTGGAACCAGTCTTATTTAATATATTTTCAGACTGGTTATACAAAGTAACCAGTCTTGTTTTAACAAATGTCCATTAAGAGACTGGTTCCGCACGGAACCGGTCTGTTCCAACTGGTCTAAAATGTGTTTTTTGTACTAGTGTGAGTAAACAAGTTTTTAGAAAATGATCCTTGCATTAGTCCACGATCTATGTGCATACATGTTGAATATTTGATGTTTGCCTCACTATGATGCTATTTGGTCTACATATGTTAGCTAGTCTAGGATCTCTTTTTCAATAAAATGATTTAAAAGGAAAAAGTAAATTTTAGGGAATGAAGTAAATAAATTAAATTAATTGCTTGTTGTGTTGGAATGAATTGTGTTTATATGTGTTACGGTTGAGATTAAGAAAAATGGAACTTGAGTGCCTAAAACCAAAAAGATTGATGCATGTAATTCAAGTTGTGATGTTTAATTTATTTCCTTGCTTTTATTCGGCCACATAGTTTAAATAAAGTTAGGGAGTTTAATTGCATGAATGAAGTATACATGGAAATAAATGTTGATGTGTCTGGTTTGAAACTCGACTCAAATTGGTTTATGAATACTTGTATGCATAAGTGTTTTATGAAAATGAATTATGTATGGATGTATAATTGCTTTGGTTGTAACATCCCGTTATTTCTAATACCTCTAGTAAAATAATTAAATGATTTAATATGATGTTTTCAAGATTTGAGTCTCGGAATAAAATTCTGATTTCATCATTATATTTGAAATATGTTTTCTAGTCAAAATAAGTATAAATTTGTTATCATACGTTTTCAAAAAATAAAGTAATACTTTTATTTAGTTTAATTAACATTTTGACAGGGAGCTCAAGTGGCAAGCCTTAAAGACATTTTTATAAATAGTTTCTTTAGAAAAATATGTTTAACTTAATATTTTGAGCGTCCTTGTAAATTTTCATAGTGTTCGGAGGCTGTTTTATTTTTAGCTTCTGGACTGGTTTAATAAATTATTGGTATAAGTTATATATAATAATTTGCTATTTCAAAATTATAAATATTATTTTTTACCAAGTTTAATATCGGGATTGAGAAAATATATTTACTTTTGAATTTTTATACTTTTTCTTACGCAATAGCTATCCGGATGGACCGGTAACTTTATTATTTTCTAATTAGTTTTGAATAATTAAAAATACAATATTATTGTACTTAAATGTATTTTATTTTTAGGATCGTCAAACTTTTAGCTATAATCCAAAATACCTACACACATTGACCCACAGAGAACAAAATATAAAAATTTTATTTAATTTCCTATCAACTACCCAAATACCCCCACCCCACCGGAGAATAAATTAAAAGAAAAAGAATGAGTAGAAAGAAAGTGACGGGAGAGAGAGTGCAGCATGAGAGAGAGAAAGAAACAAAAGAAAAAGAAAAACGGTGAGAAGAAGCGGGGCTCGACAGAGATGAGGAAACTTAAGGTTTTCTGATTTCCTGGTCCAATAACTCAAGATCCAACCGTCCAATCTCAAATCTTTCTTAGGTAATTAATATCCTCAACTCCCTCTATCCATCTATATAATTTATTTGACGATCCGTCAATATTTTTAGTATCCTATATTTTCAAATAAAGAGATGTTTATGACAAAAGTGATATATTTTTATTGTACAATGATATATATTTATTATTTTGACAAAAATGAGTTTATTTGATATATATTTTTAATGTTATAATTAGTTTTAACACATGTCCCTATTTAGATCCAACACGTTGCTATTGACCTTGATCCTGGAGCAAGTCGCGGATGTAAACGTGACTCTGTTGTTATTGCTAGGATTTCCAGGTAAGGGGAGTCTCTTTTCCACACTTTGGGTTAGGGATAGTTAGGGTGTATAATAGGATTTAAGTTTAATACTTAGACCGGGTTGTGGGTAGCAAAATGGTTTTTTTATTAAAATTGATTTAGGGGTGATTAGTATGTTTATGGTTAATTTTATATTAATTAAATTGTTTATGTTAAATTCTCTTTTTATTGATATTAAAGTAGGAAGTGAAGAATCCTAGGGAGTTGACATACATTCAATGTACTCTGAGACATACCTGAGTATGTCGATTGATTGGTGATATTGGTTGATGGTTGATAAATTGATGTGACCCTATATGTGAGTAATTAATGGCGTATGTGTATAAATATTGAAACGGGAATGTGATGTAAAAAGGAATAATAAATTGGAATTTGATATATATATAACTTGAAATTGTTGTGTGTGAAGAATGTTTGGAAATGTGAGATTTGGGTAATACTTGGTAAATGGTGGTTTGATATGTGAATTAAAGGAATGATTATGTCTGCTAAAAGTGATGAAAATGAATATTTGACATTACTTGCAATTCTCTGAGTATTTGATGAATGGTGTGAATGTGGTGCTTGACTTTTTGTGAATGAGTTCTGATCTGGAATAAAAAGGAATGCAGTTGATCCTTGGATGCCCCGGCACACTAGGTGCCCTGCTAGATGGTGAATTGTCTGCTAGGGCCGAATTGCCTGTCAGGCGAATTGCCCATTAGGTCCTAAATTCCCGTTAGGCGTCGGTGCGCCAATGGATCAATACACTGCATAACCACCTGAAAAAGTTAATAAATTGTGGACTGGAATTGAGAAATGAATAATTAATGGAAAGGTAATTAATTGCGTTGTCCTAATGGGTGATGCCTAATGGGTGTCTCAGTCCTGACAGGTGTAAAGTCCCTAGTAGGTGCCGAATTGCCTAGCAGGTGCGCTAATTCCTAGTGGTGCAAAGATAAAAAGAAAAAGAGAATATGGTTTGTATGTTGTCCTCTGACCGTGAGGAGACGTACAATGTATATGTGGTTTGTATGTTGTCCTCTGACCGTGAGGAAACATACAATGTATATGTGGTTTGTATGTTGTCCTCTGACCGTGAGGTGACAGTTTTATGAAACAGGGAAAGGGAATAAATATGGAATGTATTTAAAAATTGTTAATAAGTGAATGTGATTCATTTTGTTAATCCATGGCTTGATTTACTTATTATCCTTGAGTTTTTGTTATATACCGTTTTACTGTCTTTTAATTCACTGTGTTGTGAAAAGGTCTCACCCTTATGTGGTTAACATTTTAGGTACTTGAGTAAGGAGCTTGGAGATAAGAGTGCTCAGCGGATCAGTCGAAAGAAAGGAACTCAAGTGTATTTTATTATATTGTAATTGAAAACCCCCAACGCTATTTGTGAACTCTGATTTATAAAAGAAAATTTAAAGTCCAATGTTTCATTTTTCAAACGTTTATTGTTTATTATTCATTATATTATGGGGTGTTACATTGGTGATTACATTATTTAAGTGCTTCAAATAAATTAAGTGTTGTTTGTTGTTATTGTTGCTGTGTATGGACGGTTTTGAAACAAGTTGTTTTAAGGAAATTGATTTGAGTTACTTAAGACTTTTAAATTATACTCATGGCTGTCCAAAAATTGTTTTAGGGTAAAACATGGATTTTCAAAGTGTTAATTTAGGGAGTTATTTAAAAGATGTTATTATAATATTTTCGGAGTTTTATTAAAGTAATTTTAGAAAACCGTTTTGCTGTCCAGAATTACTTGGACTTGCCTTTTTACAATTAAAATATTTTCACATGATTTAGGGTGAAGTTTTAAGCGGAAAATTGAATTAAGAAAAAGTCGGATCGAAAACAGTTACATTTTCAAAGCTTTCCAACAAAGAGAGGATAAGTAGTAAGCTAAGAAAAGATTGTCTCAAATAAGTTAATGACGTGAAATGTTTTATTTAATATGAGGAATGATAAAGAAAAGAGGTTGGGGCAGATGGCAGCACAAGGATCCGAAGAGAACACACATTCAACAGCTGGACCTCAGGTGAGAGAGAAGCTTTCCCTAAGACATTGTGGTAGCTAGGTGATTTATTAGGACGTTCCGCATCATCTCAAAGATCGGAACGAAGTGGTTAGAGTCAGTAGTATAAGTGGCAATTGTTTGCCTTGTGTGGCCACTTATACGAAGGTGACAAAGACCACAAATCTATTGTGTGATGTTGTGTTTTGATAGCATGATTTTATTTAATTATGATTGGTAATGATTATTACTGTTTGTTATGATGAGAAATGGCTGATGAACGTCGGAATAAGAGAAATAAAAATGAAAAGAAGTAATTGAGGAAGTGAGGAAATTGAGAGTGATGGTATATATTAAGAAACGAATGATGATAAAAGGTAAGAAATTGAGGAAAGAGAGACGAGACTTGAGATTGAGAAAGAGATATTGAATGTGATGATGAGAACAAGCCAGAGCTGGGGAGAGTGATGTGAGTGCTGGAATGGGAGATGGACCGAGTTGAGCTGAGCTCCTCTGTTCTTGGTTTTAGTCTGGGAACTAGTGTTGAGCTGGGCTTGCTCCTCCACTAGCGCTCAGCAAAGTAAATGTGTTTTTGAAAAATGGTTTTTGAAAAAGAAATTTTCGAAAAGAATTGTGAAAAGGAATTTTCATAAAGAGATGGGAAAGAATTGTTTTTTTAGAAAAAGGTTAAAAAAAAAGGGAATTTATTTTTGGAAAAAGGTTTTGGAAAGAGGCTTTGAAGAAGCTTGTGAAACGACATTTTCAAAGGAGTCTTTATGAAATGATCTTTTGAAAGGAATTTTGTGAAATGATATTTTGGAACAACGTTTTTGAAAAAGGTTTTACGAGATGGCCTCCTTGAGGAAAAGTTTTGTGAAAGTTCTTGGGAATAGAGTTTTTGGAAGGTGGAGAAATAAAGTTTTTGGAGAGTTGTGAAATTGAGATTTTGAGAAAGATGGTAAAAAGGAAGATTTGAGAAATGACTAGGTAACTGGAAGGAGTGTTTGAGAAATGAGACGTGAATCTGTCGATGTAATCCCAGCTCTGTGCTATGTGAGTTTTGAGAAAGAGAAAGATTGTGTAAAGTTAGCGGTCGGGACTCTCTGAAGGGATGCACGAAGGGTGAGCCGACCAATAGGGTAATAAGATAAAAGACTTTTAAAAGACATTAAACACGAATACAGTGAGGTATGAGAGTGCGAAGTAGTGGAGAGGAAGGTACCCCGGATATCAGGGATATTCGGGTTGATGAATGCATTAGGGTAGGCTCGGGCGGTAAAACGTCACGTTGCCTTGAGTACTATTCTGGGCAGAACGAACTCCACATGTGGTGCACTAATGTGGTGGGAACTGAGTCTAATACCGTGGTAAGTTCTGTGTAACATCCCGTTATTTCTAATACCTCTAGTAAAATAATTAAATGATTTAATATGATGTTTTCAAGATTTGAGTCTCGGAATAAAATTCTGTTTTCATCATTATATTTGAAATATGTTTTCTAATCAAAATAAGTATAAATTTGTTATCATACGTTTTCTAAAAATAAAGTAATACTTTTATTTAGTTTAATTAACATTTTGATAGGGAGCTCAAGTGACAAGCCTTAGAGGCATTTTTTAAATAGTTTCTTCAGAAAAATATGTTTAACTTAATATTTTGAGCATCCCTGTAAATTTTCATAGTGTTCGGAGGCTGTTTTATTTTTAGCTTCTGGACTGGATTAATATATTACCGGTAACTTTATTATTTTCTAATTAGTTTTGAGTAATTAAAAATACAATATTGTTTTACTTAAATGTATTTTATGGTTTGGATCGTCAAACATTTAATTATAATCCAAAATACATACACACATAGACCCACAAATGAGAACAAAACATAAAAATAATATTATATATATATATCCCTAATACTACCCAAGTGTCCCATCCCACGATTAAAAAAAAAAGAAAGAAGGTGTGGCCATAAGGTCACCGCGTGAAGGAAAAGAAAAAAAAAAGCAATTATAAAGGATGTGGCCACAAGGCCGTGAGATCAAAAGAAGGAAAATTAAGAAAAGAGGAGCATGCACTGAGGGAGCGAAATAGAAACCGCGAGCCACAGAAGGTTTTCGTTTTTTTATTTTCCCGGTCCAATAATTCAAGATCCAACCGTTCAATCTCAAATTCTTCTTAGGTATATAACCTCCTCAACTCCCTCTATCCATCTACCTAATTTATTTGACGATCCGTCAATATTTTTAGTATCCTATATTTTCAAATAAAGAGATGTTTTAGGGAAAAGTGATATATTTTTATTGTATAATTATATATATTTATTATTTTGACAAAAAATGAATTTATTTGATATATATTTTAATGTTATAATTAGTTTTATCATATGTCCCTATTTAGATCCAACACGCTATTGACCTGGACCCTGGAGCAAGTCGCGGATGTAAACGTGACTCTGTCGTTTTTGCTAAGATTTCGAAGTAAGGGGAGTCACTTTTCCACACTTTGGGTTAGGGATAGTTAGGGTGTATAATAGGATTTGAGTTTAATACTTAGACCGGGTTGTGGGTAGCAAAATGGTTTTGATTTAAAGTTGATTTAGGGGTGATTAATATGTTTACGGTTAATTTTATATTAATTAAATTGTTTATGTTAAATTCTCTTTTTATTAATACTAAAGTAGGAAGTGAAGAACCCTAGGGAGTTGACTTACATTCCATGTACTCTGAGACATACCTGAGTATGTCGACTGATTTGTGATGGTTGTTAAATTGATATGCTCACTAAGAGTTTTATATGTGATTAATTGAAATGTGACCCTATATGTGTTTAATTGATGGTGTATGTGTATAAACATTAAAAATGGAAATGTGATGTAAAAAGATATAATAAGCTGAAACTTGAAATGAATTTATATATAGATATAACTTGAGAATGTTGGTGTGTAAATAATGTTTGGAAATATGTGTGATTTGTGAAATGCTCGGTAAATTATGGTTTGATCTATAAATTAAAGGAATGATTATGTCTGTTAAAAGTGGTGAAAATGAATATTTGATATTGTTTGCAATTCTCTGAGTATTTGATGAATGGTGTGCATGTTGTTCATGACTTTTGTGAATGAGTTTTGATATGGAATAAAAGGAATGCAGTGTAATTGATCCTTGGATGCCCCGACACACTAGGTGCCCTGCTAGGTGGTGAATTGCCTGCTAGGGCCTAATTGCCTGTCAGGCGAATTGCCCAATAGGTCCTAAATTCCCGTTAGGCGTCGGTGCGCCAATGGATCAATACACTGCATAACCACCGGAAAAAGTTAATGGATTGTGGACTGGAATTGAGAAATGAATAATTAATGGAAAGGTAATTAATTGCGTTGTCCTAACGGGTGATGCCTAATGGGTGTCTCAGTCCTAACAGGTGTAAAGTCCCTAGTAGGTGCCGAATTGCCTAGCAGGTGCGCTAATTCCTAGTGGTGCAAAGATAAAATGAAAAAGAGAATATGATTTGTATGTTGTCCTCTGACCGTGAGGAGACATACAATGTATATGTGGTTTGTATGTTGTCCTCTGACCGTGAGGAAACATACAATGTATAAGTGGGTATGTTGGCCTCTGACCGTGAGGTGACATACAGTTTTATGAACCTGGAAAGAGAATGAATATGAAAATGTATTTGGATATTGAAAATATGTGATTATGATACATTTTGTTAATCCATGGCTTGATTTACTTATTATCCTTGAGTTTTTGTTATATACCATTTTACTATCTTTTAATCCACTGTGTTGTGAAAAGGTCTCACCCTTACGTGGTTAACATTTTAGGTACTTGAGTAAGGAGCTTGGAGATAAGAGTGCTCAGCGGATCAGTCGAAAGAAAGGAACTCAAGTGTATTTTATTATATTGTAATTGAAAGCCCCCAACGCTATTTGTGAACTCTGATTTATAAAAGAAAATTTAAAGTCCAATGTTTCATTTTTCAAACATTTATTGTTTATTATTCATTATATTACGGGGTGTTACATTTATGGTATCAGAGTGGCTCCTCTCCCAGTACGGTGTGGTTCGGGGACGAACCAGGCGGAAGCTGGTGGGCATGTAAGACCCCGGGCTGATGAGGGCGGGGAGTGATCGCCGGTGCAAAGAGGCACGGACAAGGAGCGGCTCCTGGCAGGCTTCTAAGGGAGGGGTACATGGATGAACCGACACACCGGAATGAGAGGGTGATCTTCAGACTGTGTAGGAATGGGACTACATAGTACAGGGAGGCTTAAATGAATTGATTAGTACTACCCATATCAACAAGATGCATCTTCTTTTCGGTAGCCCATCACATAAGAACTCCATGGTTAAGCGTGCTTGACTTGGGGTAATTCTGGGATGGGTGACCTCCTGGGAAGTTTTCCCGGGAAGTGTGCGAGTGAGGACAAAGCACGCTGAAATGACTCGTGTTGGTATGTGGGGACAGTCGCGATCCATTTTCCTGCTAGTGATGTTACAAATGGTATCAGAACAGTTCTTTCCTTTCGACCTGAGGGAAAGTAATCTCGATCCCGCTGTGACACTCTCATCTCAAGCTTCTTGACCAGAGGTGAGACCCATACAAGTGAATTGGTATATGTTTGATACTATTGTTGAGTATATTTGAAATGAACTGAATAAGTTTATGTTTGCATTGGGAATACTGACAATTGACAATGTAAGAGAAATTATTTACGGTAACGGAAGAGAATCGAATTCTTTGGAAACTAAGCAGAATCCCTTAGTGATTCAAAGAATTGGATATTCTGAGTATTCACCCAATTGCAAACAGGAAACCTAAGCGGTATGAACATGATTAGTCGAGAGTGTAAATGTTGAGTTTTTGGACTAATCGAAAGTTAAAGTTTCATACAAAGTAAATCTAATTAATGTCAATGCATTTGAGCATGTAGTACAGGAATTCAACTGAATTGCGAGGACTACTACCACCGATTAAATGTAGTGTTGGAAATGGCCAATCCAACATTATATCTATTGGGAGGTGAAGTCATCGAAATTCAAGAGTTTGTGCACTATCGTGAATTAGTAAACGATTTCCTATGTATGAAACCTTAGTGCTAGTTCTTTTGTTTTGTTGCTCTTTTATGTTTGTTTGTGTATAATTGAATGTGTGCTCGATGAGTCGTTTGGTGTCAAAGTAATTGGACGGTGATTAGAAATGGAACCGCCTGGATTAAATGAGTTATGACTTCAATACTAATCCAACCAAGTGATTAAATTCACGTCGATTAGATTAGTATCTAAGAGAACGGAAAATTATGTTTAAATTAAATTAACGGTCGGTTCCGTAGCTAATCTTGATTCAAGTGACTATGACATCAAATGGAAAATAGGAATTGAGAACTAATCGATCAGATTCAAACCGCTGAACTATCCCAATTTGAATTGCAAGTATAAAAGAAACTTTTTACCATATTTGGGAAGCGGTTTGAATTCAATCAAAAGGTCCTCGAAATGTGTTTAGTTGTGGAATAGTTTAGTGTTAAAGTAAGCGAACAAAGGTTAGAGGTGGAACTATGAAAATCAAAATAGTTGATTGACTATATACTAATCTAAACGAGTGATTTAGTTCACATCGACTAGATTAGGATCCACGAGAAACAAAAACGTTTATGTTGAACTTGTAGTGATTCCACCCCTAATTTGATTTCGATAACTTTAATACTAAATGAAAGATATGTATGGAGCTCCTATCGATTGGACTTGAACCCCAAGTGTAACAATAAAATTTTTTATAAATGAAAAGAGGTGTATTTAATCGAAAAAGGGGTTTTAAATTCAATCGAGAGGTTCTCGACCCGAATTTTGCCTAGGTTGTTATTAGTATATGTGTATATATGTATACATGTTGATTGTTGATCGTTGTTGTTGCATATGTGTGTTTGATATTTGTGCATAGTGGTGTATGTTTGATTGATGTAGGTGCTTGATGCTATATGTGAACCTGAATCCTACTTGATGATTGTGAGTGAATATTCTTATGACTGTTTGTTTGGTAATATAAGTGTTCAAAATGAATTTCAAAGTGCTGCACCGAATCACAATCATTCCAAACGAATCGTGGAGTCACACGACAAATTTTTAAGAAAGTAATAAAGAGAGCAAGGAATTCCTAAGTGATCGAACAGGGAATTAACTCATTTGTTTTTAAACAAGTCACCTGTCGATTAAATAGGAACTCTCTATAAGCGACACCTCGTGATTCGGAATGATATTCAATTTTCAAACTTGGAGTAAAAGGAAATGTAATTGTTCCAATTTTTGAAGATGAACTAAGCTGAATTTTCTAAGTTAAAACCATATTCCTTTTTCTCTAAGTCTGATAAATTTTGTACAAGTTTGCACTCCTTCATCTAGGTTCTTACGAAATTAGATGAAGGTAGTCCTTTATGGTGAAGTACACAAATGCATGTCCAAATGCTTTTATTGTATGAGATCTTATTATTAAATTTTAATCCTCATACGTAGAGATTGTTAAACCAAATATTTTGTCGTGTGTATGTGATTGTGATTAGGTGGTTGTTGGGAAATCGGGGTTTTTATTACATAAAGTGGAAAACTGAGTTTTGGGTTGGGGATACTTGATTGACTTAAACATTTTTATATACAAGCCCCTAAGGTTGAATGATTGTTCCATGTAAAATCTCAAGCCAATTGGAGCAAGTTAGTGTTTTTGAACAAATTTAATCTAACGTGCTCCGATCGATTCGATATTTTTACTCAACCTTTGGCTAAGTACAAGTGATGTCCCTTAAAGTTTTGAGGCCATCCAGAGTTTAATTACTAATTTTCAAACAAATCTGATTTAGGTTTAGCCCCGACAATTACAATTCTTTGGCAAAATGGTCGTAGGGTTAAAACTGAACCTAATGAACTCTGAGTGACTTGAAAACTTATCATGATACTCTTGTGTAGGGACACTAATTGGAAAATTTCAAAACATCAGGAAAATGAAGTGATGAAAATGTATTTTTATTACCCTCAGTAATCCTATTCCCCGAACCCTTTTCTTAAACTGATTTTCATATATGTGATGATTGTTAAGATTGTGTGGATAGATGAAGATTTACCCTAAGTTAGGCAAGATAGATAAGGACTAAGTTAGGAAGAGGTAGGGATTGAGTAATGCTTGTGTTTGAAGTATATGATGTTGTGAATTATTGTTGCATATGTTTGAATTGTGTATGATGCGTATGTGATTTATAACTGCCTAATTGATGAATGTGCTTGACTAGGATTTAGGAGTAGGGGATAGGTTGTATGTTTTGGGGTTAGGCTATAATCAAACCCTTGAGGGTATTAGTGTTTAGGGCCTAATAATACCCTTTCCAAACCTCTGATATAAAATTCCGGAGGAAACCGAGTTGATCTTAGAAACCATTTCTGACTTCCTTGGGAAGCAAAACCCGAATTTTGGGAGTCCTATTAGTGGGACTCTTGAAATGTTAGTCGTAAGGAGAGTAAACCTTAGAGAACCTGTTAGAGTCTTCGCGTCGAGACTAACCAAATCAAACCATAAATTCGTACTCTTCATTGAGTGCAAGAGCCTAGTGGCGTACTAATGCAGAATGGTATGCCAATTTCCAAGTGGGGGAGTAAAACCAAAGGAAGTGAGTATCGTAATTAAGAAACCCTTGTTCGGGATGGTTCTCCATTTAAGGATTTTGAACGGAATTTCGGGGACGAAATTCCAATAAGTGGGGGAGAATTGTAACATCCCGTTATTTCTAATACCTCTAGTAAAATAATTAAATGATTTAATATGATGTTTGCAAGATTTGAGTCTCGGAATAAAATTCTGATTTCATCATTATATTTGAAATATGTTTTCTAGTCAAAATAAGTATAAATTTGTAATCATACGTTTTCTAAAAATAAAGTAATACTTTTATTTAGTTTAATTAACATTTTGACAGGGGAGCTCAAGTGACAAGCCTTAGAGGCATTTTTTAAATAGTTTCTTCAGAAAAATATGTTTAACTTAATATTTTGAGCATCCCTGTAAATTTTCATAGTGTTCGAAGGCTGTTTTATTTTTAGCTTCTGGACTGGTTTAATATATTACCGGTAACTTTATTATTTTCTAATTAGTTTTGAGTAATTAAAAATACAATATTGTTTTACATAAATGTATTTTATGGTTTGGATCGTCAAACATTTAATTATAATCCAAAATACATACACACATAGAATCACAAATGAGAACAAAACATAAAAATAATATTATATATATTTATCCCTAATACTACCCAAGTGTCCCATCCCACGATTAAAAAGAAAAGAAAGAAAGAAAGAAGGTGTGGCCATAAGGCCACCACGTGAAGGAAAAGAAAAAAAAAGCAATTATAAAGGATGTGGCCACAAGGCCGTGAGATCAAAAGAAGGAAAATTAAGAAAAGGGGAGCATGCACTGAGGGAGCGAAATAGAAACCGCGAGCGACAAAAGGTTTTCGTTTTTTTTATTTTCCCGTCCCAATAATTCAAGATCCAACCGTTCAATCTCAAATTCTTCTTAGGTATATAACCTCCTCAACTCCCTCTATCCATCTACCTAATTTATTTGACGATCCGTCAATATTTTTAGTATCCTATATTTTCAAATAAAGAGATGTTTTAGGGAAAAGTGATATATTTTTATTGTATAATTATATATATTTATTATTTTGACAAAAAATGAATTTATTTGATATATATTTTAATGTTATAATTAGTTTTATCATATGTCCCTATTTAGATCAACACGCTATTGACCTGGACCCTGGAGCAAGTCGCGGATGTAAACGTGACTCTGTCGTTTTTGCTAAGATTTCCAAGTAAGGGGAGTCACTTTTCCACACTTTGGGTTAGGGATAGTTAGGGTGTATAATAGGATTTGAGTTTAATACTTAGACCGGGTTGTGGGTAGCAAAATGGTTTTGATTTAAAGTTGATTTAGGGGTGATTAATATGTTTACGGTTAATTTTATATTAATTAAATTGTTTATGTTAAATTCTCTTTTTATTAATACTAAAGTAGGAAGTGAAGAACCCTAGGGAGTTGACTTACATTCCATGTACTCTGAGACATACCTGAGTATGTCGACTGATTTGTGATGGTTGTTAAATTGATATGCTCACTAAGAGTTTTATATGATTAATTGAAATGTGACCCTATATGTGTTTAATTGATGGTGTATGTGTATAAGCATTAAAAATGGAAATGTGATGTAAAAAGATATAATAAGCTGGAACTTGAAATGAATTTATATATAGATATAACTTGAGAATGTTGGTGTGTAAATAATGTTTGGAAATATGTGTGATTTGTGAAATGCTCGGTAAATTATGGTTTGATCTATAAATTAAAGGAATGATTATGTCTGTTAAAAGTGGTGAAAATGAGTATTTGATATTGTTTGCAATTCTCTGAGTATTTGATGAATGGTGTGCATGTTGTTCATGACTTTTGTGAATGAGTTTTGATATGGAATAAAAGGAATGCAGTGTAATTGATCCTTGGATGCCCCGGCACACTAGGTGCCCTGCTAGGTGGTGAATTGCCTGCTAGGGCCTAATTGCCTGTCAGGGCAATTGCCCATTAGGTCCAAAATTCCCGTTAGGCGTCGGTGCGCCAATGGATCAATACACTGCATAACCACCGGAAAAAGTTAATGGATTGTGGACTGGAATTGAGAAATGAATAATTAATGGAAAGGTAATTAATTGCGTTGTCCTAACGGGTGATGCCTAATGGGTGTCTCAGTCCTGACAGGTGTAAAGTCCCTAGTAGGTGCCGAATTGCCTAGCAGGTGCGCTAATTCCTAGTGGTGCAAAGATAAAAAGAAAAAGAGAATATGATTTGTATGTTGTCCTCTGACAGTGAGGAGACATACAATGTATATGTGGTTTGTATGTTGTCCTCTGACCGTGAGGAAACATACAATGTATAAGTGGGTATGTTGGCCTCTGACTGTGAGGTGACATACAGTTTTATGAACCTGGAAAGAGAATGAATATGGAAATGTATTTGGATATTGAAAATATGTGATTATGATACATTTTGTTAATCCATGGCTTGATTTACTTATTATCCTTGAGTTTTTGTTATATACCATTTTACTATCTTTTAATCCACTGTGTTGTGAAAAGGTCTCACCCTTATGTGGTTAACATTTTAGGTACTTGAGTAAGGAGCTTGGAAATAAGAGTGCTCAGCGAATCAGTCGAAAGAAAGGAACTCAAGTGTATTTTATTATATTGTAATTGAAAGCCCCCATCGCTATTTGTGAACTCTGATTTATAAAAGAAAATTTAAAGTCCAATGTTTCATTTTTCAAATGTTTATTGTTTATTATTCATTATATTACGGGGTGTTACATTCTGCACCCGGGACCAGAATAGTGTTGTCACCCCTATGGCAGTTCAGGAACAGTGAGAGGAACTGGAGTGGGGCGTTTTGTTTGCCACTGTGAGGCAGTGAGCCATTGTGATTGAATTGATATAATTGAGGCAGAGCCTCCTGGTCTGGGACCATTTGTGTTGACAGCTGTCGTGCCCGCACGGTAAAGGTCCTGTACTCCTGTTTGCTTCCGACTAGGTTGGATGGATGGCCGAGGAGATGTAGGCTGGATATGAGAGTGCTGACTACGAATAAAACGCGTACCTCGATGATTCTCTAATCCCCGATCATCGATGGTTATAATTCAATAAGACATTGTAAGAAAAGAGTTATATGAGTTAGAGTTGAAAGAGGGTGGAAGATAAGGAGGAGTTAAGAATAGAAACGTGGGAAAGATGATGAGTTTTATGAACGAGATTGGAAACAAGAGTGGAAAAGTGTGAAGGAAGTAACAATAAGATGAAATGAAGATGGTTTGGAAACAATGAAAATAGTATGTTTGTTTGTTATCTTGTGTGTATGTTGTGTGTTATTTGTGTGTGTCCTATTATCTTGCCTACCGTAATTCCACACCGTCGACGCTACGCGTCCGGATCGCTTACTCTCTCCTGTTCGTTGGTACATCGGCGTGGCTGGTATCCCAACGGGCAGATGGATCGTCGTTTGAATGTCAGCGCTTGGTCTCATGAAGGACACGGATGGAAAGCTACACATCATGGATGGGTTTGGACGGGACGTACTCAATTAGCAATTGAAGATCCGGAGCATAAGTTGAGCGGAACTACAGCAAGCCTGTGTTTGGGAAGCATGTCCTACGTGGAGTACGGTTCACAAACGCCGCCTCGGAGTCAAGGGGAGGAGAACGCAGTGAGACTCTTCGGAGTAGAACTTAAGCCAAGTTCTGCAGAAGAGCCCAAGGATGCGGTCGCCTCATCTTTCGGTACAAAGACCCCTGCAAATAAAAAGAAGAAGATGAATCCGGTCGACTTTGATAGGAGAAAAGAGCCAGTAATAGAATTAGAATAAGTTGTTGTTTGTATCCAGGATTACCTAAGTGATGATCTGTTACTGTAACGTGACTCATTCTGATGCATGCCCTATTTTGTAAGAACTCTCTTTTATGAAATTGTTTAAAGAAGAAATTAAATTGTTTTCTTCGTAAAACGTTTTCGGAAAACAAGATGAAAGAGTTTTGGTTTCACGTAACAACTCGGTTTTCGAAAGAGAAGGTTGAAAGATGCATGTTAATACCTTTTTCAAACATGTTTTCCAGTCCTTCAATAATGTTTAAAAAAAATGGCCTCATTTCTGCAACATAAATAAATAAAAGTCAGTTATTTCGGTTTTCGAAAATCGGGCTGTTACAAGAGACAAATTTAGAACGTTACAAACAAGTGGAAACAGCTAAGACAAAGGACAAAACGTCGCTGTACAGTGCAGAATGTCCAGTATATCCATTGCAAAGGAAAAGATATTTTCCACTCTCTCTCTCTCTCTCTTTCCTTCCTCATGTGTGTGGCATCACTATAAAAGGATGGGTTTTCCTCTTCAGAAGCAGAAGAGAACATAGAGCAAAAATTTCATATCCATTCTCTCTTATAAACACAGAAGAAAAACGCAGGAAAGAGAACGATTGAGCAAAAGTGAAACTGTTATATTCAGAACCTAAGTCTCAAATCGTTCTCTACAAAAATCCTTTCTCAAAAACATAACCGGATACTATCTTGTTCATCAAACTTTCAGATTCAAACACTTTGAAGTTTCGGGTTGGAGCCATCATCAACATTCACTCTGTTCTGTAAAGTCTTGAGGTGTTCTCAAGCAAGTGAAAATCTTGGAAGGTTTCCAAGTCATCTAAAAGGTTCTTAGGTGTTTTTGTAAAGTCTTAGGAGGTTCCTGAGCAAAAATCCAAAGAGGTTCTTTGGTGAAAATCCTTGAAGGTTTCAAGGTGTCTTGAAGGTTTCAAGACATGTCAAATTAGGTAGAAGCCAAGAGTTTGGTACTCTCTTGGTGGGTTAATTGATCCCTTGTAATTTCTATCAATTTGTTATTATTAAAGGCTCCCTGAGGTTCAGGGGGGACTGGACGTAGCTCACCATGGTTGTGAGTGAACCATTATAAAAACTCGGTGTCTCAATCTCTTTACTTCTTTCATTTATATTCCGAGCATTTAATCGGCCATTGAATTTAATCGGATTTTGTTTAACTTACATTGTGCTCGGATAGAGCTTGCATATTACCGTTGCAAACCTGATCTTTGAGTGTGCAGCTCAGATAATCGGAGGTCGGCCTAGACAACCGATTATCAGACTCTGCTCGGCCCAAAGTCAACATTTTCATTAAATCGTAAGCATTATTCGACCGAACTCAATCACATTGCAAAAAATTGGTACTAGTGCTTCCAACTACTATTCACCCCCCTCTAGTAGATTGTTAGGCCACTTCCTCGGTTTCCAACGTTTCTAACAATATAAAGCTCGCACAGTGTTTTGGTTTGTGAAGGAAGAACGAATTCAAAGAAGAAGGGTACTTGAAACTGAGCCAGAACAGGATATGGAGTTTCCAACTCCATTTCCTTCATCAACATCCCTTATATAGCCTTCAACTCGTTACATGCAGAGAGACACGCGTCCTCCACAGTCTCTGAGCAAGGCTAGGTGTCAAGGGGTGGCACCTCCATGAGTTTGAGTCATTGAACCCACTATATGGTGCTGCAGACATTGTGGTAATTGATTACCACGATGCAGTAATCGATTACCACACCTTAATTTTCAAATAATAGTATTTTATTCACTTTCCCTCCAAATATCTCTTCAATATTGCACTTTGGGACCTTCCCAAGGACCAAACTGCAAAAATGCCACTTTTCCTTACCAAAATATTTTCCAATATTTTTCTTTACTTAACTTAAACACAAACATAATTAACAAAAAAAACTAATTAATTTCCATATAATTAATTTTGTTTATTACATTTCCTTTTTATTTGGGAATTAAAATTCGGGGTGTTACATGACTCATTCCCATCCCTAATCAAGAACATTGTTTAGGCTTTGGGAAATATATAATTACTTGTTTACTCCCTCCATTTCACATTAAGTATCCTTTTAGGATATAACCTTTTACGCGTCCACGTGAGGTAAGGTATCCACACCCTATATAAGGCATGCTTCGTTCTCCTTACCAGCCGATGTGGGACTAAGGCTTCACCTTACATATTAAATATAACACCCTACATTAACTACCCTTTAATACCCATTTATTGAAAATAGTGAATTTACAATTTCCTTTTTAATCATTAAAAATTTCCCGTCAAACGGACGGAGTTTCCTCTATTTATAGGACTTTCCAAAATTTAACTTTTCTTCAAAACCTGCTAAACATTTTCATTTCAAATATCCAGAGTGCCAGCAGGGCATAACTACAACATATATCAAATATCGGTGCAACCTCGTGCACACCATTGTAACATCCTCAATTTTCGATTCCGTTTAGAAGTGTTGATTCGTGTTAGTATTGTAAGTGTTTAGAATTATTTAGACTTGTTTAGAATTAGAAATTTAGCTAAGTGTAAGATGGATTGAGTTAAGAATAGGTTAGATTGGGTTTAGAGTGTAGGTTTTAGTGTTAAGTTAAGTTGGGTTGAGTTGTGATAGCCTAAGAGTCTTAGAAATGTGAAAGAAAGCCATTTTGCACTGAGTTAATCGATTAATGAGGGCCTTAATCGATTAGATTTTAAGCAACATTCTGGTACTAATCGATTAGGGAGTGGCTTAATCGATTAAATTTTGTTGCACATTCTGGCACTAATCGATTATTGGCCATGTTAATCGATTAAGGGGTCGAATTAATCGATTAACCCCTGTGTTTAAGTTGAAGAACACGTGTTTTCAAAAAGAATTTCGACAGCCCTTCTCTCTCATGTAACTCGACTTCTTCTTCTAGCTCTCCTAGGGTTTTCAATTTCTACCCATAATCTTCAAAGTTTCACTCAAATTAAACCCCAAATCAAACACCCATCATCCCTACACATATTCTCTACCCTTTAATCTCTCAATTTCTTCCTCTTTTCATTTCCCCCAAATCACCCATAAACCCTAAGTATGTGCAAGCTTTGGTTTGAAGTCTTCTAGCTATCAAGGAGCTTGGTGTAGGGCTTAGGAGCAAGAACTAAGGAGCTAGGAGTTGGATTGGAGTATTCTCTAGATTGTTGGAAGGTTCTCCTCTACCCTCCAAGAGGTAAGGGGGTTTAACTTGGGTTTAGCTTAGGGGAAGTGTTAGAAACTAGTAATTGGTACTTAGTTAAGTGTGTTTAAGTGATTGGTTGTAATTAGAATTAAGAGGAATTAGTTTAGCCTAGCAACTCTAAGTGTTGGTAGATTTTGTATTTTATTGTGTATGCCTAATGCTTTAATTTTATTTGTAATTGATAATTGTGGCTTTTTAATGATTGTTGTGGAATGCTTGCTAAACATGAGCTTAATATATTATTAGTTAGGCATAATTTAGGGACAAGTGATTTTCAATTGAGAAGAGCCACTCTAAATTGATTTTGTAAAAAAATAGAAAGGGCTTCAATCTCAATTGAAAAGTACTTGATTGTGGAATCATGCATGGTGTAAAGGGGACGTTAGAGGTAGGGGAAAAACACACGTCTTTGGATTGATGAGGACAAAAGTAAAATTGTTTGAATTATTATAGAGAACCTCGATCTTGCACAGGACAGGGGTTTGATTCCCATGTTGCAGATTGGTTCTATGCAAACTATAATAATTCTATTTGCTTTGTTCTCTTTGGGCCAGTCGAGGGTGATTCCTGCTAAAGCCAATTCGGGCAAATCAATCCGAATTGCACGAGGGACCTTCCTAAGTGGAGGTGAAGCACCCAATTATAGGTCGACAAAATCGAGTATTCGAAAGAATATCCGAGGTCTTGGAGGACTTGTCTCGGACCAATGCCAATCAAACCAACATTCTAGAGAATTTGGTGCAGGCTAGCGCTCAGCAGGCCCAAAATGCAAACCATCCCCATGCAGCAGCTCATGGCATCACGGAGTTCAAGAAGTTGGACCCCCCAAAGTTTGTGGGCTGATTTGATCCGGCGGGAGCCCAACAATGGTTAAAGGAGTTAGAAAAGATTTTCAAGTCTTTTCCCTATTCTGATGCTGAGAAGGTGATGTATTCCACCTTCATGCTTTCCGGTGAGGCGGAATCTTGGTGGGCGGACACCAGTCATTTTCTAGAAGCGGAAGGGAGGCAGATTTCTTGGGATTTGTTCAAGGATAGGTTCTTGGACAAGTTCTTTCCGAAGGATGTTCGGAGGAGGAAAGAGATCGATTTTCTGGAGTTGAAGCAGGGGACTATGTCTATTGGGGATTATGTCTCCAAGTTTGAAGAGTTGATCAAGTTCTCTCCCTATTATTAGCAGCATCCAGACGAGGGTTCCAAATGCATCAAGTTTGAGAATGGCCTTCGTCCTGAGATTAAGTTGGCTATTGGATATCAGGGGATTCGGAATTTCCCCCAGTTGGTTAACATGTGCAGGATGTATGAAGGTGATCTAAGGATGAAGGAGGCCAATGACAGAAGCATAAGGGCGGCTCAGAGGGTTGTTGGACCAGTGAGGGACAAGGGTAAGGGACCTTCTCTCCAAAGGAACCCCCCTTATCCAACTCCCAGGTTTGTGGACAACAAGGCTAAGGGAGCAGGAGGGAAGACAGAAGTGCCAGCTACCACTCCTGGATTTGTTCCATCTTTTCCACAATGCAAGCATTGTGGAAAGTTCCACAGGGGTACTTGCTGGAGGGTGTTGTATGCTGGTCAACCCGGTCAGATTGGTCCTTGTTACAATTGCAAGCAAGTTGGACATTGTGCTGCCAATTGTCCAAATCAAGTTCCATGAAGGAGTGCTTAAGTGGGTCAATCTGGAGGAGTTCAGTCAGCGGTTTATGGTAGGGTGTATGCTATGACTGGAGTGGAGGCAGAGCAATCAGAGGATCTCATCAGAGGTATCGGTCTTGTCAATGGAATGCCTTGTAATGTTTTATTTGATAGTGGGGCAACTCATTCATTTATATCTTTAGATTGTGCTACTAGACTAGATTTACCTGTTATAGAAGTTCCCTTTAAACTCATAGTGTCTACTCCAACAAACCCCTCAGTGTCTACCTCCCAAATGTGTCCAAATTGTACCCTCACCACCCATGACCACACATTTCACATTGACCTTATATGCTTGCCTTTGACCCCAACTAGATATTATTTTAGGGATGGACTGGATGTCAGAAAACCACATTATGATAGATTGCCACAGAAAGACCATAATCTTTCCCCAACCCAAAGAATCAAAATTAAACTTAGCTGCCTTAGAAACCGACAAAGAACCAACCCTTCACCAAATCCCAATAGTGAATGAGTTCCCTGAGGTGTTTCCTGATGAGGTGCCTGGTTTACCTCCGGTGCGTGAGGTAGAGTTCAGTATTGATTTGGTGCCCGGTACTGGACCTATTTCTTTGGCTCCGCATAGGATGGCTCCAGTTGAGTTGGTGGAATTGAAGAAGCAGCTGGAGGATATGTTGGATAAGAAGTTTATCAGGCCTAGTGCCTCACCCTGGGGTGCACCGGTTCTTTTTGTTAAGAAGAAGGACGGAAGCCTCAGATTGTGTGTGGACTACAGGCAGCTGAATAAGGTGACAGTCAAAAATAAGTATCCTCTTCCACGCATCGATGATTTGATGGACCAATTGCGTGGTGCAGCGGTGTTTTCCAAGATCGATCTTCGGTCTGGTTATCACCAAATCAGAGTTAAAGAAGAGGATGTACCCAAGACTGCTTTTAGATCACGGTATGGCCACTATGAGTATGTGGTAATGCCGTTTGGTCTAACCAATGCTCCTGCAGTTTTTATGGACTATATGAATCGGATATTCCGACCTTACTTGGACTCCTTTGTAGTTGTCTTCATCGACGATATTCTTATATACTCAAAGGACTCCAATGAGCATCGGGAGCATCTTAGAATAGTCCTAAAGATCTTGAAGGAGAAGCGGTTGTATGCCAAGCTCGCCAAGTGTGATTTCTGGCTTGAGAAAGTAAAATTCTTGGGGCATGTGATTGCTAAGGAAGGCATTGCAGTAGATCCTGCGAAAGTGGAGGCCGTGTTGGAATGGGAAAGGCCTAAGTCGGTGATGGAGATTCGGAGTTTCCTTGGATTGGCAGGCTATTATCGAATGTTTATCAAGGATTTTTCTAAGATAGCCTTGCCTTTGACCAAGCTAACAAGAAAGGAGATGGCGTTTGATTGGAATGAGAAGTGTGAGCAGAGTTTCTTAGAACTCAAGGACAAGTTAATTTCTTCTCCTGTTCTTGTTCTTCCGGATTCGAAGAAGAATTTTGATATTTATTGTGATGCCTCAAGGCAGGGATTAGGATGTGTCTCATGCAAGAAGGAAGGGTGATTGCTTACTCTTCCAGGCAGTTGAGGCCGCATGAGGATAACTATCCTACCCATGATTTGGAGCTTGCAGCTGTTGTTTTTGCTCTCAAAATATGGAGGCACTATCTTTATGGATCAAGGTTCGAGGTGTTTAGTGATCACACGAGCCTTAAGTATTTGTTCGACCAGCAGGAGTTGAACATGAGACAACGGCAGTGGATGGAGTTCCTCAAGGATTATGATTTTAGTTTGCAGTACCATCCAAGCAAGGCGAACGTGGTTGCCGATGCCCTTAGTCGCAAAGCCCTCCATATGAGTTGCATGATGATTAAGGAATTGGAATTGATTGAGGATTTTCGCAATCTCAATCTTGGAGTCCAATTCAAGAAGGAGAGTATGAGTGTTGGGATGCTTCAGATCACCAATACTTTCCTTGATGCAATGCGATAGAAACAGTTGGAAGATGTTGAATTGCAGGAAATAAAAAGGGGAGCTTTAAGCAGGAATGAGCCGGATTTTCAGGAAGGTGTTGATGGAGTCTTAAGATTCCGTAATAGGATTTGTGTTCCATCTAATCCAGAGTTGAGGGAGGCTCTTCTAGAAGAAGCACACAAGAGCAAGTTAAGCTTGCATCCAGGCACAACAAAGATGTATCAAGATTTGAAGAAGTTGTTCTGGTGGCTCGGTATCAAGAAGGATGTGGCAGGTTATGTTGCTAGATGTTTGACCTGTCAAAAGTCTAAAGTGGAACACCAAAAGCCTGGAGGTGTGTTGCATCTGTTGGAGATTCCAGTGTGGAAGTGGGACAGTATAGCTATGGACTTTGTTTCTGGCTTACCAAGGACCACAGCTGGACATGATGCAGTGTGGGTAGTTGTGGATAGATTGACAAAATATACTCACTTTCTTCCCATGAATATGAAGTATTCCATGGAGAAGCTGGCTAAGTTGTACATCAAGGAGATATTATCTCAGATCGTGATCCAAGGTTCCTTTCACGATTCTGGCAAAGTCTTCAGAACGCTCTAGGAACAGAGTTGAAGCTCGGTTCTGCCTCTCACCCTCAAACTGATGGACAGACTGAGCGGGCTATTCAATCCTTGGATGATTTTCTTAGGACTTGCATTTTGGAGTATCAGAAGAGTTGGGAGCAGCTGTTGCCTTTGGTAGAGTTTACTTACAATAACTCTTACCATTCGAGCATCGGAATGGCTCCTTATGAAGCGTTGTATGGGCGAAGATGTCGGACTCCCCTATGTTGGTTCTAAGTGGGGGAGAGCCAGTTAGTTGGTCCTGATGTTGTCCAGGAGACAACGGAGAAAGTGAAGGTGATTCAAGATAGAATGAAGGCAGCCCAAGATCGGCAGAAGACTTATGCGGACAAACAGAGGAAACCTTTGGAATTTGAAGTGGGTGAGCATGTGTTTTTGAAGGTGGTTCCAACCACGGGTGTCGGAAGGGTTTTGAAACCCATGAAGCTCTCTTCTAAGTTCATTGGTCCTTATCAGATCTTGCAAAGGGTTGGATCCATGGCTTATAGAATTGCTCGTCCTCCGCAATTGTCCAATTTTCATGATGTGTTCCATGTGTCCCAGCTCCGCAAGTATGTGTTTGATCCTTCCCATGTTATCATGGAAGAAGAGATTCCAGTAAGGGAGAACCTGACTTTTGAGTTGCAGCCAGTCAGGATTGAGGATAGAAGGATTAAACAGCATCGTGGCAAAGAGATTTCATTGGTGAAAGTGATTTGGAATCGCAACAATGTTGAGGAGGCCACATGGGAGCCCGAGGACAAGTTCAGGAATTCTCATCCCCACCTTTTTGAGGCGACTTGAATTTCGAGGATAAAATTCCGGTAAGTGGGGGAGAATTGTAACATCCTCAATTTTCGATTCCGTTTAGAAGTGTTGATTCGTGTTAGTATTGTAAGTGTTTAGAATTGTTTAGACTTGTTTAGAATTAGAAATTTAGCTAAGTGTAAGATGGATTGAGTTAAGAATAGGTTAGATTGGGTTTAGAGTGTAGGTTTTAGTGTTAAGTTAAGTTGGGTTGAGTTGTGATAGCCTAAGAGTCTTAGAAATGTGAAAGAAAGCCATTTTGCACTGAGTTAATCGATTAATGAGGGCCTTAATCGATTAGATTTTAAGCAACATTCTGGTACTAATCGATTAGGGAGTGGCTTAATCGATTAAATTTTGTTGCACATTCTGGCACTAATTGATTAATGGCCATGTTAATCGATTAAGGGGTCGAATTAATCGATTAACCCCTGTGTTTAAGTTGAAGAACACGTGTTTTCAAAACAGATTTCAGCAGCCCTTCTCTCTCATGTAACTCGCCTTCTTCTTCTAGCTATCCTAGGGTTTTCAATTTCTACCCATAATCTTCAAAGTTTCACTCAAATTAAACCCCAAATCAAACACCCATCATCCCTACACATATTCTCTACCCTTTAATCTCTCAATTTCTTCCTCTTTTCATTTCCCCCAAATCACCCATAAACCCTAAGTATGTGCAAGCTTTGGTTTGAAGTCTTCTAGCTATCAAGGAGCTTGGTGTAGGGCTTAGGAGCAAGAACTAAGGATCTAGGAGTTGGATTGGAGTATTCTCTAGATTGTTGGAAGGTTCTCCTCTACCCTCCAAGAGGTAAGGGGGTTTAACTTGGGTTTAGCTTAGGGGAAGTGTTAGAAACTAGTAATTGGTACTTAGTTAAATGTGTTTAAGTGATTGGTTGTAATTAGAATTAAGAGGAATTAGTTTAGCCTAGCAACTCTAAGTGTTGGTAGATTTTGTATTTTATTGTGTATGCCTAATGCTTTAATTTTATTTGTAATTGATAATTGTGGCTTTTTAATGATTGTTGTGGAATGCTTGCTAAACATGAGCTTAATATATTATTAGTTAGGCATAATTTAGGGACAAGTGATTTTCAATGGAGAAGAGCCACTCTAAATTGATTTTGTAAAAAAATAGAAAGGGCTTCAATCTCAATTGAAAAGTACTTGATTGTGGAATCATGCATGGTGTAAAGGGGACGTTAGAGGTAGGGGAAAAACACACGTCTTTGGATTGATGAGGACAAAAGTAAAATTGTTAGAATTATTATAGAGAACCTCGATCTTGCACAGGACAGGGGTTTGATTCCCATGTGCAGATTGGTTCTATGCAAACTATAATAATTCTATTTGCTTTGGTCTCTTTGGGCCAGTTGAGGGTGATTCCTGCTAAAGCCAATTCGGGCAAATCAATCCGAATTGCACGAGGGACCTTCCTATGTGGAGGTGAAGAACCCAATTATAGGTTGAGGAATACTTACTCCTGGTCGGTTTTCCCCCAGAGTGGAGGGTGTGTGTGAGGATATGGAATTGTGAATAAAAAGGGGATAAAGTAAAGTGCAAAGTGCAAAGTGTTAAAGTAAAGTGTTAAGTGTCAAAGTGAAAGTGAAAGTGTGAAAGAAGATTGCATAAATGGATTAGTTCACCAAATCCGATCAAATTGTTTAAATGAAATAAAATGAAATATATTGTGAAATGTCGGACTTGTGAACTAAGTCATTAACAGTGTGACGTGCATAGCATACACATATGGTTGCATAATACATTATTATTCTATACGTGTGCAATGTCTTATCTTTATAATTGCCCTTGTTAAATTTATGCCTTAGAGTGCTTGATTATATGTATGTGCTTAGTTAAGTCTTATTATTATTTTCTAATGTTTTCTCTAATATAAATTTGAGTTACTCACCCTTTACATGTTGACATTTTAGGTACGCATAGCGAGGATCGACCGACTGTTCCCTCTGCCGAGGACCCCTACACTCCTCATGATGGAGTGTAGTTGCATTTCATGCATTGGACATTCCTCCCCATATAGTTGCTTATTTTGATGCTCACTCTCTTTCTATCATTTTGATGTACATATTATGATTACGACTTGTAAAGGTTGTGAGGGTGGTTAATAACCCGCCTTTTTGATGTAAATGTAGTGTCTAATATCACAACCTCTTTTGGGATTGTATGGTGACTTTTATGAACTTGTGTAACAAATGCTTTTATGATGATGTTTATAACTTATGCTAGTGAGCATAAGTGATGAAGTAATATGAAATTATGCAATTCTGGATTCTGACAGGTTATACGTATATATATATTAGTATTGGGAAAAGTCCGAATTACAGATGAAAACTTGCAAAAAATTTTCTTAAATTTTCTAAGTGCATTAAAATTTATTAAGATAAAAATTAGGGATGTTACAACCATCATAACATCAGTATGTAAATATCAGAGTAAGGAAGAATCTAAGATCAAGTTGTGGAAAATGTACTTTCCCAAAAGAATGTGTCCTGGGCCCAAACAAAATATACATATATACATAATCCATAACAAAATAAATCAGATCAAATCCCCTGGCCTTGGACAGACCCAAGCCCTAAACATAACAACCTACTCTCCCTTTAAGGGAGAGTACTCCTACTCGGCCGTATCAGGTTTAAGCTCTGACTCAGTACCTGTGGAAAAATGGTAAGGAGGTGAGCATTACACATAAAGTAGGAATAGCAGTTTCTGATATGACATAATAACCGACTAAGCCACACACACCTAATTCAAATAATTCACATAATCATCAAGCCATTCATAACATGCTCATTAACACATCATAATCAAGGTATCATTTCTCAAATTCCATTCACTTATGCTTTGCGCATTTTTCTTAATCCTTTCCTTTCTAAATTCTCATGTTTTATCATATTTTTCAGATTTTTGTAGATTATTGCAAGTTTTTCATCTTTTCGTGGACTATCCGATTCGCGCCACATCGCAGTCGGATTCCACACATTACATCTTTGTGCACACGGTCCGATTCGCGCCACATCGCAGTCGGCAGCGCATACGATCCGATTCGCGCCACATCGCAGTCGGCCGCGCGTACGATCCGATTCGTGCCACATCGCAATCGGAGCGTACGATCCAATTCGCGCCACATCGCAGTCAGATGCACAAAGTAAGGGGGTGGTGACTCCTTTGACACAGACTCGTCCGATTCGGGCCACATCGCAGTCGGACACCGATTCGCGTACTATCGCAGTCGGCCGCAAGGGAGCACCTGGTAATCCTTTGACGCGGACTCATCCGATTCGCGCCACATCGCAGTCGGATACCGGTTCGCGCACATTTGCAGCCGGCCGCAAGGGTTTACCATATAATCTTTTCATGGACTATCCAATTCGCGCCACATCGCAGTCAGATTCCACAATTAAAAATATATATTAATTTGGTTGTGGGTTATCCGATTCGCGCCACATCGCAGTCGGATTCCACACTTCTTTCTATCATCTTCTTTATCAAGTACATCTCTCAATCTGATTATTTATTCAATTATTTTACTCTTTTCTCCTCAGTTGTTTATCATTTACTTTCACATTTTTCTGAGCATTTTCTACAACAAGCAACATATACACATGTTCACAAATATACCCCTAATCTCAAATATACACAATTTCACAAGTATGCACATTTAACACATAATCTCATCATTAATAAATTCACATTCCAATTTATTCCCCTAACTATTTATATAATTTTTCTAATTCCGAATTAGTAGCTTTATCAAGTACCCTAAGGTGCAAAATCATAAAACTAACAACCAAACTCTTAGCAAGCACTATATACATACTAAAAATCGATCCCTAAAGTAAGGTAACACTCACTCCTTACCTCAATAGTGAGAAAATAAAAAGAACCTTAGCTTTTGAACCCTAGAACCGATATGCTTCAATCGGCTAGAAACCAACCAAGAGTCACTTGGAAATGCGTCAAACAACATCGAGGAGTGGAAATAGAATGGTTTTGAGAGCTCTCTTAGTATTTACAAGATGGTGGAGGCATCAAGAGATAGTGAACCTATGGTTTGCTCTTAGAAAATAAAGGAAATAACAATAATAAGTAAAAATAATGATAAAGCCATGATCAAGGGAGAAAGGAAAAGAGAAACACTTGGTCATTTCTTACCTTGATGCTTAAATTGAGTTGACGGAAGAACCTAATAGAGAGAGGGTGATGATGATTGAGGTTGATTAGAGCAAGGGGAAGAGAGCTTGAAGATAGCTATGGAGGTTGGAGCTTGGAGCTTTCATGGTGTTTGAATGATGAAGAAGATGAAACCCTCCCTCTTTCTCCTCAATACTCACGAAGAAGAAGAAGAATGGAAGAGCCAAATGAGTCTTAGCCAATAGGTGAGGAAATGGGTGGTGTAAGATGAGTTTGGGGTGGGAAAAATGCCCAAAACGCCCCCCATCCACTGTGCTGAGCGAGTTGGTGCGACAGGGGCGCGCTTGGGCGAGCTAATGGTGCGCTTGGCCAAGTTTTTCCCTGTCTGGTGCTGAATTTTTTTAATTCACGCGCCTGGGCGTGTGTCTCATGCGCATGGGCGTGAGTCTGTTGACTCCACATTAACTTCGACATAACTTCTTCGTTAACCGTCGGATCTTGCTCAAATTTGGTGACAATCTTCCTAAGGCTCTTATCTTCATATCCAAAGGTGGAATTTGTGTTTAGAATTGTAAATATTTTATTTTCAATTTCCTAATATCTTATGTTTTTGGACTCTAAAACAAGCCTTCAATTCATTGGTTTTTAAACTTAATATTATCATTCCTTCACTCTAAGCTTATCAAAATACTAACTTATGCTAGGAATTAAATTAGGGATGTTACAATGCTCTCCCACTTACCTGAATTTCGTCCTCGAAATTCAGCTTTCCTGAAACAACTGTGGATGAGATTCCTTCATCTTGTTGTCCAGTTCCCAAGTAGCCTCTTCCACATTGTTTCTGCTCCAAATCAACTTCACCAATGAGATTTCTTTGCTTCTGAGTTTCTTAACCCACCTATCATCAATTCTGATTGGCAACACTTCAAAGGTCAAATTCTCTCTCAGGGGCAAGTCATCTACAACGACCACATGTGAAGGATCATGAATGTATTTCGTCAATCGAGAGACATGAAAAACATCATGAAGCTTCGAAAGATGTGGAGGTAAGGCGATTTTGTATGCCACTGGCCCAACCTTCTCCAAGATTTGGTAAGGTCCGATGAACCTAGGAGTTAGCTTCTTGGACTTTATTGCTCGTCCAATACCTGTGGTAGGATTTACCCTCAAGAACACATGGTCACCTGCATCAAATTCCAAGGGTCTCCTACTCTTATCTGCATAGCTCTTCTAACGATCTTGAGAAGTTTTCATCTTGTTCTTAATCATGGTGATATTCTCAGTAGTTTCTTTCACAAGGTCTGGTCCCGTCAACAAGTTCTCACCTATTTGGAACCAGCAAAGAGGCGTTCTACACTTCCTGCCGTAAAGTGCCTCAAAGGGTGCCATTCCGATGCTAGAGTGGAAGCTGTTGTTGTAAGTAAATTCCATCAGCGGTAATAACTGCTCCCAGCTGCCAGCCTGTTCTAGCACACAAGCTCTCAGCAAATCCTCTAAAGTCTGAATAGTACGTTCAGATTGTCCATCAGTTTGCGGATGGTAAGTCGTACTAAATTTCAGCTTAGTACCCAAGGCCTGCTGGAGACTCTGCCAAAATCTATATAAAAATCTAGGATCACGATCAGATACTATACTGGAGGGCACACCATGAAGCTTCACTATGTCCCAAATGTACAATTGCGTCAACTTCTCCAGAGTGTACTTCTTATGAATCAGGATAAAGTGAGCACACTTCGTTAAGCGGTCTACAACAACCCAAACGGCATCACATCCTGCAGCCGTTCTGGGTAGACCCGACACAAAGTCCATGGCTATGCTATCCCATTTCCATTCAGGAATATCAAGTGATCGCAATGGACCACCTGGCTTTTGATGCTCGATCTTCACTTTCTGACAAGTGAAGCAATGAGATACATGGTCTGCTACATCTGTTTTCAACTTTGGCCACCAATAAATTTTCTTCAAATCTTGATACATCTTTGTTGGACCCGGATGAAAATTCATTTTTGTTCGATGAGCTTCCCATAGGATATCTCTTCTGACTTCAAAATCCATAGGAAGGCATATCTGGCCCCTAAACCGAATAATACCATCAGAACCCTTTATAAAATCGGGCTCTTCTTTGCCTGATGCTCCTTCAAACAACTTCTGAAGCCCTTCATCATCAGCCTGTCTTTCTTTGATAAGATCAATCAACTCATTGGTAACCTGCAACATCTCTAGAACAATGCTCTTCTCTTTCACTTGCATGTTTAGGTTGAGATCACTGGATTCTTGTATCAGCTGCATCTCTTTCACCATCAAATTGCTGACATGTAAAGTTTTGCGGCTTAGAGCATCGGCCACAACATTAGCTTTTCTCAGATGGTACTGAAGATTGAAATCGTAGTCCTTTAGAAATTCCATTCATCTCCTCTGTCTCATATTCAATTCTTTCTGATCAAAGAGATAGCGGAGACTTTTGTGATCACTGAAGACTTCAAACTTAGTCCCATACAAATAATGTCTCCAGATTTTCAATGCAAAAACAACAGCAGCTAATTCCAGATCATGAGTTGGATAATTCTGTTCATGTTGTCGCAACTGTCTAGATGCATATGCTATGACTTTACCCAGCTGCATAAGCACACAACCTAATCCCTATTTCGAAGCATCACAGTACACATCGAAGGATACAGTTGTGTCGGGCAATGTCAAAACCGGAGAGCTAGTCAATCTCTGTTTCAGCTCTTGGAAACTGTGCTAACACTCCGGAGACCATTTATAAGGAGCTTCCTTCCTGGTTAGCATGGTTAATGGAAGGGCTAATTTGGAGAACCCTTCAATAAATCTCCGATAATAGCCTGCCATACCAAGAAAACTTCTAATCTCAGTCACTGACTTGGGCCTCTCCCATTTCAACATTGCTTCCACCTTAGGAGGGCCAACAACAACACCCTTCTCCGAAATTACATGACCCAGAAAGTGGACTTCTTCCAACCAGAAGATACATTTGGAAAGCTTCGCATAAAGCTGTTTGTCTTTGAGGATCTGTAGCACCGTCCTCAAATGCTCCTCATGCTCACTAGGACTCTTAGAATAGATAAGAGTGTCTTCAATGAACACTATGACAAACGAATCCAAATAAGGCCTGAAGATCCTGTTCATGTAGTCCATAAAGATCGCAGGAGCATTCGTGAGACCAAAGGGCATTACAACGTATTCAAAGTGCCCATATCGCATCCTGAAAGCTGTCTTAGGAATGTCCTCTTCTCGGATACGGATTTGATGGTATCCAGATCGGAGGTCAATCTTAGAAAACACTGCTGCTCCCCTAAGCTGATCCAACAAATCATAATTGCGAGGGAGTGGATACTTATTCTTCACTGTCACGACATTCAATTGCCGGTAATCAGTGCACATTCGGAGACTACCGTCCTTCTTCTTAACAAAAAGAATCGGAGCTCCCCAGGGCGACACACTTGGACTAATTAATTTCTTTGCCATTAGCTCCTCTAACTGCTGCTTCAATTCTGCCAATTCAGGAGGTGTCATACGATAAGGTGCAATAGAAATTGGACCAGTATCAGGTACAAGGTCAATGCCAAACTCCACTTCTCTGATTGGCGGCAACTCAGGAATCTCTACAGGAAAGACTTCCGGGAATTCACAAACTACTCGAATCTCGCTGACATCAGACTCTTCATTCACTTCTATGGTAGATAAGGAAAGATCACTAAAGATAACAGACTTCTGGCGACAGTCAATTAGAACATGGTGCTGAGACATCTAATCCATGCCCAGAATGATATCCAGTTTAGTTAATGGCAAACATATCAGATTTACTTTGAATTCCCGCTCCAATATTCAAAGTGGGAAATCCAAACACATCTGTGATGTGACTACAGAAGAATTTGTAGGAGTGGAAACAGATAATTGATAAAGCATTTCTACAGATGATATTCCTAACTTTTTCATGCAATCAGTAGAAATAAATGAATGAGTAGCTCCACAGTCAAAGAGAACACCACAAGGAACACTATGAACATAACAGGTACCTCAGATCAATTCATCAGCATCAGTTACTTCCTCACCATCCAAGGTATACACCTTGCCCCTTTGAAGTGGCTGACTCCCCCCAGCTTTCTGCGCTTTAGCCACATTCACTTCTTTCTTCACTACCCCCTTTGGGCAATTAGTTGCGATGTGCCCCGGTTGATTACACCGATAACAGACTATTTCCCTTCGATCGGGATTCAGATTCCAACATATTCCCCTGTGCATCCTTCCACAATGTGAGCAAGTCATAATAGGACCAGGAGCACTCACTGCTTGACCTGTTTTAGGCTGAGTGTAAGGTCCTGATCGTTGCACCGAACTCTTGCCTCTAATAGGACCACCAGATCTCTGCATCGCTCTGTTCCTGTCATTGGCTAACTTCCGCTTGAGACCTTTTTCATATGTGCTTGCCATGTTCACCAGCTGAGAAAGATTTTCAATATTGTGATACTCGCAGGAGAGACGAACATCATCATGGAGTCCAGCTTCAAATTTGATACACTTAGTGCGCTCATCTGCATCCCTGTAACTGCCAGAATAGCGGATCAGATCCTCGAACCGTGCTGCATAATCACTGACAGTCATTGACCCTTGCACCAGCTGAAGGAAAGCAATCTCCTTCTCCCTGCGCACATCCTCCAGAAAATATTTTCCAAGAAAGCGAGCTTTAAACAACTCCCAAGTAATCGCTTGATTGGCTATCTCCAGTCCCCTCCTCTGCTGATCCCACCAGTGCTCAGCCTCACTGGTTAGCATATACTCAGCCAATCTCACCCGTTGCTCAGCAGGCGGCTGAAGAGAGCGGAGAACCTTCTCGATCTCCTGAACCCACTTTTGTGCCCCATCAGGATCATTACCTCCTTCAAATCGAGGTGACTCACTTTTTTCTGAACCGCGCCATCCAATCTACTTCAATAGGAACTAACGGTGGAGGCTGTGCTGCCGCCGCTGCTATGTTCTCCCCCTGGTTGTGATGTATTTGCGCAAGGTCAGCAGCAAAACTAGCAGCCTGTGCCTGTTGCATCTGTGCCATGCGATCCAGAATAGGATTGATATCCTCATTAGCAGCCCTTCTACCAGCCATACTGTTTAGCCAATCAGGATCAACCAGTCAATGCTTAAAAAAATGAATAACAACATAAATATCCTAAATTAATAATTTCTAGACTCTTAACATCGATTACTCGCTTGGTGAGTAATCATTAGAGTAGTAAACTACTCAAAGGCCGAAGAGAAACTGCTCTGATACCATAAATGTAACACCCTACATTAACTACCCTTTAATACCCATTTATTGAAAATACTGAATTTAAAATTTCCTTTTTAATCATTAAAAATCTCCTGTCAAACGGGCGGAGATTCCTCTATTTATAGGACTTTCCAAAATTTAACTTTTCTTCAAAACCTGCTAAACATTTTCATTTCAAATATCCAGAGTGCCAGCAGGGCATAACTACAACATATATCAAATATCGGTGTAACCTCGTGCACACCATCATAACATCAGTACGTAAATATCAGAGTAAGGAAGCATCTAAAATCAACTTGTGGAAAATGTACTTTCCCAAAAGAATGTGTCCTAGGCCCAAACAAAACATACATATATACATAATCCATAACAAAATAAATCAGATCAAATCCACTAGCCCAGGACAAACCCAAGCCCTAAACATAACAACCTACTCTCCCCGTAAGGAAGAGTACTCCTGCTCGGCCGTATCAGGTGTAAGCTCCGACTCAGTACCTGTGGAAAAATGGTAAGGAGGTGAGCATTACACATAAAGTAGGAATAGCAGTTTCTGATATGACATAATAACCGACTAAGCCACACACACCTAATTCAAATAATTCACATAATCATCAAGTCATTCATAACATGCTCATTAACACATCATAATCAGTGTATACTTTCTCAAATTCCATTTACTTATGCTTTGCACATTTTTCTTAATCCTTTCCTCTCTAAATTCTCATGTTTTATCATATTTTTCAGATTTTTGTAGATTATTGCAAGTTTTTCATCTTTTCGTGGACTATCTGATTCGCACCACATTGCAGTCGAATTCAACACATTTCATCTTTTCGTGGACTATCCGATTCGCGCCACATCGCAGTCGGATTCCACACATTACACCTTTGTGCACACGGTCTGATTCGCGCCACATCGCAGTCGGCCGCACATACGATCCGATTCGCGCCACATCGTAGTCAGATGCACAAAGTAAGGGGGTGGTGACTCCTTTGACGCGGACTCGTCCGATTCGGGCCACATCGTAGTCGGACACCGATTCGCGTACTATCGCAGTCGGCCGCAAGGGAGCACCTGGTAATCCTTTGACGCGGACTCATCCGATTCGCGCCACATCGCAGTCGGTTACCGGTTCGCGCACATTCGCAGCCGGCCGCAAGGGATTACCATATAATCTTTTCGTCGACTATCCGATTCGCGCCACATCGCAGTCGGATTCCACACTTAAAAATATATATTAATTTGGTTGTGGGTTATCCGATTCGCGCCACATCGCAGTCGGATTCCACACTTCTTTCTATCATCTTCTTTATCATGTACTTCTCTGAATCTGGTTATTTATTCAATTAATTTACTTTTTTCTCCTCAATTGTGTATCATTTACTTTCACATTTTTCTGAGCATTTTCTACAACAAGCAACATATACACATGTTCACAAATATACCCCTAATCTCAAATATACACAATTTCACATGTATGCACATTTAACACATAATCTCATCATTAATAAATTCACATTCCAATTTATTCCCCTAATTATTTATTTAATTTTTCTAATTCTGAATTAGTAGCTTTATCAAGTACCCTAAAGTGCAAAATCATAAAACTAACAACCAAACTCTTAGCAAGCACTATATACATACTAGAAATCGATCCCTAAAGTAAGGTAACACTCACTCCTTACCTCAATAGTGAGAAAATAAAAAGAACCTTAGCTTTTGAACCCTAGAACCGGTATGCTTCAATCGGCTAGAAACCAACCAAGAGTCACTTGGAGATGTGTCAAACAACACCAGGGAGTGGAAATAGAATGGTTTTGAGAGCTCTCTTAGTACTTACAAGATGGTGGAGGCATCAAGAGATAGTGAACCTTTTGCTCTTAGAAATCAAAGGAAATAACAATAATAAGTAAAAATAATGACAAAGCCATGATCAAGGGAGAAAGGAAAAGAGAAACACTTGGTCATTTCTTACCTTGATGCTTAAATTGATGTGAGGGAAGAACCTAATAGAGAGAGGGTGATGATGATTGAGTTTGATTAGAGCAAGGGGAAGAGAGCTTGAAGATAGCTACGGAGGTTGGAGATTGGAGCTTCCATGGAGTTTGAGTGATGAAGAAGATGAAACCCTCCCCCTTTCTCCTCAATACTCACGAAGAAGAAGAAGAATGGAATGAGCCAAATGAGTCTTAGCCAATAGGTGAGGAAATGGGTGGTTTAGGATGAGTTTGGGGGGGGGATGCCCAAAACGCCCCCCATCCACTGTGCTGAGCGAGTTGGCGCGACAGGGGCGCGCCTGGGCGAGATAATGGTGCGCCTGGGCGAGTTTTTCCCTGTCTGGTTCCGAATTTTTTTAATTCACGCTCCTGGGCGTGTGTCTCATGCGCCTGGGCGTGAGTCTGTTGACTCCGCATTGACTTCAACATAACTTCTTCGTTAACCATTGGATCTTACTCAAATTTGATAACAATCTTCTTAAGGCTCTTATCTTCATATCCAACGGTGGAATTTGTGTTTAGAGTTGTAAATATTTTTTTTTCAATTTCTTAATATCTTATGTTTTTGGACTCTAAAACAAGCCTTCAATTCATTGGTTTTTAAACTTAATATTATCATTCCTTCACTCTAAGCTTATCAAAATACCAACTTATGCTAGTAATTAAATTAGGGATGTTACAGGCACCACGTTTGTTGTTGAAGTTCTTCCTCTCACCAGAGCGATTGTAGAAAGATAATCATTATCTATATGTGAAATAATTATCCTTAGTTGTAGCAAGTTAAATAAATAATTCAAAATTATCTAATCATTATCCCATATGAAATCATTATCCTTAATTTTACAAGTGAGTATTTATCATATGTTCTACCAGTTTTTCAAATCACTATATAATGTGAGTATTTATCATATGTTCTACCGTTTTTCAAATCATTGTATTTTTTATACCCAAGCCATGGGAGTAAAATCTGGGCCTCCCATATTCATAGTAATTACTCTCTACCCTCATAGTAATTCCCGGATTCATAGTACAATCTGACGAATTAAAAAAAAAATAATGACTAGATGGCTCCTTAACAATGTTTTATTGCTTTTATTTTAGCTGAATTGGCTCACGAACTTATTGATATTCAGGTAAACAGCAACCTCACAATTATATTCGCCTTCAATCTTTGTATTTTTTCGTCATTAAATCTTTCTAATTCTAATAATTCTCGCTCATTGTTTCGGATCTTTTTTATTGAAAAGATATAATTATTAAGAGATTACTGAGGGTTCGTAAACTTGATGAAGTTCGGCTCCAGCGATGTGGAAATGTTATTTCTACAGACAAAAGGGGGGTTGCGCCTTTGATTAACCCATTTTTGCAGGGGCGCCCATTACAAGCATACAAGTACTAAAGATGATATAAATAAATGGGCGCTGTCAGTATTATTTCTACTGTGGTACGGCGCGCTTTGGTTTTCGCCCCTTCTTTTATTCGTCTTTCTCACCGTTGCTCTTTCGAGTGTTCCTCCCTCAGGTTTGGAGGGTGGAACCGGTGTTTCCTCTGGTTTTGGTGTTTCATGGCGTTGACGGAGTTGATTGTCTTTTCTAGTCGGCTCCATTACTGCGAATGGATTTATGGGGAACGGAAGGCGTGCACTCTGCTGCTCGCCTTCGGGACTTCCTTGTTCTTGAGTATTCTTTTCTTTCTCTTGTGTTCTTCCTCCGGATTACGGAGGAGGGGAATTTGTGCTTTACTCCAGTGTATTGTTGTCGCTGGGATGGTGGTTGGAGGTGTGCGCTTTCTAGTGCGTCTTCCTCACTTGTGTTTTCTCTTGAATTTTATTCTTGAGCTCTTGGAGGAGCCATATGTGTTTTTGGTTGCTTTTGTGTCGCTCTTCTTAGTTGATCACCCCTTTTTCCTTTTTTCTTCCTCCTTGTGGAGGATGGAGCTACCTCCTTTTATAGCGTGCTCTTTGCCCACTGGTCATTGCTTCTTCTTACTTTATCCTTTGGTCCGTGGCACTTTTCCTCCTTGGCAGCTGTAGATTCCTTCTTTATCAGGTCCCCTTTGTTTGTTTTCTCTTTTTGGCTTTGTCATTTAATGGCTGCAGAAGGAGAGTGGTGCAAGTCTTGCCATCCTGGGCTTTGCCTTGAGAAGGGCTGAATGAAGTAAGCAAAGATTCATCCAGACAGTTGGCTGCCTTTGTTTGGATACGTGTGTGCGCCCTGGGCTAGATACGCCTTTGCCCGTAACTTCGGTGCTTCTGACGCCTTCTCCTCGCCATAGCTATTTTCTTGAGCTTTAGCGACTACTGCAACGTTGCCAGTTACTCTCTCTTTCCCTTTTGGCTATGTTAATGAGGTGCTTTGTTTTTTCTTTGGAAAGGCGCACAAAGGGGGACGCCTTTACACTGCAGGTGCTTGTCACGTGCCTCCTCTTAGCTCATTATTCGTTTGGTAACTTTTACCCCTTATGATGGATTTGGGCCTTCTACCTTGGGCCTTGTTAATGGATCACTCATTTTTGGGTATCAACAATTGCCCCCTTTGCAATGGAAACAGAGACTTCTTTTCAGTGCAAATCCTTCTTTCAATTTCTTCTCTCATTCTTTTGTTGCATTCCACGTGTCGACAGGGGGAGAAAGCAATGCCTTTCAATTCTTGGCAGTTGCACGCTTCCCCATGTTCCCTCCTTTCCACATACTTTCCTTCTTTCAAAACTTCCCTCAACCTTTCAGTTACCTCTGACTAACCTCCTTCCTCCACTTATTCTCTTTCTTCCTTTACTACCTGAGACATCCCTTCACTTCTCATCTTTCTCGAAGCAGAAAACCCACCCTGTTACCTCTCTGTTCTTTGTCTTCTCCTTTTCTCGATCTTCTCTGTTCATCTCTTGCCTGCCTCTGCATTTGCTGCTACCATGTCAAGGTCTAAGGTTACTGCTCCTTTCGAAGTTGAAGATGTCTCTTCGAGTTCTGAAGAAGAGATTCAACTTTCAGGCCCTATCTCCTATTGCTTCTTACAGCGACTCCCTTGTCCTCGTTCTTACCCCATCGAACCAGGTCACCGCCGTTGGGCAGCGGGGGTGAAGGTAGATTCGCCTTTTGGTCCAGACTCGGGCGATCTCCTTGCTGGCCCACCTACTAGAGCCACGGTGGTTCCTGAAGATGTTGCTGAATTTGTTTCTCCGCCGTCTTACCACAAGGATCATTGTACATTAGGCTCTTCACTACTCCGTTCTTGTCTTCGCCGCTTAGAGTTTCCCTGGGTGGATTTGAATTTCAATGTCCGTGTTAGAGGCACCAGCGGTTGGCAGGAGTGGGTTGATCACATGTTCTCTACTGACGCTGCATTTGCGGCTATTTTGGAGAGGGTAGGCGTTGCTGCTACAATTAAGGCGTCCCCTCGGCTCGGCGCCAACCGCAAGCCTGACGATTTGCTGGTTCTGATGCAACGTTGATGCTCCTCTACCCACACTTTCTTGACATCATGGGGGGAGTTTACTCCGACCCTTGAGGACGTGGTTGTACTTCTTAAGCTTTCGTCCTTTGGAGATAGAGGCTTCGATGTAGAAGGTGTTGACGAACGCCTTTCCGAATTGTTAGTGGAGTTGAAGGCTGCTTCGGCTCTCAACGCCAAGTACTCGCGAGATCTTTTCAAGCAAAGGCGTGCTTCTTACGCGAGGGGTTCCTCTTCCCAGAGAGTGAGGGGTACTGGAAACTTGGTTCCGAGAGGTCAGAGGGCGAGCCAACGCTCTTCTCTCAAATACACCTTCACTAGCTGGGTTAGATACTTTTTCGGTGACTTTCACGACGGCAAGTTTCAAGCTGGGCCCGTCAAAAATCAGCGCCTCTGTCGTGCTGCTTTTGTTGCTTTTTGGCTGAGTAGGTATGTATTTCCTGGTCCTCCGTGGGAATCGGTGAGCCCATGTGTTTTTCTTTTCGCTTGCTCCTTGGCGGAAGGTATCCACCTTCCTCTTGCTTCATTATATTTAGCCGGCCTGTATGCTCGCCTCGACCAGGTAGCTGAACAGATGCGGATTTCTCATGGATGCTTCGCAATTAATTCCTACATTGACTTTTCTTCAGTACTTCTTGTTTGAACGCTTTCCTGATTATGGTCCTATTAGACTCTCTCCTTCGGGTAATTCTGCTGATTTGGAGCCTCGCTCTTGGTGTTGGACAAGAGGCTTCCCAAGAGAACCTTTGATTTCTCTGATTGATTTGGAAGATAAATTTGTGTTTCATCCTTACTTGGGCAATGTTATGGAGGGTAGTGACCCCTTGCATCCTTTGTACGATGAGGAAGAGTTTGCCACAAGGAACGATTCTGTTGCCCGCTTTGAGGGAATTTATGATTTATGGAAGTTGATTTTGACTGCTCGTTGTCTGCCTGGCTTTGTTCCTCTGGACTGTAAGATCGCCCATGGTGGAGCTCTTTGGCCTTGCGCCTACCGCCCTGATCGTGTGGCTAGGCAATTTGGTCGTGATCAAGGTCCTTGCGTTCTCCATATTGAACAGGCTCCTGTGGAAGGCTTGGTCAAGGTGCTCCTTTTCGGTGCAACTCCTGATGTTTCCGAAATCCCTCGTGTTCATGTTTCTCCCTTCCGTGTTGGGGGTGTTTTGCGTAGTTGGATCACATCTCATCAGGATATTCTCCAGCACTTGCGTGATTTCGAGGCCTCTTCACAGCATTCGGCCCTTTTGGCATAAAGTTTATATGCTTGGGAACCTATAAAGTTTAAACAACTAAACAACAACCTTTCTCCTCCTTTTGGCATGATAAAAAAAGAGCCAGAAAAATGAAGTACATTGCCAAAAGAGAGGTTAATAACATAAGAATAAACTCCCCCTAAAGAAAAATCGTCTAGAAATATAAAAGAAAACGCATATGCCAGCTCATAAAACCATGAACATAAAACTAAAAACATCCTCCACAAGTTTTAACAAAAAGAAACATGTCCATAAAAACCAGTGCATAAAACCAAGAGAAAATCAAAGAGATATAAAGACTGAAAGTTTAAAACAAATCAAGAGGAGGATGAAAAGCTCGAAAGGCATCAGAGATGAATTGCTGCATGGACTGATAATTATCTGCTATGAGATGCTCCATTTGATCCATACGAGTGTCTTTGTTGTTGTCTCCATAAGTGACATATCCTTTTTCCTTTGGAGTAAGCTCAATGAAGTGTTGCTTATCTCCAGTCATGTGCTTCGAGCAGCCGCTGTCCAAATACCACCGATTTTCTTTTGTTCGAAAGCACACCTACAAAACAATGATTACTTACTCATTTTGGGTACCCAAATGGTCTTAGCTCCCTTGAGGTTAGCATAGGGATCTTCTCCCTTGACAATCCAAACATAGGAGCCATTGGCCACACCATAATGTCGTATTTTACATTCATTCGGAGTATGGCCATGAATGCCGCAATAAAAACATGTTGGCCTTTTAGAATAATTTACTTTTGAAAATGAGCCAACTTTTCTAAAAAATTTCTTTTTGGCATTTGTGTAACCAAGACCTGTTTTGTTTGAATTTTCTCTTCGTTCAACAAGTAATCTATTTAACATTCTATCACTTTTTGAAAAGGTTGCACTAGTATTTTTCAAATTTTGAATTTCTTTTTCATACTTGATGCAACTTTCACAATTTTGATTTGGCTTTTTCAACATTTTAGTCCATGAACTTAGGTGCTCTTTTGGAATTGGTCCTTAAACTTTTTTTTCGATACTTTGGGTCCCCGAACTATGTTTAATTTTTGGAAATGGTCCTTTCCTCACTTAAGTGGTGATATAGCCGACGAAATGTCACGCAACTTTTACAATATCGACAAGTGACGTGTTATGTAGGGCCACGGGACACTACATGATTTTTTTTATTAAAAAAAGAATTTCTTTTAAAATATATTACAAGATTCGATTTTCTTTAAGAAATACAATTTTTAACTATTTTTAATATATTTGAATTTTTTTATGTAGAAAATTCACGTAGCATCATTTAGCATGTTACATATCGATGTGGCAAAGGTAACATGGCATATCCTCAGTTATAGATGAAAGGTCCATTTCCAAAATTTGATCAAAGTTTAAGGACTCAAAGCATAAAAAAAATTTAAGGACCAATTTCAAAAGAGCACATAAGTTCAGGGACTAAAAACTTAAATAAGCCTTATGATTTTTCAAAGAAGTGATCGTATGTTCTAAAGATTCATTATTGCTTTTTAAATTTTCAATGCATTTTTCCAATTCAAGAACTTGCTCTTTATAGTTTAAAACATTATTTTTCAGTTTAACATAACTCTTAGCAAGTTTCTTAAAATCAGATTGCATTTCAATATAAGCAGTATATAAATCTTCATAATCATCAAATTCAGATTCAGTATCAGATTCAGTATCAGAGGTTACCTCATTTCCTTGCTCAATTGAAGTGTGGCCTTGTGAAGCTTCTTCATCACATCTTCCCATTAAGCATAGGTTTGCCTCCTCTTCATCATCTGACGAATCTGATTCTGAAGTTTCATTTTCGTTGGGCTCCTAGACAATGTAAGCCTTTTTAACTTGTAGTCCTTGCCTTTCTTTCTTTCATCATCGCTTTTCTTTTGCAATTTGGGACAATATGCTTTTATGTGTCCCGGTTCACCACACTCATGGCATTTGATTTTATCTTTTGAATTATTGCCTTTGTAATGGAAATATTTGGTCTCTTTTCCTTTGCTTTTATAATTTCTTTTATTTTTGAAAAATTTTCCAAACTTTTTAACCATAAGACCAAAGGTTTCCTTATCAATTTCATAATTTGAATCACTATCAGAAGAGTCTTTACTTACCTTGGAGGACTTGGTGGAGACCTTTAGAGAGATCCCCTTTTTCTTTTAATCCGACTCTTCATGCATGGTTAGATGTCCTAACTCCATCTCATGCTCTTGAAGCTTCTCGAAAAGTGTTGATATGTCCATGTTGTCCAAATCCTTTGATTCCATAATGGTTGTGACCTTTGGTTGTCATTATCTACTCAAACATCTCAACACTTTATTAATAACTTCAGAATTTAGGAAAGTTTTACCAAGAGCAATAAGATGATTGATAATATGAGTAAATCGCTTTTGCATGTCATTTATTAACTCGTTAGGAAGCATGCAAAATAACTCATATTCATGCATTAAAGTATTTAGTCTAGCCCGTCTAACCTCACTTGTCCCTTCATGAGTAAGTTGAAGAATGTCCCATATTTGTTTTGCACTTTTGCAATGGGATACTCTAAAAACGTCATCGTATGACAAGGCGTAAGTGATGATGTTTTTAGCTTTTAAATCATAAGAAACTTTCTTTTTATCATCATCATCATTCCAACTTGCCTTTGGAACTTCAACAACTTTCTCACCTTTTTTTTCTTCTAGGAATGTAAGGTTCATTTTCAATTGCATCCCAAATATCAATATCTATTGCTTCAATAAATATTTTCATACTAGCTTTCTAATAATAAGCATATCCATCAGCATTAATTAGTGGTGGACGGTTTATTGAAGAGCCTTCACCTCCAAATGGATTGTTAAAGCCCATGGTTTCCTTAAGATCTTTTCGAAAAAGTTTTTACACTCGATCTTTCGATGGAGCTCTGATAATATTAATTATAATCATTACTTTATTCGTTCATATAGATAGATAGATACTAATTCTTTAATCACCCAAAATAAAAATTATAATTATTATATTTGGTTTACTCAAATTTATGTAGTATCTTTTTCCTTGACATCCAATTTTGTCCCTCCCAACTCAAACAAAATATAAAAATACTAACTCTTACTCCGTGCAATGCACGGATTGTTGATATTTTAATATTTTATATTAAATATTTTAAATTAAAGATTATTATTATTTTTAATATAAAGTAAATATTATTATTAAACAACAATAAAAAATAATTATATAAAAATGTAGGAGTTTGAACCAAATCCTACACTTAAAAAATTAATATAAATTATATTGTTGATAAATTTTGTACTCATATAAATAAAAAATGTAACACTTTCTATCTGAGATATTCCTTATTTATTTTATGGATAAATTGACATTTTTATATATGATTATCAACTTTAATATGATAAATCAAAATTAAATCAGAATTAAACATTTTGAACTTTTTTGTTTGATGATATAATGAGATATATCTATATGTATGTGATGGATGGAGTTGTTTTTTTTTTTTTTGTACAATTAGTATTTTTTAAAATATGATTACCTCATTTATTGTTATGAATAACGATTAAATATTTTTATCTTTTTCATCGATTATCTTATCTCAAGTTAACAATAAGTTTGAATCCTAAAAATCTTCATTCTTATTGCTCTAATCATTTTTATTAAAAAATTTTCTGCAAAGATGATGTTATCTATTAAGTGAGCAATTGGGATTAAATTGCCTCATTAATAATTTAAGAACCATCTAAAATGTGACGACCCAACTTTTATTCCAAAGTTAAATATTCGTATTCAAAAAAATACAACTATTTTTTTTTCTTTGAAACTAAAAGCCAAGTCATCATCCATTATCAAATCTTGCGGAATCATATAAACACCGAGTCATGAAGACAAGTGACGTAACATCATATTTCATTCATACTAAAAGAAGGAGTACATCCCATTTTCTTCATTTAAACAAAATACATAATTACTTAACTTAACACTCTAGGCCATTACATTATCTTACATATATTACAACAAAAGTCATAATAACCTAGAGCATATGGTTCATGACTCAAAATATAACATAACATAGATAAGAGAAAACCTGATGGGTTATATCAGTCACATTCCACCCCACAACTTAACTTAGTCGTCAGTTCCCCACTGACTTCCAGTCGAGTTGTCCATAAAGTCATCCACCATCTGATTCGCATTATCCACCGGATCCTCATCCTCGATTGGATCCTCCTCTTCCTCTTCCTCCTCTTCTTGTGTCGAATCGTCAGGCACGTATATCAGAGTTCGGGATCGAACTCGAGGAGAAGGACTAGGAAAAGCAGAAACCTCTAGGATGATTCTTTCTGAGGAGAGTGCTGGACTCGGTGGGATAGTGCGTCTCGGAAAACGTCTTGGTGGTGGTGGAGGGGTTCCATTTCTCATAACAAAATTTGGCGGAATGTGCATGATGTAAACCATTGGAATTATCGATCTAAGCGGACGCATACGGGAATATGGATTAGGATGGAGGAAGATAACTTCCACATCCCCCTCATATGTAGCCCTATGGTCCTCAAAATTCCACTCCCCATTAGGGAGCGGCCTCATCTCCACGCAGAACATGTTTCTCGCCATCACCTACACAAGGGACTGGGAGTGAGTCATAGCTAAAAGCAATAACAAATGAGTATAACAGTGGCTAGAAATAACAAACACATGTTATCATATAGCAATAATAAATGCATATGTATATGCTCAAACTGTCTTTTATAATATCTCGATTAGTGTCGTGATGCATGCCTACTCCTCATTCACGCTACACGGTTTGGCATCCGAGTATCTTAGGCTCGGGATATTCTCAATCCTATGGTTCATCAAACCGGAGCGATTCATATTCAAGCATCACGATCGATGGGAACTCGGTCTTCCTAGCATCCTTGTGCCAGGGATATTCTGATTTAACCTTACCGAAGTTCCGAATCTAGATCGGAGCAACTCCTTCTCCATGCATGATAATGTCACACAAAACTTTTCGTCTTCTTTCTTTCTTTTAAATCACATCCTTGAACATCATGCCTCCAATATAGAGACCCAAAGTTCATAATCCTTCTTAATCACAATTTCATCTTTAATTTTAGCATTAACTGGTGCTAGTGCTTACTGAAAATTCCATCAGCGGCCCAGCCACTTTGTGATGGTTTTATACAATAGGAATTAATCGTTTTATCATTTAATTATTGCAACGACCCCATTTAGGACTCCCAAAATATCAACCAAGTGGGTAAAGACTTCCACTGGGACGTGGGAAAATAATCAACCAAATGGGTGTACGCACTTCCATTGGGACATCCTGTCCGAATATGTCAACCACTGAATAAAATTCCAGTAGGACTCATCCAGGATAAAATCAACCAATGGGAATCAAGTAAACTTATACATTTGTCCATTGGGACTCCTGTCCGAACATATCAACCACTGGATGAAATTCCAGTAGGACTCTTTCAGGATAATAATCGACCAATGGGTAAACGTATAAGAATTAGGTATTTAATATTCTAAAAAAAATAAATGTTTTCTTCAGTTTTGATCAAAATACTCGAGTATGTTATAAAATACTCGAGTGTTCTTCATTTTTTCCAGAATACTTGAAGTCCTTGAAGAAAGACTCGAGTTGTTCTTCATTTTCCCAAATACTCGAGTGTTTCTCAAAAACTCGAGTGTTTTTACTGCAACAGCACCAATTCGAATTCCATTCATTGTTTTTCCATTCTTATGCAAAACAGAGGCATAAACACATATAAGAAACAAGTTAGAACAGATAAACAAGTACATAACAACATAAATCAACATCAAATCACAGAATCAACATAAACTTGGAAAATAACCATTTCAAGATATGAAATTCATTTCCACTTGGTTTTAACTTCGAAAATCAATCCAGTGAGCATTATTAGGTCCATTTAAACTTGTTTGACTTAGAAAACCTTGGGTTTATGACCTCCATGTCATATTCCCAATTCCAACTTCATCCCTTGATGAACCTTGTGAGGTTTCTACATTTCTAGCTTGAGATTACTCATTCTAGCAATTACATAACTCCTCCCTTACCTTAGAGAAGCTAAACAACAGATTAAACAACGAGAAACTTGGCTGGATCAAAAATCCAAATTCAGGACTTGTGAAAAAGGGGTTGAACAGGCTGACTTTGGCCACAGATTTCACCACGGATTTGGCATGAAAAAGAACAAAACAGGTTAGTTTAACAAACTAGGATATACTAACTCCAATCAGAAACAAGTTTGACACAAAAAGGATTCCTGAGATTACCAAACGAATTCAATGAAGATGAATACTTGATGCTGAAAACTACTCTGTTTTTACAGCTTTGAACCTCAAACTTTGATGAGCTAGAACTCGAACTACAGGGGCTTATTTGATGTGATTCTTGATTCTAATTCAAAGATGGAACTAGAACCTTGAGTTGTGTTTTGGTTTCGAAGGATTTGATTGAGAAATGAAGGAGAAATCAGAGATCAAAGTGTGCTCTAGAAAACTGAGAGTCAAAAACTGAAATTCGGGTTTTGGGTGATTAGAGGTGTTGAATGCTTCAACCAAGCACCAATTTATAGCTTAAGAATACTTCAGGTCGAAGTAAAGTCCAGCTCTATGCTTGTCATTTCAAGAAACCGCGTTTTGGTGCGAAAATTAAATGAAAACCGACTTATACACTTTCAGGTCTGCACGAAATACTCGAGTTTTTTTCCCAAATACTCGAGTTTTTATTTAAAAATTCAAATTTCCAAACAGCTACTTAAAATACTCGAGTTTTGCCTAAAATACTCGAGTGTTTTTGCTAAAATAGGAAAAATTGACTATTTTAATGATACTAATATTGATAAAATACTTTTATTTCATATATTTAAAATATAGGATCTTACATAAAACATGTAAAGTAGAAATCAACTGCAATTGACGATCTTCAATTCGCACTGGTCCGACTTCAAATGTCAGATTCCCCTTTAAAGGTATTTCGTCTGGCTGCAATTGGATAATTGAAGACGGGTCTTGAATAAATTTGCGAAGCTGAGAGACGTGGAATACATCATGGAGATTAGCTAAAGAAGGTGGTAACGCGATCTGATAAGCGACGGGACCGACTCGCTTTAGGACCTGATAAGGGCCAATAAACTTTGGTGTCAGTTTCCTCGGCTTCATCACTCTCCCGATACCAGTTGTTGGCACTATTCGCAGAAATACATGATCTCCTTCTTGAAATTCGAGCTTGGTTCTACGCTGATCGGCATAGCTCTTCTGACGACTTTGTGCAATCTTCATCTTTTCTTGGATAACCTTGATCTTCTCGGTCGTTTCCTGAACTAACTCAGGTCCAATGATAGCGTTCTCCCCCACTTGGAACCAACATAGTGGGGTTCTACATTTCCTTCCATAGAGGGCTTCGTATGGAGCCATATCAATGCTTGTGTGGTAACTATTGTTGTAGGTGAACTCCACAAGCGGCAACAAACGATCCCAACTTTCTTGGTACTCTAAAATGCAAGCACGGAGTAAATCTTCCAGAGATTGAATCGTTCTCTCCGATTGACCATCCGTTTGCGGGTGATAAGCCGAACTCATTCTTAGCTGCGTTCCTAACGCTCGATGCAAACTCTGCCAGAAGCGAGATACGAAACGGGGATCACGATCCAATATGATACTCAAGGGGATTCCATGCAATCTTACGATCTCCTTGATGTATAATCTCGCAAGCTTCTCCAACGGATATTGCATGTTGATGGGAATGAAATGAGCTCACTTCGTTAAACGATCAACTACTACCCAAATTGCATCGAAACCCTCTCTCGTTCTCGGGAAACCACTTACAAAATCCATGGTTATTCCATCCCATTTCCATTCTGGTATGCTCAAAGGTTGCAATTCTCCTCCGGGCTTCTTATGTTCAATCTTCGCCTTTTGGCAAACAAGGCAAGACGCAACATAAGACGCAACGTCTTTCTTCAATCCGGACCACCAAAACATCTTCTTCAGGTCTTGGTACATCTTAGTTGATCCAGGATGCATACTCAGCTTGCTTTTGTGGGCTTCTTCTAGTATAGCTCTCCTTAGTTCTTGATTTGACGGAATGCAGATTCGATCCTTAAATCTCAAAATGCCATCCAATCCTAATTGGAAATCTGGTTCCACTCCTTCTATCCCTAGTCTTTTCTTCTCTAGGAGCTCTTCATCCACTTGTTGCAGGTTTCGGACTTGACCCACAAACTCATTTGTGATTTGTAATATTCCTAATTTGATGCAATTTGGTTTGAACTGAACTGCCAAATTCAAGTTTCGGAATTCTTCAATCAATTCAGCTTCTTTCACCATCATCAAGCTCATATGCAAAGTCTTTCTACTCAACGCATCAGCTACGATATTGGCTTTGTCGGGGTGGTAATGTAATTCAAAGTTGTAATCCTTTAAGAATTCCATCCACCTACATTGCCTCATATTCAGTTCCTTTTGGTCAAAAAGATACTTTAGACTTTTATGGTCACTGAATACTTGGAACGTATTACCATATAGGTAATGCCTCCATATTTTCAAAGCAAAGACAATAGCAGCCAACTCCAAATCATGAGTAGGATAATTCTCCTCATGCACCTTCAACTGTCGTGACGCATAAGCAATAACTCTTCCTTCTTGCATCAGAACACTGCCTAAACCTTGTTTTGATGCATCACAGTAAACATCAAAATTTTTCTGGGGATCGGGCAGAGTTAACACTGGAGACGATGTTAACCTGTCTTTTAAAGTTTGGAAACTAACTTCACACTTCTCATTCCAAACAAAAGGTTGCTCCTTCCTAGTCAGGCGGGTTAAAGGAAGAGCCAATTTAGAAAATCCTTTGATGAATTTCCGATAGTAACCAGCTAGGCCAAGAAAACTTCTAACTTCAGTAACAGACTTAGGCTTCTCCCATTTCAGCACCGCTTCTACTTTAGCTGGGTCTACAGCAACACCAACTCTCGAAATCACATGCCCCAAGAAATTGACTTTTTCAAGCCAAAATTCACACTTGGCTAACTTGGCATATAGTTTCTTTTCCTTCAAAGTCTCCAAGACAATCTTCAAATGAATTGCATGCTCTTCTGGGGTCTTTGAATAGATGAGTATATCATCTATAAACACCACAACAAGGGAATCCAAATAAGGTCGGAACACTCTATTCATGTAATCCATGAATATGGCGGGAGAATTGGTTAAACCGAATGGCATCACCACATACTCGTAGTGTCCATACCTTGATCTGAAAGCTGTCTTCGGAATATCTTCCTCTCTTACTCTGATTTGATGATATCCCGATCTCGAATCAATATTCGAAAACACGGACGCTCCTCTAACTTGATCCATCAAATCGTCGATTCTTGGCAACGGGTATTTGTTCTTGATTGTAACCTTATTGAGTTGTCTGTAATCAATGCACATCCTCATGGATCCATCCTTCTTCTTTACGAACAAAACTGGCGCTCCCCAAGGCGACACACTTGGTCTGATGAACTGCTTCTCTAACAAATCTTCCACTTGCTTCTTCAGTTCAGCTAATTCGGTTGGAGCCATACGATAAGGGGCAATAGAAATAGGACCAGTACCAGGAACTAGATCGATACCGAATTCTATTTCTCGATGCGGTGGCAAACCGGGAACTTCATCAGGAAACACTTCGGGAAAATCTCGAATAATCGGGATTTCCTCTAACTTCGGTTCATCTTTCTTTTCTGCTACGACCGCAGAAAACACACAAACGTACCCTTCAGGTTGCACCTCAGGCGAATTTTTACCGGGAAAAACAATCGTTCGAGTCTTACAATCGATCACCACTTGGTTAGTTGCTAACCAATCCATCCCCAAAATAACGTCGAGTTGGGATAAAGGTAGACAGATTAAATCTACCCTAGAGGACAGACTTCCTATATTAACGGAACATCCAAAACATGCTCTTGACGTAGTCACCGGCACATTCGAAGGAGTACACACCTTAAGTCTAAACGGTGTCTCTGAAACGGGTAAACACAAACGCTTAACGCATTCCTCAGAGATGAAAGAATGCGTAGCACCAGAATCGAATAGAAAGCGACAAGGCATGCCATTGAGAAGATGGTTACCTTGCACGAGATTGTCTGCCTGCTCCGCTTCTAATCCGGACATGGTAAAAACCTTCCCATTGACCCATGGTTTGCTTCCCGAACCTTGATCGTTCTGACGCTGGGGCTGATGACAAAGACGAGCGATGTGGCCAGCCTTTCCACAGTTGTAGCAAGTTGGTGGTTTGTCTCTCCAACATTCCCTTCCAGGATGAAATCTTTGACATTTGTTGCACATTGCACCAGGGGCTGGGAGACTGGGCACTCCAGAAGATGATGCATTTCCTTTTCCTTGTTGTGGATAAGGACCTCTCCGGTTCTTGTTGCCATGCCTATGCTGATTGCGATGCGGCCCAAAACTTCCTTGTCCAATGTCCTTCTTGACGCTATTCCATTCGAAAATGCGACAAGTACTAACCAACGTTGGATAGTGTCGGATCCTTTTCACACTCACAGCTAATTTGATATCGGGCCTCAGACCATTCTCGAATCTTGTGCACTTGGAATGTTCATCGGGGTGATACTGGAAGTATGGCGAGTACTTCATCAGCTCTTCAAATTTCTCAGCATACTGGTCCACTGACAGATTTCCTTGCTTTAAATCGAGGAACTCCATTTCCTTCTGCAGCCTAATGTCATCCGGGAAATACTTCTCGAGAAACTTTTCTGTGAAGATTCCCCAAGTAAACTCTGCTTGATCAAACTCCAAGAATTGACGAGTCTGGTTCCACCAGGTCGCAGCTTCACCAGTGAGCACGTAGGCAGCAAACGTGACCTTTTGCGATTCCGACAGAGTCAACGTTCTAAAGATTTTATTCATCTCATCGAGCCAGAACTGAGCTTGCTCGGGACGACGACCACCCGAGAAGCTAGGAGGTTTGCACTTTCTAAAGGAATCTAAGCCTTGAAACTCCGCTGGGGTTCCATTGCTTGGATGATGGTTGTGCTGCATATTCTCCAGAACTGCAGCCATCCGGGTCAATGCCTCCGCAATGTTAGCGTTATTTCTTCCGGCCATCTAGTCCTACAGAATCCAAAGGCGAAACTTAATTAGATTCTGCGAATTCTAGTCTTATACTACAAACATCAAAAACATCATGTCATGATATGCAATGGTTAGTGTGTAAGGCCACACTCCAAAGCCGAGAGTCGAACCATTGCTCTGATACCACTAAATGTGACGACCCAACTTTTATTCCAAAGTTAAATATTCGTATTCAAAAAAATACAACTATTTTTTTTCTTTGAAACTAAAAGCCAAGTCATCATCCATTATCAAATCTTGCGGAATCATATAAACACCGAGTCATGAAGACGAGTGACGTAACATCATATTTCATTCATACTAAAAAAAGGAGTACATCCCATTTTCTTCATTTAAACAAAATACATAATTACTTAACTTAACACTCTAGGCCATTACATTATCTTACATATATTACAACAAAATTCATAATAACCTAGAGCATATGTTTCATGACTCAAAACATAACATAACATAGATAAGAGAAAACCTGATGGGTTATATCAGTCACATTCCACCCCACAACTTAACTTAGTCGACAGTTCCCCACTGACTTCCAGTCGAGTTGCCCATAAAGTCATCCACCATCTGATTCGCATTATCCACCGGATCCTCATCCTCGATTGGATCCTCCTCTTCCTCTTCCTCCTCTTCTTGTGCCGAATCGTCAGGCACGTATAATGGAGTTCGGGATCGAACTCGAGGAGAAGGACTAGGACAAGCAGGAACCTCTAGGATGATTCTTTCTGAGGAGAGTGCTGGACTCGGTGGGATAGTTCATCTCGGAAAACGTCTTGGTGGTGGTGGAGGGGTTCCATTTCTCATAATAAAATTTGGCGGAATGTGCGTGATGTAAACCATTGGAATTCTCGATCTAAGCGGACGCATACGGGAATATGGATTAGGATGGCGGAAGGTAACTTCCACATCCCCCTCATATGTAGCCCTATGGTCCTCAAAATTCCACTCCCCATTAGGGAGCGGCCTCATCTCCACGCAGAACATGTTTCTCGCCATCACCTTCACAAGGGACTGGGAGTGAGTCATAGCTAAAAGCAATAACAAATGAGTATAACAGTGGCTATAAATAACAAACACATGTTATCATATAGCAATAATAAATGCATATGTATATGCTCAAACTGTCTTTTATAATATCTCGATTAGTGTCGTGATGCATGTCTACTCCTCATTCATGCTACACGGTTTGGCATCCGAGTATCTCAGGCTCGGGATATTCTCAATCCTATGGTTCATTGAAAACTGTTATACAAGCGAGCTGGTCGAGTGGGAGATGATCCATGGTAAGTATAAAAAGTAGATACATGCATAGCGTATATGATGAGAATCCTAAACCTACGAGGATGTGACCGAACCAAAGGATTAGGGTGATCGAAGGTAACCACTATCTCACCCTCATACACTACTCGGCAATCCTCGCAGATCCATATGCCACTAACAAGTGGGCGGACCTCGATGCAAGCAATGTAACGTGACATCACCTACAAGGGCATAGGGGTAAGCAAATCTATACACATAATCAATAGAGCTTAAATATTGAAGTAACACGATTATGCACAGATAACCCCAAATCAGTTAATAGCCACAATTAACACTTAGCTCACGCTTAATGCAAATATGATGTTCACACACTCATTCAGATATCCAGCCTTAACTAAATTAAGGGTAGTTGGCATCATGTCTGTCATTCTTCTTTTTCTGAGATTCTCCATCTAAGGTCCTCACGGACGCAAATCCAATTCAACAATACATTTCCAAATCACGAATACGTTACTAAAACGTATGGCGTACTAGCTCAGAAGTGATAAAAACGTCACACTACCTGGTGAACGTCACGTCGCCCAAGGACGTAAACCTATCACTTCTCAACATACAAAGGGTGTGATAAAAAACGTCACCACATCTGATGATCGTCATGTCGCCTAAGGACGTAAACCTTATCACTTGTGATACACAACAGAGGTGATAAACAACGTCACCATGTCTGATGAACGTCACATCGCCTAAGGACGTAAACCTTATCACTTGTGTGCACCACACCCTTCTCAACAAACAACGGGTGTGATAAAAAACGTCACCACATCTGATGAACGTCACGTCGCCCAAGGACGTAAACCTTATCACTTGTGATACACAACAGAGGTGATAAACAACGTCACCATGTCTGATGAACGTCACGTCGCCCAAGGACGTAAACCTTACCACTTGTGTGCATCACACCGTTGAGCCATCAAATCAACAGTATACCACATACTGCCCACATTGTCCACCTTAATGTGTCATCGAGCTAGTAGCAACTTTTAGTATTTCCAAAGGTCCTACTCATATCACCCGAACATGAATAAACAATCCGGCACTCAAGCTCTTAAGTTAAAGAAAATTGATTGGTCTACCTCAATTGAAAATATATAACGTGCCACCCAAGCAACGTTATGACGTGCCACCCGAGCACCGTCCCGTCATCCAAACGGAATAATCATATCATCAATCAATTTCTTTTAAGTCTTAGATCGCTTGGATTATTGTCATCTAAGTGTTGACCAAATAGTTCAAAATTGAAAATGGTATTTTTAAGATTCTGGGTAAATTACTCGAGTGTTCTTCAGAAGACTCGAGTGTTCTTCAACTATTTCCAGATTACTCGAGTGTTCTCCAGACTACTCGAGTGTTCATGCCTTTCTGGGATTTGGGTTTCAGATTCATAAAAATACTCGAGTGATTCATGAGTTACTCGAGTGTTCTTCATCCTTTCCAGAATACTCGAGTGACCCCTGCATTACTCGAGTGGTTTACCTTAACATATCCCATGCATCACTCGATTACTCGAAATCTGGGCATGGTACTCAAGTGTTCTTGCTCAAAATACATTGTTTTACCAAAATTTCACTCGAGTAACCAGCCTAATACTCGAGTCTTTTGTTGCAGAACAGACTAAAATCTTGGTTTTAATACACGATTTTCAATTCTAACCATTTTTAGTCCAATCCAATGATCAACAGAGCTTAAATTATACATATTAAACTTGTTCCAACACAGAAACCACCACTTATTACACTGAATCAAATCTGAGCAACAATTATGCACAAAAACACATTTTTAACAACTCAACATACCAAATTTGGTTCCAAACACTTTTAGCATGAAAACAACTTTCATATAGCTCACATGCAACATATAGAACTTGCTCAGAACAATTTTAGAGTGCAGGTTGGTCTCCAAACCAATTTCCCTATTCAAACTAAGCCCTTAGAGCCTCTTGGTGGCTCTCTAATCTCATACATGCAATATAAACTCTATCTAGTGAATAGAAAGCTTCCCCCTTACCTCTTAGACGTGAATCAACTGAGACTTTACCCCAAACTTATCTTCCAAGCTGAATTCCCCAAAATCCACACTGAAACAGAGCAGTTTCAGCAGAGCACCAAGATTGAATTGGTTGATGCATGAAACAGCCATAAAAATTGGGGAAATTAGTCTCTATATACTCTCTACAATTCATACTAGCTAAAGAAACAAGATTAACATGGAGAGGTTGCCTGAGCTTACCAAAATCGAGCTCCAAAGTAAGCTCAAGGAAACCTGAGACAGCAAACGGACTCCACTTCCAAGCTTCGATTCTTCCAATCTACTCACTCTCAGATCACAGTCTTGGTGTCTATACAAAGCTCGAGATGTGAGCTTTGTATTGGTGTATGATTTGTGGTTTGAATCAGAACACAGAGGATGAATCGAAAGAAACAAGCTCGAAACCCTAACTTAATCAACACACTCGAAGTTTGCCAAAATGGTTGATTTCCAGCAACCATTGAGCTTAAATACTTGAACCTAACAATCATGCATGGCGACACGAAAGCTGGGACGTGTTGAGGAAGACGATTTCGTGTCAACACACGAGAATCGTTGATGGTGACTCACCAAACGCACTAACTCGTGCAACTCTGACCAGAATACTCGAGTATTTTGCCCAATTTTTGAAAAATAATAATTTTATTTTATTTTCCTCCAAAACCTTTCTAAAATTACTTCAAGGTCCCAAACAGGGATTAATGAGAAAAATATTTATTTTCCCATATTAAAACTCTCTAATATTATCATTCATAACAAATTACTTTGAAATCAAGCATAAAAATAATTAATTATAATTAAGCTTTATAATTATCCTTTTATTAATCAGGGGTTAAAAATCTGGGATGTTACAGAATGAAAGCAACAATATTAATTTTTCGAATTTAATTGATATTAGCAATAAACAAGTTTACTATTTTTAATCAAAATTAAGTTTCTGTGCAAAAACATTTGAACTACTCGATTAGTGCTCCAATTACTCGAGTAGTACGAGCTGTTTCAGACAGAGAACAAATTTTCAGAGAGCTTCTCACAAAGCCAAGAATAACACTAACAACAAGAATTAAATTGGCTAACTTAAGGTTCAAAGGGAAAGACTAAAAATGCGGAATTAAATGAAAGCGATAAAGAGATGACACACAGAATTTTATACCGGTTCACTCTCAACCCTTGAGAGCTACGTCCAGGCCCCCCTAAACCTTACGGAGTTTTTTACTCAAAATCAAATAAATTGGTTACAAGAGGAATTACTAGTGAACCTCACTCAATAAAACCTAACCCTTTCAAGAGTGTACCAAACTCTTGAAATCTACCCCAATTTCTATTGATCTTTATGGTTGAAGAACATCTTCAATGCTTCCACAAACAGAGCTCCTTGAAACCTTCAGGAGCTCCTTCCTTTCTTCGATGATGAATAATGATAACAAGGTTGTGGCTCCAAAAATGAGCTCAATTGAATATGAATATGAAAGTATGATAACCAATTGAGATTTAAACATAGAAAGGGATTAGAAGAGAGCAGAGTATTTTCTTAAATCAGGTTTTCTATTTGAAAATTTTTGTATATTGAGAGTTGGAAGAGGCAATCATTTATAATATCCAAAAACTCCCAAGAATCAGGGAGGAGCGAAGGTCAACTTATTAGAAAAGATTTGGCGCATGATTACCTCTCCAACAGTCATATTTGGATCAGATTTGCTGATGAGGAAGACTCGAGCTAATCTAGTAGTTGAGGCACTACTCGATTAGTTTGAGCAGACAGAGAAAGTTACATTTTGCTGTTTAGCTGACTACTCGAGTAGTGCAAGAGCTACTCGAGTAGTTACTGCTAACTACTTGAAAATAAGTTTTCCAAATATGTTAAAGTTTAAAACTTTAATTTTTACCAATCCCTTTCTAGCATCTTTCATATATTTAACTCAACTAGAATTCATACTAACTCATTCATATTTGCTTGAATTAAAACCTAAGAATACCACCCACACTCAAACATAAATAAAAGAGATTACAAAAAGGTGGAAATAATAGACTGTAAAAGGTTTGTTGTTGTTGACTGTTCACGCTATTTGTCTTCATCAAAATAAACCACTCCTTGTTGAATGTACAATCTCCCCCTTTTTGATGATGACAAATGCTTGTTGATTTTGCACATTCCCCCTGAATGTATGCTTGGGAACCTATAAAGTTTAAACAACTAAACAACAACCTTTCTCCTCCTTTTGGCATGATAAAAAAAGAGCCAGAAAAATGAAGTACATTGCCAAAAGAGAGGTTAATAACATAAGCATAAACTCCCCCTAAAGAAAAATCGTCTAGAAAGATAAAAGAAAACGCATATGCCAGCTCTTAAAACCATGAACATAAAACTAAAAACATCCTCCACAAGTTTTAAAAAAAAGAAACATGTCCAGAAAAACCAGTGCATAAAACCAAGAGAAAATCAAAGAGATATAAAGACTGAAAGTTTAAAACAAATCAAGAGGAGGATGAAAAGCTCGAAAGGCATTAGAGATGAATTGCTGCATGGACTGATAATTATCTGCTATGCGATGCTCCATTTGATCCATACGAGTGTCTTTGTTGTTGTCTCCATAAGTGACATATCCTTTTTCCTTTGGAGTAAGCTCAATGAAGTGTTGCTTATCTCCAGTCATGTGCTTCGAGCAGCCGCTGTCCAAATACCACCGATTTTCTTTTGTTCGAAAGCACACCTACAAAACAATGATTACTTACTCATTTTGGGTACCCAAATGGTCTTGGCTCCCTTGAGGTTAGCATAGGGATCTTCTCCCTTGACAATCCAAACATAGGAGCCATTGGTCACACCATAATGTCGTATTTTACATTCATTCGGAGTATGGCCATGAATGCCGCAATAAAAACATGTTGGCCTTTTAGAATAATTTACTTTTGAAAATGAGCCAACTTTTCTAAAAAATTTCTTTTTGGCATTTGTGTAACCAAGGCCTGTTTTGTTTGAATTTTCTCTTTGTTCAACAAGTAATCTATTTAACATTCTATCACTTTTTGAAAAGGTTGCACTAGTATTTTTCAAATTTTGAATTTCTTTTTCATACTTGATGCAACTTTCACAATTTTGATTTGGCTTTTTCAACATTTTAGTCCATGAACTTAGGTGCTCTTTTGGAATTGGTCCTTAAACTTTTTTTTCGATACTTTGGGTCCCCGAACTATGTTTAATTTTTGGAAATGGTCCTTTCCTCACTTAAGTGGTGATATAGCCGACGAAATGTCATGCAACTTTTACAATATCGACAAGTGACGTGTTATGTAGGGCCACGGGACACTACATGATTTTTTTTTATTAAAAAAAGAATTTCTTTTAAAATATATTACAAGATTCGATTTTCTTTAAGAAATACAATTTTTAACTATTTTTAATATATTTGAATTTTTTTATGTAGAAAATTCACGTAGCATCATTTAGCATGTTACATATCGATGTGGCAAAGGTAACATGGCATATCCTCAGTTATAGATGAAAGGTCCATTTCCAAAATTTGATCAAAGTTTAAGGACTCAAAGCATAAAAAAAAATTTAAGGACCAATTTCAAAAGAGCACATAAGTTCAGGGACTAAAAACTTAAATAAGCCTTATGATTTTTCAAAGAAGTGATCGTATGTTCTAAAGATTCATTATTGCTTTTTAAATTTTCAATGCATTTTTCCAATTCAAGAACTTGCTCTTTATAGTTTAAAACATTATTTTTCAGTTTAACATAACTCTTAGCAAGTTTCTTAAAATCAGATTGCATTTCAATATAAGCAGTATATAAATCTTCATAATCATCAAATTCAGATTCAGTATCAGATTCAGTATCAGAGGTTACCTCATTTCCTTGCTCAATTGAAGTGTGGCCTTGTGAAGCTTCTTCATCACATCTTCCCATTAAGCATAGGTTTGCCTCCTCTTCATCATCTGACGAATCTGATTCTGAAGTTTCATTTTCTTTGGGCTCCTAGACAATGTAAGCCTTTTTAACTTGTAGTCCTTGCCTTTCTTTCTTTCATCACCGCTTTTCTTTTGCAATTTGGGACAATATGCTTTTATGTGCCCCGGTTCACCACACTCGTGGCATTTGATTTTATCTTTTGAATTATTGCCTTTGTAATGGAAATATTTGGTCTCTTTTCCTTTGCTTTTATAATTTCTTTTATTTTTGAAAAATTTTCCAAACTTTTTAACCATAAGACCAAAGGTTTCCTTATCAATTTCATAATTTGAATCACTATCAGAAGAGTCTTTACTTACCTTGGAGGACTTGGTGGAGACCTTTAGAGAGATCCCCTTTTTCTTTTAATCCGACTCTTCATGCATGGTTAGATGTCCTAACTCCATCTCATGCTCTTGAAGCTTCCCGAAAAGTGTTGATATGTCCATGCTGTCCAAATCCTTTGATTCCATAATGGTTGTGACCTTTGGTTGTCATTATCTACTCAAACATCTCAACACTTTATTAATAACTTCATAATTTAGGAAAGTTTTACCAAGTGCAATAAGATGATTGATAATATGAGTAAATCGCTTTTGCATGTCATTTATTAACTCGTTAGGAAGCATGCAAAATAACTCATATTCATGCATTAAAGTATTTAGTCTAGCCCGTCTAACCTCACTAGTCCCTTCATGAGTAAGTTGAAGAATGTCCCATATTTGTTTTGCACTTTTGCAATGAGATACTCTAAAAAAGTCATCGTATGACAAGGCGGAAGTGATGATGTTTTTAGCTTTTAAATCATACGAAACTTTCTTTTTATCATCATCATTCCAACTTGCCTTTGGAACTTCAACAACTTTCTCACCTTTTTTTCTTCTAGGAATGTAGGGTTCATTTTCAATTACATCCCAAATATCAATATCTATTGCTTCAATAAATATTTTCATACTAGCTTTCCAATAATAAGCATATCCATCAGCATTAAATAGTGGTGGATGGTTTATTGAAGAGCCTTCACCTCCAAATGGATTGTTAGAGCCCATGGTTTCCTTAAGATCTTTTCGAAAAAGTTTTTACACTCGATCTTTCGATCGAGCTCTGATAATATTAATTATAATCATTACTTTATCCGTTCATATAGATAGATACTAATTCTTTAATCACCCAAAATAAAAATTATAATTATTATATTTGGTTTACTCAAATTTATGTAGTATCTTTTTCCTTGACATCCATTTTTGTCCTTCCCAACTCAAACAAAATATAAAAATACTAACTCTTACTCCGTGCAATGCACGGATTGTTGATATTTTAATTTATTATATTAAATATTTTAAATTAAAGATTATTATTATTTTTAATATAAAGTAAATATTATTATTAAACAACAATAAAAAATAATTATATAAAAATGTAGGAGTTTGAACCAAATCCTACACTTAAAAAATTAATATAAATTATATTTGTAACACCCCTAATTTTCGTCTCCCAAATAACCGAGAAATTAATTATAAAAATTAATTTATAATTGATTTATATTAGTTTTAAAGGTTTTAGTTTTTGTACATTATGTGTTTTTATGTATAAAAATATAGGATATATTTTTATGTGGTTATTTTGTACAAAAATGTGAATATTGTAATTTAGTCCTTGGGTTGGGACCTAATTGCAATATTAAAAGAGTTTTTGAAGAAAGAGTAATTAAATTATTAATTTTTGAATTTTATTAGCATGTAACCGGTTAGAAGGGCTTTGTAACCGGTTACACGATGAACTCAGAATCTGGGTTAGTGGATGTTGATGAGTAATCACCCAATTAATCCAGAAATCGCCACGAATCCCACTCAAATCACGCTGAGGAACGCGTGTCGCCTTGCATGCAAGTCTGATTTCTCTATAAAAACCCGAATTGTTGATGAATTTGGGTTGATTTTCTGATAGAAGGGTTGAAACTCTGTTTTTAGGGTTCTTGATTCGTCTGGTGCAATTCTCCTTCGTTTCTGAGAGTTAGAACATGAGTGATACACGGTTACAAAGCTCACATCAAGGGATTTGTATTGATATAAAGTTTGTGAGTTGAGAGTTCCTGGAGTTTGAGAACGAAGCTTGCCAAGTTGAGGTGTTGGTGCTGTCAAACCTCAGCTTCTGGTTTTTGGAGCTGACTTTGAAGCTCGATTTTGGTAAGCACACGAACCCTTTTGGTTTCAAATCTGTTCCTACCTCTAGTGCATGTTGCAGAGAATTCAATTTGACCATTTCCCCCCCAATTCTTAATTTGGTTTTGCATGTCAAATTCCCTGGTTTTGGTACCCTGTCTAACTCTATCAGCATGGAGTGGATTTAATGGAAACCTGTGTTGGAGCCTTTCTCTTTGCAATGTTTTGGATCAAGCACAATTTAGAGGTAAGGGGGAAGCTTACTATTTGCTAGAAAGAGAATAAATTGTGGTAGAATATAGGATGAGTCACCAAGAGACTCAAAGGGCATAAGTTGAAATGGTTAAGTGGCTTGGAGGCAAATCTGAGCTCAATTATTGTCATGAGCAATGTTATCTAGATGCATGCAAGCTATATTGATGTTGGATTCATGACTTATTTGGGTATTCTGTGAATTGATGCATTAAGTTGTGAAATATGTGCAATTATGTGCAATTTGACTATCTAAATTGAATGCATGCAAGATAGATATGTTTATGTGGTTGAACACACTAGTATTAAGGTATGTAAACTCTAATTATGAATGAAATTGTTTAGATTTGAGTATGGTAGAAAATGGTATGCAAAACCTCATTTTTCAGTGTATGTTCTACCTAATCTAATCGGTTAGTCGAAATTTGTAACCGGTTAGATACTGTCAATTTTCAAAGAAAATGAATTTCTGAAATTGGCTAAGTATCCATACCATTTGTACTCAAGTTTAAGCTAGAATTTCATACAAAGACCAATCTAAAACTATGTGTTTGAGCACTGTTTGGTTTAGATTGGAGGTGATGAGTTAATACCTTAATATCAAAGGATAATTTCAAGAGGAAATTATGCATAAATGAAAATTGGATTATGACTTAGATCTTTTGAATGATATTATGTGTTGAACTTGAGGTATTCTGTTATGCTAAGACCTTGTTATTGGATTGAGAAGAGAATTTAAGAAAAGATTCTTGGAAAATCAGTGGTTTTATATTCAGGTCTGTAATTCTAACCGGTTAAGTGATGATGTAACCGGTTAGTACCTGAAACTTAAAAATAAAAGTTAAGTTTTTGAATAAGGGTTGCTAATACCAATGATTATATTCTCTCAATCCAGGTCTATGAGCACATGTTAAATTTAAATTCAAAGGTGAATTTTATAAGTAAAGCCATACCTCAAGATATCATTCAGAAGTTGTGGTTTCTAAGTCATAATAATGGAATTAATGGGAACATGACCATGTACTCTAGGAGTACCAAACTGATGCAACCTACTTGATGACACATTCTGGGAATGTGGCCATTGTCTGGGACATGGTTTCTTGGATACGTTCTGGGAACATGATGCACACTCCGGGAGTGGTGCTTGATTATATTCCAAGTATGGTTTGCGATACGTTCTGGGAACGTACGTTAGTGTTCTGGGAACACATTGGTATAATAATAGAATTAAAGATAAAACCAACCTTGATGATTGTGCATTCATATAGAATGGAAGTTTGGTTGGTAGGAACGATTATCATATTCTGGGAATATGAGGAGGGTACTCCGGGAGACCAAATTATAACCTACTTGATGACACATTATAGATATGTGGCCAGTGTCTGGGACCTGGTTATATACGTTCTGGGAACGTATGATAGTGTTCTGGGAACACATTGATATGCAACCTACTTGATGACACATTATAGATATGTGGCCATTGTCTGGGACCTAGTTTTTATGCGTTCTGGGAACGTGATGCACACTCTGGGAGTGATGCTTATTTATCCAAGTATGGTTTGCTACACGTTCTGGGAACGTGGTGCACACTCTGGGAGTGTTGCGTATTTATCCAAGTATGGCTTGGCATTACGTTCTGGGAACGAATGTCAGTGTTCCGGGAACACAACGGTGTATTGGATGGACGTCCAAGATGGACTTTTAGAGGCCTCAGTTGTGGAAGAAAATCATGCATCATGCCACCTGCATTGAAAGAATTATTATGATTAACCAGGTGCGCTCAAATGATTATGCATCATGATTTGCTACATGTTGACTTGTGGATGTTACTTTTATTCTCATTTAATTATGCGAATATGTATAGCTAACCCCCATGCCCTAATTAGGTGTTGATCGTGCATATAGCTTGCACAAAAATCTGTAAAGGGAGATGTCTCTTAGGGCATGCAGAGTGTAGAAAGTGTGGGTTGGGAACCCGTTGTGCAGATATCGAGGATCCGACCAGAAGGATATTTGGACAAAGGACCAGTGACCAGCTCTATAACATTTCTATTTTTTAATAGAATTTATATGATACATATTTTGGAAAAAGGGTATCATAAGAGGAATTCAGTTTCATAATTATACCTATTTGGTATTAATGGACTTGTTACACTTGATATATTCTGGGGGTATAATATGATGATTTTACTATGTTTCCGCAAACTCTGATTTTGTTAGTCAACCTCATTATTAATCAAGTGTTTGTGAAAAGGAATTTTCAAGGTAAGGGAAAATTCTTATTTTCAGATCTTTTTCCAACGATAACAAGTCCAAGTATTCATAAACTTATTACTTTTCTTATAAAGTAAGATGATATACAAGGAGTGTTACATTTTTATGGTATCAGAGCAATGGTCCTGACTCTTGGTCCTTGGGTGTGTGGTCCAATACGCTGGTCATCGATATCTGCAATGTTTCCTGGGAAGCATGCTTTCATATACTTCCAAACTAGAGCTAAGGTTATGGGTAATGGCTCTAGATAAGTGGCTTATTCTGTTATTAAGAAATGTTCTATGTAGTCTAAGTAGAAGTATGATAGTTGTATGCTTCTCTTTAGACATGTGGTAAACCTAAAACCATAGTGTTGGTTTATTCCGTTCTCGTAGAACTAGTGATAAGGAAATCTTAAGGAGTTGTAGTTAAGTCCTTGACTCCGAGGAGGAATGTTTACCCTCACTCGTGTTAAAGTTAATCAACTTTTCAGACCGAGTGTAGGGCAGTTATCTTCTTAAAGATCAACCTTGTTGAGTTTGTTAAACTCTAAAGCTATCCTTTCTTTTGTTCCTTTTGGATAAGGGTAGTGATCAAAGTTGCTCTATGCCTTACCCAATCTGCTACCTCAAAGTGGAGACTCCTACAAATCTTCCTGTAGTTGTTTCCAAGGTATGTCTGAATCGTTCTATTAAGGTATTAGACTTTGTCTATCTACCTATGTCATGATTACATTTGATCGTAAGCACGGTTTGGGGAGCCAAAGGATCAAGTGATCATGATTAATGACGATAGAACAACCCTGTATTGGGATTCCCAAGTTTCGAATCTGGAACCCAATGGACCCATGTGGTTGCTCCTGGGCAGCAGTGAAGGAATAAGGGGGTCAAAGAAATCCTGGTTACAAGAAATGATGTCAGGTTTACCTTTGAGTAAAGAGATAGAGTTTAGAATCAAGTTAATTCTTGAAAATGATTCTATCTCTACTACCTTTATAATATGGTACCATCGGAAATAGTCACATGGGGGAAACACGGAGAAAAGTGCTAAAAGGTTTTGGTTGGATCAGATTAAAGGAGTCTAAGTGTTTTCTAAGATTGATTGGCGATTGGATTAACCCCAAATCAGGATTCGGGGTAGGGATACACTTCAGACTGCATTTTGATCTCGATACGGACATTATGAGTAGAAAATAATGTCGTTCGGATTGACTAATGCACCTGTTCTTTTATGGATTATAAGAACGGGACCTTTAGATTATATTTGGATTCGTTTGTGGTTTCTTCTAAGAATCCGGAGGGACATGAGGAACATCTCGGGATTGTGTTGGGAATCCTGCAAGAAGAGTAGTGGTGTGTTAAGCTCGCCAAAGATGAGTTTTGGTTGAGCGAAGTTACGTTCGCAGGGCATGTGATCTTTAAAGAAGAAATTGCGATGGATCCAGCAAAGGTAAGTTTAGGGTTGAAATAGGAACAACCTAAGACTGTGACTGAGGTGAGAAGTTTTTAGGGCTGGCTGGATATTATCGCCGGAATATTGAGGGATTTTCTAGGATCGCATGGCCTATGATCAAGTTGACTTGGAAAGATCAACTGATTGTATGAAATGATTGGATGTTGTTTAATTATGGTGGGGCAGTGATGGATTATACCCCAATATAATAGGATTAGTCCAAGAGGAATTATGGAAAAAAAAAAAGGGTGAGTATATTATGATTTAAATCATTTCAGTGATGAATTCAGTTGGAATCAAGGTATTAGAGTATGATTAAATCCTATTTTGAGTTGGATTGGACGATGTAAAGAAAATGGTTTTTAAAAGTTCTTTGGTTTTTATTTCTAAAACTATACTTCATAACCGGTTAGAGTTTCTTGTAACCGGTTAGAAGCTGAAAGTTTAAAATAAAAATTTAAGTCCTTGTGAAGTAACTTTTGGCATCAATAAACATTTTCCTCCAATCCAAACTCAATGTCAATTACCTAACTAAAATTTAAGGAAGGATTTAGTGTGATAAAATAACTTAATGCCTTGATTCATCATTGAAAATGATTTAAGAGGATTGAATCGTAATATTTATGGACTAATCAAGAGTTAAAATTAGGGAGATACTCCAATCGGAGAAGGTAGAAAATTGAGCTGGATAATGCAAAGGAGTCAATAGATACTAAGATAAGAAGGTTGTGATTCATGAACAAGTTTGGAGTTCGAAAGTATGAATGACAATAAGAGGAGGAGGAGTTGAATGTAAAATAAAAGTGATGGATGGAGTTTCTTAAAGATTATGGCTTTGAGCTCCATTATCATCCTGGCATAGCAAACGTAGTTGCAGACGATTTGAGCTGAAAGACTATTTATGTGAGCTTAATGATGGTCAAGGAGGCTATTCTGATTGAGGAATTCAGAGACCTAAGTCTGGAAACCCAAGAGGAACCCTCTAGTATTAGATTGGGAATGTTGCCAATAACCAACGAATTCTTGAATCGGATTCGTGAATTTCAACCAGGAAATGAGGAGTTAGATTCCTATGAAGAAACGAATGAGATTTAATCTTTGAAATTAAAGTCAGGGATTATGGATATTAGAAAATATATTATGGAAGTAAGGGATTTAGGAAGTGTTTTCTGGTACAACCTAGATGAGAAATCCAAAGGCATGAACTTCAAGAGTAGATTATGTTCGAACCCAAGTTAGCTATCAATTATCAAGGAAGAAGGAATTTCTCGATGTTGGTAAGCATGTATGAGGACTATGGGAAAGTACATAAAATTCATGCGAGAAATGTCTGAGTTCAGAATAGGAGAAAGAATGATGAAATACAGGCCCAACTGGAGAAAGAGGAAAAAGTAAATGGGAGAATATCAACCACGGAAATATCAAGGTTAAGGAATCCTTGATTGAAGAAAAGTGACTAAGGAGGAAATAGGGAAGGGAACATTTGTCCATCTCAAGGTAATAATGTGAGGCACATCACTTGGAGTTTAGTTGTAATGTACCTAAGGGAATAGTAAATTCCGATTGTAGGAAGCTGGAGTATTATTCACCGAATTGTCTTGAAAGAAAAGGTGAAAAAGGATTGGACAGCAAGCGAATCCATCACGAGAAGAATTCACCGGCTGAGATGAGAGTTGAGTGTAATCCTGACGTAAACAACCCAAGCCTATCTCTTCCTTTGATCTGAGTTAACGTAGTTAAATGTTTTCGATTACGTTAATCTAATCGTTTGAGAATATCAATATCCTGTTGGAAGTTCAACTTCAATCTTTCTGTGATCAAAACCTTTATCACAGTTGGATGTGATAAATCACTGTGGACACTACAGAAATAGAAAGATCAGTTATGGCTAGAGAGATTAACAACCACCGGGATAGGACAAATCTTTGTCTCCCCAACGGAAATGTCTCTAGAACTTGACTATCTAACTAAGTCTGATAGTGATAATTACCCTATCTTTAAGTTCATCTACCTTAAAGACCTATGTATGGTCTTTCTTGCGAAAGATTATATCTGAAAGGAATGATTTTGTTACTAATGGTTTGAATATTAGGACTGATCACCCTAATGTCTCAAATTATTAAGGAATAAAATCATACAAATGTTTCTTTGATCGTGCTCGAGAAATCAGAGTGCGCAGCCCAAAAAGTTTTTCCAAAAAGTTGATTGAAAAGTGTATTATTCAAAAGAGTATTTCTTTTAAAAGAAATTCTTTCACATAAGAGTTTTATACGAAAAATCCTTGTGGTTTAGTTTGGAAATTTTTTCTTGAAGGGTTTTATTTGAAATGTTTCAAAATACAAGGATTATATTGAAACTCTTTTAAGTGGGGGAGGACCCTAAAGAACGAATTTTTGGAAACAAGATGAAGTTTCTAGTATAAAAACACTTTGGAAAAGCGGAAAATTTCAGAAGATGAATTTCGGGGACGAAATTTCTTTTAAGTGGGGGAGTAGTGTAACACCCCTAATTTTCGTCTCCCAAATAACCGAGAAATTAATTATAACAATTAATTTATAATTGATTTATATTAGTTTTAAAGGTTTTAGTTTTTGTACATTATGTGTTTTTATGTATAAAAATATAGGATATATTTTTATATGGTTATTTTATACAAAAATGTGAATATTGTAATTTGGTCCTTGGGTTGGGACCTAATTGCAATATTAAAAGAGTTTTTGAAGAAAGAGTAATTAAATTATTAATATTTGAATTTTATCAGCATGTAACCGGTTAGAAGGGCTTTGTAACCGGTTACACGATGAACTCAGAATCTGGGTTAGTGGATGTTGATGAGTAATCACCCAATTAATCCAGAAATCGCCACGAATCCCACTCAAATCACGCTGAGGAACGCGTGTCGCCTTGCATGCAAGTCTGATTTCTCTATAAAAACCCGAATTGTTGATGAATTTGGGTTGATTTTCTGATAGAAGGGTTGAAACTCTGTTTTTAGGGTTCTTGATTCGTCTGGTGCGATTCTCCTTCGTTTCTGAGAGTTAGAACATGAGTGATACACGGTTACAAAGCTCACATCAAGGGCTTTGTATTGATATAAAGTTTGTGAGTTGAGAGTTCCTGGAGTTTGAGAATGAAGCTTGCCAAGTTGAGGTGTTGATGCTGTCAAACCTCAACTTCTGGTTTCTGGAGCTGACTTTGAAGCTCGATTTTGGTAAGCACACGAACCCTTTTGGTTTCAAATCTGTTCCTACCTCTAGTGCATGTTGCAGAGAATTCAATTTGACCATTTCCCCCAATTCTTAATTTGGTTTTGCATGTCAAATTCCCTGGTTTTGGTACCCTGTCTAACTCTATCAGCATGGAGTGGATTTAATGGAAACCTGTGTTGGAGCCTTTCTCTCTGCAATGTTTTGGATCAAGCACAATTTAGAGGTAAGGGGGAAGCTTACTATTTGCTAGAAAGAGAATAAATTGTGGTAGAATATAGGATGAGTCACCAAGAGACTCAAAGGGCATAAGTTGAAATGGTTAAGTGACTTGGAGGCCAATCTGATCTCAATTATTGTTATGAGCAATGTTATGTAGATGCATGCAAGCTATATTGATGTTGGATTCATGACTTATTTGGGTATTCTGTGAATTGATGCATTAAGTTGTGAAATATGTGCAATTATGTGCAATTTGACTATCTAAATTGAATGCATGCAAGATAGATATGTTTATGTGGTTGAACACACTAGTATTAAGGTATGTAAACTTTATTTATAAATGAAATTGGTTAGATTTGAGTATGGTAGAAAATGGTATGCAAAACCTCATTTTTCAGTGTATGTTCTGCCTAATCTAACCGGTTAGTCGAAATTTGTAACCGGTTAGATACTGTCAATTTTCAAAGAAAATGAATTTCTGAAATTGGCTAAGTATCCATACCATTTGTACTCAAGTTTAAGCTAGAATTTCATACAAAGACAATCTAAAACTATGTGTTTGAGCACTGTTTGGTTTAGATTGGAGGTGATGAGTTAATACCTTAATATCAAAGGATAATTTCAAGAGGAAATTATGCATAAATGAAAATTGGATTTTGACTTAGATCTTTTGAATGATATTATGTGTTGAACTTGAGGTATTATGTTATGCCAAGACCTTGTTATTGGATTGAGAAGATAATTTAAGAAAAGATTCTTGGAAAATCAGTGGTTTTATATTCAAGTCTGTAATTCTAACCGGTTAAGTGATGATGTAACCGGTTAGTACCTGAAACTTAAAAATAAAAGTTAAGTTTTTGAATAAGGGTTGCTAATACCAATGATTATATTCTCTCAATCCAGGTCTATGAGAACATGTTAAATTTAAATTCAAAGGTGAATTTTATGAGTAAAGCCATACCACAAGATATCATTCAGAAGTTGTGGTTTCTAAGTCATAATAATGGAATTAATGGGAACATGACCCTGTACTCTAGGAGTACCAAACTGATGCAACCTACTTGATGACACATTCTGGGAATGTGGCCATTGTCTGGGACATGGTTTCTTGGATACGTTCTGGGAACGTGATGCACACTCCGGGAGTGGTGCTTGATTATATTCCAAGTATGGTTTGCGATACGTTATGGGAACGTATGTTAGTGTTCTTGGAACACATTGGTATAATAATAGAATTAAAGATAAAACCAATCTTGATGATTGTGCATTCATATAGAATGGAAGTTTGGTTGGTAGGAACGATTATCATATTCTGGGAATATGAGGAGGGTACTCCGGGAGACCAAATTATAACCTACTTGATGACACATTATAGATATGTGGCCAGTGTCTGGGACCTGGTTATATACGTTCTGGGAATGTATGATAGTGTTCTGGGAACACATTGATATGCAACCTAGTTGATGACACAATATAGATATGTGGCCATTGTCCGGGACCTGGTTTTTATGCGTTCTGGGAACGTGATGCACACTCTGGGAGTGATGCTTATTTATCCAAGTATGGTTTGCTACACGTTCTGGGAACGTGGTGCACACTCTGGGAGTGTTGCGTATTTATCCAAGTATGGTTTGGCATTACGTTCTGGGAACGAATGTCAGTGTTCCGGGAACACAACGGTGTATTGGATGGACGTCCAAGATGGACTTTTAGAGGCCTCAGTTGTGGAAGAAAATCATGCATCATGCCACCTGCATTGAAAGAATTATTATGATTAACCGGGTGCGCTCATATGATTATGCATCATGATTTGCTACATGTTGACTTGTGGATGTTACTTTTATTCTCATTTAATTATGCGAATATGTATAGCTAACCCCCATGCCCTAATTAGGTGTTGATCGTGCATATAGCTTGCACAAAAATCTGTAAAGGGAGATGTCTCTTAGGGCATGCAGAGTGTAGAAAGTGTGGGTTGGGAACCCGTTGTGCAGATATCGAGGATCCGACCAGAAGGATGTTTGGATAAAGGACCAGTGACCAGCTCTATAACATTTCTATTTTTTAATAGAATTTATATGATACATATTTTGGAAAAAGGGTATCATAAGAGGAATTCAGTTTCATAATTATACCTATTTGGTATTAATGGACTTGTTACACTTGATATATTTTGGGGGTATAATATGATGATTTTACTATGTTTCCGCAAACTCTGATTTTGTTAGTCAACCTCATTATTAATCAAGTGTTTGTGAAAAGGAATTTTCAAGGTAAGGGAAAATTCTTATTTTTAGATCTTTTTCCAACGATAACAAGTCCAAGTATTCATAAACTTATTACTTTTCTTATAAAGTAAGATGATATACAAGGAGTCTTACAATATTGTTGATAAATTTTGTACTCATATAAATAAAAAATGTAACACTTTCTATCTGAGATATTCCTTATTTATTTTATGGATAAATTGACATTTTTATATATGATTATCAACTTTAATATGATAAATCAAAATTAAATCAGAATTAAACATTTTGAACTTTTTTTTTTGTTGATATAATGAGATATATCTTATATGTATGTGATGGATGGAGTTGTTTTTTTTTTGTACAATTAGTATTTTTTAAAATATGATTACCTTATTTATTGTTATTAATAACGATTAAATATTTTTATCTTTTTCATCGATTATCTTATCTCAAGTTAACAATAAGTTTGAATCCTAAAAATCTTCATTCTTATTGCTCTAATCATTTTTATTAAAAAAAATTCTGCAAAGATGATGTTATCTATTAAGTGAGCAATTGGGATTAAATTGCCTCATTAATAATTTAAGAACCATCTAAAACATGTAAAGTAGAAATCAACTGCAAACCAAATCAATCTCAGAAGTCAAAACTACAACAATTCCTTAAACACACAAAAAAACCAAGAAGATAAACTTACCTCCACAACTCTAGGGCATGTCGCTCGCGATAGCCAATAATCTCCTCTTTATCTTATACATAGGCGACCCTTCTACTTGAATCTGAAAACAAATTCAAAATTCATAATTATAAGTAAACAATTTAAACAATCAATGAATAATCAGTAATAACCAAAAAGTTAAAGAAATTAGTCCATACACTGGCATCACCAACAGTAACAATAACACCTTCACAACAATAAGAAATATACTCACATGCATCGAAATATAAATAATGATATAATTTAATATGAGCGAAATTGAAAGACAAAATAATGGGAGAAGAGAGAGATTTAAAGGTGGAAAATACATGCAAAGATTGAAGGTGAAAAGAAAAAGTACTCACATCAAGCATAAAATCAAATCCTATTATATATAATGATTTGGAAAACTTATACAACTTGAATAATCTATTTAATTTTAAATTTTAATAATTTTTTTCAAGATAATGATTTCTTTTTTTGATAAATTGAGGATAATTATTTCACATGCAGATAATGATTTTAAAAATTTAATAATTTATTTAATTTTAAATTGCAATTTTGGTTGGAAATAATGATTATCTACCTACAATCTCTCTGGTGCGAGGAAAACTTCACCGATAAATGTGGTGCCTCGGAAATTTTTCTGACAAACGTTTTGACATCCTCACTTTTAAACCCTACTTAGACCCTTAACCAAAATTAGCAATTGGAAAATTTCTTTTTAAAACCTTAGATTTCTCATAAAAATCTACGAAAAATTCGACGGAGTTTTATCAGTTTTAAAGACTTTTTCAAAATTAGTTTTTCCCTGTTAAACCTGTAAATAGTATTTCCAAAAACACCAGGCAACCAGGATCTACATAATATCATATCACATCATAACCAACAGTATCATGCCACATGATATCATATCATGCCAGGCACCAAAGCCAAAAGTCAGCAGAAAAAAACATAAACATGTATATGAAAGTAAGACTAACTCCCAGAATAACCCAACCCCTCCTGGGCTGGCCCTGCTGAGTATATACAACAAAATACATATAAACAAGTCCCAACATAATAATATATCAAAATAAAGACTCCAATCCCGGTCCAGAACACACCCCGTGAGCATTACACGAAACTTAGCGAATTAATTCTAATAAACATAGTAAATAGCCAAGACAAACACAGTTAGCATTACACGAAACTTAGCGAATTAATTCTAATAAACATAGTAAATAGCCAAGACAAACACAGTTAGCATATAAACAAATAACAGCAATTGAGCAAATAATAAAACACTCCTACTAAGTACATACACATGCATCTCCAAGGTTACTCACTTATTATTTATCACCGATTCTAGTGTTGTTTTCTTTCAAGATCTCCTCTTTCTTTTATTTATCTTTTCATCTTACTTTTCTCGTCCTTTCATTATCTTTACTAGAGAACACACCCCGTGCGGTGCACGGATATAAATGGTAGTAGAGGCAGTTTTTTTTCCTCTACAGTGAAGTTTTCCATTGTGCTAAAAATCTGTTTCAAATCTAATTAGAATTAGGACAGCAGTTTTTTTTCAATGAATGAATAGTGGGCAGTTTTTTTAAGGAAGTAACAGTTATTGTTGGGAGTTTCATATCTTTGTCATTTTTGTAAATTAGTATTATGATAAGGGCATTTTGGGTATAACAAAATTACGTACAAACCTAAAACAGTGTTTGCTTTATATAATAGTATAGATAGTATAGATTTCTCTTATTCTATCAATATCTTTCTTTAACTTGTTCTTTTAACATCTTTCATTTTCTTATCAAGGTTTGCGAACCCACCACTGCGTTCCCACTCTGGGGCGTCTTATCGCTGCGTACGTCGTACGACTTACACAACTACTGCACACCGACCGCTCGCGACTTACAGCGCACAACCCACGTGCGCCTTACTGCACCCAGCTGTGCGTCTTACACGGCCTAGCATCACTAAACCCGAAGGGTACTGCGAACCCACCGCTGCGCTCCCACACCGGGGCGTCTTACCGCTGCTTACGCCCTTACGTCGTACGGCTTACGCAACCACCGCACACAAACCACTCGTGACTTACAGCGCACAATCCGCGCGGGTCTTACTGCACTAGCTATGCGTCTTACACGGCCTGACATCCACTAAACCCGAAGGGTACTGCGAACCCACCACTGCGCTCCCACACCGGGCGTCTTATCGCTGCGTACGCCGTTACGTCTTACGGCTTACACAACCACTGCTCACAGACTGCTCGCGACTTACAGCGCACAACCCGCGCGCGTCTTACTGCACCCAGCTGTGCGTCTTACACGGCTTGGCATTCGCACACCATATTCATTAGTTCTTTTCTTTTCGGGTATTGCGGACCCACCACTACGCTCCCACACTGGGGGCATATTATTGCGGCGCACGCCATTAAATCGAGTGGCTTACACAACCAATGCCCTATATTCATTTGTAATTCAAATTAATACGAGTCAGTGGTTTAAATCCGATCTATTAGTTCCCGATGCCTATATTCATTTGATGCCACAATCACTTGAATCAAGTTTAGTTACAGAACCGCTCACTAATTTAGTATAAACATTATTTTTCGTTCTCTTGAATACTAATCAAATCAACATGACTTTAATCACTTGGTTGGATCAGTATTCGAGATTTATGATTTGTTTGTTTCATGCGATTCCATTTCTAATCCCGGTTCAACTATTTTGATACCAAATTACTCAACAAACATACATTAAGATCACACACAAAGCACTTAGCAAAGCAAACATACATAAAAGAATTACACATAAGTTTTATACACAGGAGATCCATTACTAATTCACGATGATGCACAAACTCCTAGATTTCGACGACGTCACCTCCCGACAAATGCAACATCGGATTGGCCAGTTCCGACACTACATTCCATCAGTGGTAATAGCCCTCGCTATCCAGCTTAAGTTTATGCACTCCGTTATTAATTAGTAAGATTTCCTTTGTAAGAAACTTTAACCTTTAATTAACTTAAGACTTGGAATTTGCATCCCTTAAACAAGAATCAATTTGCACCTTTGAAGTTTTCCGCTTACAAACGTGCCACACTTATAGGATGTAATTCTTTGAATCCCTAAGGGATCCTACTTAGGTTCCCAAAGAATCACATTCTATTATCCTTTACTATTAAACATTTTCACCAATCACCAAACATTAAAATTTTCACTTAAAAGGGTCTCACCTCTTGAGAAGAAGCTTGAGATGAGAGTGTTCGCAGCGAGATCGGGACCACTTTCCCTCAGGTCGGAAAGGAAGGAACTGCTCTGATACCATAAATGTAACACCCAGCTTTTATTTAGAAATATTATTCAGAAGGTTTAAAGATTAACATGGGGAACTTAAAATTTCCTTTTCATAAATCAACTTTACATATAAAATTTGGGTATTTCCAATTACAATATGAGTAGCGCAACTTATAATTTTCCTTCTTTCCATAACTTCTGCTGCAACACTCTCTGATCCTCAAGCTCCTCTTCAATCACCTAAAATGTTAACCACATAAGGGTGAGACCTTTTCACAACACAGTGAATTAGAAGATAATTAAGAGCACATAATAAAAACTTAAGCATCATAATCAAATCAAGCCATGGATAACAAAATGCTTCACTTTTCATATTTTCCAAAATCGTTTTCATCTCCTTTACTTTATCTTGGTCTCACATTGTCGTAGCTTAAGTGAGCACCAAGCCCTTAGCCTCACATTGCCGTAGCTTAAGTGAGCACCAAGGTACAACCTTATAATTTGCCCGAGATCTCACATTGTCGTAGCTTAAGTGAGCACCGAGACGCGTACTTATATTTAGTCCTTAACATTACAATTTACTCATACCATCAATGATCTTTATTCTTGTAGTTTGTACCACTAGGAATTTGGTTGCTCCTGCTAGGGCATTTGTACACCCATTAAGGACTTTATTCACCCATCAGGACTACCACCACTAGGCCTCACCCGTTAGGACTAATACATATAATCTTTACTCATACTCATTAAATTCCTTAGCATATTCAATTTACATACTTTAGTCCTTTTCACATTTTCCAGTCTTTTAGTTTTCGTTGAATTGATCATTCCGGGACATTGACTTATAACTGGTGCTATTTTGCTACCCACAACCCAATTCAACTACTTAGCCCAAATCCTATTATATACCCCAACTATCCCTAACTCAAAGTGTGGAAAAAAGACTCCCCTTACCTTGGAGAAGGAGAGAGCCCACACAAAGCTCCAAAGACTTAAAATCTACTTCGGATCTACCTTGATTTCCATTCTCTTAACCGATCTCCACTCCATTCTTCAAGATTGGAGGAGAGAGAAAAGAGCCCTAGGAGAGAGAAAGAGAGAGCCACGCATAAGAGGACTTAAGGGGGAAGGTGGGTCTCATGAATTTAGGCTTGAAATGAAGGGTTTTGAGTGATTTATGGTGGCTTTGATGGAGATGGAAGTGAAGGAGGGAGAAAGAGCCATGGGGGAGATGGAGAAAGGGAAAGCACCAAGGAAAGGAAAAGAAGAAGAAAAGAAGAAGGAGAAGGTGGTTTGCCATGGATGAAGGTTGGAGGTGAGCCATGAGGTGATTGATGGTGGTGGGAAGTGATTTGGAATGGAGAAGAGAAGAAGAAATGCGTGTGGAGGGAGGAGAAGAGAGGGAGAACTCGTGAAAACAAGAGAGAGAGAGAAGTGGGTCGAATGGATAAGGGAGGAGGAGGTATGTGGCTGAAATAGGGAGATATAAGGGTGAAAATACGTTTCTGCCCCCTCAAACTTTATTTTTATTTTCTGCATCAGACTTGAAGTAATCGATTACTTGACACCAAGTAATCGATTACCCTTCAATGCAACATTTCTTAGTGTTTCTGACAGAGGGCAAGTAATCGATTAAGTCGCCTGAAGTAATCGATTACTTCACCAAAATAATCGATTAATTCTATGAGTTAATCGATTATTAATGCTGCAACATTTAAGTGTTTTCACCAGAGGGCTAGTAATCGATTAACCCCTACAGAGTAATCGATTACTCTAGTGAAAACTCCTATTTGGCCAATTCTAACTCTATGACACTACCCTTAACTCCTACCCATGGTTTTCCTATGGTTCTTATCATAATTCTAGCTTAGGTTTTTCCTAATTAACTTGGAATTAAATTTTGGGATGTTACAAAATCTTATAATGACAAAATTCCATTGTTTTATTTCAATTTACTCGAAAAACAAGCCACTTACTATGTGAAAGGGAGGCAAAAAAAGGTACAAAAAAATCACATATTAGACCCCAATCACACCCCCAAACTTAGCATTTTGCATGTCCCAGGCAAAAGTAAAATAAAAATTCTAAAACATAGGACCATTTTCTAAATTAATATGCAAACACCTAATCTACGACTCCAGACTCATGACTCATACACTTTTCTTCACAAGCAATAACTTCCATCAAAAAATGGTTAAAGAAACAAACTCCACAAGAAGCACGAACTAGTGAACTCTCTCAACCTCACTGTGTATATCTCTCATGTGTATCAAGGGTTATAACAATTCACTCAAGTTCATCCAATGACAATGTGTTACCATATGCTTGACCATAGACTAATATCTCCACTGAAATTATTGCATACATGCAAAAATCAAAAGGTCTTAATTTTGGTTGTAACGAGGCCATGGCTAAAGATGAAAGGTGGGATAAAAGAAACAAAGGATTATACAAAGGGCTAAAAATATGAAATCGATCAACATCCCTTTAACATATGAATGGAGCATTGGTTTTTATAACAAATATCAACTCCAATATTTAATTCCCCTTCATTCTTTTTCATTCTCATTCTCTCTATTCTCTTCTCTTTTTCCTTATATTTTTCTTTTTTTTGGAAGAGAAATAGAGATCACAATTAATACTTTCAGCTCAACACTCTTTGAATCAACATATTCCCAATCGCACCATTCACATTTCAAAGGATACCAAAAATATATAACATTTATGAAAAGGGTACAAAAGAAATCATATATCAATAGGTTCAAAGTGGGCCACTAAGGGATAATATTTATCAAAATTCTGTTGAAGGCCAGAAAAATAATCCTAGGTGCCTTGATCATCTTAATGCATACAAACAATTATCAATCTCAAAATGATCACCGGTCAAGTTCTAGAACACAAAATCAAAGTGAACACACTCATGAAAGAAATAGGGGTCTCAATCACAAAATAAATATTCAATATAAAACACATACCCCTGTCAAGTGTATAGGCTCAAATATCTCACAGGCTAAACAGTCAGTTCACTAATAACTTGTTCCAAAACAGTTTATCAAAATAACCAGTTCTCGACAAAACTTAAAACTCAATCTAAAACAGTGTCATACAATCAATGAGTCATTATCCTAAATCAAGTATTTACATATATAATCAGAAAAATAGTCCTAATCCTAGAATAATCATCTATCTTTACCCAAGACACAAACCAACACCAAATATGGGATAACAAGTCAAGTCTGAAAAATTTAATTTTTATTTTGTCCACTCCCCCAAACTTAGAGGTTGGCTTGTCCTCAAGCAAACTAAACTAACTAAACTACAAAATAAAAATTAAAAACTAAAAACAAAAGCAAGGAGTTAGAGACTTCCCTTTGTAGCACAACATTCTCTCTTGATGCACCATGGAGGAGGCTCCCCCAAACTTATTCACCTGTGTCACATGAACAACTAAAAATAGTGGTAGAAGCATCCCATTAGCAGTTACATATAGAAAACTCTAAACTCTTTATTCAATCTCCTAATTAAAAGTTTAAATCCTACACTACTACAAAACTAAAGAGAATCCATCAGGATCCCAAATCCTATAACACAACTTCCATGTTATGCAACAATAACAAGTTATTCCTGGATCCCATGGAAATATGCACGGATGATGTTGGAGCAAATATTTAAAAATAGTTTTAAACCCTCCCGGGTAAAATGGTGCATTTTTCACTCCAAGCATCATCACATGGTGCTTGTCTTTTTCATCATGCATAGAGTCTATGAAAGTATAAACTCCATGGCTTAGCAAGGTTGCCTTTTCAGGCTCTAAAAAGGAGAACAATAGCTTATCTTCATCATGAGCATCAGGGAAGTCATAAAAAATTAAGGGGTAAATTGAAGGAAAAAAATTTGAGGGTTCCACATATTCATGCAATCCAATACATTTAGCAAGAGCAAAAAATTCATTATGCAAAGTGGACCCTAATTCAACCCCTAGACTCATCTCATTATTCAATTTATCTTGCTTCACTTCCTCAATCTCATCATGCACAATTTCTTCTTTTTCTATGGGTTTAGAAAGGGAAGCACTTTGATCTTCTGTAATAGAAAATTTTTGTACCACCTCCTCTAAAAGACCATCAAAAACTTTAATCTCATCATAAATATTTTGTGCAAAACAGGATTGAATAGGTGACGACAAAATAAATTTGATACATTCTATGTCATCATGAGAATAAGCCATGTTACATAATGATTCTACTAAATAACTACTAAAAAGTACCGAAAATTATTAAAATCTAATTTTAGTCCCCGGCAACGGCGCCAAAAACTTGTTGGCGTTCTGGCAATTGCACCAGTTCGTGACAAGTAATAAAGTGGAAGTGAGTTGTCGTTCCCAACGAGAACTAAAATCGATTAAAATAATTCTCACATAAGTCGTAGTTGCTACGTGAAATTCAAATTAAAATTAAATTGATTGGAAAATTCTTAACTAAATTAAATTGAAAAACAAAAACGCAAATAAAAAGTGGTTGTGAAAGAATTTGGGAAAGCTTGGGAACTTGTTTCATTGTAGGTTCCTATAATAATTGCTAACGAATCAATGATTTTCCTAAGTATTGAACCAATTTTGCAAAGGTAAAAGCAGCCTAATTCCTTAGGTCAACCCTGTTTCTTAGTAATTTAATCTCCCTTAATTCCTTAAGCAGAGCTTTAAATCCTAATCTTACCAATTAATGTTCAATCAAAATTATTAGAAGGTTATCTAATTCATAGGCATATTCCTATACCTATGTAATTGAATTGTTTGATTAAATGTCTAAATCCTAATTCAATATTCCTATTCAATTAGAATTACCAAATCATAAACAGATCCAAATTCATGATGAACAATAAAAAAACATAATCAAACACAATACTTAATGGAAAAACATCAATTCATTAAACAAAAACTACAAAGGTTCCATACAAATCCACATGTTCCCAAAAAGGAGTTTAGTTACACATAATTAGAGAAGAAGAAAGAATAATAATGAAAATCATAATGAGAGATATGGAATTACCCCAATCTCCAATCACAAAGTGCAATTCTTCAACTTGCCTCCAAAAGCTCTATCACTATTACTTTCTCTAAAAACGTGTTAACTACTCTTCAAAGCTTTCTCGTTTGAATGAATCCTAATCCTATTATATAGATAAAAACTAACATAATTTCCAATCTAATGTGATAAGATTATTATCTGAATAAAACTAATCCTAAATCTGAATATAATATGATAAGATCCTATTAGAATAAACTAATCTCTAATAATTTTATCTACAAATAGAATTTATCATTAAAATCCTTCTAGAATCCCGTATTTGTGTCTGACAGCAACTTCGGCACTGATTTTGACCCCCAAGATGAACGAATTTGAGCAAGGCTATTTCTGGAAAAGTTGTAGATCTTTTCCTTAGCTTTAAAATGATATATAGTTCGTCTCATTTGGATAAGCTTAGCTCAAGTTATGATCAAAACAGCAAACAGTGTCACTTTCTCGCATTTTGCGCGCCCAGGCGTGAAGCTCCTGCGCCTGGGCATGCGTCTGTCTGAAAAAATCAACCAAATGCACCACCCATTATTGGTCAGTTGACCCCAGCCCGCGCCTGGGTGCCACGGTCAACTTTTCTTCATTTTTTCCTCTTTTTCTTCCTAATTCAAGTACTAAGCTCTCCTTCTTCATTCATTATTTGAAGATTAGAGTTATATTATTTGAAGATTAGAGTTACTGTACTTGAAAATTCGTAAAGATTAGAGTTATATTATTTGAAGATCAATTTTTACTGTACTTGAAGATTAGAGTTATATTATTTGAAGATCATTTATTTCAAAATAGTTACTGAACTTGAAAAAACGCAATTTGACAACACAGCCCACTCCAAGAGATGCAAGTTATGTATCATTATTCTTTTTAACCACTTGTTTGTGTATGTTTTTTGGCCTTATGGAATCACCATTTACATGTCATTTTTTCTCTGGCTTTTGTCCATTGCAGAAGAGACTTTAGCAGAGTTTTTTTAAAAGGCTACTGGGATCGCTGTTGAGTGGGTCCAAATGCCTGGAATGAAGGTATACCCAATAACTCTTCATATTTGTTGATTAATTATTTTAGTCTTTGACTCTTTCCTTGTATTGTAATGAGGCATAAATAGAATGGTTAAATTAAGAGAAATTCTTGATCCTCCTACTGTATAGCATAAAGAAAGTATTGAGCATTTTATATTCCCAAGGCATAGACGTAATTACTTAATACTTTCTTTGTGTATTGTTAGAAGGATTGGTAGGAGGATATTGCAAAATTAAATTAAAGGTAAAGATTGGCAAAAATTTTTGTCTTTGATGAATAGCTTCAGACCCCTACTTTTGATGACCTTCTTATTAAATGAGGGTTTCTATTAAGCTATTCATTTGAAGTGTCCTTGCTTGTTTACTATATCTTGCTAATGTACACAGCCTTGTCCGGTTCGATTGGAATCATTGCTATTTAATGTTTGCACTGGTGCGGCAGCAAGAGCCTATGGCCTAGTGTGTCTAGAACCCACAAGGGTTAGTGCTTTAAACTATATTGTCTTTATTGTTTATATTAGTTGCTGTGCTCGCACTTATGAATTGCATAATTAACCACACTCTTCACCGGTTGCAGAAATCCTCAAAGATCAGTCTGCATGGTTTCGTGATTGTCGTGTTGTGTATGTGCTGAATTTGTTGCCCAACGCAAATGGTGGAACCATAGAGCTACTTTATATGCAGGTAACGTAAAATTCAACATGCATGAATGATGGCTCTCTGCAACCTTATATTAACAGATTGTCACTAAATCTTATTTTCATTCTTTACTCTGATGATCAGTAACGACATAGGCACCTATTTGTAATATACAATTTTTAAGATAATATAAAATCTTTAAGATTTTTCATTTTTCATTAATTATTTTTTCTTTGAATTGGGACAAAAAAAATTTCATTTTTTTACCAAGATAATGCAGCAAGTAAAGCATTTAGAGTAGCATCAACATTCGCATCAGTCCATGAAGGTGCTTTACAAATAGGTGAAACAAGAATCAATCCAAGCACTCGTTCTTTGTATTTAAGCTGCCAAATGAGAAAAAGCATGATGGTTTACTACATTAAATTGTTATACTAAGTAATAATTAGTAAAATTATAATTCACAGTTGCTAACTTACTGCAAATAGTGTCAGGATGTAAGCACCCACTGTTACACCCAAGCACAGAACGTCTCTTAGCCTGATTTAAGAAAATTTTGCACAAAAGTTAAAATCATAAACCAATTAAGAAAATCAAGAGGCTTGTTTCATTAATCATTACTGATAAAGATGAATTCATTAGAAAACACTCAAGTAGTTACTTCCCTTTATTTTAATTTATTCAGCAATGCACAAACAATCTATTAGTACTTGTTACTGCAGCAAATTAAATCAATGGTTATCAAATTATTCCTGTGAAAACTATGAGGGAATAAGTTCTAATAGCCAATTATCAGAAACTCAACTTCTATGTTAATTAAAAAGGGTGAATGAGTAGCTGATGCTATACTTACCCAAAGAAATCAAGCACTTCTGCAACCTGGTCAGCGAGGTCGACGCAAAGCAATGGTTCATCTGAAGAAATCACATCAGCTCCCAACTGCAATAACTCGTAAGCAAATGAGAGAGAGTCTATTAGACTCCAGGTGGAACTATTTTCCCTATGCTGATTATGCAAGTTAACAACCTTAATCATAAGTATTCCATAGAAGTAAAAATTCGTCCGAATTCAGGACATATGAGAATTTTTTCAAACCTTTGCTCCCTAACAGCAGAAATGGAAAGATTTTTTTCAAACCTTGCAGGACTTATAGGTATAACCATATAAGTAAAGTGTAGATCTCTGCCTACACTTTCTTTGTAATATGAGACTAACGACCTTTTAGCATAGACCAAAAGCAGAAGCATAAACTGTTCAACAAGAACCTGAAGATCTTAAATTAAAGAAACTTCTCATACTCTATGACTATGAAGGCTATGTTTGGCACTATCTGACATATGAGATTTGGATGAATGGTATAATACGACCTATTTTTTAGCTATTTTTACTTAGTAGGCAGAAAATATAAACTGAAAGTTTAACTCCCATATAGACCAATTGAAATTCAAAAAAATCCAAAATCTGTTATTGACTCGTAGGGTGTAGTAAACAATGTGTCTTTCCCTCAAGGTTTCAGATAAATCATGAAGAGATAGAAAATATACAATAGAGGAGAGTGATGAAAAACAATGTTGTAATGAGAGGAGTCCAATACCTCTAAAAGAAAACGAGCTCTTCGATAGTATCCTAAACCTGCCAACATTTCATTTACTTCCTGCACAGAAATAGCAAAATTATGTGGTGAGAATACAATTAGTCTGAAAATCACCAAAAAATGCTTTCAGATTCAGGCATACAAAGAAAATAAGGGAATCTAAGAAGAAACAATTTGCCATTGCTATCCATTGTCAAAACTCAGGAGCACATGAAAACAGATAAGTGCTTTGTACTGCCTTATGTTAACAGCTCAAAACTTTGCCAAAGATAGATGAATAATGATGATAGATGGCACAACAAAGCCATTACAGAAAGAACAACCCATTTTATCTTAGTTACTAAAGCAATCTTGAACTTATTGGCATTGAACTTAGCTGCACCATCTACATGAGCAACTACAAACAAATTGGTTCATCAAAGAATTATGCAGTATAGTGCTCAAAGTAGATACCATAAGTGTAAAAAAAATTCAAAAAGAATGTTTTTACATCCAAGTACTTTATTTGACTCAATTGCTAATTTCCTCATAAACTTTCTTCAGTTCTGATTGCATCATTTAGTGTCAACCTTTTCATATTTATCCTAATTTGACTATCATTAGGATCAATACCAGCCGAACTACTTGTGCAACATCACGAAAATTTCATGTCTATGCTGCAAACTAAAGTTGTAATTGTGGCTCTTAGTAATAAATAAAAGGGGAAATTAAATTAACCTCATGTTGTTGTTGGATCCTATCTAGCTTTCAAAAAATTAGAAGAAGGCAAATAATATATTGAGTAATTACCTGAAATGAAATGGATATGGAGCAAAAGTAGTGCCCATCAAGGTACAACAGACTTAGATTATATTGTACAATAGTTTTTTTTTAGTTAAGAAAAAAGCTTTATTAAAGGAAAGAAGCAAAAGATATGCTTCCAACCCGAAAGATAATATCAAAGATTTACAAGACACCAACACTGCTGAAATTAAAAACCAAACAACAGCAACTAACTACACCCACGAATAGCAGCAGCAAGACCTTTCACCATATGAAAATTATAGCAGTACACAGACTTAATAGCAACAACAAACAAATGTATAACGCAACAAAAAAACAATAGCAAAACAGCCAATGCCCAATACAGATAAGCACCACTCGGACCTGCATCAAATTATACAGCCAGCACCAGCAAACACAAAACCAGATTTTGAAAGCACAGATTGTTAACAGCACCAGCAATATTCATCCCAACAGTAGTAATTGTGAATGATGGAATACCACACAGAAAAGAAAAGGATGCAGAAAAATTACCTTGAAAAAAACCAATCTCAAATCCATCTCCTTCAAACTCACCTCCTCCTTTCACCACCAAACTGCAACCTCTCTTAACCCTAATTTAATAAAGTAATTTACCGAGTAAGCATAGAAACAAAAAGAATAAAAGGTTCAACATGGAAATGTATCCAACACAGAAACCAATAGGATAGATAGGGCAACTACATTACCTTCATTCTGAGTCAACATTCGCTCACCAGAACCACCATGAAGTCACCACTTGAGCCCAAAACCTACTCAATCGCAGCTTCTTTGCCACATAGAACCACCAGATTTCAACCTCTCACCGTTTGAGGAAATTTGTAGGGCTTCGGACTGAGAAAGAGAAGGAGGAAACTGAGAGGGGGTGAGAGAGAACGATGCTAGTGAGAGGTGATTGAAGAGGGTCTGCTGTGGAGAGAAAGAGTTCCCGATGGAGGAAGAAGACGCAGTCGTCGTCGTTGTGAGCTTCGTCGTCGTCGGAGGAATAAGTGAAGAAGGGGCTCTTGAGGGAGAGGTGATCGGAGAGGAAGATGAAGCCGGATCCAAGGGAGGAGAAGAAGGAGGGATCGGGGTGGAGGATCTGGAATCTGGAGAGGCCGAGGTATTGGAGGAATGTGGGGAGGAAGGATCGGGGCGGGGTGGTGTTGTGTGTGGTTCGGGTGAGAGTTAAGAGGAAAGGAGTCACTTAGGTGAGAGGGAAAAAAAATAAAAAGAACAAAAATTAAAGCGCTTCTTTGATGAAGTGCAGTCTATTTAGTCACAAATATTTTCCCACACGTTTTTACAGCATCTTTCTCAACAAATGCCGTAAAAAATGCCAAGATAAACCTTGAAAGGACCTTTTACAACATCTCAGATACAAATGCTGTTAAACGTGTGTTGTTAAAACTCATTTATGGCGTAGTGGTACTTTTATCTATTTGTCTAGTACGAATGGTCTTTAGTACGAGTGGTCTTTAGTACGAGTGGTGAGTTAAGCACATAATTTGTGTTGTAATTTAGTTGAGAAGAGTTGCTAAAATTAATATAATGCTATAGTTTGATCAGGCAAATATTATCCATTTATAAGTGAACCTAGATCTTTTTCCCCCCCCTCAAAACCATATGTATTCTTCATTTACCAAAAGTAATCCTATTTGATTCAGGCAGGACAATTATAGGGTGCAAAGCTTTAATGCAACTGTATCTTTAAAAACTTGAACTTGAATCCTTGGCTGAAGCTACAACAATCACTTACTAATTAATGCTCCATGTGCTTATTGATAAGCTTTATTAAAAAAATCATGTACAATAAATACATGATTATCCTACGTTCCTACCATTGGGCCCAAATGGTCATGGTCGGATGTTATTTATTTAGGATTTATAAGTAGAACATAGAGTGCAAGTACAATAGAACTTGAAAGCAACTAGATTGAAAGCTGGTATTTTTGCAAAGCTTGAGCCCTCCTTTGGGAATTAACAGAGTCATCTTATTTTCGAGGGCATAGAGGTATGGTTATCGGTTCAGTGATGAGAGAGTTATACTTCCAAAGCTCGAATTTTCCGTTCACAAAATCATAGTAACCACCCAATATCTCCAAGCTTTTGTTCCTCACTGCTCTTTCAACATATGGATATGTATGCAGGTTCACCAACGAGTTATTCACCGACTCCTGCACGTAAAAGTTGTCATGTTTGGTTAGCTTTCATAATGTTTTGTTAAATCACCTTGAACACAGCAAGCAGTCATTAATCAATATTTAAATGACAAAACTATTATATTATACTTTAAGTTATTTTTATGTTAAAAATTAGTTCATTAAGTTTTTTTGTTTATGATAAATTCGATAAGTTGTTGTCAACTTGTCATTCAACAAATAAGTTCATTAGTCCTTTATGTTAAATTTTTCCAATTAAGTAACATGTGACATCATAAGAAAATTTTAAAACACATGACATCATCAATTGAGTGATACGTGTCACTTCACCCAAAAAAATTATTAGAAAGGACAGATTTTGTTAGACGACAACAGCTTATCGGACTTATTTGAAAAAAAAATCAAAAAAACTTTAAGGGTATGATTTGGAACCTAAAAATAACTCAAGAGATGAATCTAATAATACTGCCTATTTAATCATGATAATTGAAAGGATATTATTCAAATCATAACGTATAGCTGCATCTGAGCTAACCTTTTCACATAATTTGCATTGTTCTTCAAAATCAGCGCCTTCGTTTTCTTTCAGAACTTTGGTTTTGGCAGGTAAACCAATTTTCACCCAATCATCTATGAAATCACTGCACAATTCAATCAAATCATGAATAGGGATAAACATGGTTTTAAATTTCATACAACATTTCGGAGGATTGTGAAAAAATGTGACCAATGTAGTTACCAATTGCAGTCATGACATAATAATAGTAGAAACTAATCAAAACCAAAATTTAAAAGCTTGGGTTAAGCATTGCAATTTGGTCTATCCTATACACTATGCTTATTTATTTATTTTAATAAAGAAGCTATAAGATGTTTTGTAGGAAGAGTTCTTACTAGGGAGCAGAACCATCCTCTGGATGACTCATAAGCCTTTTTATTCCGCCGCACCTGCTATGTCCAATTACCAGGATGTTCGGCACCTGTAAAATTATTTAAACAGTATTATAGACTCTTATAGATTTAGTTTATAATCTATTATTTGATCCATGTAATTGATTCGACATGTGTGTAAGGGTTTTATTATTCTTATGTAAGCAGATTCTTTTATGAACTATTGATAATGAATGAAAGAAAAAGGTCGTGAAAGCTTTGGTGAGTTTAAGAATAAAGTAATTATCACCTTTAGAGCCGTGATAGCATACTCAATTGCTGCACCAACTCCACTGTACCTTAGCTGTGAAAAAGGATTGTAGGACAGTGAGAAATTAAGTAATTGAAAGCACTTATTTGGTTTAGATATTAATGTAATTTAAACTTAAAGATATTCATATGCTACATAGTACTTCCTTGTTGAGAAAAATGATGAAGCAGACCTGATTAAATTGAGGGACCATGTTAGCAATGTTGCGGACCGAGAAAGCTTCCCCAGGTTGAAAGTTCAGGATAACAGAAGGACTCACACGAGAGTCCGAGCAAGCAAATACCAAAAACTACACCATATATAGAAATGAAAAACAAAATCGAGATTAAGCAAACCCAAAAAAAGATAAAACAAAAGCAGCCAAGCCTTTTCCTACTAAGCGAGTTCGGTTTCATAGCTGAAACCATATGTCGACATCATAATATCTTATCCTAAGTACACAAATTATTAAAAAAAAATTCAAAATAAGTGCACAGATTGTAATCCAACTTAAAGTAATCCAATCACCTTGGGGAATTGATGGAGAGCAAGATCGTTGTATATCTCTGGGTACTTGCTGCCATACATGAAGATAAATTATAAACTACATTAGATTTGTAACAGAGGAACTATATATATAGGCCAGGCAAAATAATTAAGAGTTATATTTACTCAAAATTGTTGAACTTAAAGTAAGTGAAGCCATCTATGATCCTCTTCACAGCAGGGTCAAATGGAAACAAATGATTTCCCTGCAATTCAGTTATAAGCTCCTCAATTTTTGCAGCCACCACCCCATTAAGTTCCTCCTTCTCTCTGAAACAACAAGTATGTTACAATAATATTACTGTATGCTGATGTATGCAACATTAAACTAGTTTAGGTGTGTCCTTGTTTTTATTTTAAGTCCCAAGCTTTGATTACATTCTGTCATTTTATTAAAGTTTAAAAGGTTAATTAACCTGAGAAGCTTTTTAAGTTCTTCAATAGCCAGCTCTGATGATTGCTTTGCCATAGTAATATATTACTTTCTGAAGATTCCAAAAACAATAACTAATTAAATAAACTACATAAATGCAAAAAGATTAAAATATTAAAATGCATGTTATTTATTGGCTTAATTATGTCACAAGTCCCTGAAGTTTGAGGTACTTTTGCCAGATATCCTTTTTCTTTTCTTTTTTTTTTCCAAAAACTGACTCCCCAAAGTTATTTCTGAGTTTGTCATATACCTCTAATACTAATTCTGGCCAATTTTGCCGACATGTAACATCGGAATCCTGATCTCGGAATCCTGATCAGATCAGGGGTCCGATGTTACATGTCAGCAAAATTGGCCAGAATTGGTAGTAGGGGTATATATGACAAACTCAGAAGTAACTTCGGGGAGTCAGACATTGGAAAAAAAAAAGAATAAGGGCATCTAACAAAAGTATCTCAAACTTTAGGGACTTATGACATAATTAAGCCTAATTTATTTAACGATTCTGTGAAGGCCCAATGATATTAGCCAACTTAATATTATATACTACTAGTCTACAACATGAAAGTTTTCTTGCAATTCCAGTGCTAGAAACTGATCAGTTTGTTGTTTGAGAAGGGAAGAAAGAAGAGAAACTAGCAAGAAGAATTGTACTATAAATTAAGAGCAAGGATCAAGTTTAATAGATTTCAGAAGGAAACTGGTTTTGGTCTGGTGAGATAGAATTAAAGATTTTTGCTTAGGAGTCTTTCTGGTGAAGAAATAGATAGATATACCCTATGATGCAGCTAGCTAAGCAGAGAGCACATATTTTGTGATGCATGAATATCCCTATTTATAAGCTAAAACTGAATGCACACATTTTTCATGCATGATATAATGTTTAATGCAGTATAGAAGGGTATATATCAATAACTTTTAACGGACAAAAAGTAAAGAACACAAATAATTGTTGAAGTCTGAGACTGGTACAGTGGAACATTGTTATTTAAATTTAGGCTTATTTAAGTTTTTGGTACTTGAAAGTTGATCGAGTTTTGGTTTTAATTCCTATCTTTTTATTTGACCGACCTTGATCCTTAAAAGTTTAATTTTTTTTTTGTTTTGGTCTCTGCCGTTAGGGATCCACCGTTAATTGATGACGTGACTAACGGAGTGCCACATCAGCATGTCATGTGTCTTTTTGTTTAAAGTAAAAGGTCCCTGAAAGTTGACCGAATTTTGGTTTTAATCCCTATCTTTTTTTTGTCCGGTCAAAGTCCTTAAAAGTTTAAAAAAATTATGTTTTAGTCTATGTCGTTGATTGCCACATAGCATGCCATGTATCTGCACAATATGACATGGATAACCTAGCAAGGCAAGCAAAACTCGTCACACTTACATGAGTCTAATAACTAAAACAAACTCATAGTCATCATTGGAGTATATAACATTCAATTCTTGGATAAATATTTCAACGTGGGACTTCAAATAAACTAAAATATTATAATTTTTAGTTTTTCGGTCAGTTTATATAATAAACCAAATACATAATAGAATTCATGTTTTATTCTATACTGTTCTTACATGTTATCTGTCAACCTGGAAACAACTCATTAATATGCAGACCCATGGCATGCTGATTCAGTTAGTCATGTAAGCAATTAATAGTATTTTACAAATGAGAAAGACCAAAATAAAATATTTTAAACTTTTAAGGACCTTGACTGGTCAAATGAAAAGATATGGACTAAAACCAAAATTCCGTTAACTCTCAGCGACCTTTTACTTTAAACAAAAAAGACACCTGACATGCTGACGTGGCTATGCCACGTCATCAATTAACGGTAAATCTCTAACGGTAGGGACCAAAACAAAAAAAATTAAACTTTTAAGGATTAAGACCAATCAAATTAAAAGATAGGCACTAAAACCAAAACTCGATCAATTTTGAGGGACCAAAAACTTAAATAAGCCTTAAATTTATTTCACTTCATCCAAATAATATTATTCTATATAATCAGAACAACAAGGGTGACGTATACCAAAAAAAACAACAATAACAACAACAAGGGTGTCAGGGTGATATCATCTTCTTAAACAAGAGCTTTTGCACTGGCAGGAGATAGCAAATAAACATTCTACGTTTTGTTATTAGGCTCAAAATGAGAATTTCCATTTCTTTCATCACAGTAGTTAACTCACAAAACTAATGCATCAGTATTACATAATCATTTATTTTTAAATTCAAATTCTCTTCAAATTAAGAACGATTATCACTAAGAACCTCTCCAATTTATAATAATGTAGAGGAAAGATTATTTATACTGATTTATCCATGTTCATGATAATACAATTTATGATGATGCTTCCCGTTACTATTTTATTTGCTCGTTACTATTTAGGGTTTTACTTCGGTGCCATCTGAAAATAAAAAGTTTATGTACCCTTTTGATGTGGTTCAATAAAAATTAGCCATGTGTTTTTTTTGTCACGTCATCGGGACATATTTTTAATTTATAAATATTATATCAAAAAGATATTCTCTCATTTTATTTATTATTTTGAATTTTACCAAGATAATTGGACCTATGAAGTGGCTCAAATTTTTTTCCTTATCTCCTACCTACTCCATTAGAGGATCAAAATTTCTCTTATTTTATTTTATGTTCATATCATCTCATTTAATTCTCAATTTTTTCTTACCTTATCTCCTACTCTATATTAGAGGGGTGAACTTTATCATATTTTGTGTTCATATCATCTCATTTAATTGTCTCTCGTATACTCTCTTTGTCCCATTATCTTGGTAAAAAAAATGAAGTTTTTTTTTGTCCCAAATCAAAGTAAAAATAATTAATGAAAATTCTTAAAGATTGTAAATTATCTTAAAAATTGTATATTATATTAAATTTTTTTTTAAAATAATTAATAAAAATCTTAAAGATTGTAAAAATAATACGAAAATTTGTGTAATAGAAATTTGTAATTAACGAATGAGTCATACATTATATTTTATTTTGAAAATAGAATAATGCACTATATCAGAAAGATATTCTCTTATTTTTATTTACAACTTTGACTTTTACCAAGATAAGAGGATCAAAGGAGTATCTCAAATTTTCTTTCCTTATCTCTTGCTTTATTAGAGGAGCGAAATTTCTCTTATATTATTTTATATTCATATTATCTCATTTAATTTTCAATTTTTTCTTACCTTATCTCCTACTTTATATTAGAGGAGTGAAATTTATCTAGTTTTTTGCTCATATCATCTCATTTAATTATCTCCCATATACTCCCGCCGTCCCATTATCTTGGTAAAAAAATGAAATTTTTTTGTCCCAATTCAAAGAAAAAATAATTAATGAAAAATCTTAAAGATTTTATATTATCTTAAAAATTGTATATTACATTAAAATTCTTTAAAACAATTAATGAAAATCTTAAAAATTGTAAAAATAATATGAAAATTTGTGTGATAGAAATTTGCAATTAATGAATGAATCAAGCATTATATTTTATTTGAAAACCAAATCAAGCATTATATCAAAAAGATATTCTCTTCTTTTTTGTTGACTACTTTGATTTTTTTCAAGATAATGGGATACGATGCTTCTCACCACCACTCAACTGTACTAAAAAAAATATTATTGCTAAAAATTGAGTTTTTTTAATGAAAAATTTAAGACTTTTGTCAATGAAAAAGTGAACACTTTTATTTTCTTCATTATTACATTTGGAGAATTAAAAAAACAATCACATGTTATGAGTTTAAACATAATTGTGTTTTCTCGGGTAAAGAGCAACAACCAACCAAAAAAGCATCAACGTATACTGCTGACAGCACGGGCCCCATAAAAAAAATCTAAGGTGAATGAACATCCCTAAAAGCTTACAAAAAGTGTAAGCATGCCCGGCCAGTTGAAGCATTTTTTTTCTTCCGTTTAGACAATTTACTCCTATAGTTATAAAGCAATTTCTTTTCCTTGGTTGAATGGTAATATATAATGATTAAGAGTAAAAGCAAATATACATAAAAAAAAATTATTTCTCACTCCATAATTTTCATTTAAATAAATAATAAATTAACAAATTTGAATAGTAAAATCTTCATGATGAATTTTCTTGTAATAATTTTTCACTTTTATTTTGGATATTACTTGATACAAAAGGAATTTATGGAAAAAGCTAGTAATGAAAAATATTTAATTTTAATATATAATTTTCTCTTTTCAATCTTTAATAAAATTGATCAGTTTTGAATAAAAATTTCATGGTATAAAATAATAAAAAAAATGGTAGCATTTTTTTCATTTAATATCATTATAGTCCAATTTATAGTCCAATTTTTTAATATATTTAAAGTGCAGTATATATTTGAAGGATTTCAATTTAAACTCATTGAGTTGAAAAGAATTATCTATAAATTTATAGTCCAATTTATAGTCCAATTTTTTAATATATTTAAAGTGCAGTATATATTTGAACGATTTCAATTTAAACTCATTGAGTTGAAAAGAATTATCTATATATATGATATATATATATATATATATATATGTAAATTATGCTTATTCTTTTAGAAACTAAATATATTTATTAAGGTTAAGCTTAATTTAAATTTAATATTTAATTCTTAAAAAATTTATAATAAGGTTTAAATGAGAGCATTGATTGTTTAGGTGTAGTTTTAATATTTAATTCTTAAAAAAATATATCATAAGTTTTAAATGGGAGCATTGATTGTTTAGGTGTAGTGGAAAATACTATATATATAGATTTAATATTTAATTCTTAAAAAAATATCATAAAGTTTAAATGGGAGCATTGATTGTTTAAGTGTAGTGGAAAATTATATATATATATATATATATATATATATATATATATATATATATATATATATGGTTGGTTGATTTGTTAGATAAAACATTAAAAACATGTTTTCCTTATTTGTTTTATTTTTTATTTTTTATTTTTTGACTTTTCAAAATTTTCCCATCTTTTTGAAACATGGAGTATGTTGGTCAAAAACGTATTCATATGGCTCCAATTCATCCATCGGCCTCATCGTAGTAGATGCAAGCAAATGCAACCATGCATATATACATTCACACGGGCTTTTCATGCATATATAGTATGCTAGCAAATTCAACACGGGCTTCTCATGTGCACTCTTTCCATGGCTGCACCGTCCGAGGACTTTTATGGCCTTCTATAGTTCCTCATATCAATCAAACTCTATTATATTTATAAAATCCAAATCTTGAAATTAGAGAGCTTCTCACGAAATAGAATTCTCAAGAAAAAAAGTTGAGAGAATGAAGAGTAATGAGATATATCATGTGTCTCGAGTAATTTAAAATTAATATTTTTAAAACAAAAAAATTATCACAAGTGATATGTCGTTTCGGCAGGTCATTTCAACAGTGAAATGATAGGTTGTTTCAACAGTGAAATGATACGTAGTTTCAACTTTGAAATAGAGATGACATGTTATTTCAGCACTGAAGCGGTACATCACTATCTCGGTACCTTTTAAATCGGTACCTTTTAAAACGATACAAATATATATATATATATATATAAGTACTATGTTTTTAATTTATTATTCAATTGGTATCTAAGTATGAATATTGCACAAATTAAAATGGACAAATTACATATTTCATTATAAATCCATTAGAACTCATGTTGTATTTAATTATTTTATTAAAAGTATTTGTAACACCTACACTTTTCTACCCTTAACTACCCAATATTAAAATAGTGAATTTAAAATTTCCTTTTTAATTATTAAAAATCTCCCGTCAAACGGACGGAGTTTCGTTTGTTTTTCAAACTTTTCCAAAAATTTATATTTTTCCTGCAACCTGATAAACATATTCATTTATAATATACAGAGCCAACAGGGCTATCAACAACACATAATCATAAATCGGTGCTACATCGCACCCCACATAGCATCAAATTAAAATAAATTAATTACAATTAAATAACCTATAATCCCCTATAACTAATTCACACGTGCAACTGCTCGGCCAATAATCGTGTAAGCTCAAATCTCGGTACCTGGAAAAAATGGTAAGGAGGTGAGCATTACACATAAAGTAGGAATAGCAGTTTCTGATATGACATAATAACCGACTAAGCCAAACACACTTAATTCACATAATCCACATAATCATCAAGTCATTTATAACATGCTCATTAACACATCATAAACAAGGTATCATATCTCAAATTCCATTCACTTATGCTTTGCACATTTTTCTTAATCTTTTCCTCTCTTAATTCTCATATTTTAACATATTTTCCAGATTTTTGGTAGTTTATTGTAAGCTTTTCATCTTTTCGTGGACTATCCGATTCGCGCCACATCGCAGTCGGATTCCACACATTTCATCTTTTCGTGGACTATCCGATTCGCGCCATATCGCAGTCGGATTCCACACATTACATCTTTGTGCACACGGTCCGATTCGCGCCACATCGCAGTCGGCCGCGCGTACGAATCCGATTCGCGCCACATCGCAGTCGGAGCGTACGATCCGATTCGCGCCACATCGCAGTCGGATGCACAAAGTAAGGGGGTGGTGACTCCTTTGACGCGGACTCGTCCGATTCGCGCCACATCGCAGTCGGACACCGACTCGCGTACTTTCGCAGTCGGCCGCAAGGGAGCACCTGGTAATCCTTTGACGTGGACTCATCCGATTCGCGCCACATCGCAGTCGGATACCGGTTCGCGCACAATCGCAGCCGGCCACAAGGGATTACCATATAATCTTTTCGTGGACTATCCGATTCGCGCCACATCGCAGTCGGATTCCACACATAAAAATATATATATTACTCTGGTTGTGGATTATCCGATTCGCGCCACATCGCAGTCGGATTCCACACATCTTCTTATCATATTCTTTATTAAGTACTTCTCTCATCCATATTATTGGTTTGATTATCTCTTATTCATTTATCCTTCTCTTTTCTCATCAATTATTTATTAAATACTTACACATTTTCTGAGTCCATACTCAATATATCATTCTTTAACATCATTCAATCACTTAGCAATATAAGTACATATAACACATAATAATGCATAACATCATCATACAACATATGCACATAATCACAAATATACCCCTAATCTCAAATATACACAATTTCACAAGTATGCACATTTAACACATAAGCTCATAATTAATAAATTCACATTCCAATTTATTTTCCCTCATTATTTACTTAATTTTCTAAGTTCAAATTATCAACTTTACCAACTACTCTAAAGTGTAAAAATCTCAAAACCAACAACAAACTCTTAGCAAGCACTATATACATACTAGAAACCGATCCCTACAGTAAGGTAACACTCACTCCTTACCTTGCCTTTCCAAAGACATGCTCCGACAGGTTTTAAAGCTCCTTCGTCGTTTAACCGGGCCAAACAAATTAAATAAAAATCAATATCATGCGTTTTCTGAAGAAGAGACTTTAACTTGGAAACTGAAGCAAGTTAATTTCGAAAACTTTTAATTATTCATAGATCAAAGTCAAATAGAAAGTTAGACTTGAAACCATTTCGTTCTCGATCAAATGGTACGCTTCTTTATTAAAAACACCTTAACTTTCAGAACTAACATAATTTATCAAAACAAACCAAAATCACGTAACTTGATAATAACTCAAAAATCAAATGCTAATATTACTTGACACTATTAATTCCGAATTACAAGGAAATGCCTCGACCCAAAATAAGTCCAATTTACCTTTCTAACGTTCAGGCTATCACACTTCCTTTTAATTTGACATTAAAGTTAAAGTCTTTAACTCGAATTAACGTATGTCGAATATATATATCAGATTCCTATTTAATTGGTGTATTGTTAGTTCAGGGACAATCCGGCCCAACCAACCTACCACTCAATTACTTAGGAACCCCACGCATTTAACAAAATACTTTTAAATCAAATCGTACGACATAACCATTAACCCGGGATTACAACTAGTCAAAGCAACTAATTGAGTTTTTATCAATCACGATATTTTAATCTTAATATGAAATCATAACACCATCAAATTTCAAAAACATAACAAGGTTCCAAAGCAATTTAACACTTTATAATTTTTACCATTAACATTAAAATTAGTACTAGTATTAAAATTAAAACACCACATAGAGCAATTAAAAAAAGGTATTAGAGATATACCCTCAAATATGATGTTGAAGCGAATAGAGACAACGTCGGTTCACAGCTTCACAGTCCCGGCATCCCCGACCGGCGTCGATGACGAGAACGGCATGGATCTGAACCGGAAAGAGAGAGAGAATGAGCTTTGAGCTCCGAAGCTCCAACAATGACATCACCAAACGCCACAACACCGAGGAAGCGGCGACGGCGGATCTACAGCATCCGGAGGAGAAGGAACACGTGAGAGACTGGACCCTTCGACTACTCACAGAAGCGGCTCGCGGTTTCATCAACGAAGGACGCGAACGCTGCGGCGGTCATGGGTGTGGCGGCAGCAGAGAGAGACCGTGGCGGAGAGAGAAATGCGATAGAGGAGAGCTTAGAGAGAGAGAGTCGCGAGAGAGAAAGCAACAACGAAGGGAGAGAAGCTAAAGGCGGAGGCGGTGATGGTGTGTGAGCGGCGGTGACCGGATCGTGGAAGAAAGAGAGTGGCTGGGAGAAAGAGAGTCATGGAGGGTGGGGGTGGCGGCTCCGCCTGAAGAAGAAGAAGGAGGAAATAGATTTTACCCCCTGCACACACCTCACATACGCTTTTCTTCTTTTTTTTTTTTTTTACTTTTGTTTATTTATTTATTAATTATTGTAATTAGAAATCAATATTATTTTTATGAGCATCTAAAAATAAAACTTAGTTGTCAAATCAAATAAGCAAATATATTTTTAAGAATGTCCTAAGTCAAATATTTAAAAACACAAAACATAATTCATTGTTGAATATATAAAGGTTATGTAAAGTATTTAAAACGTTTAGCATTATTTTAATATAATAATTTTTCTTTAAAAGAATTAACTTTAAATATAATTAGATACTCTTTCGTAATTAACAGAATGTATTTTTATAAAAATACCCAGCACTTAATTGATTGCTTTCAAGACACAATTATTTAATTCGATAAAACTTATAATTAGACTAGGGATTAAAATTAGGGATGTTACAGTATTGATTAAAGTTTATCTAAGTTTCCAAATGTTCTAATCAATTAAAAAAAAATTCAAAATCAATTACTGCTAATGTTTTTTATTCTTATAAAATCTAAATTATAATTATTATATTATACAATTATAATTATAAATTATTATTATCATTATCATAAATAAAAAATCAGAATGTTTAATGTTTATTTAATTCCAATTATTCATAATAAATGTGGTAAAGCAATCAAAAACATTTTAATTTGTTAATCAAATAAATAAAAAATACTTTGCTTTAATAATGATTTATACATAAACAACTTTGAAATAGAGATGACACATTGGTTCAGCAAGCGGTACATCACTAACTCGGTACCTTTTAAAATGGAACAAATATATATAAGTATTATGTTTTTAATTTATTATTCAATTGGTGTCTGAGTATGAATATTGCACAAATTAAAATTGCAAAATTACATATTTCATTATAAATCCATTAGAACTCACGTTGTATTTAATTATTTTATTAAAAGTATTGACTAAAGTTTATCTAAGTTTCCACATGTTCTAATCAATTAAAAATAAAATTCAATATCAATTACTACTCATATTTTTTATTCTTCTAAAGTCTGAATTATAATTATTATATTATACAATTATAATTATAAATTATTACTATCATTATCATTAATAAAAAATCAGAATGTTTAATGTTTATTTAATTCCAATTAATCATAATAAATGTGATAAAGCAATCCAAAAACATTTTAATTTGTTCATCAAATAAATAAAGAATACTTTGCTTTAATAATGATTTATACATAAACAAATATAATATTTAAAAAATGAACAATTATTATTATCTTCTAATGAATTCAAATTCAGTGAATGAAATAAGTGATATTTTGGGATATTATTAAGCTCATAATACCATGAAACAAAAAATCAAAATGTTTAATTCTTATTTAATTTTGATTCATCATAATAAAGTTAATAATCATATAAAAAGTGTTACTTTTTTCATCAAATAAATAAGGATTATCTTAGATACAATGTGTATTTTTTTTATACATATGACGAAGTACAAAATTTATTAACAAAATAATTTAGATTAATTTTTTTAAGGGTATGATATGATTTGAACTCTTGGCTTTTTGTATAATTATTATTTTATGTTGATATTTAATAATAATCTTTATTTTATAGTAAAATAATAATAATAATAATTTTTTCTTTAACATATTTAATATCAAAAATTTAAAATTTTAACAACTCGTGCGTTGCACGGATAAGTCCTAATTAAATTATATTTATGTCACTATATTTTAACTACTCCCTCCGTTTCTAAATAATTGTCACAAAAAAATTTCTAAAATATATAAATAGTAATAGCAACATATAAAAATATTCTTTTTTTAAAAGGTGCAAAAATTAAGAGAAAAAATATTTAATAGAATTTTGAATGAGAAAAATCAATGTATATCCACATTTTAATATTTTTTTAGTCAGGGTTTTTCTAATGTGTGTTTTAAGGCACATGTTGAGAAATACACATTTTTTTTTATCATGAGAAATACATATTCAATAAGTCTGCTTTAGAAATTGATATAATTAATGTACGTGAATTTTGCAAATGTATCAATTTTTAGTACAAACTTACAAATTAAAATATAGGTTTCTTAGTATCTACCCTAGTATATATATTAAAAAAAACTCATTTTATATATTAGTCAAATTGATATGACTGCATTCAATATGTTTTTTTTTTTTTTTACATGGGAGGTCTGGGACTAGAACCCATGACCTGGGGGAGGGGGAAATCCTAAGTGTCCCTGCAGCCACCAACTGGACTGTCTTACGGGGACGACTGCATTCAATATGTTGCCATATTAATAATAATAATAATAATGTTCCCATATAATATGTCGAAAACTTGGCTATAAATGACGCCTTGCGTCTAATGGTTAATCACATCTTCATACCAGGGAAAAAATAATCATAAATATTCAAAATAAGATAATGGAGACAAAAATGATGCCTCTGGTCATGTTGATTGTAACACCCCTAATTTTCGTCTCCCAAATAATAGGAAATTAATTATAGAATTAGTTTTATAATTAATTTATATTAGTTTTGAAGTTTTAATTTTTGTACATTATGTGTTGGAAATATAAAAATATGGGATATATTTTTATATGGATATTTTGTACAAAAATATAAGTTTTGCAATTCAGTCATTGGGTTGGGACCTAATTGTAATATTAGAAAGGTTTTTGGAGGGAAAACAATTAAAATATTAATTTTTGAAATTTTCCAGTAACTAACTGGTTATTGGTGCCCAATAATCGGTTAGTGGACGAACCCAGAAACTGGGTTAGTGGATTTTGATGAGTAATCACAGTGTTTAGCCAAATCTTGCCACGAATCCCACTCGATTTGTAATGGGAAACACGCGTCCTTGTGTATGGAATTCAAATTGCTCTATAAAAGCTCATAATCTTGATCAATTTGAGTCATTTTTGCTCTGATTTAGTGTGAAGCTCTGTGCTAGGGTTCCTGAATCCTTTCTTTCAATTCTCTTTTGTGTCTGAGAGTTAGAAACTAAATCATACACCGTTGTAAAGCTTGAATCAAGGGCTTTACAAAGATATAAAGTTTGTGCGCTGAGAGTTCCTGGAGTTTGAGAACGAAGCTTGCAAAGTTAGGAGTTCAAGTCTGTCAGAATTTGTTTATGGTTTTTGGAGCTTACTTCAAGCTTCGATTTGAGTAAGTATACACACTTTTTGAGTCTCAAATCTGTTCAAATCTTTATTGCATGTTGCATAGAGTGAGTATTGATGGTTTTCCCCAATTTGTTTGTCCATTTCATGTGTCAAATCTTCTGGTTTTTGGACCCTGTCGAACCTGTTGTTGGCTGAAAACAAAGATTGTGGATTCTATGGAGATCTTGCAAATTCTAATGATTACACTCATCAAACACTACCTAGAGGTAAGGGAGAAGCTTACCTTATACTAGAATGAGATTTAAAGTGTGATTTGTATAGTGAGAGTTGTAAAATCAAATCTCTGATTAAGGTGGATTAATTTTGATGATGACAATGTAATTAAATTATGGACTTAATTTGAAGAATGCAAGCCCAACAATAAAGAAGATCAAGTGTTTAGTTTAATTATTCATTCTCATTTATTCTTATTGTATTTTATTTTATTTATGAGAGTGGGTAGTTTAGGTTTTTATTCTCACATAAGGTCAAATAATGATCATGCATGAAAGGTTGAGATTAAAACCAATTAGACTTGAGAAGAGAATTGAAAACAATGTTAGAAAAAATTAATTTTTCCAACATTGAGCAATTCACTCGAGTGATTCTCTATTCACTCGAGTGATTTATGAATTTTCAGTAATATAGCCGTTGGATAAAGTAAAAAGGCAACACTATCAGAGTTGACTAAAACACTCGAGTGTTTTCAAAAAGACTCGAGTGATTTAGGTCTGTCAGCAAATTTTTTAAACGTTAGAAGAGGACAAAAAGGGAGAATAACTTGGTTTTTGCTTCCCTTTTGTCCCCTCACTTATATTCTGAAGAGTGGCCATTATCCAAGTAGAACAAGCTTACATTCTATCATTGATTCTCTCTCTCTCAAGTGTTAAAATCATTTTCTCTCTAAACTCAACCAAGCATTCATCTTTATTATTTGACTTAGTGAGTTAAGAGAGTGTGCTTCATTTGTAAGAGAATTATTTGTTGTAAAATTCGCAAACACTCAAACACTTTAGCTTGTTTAGAAAATCTTGGTGAGGTATCCAAGTACTTGGTGAGGTATCCAAGTTTTCAAGCCTTGGGAGGTTCTCAAGCACAAAGACTAAGAGGATTCTTAGCTTGGTGGGCTCTTGGAGGTTCCAAGGAGCTTAAGAAGAAGGGACTCTTCATCACCAAATCAAGTTGGGGTAGAAATTTCAAGAGTTTGGTACACTCTTGAAAAGGGTTAGGATTGAGTGAGGAATCTCAATTTATCCTTGTAATTTCTAACAATTTGATCACTAGTAGAAACTCCTAAGTTGATTAGGGGGACTGGATTAGCACTCTAGATTGAGTGTGAACCAGGATAAAATTGGTGTTGTCTCTCTCTTTTATAGCTTTCTTAGTTTTCAAGTAAAACCAAACCCTAAGTTCTCTAGAAAGGGGCTTTTATAATTCTAGCAGCAATTGGTTTCAATAAACTTGTTTTCAACTTGTTTTAACTTAGTTTAATTGCCCTCTACTTTGATTTATATCTGCCCTGGATTAGTCTTTGAGAAATTGAATCATTTTGCTAAATTTCTCTGAAACTGCTCCTTTCTGTTCTGCATAAAACACTCGAGTGTTTTTCAATTCACTCGAGTATTTCGTAGCATTTCACTCGAGTGTTCTTCATTTTCACGCGAGTGTTTTTCAGGTTTTCTGAAAAACAGGTTTTCTGAAAAACACGCGAGTGTTTTTAAATTCACTCGAGTAAATTGCCCAGTTTCAGAAAAACAAACTTTTGATCAATTATCTTTTAATTGCACCGAAAATTAGTCACTGTTGCTTCCATATTACTATTCACCCCCCCTCTAGTAATTGCTAAGCCCGCTTGTTGGTTTCCAACAAGTGGTATCAGAGCTCGGTCGAAAGATCGAGCGTAAAAGCTTTTTCGAAAAAGATCCTTTTGGAAACAAATGGGCTCTAGCAATCAACAAGAAGGGTCTATGTCTCTTAACCGACCTCCATTCTTCAATGGTGAAGATTATTCTTATTGGAAGGTTAGGATGAGAGTGTTTGTAGAAGCAATAGACACCGATATTTGGGATGCAATTGAAAAATGTCCTTATATTCCTAGAAGAGTGATTAATGGTGAAGCCATTGTTATTCCTAGGACAAGTTGGAATGAAGATGATAAAAAGAAAGTTTCATATGATTTAAAAGCTAAAAATATCATCTTCTCCGCTTTGTCCAAAAATGAATTTCATGGGATTTCACAATGTCAATTGGCTAAAGAAATGTGGGATACTTTGCAAATCACTCATGAGGGAACTAGTGAAGTTAGAGACTCAAGATTAAATGCTTTAACTCATGAATATGAGCTCTTTCATATGTTCCCTAATGAGTCTATCAATGATATGCAAACAAGGTTCACACATATCGTTAACCAATTGATTGGCTTAGGAAAGGAATTTAGAGATGGTGAAACTACTAACAAAGTCTTGAGATGTCTTGATAGGAGATGGCAACCTAAGGTGACCGCCATCAAGGAAGCTAAGGATGTAAAATCTATGGACTTGACCACCTTGTTTGGGAAGCTCCAAGAACATGAGATGGAACTATCAAGACTTCACTTAAATGAAGACTCAGACAAGAAAAAGAAGAGCATCTCTCTAAAAGCCTCAACCAAAATGTCAAAAGAGGATGAAGATGAATCTTCAAGTGAAGGCTCCGATCGTGCTCTAAATGAGGAAGACATTAATTTATTTGCCAAGAGGTTCAAAAAATTCCTCAAGGGCAAAAAGGGTAGTTCATCATTCTCTAAGGACAAGAGACCTCAAGACAAAAGAATCAAGGATAACAAGCCAAGAAATAAAAGCTCAAGTGAAATTGTGAAATGTCATGAGTGTGGTGGGATAGGACACATAAGAATGGAATGTCCCACCTACTTGAGAAAGAATGAGAAGAAGACTCAAGATGGCAAGGGGAAAAGAGCTTACATTGTTTGGGATGAACCGGAAAAGGATTCCAAGTCATCCTCAAGTAGTTCGGATGATGAGGAAGCCAAGCTATGCCTCATGGCCAAGAATGACAATGAAGCCTCCTCAAGTAGTGAAAGAAATGACAATGAGAGTGAGGATGAGGTATCATCTAACTATTCTTACACCTCCTCTCATACTATTTCTTATGATGATTTGCTAAATGAATATAATGAGACGCTAACACAATTTGAAAGACTTGCTAAAGTTAACAAGGAAAAAGGAAAGAAGATTTTGGAGTATCAAAAGGAAATCAATGAATTAGAAAAATCTATTAATGATTTGAAACTCCAAAATGCATCCTTGGAACTTGCTAACTCTAGTCATGTTTGTGAGAATGCAAATCAATCATATACCATCACTCATTGTGAAAAGTGTTGTGTGCTTGAAAATGAAGTTAATGATTTGAAAATCAAACTCAACACTTTTAACAAAAGTGATAGAAACCTAGATCGATTAATTGGTTCTCTTAGACACAATTCAAACAAAACCGGTCTAGGATATGTCCACAAGAAAAAGAAAAATAAAGAGGTTGGTTCATTCTCAAAAATTGACTTTACAAAGAAACCAACTTGCTTCTATTGTGGAAAGTTTGGACATACAAACAATAAGTGCAATATCAAAAATTTTGGAATTCAAAATGGTACTTATGTTTGGATTAAGAAGGGAGAATCATCCAAGACTAACAAAAAGGGACCCAACATAATTTGGGTACCCAAAATGAGCAAGTGATTATGTCTTGTAGGTGTGCCTTAGAACCGGAAAGCAACTTTGGATACTTGATAGTGGATGTTCTAGGCACATGATGGGAGATAAGCGACACTTCATTGAGCTTACTCCTAAGGAAAAGGGATATGTCACATATGGAGACAACAACAAAGGCAAAATACTTGGTATAGGTAAAATTGGTAATTCTTCCAACTTGGTTATTGATAATGTACTTTATGTTCAAGGATTAGAACATAATCTTTTGAGCATTAGTCAATTATGTGATATTGGTAACCATGTATTATTTACCTCTACTCATTGTCTCATAAAAAGTGACAAAGATGAATCTATCAAATTTGTTGGAAAAAGGTCTAATAACACTTACATGGTTGAATTGAATAATATCACTTCTTTAGTTTCAAAATGTTTAATTAGCAAAGAAAGTGATACTTGGTTATGGCATCGTAGGACCGCTCACATTAATGTAAATCAACTTAAGAAACTTCAATCCAAAGACTTAGTAGTTGGTTTACCAAAGCTCAATTTTCAAATTAAAGGTGATTGCACTCCTTGCAAGAAGTGCAAACAAACTAAAAATCATTTTAGTTCCAAAAATGATGTGTCCACAACAAGACCATTGGAAATGTTTCACATGGACTTGTTTGGACCTTCTCAAGTTAAAAGCTTTGGTGGCAACTACTATGCCTTGGTGATTGTTGATGATTATTCAAGATTTACATGGACATTATTTTTAAGTGCTAAGAGTGAGGCCTACAAGTCTTTTAAACGCCATATTAAGCTTGCAAAAAACCAAGTAAACCAAAAAGTGATTATAATTCGAACCGACCATGGAGTTGAATTTGAAAACTATAAATTTGATAGATTTTGTGATAAGCATGGAATTGAGCACCAATATTCGGCACCTAGGACTCCTCAACAAAATGGAGTTGTTGAGAGGAAAAATAAGGTGCTAGAGGAACTTGCAAGAACCATGTTAAATGATTCTCAAGTACCTCAATACTTTTGGGCCGATGCCGTTAATACGGCTTGTTATGTAATGAATAGAATTTTAATTAGGCCCATGATAAAGAAAACCCCCTATGAGCTTTACAAAGGTAGGAAACCCAATATATCCCATTTCCATGTTTTTGGATGCAAAGTGTACATTTTAAACAATGGAAAAGATCAACTTGGAAAATTTGATTCTAAATCGGATGAGGGAATATTTTTGGGTTACTCTTCTCATAGCAAAGCTTTTAGAGTTTATAATAAACGAACTATGACTATTGAAGAATCTATACATGTTGTTTTTAATGAGTCTTCGAAAGAAGATAGTGTTTTATGTGATGGTAGTGATGATGGACTTGAGATTTCAAATGTTGACAAAGAGATGGAAAAATCAAAGGATGAAGGAGAAGTCAAAGATGAACTTGATCCGGCTTGGAAAACGGTGAAAGCTCACCCTATTGACAATGTCATAGGAGATCTTTCAAAGGGAGTATTAACTCGTAGGTCAATTCAAAACATTTGTCATTTTGTTTCCTTTGTTTCTCAAATCGAACCAAATTCAATTAAGGAAGCAATTATGGATGAACATTGGGTTATGGCCATGCAAGAAGAGCTAAATCAATTTGTTAGAAATGATGTTTGGGAATTAGTGCCTATACCCAATGATCATACCATAATTGGTTTAAAATGGATTTATAGAAATAAACTTGATGAATCCGGTTTGGTTATAAGAAACAAAGCGAGACTTGTTGCCCAAGGGTACAACCAAGAGGAAGGTGTTGATTATGATGAGACCTTTGCTCCGGTTGCACGTCTTGAGGCAATCCGAATCTTGATTGCCTTTGCATCAATCATGAATTTTACTCTTTATCAAATGGATGTCAAGAGTGCTTTCTTAAATGGTTTCATAAATGAAGAAGTGTATGTTAAGCAACCACCCGGTTTTGAAAGTCATGAGTTTCCAAACCATGTTTACAAGTTGAAAAAGGCACTTTATGGATTAAAACAAGCTCCTAGAGCTTGGTATGATCGATTAAGTACCTTTCTATTAGAAAATGGCTTTCAAAGGGGAAAGGTCGATAATACACTATTCATCTACAAAACCAAAGAGGACATTTTGTTAGTGCAAATATATGTAGATGATATTATCTTTGGTGCCACTAACGTGTCCTTATGTAGAAAGTTCTCTAATTTGATGAAAAAGGAATTTGAAATGTCCATGATGGGGGAGCTCAAGTTCTTCCTAGGACTTCAAATCAAGCAAGTCAAGGAGGGGATTTTTGTGCATCAAGGAAAATATTGCAAGGAGCTCCTTGGAAAATTCGGAATGGACAAATGCAAAGAAGCATACACTCCCATGAGCACAACATGCTACCTAGACAAGGATGACATAGGTAAACCGGTTGATGTAAGTAAATATAGAGGCATGATAGGTAGTCTTCTATATCTTACGGCATCTAGACCGGATATTATGTTTAGTGTATGCATGTGTGCCCGTTTTCAAGCAAATCCTAAAGAATCACACCTATCTGCAGTTAAACATATTTTTAAATATCTTAAAGGAACAATTAACACCGAATTATGGTATCCTAGGGATGCTAGTCTTAGTTTAGTTGGCTATTCGGATTCCGACTTTGCGGGATGCAAGCTTGATCGCAAAAGCACTAGTGGTACTTGCCATTTATTGGGAAGTTCATTAGTGTCATGAAAAGCAAGCTTGTGTTGCTCTTTCCACCGCTGAAGCGGAATATATCGCCGCCGGTAGTTGTTGTGCTCAACTCTTGTGGATGAAACAACAATTATCGGATTTTGGTTTAAAATTAGAAAGTGTTCCATTAAAATGCGATAACACGAGTGCCATCAATCTAACTAAGAATCCGGTATATCACTCAAGGACTAAACACATTGAAATTAGACATCATTTCCTAAGGGATCATGTTCAAAAGGGTGATTGCACAATTGAATTTGTAAGTACCACAAATCAATTAGCGAACATTTTTACAAAACCTTTGCCAAGGGATACCTTCTATCATATAAGAAGGGAACTTGGTATTTTAGAGGAGTCAAGTATAAACTAATTGATTTGTGCCATTTGAAAATCACCAAGTGTGTCTAACTTTAGTGTGTGGTGATACGTGTTTGAAATTACCTTGAAGATGTTATAAATTTGTGTTTTTAACTGTGTGTGATCATGTTTCCCATCTATTGTTCTCATTAAATGTGGTGAATTTTGTGTTTTGTGTTTTAAAAACTGTGTTTTTCAACATAACTGATAAAAAGACTCGAGTGTTCCTAAAATCACTCGAGTAATTTTAATTCAAAATTAAATCAGTTTTAATTGGAAAAGTTTTTGAGCAGGTCTGATGCAAAACACGCGAGTCTTTTTGAAAAGACTCGAGTCTATTGGGTCAACACTCGAGTGAATCCCATTTCACTCGAGTGAATTCAAAGTTTATGAAAATCTATCTTTCGGCCAACACGCGAGTGAATTCATTTTCACACGAGTGTTTTTCAGGTTTTCTGAAAAACACGCTAGTGTTTTAAAATTCACTCGAGTGAATTCATCAGTTATAGTCTGATGCTGCTGCGATTTTCTAAACTCAGTTATCAGTCATATTTCAACTCTATTTCATCTTCTAAACTCATTTCTACTCCTATTTCACATCAAATTCAAGTTTTTGAGCATCAAATTCATCATTCCCTTTCCAAAACCCTAACTCCCCAAAACCCCAATTTCTCAAAATTTCTTCTAGTTTTGCACTAGAGTTTATGCTTTATGACTTTATTTCATTATTTTGAGACTTTTGTTAATTTTGTTGGGAGTTGGATGTACCTATCTTCAAACTCATGTTTTATGGTTTGTGTATGGTGGATTAATGATGTTTGTGCATTAATCATGTTTTCTTCATGGATTTCATGTTCCTTCATGGCTTTTCAATATTGCTTCATAGTCATATTTTGATTCTTATTTACTCTTAAGGGAAAGTTTTCTTATTGGTATCCTTCATTCTCCACCTTTGTTTCCAAAATGTTATATTTTTGATCATGACAAAAAGGGGGAGAAAGGAGATTAAAGAGCAAAGAGCATATTTTTTATTTTTTCCGCTTTCTTACTTTCACTCTGATGATATATGCTCTTGCTCTGATACCAATGAGCACTTCATTATGATTATTATTGTATTACGCTGTGCTTGGCATTTTCTGGATTGTACAGGTTAAAAAGGTTCCTAGATTGAGGGGGAGCTCTCAAGTGCTAGAGGTTTAATTATTTTGTCATCATCAAAAAGGGGGAGATTGTAAAATCAAATCTCTGATTAAGGTGGATTAATTTTGATGATGACAATGTAATTAAATTATGGACTTAATTTGAAGAATGCAAGCCCAACAATAAAGAAGATCAAGTGTTTAGTTTAATTATTCATTCTCATTTATTCTTATTGTATTTTATTTTATTTATGAGAGTGGGTAGTTTAGGTTTTTATTCTCACATAAGGTCAAATAATGATCATGCATGAAAGGTTGAGATTAAAACCAATTAGACTTGAGAAGAGAATTGAAAACAATGTTAGAAAAACTTAATTTTTCCAACATTGAGCAATTCACTCGAGTGATTTTCTATTCACTCGAGTGATTTGTGAATTTTCAGTAATATAGCCGTTGGATAAAGTAAAAAGGCAACACTATCAGAGTTGACTAAAACACTCGAGTGTTTTCAAAAAGACTCGAGTGATTTAGGTCTGTCAGCAAATTTTTTAAACGTTAGAAGAGGACAAAAAGGGAGAATAACTTGGTTTTTGCTTCCCTTTTGTCCCCTCACTTATATTCTGAAGAGTGGCCATTATCCAAGTAGAACAAGCTTACATTCTATCATTGATTCTCTCTCTCTCAAGTGTTAAAATCATTTTCTCTCTAAACTCAACCAAGCATTCATCTTTATTATTTGACTTAGTGAGTTAAGAGAGTGTGCTACATTTGTAAGAGAATTATTTGTTGTAAAATTCTCAAACACTCGAACACTTTAGCTTGTTTAGAAAATCTTGGTGAGGTATCCAAGTACTTGGTGAGGTATCCAAGTTTTCAAGCCTTGGGAGGTTCTCAAGCACAAAGACTAAGAGGATTCTTAGCTTGGTGGGCTCTTGGAGGTTCCAAGGAGCTTAAGAATAAGGGACTCTTCATCACCAAATCAAGTTAGGGTAGAAATTTCAAGAGTTTGGTACACTCTTGAAAAGGTTTAGGATTGAGTGAGGAATCTCAATTTATCCTTGTAATTTCTAACAATTTGATCACTAGTAGAAACTCCTAAGTTGATTAGGGGGACTGGATTAGCACTCTAGATTGAGTGTGAACCAGGATAAAATTGGTGTTGTCTCTCTCTTTTATAGCTTTCTTAGTTTTCAAGTAAAACCAAACCCTAAGTTCTCTAGAAAGGGGCTTTTATAATTCTAGTAGCAATTGGTTGCAATTAACTTGTTTTCAACTTGTTTTAACTTAGTTTAATTTCCCTCTACTTTGATTTATATCTGCCCTGGATTAGTCTTTGAGAAATTGAATCATTTTGCTAAATTTCTCTGAAACTGCTCCTTTCTGTTCTGCATAAAAAACTCGAGTGTTTTTCAATTCACTCGAGTATTTCGTAGCATTTCACTCGAGTGTTCTTCATTTTCACGCGAGTGTTTTTCAGGTTTTCTGAAAAACACGCGAGTGTTTTTAAATTCACTCGAGTAAATTGCCCAGTTTCAGAAAAACAAGTTTTTGATCAATTATCTTTTAATTGCACCGAAAATTAGTCACTGTTGCTTCCATATTACTATCCACCCCCCTCTAGTAATTGCTAAGCCCGCTTGTTGGTTTCCAACAAGAGTCACCAAGAGACTCTAAGGGCATAGTTTGAATTAGTAACAAGGCTTGGAGGCCAATTTTAGCTCTACTATTGTTTTGAGCAACTTTAATATGATGCATGCAAGCTTATATAATGCTTTGTTGATGATTATATGCATTATATATGAGTTTGGTATATCAAGTTGTGTTTAGGTGATTTTTGGGCAATTTGATACTTGAATTATGCATGCATGAATTTGTTGGATGTCTATATTTTAGACATGTTTATATTAAGATATTAAAAACCTCTATTGATGAGGCAAATGGGTTAAATTTGAGTATCAATGAAAATGGTGTTGAAAACCTCAATTTTAGTGTTCTGTTCTGCAGAATGTAACCGGTTAGAGGTTCTAGTAACCGGTTAGATCCTGACAGAAATCAAAAATGAAAGTCTGAATATGTTCAGTTGTTCACACCAATTTTTTTTTATTCTTTTAGCCTATTTTTATTATAAATTACCCTATGAATACTTGATGAGGAATCGAGGTTGGGTAATTAATTTTATACCTTAATATATAAACAAATTCATTTGGAAAATATGTGATACTTGAATGTATTGATAATTGTGGAAATTTTCAATGATGGAATATGTTTATATTCAGGTATTAAGTCTCTGTTGATGGTTGTTTTTGGTTAGATTTGAGTAGAATTGAAAATGGTATTGTAAAACCTCAATTTTAGTGTTCTGCTGCATAAACTAACCAGTTTGTGACCGAAGTAATCGGTTAGTGTCTGACAGCAAAAATAAATTTCAAATGAATTTTGCTAAATGATCCATACCATTTTTAATTATATTCTTTTAACCCAAAAATCAGTGGAAATTACCTAAGTTAAATTCATGGAGGAATTTTATCTGTAATAGTAATTTATTCGTAATACCTCAAGTTCATCATTGAAAATAATAAAAAAAATTATGACATGTGTGTAATCTTAATTGTGGAGATGTTAAGATTATGTCATAATAATTATAGATTAATTATGGGAATTAATAAAAGGCCAACCTTTAATGCATTGTGTATGTGCATTCATTCATGGAGATTAGGTTGGTGATGTGATTGGGTAATGTTTTGGAAACATGACCTGAGTACTCTGGGAGTACCAAACTGTTGCGTTTTGCTTGATGACACATTCTGGGTATGAATGTGGCCAGTGTGGGTTCACTGTTGATGTGGTTATTACGTCTTCGCGACGTGACGTTCACTCTGGGAGTGACGTTATGTACCACGGTGATTCATTACGTTTTTGCGACGTGACGTATACTCTGGGAGGAACGTCAAGGAAATCACCCCAAGCAATTCCGCCATACGTTCTGGGAGCATATTATTTAGTATTCTGGGAACACAAGGATATTTTTGGATAGATATCTATATGATGTTTGGAGGCCTCAGATTGTGGATAGAAATCATGCATCTGTCACCTGCATTGAAAGAGTTATATACACGAAAATGGATGTGCTCATATGTCTATGCATATTCTATCTGTCTATGATTATCTGTGTTTGGTATTTTAGTCTCATTTTATTATGTATATGTGTGATGCTTACTCCCATGCCCTTGTTAGGTGATGGCCAAATACCTAGCTTGCATCGAGATCCAACCCATCCCTAGTGGTATTTGGACTTATGAGGAGCACCGGGCTACCTTTGAGGGTGAGGTGGAGTTTACTCTCTATCACCCTAACCCCTTGGCCACGGTGCAACTTCGTAGGTTCAGGATCCCAATTATATATACTATGCACGTTCCACCCTTTTATACTTATAGAGGACCACCCCCAGCTCAACCTGTACGGAGATTTCACAACTTTCATTTTAGAGCTGCCACTCGTTCCCATCCTTCTGCTTCGAGGATTTTCAGTGAGGAGACTCCTTCTCCTAGCCCGATAGGTGCCGGTCGGTCTGTTCCTGTAGCAGATCCTAGACCCAGTGGTAGGGTCCCTACCCCGTCGGACGAGATCGAGGAGGATCCGGTGGAGGAAGAGGTACCAGTCGAGCTGGTTTCCAGGACTCCTAGTGGAGTTAGTGGTTCCTAGGTGCGAGCATAGTATAGATAGTTGGATCCTAGGTTAGGGATGTAGCTGCTGCAGACCAGTTGGGAGCTTCTGGAGGATCAGTTGACCTGCTCTGGGACGTCTATTTTTGGAGTTGTATTATATTGTATATATTTGAGATGTCTTAGAGTTGAGGTCTTATCATATATAGTTTTTATTTTCAGCTTATGGACTTGGTATGTTGGACTTGTACTACTTCTATACTATGATGATGTACTGATGGGGTTTTTCTTTATCATACTATATATATATATATATATATGTTGATTATATATCACAAATGATCCCCAAGTACTATTTTATTTCCGCATACTCTGATCTTCATGAAAAAGGAATTCGACGATGGTTATTTTTTATTAACGATAAACCATTCGAGATAACGATAAGTTATGATGGAAACTAATTTTAAGATTATTGTTAAAGTAATGAATGTTGTCTCGAATCATTTTCCTGAACTAAGTTTTATAACTTATTGATAAGTCGAATTCAAAGCATTTGATTAAAAAGCAAGTCAAACTCGTTGAAAAATAAATAGAGGAAAAGGAAATTTTTATTTACCTATTTTACAACAATAAGTCCATAACTATATATATATTAGAAAGGATTATGATTTTCCAATAATAAATATCAAAGTAAGGGTGTGTGACATTGAGGATGGCTTTAGGTGTGCTGGCCACAACACTGAATGCAAGCCAAATCAATGAGATATCATGTATTGAGGCTGAACCACTTTTGATTCCTTGTATTCGAATATATTTGAGAGGATCTGGCCCGTAAAAAACATTATTAAGAGATATTCTCGCTTAAAATATTTCAGAAGGATAGTTTCTCACTTGCGGAATTAGAAATAGTCATAAAAAAAAAATTAATTAATGAGCATATTATTGAAGGTTGTGGGTGAATTGATTGGTTGGCAAAAGTTAGAGGGCATGTGTGTATGTTTGGTTATCAAATTAGTTATTTAGCGGGCGTGTATGGGTTGAGTGTTTTTTAAGGCTAAGGAGGAATTTGAACGTCCTTATAAAGAGTTTGGTTACTTATGCATATGAAATTAGCTTATATAAATAAATTTATTAAAATTGTTTATCATCTTTTTATATAAACTCTCTCTTTTTTTTTTTTTTGAAATTATTGGTATCTTCTATTCATCAAAGATAGTTATGCTCCAGTGGAGTTATGCTCCAGTGGAATAGAATTTATCGTAAGTGTAAAAACTTCTTTAAGAAGATTTTCAAAGCACTTGTTTTATTTATTTATTAATAATTTTTATAATCATAAGACACTTATTTGTTCTGAAAACAAAAAATATAACAAAAATGGTCATTGAAAATAATCTGATCTACAAGAAACAGAATATCATCATATCACATGAGTATATTAAAATACAATTAAGTAGCGGATAGTGAAAAATTTTAAAACTAAAGTTTAAATTATATATCAGTTTAAAACATATACTTTAGAGTTATTGGTTGGTTGAAGAACGTTGAGTTTAAGAGTTAAGATATGTTAATATCAGGTATAAGTTTTGCATACTTATACTTTTGAATAACATATTATGCATTAAAATATAATAGTGTGATGAGTTATCAATTTTTTTTTTTGTCCATCCAGTTCTTCAAGTATTACCTAGGTACATTCGGATCCTATTTGGGTCGCATGCCTGACTATTGTAGGTGAGTCTCCCAACATAAATTAATTTTTATATTTGATGAAAATGCATAGACATGATTTATTTACTTAAAATATACAATTCAACGGTTATATTAATTAATTTTATAATGTATAAAAAATAGTTTAAATAAGTTATAGAGACTTACACCTGATATTATTGAACCCTAACTCTTAGTTTAATATCCTGCATCTAAATTACTTGAAGAAAAATAATTAATATTTTAAATAAGTATATATGAAAATATCTAACTTTTCACATACTTGTTACAAATCTTTTCTTTCTTTCTTTTTTTTTTTAATAAAAACATGCCCCGAAAGAGGCTCCACAATCACCCATTTTAAAATGGAGCCTCCACATTAAAAGTTAGAATTTCCTGTTCAACATAGGTATCCACGTGGCACTACTCTATGTGATTGTAACTGTCTCTACAGTTTTTTTTTATTATTTGAAATTTGAAATGCTTAATTCTTAAAACAAAAATTGTGGATTTGATCATGGCAAAGAGAGGCAATGACAAAACAAAGAGGATTGCCGAGAATGGATGATCCTAACAGAGAATGAAAAATAAAAGAGGATTATCGGGAATGGATGATCTAACATAGAAAAAAAAGAAGTAGTCTATCTCAGTGCACACTAACAAAGGTATATATTTATTTTCTTTTCTATGTAGGTTGTACTCTCCCTCTATTATGTTCTATTTTTAAACAAGTATTTATGAGCACTCTCGAATATCAAACTTAACAGTACTCTCGATTGCGAATTGTGGAACATTGTGCAGTAAAAAGTTGAAACCTTAAATCATAGAGTAAGAGAATCCTAATAATAGGATGGTTGAAACTTAAATGCACAAATGCATTCATGAGAATCCTTAAATCACAGGGTAATAAAATTCAACCTTAAATCATTATTGATTTTTTTTTACCAATTTGCATTTTTATTATCATCCTTTTCAATCATCATTCCCATTTTTCATATTTGTGTTGGAAAATTATTACATTTATCATTTGCATATTTTATCGTAAGTCATCAATTCTCATGTAGCAGATCCGTTCACATTTTTTTTCATGTAAAATTTTGCAGCCTTATTATGTTGTTGAATCCAAGAGATTTTGATGAAGACAAATAGCTCGGTTCTCGGCCAAGGCTTTGATGAAGTCAAATGAATCAGCGTATGCAATGAAGCTCGACAAAGTGAACCAGTTCCGTATGTTGATTTTGGTCTTTGATCAGCTCGGCAATGCTCTGCTCGGCTACCTGTAGCAAGTCAGCAGTTCAGGTTCAAGATCAGAACATGCTCGGACATAAGTATCGAGTCAGAAGATCAAGAACAAACTCGGCAGTTGCTCATGTGCAAGTTCGGAAGAAGTTCGAAATTTGCTCAATCGAACATGTTGCACAAGCCAAGATATCAAGGTCAAACAAAAGCTAGTTCGGAAGATGCTCAGAAGATGTTTGGAAGATGCTCAGTAGTTGTTTTGAAGAAATGTAGTTGAACCAGCAGCAAAGTCAAAAGCTCAGATGCAAGCTCGAAGATGATCAGCTCGGCCTTCAGCAAGTCCGAAGACAAGCTCGGCCTCCGAGTAAAATAGCAAAGTATCAACTTGTCAGAAGTTTTGTTCGAACGAGTAACATGTTATATCATCAGCTCGGAAAAACCTTCAGCTCGGCTTTTGGTGCAAATCTTAAATAATTAGCTCGACCGAAGTTAAGCTCAGCCTAAGCTCGGTTGACAAAGTTGTACTCAAGATCAATGCAAAGCTCGGCCAGAGCTCGGCTAAGAATCAAACTCAGGCTTAAATAAGAAGCTCGGACTATCATCAAGCTTGGCTCAGGGATGCCAAATGCAAACAATCATCAAGCTCGGCTCAAAGCTCGAACAGATGCCAAGAGCAGATGCCAAGTGCAAAGTCATCAAGCTCGGCTCAGAGTCAAACTCAAGATAATATACAAAGCTTGGCCAAGGCTCGGACGTCAAGGTCATTCAAGCTAGTTTGCATTGCTCGGCCAAAGCTCGAATTTCAAGGGTCAACTCGAGATCAAGTATAAAGCTCGGCTAGAGCTCGGATCTCAAACCATTCAATACAAGCTTAAGTGAGAAGCTCGGCCAAAGCTCGAATCCTTTCTGCAGAAGTAAGGTCAGATCATTTTTCAGTGCAAGCATCATCAAGATCATATCTTCAGCTCGGTTCAAGCTCAGTTCTGTCATAGCTCTCTGCTGCTTAAGAAATCAAGTTCCCGAGCTCGAACAAATGACAAGCTCGGATACTGTTCATTGTCGTCAACATTCAATTGTCTTCGACACCATCAAACTTGAAATTCAAATTTAAAAAGGGATTGAATCTGGAAAGGACAATACTTGTCTCTGTTTGTTGCTGTCATTGGAAGCATCTGGAATCATTCTTTGGAAAGGACATACGTGGATAAGAACGTTGCAATAAAATGGATAATATTTGGAATATCCGTTGCAAGGACAGTATGTCACAAAATATATTTCCTCATGCTTGGGTGCTGAGATCAGTATAAAAGCCCAGCTTTCATTCTCCAAAAGATATACACGAACAAGAAATAAAAACTAAGGCACACCAACAACAGCAACAACATTTTCTTAGAACACAGAGAAACAAAACTATCACATTCGAAATCTAAGTTTCAATCTTCTCTGTGAAATCCCTTCCTTGATCGATCACTCACCAGCTACTCAAACTTTCAAAATCATACTCTGCTGAGTTTTCGAGTTGGAGCCATATATACTCTTTTCTTCATCATTGTAACTTATTGGAACGAAGTTGCTCTTGAAGGTTTCAAGAAACTTCGGTGTTGTAAAGTGCTGAAGAGGTTCTTCAGCCATCAATTTATTTGGGGTAGATTTCAAGGGTTTGGTACACTCTTGAAGGGATAGGTTTAGAGAGGATCTCTTGTAAATCCTTGTGTAACCATTTAAATTGATTTTGAGTAAAACCTCCCTAAAGGTTTTAGGGGGGGACTGGACGTAGCTCTCAAGTGGGTGAGAGTGAACCAATATAAAATTTTCTGTGTCTCTTCCTTTACTGCTTTCTACATTATTTGTTCTTTCCTGTGTTTGATTATTTCCGAGCATTTTGTCGGCAAAACCGAACCTCTGTTCGTTGATTTGAGCTTGCTAAGTTCCCGCTGCAAAAACCGGTTTCTGTGTGTAGCAGCTCGGATAATCTATTGTTAGCTTAGACAATCGATTATCAACATCTACTCGGCAATAACTCGACAATTTTCATAAAATCAGCAAGCATAAATTAACATCTTTCAATTAATCCGAAAAATTGGTACTGTTGCTTCAAACTTCTATTCACCCCCTCTAGTAGTTTGTTAGGCCACTTGTTGGTTTCCAACAAGTGGTATCAGAGCTCGGTCGAAAGATTGAGCTTAACAGCTTTTTCAAAAAAGATCCAAAAGAAACCAAATGGCGTCTAACAATCCATTTGGAGGGGAAGACTCATCAATAAATCGACCACCACTATTTAATGGTGATGGTTACGCTTATTGGAAAGCCCGAATGAAAATCTTTATAGAAGCAATTGATATCGATATTTGGGACTCAATTGAAAATGGTCCTCATGTTCCAAAAAGAAAAATCGGAGATGACGTTGTAGAAATCCCAAGGACAAGCTGGGATGATGATGATAAATGAAAAGTATCTTACGATTTGAAAGCCAAAAACATCATCACCTCGGCTTTGTCCTATGACGAGTTTTTCCGAGTTTCGCACTGCAAAAATGAGAAACAAATGTGGGATATTCTGCAACTCACTCACGAGGGAACCAGGGAGGTCAGAAGGGCCAGATTAAATACTCTGATGCATGAGTACGAACTCTTTTGCATGCAACCGAATGAATCGATTAGTGACATGCAAAAGAGATTCACTCATATTATTAATCATTTAATTGCATTAGGAAAGACTTTCTTAAACTCTGAAATTATTAACAAAGTCTTAAGGAAAGACTTTCTTAAACTCTGAAATTATTAACAAAGTCTTAAGATGCTTAAGCAGGGAATGGCAGCCCAAGGTAACGACCATCATGGAATCTAAAGACTTGGATTCCCTGGACATTGCAACCCTGTTCGGAAAATTGCAAGAACACGAGATAGAGCTCGGCAGACTATCAATGCATGAGGAGTCAGACAGAAAGAAAAAGGGGATCTCTCTCAAGGTCTCCACCAAGCAATCAAAAGCAAGCAAAGACTCCTCGGACAGTGACTCAAGCTCGGACTTGGACGAGGAAAGCTTCGGCCTCATGGTGAAGAAGTTCGGGAAATTTTTCAAAAACAAAAGGAACTTCAGAAACCGAGGAAAAGAAGTCAGAGATGAACACGAAAAGAGCTCGAAAGAAAGAATAAAATGTCACGAGTGTGGTGAACCAGGGCACATCCGAGCATACTGTCCCAAGCTTCAAAAGAAAGGTAGTGCCGAAAGAAAGAATGGGAAAGCGCACAAACCGAAGAGAGCTTACATAGTATGGGACCCAACCGAAGACAATGAAACCTCAGACACCAGTTCATCCGATGACGAAGAGGAGGCAAATTTGTGCCTAATGGGAAGGCAAGTTGTACACGCATCTCCGAGCCGAACAACAACCGAGCAAGAATGTGAGATGTTCGAATCAAGCTCGGACGATGACGAGGTAAAACCGACCTTGTGCTTAATGGGCAGAAATCATGAGGAAGCATCACCGAGTCGAACAACTTTCGAGCATGACTCTGAGGTAGCTTCCGATAATGATACTGATTCTGATAATGATTCTGATTTTGATGATTACAATGAACTGTATGTTGCATATATTGAAATGCAATCCGATTCAAGAAACTTGCTAAAAGTTATACTAAATTGAAAAAGAATATTCTAAACCATAAAGAGCAAGTTCTTGAATTAGAAGAATGCATTGATTAATTAAAATGTAGTAATGAATCTTTAGAACATACTATCACTGAATTAAAGAATCAAAATTGTGAAAGTTGCATCAAGTACCAAAACGAAATTAAAGATTTGAAAACAAACTGTGCAACTTTTACAAAGAGTGATTAGATGTTCAACCGAATTCTTGCCGAACAAAGGAACTATTCAAACAAATCAAGTCTTGGTTACACTCGTGCTAACAAGAAAACTGTTAAGAAGTTCGGCTCATTTTCTAAAGTCAATCACTCTAAAATGCCGATCTGTTCTTACTTTTGCATTCATGGACACACGCCAAATGAATGCAAAATTAGGCGTCACGGTGTGCCCAAGGGCTCTTATGTTTGGATAGTCAAAAGGAAAGACTCACATGCTAACCCCCAGGGACCCAAAACAGTTTGGGTAACCGAAACAAACAAGTAATATGTTTGTGTTGTAGGTGTGCTTTCGAGCAAGGGAAAATCGGTGGTATCTGGACAGTGGTTGCTCGAAGCACATGACTGGGGACAAGGAGCACTTCACTGAACTTTTATATAAGGAAAAGGGCTATGCCACTTATGGAGATAACAACCGAGGTAAAATCATGGGTGAAGGTAAAATAGGAAATTCCTCCAACTTGATTATCGATAATGTTTTACTTGTAAAAGGACTAGAGCATAATCTTTTAAGCATTAGTCAACTATGTGATATCGGTAATCATGTTGTCTTTACCTCCACTCACTACATTATTAAAAGTGACAAGGACAAATCTGTTAAATTTGTTGGTAAAAGATGTAACAATACCTATTTGGTTGACTTAAATGAAATCACTTCTTTGGTGTCCACTTGCTCGGTCAGCAAAGAAAGTGATACTTGGTTATGGCACCGTAGGACAGCACATATAAATGTAAATCAATGGAAGAAACTACAATCCAAAGACTTAGTAATTGGTTTACCAAAGCTGAAATTTGATCTTGAAGGTGTTTGCACTGCTTGTAAAACATGCAAACCAACTAAAAATAAAAATAACTTTCCTTCCAAACCAGTGGTATCCACAACAAGGCCATTAGAATTACTTCATATGGACTTGTTTGGACCTTCACAGGTAAAAAGCTTTGGTGGAAATTATTATGCTTTAGTGATTGTTGATGACTTCTCTAGATTTACATGGACTTTATTTTTAGCATCAAAAAATGATACTTATCAAAGCTTTAATAATCATGTCAAACGAGTCCAAAACCAAGTCAACCAAAAATTTGTTTTAATCCGAACAGACCACGGTGGCGAGTTCGAGAAGTACAAATTTGACAAATTCTATTCTAAGCTCGGCATTGAACATCAGTATTCAGCTCCAAGAACTCCCGAGTAAAACGGAGTTGTTGAGCGGAAAAACCGATTTCTTGAAGAGCTTTCTCGAACCATGTTGAATGAATATCATTTACCACATTATTTCTGGGCAGATGCAGTGAATACAGCATGTTATGTCATGAACCGAATTCTGACCCGACCAATTTTAAAGAAAACACCCTATGAACTTAACAAGGGTAGAAAACCGAACATATCTCATCTTCATGCTTTTTGATGCAAAGTTTTCATTTTAAATAATGGCAAAGAACATCTCGGGAAATTCGATTCAAAAGCAGATGAAGGGATTTTCTTATGTTATTCTACTCACAGTAAAGCTTTTAGAGTGTTTAATAAAAGAACTTCTACTATGGAAGAATCCATCCATGTGGTATTTGAGGAGTCTCAGAAAGGAGACACTGAGTTGTGCAGGAAACTTAGAAAATTCAGTTGCCGACCTCATTCCGAGCTCAACTGAAACTGGAGCTCAAAAGGATGATCCTGCATCTTCAGCTAAAATCGGAGCACAGAGAGACGAGCTCTCTCCGAGCAGAACTCAGTCCGAACTACCTCCGACTTGGAAATCGAACAAGAATCATCCGATAGAAAATGTGCTCGGAGACATCTCGAAACGAGTTCTTACTAGGCGGTCCATTCAAAACTTCTGTAATTTCGTTTCTTTCTTTTCTCAGATTGAACCTGATGTTGGAAACCAACAAGAGGCCTAACAATCGAGTAGAGGGGGGTGAATAGGAGATTGAAGCTAATATGGCAATTTTTCGATTTATTGAAAATTAACCTGATGTTGTTCGGTTTTAAAAGATAACGCGAGCTTCTTTCAGAGCAGACAAGGTTAAATGATTAACCAATCAGATAAACAAAATGGTTAATCAGTTAACCGAGCTGCTTCAAGGTAGAGCTGGTTTTTGACTTAAGTTCGGAGAACAACACTCAAAGGGCCGAGCTAAGAAAAATAACAGTTCAAACGTAGATAAATGAAAATTAGCGGAATTAACGTTATGCTCGGCAGCAACAGATAAGCAGTAAAGAAAGAACACCAGAGATTTATCCGGGTTCACTCTCACCCTAAGAGCTAGTCCAGTCCCCTCTGAAAACCTTTCAGAGAGCTTTCACTAAAAATCGATTTTCTGGGTTACAAAGGATTTACAAGAGACTACCCCTCTAGACCTATTCAGTCAAACGAGTGTACCAAACTCGTGACAAACTACCCACAACAAATCGACGACCAAAGAACCTCTTTGGAACCTTTGCAAATCGAAGCTTTCTCGATCAGAGACCAGCTTCTCACAACAGCAAATACAACGAAGAAGATGATGAAAGTGTATGGCTCCAATTCGAAACACTCTTCGAATATGATGAAAGATTGAATAACAAGAGTGAGTCAATTCTAGAAGGATTTCACAGAGAAGAACTGATTCAAACTTAGAGTTAAGATTTGAAAGTTTTAACTCTCTAAGTTCGTATGAAAATCGAATGTTCTTCTTCTCTGTGAGTTTTTGATTTTTGCTCTGTTTTTTAAGTAAAAATGAAAGTTTGAGTTCTGATAAAAATGGTTGTAAAGCTCTCAAAAAAAAATATCTTGTTAACGTTGATGACCCCCTCTTTTATAGTCTCCTCTTTTCTGCAGAGAAAGAGAGAAAGAGAGCTGCACGGAGATGGGGTTTCCAACGGTAACATTTAGACAGCAGAGCAGTGATGGTGACAGTTCACCAACCTTTGATTTAAACTCATTTTGAATTTCAAACTTGTCAAAGCATAGGAGCTAAACCTAGGACTTCTACCCAGACTCAACGGTAATAAAAAGTACGGAACAGTTGAGCAGAGTCCGAAGGTTGAAGACGATGCATTGTTGAAGACGATGAACAGAAATTGTCGAGCTTTTGGCTTTGGTCGAGCTTGGTGTTTCTGAGCTTGTTCTGAGCGTCGGCAAATAGTCAAGTTTAGAACGATCAACCCGAGCTTATTTACTCTATCAGATGCTGTGGCTGTTTCGAGCTTAATCCGAGCAAATACCGAGCAAATCATCATCCGAGCTTACTGCCTTGAAATGAAGAACTGAGCTTGCAAACTTGGATGAACTTTGGCCTTGATCACGGGCCGAGTCAAATCCGAGCTTTGAGCAACACAAGCTGACTTGATGCAGGTAGCGAAGAACCCTAGTTTTCCGAGCTTCTGCCGAGCCTCTGCCTTTGGCAGAATGCATACGCAAAACAAAGATTCCGAGCCTCTGCAGAGCTTGTACCTTTAGCTGAACGCTTGCGCTGATAAGTCTGACTTGTATGACGCTAAGCACAAGCCGAGTCTGTTTATTTGACATCATCAAAAGCTCTTTGATTCTGCATTGTGAGTCTACAATCTCCCCCTTTTTGATGATGACAAATATTCTTTAACAGTTTGTTGCTTTTTGTGTTCTCCCCCTGACTGTATGCTCGTAAGCTGATTGGACTTGACACTGATTGGAATTTGCTCGAAAATACACCACATGTTGCTCATGAAAATGCACTTATCAGAACTTTCTCCCCCTTCCACTTGTTGAAAGAATGTAAAAAATGTGGAGCAGGAGCAGCTCGTCAAACACTCCCCTTGAATTTATGCTCGCAAAATCTGAAACATCAAAAACAACCAACAAACACACCTTTCTCCCCCTTTTGGCATGATCAAAAAGGAGCCAAAGATTAAGCACATTCGCCAAAAGAGAGAAATAAAAACTAAAGAAAAGATTAACACCTTTCTCCCCCTTTTTGGAAGAAAAAAAATATTTTAACATTTTTCTGTAAGCACTTGATACCACGTGTTGAGTTAAAAACAAAACTGTTCTCCCCCTTAAGACTTTAAAGTGATAACCAAGGAAGAAAATTTTCATGATCATCGTTCTCCCCCTTTAACAGTGAAAGCATGCTTCTCAGCCGAGAAGGTAAGAGGTAAAGGTGAGAATGACGAATAACATAATATGAAAGTTCAAATAGTAAAAACAGCACTCTTCGCCCCTTAGATAAAAAAAATTTAGAGGAAGGGAAGAGGTTTTGAAGGATGTGAAATTTCAGGAAATTTAAACAAATACACAATTGAACGAAAAGATCGAGACTATGAAGGTGATCAAAATTTATGATATACCAAAAAAAACCAAGCTCATGCCGAGCGCATGCTAAACTTATCCAGGATTCCGAGCTTGCGCTGAGCACACACTGGATTCGTCTAGAATGCCGAGCTCACGCCGAATTTTATAGAGAGTTTCCCTCGGCAAAGGTTTAGTAAACACATCGGCTAATTGATTTTCAGTACTTACAAATTCTATGACACAGTCACCTTTTTGAACATGATCTCGAAGAAAATGATGCCTAATTTCAATGTGTTTCGTTCGAGAGTGATACACTGGATTCTTAGTTAGATTGATTGCACTTGTATTGTCACATTTGATAGGAATGTGATCTAAAATTAAGCCAAAATCTGATAACTGTTGTTTCATCCAAAGAATTTGAGCACAACAATTACCAGCAGCAATGTATTCGGCCTCAGCTGTTAACAAAGCAACGCAAGCTTGCTTTTTAGAAAACCACGACACAAGGGAACTGCCGAGCAAATGACAAGTTCCACTTGTGCTTTTTCGGTCAAGCTTGCACCCAGCAAAATCTGAGTCCGAATACCCAATCAAACTAAGATTGGCATCCCTAGGATACCACAAACCAGTGTTCACAGTTCCTTTTAAATATTTAAAAATTCGCTTAACCACCGAAAGATGAGATTCTTTGGGATTAGCTTGAAAACGAGCACATAAACAAACACTGAACATAATATCTGGCCGAGACGCAGTCAAATATAGAAGGCTTCCTATCATGCCTCTATATTTGCTCACATCCACGGCTTTACCTGATTCATCCTTGCCGAGATAGCTGGATGTGCTCATGGGAGTGGCAGCTTCTTTACAATTTTCTAAGCCAAATTTCTTGAGGAGTGCCTTGCAGTATTTTCCTTGATGCACAAAGGTTCCTTCATCAACTTGCTTTATTTGCAGCCCAAGGAAGAATGTGAGTTCTCCCATCATCGACATCTCGAATTCACCTTGCATTAATTCAGAGAACTTCTTGCAAAGAGACATGTTAGTAGCACCGAAAATTATATCATCAACATAAACTTGTACTAACAATATGTCCTTTTTGGATTTATAAATGAATAGAGTTGTGTCAACCTTCCCTCTCTCAAACCCTTGTTCGAGTAAAAATGAGCTCAAACGATCATACCAAGCTCTTGGAGCTTGTTTCAAACCGTAAAGAGCCTTTTTGAGTTTAAATACATGGTTTGGATATTCAAAATTTTCAAAGCCAGGAGGTTGTTTCACATATACTTCTTCATTTATGAAGCCATTTAAGAAAGCACTCTTTACATCCATTTGATAAAGGGTGAAATTCATAATAGATGCAAAAGCAAGTAAAATTCGGATTGCTTCAAGCCTAGCAACTGGAGCGAAGGTTTCATCATAATCGATACCTTCCTCTTGGTTGTAGCCTTGAGCAACTAATCTTGCTTTGTTTCTTATAATTGAGCCTAATTCATCTGTTTATTTCTGAAAATCCATTTCAAGCCAATTATCGTATGATCATTGGGTCGAGGAACTAATTCCCAGACATCATGTCTGATGAATTGATTCAGTTCCTCTTGCATGGCAATAGCCCAATGTTCATCCTCAATTGCTTGATCAATCGAATTAGGTTCAATTTGAGAAACAAAGGAAGCGAAATTGCAAAAGTTCTGAATAGAACGACGGGTTAAAACTCCCTTATTCAAGTCGCCGAGCACATTCTCTATCGGATGGTCCTTGACTCTCTTGCAGGCTGGACTGAGCTCAAACTGCTCTGCTCGGCTTGGAATGAGTTCGGACTGACTATTTTGAATTTGGATCGGACTGAGTTCGGTTTGTTCCTTGTTTGATTGGCTCGGAACAAGCTCGTCCCTCTGATCTTTGTCTTCAGCAGTTTTATCCTTTTGAGCTCTTTCAGTTGTTGTGCTCGGATCGAGTTCTGCCATATGATGATCCTCTCTATCTGCACAACTAACACTGTCTCTCCGAGGAGACTCATCAAATACCACATGCACGGACTCTTCCACAGAGGAGGTCCTTTTGTTAAAAACTCTAAATGCTTTACTATGAGTAGAATAACCCAAAAATATTCCTTCATCGGCTTTAGAATCAAATTTTCCGAGATGCTCTTTTCCATTGTTTAAAATGAAGACTTTGCAGCCAAATGTATGGAAATGAGAAATTTTTGGTTTTCTACCCTTATAAAGTTCATATGGAGTTTTCTTTAAAATTGGTCTAATGAGGATGCGATTCATTACATAGCAAGCTGTGTTCACCGCATCGGCCCAGAAATAATGTGGTAAATTGTATTCATTTAGCATGGTTCGGGCTAGTTCTTCTAGAACTCGGTTTTTCCGTTCCACAACTCCGTTTTGTTCGGGAGTCCGAGGAGCGGAAAATTGATGTTCTATTCCGAACTTAGAACAAAACTTGTCAAATTTGTAGTTCTCGAACTCACCGCCATGGTCTGTTCGGATTACAACTACTTTTTTGTTAGCTCGGTTTTGGAGTTTCTTAACAAGCTCTTTAAAAGTTTCAAAAGTTTCACTTTTTGATTTTAAAAATAAAGTCCATGTAAACCTGGAAAAGTCATCTACAATTACTAAGGCATAGAGATTGCCACCAAAGCTTTTGACTTGTGATGGTCCGAACAAATCCATGTGTAACATTTCCAAAGGATGCGTTGTCGAGACCATCAACTTAGATGGAAAATCGTTTTTCTTTTTGATCGGTTTGCACTTCTTGCATGAAGAGCAAACTCCCTCAATGTAAAAATTTAGCTTTGGTAAACCAATCACTAATTCTTTTGATTGTAGTTTCTTTAACTGGTTTACATTTATATGAGCAGTCCTTCTATGCCATAACCATGTGTCACTTTCTTTTCTAACCATGCAAGCGGTTACCAAAGAGGTGATTTCATTCAAATCAACCAAATAAGTATTGTTAAATCGTTTTCCAACAAATTTGACAGAGTTGTCCTCGTCACTTTTAATAATGCAATGGGTAGAGGTAAAAACAACATGGTTACCAATATCACAAAGTTGGCTACTACTTAAAAGATTGTGTTCTAGCCCTTTTACAAGTAAAACATTATTGATAACCAAGTTGGCAGAGTTACTGACTTTACCTTCACCCAATATTTTACCTCGGTTGTTATCACCATAAGTGACGTAGCCCTTATCTGAATGTGAAAGTTCAATGAATAGATTTTTGTCCCCCGTCATGTGCTTCGAGCATCCACTGTCATGGTACCATCTGCTCTCCTTTGCTCGAAAGCACACCTGCATCACAAAAATATTACTTCTTTGATTCGGGTACCCAAATTGTTTTGGGTCCCTGGGGGTTAGCAGTTGGATCTTTCTTTTTGACTACCCAAACAAAGTTGCCCTTGGTTACACCGTGACGTCGGATTTTACATTCATTGGGTGTATGACCATGAAGGCCACAGTAGGAGCAGCTCGGCCGTTTTGAGTTATTAAAGTTTGAGACATAGCCGAGTTTCCTTACTGCTTTCTTCTTGGTCTGAGTGTAGCCGAGGCCAGTTTTGTTTGAGTAGTTCCTATGTTCGGCTAAAAGCCGATCAAACAAGCCATCACTCTTGATGACAGTTGCACTTTTAAATTTTAAGTCAGAAATTTCCTTTTCATATTTAGTGCAGCAGTCAAGATTTTCATTTTTCAATTGAGTGATAGTGTTTTCTAATGACTCGTTTCTGCTTTTCAGAATTTCAATTGAATTTTCCAAATCAAGAACTTGCTCTTTGTATTTTGAAAGACTAAGTTTCAACTTAATGAAATTTTTAGCAAGCTTCTTGAATTCGGTTTGCATTTCAAGATAAGCAGAATACAATTCATCAGAGTCATTAAATTCAGATTCAGAGTCAGAATCAGATGTAGAGGTTACCTCAGTGTTTTTATGTTCGGACATTGTTCGGCTGGCTGAGGTTTCCTCGTTGTGTTTGCCCATTAAGCATTTGAAATTTGATCTTTGATTAATTGTGCCAAAAGTCGAGCTTGATGAGTCTTCTTGATCGGTATATCTGGGACTCGAACAAGCTTCCTCATCTTCACACTCCGAGCAAGAGTCATATACAGGGAGATCTTGTTCATCTATTCTGAGTGATGAGCTCGATACTTCCTTTTCACGGTTCGAGCACCATTCTTGCTCGGGGCTCGTTTGGCTCGGGCTTCTGAACACAGTTTCCCTTCCAATTAAGCACAGAATTGCTTTTTCTTCTTCATCGCCTGAGCTGGAGCTTGAGCTGGTATTGTTGTTGGGTGCATCCCATACTATGTAAGCTCTCTTCTTCTTGTGGTCTTTGTTCTTCTTTATTTCTTCACCACTTTGCTTTTGTAATCTTGGACAGTAAGTTCTAATGTGACCTGTTTCACCACATTCATGGCATCTAACTCGCTCTTTTGAACTTGGGCCTTTGTGGTGAGTGCTTCTGGTATCTCTTGCTCTGTTTGTGAAGTTCTTTTTGCCTTTAAAACATTTGCTGAACTTCCTGACCATGAGACCAAAGTCTTCCTCATCCATGTCCGAGCTGGACTCATCTTCAGAGGATTCTTTGGTTGCCTTTATAGCAGCTTTGAGGGAAATTCCCTTCTTCTTCTTATCAGATTCTTCATGCATGGTCAGTCTGCCGAGCTCCATCTCATGCTCTAGCAGCTTGCCGAACAAAGTGGCTATACTCATTGTGTCCAAGTCTTTAGCTTCCATGATGGCAGTGACCTTCGGCTGCCATTCTCTGCTAAGACATCTAAGCACTTTGTTAGTTATCTCGGCATTTTGAAAAGTTTTGCCGAGAGCATTAAGATGGTTTATGATATGAGTAAACCGTTTCTGCAAATCATTTATATTTTCATTTGGCAGCATTAGGAATAACTCATATTCATGCATCAGAGTATTTAATCTTGCTCGTCTGACCTCACTTGTCCCTTCATGAGTAAGTTGTAGAATGTCCCACATTTCTTTAGCAGATTTGCAACTTGACACTCGAAAGAATTCATCGTAGGACAAAGCTGAGGTGATGATGTTTTTGGCTTTTAAATCGAAAGATACTTTTCTTTTGTCATCATCATCCCAACTTTCCCACGGGATTTCTACAACTTCATCATTAATTTTTCTTTTAGGGACAAATGGCCCATTTTCAATAGATTTCCAAATTTCCATATCTATGGCTTCAATGAAAATTTTCATTCGAGCTTTCCAATAAGCATAACCCTCACCATTGAATAGTGGTGGACTGTTTATGGAAGAGCCTTCACCTCCGAAGGGATTGTTAGTAGCCATTCGGTTTCCTCAAGGATCTTTTCGAAAAAGTTTTTACACTCGATCTTTCGACCGAGCTCTGATACCACTTGTTGGAAACCAACAAGAGGCCTAACAATCGAGTAGAGGGGGGTGAATAGGAGATTGAAGCTAATATGGAAATTTTTCGATTTATTGAAAATTAACCTGATGTTGTTCGGTTTTAAAAGATAACGCGAGCTTCTTTCCGAGCAGACAAGGTTAAATGATTAACCAATCAGATAAACAAAATGGTTAATCAGTTAACCGAGCTGCTTCAAGGTAGAGCTGGTTTTTGACTTAAGTTCGGAGAACAACACTCAAAGGGCCGAGCTAAGAAAAATAACAGTTCAAACTTAGATAAATGAAAATTAGCGGAATTAACGTTATGCTCGGCAGCAACAGATAATCAGTAAAGAAAGAACACCAGAGATTTAACCTGGTTCACTCTCACCCTGAGAGCTAGTCCAGTTCCCTCTGAAAACCTTTCAGAGAGATTTCACTAAAAATCGATTTTATGGGTTACAAAGGATTTACAAGAGACTACCCCTCTAGACCTATTCAGTCAAACGAGTGTACCAAACTCGTGACAAACTACCCACAACAAATCGACGACCAAAGAACCTCTTTGGAACCTTTGAAAATCGAAGCTTTCTCGATCAGAGACCAGCTTCTCACAACAGCAAATACAACGAAGAAGATGATGAAAGTGTATGGCTCCAATTCGAAACACTCTTCAAATATGATGAAAGATTGAATAACAAGAGTGAGTCAATTCTAGAAGGATTTCACAGAGAAGAACTGATTCCAACTTAGAGTTAAGATTTGAAAGTTTTAACTCTCTAAGTTCGTATGAAAATCGAATGCTCTTCTTCTCTGTGAGTTTTTGATTTTTGCTCTGTTTTTTAAGTAAAAATGAAAGTTTGAGTTCTGAGAAAAATGGTTGTAAAGCTCTCAAAAAATAATATCTTGTTAACGTTGATGACCCCCTCTTTTATAGTCTCCTCTTTTCTGCAGAGAAAGAGAGAAAGAGAGCTGCACGGAGATGGGGTTTCCAACGGTAACATTTAGACAGCAGAGCAGTGATGGTGACAGTTCACCAACCTTTGATTTAAACTCATTTTGAATTTCAAACTTGTCAGAGCATAGGAGCTAAACCTAGGACTTCTACCCAGACTCAACGGTAATAAAAAGTACGGAACAGTTGAGCAGAGTCCGAAGGTTGAAGACGATGCATTGTTGAAGACGATGAACAGAAATTGTCGAGCTTTTGGCTTTGGTCGAGCTTGGTGTTTCTGAGCTTGTTCTGAGTGTCGGCAAATAGTCAAGTTTAGAACGATCAACCCGAGCTTATTTACTCTATCAGATGCTGTGGCTGTTTCGAGCTTAATCCGAGCAAATACCGAGCAAATCATCATCCGAGCTTACTGCCTTGAAATGAAGAACCGAGCTTGCAAACTTGGATGAACTTTGGCCTTGGTCACGGGCCGAGTCAAATCCGAGCTTTGAGCAACACAAGTTGACTTGATGCAGGTAGCGAAGAACCCTAGTTTTCCGAGCTTCTGCCGAGCCTCTGCCTTTGGCAGAACGCATACGCAAAACAAAGATTCCGAGCCTCTACAGAGCTTGTACCTTTAGCTGAACGCTTGCGCTGATAAGTCTGACTTGTCTGACGCTAAGCACAAACGAGTCTGTTTATTTGACATCATCAAAAGCTCTTTGATTCTGCATTGTGAGTCTACACCTGATTCAGTATCTGATGCAAGTATGGATGAACATTGGGCTATGGATATGCAAGAGGAATTAAATCAGTTCATCAAAAATGATGTTTGGGATTTAGTTCCTCGGCCCGATGATCATACCATAATCGACACTAAATGGATTTTTCGAAATAAAATGGATGAATCAGGGTTAATTATAAGAAACAAGGCAAGGCTGGTTGCTTAAGGCTACAACCAAGAGGAAGGTATCGATTACGATGAGACCTTTGCTTCGGTTGCCCGACTTGAAGCAATTCGGATTTTGCTCGCTTTTGTATCCATGATGAATTTTACTCTGTATCAAATGGATGTCAAAAGTGCATTTTTGAATGGATTCATAAATGAAGAAGTGTATGTGAAACAACCTCCTGGATTTGAAAGCCATGAATTTCCAAATCATGTTTACAAACTTAAAAAGGCACTTTACAGATTGAAACAAGCTCCTCGTGCTTGGTATGATCGGTTAAGTTCCTTTCTTTTAGAACAAGGCTTTGAAAGAGGGAAAGTTGATACTACACTGTAACATCCCAAACTTAATTTATAGTGTAATCTATGCTGTGATGGTCCTAGGGTAGAAGAATTGAGGGCATAAGTTAGAAACTTAGCCAATTGAGCATGCAACCTTAGGTTTAAAACATAGGAATTTAGGAAATTAGAATAACAAGATTGGTAGCTTAAAACATAAATTCCACCGTTGGATGTGAAGTAGTATAGGTGAGGAAGCTTGCTTTAAAATTTGAAGAAGATCCAACGGGTAACGAAGAAGTTATGGCCTCTCAAAGTTTGGGTACTGCAAAACTGAACAGCTTAATCGATTAAACTGCAGCTTAATCGATTAAACTGCAGCTTAATCGATTAAGGTCAGAAAATGGGAAATGGCTTAATCGATTAATAATCGATTAAAAGCTGTAGATGCTGAAAAAAATAAAGGGCGTCCATCTCTTAGATTTTGCAAAGCTCGAACTCTCTCTCTTCTAGGGCACAAATTCACTCACTCTAATTGATCAATTCTCAAGAGAATCACTCCAAGTCCATCCTTGTAGCTCCAAGTAAGTGGTTGTTGCTTATGTTCTTCTTTTCCTTTCCCCTAGAATTCAAATTTCTCTCTCCCTCTTTCTCCCATGGCACTTCAATCATCAACCTAGGGAAGTCTTAATGGGGTCACGAATTTCCCTCAAGATTCTTGGGCAAAGCTTAATATTTTATCTCTTTATTTCATTAATTTTAGGTTCCTCCCTCTCCTTTGAGTTGTGGCCATTGCTCAAGTGTGCTCCAAGCACAAATTCTCTCTCTAACTCTAAGAACTTGAGGTAAGGAGGTTTGTGTTACCATATTCTAGGGGGTAGGTTGTGTTATGTATATAGTGGGTTACTAAGAGTTATGTGTTGGATTAGAGTAAAAACCCTAGGTATGGTTATTGCATAAAAATATTGGATGTGTTATTTTGTGTTTAAATGTGATAATTGCTATTTAAGTTGTGAGAATTGGTATTATGCTAAATTATATGGGAAATCTAGAATTGTTATAAAGGATAATGAATATTATGTGGGAATAAGAATAAATATTTCCTTGGAAAAATTAAAAGTATAAGCATATGCTAAATGTGTAAATGATTGTGTGGAAATCATGTTAATAATTGTGATTAGTTGTTGTGTAATTTTATTATGTATGTCTACCTGAGAAGTGAAATATATGCAATATTTGTGGCTACGTGAGTATGTGAGTTGTTGTAATGATTATGATATTTGATATTGGCATGAATGTCTCTTAGAAATTACCCTGTATTTTTGGGAATTTAAAAGTATGTTGAGATGATAAAATGGAACTAATGAGAATGAGTACAAAGAGATGGAATAAGCGAAATAAATTGTTAAAAGATTTAAAGGAAAAAGAGTGTGTGATCCAGATCTTGTAAGACGTTGTCCTTAGGAGACTGTACGCATAGATCGCGTAAGACGCACATTGTGCGCAGCTGTAAGACGTTGTCCTTAGGAGACTGTACGCAGTTATGGACACACACACACACACCATATATTAATAATGTTATAATTGGATTGTGCTACTCCAGATCTTGTAAGACGTTGTCCTTAGGAGACTGTACGCATAGATCGCGTAAGACACACATTGTGTGCAGCTGTAAGACGTTGTCCTTAGGAGACTGTACGCAATGATGGACGCACATTATGATTTTGGGAATCCAGGTCTTGTAAGACGTTGTCCTTAGGAGACTGTACGCATAGACCGCGTAAGATACACATTGTGTGCAGCTGTAAGACGTTGTCCTTAGGAGACTGTACGCAATGATGGATCCCCGTGATGAATTCTAAAAATGCTATGAAAGCTTCCAAGAGTATGAGAAAAGAGCATGTGAAATTAGTAAAGTTGAGAAAGATAACAAATTGTGTGAGTTATAATTGTATGAATTAGGGAAAGTAAATGAGATGGAGGACTATGTAACTTGTATATTATGGAAATGCATGGACTATGGGAATTAAAACAACAAGAGAACTACTTTAATGTGGAAAGAATATAATTGAACTGTTTGGGAATGCTCATTGGATTATATGCACTACATGACTAGATGTGTTTGGCTTGGTGGTTCAGTATAGCATAATAGAGACTGCTTCCCTATTTTATTGTGTAATACTCACCTCCTTACCATTTTTTAGGTACTGAGTTGGAGTATACACCAGGAACGGCCGAGCAGGATTACTCTCCCTCACAGGGAGAGTAGGGTTGGGTTTTAGATATATTTATTTTGGCCTAAGCCTCCGTATTCATTTGATGTATATGGGCTGTATATGCTTTTGAGAGAGGCTTAGGATTAGTTTCTTTTGTGCATGGTTTATGATTCCTTTTTGGGCATAGTTGCTGTTATGGTCTCTTGATTCACATATTTTGCATTTCTGCTGGTACACTGACATACTGATGCTGATGATTTACACTTGAGCCCATGAGGCAACTATGTGATGCATATATTTATATTTGAGCCTTGCTGGCTATTGTTGATATTATATACATGAGTTTATCAGGTTGAAGATTTAGAAAAGTCCGAAAAACAAACGAAACTCTGTCCGTTTGACGGTTGATTTTTATAATTTAAAAATGAATTTTTAAGTTCATATTTTTAATATAAGGGGAATTAAGGGTAATTAATTATAGGGTGTTACACTACACTGTTCATTCATAAATCGAAAAAGAACATATTATTACTGCAGTGGATGTTGATGATTGATTTGGGTCTAATATATGATGTTTTTGAGCTTAATTTGACTCCCTTTTGCTTTGGTTGTGGCTTGTTTCTTAAGTATTTTAGGTAGATTTAGTGTAGATATTAATTAATTTAGGAAATTTTATCCCTTGAACGTTTTGATCCGTTTTCGGTATGTTTCAGGTACTTTTTGAGCTTAATTGGAGAAAATAATATTGGAGCTGGAAAGAGCATAAGAAGACCTTGAAAATGGCACAAGAGCGGAGAGAAACGGAGTCGGAAAATGCACCACACGCCTAGGTGCATGAATCGCGCGCCCAGGCGCGCGTGCATCGTTAACCAGTACCAGTCAGATATGGCACGCCCAGGTGTGCAACACCATACGCTCAGGCGCGCGTGCTTCGTGGAGGCCCAATTGGGCTAGTTTCTGATCAGATTTTGAGGGATTTGCTTAGTTTTTAGGATTGAGAGGGAGATAACACACAAATTTGGGGAGATAATTGGCTTTGAGAAGAGGATTGGAGATCAACAACGGAGGAATCCAGTTGAAGATTGAAGATTAAAGGGGTAATTCAGATTGTCTATGATCATGAATTCTTCTTCTTCTACTCTTTGTTTTTCCTTAATTATGTGTAACTAAACCCTCTGTTTTGGGAACATGTGGATTTGTATGGAACCTATGTAGTTTTTGTTTAATGAATTGATGTTTTTCCATTAAGTATTGTGTTTGATTCAGTTTTTATTTTTTATCATGAATTTGATATCGTTTATGATTTGGTAATTCTAATTGAATAGGAGTATTGAATTAGGATTTAGACCTTGAATTAAACAATTCAGTTGCATAGGGATATGTTTATGTCTATGAATTGAATAACTATTTAACAATTTTGCTGGAACAATAATTGGTAGATTAGGATTTAAGGCTCTACTTAAGAAATTAAGATAGATTAAATTACTAAGACACAAGGTTGATTAAGGAATTATGTTGCCTTTACCTTAGCAAAATTGGTTCAATACTTAGGAAAATCATTAATTCGTTAGCAATTGCTTTTGGAACCTACAATGAAACATGTCCCCAAACTTTCCCCAAAACCTTCCACAACCACTTTTAATTTGTGTTTTTGTTTTTAATTATTTAATTCGGTATAAATTCTTAATTTAATTTATTCTCAATTTGAATTGCACTTAATAACTACATTTAGGTGAGAATTGTTTTAATTGATTTTAGTCCTCATTGGGAACGACAACCCACTTACACTTTATTAGTTGTACGATCTGGTGCACTTGCCAGAATCCCAACAATGATATAATATTCGGTGCTACTAATATGTCTTTATGCAAGAAGTTTTCAGATCTTATGAAGGGTGAGTTTGAGATGTCAATGATGGGTGAACTCACATTTTTCCTCGGACTGCAAGTGAAACAAGTCAAAGGAGGCATCTTTGTGCATCAAGGCAAGTACTGCAAGGAGCTCTTAAAGAGATTCGGGATGGAGAACTGCAAGAGTGCTGCAACCCCGATGAGCACCTCATGCTACCTTGACAAGGATGAGTCATGTAAGTCGGTAGATGTAAGTAAATATAGAAGTATGATAGGAAGTCTTCTATATTTAACTGCATCTCGGCCCGACATTATGTTCGGAGTCTGCATGTGTGCTCGGTTTCAAGCCAATCCAAAAGAATCTCATTTGTCAGCTGTTAAACGGATTTTTAAATACTTAAAAGGAACCGAGAACACTGGTTTGTGGTATCCTAAGGATGCCGACCTTAGTTTGATTGGGTATTCGGACTCAGATTTTGCGGGATGCAAGATTGATCGAAAAGCACTAGTGGAACTTGTCATCTTTTGGGAAGTTCTCTAGTGTCTTGGTTTTCTAAAAAGCAAGCTTGTGTTGCTCTTTCAACCGCAGAAGCCGAGTACATTACTGCCGGGAGTTGTTGTGCTCAAATCCTTTGGATGAAACAACAACTGTCCGACTTTGGCTTGCAATTGGATCACATTCCTATCAAATGTGACAATACAAGTGCAATCAATCTAACTAAGAATCCAATGTATCATTCACAAACAAAACACATGGAAATAAGACATCACTTTTTACGAGATCATGTTCAAAAAGGTGACTGTGTAATAGAATTTGTTAGCACTGATAAACAATAAGCCGATGTTTTTACAAAGCCCCTGCCGAGAGAAACCTTTTATCGTATTCGAACAGAGCTCGACATTCTGGACGGATCCATTATAAGCTAAGTGTTTTTCAGTATTTTAAATTCAGCCACCAAAATCGAAAATCTTCTTCCAATATGTCTGTTTGTGATCCTTTTATGTGTTCGAATTTTTGTTTAACTCCTGAAAAGCTTTTTCCTCGGCTATTTCTGTTTAAAATTCTTTTCTGGGGGAGAAGATATCTTGTGTAACATCCCTATTTTATGACAATAGATTTTATTGCAATTAGGAAATTTAAGAAAAATTTTCGCAAGGGCTCGTCTATAAATCGGACTTTCCCCAATACTTAAATATAAAAACCTGTCAGAAGCCAGCCATTTATAATTAAACATTCTTTCATTACTTATGCTCACTTGCATAAGTGGATATCAACATCATCATAAAATTGTCTGTTTTGCAAGTCCATAAAAACTTATAAGAGTTACATACACTCCAAAATAGGTTGTGATTTAAGAAACTACAACTTACATCAAAAGAATGGATGATTAGCCATCCTCACAACCTTTACATGTCATAAAAATATTTACATCAAAATAATAACCATAGAGTAAACATCAAAATAGGAACTACAGAGTGCAGCTAATCCCATGCATGATAATGCAACTACACTCCATCAGGGGAAGTGTAGTGATCCTCGCAATGCGTACCTAAAATATCAACATGTAAGGGGTGAGTAACTCGGATTTAGATTAGATAAAACATTAGAAAATAATAATAAGACTTAACTAGGCATAATCATATTATCAAGCACTTTCAAAAATAAATCTAGCATTGGCAGTAATCAATATAAAACAATACACACTCATAGTGTAATAATGCAGTATACGGACACATGATTATGCTATGCACGTCACACTATAAATGATTTAATTCGTGAATCCGATGTTACACAATTTACTCCATTTTATTTAACTTGAACAATTTAATCGGATTCAACGAATTAACCCATTTATGCAATCTTCTTTCCCACTTTCACTTTCACTTTAACACTTTACTTTAACAATTTACTTTAACACTTTACTTTTCCCTTTTTCATTAACAATTTCATATCCTCACATACACCCTCCACTCTGGGGAAAAACCGACCAGGAGTAAGCATTTCTCAACCTAACGCACTTCACCCCTCTAGGGTTTGTTATGCTAGCTACTTGCACAGTACTTCACCCCTTTAGGGTTTGTCATACAATTTGGATTGATTCGCCCAAATTGGTTTAGCAGAAATTGCCCTCGACTGGTCAAAACGAGCCAAAGTAATAGAATTATTATAGTTTGCATAGAACCAATCCGCAACACGGGGATCAAACCCATGTCCTGTGCCAGATCAAAGTTCCCCATAATAATTCTAATAATTTACTTTTGCCCTTATCAATCAAAAGACGTGTGTTTTTCCCGACTCCTAACGTCCCCTTTACACCATGCATGATTCAACAATCAAGTACTTTTCAATTGAGATTGAAGCCCTTCTTATTAAAAATCATTTTAGAGTGGCTCCACTCAGTTGGAAATTACTTGTCCCTAGGTTATGCATAACTAATAATACATTAAATCCATAATTAGCAAGCATCTCACAACATTTATAAATGCAACAATTATCAATTACACATGAATTAAAGCATTAAACTTAAACAGTTACATACATAGTCTAACAACACTTAGGGTTCTCTAGACTAAACTAATTTCTCTTGATCCTAATTACAACCAATCACTTAAACATACCTAACTAAGTGCCAATTATTAGTTCCTAACATTTCCCCTAAGCTAAACCCAAGCTAAACCCCCTTACCTCTTAGAGGGTAGAGGAGAACCTCCCAAATTCTAGAGAAAGCTCCAAACAAAGCTCCTAACTCCTTAATCCTTGCCCCTTAGCCTTTCTCCAAGCTCCTTGATGACTAGAAGACCTCAAATAAAGGATTGCACATAGTTGGGGTTTATGGGTGATTTGGGGAAAATGAGAAGAGATAGAAATTGAGAGATTAATGGGTAGAGAATTAGTAGAGGGATGATGGGTGATTGATTTGGGGTTTTAATTTCATAAAACTTGGAAGATCATAGGTAGAAATTGAAAGCCCTAGAGGAAAATAGAAGGAGAACTCGAATAGAGAAAGAGGAAGAACACTAAAACTGAATGTTGGCAACGCGTGTTTATGACTTAAACATAGAGGTTAATCGATTAACTCAGCCCTTAATCGATTAACCTAAAGCTTAATCGATTAGCGCCAGAAAGTGCCATAAAAATTAATCGATTAAGCCACTCCTTAATCAAGTAGTGGTTGAATGTGGCTTAAAATCTAATCGATTAAGGCTCTCATTAATCGATTAACCCATTGAATTTTGGCTTTCTTTCACACTTCTAAGACTCCTAAGCTATCACAACCCAATCTAACTTAGCTAAACACTAAGGCCTACACTCTAAACACAATCTAACCTATTCTTAACTCATACCATTCTATACTTAGCTAAAAACTCAATCTAAACACTTACTATCTATACGAATTAATACTTCTAAACGAAATCGAAAATCGAAGATGTTACAATTCTCCCCCGCTTACCGGAATTTCGTCCTCGAAATTCAAGCCGCCTCAACAAGGTGGGGATGAGAAACCCTGAACTTGTCCTCTAGCTCCCAAGTGGCTTCCTCAACATTGTTGCGATTCCAAATTACTTTAACCAATGGAATCTCTTTGCCACGAAGTTGTTTAATCCTTCTATCCTCAATCCTGACTGGCTGCAACTCAAAAGTCAGGTTTTCCCTTACTGGAATCTCTTCTTCTGTGATGACATGGGAACGATCAAACACATACTTGCGAAGTTGGGACACATGGAACACATCATGCAAATTGGACAATTAAGAAGGAAGAGCAATTCTATATGCCATGGATCCAACCCTTTACAACACTTGGTAAGGACCAATGAACTTGGAAGTGAGCTTCTTGGGTTTAAAAACTTTTCCTACTCTTGTGGTTGGAACCACCTTCAGAAACACATGCTCACCCACTTCAAATTCCAACGGTTTCCTTCGCTTGTCCGCATAACTCTTCTACCGATCCTGGGATGCCTTCATTCTTTCCTGAATCACCTTCACCTCCTCCGTTGTCTCCTGGACAACATCAGGACCAATCAACTGGCTTTCCCCTACCTGGAACCAACATAGGGGAGTCCGACATCTTCTTCCATACAAAGCTTCATAAGGAGCCATTCTGATGCTCGAATGATAAGAGTTATTATAAGTAAACTCCACCAAGGGCAATAGCTGCTCCCAACTCTTCTGATACTCCAAAGTGCATGTCCTTAGCAAATCTTCTAAGGATTAAATGGTCCGCTCAGTCTGTCCATCAGTTTGAGGGTGATAGGCAAAACTGAGTTTCAATTCTGTTCCTAGAGCTTGCTGAAGACTCTGCCAGAATCGTGAGAGAAACCTTGGATCATGATCTGAGATGATATCTGATGACACTCCATGCAACCTGATAATCTCCATGATGTACAACTGTGCCAGCTTCTCCATGGAATATTTCATGTTCATGGGAAGAAAGTGCGCAGATTTTGTCAATCTATCCACAATCACCCACACTGCATCATGTCCAGCTGTGGTCCTCGGCAAGCCTGAAACAAAGTCCATAGCTATGCTGTCCCACTTCCACACTGGAATCTCCAACGGATGCAACACTCCTCCAGGCTTCTGGTGTTCCACTTTGGACTTTTGACAGGTTAAACATCTAGCAACATAACCTGGTACATCCTTCTTGATACCGTGTAACACCCCAATTTGGACATAGAATTTTAGCAAAAATTTGCGCCATTTCTTTTAATATACAATAATTATTTTCCAACTTCTTAATCAAAAAAGATTTTCATTATCTTAGTTTAACTTTTGAAATAACTTAATTTGCAAAATATCCTTTCATGTTATTCTATTCCAAACTAAGACATTACAAAACACATTTCCAAAAACAACATTATTTTTCTCTAATGGTTTCCTTGAAAAACACTTAGTTATATTAAAATTTGCAGTAATACCATAGATACAAAAATGATACTGAATAGACATTTCATTAAAATGGTCATTACCCAAAAAGGCATAATATTGATTACAATGAAGATTTAAAACAAAGGGTCTATGCCAATGCTAAGAGTACATTAGTCTTATCAGAGCAGACTCTATCTACCTAATCTTATGACAAACATAAAACTACTCCCAACAGCAGGTGCCTCCACTTGTCCTTCTTCTTGAACTTCCTCCTCATCAGGTTCCCATATCTCAAAGTCTTCCTGAAGATTCTCAAGCTCCCAAATAGTTTCATCTTCATCCAATTCCTTATTCAATATCTCCATGTCCTGATCTTCTTCTAACACGTACTCTTGAAACTTCTCTTAAATTTATTCTTCCGGAATATCTGCAAGTCCTTCCCATGACCATCCAGTCTGCTTAACCTCCCAATTCCCAAAATCTTCCACAAACACTACTCCACTATTCGAACTATCTATCCGACATATAACGGGATCTGCCATCTGTGGACATTATCCCCAATGTCAATAGAGAAGGGGAAAACAAAGAGAGTAAGCGATCTGAATGATATAATCGTCGACGACATGGGCTTACTCTAAGGGTCACACTAGGATACAACATGCATAAACAACATAGATACATAGATTACATCATGCTTCATCATAACAGCATATTCATCTCACAACATTACTTATTTTATCATTCTCATAATAGATTCAAAGGTTTCATTAAAATCTTTGGTAAGATTTCTAGATTCTCTTATCTATGACCATAGCATAGCTGTCAATGATTTAGGGAGGGAAATCATTGAAGCGAAGGGTAATTCAGCATACACGTTACATATCCTCCTCAATATCCAACCACAACCTAGTTCGGAAAGCAGATGGGACGCACAGGAATCCTAACCACACAGGCATCGATAATCAAAGGGTACGTACCAAGCTGAAGCCACACATCTGGCCAGCAAAACAAAATACAATATCATTTATAATTTCACAATTTCACAAAAGTAGTGACTTCTAGCCTTGATTCAGATTCCCTCTCACCATCTCCGATTTGTTCAAGGGGGTGACAGCACTTTCTCTAGTTGATCGTGTAGTCCTGCTACGACCATGTCCAACAGCAGGAAGACACGTCATTGTAGTCTTGTCCTACCTAGAGAAGCACTCGAGGCTTCTTGACGTTCACCGTCCTTGCCTTCCCCTATCACAATCACCACTCGAAGATACACCGGTCTCCAAGCATATGGTATCTTTCCTCTCCACTACTTCTCTCTCAGCGCGGAGTTAGAAAGGATTAAAGCTTTTGAGTCTTTTAAGTCTTTTATTAACCTAGTTTGGTCGACCCATTCTAAGCCTCGCTTCTAACGGGTCTCGACCTCTAAGGGTAATAGCAAACATACAGTGGATTCCACAAGACTCGAAACCACGACACAGTCATCCACGTGGCCATTCACTTAAAGGGGATATACAACAAAAGTTCTTGTGTCGCTTGCACCATCACTGTACACTAATACAATCCTTCCACAAAATTAATCATTCTCATATTTTCTTTTCATAGTTCATCAAAATATGCCAAGTCCTTTCCATAGGACAACCGTTCAAATACATCAATTAATTCTTTCATAGGATAAATCATGATTTCATAAACATATCCAAATACATTTGATACTTTATCACATGTTCTCTTATCATTTCCAAGATCATATTCAGCATCATAACTTTAAATTATACAACATGTCATATCAAAATAAAATCAAACAATCAGTATAAAGATACTGTCGCAACGTAGAACGACTAAGCACACCACAATCAATTGTCGTCTCGTATCTTGACGTGTAACTTTGGATTCCGACTTTTGAGATGGTCAAAATCATCCTAATGTTACCTTAGTGCCATTGTGTCATAAGATAGCTACTCTCTCACATGGATGTGAAGTTAGAGACCACTAATTCTGATTACCCGTCTTTGCTTCACTCGAACCTTAAACATTGCTAATACAATTCAAAGGATCAATCAATTATACATTCACAAAACGATAACTTAAACCAATTGAATCCTTTTTCAAAATACATAGAAAAATCGAAGATAATAAAATAATATTGGTAACTTAAAACCTCTTTGAAAACCAAAAACAGATTACTGCATTAGTAAAATCATTTTTTTTTCTTTTAGCTTTTAAAATCATGAAAACCTTTTCCAAAAATAATATATATTTTGGAACTTTAATCACTTAAAAACTCATCTCTAACTATCTTATAACAACTACCATTTGCAGATAAATTATACAGCTAGAGTTAAAATCATTTTAAAAATCATTTTCAAATACCACCATAACCCAAAATGTAACATCTCGAACTTTAAATTCCGATAATAATTGGAATAATAATAATATTAGAAGGGTATAATTATGCTAAGGGAGGACTTAAGGTGATGGATTGGGATTTCTTTGAGTGCCATAAGGCTTTAAGAAGTGTGGGCATCAGATAGGAAATTTAAAGAAGGCTAAACGAGTGTTAAAATCGACGTTTCCAGCGCTCTAAGCACCCAATATTAGGAAATTCAAAATAAAATATTTATAACTCAAAACATAAATTCCACCGTTGGATATGAAGTAGGGTATATGGGGAAGCTTGCTTTAAAATTTGGGGAAGATCCAACGGGTAACGAAGAAGTTATGGCGTATCAAAGTATTGAATAATGCATGTTTCAGCAGGTTAATCGATTAACCTAGTGATTAATCGATTAGTACCTGAAGGTGGTGCAAAAATTAATCGATTAATCCACTAGTTAATCGATTAAGGCCAGAAGGGATGTTAAAAATTAATCGATTAAGGGCTGATAGCTGATTTTGCCATTTTACAAGGGTTAATCGATTAACCATTGGGTTAATCGATTAACGCGTGTCAGACTTGAGAAAAATAAAAGGTGTTGAACACCCTCTCTCCACCATTTTTTCCCCTCTCTCTCACGGCTCTCCCCCTCTCTCCTCCACCACGTCCGGTTTCCACCACCACGAACCACCATGAGCCACCACCACTATACACCATCGCCACCCTAGTCCTTTCCTCCTTCCCCTCCATACGTTTCTCTCTCTTTTCTCTCTCTTCTCTCTCTCTGTCCGGCCTCCATCGCCGCCGCCTTGCACCACCACTCACCGCCATCATAAACCCAGCACCATAGCCACAACTCCTCCCTCATTTCCTTCCTCTCTCATCCGCGAGCTCTCTCTCTCTCTTCACGGATCTCACCGGCGCCGTTATTGTAACACCCTATATAATAATTACCCTTAAACCCGAAAATTAGGATTTAAAATTTCTTTTAAGACGAATATGATAATTGCCAAAAAAATATTTCCTTTCATTAATACAAAACATCAGAGTTATAAAGCGGAAGACTTAATACATCATCAAGTAAGAGTGAAACAACATAGTTACACCGAGTTCAATATTCAAAATGCAAAAAAGTGTTTTAGCTCCGCCAACTGGCCGAGACCCATCTAGGCTATCCGACTCTAATGACTTACTCTCCCTGTGAGGGAGAGTGAACCTGCTCGGCCGGGGACTGCGTCTGCTCGGGCTCAGTACCTGAAAAATGGTAAGGAGGTGAGCATTACACATAACTTAAGTATGCAGTTTCTAACATGACATGCCGAACTACCAAGCCAAACACAAGTAGTCAATTAGCATATAAATAACCATATACCACATGCATACATCATCGTTTAGCTCGGTTCACATGCATACAATCTCATTTAGCTCGGCTCACATCATACAATCTCATTTAGCTCGGCTCACATGATTATCCAGTTTACCCATTACCTATTAGTTATACCTCGCTTCATCCGATTAATCCCTTTTATACCCTTTCCTCAATTCTTACACTCAGCTTCTCGGCCACTACTCTCTTACCTCGGTAAACCATCTCTATCTCGGATTCATTACTCATTATTCCACTTTTACATAGCTTATAATCTTTTACTCTTCTCGGATGCATACACCCAGTGCATGTCTTACACTATTTAGGGTCGGATATCGGAGTGTCCATAACTGCGAGCACCCAGTACCCGTCTTACAGCTGCACATACCCAGTATGCGTCTGACGCGATCAATGCACGCACCCAGTACGCGTCTTCTATGACCAGGAGCACTACCGCCGATCATTTTATGGGGTAAGGAGTGTCCATAATTGCGAGCACCCAGTACTCGTCTTACAACGGCGCATCTCGGCGTCATACGCGATCAATGCACGCACCCAGTACGCGTCTGCTATGACCAGGAACACATCCCACCAATTCTGTGCTCGGAACCTTGTGTGAATCATAACTGCGAGTACCGAGTATCCGTCTTACAGCTGCACATACCCAGTATGCGTCTGACGCGATCAATGCACGCACCCAGTACGCGTCTGGTATGACCCGATCACACAACCATTTCTCTTTAATTCCTCTTACCTTTTTAACAATTTCTTTTAGCTCGGCCTCTCTCGGCTCACCCCTTTAACCATTCCCCTTTTCCATTAACCTTTCTCGTTACCTGACTTATTACTCTATCTCTCCTACTTTCCATATTTACCATTTCCTCATACCCATTCTCAACCTCTCTTAGCTCGGCCACAGATATAAAGAACAAATATGAAAGCTCATAAACACTTATACAGTTATACCACAACAACAATATAAATAAAGCATTTAACCAGTCCATTATGTAAATATAAGCATATAACCGAAAATAATGTTCCCTCTTCACCTAAAATTCATGTTTCTAGTTTATTCATTGGTTCCCATTACCCTTTTCACCTTTCCTCTCTAATATTAGCCTATGTTCATTCCCTAATCTAACACCCACTCTTAGTACCCTTTATGAACATACTAGAAACCCAAACTCAAGTAGAGGTAACACTCACTCCTTACCTCAAACCGTGTGAGTTAAGAGTTGAGAGTTTGAGAATGGCTTTCTTTGATGCTTGACCTTGTGAGCTTCACACCTCTTGGATCCTTTCCTCTTTGCTGCCACCACCACACCACAACGGCCCAGGGAGGCGTCCGAAACGGGAAGAAGAAGGGAAGGAAGGAGGGCCTCCAACCGGTGAACCTTGGTGGAAGAGAGGGATGTTCGTGAGTGAGAAGAGAGAAAGAAAATATGTTGGGGGTTTGTGTGTTGCTGGAACTTCAAAGAAGAAAATGAGAGAGAGACGAAGGAGAAAAAGAATGAGAAGTATATAGTGTTGTGTGTTAAGTATTTGGATTTTCTTTTATTCATTTAGGGGAAACATTTGTGTGGTTCTCATTGGAGGCTTCTTTGAGAAGCTAGAATATGTGGACCGGATTCATTGGCTTCTAAAGGAAGCCATGAATAGGGACTTGATAGGGACATAAAGCAATGATAGTGACATAAAGTGAATGATAGTACATCGTACGGATGGTGCGAAACCCAATGGGCCAACAGCTCAACATGAGCTGTCACGGAGGAGCTAGGATACGTCGGCTCGGTATAGAGGAACAACAGTAGTCCGAGCTTCCTTCTCGGATAATAACGTGAGGTGCGCTGAGGTCGGCTAATCCGAACTTGACAACAGGTTTCGCGTTTGACCCCATTTAGCTCGGCCGGGATCGGTCCGAAGTCCAATACTTACATACTAGGTCGGCCTATGCTTCTTATCACCCTACGACCCTTGTACAACCTCTACGACTTAATCCTATTCCTAAATAAATCATTATATACTATATATATATATATACATCTAGAGTTATTATATTTAATATTAATTTTCAGGATGTTACATTCCTCTCCCACTTACAGGAATTTCGTCCTCGAAATTTAGTCGGCATTGAACAGTTGCGGATATGACTGCTTCATCTTTTCCTTAAGTTCCCAAGTAGCTTCCTCCACATCATTCTGATTCCAGACGACCTTGACCAAAGAGATTTCCTTCCCTCTGAGCCGTCTGACTTGTTTGTCCTCAACTCGGACTGGAAGAACTTCGAAAGTCAGGTTGTCTTTTAGCGGCAGCTCGTCCACTGCTATCACATGTGAGGGGTCATGAATGTACCTCCTAAGTTGCGAGACATGGAACACATCATGGAGTTTAGATAGGTGCGGAGGTAGAGCAATTCTGTAAGCTACTGGTCCGACCTTCTCCGATATCTGGTACGGTCCGACAAACCTAGGGGTCAACTTCTTTGATTTGATAGCTCGGCCGATACCCATTACAGGGGATACCCGAAGGAATACATGATCTCCCTCAATGAAGTTCAAGGGTTTCCTTCTCTTGTCGGCATAGCTCTTCTGTCGATCTTGTGCTGCTTTCATCTTTCCTTGTATCATTCGGATCTTCTCGGTTGTCTCATGCACAATGTCGGGACCAATCAACAAGTTTTCTCCTATCTGGAACCAGCATAACGGCGTCCGACATTTCCGACCATACAATGCTTCGAAAGGAGCCATTCCGATACTTGAATGGAAACTGTTGTTGTAGGTAAATTCGACCAAGGGCAGAAGTGCTTCCCAACTTTCCGACTGTTCGAGCACACATGTCCTCAGCAAGTCCTCAAGAGTCTGAATGGTGCGCTCGGATTGTCCATCGATCTGAGGATGATAAGTTGTGCTAAACCTCAACTTTGTACCCATGGCTTGCTGTAAACTCTGCCAAAATCGGGATAAGAAGCGAGGATCACGGTCCGACACTATGCTGCTCGGAACACCGTGAAGTCTGACAATGTCCTTTATGTACAATTGCGTCAATTTCTCAAGGCTGTACTTCATGCTGATCGGCAGGAAATGGGCACACTTTGTGTGTCGGTCCACCACAACCCAAATGGCTTCCTGCCCTGACCTTGTTCTCGGTAGACCCGACACAAAATCCATCGAAATGCTGTCCCACTTCCATTGCGGAATCTCCAACGATTTGAGTAATCCTCCTGGTTTCTGATGCTCGATCTTGGCTTTCTGGCATGTCAAACACCGAGACACATAATCTGCCACATCGGTCTTCAACTTCGGCCACCAAAATAATCTCTTCAGATTCTGGTACATCTTTGTGGTTCCCGGATGAAGACTCATCTTCGTTTTATGAGTCTCTTCCATTAACTCTCTTCGGACCTCAAAGTCCATAGGAATGCAAACTCGGCCCCGGAATCGTACGAGACCATCGGGTCCTTTAGTGAAATCGGGTACATCCTTGTCTCCTGCTCTTTCCAGTAGTTTCTGGAGCTCTAGGTCGGCAGCCTGTCTTTACTTGATAAATCCTACAAAATCATTTGTTACTTGCAGCATTTCCAGCACCACACTATTGTCCTTCTTCTGTATTCCGAGGTTAAGATCGCTAAACTCTTGCATCAACTGCATCTCTCGGACCATCATGTTGCTCAAATGAAGACTCTTCCTGCTCAGTGCGTCGGCCACCACGTTGGCTTTTACGGGATGATAGTGTAAGTTGAAATCGTAATCTTTCAAAAATTCCACCCATCTGCGCTGCCTCATGTTCAGTTCCTTCTGGTCGAACAGATAGCCGAGACTCTTGTGGTCACTGAACACCTCGAATTTCGTGCCATACAAGTAGTGCCTCCAAATCTTCAGGGCAAACACCACGGCTACCAATTCAAGATCATGGGTGGGGTAATTCTTCTCGTGTTGCCGAAGTTGCCGAGAGGCATAAGCCACCACTTTTCCTTGTTGCATCAACACACAACCGAGACCATGCTTCGAGGCATCACAAAATACGTCAAAGGCTTTGGTCTGATCGGGCAAAATCAACACGGGCAAACTCGTAAACCTTTTCTTTAGCTCTTGAAAGCTCTGTTCGCACACTTCGGACCACGGGTAAGGTGCATCCTTTCGGGTTAACGAGGTCAACGGTAGAGCCAGTTTGGAAAATCCTTCAATGAATCTCCTGTAGTACCCTACGAGACCGAGGAAACTCCTGATCTCGGTTACTGAGTTAGGTCTCTCCCACTTGAGTACAGCTTCTACCTTGGAGGGATCAACTGCTACACCGTGTTCGGATATCACATGTCCGAGGAAATGAACCTCTTTGAGCCAAAAACTGCACTTAGAAAGCTTGGCGTAGAGTTCCTTGTCCTTCAAAACCTGCAACACCGTTCTCAAGTGCTGCTTATGTTCACTCGGACTCCGGGAGTAGATAAGGATATCGTCTATGAAGACTATCACAAACGAGTCTAGATAAGGTCGGAAGATCCTATTCATGTAGTCCATAAAGATGGCAGGGGCGTTGGTAAGTCCGAAGGGCATAACCACATACTCAAAATGCCCATATCTCGTCCTGAAAGCTGTCTTCGGAATATCTTCATCTCGGATACGGATCTGGTGGTATCCTGATCGGAGGTCAATCTTTGAGAACACCGACGCTTCCTTAAGTTGGTCTAACAAGTCGTCAATCCGAGGAAGGGGATATTTGTTCTTCACCGTTATCATGTTGAGCTTCCGATAATCAGTGCACATTCTGAGGCTACCATCTTTCTTTTTAACAAATAAAATCGGAGCTCCCCAAGGTGATACGCTCGGTCTGATTAGCTTTTTGGCCAAAAGTTCTTCCAGCTGATTCTTAAGCTCTTCTAGCTTGGGAGGTGCCATTCTGTACGGATCAATTGAAATCGGGCCAGTTGTAACACCCCAAAATTTTAATCCCCGATTAATGAAATGTTAATTATAAATTAATTATAATTAATTATTTCTATATTAATCCTTGATTAAATATGTGTTCATATAGTTAGTATATGTGTGTGAATTGATTTAATAAATATAATAATGCATAAAGTAAATGTTTTGCATATTAGTCCCTGGGTTAGGACCTAGAAGCAATTATAGGAAAGGTTTTGGAGGGAAAGTAAATAAAATAATTATTTTTCAAAAATTGGGCAAAATACTCGAGTATTTTCTGAATACTCGAGTATTATGGGTCAAACTGCACGAGTGAGTGCGTTTGGTGAGTCACCATGAACGATTTCCTCTTCCTGCCACGAAAACATCTTCTTGCCAACGCCATGGGTGGCGTGTCGACGTGCATGAGTTCTCTCTATTCCTATATAAGCTCATCAACATCTCTTAGTTGAGAATTTTGCTCAATCTTGCTATAGTTGTTGAAGTTAGGGATCCGAATTCATTCTCTTCGATTCTCATTCTCTGTATTCAAAACACAAACTATACACAAATACAAAGCTTACATCTTGAGCTTTGTAAAGAAAGTAAAATCGTGAGGATTGAGTGAGTGTAGTGGAAGATTCAAGGGCTGGAAGTTGGAGCTTGTGCTGTCAAAACTGTTTCTGGAGCTTACTTTGGTTTTGATTTCTGGTAAGCTCATGAATCCTTGAGTATCAAATTCGGTTTCCTTAGTTAGATTATGTTGCATAGAGTTTAGAAAATCTAATTTCCCCAATTTTATTCTCTGTTTCATACGTAAACCAATTCCACTTTGGTGTTGCACTCAAAATGCTCTGCATGTGGTGCTTGAAGTTGGTCTGAGAGTTGTAGAGCCTTTTTCTGGTCAATTCTTGGTTGGAAAACGTCTAAGAGGTAAGGGGAAGTAATTTCTTACACTAGATAGAGTTTAAATTTCATTAATTGTGTTAGAGAGCCACCAAGAGGCTCTAAGGGCTTAGTTTGAATAGGAACTTTGGTTTGGAGACCAATCCATGCTCTATGACTGTGATGAGCAAGTTCTAGATCATGCATGCAAGCTTAAATGAACATTATTTCATGAGTCTTGTGTTTATTTTGCAATTTGAAGTGTTGAATTGCTAAATTGTGTATTTTATGCATAAATGATTGATTCTCTGACAAATTTGTTATTTGATATGAAATGAGTATGGTAACATGTTCAATATATGGTATATGAACTATTGTGATCATTGGTTTGGGTTAAAAATGTTTAGAAATTGAAATGGTATGTAAAAACCAAGTTTCAGTCTGTTCTGTCTGAAAATACTCGAGTATATGGCTTAACACTCGAGTATTTCGTGGTGCACCAGTGTGAAAATTGGCGCACCAACTTGAGAGTCAGGCTTGGCACTCGAGTATTTCAGATGCAACAAGAGTAAAAATTGATGAACAACTCGAGTAATACATGAACTACTCGAGTATTCTGGGTAAAGAACTACTCGAGTATCTCATGAATTACTCGAGTATATTTATGAAGATCTGAAAACTTAAATCTCTAAAAAGACATGAACGACTCGAGTATAATTATGAACTACTCGAGTAAAATCTGGAAACTGATAAACTACTCGAGTATTATGGAAAACACTTGAGTATTTTTAGTCAGAAACTTAAAATACCATTTTCAATTCTAAGTCATTTTGTAACACATAAAGGACAATAAACCAAGTGATCCTGGACTTAAAGGAAATTGGTTGACGTTATGATGTTTTCATTTGAATAATGATACGTTGCTCGGGAGGCACGTAATGTATTAATAAAAGGACAAAACATCAATCAATTCCCCTTTAAGTAAAGTAATGCATTCATTCTGGAGTTTGGATGGTAGGACGTATATCATGTTTTTGGTAAACATGTGGAGGGCCTCTGGGAGTGCCAATACGCTTGCTTGATGACACGTCGTTGACGTGGTCGGCTTAGTGGATGCCGATATGGTTATACCGTTTGGATGACGGTCCGTTTGGATGACGGGATATGCTCGGGTGGCATGGATTCCAAGCTTGTCGTGTACATTCTAGGTGAATGTACGAATTGTTGTATACCTAGGAATACAACGCACTGTTGAGTGCTGGGTTGTCAGGGATGGACGTCAGAGAGTGACATAGAATGATGGAGATAGGCTTGAGAGCTAAATTCATGCATCATGCCAGTCATTCACATTAATTGTGATAAATGAAACAAGTGTGAGCATCCTACTTGCATTCAATACTTGCTAAGTGATAAATGTGATTGTTATTTATGATTGCATATTTACATATTCACATTGTACAATTTATTCTCTGTTGATTAGGTGTATATACATGCTTACCCCTATGCCCTTGTAGGTGATGTCTCGTTACATTGCTTGCATCGAGATCCGACCACTTCCTAGTGGCACATGGATCTATGAGGACCAACGCGCGGTGTTTGAGGGAGAGGTAGAGATTACCTTCTACCACCCGAACCCGTTGATTCGATTCCGTCCTCGTAGATTTAGGATTCCCATCATATACACTATGCATGTACCCCCGTTTTACACATACCATGGACCACCTCCCATGCGACCAGCTCGCTCTTATCACAGCTTTCATTTTCGACCTACCCGCTCTCACCCTTTTACCTCGAGAGTCGTCCGCGAGGAGACTCCCCCTTCTGATCCGAGGAGCCCAGTCAGGGTTTCACCATCACCTGACCCGGTACCCAGTGGTAGGGTACACTCTCCCTCGGATGAGATCGAGGACGATCCGGTGGAGGACGAGAGTGGGAGCGAGCCTGTCATGCATTCTACTGGGAGTGATCGGAGGGACGATGATCCCTAGGTATGTGCATAGAGTATATGATGAGGATCAGAGGATCCGATGTGTGGATGCTATGGAGGAGATCTTGCTGCTGCTGTGTTGATGATGATGCTACTACCTTACTACTTATGTTCCTTGGAGACTGCTGCTATCACTACTACTACATCTGATGCTACCAGATCTACGTGACCACCCTTAGAGTTATATTTTGGTTATGTATATATGTTGTAGATATACTTTTGGAGTACTCTAGGGTTTTGGTTGCACTGCTATGTAGATTTGTTTGTGGACTTGTATTTTGGATCTTGGAGACTTGATGTTGGGACTATGTACTTATAACTCCTTTCATATATATGTATATACCTATGGTTATATTAATATTAGTTGCATAGTCCTATAATTTCCGCTTACTCTGATTTAATCTATTTGAGAGTTCGGCTGTGAAAACTATTCGATGGTATCAGTTTTATCAAATAAAGCAAGGGTAGCTTTAGTTATTTTCTGTGATATAAACACGATTTCAAAAGACGAATGTTACCCAACTTTTGAAAAGGTTTTAGAAATCGCCGAATTCGATACAACTGTTTCGAAATGTTTTAGAGTTTATTCTCCAAGAATTCCAAGTGTCGATTTGTGCACCGCTTTTAAATGAAAAATTTTATTTCCATATTTTCTTAATACTCGCAAGTCCATATATCATCCAATATTATAGCTTAAGTACTATATTATATTTGGATAATCCAGAAGGGTGTCACACCAATTCCCGGAACCAAGTCTATACTAAACTCTACTTCTCTTCTCGGCGATAAGCCAGGCATTTTGTTCGGGAAAACCTCTGGGAATTCTCCGACTACAGGAATTCGGTCTAAGGTCGGTTCCTCTGTTGCCTCTAACTTTGCAACAGAAGGGCCACTAAAGATGACAATTTTCTCTCGGCAGTCGAGCAGGACATGGTGTTGGGACATCCAGTCCATGCCGAGGATAATGTCTAGTTTGGTTAGGGGCAAGCAAATCAAGTTGACCTTAAACTCTCGGCTTAACACTTGGATAGGACATTCTAGACACATTTGGGAGGTAATTACAGAAGAATTGGTTGGGGTAGAAATGGATAGTTTGTAAGGCATTTCTACTGGATATAGCTTTAGTTTGTTCATACATTCAAGGGAAATGAAAGAATGTGTGGCTCCACAATCAAATAACACGGCACATGGAATACTGTTTACTTGACAAGTACCTCGGATCAGCTCGTCGGCATCAGTCACTTCTTCACCATCCATAGTGTAAACTTTGCCTCTCTGCATTGGTCAGTTAACACCAGTCTGATGAGCCTTGGTCACATTGACCTCTTCTTTCACAATGTTCTCAGTACACCGAGCTGCAAAATGACCAGGCTTGCCACAGCGAAAACAGGATCCTCTTGCTCTGCTCGGATCCAGACTCCAGCATTCTCCCTTGTGCTGCTTTCCACAGTGCTGACATATCGGATAGGGACCAGGGACAACCACCATCTGACCACCACTCCTCGGAGCTGTTGACATTCTGGAGCTTGGATTCACATAGGGAGCAGATCTCTGAACAACTCCTTTTCCTCGGATTGGACCCACTGCTTTTTGTGCCGACCTGCTCCGCTTTCCGTCGGCTTTCCTCTTGAGCCCCTTCTCATAGGTGCTAGCCATGTTTACAAATTGCGAGAGATTGGCCATGTTCTGATATTCGAATGCGAGTCGGATATCATCACGGAGACCAGACTCAAATTTGATGCACTTGGTACGCTCATCAGCATCTCGGTAGCTTCCAGAATAACGGATCAAATCCTCGAACTGAGCGGCATACTCTCCGACACTCAAGTTCCTCTGCTCCAGCTTGAGAAACGCAAGTTCCTTCTCTCTCCTGACATCTTCGGGAAAATACTTTCCGAGAAATCGAGTTCGGAACAGATCCCAAGTAATGGCTTCATTAGCCACTTCCAGTCCACGGCTCTGCTGCTCCCACCAGTGCTCGGCTTCACTCGCCAGCACAAATTCAGCTAACCTCACCGTGTACTCATAGGGCGGTTGCAGAGATCAAAAAATCTTCTCAATGTCCTGGAGCCATCTCTGAGCTCCATCTGGATTATAACCCCCTTCAAACCGAGGTGGTTCGTTCTTCCGAAATCGGCTCATCCAGTCGATCTCGACCGGAGCCGGAGGTTGAGGCTGAAGGGCTGCAGTTGCAGCTGCTGCGGCTGCGGCGATGTTCTGACGAGGTTCTCAGCCTGATTCTGCTGAGCCTGCGCTTGGTTCTGCTGCAGTTGAACCAAAGTTTCCAGCACGGCAGCAATTTGGTCGTTATCGGCTCTTCTCCCAGCCATGCTGCTCGGTCATGGAGAGAAAGCCAATTAACCACCGAAAAAGTAAAGATATATATATATATATATACATCAATATATACTTCTGTAAGCTCTATTGTCTAACTTAGACTTCTAGACTTTACTTATTTGTCACTCTCTTGGTGAGTAACCACTGGAGTCCTTTGCAACTCCAATAGGCCGAGGAGAAACTGCTCTGATACCAAAAATGTAACACCCTATATAATAATTACCCTTAAACCTGAAAATTAGGATTTAAAATTTCTTTTAAGACGAATATGATAATTGCCAAAATAATATTTCCTTTCATTAATACAAAACATCAGAGTTATAAAGCGGAAGACTTAATATATCATCAAGTAAGAGTGAAACAACATAGTTACACCGAGTTCAATATTCAAAATGCAAAATAGTGTTTTAGCTCGGCCAACTGGCCGAGACCCATCTAGGCTATCCGACTCTAATGACTTACTATCCCTGTGAGGGAGAGTGAACCTGCTCGGCCGGGGACTGCGTTCGCTCGGGCTCAGTACCTGAAAAATGGTAAGGAGGTGAGCATTACATAGAACTTAAGTAAGCAGTTTCTAACATGACATACCGAACTACCAAGCCAAACACAAGTAGTCAATTAGCATATAAATAACCATATACCACATGCATACATCATCGTTTAGCTCGGTTCACATGCATACAATCTCATTTAGCTCGGCTCACATCATACAATCTCATTTAGCTCGGCTCACATGATTATCCAGTTTACCCATTACCTATTAGTTATACCTCGGTTCATCCGATTAATCCCTTTTATATCCTTTCCTCAATTCTTACACTCAGCTTCTCGGCCACTACTCTCTTACCTCGATAAACCATCTCTATCTCGGATTCATTACTCATTATTCCACTTTTACATAGCTTATAATCTTTTACTCTTCTCGGATGCATACACCCAGTGCATGTCTTACACCATTTAGGGTCGGATATCGGAGTGTCCATAACTGCGAGCACCCAGTACCCGTCTTACAGCTGCACATACCCAGTATGCGTCTGACGCGATCAATGCACGCACCCAGTACGCATCTTCTATGACCAGGAGCACTACCGCCGATCATTTTATGGGGTAAGGAGTGTCCATAATTGCGAGCACCTAGTACTCGTCTTACAGCGGCGCATCTCGACGTCTTACGCAATCAATGCACGCACCTAGTACGCGTCTTCTATGACCAGGAACACATCCCACCGATTCCGTGTTCGGAACCTTGTGTGAATCATAACTGCGAGTACCCGGTACCCGTCTTACAGCTGCACATACCCAGTATGCGTCTGACGCGATCAATGCACGCACCTGGTACGCGTCTGCTATGACCCGATCACACAACCATTTCTCTTTAATTCCTCTTACCTTTTTAACCATTTCTTTTAGCTCGGCCTCTCTCAGCTCACCACGTTATTCATCTCTTTAGCTCGGCCTCTCTCGGCTCACCCCTTTAACCATTCCCCTTTTCCATTAACCTTTCTCGTTACCTGACTTATTACTCTATCTCTCCTACTTTCCATATTTACCATTTCCTCATACCCATTCTCAACCTCTCTTAGCTCGGCCACAGATATAAAGAACAAATATCAAAGCTCATAAACACTTATACCACAACAACAATATAAATAAAGCATTTAACCAGTCCATCATGTAAATATAAGCATATAACCGAAAATAATGTTCCCTCTTCACCTAAAATTCATGTTTCTAGTTTATTCATTGGTTCCCATTACCCTTTTCAACTTTCCTCTCTAATATTAGCCTATGTTCATTCCCTAATCTAACACCCACTCTTAGTACCCTTTATGAACATACTAGAAACCCAAACTCAAGTAGAGGTAACACTCACTCCTTACCTCAAACCGTGTGAGTTAAGAGTTGAGAGTTTGAGAATGGCTTTCTTTGATACTTGACCTTGTGAGCTTCACACCTCTTGGATCCTTTCCTCTTTGTTGCCACCACCACACCACAACGGCCCAGGGAGGCGTCCGAAACAGGAAGAAGAAGGGAAGGAAGGAGGGCCTCCAACCGGTGAACCTTGGTGGAAGAGAAGGATGTTCGTGAGTGAGAAGAGAGAAAGAAAATATGTTGGGGGTTTGTGTGTTGCTGGAACTTCAAAGAAGAAAATGAGAGAGAGATGAAGGAGCAAAAGAATGAGAAGTATAGTGTTGTTTGTTGTGTATTTGGATTTTCTTTTATTCATTTAGGGGAAACATTTGTGTGGTTCTCATTGGAGGCTTCTTTGAGAAGCTAGAATATGTGGACAGGATTCATTGGCTTCTAAAGAAAGCCATGAATAGGGACTTGATAGGGACATAAAGCAATGATAGTGACATAAAGTGAATGATAGTACATCGTACGGATGGTGCGAAACCCAATGGGCCAACAGCTCAACATGAGCTGTCACGGAGGAGCTAGGATACGTCGGCTCGGTATAGAGGAACAGCAGTAGTCCGAGCTTCCTTCTCGAATAATAACGTGAGGTGCGCTGAGGTCGGCTAATCCGAACTTGACAATAGGTTTCGCGTTTGACCCCATTTAGCTCGGCCGGGATCGGTCCGAAGTCCAATACTTACATACTAGGTCGGCCTATGCTTCCTATCACCCTACGACCCTTGTACAACCTCTACAACTTAATCCTATTCCTAAATAAATCATTATATACTATATATATATATACATCTAGAGTTATTATATTTAATATTAATTTTCAGGATGTTACACTTACCGACCCGTGATCGTGTCGGGCTTGTGTTGGGTGCCCCGAAGCTCGAAGCTCTTGCCTTGGTCTAGCCCGTAGTCGTTCTCGTCACCGACGTTGATCGCCGCTCCCTCCCCGGAGTTGAGGTTATCCCTTTACTTTCGTCAACCGAGGTAAGAAGGGTTGTGTTACCTCTACTTGAGAAGTAAATTATAGGATGCTATAGTGGTGACTAAGATTAGGGTAACATGTTAATGAACCTTAGGGTAATCCCCGCTGACATAAATGGAGTATTTAGAATTATTAATGGAAATCACCCCCTTAGGGAATAGAATAAGTACGTGTAGAACAGGGTCCGGATCGGATGAGCGTATTTAGGATATTAATTGGCTAATATTGAACGGAAATGTAGAAAAGTATACACTATAACACAAGGGAGAAGTTAAGGAAAAACCAACTAAATTTGGGAGTAAAAGAATAAAGGGTAAACGTAGTAGACATGAAGAGTAGAACTAATAAACTAAAAGATAATAAGTAAAATGGTAAGTGAAGATTTAAATGGGATAAAAGAGGGGTTAGAATGTGGAATAATGAATACGTGCGGAGCCGAATAGGGAAATAGGAATAAAATAATGAATTAGATGTAATGGAAAATAGGAGACCGGTAAAAGAGATTAGTAAAAAGATAATAAAACGAAGAGAGAGTACGTTATTAGGGAAGTTAAATAAAAGGTTGTAATAAGTTATGGAAACTGAGTTAAGATAATATGGTAGTTAATTTAGAATGGTAAAATAAAATAGTGATAATAAGTTAAGTAATTGTGTGAGACAGAGGAAATGAAGAAAATAACCAAGAACTAGTAATTAGAATTAGAATATAAGGTACGTGGCCAGGACGAGTAGAGTTAGTCCGGTATGAAAATAATTACTAACGAAAAGTACTTAAGTATAAGATGGCAAGAAAATGATAATAAGTCGCTAAAAAAAGGATTGAGTACAATAAATAAATAATAGAGATTAAGGATGAGTTAAGAAATGAAAAGAATTAAAGAGAATTAAGGAACTAAAAGTAAAGAGAAAAAGACTAAGAAGAGTTAATAAAGAGAAAGAGAATTAAAGATAAACGGCGCAGGTTGGTTGTGATGACCCTGTGGCCTAATAATAATAAATAGTAAATGGCGCAGGTTGGTTGTGATGACCCTGTGGTCTAATAATAATTAAAGATAAATGGCACAGGTTGGTTGTGACGACCCTGTGGCCTAATAAAAATAAATGGCAAATGGCACAAGTTGGTTGTGATGACCCTGTGGCCTAATAATAATAAATGGTAAATGGCGCAGGTTGGTTGTGATGACCTGTGGCCTAATAATAATTAAAGATAAATGGCACAGGTTGGTTGTGATGACCCTTTGGCCAAATAAAAATAAATGGGAAATGGAACAGGTTGGTTTTGATGACCCTGTGGCCTAATAAAGATAAATGGTAAACGACGCAGGTTGGTTGTGATGACCCTGTGGCCAAAAGATAAAGTAAAAGAAAAGAAAAAGAAAAGAAAAAGGAAGAGAAGAAGAAAAAGAAAAGAAAAGAGAATGTAGAATTAATCAGAAAACTAAGAAACGAAATAAATAAATAAATGAATGAGGTAAATTGAATAGAGAATTAAGAATTGGAAGATATGATTAGCAGGCCAAAAAGTATATTGAAATGCTAGAACCGTTAGAGAATTAAAAATTAAAAGAATGTGAGAATAAGAGAAGATCTAAGGGAAAATATATTTATATGGATATTTATGAGTAACTGATATCAATAATAGGATAAGCTTAGTTTATTGCTATGTTTCTTGTAGAATTTATCTTTTTAAGTTCTGTGTAATGCTACCCTTCTTGCTATATTTTTATAGGTGCGGAAGCGGAACTTACACTGTTGCGGGCCGAACTGGAAACTCTCCACCACGTGGAGTGTGTTGTCATACCATGAGCGGATTTTATTTTTAAGTATATTAAAAACTGTGATTTTTGTAATTTAATATGCGTAGTAATTGTATGCCCTGAATTTGTACTATTGGGCTTTAGGTTTGATCTGGCTTTTATGCTAGTGTGTTTTATGTTTTTATAAAACTCAAATTTAACGAATATAAGTGAGGGTGTTACACAAAACATTTTCAAAACGATTTGAAAACTTATTTTAAACACGCCATAAACTTAACATGTAACTAAATATATAATACTTGGTCACTCGTATTTTTATTTGCATAAAAATCATAACCAAAAACTTATATAACAACTACCATGCCATCACTAACATAAACAAACTAAACTACATTACTCTAACTTGATGCAACATTTTTAAGAAATTGGGACAACAACTAATATCCATTAAAATCATTTTTATCACATAAACAAGTAACCTAACACATAAACAAATATCCCTAATCAGAACTCATGCATTTTTTCAAGTCAAAAATAATTATTTGAACTAATGCAACTTCATAGATTTTCTGGACAGCATGCAATACAAGTACAAAAAGTCACTTTTTCCTACCTACAATACACAAGTCCAATAATATTTAAAATCCACATAACAATGCAAAGATCAATCCTGGACAGCAAACTAAAACAGAGTTGCATCTATTCAAATTTACCCAAAAATGTCTCTTTTCTATTTATTACAAAAGATACATACACCAGGGTCTAAAAATAAAATCAATCTAGATAAAATAATATTGTTACTTTATAAAAACACATACTTCCAAGCTACACTTTATAATATACACATATATAAAATCTGTGACGCTCTATTTTGTATCTTGAAAATAATTAATATTTCCAAAAGATTGAAATACTTGCTATCAAAATTAGGACTAGAAAATTTTTTCTTTTTAAATTAATACTTGCTCGATTATAAACCCTTTTTAACATGAACTATTAATTGAATCCGGCTTAGTAATATCTTAATTTCAAAAAGGCTCTCGAGAGAACATTTCCTTAATCATAGAAAACGTTATTTGTGATTCTTATTAAAACATATCATTTGTCTCTCGAGTTGGATTTGAATACATAAAACATAAACTTATTGCCGAATCCTTTTGAAATAGAAATCAGAGTTCGCGGAAGTAAAAATAATACTTATGGGGCACTGCTGAGGTAAATAAGGCATCATATATATATGTATGTCATAACATAAAAACCCCATCAGTATAGTTAGTAGCAAGTAGTAAAAAGTCGAGATAGCAAGTTTGGTGAAACATATACAGACCAGCTGCATAAAATAAAACCTCACTCTAAGACCTCTCAAATATATACAATATATGACAAAATCCAAAAGTAGAAGTCCCAGAGCAGGTCATCCGTGTCCTTAGCAGCTCCTCAGATCCTCCACAGCTCTATCCCTAGGATCTAGGATCCAAAACATCTACGCTATGCAAGCTCTTATGAACCAGCGGGTCCACCTCTAGCAGAAACAGTCGGCTCAACATGCACCTCCTCCTCGCTCTCATCCTCCACAGGGTCCTCCTCGACCTCGCCTGACTGGGTAGAGACCCCACCACTGGGTCTAGGATCTGCAGAAGCAGTCCTCTCGAAATCAGTCGGACCAGGAGAAGGAGTCTCCTCAGTGACAACCCTATGGGAAGAAGGATGAGAACGAGTGGCAGCTCTAAAACGAAAACTATGAAAACGACGCATAGGTCGAGCCGGGGGTGGTCCTCTATATGTATAAAAGGGTGGAACGTGCATAGTATAGACTAATGAGATCCTAAATCGACGAGGTCGCACTCGCACCAGAGGGTTAGGGTGGTAGAGAGTGACCTCAACCTCCCCCTCAAAAGTGGCACGGTTCTCCTCATACGTCCATATGCCACTAGGGATAGGGCGTATCTGGATGCAAGCTAGGTATCTGGCCATCACCTAAATAGGGTACAGGGAGTAAGTATACACATATACATAATTGATAAAGACTAAAATTACAAACACAAGTATATCATGGACAGATCATAATGCAAGTACATATGAGCACACCAATTTTTCAACATTATATCTCTTATAATGCAAGTGGCATGATGTATGATTTTCTATCCACAACTGAGGCCTCTAAAAGTCCATTTTGGACGTCCATCCAATACACCCTTGTGTTCCCGGAACACCGACATTCGTTCCCAGAACGTAATGCCGAACCATACTTGGATAATAAGCATCACTCCCGGAGTGTGCACCACGTTCCCAGAACGCATACGGAACCAGAACGCATAACAACCAGGTCCCGGACACTGGCCACATATCTATAATGTGTCATCAAGTAGGTTATAATTTGGTACTCCCGGAGTACCCTCCTCATATTCCCAGAATATGATAAACGTTCCTACCAACCAAACTTCCATTCTATATGGATGCACAATTATCAGGGTTGGTTTTATCTTTACATTAATTAATGTGATTTAGAAATATTCCAATTTCTCCTTTTGAATGATTTATTTAGAAATAATAATTTCTTATTATTAATTTATATGAATTTCCAAGTTTATGTTTTGTATTTAATTAGCCTGAAATATAAAAATAAGTTGAAATATTTTTATATGGCAAATAAATGCAAAATATAAGAATATTGCATTTTAGTCCCTGGATAAGGACCTAAATGTAATATTGAAAAATTTCTTGGAGGGAAAGATTTAAAAATATTAATTTTTAAATTTTGTACTGATCTAACCGGTTAGTAATGCCCTGTAACCGGTTAGACGATGAACCCAGAAACTGGGTTAGTGGATTTTGATGAGTAATCACTTGATTAATTCGATTAATCGCCACGAATACAGCCTAAATCCAGTGGAAAACATGCGTCAACGTGCATGCTCCTCCAATTGATCTATATAAGCCAAGATTGTGGAGGAATTGGGGTTGATTTCTGAGTGTTGGGAGGGAGATTGCTCTGTTAGGGTTTCCATTTCGTTTGGGGAAATTCTTGCTCTTTTCTGAGTGTTGAGAGACGAATGATACACATTCACAAAGCTTGCATCGAGGGCTTTGTGTTGATATAAAGTTTGTGAGCTGAGAGTCATTGTGTGAAGAGAAATCGCTCCTGGAAGTTGAAGTTGGAGTAGCTGGATTCTGAGTTTTCTGATTCAGGAAACTTGGTTTGAGACTAGATTTTGGTAAGTATAGTCCACAATTTAGTCTCAAATCACTTTCATTCCTTAATGCATGTTACCTATATTGAATCCTAATCATTTTCCCCAATTTTTTTGGCCAATTGCTATGTCAAATTTTCTGGTCTTTGGACCCTGTTGATGGAAATCATGGCTGAGAGCAGAACCTAGGATTTGTGAGGAATCTGTGGATTTTTCTTCAAGTTCAGTGTTAATCTTCATCAAACTCTATCTTAAGGTATGGGAGAAGTCTACCTTATACTAGATTTAGACTAAAAATCAAGTGAATTAGGATTTGAGTTAGCAAAACTCAAAAAGGGCATTATGTGTGTGAAGCACAAAGGCTTGGAGGCCAAATTTCAGCTCATTGTTGTTTTGAGCAATCTTATATTGATGCATGCAAGTGATTTAATTGTGGAAATCAGAAGCTAAATGTATAATATGTGATTTGAGGTATTGAATTGTGTTTGTATGGGTTTTTATGCAATTTGATGCACTAAATCAAATGCATGCAAGTTATATATGTTTTTGTGCTTAAACATATTTAATTAAGGTATATGAACTCTGTTAAAGGTTGAAATTTGGTTAGATTTGAGTAGTGAAGAGAATGGTTTGTTAAAACTCGTGTTTTAGTGGCTGACTGCATAATCTAACCGGTTACTCGATATTCGTAACCGGTTAGACACTGTAAAAATGCAAAAGAAAATAAGTTTAAAAAATCAGTATTGTGGTCTTATAAATCCTACTCAAATCTAGGCCTCAATTTCATGGAAAACAATCTGAAAAACAAGTTGATTTCACTGTTATAGTTCAGATTGTAATCAAAGAGTTAATACCTTAGTGTAATGAGATAATTTCAAGAGGAAATTAGGCTCATTGGAGAATGAAATGTGATTTAGACCTTTGAATGATAAAAACAGTGGTTTTTGAGGCATAAAACAATGTTAAACTTGTTTATGGATTGGGTAGAGAATTCAAGAAAAAGGGTTTTTCTGAATTACAATGGTAAACAGTTCAGGTCTGTAATTCTAACCGGTTAGCCTGAAACTGTAACCGGTTAGTACCTGAATCTGAAAAATAAAAAGTTAAGTGTTTGAATACCATTGGTTATGTTTTTCCCAATCTAAGCTTAAGAACATGTTTTTTTTTGGAGATAATTCAAAGAAGAATATTGTGCCAAAGGTTATGCCTCAAATAAATCATTCAAAAGGGAAATTGGAATATTTCTAAATCACATTAATTAATGTAAAGATAAAAACCAACCCTGATAATTGTGCATCCATATAGAATGGAAGTTTGGTTGGTAGGAACGTTTATCATATTCTGGGAATATGAGGAGGGTACTCCGGGACTACCAAATTGTAACCTACTTGATGACACATTCTGGGAATGTGGCCAGTGTCCGAGACCTGGTTTTTATGCGTTCTGGGAACGTGGTGCACACTCCGGGAGTGATGCTTATTATCCAAGTATGGTTTGGCATTACGTTCTGGGAACGAATGTCAGTGTTCCGGGAACACAAGGGTGTATTGCATGGAAGTCCAAGATGGACTTTAGAGGCCTCCGTTGTGGATAGAAAAGCATACATCATGCCACTTGCATTATAAGAGATATAATGTTGAAAATTGGTGTGTTCATATGTACTTGCATTATTATCTGTCCATGATATACTTGTGTTTTTAACTTTAGTCTTTATCAATTATGTATATGTGTATACTTACTCCCTGTGCCCTGTTTAGGTGATGGCCAGATACCTAGCTTGCATCGAGATACGCCCTATCCCTAGTGGTATATGGACGTATGAGGAGCACCGTGCCACTTTTGAGGGGGAGGTGGAGATCACTCTCTACCACCCTAACCCTCTGGTGCGAGTGCGACCTCGTCGATTTAGGATCCCTTTAGTCTATACTATGCATGTTCCACCCTTTTATACATATAGAGGACCACCCCCGGCTCGACCTGTGCGTCGTTTTCATAGTTTTCGTTTTAGAGCTGCCACTCATTCTCATCCTTCCTCCCATAGAGTTGTCACTGAGGAGACTCCTTCTCCTGGTCCGACTGATTTCGAGAGGACTGCTTCTGCAGATCCTAGACCCAGTGGTAGGGTTTCCACACAGTCGGGTGAGGTCGAGGAGGACCCTGTAGAAGATGAGAGCGAAGAGGAGGTGCATGTAGAGCCGACTGTTTCTGCTAGAGGTGGACCCGTTGGTTCATAGGAGCCTGCATAGCGTGGATGTTTTGGATCCTAGATCCTAGGGATAGAGCTGTGGAGGATATGAGGAGCTGCTGAGGACACGGATGACCTGCTCTGGGACTTCTATTTTGGGATTATGTGATATATTGTATATATTTTGAGAGGTCTTAGAGTGAGGTTTTATTTTATGCAGCTGGGTTGTATATGTTTTTATAAACTCTTGCTATCTCGACTTATGCTACTTGCTACTGATGATACTTATGGGGTTTATGTTATGATATACATATATATGATATGTTTTACTTACCTCAGCAGTGCCCCACAAGTATTACTTTTTACTTCTGCATACTCTGATTTTGACTCAAAAAGGGTTCGGCGACAAGTTTATATTTTATATATTTGATTAAACTCGAGAGACAAACAATATATTTCAATAAGGATTACGAAGGTGTTTTATTACGTTTAAGAAAATATTATCTCGAGAGTCTTTTTGTAATTAAGATATTATTAAGCCGAATTCAATTATTGGTTCAGATTTAAAGTGTTTATAATCGGGCATGTACAAATTAAAAAGGAAAAATTTTCTAGTCCTAATTTTTTATAGCAAGTATTTCAATCATTTGGAAATATTAGTTATTTTCAAGATGTACAACGAGAGCGTCACACCTGTGGTGGTATCAGAGCCTTGGTCCTGTCCCTCATGGCCCCTATGATGCAGCTAAGTATGGTATTCAATGTAAATTGAATATGTTTTGAGTAAGTTAGTAACATTTATGTTTCAAAGACCTTTTTAGTGACCCAAAGCCCATAGTGCAGGTCTTTCTATGACAACCAGAAATAGAAATATTACGAACGAAATGTTAGAACGAATCACGACCGTGCTGGAAGGCATGCAGCAGCAGCAGCGACAGCAGCCATCTCAAGGGCAAGCTGGTAACCCATCTGTTGGCAACATGGCGAGTCAGGATGCTAAGACTCTGTCGGAGTTCAGGAAATGCAATCCACCAAGGTTTGAAGGCGGATACAAACCTGATGAGGCGAACAAGTGGTTGTATGAGATCAACAAGATTTTCCGAACTCTAGAGTGTTTTGATGAACAGAAGGTAACCTATGCAGTTTACATGCTTCATGGGGAAGCTGAAAACTGGTGGGATCACACTGTCCAATTGCTGAATTTTGAAAGGAGAGAAATCAACTGGGGAGTATTTATGGAGAAATTTCTTAATAAATATTTTCCAGTAGATTGAAGGAGAAAGAAGGAAGTGGAATTCATGCAATTGAAGCAGAGGGATATGAGTGTAGGAGAATATGCTGCCAGATTTGAGGAACTGATGAAATATTCTCCCTACTACTTGAATAACCCTGATGAAAGGAGTAAGTGTGTTAAGTTTAAAGGTGGACTGAGACCGGAGTTGAAGTCTATCTTCAGTTACCAAAGGATTCAGAGTTTCCCTGCACTTGTGGATATGTGCAGAATGTATGAGGATGACAAGAAGGCTGAGTTGATTGGAAGTCAAGGGAAAGGGGATGGACAGAACTATGGACCACAGAGGAAGAAGAGGTTTGATCATCGGAATAATGGTCCATATTCTCAGAAGAACAAGGGCAAGGGCAAAGCTGTGATGGATAACAAGAACAAGTCTCGCGATAATGCTCCTTATTGCGAGAAGTGTAGGCGTTATCATCATGGTCAGTTCTGCTGGTCCACAGGAGGATGTTTCAAATGTGGGAAGCAAGGTCACTTTGCTCGTGAGTGCAAAGAATCTGCAAAGGATGATGCAAAGGGATCTGCTGGCAAGAATGTGGTGCAAGGAAGAGTGTTTACCCTGAGTGGTAATGAAGCAACCCAAACCCCGAATCTCGTGCAAGGTAACTTTCTGCTTAATAATCAACCTTGCAAAATCATGTTTGATTCTGGAGCTACACATTCTTTTGTTTCTCCTGAATGTGTAAATAGGCTGAATCTTGTTGTTTCCGATTCACCTTGTTATCTTAGTATAGATACCCCTACTGGAATACCGATTTTTACCGCTAAAGTCTGTTTAGGGTGTAATGTGGAAATTTTGGGTCGTCTTTCCAAAGTAGATTTGGTTTGTCTCCCTATGTTACAATTGGATGTGATCTTGGGTATGGATTGGTTGATGAAGAACCAAGTGATCATCAATTGTGAGGAAAATACAATTCAATATAGAACCCTTGAACCCAAGGGTTATATGTGTTTGTTCTTTGCTACTGGGGAAGAAGAGTCGATGCCGATAGAGGAGATTCCGGTGGTGAGAGAATTTTCGAAAGTATTTCCTGTGGAGATACCAGGATTACCTCCAAAGCGAGAGATAGAGTTTGGAATTGATTTAGTCCCTGGAGCTGGTCCCATCTCTATTGCTCCTTATAGAATGGCACCACCAGAGACGACAGAAATGAAGAAGCAGATAGAGGAATTGCTGCAGAAACAGATGATCAGGCCAAGCGTTTCGCCTTGGGGAGCTCCATTACTGTTTGAAAAGAAGAAGGATGGGAGTATGAGAATGTCTGTGGATTACAGACAGTTGAATAAGGTCACCATTAAGAATAAGTACCCTTTTCCAAGGATTGATGACCTTATGGATCAAGTTAGGGGAGCTGTAGTATTTTCCAAGATTGATCTGAGATCAGGTTATCATCTGATCAGGATAAAGGAAGAGGATATACCCAAGACAGCATTTCGATCTCGATACGGTCATTATGAGTATGTTGTGATGCCGTTCGGATTGACTAATGCACCTGCTATTTTCATGGATTATATGAACCGGATCTTTAGACCCTACCTGGATTTATTCGTGGTAGTGTTTATTGACGATATTCTGGTCTATTCTAAGAATCCGGAAGAGCATGAAGAACATCTCGGGATTGTGTTAAAAGTCCTGAAGGAGAAGCAATTATATGCCAAACTTACGAAATGTGAGTGTTGGTTGAATGAAGTGAAGTTTTTGGGGCATGTAATCTCTAAGGAATGAATCGCGGTGGATCCAGCAAAAGTAAGTTCAGTGCTGAGCTGGGAACAGCCTAAGACTGTGACTGAGGTGAGAAGTTTCTTAGGGCTGGCTGGATACTATCGTTGGTTCATAGAAGGATTTTCCAAGATTGCATTGCCTTTGACCAAGTTGACTCGGAAAGATCAACCGTTCGTGTGGGACGATCGGTGTGAAGTTAGTTTCCGTGAGTTGAAGGAAAGGTTAACATCGACTCCTGTGTTAATCTTACCTGATCCTCACAAAAGTTTTGAAGTGTACTGTGATGCATCTAAGCAAGGACTGGGTTGTGTATTGATGCAAGAAGGAAGAGTAGTGGCTTATGCATCGCCACAATTGAAGAATCATGAGGTGAATTACCCGACACACGATTTGGAATTGGCTGCGATCGTGTTTGCCTTAAAGATATGGAGACATCATCTCTATGGCACTACGTTCCAAGTATTTAGTGACCATAAGAGTTTGGAATATCTGTTCGATCAGAAAGAATTGAACATGAGGCAAAGAAGATGGATGGAGTTTTTGAAAGATTATGACTTTAAACTCCACTATCATCCGGGTAAAGCAAATGTGGTTGCAGATGCTTTGAGTCAGAAAACAATCCACATAAGTGCGATGATGGTTAAGGAAGCAGCATTGATTGAAGAATTCAGAGACTTAAGCTTGTTGACGCAAGTAGATCCATCAAGCATCAGGTTAGGGATGTTGCAGATCACAAATGAGTTCTTGGAAAGAATTCGGGAGTTGCAACAAGCGGATGGAGAATTGATGGAAAATATGAGATTAGGTTCAAAAGGGAAGGAACCTGATTTCAAGATTGGGTTGGATGGAATCCTTCGTTTTAGGACAAGGATTTGTATACCAAGAGATCAGGAGGTTAGAAGATTGATTCTTGATGAAGCACACAAGAGTCGGATGAGTATGCATCCTGGATCAACCAAAATGTATCAGGACTTGAAGAAGATGTTTTGGTGGTCTGGATTGATAAAGGATGTTGCAGAATATGTGGCGACATGTTTGATTTGCCAAAAAGCTAAGGTAGAACATCAGAAACCAGGGGGACAGTTACAACCTTTGAGTATTCCCCAGTGGAAGTGGGATAGCATCTCAATGGATTTTGTGTCTGGTTTGCCAAGGACAGAAGCAAATTATGACGCAATCTGGGTGATTGTGGATAGGTTGACCAAGTCGGCGCATTTTGTTCCGATCAATATGCGTTATTCTTTGAATAAGCTTACCCAGATCTATATTAAAGAGGTAGTTCGTCTTCACGGAGTACCTTCGAGTATTGTGTCGGATCGAGATCCCAGATTTTCTTCGCAATTTTGGCAAAGTTTACATGATGCTATGGGAACGAGATTGAAATTGAGTTCTGCGTATCATCCACAGACTGATGGCCAGACGGAGAGAATGATTCAGTCTTTGGAAGATGTGTTGCGGGCTTTTGCACTTGAAGAACAAGGAAGTTGGGATCAAGTCCTACCTCTTGCAGAATTCACATACAACAATAGCTATCATGCAAGTATTGGGATGGCACCGTTTGAGGCGTTGTATGGAAGGAAATGTCAAACCCCGCTATGTTGGTTCCAAGTGGGGGAGAATTTAATGGTTGGACCGGAAATGATTCAGCAGACATCTAAGAAGATTAGGATGGTTCAAGAAAAGATGAAAGCGGCTCAGAGTCGGCAGAAGAGTTACGCTGATAGGAGGAGAAAACCATTAGAGTTTTCGGAAGGCGATCATGTGTTTCTTCGGATAGTTCCGATGAAAGGAATCAGTAGAGCCTTGAGAACTCGAAAGCTTTCGCCTAAGTGTATAGGTCCATATCAAATCCTTAAGAGAGTTGGTCCTGTTGCTTATCAACTAGCTTTACCACCCTCTCTATCCAATTTTCACAACGTCTTTCACGTTTCGCAACTGAAGAAGTATGTGCATGATCCATCAGTTATTTTAAAACTCCAACCTGATGACCTAACTTTGAAGGAAAACCTTACCTTTGAGACCAGACCGGTTCAGATAGAAGATCGTGAAGTTAAGCAGCTCAGGGAAAAGGAGATACCTTTAGTAAAATTCATATGGGAAAATGCTGACGTGTCTGAAGCTACGTGGGAATTAGAGGAAAAGATGCGTCAAGAGTATCCGGAGTTGTTTATGTAAGCTAGAATTTCGGGGACGAAATTCCTTTTAAGTGGGGGAGTAGTGTAACACCCCTAATTTTCGTCTCCCGGATAATAAGGAAATTAATAATAAAAGTTTTATTATTAATTTATATGAATTTCCAAGTTTATGTTTTGTATTTAATTAGCCTGAAATATAAAAATAAGTTGAAATATTTTTATATGGCAAATAAATGCAAAATATAAGAATATTGCATTTTAGTCCCAGGATTAGGACCTAAATGTAATATTGAAAAAGTTCTTGGAGGGAAAGATTTAAAAATATTAATTTTTAAATTTTGTACTGATCTAACCGGTTAGTAATGCCCTGTAATCGGTTAGACGATGAACCGAGAAACTGGGTTAGTGGATTTTGATGAGTAATCACTTGATTAATTCGATTAATCGCCACGAATACAGCCTAAATCCAGTGGAAAACACGCGTCAACGTGCATGCTCCTCCAATTTATCTATATAAGCCATGATTGTGGAGGAATTGGGGTTGATTTCTGAGTGTTGGGAGGGAGATTGCTCTGTTAGGGTTTCCATTTTGTTTGGGGAAATTCTTGCTCTTTTCTGAGTGTTGAGAGACGAATGATACACATTCACAAAGCTTGCATCGAGGGCTTTGTTTTGATATAAAGTTTGTGAGCTGAGAGTCATTGTGTGAAGAGAAATCGCTCCTGGAAGTTGAAGTTGGAGTAGCTGGATTCTGAGTTTTCTGATTCAGGAAGCTTGGTTTGAGACTAGATTTTGGTAAGTACAGTCCACAATTTAGTCTCAAATCACTTTCATTCCTTAGTGCATGTTACCTATATTGAATCCTAATCGTTTTCCCCAATTTTTTTGGCCAATTGCTATGTCAAATTTTCTGGTCTTTGGACCCTGTTGATGGAAATCATGGCTGAGAGCAGAACCTAGGATTTGTGAGGAATCTGTGGATTTTTCTTCAAGTTCAGTGTTAATCTTCATCAAACTCTATCTTAAGGTATGGGAGAAGTCTACCTTATACTAGATTTAGACTAAAAATCAAGTGAATTAGGATTTGAGTTAGCAAAACTCAAAAAGGGCATTATGTGTGTGAAGCACAAAGGCTTGGAGGCCAAATTTCAGCTCATTGTTGTTTTGAGCAATCTTATATTGATGCATGCAAGTGATTTAATTGTGGAAATCAGAAGCTAAATGTATAATATGTGATTTGAGGTATTGAATTGTGTTTGTATGGGTTTTTATGCAATTTGATGCACTAAATCAAATGCATGCAAGTTATATATGTTTCTGTGCTTAAACATATTTAATTAAGGTATATGAACTCTGTTAAAGGTTGAAATTTGGTTAGATTTGAGTAGTGAAGAGAATGGTTTGTTAAAACTCATGTTTTAGTGGCTGACTGCATAATCTAACCGGTTACTCGATATTCGTAACCAGTTAGACACTGTAAAAATGCAAAAGAAAATAAGTTTACAAAATCAGTATTGTGGTCTTATAAATCCTACTCAAATCTAGGCCTCAATTTCATGGAAAACAATCTGAAAAACAAGTTGATTTCACTGTTATAGTTCAGATTGTAATCAAAGAGTTAATACCTTAGTGTAATGAGATAATTTCAAGAGGAAATTAGGCTCATTGGAGAATGAAATGTGATTTAGACCTTTGAATGATAAAAACAGTGGTTTTTGAGGCATAAAACAATGTTAAACTTGTTTATGGATTGGGTAGAGAATTCAAGAAAAAGGGTTTTTCTGAATTACAATGGTAAACAGTTCAGGTCTGTAATTCTAACCGGTTAGCCTGAAACTGTAACCGGTTAGTACCTGAATCTGAAAAATAAAAAGTTAAGTGTTTGAATACCATTGGTTATGTTTTTCCCAATCTAAGCTTAAGAACATGATTTTTTTTAGAGATAATTCAAAGAAGAATTTTGTGCCAAAGGTTATGCCTCAAATAAATCATTCAAAAGGGAAATTGGAATATTTCTAAATCACATTAATTAATGTAAAGATAAAAACCAACCCTGATAATTGTGCATCCATATAGAATGGAAGTTTGGTTGGTAGGAACGTTTATCATATTCTGGGAATATGAGGAGGATACTCCGGGACTACCAAATTGTAACCTACTTGATGACACATTCTGGGAATGTGGCCAGTGTCCGGGACCTGGTTTTTATGCGTTCTGGGAACGTATGCGTTCTGGGAACGTGGTGCACACTCCGGGAGTGATGCTTATTATCCAAGTATGGTTTGGCATTACGTTCTGGGAACGAATGTCAGTGTTCCGGGAACACAAGGGTGTATTGGATGGACGTCCAAGATGGACTTTAGAGGCCTCAGTTGTGGAGAGAAAAGCATACGTCATGCCACTTGCATTATAAGAGATATAATGTTGAAAATTGGTGTGTTCATATGTACTTGCATTATTATCTGTCCATGATATACTTGTGTTTGTAACTTTAGTCTTTATCAATTATGTATATGTGTATACTTACTCCCTATGCCCTGTTTAGGTGATGGCCAGATACCTAGCTTGCATCGAGATACGCCCTATCCCTAGTGGTATATGGACGTATGAGGAGCACCGTGCCACTTTTGAGGGGGAGGTGGAGATCACTCTCTACCACCCTAACCCTCTGGTGCGAGTGCGACCTCATCGATTTAGGATCCCTTTAGTCTATACTATGCATGTTCCACCCTTTTATACATATAGAGGACCACCCCCGGCTCGACCTGTGCGTCGTTTTCATAGTTTTCGTTTTAGAGCTGCCACTCATTCTCATCCTTCCTCCCATAGAGTTGTCACTGAGGAGACTCCTTCTCCTGGTCCGACTGATTTCGAGAGGACTGCTTCTGCAGATCCTAGACCCAGTGGTAGGGTTTCCACACAGTCGGGTGAGGTCGAGGAGGACCCTGTAGAAGATGAGAGCGAAGAGGAGGTGCATGTCGAGCCGACTGTTTCTGCTAGAGGTGGACCCGCTGGTTCATAGGAGCCTGCATAGCGTGGATGTTTTGGATCCTAGATCCTAGGGATAGAGCTGTGGAGGATATGAGGAGCTGCTGAGGACACGGATGACCTGCTCTGGGACTTTTATTTTGGGATTATGTGATATATTGTATATATTTTGAGAGGTCTTAGAGTGAGGTTTTATTTTATGCAGCTGGGTTGTATATATTTTTATAAACTCTTGCTATCTCGACTTATGCTACTTGCAACTGATGATACTTATGGGGTTTATGTTATGATATACATATATATGATATGTTTTACTTACCTCAACAATGCCCCACAAGTATTACTTTTTACTTCCGCATACTCTGATTTTGACTCAAAAAGAGTTCGGCGACAAGTTTATATTTTATATATTTGATTAAACTCGAGAGACAAACAATATATTTCAATAAGGATTACGAAGGTGTTTTATTACGTTTAAGAAAATATTATGTCGAGAGTCTTTTTGTAATTAAGATATTATTAAGCCGAATTCAATTGTTGGTTCAGATTTACAGTGTTTATAATCGGGCAAGTACAAATTAAAAAGGAAAAAATTTCTAGTCCTAATTTTTGATAGCAAGTATTTCAATCATTTGGAAATATTAGTTATTTTCAAGATGTACAATGAGAGCGTCACATCTTCCACTTAATTGGACTGCGCAAGCATGAGCGCACTGGCATTTGGTATTGGAAAGAGGATCTTCAGGCCTTAGAAGGTGGTAATCCTTCTCCTAGTAACGAAGACAGGGAAGAAGAGGAACAAGCGTTTCAGGAAGCTGAAGAAGGTCAAAATGTAGATGAATTTATGGATTTCCAGCCTGAAGCACAGCCGTCTCAGCCTCATGTGTCTCCTTCTCATGTCTCTCCATCATTTGATTTTAGAGCTATGCATGACTTGTAACACCCCGCAAGTTCCTCATATTAAATTAAAACACTAAAGAAATTTATTTCGAGAAAAGAGTTTTGAAAGAGTGTTTTCCTAAATGATTTTCCTTAAATTCATGTTTTCAAGATGATGAGTGATTTTAAAAGAAATGATTTTCTAAGGTAATGCTCAAAGCTTAGGGAACTGAGTTTGAAATCTATATGTTTAATATTTTTCCTAAAATGTTTGTAATCTTTATATAAGTCACCTTGTAATGAATAAGAATTATTTCATGGACATGTGTATGTTATATGTATAATACGTGTATGTGTATGATGCATGAATGCATGTATTTATATGTGTCTCGCGAGTATGTATATGATGTATATGTGTAAAGTGTGTGCATTAATCCATGAATGTATGCTATGTGTTGATGAAAATAAAATCATATGTGCATGTGTGTGTGTGATTCGGCCATGATAAGAAAAGAAGGACCAAGTAGGAGCCAATTTCTTAAGCATTAAGAAAATGAAAATTTTAAAATAGAAAATAGGGAGAGATTAGGAGTGGTGACTCATGTTAGCTAGGGAGGACTTTTCTCCACCCTTGTCCCCCACGAATGACCCCTCCCATGCAACATTATTGTTAGACCAATTTACCCTTAATCCTACACCTTGAACCAAGGTTAAGATAGGAAATTCCATGCCCTTATTCTAGCCTATGTATAAGCTGTGTGGATGAGTGGGTGTGTGTTTAGTTCATTTCCTTCTTCATTTCTATTCTTTCATAACACACACCAACACACCTAGTTTCAAGAGCACTCTCAAGCTCTTGAAACCCATAGAGAGAAGGAGAGAATCCGTGAGAAGGAGAAGAGAGAAAGAAAGTGAGAAACTCAAAAGCCTTAACCCCAAACCCCTTGATTTCTTCCTTCCACACACATCTTTCTTCAAAAATCAAAGAGAAAACCCATCAACACTAGAAGAAGAGAAGAGGCCGTAGCAAACCTAGAGGGAGAGAAGAGAAGAATTGAAGACTTAAGTTAGGAAATTAAGGTAGATAGAGTTTTGATTGAATGATTTTGTAATTGTAAAGGACTTTACTTTGGACTTTGTTTAAGTTTATGATGCATGTAATCATTTTTAAGTGATCTTGAGATTTAAATGTTTTGCATGTTACTTTTATGTTTTGATCTTAAATGTTGATGTGAAAAAGTTTTGATCTCTAACTTGTAAAATTGTTTTCATCACGATTTGGTTTGAAGTTGTGTTTAAAATTCATAGAGTGCTTTGATTTTCTCATGCATGTTGATTTTGGTGGCTTTATGACTCATATCTTTCTTTGCATGTTCTTCTTATGTTTAGATCTTGGATTTCTAGAGCTAAATGAACTCATAGATCACTAAACCAACAACTAAATGATTCGGCCATGAGTAGAAAAGTTTAGGTCTTGTGCTTTTCCTTTGATCTAAGTGATTTCATGATAATTGTTTAGAAAAAAAATTTATTCTTAACTTGTTTTTCACGGTTTGTTAAGAATTGTGTTCAAGCCATGTTTTTGTGTTGATCTTATTTTGCATATCTCGATCTAGGATTGATCTTTGAGAAAACGCGAACTTTGAATTTGTATGATTATTTGGTGCAAAATCTCAATTTTCTATGATGCAAGTGTGTAATTTCTCATGATCTTGAAGCTTAAGTGCCTTGCATGTTATCTTTGTGACTAGATGTTGAATATTGGTGCTTGGATGCTTTAATTTTAACTTGATCTTCACGGTTTTGTCTAGGATTTGTGTCTAAGTTCATGTTCTTGCTTTGATCTTGTCTTGCATGTCATGATCTATAATCAACCTTTGAAAAACATGAAGTTTGAGTTTACATGTTCATTTTAGTTGGTTTTCTTTGATGCATGTCACGGATTTCAAAAGAAATTAAGCTTAACAAACTTTGAAAATAGTTTTAAGTTGAATCAAGATCTTTGTGTGTATAATGATGATTCGGTTGATGTTTGGAAAATCATAATGATGCTTTTTAAGTCTTGCATGATAGGATCTATGAAATTAGGTGATTGCATAGGAAAATAAAATTGTAAGGCCTTGCCTTTATGCATGCCATGCTTCGGTCAAATCTAGGTACCATAGGAAATCATACTAGATCATCATTTTGTTTACATGCATGTGTTTTTCTAAAAAGGATAAAGACCTTGACATATTTTTTGATTTCATTGTGTCAAGAAAATTGAATTTTTGTTTGTTAAAATTTTGTGAAACTCACGGTTTTATAAGGAAGACAAGGAAAGGAGTTTTGAAAATGATCTTTGCATTGATCCATGATCTATGTGCATACATATTTGAAAACTAAAGCCTTAATTTATCATGATGATTCGGCCTAGCTAGGATTAGTAGGCTAGACTCCTTTTCAATAAAATGACATAAAAGAAATAAGTATGTTTTGTGAAATTATATTAAAGTAAATTGTTTGAACTTGTGTTGAGAACATGTATTTTCTAATCGGTTCTTTGTATAGAAATGAATGGATTAAATTAATCGAGTGTAGTGTTTGAATGCATATATGCGTGAGTGTGTGTTTATGAGTAATTGGGCGAGGTTAAAAGAAAATGGAATTTTAATGCTTTAAACAAACTAAGTTGATGCATGTGATTTAAATTGTGATGTTTGATTTATTTTCTTTGCTTTTATTCGGTTGAGTAGTTTAAATAGGATTAGAAAGTTAACTTGCATGAATTACCAATGCATGATGATTCTTGAGAAAAAGATGAGTTGTTTAAGTATAAGAAAATAAATGTTGATGTGTTTGGCTTGAAACTTGATTTAAATTGGTTTATAAATACTTGTATGCCTGAGTATTTTATGCTGAGAAAATGAATTATGTGAGTTGTATAATTGCCTTGATGTTGATTAAAATTGCTTAAATTCTTTTGATAAACTAGTAAAGTATTGTTTGTTGTTATGTGTGACGTGATGATTGAATATATGAGTGATCTTGAAATTTATTGATTATAAGATAGTTTTGGTTTGAATTGTTTAGGATTTTTGGATTGTGTCTTAGCTGTCCAAAGTTGTTTTATGATAAAAACTTGTGATTCAAAGTGTTAATTTTGAATTAAAAAGTCAATTAAAGTAAAAAGTGTTTTTATAGCATTTTCAGAATTTTATTAAAGAAATTTTTGTAAAATTATGTTTGCTATCCAGAATTACTTGGACTTGCTTTTTATGTTTAAAAAATGTTTTCATATGATTTAAAACTAAGTTTTCAAATAATAATTGATTTTAGTTATATTTTCAAAGTTTTTCCCAACAAAAGAAAAGACAAGTATTAAGCTAAGAAGAGATTTTCTCTTATAAGTTAATGATGTAAAGTGTTTTATGTAATATGAGGAATGGTATAGAAAAGAGATTGGGGCAGCCGGCAGCACAAAGAATCCGAGGTGACGGTACGCATTAAATTGCTGGACCTCAGGTGAGAGAGAAGCTATCCTAAGACACTGTGGTGTTTAGGTGATATATTAGGACGTTCCGTATCATCTCAAAGATCGGAACTAAGTGGTTAGAGTCAGTAGTATAAGTGGCAATTGTTTGATTGTGTGGCCACTTATACGAAGGTGACAAAAACCACAATTTTTTTGTGTGATTGATAGTATGTTTATGTCAATTAATTTATTTATGCTTAATGATATTTATTGCTGTTAAATTGAATGAGTTGTGAAAGTTGTAACACCCCAATTTGAAAATAGAATTTTCACTAAAAATTTGCGCCATTTTTTTTTTATAAAACCTTTACATGATATCATTAAAAGGTGAGTTTACATATCAACTTAGTTTCCAAAATATTTTTCAACTTAGTTTTTGAAAAGGTTTTCTCAACTTAACTTCTATCGGTAACTTGATTCATAAAAAGATTTTCCTTAGTCCTTCAACTCTATTCTATTTTCCAAAGTGAAGTGCCACTATACCTATCATTCCAAAACTCAATATTTCAAAATGCGGAATAAAATTATCCTTAGATTAATTCCAAAATCAACGTTATAAAAATTGTTTAGGCTTAACAGCCAATATCCGAAATACCAAATAACAAAATAGATAAAACATCCACTGGGGTAACATAGTGATAAACAAAGGGTCCGTTATCCAAGACTACCAAACAAACAAAGATCAATATCACTAAGGAATAAACTAATCGTCATCATGCACATCCTTGTCCAGGTCTTCCTCTAGGTCCTCTTCCTCCTCGATGTTCTGATCAGCAGGCGGGGCATTATGGAAAGCTCGAGGTCCATCTGCCATAAGATCCCTGAGACGATATCGCACTTCTTCACGATCGGTGGCTACTCCTCTTAGTGTGTGATCTCGATCAGTAATGGTGAGTCTTGTTGGTCCCTCCCAGATCCATCCGTGTGCGGTTCTAAGCCAATGTCCCCCCACCAAAGGAGACATTTCCACTTGAATTACTTGGTCCGCCATCTAATATATTTATCATGAACAGAGACGAGAACATACAAAAGAATATAGAGAGTTAGCTACCAGACGGGCAAAGCGTCGATGGCATGGGCTTAATCCAGGGGTCACATTAGAACTAACACAAACATAATATCCTTATCACATCATTATTATCATTGAGTCTTATATCTTTATCATACTTATCATTCCTCAAGAATTCCATCTAAAACTTCCATAAGTCTATCATCATTGAAACATTAGGGATGGAAACTATCGGTTAAAGGTAAATTAGCACACACGCTACATCTCCTCCTTCAATATCCAACCTCGTCCTAGTTCGGAAAGCAGATGGGATGCACAAGAGTCCTAACCATGCTGACATCGAAGCCAAAGGGTACGTACCAGTTGAAACCACGCCAGTTGGCCAGCAAAAAATAAAATCAATTATCAATTCATAAGTTCATCAAAAATAATCGATGGCTTCTAGTCCCATTCGGATTCCCTCTACACCATCCATGATTTGCTCAAGGGGGCGACAGCTCTATCCCTAGTTCGCGTTGTAGTCCTCTCCACAACCAACGACCAGCAGGTGCCCTTGATCACTGTAGCATCGTTCCACCTAGGGTAGTGCTCTTAGGCTTCTTGACGAATCACCATCATTTCCCTCCCCTATCGCAATCACCACTTGGAGGAATGCCCGACCTCCAAGTATACGGTATCTTTCCTCTCCACTACTTCACTCTCAACGTAGTTAGAAAGGATTGGGTCCTAAAGTCTTTTAAGTCATTTTAATCTTTTAAAGTCTTTTTATTAATCCTAAGTTTGGTCGACCCATTCTAAGCCGTGCTTCTAACAAGCCTCGACCTCTAAGGGACCACAGCAAAACTTCATCATCGTACAGTGGGATCCACAAGACGTAATCACGGCATACTCATTCACGTGATTAGTCACTCAAAGGGAAATAATTTCAATGTTATTGTGCCACGATGCACCATCACTGTACATAAACATCATTTTCGCATATTATCAAAACTTAATCATTTCGTATTTCTTTCAAACGCATTACAACTTGCTCCAAGGGTTCTTTCACATTCCCATAACTATCATTTCTCATCAATTCCAACATTTCTCGATCATACATTTCTTTTAAAATATTTATAACCTTCAACATTCTCAAAATCATTTAACAACATTTCTCATATACTCATGCACACATAATATAATATAATCACAATATATCAGATAATAAAATAGAGTCACTGTCTCAACGAAGGACGACTAAACACATTCTACACTCAATCGTCGTCTCGTATATTGACTTGTAACCCGGATTCCGACTTTTGAGATGGTCGAAATCGTTCTAACGATTACCATGGTGCCATTGTGTCTAAAAGGTGCTACTCTCTCACCTTGATGCGAAGAACTAATGTGAGTTTGATTTCCGGTCTCGCTATTCGTTCCCAATTGCAAACCTTTTAAACCAATTATTTTCACAAAATAACCTTTATAAATATTCACACTATCTTGAAAGAAATAAATCAATATAACATTTGAAAACTTTACTTTCTCAAAGCCTTTGAAGTTTTGAAAACATGTAAATACTTAGAAAATAAATCATTTTTAAAACAAACACTAACACAACTTTAAAATTAAATATCAAATCAATATTTCTTTTTTTCAAGAATATCTTTCAATCATTCTTTACAAGCATAAACAACATTTCATTCAAACACACATAGAACCTTACTTATAATTATTAAAAATTACTTTAAAAATTCATTTTCTAATCCTTACCACTTATACTTTAAAATCAACATAAAATCTACACATTCCTCATTTTTGGACAGCATACATATACAAACTTAAAAATTCAATTTCTCTTAAACAGAACATCGAAAACATATGCCGATTCTTCCTAAATTCTTATTATAACTTCTACTATAATAAAATAACTAAAATTAAACAATATAAAATAGTTGCATCTGCTGTACAACCACGGAAAAGTTGCATCAATTCAATACGTTCAAGTAAACAATCCAAAACAATCATATACAAATCTAACTTATGCCAAAAACTTATAACTTCAATTATTTCTAATAAAATATTACTTTTTCATAAATTCTAAATTCTGGACAGCAACTTAATATTTTCATTTAAATTACTTTAATCAATCAAAAATACTTATTTCTATTTGTTTCTACATTACATTTGCACATATAAACAAGATATCACTAACATTCTCAAAAATAATCATTTGGGGTCTTAAATAAATAAAATTTTCAGATTTAAAAATAAATTTCCAGAATAAAAATGAAACTTTTCAAAATTAATCTTTTCCATATAAACATGTAATATATTCCCTAAACATACTAAACTAATCATCAAATCAATTAGAAAAATTCAATAAATTTAATTTCTTTAACTCCTTCTAAAATTCAACTAGCATATAGAAAAGTCAAAAAAATATTTTCAATTCCTAAAGCATCTATATAATATAATTACATCATTTGGTATACTAAAAAGAAAAATATATAATAGATTTAATCATTAACAAAATATAAAATAGATTTCTAAAAAAAATTTCACTTTTCCCAGAAACTAACATATACAAATACATCAACCACATACTCATATAATTAATCACAAATGCATGTTCTTATAGGTTTATAACAACTACCATTTTTCCTATTTCTTTTAAACAATTTAATATAATTTAACTACAAACCATGCAACAAAAAAATTACAAAAATAATTTAAAAATAATACCATAGACCTCACGGTCTATTATTTTTATTTTTCCAGAAAATTTATTTTTATTCATTTACTCATTGTTCTTTATTTAACTTAAATCAAACAAAAGGAAATCAAATACAAAAAAACAATAACAATTACATAAAAATTCCATAACATATAATTCCATATACTTCAAGAACATCAAAAATTTCCAGAGTTAATTTTATTCTTAAAAATCATTTTTTTTGTTCCTTAAAATCATTTTCATTTCATTTCTACTTTAAAGAAAATACCTATTTGTTTTCATTCTTAACTATAACTCAAATACACATGAAATAACAACAATTATCATACAATATAATTATATATATATATATATATTACACGTCCAGAATAAAAGAAAATAAAATAAAAATCCTTTTTAATTCTTTTATTTATTTCTATTCCCTTTTTATTTTATTAAACAACAATACAATCCATATATCAAGATTACACAAATCAACCATCAATTTCTTATTATGTGACACGGCCTATATATATATATACATATACCAGAAATTAAATTTTTTCCATTATTATTTACTTATTGATTATTATTTCTTAATACAAAGAAATAAAGCAATTAAAAAGACAATGAATAAAAACTTATTTTCTCATACAAAATTCTCTCAAATTCTAAGGATTAAAATAAACCCAGAAAATAAATAAATCAAACACATCAAAACATTTAGCCATCTTAAGAATTAAAGAAAAGGGGAGATAAATCCCTTTAAACACCCTTTTTGTGTCTCTTTTCATCATTCTTAATTCATATGAATCAAGAACAATATCACTTATTCAAAAATAACTTTAAAATGAAAATAAAAATTTAGAACTTGACTATAGAAGAAATTTAGAAGATTTAAAAAAATTATAAACAAAACAATTTAAAAACAACTTAAATAAATAAGTGATTTTGGGTTACCTCTACTCCTTGAACTTTTTAGAAAACTTCAAGCAACAACCAATTCCTCCCTCCTTCCTTAGCTTACTCGTCCCTCTCTCCCTCTATTCTTCTTAGAATTTTATTTTTTTCTCTTGTAAAACTATCAATGTTTTGTGTGTGAAAAATGTAGGAACTAAGGCTATCTATTTATAGGTGTTGAGGATGCATTTCCCCTCCATTTTCAGAGCAATATTCGGCCCCCCTTCATCAAGTCTTAGTCAAAAATTTTCAAACACTACTTGGAACATGAACTAGCATTAAATGGGATTTTGTTGATTCCTAAAGCATTTTAAATTCATGGTTTATTCTCACAAACTTCAGAACTATTCTTCCCCTCTTTCCACCTTATTTTGGACGGTTAATATATATTAAAATAAGAGAGAAAATTTTTCATTGGTTCATTGTGGAGGTGCCTACATAATTATCCAATCATATCAACTATCAAAATTTGATTTTCTACCTACTGTACAAAAATTTTTGTAACTATTAAAATAAAAATTTTATTTTTATATATTAAGATTCTACATTTTAATACGATCATTTTCATATAAAGTTTGTAATTTTTGGACTTACGGTTTGAAAGTTATGAATTTTTGAAGTTCTAAGGTCATTTCTTCAAAAATACACTTTCTAAGCTTTTCAAATATTTTAAAACAAGAAAAATACGAAAATACACTTAATTTGAATAATAGTACATTATACAACTTCAGAAATTTATTTTTATTCTCAAAATAAAATATACTTGGGTCAAAAGGTTATTAAATGTATTAAAACCATACTTTGATTCTTAAAACTAAAAAATTCGTTCACTACTGTAGCAGTGATAAAATTTCGAAAAATCAAAAATAAAAATCAAAGCTTTACATTTTCATAATCTATATTTCGATACGATCGTTTTGACATATCATTTGTAATTTTTCGACGTACGGTTGAAAAGATATGAATTTTTGAAGTTCTAGCTCTATAACCCAAAATTCATTTTTTTTTGCCAAAACCTTAGTAAAATTTATTTCAATATAATTAAAATATTTATCAAATATCCAGAAAAAAAATCTCACACTTAAATTTATAATTACTATATATATATAGTATTACTGTAGATATATAAAATAAATCAACCAAAGACAATTAGTATTAAATTATTCTAAAAATAATTGTGACTTAAATCAAATAAAGTATTAAAATAAATTGGGAAAAATTGCGGGTCTCACAATCCTCCCCAACTTAGAGATTTCTCGTCCCGGAGAAATACGCACCTGATTCAAACAAGTGAGGGTACGATTCCCTCATGCTACTTTCGCGTTCGCAGGTAGCATCTTCTCCATGATCTTGGCTCCAAATGACTTTGACCAACGGAATCTCTTTTCCTCTCAACGTCTTAATACTACGGCCATCGATCTGCAGGGGTAATGTTTCATACGTAAGATTATCCTTGAGTTGTATCGAGTCAGGTTCGACAATGTGGGTTGGGTCACTAATATACTTTCTTAGCTGAGATACGTGAAAAACATTGTGTAGGTTGGAAAACATAGGGGGTAAGGCTATCTGGTAAGCTACCGGTCCTACACGTTTTTGGATTTGATAGGGTCCTATAAATCTAGGGGTTAATTTTCTGGTTTTGAGCACTCTGCCAATGCCGGTAGTAGGCACTACCCGCATGAATACATGATCACCTTCCTTAAACTCCAACGGAATCCTCCTTTTGTCATGATAACTCTTCTGCCTACTTTGCGCGGTTCTCATCTTTTCTTGAATTACTTTGATTTTGTCTGTAGTTTGTTGCACCACCTCCGGTCCTAACTGTAATTGCTCTCCGGTCTCAAACCAGCACATCGGAGTCTTACACTTCCTTCCGTACAGTGCTTCATAAGGTGTCATTCCTATGCTTGAATGGAAACTATTGTTGTATGTGAATTCAATCAATGGCAAGAAAGAATCCCAGCTTCCAGCTTCCTCCAGTACATAGGCTCTTAGTAGATCTTCCAAAGTCTGAATCGTCCGTTCTGACTGACCATCCGTCTGGGGATGATATGTAACATCCCAAATTTAATTCCAAGTATAATCTATGTTGGGATGGTCTTAGGGTAGAAGAAATGGAGATATAAGTTAGAATCTAGCCAAAAATACATGTAGAACTAGGGTTAAAAACATAAAACCTTAGGAAATTCAAAATAAAAGATTTACAACTCTAAACACAAATTCCACCGTTGGATGTGAAGATTAGTATGTGGGGAAGCTTGCTTTAAATTTGAGGAAGATCCAACGGGTAACGAAGAAGTTAATGGCTTTCAAAGTATGGATACTGCAAAATTGTGCAGCTTAATCGCCTCTTAATCGATTAAGCAGCAATTTAATCGATTAAATCGTGCTGCTGCTGAAAAAAATAAAAGCAAAACACACACTCTTTCTTTCCCAAATTCGTTTCTCTCTTCCTCTCTCCCTTAGGGTTCCATTCTTCATCATCAAATCCACCAAGAACAAGTGAGATTTCTTCATTTCATCAACAAATCTCTTCCTCCTTGCTCCAAGTAAGTATTCAAGCCTTTGATTCCTTCCCAACAAATCACAATTATGTGGAAATAAAAAGTAAAAGATGATATATGCAAAATTAAAATGAAGGGCGAATCTAAAGGTTAGGCTATAAAAGAGAACACTATTTGGTATGATTGTGATAATTGAGAAAGGAAATGAATAAGGTAATTACATGAATCATTAGTTGTGGAATGTGTGTTGTTGTATTTAAAGGTGTTACAATTAATTGAACAAGAAAGTGAATAATTCTTGGCCTCTGAATTGAGGCGCCGAACATTGAGAATGTGGTTTATGCGTTGGCCTCTGATTTGAGGTGACGATTAAAGGAAAGATTTGATAAATGATATAGGGAATGAGTATGGATAAAGAATGAATGAGAAATGTGCGTAAGTGTATTAGTGATTGTATGTGTTAAGTTGTTTGTGTAAGATGGTGAAAGTATGATTTGGCCTCTGATGTGAGGTAATGTGAAATGAAAATGTAATAAGTGCGTTGGCCTCTGTTTTGAGGTGACGATTAATGGAAAGTGATGATTTGGCTGACCTCTGATATGAGGGGCACAAAATGAATGAAAGTAATAGAGTGTTGACCTCTGACCTGAGGGACACCGGATGAGATGTGTATTGGTGCGTTGACCTCTGACCTGAGGGACACAGAATGAAATAAAGTGTTGACCTCTGACCTGAGGGACACAAGATGAAATGAACGTTATTGGGTGTTGACCTCTGACCTGAGGGACACCGGATGAAATAAAGAACTGAGTGTTGACCTCTGACCTGAGGGACACATAATTTAAATATGGAAAAGTATAAGGGCCTCTGTTTTGAGGTGATAAATGTGTTGAATGAAAATTGTTCATTGGCCTCTGATTTGAGGTGATGTATTGAAATGAAATGAGTATGTGAAATGAACAAATTAATAATGGAAATGGATGTTGAAATGAATAATGGAAATGGATGTTGAAATGGAATAATGAAAATGGAAATGTGAAATAAATAATGAGTATGGAAATAATGGAATGAGTATGGTGTGCAATATGTGAATATATGCTTATTTGCTAATTGTGCTTGACCTAGTGGGTCGTTATGTCTAGTTAGAAACTGCCTTCTATTTCATGTGCAATGCTCACTCCCTTACATTTTCAGGTATGGAGATTGAGTTGGCACAGCCCCCGGCCGAGCAGGAGTACTTTCCCTTACAGGGAGAGTAGGGTTATTATGGGATGTGGAAGAATATTCTGAACTTAAGCCTCCTACACTATTTTGATGTAAAATTTGTTATTCATATTTTAAGTGAGGCTTAGGATGTTTTATTTTGACAAAGTTATATGTTTTGGTTATGACACTCAAACTTAGTATTTTCCGCTATTACTCTGATATATTTGGAGCTCATGGGGACTTGATATGATTTAGAAATATAATCTGAAGCCCTGCTGGCTATTAGTTGTTTATTTGAAAATTGTTTATCACAGGTTAAATTTTTGATTAGTCCGAAAAACAAACCAAACTCCGTCCATTTGACGGTTGATTTTAATGAAATAAAAATGAATTTTTATGTCCGGATTTTAGTGTAAGGGGAATTAAGGGTATAAATCCTAGGTGTTACATGATATGCAGAACTCATACTTAGGCTTGTTCCCATTGCAGTTTGTAAACTCTCCCAAAACTTCGAAGTAAAACGCGGATCTCTATTTGACACTATATTCGAAGGTACTCCATGTAGTCTCACTATTTCCTTGATCTACAACTCAGCCAACTTCTCCAAAGGATATCTCATGTTGATCGGGATAAATCGTGCTGTCTTTGTAAGACGATCCACTACTACCCAAATAGCATCACACCGTCTCTGAGTTCTTGGAAAACCAGACACGAAGTCCATGGATATACTATCCCATTTCCAGACAGGTATAGGTAACGGTTGCAATTCTCCTCCAGGATTTTTGTGTTCGATCTTTGCTTTCTGACATGTTAGGCATCTCGATACATATTCTGCCACTTCTCGTTTCATTCCTGACCACCAGAAAATCTTCTTTAAATCTTGGTACATTTTTGTCGCTCCGGGGTGAAAACTCAATTTGCTCTTATGTGCTTCTTCCAAAATCATTTCCTTAACTTCTCGGTTGTTCGGCACACAAACTCTTTCCTTGAATCGTAGAATTCCATCTGTTCCTAGCTGAAATTCCACTTCCTTTCCTTTATCTGACAGTTCCTTCTTATCCTGTAACTCCGGATCTGTTGCTTGTAATGCCTTCACTCGCTTCATGAATTCATTGTTCACCTTCAAAGTTCCCAGTACCATACTCCTTGAGTTAAACTCCACTGCCATATTCAGATCTCTAAACTTTTCTATCAGCTCCAACTCCTTTATCATTAAAGCAGACACATGCAGAGATTTTCTACTTAGTGCATCAGCTACAATGTTTGCCTTTCCCGGATGATACTGCACTTCAAAATCATAGTCCTTCAGGAATTCTATCCACCTTCTTTGCCTCATATTCAGCTCTTTTTGCTCGAATAGATACTTCAAGCTCTTGTGATCGCTGAATACCTTGATCCTTACACCGTACAAATGATGCCTCCAAATATTCAATGCAAATACTACGGCTGCCAGCTCCAGGTCGTGAGTAGGATAATTCTGTTCGTGAATCTTCAGTTGTCTTGAAGCATACGCCACCACTTGGCCATCTTGCATTAACACACATCCTAATCCTTGCTTCGACGCATCACAGTATACACAGAAAGTCTTTGTCGGATCGGGTAAAACCAATACCGGTGCAGATGTTAACCTCCTCTTTAGCTCTTGAAAGCACTCCTCGCACTTCTCCGTCCAAACGAACTCTTGTCCCTTTCTAGTTAACTTGGTCAATGGTAGTGACAATCGAGAGAATCCTTCGATGAACCTACGGTAATAACCAGCAAGTCCAAGAAAACTCCGGATCTCCGTCACCGTTGTTGGTGCTTTCCACTCCAACACTGCCTCCACCTTTGCGGGGTCCACCGCAATTCCATTCTTGGTTATCACATGCCCTAGAAAATTCACTGACTCCATCCAAAAGTCACACTTTGACAACTTGGCGAATAGCTTCTTTTCCTTCAGTATGCCTAACACCTTCGCTAAATGCTCTGTGTGCTCCTCTTTACTCCGTGAATAGATTAAAATATCGTCGATAAACACAACGACAAAAGAATCTAAAAACGGGTGAAAGATTCTATTCATGTAATCCATGAATACTGCGGGCGCATTAGTCACTCCAAAAGGCATGACCAGATACTCATAATGACCATATCTCGTTCTGAAAGCTGTCTTGGGGACATCCTCTTCTTTCACTCTGATCTGATGGTAACCTGATCTCAAGTTGATCTTTGAAAATACTGTAGCTCCTCTTAATTGATCCATCAAATCGTCAATTCTTGGTAACGGGTATCGATTCTTGATAGTAACTTTGTTCAATTGACGGTAGTCGGTGCATAATCTCATACTTCCATCCTTCTTTTTGACGAACAAAACAGGTGCTCCCCACGGTGAAACACTTGGTCGAATGAATTGCTTTTCCAGTAACTCTTCCAATTGCTTCTTTAACTCCACCAACTCCATCGGTGCCATGCGATAAGGTGCTTTTGAAATCGGTGCCGTTCCAGGAATCAAGTCAATTCCGAACTCCACTTCTCGCACAGGCGGTAATCCAGGGACTTCCTCAGGAAACACTTCAGGAAAATCTTTGACAACAGGTAACTCCTCCATCTTTTTCTCCTCCTTGACGTCCAAAGAAGCGAGAAACATGTATATCATGGCTCCATCTTCCCATGAAGCTTTGATTTGATTGGCAGTCACGTGCTCAGGTTCTAAGATTTGGGGTACTCTAGGTCTTAAGCTATTTGAAAATAAGAGTCTTTTCGGCACAATTTAAGAGAACATGATTAGCAGTTAACCAATCCATTCCCAAAATTATGTCGAGTTGGGTAAGGGGTAAGACAATTAAGTCCACTAAGTAATCTCTATCTTCTATTTCTACCGAGCATTTAGAAACAAAAGTTGACACCATGACTGGGTCACTAGTAGGGGTAGACACGATTAAATCAAAAGACATAACATTAACTAGCAAATTTAATCTCTCAACCACATTACGAGCAATAAACGAGTGCGTAGCACTCGAATCATACAACACATTCAAGGGTATCTTACGAATGAAACACCTACCTTGGATCAGATTAGCGTTGTTAGCAGCTTCCGCTCCGCTCATTGAGAAAACTCTTCCTTGTCCATGGGGTCTAGCCACGTTCATAGCATTGACTTCTAGCTTGGGTTCAGGGAAGTTCCTTGGTATGTGTCCAGGTCAGTTGCAATTGAAGCAGTTGGGATTGTTCCATGGGCAATTTGGTCCAAAGTGATTCTTGTTACACTTGTTGCAGAATGGAGGTGCACTTACTTGTCCTCCAGCAGCATTTCCATTGTTACGAAATCCACCAGCATTTCCATTGTTTCCTCGATTTCCACCACTGTTATTATTGTTGTTTCCTCTGAACTGGTTGTTACGATTGTTGTTGTTTCGGTTGTTGCCATGATTCTGGTTGTTGTGATTGTTATTCCGGGGATTATTCTTGTGGTTGAAACTACCATGAAACCTTGATCGATTGTCCCTAGGTCCACTCCTTTTCCCATAAGGACCTTGATGTCTTGCTTCACTGTTCGGGTTTCCATGTCCTGGAGAGTGTCTCATCGGACCACCACTTGAGACTTGTACAGCTAACTTTCCAGTAGAGTTCCTTGATTTCAGGCCGCTTTCCACAATACTTCCCTTGTTCACCAGAGTTGTGAACACAGCAATCTCCATAGGAGCTAAAGCTTGCTTAATTTCCGGCTTCAGTCCATCCAAAAATTTTGCACACTTAGACCTTTCATTCGCCGCTTCTCCATAGTAAGGCATAAACTTTGCTAGATTCTCAAATTTAGCAGCATACTCCCCCACCGTCATGTTTCCTTGTTCCAATCGCAGAAATTCTAACTCCTTAGCCATCTTCAGATGTTCCGGAAAGTATTTCACAAAAAGTCTGTCCTTGAACTGATTCCAAGTCAGCGCTCCAAGTTCTCCTCCTAAGGCTTGTTTCTCATTGCGCCACCAATCGGCCGCTTCTCCTACCATCATGTATCCAGCATAGGCGATCTTTTGCTCATCGGTGCAATGCATCATTCCCCCGAATATCCTTTCCAAACTTGCTATCCAGGCCTCTGCCTCTTCCGATGCGAAACCTCCAGCGAATTCTTTTGGATTCCTACGACAAAACTCGTCGAGTCCTCTGATTCCTTGCCCACCAGCGTTCATATTCTGATTCTGCTGAAGTTGTTGATGCATCAGGTTCATGTTGTCCCTTACGCCTGCCAAGACCGTGACTATCTGAGCCAAAACAGCAGTTGGTTCCTCATTTCCCTGTCGACGTGCCATCTCGCTTCTGTACATACAGATGATTGGAGTCTCAGATCAAGCAAAGGGTTGCACAGGGTAAGCATATTAGGCGATGCTCAAGCCGAAAGGGTAACTATACTATAACTACCAAACAGAGTCACACAATGAAAGCATATAAGGCTATGCTTAAGGCCACTAAGGATAACCATCGCTCTGATACCACCGAATGTAACACCCCAATTTGGAAATAGAATTTTCACTAAAAATTTGCGCCATTTTTTTTATAAAACCTTTACATGATATCATTAAAAGGTGAGTTTACATATCAACTTAGTTTCCAAAATATTTTTCAACTTAGTTTTTGAAAAGGTTTTCTCAACTTAACTTCTATCGGTAACTTGATTCATAAAAAGATTTTCCTTAGTCCTTCAACTCTATTCTATTTTCCAAAGTGAAGTGCCACTATACCTATCATTCCAAAACTCAATATTTCAAAATGCGGAATAAAATTATCCTTAGATTAATTCCAAAATCAACGTTATAAAAATTGTTTAGGCTTAACAGCCAATATCCGAAATACCAAATAACAAAATAGATAAAACATCCACTGGGGTAACATAGTGATAAACAAAGGGTCCGTTATCCAAGACTACCAAACAAACAAAGATCAATATCACTAAGGAATAAACTAATCGTCATCATGCACATCCTTGTCCGGGTCTTCCTCTGGGTCCTCTTCCTCCTCGATGTTCTGATCAGCAGGCGGGGCATTATGGAAAGCTCGAGGTCCATCTGCCATAAGATCGCTGAGACGATATCACACTTCTTCACGATCGGTGGCTACTCCTCTTAGTGTGTGATCTCGATCAGTAATGGTGAGTCTTGTTGGTCCCTCCAAGATCCATCCGTGTGCGGTTCTAAGCCAATGTCCCCCCACCAAAGGAGACATTTCCACTTGAATTACTTTGTCCGCCATCTAATATATTTATCATGAACAGAGACGAGAACATACAAAAGAATATAGAGAGTTAGCTACCAGACGGGCAAAGCGTCGACGGCATGGGCTTAATCCAGGGGTCACATTAGAACTAACACAAACATAATATCCTTATCACATCATTATTATCATTGAGTCTTATATCTTTATCATACTTATCATTCCTCAAGAATTCCATCTACAACTTCCATAAGTCTATCATCATTGAAACATTAGGGATGGAAACTATCGGTTAAAGGTAAATTAGCACACACGCTACATCTCCTCCTTCAATATCCAACCTCGTCCTAGTTCGGAAAGCAGATGGGATGCACAGGAGTCCTAACCATGCTGACATCGAAGCCAAAGGGTACGTACCAGCTGAAGCCACGCCAGTTGGCCAGCAAAAATAAAATCAATTATCAATTCATAAGTTCATCAAAAATAATCGATGGCTTCTAGTCCCATTCGGATTCCCTCTACACCATCCATGATTTGCTCAAGGGGGCGACAGCTCTATCCCTAGTTCGCGTTGTAGTCCTCGCCACGACCAACGACCAGCAGGTGCCCTTGATCACTGTAGCATCGTTCCACCTAGGGTAGTGCTCTTAGGCTTCTTGACGAATCACCATCATTGCCCTCCCCTATCGCAATCACCACTTGGAGGAATGCCCGACCTCCAAGTATACGGTATCTTTCCTCTCCACTACTTCACTCTCAACGTAGTTAGAAAGGATTGGGTCCTAAAGTCTTTTAAGTCATTTTAATCTTTTAAAGTCTTTTTATTAATCCTAAGTTTCGTCGACCCATTCTAAGCCGCGCTTCTAACGGGCCTCGACCTCTAAGGGACCACAACAAAACTTCATCATCGTACAGTGGGATCCACAAGACGTAATCACGGCATACTCATTCACGTGATTAGTCACTCAAAGGGAAATAATTTCAATGTTATTGTGCCACGATGCACCATCACTGTACATAAACATCATTTTCGCATATTATCAAAACTTAATCATTTCGTATTTCTTTCAAACGCATTACAACTTGCTCCAAGGGTTCTTTCACATTCCCATAACTATCATTTCTCATCAATTCCAACATTTCTCGATCATACATTTCTTTTAAAATATTTATAACCTTCAACATTCTCAAAATCATTTAACAACATTTCTTATATACTCATTCACACATAATATAATATAATCACAATATATCAGATAATAAAATAGAGTCACTGTCTCAACGAAGGACGACTAAACACATTCTACACTCAATCGTCGTCTCGTATATTGACTTGTAACCCGGATTCCGACTTTTGAGATGGTCGAAATCGTTCTAACGATTACCATGGTGCCATTGTGTCTAAAAGGTGCTACTCTCTCACCTTGATGCGAAGAACTAATGTGAGCTTGATTTCCGGTCTCGCTATTCGTTCCCAATTGCAAACCATTTAAACCAATTAGTTTCACAAAATAACCTTTATAAATATTCACACTATCTTGAAAGAAATAAATCAATATAACATTTGAAAACTTTACTTTCTCAAAGCCTTTGAAGTTTTGAAAACATGTAAATACTTAGAAAATAAATCATTTTTAAAACAAACACTAACACAACTTTAAAATTAAATATCAAATCAATATTTCTTTTTTTCAAGAATATCTTTCAATCATTCTTTACAAGCATAAACAACATTTCATTCAAACACACATACAACCTTACTTATAATTACTAAAAATTACTTTAAAAATTCATTTTCTAATCCTTACCACTTATACTTTAAAATCAACATAAAATCTACACATTCCTCATTTTTGGACAGCATACATATACAAACTTAAAAATTCAATTTCTCTTAAACAGAACATCGAAAACATATGCCGATTCTTCCTAAATTCTTATTATAACTTCTACCATAATAAAATAATTAAAATTAAACAATATAAAATAGTTGCATCTGCTGTACAGCCACAGAAAAGTTGCATCAATTCAATACGTTCAAGTAAACAATCCAAAACAATCATATACAATTCTAACTTATGCCAAAAACTTATAACTTCAATTATTTCTAATAAAATATTACTTTTTCATAAATTCTAAATTCTGGACAGCAACTTAATATTTGCATTTAAATTACTTTAATCAATCAAAAATACTTATTTCTATTTGTTTCTACATTACATTTGCACATATAAACAAGATATCACTAACATTCTCAAAAATAATCATTTGGGGTCTTAAATAAATAAATTTTTCAGATTTAAAAATAAATTTCCAGAATAAAAATGAAACTTTTCAAAATTAATCTTTTCCATATAAACATGTAATATATTCCCTAAACATACTAAAGTAATCATCAAATCAATTAGAAAAATTCAATAAATTTAATTTCTTTAACTCCTTCTAAAATTCGACTAGCATATAGAAAAGTCAAAAAAATATTTTCAATTCCTAAAGCATCTATATAATATAATTACATCATTTGGTATACTAAAAAGAAAACAATATAATAGATTTAATCATTAACAAAATATAAAATAGATTTCTAAAAAAAATTTCACTTTTCCTAGCAACTAACATATACAAATACATCAACCACATACTTATATAATTAATCACAAATGCATGTTCTTATAGGTTTATAACAACGACCATTTTTCCTATTTCTTTTAAACAATTTAATATAATTTAACTACAAACCATGCAACAAACAAATTACAAAAATAATTTAAAAAGAATACCATAGACCTCACGGTCTATTATTTTTATTTTTCCAGAAAATTTATTTTTATTCATTTACTCATTGTTCTTTATTTAACTTAAATCAAACAAAAGGAAATCAAATACAAACAAACAATAACAATTACATAAAAATTCCATAACATATAATTCCATATACTTCAAGAACATCAAAAATTTCCAGAGTTAATTTTATTCTTAAAAATCATTTTTTTTTGTTCCTTAAAGTCATTTTCATTTCATTTCTACTTTAAAGAAAATACCTATTTGTTTTCATTCTTAACTATAACTCAAATACACATGAAATAACAACAATTATCATACAATATAATTATATATATATATATATATATATATATATATATATTACACGTCCAGAATAAAAGAAAATAAAATAAAAATCCTTTTTAATTCTTTTATTTATTTCTATTCCCTTTTTATTTTATTAAACAACAATACAATCCATATATCAAGATTACACAAATCAACCATCAATTTCTTATTATGTGACACGGCCTATATATATATATATATACATATACCAGAAATTAATTTTTTTCCATTATTATTTACTTATTGATTATTATTTCTCAATAAAAGAAATAAAACAATTAAAAAGACAATGAATAAAAACTTATTTGCTCATACAAAATTCTCTACAATTCTTATGTTCTAAGGATGAAAATAAACCCAGAAAATAAATAAATCAAACACATCAAAACATTTAGCCATCTTAAGAATTAAAGAAAAGGGGTGATAAATCCCTTTAAACACCCTTTTTGTGTCCCTTTTCATCATTCTTAATTCATATGACTCAAGAACAATATCACTTATTCAAAAATAACTTTAAAATGAAAATAAAAATTTAGAACTTGACTATAGAAGAAATTTAGAAGATTTAAACAAAATATAAACAAAACAATTTAAAAACAACTTAAATAAATAAGTGATTTTGGGTTACCTCTACTCCTTAAGCTTTTTAGAAAACTTCAAGCAACAAGCAATTCCTCCCTCCTTCCTTAGCTTACTCGTCCCTCTCTCCCTCTATTCTTCTTAGAATTTTATTTTTTTCTCTTGTAAAACTATCAAAGTTTTGTGTGTGAAAAATGTGGGAACTAAGGCTATCTATATATAGGTGTTGAGGATGCATTTCCCCTCCATTTTTCAGAGCAATATTCGGCCCCCCTTCATCAAGTCTTAGTCAAAAATTTTCAAACACTACTTGGAACATGAACTAGCATTAAATGGGATTTTGTTGATTCCTAAAGCGTTTTAAATTCATGGTTTATTCTCACAAACTTCAGAACTATTCTTCCCCTCTTTCCACCTTATTTTGGACGGTTAATATATATTAAAATAGGAGAGAAAATTTTTCATTGGTTCATTGTGGAGGTGCCTACATAATTATCCAATCATATCAACTATCAAAATTTGATTTTCTACCTACTGTACAAAAATTTTCGTAACTATTAAAATAAAAATTTTATTTTTATATATTAAGATTCTACATTTTAGTACGATCATTTTCATATAAAGTTTGTAATTTTTGGACTTACGGTTTGAAAGTTATGAATTTTTGAAGTTCTAAGGTCATTTCTTCAAAAATACACTTTCTAAGCTTTTCAAATATTTTAAAAGAAGAAAAATACGAAAATACAATTAATTTGAATAATAGTACATTATACAACTTCAGAAATGTATTTTTATTATCAAAATAAAATATACTTGGGTCAAAAGGTTATTAAATGTATTAAAACCATACTTTGATTCTTAAAACTCAAAAATTCGTTCACTACTGTAGCAGTGATAAAATTTCGAAAACTCAAAAATAAAAATCAAAGCTTTACATTTTCATAATCTAGATTTCGATACGATCGTTTTGACATATCATTTGTAATTTTTCGACGTATGGTTGAAAAGATATGAATTTTTGAAGTTCTAGCTCTATAACCCAAAATTCATTTTTTTTTGCCAAAACCTTAGTAAAATTTATTTCAATATAATTAAAATACTTATCAAATATCCAGAAAAAAAATCTCACACTTAAATTTATAATTACTATATATATATAGTATTACTGCAGATATATAAAATAAATCAACCAAAGACAATTAGTATTAAATTATTCTAAAAATAATTGTGACTCAAATCAAATAAAGTATTAAAATAAATTGGGAAAAATTGTGGGTCTCACAAAAGTAATAAGACTGAAAGTAAAGATATAAGGAGAAAAGAATAATGAGTGAGAATAAGATATGTGTTGGAGAAGAAAGAAAGAGTTTAGATTGGGGGAAAGAATGAAATATAATGTTGAGAACGAGCCAGAGCTGGGGAGAGTGAGATGGATATGAGATGTGGAATGAATGGAGCTGGGCTCCTTTGCTTTCGATTTTAGACTGGGAACTAGTGTTGAGTTGAGCTTGCTCCTCCATTAGTGCTCAACATGGTTTTAGTCTGGAACAGGTGTTGAGTTGAGCTTGCTCCTCCACTAGTGCCCATCAACAATGCGATTTTTGTAAATGGTTTTGAAAAGCAGTTTTTAAAAAGGTTTTTGAGAAAAACTTTTTGAAAAGATTTTTGGAAAAGAGATTTTGTGGAAAATGGTGAAAAGAAAATTTTAGAAAAGGTTGGTAAAAAGGAATTCTTTTGAAAATGTTTTGAACAAAGGTTCTGAGATATGTTATAAAACGTGTTTTCAAAGAAGTTTTGAAAAGAAGTTTTGTGGAAGGATGTGAAAAGAGATTTCAGAAACTTTGTGAAATGAGGTTTTGTAAAAGTTCACGAAAGGGGTGTTTTGAGATAGTTTTTGAAAAGATTGTTTGAGAAAAGACTGTGGAATGAGATGATTGTGAGAGATGGAGTATGTTGAGAAGATTTGAGAAATGAGACTTGAGATTGCGATGTGATCCCAGCTCTGTGCTATGTGAGAAATGATGAGAGAAAGTTTGTGCAAAGTTAGTGGTCGGGACTCGTTGAAGGGTTGCACGAAGGACGGGCCGACCTTAGGATAATTAAAAAGATTAAAAGACTTTAAAAGACATGCGCGGTGAGGTATATGAGAGTGCGAAGTAGTGGAGAGGGAGAAACGATAAGTATCTGTGGATACTTAGGACAAGATTGAATTAGGGGAGGACGATGACGGTGAAACGTCAAGAAGTCTAGAGTGTGTTTCTAGGCAGAACGAACTCCACAGGTGGCACACTAACGTGGTGGGGACTGGGTCTAATGCCGTGGCAAGTTCTGCGGGGCCACTAGAAACACACTGTCGCCCCCTAGATTGCAAATCGAGAACAGTGAGAGGGACTGGAGTGGGGCATCTTGTTTGCCACTGCAAGGCAGTGTGCCATGATTATTGTAAATTGATTGAGGCAGAGTCCTCCTGGTCTGGGACCATTTGTGTTGTGACAGCTGTCGTGCCCGCACGGTAAAGGTCTTGTACTCCTGTTTGCTTCCGACTAGGTTGGGCGGATGACCGAGGAGATGTAGACGTGTGTGAAAGCCGAGAACGAAAGGAATACCTTGATGAGATCTTAAAATTCCCCAAACATCAAAGAATGCGAATTGATAAGTCTGGAAGAAAAGTGAAATAAAGTTATGGAAAGGACGAGAGAGAACGAAAGAATATTTACAAGAAGTAAGTAAGTTGATAAGATAATAAAAGATAAGAATGATGATAATGTTGAATACATGTTTGATTGCGGTGTGTTTGTATTGTATGTTGTGTGGTCCTATTATTTTGCCTATCGTAATCTCACACCGTCGACGATTCGTCGTTCGGATCGCTTACTCTCTCCTGTTCGTTGGCATATCGGTGCTGCTGGTATCTCAACAGGGCTACAGGAACTACAAGAGAAGATTCGGTATGAGGCTCGAGGAAACTCCACCACTCTAAATGGAGCAGAGTCGGAATCTACTAGCAAAGAGGGAATCACAACAAGGAAGGCAACATCTTCGAGAGCAAAGAGAGGACGCATGAGGAAGAAGGGACTTTACCCAGTTGCTGTCCAGAGGATGGTTTAAGGATAGTATGGTTAGTTTAGGACGCTATGTGTGTTTGAGTCAAGGATTACCGATGCCATGAGCCATATGTAACTGAGCTAAGTTTTAATCTGACTTGTGGAACACATCTTTTTGCAAAGTATTGCATGTAAAGTTTTGAAAAACTGTGAAGGTAAATTTGGTACCAAGTTATTTTAAGAAAACGAATGTTGTATGAAAAGAACGGTCTTCGTAACAACTCGGTTTTCGAAGAAGTGGATTGAAGATCATAAAGAGAATTTCAATGTTGTTTCCGAACACTTAAGCATTGTTTTTTTTTTTTAAAAAAAATTGCCTCATTTTTGGTAACTTTTAATACACAAAGTCAATCCTATTGGTTTACGAAAATCGGGCTGTTACATGACTCACAGTTGAATCATATGGATACTCATTTTGGTCGGGTCAACGATCGTCTGGATCGCATTGATAGCCGTATGGATCAGATGGAGCTTCGTATGGTGGAGGACTATCACAACTTGCAACAATTCATCACTGATGCCTTTGGAGCTTTTCACCCTCCCCATCCTCTTGAATGTTTTTAAATGCTTTTAACCTTTTTGCTGTTTTCATCTGGGTGTTTTTGGTTTGTTTAACTTTGGATGTGTGTGTCCAAACTTTGTGTTGAATTCTCGGGGTTTTCAGTTTATGACTTCCTGTTTTTCTTTTGACTCATCCATGGTTGTTCATTGCATTCTGCTTCGATTTATAATTATTCAGGTTATTACGTTTGATTTTATTCTCTCTTTTGGCACGTACGTAAGTGTTTGACTCCTTTTTGATCATGCCAAAAGGGGGAGAAAGGTTGCTGTTTTTGTTGGTTTAAGTTTTACAGGTATAGGTGCATTCATTGAGGGGGAGTATGCAAAATCAACAAGCATTTGTCATCATCAAAAAGGGGGAGACTGAAAGTGCAACAAGGAAAGGATTATTTTGATGAAGACAAAGTGCCTGAGGAATCAACAACAACAACCATTGCAGAAGTTTTCCATTTCCCGCTCCCTTGTAATATTTTATATTTATGTTGAGTGTGGGTGGTAGACTTAGGATTTTACTCAAGCGATTATGAGTTAGTTAGCACGAATACTAGCTTAGTTAAATATTTGAAAAAGCTTAAAAAGGGACTAGGACTGTTTGAAAGCCTATTTTTTATAAAGTAGCAGTGACTACTCGAGTAGATTGTGCACCACTCGAGTAGCCTGCTGATATGAAATTGTTGCAGCCACTGTTTCCCCAAACTACTCGATTAGTCACTCAACTACTCGATTAGTTGCTTAACTAATCGATTAGTTGCTGCACTAATTGAGTAGTTTGACAAACAGTAAGATCACCATTTCTCTGTCTGCTCACACTACTCGAGTAGTGCTCCAACTACTCGAGTAGTACGAGTCAGATCAATCAATTTTCAGATTCATATATGGCTGTTGAAGAGGCAATCAAGGGAGAATCTTTCCAAATTAGTTTTCTCAAGCTCCTACCTGATTCTGGAGATTTGAAAAACAATATATTGATTACCTCTTCTACAAGAGCAACATTGATCTTTTTGGAGCAAAAACGTTTTTCAAACCTTGCACACAAAAGAACAATTGATCTAATCCCTTTCTAAGAACCAATCTCATACTAGTAATCTGGCTTTCTTACTCATTGTCAATTGAGATTGTTTGGAGCCGCTTCTCTGTGATCTGATTTCTCCATTGAAGAAAGGAAGGATCTCTTGAAGGTTTCAAGGAGTCCTGCAATTGGAAGCGTTGCAGAGGTTCTTCAACCATCAAGATCAACAAAAATTGGGGTAGACTTCAAGAGTTTGGTACACTCTTGAAAGGGATAGGTGTGATAGAGTGAGGTTCACTTGTATCTCCTAATGTAACCAATTTTAACTGATTTTGAGTAGACACTCACTAAGGTTTAGGGGGGACTGGACGTAGCTCTCAAGTGGGTAGAGAGTGAACCGGTATAATAATTCTCTGTGTTCCTTTTTATTGCTTTCATTTATTTCCGCTTATTTAATCTTTCCATCTGAACCTTAAGTTAGCAAATCATTTCGCTTCTGTTCTTGGCTTCGTGCACGTGAAACCCTTTCTTTGAAAACTCAGTTCTCTGTCTCAATTTGAACGCAATACTCGAGTAGTCTTTGAACTAATCAAGTAGTTCATCAAATTTTTGGACAGAAAATTAATTTTGTTTTAAAAACAGTAAGCGTGTCATTTGTTAATATCAATTACATTCGAAAAGTTAATATCGTTACTTCAATTTACTATTCACCCCCCTCTAGTAAACTGTTAGGCCGCTTGTTGGTTTCCAACACGTAGTGCCTGGATGCAAGCTTAACTTGCTCTTGTGTGCCTCTTCTAGGAGAGCTTTCTTTCAACTCTGGATTGGATGGAACACAAATCGTATTCCGGAATCTTAGAACTCCATCTGCACCTTCATGGAAATCAGGCTCATTTCTGCTTACAGCTTCCCTTTTCATTTCCTGTAATTCAACATCTTCCAACTGCTTCTGTCGAATTGCTTCCAAGAAAGTATTGGTGACCTGAAGCATCCCAACACTCATGCTCTCTTTCTTGAATTGGACTCCATGATTGAGATTGCGAAAATCCTCAATCAATTCCAATTCCTTAATCATCATGCAACTGATATGGAGGGCTTTGCGACTAAGTGCATCTGCAACCACATCAGCCTTGCCTGGATGGTACTGCAAAATAAAATCATAATCCTTGAGGAACTCCATTCATTGCCGTTGTCTCATGTTCAACTCCTTCTGGTCGAACAAATACTTAAGGCTCTTGTGATCACTAAACACCTCGAACCTTGCTCCATAAAGATAATGCCTCCATATTTTGAGAGCAAAAACAATAGCTGCAAGCTCCAAATCATGGGTAGGATAGTTTTCCTCATGCGGTCTTGTTGGCAATACGGCAAGTGTACCTATCACACAAGTAATAAAGAGTAAGTAAATTATCGTTCCACTCGGGGATTGCAAATTGTTTCTAATTTCTTTCACCTATTTGCGATTACTATGTATAACTTGTATGGGTTTTGAGTTTAGAAAGGAATGGAGAAAAGGTAGAATGAAACAAATCAGAAACTAAAAAGGTTTTAGAAGCAAATATGGAAAAGGTTAGGAACTTGGTTTCATTGTAGGATCAGGTTATTAATTATAAAATATGTTTTCCAATAAATCAAAAACCCCTGAAACAATAAAAGCTAGATCTCTCCAACAATTATGTTTCTTAATAAACTTTACCCCTTAATCCCTTAAGTGAGTTAGTTTATAAGAGTTATACAATTACCCAAAAGTATTCCTACGAGTTGAATAATTATATTGTTTGGTTGAAAGGCCTAATCTTAATCTTAATCCTAATTTTTCAATTAAGGTTCAGATTACCAAATCAAAACATAAAGTGATCAATTCTATGAATTTTAATTAAAACATAACCAAGCAATTGATTTAAAAGGAAAAACATTAATTCATAAATAAATAACCCAATTAAGATCCATACAAATCCACCTTATTCCTAACACGAGGTTCAGTTATACATATTGGGAGAAGAAATACAAGGAATGGGAAAAACTAATAATTATGGACAATAATCAATTTACCCCCAAGAGATCTTCAATCGTCAAGTGGATCCCTCCAACAATGTTGATCTTCAATCCTCGTGCCTTGCCTCCTTACTCTCAATTGCAGAACAGCCTCTCTTCTCTAATCCTAATTTTTATCTAATCTCTTATTTGGCTCTGAAAAGTCTCCCTAACCTAATGCTAAACCTATATTTAAAGTCTAAAACTAATCCCAATTGATATGATATGATAATATCCTATTAGAATAATCTAATCTTTAAGAATCTTATCTACAAATAGAATTTATCATTAAAATCCTTCTAGAATCCCGTATTTGTGTCTGACAGCAACTTCGGCACTGATTTTGACCTTGAATATGGACGAATTTGAGCAAGGCTATTTCTGGAAAAGTTGTAGATCTTTGCTTAGCTTTAAAATGATACCAAGATCGCCTCATTTGGATAAGCGTAGCTCAAGTTATGATCAAAACAGCGAACAGTGTCATTTTCATGCGGTACGCGCGCCCAGAGCCTCACGCCTGGGCGTGAGTCACCTGCTCCGGCTCCGTTTAGCTATGTTCTTGCGCCATTTTCAAGGTCTTTTCATCCTCTTTCATGCTCCATATTTATTTTCTTCATTTAAGCTCAGAAAGTACATGAAACAAACCCAAAACGGATCAAAACGTTCAAAGGATTCTAAATTACCTAACTTCCTAAAAACTATACAAAAATTCCTAAATTTACAAGAGAAACAAGCAAAATCCATAGTAAAAGGGAGACTAAATCATACTCAAAACATCTTATATTCGACCCAAATCACTCCCCCAAACTTAGTATTTTGCATGTCCCAGGCAAAAGTAAAATAAAAATTCTAAAACACAAGACCAATTTCTAAATTAATATGCAAACACCTCATCTAAGACTCCAGACTCATGACTCGTACACTTTTCTTCACAAGCAATAAATTAATTCAACAACTTGTTAAAACCACAAACTATCAAAGAACCAAGAACTAGTGAACACTCTTAACCTCACTGTATGTATCTCTCATGTGTATCAAAGGTTATAACAATTCACTCAAGTTCATCTAATGACAATGTGTTACCATATGCTTGACCATAGACCCAAATCTCCACTGAAATTATTGAATACATGCAAAAATCAAAAGGTCTTAATTTTGGTTGTAATGAGGCCATGGCTAAAGATGAACGGTGGGATAAAAGAAAATAAGGATAAAACAAAGGGCTAAAAATATGAAATCAAACAACATCCCTTTAACCTATGAATGGAGCATTGGTTTTAGAACAAAAATCAACTCCAATATTTAATTCTCCTTCATTCTTTTTCATTCCCATTCTCTCTATTCTCTTATCTTTTTCATTATTTTTTTCTCTTTTACTTTTTTTCTTTTGGAAGAAAAATAGAGATCACAATTAATACATTCAGCTCAACACTTTCTGAATCAACATACTCCCAATTGCACCATTCACATTTCAAAGGATACCAAAAATATATAACATTTATGAAAAGGGTACCAAAGAAATTATCTATCAATAGGCTCAAAGTGGGCCACTAAGGGATAATGTTTATCAAAAATTTGTTGAAGGCTAGAAAAAGCACAATGCTAAGTGCCTCAATCATCTTAATGCATGCACTCAATTATCAATCTCAAAATGGTCATCGGTCAAGTTCTAGAACAGAACATCAAAGTGAACACACTCATGAAAGAAATAGGGGTTCAAATCACAAAAGTCAATATAAATCACATACCCCTGTCAAGTGTATAGGCTCAAAAACTTCACAGGCTAAAGTCAGTTCACTAATAACTTGTTCCAAAGCAGTTTATAAAAATAATCAGTTCTCAACAAAACTTAAACTCAATCCAATTAGTGTCATACAATCAATGAGTCATCATCCTAAATCAAGTATTTACATATATAATCAGAAAAATAGTTCTAAGTCTAGAATAATTACATATTCCTACCAAAAGCACAAACCAACACCAAAAATGGGAGGACAATTCAAGTCTGAAAATTTTTTATTTTGTCCACTCCCCCAAACTTAGAGGTTGACTTGTCCTCAAGCAAATTAAACTAACCTAAACTACAAAATAAAAATTAAAAACAAAAGCAAGGAGTTAGAAACTTCCCTTTGTAGCACAACATTCTCTCTTGATGCACCATGGAGGAGACTCCCCCAAACTTATTCAGCCGTGTCACATGAACAACTAAAAATAGTGCTAGAAGCACCTCATTAGTAGTTACATAGAAAAAGCTCCAACTCTTTATTCACTAACTAACTAAAAAAAATAAAAAACCTACACTACTACATAATTACAAAGAATCCACCAGGATCCCAAATTCTATAGGTTAAATCCCATGTGATGCAACAATAAATAGTTATTCCCACATCCCATGGGATAAACCTTGGATGATGATGGAGTAAGGAAGTTTTAAAAATAAGTTCAATCCCACCAGGATCAAAAGGTGCATTCCTTACTTCATGCATCATCTCATTATTTCTTTTCCCATTCATGAAGGTGTTATTTCCATGAATTAGGAAAACTACCTTTCCAGACTCCCTATTGTTCAACAATGATTTAGATTGATTTTTAGATTTTTCATGAAAGCACAAAGGTTGAATATAGTGGAAAAATTTTGAGTCATCCAAGCATGCAATAGATTTGACCAAATTTTTAATTTCTAGAAATTCATAATGCAAGGGTGGATCAAATTTTTCTACCATATTCAAACCTTCTAAAGTTTTATTTCGGTCCTCTTCCTCAAACTCATTATGCACATTTTTCTCAATTTGCTCCTCCATAGGAGTTTCATCATTGGTCACTGTAACACCCAAAAATTTTAATCCCCGATTAATGAAATGTTAATTATAATTTAATTATAATTAATAGTTTCTATATTAATCCTTGATTAAAATATGTGTTCATGTGACTAGCTTAGGTGTGTGAAATTATTTAATAAATATAATAAATGCATAAAATGAGTATTTTGCATATTAATCCCTGGGTTGGGACCTAGAAGCAATTATAGGAAAGGTTGTGGAGGGAAAGTAAATAAAATAATTATTTTTCAAAATCTGACCAAAACACTCGAGTATTATTCAGAATACTCGAGTATTCTGGGTCAAACTGCACGAGTTAGTGCGTTTGATGAGTCACAGCCAACGATTCCCCTCCGTTGACACGATTACTCTGCCATCAACAGCTCAATGCTTTCGTGTCGACGTGCATGAGCTTCCTCTAGCTCTATTTAAACTCATCAACGATCCTTGGTGAAGAATTTTGCTCATTCTTGTTGTTGTTGTTGAAGTTAGGGTTCCGGATTTTCTCTCTTCGATTCTCCTTCTCAGAGTTAAATTGAAACACAAATCATACACGGATATAAAGCTTACATCTTGAGCTTTATATAAACACCAAAATCGTGAGGATTGAGTGAGTGTGTTGGAGGATTCAAGGAGTTGAAGTGAAGTTGTTCTTGGTCAAATTCTGTTCTGGAGCTTACTTTGATCTTGATTTCTGGTAAGCTCATGAACCCCTGAGTCTCAATTTCGGTTTCCTTAGTTAGATTATGTTGCATAGAGTTTAGAAATCTAATTTTCCCCAATTTATTTCTCTGTTTCATGTACAAACCAATTCCATTTTGGTGTGGTACTCAAAATGCTCTGCATGTGACATTTGAAGTTGGTCTGAGGATTTTGGAGCCTTTTTCTTGTCAATTTTAATTTGGAAAACATCTGAGAGGTAAGGGGAAGTTATTATATTCACTAGATAGAGTTTAAATTCCATGAATTGTGTTAGAGAGCCACCAAGAGGCTCTAAGGGCTTATATTGAATAGGAACTTTGGTTTGGAGACCAATCCATGCTCTAAAACTGTGTTGAGCAAGTTTTATATCATGCAGGCAAGCTTAAATGAGCTTTACTTTATGAAAATTGTGCTTAATATTCAATTTGAGGTGTTGAGTTGTTAAAAGTGCCTTTTTATGCATAATTATTGGATTCTCTGTCAAATCTGTGTTTTGATATGAAATGAATGTTGTAACATGTTCAAATTATGTTGTATGAACTCTGTGGATCCCTGGAATGGACAAGAATTAAGTAGAAATGAAAATGTTATGTTAAAACCAAGTTTCAGTGTTATCTGCTACGAAACACTCGAGTAAAAGGCAGGGTACTCGAGTAAAATGCTTTCAAAACAATGTAAAATGAACAAGAACACTCGAGTATTTTGTCTGGTACTCGAGTATCGAGCATGACCTGAGGACAAGTTTAGGTCAAACACTCGAGTCATTCAAGGTCACTCGAGTATTCTGGAAATGTTCAAGAACACTCGAGTAACCCATGAACTACTCGACTAAATTGTTGAATTGAAAACCCAAATCCTCAGAAAGTCATGAACACTCGAGTAATCTTAAGAACACTCAAGTAATCTGGAAAAATTGAAGAACACTCGAGTGTCCTGAAGTTTACTCGAGTAAATGGTTCAGAACCTGAAAACACCATTTTCAATTCTGACTTAATAAACTAAGAAATTATTAATAATAGTCCAAGGGATCAAGACCTAGAGAAATTGATTAATACAAATAGATCGTTTGGTGACGGTTCTTTTTGATAAAGAAAATAAGCCTAGGTGGCCTGTAAAGTATTAATCAACTTCCCTTAAGTCTAAAAGATAAAATGCATTCATTCTGGAGTTTGGATGGTAGGACGTATTTCATGTTTGTTAAACATGTGGAGGGCCTCTGGGAGTGCCAATACGCTTGCTTGATGACACGTTGTTGACGTGGTCGGCTTAGTGGATGCCGATATGGATATATCGTTTGGATGACGATCCGTTTGGATGACGGGATATGCTCGGGTGGCATGGATACCAAGCTTGTCGTGTACATTCTAGGTGAATGTACGAATGGTTGTATACCTAGGAATACAACGCACTGTTGAGTTCTGGATTGTCAGGGATGGACGTCAGAGAGTGACATAGTATTATGATGGAGATAGGCTTGAGAGCTAAGTCATGCATCATGCCATTCATTTAATTTAACTGTGATAAATGAACCAAATGTGAGCATCTTACTTGCATTCAATACCTGCTAAGTGTTAAATGTGATTGATATTAATTGATGCATATTTACATGCTTATATTGCATAATTTAGTCTCTGTTGATTATGTGTATAGAATTGCTTACCCCTATGCCCTTGTAGGTGATGTCTCGCTACATTGCTTGCATCGAGATCCGGCCACTTCCTAGTGGCATATGGATCTATGAGGACCATCGTGCGGTGTTCGAGGGGGAGGTAGAGATTACCTTCTACCACCCGAACCCGCTGATACGATTCCGTCCTCGTAGGTTTAGGATTCCCATCATATACACTATGCATGTACCCCCGTTTTACACTTACCATGGACCACCTCCCACGCGACCAGCTCGCTCTTACCATAGTTTTCGTTTTCGTCCTACCCGCTCTCACCCTTTTACTTCGAGAGTCGTCCGCGAGGGGACTCCCCTATCTGATCCGAGGAGCCCAGTCAGGGTTTCACCATCACCTGACCCGGTACCCAGTGGTAGGGTACACTCTCCCTCGGATGAGATCGAGGAGGATCCAGTGGAGGACGAGAGTGGGGGCGAGCCTGTCGTGCATTCTACTGGGAGTGACTGGAGGGACGATGATCCCTAGGTACATGCATATGGTGTATGATGTGGGTCTGAGGATCCGTTGTGTGGAGGCTGTGGAGGAGATTTGCTGCTGCTGCTGTGATGATGATGTTGCTACTATCTTACTACTACTTTTACTTTTGGGAGACTACTGCTGCTACTACTCCATCTGATGCTGCCAGATCTATGTGACTATCCCTAGAGTTGTATATTTTGTTATGTACATATTGTGGATATACTTTTAGAGTACTTTAGGGTTTTGGTCACACTATGTAGATCTGTTTTTATATGGACTTGTACTTATGGATTTGGAGACTATATTATGGGCTATGTACTTATGACTATGTTTATATATAAAACCTATGTTTATACTTTATCAGTTGCATAGTCCAACGAATTCCGCTTACTCTGATTTAATCTATTGAAGAGCTCAGCTAAAAATATTACGTAATGGTATCAGTTTTATCAAAATGCATGGGTAACCTTAGCTACATGTATGATACATGGATGTTTTCAAAGAACAAATGTTACCCTACTTGTGAAAGGATTTCAAGAGATCGCCGAACTCGATATAAACATTTTTGTAAAGGTTTAGAACTTATTCTCCAAGAATTTCAAATGACGATTTGTGCACCCGTTGTTAAAAAGAAAAAAAAATTTATTTCTATATTTTCTTAATACGCGCAAGTCCATATATATTATCCAATATAAAAGCTTAATTATTAGTTTATACTTGGGTAATCTGAGAAGGGTGTCACACTGAGTGGTATCAGAGCAAAAGTCAGATCCTGTAGTAGTGGAAGTAGTTCAGAAAGGTAGCCATCAACATCAAGCAGGTATTTGCAAGGCAATTACATTACTTCGAATGTTATTATTTTGTTTGTTGAGGTTTAAATACCCTTGATTTGTTTGTATCTTGTCTCTTTGAGTACAAGACGCAATTGATTGTAGATTTAATAAGTGTAAGATAGAGCCTTAGTATAGGTAGTGTAATGGAAGTTTCTTTAGTTCAACATATGTGACCATAAGTCCATAGCGCAGGTCTAATATGGCAACTAGAAACCAAAATCACACTAATACGATGTTGGAACGAATCACCACGGTGTTGGAAGTTATGCAACGACAGTCTCAGCAACCATCTCAACCGGCTAACCCGCCTCATCAGTGTAATGTGGGTAACCCTGAGGCGAAGACTCTGGCTGATTTTAGGAGCTGTAATCCACCAAAGTTTGAAGGAGGATTTAAACCGGAAGAAGCCAACAAGTGGATTCACACCATGGACAAGATCCTAAGAACGTTGGAGTGTTCGGATGCTCAAAAGGTGGCTTATGCAACCTATATGTTAGAGGATGAAGCGGAGAACTGGTGGAATCACAATATATAGCTCCTACAATATGAAGGAGGGGAGGTGAGTTGGGGAGTATTTATGGGGAAGTTTCTCCAAAAGTATTTCCCGGAGGACCTGAGAAGGAAGAAGGAAGTGGAGTTTTTGCAGCTGAAGCAAGGAAATATGAGTGTGGGAGAGTACGCAACAAAATTTGAGGAGTTGATGAAGTACTCTCCATACTATCAGAACAATCCAGATGAGAGGAGTAAATGCATTAAGTTTGAAGGAGGCTTGAGACCAAAGTTGAAGTCAATTTTTAGCTACCAGCGGATTCAAAGCTTTCATGCACTCGTGGATATGTGTAGGATGTATGAAGATGATACTAAGGCGGAGGAGGTGCAAGTCTCAGAGAAGAAGGACAATCAGAGCTATGGACCACAAAGACGTAAGGGTTTCAACAATCGAGGCAAAAGTCCATATGATCGCAGAGGGAAAGGCAAGGGCAAGGTTGGTGGTTCTGAAGGAAGAAATTATCGGAACGAGGCTCCATTCTGTGACAAGTGCAAGCGCAATCATTATGGCCGGGTATGTTGGGGGACAAGTGGTTGCTTTAACTGTGGAAAGCCGGGACACTTTGCAAGAGATTGCAAGGAACCAGCCAAGGCCAACTCAAGAGGAACTGCTGATAGACCGGTGACTCAAGGAAGGGTCTTCACCCTTAGCGGTGTGGAAGCGAATCGATCTTCTGATCTGGTGCAAGGTAAATACTTGCTTAATGGTCAGTTATGCCATGTTTTGTTTGACTCTGGTGCAACGCATTCATTCGTTTCATATGAATGTGTAAACCGGTTAGGCTTGATGATGTCTGAAATGCCTTATGTTCTCAAAGTAGAAACCCCTACTAATGCTCCTGTAGTCGTCTCTAGAGCATGTCTTAACTGTTGTATAGAAGTGTTAGGACAAACCTCTAAAGTAGATTTGATCTGCTTACCCTTAGCACAATTAGATGTGATCTTGGGAATGGACTGGTTAAGTCAAAACCAAGTGATCATTGATTGTGATAGAAAACTAGTGATCTATAGAAACCCGAAACCATCCGGCTACATGTGTCTATTCAACACTGAAGTGGAGGAGAATGGTCCAAGGATGGAAGAGATCCCTGTTGTCAGAGATTTCCCGGAAGTTTTTGCTGATGAGATTCCTGGTTTGCCACCAAGAAGGGAAATTGAATTTGGTATCGATCTAGTTCCGGGAGCTGGTCCCATTTCTATCGCTCCCTATAGAATGGCACCACCAGAAATGGCGGAAATGAAGAAGCAGATTGAGGAATTACTATAGAAGCAGATGATCCGACCAAGTGTGTCACCTTGGGGTGCTCCGGTTTTGTTTGTCAAGAAGAAAGATGGTAGTATGAGAATGTGCATCGATTATCGGCAGCTGAATAAGGTCACCATCAAGAACAAGTATCCGTTGCCGAGGATAGATGACCTTATGGATCAAGTTCGTGGAGCTTCAGTATTTTCCAAGATCGACTTAAGGTCAGGACAGATCAGAATTAGAGAAGAGGATATCTCTAAGACTGCATTTCGATCTCGATACGGACATTATGAGTATGTCGTGATGCCGTTCGGATTGACTAATGCACCAGCTATCTTCATGGACTACATGAATCGAATCTTTAGACCTTATTTAGATTCATTCGTGGTTGTGTTCATCGATGATATTCTGATTTACTCTAAGAGCCCGGAGGAGCATGCTGAACACTTGAGGATAGTGTTGAGCATCCTGAAGGATAAGCAATTGTATGCCAAACTTACAAAATGTGAGTTCTGGCTGAAGGAGATTAAGTTCTTGGGGCATGTGATTTCAGACAAAGGAATAGTCGTTGATCCGACGAAGGTAAGTTCGGTTTTGCAATGGGAGCAACCAAAGTCGGCCACGGAGGTGAGAAGCTCTCTTGTTTTGGCTAGATATTATAGAAGGTTCATCGAAGGTTTCTCGAAGATTGCACTACCTCTGACGAAGTTGACTCGGAAAGATCAACCATTTCTGTGGGATGAGAAATGTGAAAGGAGTTTTCAGGAGTTGAAGGAAAGATTGACATCGTCTCCTGTATTGGTACTGCCCGATACACAGAAGAGTTTTGATGTGTATTGTGACGCGTCGAAACAAGGTCTTGGGTGTGTTTTAATGCAAGAGGGGCAAGTTGTCGCCTACGCCTCGAGACAGCTAAAAGTTCATGAGATGAACTATCCAACTCACGATCTAGAGTTGGCAGCTGTGGTGTTTGCCTTAAAGATTTGGAGGCACTATCTCTATGGCACTACGTTCCAGGTGTTCAGTGACCATAAGAGTTTAAAGTACCTCTTTGATCAAAAGGAGTTGAATATGAGGCAGCGTCGATGGATGGAGTTTTTGAAGGATTATGAGTTTGAACTCCACTACCATCCCGGAAAGGCTAATGTTGTGGCAGATGCATTGAGTAGAAAGGCAATGCACATCAGTGCAATGATGGTCAGAGAAGCTGCACTGATAGAGGAGTTCCGGGATTTGAGTTTGACAATGCAAGTGGAGCCGACGAGTATCAAGATGGGGATGCTGCAGATTGCTAATGAGTTTCTGCAAAGGATTCGAGAATTGAAACTCAAGGATGAGAAACTCATGGAGAAGAAAAGGTTGATGCGAGAGGGTAAGGAATTGGAATTCCAAGAAGGGAACGATGGAATCCTGCGTTTTAGAACGAGGATTTGTGTCCCTGATGATTTGGAAGTAAGGAGAATGGTTCTGGATGAAGCACATAAGAGCAAGATGAGTATGCATCCAGGAGTTACTAAAATGTATCAGGATTTGAAGAAACTATTTTGGTGGCCCGGGTTGAAAAAGGACGTAGCTGAGTATGTGGCGTGTTGTTTGGTGTGTCAAAAGGCGAAGGTAGAACACCAAAGGCCAGGAGGAGAGTTACTCTCTTAGGAAATTCCGGTATGGAAGTGGGATAGCATCTCGATGGATTTTGTGTCGGGATTGCCAAGGACATCTACTGGTCGTGATGCAATCTGGGTGATCGTGGATCGTTTGACCAAGTCAGCGCATTTCATTCCCGTGAATATGCGCTACTCATTGGAAAAGCTCACTCAGTTATATATCAAGGAAGTTGTTCGTCTGCACGGTGTACCATCAAGCATTGTGTCTGATCGCGATCCGAGATTTACATCGAAGTTCTGGGAAGATCTGCATAGAGTCTTGGGTTCAAGATTGAAGCTGAGTTCGGCGTACCATCCTCAGACTGATGGCCAAACGGAAAGAACTATTCAGTCCTTGGAGGACATTCTACGAGCCTGTGCTTTGGAAGGACAAGGGAATTGGGAGCAAATGTTGCCACTCGTGGAGTTCACTTACAACAACAGCTATCACACGAGCATTGGAATGGCACCATTTGAAGATTTGTATGGGAGAAAGTGTCAGACGCCGTTATGCTGGTTTCAAGTGGGGGAGAGTTCTCTGATTGGACCAGATATTGTGCAAGAGACCACGGAGCAGATCAAGATGATACAAGAGAAGATGAGGGCAGCTCAGAGTAGGCAGAAAAGCTATGCTGATAGAAGGAGAAAACCCTTAGAGTTTGCTGAAGGAGACCACGTGTTCATTAGAATAGTACCAACCAAAGCTGTTAGTAGAGCCTTGAAAACCCAGAAACTATCACCTAAGTTTATTGGTCCCTACCAAATCCTCAAAAGGATCGGCCCAGTAGCCTATCAATTAGCTTTGCCTCCGTCATTAGCTAACCTCCATAATGTATTCCATGTGTCTCAATTGAAGAAATATGTCCATGACCCCACCATAGTCCTTGGAATCCAACCTGATGACTTAGAAGTTCAGGAGAACCTAACCTTCAAAGCTGTGCCAGTTCGTATTGAAGATCGGAGAATCAAGCAGCTTAGAGGGAAGGACATCCATCTGGTCAAAATCGTCTGGGTTTGTGGAGATGTGATAGAAGCATCTTGGGAATTAGAGGATAAGATGCATCAGGACTATCCTGACTTGTTTGTATGAGTTGAATTTCGGGGACGAAATTCCTTGTAAGTGGGGGAGTAGTGTAACACCCCAAAATTTTAATTCCCGATTAATGAAATGTTAATTATAATTTAATTATAATTAATAGTTTCTATATTAATCCTTGATTAAAATATGTTTTCATGTGACTAGCTTAGGTGTGTGAAATTATTTAATAAATATAATAAATGCATAAAATGAGTATTTTGCATATTAATCCCTGGGTTGGGACCTAGAAGCAATTATAGGAAAGGTTGTGGAGGGAAAGTAAATAAAATAATTATTTTTCAAAATCTGACCAAAACACTCGAGTATTATTCAGAATACTCAAGTATTATGGGTCAAACTGCACGAGTTAGTGCCTTTGATGAGTCACAGCCAACGATTCCCCTCCGTTGACATGATTACTCCGCCATCAACAGCTCAATGCCTTCGTGTCGATGTGCATGAGCTTCCTCTAGCTCTATTTAAACTCATCAACGATCCTTGGTGAAGAATTTTGCTCATTCTTGTTGTTGTTGTTGAAGTTAGGGTTCCGGATTTTCTCTCTTCGATTCTCCTTCTCAGAGTTAAATTGAAACACAAATCATACACGAATATAAAGCTTACATCTTGAGCTTTATATAAACACCAAAATCGTGAGGATTGAGTGAGTGTGTTGGAGAATTCAAGGAGTTGAAGTGAAGCTGTTCTTGGTCAAATTCTGTTCTGGAGCTTACTTTGATCTTGATTTCTGGTAAGCTCATGAACCCCTGAGTCTCAATTTCGGTTTCCTTAGTTAGATTATGTTGCATAGAGTTTAGAAATCTAATTTTCCCCAATTTATTTCTCTGTTTCATGTACAAACCAATTCCATTTTGGTGTGGTACTCGAAATGCTCTGCATGTGACATTTGAAGTTGGTCTGAGGATTTTGGAGCCTTTTTCTTGTCAATTTTTGTTTGGAAAACATCTGAGAGGTAAGGGGAAGTAATTATATTCACTAGATAGAGTTTAAATTCCATGAATTGTGTTAGAGAGCCACCAAGAGGCTCTAAGGGCTTAGATTGAATAGGAACTTTGGTTTGGAGACCAATCCATGCTCTAAAACTGTGTTGAGCAAGTTTTATATCATGCATGCAAGCTTAAATGAGCTTTACTTTATGAAAATTGTGCTTAATATTCAATTTGAGGTGTTGAGTTGTTAAAAGTGACTTTTTATGCATAATTATTGGATTCTCTGTCAAATCTGTGTTTTGATATGAAATGAATGTTGTAACATGTTCAAATTATGTTGTATGAACTCTGTGGATCCCTGGAATGGACTAGAATTAAGTAGAAATGAAAATGTTATGTTAAAACCAAGTTTCAGTGTTATCTGCTACGAAACACTCGAGTAAAAGGCAGGGTACTCGAGTAAAATGCTTTCAAAACAATGTAAAATGAACAAGAACACTCGAGTATTTTGTCTGGTACTCGAGTATCGAGCATGACCTGAGGACAAGTTTAGGTCAAACACTCGAGTCATTCAAGGTCACTCGAGTATTCTGGAAATGTTCAAGAACACTCGAGTAACCCATGAACTACTCGAGTAAATTGTTGAATTGAAAACCCAAATCTTCAGAAAGTCATGAACACTCGAGTAATCTTAAGAACACTCGAGTAATCTGGAAAAGTTGAAGAACACTCGAGTGTCCTGAAGTTTACTCGAGTAAATGGTTCAGAACCTGAAAACACCATTTTCAATTCCGACTTAATAAACTAAGGAATTATTAATAATAGTCCAAGGGATCAAGACCTAGAGAAATTGATTAATACAAATAGATCGTTTGGTGACGGTTCTTTTTGATAAAGAAAATAAGCCTAGGTGGCCTGTAAAGTATTAATCAACTTCCCTTAAGTCTAAAAGATAAAATGCATTCATTCTGGAGTTTGGATGGTAAGACGTATTTCATGTTTGTTAAACATGTGGAGGGCCTCTGGGAGTGCCAATACGCTTGCTTGATGACACGTTGTTGACGTGGTCGGCTTAGTGGATGCCGATATGGATATATCGTTTGGATGACGGGATATGCTCGGGTGGCATGGATACCAAGCTTGTCGTGTACATTCTAGGTGAATGTACGTATGGTTGTATACCTAGGAATGGATATGCTCGGGTGTCAGGGATGGACGTCAGAGAGTGACATAGTATTATGATGGAGATAGGCTTGAGAGCTAAGTCATGCATCATGCCATTCATTTAATTTAACTGTGATAAATGAACCAAGTGTGAGCATCTTACTTGCATTCAATACCTGCTAAGTGTTAAATGTGATTGATATTAATTGATGCATATTTACATGCTTATGTTGCATAATTTAGTCTCTGTTGATTATGTGTATAGAATTGCTTACCCCTATGCCCTTGTAGGTGATATCTCGCTACATTGCTTGCATCGAGATCCGGCCACTTCCTAGTGGCATATGGATCTATGAGGACCATCGTGCGGTGTTCGAGGGGGAGGTAGAGATTACCTTCTACCACCCGAACCCGCTGATACGATTCCGTCCTCGTAGGTTTAGGATTCCCATCATATACACTATGCATGTACCCCCGTTTTACACTTACCATGGAGCACCTCCCACGCGACCAGCTCGCTCTTACCATAGTTTTCATTTTCGACCTACCCGCTCTCACCCTTTTACTTCGAGAGTCGTCCGCGAGGGGACTCCCCTATTTGATCCGAGGAGCCCAGTCAGGGTTTCACCATCACCTGACCGGGTACCCAGTGGTAGGGTACACTCTCCCTCGGATGAGATCGAGGAGGATCCGGTGGAGGACGAGAGTGGGGGCGAGCCTGTCGTGCATTCTACTGGGAGTGACTGGAGGGACGATGATCCCTAGGTACATGCATATGGTGTATGATGTGGGTCTGAGGATCCGATGTGTGGAGGCTGTGGAGGAGATTTGCTGCTGCTGCTGTGATGATGATGTTGCTATTATCTTACTACTACTTTTACTTTTGGGAGACTACTGCTGCTACTACTCCATCTGATGCTGCCAGATCTATGTGACTATCCCTAGAGTTGTATATTTTGTTATGTACATATTGTGGATATACTTTTAGAGTACTTTAGGGTTTTGGTCACACTATGTAGATCTGTTTTTATATGGACTTGTACTTATGGATTTGGAGACTATATTATGGGCTATGTACTTATGACTATGTTTATATATAAAACCTATGTTTATACTTTATCAGTTGCATAGTCCAACGAATTCCGCTTACTCTGATTTAATCTATTGAAGAGCTCGGCTAAAAATATTACTTAATGGTATCAGTTTTATCAAAACGCATGGGTAACCTTAGCTACATGTAAGATACATGGATGTTTTCAAAGAACAAATGTTACCCTACTTGTGAAAGGATTTCAAGAGATCGCCGAACTCGATATAAACATTTTTGTAAAGGTTTAGAACTTATTCTCCAAGAATTTCAAATGACGATTTGTGCACCCGTTGTTAAAAAGAAAAAAAAATTATTTCTATATTTTCTTAATACGCGCAAGTCCATATATATTATCCAATATAAAACCTTAATTATTAGTTTATACTTGGGTAATCCGAGAAGGGTGTCACAGTCACATCCATCACCACCACTTTTTCCTCTCTATGAAGAGAGTCAAAAATTGTTGGTGATGCTTGTGACTCTTCATCTAATGACTTTGAAATATGTTCAACTTTGATTTCAAGGTTCCTTGAATTGGAACCATGAATCGGGTAATAGGTTCTGAATTCTTCAATAAATTTTTTAGTGTTTTGAGCACATTTCTCTAAAGCTATTTCCCATGGAGCTTTCTCCACAAGAATTGGCTCTACAAAAATTGGTTTCTTAGCTGTAGCTTCTAATTTCTCTAAAGCTATTTCTAATGAAGTTTTCCTATTACTTATGTTTTGTGCATAATAGTATGGAGAATAGGGATCCGAAAAAAATCTATCACAATCAAAATCATTATTAAAACTATAGTTATACATGAAAAGGGAAAAGTTACACAAGTAATTACAAATAGGTACCAGAAAAAATTAGAATCGAATTTCAATCCCCGGCAACGGCGCCAAAAACTTGTTGGCAATACGGCAAGTGTACCGATCGCACAAGTAATAAAGAGTAAGTAAATTATCGTTCCACTCGGGGATTGCAAATTGTTTCTAATTTCTTTCACCTGTTTGCGATTACTATGTATAACTTGTATGGGTTTTGAGTTTAGAAAGGAATGGAGAAAAGGTAGAATGAAACAAATAAGAAACTAAAAAGGTTTTAGAAGAAAATATGGAAAAGGTTAGGAACTTGGTTTCATTGTAGGATCGGGTTATTAATTATGAAAATATGTTTTCCAATAAATCAAAAACCCCAAAAACAATAAAAGCTAGATCCCTCCAACAATTATGTTTCTTAATAAACTTTACCCCTTAATCCCTTAAGTGAGTTAGTTTATAAGAGTTATACAATTACCCAAAAGTATTCCTACGAGTTGAATAATTATATTGTTTGGTTGAAAGGCCTAATCTTAATCCTAATTTTCCAATTAAGGTTCAGATTACCAAATCAAAACATAAAGTGATCAATTCTATGAATTGTAATTAAAACATAACCAAGCAATTGATTCAAAAGGAAAAACATTAATTCATAAATAAATAACCAAATTAAGATCCATACAAATCCACCTTATTCCTAACAAGAGGTTCAGTTATACATATCGGGATAAGAAATACAAGGAATGGGAAAAACTAATAATTATAGACAATAATCAATTTACCCCCAAGAGATCTTCAATCGTCAAGTGGATCCCTCGAACAATGTTGATCTTCAATCCTCGTGCCTTGCCTCCTTGCTCTCAATTGCAGAACAGCCTGTCTTCTCTAATCCTAATTTTTATCTAATCTCTTATTTGGCTCTGAAAAGTCTCCCTAACCTAATGCTAAAAACCTATATTTAAAGTCTAAAACTAATCCCCATTGATATGATATGATAATATCCTATTAGAATAATCTAATCTTTAAGAATCTTATCTACAAATAGAATTTATCATTAAAATCCTTCTAGAATCCCGTATTTGTGCCTGACAGAAACTTCGGCACTGATTTTGACCCCGAAGATGGACGAATTTGAGCAAGGCTATATATGGAAAAGTTGTAGATCTTTTCCTTAGCTTTAAAATGATACCAAGATTGCCTCATTTGGATAAGGGTAGCTCAAGTTATGATCAAAACAGCGAACAATGTCACTTTCACGCGGTACGCGTGCCTGGGCGCCCAGAGCCTCACGCCTGGGCGTGAGTCACCTGCTCTGGCTCCGTTTCGCTCCATTCTTGCGCCATTTTCAAGGACTTTTCATCATCTTTCATGCTCCATATTTATTTTCTTCATTTAAGCTCCGAAAGTACCTGAAACAAACCCAAAACGGATCAAAACGTTCAAAGGATTCTAAATTACCGAACTTCCTAAAAACTATACAAAAATTCCTAAACTTACAAGAGAAACAAGCCAAATCCATAGTAAAAGGGAGTCTAAATCATACTCAAAACATCATATATTAGACCCAAATCAGGTCTTAACTGCCTGGAAGAGTAAGGAATCACCCTTCCTTCTTGCATGAGAACACATCCTAATCCCTGTCTTGAGGCATCACAATAAACATCAAAATTCTTCTTCGGATCCGGAAGAACAAGAACATGAGAGGAAGTCAACTTGTCCTTGAGTTCTAAGAAACTCTGCTCCCACTTCTCATTCCAATCAAACGTCGTCTCCTTTCTTGTTAACTTGGTCAAAGGCAAAGCTATCTTGATAAACCTCCGATAATAGCCTGCTAACCCAAGGAAGCTCCGAACCTCCATCACCGATTTAGGCCTTTCCCATTCCAACATGGCCTCCACCTTAGCAGGATCTACTGCGATGCCTTCTTTAGCAATCACATGGCCCAAGAATTTTACTTTCTCAAGCCAGAAATCGCACTTGGCAAGCTTAGCATACAACCGCTTCTCCTTCATGATTCTTAGGACTATCCTGAGATGCTCCCGATGCTCAGTGGAGTCCTTTGAGTATATCAGAATATCGTCAATGAAGACAACTACAAAGCAGTCCAAGTAAGGTCGGAATATCCGATTCATATAGTCCATAAAAACTGCAGGGGCATTGGTTAGACCGAATGGCATTACCACATACTCATAGTGGCCATACCGTGATCTAAAAGCAGTCTTAGGAATATCCTCTTCTTTAACTCTGATTTGATGATAGCCAGATCGGAGATCGATCTTGGAAAACACCGCTGCACCACGCAATTGGTCCATCAAATCATTGATGCGTGGAAGAGGATACTTATTCTTGATTGTCACCTTATTCAGCTGCCTATAATCCACACACAATCTGAGGCTTCCGTCCTTCTTCTTGACAAAAAGAACTGGTGCACCCCATGGTGAGACACTAGGCCTGATAAACTTCTTATCCAACATATCCTCCAGCTGCTTCTTCAACTCTACCAACTCAACTGGAGCCATTTTATGCGGAGCCAAAGAAATAGGTCCAGTACCGGGTACCAAATCAATACTGAACTCTACCTCACGCACTGGAGGTAAACCAGGCACCTCATCAGGAAACACCTCTGGGAACTCATTCACTATAGGGATTTGGTGAAGGGTTGGTTCTTCGTTGGTTTCTAGAGCGGCTAAGATTAACTTTGGTTCTTTGGATTGGGGAAAGATTATGGAATTTTTGTGGCAATCTATCATGATGTAGTTTTCTGACATCTAGTTCATCCCTAAGATAATATCTAATTGGGTTAAGGGTAAGCATATGAGGTCAACGTGAAATGTGTGGTCATGTATCGTGAGGGTACAGTTTGGACACATTTGAGAGGTAGACACTGAGGGGTTTGTTGGGGTAGACACTATGAGTTTAAAGGGAACTTCTATAATAGATAAAATTAACCTAGTAACACAATCTAGGGATATAAATGAATGAGTTGCTCCACTATCAAACAAAAAATTGCAAGGCATTTCATTGATAAAACCAATACCTCTGATGAGATCCTCTGACTGCTCCGCCTCCACACCACTCATAGCATACACCCTACCATACACTGCTAGTTGAACCCCTACAGATTGACCCACTGGTGCACTCTTTCCCTGGACTTGATTTGGACAATTGGCAGCACGATGTCCAACTTGCTTTCAAATGAAACAAGGACCAATTTGACCTAGTTGTCCAGCATACAACAACCTCCAACAAGTCCCCTTATGAAACTTCCCACAATGCTGACATTGAGGGTAAGGTGGAATGAAACCTGAAACAGGAACAGGAGCTGCTGCTTTCCCCACTACTCCCTTAGACTTGTTGTCCACAAACTTGGGAGTTGGATAAGGGTGGTTCCTTTGGACGGAAGGTCCCTTACCCTTGTCCCTCACTGGCCCAACAATCCTCTGAGCCGCCCTTATGCTCCTATCATTTGTCTCCTTCACCTTTAAATCTCCTTCATACATCCTGCACATGTTCACCAACTGTGGGAAATTCCGAATTCCCTGATATCCAATAGCCAACTTAATCTCAGGTCGAAGACCATTCTCAAACTTGATACATTTGGAACCCTCATCTGGATGTTGCTGATAATATGGGGAGAACTTGATCAACTCTTCAAACTTGGAGACATAATCTCCAACTGACATGGCCCCTTGTTTCAACTCCAAGAACTCAATCTCCTTCCTTCTCCGAACATCCTCTGGGAAGAACTTGTCCAAGAATCTCTCCTTGAACAACTCCCATGAAATCTGCCTCCCTTCTACCTCTAAGAAATGACTGGTGTCCCCCCACCAAGATTCCGCCTTACCAGAAAGCATGAAGGTGGAATACATCAACTTCTCCGCATCAGAACATGGAAAAGACTTGAAAATCTTCTCGATTTCCTTCAACCATTGCTGGGCTCCCGTCGGATCAAACCCGCCCACAAACCTTGGGGGTCCAACTTCTGAAATTCTGTTATACCATGAGTTGCTGCATGAGGCTGGTGATTAGCATTTTGGGCCTGTTGAGCACTGGTCTGCACCAAATTCTCTAGAATATTGGTCTGATTGGCATTGGTCCGAGATAAGTCCTCTAAGACCTCGGATATTCTTTCGAATACTCGATTTTGTCGAGCCGCCATACTAATCCTGGAATCAAAGAGCGATAGGTAAGGATCACGTCTACTAAGGAAATTTAAAGCTAGGACTAACTAACTAATTGCTTAGGAATAAAAATAAACTAATTACTAGCTACTTTAATGCTACTCTCATGTGGAGTAACACTTTGGGAGTAGGAAAAACCGTACTCCACAGCCGAGGAATGCAACCACTGCTCTGATACCAAATGTAACATCCCTATTTTATGACAATAGATTTTAATGCAATTAGGAAATTTAAAAAAAAAATTGCAAGGGTTCGTCTATAAATCGGACTTTCCCCAATACTTAAATATAAAAACCTGTCCGAAGCCAGCCATTTATGATTAAACATTCTTTCATTACTTATGCTCACTTGCATAAGTGGATATCAACATCATCATAAAATTGTCTGTTTTGCAAGTCCATAAAAACTTATAAGAGTTACATACACTCCAAAATAGGTTGTGATTTAAGAAACTACAATTTACATCAAAAGAATGGATGATTAGCCATCCTCACAACCTTTACATGTCACAAAAATATTTACATCAAAATAATAACCATAGAGTAAACATCAAAATAGGAACTACAGAGTGCAGCTAATCCCATGCATGATAATGCAACTACACTCCATCAGGGGGAGTGTAGTGATCCTCGACAGATGGAACAGTAGGTGGATCCTCGCAATGCGTACCTAAAATTTCAACATGTAAGGGGTGAGTAACTCGGATTTAGATTAGAGAAAACATTAGAAAATAATAATAAGACTTAACTAGGCATAATCATATTATCAAGCACTTTCAGAAATAAATCTAACATTGGTAGTAATCAATATAAGACAATACACACTCATAGTGTAATAATGCAGTATACAGACACATGATTATGCTATGCACATCACACTATAAATGATTTAATTCGTGAATCCGATGTTACACAATTTACTCCATTTTATTTAACTTGAACAATTTAATCGGATTCAACGAATTAACCCATTTATGCAATCTTCTTTCCCACTTTCACTTTCACTTTAACACTTTACTTTAACAATTTACTTTAACACTTTACTTCAACAATTTACTTTAACACTTTACTTTTCCCTTTTTCATTAACAATTTCATTTCCTTACATACACCCTCCACTCTGGGGAAAAACCGACCAGGAGTAAGCATTTCTCAACCTAACGCACTTCACCCCTCTAGGGTTCGTCATGCTAGCTTGCACAGTACTTCACCCCTTTAGGGTTCGTCATACAATTTGGATTGATTCGCCCAAATTGGCTTTAGCAAAAATCGCCCTCGACTAGTCAAAACGAGCCAAAGTAATAGAATTATTATAGTTTGCATAGAACCAATCCGCAACACGGGGATCAAACCCATGTCCTGTGCAAGATCAAAGTTCCCCATAATAATTCTAATAATTTACTTTTTCCCTTATCAATCAAAAGACGTGTGTTTTTCCCCGACTCCTAACGTCCCCTTTACACCATGCATGATTCAGCAATCAAGTACTTTTCAATTGAGATTGAAGCCCTTCTTATTCTATAAAAAATCATTTTAGAGTGGCTCCACTTAATTGGAAATTACTTGTCCCTAGGTTATGCATAACTAATAATACATTAAATCCATAATTAGCAAGAATCTCACAACATTTATAAAAGCAACAATTATCAATTACACATGAATTAAAGCATTAAACTTAAACAGTTACATACATAGTCTAACAACACTTAGGATTCTCTAGACTAAACTAATTTCTCTTGAACCTAATTACAACCAATCACTTAAACATACCTAACTAAGTGCCAATTATTAGTTCCTAACATTTCCCCTAAGCTAAACCCAAGCTAAACCCCCTTACCTCTTGGAGAGTAGAGGAGAACCTCCCAAATTCTAGAGAAAGCTCCAAACAAAGCTCCTAACTCCTTAATCCTTGCCCCATAGCCTTTCTCCAAGCTCCTTGATGACTAGAAGACCTCAAATAAAGGATTGCACAGAGTTGGGGTTTATGGGTGATTTGGGGAAAATGAGAAGAGATAGAAATTGAGAGATTAATGGGTAGAGCATTAGTAGAGGGATGATGGGTGATTGATTTGGGGTTTTAATTTCATAAAACTTGGAAGATCATAGGTAGAAATTGAAAGCCCTAGAGGAAAATAGAAGGAGAACTAGAATAGAGAAAGAGGAAGAACACTGAAACTGAATGTTGGCAACGCTTGTTTATGACTTAAACACAGCGGTTAATCGATTAACTCAGCCCTTAATGGATTAAGCTAGAGCTTAATCGATTAGCGCCAGAAAGTGCCATAAAAATTAATCGATTAAGCCACTCCTTAATCGAGTAGTGGCTGAATGTGACTTAAAATCTAATCGATTAAGGCTCTCATTAATCGATTAACCCATTGAATTTTGGCTTTCTTTCACATTTCTAAGACTCCTAAGCTATCACAACCCAATCTAACTTAGCTAAACACTATGGCCTACACTCTAAACATAATCTAACCTATTCTTAACTCATACCATTCTATACTTAGCTAAAAACTCAATCGAAACACTTACTAATATCTATACGAATTAATACTTCTAAACGAAATCGAAAATTGAGGATGTTACATCTTGTTCCGAGATCGTATAGGGAAAAAGGGGGAGAAAGGTGTTCGAATATTTGTTTTTCACTCTCCTTTGGCAATGTGCTTAATTCTTTGGCTCCATTTTGATCATGCCAAAAGGGGGAGAAAGGTATTTTGTTGTTTGTTTGTTGTTTTTGTTGTTTCAGATGTTCAGTTTTTCGAGCATATATTCAGGGGGAGTGTTTTCCGAGCATCTCTACAGCTCTCCGAGCAAATTTTCGAGAATATATTCAGAAGGAGCGCACAAAAATCAACAGGCATTTGTCATCATCAAAAAGGGGGAGATTGTTGAATCAAATAGATTTTGATGAAGACAAATAGCTCGGTTCTCGGCCAAGGCTTTGATGAAGTCAAATGAATCAGCGTATGCAATGAAGCTCGGCAAAGTGAACCAGTTCCGTATGTTGATTTCGGTCTTTGATCAGCTCGGCAAATGCTCTGCTCGGCTACCTGTAGCAAGTCAGCAGTTCAGGTTCAAGCTCAGAACATGCTCGAACATAAGTTTTGAGTCAGAATATCAAGAACAAGCTCGGCAGTTGCTCAAGTGCAAGTTCGGAAGACGTTCGGAATTTGCACTGTCGAACATGTTGCACAAGCCAAGATATCAAGGTCAAACAAAAGCTCAGTTCGGAAGATGCTCAGAAGATGTTTGGAAGATGCTCAACAGTTGCTTTGAAGAAATGTAGTTGAACCAGCAGCAAAGTCAGAAGCTCAAGCTCGACCTCCGAGTAAAATAGCAAAGTATCAACTTGTCAGAAGTTTTGTTCGAACGAGTAACATGTTATATCATCAGCTCGGCAAAACCTTCAGCTCGGCTTTTGGTGCAATTCTTAAATAATTAGCTCAACCGAAGTTAAGCTCGGCCTAAGCTCGGTTGACAAAGTTGAACTCAAGATCAATGCAAAGCTCGGCCAGAGCTCGGCTTAGAATCAAACTCAATCTTAAATAAGAAGCTCGGACTATCATCAAGCTCGGCTCAGGGATGCCAAATTCAAACAATCATCAAGCTCGGCTCAAAGCTCGAACAGAGATGCCAAGAACAGATTCCAAGTGCAAAGTCATCAAGCTCGGCTCAGAGTCAAACTCAAGATAAGATACAAAGCTCGGCCAAGGCTCGGACGTCAAGGCCACTCAAGCTAGTTTGCATTGCTCGGCCAAAGCTCAAATTTCAAGGGTCAACTCGAGATCAAGTATAAAGCTCGGCTAGAGCTCGGATCTCAAACCATTCAGTACAAGCTTAAGTGAGAAGCTCAACCAAAGCTCGGATCCTTGCTGCAGAAGTAAGCTCAGATCATTTTTCAGTGCAAGCATCATCAAGCTCAGATCTTCAGCCCGGTTCAAGCTCAGTTCTGTCTTAGCTCTCTGCTGCTTAAGAAATCAAGTTCCCAAGCTCGAACAGATGACAAGCTCGGATACTGTTCATTGTCGTCAACATTCAGTTGTCTTCGACACCATCAAACATGAAATTCAAATTTAAAAAGGGATTGAATCTAGAAAGGAAAATGCGTGTCTCTGTTTGTTGCTGTCATTGGAAGCATCTGGAAACATTCTTTGGAAAGGACATACGTGGATAAGAACGTTGCAATAAAATGGATAATATTTGGAATATCCGTTGCAAGGACAGTATGTCACAAAATATCTTTCCTCATGCTTGGGTGCTGAGATCAGTAAAGCCCAGCTTTCATTCTCCAGAAGATATACACGAACAATAAAGAAAAACTAAGGCACACCAACAACAGGATTTACATTTTCTTAGAACATAGAGAAACAAAACTTTCACATTCAAAATCTAAGTTTCAATCTTTTCTGTGAAATCCCTTCCTTATTATCATCCTTTTCAATCATCATTCTCATTTTTCATATTTGTGTTCGAAAATTATTACATTTATCATTTGCATATTTTATCGTAAGTCATCAATTATCATGTAGAAGAAACATTCACATTTTTTTCATGTAAAATTTTGCAGCTTATTATGTAACCATTCAAATATTTCTTATTGACATTTGAAGCATAGAAATGTTGAGATATATTATTAGAAAGAAGATGGTAGTATAAGAAAGATTTTTTTTAAAAGCATATAAGTAAGAATTGATTTATTATTTATATTGAAGACTGAAGTAGTTATATCTATCTAGAATCATTCAAGGTAGAAAATTTGAAGAGTAGTATATATTTTTTATAAAGATTCTCGCACGGAAGGGACATAGTTTGAATGCATGACAACTTGAAACCGTTATAAAGATTCAGCAGTTTTTTTTATTTGAAATTTGAAATGCTTAATTCTTAAAACAAAAACTGTGGATCTGATTGTGGTAAAGAGAGGCAATGACAAAACAAAGAGGATTGCCAAGGATGGAACATCCTAACAGAGAATGAAAAATAAAAGAGGATTACCGGGAATGGATGATTTAACAAAGAAAAGAAAGAAGTAGTCTATCTCAGTGCACACTAACAAAGGTATATATTTATTTTATTTTCTATGTAGGTTATACTCTTCCTCTGTTATGTTCTATTTTCAAACATGTATTTATGAGCACTCTCAAATATCAAACATAATAGTACTCTCGATTGCGAATTGTGGAACATTGTGCAGTAAAAAGTTGAAACCTTAAATCATAGAGTAAGAGAATCCTACTAATAAGATGGTTGAAACTTAAATGCACAAATGCATTCATGAGAATCCTTAAAATCACAGGGTAAGAGAATTCAACCATAAATCCTTATTGATTTTTTTTTTTACCAATTTGCATTTTTATTATCATCCTTTTCAATCACCATTCCCATTTTTCATATTTGTGTTGGAATATTATTACATTTATCATTTGCATATTTTATCGTATGTCATCAATTCTCATGTAGCAGATCCGTTCACATTTTTTCCATGTAAAATTTTGCAGCCTTATTATGTAACCATTCAAATATTTCTTATTGACATTTGAAGCATAGAAATGTTGAGATATATTATTAGAAAGAAGATGGTATTATAAGAAAGATTTTTTTAAAAGCATATAAGTGAGAATTGATTTATTATTTATATTGAAGACTGAAGTTGTTATATCTGTCAATAATCATTCAAGGTAAAAAATTTGAAGAGTAGTATATATTTTTTATAAATATTCTCGCATGGAAGGGACATAGATTGAATGCATGATAACTTGAAACTTTTATAAAGATTCAGCAGTTTTTTTTATTTGAGATTTGAAATGCTTAATTCTTAAAACAAAAACTGTGGATCTGATCATGGAAGGAGAAGCAATGACAAAACAAAGAGGATTGCCGAGGATGGAAGATCCTAACAGAGAATGAAAAATAAAAGAGGATTACCCGGAATGGGTGATCTAACATAGAAAAGAAAGAAGTAGTCTATCTCAGTGCAAACTATCAAAGGTATATATTTATATTCTTTTCAATGTAGGTTGTACTCTTCCTCTGTTATGTTCTATTTTCAAACATGTATTTATGAGCACTCTCAAATATCAAATTTAACAGTACTCTCGATTGCGAATTGTGGAACATTGTGCAGCAAAAAGTTGAAACCTTAAATCAAAGAGTAAGTGAATCCTACTAATAGGATGGTTGAAACTTAAATGCACAAATGCATTCATGAGAATCCTTAAAATCACAGGGTAAGAGAATTCAACCTTAAATCATTATTGATTTTTTTTTACCAATTTGCATTTTTATTATCATCCTTTTCAATCATCATTCCCATTTTTCATATTTGTGTTCAAAAATTATTACATTTATCATTTGCATATTTTATCGTAAGTCATCAATTCTCATGTAGCAGATCCGTTCACATTTATTTTCATGTAAAATTTTGCAGCCTTATTATGTAAACATTTATATATTTCTTATTGACATTTGAAGGATAGAAATGTTAAGATATATTATTAGAAAAAAGATGGTAGTATAAGAAAGATTTTTTTTTTAAAGCATAAAAGTAAGAATTGATTTATTATTTATATTGAAGATAGAAGTTGTTATATCTGTCTAGAATCATTCAAGGTAGGAAATTTGAAGAGTAGTATATATATTTTATAAAGATTCTTGTATGGAAGGGTCATAGATTGAAAGCATGACTGCTTGAAACCTTTATAAAGTTTCTGCAGTTTTTTTATTTGAAATTTGAAATGCTTAATTCTTAAAACAAAAACTGTGGATCTGATCATGGTAAGGAGAGGCAATGACAAAACAAAGAGGATTGCCGAGGATGGAAGATCCTAACAGAGAATGAAAAATAAATGCGGATTACCGGGAATGGATGATCTAACACAGAAAAGAAAGAAGTAGTCTATCTCAGTGCACACTATCAAATGTATATATTTATTATCTTTTCTATGTAGGTTGTACTCTTCCTCTATTATGTTCTATTTTGAAACATGTATTTATGAGCTCTCTCAAATATCAAACTTAACAGTACTCTCGATTGCGAATTGTGGAACATTGTGCAGTAAAAATTTGAAACCTTAAATCATAGAGTAAGTGAATCCTACTAATAGGATGGTTGAATCTTAAATGCACAAATGAATTCATGAGAATCCTTAAAATCACAAGGTAAGAGATTTCAACCTTAAATCATTATTGAATTTTTTTTTACCAATTTGCATTTTTATTATCATCCTTTTCAATCATCATTCCCATTTTTCATATTTGTGTTCAAAAATTATTACATTTATCATTTGCATATTTTATCGTAAGTCATCAATTCTCATGTAGCAGATCCGTTCACATTTATGTTCATGTAAAATTTTGCAGCCTTATTATGTAAACATTCATATATTTCTTATTGACATTTGAAGCATAGAAATGTTAAGATATATTATTAGAAAAAAGATGGTAGTATAAGAAAGATTTTTTTTTAAAAGCATAAAAGTAAGAATTGATTTATTATTTATATTGAAGATAGAAGTTGTTATATCTGTCTAGAACCATTCAAGGTAGGAAATTTGAAGAGTAGTATATATATTTTATAAAGATTCTCGTATGGAAGGGTCATAGATTATAAGCATGACGGCTTGAAACCTTTATAAAGATTCTGCAGTTTTTTTTATTTGAAATTTGAAATGCTTAATTCTTAAAACAAAAACTGTGGATCTGATCATGGTAAGGAGAGGCAATGACAAAACAAAGAGGATTGCCGAGGATGGAAGATCCTAACAGAGAATGAAAAATAAATGTGGATTACCGGGAATGGATGATCTAACATAGAAAAGAAAGAAGTAGTCTATCTCAGTGCACACTATCAAATGTATATATTTATTATCTTTTCTATGTAGGTTGTACTCTTCCTCTATTATGTTCTATTTTGAAACATGTATTTATGAGCTCTCTCAAATATCAAACTTAACAGTACTCTCGATTGCGAATTGTGGAACATTGTGCAGTAAAAATTTGAAACCTTAAATCATAGAGTAAGTGAATCCTACTAATAGGATGGTTGAATCTTAAATGCACAAATGCATTCATGAGAATCCTTAAAATCACAGGGTAAGAGAATTCAACCTTAAATCATTATTGATTTTTTTTTTACCAATTTGCATTTTTATTATCATCCTTTTCAATCATCATTCCCATTTTTCATATTTGTGTTCAAAAATTATTACATTTATCATTTGCATATTTTATCGTAAGTCATCAATTCTCATGTAGCAGATCCGTTCACATTTATTTTCATGTAAAATTTTGTAGCCTTATTATGTAAACATTCATATATTTCTTATTGACATTAGAAGCATAGAAATGCTAAGATATATTATTAGAAAAAAGATGGTAGTATAAGAAAGATTTTTTTTTAAAAGCATAAAAGTAAGAATTGATTTGTTATTTATATTGAAGATAGAAGTTGTTATATCTGTTTAGAATCATTCAAGGTAGGAAATTTGAAGTGTAGTATATATATTTTATAAAAATTCTCGTATGGAAGGGTCATAGATTGAAAGCATGACGGCTTGAAACCTTTATAAAGATTCTGCAGTTTTTTTTATTTGAAATTTGAAATGCTTAATTCTTAAAACAAAAACTGTGGATCTGATCACGGTAAGGAGAGGCAATGACAAAACATAGAGGATTGCCGAGGATGGAAGATCCTAATAGAGAATGAAAAAAAAATGTGGATTACCGGGAATGGATGATCTAACACAGAAAAGAAAGAAGTAGTCTATCTCAGTGCACACTATCAAATGTATATATTTATTATCTTTTCTATCACTACGCCAAAAAATGCTTTCAACAGCATTTCTTTTAGGCTTTCAACAGCATTTGAGCAGTGCTGTTAATTTGCGTGCAGTTAAAACATGACCAAAGAAAGACAGCACTTTTGAAGCGCTGTTGAACGTCCCCTGAACAAAAAGCATTTGACAGCACTTCCTTGACAAAGCGCTGTTGAACGTCTACTTAAAGAGGAGCATTTGACGCTGTCTAGTTGTTATTCAGCTACGAATTTTAGTGATTTAGCCACATTTTTAACCGTTTCTAAATAAGAAATGAATTTAAAAAAAAAATATATTAGCCACAGCTACAACTCTGGCTAAATTAACGTTGGAATTTTCTTTATATTCTCATTAATTGTCATTTTCCCGTATCCAGTTCCCTCAAGTCCTCAATAACCATAACCATGTGCATTGACAAAGACAAACAATATAAAATTACTTCTATAAAACAATTACATCATTAAAAGAAATAATATTAGGATCTAAATACAAATAAAATATGCAACAAATTTTGACACTCAAATGACACATAGTGCATAGATGTGTACAATTTGGCAACTTTTGCAAACCATTCTCTCTGATCAGAAGTCTCGTCCAAGGCATGATCTCCACACAAGTTCTGGGCAATGAGGGCATGGATGCCAGGAACACATTCAGCTTGTATAACCTTCTTTTCTTTGGTTTGAGAGTAAACTCGGGATTAAGAGGAGGTTTATCACCATGACACCTTAACATAGAAAAACAGCGTAAAGATAAAACATTAAATGTAAATTAAATGTATGGTCTCATGTAGTTTAATCATATGATACTAGGTTCAAACGAAACCCAAACATTATTTTTCAAGACTCAAGATACAAGTAGAGACAAGGAAATCCCCATTTTTGGACTATCTATTTGCACCTAAGAGCTTGAGTTTAATTTTTTCTATAGGTAGCTTGAGTCTAAATTATATAAAGCAATTTCTTCGAAATGATACAAGGTAACATCTGTTACATATATAAATAGAATTTCGACTCAATGAAGATATGGAGAAGCATCAACACACTCACCATGAATGAAAGAAGCCCTGTAACTCTGTAAGTATGCTGCATTCATAAATTGGAAACATCAGCATAAAGGTTAAAAGTAATAATTTAAATCTACTTTTTCTCTCAGATACCAGTTACTTGTGCAAAAACATATAACCATATTTTATAAGTCAACGAATAAACAAAAAAATAAACCACATTTTATAAGTCAAAGAATAAACAAAAAATAACCATTCAACCGCACATAAAGGAACTTTATAACTCGAACAAAATCTGAACTTGATACAGACCACATGGATTCCAACTTTCAGGATGAACTGCAACATAAGTAAAACCCAAATAAATGTTATAATGTATATTATAGGTAACTCTTGGTACTAATTGATTTGTGCTCCAAGTCTCCAACAGATGAAAGAACTTATAATCACTGATAGACAAACAAATCTTTTTCTGAGTCATGAACTGTCCATTAGGAGTGGTCATGCTACATCATAGAAAGTGTACACCTAATCAATATTACCATAGACCAGATAAATGAAAATCAGAATGAACAAGCATACTGCAGCAAGAAGGATCACCTGATTCTAGGAGGTTTATAAGGATAAACTGGAGGAAACTTGATTTTGCCATAGTAATATCCACCTAAAACAGGAAAAAAAATAGAGCAAATAAATACTAAAGAAATTGAGAAAGGAGAAAGACTTGGGACATTTCAAAAAGACCAAGCACAGTAAGACCTAAAAAGTTTTTTTTTAAATAAAAAAGTAAAACCAACAAAATGAGATATCAATGATTACAACCAGCTAAAATAACAAACCTGCAAATGGTGTTCCTTCGCTTCCCTCCAACACTTAATCTGAGAAATTAACAGAGAATAAGAACAGTCTCAAACACTCCCTAATAAATAAATTAAAATCAAATAGCTGACATAAGAACCCATTATTCTGTTTTTGCTGGAAAAATAGTGGTATTGAGGAGGGCGAAACTTGGAGCAATCATTCAACATAGTCTTTTTCAGCTTTTTGGCAATTAGAGTTCTATATAAATTAATGAAAGAAATGCAACAGTGTAATAGTGTGAAACGAACGTACGCCACTCAAGAATATCATTTGGTGAAGGACGAGCCACTACATGGGAAACTGGCTCCTGCAAATTATTTGTTAAATTAAGAGTTAACCAGTTGATATATTCTTTTTAAATTTCATCAAAAAAGAATAAAAAAGCACAATGACAGACCAATCTCTATGCCAATCTGAAATGAAGAATTTGTCATGCCTGGGACAAGTCATACATTGTCTTTGACAAAACCAAATTAAAAAAACTGCTCTTCCTAAAGCAAGAAAGCAGTCCACCTTTGTTAGTTTATTAAAACCCATTTCACCACATAATCATTTCATTTACATGTGTTGGGGATGTGTTATGTTCTAAACTCCTGAAGACATAAACTTCACACTCTATATAGAGAATAACATGTTACCCACTAAAGTAAAACAAATTTGGTACCCACTAACGTGAAACAAATTTGGCACTCACTTAATGCATTTTCATATGGAAAAGAAGAGGTGTTTTTGCCAGATCCAGTGCCGTGATGACATTTGATCAATTTTATTCTCTTTCTAATTTCTAGTATGGTTTTAACTTTCTTAAGAGAAAAAGTGATTTTATAGTCCTTAATATTGACTATATTTGCTAGTTCAGCTAGATATCGATATTGATCAGTACTCTCTCCTAATCTACCCACCCAACTTGACAAAATACGAGAATTAAACTAAAGAGGAAGGTCCTTAGTAGCAAAATCCACACATTGGAATGAAGATTCCAAATACCATTCGGCAGTAATCACTGCACATAGTAAGGTCTCGGTTTCGCTAATAAATAACAGAAGTGGAACCGAGTTCACTCCATCATGAGTCATGATAGCTGCAGCTACGATGAAAGGACCCTGGAAAATGCAATTAACATAAAATATGATCCATACCATAGTTTCACAAATTGGCTTCGACAATCCCAAATGTGAAGAAACAGTTCTAGTCTTCTGAGCAATATAACGACAGCCCAACAAATCCAAGTCAACAGGGCAAAGTACAAATAAAGATGTGGATGCATATGACTACTTATAAGGTGTCTAGTGTATCATAGCCATTCCCTAGTCGAAAATTTACATAAGTTGTACACCTTTGCTGACTATTTATCATAAAGTTGGAGCCAAAATGAGGGCTATGGCCAGAAACTCACATGATTTATTATAGTCAAACACACCTACCATTGACAATGATATCTTGAAGCATGCATCTACTAAACCGAAACTTCTGAACTGGACCTAGCTGTTGAAGTAGAATGCCATCATCCATCTGTTAAATGATTTAAGCATCATCATTTGCCTACATGGGCATGATATTTTATACATGGCTAACAAATATGCAAGTTCAATAGATAAAAATCAGACCAAGTGCAACATATTGCATACTTTTCCAAAAAAAAAGTTATGAGCTTGGCACACCAGACTTGAAAATTTTAGATGAAAACAAATGCTAAAACTTTAATTAACACAATAAAAAATGCACAAACAAATAAATTAAAAATTGAGACATAATACCATCAATGAACATTATTATGCATAAAATGTCATAATAAAGAATTTGTATAGCATCTGAAGTGAATTCATCGTATTATGAACTTGGATGCCCTAGAGAAGCAGTACAGGAAAATGAATTAAAAATATAATATGCAAAGGAGCAGTACTAAACTACACGATGAAATCAAATGTCACCTCTAACAAATTAAATAGTTATGCATAAAAATGGTTACTCTTAAAATGACAATCGTTAGTGTAATATTTAAATTGATACTTAGTTATATTGATAATTAGAAAAACAAAAGAGCAAACTAACTCCCATGGCTTCATGTTCACTTTAGAGAACCAAGAAAATTTTACCCGAAAGAAACCCAAAATTTGAAACCCTAAGATTGAAAGGTGAAATTGAAAACAAATTTGAAAGCAGGAAACAAGAGAAAGAGGAGGTAACAAGTTACCGAAGCTTATGCAACGAAGAGAACGTGAGATGAGGTGGTGGTTCGGTGTGGAGGTGGTTCGAGGGCGTGGTGAGAATGAATAGAACGTGAGACACAGATGTGGTAACAATGGCTCACCGCTATGGCTTAACGGCAACGGTGAGGATTCAGTAACAAATAGCAACGACGAAGGCTTAGTAACACATAGCAACGACGAGATTCGATGGAAACACTGAAGGTTGGCTAAGGATGGCAACGTCTCAATGGTTGGCTGAAGATGGTGGATTCAGTGGCGACCGCGTTTCAGTGAGTGGCATTCCGGTGAGAGATCGATAAGCTGAGTGAGGGTTCGGCGAGGGGGCGATCGATCTTTTGGTGTGGGTTCGGTGGGGAGAGAAAAGTGAGAGACACCCTAAACCCCTTTTATTTCTTTTTTTTTAATTACAAAATAAAGATGAAAACATGTGAGCGGGCTCACGCGGGACAAGTAAATTTTGCAGGATTCATTCAACTGCACTTGCTTAAAGGAGCGCTGTGTTTGGTTCACTCATTCAACAGCGCTGGCCTAAACAAGTGCAGTCTAAATAGCTACACAAATTTTTTAAAGGCTTTTCACAGCATTTTCTTGAACAAACGCAATATAAAGTGCAATGTTAAACACAATAGTACCCATGCAAGAATCTTTAACAGCATCTTAAATATAAATGCTGTAAAATGTGTGTTTTTAAATCTCCCTTTTGGTGTAGTGTATGTAGGTTGTACTCTTCCTCTATTATGTTTCATTTTGAAACATGTATTTATGAGCACTCTCAAATATCAAACTTAACAGTACTCTCGATTGCGAATTGTGGAACATTGTGCAGTAAAAATTTGAAACCATAAATCATAGAGTAAGTAAATCCTACTAATAGGATGGTTGAATCTTAAATGCACAAATGCATTCGTGAGAATCATTAAAATCACAGGGTAAGAGAATTCAACCTTAAATCATTATTGATTTTTTTTTACCAATTTGCATTTTTATTATCATCCTTTTCAATCATCATTCCCATTTTTCATATTTGTGTTAAAAAATTATTACATTTATCATTTGCATATTTAATCGTAAGTCATCAATTCTCATGTAGCAGATCCGTTCACATTTATTTTCATGTAAAATTTTGCAGCCTTATTATGTAAACATTCATATATTTCTTATTGACATTTGAAGCATAGAAATGTTAAGATATATTATTAGAAAAAAGATGGTAGTGTAAGAAAGATTTTTTTTTTAAAAGCATAAAAGTAAGAATTGATTTATTATTTATATTGAAGATAGAAGTTGTTATATCTGTCTAGAATCATTCAAGGTAGGAAATTTGAAGAGTAGTATATATTTTTTATAAAGATTCTCGTATGGAAGGGTCATAGATTGAAAGCATGACGGCTTGAAACCTTTATAAAGATTCTGCAGTTTTTTTTATTTGAAATTTGAAATGCTTAATTCTTAAAACAAAAACTGTGGATCTGATCATGGTAAGGAGAGGCAATGACAAAACAAAGAGGATCGCCGAGGATGGAAGATCCTAACAGAGAATGAAAAATAAATGTGGATTACCGGGAATGGATGATCTAACACAGAAAAGAAAGAAGTAGTCTATCTCAGTGCACACTATCAAATGTATATATTTATTAACTTTTCTATGTAGGTTGTACTCTTCCTCTATTATGTTTCATTTTGAAACATGTATTTATGAGCTCTCTCAAATATCAAACTTAACAGTACTCTCGATTGCGAATTGTGGAACATTGTGCAGTAAAAATTTGAAACCTTAAATCATAGAGTAAGTGAATCCTACTAATAGGATGGTTGAATCTTAAATGCACAAATGCATTCATGAGAATCCTTAACATCACAGGGTAAGAGAATTCAACCTTAAATCATTATTGATTTTTTTTTTTACCAATTTGCATTTTTATTATCATCCTTTTCAATCATCATTCCCATTTTTCATATTTGTGTTCAAAAATTATTACATTTATCATTTGCATATTTTATCGTAAGTCATCAATTCTCATGTAGCAGATCCGTTCACATTTATTTTCATGTAAAATTTTGCAGCCTTATTATGTAAACATTCATATATTTCTTATTGACATTTGAAGCATAGAAATGTTAAGATATATTATTAGAAAAAAGATGGTAGTATAAGAAAGATTTTTTTTTAAAAGCATAAAAGTAAGAATTGATTTATTATTTATATTGAAGATAGAAGTTGTTATATCTGTCTAGAATCATTCAAGGTAGGAAATTTGAAGAGTAGTATATATATTTTATAAAGATTCTCGTATGGAAGGGTCATAGATTGAAAGCATGACGGCTTGAAACCTTTATAAAGATTCTGCAGTTTTTTTTATTTGAAATTTGAAATGCTTAATTCTTAAAACAAAAACTGTGGATCTGATCATGGTAAGGAGAGGCAATGACAAAACATAGAGGATTGCCGAGGATGGAAGATCCTAACAGAGAATGAAAAAAAAATGTGGATTACCGGGAATGGATGATCTAACACAGAAAAGAAAGAAGTAGTCTATCTCAGTGCACACTATCAAATGTATATATTTATTATCTTTTCTATCACTACGCCAAAAAATGCTTTCAACAGCATTTCTTTTAGGCTTTCAACAGCATTTGAGCAGTGCTGTTAATTTGCGTGCAGTTAAAACATGACCAAAGAAAGACAGCACTTTTGAAGCGCTGTTGAACGTCCCCTGAACAAAAAGCATTTGACAGCACTTCCTTGACAAAGCGCTGTTGAACGTCTACTTAAAGAGGAGCATTTGACGCTGTCTAGTTGTTATTCAGCTACGAATTTTAGTGAATTAGCCACATTTTTAACCGTTTCTGAATAAGAAATGAATTTTAAAAAAAAATATATTAGCCACAGCTACAACTCTGGCTAAATTAACGTTGGAATTTTCTTTATATTCTCATTAATTGTCATTTTCCCGTATCCAGTTCCCTCAAGTCCTCAATAACCATAACCATGTGCATTGACAAAGACAAACAATATAAAATTACTTCTATAAAACAATTACATCATTAAAAGAAATAATATTAGGATCTAAATACAAATAAAATATGCAACAAATTTTGACATGCAAATGACACATAGTGCATAGATGTGTACAATTTGGCAACTTTTGCAAACCATTCTCTCTGATCAGAAGTCTCGTCCAAGGCATGATCTCCACACAAGTTCTGGGCAATGAGGGCATGGATGCCAGGAACACATTCAACTTGTATAACCTTCTTTTCTTTGGTTTGAGAGTAAACTCGGGATTAAGAGGAGGTTTATCACCATGACACCTTAACATAGAAAAACAGCGTAAAGATAAAACATTAAATGTAAATTAAATGTATGGTCTCATGTAGTTTAATCATATGATACTAGGTTCAAACGAAACCCAAACATTATTTTTCAAGACTCAAGATACAAGTAGAGACAAGGAAATCCCCATTTTTGGACTATCTATTTGCACCTAAGAGCTTGAGTTTAATTTTTTCTATAGGTAGCTTGAGTCTAAATTATATAAAGCAATTTCTTCGAAATGATACAAGGTAACATCTGTTACATATATAAATAGAATTTCGACTCAATGAAGATATGGAGAAGCATCAACACACTCACCATGAATGAAAGAAGCCCTGTAACTCTGTAAGTATGCTGCATTCATAAATTGGAAACATCAGCATAAAGGTTAAAAGTAATAATTTAAATCTACTTTTTCTCTCAGATACCAGTTACTTGTGCAAAAACATATAACCATATTTTATAAGTCAACGAATAAACAAAAAAATAAACCACATTTTATAAGTCAAAGAATAAACAAAAAATAACCATTCAACCGCACATAAAGGAACTTTATAACTCGAACAAAATCTGAACTTGATACAGACCACATGGATTCCAACTTTCAGGATGAACTGCAACATAAGTAAAACCCAAATAAATGTTATACTGTATATTATAGGTAACTCTTGGTACTAATTGATTTGTGCTCCAAGTCTCCAACAGATGAAAGAACTTATAATCACTGATAGACAAACAAATCTTTTTCTGAGTCATGAACTGTCCATTAGGAGTGGTCATGCTACATCATAGAAAGTGTACACCTAATCAATATTACCATAGACCAGATAAATGAAAATCAGAATGAACAAGCATACTGCAGCAAGAAGGATCACCTGATTCTAGGAGGTTTATAAGGATAAACTGGAGGAAACTTGATTTTGCCATAGTAATATCCACCTAAAACAGGAAAAAAAATAGAGCAAATAAATACTAAAGAAATTGAGAAAGGAGAAAGACTTGGGACATTTCAAAAAGACCAAGCACAGTAAGACCTAAAAAGTTTTTTTTTAAATAAAAAAGTAAAACCAACAAAATGAGATATCAATGATTACAACCAGCTAAAATAACAAACTTGCAAATGGTGTTCCTTCGCTTCCCTCCAACACTTAATCTGAGAAATTAACAGAGAATAAGAACAGTCTCAAACACTCCCTAATAAATAAATTAAAATCAAATAGCTGACATAAGAACCCATTATTCTGTTTTTGCTGGCAAAATAGTGGTATTGAGGAGGGCGAAACTTGGAGCAATCATTCAACATAGTCTTTTTCAGCTTTTTGGCAATTAGAGTTCTATATAAATTAATGAAAGAAATGCAACAGTGTAATAGTGTGAAACGAACTTACGCCACTCAAGAATATCATTTGGTGAAGGACGAGCCACTACATGGGAAACTGGCTCCTGCAAATTCAATGTTAAATTAAGAGTTAACCAGTTGATATATTCTTTTTTAATTTCATCAAAAAAGAATAAAAAAGCACAATGGCAGACCAATCTCTATGCCAATCTGAAATGAAGAATTTGTCATGCCTGGGACAAGTCATACATTGTCTTTGACAAAACCAAATTAAAAAAAATGCTCTTCCTAAAGCACGAAAGCAGTCCACCTTTGTTAGTTTATTAAAACCCATTTCACCACATAATCATTTCATTTACATGTGTTGGGGATGTGTTATGTTCTAAACTCCTGTAGACATAAACTTCACACTCTATATAGAGAATAACATGGTACCCACTAAAGTAAAACAAATTTGGTACCCACTAACGTGAAACAAATTTGGCACTCACTTAATGCATTTTCATATGGAAAAGAAGAGGTGTTTTTGCCAGATCCAGTGCCGTGATGACATTTGATCAATTTTATTCTCTTTCTAATTTCTAGTATGGTTTTAACTTTCTTAAGAGAAAAAGTGATTTTATAGTCATTAATATTGACTATATTTGCTAGTTCAGCTAGATATCGATATTGATCAGTACTCTCTCCTAGTCTACCCACCCAACTTGACAAAATACGAGAATTAAACTAAAGAGGAAGGTCCTTAGTAGAAAAATCCACACATTGGAATGAAGATTCCAAATACCATTCGGCAGTAATCACTGCACATAGTAAGGTCTCGGTTTCGCTAATAAATAACAGAAGTGGAACCGAGTTCACTCCATCATGAGTCATGATAGCTGCAGCTACGATGAAAGGACCCTGGAAAATGCAATTAACATAAAATATGATCCATACCATAGTTTCACAAATTGGCTTCGACAATCCCAAATGTGAAGAAACAGTTCTAGTCTTCTGAGCAATATAACGACAGCCCAACAAATCCAAGTCAACAGGGCAAAGTACAAATAAAGATGTGGATGCATATGACTAGTTATAAGGTGTCTAGTGTATCATAGCCATTCCCTAGCCGAAAATTTACATAAGTTGTACACCTTTGCTGACTATTTATCATAAAGTTGGAGCCAAAATGAGGGCTATGGCCAGAAACTCACATGATTTATTATAGTCAAACACACCTACCATTGACAATGATATCTTGAAGCATGCATCTACTAAACCGAAACTTCTGAACTGGACCTAGCTGTTGAAGTAGAATGCCATCATCCATCTGTTAAATGATTTAAGCATCATCATTTGCCTACATGGGCATGATATTTTATACATGGCTAACAAATATGCAAGTTCAATAGATAAAAATTAGACCAAGTGCAACATATTGCATACTTTTCCAAAAAAAAAGTTATGAGCTTGGCACACCAGACTTGAAAATTTTAGATGAAAACAAATGCTAAAACTTTAATTAACACAATAAAAAATGCACAAACAAATAAATTAAAAATTGAGACATAATACCATCAATGAACATTATTATGCATAAAATGTCATAATAAAGAATTTGTATAGCATCTGAAGTGAATTCATCGTATTATGAACTTGGATGCCCTAGAGAAGCAGTACAGGAAAATGAATTAAAAATATAATATGCAAAGGAGCAGTACTAAACTACACGATGAAATCAAATGTCACCTCTAACAAATTAAATAGTTATGCATAAAAATGGTTACTCTTAAAATGACAATCGTTAGTGTAATATTTAAATTGATACTTAGTTATATTGATAATTAGAAAAACAAAAGAGTAAACTAACTCCCATGGCTTCATGTTCACTTTAGAGAACCAAGAAAATTTTACCCGAAAGAAACCCAAAATTTGAAACCCTAAGATTGAAAGGTGAAATTGAAAACAAATTTGAAAGCAGGAAACAAGAGAAAGAGGAGGTAACAAGTTACCGAAGCTTATGCAACGAAGAGAACGTGAGATGAGGTGGTGGTTCAGTGTGGAGGTGGTTCGAGGGCGTGGTGAGAATGAATAGAACGTGAGACACAGACGTGGTAACAATGGCTCACCGCTATGGCTTAACGGCAACGGTGAGGATTCAGTAGCAAATAGCAACGACGAAGGCTTAGTAACACATAGCAACGACGAGATTCGATGGAAACACTGAAGGTTGGCTAAGGATGGCAACGTCTCAATGGTTGGCTGAAGATGGTGGATTCAGTGGCGACCGCGTTTCAGTGAGTGGCATTCCGGTGAGAGATCGATAAGCTGAGTGAGGGTTCGGCGAGGGGGCGATCGATCTTTTGGTGTGGGTTCGGTGGGGAGAGAAAAGTGAGAGACACCCTAAACCCCTTTTATTTCTTTTTTTTAAAATTAAAAAATAAAGATGAAAACATGTGAGCGGGCTCGCGCGGGACAAGTAAATTTTGCAGGATTCATTCAACTGCACTTGCTTAAAGGAGCGTTGTGTTTGGTTCACTCATTCAACAACGCTGGCCTAAACAAGTGCAGTCTAAATAGCTACACAAGTTTTTTAAAGGCTTTTCACAGCATTTTCTTGAACAAACGCAATATAAAGTGCAATGTTAAACACAATAGTACCCATGCAAGAATCTTTAACAGCATCTTAAATATAAATGCTGTAAAATGTGTGTTTTTAAATCTCCCTTTTGGTGTAGTGTATGTAGGTTGTACTCTTCCTCTATTATGTTCTATTTTGAAACATGTATTTATGAGCACTCTCAAATATCAAACTTAACAGTACTCTCGATTGCGAATTGTGGAACATTGTGCAGTAAAAATTTGAAACCTTAAATCATAGAGTAAGTGAATCCTACTAATAGGATGGTTGAATCTTAAATGCACAAATGCATTCATGAGAATCCTTAAAATCACAGGGTAAGAGAATTCAACCTTAAATCATTATTGATTTTTTTTTTACCAATTTGCATTTTTATTATCATCCTTTTCAATCATCATTCCCATTTTTCATATTTGTGTTAAAAAATTATTACATTTATCATTTGCATATTTTATCGTAAGTCATCCATTCTCATGTAGCAGATCCGTTCACATTTATTTTCATGTAAAAAATTTTGCAGCCTTATTATGTAAACATTCATATATTTCTTATTCACATTTGAAGCATAGAAATGTTAAGATATATTATTAGAAAAAAGATGGTAGTATAAGAAAGTTTTTTTTTTAAAAGCATAAAAGTAAGAATTGATTTATTATTTATATTGAAGATAGAAGTTGTTATATCTGTCTAGAATCATTCAAGGTAGGAAATTTGAAGAGTAGTATATATTTTTTATAAAGATTCTCGTATGGAAGGGTCATAGATTGAAAGCATGATGGCTTGAAACCTTTATAAAGATTCTGCAGTTTTTTTTATTTGAAATTTGAAATGATTAATTCTTAAAACAAAAACTGTGGATCTGATCATGGTAAGGAGAGGCAATGACAAAACAAAGAGGATCGCCGAGGATGGAAGATCCTAACAGAGAATGAAAAATAAATGTGGATTACCGGGAATGGATGATCTAACACAGAAAAGAAAGAAGTAGTCTATCTCAGTGCACACTATCAAAGGTATATATTTATTATCTTTTCTATGTAGGTTGTACTCTTCCTCTGTTATGTTCTATTTTGAAACATGTATTTATGAGCACTCTCAAATATCAAACTTAACAATACTCTCGATTGCGAATTGTGGAACATTGTGCAGTAAAAGGTTGAAACCTTAAATCATAAAGTAAGTGAATCCTACTAATAGGATGGTTGAAACTTAAATGCACAAATGCATTCATGAGAATCCTTAAAAGCACAGGATAAGAGAATTCAACCTTAAATGATTATTGATTTTTTTTTACCAATTTGCATTTTTATTATCATCCTTTTCAATCATCATTCCCATTTTTCATATTTGTGTTGGAAAATTATTACATTTATCATTTGCATATTTTATCGTATGTCATCAATTCCCATGTAGCAGATCCGTTCACATTTATTTTCATGTAAAATTTTGCAGCCTTATTATGTAACCATTCAAATATTTCTTATTGACATTTGAAGCATAGGAATGTTGAGATATATTATTATAAAGAAGATGGTAGTGTAAGAAAGATTTTTTTTTTAAAAGCATATAAGTAAGAATTGATTTATTAATTATATTGAAGACTGAAGTTGTTTTATCTTTCTAGAATCATTCAAGGTAGAAAATTTGAAGAGTAGTATATATTTTTTATAAAGATTCTCGCATGGAAGGGACGTAGATTGAATGCATGACAGCTTGAAATCTATACTTCTATACTATTATATTAAGAAAACCATGTTTTTTAACTGTTTTACAACTAAAAAAAGTGTAGATAATTTTGTATTCCCAATTTTACCCTCAATATGAGCAATTTCCACTCTCTTTTTGTATCCAAAGATAAAAAGAAATTTTCACTCTCTTTTCCCTTCTCTGATTATTTCCCTTCTTCCTCTTCTTGCTGGCACTTGCCACAATTGGGGTGAAAGAAGATGCTAAATGGATGTGAAGCATAAACCAAAATCAGATGTAAGGTGCTTGATGTTCTTCGTCTTCTTAGCGCGATCACTAAGTAAATTAGAAATGATTTACCTTACAGGCTTACACCTTTTCAAATACAACTCTATAGTTTGCATTCTTCTGCAATTAACACGATTAGTTACATAACTACATACTGATTCGCTATACTTTTTCTCTCAGGCATGATGGTTTAGTATATATATAAGTTGGAATTTTTGTTTATTTTTTTTATAATGAATGATTGATAGGAAATTTATATAAAGGATTGAAATTTTTTTTTCTTGGTACTAGCAGTGATAGGGAAAGATAGAAAAATAGATTATTTTTACTGCGTCTCTTTCTTTTGTGTTTTTTCCCTCTTTCTTTGATTTAACCTGTTGTTGTTGTTTTGGTTGCAGAGAATAGACATCCAACCATAAGAAAGAGTCATGAGAGTAAGTGAGATGAGAGGAAGAGATAAGTATGTTACAAAGGGAGGTTGAGTGGAGTTGTTGTTTTGAATGTTTGATTGAAGAGATGCCTCATTTTAGGCCTTCTACCACAACCAATTGAAGTTGGACCAAAGTAAGTCAGGATAGCCAGTGTATTTTATACAGTTATTAAATAAAATATTTGGTGACATGAATATACTCGGTGTAATGATTTTTTCATTGTCAATCCAGTATCTCCCATACCTGCATAGAATAGTTTCTATTGAATAGTATATTCTTTCTCTTATTTATTTATTTTTTTCTTAATAACTTTTGTTAATCTCTTATTCTCCTTTTAATATTTTTTTGAATATTTCTATCATGCAACCAAATTTTGGATGGTTGCACAACAATCCCTTAAATTAACCAATGATTGTTTGACACGTCAGCTAATGAAGTTCTAAGTTACTGCCATGTCAGCTCAGATTAGCTTATTTGTCAAACAAACATTGGTCAATTAAGGGATTGTTTTGCAACCATCCAAAATTTGGTTTAAGTGTCCTATTTTTTTGGTTAAAAGTTACAATGAGGACAGAACTAAGACAAATTGGAGGAACCGGGTGAAGAGGGATTTCTCTTTTCTCTGTAATGTTTTTTCATTTTTCGAAAACATTCCCTATAACTATTGCAATTTATTACTTATTTCAAATAACTTTTTCAAAATAAAGGGGTTTAAGTGAGGCTAACATGTATACTTCTGGCAGTTGATACTACTTTGGTTTCCCTGTTGTATAAGATAGTTTTATTCTTTTTCACTTTTTCTAACTTTTTTGATCCCAAACAACTCTATCATGCTCTTCTACATAATAAAACACACGAAAGTGTGCCAAAATTTTGGTAAAATTTTACTTATTTATTATTTCTCTCTTTCTAATTGTTATTTTATTTTATCTTTGTTTCTTATTTGAATGTTCCTTAGGTTTCAACTCATGTATTATATGTATCAAGTGCACCTATACTATCACACTACTCTATTTATACCTTATTTATGCAAATTTTGTTTTTATTCATTTAAATTTTTCTTATTTTCATTTGTTATCTATATCTCTTTTGTACATATTCTTATTTTAATAATTTAAATTTTCTTATTTTCATTTGTCATTTTTTTTATGTTTTACTATCCCAAAATAACAATAAATGAAGAAGTGGATGGAGTATAAGAAGAAGCAAAATATGAGGAAGGAATATAAAGGTCTAATGTTGTTTCATTGTGTTTTTTTATTTTATCTACTTTTTGCTATCCTTTGTTGTGGTAAAAAGATGGACAATAAAAATTCATTACTAATTTGGTGTTCGACCATGATTAAAGTATCCATTGTGCAATTTTATTGCAATGCATGCATAAGGAGGAGTGATTTATCCCAAATTTTTCATTGTGCCCAATTTCTCTTGCAAAGACTTTAAATGGGTTTCATATTTATGATTACTTGATGTTGTTCAATACTAATGCAATGATTGAAAATGAAGGATTAAAGCAACCTTGATTTTTAAAATTTTAAATTCATTTTTGTTTTTCCTGTTACTGCATTTTTTTTGGTACTTTGATTGCCTTACCCAATGACATAATCTCGCTTGCATTTTGATATAATGACATATATAGCATTAGTATACTAATGATTTAGGCTACTAAACTTCTTAACATGCATCAACCTATACAACAATTTGGCATGCTGCTGCAAAAGAGAGAAGACAATACTAAGAGAAAGAGAAAGAGTTAAGTTCAAGTAATTGTATGAACTAACATCAGACCCCTTCTTCAAATTTATTTCTTATTTACAATTTTTGATTCAAGTGCAATATTTCACACTTCTTTTGTAAGGTTTGTCAAACATTTCCTATTTTTAACCTATAATGTTTACATATCATATTTCTTTGAGTACTAATTTGTTCATAAATTTTTTTGCTTAATGACCAAATAAAACTTAGAATGTGTTCTTTCTTAATAATTTTCTTTTGGTCAATAAACAACTTTAAATAGAAGGACCTTGGAAACATTGTTGTATATGGAGAGTGAAATCATTTTCTAAGCTAAAGTTTATTGTAGAAATTTACTCACATATATATGTGGCGAACTAAATTTGCTTATGCTATCAAATTGAAAATGATTAGTTGTTAACCCAAATTTAAGTCTATCCTTCTAATTGGAAATGTGATTAAGACAATACGAATGCGAAATAAATATATTCTAGATATGTGGATCCATGTCATAAAACATGATAATTGAGAATGCACCTAAAATTGGTTTAATTCTCGCAAATAGCTCTAGAACATCAAAATATTCATAACTTTTAAACTGTAAGTCCAAAAATTATGAATTTTTTATGAAAATGATCGTATTGAAATGTAGAATTCAATAATGTCAAAATTAAAATTTTATTTGGAATTTTTCGAATTTTTATATCTGATGTAGTGTACTGTACGAAAATGAGTATATTTGACTTGGAAAAATTATTTTTGGACCTACAATTATTTATTTGACATAAAAATAATTTGTGCTATGAAAATATATATTTTTATAGGCCTATGATTTGCTGCACCGTCCAGAAATTATTTTCTGGAATAAATTTGAAGTTTAAATTATTTAATTTGATTTTTCATTGGTTAAAAGTGAGGTGTGCATTTAATGTAAAGTTGGAAAATTCTTACCCCTTCTCCAAGTTGTTGGACGGCTGCATAGGAGTAGTAGGAAAGATGTAGATATATATTTTTTTTACTTTGGGAGCAATTATTATTTGAATTTCTTTCATGGTTTTTGTGTAAGCATTTATTGGCCATTGCAAACAACTAGGTTCTCATTAGTTTTAGGGACATAAAAAATTCTGAACTTGGTCACCAAATTACTCCCTAGACAAACTTATTAAATTTAAGGGAAATTAAATCGGAGAAAAACAAAATAATCATGCATTTTTAGTTACGTTGAAATTTATGAATCCATATTATGGAGCATGACAAATAAGAATGCATACAATTATTGATAACTAATTACACGAAAATGAACATCTTTAATATATAAATTACATTTATAAAATCCAATTTTTCAATACATAATTCTACTATAAATAACTCTACGACAATGAGAATGCAGGGCGACAGGCACAGGGTCGACACGCTAGTTTTTATAAAGATTTTGAAGTTTTTTTTATTTGAAATTTGAAATGCTTAATTCTTAAAACAAAAACTGTGGATATGATCATGGTAAAGAGAAGCAAAGACAAAACAAAGAGGATTGTCGAGGATGGAAGATCCTAACAGAGAATGAAAAATAAAAGAGGATTACCGGGAATGGATGATCTAACATAGAAAAGAAAGAAGTAGTCTATCTCAGTGCACACTAACAAAGGTATATATTTATTTTCTTTTCTATGTAGCTTATACTCTTCCTCTGTTATGTTCTATTTTCAAACAAGTATTTATGAGCACTCTCAAATATCGATTGCGAATTGTGGAACATTGTGCAGTAAAAAGTTGAAACCTTAAATCATAGAGTAAGAGAACCCTACTAATAGTATGGTTGAAACTTATATGCTCAAATGCATTCATGAGAATCCTTAAAATCACAGGGTAAGAGAATTCAACCTTAAATCATTATTGATTTTTTTTTACCAATTTGCATTTTTATTATCATCCTTTTCAATCATCATTCCCATTTTTCATATTTGTGTTGGAAAATTATTACATTTATCATTTGCATATTTTATTGTAAGTCATCAATTCTCATGTAGCAGATCCGTTCACATTTTTTTCATGTAAAATTTTGCAGCCTTATTATGTAACCATTCAAATCTTTCTTATTGACATTTGAAGCATAGAAATGTTGAGATATATTATTAGAAAGAAGATGGTAGTGTAAGAAAGATTTTTTTTAAAGCATATAAGTAAGAATTGATTTATTGTTTATATTGAAGACTGAAGTTGTTATATCTGTCTAGAATCAGTCAATGTAGAAAATTTGAAGAATAGTATATATTTTTTTATAAAGATTCTTGTAACACCCCGATTTGACAACTTGAAAATATAATTTCTTTAATTATTATGGTGAAAATTTGGGCCAACTTTTTTTTAAATAACATGGACATGAGAATCTCCAAGTTCCAAAATCTTTTATCAAAATAATTTGCAACATAAATTGGATTCCCATATCACACGTCATACTTCAAGTCCCAAACCGAGATGTTACGGAACATCGCACTTTGAAACTTGTTTTCACAAAACATTTAAAAGCCCATCTCATTTATGTCTAACTAGAAAACTTAACATTGATTATCCAGCTTTATAAACCATCTTTCGGGTGCACATGTGGATGCAGCTAATGATGTCTAAGTACCTGGTAGGGGAGTACAACACTTGAACATAGACCCTATAACAATAGATCTCCGTCCGACATAGGCTCCTCCGAAGGGTCGAGTCATCAACCATCGAATCCTCAAGCCGAGCTTGACCTTCTTCTCTTTCGTGACTTCACCTCAGTCTTGTCTCCGTAGGACCATGCTTGCAGCGCCAATTTTCCAAATTAAACTACTCACTCTGTCACCTGTGGTCATCATCACAGAAGTCCATAGGGAAGAGGGAAAGACAGAGAGAGTAAGCATTCCGAATGACGTATTGTCGACGGTGTGGGTTTACGATAGGCAAAATATTAAGACAATACAAGTATACAACAATACACATTCATAGCACAACAATACAGCAGACAATTATGCAAGATGCATGAGGATGCAATGCAATCGTCGCATTATTTAAGCCTTTGTCTTTCTCTTAAGGAAATCTCTTATTCAGTTATCTCGCAAAGTCGAAGTCTCTCTGTTCACATATTTCAAGTCCATAAGATCGGAAATTCAAGCTTTAGGGTTTCGGGTTCAGGTCTACATCTCCTCGTATTCCATCCACCTAGTCGGAAGCAATCAGAAGTACAGGATCTCTACCCACACCGGCTCCGGGAGACCACACCAAAATAATATATAATATAAAATGCCCGGGAAAAATGTCATGACAAGGGTGTCGACCTCCGCCGTGTTCGAGTATCCCTCTTCTGATCCTGATTTAGTCAAGGGGGCGTCAGTCATCTGTCTAGTGATCATGCGGTACTTCAGCTACGACACCAGACTACTCACCCAACCTCGGATGGTCAACCCAGGTCACTGTAGCTTTTCCCCGCCTAGACAGACTCCTCTTAGGCTTCTTGACGAGTCACCGTCATTGCCTTCCCCTATCCTAATCAACAAGTGATTACCACACAGGTAAACACCGTGTCTTCCTCTCCACGACTTCGGGTAAGGGTTTTAAGTCGTAAAGTTTATATTCGATTATCCTAATGTCGACCCATCCTAAGTCGCCTCCATCATATAGCACCAACCATATGCTGGTTACTTCTTGTGGGACTCGACCACTATATTTGACGGGCTCCGACCCATCCAGAATCATTCTCAACACGCGGTTAGTCTGGGACTGTAACCGGTTAGTGTCTGAGTTCACAAAATAAAATTTTAGTCTTTTAAAGGGGAATGATTACCATGGGCCATGTTTACTCAGTTCAAAATCACTGGCATAACTGAATTAGCTGAAGAGTACTTCATTATGCCAAGGTCAATACCTCAACCCTATCATTCCAAGGAAACTATGAGATTCCCCTAAATCCCAATGGATCAAACAAAGATAAAAGCCAACATTTTAAAGTGATGCATTCATTTATAGAGGAATGGAGAATAGGTTGGCAAGGAACAATTCTCATATTCTGGGAATATGAGAAGGGTACTCTGGGAGTACCAAGATTTTAACCGACTTGATGACACATTATAGATATGTGGCCAGTGTCCGGGACCTGGTTTGATGCGTTCTGGGAACGTGATACACACTCTGGGAGTTGTGTTTGTTTTCCAAGTACGGTTTGCCATTAGTTCTGGGAACGTTTTGTGGTGTTCTGGGAACACCGGGATATCAATTGCCAGATATCCAACATGATTGGAGGCCTCGATTGTGGATGGAACCATGCATCATGCCACTTGCATTACAAGATTGGGAATATTTAAAAAGGGCGTGCTCATGTGTAGTTGCATTCTGTGTGATACTTGTCTAAATGTGGTTGTTAGTACTAGCTGATTATATCTATCTCATTTGATTATGCAACGGAAATGCTTACTCCCGTGCCCTTGTAGGTTAGGGACCAACATAATGACCTTCTCATTGTGAGTAAGGGCAGGAGACCCATGGAGAGCATTGGAAGAACAGAGTAAAAAGAGACTTTCATGAATGGGTATCACACGTCGGAAATCAAATGCATTTGAGGATGGAACCAAGAACTCGGATCAGCTCTATGACTTCTCTATGTTAGCATCTAAGTTACATTTTGAAAAATGATAACCCGAGATCATGTTTTCAGTTAATTGATATAATCCTTTTCTTTTAGTATAAATATATTCGTTAAAAACCCTTTTTAAGGATTTATGTAGTTCGATGAGCTGATCTCAATATTTTACCACCAACTCTGATGTTATCATGCACGCTGTGTTTTAGAAACTTATGTTTTCTATAGATCAAGGGAAAAGTTTTTCAATCTATGTTGAATCGGGTTTAGTTTTGAAATTTTCAGCCAGGATTTCAGGAAACAAAATGTTTAGCATAAAACTTTTCGAGCAGTAGTTCAAACTCGTTTATAAATGCATTTAGTTACTCTATTTTATTAAGTGTATCGAAAGAGCAGTTAGGGTTTTCTACTTAGTTTGGTTAGGTTCCTAACTTAGTTTCCTATTTGGTTCCTAAGTTTTTGGTTTTCTTTTCTTTTTATTTTCTTTTCCTTGCTTAGGTCATGCTTAGGTCATCTAGGTGATGTCATATGTTTGACTTTGAGGCATGGCAACTTGGTGACCAAGTAAAAGAACTTGGTGGCCAAGTAATGCCCACATGCATTCGGCCTTGGGGGGTTTTAGGGTAGATTAGATTAGCTTAATTAGGTTTAAGGCACTAATTAGGTTCTAATCATGATTAATGTAGGATTAGGTTAATTAATCTAGGTTTACTCCACTAATCCTTGAAGATTAGGGCTTAATCAAGGATTAAGGTGCTAATCAAAAACTTAATCTTTTCTAACATAGGTTTATGGAAAGCTAATTCTAGGTTAGCTCACTAACCTTGAGGTCTTAGGGTTTAAGAGAGTGATTAAGTGCTTAATCAAGGATTAAGAACTCGATTAGGGTCTAATCAAAGATTAGGATACTAATTAGGGTTTTGAGAAATGATTCTAGATCAAAATAATTGGACTTTGATTTCTTAGAGCTTGGAGTGAAAATAATTTTCCTTCTTAAAACCATAAAATCATATAAATCAATTAAGAAGACAAAATCTCAATATAAACCTCAAGCAATAGGATTCATTGAAGACCTTAGAAAATCAAGCACATAAAATCACACACAAGTAAATTAAATTTCAAAGCATAAAAACCCATCATGAATCAAAACTCTTTTAAATCAATTTTCAAATCAATTAGGTTAAATCTATAAAAATGCACAAAGAGATTCATTTCTTAAATGAAATCACAAATAATAAAATTACTCCAACTCAATAAAATCATTTGCTTAAACTCTATAAAAATCTTTGTTTACCAAAATTCCGTAAAATCGAAAATTGATTACGTAATCGAATAAAATACTCGTCGAAAATCATTTGTAAAACAATATCTCAAAATTCTTCTTTAATGAAAACTTATTTATCTTAGTCGGGAAAAATACGGAATGTCACAATTCTCGCATGGAAGGGACATAGATTGAATGCATGACAGCTTGAAACCTTTATAAATATTCTACAGTTTTTTTTATTTGAAATTTGAAATGCTTAATTCTTAAAACAAAAACTGTGGATCTGATCATTGCAAAGAGAGGCAATGACAAAACAAAGAGGATTGCCGAGGATGGAAGATCCTAACATAGAATGAAAAACAAAAGAGGATTACCGGGAATGGATAATCTAACATAGAAAAGAAAGAAGTAGTCTATCTCAGTGCACACTAACAAAGGTATATATTTATTTTCTTTTCTATGTAGGTTGTACTCTTCCTCTGTTATGTTCTATTTTCAAACAAGTATTTATGAGCACTCTCGAATATCAAACTTAATAGTACTCTTGATTGCGAATTGTGGATCATTGTTCAGTGAAAAGTTGAAACCTTAAATCATAGAGTAAGAGAATCCTACTAATAGGATGGATGGTTAAAACTTAAATGCACAAATGCATTCATGAGAATTCTTAAATCACAGGGTAAGAGAATTCAATCTTAAATCATTATTGATTTTTTTTACCTATTTCCATTTTTATTATCATCCTTTTCAATCATCATTCCCATTTTTCATATTTATGTTCGAAAATTATTACATTTCTCATTTGCATATTTTATTGTAAGTCATCAATTCTCATGTAGTAGATTCGTTCACATTTTTTTCATGTAAAATTTTGCAGCCTTATTATGTAACCATCCAAATCTTTCTTATTGACATTTGAAGGATAGAAATGTTGAGATATATTATTAGAAAGAAGATGGTAGTATAAGAAATATTTTTTTTAAAGCGTATAAGTAATAATTGGTTTATTATTTATTTTGAAGACTGAAGTTGTTATATCTGTCTAGAATCATTCATGGTAGAAAATTTGAAGAGTAGTATATATTTTTTATAAAGATTATCCTCGCATGGAACGGACATAGATTGAATGCATGACAGCTTGAAACCTTTACTATATATATATAAATTTTACTTACGATATTGCTTCATGTTTTAGTGTTTTGTAGTTATCTAATTAATTGATGGGCATAAAAGGAGTATGAAGAAATCTATGTAGGTGTTATGTGGTTATATGTATATAAACATGGGTTGTAATATGCTTTTTATTATTGTAAAACATAGTGATTAAATTAAAGAACAAAGGTCTATGGTTCTGAATGATATTAAAAAAGGAAATGTGTAGAAATCACGTGTAGCTTTGCCTTCTCTTATGCATAAGCAAAGCAGAAATGGCGAGAATCACCCCTGTATGAAGTTTTGTTCAGTTCTTCAACTCAATTTCAATAAAAGAAAGTCTAATACTTCAATAAGAGAAGTCTTAAAAAAAAATTCTTAATAAGGAAAATGTTCATTTTGATTTCCATTTTTTTATTAAATCATCATAGAATTCAAAAAGAACATATTTCTCGCATCAATGCAATCATAATGCATTAATACGCTTCTACATTCAATCTTTTTGAAACACTATGGAGATATTAAGTTTTCTATGTGAATCAATTTTGAACCACGTAGTGTCATAACAAATTTGACACAATTAATATATTCAACACTTATATTCATTAAATAACTCTATCTATTACTTATTTGATTTCTTATATTATTTTTCAATATCAAATTGATTTTTCATGTTTTTTATCATATTGGTTCCTCAGGTATCTTTTTCCTATGAAATTGTTCATCGAGTCACTATTTATCTTAGAGGTTTGAAATAGAGGATCTCATATCGTTTGTTATATAAAATATTGGTATTGTATTTCTCAATTTAAAATAGAATATTAAGTGCAGGAGATTGACACCATAAGACAATAAAAGAACAATACATTACATATTTTTAATATGTTTTCATAAACTTGATTATTTGAATTTCATTAAATAATTTTTTATTTATAAATTAGTTGATATTAATTCAATTCGAAAACATAAAATGATTTACAATTATTATCTATCAAATAATAATTAGCTTATAGCAAGCAAGCAAACAAACAAAAATCCCGTGCAGTACACGAGCATAAAACTAGTAATTAATAAATCTGTACATAGATGATTATCTTTTCCTTAAATTTTAATATAATTTTCTTAAATGACCCCCTTTGGTACTGGTTGCATGTAGTTTGTTAGGGGAATGGGTACATTTTGGGGATTCTGGAATATACAACTGAAAGGAGGGTAAACTTTTTCCTGGAAAAAGACTAGGGAAAAGAGAGACCCAAGAGGTGACCACTAAGGTAGGGAAAAGGTTAACAAGCTGAATTGGATTTTGGGATTTTGGGATTCTCTATTAGGAAGGATCCAAGTGAACCCAACGTTTAGGTTTCTGTGTTGCTGCTTTGTGTGTCACTATCCTATAGCGATACTACAGAGATAATATATTGTAAGGTGGAAGATGGTCCTTTTGGATAATCTTAAAGCCTATAAGATTAAATTATTCAGATAATTGGATAAGTGATGAGACATGGCATGCTGACCACCAGTGTTTTTTTTTTTTTCATGGTGTATGTGAGTTACAAAATGTTCATCTTAATTTAAACCGATAAATATAAAGAATAGTAAGATCCTTTATTCATTATTCATGGATTAATAGAATATATATATCAGAATTTAATCCAGTTTCACACCGTTAAATCATTCAAAAAACCTCATCCCTCTTTCTAATATTGTAATATTATTAAATCTACTGTCTACGTATAAAATATGCCTATTCGAGGCACCACGTTTGTGGGAGAAATTTTCGAGGCATCAAATTTGTCGCATGAAGCTTTCCTCGCACCAGAGCGGTTGTAGGGAGATAATAATTAATTATCTTCTATATGTGAAATAATTATCCGTTGTTGAAAATTAAATAAGTAATTCAAATTTATTTAATCTTATATGTGAAATCATTATCCTTAATTTTAAAATTTATTTAATCTTATATGACAAATCATTATCCTAATTTTTACAAGTTTTCCAAATCATTATATATAGTACGCAATATGCATGATTTAGATGGCTCCTCAACAATATTTTAGCATTTATGTGAATTGACTCACAAACTTATGGATATTTAGGTAAACAGTAATCTCACAATTATATTCGCTTTCAATTTTTTTATTTTTTCGTCATTAAATTTTTCTAATTCTAATTATTCTCTCTCATTTTAATTTATATTATTTGATTCTTAAGTTTCTCACTAATTACTTACTTTAATTCAACAATTTGTGTGTACCATGGATGAAAATGATGTGGTTTGTTCAAAATTTTGATATGGGTGTGACCAATTGTGCTGTTAGGGAGTGGAGAAAGACAAATGGAAGTGTCCATTCCGACAAAGTAAATAATGTTCAACCAGGTTTTTTTTAGTGATTGATTCATCAATTGCGGGTGACAATAGAGTGCATCAAAATTTAATGTTACAATGTTTCAGGGTGGCTATCATAAAATACTAAGGAAGATGATTATTTATTGTTATCTGCACCAATGACCTCTTTAATCACGCAAACAGTGGAAGATGACGTGTGACGGTGGCCAATATACCCAGTCCTATCGTTTCATGGTCTTGAGAGATTCAAGTTTTAATTTAAGAAGACTTTATTTATTACTGCGGCAATATCATCTAATGATAGGATTTTATTTTTCTTCTATAATATATTTTGTCTGATGTAATATATAAAAATTATCCTATATAAAAATAGGATTTGATTTTATGCTTGATGTAAATATTTTTTTTTGTTTTTTGTAACATCCCAAATTTTTAATCCCTGATTAATAAAATTTAATTATAAAATTTTATTTATAATTAATTACTTTTACTTTAATTTTTTATTAATTATGTGTATTGTGTATGCATTTGATGAAAGAGAATGTATGGAAAATAGTTTAATAATTATTTTTATGTGAAAATATAGGTTTTTCACAATAATCCTTGTTTTAGGACCTAGAAGTAATATTAGAAAGGTTTTGGAGGGAAAGGAAATAAAATATCAATTTTTCAAAATTTGGTCATTCTACTCGAGTATACGAGCGTGATACTCGAGTATTCCTGTACAGCAGTTCAATGTTAGTGCGTTTGATGAGTCATTCACCCAAATTACCCAGCTTTGACACGAATTAAGCCTAAGACATGTCTCTAACCCCGCGTCGACCTGCATGAATGCTTGTTTTTGCTATATAAACCCATGGTTGATGAATCAAGCCCTCATTTTGCCAAATTCTTGAAAAATTGCTCTGCATTTTCTGAGTTAGGGTTCAATAACTTTTTCTCTTCGATTCTTCCTTAACCATTGTGAAGCTTACATCCTGAGCTTCACAAAGACACCAAAATCGTGAGTTCAGTGTGTGTGTGTAAGAAGAATCGAGTCTCCAAAGTCAAGGCATCATTTTTGCAGAAACTAGAATCTAACTTCGATTTTGGTAAGCTCCAATAACCATTGAGTCTCAAACTTGTTTTTTTTTCTCTTGTACGTGTTGTAGATAATACAGTCTAACCATTTTCCCTAATTTTCATGCTTGTTTGGTTGGTCTAAATCTCTGGTTTTCAACCCCTACTCAAAACTGCTCTACATTTGCTGCTCTCTAAGGGTTTGAGTGTTTTGGAGCAAATCTTCCCAAAGATTCTGTTGATTCACGTCTGTAAGGTAAGGGGAAATCTTTCCATACACTAGTTAGAGTTTAAAGTATGTAATTTATCATAGGGAGTCACCATGAGACTCTAAGGGCTTAGATTGAAATATGATTATGGCATGGAGACCTCTTTGAGCTTAAATTTCAGTTTGAGCAAGCTCAATATGTTGCATGTATGCTGTATGAACACTGATTTCATGCCAATTATGAGTAGAATCGATTTTGGTACTTTGACTTGTGCTAAATGTAATTTATATGCATAATTGATGAATGACTTTGATTCTTTGTGATTTGAAGTAATCTCAGTTTTGAGTGTAACACCCTACTTTACATTTACCCTTAATTACCCCATAGCAAATTATGGACCTAAAAATTTCTTTTCAAAACATAAACCTATTATAAAAATCTCCGGAAAATTCGGCGGAGTTTACTCTATTTTATGGACTTTCCAAAATTTATCTTCTACTGTTTAACCTGTCAATCACATTCCAGATAATACCAGACAATCATAAACCATATCATATCATTACACATCATATCCAGTTCTATCATGCCACTTGACATGATGCCATATCATACATCCTGGCAATAAATCAACAGATAAACAATACACGTCTATGGAAATAAAACTATCTCCCAAAAATAAACCCAAAACCCAGATGATCATGTCCTGAACCGACCCTGCTGAATATCTACAACAAAATATGCATGAAAATATCGCACAAGGATTATTGACACAAGTAATACTCAAAACCCAAAAGAAGCAGGACAACAACGAGTCCTGAATAACAACTATCTACTCTCCCTGTGAGGGAGAGTGATCCTGCTCGGCCAGGGGTTGTGCAAGCTCAAGCTCTGAACCTGTATAAAAACCGTTAAGAGGTGAGTACTATACAAAACTTAGCGAATGAAATCTAAATAGATATAATAACAACTAAGTCATACACAATCAATAGTTTAGCACATAAGCACAATTTAGAGATTTTAACACATCAATTCATTCACCTTCGTTTCATACACCAACATTCGACATTCTATCCTACTTATTCTCTATTTCATGTTCTTATTCAACTCTTTTTATTCAACTATTCTCATTCAAATCTTATTCAACTCTTTTTATCGTTAAATTCTTATTCAACTCTTTTACTCGTTCAATTTGTTCTTGTTTTCTTTCGGCATCTTATTACCTTTCTTTTTGACGGCTTTGTGAACCCACCACTGCGCACCAAACGAGGGCGTCTTACCGCTGCACATGCTACGCAACCAATGCACCCAGCGGGGCGTACTTACTTGGCTTGGCACTCGCGTAGAGTACGTAATCATCTTTTTAATGTTTTGTGAACCCACCACTGCGCACCAAACGAGGGCGTCTTACCGCTGCACACGCCATTAAATCATTCGGCTTACGCAACCAATGCACCCAGCGGGGCGTACTTACTTGGTCTCACATTCACATAACATACTTAATCTCTTTTTAAGGTTTTGCGAACCCACCACTGCGCACCAAACGAGGGCATCTTACCGCTGCACACGCCATTAAATCGTGCGGCTTACGCAACCAATGCACCCAGCGGGGCATACTTACTTGGCCTGGCATCTGCATACCAAATTCCTTAATCTTTTATCACATTCTCTTTCTTCACTTTAATCCAATTATTCAACCATAATTTTCTTCGCTTTCAATTAACACATTAATATCGTTTCCATTTTCATTTTACTCTTTCACATATAGGCATACTCGAATAACAACAATTAATGCATTCGACCACACATACATATTTCTAAGGAATTTATCAAATATTAAACTCAATTCATCACATCATACATGTAAAACATAAATATCAAGGGATGGTTTTCTATTCTTTTCCTCAAGTCATTATTCTTTATTACTACCGGTTACCCTAGGGTTCATTAATATACAAAATCACCTGGTCTTAATCATCACTATAAACTACCTAGAAATAAATTCTCTAAGCTAAGGTAACACCCCCTTTTACCTCAACCGCGTAGAGAGAGAAAAATTACCAAACCCTTGCTCTTAAAGCTTTAAAATCGGAACCGTATGAGCCAAGTGTGAGGATGAAGGAGAGAGCGGTTAGGAGACAAACCAGAGAGTGACAAGAAGCAAATATACGATGAGGTAGATGCATGAGATCACCCACTTCCTTGAGATAGAGAGAGAAATTACCATAACCTCCATAATAAGCAAATGAGAAGTCAAGGGTTAGTGATGATGATGATAGACTCGTGAGAATGGAGGAAAATAAGGAAGAAAAACTTGTTCTCACTTACCTTGAGCTTGCTAGTGATGATGGAGTTAAGAGAGAGAAACACCAAAGGGGAGAGAGACACCCAAAGAGAGAGTGAGGAGAGGGTGATCAACACTTGGAACCTTGAGGATGATGATGGATGATCACAAGAGCTTGAGATTTTAAGGTCTCAAGGCATGGAATGAGTGTTCTTGGGGTGGGGGAAGAAGAAGAGTCGAGTTAGGGCTGAAATGGAGGGTTGATTCATTTTTATTTTTTTTCGTGTTTGCTCGAAATACTCGAGTATTCCTCAGAATACGCAAGTATTCTTCCCAGTTCCCGTTTTATTTATTTTCTTTGCACTTAAAATTTCATAACTTCTTCGTTCACAGTTGGATCTTGCTCAAATTTGAGAGCAAGCTTCCTAAAATCCTTATCTTCATACCCAACGGTGGAATTCACGTTTTGAGTTATAAATATTCTATTTTTAAATTTCCTATTTTAATTTGTTTTTAACACCAAAATGCCTCTTTTTCACGCCTACACCAGACTTGAACTTATTATTCCTATTATTCCAAACTCATTATCATTATTATTATAATTAGAATTAAAATTTAGTATGTTACATTGAGAAATGCTTATAATATGTAAATAAAGTACTGTTGACCATTGGTTTAAGTTAAAATTGGTTAAAATCAAAAATGGTATGTTAAACCCAATTTAGAATACATTTCCTATCATAAATACTCGAGTATTTGAGCCAATACCCGAGTATTTTCTGATGCATAATTTTCATATTTTAGTGTAATACGTGAATATCTTATGAAATACTCGAGTGTTCTGGGCTGATGAAATACTCGAGTATCTAATGAAATACTCGAGTATTCTGAGCTGTATGATGCAGGTTTTTAAAATTTGATGAACTACTCGAGTATCTTTGTAACTACTCAAGTATTATAACAGAAAATGCCCTCAATACCATTTTTAATGTAACCACTTTTATTTAACCCTAATGACATTTAAATGGAAATGATAAATGTGCACTCATGCATGGAGACTGGATGATAGTATCAATTTCATGTTTATGAAACATGAGGAGGGCCTCTAGGAGCGCCAAATAACGTCTTGCTTGATGATACGTTTATGTGTTAGAAAACGTGGCCAGTAAAGTTGGATGCGGATGATGTAATTATTACGTTTGGGAACATGACGTCTGCCGGGATTGCGGCTTTGTATCACTACCAAGCTTGAGCGTAATACATTCAGGAGAATGTATTGAATTTTACCCCGCAAAGATACCGAGTACGAAATTGTACACCGGAGTTAAAGGATGGACGTCCGAGAGTGGAAATAGTTTCTATGGAAGCTAGGATTTGAGTGATAAGACATCTTACATCATGCCACTCACATTTAAATAATGATAATTGACTGATAACCTGAGTTTGGGCATATGATGTGCATTATTATTTGTCATTGATTTATATGTGTTAATCTGTGTTTGATGACATATCTGGTTAATGTATGTCTTACACATATTAATTGTTAAATCTTTATTCTCTTTCCATTATGTGTATGTTCTGCTTATCCCCATGCCCTTGTAGGTGATGTCTCGCTATCTCGCTTGCATCGAGATCCGCCCTCTTCCTAGTGGAGTGTGGGTCTATGAGGACCACCGAGCAGTGTATGAGGGTGAGGTGGAGTTGACCTTCTACCACCCTAATCCACTGGTCCGTGTTCGTCCTCGTAGATTCAGGATCCCCATCATCTATATTATGCAAGTACCACCATTTTATACTTACCATGGACCACCTCCTGCTCGACCTGCCCATGCTTATCATAGTTTTCGTTTTCGATCTGTTTACCGCTCTCACCCTTTTACCTCTCGAGTTGTCCGAGAGGATACTCCTACACCTGATCCGAAGAGCCCGGTCAGGGTTGCACCATCACCTGACCCCGTACCCAGTGGTAGGGTACCATCCTTGTCGAATGAGGTGGAGGAGGATCTTGTTGAGGCAGGGAGCGGAGACGAGCCAGTCGAGCACTCTACTTCTAGATCAACTCTGGAGCCTTTATTTTTGGGATGTGATATACTGTACATATTTTAGGAGAGCTCTAGAGTGTAGATCCTTCTTTATAGTTTTCATATTATGGACTTGTACTTGGACTCGGTTACTCTTGCTACTTGGACTATGTGTAACACCCCGTCTGAATACCTCATATTCGTTTGAAAACCCTAAAAAGATTATTTGGATAAAGTATTTTTAAAAGGTGTGATTTCAAAAGTATTTCTTGAATTAAATTTATTTTGTGTTTTCAAATGATTTTGGATTTTTAAGTAAATGATTTTATTTTGAGACAAACTTTATGAGTCCGGATTTTTGCATTTTTGGATTAAATTTCTTAAGCATTTTATACTTTGTATTTTTAAAGAAAATGTGGTTTTGTGAAAAAAGAAAATAAAAATGAATAATGGTGCATGTGTATGTAGGTGTCGCCGTGTGGTGTGTATGAGTGGCATGCATCATGCATTTTGTTGACTTTCTTGCACCCTAAGCTAGCAACCATTAGCACCTAGGTTTAATTACTGTTAAGCATGGTTAATAGTTTGACCAACCAATAGGAAGAAAGCTTAGCCCTAATTCTTCTCTATTTGTCCAATGGCTTGGCTTGAGCCATGCAAGCCTTAATGATGCCAATTTTACCCTTCCTAGGAACACTCTTGACCGAATTGACTCAAGGGCAAGAAGGGAAATTGTTGGTTTCCTTTTTATGCCCAAAACCGTAGCACAGCCATTCATTTTGCTTCTCATTTTCACTTCCAAAATTAAACACTTATTCTAAGAGAACATCCAACTCTTAGAAAGAACTAGAAACTTAGTAGAGAGAGGGAGAACCCGTGAACCAAGGAGAAGAGGAGGAGGAAGATCAAGCTCAAAAGCCTTAGGATTCTTGAAGAAGGTTGAAGATCTTCTCTACTTCTCTAGTTTATTGGAAGTCCTAGGTTGTTCTAAGTGGATTTTAATTTTCCAAGTCTTGTAAAAGTTCTTTGATTGTTGCATGTTTAAGTTCTTTATAAATCTATGTTTGTAAGTGTTTGTTAAGCCTTGATCTTGAGTTTCAAGAAGTCTACAAACTTGTAAAACCATAAACCATGGACATTCCTATTCGGTCTTGCTTAGAAAATTAGGTCATGATGATGTCTATTCCATTTCAAGTTCATGCATGTTAGTTTGATGCTTGATGAAGGTGATCTAAATGATTTTCATGCTTTGATTCTCTAAAGCTTTGATCTTTGATTTCTATTCCAAAAGACTTTGATTATTGCCTTGATCTTGGAAAAAGGCTTGTTTTCTTGTTTTGATTTTCAAAGCTTTTGATCTTGAACTTTGATTTATGATTTTTGAACTCAAAAGTTTTGGTTCTTGACATGCATGTTTTGGTTTTGATGAGAAACCAAGGAAAACAATTCCTTCGCAAATGATTTATGTTTTGATCTAATTCATGTGTATTTCAAAGTAAAGGATTTAAGTTTTTCCTCTTGATTTTGTTAAAGTACCATTCGGTCAAGCTTTGAAAACAAAGAAGCTTAATGACTTTTCATGAAAAAGTTCCTTGCATGTAATTTCTTTTTGATTTCCATGATTTTAAAAAAATGCATGCAAAGGGAAATGAAAATAAAAATGTGTTTGAAGTGACCTATAAGTCACGGTTTTGAAGAAGAAAAGAGTTGAGGTTTTTCTAAAACCATGTGCTTTACAAATGCATGTTGTTGATTTAATATTTTCAAAATTTTGTGAAGAAAAGATGCATCAAAAGCCTTGTTTTTCCATGATCATGATTTGGCCTACTCTAGGTTGAAGAGGCTAGATTCTTTTGCATATATTTGTATCTTTGAAATGATTATATTTCATGACTTTGTTTTAAGAAACATTTGTTTGAATTGTGTTGTTTTGTTTTTGATTCCATTCGGTTTGATAAAGGAAATGAGTAAATGAATTTGATTATTTTCTTAAAGTAATTTCATGATTTAATTCTTTGCTGTCCAAGATTTTAATTTCAAGTATTTCAAGTTTTAAAAATGTTTTTGAGTTGTGAAAAGACATGGATTTCAAGTGTTATTGATTTATGAAGATTTGGAGTGAAAAATGATGGATTTTCAAGGTTTTCCTACTTGAATTGAGTGGCTGGACTTTTCCATACAACCACATAAACTATTGTTTTATTTATTCTAATATGAGTTTTCAAATGATTTTCAAAAGGCTTTAAGTAATAGAAAAGATTGAGAGTTGTTTTGATAAATATCAATATTTTAATAAAGAATAAAGAAAGTAAAGGGTTTTGATTTGAGAATCAAGTGATGATTTCTAATTGAAATAGTTTTTAATGAAAGTGTATTTATTTATTTGAGGTTATTCAGTGGACGGTGGTGACAATTCTCAAAGAGAAGTTAGAGACCTCCAAGGGCAAAGTATTTCTCTTGCTGGAATAAGAGGTGAGTGAGAGTGTGGTGAGCCCGTAGCATTGTTGATGAACGTGGTCATATGAGTTTACGAAATCTATTCTGTTTTCTGTCTCTTTGGATTAATGCATGTTTACTTCTACCTTATGTTGGTTCTTTTCTATTCTATTGTAAATCGTTATATCTCGTGTGATGAGTCTGAATGGAAGATTAAACGTATGAGGATGAGTGAAGGAATGGTATGTGATGTGATATGAGGAATGTGATGAAATGTCAATATATTGGATAAGGACATGGTGCTCATGAAGTGGAGATTGTGTTAGAAAAGATGTTGTGCTAGTGCAAAGAGCAATGTGATTCCTGGTAATGATGAGATGAGATTGTGCCTGAGTGGCTTGAGAAAGTGAATGTGTGGTTTTGTGAAAGTGGGGAAAAAGATGTTTTAGTGGTCGGGTCATGTCGAAGGGATGGACTAAGGGCAAGCCGACTATAGGTTAACTAAAAGACTTTAGGGTTCTAAAAGACTTTAAGAATATTAAAAGACATTAAAAGACATTAATATTCGCGGTGAGATATGAGAGTGTGAAGTAGTGGAGAGGAAGATACTATGGGTATCTGCGGATACTCAGGTGGAGATTGCATGAGGGGAGGGCAATGACGGTGACTCGTCAAGAAGCCTCGAGTACATTTCTAGGCGGGACGAATCCCATAAGTGGTGCACTAACGTGGTGGGGACTGGGTCTAATGCCGTGATAAGGACCGCATAGCTAACTAGAAATGATACTGTCACCCCCTGGAATGCAAGTCTACAACAGTTGAGAGGGACTGGAACGGGGCAATGTGTTTTGCCACTGCGAGGACAGTGAGCCTTGATTATATGTTTTGAGGACGAGATCCTCCTGGTCTGGGACCATCTGTGTTGAGACAGCTGTCGTGCCCGCGTGGTAAAGGTCCTGTACTCCTGTTGGCTTCCGACTAGGTGGATGGAGACCAAGGAGATGTAGAGTGCGCGTTCCTCAGTGATGGTGATTCCCCTACCTCATTGAGTGAGTTAAATATGATAAAACTTAATAACAAAAGAATAAAGAAATGCTGAATATTTAAAAGGATAGGAAAGTATGATGATGTTCAGTTGTGATATATTGTGGTAATGGTTGGCGAGTATTGCTTTTTCTATAAGGTTTATTTTATATCCTGAATACCTTTATTATGATATTGAGGGGATTTGGGAAAAGCGTTTTATCCTTCAAGTGCTCGATGTATTCTGGTTCTCGTGTCTTGTTCTGTGTATATATAATTGTCGAGTATCCTTGGTACTGTGCGTCTTTCTATCGTGTCTATTCTGTGACCTTGCGGTAAACCTGTTACGTATGGCGCGCTGACTCTCTCCTACCTGGTTGTCGTATTGGCGTTTGCCGGTATTGCAACGGGTAGATGGCGTATCATGTAGCGATCCACATGTGGCCTCTTCAGGGAGGTGCATGGGAGGTGGTACCTGATGGATGGATCTGGAGAGGAGATACTCGTCTAAAGATCGATGATCCGAGGCACATTCTACGGGGAGCAGGCATGGACGTGCATGTTGGGCAAGTCACTCTGCGAGATTATCAAGATGGTGGACCACGGGAACACCATGAGCTAGATGGTGATCCTGCACCTTTGGCAGCAGTGGTTCCTGAACCTATGGAAGAGGAGAGTGCTAGCGAGTCCGATCAAGCAGCGGAGACTGATCCAAGCGAGGATATGGAGACGGAAGCTAGTTCTGCTGATGAGTGACGTCTTGCAATCTGTGCCTAGAGGATGTCTTGTGTCTAGGATCCGAGTTTCAGTCGAGGATTATCTTGTAATGAACTAATGATGTAATCAGTTATCTTTTTTTTTGGTATGAAAGTTCTTTTGTAATGATGGCCTACTTTTGGAAAACATTGGAGTGTGACTCCAGCACTTTGGCTCATGCTTTTTATTTTAAATGAAAACAGTTTTATTTTTCATGCTGATGTTGAGTGGGGAGTTTCGAAAGTGACAACTCGATTTTCAAAAGGGTGGATTACATATTAACGAACTTATATTTAAAAAAAAATGGCGTCATTTTTGTGAGAAAGTAATCATAATGCAGTTAAGTTTTGGGAAGTGAAAATCGGGCTGTTACACAGTTGGTATCAGAGCAAGTTTAATCCTCAGTGGCCTTAAGCCCAGTCTTGCGTGTCTGCTATGTGTACTCTGTGCGTCTAGAGTCTAGGATTCTGTGTTATTGTGTGTTGAATTCTCTATCTGGTTTATTTTAAGATGAGTCGTACGCGTGGAAGACCTTCCGGCTCAAGTTCGCGAAACCCTGGTGAGGATGCGGATCACTCGGATGCGGCAGACTTCATGGCTCGGATGGTAGCCATGATGACGGGAGTCAACGATAATCACCAAGCGTTGCATCGTCAGGCGCAGCAAAATTTCGACACTCAGCAGCAAGCTCAAAATCTGGAAGCCCAAGGCTATAAGGGATAGGATGAGTTTTGTCGTCGAAATCCGAAGGAATTGGTGGGAGGCTTTTCTCCAGATGCGGCCGTAGAGTGGATTGAGGATTTAGAGCGTATTTTCGGGGGTATGGTTCAATGTAATGATGAGAAGAAGTTGGCTTATGCTGGGTATATGTTAACAAGGGAGGCTGCAGCATGGTGGCGAGTTACTAAGCAGGTGATGGTAAATCTGGAGAAGCCATCACCTGGGAAGCTTTTAAGCAGAGATTTCTTGAGAAGTATTTCCCGTTGTATTTGAGAACTGAGAAGGATATGGAATTTTTGAGGCTTACTCAAGGGAATTTGTCGATCGATGAGTATGCTTCAAAATTTGAGGAGTTAGTTAAGTATGTACCTCAGTATGCTGGAGGAGAGAACGAGCGATCTAAGTGTGCTAAGTTTAGTGATGGTCTTAAGCCTGAGATTAAGTTAGCTTTTTCTCATTTAGAGATAGATGATTTTGCTAGTCTGGTGAACCGCTGTCGTATGTACGAAGGAGGTCTGAAAGCGAGGGGAACGGCTGTGAACCCTTCTTCATCCCATGGACCGGTTCGTAATTTTCCTTTTCACAGAGACGCTGGTGGAAGGTATAGGGCTCTGCACCCATATTCTGGTGGAAGGAGAGACCTGCGTTTTGGAGGAAGCGGACAAGGTGGAGGCTTCGGAGGCAACGGTAATCGCGGTGGAACCCGTGGGGGCAGCAATTCTGGAGGGAATCGCATGGACCGTGGTGATCGCAGCAATTTCGGTGGAGCTAGATTAGGGAGTGTACCTCCTCGTTGCAACAAGTGTGGTCGGAATCATTTTGGTCCGATATGTCCATCAAGGAGTGTGAATTGTTTCAACTGTGATAAACTTGGTCACATTGCGAGAGATTGTTGGGAGCCTAAGCGATCGGCTAATTCAAGGAATGCTAATTGTCCTAATATGCTAGGAAGAGTGTTCACGATGAGTGGAATTGAAGCTGCAAATGCTGCTAATCTTATCCAAGGTGAATGTCTCATCTATAAGAATTCTTTATTAGTATTGTATGATTCGGGTGCAACTCATTCTTTTATTTCTCATGATGTGGTGAGTAGACTAAATTTGAAAGTAGACGTTTTACCTTACAACTTAATTGTTTCTACCCCTACTGACAAACCCGTGATAGTGTCGACTTATTGTCCCAATTGTCCCTTAAAGATAGAAGGTAACACCTATCTTGTTGATTTGATTCAACTACCCCTTTCTCAAATAGACGTTATATTAGGAATGGACTGGCTTACTAGGAATCGTGTTCTTCTGAACTGTTCCGAAAAGTCGTTAGTCTTTAGTGAAACCCAATCTTCTTTGCCTAAACCCAATAACCTTGAGCATTTATCTGCCAAGCAAATTCAAACTTCGTTGAAGGACGGCGCGGTAGCTTATATGTTTTTGGCCTCACTGGATGTCAAGAAGAACAAGGAACTGCATGAGTTACCCGTAGTTCGGGATTTTCCCGAAGTTTTCCCGGAAGAGATACCTGGTTTACCGCCAATTCGAGAAGTGGAATTCTTAATTGACGTGATCCCTGGAACTGAACCGATTTCAAAAGCACCCTACAGGATGGCACCGGCGGAGTTAGCTGAACTAAAGAAGCAATTAGAAGAGATGCTGGAGAAGAAGATGATAAGACCTAGTGTTTCGCCCTGGGGAGCACCGGTTTTGTTCGTCAAAAAGAAGGATGGTAGTATGCGTTTGTGCACGGATTATCGACAATTGAACAAGGTGACAATCAAAAACAAGTACCCTCTACCCAGAATCGATGATTTGCTGGATCAATTAAAGGGAGCGACTGTATTTTCTAAGATCGACCTCAGATCGGGATATCATCAGATAAGAGTAAAGGAGGAAGATATTCCTAAGACTGCTTGCAGAACTCGTTATGGTCATTACGAGTATCTGGTTATGCCCTTTGGTGTAACAAATGCTCCTGCAATATTCATGGACTACATGAATAGAATATTTCATCCTTACTTGGATTCATTTGTTGTCGTTTTTATCGATGATATTTTGATTTATTCCAAGTCTAAGGAGGAACATGCTGAGCATTTGAGAGTAGTCTTGACAACGCTGAAGGACAAGCAGCTGTACGCCAAGTTGTCAAAGTGCGATTTCTGGTTAGAATCAGTGCATTTCTTGGGGCATGTGATCTCGAAGGATGGAATCTCAGTGGACCCTGTGAAAGTAAATGCTGTGTTGGAGTGGAAGACACCGACATCTGTGACGGAGATTCGTAGTTTTCTAGGACTAGCTGGGTATTATCATCGATTTATCGAAGGATTTTCTCGTTTGTCTTTACCTTTGACGAAGCTGACGAAGAAAGGTCAACAATTCGAATGGTCGACGAAGTGCGAGGAGAATTTTCAAGAACTGAAGAGGAGATTGACAACCGCACCAGTGTTAGTCTTACCGGACACAACAAAGTCTTTCAGTGTGTATTGTGACGCTTCGAAGCAAGGTTTAGGATGCATACTGATGCAAGAGCGAAAAGTGGTGGCTTATGCTTCACGGCAACTGAAGACTCATGAGCTCAATTACCCAACCCATGATTTAGAGTTAGCGGCAGTGGTGTTTGCTTTGAAGATTTGGAGGCACTACTTGTATGGTGTGAGAGTCGAAGTCTTTAGTGATCACAAGAGTCTAAAGTACCTGTTCGAGCAAAAGGAGCTAAATATGCGTCAGAGAAGGTGGATGGAATTGTTAAAGGACTATGAGATTGAGCTGCAATATCATCCTGGAAAGGCGAATGTAGTTGCTGATTCTTTGAGTAGGAAATCATTGCATGTTTCTGCACTAATGATCAAGGAGATGAAGTTGATTGAAGAATTTCGAGACCTGAATTTGGGAATGGAGTAAGGACCAAGGAGTATGATATTGGGTCAACTAACTGTTTCGAGTAAATTCATGGAGCGGATAAAGGAACTCCAACCGAAGGACGAGGAACTTCAGGCTAAGAAGGAGCTTTCGGACAATGGAAAAGAAGTAGAATTCAAGGTTGGTGTTGATGGAGTGTTGAGATATAGGGATCGTGTTTGTGTACCAAATGATTTGGAGATAAAGGGAATGATTTTGGAGGAAGCTCACAAGAGTAAATTGAGTCTACACCCTGGTTCACAAAAGATGTATCAAGATCATAAGAAGATTTTCTGGTGGCCTGGAATGAAAAGGGAAGTAGCAGAGTATGTATCACGATGTTTGACGTGTCAAAAGGAGAAGGTAGAACATAAGAATCCTGGTGGTGAGTTAAGACCGTTGGAAGTACCAGTGTGGAAATGGGACTGTATCACTATGGATTTTGTCTCTGGTTTTCCCAAGACTCGACGAGGTCATGATGCTGTTTGGGTAATAGTGGACAGACTGACGAAGACGACGCGATTTATTCCTGTCAACATGAAGTACTCAATGGATAGACTGGCTGAGCTGTATTTGAAGGAAGTAGTAAGATTACATGGAGTACCCTCAAGTATAGTATCAGACAGAGATCCACGATTTACTTCGAAATTTTGGGTCAGCCTGCAAACAGCAGTCGGGACGAAGTTGGATTTAAGTTCCGCGTATCACCCACAGACGGACGGACAGTCAGAGCGAACTATCCAGACATTGGAGGATTTGTTGAGAGCCTGTGTGATTGAGAGCAGTGGTGATTGGGATTCTTTTCTGCATCTGATTGAGTTTACCTACAACAACAGTTTCCATTCAAGCATCGGAATGGCACCGTATGAAGCTCTGTATGGTAGGAAGTGCAGAACGCCGCTGTGTTGGTTCGAGACTGGTGAGCATCTGATAATGGGGCCAGACGTAGTTCAGCAGACGACTGAAAAGGTGAGGTTAATTCAAGACAGGATGAGGACTGCTCAAAATAGACAAAAGAGTTACCAGGACAAGAGAAGAAGTCCGCTAGAATTCAATGAAGGAGACTTTGTCTTCATGAAGGTAGTGCCAACTACTGGAATTGGTAGAATGCTCAAAACCCGAAAACTTACACCTCGTTTTATTGGACCTTACCCAATTCTCAAACGAATATGACCCTTAGCCTATCAAATTGCCTTACCTCCTTTTCTTCCAAACTTACACAATGTCTTTCATGTATCCCAATTGAGAAAATATGTCCATGATCCCTCACACATCATTGAACCCGATTCGGTATAACTAAAAGAGAATCTCACATTTGAGACCTTACCTCTAAGGATAGATGGTAGTAGTGTTAAGAAGTTGAGAGGAAAGGATATTCCCTTAGTTAAGGTAGTATGGAGTCGGAATAATGGGGAGGATGCGACATGGGAGCTTGAGAGCAAGATGAGAAGTTCTTTTCCGCACCTGTTTGATTCAGGTACTGTATTTCTCGGGGACGAGAAATCTCTAAGTTGGGGAGAATGTAACACCCCGTCTGAATACCTCATATTCGTTTGAAAACCCTAAAAATATTATTTGGATAAAGTATTTTTAAAAGGTGTGATTTCAAAAGTATTTCTTGAATTAAATTTATTTTGTGTTTTCAAATGATTTTGGATTTTTAAGTAAATGATTTTATTTTGAGACAAACTTTATGAGTCCGGATTTTTGCATTTTTGGATTAAATTTCTTAAGCATTTTATACTTTTTATTTTTTAAAGAAAATGTGGTTTTGTGAAAAAAGAAAATAAAAATGAATAATGGTGCATGTGTGTGTAGGTGTCGCCGTGTGGTGTGTATGAGTGCCATGCATCATGCATTTTGTTGACTTTCTTGCACCCTAAGCTAGCAACCATTAGCACCTAGGTTTAATTAGTGTTAAGCATGGTTAATAGTTTGATCAACCAATAGGAAGCAAGCTTAGCCCTAATTCTTCTCTATTTGTCCAATGGCTTGGCTTGAGCCATGCAAGCCTTAATGATGCCAATTTTACCCTTCCTAGGAATACTCTTGACTGAATTGACTCAAGGGCAAGAAGGGAAATTGTTGGTTGCCTTTTTATGCCCAAAACCGTAGCACACCCATTCATTTTGCTTCTCATTTTCACTTCCAAAATTAAACACTTATTCTAAGAGAACATCCAACTCTTATAAAGAACTAGAAACTTAGTAGAGAGAGGGAGAACCCGTGAACCAAGGAGAAGAGGAGGAGGAAGATCAAGCTCAAAAGCCTTAGGATTCTTGAAGAAGGTTGAAGATCTTCTCTACTTCTAGTTTATTCGAAGTCCTAGGTTGTTCTAAGTGGTTTTTAATTTTCCAAGTCTTGTAAAAGTTCTTTGATTGTTGCATGTTTAAGTTCTTTATAAATCTATGTTTGTAAGTGTTTGTTAAGCCTTGATCTTGAGTTTCAAGAAGTCTACAAACTTGTAAAACCATAAACCATGGACATTCCTATTCGGTCTTGCTTAGAAAATTAGGTCATGATGATGTCTATTCCATTTCAAGTTCATGCATGTTAGTTTGATGCTTGATGAAGGTGATCTAAATGATTTTCATGCTTTTATTTCTCTAAAGCTTTGATCTTTGATTTCTATTCCAAAAGACTTTGATTATTGCCTTGATCTTGGAAAAAGGCTTGTTTTCTTGTTTTGATTTTCAAAGCTTTTGATCTTGAAGTTTGATTTATGATTTTTGAACTCAAAAGTTTTGGTTCTTGACATGCATGTTTCAGTTTTGATGAGAAACCAAGGAAAACAATTCCTTTCCAAATGATTTATGTTTTGATCTAATTCATGTGTATTTCAAAGTAAAGGATTTAAGTTTTTCCTCTTGATTTTGTTAAAGTACCATTCGGTCAAGCTTTGAAAACAAAGAAGCTTAATGACTTTTCATGAAAAAGTTCCTTGCATGTAATTTCTTTTTGATTTCCATGATTTTAAAAAAATGCATGCAAAGGGAAATGAAAATAAAAATGTGTTTGAAGTGACCTATAAGTCACGGTTTTGAATAAGAAAAGAGTTAAGGTTTTTCTAAAACCATGTGCTTTACAAATGCATGTTATTGATTTAATATTTTCAAAATTTTGTGAAGAAAAGATGCATCAAAAGCCTTGTTTTTCCATGATCATGATTCGGCCTACTCTAGGTTGAAGAGGCTAGATTCTTTTGCATATATTTGTATCTTTGAAATGATTATATTTCATGACTTTGTTTTAAGAAACATTTGTTTGAATTGTGTTGTTTTGTTTTTGATTCCATTCGGTTTGATAAAGGAAATGAGTAAATGAATTTGATTATTTTCTTAAAGTAATTTCATGATTTAATTCTTTGCTGTCCAAGATTTTAATTTCAAGTATTTCAAGTTTTAAAAATGTTTTTGAGTTGTGAAAAGACATGGATTTCAAGTGTTATTGATTTATGAAGATTTGGAGTGAAAAATGATGGATTTTCAAGGTTTTCCTACTTGAATTGAGTGGCTGGACTTTTCCATACAGCCACATAAACTATTGTTTTATTTATTCTAATATGAGTTTTCAAATGATTTTCAAAAGGCTTTAAGTAATAGAAAAGATTGAGAGTTGTTTTGATAAATATCAATACTTTAATAAAGAATAAAGAAAGTAAAGGGTTTTGATTTGAGAATCAAGTGATGATTTCTAATTGAAATAGTTTTTAATGAAAGTGTATTTATTTATTTGAGGTTATTCAGTGGACGGTGGTGACAATTCTCAAAGAGAAGTTAGAGACCTCCAAGGGCAAAGTATTTCTCTTGCTGGAATAAGAGGTGAGTGAGAGTGTGGTGAGCCCGTAGCATTGTTGATGAACGTGGTCATATGAGTTTACGAAATCTATTCTCTTTTCTGTCTCTTTGGATTAATGCATGTTTACTTCTACCTTATGTTGGTTCTTTTCTATTCTATTGTAAATCGTTATATCTCGTGTGATGAGTCTGAATGGAAGAGTAAACGTATGAGGATGAGTGAAGGAATGGTATGTGATGTGATATGAGGAATGTGATGAAATGTCAATGTATTGGATAAGGACATGGTGCTCATGAAGTGGAGATTGTGTTAGAAAAGATGTTGTGCTAGTGCAAAGAGCAATGTGATTCCTGGTAATGATGAGATGAGATTGTGCCTGAGTGGCTTGAGAAAGTGAATGTGTGGTTTTGTGAAAGTGGGGAAAAAGATGTTTTAGTGGTCGGGTCTTGTCGAAGGGATGGACTAAGGGCAAGCCGACTATAGGTTAACTAAAAGACTTTAAGGTTCTAAAAGACTTTAAGAATATTAAAAGACATTAAAAGACATTAATATTCGCGGTGAGATATGAGAGTGTGAAGTAGTGGAGAGGAAGATACTATGGGTATCTGCGGATACTCAGGTGGAGATTGCATGAGGGGAGGGCAATGACGGTGACTCGTCAAGAAGCCTCGAGTACATTTCTAGGCGGGACGAATCCCATAAGTGGCGCACTAACGTGGTGGGGACTGGGTCTAATGCCGTGATAAGGACCGCATAGCTAACTAGAAATGATACTGTCACCCCCTTGAATGCAAGTCTACAACAGTTGAGAGGGACTGGAACGGGGCAATGTGTTTTTCCACTGCGAGGACAGTGAGCCTTGATTATATGTTTTGAGGACGAGATCCTCCTGGTCTGGGACCATCTGTGTTGAGACAGCTGTCGTGCCCGCGTGGTAAAGGTCCTGTACTCCTGTTGGCTTCCGACTAGGTGGATGGAGACCGAGGAGATGTAGAGTGCGCGTTCCTCAGTGATGGTGATTCCCCTACATCATTGAGTGAGTTAAATATGATAAAACTTAATAACAAAAGAATAAAGAAATGCTGAATATTTAAAAGGATAGGAAAGTATGGTGATGTTCAGTTGTGATATATTGTGGTAATGGTTGGTGAGTATTGCTTTTTCTGTGTGGTTTATTTTATATCTTGAATACCTTTATTATGATATTGAGTGTATTTGGGAAAAGCGTTTTATCCTTCAAGTGCTCGATGTATTCTGGTTCTCGTGTCTTGTTCTGTGTATATATAATTGTCGAGTATCCTTGGTACTGTGCGTCTTTCTATCGTGTCTATTCTGCGACCTTGCGGTCAACCTGTTACGTATGGCGCGCTGACTCTCTCCTACCTGGTTGTCGTATTGGCGTTTGCCGGTATTGCAACGGGTAGATGGCGTATCATGTAGCGATCCACATGTGGCCTCTTCAGGGAGGTGCATGGGAGGTGGTACCTCATGGATGGATCTGGATAGGAGATACTCGTCTGGAGATCGACGATCCGAGGCACATTCTACGGGGAGCAGGCATGGATGTGCATGTTGAGAAAGTCACTCTGCGAGATTATCAAGATGGTGGACCACGGGAACACCATGAGCTAGATGGTGATCCAGCACCTTTGGCAGCAGTGGTTCCTGAACCTATGGAAGAGGAGAGTGCTAGCGAGTCCGATCAAGCAGCGGAGACTGATCCAAGCGAGGATATGGAGACGGAAGCTAGTTCTGCTGATGAGTGACGTCTTGCAATCTGTGTCTTTTGTGTCTAGAGGATGTCTTGTGTCTAGGATCCGAGTTTCAGCCGAGGATTATTATGTAATGAACTAATGATGTAATCAGTTATCTTTTGTTTTGGTATGAAAGTTCTTTTGTAATGATGGCCTACTTTTGGAAAACATTGGAGTGTGACTCCAGCACTTTGGCTCATGCTTTTTATTTTAAATGAAAACAGTTTTATTTTTCAATGCTGATGTTGAGTGGGGAGTTTCGAAAGTGACAACTCGATTTTCAAAAGGGTGGATTACATATTAACGAACTTATATTTAAAAAAAAATGGCCTCATTTTTGTGAGAAAGTAATCATAATGCAGTTAGGTTTTGGGATGTGAAAATCGGGCTGTTACACTATGTACCCTTTTCACTAATATATATATATATTATGTTTATGTTATCTACCCATAGTCCAATAATTTTCCGCTTACTTTGATAATATTTTCAAAAACATTCGGTTATGCTATTTCCAAAGGATAATAACTTATGTTCTGAAATGACGAGAGATAGCATCCCCAATAATTTTTAACTACGAAACTATATCAAGTATTTATTGTCAAGCGAATGCTATCGCAGCCTTTATTTCTAAGAATCTAAGTTTTATGTTATTAACGTTCTCGAATGCCGAATCCAATGTTTAATAATTGTGTACTTTATTTTCCGAGATCCAAAGGTTTTGTGTTCGCACACCCTACTCTATTAGAATTGAAAAAGAAGGAGAAAGAAAAATTTATTTCCTATAATTCTAATACTTTAACAGGTCCATACTATTTTCAAGTAATAGATATTTATTTATTAATTAATTACTCAGCTTGTAAATGAGGGTGTCGCACTGGGTGGTATCAGAGCTAAATGATCCTATGAATGAAGAAGTAGTTCAAAGAGCTAGTCATCCACATCAGACAGATCACTACAGTGTAGTGTATGTTTTTATGTTTTTATTTGTTTGTATCTCACATTAATAAGTGATGAATACAAATTGTAATGTGTGATCTGAACTATTGGATATAGTTTCAGCTTAGATTAGATGATTGGGTATTTCTTTTGTCAATCATATATGACCATAAGCCCATAGTGCAGGTCCAATATGACGACTAGAAACCAAAATCATACGAATGTGATGCTGGAGAGGCTCATAACTGTTTTGGAGAGTATGCAGCATCATCAGCATCAACAGCAACAGCAAGCTAACCCATCTCATCAGTGTCATGCTGGAACTGCTGAATCTAAGAGTCTTGCGGATTTTCGCAGTTGTAATCCACCTAAGTTTGAAGGAGGATTTAAACCTGAAGAAGCTAATAAGTGGATTCATGAGATGGATAAGATTCTCAGAACATTAGACTGTACTGATGCTCAGAAGGTGACATATGCAGTCTATATGTTAGAAGGAGAGGCTGAGAATTGGTGGAATCATACTGCTCAGCTGTTGAATTATGAAGGAAGGGCTGTCAACTGGGGAGTATTTATGAAGAAGTTTCTTAATAAATATTTTCCAAAAGACCTGAGAAGGAAGAAGGAAGTGGAATTCCTGCTGCTGAAGCAAGGGGATATGAGTGTAAGGGAGTACGCAGCAAAGTTTGAGGAGATGATGAAGTACTCTCCCTACTATCAATTCAACTCTGATGAGAGGAGTAAGTGTATTAAGTTTTAAGGTGGCCTCAAGCCAAAGTTGAAGTCGGTGTTCAGTTATCAGAGAATCCAGAGTTTCCTTGCACTAGTGGATATGTGTAGGATGTATGAAGATGACAAGAAGGTAGAAGAAGTGCAAGTGTCAGAGAGAAGGGATCATCATAACAATGGACCACAGAGGCGTAAGGGGTATGATCGCAGAGGCAAGGGTTGTAACATCCTCAATTTTATTAAATGTTTATGTTTCTCAAATAATAGGATTTTAGTAGTATAAGCATTAGTTAATTAGAATTAAGTCATAGTTAAAGTTAAAGTTAGTGCAAATAATATAATTTGATTAAGTAATTAGAAGTTTTAAGTTAGATAATTATAAGAAAATGAAATTTTAGTGTTTTAGTATGTATTTTATTTTTAGAAAGGTTTTGAAATAGGTTAAAAAAGCTCGAGATATCTGGATATCCTGGTAGATATCTGTTGAGATTCTGGCAAGTGCACCAGATCGTACAAGTAATAAAGTGTAAGTGGGATGTCGTTCCCAACGAGGACTAAAATCAATTAAAACAATTCTCACCTAAATGTAGTTATTAAGTAAAATTCAGATTGAGAATAAATTAAATTAAGAGTTTTATACTGAATTAAATAATTAAAAACAAAAACACAAATTAAAAGTGGTTATGGAAGGTTTTGGGGAAAGTTTGGGGACATGTTTCATTGTAGGTTCCAAAAACAATTTCTAACGAATTAATGATTTTCCTAAGTATTGAACCAATTTTGCTAAGGTAAAAGCAGCCTAATTCCTTAAGTCAACCTTGTGTCTTAGTAATTTAATCTCTCTTAATTCCTTAAGTAGAGTCTTAAATCCTAATCTACCAATTATTGTTCCAGCAAAATTGTTAAATAGTTATTCAATTCATAGACATAAATAGATCCCTATGCAACTGAAGTGTTTAATTCAAGGTCTAAATCCTAATTCAATATTCATATTCAATTAGAATTACCAAATCATAAACGATATCAAATTCATGATGAACAATAAAAACTGTATCAAACACAATACTTAATGCAAAAACATCAATTCATTAAACAAAAACTAGAAAGGTTCCATACAAATCCGCATGTTCCCAAAACAGAGGGTTTAGTTACACATAATTAAGGAAAAACAAAGAGTAGAAGAAGAAGAATTCATGGTCATAGACAATATGAATTACCCCCTTTAATCTTCAATCTTCAACTGGATTCCTCCGTTGTTGATCTCCAATCCTCTTCTCAATGCCAATTATCTCTCTAAATTCGTGTGTTATCTCCCTCTAAATCCTAAACACTAATTAATAGCCTAAAAACTAAGCAAATCCCTCAAAATCTTATTAGAAACTAGCCCAATTGGGCCTTCTCGAGTCACGCGCGCCTGGGCGTATGGTGTTGCACGCCAGGGCGCGCCATATCTGATGAGTCTGGTTCAGCGTTGCACGCGCGCCTGGGCGCGTGGTTCATGCGCCCGGGCGTGTGATGCATTTTTCGACTCCGTTTCTCTCCGTTCTTGTGCCTTTTTCAGGGTCTTCTTATGCTCTTTCCAGCTCCAATATTATTTTCTCCAATTAAGCTCAAAAAGTACCTGAAACATACCCAAACCAGATCAAAATGTTCAAAGGATAAAATTTCCTAAACTAATTAAAAACTAAACTAAATCTACCTAAAATACTTAACAAACAAGCCAAAACCAAAGCAAAAGGGAGTCAAATTAAGCTCAAAAACATCATATATTTGACCCAAATCACTCCCCCAAACTTAGCATTTTGCATGTCCCAAGCAAAAGTAAAATACAAATTCTAAAACAAAAGACTACCATCTAAATCAAAATGTACAACACCTAATCTAAGACTTCGACTCATCAACACAGCCACATATTTACACAAGCTACTCACATATCCAAAAACTGGTTAAGGAAACAAACCCAATCAGAACCCAAAACTAGTGAACACTCTCAACCTCTCAGTGTATATCTCTCATGTGTATCAAGGGTTATAACAATTCACTCAAGTTCATACAACAACAAAGTGTTACCATAAGCTTGACCATAGACCCAAATCTCCACTGAAATTATTGAAAACATGCAAAAATCAAAAGGTCTTTAATTGGGTTGTAATGAGGCCATGGCTAAAAGTGTTAGGTGGGATAAAAGAAAGAAGGGATGAAACTAAGGGCTAAAATGCAAAAAACAAATTTCCCTCAAAAATATGAATGAGCAATGAATACTATGAGGACTCACACTCAAATCACAACTATTTCACACTTCTTCTCTTTCAATTTTCTCTCTACTACCTCTTCCAAATAAAATTTTGCTCTTTTCTTCTCATTTTTAATTTCAAACAAATTCTCTATTTTTCTTTTTTTTTTTCTTTTCTCTTTTTTTTTCTTTTGGAAGAGGAGTAAGCTAAACAACACTTTTACAATTTTCTCTTTTGAAATGTCCCTATCTCAATTGCTCATCCAAAATTCCTAAGATACTCACAAAAAATTATACAACTAATACAGGGTACCAAAGAAAAATCATATCGAATCAGGATCAAAATGGGCAACTAAGGAAAACATATCCAAACAACTCATCTGAAGGCCACAAAAACACAATCCTAAGTGCCTTAATCATATTCATGCATGCAAACAATTATCAATCTCAAAATGCTCACTAGTCAAGTTCTAGAACACAATGCTAAAGTGAACACACTCATGAAAGAAATAGGGGTTTCAAAATCAGAATTATCAATAAAATCACACACCCCTTCATTAGGCTCAAAAACTCACTAGGCTACTGTCAGTTCACTAGTTACAAATTCTGAAAAAGTTTGTCAAAATAACTAGATTTCAAAAATATTTACTGCTCAAACAAACTAGTAACATGATCAATGAGTCTAATCCTAAACTAAGTATTTACACCTATCATTAGAAAAATAATCCTAAGCCTAGAATAATTACAATACTTCTACCTAAGACACAAAGCAACACCAAAAATGGGGAAACAATTCAAATCTAAAAAAAAAAATTTATTTTGTCCACTCCCCCAAACTTAGAGGTTGGCTTGTCCTCAAGCAAACTAAACTAAACAAAACTAAACTACAAAATAAAAAATTACACGGATAAATTTAGAACACTTCCCAATCACATCCACAACAAAATGCTCATCACTAACAAAAGTGAGAAGAAGCTCCCCCAATCTTAATCTCTGCAGATCATTAGACACATGTGCAAAAATAACACCTCTCATGGGGAAGACATCAACTCACACCTGTCACACAAAATATATCTAGATGCAAATAATAAGTGAACCAAATAAAATCCATGCAATAAAACTAAAAACAAATCCTAAAAAGAAAATACATATTTTTGGTGTGGCACAAGTACAGGTAAAGAAAATGGAGAGAGTTGGGGATTGCTCCCCTGAACATGCATGCCTCCGCCCAGTGCACCCCTAGGCGTGCGGGACCGTGCGCCTAGGCGCACCACCTCTGTACAGGCCACTTTATTTTTTTTACACAGAAAACAAATCCTACTCTAAAAAAAATACGAAGGGAGTAGTTACCATTGGGTTGCCTCCCAGAAAGCCCTTGTTTAACGTCCCGAGCCTGACGGATGACACTTTCACAAGAACTAAGGGTCTTTGAGCTCCACTGTGGATGAGCTCTTATCAACCACCTCACCACGGTACACCTTAAGCCGCTGTCCATTCACTTTGAACAAATTCCCACTTGTAGGATGCTTAATTTCAACAGCACCAAAAGGAGATACCTACACAACAATATATGGACCTGCCATCTAGATTTAAGCTTTCCAAGGAATAGCTTAAGTCTAGAGTTATACATCAAAACATTCTGTCCAATATGAAAATTCTTATTGACTATTTTCTTGTCATGCCATCTTTTCGTTTTTTCTTTAAAAATTCGAGAAGTATTATATGCTTGTTCTCTAAACTCATCAAGTTCAGTGAGCTGCAATAATCGCTTCTCTCCAGCCTGTTGCATATCATAATTTAAAAATCTAGTTGCCCAATATGCCTTATGAACTAATTCAACAGGCAAGTGGCAACTTTTCCCATAAACCACTTGAAAAGGTGATATTCCAATTGGGGCCTTGAAAGCTGTCCTATATGCCCAAAGAGCATCATCTAATTTCTTAGACCAATCCTTCCTAGAATTATTCACAGTTTTTTCAAGGATTCTCTTAAGAGACCTATTAGACACTTCAAACTAACCACTAGTCTGGGGGTGGTATGGGATTGCAATTTTGTGATGCACCCCATATTTGGTCAAGACTCTTTCCATCACTTTATTACAAAAGTGACTTCCACCATCACTAATGAGCACTCTTGGCACTCCAAACCTATAGAAAATATCCTTTCTCAAAAATTCTATCACAACTGCAGAGTCATTGGTGGAAGTGGGAATTGCCTCTACCCACTTAGAAACATAATCTACCCCCACAAGAATGTACTTATTGTTGTAAGATGGTGGAAAGGGGCCTACAAAATCTATCCCCCAAACATCAAAAACCTCCACCTCCAAAATACTTTGGAGGGGCATCTCATCCTTCCTAGAAATATTTCCCATCCTTTGGCATATGTCACATTTCATTACAAAGTCCCTAGCATCCTTAAAAAGAGTTGGCCAATAAAAGCCACATTGCAAAACTTTTGATGCTGTTTTTTCATTGCTATAGTGACCTGCATTTGGTGAAGCATGACAATGCCAAAGGATATCAGGGATCTCTTCTTCAACAACACACCTCCTAATCACTCCATCTGCACTTTTCCTAAATAGAAAAGGCTCATCCCAAAAATAAAACTTGGTGTCATGTAAAAACTTTTTCTTTTATTGCCAAGTTAAATCTTTAGGAATGATCTTTGCTGCTAAGTAATTTGCCAAATCAGCATACCATGGCATAGCAGATGCAACTAGGAGTTGTTCATTAGGGAACTCATCAACTATTGGAACCTGGTCGTCTCTATCACTAGTCTCAAAGGGAATCCTAGATAAATGATCAGCTATTACATTCTCTACCCCCTTTTTATCTTTAATTTCCAAATCGAACTCTTGCAAAAGCAAGATCCACCTTATGAGTCTTGGCTTAGCATCTTGCTTAGCCAAAAGGTGCCTAAGTGCAGCATGGTCTGTATAAACAATGACTTTCGAGCCTATAAGATAGGCACGAAATTTATCCATGGCAAAAATTACTGCTAAGAGTTCCTTTTCAGTAGTAGTGTAATGCACCTGAGCACTATTCAGAACACGACTAGCATAATAGATTGTATGAAATACTTTATCAACTCGTTGTCCTAGAACGGCTACTATAGCATGGTCACTTGCATCACACATCAGTTCAAAAGGTTTTTCCCAATTGGGTGCAACCACTATAGGAGCTGTTACTAATCTTTTCTTCAAAGTTTCAAAAGCATTCATACACTCTTCATCAAATTTGAACTCTACATCCTTCGCCAACAAATTGCAAAGGGGCTTAGCTATTTTTGAAAAATCTTTGATGAATCTCTGGTAGAAACCGGCATGACCCAGAAAGCTTCTAATTCCCTTAACATTTGTTGGAGGAGGTAGATTTTCAATTACATCAATCTTTTCTTTATCTACCTCAATTCCTTTTTCAGATATTTTATGGCCTAGAACTATCCCCTCCCTAACCATGAATTGACATTTTTCCCAGGTGAGAACAAGATTAGTTTCTTGGCATCTTTGCAACACTTTTCCCAAATTACTAAGACATGAATCGAATGATGACCCATATCAGAGAATATAGCAAGCATGCACCTTTGAAAAGTGACTGGTGCATTGCAAAGTCCAAAAGGCATTCTCCGATATGCAAAAACTCCAAAGGGGCCTGTGAATGAAGTTTTTTATTGATCATTAGGATCAACACAAATTTGATTATAGCCAGAATATCCATCAAGAAAATAGTAATAAGCATGACCAGCTAATCTCTCTAACATTTGATCCATGTAAGGCAAAGGGATGTGGCCCTTTCGGGTGGCCTTATTAAATCTCCTGTAGTCTATACAAACTCTCCACCCTGAGACAGTGCGGGTGGGTATCAATTCATTCTTTTCATTTTTAATCACTGTTAAGCCACCCTTTTTAGGGACCACTTGCACTGGGCTTACCTAAGTGCTATCGGAGATGGGGTGAATGATTCATGCATCGAAAAGTTTTATCACCTCCTTTCTTACTACCTCTTGGAGAGTGGGATTAAGTCTCCTTTGAGGTTGAATGTCCGGCTTAAAATTCTCCTCAAGGAGAATCTTATGCATGCAAAAACTGGGGTTAATCCCTGTGAGGTCATCCACACACCATCCTATCGTAGATTTATATTTCCTTAACACCCTCATTAATTTTTCAGTTTCTAATTCAGTTAAGGCATTATTAATTATGACAGGATAGTAATCAGAGTCATCTAGAAAGGCATACCTGAGATTGGTTGGAAGAGTTTTGAGCTCCGATTTTGTTCTAGCCTCCTTTTCATGCCTTCTCAGATCCTTGACCTGAGAGCCTGTGTATTCTAAAGTTGCATCTAGCTGAGAAGCCACTTTGTCAATGTTTGGCTCTTCACACTCTCCTTGCACCAATGCTACTTCTAATCGGTCCCCATAGCACGTCTTCTCAAAGGTAGATGTGACCAAAGCATCGATCACATCCACCATAAAGAAATGGTCGTCTTCATTAGGCCTGCTCATGGACTCATACACATTGAAAGAAACTTCCTCTTCATGAACTCGAAGCTTGAGCTCGCCTTGTTGCACATCAATGAGGGCTCGCCCAGTTGCCAAGAATGGCCTACCCAAGAGAAGTGGAATGGCAGCATCCTCCTCCAAGTCCAGGATCACAAAATCAGCGGGGAAGATGAACTTGTCCACCTTGACAAGAACATCCTCCACCTTACCATAAGGTCTTTTAATGGAGCGATCCGCCAACTGTAGACACATCATGGTTGGTTTCACCTCGCCAATACCCAATCTCTTGAAGATAGAGAGAGGCATTAGGTTGATGCTGGCCCCCAAATCACATAAAGCCTTTCCAATGTCAAACCCACCAATGTTGGATGGAATTGTGAAACTCCCTGGATCCTTCAGTTTCTGAGGAAGCTTCATTTGCAATATGGCACTGCACTCTTCAGTTAGCATGACTATCTCATCATCTTGCATCTTCCTTTTGTTGTTCAACAGCTCTTTCATAAACTTCGCATAAGTGGGCATTTGTTCAAGAGCCTCCGCAAATGGAATATTGATTTGGAGTCTCTTGAACACATCCATGAACTTAGCGAACTGCTTCTTGGTCTCTTCCTTCTTCAACCTATTAGGGAAAGGAACCTTGAAAGTATTCTGAGGTTGTTTTTCTTTTCCTTTTTCTTTTTCCTGGGGTGTAGTTGTATTATGGTTTTGTTGCACTTCAGGACTAGACTCTTCAGGCTTTTTTTCCTTCTCCTCTTCTACCTCAATAACCACATCATCACTCTTCTTCCATGGCTCCTTAAGAGACTTGCCACTTCGAAGAGTAATGGCCTTGCAATGCTCCCTGGGATTAGGAACTGTATCACTCGGGAAGGCTCCAGGTTGCCGCTCTGAAAGTTGCTTTGAAATTTGGACCATATGTATCTCAAGGTTATGAATGCTAGCACCCTGATTCTTCAAACTCGCTCTGGTTTCCTCTACAAGATTATTTGTTGTCTGAGCAAGCTTCTCAATTGCTGCTTCCCATGGTGCCAACTGTTTCTCTTGTGGTGGCTGAAGTGCAGGACTGTGCCAGGAGAAAGCAGGATGATTTTTGTACCCTGGAATGTAAGTAATTGAATAGGGATTGTTCCTATGACCTCCTCCTATTAAATTAGCGTCTGCATTACCTGAACTGTTGCCAACTTCAAACGAACAATCTCCATTTTGATGGTTACCCTTGCAGAAGTCACAGGAGAGCACTACCCCGGAAGCATAAGAAGCACCCATCTCGACCTGGCTCAATTTTTGGGTCAATGCAGCTATTTTCTGCTGCATCTCCTTATTCTGTGTGAACAAGGCTTGCACATTCTCAGGCTCCAAATCAGTCTTCTTCAATATACGCTTTCTAACAGTGGCACGGCTGCTGTTGTGGGCCATCTTTTCAAACAATTGTCTGGGGAAAGTTTGGGGACATGTTTCATTGTAGATTCCAAAAGCAATTGCTAATGAATTAATGATTTTCCTAAGTATTGAACCAATTTTGCTAAGGTAAAGGCTGCAAAAATATATACACGAAAATAACCAAAATTCATCATAATTTCCTTTTCCCCAAAGCTCGAACCTCTCCTCCTCTCATTCCCTAATCCACTCCAATCTTCAAATTAACACCAAAATGCATCAAATCAGTAAAGCTTTGAGAACCCGAAAGCTTTCGCCTAAGTGTATAGGTCCATACCAAATTCATAAGAGAGTGGGTTCTGTTGCTTATCAACTAGCTTTACCACCCTGTCTATCCAATTTGCACAACGTCTTTCACGTTTCGCAATTAAAGAAGTACGTGCATGACCCATCAGTTATTCTAAAACTCCAACCTGATGACCTAACTCTGAAGGAAAACCTGACCTTTGAGACCAAACTGGTTTAGATAGAAGATCGTGAAGTTAAGCAGCTCAGGGGAAAGGAAATACCTTTGGTTAAGGTGGTATGGGAAAATGCAGACGTGTCTGAGGCAAAATGGGAATTAGAGGAGAAGATGGGTCAAGAGTATCCGGAGTTATTTTTGTAAGATAGAATTTCGGGGACGAAATTCCTTTTAAGTGGGAGAGTAGTGTAACACCCCTAATTTTTGTCTCCCGAATAATAGGAAATTAATAATAAAAAGTTTTATTATTAATTTATAGAAAATTTTCAAGTTTATGCTTTGTATTTAATTAGCCTAAAATATAAAAATAAGTTGAAATATTTTTATATGGAAAATAAATGCAAAATATAAGATATTGCATTTTGGTCCCTGAATGAGGACTTAAATGTAATATTGAAAAGGTTCTTGGAGGGAAAGATTTAAAAATATTAATTTTTAAATTTTGAACTAATCTAACCGGTTAATAATGCCCTGTAACCGGTTAGACGATGAACCCAGAAACAGGGTTAGTAGATTTTGATGAGTAATCACTTGATTAATCCCGAATTCGCCACGATTACAGCTTGAATCTAGTGGAAAACCACGCGTCAACCTGCATGTTAGTTCAATTTGTTTATAAATAGTTGAATTCTAAAGAATTGGGGGTTGGTTCTTCTGAATTGTGTTGAAGAAGAATAATTAGGGTTCCAAATTCGTGCGGAGCAATTCGTCTCCTTCTTTGAGAGTTAGAGAGCGAAACACACCTTTCTGAAAAGCTGGAATCAAGGGCTTTTCAGTGATATACACCTTGTGAGTTGAGTGTTTGCGTGCGTGGAGGAATCAAGCTTGGAAACTAAGAGTGGGAAACTGAGTTCTGTTTTCTTCCTGTTCTGGAAGCTGAATTTCAGCTTTGATTTTGGTAAGTACAGTCCACCATTGAGCCTCAAATCTCTTTGATTCTCTAGTGCATGTTACCTATATTGAGTCCTAATAGTTTTCCCCAATTTCTTTGGCCAATTGCTATGTCAAATATTCTGGTTTATGGACCCTGTTGATAAAAATCGTGGCTGAGAGCAGAACTGTGGATTTGTGGGAATCTGTGGATTGATCTTCAAGTTCAGTGGTAATACTCATCAAAAATTGACTTAGAGGTATGGGAGAAGTCTACCTTATACTAGATTTAGACTAAAAATCAATTATTTAGGATTTGAGTTAACAAAACTCAAAAAGGGCATTATGTGTGAAAAAGCACAAAGGCTTGGAGGCCAAATTTTAGTTCAATGTTGCTTTGAGCAACTTTGTGTTGATGCATGCAATGGATAATGATACTGGAATTTGCATTTGAATGCTTATTTTAAGTTTTGTTGTGTTGAATTGTGGTTATATTGATTTTTATGCAATTTGATGCAAGAAGCTTGATGCATGCACATTGAATTTGTTTCTGTGATGAAATATATTTGTTTAAGGTATATGAACCCTGGTAAATGATGAAATTTGGTTAGATTTGAGAAATGGAAAGAATGATATGTCAAAACTCTTGTTTTAATGGATTGACTGCATAATCTAACCGGTTACTCGATATTTGTAACCGGTTAGACACTGCAAAATGTCAAAAGAAAATCAGTTTATAAAACAGTCCTGAAGTTTCACTAGTTTTACTAAAATCTATACTTTAATTTCATTGGAAATAATCTGAGAAGGAGCTAATAACACTGGTGTAACACCCTTATTTTATTTATAAAATAATAAGTAAAATCTATAATCAAAATGTTGTACTTAAAAATTCCTTTTCACAAATCAAGTTTACAATAACTTTGGGCATCCATTTACAATATAGTAGCACCCAAAAATAAAGTTTCCTTCTTTCCCGGTCTCTCGCTGCGCACTCTGATCCACATGCTCCTTAGCAATCACCTAAAATGTTAACCACATAAGGGTGAGACCTTTTCACAACACAGTGAATCAGAGGATAATATAAAGCTCATAATATAAACTCAAGAATAACAATCAAATCAAGTCAGGGATCAACCAATTCATTCCATTCCCATTTACTTATACATTCCCTTTTTATCCATTTTCCATTATCCATATTCCTTTCCTTAATCCTTTCCATTTCCATTACATTACCTTGACCATTTATTTATTTCTTTTTCCTTTAATTCCTTTTCCATTTCCATTACATTACCTTGACCATTTATTTATTTCCTTTTCCTTTTATTTATGGTGTACGTATGTCTCCACTAAATCGAAGGCCTACATACATACACCATCTACGATGTATGTCTCCACCAAATCGAAGGCCTACATACATCGCTCTTTCCTTACCATTTATATTATTTTATCCATTTTTATTTCCTTTTCCTTTTATTTACGGTGTATGTATGTCTCCACCAAATCGAAGGCCTACATACATACACCATCTACGATGTATGTCTCCACCAAATCGAAGGCCTACAGACATCGCTCTTCCATTACCGTTTACCTTATTTTATCCATTTTTATTTCCTTTTCCTTTTATTTACGGTGTATGTATCCCTAACTCAAAGTGTGGAAAAGAGACTCCCCTTACCTGGAAATCCTAGCAATAACGACAGAGCCACGTTTACATCCGCGACTTGCTTCAGGGTCAAGGTCAATAACAATGGGTTGGATCTAAATAGAGACATATGTTAAAACTAATTATAACATTAATATATATATATCAAATAAATTCATTTCTGACAAAATAATAAATATATATCATTATACAATAAAAATATATCACTTTTCCCTAAAACATCTTTTTATTTGAAAATATAGGGATAATAAAAATATTGGCGGATCGTCAAATAAATTAGGTAGATGGATAGAGGGAGTTGAGGAGGTTATATACCTAAGAAAGATTTGAGATTGAACGGTTGGATCTTGAATTATTGGACCGGGAAGTTGAGAAAACCTAAAGTTTTCCCCATCTCTGTCGCCCTTCCTCTGCTCTCTCGCCTATTCTCTATGAACTCTATCTAATTCAATTTCTTTCTTTGCTTCTGTTCCACGCTGGGTTGGGTGGGTTCCTTCTTTTATTTCTTTCTAATTTTGGTTTGGTTTTACGGGGTATCTGATGGGGTGGGTAGTACTAGTCACTTGGGTAGAGTAGGAATAATTATATATATATTTTAATAATATGTTCTAATTTGTGGGTTAATGTGTGTAGGTATTTTGGATTATAACTAAAAGTTTGACGATCCAAATAATAAAATACATTTAGGTAAAATAATATTGTATTTTGAATTACTCAAAACTTATTGAAAAATAATAAAGTTACCGGTCCCTCCGGATAGTTATTGGGTAAGAAAAATTATCGAAATTCAAAAGTAAATATATTTTATAAATCTTGATATTAAACTTGATAATATATAATATTTAAAATTTTGAAGTAGAAGATTATTATAAATAACTTAAACCGGTAATATATTAAAGCAGTCCAGAGGCTAAAAATAAAACAGTCTTCGAACACTATGAAAATTTACAGGGACGCTCAAAATATTAAGTTAAACATATTTTTCTGAAGAAACTATTTATAAAAATGCCTCTAAGGCTTGTCACTTGAGCTCCCTGTCAAAATGTTAATTAAACTAAATAAAAGTACTACTTTATTTTTGGAAAACGTATGATAACAAATTTATACTTATTTTGATTAGAAAACGTATTTCAAATATAATGATGAAATTAGAATTTTATTCCCAGACTCAAATATTGAAAACATCATATTAAATAATTTAATTATTTTACTAGAGGTATTAGAAATAACGGGATGTTACAACTGGCTAGGTTCAGATTTAAGGGTGAGGGTTATTACCTTAATTTAAGGATATGATTTCAAGAGGAAATTATGTTCTTTTGGAAACAAAATGTGATTTGGACTTTTGAATGATGAAAACAGTGGTTTTTGAGGTATAAAACAATGTTAAACTTGTTTATGGATTGGGTAGAGAATTCAAGAAAAAGGGTTTTCTGAATTACAATGGTAAACATTTCAGGTCTGTAATTCTAACCGGTTAACCTGAAACCGTAACCGGTTAGTACCTGAATCTGAAAAATAAAAATTTAAGTTTTTGAATACCATTGGTTATGTTATCCCAATCTAAACATTAAGGTCATGTTTTTGAGAAAGTTCAAAGGAGAATTGTGTGCCAAAAATTATGCCTCAAATAAATCATTCAAAAGGAGAAATTGTAATATTTCCAAATCATATTAATTAATGCAAAGATAAAACCAACCCTGATATTTGTGCATCCATATAGACTGGAAGTTCGGTTGGTAGGAACGTTTATCATATTCTGGGAATATGAGGAGGGTACTCCGGGAGTACCAAATTATAACCTACTTGATGACACATTATAGATATGTGGCCAGTGTCCGGGACCTGGTTTTTTATGCGTTCTAGGAACGTATGCGTTCTGGGAACGTGGTGCACACTCCGGGAGTGATGCTTATTATCCAAGTATGGTTTGGCATTACGTTCTGGGAACAAATGTCGGTGTTCCGGGAACACAAGGGTATATTGGATGGACGTCCAAGATGGACTTTAGAGGCCTCAGTTGTGGATAGAAAAGCATACATCATGCCACTTGCATTATAAGAGATATAATGTTGAAAATTGGTGTGTTCATATGTACTTGCATTATTATTTGTCCATGATATACTTGTGTTTGTAACTTTAGTCTTTATCAATTATGTATATGTGTATACTTACTCCATGTTCCCTATTTAGGTGATGGCCAGATACCTATCTTGCATCGAGATACGCCCTATCCCTAGTGGTATATGGACGTATGAGGAGCACCGTGCCACTTTTGAGGTGGAGGTGGAGATCACTCTCTACCACCCTAACCCTCTGGTGCGAGTGCGACCTCGTCGATTTAGGATCCCTTTAGTCTATACTATGCATGTTCCACCCTTTTATACATATAGATTTAGTCTATACTATGCGTTTTCATAGTTTTCGTTTTAGAGCTGCCACTCGTTCTCATCCTTCCTCCCATAGAGTTGTCACTGAGGAGACTCCTTCTCCTGGTCCGACTGACTTTGATAGGACTGCCTCTGCAGATCCTAGACCCAGTGGTGGGGTCTCTACACAGTCGGGCGAGGTCGAGGAGGACCCTGTGGAGGATGAGAGCGAGGAGGAGGTGCATGTTGAGCCGACTGTTTCAGCTAGAGGTGGACCCGTTGGTTCATAGGAGCCTGCATAACGTAGATGTTTTGGATCCTAGATCCTAGGGATAGAGCTATGGAGGATCTGAGGAGCTGCTGAGGACACGGATGACTTGCTCTAAGACTTCTACTTTTGGGTTTTGTCATATCTTGTATATATTTGAGAGGTCTTAGAGTGAGGTTTTATTTTACTTAGCTGGTCTGTATATGTTTCACCAAACTTGCTATCTCGACTTTTTACCACTTGCTACTGACTGTACTGATGGGGTTTTATGTTATGACATATATATGTGTATGATGTTTTCTTTACCTCAGCAGTGCCCCATAAGTACTATTTTACTTCCGCGAACTCTGATTTCTATTTGAAAAGGATTCGGCAATAGGTTTATGTTTTATATACTCCAATCCAACTCGAGAGACAAATGATATGTTTTAATGAGAATCACAAATAACGTTTTCTATGATTAAGGAAATGTTCTCTCGGAAGCCTTTTTCGAACTTAAGATATTACCAAGCCGAATTCAAATAATGGTTCATGTTAAAAAGGGTTTCTAATTGAGCGAGTACTAATTTAAAAAGGAAAAATTTTTCTATTCCTAATTTTGATAGCAAGTATTCAACTATTTGGAAATATTACTTATTTTCAAGATAGAAAAGAGAGCGTCACACCAGACAGATATTTCATAATTCGCTTGGCAGCAACCATGTGCGTTTCTTTTGGATTCTCTTGAAAACGTGCACATAAGAAAACACTAAACATAATATCCGGCCTACTTGCCGTTAAATAGAGAAGGGATCCGATTATACCTCGATATTTAGTGATTTCTACGGATTTACCTTCTTCATCTTTATCCAGATAGCAAGATGTGCTTATTGGTGTTGCTACTGCCTTGGCCTTATCCATGCCGAATCTTTTCAATAATTCCTTGCAGTATTTAGTTTGGCTAATGAAAATCCCATCCTTTGCTTGCTTGATTTGGAATCCTAGAAAGAAGTTCAGTTCGCCCGTCATAGACATTTCGAACTCTTCCTGCATCATACTTGAAAAATCCTTGCAAAGGGTTTCATTAGTAGCACCATAAATGATATCATCTACATAAATCTGAACTAAAAGAATGTCCCTTCCTTTATTTTTGATAAAAAGAGTGTTATCAACAACCTTCCCTCTTTCAAAATTATTTTCAAGTAAAAATTTGCTAAGACGGTCATACCACGCTCTAGGAGCTTGTTTGAGTTCATACAAAGCCTTTTTCAATTTAAAAACATAATCCGGGTGTGCATAATTTTCAAAGCCAGGAGGTTGACACACATATACTTCTTCATTAATAAAACCATTCAGAAAGGCACTCTTTACGTCCATTTGATATAATTTAAAATCTAGAATGCATGCAAAAGCTAATAGCAGTCTAATGGCTTCCAACCTAGCAACAGGGGCAAATGTTTCCTCATAATCTATCCCCTCTTCCTGCTTGTAACCTTGTGCAACTAACCTAGCTTTGTTTCGAACAATTAAACCAGTCTCATCGAGTTTATTTTTATAAATCCACTTAGTTCCAATAATCGGATGAGACTCAGGCCTAGGAACAAGTTCCCAAACCTGATTTCTTTCGAACTGGTTTAATTCTTCTTGCATAGCCAGCAGCCAATGTTCATCAAGCGTAGCCTCAGAAATATTCTTTGGCTCCACTTGAGCAACAAATGCAAAGTAGTTACATAGATTGCTAATAGAATTGCGAGTACTTACACCTTTTGTGATGTCACCTATGATTTGGTCAATTGGATGATGCCTTGATGTTCTCCATTCCTTAGGCAAATCAGAATTGAGATCCATGGATTGTTCTTGATTTTTCTCCTCAACTGACTCGACTGATTTTTCATTGCATTCGGAATGATCCTTTCCTTTAGCATTAGGCTCCTCATCCTCATCAATGTATAAATCTCCAAGGATACCTGAAATGTCATTAACAGATACCTTTCCCAACTTTCTGGGATCGGATTCATCAATTGATACATGAATAGATTCTTCAATAGTATTACGAGATTTATTGTAAATCCTATATGCTTTGCTCGAAACAGAATATCCAAGGAATATGCCCTCATCAGCTCTAGCCTCAAAACTTCCTAGATTGTCTCTACCATTATTATGCACAAAACATTTACAACCAAAGACACGAAGATGGGAAATATTTGGTTTTCTCCCCTTGTACAGCTCATAGGGGGTTTTCTTTAAAATAGGTCGTATTAAAACACGGTTCATAACATAACAAGCTGTACTCACTGCATCGGCCCAAAAATATGCAGGCAAATTCATGTCATTAAGCATTGTTCTTGAAAGCTCTTTTAATGAACGATTTTTCCTCTCCACAACCCCGTTTTGCTCCGGAGTTCTTGGAGCTGAAAAATAATGCTTAATTCCATGTTTTTCGCAAAATTTTTCAAAAAGATGATTTTCAAATTCTCCACCATGATCAGTCTTAATGGATGCAATGCTCGTATTCATTTGGTTTTGAACAATCTTAGCTAGCTTTTTAAATTCATGAATTGCATCATTTTTATGAGTAATAAATAATGTCCATGTATTCCTAGAATAGTCATCCACAATAACCAAGCAATAATAGTTGCCACCAAAGCTTTTTGTTTGACAAGGTCCAAAAAGATCCATATGTAAAAGTTCCAAGGGCCTTTGAGTTAAAACAAGATTTTTAGAAGGAAAAGATGCCCTTGTGAGTTTTGATTTTGAACAAGGATCACATTTTTCCGAAATAGAAAAATTTTGCTTTGGTAAATCAACTACTAAGTTTTTAGAAAAAAATTTATTCAAATGATTCATGTGGATGTGACCTATTCTACGATGCCATAGCCAAGATTCATCCTCTTTAGATAATAAACATTTAGCATCATTTGAGGGTATTGAATTAAAATCAATAACATATACATTGTTTATCCTGCGAGGAATTAGCTTAATAAGATTATCAATTTTACCCTCGATAATACATCTATCAGAATCAAAAATAACCCTATTGCCTTTATCACACAACTGACTAATACTTAGCAAGTTATGTTTCAGGCCCTCAACATGTAAGACATTTTCTATGCAAGGGTTAGGAGGTGTACCAATTTTACCGACTCCAAGAATCTTTCCTTGGTTGTTATCTCCGAAAGTCACATGTCCTTGGTCCTTTGGAACTAGATGCGAAAATTTAGATTTATCTCCCGTCATATGTTTTGAACATCTGCTATCCAAGTACCATCACAATTTCCTTTCTTCCGGAGTAACCTCATCTCCATGTGCCATCAAGCATATGTTGGCTGTCTCCTCTTGTTCATCTGACTCCTTCTGAACTTCCCTCGTTGTCTAGCCACGCCAGGTATGCTTGCTTCCCTTTCCTTGGATTGGAGGCGCTTCTTTCTGAATTTTCTTTCTTCTTCAACTGATAGCAGTCCGCTCTGATGTGACCAGGCTTGTTGTTGTCCTTTCTGTTATGGGAGCAGAAGTTGCTTTTCTTCCTCAGAAACTTCCCAAACTTTTTGAATAGCAAACCCATGTGTTCATCATTGATCAGTTCTTTGTCCGAGTCACTTTCTGTTGCTGGAGCTTCAGCCTTGAATGCCAGACTTTTGACCTTTTTGTTTTCCTCCTCGTGTTGAGCCAATCTTTTCAGTTCGCTTTCATGCTCTTGTAAATTCCCAAAGAGAGTTGCCAGCGTCATGGTTGAGAGATTCCTTGATTCAGCGATTGTTGTCACTTTGGGTTGCCATTCTCTTCCCAAACACCTTAGAACCTTGTTGATGAGATCCTCATTGGTGAATTTATTCCCCAAGGTTGTTAACTGATTGACAATCATTGTAAAGCGTTTTTGGATCTCTTGAATAGTTTCTCCATCCTTCATTCTGAATAACTCATATTCACCAGTCAGCGTGTTGATTCTCGACCTCTTCACTTCAGTCGTAACTTCATGTGTGACTTCTAATGTATCCCACATTTGTTGCACAGTCTCACATGTAGATATCCTGAAAAACTCATCATAGCTAAAAGCAGATGTTATAATATTTTTCGCTTTCAAGTCGTATTGGACTCTACGTTCCTCCTCCTCCGTCCACTCAGCCATAGGCTTTTCGACGGTGTTACCATTAACCACATAGGTAGGAACATAGGGACCATTTACAACGGCATCCCAAACCTTTAATCCAACTCCTTGAATAAAAATTTTCATACGAGCTTTCCAATATGCGTACCCTACCCCATCAAACATGGGAGGACGGTTAATAGAACTCCCTTCACCACCAAACAGAGAGTTTGAAGCCATATTGTTGAGACGGTTAAGTCTTAACACAAGAGACTAGCTCTGATGCCAATTGTTGGGTTTGGCCTCAAAATCTCGAGAGGGGGGGTGAATCGAGTTTTATTAAATTATTGTGAAATCCCTTACGATTAAAAAAATGTTTCGCGCTGGAGAGATTAGACATTTGAGAAGGAGAGCGAAAACGATTGATATAGAAAATTGAGTAGCGCGGAAACGTAAAATAAATAAATATGCGGAAAGTAAAGAGATAGGGATAGAAAAGCTTGCTCCAGGAATTTTATACTGGTTCAGCCTTCCCGTCGAAAGGCCTAGTCCAGTCCCCAAGCGACCCGCTTGAGAGTTCTATAATCAGCAATAGAGCCGCACCCTATTACACCCAAGAGCACCCCGCACACTACTAGGAACCTCCGTTCGCTAGGGGCCTCAATATCACATAGCAGGGTTCCTCGCCCTACGACGTATCACACGTCCACTAAGTGATTCTCTCCCTAACCACTAAGGTTTCAAAACAAGAATGTGATAGTGATTACAATAGCTTTGTGTGTTCTCAAAACACGGATACAACAATATGCTCTTCTATGATAATGAAGTTGTTCTTGATAAGTTAAATGGCCAACAAGGTTTCTTAGAGTTCTTCAAAAAGATTTGTCAATATGATCAGAGAAAAGTTGGAGAAGAAGAAGAACGTGAATTTCAGAAAACGTTAGAATGAATATCAGAGATTGTGTTTTTCTAATGTTGGAGTGAATTTAGAAAAATACATTTATAATTTAAAATGATTCGAAATTAGTAAACCAAAATCAAAACAAAATAAAATAAGATTTTGAAATAAGTTTTAAAATCAAAACTAAATCAAAACGATTTACGAAATAAAATAAAGATTTGATTCTTAAAACGAAAAAGGATATAATTCAAATTTAAAATCATTTTCGAATTTTATAAAATAAATCAGAATCTTATATATATATATAAAAAATCAGGAAATAATCAAAATGATTCTGACACGATTTTCTATAAAAGCTGAAGTAATCGATTACTTTCTGAAGGTAATCGATTATTCCTTCAAATATAGAAATTCTTAAATACATTTGAAAAATAATTAATCGATTAGTCCAATAGTGGTTAATCGATTACATCATTCCTGTTCAATATATGATGCAACTCATTTAATCGATTACTACTCATCAAATAATCGATTACTGAGTCTCTATTCATTATGTGATGCAACATATGTAATCGTTTACTACACAGCCTGTAATCGATTACTATGCCTCTGGAAAATATATGATGCAACAATTCTAATCGATTACTTGAGCCAGGTAATCGATTACTCTCATAAGAAAGTAATGGATTAGCAAAGTTCACTTTATCGATTACAACCTCTCTGATTTTTCTATGATGCAACAAAGTTAATCGATTATCTCAAGCAAGTAATCGATTACTCTCTCTTGCATTCATACAAATATTCAGAGTTTTGTAACATCAGGTATTTTCACACAAACTAAGATATAAAAACAACTTTTCATGAAAACACATTTTTCTTGTCCTTTTTAAATGAAAAACTTATTGGCCTTTTAACTCTATAAAAACAAGAACTTCATTACCTTACACATGGCCTATGGGAACAGGCTTCTAGGCTATATTTTGCTTGAGTCTTCAATCTTGAATCTTGAAGATACTTGAGAGCTTGAATCTTGAGTTGGTTGTTATCATCAAAACATTGGCTTGATATTGCTTGAAGTCCATAAGAGAGTTTGAAGCAAGTCTTCCAACACTAGCTTGACTTCCAACAAATTATGCTTTATTATTGTTATTAAGCGTTTTCTTTGATTTAAATTCAAATTACTCACCCTTTGTGGTTAATATTTTAGGTACACATGACGAGGAGCTTCCCGCTGTTCCCTCTGCCGAGGATCCCTACACTCCCCCTGATGGTGTGTAGTAGTTGCATCATAATCATAGCATTATATAGTTGCATGTGTATATTCCCTCTTTTGATGTAAAATATAAAAGTTTGTAAAAGAGGCAAAGGTTGTGAAGGATATTTCCATATCCTCTCTTTTTGATAAACTTTACCTAACCATAACCTATTTTTGGTATGTGAATAAACTTTATATAGACTTTAACTCTAAACGGTTTGTAATGATATTGTACTTGAATGCCTATGAATATATGTGTGTATGTAAATTTTATATCTGGATTGTTCTGGTTCTAACAGGTTTATACGTTCAATTTGGGGAAACTCCATATTTTAAACAAAACCAAGCAAAATTTTTTCTAGAAATTTCACTGTTTGCATTAAAATCAAATGAAATAAGATTAGATGTTACATTTTAGGGTATCAGAGCAGTGGTTGCATTCCTCGGCTGCGGAGTATGGATTTTCCTACTCCCAAAGTGTTACTCAACATGAGAGTAACATAAAAGTAGTTAGTAAATAGTTATATGTTAATCATTTAGTTAACTAGTTATAGTTTAAATTCAATTAGTAGATGTGATTCTTACTAATCACATTTGAATAGCAGACTTAGAGTATGGCGGCTTGAAATAATCGAGTTCTCGAGAGAATATCAGATGTTCTAGAGAACCTCTCTCGAGTTAACGCCAACCAGGCAAATGCTTTGGAAAATTTAGTCCAAGCTAGTGCCAATCAAGCCGACAATGCCAATCAACAGCATAGCAGCAGGCATAAGCTCTTGGGATCACAGAGTTTAAGAAGATGGACCCTCCCAGGTTCGAAGGTGGTTTTGATCCTGCAAGAGCGCAGAGGTGGTTGTAGGATCTGGAGAAAATTTTCCGGTCCATGCCTTGTTCAGATGCATAGAAGGTTGCTTTCTCCTCTTTTATGCTGTCTGGAGATGCAGAGTCTTGGTGGGAGGATACTAGACATTTTCTTGAAGCTGAAGGGAAGCAGATTTCATGGGAGCTCTTTAAGGAAAGATTTCTGGAGAAATACTTTCCTGAATACGTAAGGAGAAAGAAAGAAATTGAATTCCTAGAATTAAAACAGGGATCAATGACTGTTGGTCAGTATGCTTCAAAATTTGAGGAGTTAATCAAGTTTTCTCCTTTTTATCAGCACCATCCAGATGAAAGATCCAAAAGCATTAAATATGAGAATGGTCTCCGGCCCGATATCAAGTTAGCTTTTGGTTATCAAGGCATCCGTAACTTACCTCAACTTTTGAACATGTGTCGCACGTATGAAGATGATCTGAAGGCTAAAGAAGCATGTGAAAGGAGTGCAAGAGCAGCTCAAAAGGCTTATGAGCCTATAAGGGACAAAGGTAAGGGACCTTCTCTTCAAAGGGGTCATCGTTATCCAAATCCTAAGGTCAAGGATGATAAGGCTGAAAGAGTTGCTGAAAAAGCTGTAGCCGCTCCTGCTTCTGTTGCACCTTTCCCACAGTGTCAGCATTGTGGCAAGTTTCATAAAGGCACCTGCTGGCGGATCTTATATCCAGGTCAAACAGGTCCTTGTGTCATCTGCAGGCAGTTTGGACATCGTGCAGCCAATTGTCCAAACCAAGTTAGGAAAGATGTGAATGCGCAGCAGCCAGGAGGGGTTGAAGGTAACTGCTTATGGCAGAGTCTACACTCTTAGTGGTGAAGAGGAGCTCATCAAAGGTACTTGTTATATTAATGGAATACCTTGTAAAGTGTTATTTGATTGTGGGGCAACTCATTCCTTCATATCTTTAGATTGTGTACAAAGACTAAACTTACCTGCCATAGATATTCCTTATAAGCTTATAGTATCAACCCCAATTAACCCTTCAGTTTCTACCTCAAAACTTTGTCCTAACTGTACCCTAAAAGTCCTAGACCACAGTTTCCAAATTAACCTCATATGTCTACCCTTAACCCAACTAGAAATTATCCTAGGAATTGATTGGATGTCAGATAACCACATTATAATAGATTGCCACAAAAAGACTATTATCTTCAACCAACCCAAAGAACCAAACCTAGAACTAAATAACTTAGAAACAAAAAAAGAATCCTCTCTCCACCAAATCCCCATAGTGAATGAATTTCCAGAGGTATTTCCTGATGAAGTCCCTGATTTACCACCAGTGTGGGAAGTAGAATTCGGTATTGATTTGGTACCAGGAACTGGACCAATTTCCTTGGCTCCTCATAGAATAATGGCTCCAGTTGAGTTAGTTGAGTTGAAGAAGCAGCTGGAGGATATGTTGGCGAAGAATTTCATAAGGCCGAGTGTCTCGCCTTGGGGTGTTCCAGTTCTCTTTGTTAAAAAGAAGGATGGAAGCCTCAGGTTATGTGAAGATTACAGGCAGCTGAATAAGGTGACAATCAAGAACAAATATCCTCTCCCATGCATTGATGATTTGATGGACCAGTTGCGTGGCGCAGCGGTGTTTTCCAAGATCGATCTCCGATCTGCCTACCACCAAATCAGAGTCAAAGAAGAGGATATACCTAAGACTGCTTTGAGATCACGGTATGGCCATTATGAATATGTGGTGATGTCGTTTGGTCTAACCAATGCCCCTGCAGTTTTTATGGACTATATGAACAGGATATTGTTAGGATCGGCCTCAAAATCTCGAGAGGGGGGGTGAATCGAGTTTTATTAATTTATTGAGAAAACATGTATAATTTAAAATAATTTTCGTGTTGGAGAGATTTAGAGTTGAGATGGAGAGAGATTGCGATAGATAGTAAACTTGAGAGTAGCGCAGAAACGTAAATAATTGAAATTGCGGAAATTAAAAGAGATAGAGAAGAAGAACAAACAAACCAATTTTATACTGGTTTGATCAATCCAGCGAGAGACCTACTCCAGTCCCCAAGCGACCCGCTTGAGAGTTTCTATAAACCTTTGAATTGAGCCGCACCCAATTACAACCAGAGCACCCCGCACACTACTAGGAACCTCCGTTCGCTAGGGGCCTCAATATCACACAAGGGTTCCTCACCCTAAGAACGTGCCACACGTTCAACTAAGGGATCCACTCCCTAATCACTATGGTTTGAATACAAGATGATGTGAGTGATTACAATAGTATGATGTGTTCTCAATAACACGGATACAACAATTAAGCTTTCTATGATAATGAAGTTAAGTCACAAGAGTATAGGCCAAAACAAGGTTTTTTTCTCAAAATAGTATGAACGTGAAAAGCTTGAAGATGGAGAAGAAAAGAGTGTGTGTGATCAACAAAAGAATTGTAGGAGTGTGTTCTTATTAAAAGTAAAATCTGATTTTGAAATAAGAAGCAACAGGAATAAATTTTAAATCAAAAATAAATCAGATAGATTTAAAAGGTAATCGATTATCCCCTTTAAAATGGAAACTTTGAAATCCATTTTAAAAACCAGTAATCGATTACATCAAACCACATAATCGATTACTTCACTCCTGTTTAATATATGATGCAACTCATATAATCGATTACCACTAATCTAATAATCGATTACAGAGACTCTGGAATTTGTGAGATGCAACATCAGGTAATCGATTACTCAGGGCAGTAATCGATTACTTTGCCCCTGGAAAATGTATGATGCAACAATTATAATCGATTACTTGATCTAGGTAATCGATTACTCTCAATCAAAAAGTATTGGATTAGCCAAGTTCACATAATCGATTACACACACTCTGGATTTTCTATGATGCAACAAAAGTAATCGATTACTTTGAGAAGGTAATCGATTATCTCATCTTGCACTTGTAAAAATAGATTTTCATGACTTAGATAAAATCATCCAGAGTTGTTTCATCATACATTTCCACAGAAACTATAGTTAAAAAACTTATTTTCACTAAAACTCTTTTTCTTCTCCTTTATTTGAAAAACTCATTTGGCCATTACACACTTGTAATAAAACTTCATTACCTTACAAATTTCCTATGGGCAAGGCTATACAAAACTTGAAACTTGATGCTTGAAACTTGGAAATTGTTGTTATCATCAAAACTATCTTCTAGCATAACTCTTTACGTCCTTTAGGGCAAGCTTGATTTCCAACACTCCCCCTTTTTGATGATGACAAACCCTTTTCTGAGTTTATGCATCACAGTCGTTAAACAAGCAAGTATAGCACAATATAATCAAATAGTAACATAGGAAATTTCAATTGTTAGTGAATAATTGAATAAAACATGATAAGCTCTTCATAATCTCCCCCTGCATAGATGGTTAGTATGAATAATATATTCCATGAAGCTCAGAATTCTTCTCCCCCTTTTGTCAACATAAAAAAAACAAATGGGAAGATCATGTCTTTTATCTCTCCCCCTTTCGTAAGAGAACATGAATGATCATCTGAAACTATGCTAAACTCCCCCTGAAACACTGAGTAAAAACGTTAATAATAACAAGGGAGTAAATAAGCATGCTCACATATTCAAACAAGGTGAGCGGCAGATGTTAGACCGATTTCTCTACGAAAGAAAAAGTTTTCTTTAGGAAGCGATTTCGTAAAGATATCAGCTAACTGCCTTGTAGTATCCACATACTCAATAATACAATCACCTCTTTGAATATGATCACGAATAAAATGATGACGAATATCTATGTGCTTTGTGCGTGAATGTTGCACTGGGTTTTTGGTGATGTTTATTGCACTAGTGTTATCACATTTTATGGGAATGTGATCTAGACTTACACCAAAGTCTAGGAGTTGCTGTTTTAACCATAAGATTTGTGCACAACAGCTACCCATAGTGACATATTCAGCCTCAGCTGTGGATAGGGCTACACTAGTGCAATGGTGAGTGCAATGATGCATGACAAGACTACTTCCCTAAATCACTCCACATTGTTCCACCAAGACAAGACCATTTCCATGCAACAAATGGGCTGGACAAAATTACCCTTGAATTGGAACCCTAGACCCGAAAATTAGGAAGAGGAAACCCATGACTTGCCTTTGCCTATATATATATGCGTGTGAGTGTGGGTGTTGGCTAGTGATTCATTTTCATTTCCTTCTTCAAGCTTCTACACACCTGGTCCCAAGAGCAACACCAAGCTCTTGAGACATAGAAAAAGAGAGAGTAAGGCCGAGAGAGAAAAGGAGAGGGATACTAGACATTTTCTGCAGCGCAGCTAGAAAATTACTATCGCCCCCTAGATTGCAAGTCTAGAACAGTGAGAGGGACTGGAACAAGGCTCTGTGATTTGCCACTGTACCGGATTTTTCTACAGTGTGCCCTGATTATATGATATGATTTGAGACTGTACCGGATTTTCTACAATTCTCCTGGCATTAAGTGATTTGTTGAGACAGCTGTCAAGCCTGTGTGGTAAAGGTCCTGTACTCCTGTTTGCTTCCGACTAGGTTGGGTGGATTACCGAGGAGATGTAGACGTGTGTGCTAACTATGTTAAACGACCTCCTCAATGATGATTAATTTTCCCCGCATCATTGATGGATACGAATTCATAATACTTAATTAAGAAAAGATGATTTTTTTAATATTAAGAAATGATTCCAAGAACGAAAGAATGGACAAGCGAATAAGATTGTGTGAAGATGGAATCAGATACGAATAAGAGACCCACAGAATGTGATGGGGTTATGTAAAGAATTTTGAGAAAGAGAAAGTAATGATATTGATAAGCGTAAGTGAGTTGAATGCTGATGTTGGGAATGAATATGAGAATGCTCTTTATCTGTGGTCTGTTTGTATGATGTTGTTATTTCTTAATATCTTGCCTATTGTAATTCCACATTGTTGGCATTGAATGCTTAGGAATACTTACTCTCTCGAGATTTCTGTTTTTTGTGCTTGTATATATGATGTCAATCCTATAGCATATGGACCCTGTAAAGTTTACTTTCGACATCCGGGATGAGGGAAGATGAGAAGTTAATTATAGAGGTTGGGAATGGTGTGGAGTCACTGAGGTGCGCATCTTTGACCCCAACCATACTCAGCAAGGGACAGCGCCTGATGCTCGCACCTGTCGCTTTGTGCTTGCGGACTTGCGGATTGGTGGACCAGCTGACTATCATGGTGGGCATCCGATGCCTTTACCTGCACGGATTGATCCCGAGGCCGAGGAGCTAGAGGAGTTGGATAAAACTCTGGATGATCTACCGGGTGAGGCTTTCGAGGCTATGCAAGAGGACGAGCCAGAGGAAGATCCAGAAGAGGATCCTGATGAGGACTTAGACTACATGGAGGATGAGATGTACGAGTTTGATCCTTGCGGGGCACCTCCTGTGGATCCTTCAGCATCAGCTTAGTGTGGGCCTAGTGGTAGTTCTTTTCTTTTATTTGAAGTATTGTGTTTCCCTGTACTTACTTAGCTATCATTGTAGTACCAACATGTAGCCCCTGACTTATGTTTACGAAGTATGTTTAAATTGGTACCAATGATTCGAGTTGTGAAAGAAGAAGGGCTATTGCAAATGAAATTAAAGAAGCAAGTTTCAAAGTGTGGTGTCTTGTGACACCTCGGTTTGGAACTTGAAGGTTAACATGAGACGTGAGAACACCAATTTTAAATTCAAAAGAGTTTTGGAAACTTAACGGTTCTCATGGCCATGTTACTTGTAAAAAAAAAAATTTGGCCCATATTTTCACTACATTTTATAAAAAGGGAATATATTTTCAAGTTGCCAAATCGGGGTGTTACAGATATATAAAACCTTATGCTTTTAGTGACGCAAGAAATCTCAATTAACGATAGGAAGAAATACTGTATTTCAATAAACAATATATATGATATTATGAAAGTATGAATGAAATATTTCAAAAAGGTCTCTTATAATTTAGGAAAATTGTTTTGGTGTTAAAAAGGGGTTTAAAACCTTTAAATTGGATCAAAAATACAGAAATCGGCGTTGCGAGGCAAGTCGGGCAACCAGGCACAGGATCGGTGCATCCAAGCACCCACTGGTGCACCCAGGCACCCACCGGTGCGTTAGGCGCGAAGTGAGTCATGCGCTTAGGCGCGAAGTGCTGGCACTAAAGCGCGCCCCAGAAAATTATGCACCATTCGAGAAAATTCCATACCATTCCAGTGCATCAGATGGGCGTTCAGGCACGAGTCGGTGCGTGCTCAGGCGCGCTGGTGCAGAACTAATGCGGTAGGAGAGTCGGCCTGTGCTTAGGCGCTAGGACTAGCGCTCTTATGCGTGCGCACTGTATATAAAACAGCACCAGTACCACATAAAACAGGAAAACGCACCAAAACCGCCGCACCAAACCGGAGGAGACTCTGATGATTGCATTACAGCTGTTAAGGAATTCTTTCATTCAGGGAAGCTCCTCAGTTAAGTCAACTGTACTTATCTTGTTTTAATTCCTAAAGTAGATTTCCCTAGCACAGTTAGTGATTATAGACTTATTTCCCTCTGTAACACTGTATATAAAGCCATTTCAAAAATTTTATGCAATAGGTTGCAGGAGGTCTTAACTGGCTTAGTTGATGAAAATCAATCTACTTTTGTCAGTGGTAGGTCAATTTGTCATAACATATTAATCACTCAGGAACTGTTAAGGTTGTATAGGAGGAAGAATGTCTCAGCAAGGTGCTTGATGAAAGTAGACATCAAAAAAGCATATGACATGCTTGACTGGAGTTTTGTTCACAAAATGCTGCAATGCTTTAGATTTCCTGACAGATTTATAAACTGGCTTATGGAATGCATCACTACACCACCTTTCAATTTGATGATCAATGGAGTTAAGAAGAGGAGTTTCAGGAGTAGCAGAGGGCTGAGACAAGGGGATCCAATTTCACCCATTGTCTTTGTCTTAGGAATGGAGATTCTGTCTAGAAAATTGAAGGCAACAAGCTTGAATCAGAACTTCAGATTTCATCCCCTTTGCAAGGAGGCTAGGCTGGTGAGCTTGGCATTTGCAGATGACTTAATGTTGTTCTGCAAAGGTAATCTCACTAGTGTGGAGATCCTTATCAAGGCATTCAAGGATTTTTCATTGAGCTCTGGTTTGTATGCTAACCGTCAGAAGTCAAGCATCTTCATGGCTGGTATGAAGGAAGATCAGATGAACCTTGTGCAGCAAGTAACTGGGTTTCAGAATGGAACCTTTCCTTTCAAGTACTTGGGCTTGCCAATTACTGCAAAGAAATGGTCCAATAACACCTGCAGAGACTTGGTTGATAGAATTACAAGAAGGCTGAGCACTTGGAGGACTAGACACTTATCCTATCAGGGAAGAACACAGTTGATCAACTCTGTGCTATTAACCCTTCACACTTACTGGGCAACAGTCTTCATTATTCCAAAAGGTGTGATTAAGGGTATTGAGCAGAAATGCAGCGAATTCCTTTGGGGAGTTGGTGCAAGTGGCAGACCTAGGGCTGCTATAGCTTGGACAAATCTGTGCATGCATTGGAAGCATGGAGGACTTGGCTTTCAAAACATCCTCCTCTGGAATAAGGCAGCTCTGGGTAAACGGGTATGGCAGCTAGCACTAAAGAAGGACAATTTGTGGGTGAAGTGGATTAGTAGCATCTACATAAAGCAAGGGGATTTTTGGTTATCTCAGCATGCTTCTAGCTCAAGTTGGCATTGGAACCAGATTCTGAAGGCTAGGGACTTGTTCAGATTTGGCTATGATAAAGGCATGTGGAGTCAGACTAAGCCATACTCAATCAGGGAGGGGTACAAGTTTTTACTTGGCCCTCAAGTAGCCTTTCCACTCTATAAAGTTATTTGGAATGCCTTTTCAATTCCAAAGCATAATTTCATTATGTGGCTTGTGGTGCAAGATAAGCTAAGAACTAAGGATTTTCTTAGAAGCTTTATGCAGATAGACCCTGGCTGTGTGCTTTGCAGCAGCGGCTTGGAATCCAGAGACCATTTGTTCTTTACATGTTCATGGAGTAAGGAGTTGTTAGAATTGGTTGCTAATTGGTGCTGCCTGGACAATTGGTATTACACGTTTCATAATTGGTGTAAGTGGCTGCATCACTCATTCCGAGACAAGACTAGGAGGAGATTTGTGTATGCTGCTATGGCTGCAAGTGTGTATGCAATTTGGACTTAAAGGAATAGAAGGCAGTTTACTCATAAATCTAGAAGGGCTGATCAAGTTTTCTATTTGGTCAAAAAGGAGCTAGCTTTGACAATTTCTCTTGTATGTCCAAACTTTAGAATTTGGTCTAATAATTTGTTGGTAGATAGGATTTTATTTGAGATTATGTAACTTAGTTTTTTAAGCTCACACCCTACATAGTAGGTGGGGAGCTTCTAAGGACTTTGTTTTGTTTTGAATTTTGCAAGTTGGAATGATGTTTTCTTCTACCAAAAAAAAACCGGAGGAGACCATCACCAACACCCTATACACGCCCTAATTTGTCCAAACACTCAAGATTTACAATATCAATCACTTCCTTACAAACTCTAACCCTTGATTTCATGATTCCTTCATCAAAACCCATGTCAATTATCTCATTCTCCCTCTTCTACATGGCTTTAATCACTCAATACCTTTAGAACTTGTCATCAACCAAGCCCAAATAGGAATGGATTTGGAAACAAAAGAACACAAATGAAAGCTTAGAATAAGAAAGGAATCCAAGAGCTATGGGTATCAAGCTTCAAAAAGGGACTCTCTCTCTCTCTCAATATCCCTCTCCTCCATTAATCTCCAAACCAAAGAAGAACCCTCAATAAGATTGAAATCTAAGGAAGATTAAAAGGTTTAGAACTCAAAGTCAAGTCTCCTCTTCCTTTAAGGTAAGGAGGAGTCATTTTCTACTCTTTAAACTTAGGGATTATTAGAATTTATGTAGAACTTAAACTGTAATACATATCTAAATTGTTATTTAATTAACTTAATAGTGTATAATATGGGAAGTTATAATATTTGTTAATGATTGTTATAAACCCTTTGGTAGGAAGTGAAGAACTCTGGGGAGATTACTTAATTTTAAATAATAAAAGTAAGAAGTGAAGAACCCTAAGAAGATGACTTACTATTATACTGAGCTCAAACAACCCTGAGTGTGTCGATTGGATTTGAATTATGATTGTGTTAAATGTTCTTTATCATTTGTGATTTGTCGTACGAAATAAATAATAACTTACAATCATATTAATATTGAACGATAAGATGGGCTCAATTGTACTTACTAATTATTGTTGATGTTCATTGATGTTTGTTGTGATTATTTGTGTAACACCCCGATTTGGAAAACTCGAAATAAACACTCATCAGATATTAATTAATTCTTTTTGGAAAAATAGGGTGAATTTTTTTTTTGAAAGCAAACAAGAATAAAACTCGACTGTCAAGCTTTCCAAAACAAGGTATTACTTTTTAAAATCTTTTCTCTCCAAAAACATTTGCGGAAGTTTCTAAAAACAGTTCGACATTGGAAGCTTACTTTCAACAAATCAGTAAAACAATTTGGTCATTTAGAAAACATATTTGATTTCCTTAAAATAGATTGTCGGACAGGTCACGACAGTCCTTTAGGAAAAAGTTTAGAAAACAGACCATAAGGTTCTTACAAAAGTGGCCACCACAGAACATCGGTGCCATTCTTACATAACTTTGTCTTTAACAAAACGTTTCAAAAGATAAGGGGTACACTTGATAAGCATAACAGCAAGGGTCCATCGGGAACCTAGCTATAACTACTAGCAGAAGCTCCTTCTCGATCCACAACGTAAGTCTTCAAAAGAAATCTTTGTCGTCCATCAGTAGCCCTCTCATCGGTGCATCACGATCAGTAGGTCCTCCCTCCGGGAGCAGCATCACCAGCTCCACCGTCTTTTAGAATCGAAGATTCATAGTCACATGTGCACAAGAAGTTGAGAGAGTAAGTTATCCGAATGGAATTACTCCCATCGACTTCTTGGAATTACACTAGCGACGCATACCAGAACATAACAAACAATACAAACAGCACAAACAAATAATTATGCAAAATGCATGAGAATGCGATGCAATCGTCGCATTACTAACTCTTTATCTTTCACTTAAGGGAATCCTTTTAATTGGCTATCTCGCAAGGTTGAATCTCTCAACGTGCGTATTATCGATCATTAAGTCTTTTCCTTGAGGGAATCGTTTAATCCATTCATCTTACAGAGTCGATTCTCTTTGACAGCTCGTCTCGCAAAGTCAGAGTCTCTTTATCCACGTATCTCGAGTCCACAATATCGTAATTCAGGCCTTATGGTTTTGGGTTCAGGTCTACATCTCCTCCTAATCCATCCACCTAGTCGGAAGCAATCAGAAGTACAGGATCTCTACCACACCGGCTTCAGGAGACCACACCAAGATACACTATATAAAATTGCCCGGGAAAATAAATGTCATGACAAAAGGGTGTCGACCTCCACCGTGTTCAAGCATCCCTCTTCTGATCCTGATTTAGTCAAGGGACGTCAGTCATCTGTATAGTGATCATGCAGTACTTTAGCTACGACACCGGACTACTCACCCTACCCGGATGGTCAACCCAGGACACTGTAGCTCTTCCAGCCTAGACAGACTCCTCATAGGCTTCTTGACGAATCACCATCATTACCTTCCCCTATCCTAATCATCAAGTGAGTACCACGTAGGTAAACACCGTGTCTTCCTCTCCACTACTTCGGGTAAGGGTTTAAGTCGTAAAGGTTATATTCGATTATCCTAATGTCAACCCATCCTAAGTCACCTCCGTCATATAGCACCAACCATATGCGGGTTACTTCTTGTGGGACTCGACGACTATATTTGACGGGCTCCGACCCATCCTGAGTCATGCTCAGCTCGTAGCCACAACCATATAGATACACTCTCAATCAAGTGGCTAACCGCCGTTCAGATACACTTTCACTTGTGGCTAACCGCCATTCAGATGCACTTTCACATGTGGCTAACCACCATTCAGATGCACTTTCACATGTGGCTAACCGCCATTCAGATACACTTTCACATGTGGCTAACCGCTATTCAGATACACTTTCAGTTTGTGGCTACGGCTGCACAGATACACCTTCAACTTGTGGCTACGACCACTTTGATACACTTTCAACTATGTTTCAGCAATCGTTGCATCCACACTCCAGTCATCGTCATCGTCACAGTATCCGCTCGTTCCACGCACTCGGCGCATCAGCATCATCCGGTTCCATCATGCGTTCCACCCCTTGAAGTTTCGCTCTAGTCTTTGGGGGATTTCTTATAATTTTCTACGTCTTTTCTATTCATATTCTATAACGCGGGATGATGCAATATGCACATGCAATGATAATATCAACAACATTATATCTCAACATACACAAGCATATCAGTCAATTGATATCATGTAATGGTATAGGTCTAAGTCTTCGTATACCTCGATACAGGCAATCACACAATTTATTGGGTATACTACTAACTACGATAGACCTTTACTCCGACTTTGAGAGAGTACGGAGTGTCCTAGCATACTCACTAGACACCAAAGCGTCTTAGGATAACTTCTCTCTCACCTGGATTCGCAGTTACCGAATCTACAAGTTCCGAGTGATTTGCTTCCTTCCTCGTCTGCCCGACTCCATCTTCTTTCAAGTCCCAGAAAGTAGATATATGAGTATTAAGCTTTATTTAATTATTACTCTTGAAATTATTCTCAAAGGAATTTAAGAAAATCCAAACATTGTCTTTGTTTAAAAACCAAAACATTAACTCTTTCACTCAAACTTGTCCAAGATCAAACACCAACTCTTATACTTTGAAATCATGAGAAAATAATCAATTAAATTTATTCAAATAAAAAGTTTTTTTGCTGGTCCTTCTTGGACAGGATTGAGTTCAATTCCAAAAACTCCAAAAAAATCGTACTTTTCAAACCAACTTTGTCTTGGATTAAATATCCACAAAAACTAAACTTCAAAACACCTTGAAAACACTTTTTAAAACACTTTTAAATAAGAAACATAGTCTATAAAATTCTGGACAGCATCATGTCCTAAGTTTCAAATTCATTTTCCATGTTTAAAAACCAATTCAAACACATAGATAAATCAAGCATCTTGAAAACAACCAAATAAACACTTAAATCAATAATTTATCAAGTTCAAACACTTAGATCTTCATGAGGGCAGCAAGGTATTCAAGTAAAACAAATCAAACAAACATTCCTTCATTCCAAACATTTCACAACCACAAGCCATCAATTACACATAAACACGTTCACAAACTTATTTATACATATAGCCCAATCAAATGAGGAAATCTAACACTTAAAAATACACAAATCAAATCATGCATCACACATACACTTAGTCACATTCTCATTGATCTTTCACTTAGTTAATTTCATCTTAGCAAAACTTCATCTTATCATTCTTAAACATGTCAAAACCGTATGCATTATAGGTTATTTTAAAAAATCATTTCTTCAAGGATCAACTTCACAAATCAACACATAATTTCATGACATATGCACATACACATTCAAGAAAATTTAACTAAAAGTCTAAGGTTCAAACCGTGACCTAGACTAGGTTTTCCTCAAAAACATTTCCAAGAATTCAAGACTCAAAACAACTCTAGATCCAACAACAATTTCACATAATTCATCAAGCAAGTAAAGACATAATCCTAGCATGCATTCTACATGAAACCGTGAGCATCACATGAGTTTATAAACAATTTAGATTTTACACTTAACACACAAAATCAACTCAAAGCTTAAGGAAATCATATATTCATCAATCAAACTTAAGAAAATCTCAGTCTTTTTAATTTAGCATGTGAAACCGTGGCTACACCTAAGGATCACAACATCACATATTATTAAATTTCAAGATCATAACATGCAAAGGATCAATCAAAAGAAAACAAGCTCATACTCACAATAACAACAAAACCGTGGCCAACTTTAAGGAAAAGTTCCACCAATTTCAAGGACTTTTCACATTAAGATTCAAACAATCACACATATCATGGCTTAGGCATAGATCTAAACATGCATGTAAACAAGAATGTTAGATCTTTGAAAAATCTTTCATGAAACTTAAAATCAAGTCCTCTTCCAAAACATTTTCAAGAAATCAAAGAGAAAACTCAAGATCAAGAGAGAAAACACTTTCTCAATAAAATGTTAAGATCAAGTTGAAAAACCAACATGCATGTAAAGGAAATCACTAGATCTAACACAAAGCAAACATGTATCAACACTTTTTCAAACAAAATCAAAGTTTAGAAAGAAAGAATGAAAGAGAACAAGAATCAAAGAAAAAGGGTTTGAAGCATTTCAGTTCATGAGACAAGTTCTTACTTAATTAAAAATTTTAAGAATTCAACTCCAATTTCCTTGGTTTCTCCCCTCTCTCTCCTCACGGTTCCTCCCTCCTTTTCCTAGTCCATGGTCTTTCTCCTTCTCTTTTTACTTTCTTAGCTTGATCTAGATTAGATCATGAAGAGTCTAAGGTGTTGGTTCCTTCTTCCTCACTGATGAGCATTTTATTTCCCATTATTCCTTGCATTAATTTACTCCTATTATTGATACTTGTTGCCCATTTGACATGGTTTAGCTTGATTTAGTGATTTAGAGTTTATTGGACTAATATTCTGAATATTGTTTAATTTGGGATTATTTAGCCTAATTAATTCTATTTCTATTTTCAGGTCATATTTGGCACAAGGGCTTTTTGGACATTTTGGGAGTGAAGATTTAATTTTGGAAGAGAAGATATATGATGAAGTGAAGATTGTAATCTATCTTTAGGATTAGTTGAGATTTAGTTATATCTTTTAAGATTTAGATTTTATCTATAGGATAATTTTAGATTTAATTTAGAGATAAGCTTTCCTTAGGATTTGGGCCCATGATTTAGGCCCGTTTTGTGATTTAATTAGCCAATTTCGTGTAACCCTAGCAGCCACAATCTATCATTCACGTTTTTACATTCTCTCTCTTAGAGAAGGCTTAGTTTTGCTCTCCAAGCTTGTGGTGGCTGCTAGGGTTTCTCTCTCTTCCCTTTCTACACGTTTTTTTGGTATTTTTCTTCATGGAAGGCTAAACTCTTAGGTTAAATCCCTTTGGTAATGTATCACATACTCTTGAGGTTTTATTCTTAATGCTTTTTCGTTTTTATTCACTATTTTCATGCTTATTGATATGTTATGGTTCGCTTAGTTCCATTCTATAGAGATAATCCATGTGTATGAATGCTTAATTTATGCAAACTCGTAAAAACTCCATGCTTTGGCTTTTAATGCTTAATTAGAGGTTTGGGTTTTGGGGTGAGAATTGAATTTTCGCTTAGTATTTAATTCTCACGAGTTGGACAGTGAAGAGGAAAGAAATTGATCTTTTGTGACCGATGATAGAGTTGTGAACGCGAGCCAAAGGGGTTTATCCGCTTTTCCTTATGTGTTACTTCGTTTTGATTTAATTTTGTTTTGATTTCAATTATTCAACATTCAATACAAAACCCCCCCTGTTTTCTATGCATACTATCTGTTCGACCTTTTCCTTGATAAGATATTCCTTGGGAGACGACCTAGGAGTCACTTCCTAGTACTATATTTAAACTGTTTTTATTTGTATCGGGTACGGCCTCGATCAAATTTGGCGCCGTTGCCGGGGATTATCGGTTCTTGCCAAAGGTCTTTAGTAGTTAGTTAGTGTCATAGTTAGTATAGTTATTATAGTGTGTCGTGTCTGATTTAGGGTCTAGAAGTCAATTCTGATAATTGGTTGAAGTTGCACTGTTTGCTGTTTTGCTATTTTGTTGCAATTAGTGTATTTGATTGATTCTGTGGTTGCTAGTTCACATAGTTGTGGGTGGAATTTTTGCACGAAAATTTATATCCACACTACTTTTATCATATAAAAAGGTTTTGAGGCACCACGATCACTCAGATCATCACTGGTTGTGAGTTCCAGAAAATTTTCCAAGTTTTAGCAGCACTTTCTTCAAATCGTCGCAACTTTTGACCCGTAACTCGGAATTTGACGAATTTTATATCAAATCGAAGGGAATTTTCTGAATAATCTGATTTTTCTCACTTTGTCATAAAACTCCTTCGTCTGGACCCTGAAAAAGCCGTTTTACTATTTCTTTTTTATTTTACAAGTTTTATTTTCTTAGTTTTTGGTCTCTGATTTAATTGTTTGACTTGGTTCCTTTTTGAATTTTGTCCTCAAACTTTCTGTGATATGTTTTCATGATTTTAGGGTGCTGAAAAAAATAAAGAAAAAAATTTTAAAAAATAAAAAAATTTTGTTGCCTATTTTGGTCATGCATATTAGTGACAGTTTGCTAAGCTTCATGGTGTTCTGTTCAGTACATGACTAGGGGCAACCCAAGCTACTTGCATCCATACAACCCTAAAATTGATAGAACTTATCACAGACTAGTTAGACAAAATAGGAACCAGTCCATAGGTAGTGAGTCTGTTGAGTCTTTACATAGTGAGTCTGCTTCTTTTTCTTCTATTCCCATAAATTCTGATTCTTATTCTGATTCTTATTCTGATCATTCTAAAAATATGGCTCAACCTCCACCACGTGAGAGGACATTGAGGGAGCTGGCTGCACCTGATTTCACTATTGAAGATTTGTGCGTCCAGTATCCCGATGACCCGTATGAGCTAAGGTCTGGACTAATTCATTTGTTGCCCAAGTTTAATGGTCTTGCAGGTGAGGATCCTCATAAACATCTCAAGCAGTTCCACATCGTGTGTGGTACTATGAAACCACGTGATGTGCAAGAGGATCATGTTTGTCTTAAGGCATTCCCACACTCCCTAGAGGGGCTAGCCAAGGACTGGTTGTACGATCTGGCCCCTGGTTCTATCACAGGCTGGGATGACCTGAAGAGGGCATTTTTGGAGAAATTCTTCCCTGCCTGCAGAACAACAGCAATCCGAAAGGATATATCAGGCATCAGGCAACAAAGTGGAGAAAGTCTCTACGAGTATTGGGAGAGATTCAAGAGACTGTGTGCGAGCTGCCCCCACCATCAGATCTCAGAGCAGCTGCTTATTCAATATTTCTATGAAGGTCTCAACCTCATGGAGAGAAACATGCTTGATGCTGCAAGTGGTGGTGCCCTAGGAGAGATGACACCTTTAGAAGCCAGAGCCAAGATTGAGAAGATGGCTTCCAATTGTCAACAATTCCATTCAAGGGGCAACAGCGATGCAATCGTAGTGAGAGGAGTGAATGATGTTGGCACAAGTTCTGGTAAGGTTGAGAAGCTTGAACAGAAGATAGATTCACTTACAACTTTGGTCACTCAATTGGCCATCAACCAGAAGAAGTTGTCCCTGCCTGCTAGATTATGTGGCATATGCACATCCGCTGAGCACCCCACAGATGCATGCCCTTCTGTGCAGCAGCAACCAACGACTGATGCTGACCAACCTGAGGCATATGCCGCCAACATCTTCAACAGTAGAAACCAGCAGCCACAGAACTTTGATCTCTCTACCAATAGATACAACCCTGGTTGGAGGAACCATCCCAACATGAGATGGTCTGATCAGCAGCAACCTTCACAGGTTCAATTTCAGAACAATTCCAGACCACCATATGTACCTCCTCCAGTCCAGCAACAGAGACAACAACAACAGGCTAATTCTGCACCACCAGCTCCTACTACTGAGCAGCAGCCTTCATTGGAAGAGCTGATGAAACAGATGACCATGCAAAATCTCCAATTCCAACAGGAAACTAGAGCATCCATTCAAAGACAAGAGGCCTCCATTCAATCTTTGACCAATCAGATGGGACAAATGGCAACAGCAATCAACACTATGCAATCTCAGAATTCTAACAAGTTGCCATCCCAAACAGTGATCAATCCAAACCAGAATGTGAGTGCTATTAGTCTAAGGTCTGGGAAGCAGATTGTCACACCCACACCAGAATCTGACCTCAACAAAGATGATCTAGTTTCACCCAACAAGAAGAGCCAAATGGTCGAGGAGAGTGAGCACACAAGTACCAGAAAATCCCATCCAGCTCAGCCTTCCACAAGCACAACACCTGCTGCTGCCCAACAACCACCCCCCCATTCCTCTTCCTTTCCCACCAAGGGGGGTGACTCAAAGCAAGAAAATGGAAGAGATTGACAAAGAGATACTTGACACATTCAGGAAGGTGGAAGTCAACATACCCCTTCTTGATGCAATCAAGCAGATTCCAAGGTATGCAAAGTTCTTGAAGGATCTATGCACACACAAACGGAAGCTCAAGGGAAATGAGAGGATCAACATGGGAAGAAATGTCTCTGCTCTTATAGGTAAACCCGTCCCTCATATTCCTGAAAAGTGTAAGGATCCTGGAACTTTCTCTGTGCCTTGTATCATAGGTAATACTAAATTTGAGAATGCTTTGCTAGATTTAGGAGCATCTATTAATGTTATGCCTATGTCTGTTTTAAAGTCTCTTTCACTTGGACCTCTTCAACCTACGGGTGTGGTTATTCATTTGGCAAATAGATCTACTGCCTACCCCGCAGGTTTGATAGAGGATGTCTTGGTTCGGGTTGAAGAGCTTATCTTTCCTGCTGATTTTTATATTCTTGATATGGAAGTGGACACCTCTCGTAGTGCTGTCCCTATCATATTAGGGAGACCATTTTCGAAAATAGCCCGAACCAAGATAGATGTGCATGCAGGTACACTTTCCATGGAATTTGATGACAATGTGGTTCGATTCAATATTTTTGATGCTATGAAACATTTTTCTAATGACCACTATGTCTTTCATGTTGACTTGCTTGATGATCTGATTGATGAGCATGTTCTAGACTTTTTGCATGATTATGATTTGTCATCTTTCACTAGCTCATTTACTTGTTCTGCATGTTCTGATTCCGAAATGTGCATTGCATGCATTGAAATTGACCAATTTTTAAATTCTGCTACTGCATCTGTTGATTCATATGATATAGATTCAGATCATGCTAACCCTAACCCCATTTCTGTTATGCATGAGTGTAATCCATTTGTTCAGGTGCAGGCGGCAGAATCCAATTCTGCTGCTCCTTTAGTTCCATCTGTGATGCAGGCACCTTTATTGGACCTGAAGCCCCTTCCTCCTCATCTCAAATATGCTTACTTGGAGGATGAGCAGAAACTTCCAGTGATCATCTCTACCTCCCTTTCTGTTGATCAAGAGAAGAGGCTGCTGGATGTGATTAGAGCAAACAAAAGGGAAATAGGATGGACTTTGGCAGACATACCTGGTATTAGCCCCTCTATGTGCATGCATCGGATTTTATTGGAGGATGGGGCTAAACCAGTGAGACAACCCCAGAGACGGTTGAACCCCCAGATTCTTGATGTGGTAAAGAAAGAGGTCACCAAGCTGCTGCAAGCTGGTATTATCTACCCCATTTCAGACAGCACTTGGGTAAGCCCGGTTCAAGTAGTTCCCAAGAAGTCTGGGGTGACAGTTGTCAAAAATGAGAAGGATGAGCTGATTCCCACTAGAGTGCATAACAGTTGGAGAGTCTGCATTGACTATAGGAAGCTCAACCAGGTGACCCGCAAGAATCACTTTCCTCTTTCCTTCATTGATCAGATGTTGGAGCGCCTGGCAGGTAAATCTCACTATTGCTTCTTAGATGGTTTCTCTGGTTATTTTCAAATCTGTATTGCACCAGAGGACCAACATAAGACCACATTTACCTGTCTTTTTGGTACATTTGCTTATAGGAAGATGCCTTTTGGCCTATGCAATGCTATTGGCACTTTTCAAAGATGTATGATGAGTATTTTTAATGACTTACTTGAGCATTGCATAGAGGTCTTCATGGATGATTTTAGTGTATATGGTTCCTCTTTTGATGCATGTCTTGATAGTTTGTCTAAGGTGCTTAATAGGTGCATTGAGACTAACCTTGTCTTGAATTTTGAAAAATGTCATTTTATGGTAGAACAAGGCATAGTCTTAGGGCACATTATTTCGCATAAGGGCATAGAGGTTGACCATGCTAAGCTGCATGTAATATCACATTTGCCTTACCCCTCTTGCGTGCGAGAGGTGCGTTCTTTTCTTGGCCATGCAGGTTTCTATCGCAGGTTTATTCAGAACTTTAGCAAGATAGCCCTTCCACTATCCAACTTGCTTCAAAAGGATACCGCATTTGAGTTTGGAGACCAATTCAAGAAGGCATTTAATGATCTAAAGAGAGCACTCACCACCACTCCCATCATCCAACCACCTGACTGGACCCTCCCATTTGAGCTCATGACTGATGCCTCGAATTATGCTTTTGGAGCAGTTCTCTCCCAAAGGGTTGGTAAGCTGTCTCATGTGATTTATTATGCATCTAGGACTTTAGATTCACACACGTTAATTACACCACAACTGAAAAAGAGCTGTTAGCCATTGTCTTTGCACTTGATAAGTTTAGATCATATCTGTTAGGTTCTAAGGTTGTAGTGTATACTGATCATGCTGCTCTGAAGTATCTTTTGAAAAAGACAGATTCCAAACCTAGGTTGATTAGGTGGATGTTGCTCCTCCAGGAGTTTGATCTTGAGATTCAGGATCGGAGTGGTGCGCATAACCTTGTCGCAGACCACTTGAGCAGAATAGAGAGAGAGGAGGATGCATTTCCTATCCGGGATGACTTCCCGGATGAGCAGCTTTTAGCTTTGCATGTTTCACATCCCCCTCCCCTTACTCCTTGGTTTGCAGACATTGTTAATTATCTGGTTGCTTCTGTTTTTCCACCCTTGGCATCCAAAGCTCAAAGAGACAAATTGAAGAGCGATGCCAAGTATTATGTATGGGATGACCCCTATTTGTGGCGTTTTTGCAGTGATCAGGTCATTCGCAGGTGCATTCCAGACCAGGAGATCCAATCGGTTCTCCAATTTTGCCATGCTTCACCAGTGGGAGGCCACCTTGGCACTCAAAGGACAGCACGAAAGGTGCTGGATTCTGGATTTTATTGGCCTACCATCTTCAAGGATGCACGCAAAATCTGCAGCTCATGTGAGCAATGTCAAAGAGCAGGAGGCGCCCTATCTTGGAGGCAACAGATGCCGCAACAACCTATGTTGTTCTGTGAGGTGTTTGATGTCTGGGGTATAGATTTCATGGGCCCCTTTCCTGTTTCTTTTGGTTTTTATTATATCTTACTTGCTGTGGATTATGTATCCAAATGGGTGGAAGCTAAGGCCACCAGGACTAATGATGCTCAGGTTGTTGTAGATTTTGTCAGGTCTAACATCTTTTGCAGGTTTGGCATACCTAGAGCCATAGTCAGTGATCAAGGCACACACTTCTGCAATAGATCCATGCAAGCTTTGCTCAAGAAGTATGGGGTTGTGCACAAAGTATCTACACCATATCACCCCCAAACCAATGGACAAGCTGAGATTTCAAACAGAGAGATCAAGCGGATTTTGGAGAAGACGGTGAAGCCTAATAGAAAGTATTGGAGCACATGATTGGAGGATGCTCTATGGGCCCATCGGACTGCTTACAAGGCACCCATAGGGATGTCACCTTATCGGGTTGTCTTTGGTAAGGCGTGCCACCTGCCTGTGGAGATAGAGCACCGTGCATATTGGGCTGTGAAGCAATGTAACTTAGCTCTTGATCAAGCGGGTGAGGAGAGGAAGCTGCAGTTGAGTGAGCTAGATGAGATTCGTTCGGAGGCTTATGAGAACTCCAAGTTCTACAAAGAGAAGACCAAGAAGCTCCATGATAGCTCAATTTCCAGAAAGGAGTTCTTGGTTGGTCAAAAAGTGTTGCTCTACAACTCTAGGCTTGGACTCATGAGTGGAAAGCTCCGCTCTAAGTGGATTGGACCGTTTGTAGTCACCCAGGTGTTTCCTTATGGCACTGTGGAGATCAAGAGTGAGTCCGCAGACAAGATCTTCAAAGTCAATGGCCACCGACTCAAGCCCTTCCTCACTACCCCTTCTTTGGATGATGCACCTGTGGAGGAGGCCTCATTGGTCGACCCCACTTTTGACCCACCATGATTTAGGGAGTCTTCTTTTCTCCTTCTTTACTACTTTTATTACACTTGTCTATATCTGCCTGATTCTGCTATTTGTGTTCCATTGAGGACAATGTGTGATTTAAGTGTGGGGGGGAGAGTAGTTTAGGTTGCATATTTTTGCTTTGATTTTTTAGGTTTTGCTAAGTTTTGGGCATTTTCTTGCATGTTTTTGCTTCATTTTAGTAGAGTCTTGGTATCTTGTGTCTGAATTCATGCATTTCTGTGTGTAAAGTTGCTTTTGATAATTAAGAGGTGGTAACACTGTGATAGAATTGTCCCTTTTGTGAGGATTTGAGCCTTAATTGTGGGTGGATTGCTATATATGCCACCTAATTTTCTTTCATGTGTGATTGCACTCTGGATTACTTGCACTCTAGAACTTGACTTGACTCTTGTTGATAGTTGATATTCCCATGCACATTTTGAAATGATTTAGGCATTGTTTTTCTTGAATAAGCTACTAGCCATATGAGCCTACCTTGAATGAATTTATCCTTTGATAGCCCCTTTGAGCCTTTATATCCCTTTTCTTTGTTCTTTAGCTCATTACAAGCCTATGACTGAAAAACCATGATTGTCCTAACCTTAGGGAATGTTGGAGCTTTGGAATTGTTTTGGGAATGGGTATTAAGTAAGCGAGGGTGCTTTGTTCTTCATCTCTTGTGAGTTATGGGTTTTGCCTCTATGGTCGGTGATGTAATTATGGCTTTATCTCATTATGCCATTTTTGTTGTTTCTTCTTTCCTTTTGTTCATGAAGTTCTGCAATGCAAAAAAAAAAAATTGAAAAAAAAAGAAGAAAAAAAGAAAAGAAAAAAAAATAGAATAAAAGGTTGATTGAGGCATAAGAGGATTGGAGTTAGAGGTTGTTGTTATGTTTATCATTTCATTTTGGGGTGGATTGTGCTTATTTTTTTTACTTATTCCCCATTGCTCCTCTATTCCCTTGGGTTTTAGCTACATTCCCCATATTTTTATCCTACCTTGTCCTTGGCCCCATTACAACCCTGAAAAGACCTTTTGATCTTAATGTGCATGTGTGTTGATTGTTGATGTTAGAGGCTTGTCAAGCTTATGGTTGTGTCTGTTTTTCATGATGTGCCTTGAGTGTAAACACTGATTAACCTTAAACACTTGAGTGTAAACACTTTTGAGTGATCCTTGTGAGTTTCTATCATCTTTGTGACTACCCTCTTGATGTCATTGGTTTTCTTTGCATATTTGAAATAATTGGATGATGTTCATGGATGCCTTGATTCTTTGGTCCTTATTCTCTTCGTGTGCTCGATTTTGCCCATTTCTCTGCATTTCCTAGAAATCATTGTGAAGTATGTAATCTCTTAGGTTTGCATTCATTAGTTGTAGTAATCTCATTGCATGATTCACTTTAGTGCATATTGATCTTCTCAGTCCTATTTCTTAGTTTTGCCTAGGAGTGCAAAAGGATAAGTGTGGGGGTGTTTGATGAGCATTTTATTTCCCATTATTCCTTGCATTAATTTACTCCTATTATTGATACTTGTTGCCCATTTGACATGGTTTAGCTTGATTTAGTGATTTAGAGTTTATTGGACTAATATTCTGAATATTGTTTAATTTGGGATTATTTAGCCTAATTAATTCTATTTTTATTTTCAGGTCATATTTGGCACAAGGGCTTTTTGGACATTTTGGGAGTGAAGATTTAATTTTGGAAGAGAAGATATATGATGAAGTGAAGATTGTAATCTATCTTTAGGATTAGTTGAGATTTAGTTATATCTTTTAAGATTTAGATTTTATCTATAGGATATTTTTAGATTTAATTTAGAGATAAGCTTTCCTTAGGATTTGGGCCCATGATTTAGGCCCGTTTTGTGATTTAATTAGCCAATTTCGTGTAACCCTAGCAGCCACAATCTATCATTCACGTTTTTACATTCTCTCTCTTAGAGAAGGCTTAGTTTTTCTCTCCAAGCTTGTGGTGGCTGCTAGAGTTTCTCTCTCTTCCCTTTCTACACGTTTTTTTGGTATTTTTCTTCATGGAAGGCTAAACTCTTAGGTTAAATCCCTTTGGTAATGTATCACATACTCTTGAGGTTTTATTCTTAATGCTATTTCGTTTTTATTCACTGTTTTCATGCTTATTGATATGTTATGGTTCACTTAGTTCCATTCTATGGAGATAATCCATGTGTATGAATGCTTAATTTATGCAAACTCGTAAAAACTCCATGCTTTGGCTTTTAATGCTTAATTAGAGTTTTGGGTTTTGGGGTGAGAATTGAATTTTCGCTTAGTATTTAATTCTCACGAGTTGGACAGTGAAGAGGAAAGAAATTGATCTTTTGTGACCGATGATAGAGTTCTGAACGCGAGCCAAAGGGGTTTATCCGCTTTTCCTTATCTGTTACTTCGTTTTGATTTAATTCTGTTTTGATTTCAATTATTCAACATTCAATACAAAACCCCCCCTGTTTTCTATGCATACTATGTGTTCGACCTTTTGCTTGATAAGATATTCCTTGGGAGATGACCTAGGAGTCACTTCCTAGTACTATATTTAAACTGTTTTTATTTGTATCGGGTACGGCCTCGATCAAATTTGGCGCCGTTGCCGGGGATTATCGGTTCTTGCCAAAGGTCATTAGTAGTTAGTTACTGTCATAGTTAGTATAGTTATTATAGTGTGTCGTGTCTGATTTAGGGTCTAGAAGTCAATTCTGATAATTGGTTGAAGTTGCACTGTTTGCTGTTTTGCTATTTTGTTGCAATTAGTGTTTTTGATTGATTCTGTGGTTGCTAGTTCACATAGTTGTGGGTGGAATTTTTGCATGAAAATTTTTATCCACACTACTTTTATCATATAAAAAGGTTTTGAGGCACCACGATCACTCAGATCATCACTGGTTGTGAGTTCCAGAAAATTTTTCCATGTTTTAGCAGCACTTTCTTCAAATCGTCGCAACTTTTGACCCGTAACTCGGAATTTGACGAATTTTATATCAAATCGAAGGGAATTTTCTGAATAATCTGATTTTTCTCACTTTGTCAGAAAACTCCTTCGTCTGGACCCTGAAAAAGCCGTTTTACTATTTCTTTTTTATTTTACAAGTTTTATTTTCTTAGTTTTTGGTCTCTGATTTAATTGTTTGACTTGGTTCCTTTTTGAATTTTGTCCTCAAACTTTCTGTGATATGTTTTCATGATTTTAGGGTGCTTAAAAAAATAAAGAAAAAAAATTTAAAAAATAAAAAAATTTTGTTGCCTATTTTGGTCATGCATATTAGTGACAGTTTGCTAAGCTTAATGGTGTTCTGTTCAGTACATGACTAGGGGCAACCCAAGCTACTTGCATCCATAAAACCCTGAAATTTATAGAACTTATCACAGACTAGTTAGACAAAATAGGAACATGTCCATAGGTAGTTAGTCTGTTGAGTCTTTACATAGTGAGTCTGCTTCTTTTTCTTCTATTCCCATAAATTCTGATTCTTATTCTGATTCTTATTCTGATCATTCTGAAAATATGGCTCAACCTCCACCACGTGAGAGGACATTGAGCGAGCTGGCTGCACCTGATTTCACTATTGAAGATTTGTGCATCCAGTATCCCGATGACCCGTTTGAGCAAAGGTCTGGACTAATTCATTTGTTGCCCAAGTTTAATGGTCTTGCAGGTGAGGATCCTCATAAACATCTCAAGCAGTTCCACATCGTGTGTGGTACTATGAAACCACGTGATGTGCAAGAGGATCATGTTTGTCTTAAGGCATTCCCACACTCCCTAGAGGGGCTAGCCAAGGACTGGTTGTACGATCTGGCCCCTGGTTCTATCACAAGCTGGGATGACCTGAAGAGGGCATTTTTGGAGAAATTCTTCCCAGCATGCAGAACAACAGCAATCCGATAGGATATATCAGGCATCAGGCAACAAAGTGGAGAAAGTCTCTACGAGTATTGGGAGAGATTCAAGAGACTGTGTGCGAGCTGCCCCCACCATCAGATCTCAGAGCAGCTGCTTATTCAATATTTCTATGAAGGTCTCAACCTCATGGAGAGAAACATGCTTGATGCTGCAAGTGGTGGTGCCCTAGGAGACATGACACCTTTAGAAGCCAGAGCCAAGATTGAGAAGATGGCTTCCAATTGTCAACAATTCCATTCAAGGGGCAACAGCGATGCAATCGTAGTGAGAGGAGTGAATGATGTTGGCACAAGTTCTGGTAAGGTTGAGAAGCTTGAACAGAAGATAGATTCACTTACAACTTTGGTCACTCAATTGGCCATCAACCAGAATAAGTTGTCCCTGCCTGCTAGATTATGTGGCATATGCACATCCGCTGAGCACCCCACAGATGCATGCCCTTCTGTGCAGCAGCAACCAACGACTGGTGCTGACCAACCTGAGGCATATGCCGCCAACATCTTCAACAGTAGAAACCAGCAGCCACAGAACTTTGATCTCTCTACCAATAGATACAACCCTGGTTGGAGGAACCATCCCAACCTGAGATGGTCTGATCAGCAGCAACCTTCACAGGTTCAATTTCAGAACAATTCCAGACCACCATATGTACCTCCTCCAGTCCAGCAACAGAGACAACAACAACAGGCTAATTCTGCACCACCAGCTCCTACTACTGAGCAGCAGCCTTCATTGGAAGAGCTGATGAAACAGATGATCATGCAAAATCTCCAATTCCAACAGGAAACTAGAGCATCCATTCAAAGACAAGAGGCCTCCATTCAATCTTTGACCAATCAGATGGGACAAATGGCAACAGCAATCAACACTATGCAATCTCAGAATTCTAACAAGTTGCCATCCCAAACAGTGATCAATCCAAACCAGAATGTGAGTGCCATTAGTCTAAGGTGACGGAAGCAGATTGTCACACCCACACCAGAATCTGACCTCAACAAAGATGATCTAGTTTCACCCAACAAGAAGAGCCAAATGGTCGAGGAGAGTGAGAACACAAGTACCAGAAAATCCCATCCAGTTCAGCCTTCCACAAGCACAACACCTGCTGCTGCCCAACAACCACCCCCCATTCCTCTTCCTTTCCCACCAAGGGGGGTGACTCAAAGCAAGAAAATGGAAGAGATTGACAAAGAGATACTTGACACATTCAGGAAGGTGGAAGTCAACATACCCCTTCTTGATGCAATCAAGCAGATTCCAAGGTATGCAAAGTTCTTGAAGGATCTATGCACACACAAATGGAAGCTCAAGGACAATGAGAGGATTAACATGGGAAGAAATGTCTCTGCTCTTATAGGTAAACTCGTCCCTCATATTCCTGAAAAGTGTAAGGATCCTGGAACTTTCTCTGTGCCTTGTATCTTAGGTAATACTAAATTTGAGAATGCTTTGCTAGATTTAGGAGCATCTATTAATGTTATGCCTATGTCTGTTTTCAAGTCTCTTTCACTTGGAACTCTTCAACCTACGGGTGTGGTTAGTCATTTGGCAAATAGATCTACCGCCTACCCCGCAGGTTTGATAGAGGATGTCTTGGTTCGGGTTGAAGAGCTTATCTTTCCTGCTGATTTTTATATTCTTGATATGGAAGAGGACACCTCTCTTAGTGTTGTCCCTATCATATTAGGGAGACCATTTTCGAAAACAGCCCGAACCAAGATAGATGTGCATGCAGGTACACTTTCCATGGAATTTGATGACAGTGTGGTTCGATTCAATATTTTTGATGCTATGAAACATTTTTCTGATGACCACTCTGTCTTTCATGTTGACTTGCTTGATGATCTGATTGATGAGCATGTTCTATACTTTTTGCATGATTATGATTTGCCATCCTTCACTAGCTCATTTACTTGTTCTGCATGTTCTGATTCCGAAATGTGCACTGCATGCATTGAAATTGACCAGTTTTTAAATTCTGCTACTGCATCTGTTGATTCATATGATATAGATTCAGATCATGCTAACCCTAACCCCATTTCTGTTATGCATGAGTGTAATCCATTTGTTCAGGTGCAGGCGGCAGAATCCAATTCTGCTGCTCCTTTAGTTCCATCTGTGATGCAGGCACCTTTATTGGACCTGAAGCCCCTTCCTCCTCATCTCAAATATGCTTACTTGGAGGATGAGCAGAAACTTCCAGTGATCATCTCTACCTCCCTTTCTGTTGATCAAGAGAAGCAGCTGCTGGATGTGATTAGAGCAAACAAAAGGGCAATAGGATGGACTTTGGCAGACATACCTGGTATTAGCCCCTCTATGTGCATGCATCGGATTTTATTGGAGGATGGGGCTAAACCAGGGAGACAACCCCAGAGACGGTTGAACCCCCAGATTCTTGATGTGGTAAAGAAAGAGGTCACCAAGCTGCTGCAAGCTGGTATTATCTACCCCATTTCAGACAGCACATGGGTAAGCCCGGTTCAAGTAGTTCCCAAGAAGTCTGGGGTGACAGTTGTCAAAAATGAGAAGGATGAGCTGATTCCCACTAGAGTGCAGAACAGTTGGAGAGTCTGCATTGACTATAGGAAGCTCAACCAGGTGACCCGCAAGGATCACTTTCCTCTTCCCTTCATTGATCAGATGTTGGAGCGCCTGGCAGGTAAATCTCACTATTGCTTCTTAGATGGTTTCTCTGGTTATTTTCAAATTTTTATTGCACCAGAGGACCAACATAAGACCACATTTACCTGTCCTTTTGGTACATTTGCTTATAGGAAGATGCCTTTTGGCCTATGCAATGCTCCTGGCACTTTTCAAAGATGTATGATGAGTATTTTTAATGACTTACTTGGGCATTGCATAGAGGTCTTCATGGATGATTTTAGTGTATATGGTTCCTCTTTTGATGCATGTCTTGATAGTTTGTCTATGGTGCTTAATAGGTGCATTGAGACTAACCTTGTCTTGAATTTTGAAAAATGTCATTTTATGGTAGAACAAGGCATAGTCTTAGGGCACATTATTTCGCATAAGGGCATAGAGGTTGACCCTGCTAAGCTGCATGTAATATCACATTTGCCTTACCCCTCTTGCGTGCGAGAGGAGCGTTCTTTTCTTGGCCATGCAGGTTTCTATCGCAGGTTTATTCAGAACTTTAGCAAGATATCCCTTCCACTATCCAACTTGCTTCAAAAGGATACCGCATTTGAGTTTGGAGACCAATGCAAGAAGGCATTTGATGAGCTAAAGAGAGCACTCACCACCACTCCCATCATCCAACCACCTGACTGGACCCTCCCATTTGAGCTCATGACTGATGCCTCGAATTATGCTTTAGGAGCAGTTCTCTCCCAAAGGGTTGGTAAGCTGTCTCATGTGATTTATTATGCATCTAGGACTTTAGATTCAGCACAAGTTAATTACACCACAACTGAAAAAGAGCTGTTAGCCATTGTCTTTGAACTTGATAAGTTTAGATCATATCTGTTAGGTTCTAAGGTTGTAGTGTATAATGATCATGCTGCTCTGAAGTATCTTTTGAAAAAGACAGATTCCAAACCTAGGTTGATTAGGTGGATGTTGCTCCTCCAGGAGTTTGATCTTGAGATTTAGGATCGGAGTGGTGCGCATAACCTTGTCGCAGACCACTTGAGCAGAATAGAGAGAGAGGAGGATGCATTTCCTATCCGGGATGACTTCCCGGATGAGCAGCTTTTAGCTTTGCATGTTTCACATCCCCCTCCCCTTACTCCTTGGTTTGCAGACATTGTTAATTATCTGGTTGCTTCTGTTTTTCCACCCTTGGCATCCAAAGCTCAAAGAGACAAATTGAAGAGCGATGCCAAGTATTATGTATGGGATGACCCCTATTTGTGGTGTTTTTGCAGTGATCAGGTCATTCGCAGGTGCATTCCAGACCAGGAGATCCAATCGGTTCTCCAATTTTGCCATGCTTCACCAGTGGGAGGCCACCTTGGCACTCAAAGGACAGCACGAAAGGTGCTGGATTCTGGATTTTATTGGCCTACCATCTTCAAGGATGCACGCAAAATCTGCAGCTCATGTGAGCAATGTCAAAGAGCAGGAGGCGCCCTATCTTGGAGGCAACAGATGCCGCAACAACCTATGTTGTTCTGTGAGGTGTTTGATGTCTGGGGTATAGATTTCATGGGCCCCTTTCCTGTTTCTGTTGGTTTTTATTATGTCTTACTTGCTGTGGATTATGTATCCAAATGGGTGGAAGCTAAGGCCACCAGGAGTAATGATGCTCAGGTTGTTGTAGATTTTTTCAGGTCTAATATCTTTTACAGGTTTGGCATACCTAGAGCCATAGTCAGTGATCAAGGCACACACTTCTGCAATAGATCCATGCAAGCTTTGCTCAAGAAGTATGGGGTTGTGCACAAAGTTTCTACACCATATCACCCCCAAACCAATGGGCAAGCTGAGATTTCAAACAGAGAGATCAAGCGGATTTTGGAGAAGATGGTGAAGCCTAATAGAAAGGATTGGAGCACACGATTGGAGGATGCTCTATGGGCCCATCGGACTGCTTACAAGGCACCCATAGGGATGTCACCTTATCGGGTTGTCTTTGGTAAGGCGTGCCACCTGCCTGTGGAGATAGAGCAGCGTGCATATTAGGCTGTGAAGCAATGTAACTTAGCTCTTGATCAAGCGGGTGAGGAGAGGAAGCTGCAGTTGAGTGAGCTAGATGAGATTCGTTCGGAGGCTTATGAGAACTCCAAGTTCTACAAAGAGAAGACCAAGAAGCTCCATGATAGCTCAATTTCCAGAAAGGAGTTCTTGGTTGGTCAAAAAGTGTTGCTCTACAACTCTAGGCTTGGAATCATGAGTGGAAAGCTCCGCTCTAAGTGGATTGGACCGTTTGTAGTCACCCAGGTGTTTCCTTATGGCACTGTGGAGATCAAGAGTGAGTCCACAAACAAGATCTTCAAAGTCAATGGCCACCGACTCAAGCCCTTCCTCACTACCCCTTCTTTGGATGATGCACCTGTGGAGGAGGCCTCATTGGTCGACCCCACTTTTGACCCACCATGATTTAGGGAGTCTTCTTTTCTCCTTCTTTACTACTTTTATTACACTTGTCTATATCTGCCTGATTCTGCTATTTGTGTTCCATTGAGGACAATGTGTGATTTAAGTGTGGGGGGGGGGGAGAGTAGTTTAGGTTGCATATCTTTGCTTTGATTTTTTAGGTTTTGCTAAGTTTTGGGCATTTTCTTGCATGTTTTTGCTTCATTTTAGTAGAGTCTTGGTATCTTGTGTCTGAATTCATGCATTTCTGTGTGTAAAGTTGCTTTTGATAATTAAGAGGTGGTAACACTGTGATAGAATTGTCCCTTTTGTGAGGATTTGAGCCTTAATTGTGGGTGGATTGCTATATATGCCACCTAATTTTCTTTCATGTGTGATTGCACTCTGGATTACTTGCACTCTAGAACTTGACTTGACTCTTGTTGATACTTGATATTCCCATGCACATTTTGAAATGATTTAGGCATTGTTTTTCTTGAATAAGCTACTAGCCATATGAGCCTACCTTGAATGAATTTATCCTTTGATAGCCCCTTTGAGCCTTTATATCCCTTTTCTTTGTTCTTTAGCTCATTACAAGCCTATGACTGAAAAACCATGATTGTCCTAACCTTAGGGAATGTTGGAGCTTTGGAATTGTTTTGGGAATGGGTATTAAGTAAGCGAGGGTGCTTTGTTCTTCATCTCTTGTGAGTTCTGGGTTTTTCCTCTATGGTCGGTAATGTAATTATGGCTTTATCTCATTATGCCATTTTTGTTGTTTCTTCTTTCCTTTTGTTCATGAAGTTCTGCAATGCAAAAAAAAATTTGAAAAAAAAGAAGAAAAAAAAGAAAAAAAAATAGAATAAAAGGTTGATTGAGGCATAAGAGGATTGGAGTTAGAGGTTGTTGTTATGTTTATCATTTCATTTTGGGGTGGATTGTGCTTATTTTTTTTACTTATTCCCCATTGCTCCTCTATTCCCTTGGGTTTTAGCTACATTCCCCATATTTTTATCCTACCTTGTCCTTGGCCCCATTACAACCCTGAAAAGACCTTTTGATCTTAATGTGCATGTGTGTTGATTGTTGATGTTAGAGGCTTGTCAAGCTTATGGTTGTGTTTGTTTTTCATGATGTGCCTTGAGTGTAAACACTGATTAACCTTAAACACTTGAGTGTAAACACTTTTGAGTGATCCTTGTGAGTTTCTATCATCTTTGTGACTACCCTCTTGATGTCATTGGTTTTCTTTGCATATTTGAAATAATTGGATGATATTCATGGATGCCTTGATTCTTTGGTCCTTATTCTCTTCGTGTTCTCAATTTTGCCCATTTCTCTGCCTTTCCTAGAAATCATTGTGAAGTATGTAATCTCTTAGGTTTGCATTCATTAGTTGTAGTAATCTCATTGCATGATTCACTTTAGTGCATATTGATCTTCTCAGTCCTATTTCTTAGTTTTGCCCAGGAGTGCAAAAGGATAAGTGTGGGGGTGTTTGATGAGCATTTTATTTCCCATTATTCCTTGCATTAATTTACTCCTATTATTGATACTTGTTGCCCATTTGACATGGTTTAGCTTGATTTAGTGATTTAGAGTTTATTGGATTATTATTCTGAATATTGTTTAATTTGGGATTATATAGCCTAATTAATTCTATTTCTATTTTCAGGTCATATTTGGCACAAGGGCTTTTTGGACATTTTGGGAGTGAAGATTTAATTTTGGAAGAGAAGATATATGATGAAGTGAAGATTGTAATCTATCTTTAGGATTAGTTGAGATTTAGTTATATCTTTTAAGATTTAGATTTTATCTATAGGATATTTTTAGATTTAATTTAGAGATAAGCTTTCCTTAGGATTTGGGCCCATGATTTAGGCCCGTTTTGTGATTTAATTAGCCAATTTCGTGTAACCCTAGCAGCCACAATCTATCATTCACGTTTTTACATTCTCTCTCTTAGAGAAGGCTTAGTTTTGCTCTCCAAGCTTGTGGTGGCTGCTAGGGTTTCTCTCTCTTCCCTTTCTACACGTTTTTTTGGTATTTTTCTTCATGGAAGGCTAAACTCTTAGGTTAAATCCCTTTGGTAATGTATCACATACTCTTGAGGTTTTATTCTTAATGCTATTTCGTTTTTATTCACTGTTTTCATGCTTATTGATATGTTATGGTTCGCTTAGTTCCATTCTATAGAGATAATCCATGTGTATGAATGCTTAATTTATGCAAACTCGTAAAAACTCCATGCTTTGGCTTTTAATGCTTAATTAGAGGTTTGGGTTTTGGGGTGAGAATTGAATTTTTGCTTAGTATTTAATTCTCACGAGTTGGACAGTGAAGAGGAAAGAAATTGATCTTTTGTGACCGATGATAGAGTTGTGAACGCGAGCCAAAGGGGTTTATCCGCTTTTCCTTATCTGTTACTTCGTTTTGATTTAATTCTGTTTTGATTTCAATTATTCAACATTCAATACAAAACCCCCCCTGTTTTCTATGCATACTATGTGTTCGACCTTTTGCTTGATAAGATATTCCTTGGGAGACGACCTAGGAGTCACTTCCTAGTACTATATTTAAACTGTTTTTATTTGTATCGGGTACGGCCTCGATCACTCACCATTCGGTCACTCTCTCTCTTTCTTTTACTTTCTCACCAAGAGTTTGATGATTCTCTTGGTGTTAAGTGTTTGGTTTAGGAAAAGATGTGGAAGAAAGTATGTGTTTGATGAATGAATGAAGAACTCACTCACTCACTCACGGTTTGGTGTGGTGTGTTGTGATGTTGTGGTTTGTGTTGGTGTTGAGAGAAGAAATGGTGAAGGAATGAGAATGAAGAAATAAGAATGAACACTCACTCCTTTCTTCTCACGGTTTGGTCCCTTTCTCTTTATTCATTCTCACTTTTCCTAATTGCCATCAAGGGCTTGCATGGGGGGCTATATTGCAACACTTGGGGACTAAGTCACAAACTTGGAGGCCAAGTTTGCCTTAAGGCCCCTCACGGCCTCCCCCTTGTTCCTTCCTTTCCTTCACTTTTTTTTCCTTTCTAGGTCATGCTTACGTCATGAGGATGATGTCATGGTGTTGAATCTTGGGCAAGACACTTGGCAACCATGCAAATGAGCTTGGTGACTAAGTAAGGCTACATGAAGACCAACTGGAACAACTTGGTGACCAAGTCATTCTCTTAAAATTCGGCCACATGAGATTAGGGTAGGTTAGATTTGCTTAATTAGGTTTATGGCACTAATTAGGGTTCTAATCATGATTAGGGTAGGATTAGGCTAATTAATCTAGGTTTAGTCCACTAATCCTTAGTGATTAGGGCTTAATCAAGGATTAAGGCACTAATCACCAACTTAATCTTGGGTTTAAGGAAAATTAATTTTGGATTAGCTCACTAATCTTGAGGGTTTAGGGTTTTAAGAAAGTGATTAAGCACTTAATCAAAGCTTAAGAGCTCGATTAGGGTTTAATCCATGATTAGGGCACCAATTAGGGTTTCTAGAGGCAATTGGACTTTGATTCTTTAAAGTTTAGAGAAAACAATTTTTCATGAAATCATATTAATCAATAAAACAAAATCTTAATCAAACCCTAAACAATCTAGCACACAAGGTCACACACACAAACAATTCAAATTTCAAAACATAAGGGTTCATTATGAAATCGAATCTCTTTTAAATCGATTATTCAATTAATTAGGTTAAAATAATCTCTTGATTAGGGACTTGTAGAAGTGAGTCAAATGGGCAGATGTCACATCCTCCCCAACTTAGAAATTTCTCGTCCTCGAGAAATCACGTACCTATTTCAAACAAATGAGGGTACGAATCCCTCATGCTACTTTCACGCTCCCAAGTAGCATTCTCACCATTCACCAAATCCCAAATAACCTTAACTAAAGGAATATCCTTTCCTCGAAGGGTCTTTACACTTCGACCGTCTATCCTCAAAGGTGAGGTCTCGTACGTAAGATTTTCCTTGAGTTGAATAGAGTCGGGTTCGATGATGTGAGACGAATCACTAACATACTTTCTAAGTTGTGACACATGGAAGACATTGTGTAGGTTGGAAAACATTGGGGGTAAGGAAATTTCATAAGCTACTGGTCCTACACGTTTCAGGATTTGGTAACGTCCTATGAATTTTGGGGTAAGTTTTCGGGTTTTAAGCACTCTGCCGATCCCAGTAGTGGGAACTACTCGCATGAACACATGATCGCCTTCATTAAACTCAATAGGAGTCCTTCTCTGATCATAGTAACTCTTCTGCCGACTTTGCGCACGTCTCATCTTCTCCTGAATCATCTTAATCTTTTCTGTTGTTTGTTGAAACATTTCCGGACCTAGAATAAGATTCTCTCCAGTTTCAAACCAACATAACGGCGTTCTGCACCTCCTTCCATACAAAGCCTCATAAGGAGCCATCCCTATGCTCGAGTGATAGCTGTTGTTGTATGTGAATTCAATCAGTGGCAATAGGGCATCCCATTCTCCCGCTTGTTCCAAAACACAAGCTCTAAGAAGATCCTCTAGTGATTGAATGGTCCTTTCTGATTGTCCGTCCGTCTGAGGATGATAAGCTGAACTCAACTGGAGTCTTGTTCCAAGTGCAGCATGTAAACTATTCCAAAATTTCGAAACAAATCTCGGGTCTCTGTCTGATACAATGCTTGTCGGCACTCCATGGAGTCTCACTATCTCATCAACATATATAGTTGCCAGCTTCTCCAACGGATACTTCACATTGACAGGCAGGAAATGAGCGCTTTTGGTTAATCGATCGACAATTACCCAAATAGCGTCAAATCCCCTTCGGGTCTTTGGCAAAGCAGTTACAAAATCCATGGAAATACTTTCCCACTTCCAACTTGGAATTTCCAATGGTTGTAACACTCCACCGGGTCTCTTGTGCTCAATCTTAGCCTTCTGACACACCAGACATTTCGAAACATACTCCGCTACTCCTCTTTTCATACCAGGCCACCAAAACATCTTCTTCAAGTCTTGGTACATCTTGGTTGCTCCGGGATGAATACTCAACTTACTCTTACGAGCCCCTTCCAAAATCATCTCCCTTATTCATTTGCCTTGTGGCACACAAATCCGATCCTTATACCTGAACACTCCATCAGCTCCTATTTGGAATTCAGTCTCTTTTCCTTCTGAAACCATCTGCTTCTTTGCTTGAAACTCCAGATCCTTGGATTGTCCTTCCTTGACTTGTTCCATAAACTCGTTCGATACGACCAACATTCCTAAAATCATACTTCGTGGATTTATCCTAACTTCCAGGTTCATATCTCTGAATCGCTCGATCAACTCCATCTCCTTCACCATCATTGCGGACATGTGAAGAGACTTTCTACTCAGAGCGTCTGCTACTATGTTTGCTTTCCCCGGGTGGTACTGTAGCTCAAAGTCGTAGTCCTTCAAAAATTCCATTCATCGCCTTTGTCTCATGTTCAACTCCTTCTGATCAAAGAGATACTTAAGACTCTTATGATCGCTAAATACCTCAATCCTTGCTCCATAGAGGTAATGTCGCCATATCTTCAGAGCAAAAACTACCGCAGCTAACTCCAAATCGTGAGTTGGGTAATTCTGCTCGTGAACCTTCAGTTGCCTAGAGGCGTAAGCCACAACCTTTCGCTCTTGCATCAGGACGCAACCCAAACCTTGCTTCGACGCGTCACAATAAACACTGAAACTTTTCTCTGGATCAGGCAACACAAGCACTGGGGCTGTAGTTAACCTCCTCTTAAGATCTTGAAAACTCTCCTCGCACTTTGTTGTCCACACGAACGGTTGTCCTTTCCTAGTTAACTTCGTCATTGGCAAGGATAATCTTGAAAATCCTTCTATAAAACGCCTATAGTATCCCGCCAAACCGAGAAAACTTCGAATTTCCGTCACCGTCGTTGGCACTTTCCAGTCCAAAACTGCCTTTACCTTGGTTGGGTCTACCGCTATTCCTTCCTTCGAGATCACATGACCCAAGAAATTTACTTCTTCCAACCAAAATTCACACTTCGAAAGCTTCGCATACAACTGCTTCTCCTTCAAAGTCTGCAGGACTATCCTCAAATGTTCCTCATGTTCCTCCTTGTCCTTGGAATAAATGAGGATATCGTCTATGAATACTACCACGAACGAGTCTAAGTACGGTTGAAAAATTCTGTTCATGTAATCCATAAACACTGCAGGAGCGTTAGTCACTCCGAAAGGCATGACTAAGTACTCGAAATGCCCATATCGAGTCCTAAAAGTAGTCTTCGGAATGTCATCTTCCTTTACTCGAATCTGGTGATAGCCCGATCGAAGATCGATCTTTGAAAACACCGCAGCTCCCCTCAAATGATCCATTAGGTCGTCTATCCTAGGTAGAGGATACTTGTTTTTGATCGTCACCTTATTCAGCTGGCGATAGTCGACGCACAACCTCATACTACCGTCCTTCTTCTTTACTAGCAAAACTGGAGCTCCCCACGGTGACACACTGGGTCTGATGAGTTGCTTCTCTGTCAACTCCTCGATCTGCTTTTTTAGCTCAGCTAGCTCTACTGGTGCCATTCGGTAGGGCGCTCTAGAGATTGGTCCAGTTCTCGGTATCACATCGATTGAAAACTCGACCTCTCGAACAGGTGGTAGTCCAGGAATGTCGTCAAGAAATACCTCTGGGAAGTCTCGAACTACAGGCAGCTCTTGAACGTGATTGTCCACATCGACGTCCAAAGAAGTTGAGATCATGTATACATGGGCTCCCTCTTTCAGAGAAGCCATGACTTGATTGGCAGATACGTGCTTGGGTAAGGATTCGTCAGGGTTTTCAAAAGATAGGGTCTTAGTGAAACAATTCAACTGAACATGGTTAGCGGATAACCAGTCCATTCCTAAGATAACATCAATTTGGGATAAGGGTAATGCGATCAGGTCAGTGGGAAAAGTCCTATCATTTATCACTATAGGGCACTTAGGGCAAAAAGTCGAAACTGTGACTGGGTCACTAGTAGGGGTAAACACAATCAAATCATATGGTAGAGAAGCTACCATTAGGTGCAATCTACTCACCACATCATCGGATATAAAAGAGTGCGTAGCACCCGAGTCATACAACACATTCAAGGAAACCTCACGTATAAGACATGTACCTTGGATAAGACCATCGTGGTCTGAAGCCTCTACACCACTCATCGTGAAGACTCTACCTTTCTCCTGAGGCTTAGCAGCAGTCGAAACGTTCCTCTCTTGCCTTGGCTTGGTGCACTGGTTCGCATAGTGACCGGTCCCTTGGCAGTTGAAACAAACTATCTTAGAACGACATTGACCGAAGTGGTGTCGACGACACTGAGCACAGTACGGAGCTGAAGTTCCAGAGTTCCTATCAACATTATTGGGACGATTCCTATTCCCATTGTTGCTCCAGGTGTTGGCGTTCCTATTCCCCCGGTTGCCATTGTTGCGACTGTTGTTCCCTCGGAACCACGATCCTCTATGCTGATTATCCCTTCTTCCTCCAGATCGATCGTAGAGACCTCGCCCATGCTGGGTTCCTTGCCTCACATTCTGGTAATTAGGGTTGTTCCTCATTGGTCCATGGGGACTCGAGGGTACGCCAGTCTTATTGCCCACACTCTTCGCCTTAAGTCCATCCTCATAGATTCTACATCTGCTCACTAAGAGCGGAAAGCTATCGATTCCCATGTGTATAAAAGCCATCTTAATCTCAGTCTTATGTCCATCGAGAAACTTTGCGCACTTCGACTGGTCATTTCCGAGTTGATTGTAGTGCGGCACATACTTCACCAGTTCCTCAAACTTGGCAGCATACTCGCCGACCGACATATTCCCTTGAGTCAGGTGCATGAATTCTATCTTCTTCTTCAACTTCATATCGATAGGGAAGTACTTCTCTAGGAACCTTTGCTTAAAGGAGTCCCAAGTAACAGCTTGCTGTTGAACCTCCATAACTTGCCGAGTATTCTCCCACCAATCAGATGCCTCTTTGGTTAACATGTAGACCGCGTAGGTTACCTTCTGAGCATCGGTGCACTGCATAGCGGTGAAGATCTTCTCTAACTCCCTAATCCACTTATTAGCGTTTTCCGAAGCGTATCCACCGGCGAATTCCTTCGGGTTCCTCTTACAAAACTCATCTAAACCCCTATACTCCTGAGGTCCTAAGTTTTGGTTCTGGTTGTTTTGCTGGGCTTGCTGATGCATCGCGTTGAGATTCTCATTCATGCCCAGAACAGCAACAGTCAGCTCGTTCAGCATATCCTCGGTGTTCCGAGCTGCTTCAGGAGCATGTCTACCTCTTCCTCTTCCACACATCGTAAGCTATATTCATTAACGCACTAATAGTTTAATATACCTACTAACGCATCTAATCACACATGCTAAGTATATCTAGAGAGCACACAACAGAGAACATGTAAGGCCATGTTCAGGCCGCATGGACAACCATTGCTCTGATACCACCAAGTGTAACACCCCGATTTGGAAAACTCGAAATAAACACTCATCAGATATTAATTAATTCTTTTTGGAAAAATAGGGTGAATTTTTTTTTTTTGAAAGCAAACAAGAATAAAACTCGACTGTCAAGCTTTCCAAAACAAGGTATTACTTTTTAAAATCCTTTCTCTCCAAAAACATTTGCGGAAGTTTCTAAAAACAGTTTGACATTGGAAGCTTACTTTCAACAAATCAGTAAAACAATTTGGTTATTTAGAAAACATATTTGATTTCCTTAAAATAGATTGTCGGACAGGTCACGACGGTCCTTTAGGAAACAGTTTAGAAAACAGACCATAAGGTTCTTACAAAAGTGGCCACCACAGAACATCGGTGCCATTCTTACATAACTTTGTCTTTAACAAAACGTTTCAAAAGATAAGGGGTACACTTGATAAGCATAACAGCAAGGGTCCATCGGGAACCTAGCTATAACTACTAGCAGAAGCTCCTTCTCAATCCACAACGTAAGTCTTCAAAAGCAATCTTTGTCGTCCATCAGTAGCCCTCTCATCGGCGCATCATGATCAGTAGGTCCTCCCTCCGGGAGCAGCATCACCAGCTCCACCGTCTTTTAGAAATGAAGATTCATAGTCACATGTGCACAAGAAGTTGAGAGAGTAAGTTATCCGAATGGAATTACTCCCATCGACTTCTTGGAATTACACTAGCGACGCATACCAGAACATAACAAACAATACAAACAGCACAAACAGATAATTATGCAAAATGCATGAGAATGCGATGCAATCGTCGCATTACTAACTCTTTATCTTTCACTTAAGGGAATCCTTTTAATTGGCTATCTCGCAAGGTTGAATCTCTCAACGTGCGTATTATCGATCATTAAGTCTTTTCCTTGAGGGAATCGTTTACAGAGTCGATTCTCTTTGACAGCTCGTCTCGCAAAGTCAGAGTCTCTTTATCCACGTATCTCGAGTCCACAATATCGTAATTCAGGCCTTATGGTTTTGGGTTCAGGTCTACATCTCCTCTTAATCCATCCACCTAGTCGGAAGCAATCAGAAGTACATGATCTCTACCACACCGGCTTCAGGAGACCACACCAAGATACACTATATAAAATTGCCTGGGAAAATAAATGTCATGACAAAAGGGTGTCGACCTCCACCGTGTTCAAGCATCCCTCTTCTGATCCTGATTTAGTCAAGGGGCGTCAGTCATCTGTCTAGTGATCATGCAGTACTTTAGCTACGACACCGGACTACTCACCTTACCCGGATGGTCAACCCAGGTCACTGTAGCTCTTCCCGCCTAGACAGACTCCTCATAGGCTTCTTGACGAATCACCGTCATTACCTTCCCCTGTCCTAATCATCAAGTGAGTACCACGTAGGTAAACACCGTGTCTTCCTCTCCACTACTTCGGGTAAGGGTTTAAGTCGTAAAGGTTATATTCGATTATCCTAATGTCGACCCATCCTAAGTCACCTCCGTCATATAGCACCAACCATATGCGGGGTACTTCTTGTGGGACTCGACGACTATATTTGACGGGCTCTGACCCATCCTGAGTCATGCTCAGCTCGTAGCCACAACCATATAGATACACTCTCAATCATGTGGCTAACCGCCGTTCAGATACACTTTCACTTGTGGCTAACCGCCATTCAGATGCACTTTCACATGTGGCTAACCGCCATTCAGATGCACTTTCACATGTGGCTAACCGCCATTCAGATACACTTTCAGTTTGTGGCTACGACCGCACAGATACACCTTCAACTTGTGGCTACGACCACTTTGATACACTTTCAACTATGTTTCAGCAATCGTTGCATCCACACTCCAGTCATCGTCATCGTCACAGTATCCGCTCGTTCCACGCACTCGGCGCATCAGCATCATCCGGTTCCATCATGCGTTCCACCCCTTGAAGTTTCGCTCTAGTCTTTGGGGGATTTCTTATAATTTTCTACGTCTTTTCTATTCATATTCTATAACGCGGGATGATGCAATATGCACATGCAATGATAATATCAACAAAATTATATCTCAACATACACAAGCATATCAGTCAATCGATATCATGTAATGGTATAGGTCTGAGTCTTCGTATACCTCGATACAGGCAATCACACAATTTATCGGGTATACTACTAACTACGATAGACCTTTACTCCGACTTTGAGAGACTACGGAGTGTCCTAGCATACTCACTAGACACCAAAGCGTCTTAGGATAACTTCTCTCTCACCTGGATTCGTAGTTACCGAATCTACTAGTTCCGAGTGATTTGCTTCCTTCCTCGTCTGCCCGACTCCAACTTCTTTCAAGTCCCAGAAAGTAGATATATGAGTATTAAGCTTTATTTAATTATTACTCTTGAAATTATTCTCAAAGCAATTTAAGAAAATCCAAACATTGTCTTTGTTTAAAAACCAAAACATTAACTCTTTCACTCAAACTTGTCCAAGATCAAACACCAACTCTTATACTTTGAAATTATGAGAAAATAATCAATTAAATTTACTTGAATTCTACCTCTACAGAAGGCTCATCAGAACGGCCCACAACACACAGGTAATCTCCTATAAGAACCACCATGCTATAGGGGCTAAGGTACGTCTTCTCATCCCTAAGTTGACACTAGAACACACATTGTTGACTAGGGAGAACCTGATTATCCCAACTGGATATTCAGAAATCCTAAAAAGTCCTATATTAACATCTTAGCTGGGATCATTCTTCAAGGCTCTTCCATAGCTTTAAGGTTGATCTTGGTTAAGGACACGACATTGGCGCCGTTTGTGGGAATTGAATAACATATCATTCCCACCACCACCATGGTAACCACCAGAAGTCAAGTTGGTGACCTCCGTGACCGCATCACCCGCACCCGTGGCAGGCCCAGAAACGCTGATAATAACAACCCGCAATCTCATTCTACGGGTGATCTGCGCGACATTCTCAACCATAATCGTGTAGATAATGGGCAACTGCCACGAACCTCCCATCCTGGGGCAGCGAATAATTCCCAGCCACCAAATCATTCACAAAGACATCCACCCCCTCATCACAGCCATAATCGCAGTAATAATCACGCTACTCACTCCCAAACACCACAATCTTCCCATCCTAGGACTAGAAGAGATCCCCAACCACTCCAAGTTCTACGAACCATACTGCCTCCACCACCCCCTCCTACACCGCCTCCCTCCACCCATGGTGATTCGAGCAGCACAGCCTCAACCACTCGCAACACATCCAGAACCACTGGAACCCGAGCGCATCAGGGCCGAAATACCCAACGTACCCCTCCTATCCCACCCAATCCCGACCACATAAGTTCAACACCTAGAACCAGACTGAATCCAGGAAGAACTACTCCTGGAAATTCTCATCATAGCCATTCCATCGGCAGGTCCTATGGAACGTCTGCATCTGCTCGGGCTCAAGAGCAAGAAATGATTAACATCCTAAACAGACAAACGACTCTAATTGAACAACAAGGTCGGGCTATTGCCGACCTTCAACAGCAAGCTATGGCAAGGATTGCACAGAGTCAACCGACCACCATACTACCCCAAAACACAATACCTCAAGCCATGGACCCACAACCACTCCCGGTAATGCAGCTCCCTCCGCCACAAAATACCCATACTAACCCTACCATGAACCAGGATCAGGGTGATTTTCACCCCGGTCATCCCTTTACTCCCTATATTATGGCATTCCAAACTCCTCAAGGTTACTTGGGCCCTTTAATGTACCACATTATAACGGCCTAACCGATCCTGTAGACCATATTGTCTCGTATGAAGGAGCGATGAATTATTATGGTGGTGGAGAGGAGATGAAGTGCCGAGCCTTTTCCATGACCTTAGAGCCGTCAGTGTTACGATGCTACTCATCCCTCCCTCGAAACTCAATTAATTCTTGGGAGGAGATGAAAAGAGTGTTTCTAAACAGATACACGGCTAGTTGCATCCAGCCCAAGTCCGACCACACCTTAGCAGCAGTCACCCAAAAACAAGATGAGTCATTGAAAGACTACCTATCGCGATTTCATGCAGAGGCTAGCTCAGTTCCTCGATTAGAACCTGGTGTGGCAGTACTATTGTTCACACAGGGTTTACAGTCGGGAGATTTCAGAACGTCTTTAATTGGAAAACCTCCAAAAGACATGGCCGAGCTAAGACAGAGGTCAAATAAGTTCATTAATTTAGAGGAATTCCACAAGGGACAGAAAGTTAGAGAAGAAAGGCAACGAGCTGACCCTCAAGGTCTAAATAAACAAAAACGTGACGAACGTTTTGGCGGAAGACAAGATAGGAATGATCGAGACCGAAGAATTCCTCCGAGGAATAAGTTTCAGGAATACACTCCTTTAACTGTTCCAAGGAGTCAAATCCTAAGGGAAACAATGTAGACTGACTCACGCTCGGCCCAAAGACCTCCGTCTTTGAGAAAGGGCGCACAGCGTGATAGATCAAAATATTGTGACTTCCATAGGGGATACGGCCACATGACCGACGAGTGCATCTGGTTGCGGGATTTGATCGAAGAGATGATCAGAGATGGCAAGTTACAACAATACATCAGGGATGCATCCGGCCAAAGAAGTAGGAACAGATCTCAGTCACCAGCAAAGTCCAAACAACAGAGAAGTAGGTCGCCAGACGATAGAAATGCCGGGAGGCAGAGAACCACCCACTCCAGCTCCTGATACGAATGCTAATAAAAATGAATTCTTGGTTAATACTATTGCGGGAGGTTTTGCTGGAAGTGGAGAGAAGAAAGCCAACAGGAAGAAATACATCAACCAAATTCTGGCAGTCAGTCAGAAGCCTATAGCCAAGAGATCAACAAAAAACGTTCCCATTATTTTTGATGACGGCGATTTGGATGGAATCCTCCCAGGACATAATGACCCCATGGTTATTATTGCCCTTATTGGAAATTACGAGGTAAAACGAGTCTTCATCGACCAAGGGAGCTCGGCGGACATCATGTTTTTCCCTCTGTTCAAAGCCCTTAAACTCAGGGAGTGCAATCTCACTCCCTTTGAAGGTGAATTAATTGGTTTCACGTGGGATACCATTGAGCCAAAGGGGTACATCCAACTTCCCGTAACCCTCGGACAACAGCCTTCGGCCAGAACCGAGATAGTCAAATTTTTGGTGGTTGATTGTCCAGCGGCTTACAATGCCATTCTTGGGAGAACTTCTTTGCAGGCATTCGGGGCGGTAGTATCTACAGTTCACTTGGCTATGAAATTCGTCGGAACTGATGATAGAGTGGTGACTGTCAAGGCCGAGCAAGAAGCAGCAAGGAAATGTTACAACGCCAGTTTAGGGAAGGTTAAAAACAAGGATCCGAGCAATTTGGAAAGAGTCTCTTTGGGAAAGGGCAACATTAACCTCGCAGATCTAGATATGAGAGACCAATCCGAAAGAAATAGACCAACCCCTAAGGGACAGTGGGAATTCTTGACATTGACCAATGATCCCCTTAGGCAAGTAAAAATCGGATCTGAACTACCCGCAAGTGTAAAAGAGGAGTTAACCACTTTGTTGATTTCAAATAAAGATCTGTTCGCATGGACATCAGCTGATATGCCGAGAATCGATCCAAATTTTATCTGCCATAAGTTGAGTATCATTCCGGGGTCGAAACCGGTGGCACAACGCAAAAGGAAGGTTATGCTGAAAAGGCCGCTGCCATTGAAGAAAAGGTTGCTGAATTACTCCGAGCAGGTTTCATTAGGGAAATTGACTATACAGACTGGTTAGCTAACACCGTCTTGGTCAAAAAACCCAATGGAAAGTGGAGGATGTGCGTCGACTACACGGACTTGAATAAAGTTTGTCCTAAAGACCAGTATCCTCTTCCCGTTATTGATAAACTCGTCGACAGTTCAGCTGGTTACAAACTCTTATCCTTTATGGATGCTTACTCTGGTTACAACCAGATCCCTATGTTTCCTGACGATCAGGACAAAACCGCATTCATCATCGACAAGGCAACTTATTGTTACAATGTCATGCCTTTTGGGTTGAAGAATGCGGGTGCTACCTACCAGAGGATGATGAACAAGGTTTTTCAAGGCATGATCGGCTCAAGCATCGAAGTATACATCGATGATATTATTGCAAAGAGCAGACAGCAAGAAAACCATGCCCAGGACCTCGCGACAATACTGGACCGAGTGAGAAAGTACTCCATGAGGTTGAATCCGGAGAAGTGTGTGTTCGGAGTCCCAGCCGGTTCTTTCCTCGGTTTTATGTTAACCGAGAGAGGGATTGAAGCCAATCCAGATAAATGCAAAGAAATACTTGAAATGAGGAGCCCAGCTAATCTTAAAGAAGTTCAACAACTCACGGGCCGAGTGGCGGCACTCTCCAGATTCTTATCCCAAGCTGCTCGGAAAGCCTTGCCATGGTACCAGCTCCTTAGGAAAAACAAAGAATTCCTTTGGGATGAGCACTGTGAGCAAGCTTTTGATCAATTAAAGGTATATCTTTCCAGCCCACCCGTCCTCCACAGCCCACTTCCTGGTGAAAACCGCATTCTATACATGTCAGTGGCAGAAGCGGCGGTCAGTTCAATCTTGGTAAGAGAGGATTCAGGTATTGAGGCCCCAGTGTATTTCGTTAGCCGAGCGCTTCAAGGACCGGAGTTGAGATATCAAAAGCTGGAGAAACTTGCGTACTGTCTGGTGGTGTCGGCTCGGAGATTGAGACAGTATTTTCAGGCACATAGAATATTGGTAAGAACAGCTCAACCTCTCAGACAAGTGCTTCATAAACCCGACCTAGCAGGTAGGATGGTTTCGTGGTCTGTCGAACTATCCGAATTCGACATTGCCTATGAACCGAGGAAGGCGATGAAATCTCAAGCTCTTGCCGATTTTGTCACGGAATTCACAGATATCCCTTCGGACGTCTCTCAAAACTTATGGTCAGTGTATGTTGATGGATCAAGCAATAAGAAAGGAGCTGGAGCGGGGGTCATCATTGAAAACCCTGAAGGTTTATGCATGGAATACTCATTGAAGTTCGAGTTCCAAACGTCGAACAACCAAGCAGAATACGAGGCAGTTCTTGCAGGCCTCAAGATGGTTCATGAGTTCGGAGCAGAGCGAGTGTCGGTTTTCAGCGATTCACAACTAGTGGTTTCTCAGATCAAGGGTCAATACTCTGCAAAGAAGCCCATCCTACAAAAATATCTTGGAGAGGTAAAGCGAATCATCTTAAACTTTTCAGAATTTGAGATTTCCCATGTCCCGAGGGATTCAAATTTCCGAGCTGACATTTTATCCAAGAAACTATTGATACAAGAAACTATTCCACGACCAAGTGTCATTTTGGCTGTCTCACTATCTCAATCATGGATGGATCCGCTTCTTACTTATTTGCAACATGGGTTCGTCCCCCATGATCAGGCAGAGGCTCGGAAGTTGGTTAAAAAAGCAGCTCAGTACACAGTTCTGAATGGAGTTCTATACAAAAGAGGCTTTGGCTCCCCCATGCTCAGATGTGTTAACCCATCCCAAGCTGAGGAGATATTGGAGGAGATTCATGGCGGAATTTGCAGCCACCATATGGGTGGAAAATCCCTTGTGAGAAAAGTAATCCGAGCGGGCTACTTTTGGCCTACACTGCGAAAGGACGCCATGGAACATGTTAAGAAGTGCGCCCAATGCCAATTTCACAGCGACATCTACCAAAGACCTGCTGAAGAGTTACACTCTCTCGGCGCCCCTTGGCCCTTTTACCAATGCGGCATGGACATCATTGGGAAGTTTCCCACCGCACCAGGGCAACTCAAGTTTGCGGTAGTGGCTGTCGACTACTTCACTAAGTGGATTGAGGCGGTTCCGTTAGCAACAATCTCCACGGCCCGTATTCAATCTTTCTTTGTGAAGGAAATTATCTCTCGGTTCGGGGTGCCTCATGCTATAGTTACTGATAATGGATCACAGTTTGCATCCTCGCACTTTCAACAACTAGCAGCCGACCTGGGAATTACTCACTATTTCAGTTCTGTTGAACACCCACAAACAAATGGGTTAGCCGAAGCTGCCAACAGAACCATCTTGGAAGGAATTAAGAAGAAACTCGGTAGCGCAGCCGGCACTTGGGTGGATAAACTTTCAAGCGTCTAATGGTCACACAGGACAACTGTACACTCATCTACAGGGAGACTCCTTTTCGTTTGACATACAGCTGCGACGCAGTCATTCTGATCGAAAAGCGAATCCCTACCTTTAGGACTCTTGAACGTTCTTTAGAAACTAATGACCATTTGATCAGCGAAGAGCTCATTTTACTCAAGGAAATTCGAAAGAACGCCGCCGCTCATGAAAGAAAAGTGAAGGAGCGGCAAGCTCGGGAATACAACAAGAAGGTTCGTGCGCGAAGTTTTGAAGTAGGAGATTTAGTCCTTCGCCGAGCGGATATCGGCAAAGGAAATGCTGGAGTTGGAAAATTGAAGCCAAAGTGGGAAGGCCCATACCGAGTGAAGGCTAAATCCGGATCTGGTGCTTACAAATTGGAGACTCTCTCGGGCATGGAAATCAACAACAGCTGGAACGTGTCCATGCTCAGAGCTTATTACAGTTAAGCTCCTATTTTATTTTTCACTTTTTACAAATAGGTTAGTCTATTGCTCGAAAATGTTTAGGTGGAATAAACGAAGGATAACATCCTTCTTAGCTTAGAGACAATTGTTAGGAGTTAGTTGACAAACAAGCAACATCATTTTTGTATTCTTTTATCAATAAAACGCATCAATTTCCTTCAATTTCTTTTACGAACATTGTGATGTGACATACGCCTCATTTTGTTCGGCTAGCCACCAAGCGGAATCGAGATACAACTCTATGAGAGTTTAACAACGTATTCATAGAACGCCCAAATTCAGGAAAATACTTTCCTTGTTTCGCGGTCCGAGGGTCCCGCTTCGGCTAAAGTCGGCGATCCGAGTTCTACTCACAATAATTTATTCAAATAAAACAATTCCTAAATTAGCCTTTTTGATCGATAATGGCAGTAAAATCAAGGGTCACGTGACAAACGGAACCCAAACACAATTGATATACAAGGCAAACGGATTAAAATTTAAACAGAAGCAAAAATAAATTGTTCATGGTCATAAAGAAGTACGCTCAAGTTCAACGAGCAGAAAGTTAAAGCAAAAATTGTTCAGTAAAGACGCTCGGTAACAGCGAGCAACAAAATGTTAAAACCAACAAAAAAGCAGCAAAAGCCGATCACTGCTCAATATCAGATAAAACAACGTTGGAATCATCGAAGTCAGGGGCTTCAGTTAGATCAACCAGAGGATTTGGCAGATCCTCACCTTGTAGATCGACTTCGGCCTTGGTCTCGATATCGATCAGCTTCCCATTCTCGACAAGATGAAATGGATGAGCTCCAACCACCCTGAATTCATTCTCAGGATTCAGAAATTGAATTTGCTTGATGGCTGAGACAAAAGAATCATCGACGCTTTTACTCCAGTTATAGAAGTTGGTTGCCGCCTTTTTCTTGTGAAGAAGAGCTTTCTCCTTCAGTTTTTGAGCAACCGCAGCGGACTTCTCAACTTCTGCCCTCAGCTCGTCCATCTTCTGCCGACTCTCCTGCAATTCCTTCTTCAGAGCTTCCTCGGCCTCTTTCTTCTTATCCTCAGCAACCTTTTGGGAAACCTTCAAAGAGTCCCTCTCCTTAATCAGTTCATTTTTGTCACCCTTCAAGTTTTCCAATTCATTCTTTATACGGTTCAGCTCATCTGAGAGGCTAGCTTCTTGAGCAGCAGACAATTTATGAGCCTCCCTCTGCTCGGCATTATAACCAGCAAAAAGTCCATCAGGTTGCTTAGCCAAAAAATATGCAAGGTTGGCACCCCGCAGCAGATATTTGGCAAGAGTCATGTTACAACGAGACCATTGGTCGGAAGAAAGAGTTCCAAAATGAGTGCAATCAGATTCAGAACAGATGTATTGACCAAATCTTTCATCAAATTGTTGGTCCCATATAGATGTTTCTGGAGGGGTCGCAGTAGAAGAGGGAGCGTTGTCAGAAGAAGGAACAGCAGCAGCCTTAGCACTTGAACCTTCAACCCGAGGATTCGCCCCTTCGGTCACTTTCTCTTTTCCTTTATCAATCCGTCGGCGGCGAATTTGAGGCTGAAGGGGAGAAATGGTTTGAACTTGGCCGCTAGGGCCCAATGAAACCGTAGCGCCGACAACCACCACGTTTGAGGTTGGCCGAGGGGATGCCTCGGCTGGAGAAGAAGTTGGAGTAGAGGTACTCAAGCTCGGGGTACTCAAGCTTGAAGACCCGGATGTCGTGCTCGTTGCATGGGTCTTCCTCTTCTTTCCCCCTTGAATTAAAGAAGCCATCCGGGAAGCCATTTTTTCTGCAAAGAACAAAGAAAAACGAAGTAAAATTAGAACGGATGAACTTAACAAATGCAACAATCAAAAGAAAAACAGTTTTACCAAGTTCTGCTTTAACATCCGATGATGGGATGTTCACAATGTCCTTTGTTTCTATCCTCCCATTGGATTTCATGTAACTCTCAACTACTCGACACACCTCCTTCTCGTGTTCAGCCAATTCTTTCCAATCTGAAGAGTATGAGGCTATCGATCGGTTAAAGAAGCTCGCAGTCCACTGGAGAGGAAACCGAGGAATTGGTCGGGATTCACCAGGTCGGGTGAACCAGCAAACTCCATTGCTGATAAAGTTGTATTTAAAGAAAAAAGGTTTAAAACCCTTCCAAGATTCAGAATACTTGGTGAAAAGAGTGTAGCCATTGCGGGATTTCAGAGAGACCCAAGGTCGTCTTACTGATCCTTTCTCAAAGGTGTTGCATTGAGGGGCAAATAGGTAGAAGAAAATTGGAAGAGTGCAAGACCACTCCATGGCTGAGCACACTTGCTGGAAGCCCCTCACAAATGCCCAAGCGTTGGGATGCAGCTGGGATGGGGCCACTCTTAAAGTATTCAAAACACCTATCTCAAAATCGGTAAAAGGCATCCTAATCCCTAACCGAGTAACGACTTCTTCATAAAAATAAAAACCAGGACTACCCACCGGAATTTGACTGCAGACCCGTTCATTGAAACCCACAGGACTAATAGAGTATTGGTTCCCAGCAGTATCACCAGGACACGGCAGAATTATAGCCCGTGTTTGATCTAATGAATTTTCTGTTGAGAGCTCAGATTGAGTACCAAGAACTTCTCGGTCCACCCAATCATATTGATCTGCGTCCGATGGAAATGGATAAAGTTCAGGATTAGAGACACACTTCCTCTTCATACCTGAGGAAAAGGGGGCACACTTGGAGTCAGAAGCAGAAAAACATAACTATTTCAGTTCAAATACTGACGGCTACGGTCGGTTGGAGAACACCTCCCTTTCAGGGCAGAAATTTCCCAAACTGACTGAAATGTCTAATACCTCTCTGTTGCTTCCTTAACCTCCTCTGTTCTACCCTCTCGGCAATCCTATAGTGAATCACACCCTGCCTGAACTCTTTCAAAGTCTGAGGAAAACGCGTGGCTATCGGTTTAACACAAATTTTTGGGTTTCCTCCTTTATGTGATCTTGGAACATCAGAGTTTACAGATTCCTCACTCATGATAAACGCCGCTTCAGTACCAACCCTAAGAAGTTAAGTGCAGCAAAACGTAAAATAGGCCTAAGAAACGCTACGACGATCACTCAGTAAACATTAAAGGCGGGTAAAGGACTTCGAAGGGCAAAATGGGGTACACTATAACAGTGATTTGGAGCAACAATGATATGAGGGTTTGATCAAACCCTAGGAAAATCTTTTCAAAATCAGTGAAGAAGGACAAGAGCCAATACATTAAAAAGAAAGTTCTAAATACGTATACACAGCAGATGGCGAAAACAGTTGCATGCAAAGAATCTAAAACATCAAAGAAGAAAGAGAAAATCGCCAGAAAAGGGAAGAAAGGTTCGTTACCTGTTAGCGACGAATGACCAAGAAACCAAAGAGAAATCGAGACCACAGAGATGGAAATGCACTTGATGTAGAGAAGAGAAACTTGGCAAGAACTCCTCTGAAGAACTCTGGCTTCGATAATCAAAGCTACAAGAAAACGATGAACAGAGGTGAGAGAGTCTGAAAGGTTTCTAAAGTTGGTTAGAATGAATTGTGTGAAACCGCCCTTTGGAATTAGTCTTAAAAACTTCCCTCCACTAACTCAAAAGGATTGGACGTGAGTCAGAAAAAGCCCATTAGTTTGGAAAACTAAATACGTGGCACCTCCGGTAAGTTTGAAATTATAACGTTCTATTTCCCTGTAAAGTAAGGGACACGTGTAAACACAAGAAGGAGTGAAAGGTCACCTTAGGGTCAATCAAACTACAGCTCTGATAAGAGCTCAAAAATGGTCGGGTACCTCTTTCAATCAGCAAAGAACAGTCGGAAGATGGTTCGCTCGTCTTATTAACTCGGTAGGGCTCAAATCACCCAATCGAGCTTGGGGGGCTTATGTAGTGGACTTATAGTAGAACCGAGCGTCGACTGACCGAGAACCTCACTACCCTTACTAGTATGATACTAATACAGGGTCAACGATCGGATACTTACACCGAGCAAACTGGGTTTCTACATGTAGGTCACGTACCGATGAGGTTAGCACCGAGCACAGGACTTTCAATCTGATCCTTATCATTTACAGCCTCATCAAACCGTAACTACTCCTAGATTCCCACGACTCTTGGTTAGATAAAACAGCATTGGATAAGGTCCACCACTTACATGATTTATGGATATGATCTTATCATAACCTCTACAAATCCTACTTGAATTCTACCTCTACAGAAGGCTCATCAGAACGGCCCACAACACACAGGTAATCTCCTATAAGAACCACCATGCTATAGGGGCTAAGGTACGTCTTCTAATCCCTAAGTTGACACTAGCACACACATTGTTGACTAGGGAGAACCTGATTATCCCAACTGGATATTCAGAAATCCTAAAAAGACCTATATTAACATCTTAGCTGGGGTCATTCTTCAAGGCTCTTCCATAGCTTTAAGGTTGATCTTGGTTAAGGACACGACAAGAATAAACTCACAGCTTCTGTATTCCCTTCTATCAGAGACAGAATTGCACCTGGCTGGGTTCATTTATGGACTAAGATATCAGTTCCAGAAGGAGAATATGGCTCTTATGGAGACAAGATATGTTTGAGGTTGAAATATTAAAGTCCAATATGCAGTTTGTTCACTGTATTATAAAGGAGAAACAAGGTAGACATCAGTTTGTTGTTACAATGGTCTATGCATCAAATGACTGCCACGCTAGAATTGAGCTTTGGGATAACTAGAAGGTGATTAGTGATAATATGACTCAACCTTTGTTGGTCCTAGGAGATTTTAATACTTTTCTTGATCCTCAAGAATCAAGAAAAGTATGGAGGTTTTCCTGTGGATATTGAGAGGCTTGCTGATTTCAGAAACTATGAAGCTCAATGTCAGTTGCAAAATATGATCTATTGTGGCAATTTCTTGACATGGGATAATAAGCAGCAGAATCACACAAGAGCTTTTTGCAAGCTACTCTTGTGAATCAAGCTTGGATTCAGGCTTGGCCTGAGGTGCAGACAGATTTTCAGCAGGGGGCTTATCTGACCACAATCTTATGGTTGTAAAATGGTCTCATCACAGTGGAACTAGAAGGACACATTTTAAATACTTTAACATGTGGTCTAGTGACAATGCATTTGAAGGGATTGTTAAAGAGGTCTGGGATTCCGAGGTTGCAGGTTATATGATGTATCAAGTCATGCAGAAATTGAAACTTCTCAGAAAGGGTCTTTCTCAGTTAAACAAAGATAAGTTTAGTTGCATTGAAAAACAAGAGCTGCTGTTGAGAGAGCAATTGTAACAGGCTCAGGCAAATTTATCTGTTGATCCTGGTAATGCTAATCTTCAATCTCAAGAGAGAGAAATTTATGTTCAGTACAAAAATGTCCACCAGAAGGCTCTTTCCTTTCTGAAACAGAAGGCTAAGGAGAACTGGCTAAAGGAGGGTGATCAAAATACAAGCTTCTTCCATAATTCAATCAAAATGAGACAGTATAGGAATAGAGTGCTCAGAATTGTTGATATGCATGGTCAAATCTGTGCAAACAAGAGCTCTATTCAAGCAGCTTTTGAGGAGTATTATAGAACTTTACTGCATGGGGATCAGAAGGATTGGAATATGTCTCAAGAAGAACTAAGGATGGGTTCCTTGTTATCAGTAGAGCAACAGATAGAAATAATTAAACCAGTTACTGATGACGAAATCAGAAGCACTATGTTCTCAATCCACAGAGATAAAAGTCCTGGGCCTGATGGGTTTGGAGCAGGATTTTTCAATATGCATGGGAGATTATTGGTGAGGATTGTTGCACAACCATTACTGAATTCTTTCAATCTGGGAAGATGCTGACTCAGGTGAATGCAACTAATCTGGTATTGATTCCTAAATCAACTTGTCCTAATACTGTTTCATATTTTAGACCTATTGCATGTTGCCCTACAATGTACAAATGTATCTCTAAGTTGTTATGCAATAGACTGAAAAAGGTCCTGCCTTATTTAGTTCATGAGAATCAAACTACTTTCATAGAAGGTAGAAGGATTTTTCACAACATTTTGATAACTCAGGAGCTGCTTAGATTTTAAGGCATAAAGATATTTCGCCTACATGCTTGCTGAAAATTGATCTAAAAAAGGCCTATGATATGGTGGACTGGTCCATCATCGAGGCTATGTTACAGGAACTTCATTTCCCTCACAAGTTTGTAAACTGGATCATGACTTGCATTCGAACTGTGTCCTTTACTCTGACTGTAACCCGCAATTTTCCATATTTTGATATATCGATTTTTCTTGATTTTGATTGGGCAGTTATTTTCGAAATTATATAAGTTCGTTATTTAATTTAAAAATTTCAAAGGAGAATAATTAATTGGAATTTATTTTGATGATGATGAATTATTTCATTATTTTGTGTTTTGAAAGAATTATTACTTATTGGTTTATTTGATTACGTAACTTTGAAAATTCGTAACTTTTGATCTGTAAATCTGAATTTGATGAATTTACAGTCAAAACGATCGTATTGAAATATAGAATTTATTTTTGTACAGTTTGAAATTTATTTTGTTGGCCACAAAATTTTTGTTATTTTGAGAGGCATTATAATGTTTTATTTTAAGTAAATTGAAATATGATTTTAAGCATTATTTACTGTATAGTGAAAATAATATTTTCCACTGTATAATGATGTGGTACGGTTTTAAAAATGATTTGTGCATTTTGAATTTTAAAATTTTGAGACATTTATTTATTAGTATACAAGACCCTAGGGTAACCCAATTAAACATACTCTACCATAATTAATGCATAGCCACCCCTACTGATGCCCTATAGGAGACATACAATTAACGACCCTATTCAAGCATGGAAAATTCGGCCAATGCATGTCTTGGTGTTTTTCTACCCATTTTTCCAACACTAATTTATTTTAACTAACACCTACCTATATTCTACAAAATTAATATTCATAGACATAGAAGTAAAATACAAAGTACCTATCCTATGTATATATTAGAAACCGTGAGGGACAAAGAAGAGTACAAGGGAAGCTTTTGATTTTCTTTGTACCCCATTTTTATTATTTGAACCCCACTAGCCCCACATCTATAAATATAACCCCACCCTTAAGTCCTCTTACTTTTGCTTTTGTTACACTTAGACAAAAAAATAGAAGAACCTAGAGAGAGGGAGAAGGAGGTCATGGAGGAGGAAGAAGGAGGAAGGAGAAAGTTTGGTCTTTTCTTGCTTATTTTTTATCTTCAACTAGGTATTGTGCATGAAGCTTGCATCTTCATCATCTTTCCTTTTTATTTTTCGGTTTCTTTAAGCACCAAGAAGGGAATTTGTTGTTTCTTAACTTTGTGCTCTTGCATGTCAAATCTTCTTGTTCCTTATGCTTTTTATACTTGTTTCTACTTGGATTTAAGCTTGAAAATCAAAAAAATAAACATGCATCATGACCTATGATGCTCACGGTTTTCACCCTCATTTTGTTTAAAATAATTTTTGATCTTTGATTGTGTTTTTTGCTTGAATGTGAGTATATTTATTATGTTCATGGACTATGTGTTGTTGATTTGCATAAATTTTTCTTCCTTTCCTCTTGCATACCACGGTTAGGGTTAGAAAAAGGGGAAAAATTATTTTTTTCCAATACATGAAATTGATTGTTGATCTTTGATGTATGTTTGATGTATTTTTCGTTATATGAGTGAGAAAGCATGATTAAATGAATAATTTTATTTGATAAAAATTTTATGCATTTGTTCTTGCATGTATGTATATACAGCTAGGGCATGGAAATGGGATTAAATGATTTTGTTTCATGAATATAAATTGTATTTAAGTGCTTGTCATGAGCTAAAATGATTTGCGTGTTTAAATTTATGATCTTTAGTTTATTTTCTTTTGATTAATTCGGCCAAGAAGAAAGGGTAAAGAGAATGATTTTTTTTTGTTTTTCATGAATGTGTGTTTTCATGTTCCTTGATGATTTTTAAGTCTTTACATGTGTTGATCCAAGCTTAAAGAGTGAAAAAGGGACATGCAAGATCAAAAGAGGTCCCACGGTTTTTGTGCCTTTTGTACCCAAAATGATTTTTGTTTTTTCTTTTGTTGATTTGATTCTTGATCTTGAAGTAAATGTTAGTTTATGAGTTTGTGATTGTAAGAAATTTTTTATTTTTCTTCTATGTACCATTCGGTCAAAACAAGAAACAAAGGGAACAAGTTTTTGTTTTGATGCATGTTGCATTTTGTGTTCCTATGTGATGTTTAAAGCCCTAAAATGTAAGGATTTAAAGCTTAAAAGTTGAAATGAACATGTATGAATTAAAAAGGGACCATATGGTTTTATGAGCTTTGTTCTCAAGTGACTTTGATTTTTGTTTTGAATATTTGTTTTTTGTTTAAAAGTAGAAGAGTAAGCTTTGATTTTAATTGAATTTGAAACATGAGTTTTCGTATTGTTTTATGTCACAAAGTCTTTAATTTTTCCATCTCTATGATTCGGCCAAGATGAGAAAAGGGAGGAGTAAAATCGATTTTTGGTGTTTGATTAATTTTAAGCTTCGATCTTTGGTTTTGAATGCATGCATGTTAAAAATTTTAAGTGTACAATGAATAAAATAAACATGCATGATGATCTTAGGTCTATACGACTTTATCTTTGTTTTTGACTTTATAGTTGATGCCTTGGTTTATGCTTAGATGAAGGAACATGATGGATTTTAGGTGTGATGAATGGTTTGAGTTAAAATCCCTAATTTTCTATGTGTATGTTTTGGCCTAAAGGATTTAATAGGGAGATAAATTAATTTGATCATGTATGGTTCATAAGAGCTAAGATAAAGTATTTTCATGTCTTGTGGTTTGATTCTTGAAGTTAAATGAATAAAAAGTTGATTTTTGTGTTGATTTTGTGCCTATATGTGTTATATGGTTTGTGCATGAAAAATTTGCTTAAGAGTAGAAATGTGATTGATGATATGTTAGTAAGTGTTTGGAACAAGTTAGAAATGTATAGGAACTATTTAGTTAGATTATTTTGTATGAAATGTGCTTAAAGGTGTGGGTGCTGAATTTTAAGAAAAAGTTGTTTTGGTTATAAGAGATTTTTGTAAAATCATGGTTTCACTTCTGGGACTGCTCCGAAAAATTGATGCAATGTCCTACATGATGTTTGAATGGATTCTGAAAAGTTTGAATGGATTTGGGATTGTTTTGATATTTTAAATGAATTTTGTTTAATAAAGATTGTTTGTAATAAACTTGTGTTTCAAGTTTCAAAATTATTGAATAAATGATATTTTCATAGGTCCAACACTTTCATAACCTAGCCACTGTTTGGATAAGATAAATAGTAGTGTCTCTAAATTTTTATAAGATTTTTGGGAAGTGTTTTACTAATTTTATAAGAGTCATTTGGATGAAAACGATTTCGGAAAAATAAGTTTTTCGGGTTAAACCTAAGCAGAGTTTCCTGACCTAATCTACTCTAAATAGCTTGAAATTTTTATGGTAGCTTCCTCAAAGTGTCTATCATGCCTCTGCAAAATTTGAGGTGATTTGGCGTTGGTTTGGTATTTTTTATAATTGAAAACTAGTAATTACAGAGGTTCAGATTTTTCAGAGTTAGTGACGAAATTAATTAGAAAAGTATAACCTAAACAACTCCAAATGCTCTGAAATATTTATGGTATGACCTTTACTATGTGACGGATGTTTGTAACAAGTTTTATGCAATTCGGAATTGATTTGATATTTTTAATTAATGCAATTTTGCCTCAGGACAGTACAGTCCTGTTTCGGTTTTTATCAAAAATCTGATTTGACACTTAGGTTCTGGATGTCTGATTGACTTGAAAATTTTACATGATGAACTTGAATATGAGTTTTAGTATTCTGGAAATTTTGGGTTTGAAACTAATTGATTTGATATAGCTATGGATTTTATTTCTCGTGCTTTTCCCGTAATCAACTAAACCCTCTTTTTCAGTACTTGTGGTAACTATGGACTTTGGTGCTTTCTTTTGTGCTTGGCAGGACTTGCAAGATGGTTATGCTACTTTGAGATAATTGAATGATTAATGTTTGAAGTTGTGTTTAAGATATATGAAAATGAACTTGCATATGATTGTTAGTTGATATGTTTCGGTTTAAGCATTTATTTCTAAGGTTAAGATATTTTGCCTTATGTGTTATATGATAATTGAATTGTTTTATGAGAAGCATGAAGAATTGTTTGATTATGTATTTCGTTGCTTTGGATTATTGTGTGTGTAAAAGAAAGTAAAGGAAAATGAGTTAATTTATTCGTTACGGTGTTGCGTTGGGTTTCATGAAAAGTTTTGAAAGATTATTGATTTTCGGATTGGTTTATATCCGAAAATGCTAAGCTTCTAGTTGTTTCCCTATTTGCTTCATAGTGTTATGATTGGAAAACGAATTATTTAAATGCTTGTTTTGTTGCAAAGTGTTGGCGAATTTAATGCATGATTTTACGGTGTTTTTGGATTTTGTGAAAAAGTATTTTGGTATTTATTCCTTGCTTTCCAACTTTAATTTAAAAAGAGTATTTCACTTCTTACGGATGTTTTCAATTGATTTAAAGTTGAGTTTTCAATGGTACCTGATCCAAAGAAAAGTCGGATTGAAAAAGTGACATTTTTTCGATGTTTTCGGGATTTACTGAGTGGCTGTCCGGAACGGACCAGCAACTAAAGAAATTGTTTTCAAGTATTTTGTTAATTGTTTTAGAAAGATTTTGAGGTATTTAAAGTATATTCGAAGATTGGATTTGATTTGAAACAGTAAAAGTTTCTTTTAAGATTGCCCGATGAGAAGTGAAAGTGAGTTTTCAAAAACAACTCGGTGATTAAGTATGAATATTATTTGGGTAGCCCTGTATTAATTTTGTGTCTTATTTTAAGCAAGGAATCCATAGATCGGGAATTTGGAGCTGCTGTCAGTTGGACGGACCTGCAACCGATTTTAACGATGCATGCTGGACAAGAGGTGAGATAGGGGCTCCCTAAGACACAGTGGTATTTAGGTAAAATGTTAAGCTGTTCCTGGCCATCTCAAAAGCCGGAACGTGGGGTCTAAGAGTCAGTCGTATAGTAGCAGTTGAGTGTGTATGTTTGGCCACCTATACGCAGGACTAAGACATCCCTTTTCTACGATAATGTTATGATGTGATATTACTGATGTGATTATACCATGATGATACGACATGATTTACAATTTATGCCCTATTGAATATTATATATGATGATATAAATGTTGTCTGTTTTAAATCCATGACGAAAATTAAGTGAGACAATGAAAATTATGAAAATATTAATGATGTTGATGAGAATAATGTGATATGGTGAGATTAGTGATAAAAAGGAAAAGATTCTTAATGACGTTATGATGTGCGTATAATGGAAGGAATGATAGTGCAAGGAAAGAAATGATAAAGAGGAATGCGATTGGAAATCAATGATGCATAAGTGCTGAGCTGCGAAAGAAGTATCGTAAACTGTGCCGGGTTGAGGAACTCCCCGATGTGAAAGATTGACTTCATGTGTTTCCGGAATGAGGAACTTCCCGATATGCTACGCTGTTATGACGATCGTGTAACGATGAGGAAGCGTTAATGCGAAAGATTCGATTAGAGGTCAAGGTTCACCGAAGGGATGAACAAGGGTGACTCTCCGAATCTAGAATTAATAAAATACTAATAAGACATTAAAAGACATTGAATAATGCGGCGAGTTGAGTGTGAAGTAGTTGAGAGGAGGATACCCTGTTTATCTGCCGATATCTAGGTCTGTGATTGTGATAGGGGAGGGTGATGACCGTGAAATGTCAAGTAACCTAGAGTGCTTTTCTAGGCGGAACAAGTCTATAAGTGATCGGGGATTAATACGCAAGGGATCATAGCGAGTCCTACACAGCTGACTAGAAAAGTACTGCCGCCCCCTTGATCAAATTCGAAACGGTGAGAGGGAACCTGAACGAGGCGGGCAGTCGAATGGTTTTGGGCCCTTGTGGTATCGCGTAAAATATTAATTGTCGTAATGACCGGCCTGTATGGTTGTGGTCTTGACAAAGATATTATATGTTGTTGGATTTTCTCGGCTGTTCGACCTACGTGGGTTAAGGTTCCTGTACGTCCCGTTTGCTTCCGACTAGGCTTTGGAGGATTTGAGGAGATGTATGTGTGCTAACTAACTCCTTGATGACTTTTTAATTCCCCTGTTATTGTAACATCCTAATTCTTATACTTTAAAACTTTACTTTTTATTAGTGATTTCATTAGAAAATATTTGGGGTTTTATAAAAATTTTGGACGAGTTTACTTTAAAATATGGATTTTCCCCCAAATTAACTTTGTACCTGTCAGTCCATAACAGATTATAACAATTACAAAACTATAGTTACATTTTAAGTGGTTGTGACTTACTTTGATATAATTTAGAAAAGGATATCTTTATATCCTTCACAACCACTAATCCATTTAATCAAAATAAATGTCCTTATAAAGTCCTTTTACAAAAGATAAAGGTATACTTAACTTATAAATAAAAGTTAACACTTTAAACAACTTTAATTAATAAAACAATTTACATTACATTATCCAAGATTGGTTGCAACAATAATAATGAGACCAAGGAGGTCACAATAATAGTATACTCTCTTTAAGAGAGAGTATACCTTCTCGGTGCGGAAGCAATGAACGTCTTTCTCCGATGGTACCTAAAATGGTCAACTTAAGGGGTGAGTAATTTGAATAATAATCAAGGAAAACACTTAAAATAACAGTAATAAATCATAACTAGACATACCCACACACATAGATTCATATTCACATTATTCCAATTAACTATACCATTCCTATACCTTAACATTTAACTATTTTATTACACTATACCAATACATAACAATGCTTTGATGCTCAATCATATGAGTATGAATGCACTTTATACCATTATGGTTTAATTCCTGAATTCAATGTAACACTGTACCATTTAACTTTATCCACTATAACACTTTAACACTTTCATTGGATTCAGTGAATTAAACTCATTATATAACAATGAATGCACTTCTCCATTTCCAATAACAATAACACTTTTCAACCCTCACATACACCCTCCATTCTGGGAAAAACCGACCAGGGGTAAGTATTTCTCAACCTATAGTTGTGTGCTTCACCTCCACTTAGGAAGGTCCCTCGCTCATCCGCTTGCACAGCACTTCACCCCTCTAGGGTTCGTCATGCAATTTGGATTGATTCGCCCAAATTGGCTTTAGCAGAAATCACCCTCGACTGGCCAAATCGAGCCAAAGTAATAGAATTATCGTGGTTTGCGTAGAACCAACCCCCAACACGGGAAGCAAACTCGTGTCCTTTGCAGGATCAAAGTTCTCCATATTAATTCCAGTAATTTACTTTTGCCCTCATCAATCGTAAACGACGTATGTTTTCCCCGAACACCTAAGGTCCACCTTACTCCTTGATGCACGTGTTTCTAGTTCATTTTTATATGACTTTTGTTAATCGAACCTTTAATACTTTATATCCAATTGGTTGGGTTCTCTAACTTAGGGTTATGGCCATACTATATATATATATATAGTAGCAATCACCCAAAACAACAATAACAACCATGATCATAACATTTATTCATTCATCCATTTAATTCAACAACAATAATAACAGTTAATAACTAGCAACACCCTAAGTTCATCACATACTTTCATATTCAATCATAATCATATCATTCATGTGATCATTTAATTCACTAACAATTATAATAATCAATTACTAACATCTATCCTAATTCATACATAAACTTTCACACCCAAACATACCAGTCAAACATTCACATAACAAAATACATCTAACTATGACCCTATTACTATCATTAAATCCTTCCCCTAATTAAAACCAAAGTACTCCCCCTTACCTCTTGAAGAGAAGAGGAGAAATTGGGATTCTCATGGAATCCATTCACTAACTCCAAATCCTAGCTCCTTAGCCCTCCAATCCTTGATTCCTAGTGATCCCCAAGCTCCCTTGATGACTATAAGCCTCTATTCCATGGATTGCTCAAGTTGGGATTCTAGGGTTACAATTGGGAATTATGAGAAAGAGAGAGTTATATGTGATTTAAGAGGGAAAACCATGGGAAGATGATGGGGTGAAGATCTGTGACATTGATTTTGTGTGGATTTGATTAACTATGAAGATTGGAGATGTTAGGGTTGAGAGGAGGGAGGAACTCGTGGAAGAAGAGAGAGGAAGACTCTGAGAAAAATGTTCCAATCTCACGTGTTTTTGTCTGATAAAGTAGTTTTTAATCGATTAACCACATTGGTTAATCGATTAACACTTGCTGTTTGCACATGACTAATCGATTAATTCTGATCTTAATCGGTTAGTGGCTGAAGGTGGCTAAAAATTTAATCGATTAACCCACACATTACTCGATTAGTGGCTGAACATTGCCAAAAACTTAATCGATTAACTCAAAGCTTAATCGATTAGTTGGTTCAACCCACCATACCCCTTGCACTTCAAATTGTCCCAACTTTTTCGTTAACCGTCGGATCTTGCTCAAATTTTGAGACAAGCATCCTAAGACATTCATCTTCACATCCAACGGTGGAATTTGGGTTTAGAGCTATGGATATTTTACTCCTAATTTCCTAAGATCCTATGTTCTTTAGATCATAATTAACTCTTCTAAAACTCATTTCTAAGCTAATTCTACTTCATAAAACCTACCCTTACTAAATCCTACATTCCAAACACACTCTAAACAGAATCAAAGACTTGGAAACAACACTACCCTTATCAAAATTCTATTAACTAAGGCACCTAATGATTTGCTAAAATCGGGGATGTTACAATACTCCCCCACTTATATGAATTTCGTCCCCGAAATTCGGCTAAGTTCTAAGAATTAAAAGAGATATAGAGCTATATGCTCAGATAACACAACGGTTCTTACCCTAGGCAATGAAAAGGTTATAACTTTTGGAAATTGCTCCCCCACTTAGAACACAACTTAGGTAGATTTCTATAATAGAACTACTCTACTGCTAATGAGGCTGCTTCTTACACAAAGTCCTACGACCTTAAGGAAGGCTCAATCTTAGGAAAACTAATCGGTTCTGACTAACCAAAGAAACAAAAGTCCTAAACTCCCCTAAAGCATATTATCATTTACAAAATAATAGACATCAACATAAGAAACATTTTAAAGAACAAGCATGAATAACATGCTCAAAGAGGAGCAAAACAGAAAGCATTTAACTATAGAAGAAATTAGCACGACCAAGCATAATTCTAAAAAAAGAACAATCAAAAGAAATAACCAACATACACAAAATTTAAAACATTATTTATTTAAAATTCTTTATAAGATTAAACTTAACCCAAATACAAGGAATATCATTTCGAAATCTTATCAAGGAGTATACTTCTTAAAAGAAAATTAAAACATCAACTCAACATAGTTAGTAAAAATGATCAATACATACCGAAACAGTCTTATATTGAATTAAATTGAGTAAAAGTCTTGAAAATATTTTTGATATTCATTTGATAAAAGTTATGCATCTTGTAATTTAGAAAGGTAAACAATATATACACATATGGAAAATCACCCAAAATAGAGTTGGTTACTAATGAAGAGAACGATTTCAAATTCCATCCCAAGGTTATTCAATATAAAATAAATACGATTTGAGATATGAAAGCATTTTCGAAATTTACCGGTTCATGCTTTTCTAAAACTTTCTTGTAAAAGGATCAAGGTCAAAGAATACATTATTCATGAATGCAGTTGAAAATAGGGATTAGCAACGAAGGGTAAATGCAATGATGGTCTTTTGAAAATCCAGTTTAATATACATTTATACTCTAGACTGAAGATGTCATATGAAAATATATGTTTCAATTCTTTATACATACATGAAAATGAGTTGTCCTTTATACGAGGACTCAGTTCATTAAATTATAAGTTTGGTCATTTATAAAATTTTCTTTAAAGAAGAAAGATTACATTGAAAAATATAATTACAATAGAAAAGATTTAAAGTTAGAAATTGCCATTCAAAGGACATAAGGCAATTAGCTTTGAAAATTTAATTTAGCACTTAGTTGATAAAGAATGGTTTAGTTCTTTCATAAAATCACCTTAAATAGTGGGTGGAAAACATTCTTTATCAAAAGTCATCATTAAATAATACACAAGACGTATAAAAATAATTAGAGTTGGAACTAGTATGAAAATGCAAAACAAATGGTTCCAACGATAGTTTGATTTAGCATATACTCTTAAAAAAATTTTGAAATTACAAATATACTAATATACAATTCAAACACACAAAAATCAATAACTCTAGAACAACCAAAACCTACCTCCTATATACACCTATATATATATATACATATACATAAGACTTAAACTCTACAAGCTTAAGACTCCCACTAGACCTATGCTTGTCTATTCCTCACACAAGGTTCAGGGTTTCCTATTTGGTTCCTTAGGTTAGGATTTCGCCTAACTGCTTTCTATCTTAGAACCCTAGTTGAACACTTTTATTGCTATCTAGACTTTGGTGCTAAGACTCTTATAATGGATGTTAGGACTGGGACTTTAGTACCCAACAAACTACATTCCATGAAATCGTCAACATTGGTTTGAAGATTGTTTGCGATTATGGAACATAGCTTATTCATGAAATAACTCCGCATTTCCCTTGAGTTCTATGTGAACTTTAAGGAAAAGATATAACATTCATTACCTTAATTGAGATTCTAAACTAGAATCTCGCTCTATGCTAAATACATTGCCTTTAACCCATCTTGTTATCATCAATTACATTTCGCAATTCCACATCATATTAGAAAACAAAGGAGTTCTAACTTATAAAAAAAAGATTTGATCTTTGGTGATAAAGAACTTCCCGAAAATTATCTCTTTCCGAGAATAAGGGAAAACTCTTTGTAATTCATAAATCAATTTCATTTCGAACTTTAACAAAGTTAGCTAATGATAGGGAAAACATGTCAAGCATCCAAAAATTCAAAGTATTCATAAAGATTTCCAAAATCATTTCACATTGGTTTTAGAATTAATTCAAAAGTTTGAGGACTCCTTTGTCAAAGAAAACAAGGATCCTCTATGATCATCAAACCCAATAAAAGGAATTGCATGTATCGGTTGAAATTTGATTTCATCCGCATTTTCAAATCTTAATAAATGCCTTTCCTTTTATTTCAACTTTGAAGTTCCAATCTTGTTTCAAATTGACGTATGTCACATTCGGTGAATTCCTATTTAATCGGCAATTGGTGTAATCCAAGAATAAACTACACCATCATTCCATTACTTAGGAATTCACCTTGTTAACAATACATGTTTAAAAATTGGTGGTGTGACATTCGATCAATTATCAAAGTTGGAATCAATTTCGTACCCTGGAAAGTATTAGAATACTTGTATGCTTGACGTTCATTAGAATTCATACTATTAATAATTTTCAAAACAAAGTTTTAAAATAGTTTGATGCAAAAACACATTTACACTTTATCAATATAGTAATGTATTTATCACCAAACATAATGTGGAATTGTAGAAAGTACTTAGGTCTTATTAGAGACGACACTCAGTCATCAAAGTTAAAGGCAAGTACATCGGGTTGACACCTATTCACTTCCGCTGCGCACTCTGATAAAGAATGCTCGGAGTGTCTATGATGCAATGATTCCTAATGCTTATCCTATTCCTATGTATAGAAGAGAAATTTGACAATTATTTCATTGGATTCAAGGACTCAATGATATCATTTTCTAATAAAATGTAAACCTCGAGGGGCCCTTCTCGATTCTACATTGCATTAGAGATAAAACCATTTTCGTACAACCTGAATTCCAATCAAATAATAAAGAAATGACTCATCTTCCATTCAAAAGAAGGCTTTGAAATTTCATTTCACATAAAAGTTTCAATTCTTCGTCATATCCGAAGTTGACTTACTTAATTCAAAACTAAGGTTTAGTCCATCCCGTTGGGGCAGCGATTCCATGCTCTGACCCGTTGGGAGTTTTCACTTCCCTTAGTCTCTACTTTCGGTCCGCTTCAAAGTACGACAAAGTTACAATTGAAAATTCTACTTAGTCCACTTTGAATTGAAGATTTAACCTGATAATTACTAAACTATCATTAGGACTCTTCCTTCACTACTACTAAACTATGCTAACTCTAACTAGATGTGCATGCATGTACTATTAGCATAGACTACTTAGCTAACTATTTGTTAGTTACTCTCATGTGGAGTAACTCTTTGGGAGTAGGAAATCCATACTCCACAGCCGAGAATTGCAACCATTGCTCTAATACCATAATGTAACATCCTAATTCTTATACTTTAAAACTTAACTTTTTATTAGTGATTTCATTAGAAAATATTTGGGGTTTTATAAAAATTTTGGCGGAGTTTACTTTAAAATATGGATTTTCCCCCAAATTAACTTTGTACCTGTCAGTCCAGAACAGTTTATAACAATTACAAAACTCTAGCTACATTTTAAGTGGTTGTTACTTACTTTGAAATAAGTTAAAAAAGGATATCTTTATATCCTTCACAACCACTAATCCATTTAATCAAAATAAATGTCCTTATAAAGTCCTTTATACAAAAGATAAAGGTATACTTAACTTATGAATAAGAGTTAACACTTTAAACAACTTTAATTAATAAAACAGTTTACATTACATTATCCAAGAATGGTTGCAACAATAATAATGAGACCAAGGAGGTCACAATAATAGTATACTCTCTTTAAGCGAGAGTATACCTTCTCGGTGCGGAAGCAATGAACGTCTTTCTCCGATGGTACCTAAAATGGTCATCTTAAGGGGTGAGTAATTTGAATAATAATCAAGGAAAACACTTAAAATAACAGTAATAAAGCATAACTAGACATACCCACACACATATATTCATATTCACATTATTCCAATTAACTATATCATTCCTATACCTTAACATTTAACTATTTTATCACACTATACCAATACATAACAATGCTTTGATGCTCAATCCTATGAGTATGAATGCACTTTATACCATTATGGTTTAATTCCTGAATTCAATGTAACACTGTACCATTTAACTTTATCCACTATAACGCTTTAACACTTTCATTGGATTCAGTGAATTAAACTCATTATATAACAATGAATGCACTTCTCCATTTCCAATAACAATAACACTTTTCAACCCTCACATACACCCTCATTCTGGGAAAAACCGACCAGGGATAAGTATTTCTCAACCTATAGTTGGGTGCTTCACCTCCACTTAGGAAGGTCCCTCGCTCATCCGCTTGCACAACACTTCACCCCTCTAGGGTTCGTCATGCAATTTGGATTGATTCGCCCAAATTGGCTTTAGCAGAAATCACCCTCGACTGGCCAAATCGAGCCAAAGTAATAGAATTATCGTGGTTTGCGTAGAACCAACCCCCAACACGGGAAGCAAACCCGTGTCCTTTGCAGGATCAAAGTTCTCCATAATAATTCCAGTAATTTACTTTTGCCCTCATCAATCGTAAACGACGTATGTTTTCCCCGAACACCTAAGGTCCACCTTACTCCTTGATGCACGTGTTTCTAGTTCATTTTTATATGACTTTTGTTAATCGAACCTTTAATACTTTATATCCAATTGGTTGGGTTCTCTAACTCAGGGTTATGGCCATACTATATATATATATATATAGTAGCAATCACCCAAAACAACAATAACAACCATGATCATAACATTTATTCATTCATCCATTTAATTCAACAACAATAATAACAGTTAATAACTAGCAACACCCTAAGTTCATCACATACTTTCATATTCAATCATAACCATATCATTCATTTGATCATTTAATTCACTAACAATTATAATAATCAATTACTAACATCTATCCTAATTCATACATAATCTTTAACACCCAAACATACCAGTCAAACATTCACATAATAAAATACATCTAACTATGACCCTATTACTATCATTAAATCCTTCCCTTAATTAAAACCAAAGTACTCCCCCTTACCTCTTGAAGAGAAGAGGAGAAATTGGGATTCTCATGGAATCCATTCACCAACTCCAAATCCTAGCTCCTTAGCCCTTCAATCCTTGATTCCTAGTGATCCCCAAGCTCCCTTGATGACTATAAGCCTCTATTCCATGGATTGCTCAAGTTGGGATTCTAGGGTTCCAATTGGGAATTATGAGAAAGAGAGAGTTATATGTGATTTAAGAGAGGGAAAACCATGGGAAGATGATGGGGTGATGATCTGTGACATTGATTTTGTGTGGATTTGATTAACTATGAAGATTGGAGATGTTAGGGTTGAGAGGAGGGAGGAACGCGTGGAAGAATAGAGAGGAAGAGTCTGAGAAAAATGTTCCAATCTCACGTGTTTTTGTCTGATAAAGCAGTGGTTAATCGATTAACCACTTTGGTTAATCGATTAACACTTGTTGTTTGCACATGACTAATCGATTAATTCTGATCTTAATCGATTAGTGGCTGAAGGTGGCTAAAAATTTAATCGATTAACCCACACATTACTCGATTAGTGGCTGAACATTGCCAAAAACTTAATCGATTAACTCAAAGCTTAATCGATTAGTTGGTTCAACCCACCATACTCCTTGCACTTAAAATTGTCCCAACTTCTTCGTTAACCGTCGGATCTTGCTCAAATTTTGAGACAAGCATCCTAAGACATTCATCTTCACATCCAACGGTGGAATTAGGGTTTAGAACTATGAATATTTTACTCCTAATTTCTTAATATCCTATGTTCTTTAGATCATAATTAACTCTTCTAAAACTCATTTCTAAGCTAATTCTACTTCATAAAACCTACCCTTACTAAATCCTACATTCCAAACACACTCTAAACAGAATCAAAGACTTGGAAACTACACTACCCTTATCAAAATTCTATTAACTAAGGCACCTAATGATTTGGTAAAATCGGGGATGTTACAGTTATCAATGGAGGCGATCCAATAAAACTTAATAAGACAAGTTTAAGAATGTTGAAAAGACTTGTAAATTATGAATTGGGAATAACAATGAAACTGATAATAAGAACAAGAGTGGCTAGGTAATGAGGATGCTATGAGAAGGTCAAAAGGAAGAGAATTATGAATAATGTTCAAAAATATAATGTTCAAGAATGTAATTTTGTGGCCTTGTGAATAAGTAATGAATGAGAAAGTTGTGATGATGTTGGGGATTGTGTAATAGCAATGGAAAATGAATTGCGAAAGGATTCAGTAATGATAAAAGAGAATGGAAGTTTGAGAATTGCGAATGAGTGAGCATAATTGACTATGTGAATTGCATTGTATTTTACTGGTTGTTGATTTCTGTTGTTTTTATATCTTAATGTTTTGCCTATTGTAAATCCACCCCCATCGACGAGGAATCGATCGGGATGCTCACTCTCTCTGCTATTCTATTTCTTTTCCTCCCGACACTTGATATCGTGGAATGTAGATGGTTCATGACGTCGAAGTTATTATGCAACCTTTGGAGGATGGAAAATGGGATTTACTCGAGAAAGGTTGGAAATGGCGAGGAGACGTTAGCAAGGTTATGGACGACCCTTAGTTTACCCCCAACGGGTATCGACTTATGGGATATGACGAAAAAGATAACGCTAGACGACCTAGAGTACGTGAAGGTTTTAGTGTTGCCGGAGAATGATGGGAGATTCGATGACGCTGAAGAGGATCTGGAATTGAAGGAGGTTCATGCTGAGGATAGCGATCAGTAGTGTAGGTTATTATTTATGTCTTACTTATGCAATGTACTTTCTTAAGTTACTAAGATAACGATGGTCTATCATGCTGTAACTCACCCTATTTATGTAACGGTTTTAGAAATCGGTACTAGACGTTATGTGTCAAAGGAAGTCTGTAACACCCTCACTTTTAATTAGTTAAAATTAGGTTTTATTAAAATCCGTACTTGAAAATTCCGACGAGAATCCGGCAGAGTTTCCTCTGTTTATCGGACCTCTCAAAAATTTGTATCTTTTAAACCTGCCAGTCCATAATATTACAAAACCTAAAATTATATTTAACTTCGGCTACCTCGCACTAATGCCCTTTTCAAAAATAACATAAGTTTCTAGGCTTCTAAAAAAATTAAACCATAATAATTACATCAAATTAATTTAGATTCTCTCGTGACTAAATTACACTCCACGGTGTGGAGTGTACTCCTGTTCGGTCATGACTTGTGTAAGCTCCACTTCTGTACCTGTAAAAATTTAGCAAGAAGGGTAGCATTACACAGAACATAGGAAATAATTTTTAAGAAGTCAAAGTAATAAACTAAGCCTAACATTTATATTTACATCGTAATACTCATAATCATTTTCAAGTATATCACAACACAGACATGCATCATTCACAATCACAATATGTGGCGTTTCCTTCAAAAAAAATTTCTTAACTTTCTTTTTCAGTTTTCTTAGATTTTCTCATATTTCCTCTTTCCTTTCTTCTTTTCTTTTCTTTCTTGTCTTTTCTTATAATGTACCATTAGGTATTTTTGCATGCACCTGTTAGGATGGTGTCTTCACCCAATAGGATTTCTTACCTTCACCCAGGATTTTCTTACCGCATAGACCATTAGCTCGTTAGGGCCTTTTCTTTGTTCTCTTCTTCGTGCTTCCTTATATGTTTCATTATTTATTTTTATCGATTTACCAGGCAGCTATTGATCTCGCGCGGGTCCCAAACACCTAACGAGACTTTGGATCTATGGGATTTACTTACCTGAGTGAGGACTTCACCTATTGGGGATTCGAGTCTATTCCTTAAAATAGACTATGTCCTAACAGGGCACCTAATGGGTACGGATACCCGTCACGCGATCAATAGCTGCTGCCTTTTGTTTAATTCGTTTATTCCAATGACAATCCAGTCCAGATTAATTCAAACATATTTGATTCACGCTAACATGCAGCAATCAAATTTTTACTCCACAATTAAATACCAACCAGATATCATCCAATAATCAATAAAAATACTCAATACAATTAATCACTTCACAACCAATTTTAAGTTCACCAAAAATTAACCAAATAATTTATTAACCAATAATCAATAAAAATAATCAATTCATCAAAACATAAGCGTGTTCATTCTTTAATTTAATAACAAACTTATTATCAACATTAACTACCCTATTGTTCATTATTCTAATTAATATTTTCTACTCTTAGCTACCACTATAAACAACCTAGAAATCATGCCCTAAGTTAAGGTAATACAACCCTCTTACCTGGGATCCTAGCAATAGAAACAATATACCGTTCGCGTCAGCGCCTTACTCGAGGGTCAGGGACAACATTAACGTGTTGGATCTAAATAGGGACACACGTTAAAAATAATTATAACATTATATATATATATATATATATATATCTAAATATTATAAACTAAATTCATTTTTGTCAAAATAATAATTATATATCATTTTACGATAAAAATATATCCATTTTCCTCAAAACATCTCTTTATTTTAAAATATAGGGATAATAAAAATATTGATGGATCGTCGAATAAATTACATGGATGGGTGGAGAGAAATGAGAAGGTTATTTACCTAAGACGGATCGGATTTGAGATTAAACAGTTGAATTTTGAATTATTGGACCGGAAAAACAAGGAAAAAGCAAAATTTCCCTTTTCGTTACTCGCCTCATGTTCTTCTTTTTAGTTTTCCCGTCTCCTCCTTTTCTTCTTTTTAGTTTTCGTTTCCTTCTCCCTACTGTTTCGTTTTCTTTTCTTCTTTTTTATGGTTTCGACTTTTTTTTTTTTTGCACTTTTACACGGGTTGGGCAAAGGAAATGAATATATATATATATATATATATATATATATATATATATATAAAAATAAAGGAAATGAAAATATATATATATAATATATTATTTTATGTTTTGTACTTATTTGTGGGTCAATGTGTGTAGGTATTTTGGATAATAATTAAAAGTTTGATGATCCTAAAAATAAAATACATTTAAGTAAAATAATATTATATTTTTAATTACTCAAAACTGATTGAAAATTACTAAAGTTATCAGTCCCTACACATAGTTATTGCATAAGAAAAATATCGAAATTCAAAAGTAACTATATTTTCTCAATCATGATGTTAAAGTTGATAAAATATAATATTCATAATTTAGAAATAGCATATTATTATATATAACTTATACCGGTAATATATTAAACCAGTCCAGAAGCTAAAAATAAAGCAGTCTCCGAACACTATGAAAATTTACAGGGACACTCAAAATATTAAGTTAAACATATTTTTCTAAAGAAACAATTTATAAAAATGCCTCTAAGGCTTGCCACTTGAGCTCCCTGTTAAAATGTTAATTAAACTAAATAAAAGTACTACTTTATTTTTGGAAAACGTATCATAACAAATTTATACTTATTTTGACTAGAAAACATATTTCAATTAAAATAATGAAATCAAAATTTTATTACAACACTCAAATCTTGAAAACATCATAATATTAAATCAATTAATTACATTATTCTTAATTTGCTATTATTATATGTTTCTAACACTAAAAGATCCTCTCTTTTTTTTTAACACTCATCTAACCTTGTTATTATTATTACTATTATTCTAATATCGTTATTATTCTAATTATATTTGGGATTAAAATTTGGGATGTTACAATTCTCCCCCACTTATTGGAATTTCATCCCCGAAATTCCGTTCAATTCCTTCAATGGAGAACCATCCCAAACGCAAGGTCTTTCGGCTACGACACTCACTTCTTTTTGGTTGCACTCCCCCACTTGGAATTGACATACCACTTTGCATGAGTACGCCACTAAGTTCCTGCACTCAATGAAGAGTACGAGTAATGGCCCAACTTGGTTAGTTTCGACATGGAGACTTGTTGAGGGTTTTCTAAGGTTTTAGTCTTCCCACATCTAAACATTTCAAGAGTCTCACTAATAAGACTCCTATTGGATCTTGGATTCTCCAAAATCATGTTTAACTTCCCAAGGAAGTTGGGAATGGTTTCTAGGATCAATTGGGTTCCCTCAGGAATTCTTCATCAAAGGTTTGAGGAGGGTACTAGTACACTCTAAACGACAATGCCCTCAAGGGTGTGACTATAGTCTAACCCAAAACTTACAACTTATTCATTACTCCTAGGCCTTAATCAAGTACATACATCAATCAAATATTCATATATTACATCAATCATACAAGATTCATGTATACACATAACATTTCACATCATCCTATACTTACAAACATCAACTTGGCTTAATCCCTACTTCCTCCTAATCTAGTCCTTGTCTACCTTGCCTAACTTAGGATTAAATCTTACATCTACACACACATTCATAGCAATCATCACACATTCGAGAATTGGTTCAAAAGGGATTCGGGAGAATAGAGTTTTCATATTTTGTTTGAAAATCCAAAGTTAAAAAAACTAAATAACTGTAACAGGAATGCACTTTTTACAAACATCTCAATTCCATTCCAATTATCATGAAATTTTCCAAATAGTGTTACTACTCATGGAAAAACATTATGGTAAAAAATCTCTAAACATACAGGGTGACACCTATACTAATGACCCTTGCATCTCCTAGATTTGGGACATTCCTAAATTCCCAAAATATTCACCGAAACTTAAGGATGGGATGATTATATCTCCCAATAGATGTACACTTGAGGTGATCAGGCCCAACCATACACCATATCAGTGATATGACCATTCTCATTTCGCTTAAGTTTGGGTTAGGGGATTCTTCCGTTTCAAAAATATCGAAGTCTTGAGTTGTGTTGTCACGTTTAGAATTGGCTTGCTTGGCCCGAGACTAAAGATCACTTTCTCCCGGTGGGGTAGCAACTTAGTGCTCTAGCCCGTTGGGGTATTTCAGTTCCTTAGTCCCGTCAGTCATCCACTTCTAAATATGACCCACTTTTTCTTCACAAGATTTCGGGTTTGGTTGATAATTATTGAATAACTTAAACAAAATTTAAAAGAATGTTCAAAAACTCATTATACTTCTCAAATAGCTTAAGCAAACTTAAAAGAAAACTTAACTACTCACCACACTAGACTCTACAACTATCTCTATCATCATGCTAGCAATAGTACTTAACTAAGTCATAAAACAAGTCTATTCCTAACTACAAGTTACTCGCTCGATGAGTAAACTACAGGAGTAATGAGTTACTCCAAGGCCGAGGAAAAACTGCTCTGATACCAAAATGTAACACCCTCACTTTTAATTAGTTAAAATTAGGTTTTATTAAAATTCGTACTTGAAAATTCCGACGAAAATCCGGCAGAGTTTCCTCTGTTTATCGGACCTCTCAAAAATTTGTATCTTTTAAACCTGCCAGTTCATAATATTACAAAACCTAAAATTATATTTAACTTCGGCTACCTCGCACTAATGCCCTTTTCAAAAATAACATAAGTTTCTAGGCTTCTAAAAAAAATTAAACCATAATAATTACACCAAATTAATTTAGATTCTCTCGTGACTAAATTACATTCCACGGTGTGGAGTGTACTCCTGTTCGGCCATGACTTGTGTAAGCTCCACTTCTGTACCTGTAAAAATATAGCAAGAAGGGTACCATTACACAGAACTTAGGAAATAATTTCTAAGAAGTCATAGTAATAAACTAAGCCTAACATTTATATTTACATCGTAATACTCATAATCATTTTCAAGTATTTCACAACACAGACATGCATCATTCACAATCACAATATGTGGCGTTTCCTTCAAAAAAAATTTCTTAACTTTCTTTTTCAGTTTTCTTAGTTTTTCTCATATTTCCTCTTTCCTTTCTTCTTTTCTTTTCTTTCTTGACTTTTCTTATAATGTACCATTAGGTATTTTTGCATGCACCTGTTAGGATGGTGTCTTCACCCAATAGGATTTCTTACCTTCACCCAGGATTTTCTTACCGCATAGACCATTAGCTCGTTAGGGCCTTTTCTTTGTTCTCTTCTTTCGTGCTTCCTTATATGTTTCATTATTTATTTTTATCGATTTACCAGACAGCTATTGATCTCGCGCGGGTCCCAAACACCTAATGAGACTTTGGATCTATGGGATTTACTTACCTGAGTGAGGACTTCACCTATTGGGGATTCGAGTCTATTCCTTAAAATAGACTCTGTCCTAACAGGGCACCTAATGGGTACGGATACCCATCACGCGATCAATAGCTGCTGCCTTTTGTTTAATTCGTTTATTCCAATGACAATCCAGTCTAGATTAATTCAAACATATTTGATTCACACTAACATGCAGCAATCAAATTTTTACTCCACCATTAAATACCAACCAGATATCATCCAATAATCAATAAAAATACTCAATACAATTAATCACTTCACAACCAATTTTAAGTTCACCAAAAATTAACCAAATAATCAATTAACCAATAATCAATAAAAATAATCAATAAAAATAATCAATTCATCAAAACATAAGCGTATTCATCTCTTTAATTTAATAACAGACTTATTATCAACATTAACTACTCTATTGTTCATTATTCTAATTAATCTTTTCTACTTTTGGCTACCACTATAAACAACCTAGAAATCATGCCCTAAATTAAGGTAATACAACCCTCTTACCTGGGATCCTAACAATATAAACAATATACCGTTCGCGTCCGCGCCTTACTCGAGGGTCAGGGACAACATTAACGTGTTGGATCTAAATAGGGACACACGTTAAAAATAATTATAACATTAAATATATATATATATATATATCTAAATATCATAAAATAAATTCATTTTTGTCAAAATAATAACTATATATCATTTTACGATAAAAATATATCACCTTTTCCCAAAAACATCTCTTTATTTGAAAATATAGGGATAATAAAAATATTGATGGATCGGCGAATAAATTACATGGATGGGTGGAGAGAGATGAGAAGGTTATTTACCTAAGACGGATTTGAGATTGAACGGTTGGATCTTGAATTATTGGACGGAAAAACAAGGAAAAAGCAAAATTTTCCCTTTTCTTTACTCGTCTCCTTTTCTTTCTTTTAGTTTCCCGTCTCCTCCTGTTCTTCTTTTTAGTTTTCGTTTCCTTCTCCCTACTGTTTCGTTTTCTTTTCTTCTTTTTTATGGTTTCGACTTTTTTTTTTTTCCTCTTTTACACGGGTTGGGCTGGGCTTAAGGGGTAGTTAGGGTAGTACAAAGGAAATGAATATATATATATATATATATATATATAATATTATTTTATGTTTTGTACTCATTTGTGGATCAATGTGTGTAGGTATTTTGGATAATAATTAAAAGTTTGATGATTCTAAAAATAAAATACTTTTAAGTAAAACAATATTATATTTTTAATTACTCAAAACTGATTGAAAAATACTAAAATTATCAGTCCCTACAGATAGCTATTGCATAAGAAAAAATATCGAAATTCAAAAGTAACTATATTTTCTCAATCCTGATGTTAAAGTTGATAAAATATAATATTCATAATTTAGAAATAGCATATTATTATATATAACTTATACCGATAATATATTAAATCAGTCCAGAAGCTAAAAATAAAACAGTCTCCGAACACTATGAAAATTTACAGAGCATCTTGGCTTACATCATGCAGCCCCTTCTTTGAGGAAAGTCGAAAAAGGAAAGCCTTGCAAGCCTCCCACTGTGAGCAATCAATGGCAAAGCTCAAAGAGGTAAAGGGGACAAAACGGGTTCTGAAGAGAACAGCCACAAAGAAGGAAAAAGGAAATAGACCAGTGGACCAAGTAAAGAAAAGGAAAAGACCAATAGGCAAAGAGGACCCTATAAGAGGAAGACCTCTTCCAACGTACCGGAAGCTCAACAACAAAGGGGGGAAAAACTCAACTCAACTCAAATCAACTGAAAAGAAACACGGAGAGAGTGTGTAACATCCCTAATTTAATTCCAATTAATAATTAATGAATTAATAGAATTAAAGTGGAAGGAATGGGTACATTCAGTGCTCAAAGAATTTTAGGAGCAAGGTGAGAAGTGATTATGAGTATTAGGGGTTGTATAGGAGGCAGTGATAGAAAAGGAGAAAAATTATCTAAGCGAAATCGGGAGTTAAATCGGCGTTTTTAATGTTAGAAATCAGCCGAAAAGAGAAAATTAGGAATTCATTATAGGATGTTAAGAAATTAAATTCCACCGTTGGATAAAATTAGGAATTTTAAGGGGTTAAGAAGCTTGTCTAAAAATTTGGGCCTGATCCGACGGTTAACGAAAAAGTTATGGCGAATCGAAGTCTGGAACCACTGGTGCACGCCCAGGTGCACCAGGGTGCATCAGATGCACCAATCCAGGAGCTTTCTCGTCCAGGCGCGCCCCCCACACGCCCAAGCGCGCCCCAGCGCACCAAATTTATGTTTGGCGCATCAGACGCGCACCAAGGCCCCTCCTGACCGCACCATCTTCTCTTGACCGCACCAGCTCTGGTGCCGGTGCCAGAATCCCGCCCAGGCGCGCGCTGCTCCCGCCCAGGCGCGCGCGATCAACTGGTGCACTCCCAGCCATTAGATTTAAACTTGGGGGCCAAGTTGGCCTTTCTCAGCCACACGATGGCTGCTGCTGAAGATGGGGCAAAATAAAACAAACACACACAACACCACATACTCAACAACATCAACACTAACATCCCTCCTTCCATTTTCATCTCTAAGAATCCAAGAGAAAATCATCATCAATCAACACCTATCATCCAAAATCAACCCAAATAATCATCCCCATCATCATTCTCATCAAGAATCAAGCCAAGAAATGTGAGCTTCAACTCTTTCCTTCTCCTCCCAAAGGTTTAACTCTCTCTCTCTCTAGGGCATTCTCACTATCAACACCACTTCTCTTCCAACAAATCCATCATTAAAGTCTTTTCTTTTTACCTCCAAGTAAGTATTTAAGTTCTTGATTCTTCTCTCCCTCTTAAATACGAATTTCTCTTCTCCCTTTGAGATCCATACGAATTTCCCCCTTTCAATTGCTCATCTTGTTGAAATATTGAACCTCACTTCATGGAGCTCCACAATCTCATGTTTATTTTGTTCTTGTGAATTAAGGAAGTTCAAGACCACTCAAATCCCTCTCTCTTTTGGAGATCTTGATTTTGGGAGCTAGAAGCTAGAGCTTGGGTTCTCTCTCTCTCCTTGGTTAAGGTAAGGGAGTGGTTATAGTGAGCATTGGCTTGTTCTAGGAAAGGGTTTGTACTTAGATATAATGGTTGGCTAGGAGTTTATGTGTTAGGATAAGAAATTAGAAACCCCAATTTAGAAACTAAGGAAAATGTTGAAATTAGGCTTAATTATTAATTATGGAACTCTAAGAATTAGAGAATAAGGTTAGGTATTAATGGAGGAAAATTAAATGGCATGAACCCCTAATTTAGGATTTTAAACCAATAATTTGGACAAGTGAAAAAGAAATGTGGTTGTTGCATGATTACATGAAAGGTGATGTTTGTTATTGTTTGTACTCTAATTGTTTATGTGAAATATGAATTGTGGCTATTTGATTATAAATTTGATGGTACTTGTGATTGGAATAATTTTGTAAATACTAAATGGAATTGGTAGACAAATTAATGGCATATAATATGGACAACTAACATTGGATAAGCATGGTGATGTATCGTACGCCTTCGATTTGGGGGAGACGATACATCGTAAAACGGTGTTGTATTGTAGGCCTTCGATTTGGGGGAGACAATACAACGTAAACGGGGCGATGTATGTAGGCCTTCGATTTGGTGGAGACATACATCGTCGGTGGTGTATGTATGTAGGCCTTCGATTTGGTGGAGACATACATACACCCTAAATAAAAAGGAAAAAGGAAAGGACAATGGACAAAATAAGGTAAAGGTAATGGAAACGCGATGTATGTAGGCCTTCAATTTGGTGGAGACATATATCGTGATTGGTGTATGTATGTAGGCCTTCGATTTGGTGGAGACATACATACACCGCAAATAAAAGGAAATGAATAAAGGAAACAGGGAATAAAATTGGACAAGGTAAGGGTAATGGAAACGCGATGTATGTAGGCCTTCGATTTGGTGGAGACATACATACACCGTAAAAATAAGGAAAAAGGTAAGGGGATAAAATTGGACAAGGTAATGGTAATGGAAACGCGATGTATGTAGGCCTTCGATTTGGTGGAGACATACATCGTGATTGGTGTATGTATGTAGGCCTTCGATTTGGTGGAGACATATATACACCGTAAAAATAAGGAAAAAGGTAAGGGGATAAAATTGGACAAGGTAATGGTAATGGAAACGCGATGTATGTAGGCCTTCGATTTGGTGGAGACATACATCGTGATTGGTGTATGTATGTAGGCCTTCGATTTGGTGGAGACATATATACACCGTAAAAATAAGGAAAAGGTAAGGGATTAAAAAGGGATTTCTTTGGAAATGGGGAAAATAAATAAAAGGGAACCAAAGGGTGAAAAGGAATTAACTAAAAAGGGGATCGACACTTATAAAATGATGGAATTGGAAAATATGGTATGTTTGTGATGAACTTGTACTTATGTGGACAAATTGCTAATTGTGTTTGGCCTGGTTAGTTGTTATGTCTATCTAGAAACTGCTATTCTATTTCATGTGAAATGCTCACTCCCTTACTATACATTACAGGTACAGAGATTGAGATTGCATAGCCCCCAGCCGAGCAGGAGTACTTTCCCTTACAGGGAAAGTAGGGTTATTATGGGATTTAGAATATAATATGGGCCTAAGCCTCTTATGTTATTTTGATGTAAATTTAATATGCATATCTCGAATGAGGCTTAGGATGGTTTTGCTTTGCTAAAGTTATAACTTTTGGTTTCAATACTCAAACTTAGTATTCCCGCTATTACTCTGATATTTTTGGAGCCCATTGGGCCTGGATATGTTTTAGAAATATTATCTGAAGCCCTGCTGGCTATTGGTTGTTTAATTAAAATTGTTTACCATAGGTTGAATTTTTGGATTAGTCCGAAAAACAGACTAAACTCCGTCCGTTTGACGGGTGATTTTATTATATTAAAAAGGAATTTTTAAGTACACATTTTTAATACTTGGGAGTTAAGGGTAGTAATATTAGGGTGTTACAGAGTGCAAGAGAGAGGATAAAATAGAAGCTTCTGCTGAAGCTTAAGTTTTAGAATATAGAGGAGAGTGTAAAAAGCCGAAGGCGCGCACCCCTCATCCTGTAAAAATAACACAAGTGTGGAACCCTCACTCTTGCATTCATATCCCTGAACTCCCCTTTCAAAGTAATAAAAGCCAAAAGCTTCATTAAGTTTACGAACCCATTATCTTTTCACTGATTATTTACTTATCGCACAAAGCGGTCCGAAACAATTGGCGACTCCGCTGGGGAAGCTATGGCTTCCAATCACGAAGGAAAAGGGGCTCATGTTGTGCAACCAGCGTCTGTAGGAGACGTTGCTCCAAAGGTGGTGCCTGTGATCACCGTTCAGAACCCAGCGACCAGTCACGCAAGTCGTGGGACGGGACAAGGCTCTAGAAGGTTGAGTTTTAGCCCAGCCAACCAAGGAAGTGATAATACCCGCTCTCCCTCAGACACTCTAGAGGATGACCAAGAGCCTCAAGAAGAAGAGCTCGGCAGCGACAAGGAAACGCTGAGTCACATCAAAATCCCTCACATAGAAGGTGACTCCAACACTCAAGTCGTGATATCAGCTGTGCTACTCAACTCTCTGGTGGCAAACCAAGGCGCACTATCTGAAATAGTGGCGGAATACAAGGCCCAGTCCGCTAAGGCGAGAGAAGAAAAGGAGGCCCTGAGCGCAAGATTGAAAGAAGAGGAGGAGGCGCGCAGGGAGGCGGAGTTAGCGAAGGCAAGAGCAAAATCAGAGGAGGAATTTCAACACGAGACAAGTGGGAGGCGAGAAAGCACAGAAGACGCTCTGGTCACGCAAGCAGAGTTAAAACGCATCTTACGGGAGCACAAGGAAGGACGAAATATGGTAATAAATCTAAACCCTCCTTTTACCGCTGATGTAGCTGCCTATCGCTACCCACAAGGGTATGCGCCTCCAACGTTCCGAAAGTTTGATGGAACCGGGAGTGCACGTGAGCACTTGATGACATATGTAGATGATCTTGGAGTATACAGTGCGGACCACTGTTTAAGGCTAAGGGAATTCTCAAAGTCCCTTGTTGGGCGCGCCTTCACTTGGTATTCCAAGTTGCGCCTAGCATCAATCCGGACTTAGGAGGAGATGACTATAGAGTTTTGTAACAAGTTCCTGGAAGAGGAAGGTGCTATACATATCATGGACCTTGGTCGCGTAAGACAATGAGTAGGAGAGAGTCTGACCGCCTTCATCAAAAGGTACAGGGACAGAGCGCTCCATTGCAAGGAGACCCTCCCTGAAGCGGACCTAGTCTATGGATGCATCAAAAGTATTGAAGATGGCTCGCAAATATTCTTGGCACTTAGTAAGATCACCACTTTCTCTGAGTTGTTTGGGAGAGCAATGGATGTTACCGAGGCCATGAAGAAACAAGGGAAAAGAACCAAAGACCAAACCGCCTTTGACGTGAACGTTGTAGATGACAAGAGGAGGAAAAGCTACAGAACCATGCCACCTCCCAGGAACTATGAAAGAAAGGAACCCCCACCAAAGCTCCCAATCTCTAGGGAACTTACTTATCAGTTGGTGGAGGAATGGCTAAAAGAAGGCATTCTCACTAAAAGGGCGACAAGACCCCCTCTGACACGTGAGGAGTATGATAACCCGGAATATTGCATCCTACACAGGCAAAAGAGTCATGGAACTATGGACTGTTATGTCATTAGGGGCGTATTTCAGAAACAGTACGCGGCCGGAAAGATATTGCTGCCAGAGGGCGAAGGCGAAGAAAGCCTAGGCGAGCGTCCTTTGCCTAGACACAATGTGAATGTTATCCTTTCCCACGGCGATAACTTGTTGGAGGAGATTGAAGAAGAAGAGCTGGTGGAGAATGAACTGAGAAGGGGACTTGTGAAGACCAGGGGGTTCAGAGCCCTATTTGACCAACTAAGGTTGGGAGCTGATGTCAGAGAAGAAGCAGCACATGCTCTGGCTGATGTGATAGTCAGGAAAGGGGCGAACACCAGTGCCGCCTACGCACCAGCAACCAGGGTAGCCAGGGCGCACGCCTCAACAGTAATGTTTAGGGAGCCGCAGCGAGCGCATCCAAGATTCTGCCACAACAGGCCGCTGTTCGTGGAGGCGACCATTGAAGGCGTACATGTCCGGCGCGCCCTCGTGGACAACGGATCGGGAGTAAACATCATTCCAACCCATATATTCGTGAAACTGGGAGTTGCTAAAGAAAGGCTCAAGAAAGCGGAGGCAACACTAGGAACTTTCAACGGAGGAACGGTCACGGCAAGAGCGTGCGTAATTCTCAATTTGGAGGTGATGAGCATTTTATTTCCCATTTTTCCTTGCATTATTTTACTCCTATTATTGATACTTGTTGCCTATTTGACATTGTTTAGCTTGATTTAGTGATTTAGAGTTTATTGGACTACTATTCTGAATATTATTTAATTTGGGATTATTTAGCCTAATTAATTCTATTTCTATTTTCAGGTCATATTTGGCACAAGGGCTTTTTGGACATTTTGGGAATGAAGATTTAATGTTGGAAGAGAAGATATATGATGAAGTGAAGATTGTAATCTATCTTTAGGATTAGTTGAGATTTAGTTATATCTTTTAAGATTTAGATTTTATCTATAAGATATTTTTAGATTTAATTTAGAGATAAGCTTTCCTTAGGATTTGGGCCCATGATTTAGGCCCGTTTTGTGATTTAAAAAGCCAAATTCGTGTAAACCCTAGGGAGACCTTCCATTCACGTTTTTTACATTCTCTCTCATAGAGAAGTCTTAGTTTTGCTCTCCAAGCTTGTGGAGGCTGCTAGGGTTTCTCTCTCTTCTCTTTTCTACACGTTTTTGGTATTTTTCTTCATGGAAGGCTAAACTCTTAGGTTAAATCCCTTTGGTAATGTATCACATACTCTTGAGGTTTTATTCTTAATGCTATTTTGTTTTTATTCACTGTTTTCATGCTTATTGATATGTTATGGTTCGCTTAGTTCCATTCTATAGAGATAATCCATGTGTATGAATGCTTAATTTATGCAAACTCGTAAAAACTCCATGCTTTGGCTTTTAATGCTTAATTAGAGGTTTGGGTTTTGGGGTGAGAATTGAATTTTCGCTTAGTATTTAATTCTCACGAGTTGGACAGTGAAGAGGAAAGAAATTGATCTTTTGTGACCGATGATAGAGTTGTGAACGCGAGCCAAAGGGGTTTATCCTCTTTTCTTTATCTGTTTCCTCGTTTTGATTTAATTCTGTTTTGATTTCAATTATTCAATATTCAATACAAAAAAAAAACCCCTGTTTTCTATGCATACTATGTGTTCGACCTTTTGCTTGATAAGATATTCCTTGGGAGACGACCTAGGAGTCACTTCCTAGTACTATACTTAAACTGTTTTTATTTGTATCGGGTACGGCCTCGATCAAATTTGGCGCCGTTGCCGGGGAGTATCGGTTCTTGCCAAAGGTCATTAGTAGTTAGTTAGTGTCGTAGTTAGTATAGTTATTATAGTGTGTCGTGTCTGATTTAGGGTCTAGTAGTCAATTCTGATAACCGGTTGAAGTTGCACTGTTTGCTGTTTTGCTATTTTGTTGCAATTAGTGTATTTGATTGATTCTGTGGTTGCTAGTTCACATAGTTGTGGGTGGAATTTTTGCACGAAAATTTATATCCATACTACTTTTATCATATAAAAAGGTTTTGAGGCACCACGATCACTCAGATCACCACTGGTTGTGAGTTCCAGAAAAATTTTCCAAGTTTTAGCAGCACTTTCTTCAAATCGTCGCAACTTTTGACCCGTAACTCGGAATTTGACGAATTTTATATCAAATCGAAGGGAATTTTCTGAATAATCTGATTTTTCTCACTTTGTCAGAAAACTCCTTCGTCTGAATCCTGAAAAAGCCGTTTTACTATTTCTTTTTTATTTTACAAGTTTTATTTTCTTTGTTTTTGGTCTCTAATTTAATTGTTTGCCTTGGTTCCCTTTTGAATTTTGTCCTCAAACTTTTTGTGGTATGTTTTCATGATTTTAGGGTGCTGAAAAAAATAAAGAAAAAAATTTTAAAAAATAAAATAATTTTGTTGCCTATTTTGGTCATGTATATTAGTGACAGTTTGCTATGCTACATGGTGTTCTGTTCAGTACATGACTAGGGGCAACCCAAGCTACTTGCATCCATATAACCCTGAAATTGATAGAACTTATCACAGACTAGTTAGACAAAATAGGAACCAGTCCATAGGTAGTGAGTCTATTGAGTCTTTACACAGTGAGTCTGCTTCTTTTTCTTCTATTCCTATAAATTCTGATTCTTATTCTGATTATTCTGAAAATATGGCTCAACCTCCACCACGTGAGAGGACATTGAGGGAGCTGGCTGCACCTGATTTCACTATTGAAGATTTGTGCATCCAGTATCCCGATGACCCGTATGAGCTAAGGTCTGGACTAATTCATTTGTTGCCCAAGTTTAATGGTCTTGCAGGTGAGGATCCTCATAAACATCTCAAGCAGTTCCATAATGTCTGTGCTACTATGAAACCACATGATGTGCAAGAGGATCATGTTTGTCTTAAGGCATTCCACACTCCCTAGAGGGGCTAGCCAAGGATTGGTTGTACGATCTGGCCCCTGGTTCTATCACAGTCTGGGATGACCTGAAGAGGGCATTTTTGGAGAAATTCTTCCCTGCATGCAGAACAACAGCAATCCGAAAGGATATATCAGGCATCAGGCAACAAAGTGGAGAAAGTCTCTACGAGTATTGGGAGAGATTCAAGAGACTGTGTGCGAGCTGCCCCCACCATCAGATCTCAGAGCAGCTGCTTATTCAATATTTCTATGAAGGTCTCAACCTCATGGAGAGAAACATGCTTGATGCTGCCAGTGGTGGTGCCCTAGGAGACATGACACCTTTAGAAGCCAGAGTCAAGATTGAGAAGATGACTTCTAATTGTCAACAATTCCATGTAAGGGGCAACAGCGATGCAATCATAGTGAGAGGAGTGAATGATGTTGGCACAAGTTCTGGTAAGGTTGAGAAGCTTGAACAGAAGATAGATTCACTTACAACTTTGGTCACTCAATTGGCCATCAACCAGAAGAAGTTGTCCCTGCCTGCTAGATTATGTGGCATATGCACATCCGCTGAGCACCCCACAGATGCATGTCCTTCTGTGTAGCAGCCCACGACTGGTGATGACCAACCTGAGGCATATGCCGCCAACATCTTCAACAGTAGAAACCAGCAGCCACAGAACTTTGATCTCTCTACCAACAGATACAACCCTGGTTGGAGGAACCATCCCAACCTGAGATGGTCTGATCAGCAACCTTCACAGGTTCAATTTCAGAACAATTCCAGACCACCATATGTACCTCCTCCAGTCCAGCAACAGAGACAACAACAGGCTAATTCTGCACCACCAGCTCCTAGTACTGAGCAGCAGCCTTCATTGGAAGAGCTGATGAAACAGATGACCATGCAAAATCTCCAATTCCAACAGGAAACTAGAGCATCCATTCAAAGACAAGAGGCCTCCATTCAATCTTTGACCAATCAGATGGGATAGATGGCAACAGCAATCAACACTATGCAATCTCAGAATTCTAACAAGTTGCCATCCCAAACAGTGATCAATCCAAACCAGTATGTGAATGCCATTAGTCTAAGGTCAGGGAAGCAGATTGTCACACCCACACCAGAATCTGACCTCAACAAAGATGATCTAGTTTCAACCAACAAGAAGAGCCAAATGGTCGAGGAGAGTGAGCACACAAGTACCAGAAAATCCCATCCAGCTCAGCCTTCCACAAGCACAACATCTGCTGCTGCCCAACAACCACCCCCCATTCCTCTTCCTTTCCCACCAAGGGGGGTGACTCAAAGCAAGAAAATGGAAGAGATTGACAAAGAGATACTTGACACATTCAGGAAGGTGGAAGTCAACATACCCCTTCTTGATGCAATCAAGCAGATTCCAAGGTATGCAAAGTTCTTGAAGGATCTATGCACACACAAACGGATGCTCAAGGGCAATGAGAGGATCAACATGGGAAGAAATGTCTCTGCTCTTATAGGTAAACCCGTCCCTCATATTCCTGAAAAGTGTAAGGATCCTGGAACTTTCTCTGTGCCTTGTATCATAGGTAATACTAAATTTGAGAATGCTTTGCTAGATTTAGGAGCATCTATTAATGTTATGCCTATGTCCGTTTTCAAGTCTCTTTCACATGGACCCCTTCAACCTACAGGTGTGGTTATTCACTTGGCAAATAGATCTACTGCCTACCCCGCAGGTTTGATAGAGGATGTCCTGGTTCGGGTTGAAGAGCTTATCTTTCCTGCTGATTTTTATATTCTTGATATGGAAGAGGACACCTCTCGTAGTTCTGTCCCTATCATATTAGGGAGACCATTTTTGAAAACAGCCCGAACCAAGATAGATGTGCATGCAGGTACACTTTCCATGGAATTTGATGACAGTGTCGTTCGATTCAATATTTTTGATGCTATGAAACATTTTTCTGATGACCACTCTGTTTTTCATGTTGACTTGATTGATGATCTGATTGATGAGCATGTTCTAGACTTTTTTCATGATTATGATTTGCCATCTTTCACTAGCTCATTTACTTGTTCTGCATGTTCTGATTCCGAAATGTGCACTGCATGCATTGAAATTGACCAGTTTTTAAATTCTGCTACTGCATCTGTTGATTCATATGATATAGATTCAGATCATGCTAACCCTATTTCTGTTTTGCATGAGTCTAATTCACTTGTTCAGGTGCAGGCGGCAGAATCCAATTCTGCTGCTCCTTTAGTTCCATCTGTGATGCAGACACCTTTATTGGACCTGAAGCCCCTTCCTCCTCATCTCAAATATGCTTACTTGGAGGCTGAGCAGAAACTTCCAGTGATCATCTCTACCTCCCTTTCTGTTGATCAAGAGGAGAAGCTGCTGGATGTGATTAGAGCAAACAAAAGGGCAATAGGATGGACTTTGGCAGACATACCTGGTATTAGCCCCTCCATGTGCATGCATCGGATTTTATTGGAGGATGGGGCTAAACCAGTGAGACAACCCCAGAGACGGTTGAACCCCCAGATTCTTGATGTGGTGAAGAAAGAGGTCACCAAGCTGCTGCAAGCTGGCATTATCTACCCCATTTCAGACAGAACTTGGGTAAGCCCGGTTCAAGTAGTTCCCAAGAAGTCTGGGGTGACAGTTGTCAAAAATGAGAAGGATGAGCTGATTCCCACTAGAGTGCAGAACAGTTGGAGAGTCTGCATTGATTATAGGAAGCTCAACCAGGCGACCCGCAAGGATCACTTTCCTCTTCCCTTCATTGATCAGATGTTGGAGCGCCTGGCAGGTAAATCTCACTATTGCTTCTTAGATGGTTTCTCTGGTTATTTCCAAATCTGTATTGCACCAGAGGACCAACATAAGACTACATTTACCTGTCCTTTTGGTACATTTGCTTATAGGAAGATGCCTTTTGGCCTATGCAATGCTCCTGGCACTTTTCAAAGATGTATGATGAGTATTTTTAATGACTTACTTGAGCATTGCATAGAGGTCTTCATGGATGATTTTAGTGTATATGGTTCCTCTTTTGATGCATGTCTTGATAGTTTGTATAAGGTGCTTAATAGGTGCATTGAGACTAACCTTGTCTTGAATTTTGAAAAATGTCATTTTATGGTAGAACAAGGCATAGTCTTAGGGCACATTATTTCGCATAAGGGCATAGAGGTTGACCCTGCTAAGCTGCATGTAATATCACATTTGCCTTACCCCTCTTGCGTGTGAGAGGTGCGTTCTTTTCTTGGCCATGCAGGTTTCTATCGCAGGTTTATTCAGAACTTTAGCTCAATTTGCAGAAAGGAGTTCTTGGTTGGTCAAAAAGTGTTGCTCTACAACTCTAGGCTTGGACTCATGAGTGGAAAGCTCCGCTCTAAATGGATTGGACCGTTTGTAGTCACCCAGGTGTTTCCTTATGGCACTGTGGAGATCAAGAGTGAGTCCACAGACAAGAGCTTCAAAGTCAGTGGTCACCGACTCAAGCCTTTCCTCACTACCCCTTCTTTGGATGATGCACCTGTGGAGGAAGCCTCATTGGTCGACCCCATTTTTGACCCACCATGATTTAGGGAGTCTTCTTTTCTCCTTCTTTACTACTTTTATTCCACTTGTCTATATCTGTCTGATTCTGCTATTTGTTTTCTATTGAGGACAATGAGTGATTTAAGTGTGGGGGGGAGAGTAGTTTAGGTTGCATATTTTTGCTTTGATTTTTTAGGTTTTGCTAAGTTTTGGGCATTTTCTTGCATGTTTTTGCATCTTCTTTACTGCATTTCTGTGTGTAAAGTTGCTTTTGATAATTAAGAGGTGGTAACACTGTGATAGAATTGTCCCTTTTGTGAGGATTTGAGCCTTAATTGTGGGTGGATTGCTATATATGCCACCTAATTTTTCTTTCATGTGTGATTGCACTCTGGATTACTTGCACTCTAGAACTTGACTTGACTCTTGTTGATACTTGATATTCCCATGCACATTTTGAAATGATTTAGGCATTGTTTTTTCTTGAATAAGCCACTAGCCATATGAGCCTACCTTGAATGAATTTATCCTTTGATAGCCCCTTTGAGCCTTTATATCCCTTTTCTTTGTTCTTTAGCTCATTACAAGCCTATGATTGAAAAACCATGATTGTCCTAACCTTAGGGAATGTTGGAGCTTTGGAATTGTTTTGGGAATGGGTATTAAGTAAGCGAGGGTGCTTTGTTCTTCAACTCTTGTGAGTTCTGGGTTTTGCCTCTATGGTCGGTGATGTAATTATGGCTTTATCTCATTATGCCATTTTTATTGTTTCTTCTTTTCTTTCGTTCATGAAGTTCTGCAATGTAATGCAATTCAAAAAAAAAAAAAAAAGAAAAAAAAAGAAAAAAAAGAAGAAGAAGAAGAAGAAAAAGAAAAAAAATGGAATAAAAGGTTGATTGAGGCATGGAGGTTTGGAATTAGAGGTTGTTGTTATGTTTACCATTTCATTCTGGGGTGGATTGTGCTTATTTTTTTTTACTTGTTCCCCATTGCTCCTCTATTCCCTGGGTTTTAGCTACATTTCCCATATTTTTATCCTACCTTGTCCTTGGCCCCATTACAACCCTGAAAAGACCTTTTGATCTTAATGTGCATGTGTGTTGATTATTGATGTTAGAGGCTTGTCAAGCCTATGGTTGTGTTTGTTTTTCATGATGTGCCTTGAGTGTAAACACTGATTAACCTTAAACACTTGAGTGTAAACACTATTGAGTGATCCTTGTGAGTTTCTACCATCTTTGTGACTACCCTCTTGATGTCATTGGTTTTCTTTGCATATTTGAAATAATTGGATGATGTTCATGAATGCCTTGATTCTTTGGTCCTTATTTTCTTCGTGTGCTCGATTTTGCCCATTTCTTTGCATTTCCTAGAATTCATTGTGAAGTATGTAATCTCTTAGGTTTGCATTCATTAGTTGTAGTAATCTTGTTGCATGATTCACTTTGGTGCATATTGATCTTCTCAGTCCTATTTCTTAGTTTTGCCCAGGAGTGCAAAAGGATAAGTGTGGGGGTATTTGATGAGCATTTTATTTCCCATTTTTCCTTGCATTATTTTACTCCTATTATTGATACTTGTTGCCTATTTGACATTGTTTAGCTTGATTTAGTGATTTAGAGTTTATTGGACTACTATTCTGAATATTGTTTAATTTGGGATTATTTAGCCTAATTAATTCTATTTCTATTTTCAGGTCATATTTGGCACAAGGGCTTTTTGGACATTTTGGGAATGAAGATTTAATGTTGGAAGAGAAGATATATGATGAAGTGAAGATTGTAATCTATCTTTAGGATTAGTTGAGATTTAGTTATATCTTTTAAGATTTAGATTTTATCTATAAGATATTTTTAGATTTAATTTAGAGATAAGCTTTCCTTAGGATTTGGGCCCATGATTTAGGCCCGTTTTGTGATTTAAAAAGCCAAATTCGTGTAAACGCTAGGGAGACCTTCCATTCACGTTTTTTACATTCTCTCTCATAGAGAAGGCTTAGTTTTGCTCTCCAAGCTTGTGGAGGCTGCTAGGGTTTCTCTCTCTTCTCTTTTCTACACGTTTTTGGTATTTTTCTTCATGGAAGGCTAAACTCTTAGGTTAAATCCCTTTGGTAATGTATCACATACTCTTGAGGTTTTATTCTTAATGCTATTTCGTTTTTATTCACTGTTTTCATGCTTATTGATATGTTATGGTTCGCTTAGTTCCATTCTATAGAGATAATCCATGTGTATGAATGCTTAATTTATGCAAACTCGTAAAAACTCCATGCTTTGGCTTTTAATGCTTAATTAGAGGTTTGGGTTTTGGGGTGAGAATTGAATTTTCGCTTAGTATTTAATTCTCACGAGTTGGACAGTGAAGAGGAAAGAAATTGATCTTTTGTGACCGATGATAGAGTTGTGAACGCGAGCCAAAGGGGTTTATCCGCTTTTTTTTATCTGTTTCCTCGTTTTGATTTAATTATGTTTTGATTTCAATTATTCAATATTCAATACAAAAAAAAACCCCACCTGTTTTCTATGCATACTATGTGTTCGACCTTTTGCTTGATAAGATATTCCTTGGGAGACGACCTAGGAGTCACTTCCTAGTACTATACTTAAACTGTTTTTATTTGTATCGGGTATGGCCTCGATCAGGAGGTAGGACCCATAAAAACTCTGAACACTTTTCACATTGTCGATGGAGACCCTAGTTATCATATCCTGCTGGGACGCCCCTGGATTCATCTGCATGGGTGTGTTCCCTCTACACTGCACCAATGTGTGAAGTCAATGTACAAAGGACAAGACATTGAGATCCCAGCAACGAAGGCGCCATTTGACGCTTCGGAGCTACACTTGATTGATGCCACGGTGTTCGATGAACTAGCTCCCCCCGGGACTAACATAATTGGAAGAGAGCCCAAGATCCTAATCAAGGGAAAGGAGAAAATGAAGGAACCAGAAAAGAGGCAGTCGGTGTTCAAGAGACTCCGCTTGCCAGAAGAAGAAGGAAGCGCACAGCAGCGAGTAACCAAACCAAGATACAAGATGCAAAAGCAACGCCTTCCTGGAGGAGGGGCCAGATGGGCCATCCTCTAGGAACTCGCGGGGCCAGCCAAGCCGAAGCTGAGCGACTTGGCTAGCCCTACACTCATGGGCGTCATAAAAGGGGGAGCATGGTTTGCTTCGACGGAGGAGGTTATGCACGCCCAGCAAGAAGGGAATGAAGCTAATGGTCCAGAAGGTTTGGGAGAAGTCAATGTAGGGGGAGAAGGCGAACACAGGCCCCTCTTCATTGCCTCTTCACTTACCCCGTCTGAAAAGGCGGACTTGGTCGCCTTGCTGAAAGAATTCAGAGAAGTGTTCGCCTGGAGTTATGAAGAGATGCCAGGACTTAGCCCCAAGCTAGTCACTCATAACTTGGCTGTCAAAGCCGATGCAGTACCCGTAAAGCAACACCCCAGAAGGTTTAGCCCTGAGATTGAGAAAGCAATAAAAGACGAAGTAGAGAAATTATTGGAGGCGCGCTTCATCAAGCCTATACAACACCCCACTTGGTTGGCCAACATAGTCCCCGTGAAGAAAAAGAATGGCCAGATTAGGTGTTGCGTGGATTTCAAAGATTTAAACAAGGCGTGCCCCAAGGATGATTTCCCGCTGCCACACATAGACTGCATGGTGGATGCCACTGCCATGCATGAGCGCTTCTCCTTTATGGATGGTTTCAGCAGCTACAATCAAATAAAGATGGCAGAGGGTGACGAAGAAAAAACCGCTTTCAGAACCCCGGTGGGAAACTTCTACTACTTGGCGATGCCGTTCGGTCTCAAAATGCCGGAGCGACATACCAGAGGGCAATGACAACAATCTTCCACGACATGATGCACGACATAGTAGAAGACTATGTTGATGACATAGTGGTCAAATCGAGGAAGAAGGAGCAACACTTGACGCATCTAAGGGCTGTCTTTTCCAGATGCAAGAAGTACAAACTCAGGATGAACCCACTCAAATGCAAATTTGGGGTCTCTTCCGGTGAGTTCCTGGGGTTTAGAGTGCATAAGGAAGGCGTCTCAGCCAATGAAAGGAAAGTCAAGGCAGTCAGGGAAATGAAAGCGCCTCGCAACAAGAAAGAATTGCAGCAAATGATGGGGAAATTGGGCTACATCCGCAGATTCATACCAGCCATGGGGGAATTGCTAGGCCCTATGAGGAAACTTCTCAAGGGCAAGGAGACTTTCAAGTGGGAAAAAGAGCATCAAGACGCTTTTGATAAAGTGAAAAAGGCTTTAGCAACACCACCAGTGATGATTCCGCCTCAAAAGGGGGTGCCACTCAGAGTATATCTGGCCACTACCCAAACGGCAGTCAGTGGACTCTTTGCACAAGAAGTTGAAGGTTCAGAGCGCCCCGTAGCTTACTGGAGCAGAATGTTAAAGGAGGTAGAATCTAGATATTCCAACCAAGAAAGGCAATGTCTCGCTTTGGTGTACGCCGCCCAGAAGTATCGTCATTACTTTCAAGCGCACACCATTCATATGATGACTAAAGCTTAGGGAATCAAGTACTTATTGCAAGGCGCTGTTCTCACAGGGCGAATAAGCAAATGGGCGCTCACACTGATAGAGTATGAAATAACCTTGGTGACACCCACAGTGCTTAAAAGTCAGACCTTGGCCAATCTGATGGCCATCTGTGCAAATCACGAAGAAGAGGGAGCAATAGAGCCTGTCAACGTGTGTGAAGAGTCCGAAGTGTGGACTTTGATGTTTGACGGATCGCCCTCAGCACCCAAGGGTGGAGCAGGAGTCACTCTGACGAACGAGAAGGGTGAGGAGCTAGCTTTCGCCTTCCAACTGGAATTCCAGTGCACTAACAATGAAGCAAAATATGAGGTTCTCCTCCTGGGACTTGACGTGGCTGAAGAAATCGGAGTTCAAAGACTCATTGTAAAAGGGGATTCCAACCTGGTGGTGAAACAGCTGAAAGGAGAATATGGAGTGAAGGAAATGTCCTTGGCGCTATGCAGAGAAAGAGCACATCAAGCGTTGGCAAAGTTCAAGTTAGAATCTCTCGAGCATGTGCCACGAGCTGAAAACAGAAAGGCTGACGCTCTCGCGACTTTGGGAGGCAAAGCGGGAATAGCAGAAGGCGAACATCTGTTAGACTTCAGGAAGGCGTACCAACCCAAGATCCAAAGGGACGTACAAGAGGATCAGGCAAGGAAAGATTGGAGGGTCCCAATCATGTGGGAGCTCCACAGCAAAGCATTGACGAAGGCATCTAGAGATTTCTGCCTTCTAAAGGGGGCATTATATAAGAGAAGTACGGAGGGGTTGCTTATGAAATGCGTCGCCGAGGAAGAAGGAAAGCGGAAGATGACGAGCCTTCACGACAACATATGTGGGAAGGTTGGCCCTGGCCTGTACAGGAGAATGCAAAGGCTGGGAGCGTATTGGCCAGACATGAAGGCGCATTGTGACTTGTTTCAAAAGGCGTGCAGTCGATGCTAGGAGGCCAAAGAAGAACTGGAGGTCCATCTGGTGGACGAGGATTGGGCTAAGCCAATTCAAGCCTACTTGGAAAACGGTGCCTTGCCGGAGAATCACATAGAAGCGGAGAGGATCAGAAAGAAGTCAGAACATTATTTCATTGAGAAAGGCAAGTTGTTCAAAAGAAGTTTCACTAGAGAGGCTCTTAGATGCATTGGGAGAGAAGAACGAGACAAAGTCATGGAGGAGGTTCACGGAGGATCTTGTGGAAGGCACCAAGGGGGTAAGTCGCTCTGGAGCGAATTGTTGAAAATTGGCTATTACTGGCCAAATATGAAAAGCGACGCCCTCGATTTTGTGCGAAAGTGTGAACAATGCCAGAGGCATGCTAACAGGATCCATGCACCCTCTCTCTCTATGAAAGGCCTCAGCTCGCCCTACCCCTTCCACACATGGTCAATGGACTTTATTGGTCCGATTGACCCACCTTCCAAAGGGAAGAGATGGATCCTGGGGGCAACAGAACATTCCACCAAATGGGTCAAAGCAGCAGCATTCAAGAAAGGCGACGCCGACGCCACCGCGCAATTCATCAAAGAGCACATTATCTGTCGCTTTGGGTTACCCAAGAAGATAGTATCTGACAATGGCACTCACTTCATCAACAAGAAAGTAGAGCAAGTATTGGAAGAATACGGGATCACACATCACAGGTCTACCCCCTACTACCCACAGTCCAATGGCCAAGCTGAATCCACAAACAAAACATTGATCAAAATCTTGGCCAAGACAGTGGAGGATGCGCCCATGGCCTGGAGCGAATACTTGCCACTCGCTCTTTGGGCGTATCGCGTGACTAAGCACAGTGCAACAAAGGCGATGCCTTTCTCCCTAGTATATGGGGCGGAAGCGACGTTACCGGCAGAAGTGGCGGTCCCCTCGGCAAGGATGATTGCTCAGAATGAAGATGGGCCGGAGGAGCGAACGTTATCCCTGGAAGGCGCCAGAGACAAAGCGCATGAGGAGCTGCTTAAGCACCAAAGGCGTATAATGCTGTCATAGGAGAAGATGGTGAGGCCAAGGATGTTTGCCGAGGGCGAGTTCGTGCTGAAGGCGACAGATGCAGTCATGAGGAACCTACATACGAGCAAGTGGATGCCTAAATGGGAAGGACCCTACATTATTCAAGAGGCGCATCCTAATGGGCATTGTTTCTTACTTGAACCAGACACTCAAAGAAAAATAGGGCCGTTAGATTTCAAGTATGTTAAGAAATATTATGCCTAGCTCACTGTATGATATAATGAAAGAGCAGTAGTCTTTACTTTCCGTAGAAGTCTAGGAAGTAAGTTATTTTGTACGCCCCTAACTAATGAATGAAAATCTGAAAAGATTCCCTCATGAACCATCTCCTAAAGAAATATGTCAATATGAAATATGCATGCTGAAAGTAAACATGATTCAAACAAGTAAACAATGTGATGACACACGTACAATGTCAAAAAAAAACAACGCTCTCAAAGTAAAGAGCCAAAATGCCAAACGCGAGGTCCAACACTGAAAAGAAAAAGGAAATGAATCCACATGACAGGCTGAAAACAAAGTGTTGGGCCGCACCACGGGCACAAGCGCCTTATCGCGGTACCCGGATAGACCTCCTGAAAAAATTTCCGGGACAGACGCGGGAAAAGTACGCCATATCGCGAGATTTGAAAAGGTCCCTGGAAACAAGGGCGCTAGTCTTAAACGCGGGCGGAAAAAAAATCTGTAAAAGAGGTTGGCTAACGCAAGATCCAAGGCGATCCGTTAGTTCATGAAGCCCAAAGCGGCAAAATCTTTAAAGCGTGCCCAATGTGCACCTTGAAGAAAATCTGGCACCGATGACATGAGGGGCCACTGTTCAAAAAGAAAATGTGCCCAATGTGCACCTTGAAGAAAATCTGGCACCGATGACATGAGGGGCCACTGTTCAAAAAGAAAATGTGCCCAATGTGCACCTTGAAGAAAATCTGGCACCGATGACATGAGGGGCCACTGTTCAAAAAGAAAATGTGCCCAATGCGCACCTTGAAGAAAATCTGGCACCAATGACATGAGGGGCCATTGTTCAAAAAAAAAAAAGAAACGTGCCCAATGTGCACCTTGAAGAAAATTCGGCACCAATGACATGAGGGGCCTCTGAAACTTGCTGAAGAATTCGAAAGCGTTAAAAGCACGCTTTAAAAAAAAACAACATTGAGACCAAGGAGAGCGTGCTGAAGGGGGAACAAATACAAGTGTAATATCGGACAAACGCAGAGTCACGATTCAAGCCACAAGAGTGTGAAGCAACAAGGCTTACATACAAGTCCAAGAAACAAAGCAAATGAAGGCATACGAAGCAAAGTTAAAATATTCATGAATATCGCCAAAGTGGTGGCACACACACAAAAGCAAAGTCTAAGCTCGAAGAGCATGCAAAAGGCACCACAGTAGACGATCACGATTACAACTTCAAGAATCAGCAAACAAAGGCCAAAATACAAGTTCAAAGCGACAAGTCATAATACAACAACAATCAAGCATTAAACAGAACATTCAGACTGACGAGTTTACAAGCTTCCTCATAAGAGCGCTCCTGAGCAGCCAAATCATTGAGCTCCTTGTCGACATTCTCCAAATCAGAAGTCACCTGTGCAAGCTGGGCTGAAAGCTCTTTTGAGCGAGTGGTCAGTGTAGTGCGACGCTCCTGCAAGATACGCTTGGTTTCGGCCAAGCCAGTAGCATCAAAAGGCGGACGCAATTTCTCTAGTTTGGCAATTGCCTCATCAAGCCAGACACCAGAGTAATGCTGAATCTTCAAAGAATGGAGGCAATCTAAAAGCTCGACCTTGTCTTCCCATGGCGATGCATCAACATCAACAGAACTTACCAAGCCCAGCATCTGTACCATGGTGCGCGCAGAAGATTTTCTGAAAAAACGTGGAAATGAAGCACTCGGTGGCACCAAGTCAGGATGAGCAAGGAGGAATGATTCAATCATAGACTGCTCCTCCGCATCGAGAGAACCGCGGGACTTGGCAGAAAACGCAGCTGCAAAACAACAACACAAAAAAAAACAACAAAAACAAAACAAAACAGGAATAAGTGAGAAAAGCAACAACATTTGCAAATCCAATAAAAGCATGGACACTTAGCGAAGGAAACCCTACTTGATGAATGGTTAAAAGAACACTCACAAACCGAAGAGGAAGCCGGAGACGCGGCGACCTGAGCAACTTTGACAGGGGCAAGTCGAACGGAAGGAATCTCGCTCACAGGACGCCCCTCGGAAGAATTCGCAGCGTCTTTCGAAATTTCAGCTATATTAGCAGAACTCGGGGTGAAACTGGTATCGCCCTCATTAACATCACGAACTTCAGCAGCAGTATCAACTTGCCTTTCCTTGGGGGCAGGGGTGTCCATCACCTCAACATCCAAACTATCAAAAACGACATCAACAGGGATACCCTCACCTATGACAATGTCAGAAACGTTTGCAGCAGCAGCGCTTGCAGCAACATTTGAAGAAACATCAGCAGGAACGTCCTTGGAAGCAATGGAAACGGAAACATTCTTTGGAACCTCAATAGGGGGCAAGGAAAAATCACCAACCGCAACAATTTCCAAACCGGAACCAACATCACCAGCAGGTTCGGAAGCAACGTCAGAATGAATAGGAACACTAACGGCGACAGCCTCCAAAGCGGAAACGGCCGACAAAGGTTGTACAAACAAAGGGCTGCTGATTCGACCAAAAGGCACATGAGTGGCAAATCCGGTGGGTGCAGCGCCTCCACTAGCGGTTGGTTGACGGCGAAAGTCCGAAGCCTCCACACGATCAAACGGTGGAATTGTTGGAGAACTGATAGAGGTGCTAATGGGAGTTGGAAGGCTCTCAGAAGCCTGAGGCGAAGGCAAAGCCGAACCACATCCGCCAGAACCACCTACAGTGAAACAAACAAACGGAA